>CM036776.1:8249315-10781815 GCA_020796225.1 Arion vulgaris | reverse complement strand
AATTTCCTTGGACATCCAAATTTTTCCATGATCTTCCATAGACCCTCCCTGTTAACCGTGTCGAAAGCCTTTGTCAGATCGACAAAGACCATATAGAGGTTACGGTGCTGCTCTTGGCATTTCTCCTGTAGTTGGCGAGCAGCAAATATCATGTCTGCTGTTCCACGACCTGCTCTGAAGACACATTGGGTCTCAGGGGTAAGTCCTGTTCCAGGTGATCGATTAATCGATTGAGGAGGACTCTGGCCAGTATTTTGCCAGCGATTGACAGGAGGAGATCCCTGTGGTTATCGCAGGCCTGGCGGTTTCCTTTCCGCTTGTACAGGTGGACAATAGTGGCATCCTTTAATTCATGTGGCACACGTTCGTTGCACCAAATGGATGTAAATAACTCTGTCAATTTTAGCATCAGCATGGGCCCTCCTTCTTTGTAGACTTCGGTTGGTATTGAGTCCGCACCCGGATCCTTCCCGCTGGACATCTGGCTTGTTGCCTTCTTGACCTCTGCTAAGGTAGGTGGAATATCAAGCTTGGCATTGATTGGGACCTGGGGCATGCGCTCTATGGCTTCATAACATATAGTGGATGGATGGTTGAGAACAGAACGGAAGTGTTCTGCCCAGCGATTTAGTATCTGAGGCTTGTCAATTAGTAGCCTTGCTCCATCTGCATCGAGTATGGGAGTGGGGTGAGATTGTTGAGGTCCGTAAACAGTTTTAGGGCATCGTAGAAGCGTTTGAAATCATGTCTGTCTGCATATATCTGGATTTCATCAGATTTTTGGCTTAGCCATGCGTCTTGTAATTTCCTGATTCTCTCTTGAGCCCTTCTACGAGCATCTAGGAAAGCTTTTTTTTGGATGATGATGATGGGTCATTTTGATAGGCTCTGTATGTCTCATGTTTCGTGAGAAGAATAGACTTGATTTCTTCGTCATTTTCGTCAAACCAGTCGTGGCTCTTGCGTACAGTGTCCTATGAGCTCAGAGGTAGATAGGTACACGGTGTCTCTGAGGGCAGTCCAGTCATCGTCCACGCTGGTTTTGCCAAATTGAAGGTCCTTCAATTTGTCGTCCAGGTCTCTTATTAAACTTTCGGTGACAGTGGAGCTTTTCAATTTGGAGACTGCCAGCTTTTTGTTGGTTTGCGACCCTGGTGACGTTTTCTAGGCTTGATGCGGAGGTTGAGCTTTGAAACGATCAATCTATGATCGGTCCAACATTCTGCTCCGCACATAGCCTTGTGACTCTGACGTCACGTCTGTCATTTTCCTTACGATGACGTAGTCAATGAGGTGCCATTGTTTGGAACGGGATGCATCCATGACGTTTTGTTTCGGGTTGGTAAACGAAACAAGGAGTTTGTAATTGTTAGGTCGTGGCAGCAATAGTCTGAGTAATAGAAGCCCATTACTATTGCACTTGCCCACGCCGTGTACTCCTAGTACTCCATCCCAGACCCGATGGTCTGTCCCTACTCTGGCATTGAAGTCCCCGAGTATGATGAGCTTCTCAGACCTTGGGACCGCTGAGATGGCTGAGTCAAGGTCCTCGTAGAAACCATCCTTGATTTCGCTTGGATTTGTCATTGTCGGGGCGTAGACGCTGAGTAAAGTGGCACTCTTTTTTCTCCTAGTGAGATCTGAAGAGTCATCACTCTGTCACTGACACCTTTGGGAGTCTGGTGAGGCCGCGCACAAGATGAGATTTGACAGCAAACCCTACACCAGATTCCCGACGTTCTGTATTGGCTCTCCAAAAGAAAGTGTAACCTCCGCCCACCTCTGACATATGACTGTCCAGTGAACGCATTCTTCTATCACAAGTGTCATTATCAAGGCTGAACATATGACTGTCCAGTGAACGCATTCCTCTATCACAAGTGTCATTATCAAGGCTGAACATATGACTATCCAGTGAACGCATTCCTCTATCACAAGTGTCATTATCAAGGCTGAACATATGACTGTCCAGTGAACGCATTCCTCTATCACAAGTGTCATTATCAAGGCTGAACATATGACTGTCCAGTGAACGCATTCCTCTATCACAAGTGTCATTATCAAGGCTGAACATATGACTATCCAGTGAACGCATTCCTCTATCACAAGTGTCATTATCAAGGCTGAACATATGACTGTCCAGTGAACGCATTCCTCTATCACAAGTGCCATTATCAAGTCTGAACATATGACTGTCCAGTGAACGCATTCCTCTATCACAAGTGCCATTATCAAGTCTCAACATATGACTGTTATCTGACGGTTTGTTTTCTCTGTGTCAAGGCTGTTGACATTCAGTGTCGGACGAGCATTCCATGAGCAGGAAAGTACTGTTTAACAATATGGTTCGAGTCTCTAATGCATTATGCATTTCTTTGTTGTATGTATAGATGTGTATCAAATGATATCAAAGCAGGCATTGAAGTGGGATGCAAAGGGTTCAAGAAAGAGAGGACGGCCTAGGGAGACCCTGAAACGAACTTTGATGAAAGATGCAAAAAATGTCGGTCTCAGTTCCATGGAGGAGATTGAGCAGGTTGCCCAGGATAGAGCGGTATGAAGAAATTGCTTTCAGGCCCTATATAACGTATAACGGGACGAGAGGAATTTATATTATATATATATATATGTAAGTGTGTGCTTGCGTTTGAGAGGGTGTGTCTCTGTGTTTATATTTGTGTTTGTTGTTGTAGTGTCTGTGTGTGTATGAGCGTGTATGCACGCCTGTGTTCAAGGATAAAAAAGCAGTCTTTGTAAACCGTTTGCATTTATTTGCTTCTAACTAAACTCCTAGTACACCCACACTAGAGCCACGTTTTAAAGCATGTTTACCCCAACAATAATTTCAATGGAGGGTTCTCTAACGAAAGCTAGAATAACATTTTTAACTATTTCAAATTTGCGTGTTGAAAGATATATTGTTAAATGTATCTTGCGAATCAGTTTGTTCCTATTTAATGTATAGGTTTGTGATGAAACTTGCTGGAGAATTGGTACTGCTATAATGGTTTGTCAAGTGACTTGTTGTATTGTTGGAGTTCTCTTTTGCGATCACCGCCCAGATCGATGTACCAGACCTCCCCATAAATGATATTCATGTGGAAATCTGATTCATGCAACCTTAGCATTGGTTTGTTTTACGTCACATCTTCAGCACAATTTGGAGCTCTGGTGCTTATCCTTCGGCGATGTGTCCGGTTTCAGCCAGCGTTTACTCGGTTCGCACTCCGTCTGTAGCCATCTAGTGTTTTTTTTACGGTGTGGGGTAGCTAGCCCACCCCCAACCTCCTTTGTCGCCTCTTACGACATGCGTGGCAGATAACAGTGGTTTTATTCTTTACACCCCAATTTGGGCCCCGGTAACAACTCTGGCGTGTTGGAGTTCAAGATGCGCTCAAGGGAAAGCACTTACTAAATATTAGCATTATATTTTTTTACTCTTTTCCTTCCCTTTAGTGTGTGAACTGGGGATTTAAATAAAATGAAGTTATAAACTTTAATATGCTCATCTAAACACATCTACAACATGAAAATTAACATCGACAAAACAGAAGTAATGACATTCGCCAGAGAGGAAAACACTACCAACATCTCCATCGATAATCACCTACTAAATCAAGTAAAAGATTTCACATACATGGGGAGCATTTTTTCAGCAAATGGAAGAATAACTAATGAAATTCAACACAGATGCAACAAAGCAAATCAAATGATAGGGCAAATGGCGCCAATTTTAAGATGCAAACACGTCACCATGAACACAAAAAGAGCAATGTTCAACACAATCTTTCTCCCACATTATGTTACCAGTGCCAAACCTGGACGCTGACAACAAACGATAGAAGAAAACTAGTCACAACAGAGATGAAGTGTCTACGCAGAATGCTGGGTGTAACAAGAAGAGACCGGTTGAGAAATGAAGACATCAGGAAAAAGTGGGTACAGCATCAGTACTAGACTTCATCAAGAAACAACAAATTAAATGGTTCTGTCACGTAAGCAGATTACCATCAGACAGTGCACCTCAAAGAGCAATGCTGCTCCGTTACAATGGGTACAAAGCAAAAGGCCGGCCACGCAAAAGATGGGCCTCAGAGATAACAGAGGCGACGAAAGAGACTATCTACGAAGCGCATACTAGGGCCCGTTTTAGAAATCTCTTCCTGACCTGACGCTGTGAGGCATACAGGATTCGAGAAAGAAAGAAACATTTCTTGTACATTTAAAATTTAGTGTGCTCATATTTAAAAAGTTAATTGCATATCCTTTACAGGACTTTGTGAATCAACCCAACTTTTTTAAAGCCGTTTCGCCCGAGTGGTTACCGGGGCCCAAATTTGGGGTGTAAAGAATAGAACCACTTTTACCTGCCAAGCATGTCGTAAGAGGCGATAAAGGAGGTTTGACTGAAATCGGATGCACGTGTCGGCTAGGGAATGATAACCCGAAACAAATGCTTGTAGAAAACGGATGCACTAACAACATGCCGCATAGCATGGTGCAACGACCCCTCACAATGAGGAATGGGATAACGGATTCTACGGTCGCCAATCTGCCTCTGAGATTTAGCCACGCTGTAAGAATGTCAAACCTACCATCACGAGGGTGACCAAAACTTACTTCGGGAAGAGGTTGGCTCAAACGGAGAAGCAGAAATCATATGCATTATATCCTACAGAGCTGCACCCGATATGCAGACTTGAGAAGAAAGAGGGGCCCACTTACACTAGCGTCCAAGACAAACTGTATGACGTGGTTGATAATCTGAGGCAGACGGCTGCCTTTATTAGAGAATTCTAAATCCCAATCTAGTGAGAACGCAGAAGGCAAACTGTATGACGTGGCTCATAATCTGAGGCAGACGGCTGCCTCTATTAGAGAATCCGAAACCCAATCTAGTGAGAACGCAGAAGACAAACTGTATGGCGTGACTGATAATCTGAGACAGACGGCTGCCTTTATTAGAGAATCCGAAATCACAATCTAGTGAGAACGCAGAAGACAAACTGTATGGCGTGGCTAATAATCTGAGGCAGACGGCTGCCTTTATTAGAGAATCCGAAATCCCAATCTAGTGAGAACGCAGAAGACAAACTGTATGGCGTGGCTAATAATCTGAGGCAGACGGCTGCCTTTATTAAAGAATCCGAAATCCCAATCTAGTGAGAACGCAGAAGACAAACTGTATGGCGTGGCTAATAATCTGAGGCAGACGGCTGCCTTTATTAGAGAATCCGAAATCCCAATCTAGTGAGAAAGCAGATGAAGAAGAAACACTGTTTGTGATTTTTCTAGGCATTATTACGTTCAGTAGTTTGCCACTGGCTAATATTTAAACATTGGGGAGAAAAATGACAGACATGTACCTACCTAAACATACAAGCAACTGTCAGATATCGGCCATGGCGGGGATCACAGGCCGCCATCATGTTCTTAGCATCAAACATTTGTTGTGTCAGCTCAGGGACAGTGATAGCTCGATACTGTTGGGAACCCCGCGACGTCAGGGGTGCAAAGCCAGGTATAAAGAAGTGCAGCCGGGGGAAAGGGACCATGTTCACACACATCTTCCTGAGATCACAGTTGAGTTGTCCAGGGAATCGTAGACATGTAGTAATACCAGACATAGCGGCGGAGATGAGGTGGTTCAGATCTCCATAAGTAGGTGTTGTCAGCTTCAAAGTCCTAGATGAAGAACAAGAAAGATATGGGAGCTGATCAACTTTTCATATATAACATCAGTGGCGGCTCGTCATTAAGGGCCAGTGTGGCCGTGACCCACCAAAAATAAGGTGTAACGTGTATTTATTATTTTATACATTAAAATATAACCTAACCGAAACCATGATTTTTCCGAAAATTTCTGTCTGGTCCCACCAACAAAAATGATCACGAGCCGCCACTGTACAACATTATGCTACAGTTCAGTGTAAAAGTATTCAAAGTTCTAGATGAAGTACAAGAAAGATATGGGAGCTAATCAACCTTTTCATATACAGCATTATGATACATTTCAGTGTGAAAGTAGACATTTATGTCAAGTTTCACTTGGTAGTATACGTTTATGTCAAGTTTCACTTGGTAGTATACGTTATGTCAATTTCACGTGACTAAACGTTTATGTCAAGTTTCACTTGGTAGTATACGTTTATGTCAAGTTTAACGTGGTACTAAACGTGTATGTCAAGTTTCACTTGGTAGTATACGTTTATGTCAAGTTTCACGTGGTACTAAACGTTTATGTCAAGTTTCACTTGGTAGTATACGTTTATGTCAAGTTTCACGTGGTACTAAACGTTTATGTCAAGTTTCACTTGGTAGTATACGTTTATGTCAAGTTTCACGTGGTACTAAACGTTTATGTCAAGTTTCACTTGGTAGTATACGTTTATGTCAAGTTTCACGTGGTACTAAACGTTTATGTCAAGTTTCACTTGGTAGTATACGTTTATGTCAAGATTCACTAGTTTGTATACGTTTATGTCAAGTTAAACTTGTTTGTATACGTTTATGTCAAGTTTAACTTGATAGTATACATTTATGTCAAGTTTCACTTGGTAGTATGATCAAGTAGCCTACTATGTCAAGTTTCACTTGGTGGTATGATCAAGTAGCCTACTATGTCAAGTTTCACTTGGTAGTATGATCATGTAGCCTACTATGTCAAGTTTCACTTGGTAGTATGATCAAGTAGCCTACTATGTCAAGTTTCACTTGGTAGTATACATTTATGTCAAGTTTCATTTTGTAGTATGATCAAGTAGCCTACTATGTCAAGTTTCACTTGGTGATATGATCAAGTAGCCTACTATGTCAAGCTTCACTTGGTGATATGATCAAGTAGCCTACTATGTCAAGCTTCACTTGGTGGTATGATCAAGTAGCCTACTATGTCAAGTTTCACTTGGTGGTATACATTTATGTCAAGTTTCACTTGGTAGTATACAGTTATGTCAAGTTTCACTTGGTAGTATGATCAAGTAGCCTACTATGTCAAGATTCACTTGGTGATATGATCAAGTAACCTACTATGTCAAGTTTCACTTGGTAGTATGATCAAGTAGTCATCAGTTCTAGCCTACTATGTCAAGTTTCACTTGGTGATATGATCAGGTAGCCTACTATGTCAAGTTTCACTTGGTAGTATGATCAAGTAGCCTACTATGTCAAGTTTCACTTGGTGATATGATCAGGTGAGCCTTTACTATGTCAAGTTTCACTTGGTAGTATGATCAAGTAGCCTACTATGTCAAGTTTCATTGTATAATGATAGTTAAATCAGGTTTATGCGAAACTATCAATTTATATAGTGAAACAGTTAAATAACATACAACATATGAGCTCAGTTTTCAGTTATATGTGTAGACTAAAGCAAGATAAGAGTAATGAAAACAGAGCATATCAAACGACCTTTGCAGAACGTTTGGTGTCAAGTATCTTTGACATCACTACAGTTGAGGATAGTAATGTCGGTGGTGATAGTAATGTTGGTGGTGGTGTTAGTACCCTTAGTGATAGCAATGTCGGTGGTGATGATAGTTACCTTGGTGATAGTAATGTTGGCGGTGGTGATAGTACACTTAGTGATAGTAATGTAGGCGGTGATGATAGTACTACTTATGTAAGTAATGTCGGCGGTGATGATTTTTTTCAAGTTTCACTTCCGATCCAGAAGCACTTGAGCTTTTCAGCTCTTCGGCTCGGTGCCATGGACATCGTAACCCTTCGGTTCGGTGCCACGAACACCGTAAATTTTGGGAATCTGTGGCTTTTTCTGCCATCTCTCGAATTGAACCGCAGCACACAGAAGGATAGTCACCCGTAGTCCAACGCGCTACGAACACGCTGGGAAGACGGGCGGCGGTGATGATAGTACCCTTTGTGATAGTAATGTCGGCGGTGATGTTAGTACCCTTAGTGATGGTAATGTCGGCGGTGATAGTAATGTTGGTGGTGATGATAGTACCCTTAGTGGTGATGGTAAGTTTTGCGGCGGTTGTCTTTCAATGACCGCGATGATGGAGCCTCGATGGTGCTTCGATGAAATGTAATGATGTTGTTGATGATAGTGGTAGTTGATGATAATAATGATGATGAGTGATCTTTGCTGGAAATAATAACTATCCCAACCTGAAGCATATATCGTAGAGAGCCTCGTTGTCAATAATGTAGGTCATATCTGTGTTCTCAACCAGCTGATGGATCGATAGGGTGGCGTTGTATGGTTCAACAACCACGTCAGATACCTAGATATTCAATCGTTAACTTTGATTAGACATTGGACAACAACAGCAAACATTTGGTGGTGTAGCAAGTGGGTGTGATTGTTATTATGAGAGTGTTCTTCTTATGTCTCCAACACTGGGCACGGGCACCATAAAAATGGCTAACGGTGGGCACAGCACCACAGAAACGATCCTGTAAGCATGAGGTATGTGTGAGTGTTCTATGAATAAATCACGAGTGACATACTGGTCTCTGTAGAAGTCTTGAATGCTTTTCATTCTATTCCATTAGTTTGGCCACGGCACCACTGTTATCTATACCAGAATAAGATTCTCTACAGGTGTCTTGAAGATTTCTATTTCTGCTGCTATATGAACAAGAGAATCTCTCTCTCTCTCTCTCTCTCCCTCTCTCTCTCTCTCTCTCTCTCTCTCTAAATCAATCACAAATTCACCAAATACCTGATAAATGTCAATCAAATTTTAATTCTTCTCTCAGCTTTCCTTACTGAGAACTTAATCATGAACATGAATTGATACAAAATCACACATAAATCAATGGTTCTCGAGAGATCTCAGGGCTTGACAGAAAAATACACCGTCCTATGAAGAAAAATCAAACTCAATCCAACTCACAACTCCATAGTCTCCGCTCATCATCAAATAGCTTGTCCTGAGCAGAACTTCGCCACCCCAACAGTCCTCCGGAACTTCTCTCTCTCATAGGCCAGATGTCCTGCCTCTGCAGCCGTCATGTTCAGACCATCAGTTACATCCTGATTCCATATAGTCTACGCTACTCCGACTATATTTCTCTAGATTAAATTTCTCATCCTCCCACTTATATAATTGACTATTGAATATCTAGATATAAAGGAACCCTTTCATACTTCGTGGTATATAGGTCAATACAGTGTTAGACCTGTATTTTTCATTGACCGTCGGCACACGATGGGTGAAGTGGTCAGCATCACGCCGGCCGCCTTTACTTTCCCAGAGCATGTCTGGTACCCAGTTGAGGCTGGGTCGACCTGAGAGCCGTCGTGGTCGAGAAAAATTCCACGCACATTGCGGGAGCTGAACCCGGACCACCAGCCTTGCGAAGCGAGTTCACTAACAACTACGCTACAGCGGCTCCCAATATCTAGATATGCCTACCAGAAAATCCCTACTGGTCTATCAGGTCTTCCATGTCTACTGGATCTCTACAAATAACACTGGGTTGCTCTGCTTGAGCTCCCTCCACAGAGATGTACAAGGTCTGCTCTGCTTGAGCTCCCTCCACAGAGATGTACAAGGTCTGCTCTGCTCGAGCTCCCTCCACAGAGGTGTACAAGGTCTGCTCTGCTTGAGCTCCCTCCACAGAGGTGAACAAGGTCTGCTCTGCTTGAGCTCCCTCCACAGAGACGTAAAAAGGTCTGCTATCCTTGAGCAGCTGTCCTAGCCTCTGCCTCTTTTCCATCTGTCTCTCGAATTCCGTCCCACCGTATTTATACCAGGCTGACATTATGCAATCTATAATCCTCCCGAAAGTTCTAGATCGGTGTTGTTTATCACAAAATACTACGCTTAACAATAACCTACGAATTCCATTGGTCTAACTAGATGTCCTCATGTACTTCAAACTACAAATCGAAATAATTTTATCCACTTGTTTACCAGACTGCATACGTTCTAATGTTATAGTTTCTCTCTCTACCTTGACAAACAATAATTGTTGCCTTCTGTACAGAATATTACGTTTGTGCTGTTAACATAAATTAATGTACTATATTAATTACTATATTAAGTGATATATTAATGTATGGCTCGAAACATGGAAATGAACAAACAGTTAGAAGACAGAATTGATGCATTTGACATGTGGATATATAGAAGAATAGGCAGAGTTTCATGGACAGAAAAACAGACAAATAAACAAGTTTTAGGAAAACTAGACATGAAGAAACAATTATTAAGAGAAATAAAATTCAGACAAATAAAGTATTTTGGGCACATAAAAAGACATGACACCATGATAAAACATTTACTAGAGAGGAAAGTTGAGGGGCAAGAGCAAGAGGAAGACCGAGAGATAAGTGGGAGGGAAACTTTAAGAAATGAACAGGTTACAGTCTGACAGTGTGCAACACCAAGGCGAAAGACAGAGGATGCTGGAGATTCATTGCAGCCAACCTTCGATGTGGAGACGGCACCTGATGATGATGATTGTTAACAAAACAGCGTATGATATTTCCAAAAAACAAAAGCAAGTGTAAAGTTACAAGAAAAAATCAGTTGAAAGTTCAAACCTTTGGCGAGGGTACTATAGAGTAAGTAGTCATGATTCTGTCCGGGTATTCCTCCCTTACTTTGCTGATGATAAGTGTACCCAGGCCTGAACCGCTGCCTCCACCAAGGGACTGTACTAGTTGAAATCCCTGAAAAATAAAATAAGAGTAATCTGTAGACACTACTCATGGAAAGACTTATCTCCCTTTGTTATTTCGCAGGAATAACACGTCATAATCAGAATCTGGGCTTGTCTAAACCTGAACTGCACAGCTGCCAATTTGACCTATTTCATTTGGTGTGTTACAAACATAATTTGTAGCTGCAGAAAACTATACAAATAGGAAAGGTTCGGTAAAGTTTAAACTTGTTGATCATTTCTGTTCTAACTTACAGTGACACAAGACACAAGATCATTTCTGTTCTAACTTACAGTGACACAAGACACAAGATCATTTCTGTTCTAACTTACAGTGACACAAGACACAAGATCATTTCTGTTCTAACTTACAGTGACACAAGACACAAGATCATTTCTGTTCTAACTTACAGTGACACAAGATCATTTCTGTTCTAACTTACAGTGACACAAGACACAAGATCATTTCTGTTCTAACTTACAGTGACACAAGACACAAGATCATTTCTGTTCTAACTTACAGTGACACAAGACACAAGATCATTTCTGTTCTAACTTACAGTGACACAAGACACAAGATCATTTCTGTTCTAACTTACAGTGACACAAGACACAAGATCATTTCTGTTCTAACTTACAGTGACACAAGACACAAGATCATTTCTGTTCTAACTTACAGTGACACAAGACACAAGATCATTTCTGTTCTAACTTACAGTGAACAAGAACAAGATCATTCTGTTCTAACACAGTGACACAGCACAAGATCATTCTGTTCTAACTACAGTGACACAAGACACAAGAGTGTCAGTGATTTTCTGATGAGTAATAGAAGCTGTAATGCTAAAGTATCAGTCGTAGTGATAGTAGCAATATTAGTATGTAGTACAGTAGTAGTGGTAGTAGCAATATTAGTAGTAGTGGTAGTAACAATATTAGTTGTAGTGGTACAGTAGTAGTGGTACAGTAGTAGTGGTGCAGTAGTAGGACAGTAATATGGTACAGTAGTAGTGGTACAGTAGTAGAGTGTAGCACATATGTAGTAGTGGTACAGTAGTAGTGGTACAGTAGTAGTGGTACAGTAGTAGTGGTAGTAGCAATATTAGTAGTAGTGGGAGTAAAAATTAGTAGTAATGGTAGTAGCAATATTAGTTGTAGTGGTACAGTAGTAGTGGTACAGTAGTAGTGGTACAGTGGTAGTGGTACAGTAGTAGTGGTACAGTAATAATAGCCGTCCATCGCAAGCGATGATGACAATAATCTCAGACGTGTACTGTTGCACCTCTCTGGTGTGCGGAGGTGATCAGAGTCCAATCTAGAACAGAATCCGACCACAGGTGGGGCATCATGATCAAGTTAGACATGTGCGTTGTGTGCTCTGTCTTTCGGCTGCTCGTTCTCTGACTCAACAATACGATGATTCTAGCTATTCGGTTCCTCTTTGTTGTTACAGCGCCACATTTGGCGATCTTGCAAGGATTCCAGACGTATTGTCTATATCGAAGCATTTCAGAGACACTTTAAGAGTGGTAGCAGTAGTAGGTACAGTAGTAGGGTAGTAGCAATATTAGTAGAGAGTACAGTAGTATGGAGAAGCAGCAACATTAGTAGTAATGGCTGCGAAGTAGCAATATTAGTATCAGTGGCAAGTAGCAATATTAGTAGCAGTTGTGCGAAACAGCGATATTAGTGGTAGCATTAGTTACGTATTGGTAGTAGTTTATCAGTCTGTAAACAGCAGATTCCCCTCTTTCTGGCTCGTCAGTACCGAATCCACAAGTTCTGCTCCTTCAGTGTAGTGACCTTTAGCCCAATTATTCCCAGCCCCTGATTGGCCGAATATGAAATTGTCCGGTCTATGAATTTGCCCAAAAGGTCCAGATCTAATGCTGTCCATTGTTCCTGAAAGACATGTTCAAAATTTGTTTTAAACATCCCAGTCTTTTTGAGGAAATAAATAATGCTAAACAATACTGACAAGCAATGGCGGCTCGTGACTATTTTTATTGGTGGGGCCAGACAAACTTTTTCGAAAAGTCATGATTTTGGCAGTTAAACGACAACTGATAAACTGCTCTGCAACTCTCTGCTATCAGTGCCAAACATGGCCCCTGACTAAGACACAAAAAGAACGATTACAACATGTGAAATGAGATGTCTACGAAAAGCTGTCAACGTTACTAGGAGAGATAGAGTGAGAAACAAGAATATCAGAAGCATCGTTGGTACTATACCATGCATACAGTACATCGAGAAGCAAAGAATCAAGTGGTTCTGCCATCTAATGAGAATGGAACCACATTTACTACCATCACGTGCCTACAATAATCGACACTCAGGGCGCAGAGCATGAGGTAGGCCAAGAACACGATGGATAGATAACATCTCACGAGTCCCTGCGAAAGCATGGACTGACAACGTCAAGCACAACACACCTGGCACAAGAGAGAAAACTAATTCTCCCACGACGCTTACGGCAAATGTGGTTAAGATAAGATAAGATAAGATAGATTTTAGTATTTACTATTATTTGTATATTCCGGGAAGATATTCAACTTTCAGAGCGAATCAGTATCATGTTAAAAGTAATAATTATGAAATAATAAATACGCGTTGCACATAATTTTTGGTGGGGGCCACTGGCCCTTAATGGCGAGCCGCCACTGCTGACAAGCAATCACGAAAACAGCCAGAGATCGTGAAAAGTGGAGAATAACTGTTGATGTCCTATGCTCAACGAGGAGCCAGAGAAGTTAGTCAAGTAAGTCAATCACATCTTTTTTCTAAGTGCTTCGATCTCCTCTTTCGTCTCACCGTTTAGTTTTATTTTAATTGACAGATCATTAACACTGCACATCGAACCACTTAGTCGATAAGAGCTCCGATCCCTTCTTAACATGACTCTTATCGTTGATTTCTTCATCAAGAGAAAGGCTGGGAGTGACCATGGACCCAAGATAGTTAAATGTTTTTACTGCTTTTAGATGGTTACCATGTGGTCCTTATGTGGTCACCAGTTGGGAAAGAAAACGTGGAAGACCAAAGACCACTCTTCGAAGAACCATCCAACAAGAAAGTAAACTATTGGGATGTAAAACCATACAAGATCTCCAACTGCTAGCAAAGAACCGCATCACGTGGAGATCTAAAATCTCTGTCCTATGTGCCGCCTTTGGCACGAAATGAACAAACTAACTAACTAACATGTAAAGTGATATTTGTTGTGTTACCTCCCTGACGTAAAACAGCTGTTTTGGTGGCACTTATAGTCAGAGAAAATAGTTCGCATGTCGTGACCAAATTATTGATTAAGCATTGCAGTGTAGCCTCATTGTGGGCGACTAAGGTAGCATCGTCAGCGAAAAGGAGTTCATTGAGAAGAATTTCCGTTGTTTTTGTTTTGGCTCTTTAAACGAGCAAAGTTAAAGAGTGAACCATCAGATCTAGTCCGGATGAAAACATCACGAACAGCGTCCCCGAAGGCATGGTACGAAAAGACCGCGAAGAAGATGCCAAAGAGACTGGGGGCAAGAACATAGCCCTGCTTGACTCCACTCTTAACCTCGAAACTAGCAGATGTGCTGCTCTCGAACTGTATGCTGGCTTTCATGCCCTCATGGAAGGAGACAATCAATTGGATCAACTCTGGGGGACAGTCAATATGCTTCAATATTTATAAAGACCTGGTCTGCTGACTGTGTCAAATGCCTTTGTTAGATCCACGAAAGCAATACATAAAGGCTTACTCTGCACTTCTCTTGTAGTTGTCGAAGGGTAAATATCATGTCAGTTGTTGACCGTCCAGCTCTGAATCCACATTGTGACTCTGGGAGAACACGCTCCGCCAGTTTCTGTAGTCGTTTTGAAAGGACCAGTCCAAAGGCCTTGCCTGTGACACTTAAAAGGAGATGATATATATATATATATATATATATATATATATATATATATATATATATATATATATATATCACACACACAAAATGATATGTTTCTCACTAACCTGGTTCAAGGTCAACCAGGACACCTCTAGGCACATATTTGCCACCTGTAGCCTCGTTGTAGTAAACGTTAATCCTCTCCAACTGTAAGTCACTGTCGCCATGGTAAGTGCCCGTAGGATCGATGCCATGTTCGTCTGATATTACCTCCCAGAACTTACCTCCGATCTGGTTGCCACCTAGACCATAAATACAATTTTAACTACGTGCTAAAGTCAAGTATCTACATTTATATAGTAAAGTAGTGCGTACAAGAAGATTCTATATCCATTTCTTAAACACTGACTCGCCCGAGTGGTTACCGAGGCCCAAATTTGGGGTGTAAAGAATAGAACCACTATTACCTGCCACAAATGTCGTAAGAGGCGACTAAGGAGGTTTGGTTGAAATCGGATGCATGTGTCCGCTAGGAATGCTAACCCGAAACAAATGCTTGCAGAAAACGGATGCACCAAGCCGTAAAGCGCATATCATGTTGCAACGACCCCTCACAATGAGGAATGGGATCATGTCTAAGATCTGTCTCTGAGATTTAGCCACGCAGTAAGAATGTCAGACCTACCATCACGAGGGTGGCCAAACTTACTGCGGGAAGAGGTCGTCAAAACGGGAAACAGAAATCATAGGAATTATATCCTACAGAGCTGCACCCGGTATGCAGACTTGAGAAGAAAGAGGGGCCCACTTACACTAGCGTCCAAGACAAACTGTATGACGTGATTGATAATCTGAGGCAGACGGTTGCCTTTATTAGAGAATCCGAAATCCCAATCTAGTGAGAACGCAGAAGACAAACTGTAGGCTGATAATCTGAGGCAGACGGCTGCCTTTATTAGAGAATCCGAAATCCCAATCTAGTGAGAACGCAGAAGACAAACTGTAGGGCGTGGCTGATAATCTGAGGCAGACGGTTGCCTTTATTAGAGAATCCGAAATCCCAATCTAGTGAGAACGCAGAAGACAAACTGTACGGCGTGGCTGATAATCTGAGACAGACGGCTGCCTTTATTAGAGAATCCGAAATCCCAATCTAGTGAGAACGCAGAAGAAGAAGAAACACTGTCTATGTCACTTTGGCACAAATGTCACAAATGTCACAAATGTCACAAATGTCATAAATGCCACAAATGTTCAATAGATAGTCATTGGTCGTCTCTACCTTATTTCAACAATACTTTTCAACTTCCAACAGATCTAGCACGAGAATCTTTCACTTTTTGGTTGGTTTCTCCAATGTTTTTACACTTCTATTAAGGCGAGACTCACCCAGAACGAGAGTTGTCTTTTTATTAAATAAACAGAAAAAAAACTAACAAACATATTGTCATATAATTTGGTAACAAGTTGCAAAAGACATTGTTTGTGATGATAAACAACGTTTTGTGCATGCATTGCAATTATTTTTTTAAACAAAATTATTTTCTTATTTTCTGCACATTTGGGTGGACTGCTCACCCTAACGTTTGCTTTGGTGCCTGCTCACCGTGTCTATCAGTCATCACCGTGCTCACATTCACCATGCCTCTAGGCTGTACAGACACGGAGCTCAACTCGGGCCCCCACCTCAGGGCTCCAAGTTTCGCCCTTTGTGGGCCCACGTCTCTTCTCTGGATGCACCCCTCGGAACTCAATTCGGGCCCCCACCTCAGGGCTCAGAGTTTTGTCCTATGTGGGCCCACGTGCAAATGAACTCGGCCCCCACCACCGGGCCCGAGTTTCACCCTACGTGGGCCCACGTCTCTTCTCTGGATGCACCACTCATCCCTTTATGTTTATCTATTCTTTTTCTCTCGCGATCACCGCCCAGGCCGATGTATCAGATATCCCCATAAATTCTATTCATGTGGAAATCTGATTCATGCAGCCTTAGCATTGGTTTGTTTTACGTCACATCTTCAGCACCATTTGGAGCTCTCGTGCTTATACTTATCCCGATGTGCCCGGCTTCAGCCAGCATTTACTCGGTTCGCTCTCCGTTCTGTAGCCATCTAGTGTTTTTACGGTGTGGGGTAGCTAGCCCCACGCCCAACCTCCTTAGTCGCCTCTTACGACATGCGTGGCAGGTAACAGTGGTTCTATTCTTTACACCCCAATTTGGGCCCCGGTAACCACTCGGGGGTTTATCTGTTCAGCTTTTTCCATCGGCCGGGAGAGACGTGCATCAATAGTCACTCTGGGATTCCGCTTGTCTGTGTTGCGAGCGGATCTCATCCAACGTGACTACGTCTGCACCACTACCAGAGTAGCTCCTTCGATCCCTACCCGCTTAGCCAGACAGGAACCAATGTCTGTTTCAGGGTCACCCGTGGAGGTGGGTAGGATCTTGATTAGTGCCAGCTCACTAATCATGGCGTGACGTTGTCCCTATGCGCCTTTGACCCCTCTTGCATTACTAATTTTCTATCACTTTTTGCTATGTTGACAGTAACACTGTATCGTCAGCATATCTTAGTTCAAGTATTTATTTACCTCCAATTATAAATGGATAAACGAGGAGGATATATATATAAGTTGGGAAGGGGCACTTGTGAGGACGGTTACCACGTGTGTACAACAACACCAGTCAGCATAGTCCTGAAACCATTATGAATAAATACCCTTCACTATTTTCATGAAAATATCAGCACGAAGTGCAATAATTGAATAAGTACTGTTCTTAAATTATGCAACTAGTTAGTCTCATAAGAACACTGATGTCCTGAAAGAACTAAATGTTGAAAAGAGAATTGGCTGATAAACAATATACTATACAGAAAAATTAGATACCTTGGTCACATCAAGCGTCACGATGGCCTGGAAAGAACAATATTAGAGGGCAGAGTCCCAGTGCCATTGCGCAGGGGCAGACCAAGAAGAAGATGGCTACAAGATATTAAAGAAACCATGAATATGACCATCGACGAAGTGGGCGAACTAGCTAAACACGTAATCACAAAGTACTGTAGTTTTACAAATTACACAACAATGACAAAAAGCGGCAACGTTTCGACAACGAGGCCTTTATCAAGCAAACGAACAACAGGAGTGACAAATTTAAAAAACATATGGACGACTACATACAAACATTTCTAATGAACATCTGGGAATAAAAATCTATATATGTAGTCGTCCATATTTTTTTAAAATTCGTCACTCCTGTTGTTCGTTTGCTTGATAAAGGCCTTGTTGGTCGAAACGTTGCTGTATTTGTCATTGTTTTACAGTACTTTGTGATTACGTGTTTTGTCAATCAAATAGTTTTACTGCAGGTGAATTTCAGATGTGCTGCAAAGAGAGCAACGTCCTATAAAGGATAGGAACCTTGATGAGTTAGTCGCATATGCTAAGCTTACCTTGTCCAACTTGAAAATGAACAATTTCTCTCATTGTATGACTGTGAGTGTGTCGCTAAATAATAAATCCAAGTCGTCTATTGTCAATCTTGTTATTAAGACTTAAAGCTGCTGTTGGTATCTTTCTTGTATCTAATAAATAAATCGTATTCAACTTGTATGTGCAATATTGTTGCAATTAATGCTGCAAACTTCACCAGCGGACACGAAAGCAAGATAGTAATGAATACTTTGAAGTGTTTGATTATTTGCGGTTCTCTCTGACAACAGATGCTGTCATGGCAACGACTTCGTAAACGTCACATGAATAATGTACACACTCATAATGAACTCAACTTTACCGGGAAAACCCCAAAAATGCGACTGCTTTACTTGAAATCAATCGGTGTGCAACATTTTGCACCGCTGAATTTATTTTTAGGATTAGAGATGGTTATTGAATTGACACTCTTCGAAGAACCATCCAACAAGAAAGTAAACTATTGGAATGTAAAACCATACAAGATCTCCAACTGCTAGCAACGAACCGCATCACGTGGAGATCTAAAACCTCTGTCCTATGTGCCGCCTTTGGCACGAAAGGAATAAACTAACTAACCATTGAATTGACTAACGAAAAGTAAATTAAGTGCATGACCAGAGATCGCTGATGAATTGACTAACTTCTTCTTCTTCTTCTTCTCGAATCCTGTATGCCTCACAGCGTCAGGTCAGGAAGAGATTTCTAAAACGGGCCCTAGTATGCGCTTCGTAGATAGTCTCTTTCGTCGCCTCTGTTATCTCTGAGGTCCATCTTTTCGTGGCCGGCCTTTTGCTTTGTACCCATTGTATCGGAGCAGCATTGCTCTTTAGGGTGCACTGTCTGATGGTAATCTGCTTACGTGACCGAACCATTTAATTTGTTGTTTCTGATGAAGTCTAGTACTGATGTTGTACCCACTTTTTTCCTGATGTCTTCATTTCTCAACCGGTCTCTTCTTGTTACACCCAGCATTCTGCGTAGACACTTCATCTCTGTTGTGACTAGTTTTCTTCTATCGTTTGTTGTCAGCGTCCAGGTTTGGCACTGGTAACATAATGTGGGAGAAAGATTGTGTTGAACATTGCTCTTTTTGTGTTCATGGTGACGTGTTTGCATCTTAAAATTGGCGCCATTTGCCCTATCATTTGATTTGCTTTGTTGCATCTGTGTTGAATTTCATTAGTTATTCTTCCATTTGCTGAAAAATGCTCCCCAGGTATGTGAAATCTTTTACTTGATTTAGTAGATGATTATCGATGGAGATGTTGGTAGTGTTTTCCTCTCGGGCGAATGTCATTACTTCTGTTTTGTCGATGTTAATTCTCATGTTGTATTCGTTACATGCTAACTGGAGTCTGTTGATGTGTTGTTGTAGCTGTTCTTCTGTTGTTGATATGATTGCCTGATCGTCTGCAAAAGAAATTCATTTAAGAGTTCTCCGAGGTTGTTTCCTTCGCTGGTGTTAGCTATTTTACAAATGTGGTCAATGTACGTGATGAATAACTGAGGTAATGAATATAGGAATGAAACATAACACACTAAACATCAACATCAATGGCAGTACAATAGAGAAAGTACAGGAATTCAAGTACCTAGGAAGCATATTTACAAAGGATGGAAGGTTCTGCAGAGAGATAGAAACTAGAGTCCAGAAAACACATGCAATATTGTCCTATCTTCTCCCTCTGTCTTCCACGATCTCTCTTTCCTGAATTTTACCTGTAGTCACCAAATGTTCTAAACCTTCTCTTGCATTATATGCCCGAAGAACCTTGATAGTCGGGTTCTTATTCTTTTGATAAGGTTTCTTTGTGTGCAGACCTGATTTAAAACCTTCACAAAATAGATGAGACTGCAGTAAAACTATTTGATTGGCAAAACACGTAATCACAAAGTACTGTAGTTTTACAAATTACAAATGACAAAATACAGCAACGTTTCGACCAACAAGGCCTTTATCAAGCAAGAATAAGCACACGAGGTTGCACAAGTGACACTTCTATGAGGCAATACACTATGTCCTTGGATTGCCAACGATGACCATGAGACACAAAGTCGCACAGGTAAAGAGTATCTGAGACACAAATCATCCTCTGTACAAATCCATAATGAAAACAAGGGCATGCTATTGAAGAGAGGCCATACAATATAACAGATACGTGAGTAGGCTCATCAATCAAAATCGAACTGGTACGGTCAGTCGCTGGACGCTGTTGGAGATATTGCGAAGGAGATCGGAGCATCTATGGACATGTCCGGAGTGCAATGAAGATATTCCAAACTGAAACTGAAACAATATCTCCAACTGCTAGCAACGAACCGCATCACATGGAGATCTAAAACCTCTGCCCTTTGGCACGAAAGGAACAAACTAACTAAGTCGGTGCACATTTGTTCGAACAAGTCAGGAATGATGTGGTAATGAGCCTCACTATAACTTATCACAGTAAAATAAATTGCGCGCCATAACATTCATTTGAAAATCGTACGGGAATTCCCATCTGAAACAAAGGATGTCAAGCAGACATACACAATTTTTGTATAGATCTGCGCAGATTTCATTTCTTTGGCCATGGACACGGCTATGCCAATGTCCCCGCAATGGAAGCACAACAATGGAATCAAAGGACGGACTTTCTTGTGTTCACTGCTACTACTTATATACGTATATTGTTAGCAGAAGACAGAACACGTGATCTTTGTTTCTCTAAGCAAAAATCTAAATAAAGATAACAAGTGACAACAATACTTGAGCGCCATTGGCACAGAAAGACACAAACAAACATGGCTCGTAAAAAATATCCAGGTAAGCTGTAAGCATCTTATTGGTTACTTAACATCCCTTAACAGTATTCCTGACAGAACCATGTGTGCACAGTTTACCCAAGTAGACTGCCAAGATATCGTACGTAAATATCACATACTGATGCCTTCTGTTTCTGACAGAACCATATGTGCACAGTTTACTCAAGTAGATTGCCAAGATATCGTACGTAAATATCACATTGGTATCTTCTTCGTTTCTGCAGAACCATGTGTGCACAGTTTACCCAAGTAGACTGCCAAGATATCGTACGTAAATATCACATACTGATGCCTTCTGTTTCTGACAGAACCATATGTGCACAGTTTACTCAAGTAGATTGCCAAGATATCGTACGTAAATATCACATACTGATGCCTTCTGTTTCTGACAGAACCATATGTGCACAGTTTACCCAAGTAGACTGCCAAGATATCGTACGTAAATATCACATACTGATGCCTTCTGTTTCTGACAGAACCATATGTGCACAGTTTACTCAAGTAGATTGCCAAGATATCGTACGTAAATATCACATACTATGCCTTCTGTTCTGACAGAACCATATGTGACAATTTACTCAAGTAGATTGCCAAGATATTGTACGTAAATATCACATACTGATGCCTCTGTTCTGGCAGAACCATATGTGCACAATTTACTCAAGTAGATTGCCAAGATATCGTATGTAAATATCACATACTAATGTCTCCTAGTCCTGGCAGAACCATATGTGCACAGTTTACCAAGTAGATTGCAAGATATCGTATGTAAATATCACATACTGATGTCTTTCTGGCATATTATGTTTAACACTACTGCAAAATCGTGTTCATGACGAGCTGACGGCAGAACATATGTGATTATAATGTTCCTTGAGTTACTGACTGTCATTCGGGATATTGATATATTCTGCACTGACAAGCGCATTAACATCTCTTCTTCTATTTTATTCTTCATGTAAATCTTCTTCTTTATTTCTAAATCTCTCACTATCTGTTCTATGTTTTTGTTACCAGTGGCGGCTCGTCATTAAGAGCCAATGGGGCGGGGCCCCACCAAAAATAATGTATAACGTGTATTTATTTAAAAAAAATTAAAATATAGCAACCAAAACCATGATTTATCCGGAAAAAATGTCTGGCCCCACCAACAAAATGATCACGAGCCGCCCCTGTTTGTTGCTCACTGCTCGCTTCAATATGTCAGTAGCGGATCTATGCAGCAATCTATGCGAAATTCCTTTGAATCGAAAAAACGGTACATGCTAAAAAATGACTGAACATTGTCCCTATCCGGAATTATCTCACCGTGTCAGAAAAAAAACGGGTGGAGCATGCCCATACTTTTCGTCTTAGATTATATACTCGCTGCATTGAGTGTCTGAGAAGTGATAACTGAAGCGGGAACAGCATTCAGTGCCAGAACGAGATGGACATGTCTTTAACTGTTAGGTCAGACAACCCCAAGCATCACTTTCCCGAAATTCGGATGTGCCTGTCCTACTAGGAGTCTAAAGGGGTATCAAAGCACCCACATTCTTCGTGCAAACCACACAGATCACAAAGATGGTTAACTTGGTTGATAGGCAGGGGCGGCTCGTCATTAAGGGCCAGTGGGGTCCGGCCCCACCAAAAACCGAAGAGGGAATAACTTCCGAAATAGACAAATAATAGTAAATACTTAAAAAACATGATTTTCCCGAAAATTGTGTCTGGCCCCACCAAGAAAATTACCACGAGCCGCACTGTTGATAGGAATGAACCCAAGCAACAGTAACAAACAAGCATCAACTTAATTGTGTTATTGAGAACCAAAAATATAATATACTGATAATCAGTGACGGCTCGTAGTTATTTTTCTTTCAAAATCGTTTTTGGAAGTCTGATGTGTCAAACGGGACAAGAAGAGGATATAGATTGATAAATATACTATAGTGCAAATGATAATCTGAGATACAATCAGTGGCGGCTCGTCATTAAGGGCCAGAGTGGCCGGGCCCCAATAAAAATAATGTGTAACGTGTATTTATTATTTAATAAATTAAAATATAACCTAGCCCAAAGCCATGGTTTTCCCGAAATTTATGTCAGGCTCCACCAACAAAAACGATCACGAGTCGCCACTGGATACAATGTATGAGGTTTTTCATATTTTTCCTGTTTTCTTACAGCGAGATCAATTTCGTTGAGATCTTCACCCGACAGGTCAGCTGGAGATAGTAAGTATAAATGTCTTGTTCTATGTTATCGTCTACTTGTCTAGTAAATATAACATCTTCACCCTCATCACCATCGTTATCATCATCGTTATTGTCACCTTCATCATCATCATCACTATCGTCGTCGTCATCACCAGAATCATCATCATCACGATATATCATCATAATCTTCATTTAATACTTATAGTTTCATCGTGATCATCATACTGATCTTTCATCTTGATCATCATACTGATCTTCATCGTGATCATCATACTGATCTTCATCGTGATCATCATACTGATCTTCATCTTGATCATCATATGATCTTCATCGTGATCATCATACTATCTTCACGTGTTTCATCTTTTCAGCGTGATCATCAAAACTAATCTTCATCGTGATATCTCACTAAGTTTCCATCAGATCAATATAATTTACACAGCATAAAAGATATTTACTTGTTTGATATATATTCAATCTGCTCGGATATCCTAATCTTCATCGTGATCATCATACTAATCTTCATCGTGATCATCATACTAATCTACATCGTGATCATCATACTGATCATCATCGTGATCATCATACTAATCTTCATCGTGATCATCATACTAATCTTCATCGTGATCATCATACTAATCTACATCGTGATCATCATACTAATCTTCATCGTGATCATCATACTGATCTTCATCGTGATCATCATACTAATCTTCATCGTGATCATCATACTAATCTTCATCGTGATCATCATACTGATCTTCATCGTGATCATCATACTGATCTTCATCGTGATCATCTTTATCGTGATTATCATCTTAATAGTGATCCTAATCTTTATCGTGATCATCGTCGTCAATATTATCTCACTGAAGTTTAACCATACACAGAAAGTTGCAATAATAAGTTACACAGCATAAAAGATATTTACTTGTTTTCGAATATAGTATTTCCAATCTGCCTCGGAGATTTAGCCAAGTAAAAATGTCAGACCTACCATCTCGAGGATGGCCAAAGCTTATTGCGGGAAGATGTCGGCACAAACGGGGAAGCAGAAATCATAGAAATTATATCCTACAGAACTGCCCCCAGTATACAGACTTGAGAAGAAAGAGGTGGTCCATTTACACCAGCGTCCAAGACAAACTGTATGAAGTGGCTGATAATCTGAGGAAGACGGCTGCCTTTATTAGAGAATCCGAAATCCCAATCTAGTGAGAACGCAGAAGACAAACTGTATGCGTGGCTGATAATCTGAGGCAGACGGCTGCCTTTATTAGAGAATCCGAAATCCCAATCTAGTGAGACAGCAGAAGACAAACTGTATGGCGTGGCTGATAATCTGAGGCAGACGGCTGCCTTATAAACTCTCAATCCCAATCTAGTTAGAACGCAGAAGACAAATTAGGCGGCTGATAATCCAAGAAGCGGCTGCCTTTATTAGAATCCGAACTCCCAGCTCTTCTAGATACGCAGAAGACAAACTGTCTCGTGCTGATATCTGATCAGACGCTGCCTTTTTGTCCGATCCCAAACATGGACCTCTGAAGACAACTGTATCCGTGGTGATAATCTGAGACACAGCTGCCATAGGATCTTTTAATCCCGTTGTGCAGAATCTGCTTAACTTCCATGAGTGCCTAATCTTGGAACCTACACCTTTATTCATTCTGAATCCCAGACTCAGTGAGACAGTTGCAATTTAACTGTATTTTCTTGTTGTATCTGTTAGACCTCGCTTTATCTGTGAACCAAATCCCAATCTTGAAACATAGAAATTGATTTCTTGTCAATGTATCGTGAAAAGTCTCTGCCTCTGTATTCTGAATTCAAATCCCATCTGATCACGAAGACTAAAATGTATGGCTGCCCATAATCTGAGTACAGACGCTGCCTCTTATGAGAATTTCGAAATCCCGAGATCTAGTGTTGACTAGAAGACAACTAGATTATTAATCTTGCTGAAGACGGCTGCCTTCAGAGATCCGAATCATCTTGAGGACAAACTGTTGGCGTGGTGATAATCTGAGGCAGACTGGCTGCTTAGGACAGAAATCCCATATATCAGAACGCAGTAGACAACTCTATGACGTGCTGATAATCCAGTGAGATCCTGCCTTTATTAGTTACTGTACTCAAACTGCGACATTAGAAGAAACTGTAACTCGTGACTGATAATCGAGACAGACGGCTGCCTTTATTAGGAACTGAAATCAATCTAGAGAACGAGAAGCAATGGAATCGAAATGGCTGATAATCGAGAACACGTGCTTAATAAGAACGAAATCCCAATTTTAATGATTAACACAGAAGAACTTGACTTGATTCCTGATAAACTAGACAACGGCAGCCTATGTGTTAATCGAAATCCAATCTAGTGAGTACGAGATTCAACCAGACTTTTATGAGATAATCTATGGAAGACCTGTTTTATAGAGAACGAAAACCCAAGATCATGGATCAAATACAACGGTTGGGCTAGTGTTGTAAGTCCGATCCGTGATTGTAAGAATCAAATCCGCATTTTGTAGAGCGAACCAGAAGACTTCACGTAATCTTGATCTAGACAAATGACAGGACTTTTATTCGAGAAGGAAAGATCCATCTATGAGAACAAAGAAACTAAGTTCCTTTTATCTTGTCACGTCCTTCATTAGAAAGAAACCGATTCTAGGAACGGGAAGACAAGCTTTATGGCGTGGTGATAATCTGGACAGACGTTTGCCTTTTTTAGAGAATCTATCCAATCTAGTAGACGCAGAAGACAAACTGTTGGGTGGCTGATATCTGGACAGACGCTGCCTTTGATAGAGAATCCAAAATTTCAATTCTGTTGAACGAGAAGACAAACTGATCTGCTGATAATCTAGACAGACTCATGCTTTAATAGAGAACTTCTGAAATCCCTCTATAAACACGAAGACAAACTGTATCTCGTGCTGATAATCTTACGTTGGTCAGTTATAGAGAATCCGTTATCCCATCTTGTGGAAGCAGAAGACAACTTTCAAAATAATGGTATTGTAGGAAATGATGCTTTATTAAAGAATCCGAATCCCAATCTATTGAAATGCAAGGTAAACTGTATCGACTGGTTTAATGAGCAGCGCCACTGCCTTATTACAAATCTGAAATCCCAATCTTAAATGCAAAAGATCTAATGGATGACATGATAATCTAGACAGACTGCCTTTTTGAGAATCATAAATCATCTAGTGAGTACGCAGAAGAACTACTGCGTGGCTATATTGAGACAACAGTTGCCTTTTAGAGAATCAAATCCCAATCTAGAGAGAACGCAGAACAAACGATGGCGTGGCTATAACTAAGACAGACGGCTGCCTTTATTAGAGACTAATCACCTGAGGAGAACGCAGAGCACTGCTATGACAGGCTGATAACTGAGCGCGCTGCTTTTAGTAGGAATCAAATCCCAATCTAGGAGAACACAGAAGACAAACGATCGTGGTGATAACTGAGACAGACGGCATATAGAGAACTCAAAGCCGTAATTGAGACGCAGAAACAAAGCTGTTGTTGGCTGATATATTACGAAGACAGTGCCTTAATAGAAGAACGATCCAATCAGAGAGAGAAGAAGAATATCAGTTAAACAAAATGTGTTGATAATCTGGGCAAAAACGCTTTATTAGAAATCAGAAATCCCGATAGAAAATATATAAGTAAATATATACTGGTTATAATTTTATGAGGCGACGGATACCGTTATTGAGATCACAAACCATCAGTGAGAACGCAGAAGACAAACTGTCTTCTCTGTGTAATCTACAGATGGGATGCCTTTATAAATCAAATCCAATCTTTGAATGTAACAGCAAACTGTATACTGGTGATAATCTGAGTACAGACGGCGTTATTCAGAAAGAAAGCCCTAATCAGTGAGAATCAGAAGCATAAGTTGCTTGGAGCTGATAATCTGAGACAGACGGTTTGCCTTTTTTTTAGTAGAATCTGAAATCCCAATCTATGCAGAACGAAGACAAACTGTATGGCGTGGCTGATAATCTGAGGCAGACGGCTGCCTTTATTAGAGAATCTGAAATCCTAATCTAGTGAGAACGCAGAAGACAAACTGTATGGCGTGGCTGATAATCTGAGAAGACGGCTCTTTATTAGAGAATCCAAATCCCAATCTAGTGAGAACACAAAAAGACAAACGTATGACGTGGCTGATAATCTGAGGCAGACGGCTGCCTTTTTTAGAGAATCTGAAATCCTAATCTAGTGAGAACACAGAAGACAAACTGTATGACGTGGCTGATAATCTGAGGCAGACGGTTGCCTTTATTAGAGAATCCGAAATCCCAATCTAGTGAGAACGCAGAAGACAAACTGTATGGCGTGGTGGATAATCTGAGGCAGACGGCTGCCTTTATTAGAGAATCTGAAATCCTAATCTAGTGAGAACGCAGAAGAAGAAGAAGAAGAATATACTATTTTAAAATAGATTCAGCTGACAGAAATGACATTGACTTGATTCAACATGCATACACAACCAGACCTCGATCAGCTCATGATGATTGTTTAATTAATTAACTTTAGATTTGAGATTTCAACCAGATTTTATGAGGAATAAATTTCATGTTGGATCCATGTTTTCCAAGAGATAGAACAAGAAGATCAAGGATTCACTTATTGCACCGGATTGTCCTATATTGCTCAGTCCCTATCCGTGGAAATGGTAAGCTACTTGCTGAGAGTTTTGCATAGAGCATGAACTCCGTAGCTTCGGCAGCAATCTACTGATCTCTAGACAAAATGCATTCGGGAACATAATTCCGTGAAGAGAAATGGGATTGTTTTCTCACTGAACACATATTCTGAACCAGTTCCACTTTCTTCTTTTCTCATCCTGTTTTACCTCACATCGTCAGGATAAGAAGAGATTTCTAGAACGGGCTTTTGTGCACGCTTTATAAATAGTGTTTGTCTTCGCCTCTGTTATTTCTTAGGTCCACTTTTTGCTTTGTATCCACTGTATCGGAGCAACAGTGCTCTTTGAGGCACTGTCTGTTGGTAATCTGCGTATGTGGTCAAACCATTGCATTTGTTGTTTCTTGATGAAGTTTAGCACTGATGTTGTACCCACTTTTTCCTGATGTCTTTATTTCTAAACTGGTCTCTTCTTGATACTCCTAACATTCAGCGTAGACACTTCATTTTACGTGACTAGTTATCTTCTATCGTTTGGTATCAGTATCCAGTGGCGTCGCGTTATCCTTTTTGCTGGTAGGGCCAGACACACATTTTCCTAAAAATAATGGTTTTGGGTTAGGGTATATTTTATTTTAGTACATAATAAATACACGTTATACATTATTTTTGGTGGGTCCCAGCCCCACTGGCTCTTAATGACGAGCCGCCACTGTCAGTATCCAATTCTACGAAAGGATACATTTTCTGACATCTATGGGATGACACAATAATAATTAATTTGAGAGATTGCACGATTTTGAACATCATAATTCAGTGTGCGTTTCCGCTCGCAGGGAACTACTGCTGCCTTGTAGTTGATTGGGGACAATCAAAGCAAGTGGAGCAAACCGTCACAAAACTGGGACGGTATGCAAACCAAGCAGTCCATTAACAAGACTGGTATAGCTGGGCAGATGACGCTCATCAGCCTGGAGGGCAGGTAGTCTACGGTCGCTGCCCTTAAGACAATAGCAAGCTGCTGCCTTGTGGGTTTTGGCTGGGGACAGCAAAAGGCTAGCGGAAAGCTAACCGTACACAAACGCTGGTTGAAACCGAACATACCACCGAAGGATAAGCACTTGAGCTCCAGCTGGTATTGAAAGCTGTGCACGTACATCTCGTTCTGATGTTTTGGCTGTTTGTATATCACAATAAAATGATAACAACGGCTTAAGAACGATCGCGAGAGAGAGAGAGAGAGAGAGAAGAAGAGAGAAGAAAGAAATATATTTCAAGACAAAATGTTTATAATCTTTGAAAAATAAGTGTCTGTATGAAATAGTATCAGCTTCTGGATAGAAAAACTTTTTTAAAGTTATATCATATATATTGAAAGCCAGATTCAGTTCTAATAAAGGCGCACATCTGATAGCTTCGAGGTTAAGTGAGTTAAACTTCTTCTTCTTCTGTGTTCTCACTAGATTGGGATTTCGGATTCTCTAAAAGGCAGCCGTCTGCCTCAGATTATCAGCCACGCCATACAGTTTGTCTTCTGTGTTCTCACTAGATTGGGATTTCTGATTTCTAACAGAGAAGTCAACGCTGTCTGATCTGCAATTAATCAGCAAGGCCATTGTTTGTCTTCCTGTGTTCTCACTACGATTGGGATTCTCGAAGATTTCTCCATTAAAGGCAGATCGTCTGTCTCAGGATTATCAACAATGCCGACAGTTTCGTCGTTGGTGTCTCCACTAGATGGAGATTTCTCGGCAGTCTCTAATTCAAAGGCAGCCGTCTGTCTCAGATTATCAGCAACGCCATACAGTTTGTCTTCTGCGTTCTCACTAGATGGGTAACCTGCTCAATCTCCTCCATGGAACTGAGACCGATATTTCTTGCCTCTCTCAGAAAGTTCGTTTCAGGGTCTCCTTAGGTCGTCCTCTCTTTCTTGAACCTTTGCATCCCACTTCAATGCCTGCTTTGATATTTGTTGATCATTTCTCCTCAAGGTGTGTCCAACATATCTCCATCTTTCTTTCTATAACAATTGTCATGGACATTTATAACCACTGCTATATTGCGTAACAACGTTTTTTGACCAACATTTCATCTACATGTATGTTCTATGTGGCTTACTTTAGGTCCTTCGTCTCGGTCAGACGAGGCCAGCATGACTAAGAAATGGATTAGTGACGTGACAGATGTGCTAGAACGACCTAGTATTGCCTTAGCACTCTTTTTCTTGGGGGTGATCTTCATCGTTCTGGCTAGCAAACAGGTCAAAAAGTGCCTTGACCTTCTGGAGTCATTTGGGGTAAGTTAGACCAGGGTTCACATTGAAGAACAGACGGATAGGCAGATATATGAAAAATATTTAACTGACACATTAATATTATATATATATATATATTTATATATTTCTCTTGTACCGTTATACGTTACATAGTGCCTGCAAGTAATTGCTCCGTACCGCTCGGTCCTTGGTAACTCGATCAATATCTTCCATGGAATTGAGTTTGCTCTTTCTTCTCTCTCTCATCACATTTCATTTCAGTGTTTCCGAGGCGTCCCTCTTACTTGATCAATTTATCTCCCACTTTAGTGCCTCCTTTGATATTGATAATTTCGTCTCAAGATATGTCCAACATATCTTCATTTTCTCCTTCTTATAACAGTTTTTACTAGGAGTTTCATCACTTCTCCTGAATTCATTCCATTTTATATTCATTATTTTCCCCAGACATCTATTTTCAAATGCATTCAACTTGCTTTCTATATCTTTAGTCATTTTCCAACTCTCGCTGGCATATGTTAGGATTGATACAACATTTGAATTGAAAATTCGTAATTTAGTGTTAAAACTGTATAACTTGCAGTTCCATGTTTTATTTAGACTTTTAAAAGCTGATGTTGCTTTGACAATTCCTAGTATAATTTTTTAAAAAAAATATTTCCAGTACAATCAAAATTGCCAACCTAAATAGGTGATATCTGCATTCCTTGCCATAAGTGTCTTCATTATATTTATCTTTTCATAGACTATCTACAGTCCAATTTTTGATGCTATAGATGACAAGTTGTCAGTTTTTCTTTGCATATCATGATTGTTTTTATTTTTCAACAAGGCAATATCATCAGCAAAATCTAAATCTTCTAGTTGACTATTTTCTACCTAATCGATGACAGCTTCACCCCTGCAACATTTTTGCATCACCCAGTCAATGGCCACTCCAAACAGTAGAATATAATACAGCCTTTCTTTTCTACGGTTTCAACCATAAACTGGTCTCTTCGGCCATTATCAGTGCGAACTGCGCACTGTGAACCATCATACAGGCTCTTAATAATGTTTATTATTTTAACTGGTATTCCATAGCATCTCAGAATATTCCACAGAGGAAATTCATTTAGACTATCAAAGGCTTTTTAAAATCGATGAAATTTAGTATAAGTGGTTGTTGCTTCTCAATATGTTCCTCAAAACTAGTCGTAGGTAATTATTTGGTCTATGCAGCTTCTCCCAGGTTTAAGACCAGCATGTTCTTCTCTCAGGGCTGTGTCCACTGCTCCTTTGATTCTATTAAGAATGTTTTTGCAGAAAGTCTTGGTCATTACTGATAATAGGGTGATCCTTCTTCAGTTGTTGCAATCTTTGAGATCACCTTTTTGGGGGGGATCTTAACAATTATTCCCAGTTTCCATTGATCTGGGAGTTTCTTCTTCCCATACGTTATTAAATAGTTCTTGCACCTGGCTAATAGTTGTATCATCAGCCGATTTGAGCATTTCTGCAGTAATGTTATCTACTTCACCTTTCAACTCCCAACGGAGCATAGATTTTCAACCAACTTCTTCCAGATCTTTCTCTCTTGCCATTCCTTCCAGTTCTTCTCACGTCTTGTATATCCTTTTAATATCAGTCCACGGTTCTCTTCTCCGTGTAATTCTAGGCTTCCCTATTCCTATTTTCATGTGAATTCCAAAACAATACCTGTCTTTCAATGCTTACGGTCGGTCTTCTCAATGTATGTCCTATCCATGGTCAGCGTCTCTTCCTTAGCTCTTTTCCCTCGGTATCTTCTTATTTTCTTCTCCGAGTTCATCGTATGTAATCGTATCATACCATCACAGTCTCTATATTCTACGTAAATCAAACCATCAGTTACATCCTGAATCCATCTTCTATGTGGTCTTCTTCTTCTTCTCTTTGCCTGTATGCCTCCTTCCATGATGGTCTTCCCCAGCCCTTCATGTCTTTTGATATGTCCAAAATATCTTAATTTTCTCTTTCTTATTTGTAGCATCAGCCAGTTTACTTCGATTTTGAGTTCTTTCTGGATAGATCTATGTGTTCTCTTCTCTGTCCATAACATACGATGGACTCTTCTGTAACACTTATATTCAAAAGGACATATATGTTTTCCACTGCCTTATTAAATGTCCCTTCCTTCATGGTTCTTAATGCCACGTTTCTATTTTAATTGTTTTTAAAGTTTTTTAGTCCGACGAGAGGTCTTCCTTGACAACACAGTCAGGCTTCTGGCCGTCATCATATTTGTTTTTTGTATAGTACTATTCCCCGTTGGCTCTTCCACCGTGTGTTTATAAGATCTGACTTTCACAGTGGTTTATAAGATCTTGGACTCTTCACAGTGTGTTTATAAGATCTTGGACTCTTCCACGGTGTGTTTATAAGATCTTGGACTCTTCCACGGTGTGTTTATAAGATCTTGGACTGTTTATAAAATGTGTTTATATTTGCATAGTCTGGGGATCTTACCAACGGATCTTGTTTTTTTTGGGAGTTTTTTTTCCTAATTCAGAAGCACATGAGCTTTCATCTCTTCGGCTCCGTGCCATGGACATCGTAACACTTCGGCTCCGTGCCATGGACATCGTAACACTTAGAATCGGTGCCACGAACACCGTAAATATGGTAACTTGTGGCTTTTCTGCCAGCCTGCGGAATTGAACCCGCACTCACAGGGAGCTTGTCACCCGTCGTCCAACGCGCTACGAACACGCTGTGCAGACGGGCACGGATCTTGTTTCAATTTCGCCCGTGTGATGCCGGGCCGCAAGGAAGCAAAGAATAGTACCACTGAACCTACAATGCATGTCGTAAGAGGCGACTGATGTAGGCCCTAGGGATGCTACCTAGTAAATAAAAAGCGACGCAGAAATCGGATGTGCTGGCCTACTTATAGGCGCATAACCGACACAATGTACAATCGCTCTTTGGCTCAGATCACATACAAATCACAGAGTGGTTGACAGGTGGTCGATACGGAGGGTTCGTCGAAGAAGAAGTTTTAATTTTGATGTATTTCATATTACTGTTAGTGCTATCTAGACATCTTCTTGGAATGTAGGTAGTCTTTCGTTGATTTCCTTCCTGGCAGTGATCATACTGGTATATAGCCGTAGCCATTGTTTCTATTACAGAAATCCTCTGCCTAACCTTTGTGAGTTGTGAGACTATAACCATTGACACTCTGTCTACTGCTCCCGCATTCATTCACCACCTGCTGCCATGGCTTCAAGTTACTCTGGCTGGGGAGGGTGGGGTGAGGAGAGAAAGCTAAACGGGTACTGACCATGTCCAAAGGTGGAGGGAAGGAGGCGACTTACACCTCCTTTGATAAAATAGCGAAACACTTACAAACATAGTACTATAGTTTTACAAAATACAGAAACAGTGACGATAAACAGCAACGTTTCGACCAAAAGGCTTTTATCAAGCAAACGATACAACAGGAGTGACGAATTTCAGAGAACACTACAAATGGATGATTACAGGAAACATTCACACGTATCTAATGAAAACCTGGGAATAAAAACGAATAACGAAATGAGTGCAACACACAACTAAAAGTGGAAAAGAAGAGAAACAATATACAATCAAGTGAATATATAACTTATATATATGAAGCAAATACACATATAGATTACAAGGCATGAGATGAGAAAGTACTAAGAAGCATAGGAATGTAATGCGTTGAGTCCAAGAGGTTGCAAGGTGCCATACAACGAAATAAAACGGTTCTCCAGAGAAAATCTACTACGATCATCAGAGGAACATGATCGAATGGCTGTGACCTGGACATCGCAAGCTCCTGAATGGCCAGTATCACTGAAATGAGGGGCTACAGGGGTGACAGAGCATTAACGTATATCGCGCAAGTGTTGGGCGAATCGGTCACTAAGTCTCTTGCCGGTTTCCCCAATACAGGCCTTGTTGCACCGCTTGCAGGTAATGGCATAGACAATATTCCAGGACTCACACGTGAAACTGTCTTCAATAACAAACTTGGCTTTTGGAAAAGACACAGTACGGGTATGTATTACATAAGCACACGTATTGCAGCGCCAACGGGCACACTGGATGATGCCAAAATGACTCTGGATATTAGGCTTGAGGCGACTGTGAACCAACTTATCCTTAAGACTTCTGTCCCGTCTGTACGCCACCAAAGGATAGTGTTAACTCCTTTGATAGAGGTTTACCTCAACCATGCGCTACCATCCACTCTGAAAATGAAAATCGTGGCATATCCTTTACAGGATTAGCCATCATCAACAGCAAATGAGTCCTCGATTTTCTAGGCACCACTTATACGTTCAGTAGTTTGTATTGCTTTCTGAGCGGTAAAGTCTATTTTTATCGTTCATAACAAAGGGAACTAATTTGCTTCCAAATTTGCCCGTCGCGGAGTTTGAAGCAGGTACGATTGAGTTGGGATCGAGCTCACTACCGTTTAAGCTACAGGAGCTACCATACACTCTACACAATTCAATAATATACAATCAGTTCCAACAGTCACACACAATATTGTAACATGCAGTTTTCTATTATTAGACATAATAGGGAAAACTAAAGTTAAAATTAAAATTAAAGATAAAGGATGGATCAGTAGTTCGTCATGAAAAGTCCGCATCGGGCTTCTCTGCAAGCTCATGTGGCAGAATGGTCCATGAGGCCAGTGGTGCATTTCGCATGACAACAAGCAGCATGACAATGGAGGTACTGGCGGTGACTAATGATTTACGTTGGCTGGAGTCACAAAACTACACTCATGCGTGCATTCTGAGTGATTCATTGAGTATGATCCGCAAGGTAGAGGCTGGTAATGAACTGAATTACTACAAGCGTCAACAATTTGCAGAATGACACTTATCTTCGTTCCGGGCACATGGGTGCCGTTGGCAATAAGAGAGCAGACAGGCTGGCTGGCTCTACCACCATATCAAAGGGCCAGCCAATGGATAGAGCTGATATTTTGAACGTCCTCATAGAGTGTGGCCGCAAAGAAGATTTTCATTTAAACCAATCCACGTCAACTACTAGATTGCAGGAGCTGGGTTTGAAGATTGGAGTAGCAAGAAAAGAACAGCATAACAGGTACGTGAGTAGGCTCAATCAAAATCGAACTGGTACGGTCAGTCGCTGAACGCTGTTGGAGATATTGCGAAGGAGATTGGAGCACCTATGGACATGTCCGGAGTGCAACGAAGATATTCCAAATCAGTGGCGGCTCGTGATCCTTTTTGTTGGTGGGGCCAGACTCAAATTTTCGGGAACAATCATGGTTTTGGGTTAGGTTATATTATAATTTGTTAACTAATAAATACACGTTACACATAATTTTTGGTGGGCCCCAGCCCCACTGGCCCTTAACGACGAGCCGCCACTGTTCCAAACTGAAACTGAAACTAAAGTTAAACTAAATCACAAATACGAAATATGAAACTCACGATGCGACCTTACTTCGTGGTTTTAACATTTCGCCCTTTATTGATATTAGACGTCAAATTGTATTTTTGTTTTGTTTATTATTGTAGGTTGTAGCTCGACCTCGAGACGGTATTTTAAACAACTTCATGGCGGTATTTGTGTTCTTATTTGTTTGGTGCGACATCATCATGGTTACCAAGCTCAGCAAATATTCGATGGACGTGTGCAAAAAAGTGTGGATGTAAGTAAGCTTGTCTTTGTTCTACAGTAATAGTTTATATATTAGTAATACAGGGTGTTCAACTTAAAAGCAGCCTCTGAATGGAGCTAATCGGGCATATATGTATAAAAATGGGAAGGTTCAGTTATGACGTAGTATAGGTCAAGGTTGTGTGATGGTGTGTAATTGTAGTGCGGGAAGGGCGATGAACAAATGTGACGTAGGACAAGCTAGTCAGAACCGGTTTAAATAGTAAATAGACGAGATGCAATGCGTACCTGGCAAATTTCTATTTATCACTGAGGCTGCTTTTAAGTTGAACACCCTGTATATATATTATATATAATATATTATATTATATATACAGTAATAAATTATATAGATAATCTAACGAGAATGATCAAATGCTATATATATCCTATATTAATGTATGGCTCGAAACATGGACAATGAACAAGCAGTTAGAAGACAGAATTGATGCATTTGAGATGTGGATATATAGAAGAATAGGCAGAGTTTCATGGACAGAAAAACTGACAAATAAACAAGTTTTAGGAAAACTAGGCATGAAGAAACAATTATTAAGAGAAATAAAATTCAGACAAGTAAAGTATTGTGGGCACATAAAAAGACATAACACCATGATAAAATATTTACTAGAGGGGAAAGTTGAAGGGGAAGAGCAAGAGGAAGACCGAGAGATAAGTGGGAGGAAACTTTAAGAAATGGACAGGTTACAGTCTGGCAGTGTGCAACACTAAGGCGAAAGACAGAGGATGTTGGAGATTCATTGCAGCCAACCTTCAATGTAGAGACGGCACATGATGATGATGATGAGATAATCTAATGCAGCACTGTCCAACTCTGCGCCTGTGTTATATATTTCTGGTACCCTATTTTACTCTTCCGACTTTAGCGTTAATTATACATTTTTTTTAAAATGTTTAAATAATTGTTTGTTTTATAGTTTGTTTCATATAGCACTTCCATGAACAAGTCGTCCTATTTTTGCAATCTTGTTTTTGTATGTCACTATTCTACTGCTACCTAACCACGCCCATTGCTTTTTCACTGGAGACAGCGTAGATATCTCAGCTTATCATTTCAAACAGTGGCGGCTCGTCATTAAGAGCCAGAGGGACCCCCACCAAAAATAATGTGTAACGTGTATTTAATATTTAATAAATTGAAATATAACCTAACCCAAAGCCATGATTTCCCCGAAAATGTGTGTCTGGCCCCACCAGCAAAAACGGTCACGAGCCGCCACTGATTTCAAACAAATATAATATCTGAGCCGACTCTGCTTGGAGAAATTGACCACCACGTGATTTTAACTTCCAAGAAATGGAATAGACATCTTCAGTTCAGAGTAGGAACAGTGTGTTCTTTATATATCAGCAATTTCATTTGTTCTTCTAAATTGATATTATAAATGCGAAAGGTGTGCACAAATTATTAACTAATATCATGTCATTAAAAAATTGCCTAAATTACAACAGAAATATACGTTTAATTCTGAATGGGAGGATCGCCTGAGTGGTTACCGGGTCTCAAATTGGGGTGTAAAGAATAGAACCACTGTTACCTGCCACGCATGTCGTAAGAGGCGACTAAGGAGGTTTAGGCTGAAATCGGATGCACATGTCCTAAACGTGTAGAAGGCCCGTCTGCCCAGCGTGTTCGTAGCGCGTTGGACTACGGGTGACTATCCTCTTTGTGTGTGCGGGTTCAATTCCGCGGGATGGCAGAAAAAGCCACAGATTCCTCAGATTTACGGTGTTCGTGGCACCGAACCGAAGGGTTACGATGTCCATGGCATCGAGCCGAAGAGCTGAAAAGCTCAAGTGCTTCTGGATCGAAAAAACAAAAACGTGTATAAGTCTTATGCATTTAGGGCCTACCAAACCAATGTGCAACGTATACACGTTCTTGGCTAAGATCAAACATATCACAAAGAGTGATTAAAAGTGGTCGTCAAGAACGAACGCTAGCCCACACCGTAAAAAACACTAGATGGCTACAGAACGGAGAGCGAACCGAGTAAACGCTGGCTGAAACCGGACACATCGCCGAAGGATAAGCACCAAAGCTCCAAATGGTGCTGAAGATGTGACGTAAAACACACCAATGCTTAGACTGAATGAATCAGATTTCCACATGAAGGGAATTTATGGAGAGATCTGGTACATCGGTCTGGATGGTGATCAGAGAGAGAGAATGTGAGGATCAGTATTGTTTTATTGAATACAAGGACAAATCCGTGTGTTTATTCTCTTTATTTGTATTCTTCTTCTTCTTCAACTTTCAACTCCCAACGGAGCACAGGTCTTCAACAAACTTCTTCCAGCTCTTCCTCCCTCATGCCATCCCTTCCAATTCTGTCCATGTTTCACCTATCCTTTTAATATCAGCCACCAGCTCTCTTCTCCAGGTCTGTCTAGGCCTTCCCCTACTCATCTTTCCTGCGGTTCCAAAACAGTGCATGTCTTTCAATGCTTCCGGTCGGTCTTCTCAATGTATGTCCTATCCATGACCAAGTGTCTCTTCCTAAGCTCTTTTTCCACTGGTACCTGCTTAGTTCTTTCTCTGAGTTCCTCGTTTTGTAATCTTGTCATACCATCTCAGTCCTTCTATTCTACATCCATTTGTGAAGGTCTCATTATTTGTAGTAATGATACTATAATTATTACTCTATAACTATTATTTTTATTTGAAGGTTGTGTCTGAGATATATAATAGTTCAAGTCACTAGGACATTATCTCATCAAAGATTAAAAAAGTTAATTGCATATCCTTTACAGGACTTTGTGAATCAACTCCCAGCTTTTAACGCTGTTTGTGATTTTTCTAGGTATTATTACGTTCAGTGGTTTGCCATTGCTTTCTGAACTGGTGGTGCCATCGTCCTTTGTAAAATTCCACGCGAAACAATTTGCAATCAAACTGTCCGCGGCGTTTTTTGAACTCAGAACGTCGGGGCTAATAGATTGAGTCACTATCCCCTAAGCCACATACGCCACCTTTTAAAGATTACGTTCACTATATTACTACCAGGAATAATAAGTCTTAGATGTGCACGACTATCTTCACCTTAACATTGGTTGATGGCGATCATCATATCGGTATCATGGGGATAATCAGCTCAGATCAGTTGTCATCCCCAAATCGAATGTAGATTGTAACAGATATCAACAGATCACCTGTCATGAGGATACCTTTTGTAACGTTGCTCTTCTATAATATCTTAATGTTACCTTCCTACTCTCTCTCTCTCTCTCTCTCTCTCGCGATCACCGCCCAGACCGATGTACCAGACCTCCCCATAAATTCTATTCATGTGGAAATCTGATTCATGCAGCCTTAGCATTGGTGTGTTTTACGTCACATCTTCAACACCATTTGGAGCTCTCGTGCTTATCCTTCGGCGATGTGTCCGGTTTCAGCCAGCGTTTACTCGGTTCGCTCTCCGTTCTGTAGCCATCTAGTGTTTTTACGTTGTGGGGTAGCTAGCCCCAAGCCCAACCTCCTTAGTCGCCTCTTACGACATGCGTGGTAGGTAACAGTGGTTCTATTCTTTACACCCCAATTTGGGCCCGGTAACCACTCTGGCCACCTTCCTACTAATATCGTTGTCATCTTCTGACCAGTTTGCTCTTTATCATTCCATATAGTACAGAGTGTTCAAGATAAAAGCGGTCTGTGAATGCAGCTAATCTGGCATATATGTATGAAAATGAGAAGGTTCAGCTATGAGGTAGTATAGGTCAAGGTTGTGTGACGGTATGTAATTGTAGTGCGGAAGGGGCGATGAACAAATGTGACGTAGGACGAGCTAGTCAGAACCGGTTTAAATAATAAATAGACACAACGCGATAGGTTATCTGGCAACTTTCGATTTGTCAATGGGGCTGCAATTATCTTGAACACCCCGTATTATTATCATCAATGTCGTGCCTGTGTGAGAATCAAATTGTTTAATTATTTATCCATTTGTTTGTTTTTTTCCAAAATTATTTTCTAGTTACGCCTTGAAAGTTAAGGCCTCCATGAGAGAAGTTGAGAACAAGGAGAGAAGTAGTCTGGTCAATAAAAGCAGAAAAAAGCGGCAATAACCTTGACGTCTGCATGGGGAAATGAAGATTCATACGGGAAAGAAATAAAGTTATTGTTCAACTAATAAACTTTGAATGATTTCGGCGGGAACTTGCTCGCTCGCCTATATTTATATGGCCTCTGGGAATATAAATGTCTAGGAATAATGCGATGTTACTCGCTAATATAACATCTTTGATATTGATCTGTATAATGTTTGTATATTTTGTACATGAAACGGGTGGAGTTATATACAGTTATTTATAATATTTTGCGATAATTTATTACAACGAGAATGGAGAGAAATGCAATGAACTAAATGACACATGTTAACAAAGCTACAAAAATCTGGTCAGCACATATACACGTAGAAATATATACAGTTCAATCTGATTCACTAATTCTAATGTCTATATTACTAAGTTCATATGTAAGTAGGCTATATGTACATAATCTGTTTGTGAACATGGTGTCGATAACACATTAAAATAAATCGATTAATAATAGGAGAAATTGTATTTGTTATTTTTGTCTTGTCCACTTCCTCCGGTCTGCTGTTTGCTCTATACTAACCACTTATAAACCTTTTCAGTGGCGGCTCGTCTTTAAGGGCCAGTGGGGCCAGGTCCCACCAAAAATAATATGTAACGTGTATTTATTATTTTATAAATTAAAATATAACCTAACCTAATAGAATTCCGTTCCGTGAGAGTTGACAAATTTCAAATTCGTAGGATGTCCAGATATCTTCAAACAATTGGGACAGACATACAATTGCATTCCACTCATTCTTATATATGTATAGATTAGATTAGATATATATATATATATCCAGAATCTGGAGGAGGTATTAACTGAGACGGACTTTATCTGAATGATGGCAGGCCCACACGTCTACCTGACAGACAGGGTCACACAGATAGTGTACTTGATCTCGCTCTAGTTTCACCAGATTTAAATGCATTGTGTCGCTGGGATGTTCTTGGACACCATGGCAGTGATCATCTACCTTGTGCAATACTGGTAAAAAAATCAGCTAAGATGAGAACTCAAAATCGTGCTTCGGCTTTCCACTATGACAGACACCAACCTAATGTCATCAGTCAGCTGCGGTTAACGGTACATTGTTCACCAATTAAAACAAGAACTTCTTTCCAGCAACCACCGTGGTAGACACCTGAAGCTGCGCAGGCATGGACGGAAAAAAGGATGGCAACCAGAGCGTGGGAAAAAGCAAGACAATCACAGAATCTCTCAGAGGAACGCAGAAGAGCCCTGACAGAACGAAATACCAGTTGGCTATACATTTCAAGCAGATTGCAAGAGAAGTCAAGCACATTATATTGGAGAAATTCTGCGTTGAAATTGGAAACGAGCAATCACTCGCAAAATTCTGGGGATTGCACCGCAGCATGAATGTAGGTGAGAGACCTTTTTCAATGCCTAATCTGAATCTGGACAGTGGAGTAATTTTGGGACAGATGAGGAGAGGGGTGAGACATTCTTGCATAACTTTATTCTCCAGACAGAAAAGAAAGAGAGGAACGTAAAAGAATGCAGCAGATCGTACACCATTCGCATGAGATGCAGACTGTCATAGACGACAATATAGAATATATTTCTGTCTGTCGATAATATCAAATCAATACTAAAGACATGCTCGGATACAACACCTGGTCCCGATGGTGTTCGGTACAGTCACATAAAATGTCTGGAGGACAAAGATCTTGCTGAATTATGCAAGCTTTTCAATAAAAGTATCCATACTGGCACTATTCCTGATGATTGGCTCTACAGCTATCTGAGACCCTTGCCTAAACCTGGAAAAGACCTCACAGGCACAAGTGGATATAGAATTATTACCTTGGAAAACACTGTCGGCAAACTGCTTGAAAAATTCATAGCCCGTAGAGTTTCAAATATAATGGAGACAAATGGTCTGTTCCCTCCACTCTGGCGGCTATTTTCCAGGAAAGGACACCTGGTGCAATGCAGGGGTTTTTGCATTTGCTGCGTATGAGGGGTTTCAGATGGGGATGGAAACGGCAGCGGCCGACATTGATTTGCAGGACGCATATAACAATTTCCCAGATTGAAAGAGATGGTGTCAATATTGGTGCAGCCCGAAAAGAACGACATACTAAATATGCAAAGAGATTGATTAATCAACATCGAACTGGCGTGTTGGGTCGCTGGACGCTGCTGGATTTGTTGATATGGTTCTCTCTTAACACTCACATAGTAAAGACACCCACCCCAGTTGACAGCATGTGTAACAAAGACATTGACAGAAGCGAAACACTAAACTATCTTGGAATAACAGTTGACAGAAGCCTGTCATTCAAGAGCCATGTTGAGAACGTAATCCTAAAGGCAAGAAAAGGGCTAACCGCTCTCAAAGTTATGACGGAGGCGGATATTGAACAACACCTGCTACTTTTTCTTTATCAGGGACTAGTGCTGAGCACGGTAGACTATGGCCTTGGTCTTCTGACAGTAAGCAGAACATCGCTGGATAAGTTAGACAGGATCCAAAATGAAGCGATGAAGCTTATACTTGGTTGTACACGCGACACATCCTGTGAGGCAATGCGCTATGTCCTTGGATTGCCAACGATGGCCACAAGACACAAAGTCGCACAGGTAAAAGCTTATCTGAGAGTTTCAGCGGACACAAATCATCCTCTGCACAAATTCATAAATGAAAACAAGGGCAGGCGATTGAAGAGAGGCCGATCCTGGATGGTCGAGGCAGAGGATGTTATTAAACAGGTCTGTACTCTTGATGAGCTGAGGCATGGTGAAGAATGGATGCCTATATCAGAGGATATGACTGCTTGCGCCAGGGTTGTCAGTACACTTGGACGCCGCTGTAGAGAATGGGCCCAGGGCGTCGTCAATGAGGTAATTCTTGCACTCGTGGATCAGCACTCCCATCCAGGTGATATTATCTACACCGATGGCTCTGTTAAACGTGGCACCAGATCATCGTGGGCTTACTCAGTACAATGAAACGGTCGCACACTTCATGAGGACTGCAGGGCTTTCGAGACGACAACGACTCTGTCATGAGTGGCTGAGCAACAGGATTACCCATACGATCATCATACCAGACTCGATGAATATGCTTCAAATGATTGAATCTGGAAGTATGCGTGTGGAATGGGTGGACATCATTCGGAGATCACATCTCAAGAAAATTACTTGACTCTACACGCCAGGCCATGCTGGAGTGCGGAGTAACGAGCGTGCTGACTCTCTTGCAAACAATGCCCCGACTCAAGCGGGCAGAAGTATGGACAGAGCACGAATGGGAATGCCCAATGTGCCATGACGTAGATCGCATAACATAGCATAACATAACCAGAAATAACTCAAAATAAAAAAAAACTGGCTGATGCTGCAAATAAGAAAATTAAAGTATTTTGGACATATAAGAAGACACGAAGGGTTGGATAAGACCATCATGGATGAAGACTTTCCGGCAAAGAGGAAACCACAGAGAAGATGGATTCAGGATGTAACTGATGGTTTGACCATGACCGCTGCAGAGGCGGGACATCTGGCCTATGAGAGAGCGACATTTCGAAGTTCTCTTAAGAGTGACAAAGTTCTGTTCAGGACAAGCTATTTGATGATGAATGTAGTCTATTGTCTATTCGCAGGTGGAAGATGTCCTCTTCTAAGACACCTCATCTCTATCGTTATGATTTTCCGCTCATTAGCTCCTGTTATTGGCCATGTTTGACACTGGTAACAGTGTTGGCCAGAAAATCGTTCTTATGAGATTTGCTTTAGTTGCTAGCGGTTTCTCTTTATGTGACAACAGTGGTGTTAACTGTCCCAGTACCTGGTTAGCTTTTGTGCAACGATTGCTGATTTCGCTATCGATACTTCCATCTGCTGTGAAAATTGCTCCTAAGTATTTGGCCTCAGAAAACTGGCAGATGCTACAAATAAGAAAGAGAAAATTGAGATATTTTGGACATATAAAAAGACATGAAGGGCTGGAGAAGACCATCATGGAAGGAGGCATACAGGCAAAGAGAAGATGAGGAAGACCGCGAGAAGATGGATTCAGAAGGTAACTGATGGTTTGAACATGACGGCTGAAGAGGCAGGGCATCTGAGAGAAATTCCGGACTGTTGGGGTGGCAAAGTTCTGTTCAGGAAAAGCTATTTGATAATGATATTTAATTGTGCGAGTGTACTACATCAATGTCACCGACTATATATTGGCTCAAAATAACCCGCGAATCTAAAACTAACCAATGAAAGATCTGACAGTTGATTCACAAAGGCCGTTAATAGATACCAAACGGTTAGCAGCAGGCGTGGGGTCGATAATCAAGGACCTGGCTCTCTATTGAAACAAGAGTCAAACTGATATAAATAAAGGTGAGTAATCTGCTTCTGCCTATACTGTTTACTTCGTAAAACAGATCACATACTGGATAGAATGAACGTGTACAAAATAAACTATAGTATTATTTAATCTCATTTTTGAAATATAATTTTCATGCAAGATTGTGTAATAAAAGTCGATTCTTCTAGCAGTCTGCTTCCCGGTGCTGACAATCGCCATGTTTTTCGCAATCACTTCGTGTAATGTAAAATGACGTCCGCTAAAATTACATTTATCACGATGTAAATAACATTACTCTGCTTAGTACTGTAAGTACTTATACATTTATCTTGTTAATACATCCTTTTTTACAAACGTGTAAGGTTTAGACGATGTATTTAAATGTTTACTACGTAAAATTAATGATTGATAATCACCCACTTGAGGTTTTCTTTATAACGAGCCAAGCTCCATTTCTTCTGTAAACTGTATATAGTTATATTTATGATGGCAGTAATCGAATTGGATTGTCAATACGCCCAGTGTTGAATGAAACCTCATTGCAAACCGTCTGAGAGGTAGTGAGGACTTTTGAAGAGTTTTTTTTTGCATTTCGGAAAATTATTTAACTCTACTGCATTTCGTGGATGTTGATCTTCATTACGTTTTAAAAAAATATAATTCCCGATTTGACATGTCACATTTCTAATTTCAAGTAGGTTTTGTTGAGGTCCTTGTTCACAAGGATTATTTTTCCATGCCATATCATATCTATGATATGATGATTATCACAAGATCAATTATACTCATAGCAGTGCAAGTGACTTGATAACATTCTTACACATGCAGTGACTTGAGTGACTCAGTAACTCAGTTTGTAATGTAGTGAACTCCAAAAACTAGATGGATATGACACCCATTCTCTCTAAACACAGACATTTAACTACAGATTATGAGAAATCATGTTTGTCAAATGCAAAGTGACACCACGGCACTGGACATGACTGGACTGGATGTGTGAAAAGGAGTGAAAAGTATAACAAATAAACAGATCATGAAGTTGTGAACAGAATGCCTGAAATAAAGTGAAAAGAATCAAATAAATATGCTATGGAATCAGTAGTCTCTGAAGTTGATCTTCTTTGCGTTCGTTCTTTACGACCAATTTAAATCCCTCTTTGTGATATGTTTGATCTTTGCCAAGAACGTGTATTATAGTGTATACATTGGTTTGGTAGGCCCCTAAACACATAGACTTCTACACGTTTAGGACACATGCATCCGATTTCAGCCAAACCTCCTTTGTCGCCTCTTACGCTATGCATGGCAGGTAACAGTGGTTCTATTCTTTACATCTCAAATAGGACCCCGGTAACCACTCAGGCGTCTGAGGTTGATAAACTGTCTCACTGCTACCACAGAAATGGTATATTATATTGCTGAGCAAAAATGTATTGGTTACACACACATGTTGTGTGAGCATAATTCATGCAGCTCTGACCATTGTCGTTGATATTTCCAATATGTGGGGATAGAATTAGCAAGCTTATGGTGCATGCAAAGCCGACTATATAATCTAGGTTAATTTAGCCAGAGAGTGTAGTTCTTTTCAAAATATATCCTTATATTCCATGTGCCAAATCTAAGAGGTTTATTTTCTTGTGTCTAGGTACAAAGTTTTACATCTGCCTTTTCACTTTAGGCCTATTCATGCGTGCCTTTTAAGGCAGACAGATTTGGCAGGTCATCACCTTACTGGCGCGGGGCCACCTGGTTTAAGGTGGGCGGTTGACGACCAGTACTAGAGACTTCTATAGGGTTTGCTAGATGTAGTGCTAACACTAGAGACTTCTATAGGGTTTACTAGATGTTGTGCTGACACTAGAGACTTCTATAGGGTTTGCTAGATGTAATGCTGACACTAGAGACTTCTATAGGGTTTACTAGATGTAGTGCTGACACTAGAGACTTCTATAGGGTTTGCTAGATGTAGTGCTGACACTAGAGACTTCTATAGGGTTTGCTAGATGTAGTGACATTAGAGACTGAAATCAAATGTTATACAGATATATTTCATATCTTAGCATTCAATGCTATTACCATTGAAGGGGGTGTTGGAAGGTCAGTTTTAACTGTAGTTGTTAGCCCGTCTGCCCAGCATGTTCGTAGCGCGTTAGACTGCGGGTGACTAGCCCTCTGTGACTGCGGGTTCATTCCGCGGGCTGGCAGAAAAGCCACAAGTTCCCCAGATTCACGGTGTTCGTGGCACCGAAGGGTTACGATGTCTATGGCACCAAGCCGAAGAGCTGAAAGCTCAAGTGTTTCGGGATCGGGGGAAAAAATAAATTGTAGTTGTTCAAAGAAACATAACATGTTAACTACTGGGCTCTCTCTCACGATCACCGCTCAGACCGATGTACCAGACCTCCCCATAAATTCTATTCATGTGGAAATCTGATTCATGCAGCCTTAGCATTGGTGTGTTTTACGTCACATCTTCAGCACCATTTGGAGCTCTGGTGCTTATCCTTCAGCGATGTGTCCAGTTTCAGTCAGCGTTTACTCGGTTCGCTCACCGTTCTGTAGCCATCTAGTGTTTTTACGGTGTGGGGTAGCTAGCCTCACGCCCAATCTCCTTAGTCGCCTCTTACAACATGCATGGCAGGTAACAGTGGTTCTATTCTTTACACCCAAATTTGGGCTCCGGTAACCAGTCGGACGACTACTGGGATCTACCATGTGAACAGTGACTCGTAGATTGATGTGTGTGTATGCACTACAAGCAAAAGTATTTAGTGGTTTTATGAAGTGTATACATATAATGTGGCGTCTGTGGCTTAGGGGATAGTGACTCAGTCTATTAACCCTGATGTTCTAAGTTCGAATCACGTTGTGGACATTTTGGTTGCAAATTGTTTCACGTGAAATTTTACAAAAAAGGACGATGGCACCACCCGTTCAGAAAGCAGTGGCAAACTACGAAACGTAATAATGCCTAGAAAAATCACAAACAGCATTAATAAGCTGGGAGTTGATTCGCAAAGTCCTGTAAAGGATATGCAGTTAACCTTTTTTTTTTTTTTGTTAATACATATAATTGTACTATAAAACCTCCCGAGTGGTTACTGGGGACCAAATTTGAGGTGTAAAGAATAGAACCACTTACCTGCCACGCATGTCGTAAGAGGCGACTAAGGAGGTTTGGCTGAAATCGGATGCATGTGTCCTAAACGTGTAGAAGTCTATGCGTTTATGGGCCTACCAAACCAATGTGCGACATATACACGTTCTTGACAAAGATCAAACATATCACAAAGAGTGATTAAAATTGGTCTTAAAACAAACAAAGAAGAAGTACTATAAAATGTTACCAAATATGATTTTCCTGTACTTCTAAGTATTTTTAATGGTTTTTAAAATATATTTCTGCAGTGTCATATAATCTCATCATGGGCAAAAAAGATGGGGAGAGCAAGCCAAGAGGGCGTATGTCATCATATGCATTTTTTGTTCAAACATGCCGTGAGGAGCACAAGAAAAAGCATCCTAATGACACAGTTGTGTTTACCGAATTTACAAAGAAGTGTGCAGAGAAATGGAAGGTATTTTGAAAATGTTGGTTTCTGTCTTCATACAGTTATATTTTTAAGATTTCATATATATTATTTTTATAATGCTTTCCTCTTGCAAAACCTTCAATATTGTCATGACCAATGTCATGATAGGTTGATTTATATGTTGAGGAAAAATAATAAGAGAGGCCAGTGGGGCCTACGCACAACCACAAGTAGTTTGACAATGGAGATTCTGGCGGTTACGGAGGCGGTGAACTGGTTGACATCTCACAACTACTCGTGTTTTCATACTCAGTGACTCCATGAGCATGATTCGTAAAGTCGAATCAGGAATGGTGAGACGCAACTGGATGGAGGTACTGGTACAGACAATGATCAAAGAAATCACCTTCATTTTTGTCCCTGGGCACGCAGGAGTTAGGGGTAATGAGCAAGCTGATAGATTGGCTGGCTTGGCTACAATATCAGAGGAGCTGCCATGGATTGAAATGACATTCTTCACGCATTGAGAGAGTCTTTCGAAACTGAGGAGTTTCAGGGCTGTGAATCCCACTTGCTGACCAGATTGAAAGAGATGGGTGTCAATATTGGCGCAGCCCGAAAAGAACGAAATACTAAATATGCAAAGAGATTGATTAATCAACATCGAACTGGCGTGTTGGGTCGCTGGATGCTGCTGGATTTGTTGAAGCGGAGATCGGAGCACCTATGGACATGTCCGGAGTGCTAATGATGATAGTCCTCATATAACTGATAACTAATGTTGATTTTCTTGTATTCATTTGTAGGAGATGACCCCAAAAGAGAAAAAAAGATTTGAAGACATGGCAGAGAGGGACAAGTCCAGATATGAGAGGGAGATGTCTTCCTATGTGCCTACTGGAGGTCAGGCTAAGAAGAGAAAGAGGACAAAGGATCCTAATGCACCAAAGAGATCATTGTAAGTTATCTTTGCTTTTAATAGGGAAAATTGATCCCTGATATACTTCACTTTCTCCTAGAGATACTAAGTTGAATTATATGTGTGTGACCAATAACAACAGCTTATGAGTGGAAAATCATAACGACAGAGATGAGGTGTCTTAGAAGAGCTGCAGGTGTGACAATAAGAGACAAAATTAGAAATGAAGAAATCAGAAGAGGGCTGGATGTGAAACCAGTCATGCAATTCATAAAAGAACAACAGATTAAGTGGTTTGGACACCTGACAAGAATGTCCTGGTATCGCCTACCACAGATATCCACCTAAGTATAATGAGTACAAAGCAAGAGGAAGACCAAGCAAAGATGGAGCTACTGCCTTACGAAAATGAATATCTGCTTACAAAGTTCCTTAAAACAAGCACACACAAGATCACCACGTTTCGCCAACACTTCTATAAAGAAGTAAATGGTGGAAGAGGAGAAGAAGAAGAAGAAACATTTTAAGAAATATATCTGGTAAATCTATTTTTCATTAGTCAGTTAAGCTTTGTAGCAATTATATAGGGATAGTAATCGCATGAGGCAACAACTCTTAACCTCTTCATTACCACAAATCCCATTAAGTATCTTTTGTTGCCATAATAATTCCTCTTGTACCGTATAATTCTTACTTAGGCCTGCAAGTAATTTCTCCATACCGCTCTATCCTGGCAACTCGCTCAATCTCCTCCATGTAACTGAGACCGATATTTCCTGCCTCTCTCAGCAAAGTTCGCTTCAGGGTCTCCTTAGGTCGACCTCTTTTCTTGAACCCTTTGCATCCCACTTCAATCCTGCTTTGATATTCGTTGATCATTTCTCCTCAAGGTGTGCCCAACATATCTCCATCTTCTCTTTCTTATAACAGTTGTCACTAGTGGTTGACCAGACAGATCTCTGATTTCATCACTTCTCCTGAAATCTTTTGTTGCCATGGATCTCCAAAATATCTCATATTGAACATGTTCAGGAACAAACTATCTGTTTTCAAAATTGTAAATAATGACTATAATTACCAATGTGCCAAACCTGGACACTGACATCAAATGATAAAAGAAATCTAGTCATGACATAGATGAAATGTCTACGCAGAATACTGGGGGTAACCAAGTAGAGACCAGTTGAAAAATGAAGGCATCTGGGGGAAAAATAGTGGGTACAACATCAGTACTAAACTTCATCAAGAAACAACAAATTAAATGGTTGGGTTACAGACAGTGCACCTCAAAGAGCAATGTTGCTCCGATACAATGGGTACAAAGCAAAAGGGACCTCAGAGATAATAGAGACGACGATAGACACTACTTATGAAGCGCATACAAGGGCTCGTTCTAGAAATCTCTTCTTATCCTGACGCTGTGAGGCAAAACAGGATTGAAGAAGAAGAATAACAATGTGTTGTTAATAAATTTTTAAAAAAACATAATAAAATGAAAATACAATTTTCTCTTATAGCCCAATTTGAATGAATTTTCCATATCTGTAACTCAATACTAATTTATTTTTATTATATACCTATAGTTATGCAATCTAGAAAAGTATCATTAAGCACTAATAACATTTGAATAAAACTTTCGCCCGAGTAGTTACCGGGCCCAAATTTGGGGTGTAAAGAATAGAACCACTGTTACCTGTCATGCTTTCGTAGCGATAAGAGAGTTTGGCTGAAATCGGATGCATATGTCCTAAACGTGTAGAAGTCTCTGCGTTTAGGGGCCTACCAAACTAATGTGCAACGTATACACGTTCTTGGCAAAGATGAAACATATCACAAAGAGTGATTAAAATTGATTATAAAGAATGAACTCAAAGAAGAAGAATAAAACTTGTGTCGGGAATGTTGATTATCCTCAACTGTGTGGTATAGCTTGAGGCAGGGTGTCAAGCATAGAGGTACATTGCAATTTGGGCAGTACATGCAAGTCTTGCTTCTTTTGCCTACAGCAATACACACTTCACGGTCTGACTTGTACCTTGGCTTTACATATTTTTCAATCAAATTGCTGTCAGTAGTGATTTTGTGGTCTTGAAGGTGTCACATTTCGTTGAAGAATAGCAGGTTCAAGACTGACATCCTGCTTGAACCTCTTTGCTGTGATACTTTTTGTGGAGTTGGTTGTAGCTTATGTGTCTATTGACCAGGTAGTTTCTACTACAAAATGATATAATGGCAGGTATCATTTATAGGATCTGGGTGGGTAGAGGTAGCTTGCACCCAATTGGTCAAAGTGGTCGACATCATTTTACAATTTTAATTTAAAAAGTTTAATCTTTATTATAAACAGAATTATTATCTTCCACAGATCTGCATTTTTCTTCTTTTGTGCTGAAGAACGTCCAAGTGTTCGTGCTGCTAACCCAGGAATTGGTGTAGCTGATGTAGCAAAAGAACTAGGAAAAAAATGGGAAGTATGTCCCAACAAACCAAAGTTTGAACAGCTGGCTAGTGAGGACAAATCTCGATATGAGAGGGTTAGTATTTATTTTACCTCCCTGCATAAATAATTTTTAAAAATGGACGAATTCAGAAGGGATGAAATCAGAGACATGTCTGGTCAACCACTAGTGACAACTGTTATAAGAAAGAGAAGATGGAGATATGTTGGGCACACCTTGAGGAGAAATGATCAACGAATATCAAAGCAGGCATTGAAGTGGGATGCAAAGGGTTCAAGAAGAGAGGTCGACCTAAGGAGACCCTGAAACGAACTTTGCTGAGAGAGCATTGCTCTTTGAGGTGCACTGTCTGTTGGTAATCTGCTTACGTGGCGAACCATTTAATTTGTTCTTCCTTGATGAAGTCTAGTACTGATGTTGTACCCACTTTTTCTGATATCTTCATTTCTCAACTGGTCTCTTCTTGTTACACCCAGCATTCTACGTAGACACTTCATCTCTGTCGTGACTAGTTTTCTTCTATCATTTGTTGTCAGTGTCCAGGTTTAGCACTGGTAACATAATGTGGGGAGAAAGATTGTGTTGAACATTGCTCTTTTTGTGTTCATGGTGACATGTTTGCATCTTAATATTGGCGCCATTTGTCCTATCATTTGATCGGGTATGAAAACAGTGTGACAAAAATAGAGTATAAAACAAAGCCACACACATCATAGCTACACTCCTATAGAGACATTGGAAACAAAATAAAAATGAGGTAGAGTATACATATAGCAGCCCATGCAAGCGCGTGACAACACTCTCAGACGTGTGCTGCTGCACCTCTGGTGTGTGTGGAGGTGACTGTAGAGTCCAATCCTAGAACAGAATCCCTACCACAGGTGGGACGTACATGATCAAGGTTAGACATGTGTGTGTTGTGTGCTCTGTCTTTTGCGCAGCTCGTTTTCTCTGTGCCTCAACAACACGATGATTTTCAGCTATTTGGTTCCTTTTTGTTGTTACATCGCCACATTTGGCGATCTTCAGAAGGATTCCCAGCACATGGTGTCTATATCAAAGCATTTCAGAGACACTATAAGAGTCTTTAAAGTGTTTTTTCTCTGTCCACCAGCTGAACGTCTGCCCCCTTGAAGTTCGCCATCTATCAACTGTTTTGGGACGTGTTTATCAGGCATTCGAGCAACGTGACCGACCCATCTCATTTAGGCCTTCTGCAACAGGGCGTTGATGCTTGGGATCTTTGCTCTTGTGAGGACTTCGCTGTCTGGAATTTTGTCCTGCTAGTTTATTTTTAGTATTCTGCGTAGACAGCTTGTGTGGAAGTGGTTTAATTTTTTTTGCGTGTCTGCTATACACTGTCCGTGTCTCGCTTGCGTACAACAGCGTGGTTAGCTCTATGGCCTGGTAAACTTTCAGCTTTGTGGCTATGCTTATCCCTTCCGCTCCCACACAGCGACACATAACCTTCCGAACGCAGCACTGGCTTTGGATATCCTATTGTTGACCTCAGAATCTATGTTTGCAGATCTAGATAGGAGGCTGCCAAGATAAGCAAAGTTGACAGGAAACGCTGGTGTTTAATGTTGATGACTGGATCGTAGTACTGCTCTCTGGGGGTGGGCTGGAACATGACCTGTTTTTTTTGTGTCAATGGTGAGGCCATACTCCAAAGACTGATCTAAAAATAGCGACTAATTGTTTCTAGGTCACAAACGTGAATGTACACATATAGCAGTGACAGTATGTATAATAGGTTAACACGCCTTTAGCCCACAGATGAGAGATAATAACAGACATGTTCACATGTCTTTAGCTGTGAATGAGAAAAACGTCTATACACGTCCTTAGCAGCTAAAGGGTTAAGTACTTTTTTCTTCAAAATGACATGTGAAACTGACTGAATTAATGCCATTTTCTTCTTTACTTTTTCAGGACATGGTAGCATATCGTGGTGGGAGTGGTGCAAGTGCTGTTCCGAAAGCATCTCCAAAGAAGGCTAAAGTGGAAGCTGAAGACGATGATGATGAAGACGAAGATGAGGATGATGATGATGATGAATAAATATACAACACCATGTTGTTTTTAATATACAATTTGATTGTTCTTATTTCATAGTACTCATCATTATGTACATAAAACATACTGATTTGTCTGTATAATTGAGACTTACCATGTCTACATATTTGTTATAGTCAGACCAACTATAATTCCACTCTTTTAACTTTTGATGGTGTTAGGAGCTATTTTTCTTGCACATTCTGTTCATAGGAGCTATTTTTCTTGCACATTCTGTTCATATACTTTCAGATCTCTTAATCGCCCTAGTGGTTACCGGGGCCCAATTGGAGTGTAAAGAATAGAACCACTGTTACCTGCCATGCATGTCGTAAGAGACGACTAAGGAGAGGATGTGGAGCTAGCTACCCCACACTAAAAAACACTAGATGGCTACAGAACAGAGAGCGAACCAAGTAAACTCTGGCTGAAACCGGACACATCGCGAAGGATAAGCACCAGAGCTCCAAATGGTGCTGAAGATGTGACGTAAAACACGCCAATGCTAAGGCTGCATGAATTAGATTTCTACATGAATAGAATTTATGGGGAGGTCTGGTACATCGGTCTGGGTGGTGATCGCCGTGAGAGAGAATCTCTTAATTTTTTTAGTACATATTTATTATTACTTATCGTGATTAATGTAAAAATACAACAGACTCCAGAAATCAAATATCTTTTGGGAGTATATTCACAGCAGATGGAAAGATGGACAGAGAAATGGAGACTAGATGCCAGAAGGCAAACGCAGTGACATACCATCACCACTATTAAAACGTCCAAGCATTAAACATGGCAGTAAAAGCGACAACTGATAAACTGCATATTTATTCCAACTCTCTGCTATCAGTGCCAAACATGGCCCCTGACTAAGACACAAGAAAGAAAGATTACAACATGTGAAATGAGATGTCTACGAAAAGCTGTCAACGTTACAAGGAGATATAGAGTGAGAAGCAAGAATACCAGAAGCATCGTTGGTACTATACCATGCATACAGTACATCGAGAAGCAAAGAATCAAGTGGTTTGGCCATCTAATGAGAATGGAACCACATTTACTACCATCATATGCCTACAATAATCAACATTCAGTGCGCAGAGCACGAGGCAGGACAAGAACATGATAGATAGATAACATCTCAGAGTCCCTGTGAAAGCATGGACTGACAACGTCAAGCGCAACACACCTGACACAAGATAGAAAACTAAATCTCTCCCACGACGCTTCACAGCAAATGTGGTTAAGATAAGACATTTATTAAATGGTTATTATTTAATTCAAGTTTATTTCCATAATTCTTCACAATAATAATTCTTTTTATGGAAGCAAGTTTTACTGGTTCGTTGAATTGGAAGGAAGAAATGCTATGTACAAACACTTTACATTTTTGGGGTTCTATAGAAGAATAGTTAAGACTACTTTATGTAAAAGATACTCCACACATCCTTGAAAATGCCTGAGTGGTTACCGGCCCAAATTTGGGGTGTAAAGAATAGAACCACTGTTACCTGCCACACATTCATAGAGGCGACTAAGGAGGTTTGGCTGAAATCGGATGCATGTGTTCTAAACGTGTAGAAGTCTATGCGTTTAGGGGCCTACCAAACCAATGTGCAAGGTATACAGGTTCTTGGCAAAGATCAAGCATATCACAAAGAGTGATTAAAATTGGTCGTAAAGAATGAGCAAAAAGCAGATCCTTGAAATGTTATTACAATTGTAAATTTGTAACCCAACACATTCTTTCTTCCTTTAAATCTTATCTGGATCACACTTAATAAATAATAATAATTCCTCTTGTACCGTTATATGTTACAAGCGATTTCTCCATACTGCTCTTTCCTGGGCAACTCGCTCAATCTCCTCCACGGAAATGAGACCGATATTTCTTGCCTCTCTCAGCAAAGTTCGTTTCAGAGTCTCCTAAGGTCGTCCTCTCTGTCTTGAATTCTTTGCATCCCACTTCAATGCCTGCTTTGATATTCATTGATCATTTCTCCTCAAGGTGTGTCCAACATATCTCCATCTTCTCTTTCTTATAACAGTTGTCACTAGTGGTTGACCAGACATTTCTCTGATTTCATCACTTCTGAATTCGTTTCACTTTATATTCATTATTTTTGCAGACATCTATTTTCAAATGCATTCAACTTGCTTTCTATACTTTAGTCATTTTCCAACTCTCGCTGGGATCACACTTAGTTGTGGCCAAATAATTTTGTGTGTGAATATTATTCATTGAGACAAGTTTTTATGGCACTAAGAACAGATTTTGTGCGGTGACAGAATTAGTGTATATTTAGAATTTCACTAACGTAGAACATATAGTTAAATTTGACTCTCTTGCAAACAGTGCCCCGGCTCAAGTGGGCAGAAGCATGGACAGAGCCGATATCATCAATGCGTTACGCTCTCAATTGTGTGACATGGAGGTCTCAGACACTGAGCAGTTCGAGAATTAGGTGTTAAGTTTGGACATGCCAGACAGTGTCGTTTCAGTGGTAGAGAGAAAGATATAGTAATCAACTTCTCATGGGTACTGTGAGCAAATGGACTTTGGGATGGCTGCTGCAACGGAGGACAGAGCACGAATGGGAATGCCCAATGTGCCATGACGTCGATCGCATAACATAACATAACATAGTTAAATTTCAGAATATAGAATTGACAGTGATACGGTAAACTTGTCCGTATAAAGTTTCTATAGTTTATTCCAAAATTTGTGATCACACTAAGGTTTAATTTGTACGAAATCTACCTGATGCATATCAGTGATTTTTGCATGCAGTCTTATATACCTCACGACGTTACGAATGCATGTTTAACTAATTGGTAGGTAGCTTAGTTGATGCAAAAACGTTTTTGTTATATAATTTTGCATAAGCACAACAAAATGATCAAAGTTTAGAATTTACAGTAATACACAAAATGGTGGTGAATGTTTGCAAATGCGTATCACTATTACATATTATAAAAAGCAATGTGACATAGTGAACAAATGATACCTTTCACTTCTATCAATGAAAATAAATGTTGTGTGCATACGCCGATGTCAGTTGTTAGGATACATTGTGCACTGATTAATTCCACGGACTCCGATTTTACTTGCGCTGATTTGCATGTGGAACACGGAAATGCTTAATTATAGACAAACTTGTCAATCGTACTGCTAAACTTATAAAAGTATATCACACCAACATCACTGTAATTTTAGTAATAACATATAATGAAAAATCTTACAGAAACTAAAGGTTTGGGTGGGCAAAAAATACTTTAGGAAGGTCGCCAGTGTTACCTACATAAAAATGTTAAAAACAATAATTTCTGTCAAGTGGATGATTTTATATCGGTCGGTAAAGATCATGAATTTTGGAACAAACTATAGTACAGACACAGTGATATTATCAAAGTTTTCATCAAATCTTGACGAGGGACAAATAATTATAGATACCGTATCATATTGTCTTTTCTATAAGGGGAAATCTCTTATTGGCAAATATGTTTTGTGTTATTTAGAAGTAAAATGTGTAGATGTTTATTTATTTCAAACATTTCATATTTTGGCCTTGCCAGAGTGGTTATCGGGGGGGGGCCAAATTTGGAGTGTAAAGAATAGAACCACTGTTACCTGCCACGCATGTCGTAAGAGCGACTAAGGAGGTTTGGCGACATCGGATGCATGTGTCAGCTAAGGAATGCTAACCGAAACAAATTCTTGCAGAAAACGGATGCACCAGGTCGTAAGGCGTATAACATGGTGCAATGACCCCTCACAATGAAGAATGGGATAACGGATTCAACGGCCGCCAATCTGCCTCTGAGATTTAGCCACGCACTGAGAATTTCAGTTACCATCGCGAGGGTGGTCAAAACTTACTGCGGGAAGAGGTCAGCACAAACAGGGAAGCAGAAATCATAGGAACTATATCCTATAGAACTGCCCCAGTATGCAGACTTGAGAAGAAAGAGGTGGCCCACTTACACCAGCGTCCAAGACAAACTGTGGCGTGGCTGATAATCTGAGGCAGACGGCTGCCTTTATTAGAGAATCCGAAATCCCAATCTAGCGAGAAGCATGAAGAATATTTTGGCCTTGTGATTTAATCTTGTATATAAAAGTGCCATTTTTTTGTCCACTAAAGAAACTGATCACACAAAGACAGTTCAGGTAAAGAAGTTCACAAAATCATGTAGTGGTTTTTGTTTTGACTTCTGTGATAGAGACCATGACACCAAATTTATTATATTGACGATCTGCATTTATTTTTTCAGTGGATATACTGTCCTGGGTATGCAGGTGTTTACGGTAATGAGAGAGCAGACAGGCTTGCATCAACAGCATCGATTGTTGGGGAGTTGAAGATGGATAAGGTGGATGTTCTTTGGTCTCTTCGCGACTGTCTGTTGGATGAGGACAGTAAATAGATGTTCAGTCGATCAAGCGATTTAAGCAGTTGGGAGTTACCCGTTGTACAAGTAAAATTGGATGCCTGAGGGGCAGAGTGAGGTGTGTTTAATCAGCGAGCCACGGGAACCATCAGTATGCATGCTCTTCGATATCTGTTGGGGAGACTGAGCACCTATGGGTCTGCCGGAGTGCAATGACATCAGTTTAGTAACCAATAACCAATTTATTTTTTCAGAAGTTATTCATGATTCACTTACTCTTGTTTATTGAAACCCAATGGGTGGAATGTAGTCCTAGCAGAGGCTAGTTTCATAAAATGTCGTCTTATGTACCATTTCGTTACATTTGTAATCTGCTTGTTGAAGTAATTCAGAAATGTTTCTTCAATTTAACACCATATCTTCTACATTTTACATAAGTTAAAGACATATTTTTGAAAGCACTGGATCGCCCGAGTCTTTACTGGGGCCCAAATTGGGGTGTAAAGAATAGAACCACTGTTACCTGTCAAGCATGTCATAAGAGGTGACTAAGGAGATTGGGCGTGGGGCTAGCTACCCACACCGTAAAAAACACTAGATGGCTACAGACGGAGAATGAACCGAGGAAACGCTGGCTGAAACCAGACACATCGCCGAAGGATAAGCCCCAAAGCTCCAAATGGTGCTGAAGATGTGACGTAAAACACACCAATGCTAAGGCTGCATGAATTAGATTTCCACATGAATATAATTTATGGGGAGATCTGGTACATCGGTCTTGACAGTGATCGAGAGAGAACACTGGATGATTATGATTTATAGTTAATTAATTGTGCTTGATCTTCACTGGTAAGATTTATTTCAATCCCAAGTTTTATTGAACACTTTCGCTGTGAAACTTTTTGTTTCAGTCAAGCCTGGCCCACTGCCACACTAGTTATTGAGCATAATCAATGTCAAGGTTCAACTGCAGACTCAACAAACACTTATATAGACTAGGAATAAGTCAAACAGCTCTCTGCCAGTGTCAGCAGGGGAACAAACACCAGAGTATATCCTGCAAGACTGTCCTCTCCTGTGTGAGCTGAGAAGCAACATGTAGCCACACCCAGTCGACCTGAAAACTAAGCTTTGGGGAAACCTGACAGACCTGAAGCTGACTACCCAGTTGTGGTCCACAGTAAATTAAGCGCATGTACAGAGATCGCTGAAAAAGAATTTCAAGGTGATAATTGTATTAAAAAATCAGCAAACTAGTTCAAGACTTTTGGATAATGTGGGGACATGAATAAACTTTACAATTTATTAACAATATTCTTGTTTTAAAAAATGTTCCATTTGTTTGTGTTTGTTCTAGTGGTGCCACATCCCCATATTCCAGGTGAAGCCCATCGCTTAAACCTTTCAGTTCCATAATGGCCAAAAGTGCCAGCTACTGGTTCAATCCCATACTGGCCGTTAACGCCTGGAGTGTGTGTATTATTTTTAAATGAATTTTCTATGCTGCTGGTAGTTGTCGCATATGCCCTTTGGTGACTTTTTTTTAGTTCATTACAACCCATGCACTCCGACTGCTGACTCACAGTACCAACAGCGTCTTCCTCTGATGTATAGTTATTTATTAACGCTTCAACAGTTGCGTTGATTATTGTAGGCAGTGAATTTCTGCCTTTTTTGTTTACCTTGGTCATTACAACAAAAGAATTGTCTGTGTTCAGTAGGGTGTAGGTTACAACTCTTCTTCTCAATGATATATTTTCTGGTTGGCACATACCCATGGTACAACCATCTCATTTAAGTCTGATTGTTTCAGTTTTCCAATGAAACGGGTGTGTTGCATCTTGAGTGATTTTAGTGCCCGAGTGGTTACCGGGCCCAAATTTGGGGTGTAAAGAATAGAACCACTGTTACCTGCCACGAATGTTGTAAAAGGCGACTAAGGAGGTTTGGCTGAAATCAGATGCAGGTATCCGAACTTGCAGGTTGGCTGGGGACAGTCAAAGGCTGACAGAGAGTGAACCCAGTAAACGCTGGTTGAAATCGGACACGTCGCGAAGGACAAGCACCAGAGCTCCAAATAGTACTGAAGATGTGATGTAAAAATCGTTCTTGGCAAGGTTGTTTACATATCACAATTAGAATGATCAAAATGGCCGAAAAGACGACGAGAGAGTGATTTTAAGATAGGCAACTGTTTCATGCAGCCCAATTGTACTGTTTATGTCTGGAAGGTCGAGTAGGTATCTCATTGCTCTACATGCTGTATCTTCGACATACAGCCAAGTATGAAGGCATTGCTTAATTATGTATCTTCTCTGGCCTGTTGATATGTGTCTTGCTGAGAGTGAGTATTGCCAATGTGTATTCCATGACAGAGATGATCGATCCCTGATAGGGAATGACAAGCAGACTTTATTGGTAACATGTGGCATCCTTGGCCCTTATGGCAGCTAAACATTTTCTGGCCCTGAGGATCATGGTATCCACTTGTGCTTTATAGTGTAGACTTCTATTGAATTGTACACCTAGATACTTCATAGTTAAATCAATCAAGTACCGTGCCTGCTGGCGTAGGCGATCATGTCTCTCCACAACTCTCTTTGCTTGGTCATGAATTTACCTCTTGCTTTCCGTCGGACAGTGACTATACTAACGGGATTGTAGCCATTGTCTCTAATTGAGATCATCTGCCTATCATCTCGGAATAGAGACCATAACTGACATTAATTGTCAGCTGCTCTCACATTCCATTCGCCACCTGCTTCCATGGCTTCAGTTGACCTAGTTCACAAGTTACCGGGAGAACACTGTGTTGCCGCGTCGCTCGAACCGATAAATGTGTCTATTTCTCGAGAGATCCCGTTGACCCAATGTGGTGAATGTATCTCTCCTATTTCCCTCCCATTCACACATATGATTAGGGTAGTTGTCCTCACTATACGGTTGATGAGAACCATTTACAGTAGATTTTGTTGTGGTGAGTTATGCTCTAGCTGTTTGAAAACCACTTAGTCAAATCTAGTTACGGTTCTTTATCAACAGTCTGTATATATTAAATAATATTGCTGATAGTGGTTATCTTTGTAGTAGACCTGAAAGTATTATTTTGAGTTCTGTGGTCCATTTGAAGGCTATTTCTCGTTGGAACAACATTGAACGATCCAGTTAAGTGTTGGAGTAACATTTATCCATGATATAAATCTGGACATACATACAACCATCATATACATCCATCATATACATCCGGGACATACAACCATCATATACAACCATCATATACATCCGGGACATACATACATCCATCATATACATCCGGGACATACATACATCCATCTAAATCTGGAATAATACACTTTATACAGCTTCCGAGGATACCGTGATTGTTTTCATCTGAAATCACCTCAAATTTTCATGGAACATCATATCGTCAGGGGCATACATCATCATAAAACATCTGGGACATACATACATCCATCTATAATCCGGGCATCTCAACATCATATTCTGACTCGGATCAGCACTCACGTCCAAGCATCATATCATTGTCACCCTGATGATTCTGTCACGGGACAAATCATCGGGCTACTCAGAAACCATATAAACGGTGCATCGTCATGCGGACTGCAGTCTGGATCAACCATCGAGCATGACTGGAGATTCTGCTGCCCAGACTCTGCAGGTGGCTAGCGCAACAGTTTACCCATGCGATTTGAGTATCAGACTCATGAATATGCTTCAAGGATTAAGTCTGGAAGTATGCATGGGAATGGGTGGACATCATTCGAATCCATCTCAGAAAATGCTTGGCTGAACCTGGACATGCTGGAGGGTAGAAATAAAAACTGGCGTGGCTTTTTGCAGTCAATGCCCGACTCAAGTGGGCAGAAGTATGGACAGAGCCGATATAATCAAGTGGTAGCTCTCAATTATGTGACCTGGGCAAGTCTCAGACACTGGAACGAGTTCGAGAATTTGGCGTTAAGTTTGGACATGCCAGACAGTGTCATCTTCATGGTAGAGAAGATATAGTAATCAACTTCTCATGGGTAGTGACATGGATGGATGCTGGAGCGGAGGACAGAGCACTAATGATGCACGTGTCCTAAACGTGTAAAGTCTATGCGTTTAGGGGCCTACCAAACCAATGTGCACCAATATACGTTCTTGGCAAAGATCAAACATATCACAAAGAGTGATTAAATTGGTTGTAAAGAACGAACACAAAGAAAAAGAAGACAAGGACAGTTATTATTTCAAACTTGAAGACCACATTAACCTGGCTCAGCTTCACACTCTTGGGCTATTCTCCTAGTATCCCAAACTTTTCGTCCCACCGCCCACTTTGCACGACATAAACTTGCAACGCCCTCATTATAACAGTTTGCCATAGTAGCTATAGGTCTGTCTGAAGTACTATGAGGTCAGTAGGAGGGTGACTGAGAAGTAGGGTCTGTCTTGAAGTACTATGAGATCAGTACGAGGGACTGAGTAGGTCTGTCTCAAGTACCATGAGATCAGTAGGAGAACTGAGGGTCTGTCTGATCTCTCGATCCACTAGGAGGCTGATGTCTGTCAAGACTTGTGTCAGTGGGGACTGTGTCTGTCTATACTTGATCGTAGAGAGACTTGTCTGTAAACTCTGAGATCAGTGGGAGGTACGTATCAGGTCTGTCTAGTAACTAGCAGTCTTGTAGGAAGAGGGTGCTCTGCCTGTCATGTCCCCCTTTCCAGTGGCAGAGGCTAGTGTAAGCTCTTAAAGATTTATAAGATCATGGGAGGACTGTTATGGCTGCTGAGTACAGGGCGGGAATATGAAGGTCTGTCTTGAAGTACTATGAGATCAGTAGGAGAGACTGAGTAGGTCTGTCTGAAGTACCGTGAGATCAGTAGGAGGGACTGAGTAGGTCTGTCTGAAGTACTATGAGGTCAGTAGGAGAGACTGAGTATCTATAGCTCTGTCTGAAGTACTATGAGATCAGTAGGAGAGACTGAGTAGCTATAGCTCTGTCTGAAGTACTATGAGATCAGTAGGAGGGACTGAGTAGCTATAGCTCTGTCTGAAGTACTATGAGGTCAGTAGGAGGGACTGAGTAGGTCTGTCTCTCTCTCGATCCCCACCTAGACTGATGTACCAAACTTTCTCATGAATTCTGCTGTTGTTACGTCCCTCTATACAGCTTCTCGTAAAACTTTGTGTTATTGGGCCAGGTTTAGTTTCTCAGGTCTGCTGGTAACTGGCAGTCTTGTAGTATGTGCTCTGCCGTCATGTCCACCTTTTCACAGTGGCACAGGCTAGTTGTGACAATTTAAAATTTGTTGAACATGTTGGCCCGCAGTCTGTTATGGCTGGTACGGAGGCGGAATATAACAACTTGTTCGCTACAAGATAGACCATAGTAGCCACCTCTGACGCTGTGTTGAGGGTGGTCTTTCTACCACTTTTCTCTATATTGCCATTCATGGTTATTTGGCCTCCTCGTAACTGATCGCGTAATCAGTCTGCGGCAGTTGCCCTCCGCCTTTGCTAGCTGCTATCTCTTCGTTTCGTTTATATTGCAGTGTGATGGGATCCACTGTATGACTGTGCATTTGAGTGAGTTTGCTAGTACACTGAGAAGTGACTGAGTAGCTATTGTTTATCAATCATCAAGTAACTTGTCCTTTCTGAAACTTGACTCCCATGACAGCAGTCCTGAAAAACTCTGTTCTGTGCAAGTGGCGGCATCGGCAGCAGTCATTCTCAGGGTCGTCTATGACATCTTGCATCCATCGTCTTCTAGGTCTTCCTCTCATTCTTCTTCCAGGCACCATTCCCTTCAAAATTATCTTCTCTAGGCACTCATGTCGTTTGTTATGTCCGGATGATGTTATGCTCTTTAATAGCCAACTCTCTTTAATATCAAACTGTTGCAGAACAGAAGCATTTGTTCTTTTCTCTGTCCATGATATTCTAAGCACTCTTGTGTAGCATTTGCATTCAAAGGCATTAATGATCTTCTCTGCGCTTTGTCAATGGTCCATGTCTCACAACCATATGTTAATAATATGGAATTTGAACCACATTTTGAAGCCAAACATTCAGATTCATTTTTCAAATAAAGTTTCTGAGAAATGATTGCATCAATTTCTTTATTGTCAAATATTAATACAAATAGACACTTATTACAAGTATTAAATACACACTTATTACAAGCATCAAATACACACTTATTACAAGTATCAAATACACACTTATTACAAGTATTAAATACACACTTATTACAAGTATCAAATACACACTTATTACAAGTATTAAATACACACTTATTACAAGCATCAAATACACACTTATTACAAGTATCAAATACACACTTATTACAAGTATGAAATAGACACTTATTACAAGTATCAAATACACACTTATTACAAGTATCAAATACACACTTATTACAAGTATTAAATACACACTTATTACAAGTATCAAATACACACTTATTACAAGTATGAAATAGACACTTATTACAAGCATTAAATAGACACTTATTACAAGCATCAAATAATATAATTATTACAAACATCAAATAGACACTTACTACAAACATTAAATATACACTTATTACAAACATGACACACTTATTACAAGTATTAAATAGACACTTATTGTCTATCCCCAGGTGGAAGATTGAGTTGGCTGTCCACTCTTGCCTTTAAAGCGTAGGGATGGAAGCTTTAATTTGCATTCTAGGGTCAGATAAGTCGCCCTTGTTGTGTTATATCCGTGTTTATGTATTGTCTATCCATCTTCTTCTTGGTCTTCCCTTAGCTCTAGTACCTGATCTCTTTTTATTGTAGGCTGTTATTGGTGGTTGGTTGTATTTCATTCTCATTAAATGTCCAATTTCGATGTATTAGATGCATGAAGTTATGCCCACTCTGCTTCTGATGTTCTCGTTTCGTAGTCTGTCTTTCCTGGTGACTCCCACTGCCTTCCTCAAGCATTTCATTTCACACATGGTGAGTTTTCTGTGATGTATTGCTGTATGAGACCAAGTTTGGCACTGGTAACAAAGTGTTGGTAGGAAAATACTTTTATCATCTGTCTTTTCACTTCCATCTTGATCTTTGGGTGTTGTAGTAATGGTGCCAGCTGGTAGGTCACTGCATTTGCTTTTTGACAACCTTGTCTCTATTTCTCTATCGAGCTTTCCGTCCTCTGTGAAAATGCTGCCTAAATATTTGAATTCAGAAACTTGCTTTACTCTGGTGTTATCTATTTGTATGTTTGCTTGGCTTGGTGTTCTGCTGATTTTCATGGTCTCCGTGACACTTATTACAAGTATTAAATAAACACTTATTAAAAAGTTAATTGCATATCCTTTACAGGACTTTGCAAATCAACCCCAGCTTTTAACGCTGTTTGTGATTTTTCTAGGCATTATTAAGTTCAGTAGTTTGCCATTGCTTTCTGAACGGTGGTGTCATCGTCCTTTTGTTAAAATCCACGCAAACAATTTGCAACCAAACTGTCCGCAGTGTGATTCGAACTCAGAATGTCGGGGTTAATAGACCGAGTCACTAACCACAGATGCCACCAAACACTTATTACAAACAAATAGAAATTATTACAAACATTAAATAGACACTACAAGCATTAAATAAACACTTATTACAAGCATTAAATATATACTTATTACAAGTATTAAATAGACACTTATTACAAGCATCAAAAAGACACTTATTACAAGCATCAAATAGACACTTACTACAAATGTTAAATAGACTTACTACAAGCATTAAATAGACACTTATTACACGCATTAAATAGACACTTACTACAAGCATTAAATAGACACTTGTTACAAACATTAAATAGACACTTACTACAAGCATTAAATAGACACTTGTTACAAACATTAAATAGACACTTACTACAAGCATTAAATAGACACTTGTTACAAACATTAAATAGACACTTACTACACGCATTAAATAGACACTTGTTACAAGCATTAAATAGACACTTATTACAAACATTAATTAGACACTTATTACAAACATTAAATAGACACCCATGACAAAAACTAAACAGCAGTCATTAATGTATATGTCACAAAGAACAGCCAGACACAGCTAAACAGCAGTCATCAATGCATGTCACATAGAACAGCCAGACACAGCTAAACAGCAGTCATTAATGCATGTCACATAGAACAGCCAGACACCGCTAAACAGCAGTCATTAATGCATGTCACATAGAACAGCTAAACAGCAGTCATTAATGCATGTCACATAGAACAGCTAAACAGCAGTCATTAATGCATGTCACAGAGAACAGCCAGACACAGCTAAACAGCAGTCATTAATGCATGTCACAGAGAACAGCTAAACAGCAGTCATTAATGTATGTCACAACTAAACAGAGAGATGAAATTATGCAACATATAAACTTGAACTGTGACAACTGCTAACATTGCAACATATATTTATAATGGTACAAAACAACAATCTAACTTGATCATGCAACAATATTTTGCAGTCAAAGTTGCAATGACATACAACAGTCGAAGTTGCAATGACATACAACAGTCAAAGTTACAATGACTGACATAGGACAGTTAAAGTTGCAATAACTGACATACGTCAAAGTTAGACTAGACAACATCATCATGTGAAATATTAAGAAAAATGTAAAGAAAATGGTAGCAAGTATTGTTATCACAATGTTCTATGTAGTAAAAGTAAAGGAACCCTTTCATACCTCGTGGTATATAGGGCAATACAGTGTTAGGTCTGTATTTTTAATTGACCGATGGGTGATGTGGTCAGCATCACGCTGGCCGCCTTTACTTTCCCAGAGCATGTCTGGTACCCAGTTGAGGCTGGGTCGACCTGAGACCGTCACGGTTGGGAAAAATTCCACGTGCATTGTGGGAGCTGAACCCAGACCACCAGCCTTGCCAAGCGAGTTCACTAACAACTACGCTACAGCGGTTCTCGTTCTATGTAGTAGATGAACAAATATCTTGTTAAAAACATTGTTCTGTAGCCAGCTAAATCATCATTTATATCATAGGTGCTCAGCTAAATCATCATTTATATCATAGGTAGTAGCTAAATCATCAATTATATCATAGGTAGTAGCTAAATCATCAATTATATCATAGGTAGCCAGCTAAATCATCATTTATATCATAGGTAGCCAGCTAAATCATCATTTATATCTCAGGTAGCCAGCTAAATCATCATTTATATCATAGGTAGCCAGCTAAATCATCAATTATATCATAGGTAGCCAGCTAAATCATCATTTATATCTCAGGTAGCCAGCTAAATCATCATTTATATCATAGGTAGCCAGCTAAATCATCATTTATATCATAAGTAGTAGCTAAATCATCAATTATATCATAGGTAGTCAGCTAAATAATCATTTATATCTCAGGTAGCCAGCTAAATCATCATTTATATCATAGGTAGCCAGCTAAATCATCATTTATATCATAGGTAGTAGCTAAATCATCATTTATATCATAGGTAGTAGCTAAATCATCATTTATATCATAGGTAGCCAGCTAAATCATCATTTATATCATAGGTAGTAGCTAAATCATCATTTATATCATAGGTAGCCAGCTAAATCATCATTTATATCATGGTAGTACTAAATCATCACTTTTATCATAGGTAGGCAATCATCATTTATATCTAGGTAGAAAGCAATCATCATTTATATCATAGCTAACATTTGCACTAGTGTCTGGGGCATCAACATTACTAGTGTCTGGCATTAACATTAACTGTGTCTGGGGGCATGTATGTCTATTTGCTTAACTGGCATCTGAATCAACAATCTCTCCTTCACTCTCCATGCTGTCCATCTGATGTACTTCACTAGCTTCTGGTGTGTCTTCATCTAAGGTGTCACCTGTCAGGGCAACTCGAGCATAGTCATCAGTGTCAATAGACTTGCAGAAATGTACTGCATACTTGAGTTTCTCCCTTGCACGTTCCGACATGAGTAACGAGGCATCTTGAGTAGGAAAAAACATGTGTAGCTCTCCGGAAGAAAGTTGTCTGCTGGGTTGTACTTGTCTAGAACCTGCACACGAACAGACAGTTAGAGATATGAGATTTTGTTCATCTTTGACATCAGTTTACAATCTAGTGATAGCTTACATCTAGTGATAACTGTCATCTAGTGATAACTGTCATCTACGCGATAATGCATCTAGTGATAACTATCATCTAGCTGATAAATGACATCTAGTGATAAATGACATCTAGCATACAATCTAGCGAAATTTACATCTAGCGATAAATGACATCTATTGATAACTGTCATCTAGCTAAGATCAAACTGACATCTAGCTGTATAAATGACATCTAGTGATAATGACATCTGAAATGATAACTGTGAAATAAATTGTTTGAATACCTGTAGAACAAAGTCTCGTCCCCGAAAGTCTGCAATCGTACGTGGGAGTCTGGTCGGCCCACACAAACCGAAGGAACAAAGATCGTTCTGCATTTGTGAATTCATCCATCACCTCCCAGAACCACTGTACAAGAGGAGAGCTGGGTTCGATTCCCTTATATGTAGCCACAGATTTGAGCAAACTGAGAGGAATGTCTTGACTACCACAAACCTGCACAACAGTACAAAGTGTGGATATTAGAACAGTACAAAGTGTGGATATTAGAACAGTACAAAGTGTGGATATTAGAACAGTACAAAGTGTGGATATTAGAACAGTACAACAGTACAAAGTGTGGACATTTAATACAACAAGTACAAATTGTAGACATTTAATTCAATCATTTTTAGCACTCCTTATATCTTCTTCAGAGATCTCTGGTCATGCGCTTAATTTACTGTGGACCACAAACTGGGCAGTCAGCTTCAGGTCTGTCAGGTTTCCCAAAGCTTAGTTTTCAAGTCGACTGGGTGTGGCCACATGTTGCTGTGAATCAGACATATTTCTTTATCTAAATTCTATGCCCGCCTGCCCAGCGTGTTCGTAGCGCGCTGAACGACGGGTGACAAGTCCCCTGTGAGTGCTATTCAATTCCGCAGGCTGGCAAGAAAAACCACAGGTTCTCCAGATTTATGGTGTTCGTGGCACCGAACCGAAGGGTTACGATGTCCTTGACACCGAGCCGAAGGGTTACGATGTCCTTGGCACCGAGCCGAAGGGTTACAATGTCCTTGGCACCGAGCCGAAGGGTTACAATGTCCTTAGCACAGAGCCGAAGGGTTACGATGTCCTTGACACCGAGCCGAAGGGTTACAATGTCCTTAGCACCGAGCCGAAGGGTTACAATGTCCTTGGCACAGAGCCGAAGAGCTGAAAGCTCAAGTGCTTCTGGATCTAAAAAAATAATATAAATTCCATCAGATCTATTTCTTGATATAAATCGCTTGTAGCACATGTTCTATCAATCAGATTTATTTCTTGATATAAATCGCTTGTAGCACTTGTTCTATCAATCAGATTTATTTCTTGATATAAATCGCTTGTAGCACTTGTTCTATCAATGAGACATATTTCTTGATATAAATCGCTTGTAGCACTTGTTCTATCAATGAGACATATTTCTTGATATAAATCGCTTGTAGCACTTGTTCTATCAATGAGACATATTTCTTGATATAAATCAGCTTGTAGCACTTGTTCTATCAATGAGACATATTTCTTGATATAAATACGCTTGAGCACTTGTTCTATCAATGACATATTTCTGATATAAATCGCTTGTAGCACTTGTTCTATCAATGAGACATATTTCTTGATATAAATCGCTTGTAGCACTTGTTCTATCAATGAGACATATTTCTTGATATAAATCGCTTGTAGCACTTGTTCTATCAATGAGACATATTTCTTGATATAAATCGCTTGTAGCACTTGTTCTATCAATGAGACATATTTCTTGATATAAATCAGTGTTACCATTGTTTCAAGCTCATAGCCTGTAAAAAGTGACAGTAGAGGAACAGGAACCACTCTAGCCATCCCTTCCCTCACAAATCGGACTTGTTCATCAAACTCATGCAATCTGCAGACAGGGAAAGAGAGAGACAGTTTTTTAAATTAAGATAACTGTAGCTGGCATAGATAACAAGTTATTATAATTATGTAGGTCAACATGGACAGAGACATGACAACTATGTATGTCAACATGGACAGAGACATCCCAACTATGTATGTCAGCATGGACAGTTAGAGACATTACAGCTATGTATGTCAACATGGACAGTTAGAGACATGACAACTATGTATGTCAACATGGACAGAGACATGACAACTATGTATGTCAACATGGACAGAGACATGACAACTATGTATGTCAACATGGACAGAGACATGACAACTATGTATGTCAACATGGACAGAGACATGACAACTATGTATGTCAACATGGACAGAGACATGACAACTATGTATGTCAACATGGACAGAGACATTACAGCTATGTATGTCAACATGGACAGAGACATGACAACTATGTATGTCAACATGGACAGAGACATGACAACTATGTATGTCAACATGGACAGAGACATTACAACTATGTATGTCAACATGGACAGAGACATTACAACTATGTATGTCAACATGGACAGTTAGAGACATTATAACTATGTATGTCAACATGGACAGAGACATGACAACTATGTATGTCAACATGGACAGAGACATTACAGCTATGTATGTCAACATGGACAGTTAGAGACATTATAACTATGTATGTCAACATGGACAGTTAGAGACATTATAACTATGTATGTCAACATGGACAGTTAGAGACATTACAACTATGTATGTCAACATGGACAGAGACATGACAACTATGTATGTCAACATGGACAGTTAGAGACATGACAACTATGTATGTCAACATGGACAGTTAGAGACATTACAGCTATGTATGTCAACATGGACAGAGACATGACAACTATGTATGTCAACATGGACAGAGACATGACAACTATGTATGTCAACATGGACAGAGACATGACAACTATGTATGTCAACATGGACAGAGACATTACAGCTATGTATGTCAACATGGACAGAGACATGACAACTATGTATGTCAACATGGACAGAGACATGACAACTATGTATGTCAACATGGACAGAGACATTACAACTATGTATGTCAACATGGACAGAGACATGACAACTATGTATGTCAACATGGACAGTTAGAGACATTATAACTATGTATGTCAACATGGACAGAGACATGACAACTATGTATGTCAACATGGACAGAGACATTACAGCTATGTATGTCAACATGGACAGTTAGAGACATTATAACTATGTATGTCAACATGGACAGTTAGAGACATTATAACTATGTATGTCAACATGGACAGTTAGAGACATTACAACTATGTATGTCAACATGGACAGAGACATGACAACTATGTATGTCAACATGGACAGTTAGAGACATGACAACTATGTATGTCAACATGGACAGTTAGAGACATTACAGCTATGTATGTCAACATGGACAGAGACATGACAACTATGTATGTCAACATGGACAGAGACATGACAACTATGTATGTCAACATGGACAGAGACATGACAACTATGTATGTCAACATGGACAGAGACATTACAGCTATGTATGTCAACATGGACAGAGACATGACAACTATGTATGTCAACATGGACAGTTAGAGACATTATAACTATGTATGTCAACATGGACAGAGACATGACAACTATGTATGTCAACATGGACAGAGACATTACAGCTATGTATGTCAACATGGACAGAGACATGACAACTATGTATGTCAACATGGACAGAGACATTACAGCTATGTATGTCAACATGGACAGAGACATGACAACTATGTATGTCAACATGGACAGTTAGAGACATTACAACTATGTATGTCAACATGGACAGAGACATGACAACTATGTATGTCAACATGGACAGAGACATTACAACTATGTATGTCAACATGGACAGAGACATGACAACTATGTATGTCAACATGGACAGAGACATGACAACTATGTATGTCAACATGGACAGAGACATGACAACTATGTATGTCAACAAAGGGAAATCAATGACTAAACAATTATGAATATAAATTTATATTTAACAACTCATTTAATCATTTCAAATTGATATTCAATTTGATCAACTTGCCCAAACTTTAGTAAGTAAACAATGTCACCTTTAGTAAGCAAGTAAACTTTAGTAAGCAAGTAAACTTTAGTAAGAAAGTAAACTTTAGTAAGAAAGTAAACTTTAGTAAGAAAGTAAACTTTAGTAAGAAAGTAAACTTTAGTAAGATTGTAAACTTTAGTAAGCAAGTAAACTTTAGTAAGAAAGTAAACTTTAGTAAGAAAGTAAACTTTAGTAAGAAAGTAAACTTTAGTAAGATTGTAAACTTTAGTAAGATTGTAAACTTTAGTAAGCAAATAAACTTTAGTAAGCAAGTAAACTTTAGTAAGATTGTAAACTTTAGTAAGCAAGTAAACTTTAGTAAATTGTAAACTTTAGTAAGCAAGTAAACTTTAGTAAGCAAGTAAACTTTAGTAAGCAAGTAAACTTTAGTAAGCAAGTAAACTTTAGTAAGCAAATAAACTTTAGTAAGCAAGTAAACTTTAGTAAGAAAGTAAACTTTAGTAAGCAAGTAAACTTTAGTAAGCAAGTAAACTTTAGTAAGCAAGTAAACTTTAGTAAGCAAGTAAACTTTAGTAAGCAAGTAAACTTTAGTAAGCAAGTAAACTTTAGTAAGCAAGTAAACTTTAGTAAGCAAGTAAACTTTAGTGAGAAAGTAAACTTTAGTAAGCAAGTAAACTTTAGTAAGCAATACTTTAGTGAGCAAGTAAACTTTAGTGAGCAAGTAAACTTTAGTGAGCAAGTAAACTTTAGTAAGAAAGTAAACTTTAGTAAGCAAGTAAACTTTAGTAAGCAAATAAACTTTAGTAAGCAAGTAAACTTTAGTAAGCAAGTAATATTTAGTAAGAAAGTAAGCTTTAGTAAGCAAGTAATATTTAGTAAGAAAGTAAGCTTTAGTAAGCAAGTAATATTTAGTAAGCAAGTAATATTTAGTAAGCAAGTAATATTTAGTAAGCAAGTAATATTTAGTAAGCAAGTAATATTTAGTAAGCAAGTAATATTTAGTAAGCAAGTAAACTTTAGTAAGCAAGTAATATTTAGTAAGCAAATAAACTTTAGTAAGCAAATAAACTTTAGTAAGCAAATAAACTTTAGTAAGCAAGTAAACTTTAGTAAGATTGTAAACTTTAGTAAGAAAGTAAACTTTAGTAAGCAAGTAAACTTTAGTAAGAAAGTAAACTTTAGTAAGCAAGTAAACTTTAGTGAGCAAGTAAACTTTAGTAAGCAAGTAAACTTTAGTGAGCAAGTAAACTTTAGTGAGCAAGTAAACTTGGATTTTGGACTTTGCTGAAATAGATTTCCTTGATGCTACATTGGAAAACTGAATACTAGGTAGTGTACATAAAATAATTTGTTGCCACTCAACTGGAATTTTCATTCAACTAGGTTGTCCATGTAGATGCCATCTTATTATTTAACATCTCATTCTAGCTCAAGTTAATCCAACAACAACTGCTAGACATACTATGAGAATCCAACAACAACTGCTAGACATACTATGAGAATCCAACAACAACTGCTAGACATACTATGAGAATCTAACAACTACTAGACATACTATGAGAATCTAACAACAACAACTAGACATACTATGAGAATCTAACAACTATGAGAGATATGACTAACCTGTGGTCCATAGCCAGTTTCACATATTCAACTCTGTTTTCTGGTGTAATTCTGGTGTATTTATGACTGAGATGAATCTCTTGTCCTGTAGCACTGGGAATACTGAATGGCATCTCTGCCCCACGAAGTGCCTCGTCATCCATCTCTCTGATGCACATCAAACCTAGTAGCAGGAGATAAATGGAATGAAACAGAACAGTCTACATATCCATATCATAGTTAGTGTATTACTTATGTCAGTTATACTAAAGTTATCGTAACTAATCTATTACTTATGTTAGTTATACTAAAGTTATCACAGTTAGTCTATTACTTATGTTAGTTATACTAAAGTTATCATAGCTAATCTATTACTTATGTCAGTTATACTAAAGTTATCATAGCTAATCTATTACTTATGTTAGTTATACTAAAGTTATCATAGCTAATCTATTACTTATGTTAGTTATACTAAAGTTATCATAGCTAATCTATTACTTATGTTAGTTATACTAAAGTTATCACAGTTAGTGTATTACTTATGTCAGTTATACTAAAATTATCATAGTGTAATTACTTATGTCAGTTATACTAAAATTATCGTAACTAATCTATTACTTATGTTAGCTATACTAAAGTTATCATAGTTAGTGTATCACTTATGTTAGTTATATTAAAGTTATCGTAACTAATCTATTACTTATGTTAGTTATACTAAAGTTATCATAGCTAATCTATTACTTATGTCAGTTATACTAAAGTTATCGTAACTAATCTATTACTTATGTCAGTTATACTAAAGTTATCTTACTCAGGATGTGTTAGTTATCATATGATACTAAAGTTATCATAATGCTATCACATACATATGAGCCCGATTGTAGCATTCTGAAGTAAGGGAATGCTAACCCGAAACAAATGCTTGCAGAAAACGGATGCACCAGGCCGTAGGCGCATAACATGGTGCAACGACCCCTCACAATGAGGAATGGGATAACGGATTCTCGGCCACCAATCTACCTCGGAGATTTAGCCATGCAGTAAGAATGTCAGACTCACCATCACGAGGGTGGCCAAAACTTACTGCTGGAAGAGGTCGGCACAAACGGGAAGCAGAAATCATAGGAATTATATCCTACAGAACTGTCCCCAGTATGCAGACTTGAGAAGAAAGAGGTGGCCCACTTACACTAGCGTCCAAGACAAACTGTATGGCATGGATGATAATCTGAGGCACGGGAACGAAGAGGAGGAGGATGATAATCTGAGGCAGACGGCTGCTTTTATTAGAGAATCGAAATCCCAATCTAGTGAGAACGCGGAAGAAGAAGCATTCTGAAGTAAACATTGTCAAAACATTGTCATTGACACTTTGTCAAAATTAGATGATCTGGATTTAGTGAATGATCTTGTCTTGCTCTCACACAGGCTACATGACATGCAGGAAAAAGTGGATACTATGGCAGAAACGGCACAATGGGGCGTGCCTTCAAACTATAGTGATTAACCCTGTAACGTTCAGGTAATAAGAAAATCTCATTTATAAATGAGATACTACATGACTTCAGGAACTAGCCGTATTTGTGAATTATTCTTTCTTTTGTCCTTCTCTGCTTTTTTGCTGCTAGACATAGCAGGTTTAACTGATGATCGATTTCCGAGATAATGCACGCTCGGTCGCTTGATATGGTGTGGTATTGTGGAGTTTTAAGATGTCTGTAACTCCATCAACCCATCCTTTTCTAGGTCTGCCCCTTCTTCTTGATGATTCCATTTTCAGGTTGTAAGCTCTTGCAACTGGTGTATTCGGGTTCATTCTGACCAAGTGGCCAAACCATTTGAGTCTCTGTTTTTCAATAAATCTAATAGCAGGTGTTGTTCCGACTGTTCTTCTAATTTCTTCATTTCTTATATGGTCTCTTCTTGTTTTATTTACTGCTTTCCTCAAGCATCTCATTTCACAGGTGGTAATTTTCCTTTCTTGTTCTTTTGTCAGAGCCCATGTTTGGCACTGGTAGCACAACGTTGGTATGAAGATTGCATTTATTATCTGTCTTTGAGTCTCTACTGGAATTGCTGGGTGTTTCAAGATTGGGGTAAGCTGGTATGTAATGTTGTTGGCTTGCTGGATTCTAGTTTCGATCTCTCTGAATTATTGATGCATTTAAACGCATATAATATATGTTAACTAATGCAAAACATATGATATTGCCATAATCTTCTTAACTTATCTTAACCACATTTGCGTGAAGCGTCGTGGGGAGAGTTAGTTTTCTATCTTGTGCCAGGTGTGTTGCGCTTGACGTTGTCAGTCCATGCTTTCGCAGGGACTCTGAGATGTTATCTATCCATCATGTTCTTAGCCTGCCTTGTGCTCTGCGCTGTGAGTGTTGATTATTGTAGACACATGGTAGTAAATGTGGTTCCATTCTCATTAGATGGCTGAACCACTTGATTCTTTGCTTCTCGATGTACTGTATGCATGGTATAGTACCAACGATGCTTCTGATATTCTCATTTCTCACTCTATCTCTCCTTGTAATGTTGTCAGCTTTTCGTAGACATCTCATTTCACATGTTGTAATATTTCTTTCTTGTGTCTTAGTCAGGGGCCATGTTTGGCACTGATAATTAGTGACATTTAAAGATGATCCTACGACAGAACTTGCAGAAAAGTAGGGGATTTACATGTGCACAAATTTCTCCTATAGATATTACACAAGAACTACGGAGATTACCGTAATAAATAAAAAAAAAAATATATATTATTTAATGTTAAGATGTCTAATCTCATTGATTAAATCATGCTTTTTTGTTCTTCTTCTTCTGTATTCGCCCGCTATGAATTCACGCGTAGTCAGGGATCTTGGTATGGCGAATCTGACTGATTTTTGCGTGAAAGCCTACTTACTGTTTCTATGGTGTCCCTAGCCATTCAGGCGAACCTTTTCCAACTTCAGTGGTAAGAGCATGCTTTTATTACACTGGCATTTCCGATCGTGCCGCCATTTTGAATAATCTAGGCAAACATGTTTTCACTTGCTCGTCAAACCCACAGATTTGCTTATAAAATGACATCTAATGACTCAGATTACTATCCTGGTGAAGACTATAAGTGTTAGTTCTTTATGAGCTACTTACTAGACCAGTTCTGCATCATTTTCTCTTATTTATTAATTATTTATTAATTTGTGTCTCCAAAATATTGAAATATTTAGAAGTTACAAATTTCCTAATTACTGCATTATTTATTGTCCAAACAACTTCATGTTTGGATATATTGTGTAAATATAAAGGTACTAAGAGACTGTGTTAATAGTTTTCATGATATATTTCATACTTTTTTTTCCTTCTTTGTGACTGTAAAATTATTTGAAATTTGTAGAAAAATCTATTTTAGCATCACCAAAATGAGGTCACTGATATCACATATTACATGACACTGATATTAAAACCACAAATCTTGATAGTCTATTCAATAAGCATTCCAATCATATATAACATGCCTATTATTAATACAAGGAATATATATGGCTGCTAGTAATTGAGCAGGTCATCAAAAATAACAAAAAAACCCATGACGTTTAACCCTTTAGCTGCTAAGGACGTATATATACGCTTTTCCCATTCACTACTAAAGAGCGATACACGTCTGTTATTATCTCTCCTCTGTGGGCTAAGCGCTACACGTCTGTTATTATCTCTCCTCTGTGGGCTAAAGACGTGTTAACACGTTATAAATTGTTACTGTCACTGCTATAGGGCGTACATTCACGTTTGTGACCTAGAAACAAAGAGTAGCTATTTTTAGCTCAGCCTTCGGAAAGTATATAGCAGCGAAAGGGTTAAGAGTTAAACAAATCTACCACTTGCATTTGATCTACCAAACTCTAACAGTTTCTATATCAAAACGAACCTGGTACAAAGTCCTTGTCAATCTCAGGCATGTCTGATATACCCAGAGGCATGCCAGCCAGCTGTTTCCATGATGGTTCTGCTATGTTCAAACTTAGAGGGCTGCCACTACGTATAGCTATGCCAATGAGAATTCCTGTAGACACATCAGACATTAGTCTAGACAGAGAATTATTTCTTGGCTGATCTCTCAATAGACATTTCTACTGGTTTGTATTGAGTTATGCTTTGATGGTAATAGACATGACAGTTGTAAACTTCACAAGATGGTAACAGACAACATGACAGTTGTAAACTTCACAAGATGGTAACAGACAACATGACAGTTGTAAACTTCACAATATGGTAACAGACAACATGACAGTTGTAAACTTCACAAGATGGTAACAGACAACATGACAGTTGTAAACTTCACAAGATGGTAACAGACAACATGACAGTTGTAAACTTCACAAGATGGTAACAGACAACATGACAGTTGTAAACTTCACAAGATGGTAACAGACAACATGACAGTTGTAAACTTCACAAGATGGTAACAGACAACATGACAGTTGTAAACTTCACAATATGGTAACAGACATGACAGTTGTAAACTTCACAAGATGGTAACAGACAACATGACAGTTGTAAACTTCACAAGATGGTAACTGACAACATGACAATTGTAAACTTCACAATATGGTAATGGACAACATGACAGTTGTAAACTTCACAATATGGTAATGGACATGACAACTGTAAACTTCACAAGATGGTAGCAGACAACATGACAATTGTAAACTCTACAAGATGCTAACGGACAACATTGTAAACTTCACAAGATGCTAAGAGACAACATGACAATTGTAAACTTCACAAGATGCTAAGAGACAACATGACAATTGTAAACTTCACAAGATGCTAACGGACAACATTGTAAACTTCACAAGATGCTAAGAGACAACATGACAATTGTAAACTTCACAAGATGCTAACAGACAACATTGCAAACTTCACAAGATGCTAACGGACAACATTGTAAACTTCACAAGATGCTAACAGACAACATTGTAAACTTCACAAGATGCTAACGGACAACATTGTAAACTTCACAAGATGCTAACAGACAACATTGCAAACTTCACAAGATGCTAACAGACAGCATTGTAAACTTCACAAGATGCTAAACGGACAACATTGTAAACTTCACAAGATGCTAACAGACAGCATGACAATTGTAAACTTACCTAAGAACTTGAACATGTTTTGATATACTGGCTGATGCAGCATGGGATTGAGCAGGAAACAGTCTCTATTGGCTCCAGACTCATCTCTTCCGTTGGGAGTGACTATCAGCAAGGGTACGGAGCCATTCTGTAGTTCCTCACACATTTCAACAATTGACTCACTGTAGCCACCACCACAATCATCAACTCCTTCCCCTAAGAGAAACAATGTTCAAATATTGATTATTGATTCATTTATCTCTGAGTACATCAGTACAGTACATGCTACATCACACATCCATACATCAGTACATGCTACATCATCAACTACATCATCAGTACATACTATACATCAGTACATGCTACATCAACACATACATCAGTACATGCTACATCAGTACATGCTACATCAACACATACATCCACTACATCAGACATACTAATCAGTAGTAATAGTACAACACATCAGCAGATACACAACAGTAGAGATACTACATAGCATACATCAGTGAATCTACATCATACACAACATCAGTAGATGATACTACACAGTACAACATCAGTAGAGATCATACACACATCAGTAGATGTACTACAACATCAGCAGCATGTATCTACAACAACATCAGTCAGAGATACAGCTACACAACAGTAATACTACAACTACATCAGTAGAGATACTACATATCACACATCACAGAGATATACTACATACAGACATCAGTAAGTACTCAACACAACAACAGTAGAATACTACAACAGCATCATCAGAGATACACACATACAAACAGTAGAGATCTACAACATACAGTAGAATAAATACAACATCAGATACATCAGTAGAGATACTACAACACTAGACAAACAGTAGCGATACTACAACACAGTGAATACTACAACAACATCAGTAGAGATACTACAACAACAGAGAGATACTACAACAACATCAGTAGAGATACTACAACAACAACAGTAGAGATCTACACAACATCAGTAGAATACACAGCATCAAGAGATACTCAACAACATCATCAGTAGAGATTACAACATCACGTGAGATACACAACATCAGTAGAGATCTACAACATCAGTGAGATCTACAACATCAGAGAGATCTACAACAACATCAGTGAGAATACTACAACAACATCAGTAGAGATACTACAACAACATCAGTAGAGATACTACAACAACATCAGTAGAATCTACACAACATCGTAGAGATCTACAACATCAGTAGAGATACTACAACAACATCAGTAGAAATACTACAACAACATCAGTAGAGATACTACAACAACATCAGTAGAGATACACAACATCGAGAGATATGAAGAATCATCACAGAATCACTACAACACGTAGAGATACTACAACATCAGTAGAGATACTACAACAACATCAGTAGAGATACTACAACAACATCAGTAGAAATACTACAACAACATCGTGAAATACTACACAACATCAGTAGAGATACTACAACAACATCAGTAGAGATACTACAACAACAACAGTCAGAAATACTACAACAACATAGTGAATACTACAACAACATCAGTAGAAATACACAACATCAGTAGAGATACTACAAACAGTAGAAATACTAACACAGACATCATCAGCAGAATACACACATCAGTGAGATACTACAACAACATCAGTAGAGATACTCAGCACAACAGTAGGATACTACAGCACAACAGTAGAGATACTACTACAACAACAGTAGAGATACTACAACAACAACAGTAGAGATACTACAACAACATCAGTAGAGATACTACAACAACATCAGTAGAGATACTACAACAACATCAGTAGAGATACTACAACAACATCAGCAGAGATACTACAACATCAGTAGAGATACTACAACAACATCAGCAGAGATACTAGAGTAAAATGCCAGCATATATCCTTGAGCTCACCAACAAACTTGACCTTCCATACTCTGTGAGGCAACATAAGACTCTCTGATGTCAGCAGTGACAGTCTCTGAGACATCTGTCCAAATACAGACTTCAGGCCATCTGGACCAGCAAAACCACCTTTCACACGAGATCTCTTCACCTGATCACACAAAAATGGAGGATATAGAAGAAGAGACGAAAAATAAGACATTTATCTCACATTTCTATCTATTTATCTCTTTCTGTCTGTCTGCCCATCTATATCCTCATCTGTCTGTCTGCCCATCTATATCCTCATCTGTCTGTCCATCTGCCTATCTATATCTTCATCTGTCTGTCTCTCTGTCCGTCTGCCTATCTATATCTTCATCTCTCTGCCTATCTATATCCTCATCTGTCTGTCCATCTGCCTATCTATATCCTCATCTCTCTGTCTCTTTGTCTATCTATATCCTCATCTGTCTGTCCATCTGCCTATCTATATTTTCATCTGTCTGTCTCTCTGTCCATCTGCCTATCTATATCCTCATCTGTCTGTCTCTCTGTCCATCTGCCTATCTATATCCTCATCTGTCTGTCTCTCTGTCCATCTGCCTATCTATATCTTCATCTGTCTGTCTCTCTGTCCGTCTGCCTATCTATATCTTCATCTGTCTGTCTCTCTGTCTGTCTGCCTATCTATATCCTCATCTGTCCATCTGCCTATCTATATCCTCATCTGTCTGTCTCTCTGTCCATCTGCCTATCTATATCCTCATCTGTCCATCTGCCTATCTATATCCTCATCTGTCTGTCTCTCTGTCCATCTGCCTATCTATATCCTCATCTGTCCATCTGCCTATCTATATCCTCATCTGTCTGTCTCTCTGTCCATCTGCCTATCTATATCCTCATCTGTTTGTCCCTCTGTCCATCTGCCTATCTATATTCTCATCTGTCTACCTCTCTGTCGGTCTGCCTATCTATATCCTCATCTCCCTGCCTGCCTCTCTCTCTCTCTCTCTATCTCTAACTATCTATCTGTCCATCCATCCATCCATCTACCTATATCTTCTTCATGTCCAGTTCGACACAAGAAGCTTTCACAACAGATTTATATTGTTGTAATTCTGCTGTCTTTGTATGAATTGTTTCAGAGATCAGGTCGCAATCTGTAAACTCTTTTTTTCTGTTTTTCTTGTCAGTTTCCTTTGAATGTTCAGACCTTCTATTCCTATCTGCTGCCCATCTGAGAGCTGTCCTACCCAATGTCCTTACTGGCACATGGCATACATGACCAAACCACCTCCATCTTTTAATGATAGTCTCCAACGATGCACTGTCTGTTCGTTTTAAAATCTCTTCATTTGATCTTGTATTTGGTCAGAATGTTTGCTGGATTCTTCTTGAGCATTTATTTTGAAATGTCTCCAACTTGTGTATGATGTTGCAAGTCATTTTCTAGCACTCACTACTGTATAATAACACTCCCAGGACACTGCTTCTATTGTCCAGCACTCACTACTGTATAATAACACTCCCAGGACACTGCTTCTATTGTCCAGCACTCACTACTGTATAATAACAATCCCAGGACACTGCTTCTATTGTCCAGCACTCACTACTGTATAATAACAATCCCAGGACACTGCTTCTATTGTCCAGCACTCACTACTGTATAATAACACTCCCAGGACACTGCTTCTATTGTCCAGCACTCACTACTGTATAATAACACTCCCAGGACACTGCTTCTATTGTCCAGCACTCACTACTGTATAATAACAATCCCAGGACACTGCTTCTATTGTCCAGCACTCACTACTGTATAATAACACTCCCAGGACACTGCTTCTATTGTCCAGCACTCACTACTGTATAATAACACTCCCAGGACACTGCTTCTATTGTCCAGCACTCACTACTGTATAATAACACTCCCAGGACACTGCTTCTATTGTCCAGCACTCACTACTGTATAATAACACTCCCAGGACACTGCTTCTATTGTCCAGCACTCACTACTGTATAATAACACTCCCAGGACACTGCTTCTATTGTCCAGCACTCACTACTGTATAATAACACTCCCAGGACACTGCTTCTATTGTCCAGCACTCACTACTGTATAATAACACTCCCAGGACACTGCTTCTATTGTCCAGCACTCACAGGACACTGCTTCTATTGTCCAGCACTCACTACTGTATAATAACACTCCCAGGACACCCACTTCTATATATTTTAAATGTTCTTTTAATACTTAATAAATTGACTTTCCAGACATTGTTGAGCATGATGATAGTTCCACTTGCTTCCTTGATTTGTTCCAATGATGTCTTTTTTCAAATCACCACCTTGCGATACCATACTTTCCAGGTAAACAAAATTCTCATCATATAAATCTGATCTCACCATCATCAAATAGCTTGTCCTGAGCAGAACTTTGCCACCCCAACAGTCCTCTGTATTTTTCTCTCTCATAGGCCAGATGTCCGGTCACTGCAGCTGTCGTGTTCAAACCATCAGTTATATCCATCTTCTCCGTGGTCTTCCTCTTCTTCTCTTTGCCGGTATACCTCCTTCCATGATGGTCTTCTCCAGCCCTTCATGTCTTTTGATATGTCCAAAATATCTCAATTTTCTCTTTCGTAATTGTAGCATCAGACAGTTTTCTTTGATTTTGAGTTCTTTCTGGATAGATCTATTTGTTCTCATCTCTGTCCAAGATATGCGAAGGACTCTTCTGTAACACTTATATTCAGAAGCATTTATATGTTTTTCCACTGCTTTATTAAATGTCCATGCTTCACACCCATACGTTGCCACTGGGAATATGCATGCTCTTAGTATTCTGATCTTTGTTTTCTTATCAGTTTCGTTCCATACTGTTTTGAATTGTTTAATTTTTTTTGTAAAGCTATGTTTGTTCTGATCTATGCATGGTTTTTCTTTCCTAATAATTGCTTTTTTGTTTCTAATTTTGTTATCCAATATTGCTTTCATTCTTTGAATGATTATTCAACCAAATATTTTACTTGTTTAATTAACAAATTTTTTTTTTCAATCCAGAAGCACTTGAGCTTTAGCTCTTCGGCTTGGTGCCATGGACACCGTAACCCTTCGGTTCGGTGCCACGAACACCGTAAATCTGGGGAATCTGTGGCTTTTTCTGCCAGCCAGGAATTGAACCTGCATCCACAGAGGGCTTGTCACCCGCAGCCCAACGCGCTAAGAACATGCGGGCTACTTGTACCATGGCTTATTCCTCTCTAGTTGTTGCAGTTTCAGAAATCTCCCTTTCTTTGGTAATTTGATAATAGAGCACATTCTCCATTCTTCTAGAATGACTTCTTTAAGCCATATATTATTTAGCATTTTGTACAAGAGTCTTGGTGTTTCTGATTCTTCTGTCGTCAACATTTCTGTGTAAACTTCATCATTGTCAGGTGCTTTATTTGTCTGCAACTTAATGGCTTCTTTTACCTCTACAGTTAATGAATACAGACAAACAAGTAATGAATACAGACATACAGTTAATGAATACAGACACACAGTTAATGAATACAGACAAACAGTTAATGAATACAGACACACAGTTAATGAATACAGACAAACAAGTAATGAATACAGACAAACAAGTAATGAATACAGACAAACAGTTAATGAATACAGACACACAGTTAATGAATACAGACAAACAAGTAATGAATACAGACAAACAGTTAATGAATACAGACAAACAGTTAATAAATACAGACAAACAGTTAATGAATACAGACAAACAGTTAATAAATACAGACAAACAGTTAATGAATACAGACAAACAAGTAATGAATACAGACAAACAAGTAATGAATACAGACAAACAGTTAATGAATACAGACAAACAAGTAATGAATACAGACAAACAGTTAATAAATACAGACAAACAGTTAATGAATACAGACACACAGTTAGTGAATACAGACAAACAGTTAATGAATACAGACAAACAGTTAATGAATACAGACAAACAGTTAATGAATAAGCAAATATACAGTTAATGAATACAGACAAACAGTAATGAATACAAACAGTTAATGAATACAGACAAACAGTAATGAATACAAACAGTTATGAATACAGACAAACAAGTAATAATACAAACAGTTAATGAATACAGACAAACAGTTAATGAATACAGACACACAGTTAATGAATACAGACACACAGTTAATGAATACAGACAAACAAGTAATGAATACAGACAAACAGTTAATGAATACAGACAAACAGTAATGAATACAAAACAGTTAATGAATACAGACAATAGCAGTAATGAATACAAACAGTTAATGAATACAGACAAACAGTTAATGAATACAGACAAACAGTTAATGAATACAGACAATACAAGTTAATGAATACAGAAAACAGTTAATGAATACAGACAAACAGTTAATGAATACAGACAAACAAGTAATGAATACAGACACACAGTTAATGAATACAGACAAACAGTTAATGAATACAGACAAACAGTTAATGAATACAGACAAACAGTTAATGAATACAGACAAACAGTTAATGAATACAGACAAACAGTTAATGAATACAGACAAACAGTTAATGAATACAGACAAACGTTAATGAATACGACTACCGATTCTGTTATTCAAAACTGACATGTGTTATCTTACCATTTGCTTACAATTCAGAAAGACAATCCGTTACAACATGCAGATAAACAACAATAACATACGAAACAACACATGAAACCACATAAGCTATCTCAGACAACACATCATACAAAGACAAATATATAAAGACATCACTTTCACAGACTAATATATAAAGACAGTACTTTCACAGACAAATATATAAAGACAGTACTTTCACAGACAAATATATTGTGACTGTCCTCTAAAAAATCTGACAAATAAATAGCAACTGTTGGAATAATGTCAAGAAACTTATGTCAAATTGTAAAATAGCAACTGTTGGAATAATGTCAAGAAACTTGTGTAAAATAGCAACTGTTGGAATAATGTCAAGAAACTTGTGTAAAATAGCAACTGTTGGAATAATGTCAAGAAACTTGTGTAAAATATAAAATAGCAACTGTTGGAATAATGTCAAGAAACTTGTGTAAAATAGCAACTGTTGGAATAATGTCAAGAAACTTGTGTAAAATATAAAATAGCAACTGTTGGAATAATGTCAAGAAACTTGTGTAAAATAGCAACTCTTGGAATAATGTCAAGAAACTTGTGTAAAATATAAAATAGCAACTGTTGGAATAATGTCAAGAAACTTGTGTAAAATAGCAATTCTTGGAATAATGTCAAGAAACTTGTGTAAAATAGCAACTGTTGGAATAATGTCAAGAAACTTGTGTAAAATATAAAATAGCAACTGTTGGAATAATGTCAAGAAACTTGTGTAAAATATAAAATAGCAACTGTTGGAATAATGTCAAGAAACTTGTGTAAAATATAAAATAGCAACTGTGGGAATAATGTCAAGAAACTTGTGTAAAATAGCAACTGTTGGAATAATGTCAAGAAACTTGTGTAAAATATAAAATAGCAACTCTTGGAATAATGTCAAGAAACTTGTGTAAAATAGCAACTCTTGGAATAATGTCAAGAAACTTGTGTAAAATAGCAACTGTTGGAATAATGTCAAGAAACTTGTGTAAAATATAAAATAGCAACTGTTGGAATAATGTCAAGAAACTTGTGTAAAATATAAAATAGCAACTGTTGGAATAATGTCAAGAAACTTGTGTAAAATATAAAATAGCAACTGTGGGAATAATGTCAAGAAACTTGTGTAAAATAGCAACTGTTGGAATAATGTCAAGAAACTTGTGTAAAATATAAAATAGCAACTCTTGGAATAATGTCAAGAAACTTGTGTAAAATAGCAACTCTTGGAATAATGTCAAGAAACTTGTGTAAAATAGCAACTGTTGGAATAATGTCAAGAAACTAGTGTAAAATAGCAACTCTTGGAATAATGTCAAGAAACTTGTGTAAAATAGCAAATTCTGACCTTGGCTGAAGACACTAAGATTCCTCGAAGAGCATCCAGTCCTGTGGAGACATCTTCCTTCATTTGATCACGCCCACTCTCTTGAAGATGTATCATAGGAATACAAGGACAGAACAGCTCTGAGAAATGGTGCAGTAGTACAAGTCTGTTCCTTAACACAGACATGTCAAAACCCTGCATACAAAATAGACATAACCATGATATGACTATATGACATGACATGACCAGATGATATGAGCACATGATATGAGCATATGACATGATATGAGCACATGATATGACCATATGACATGATATGAGCACATGATATGACCATATGACATGACCACATGATTTGAGCACATGATATGACCATATGACATGACATGACCAGATGATATGAGCACATGATATGAGCACATGATATGACCATATGACATGACATGAGCACATGATATGAGCACATGATATGAGCATATGACATGACAAGACCAGATGATATGAGTACATGATATGAGCACATGATATGACCATATGACATGACCACATGATTTGAGCACATGATATGACCATATGACATGACATGACCAGATGACATGAGCACATGATATGACCATATGACATGACATGACCAGATGATATGAGCACATGACATGACATGAGCAGGGGGTCTCTGTGACTAAGTGGTTAAGCCCTTTGCTCAGTGAGTCGAAGGTCGTGGGTTCGAGTCCAGACCGCGCCGTTCTGTTCACGAGTGCAATTTTTTCCAGACCCCTAGGATTGTTGCTGGAGCTACGAAGTTTGTACTTTGTGTAATACTCTCGGCAGGTGGCGTGCCATTTCTGCGGAGAGGGACCAAGCCGTATGGGGTAAAACCGTGCAATGAAGTCAATCCTTCGGCTTTAAAATCCTTTAAACATGATATGAGTACATGATATAACTGTTACTAATTACCTGAAGATGGTTGTACTCCATTGGAACAGATGTCGGCAGACGACCAGCACTGACTGGTTTGTGTGTGGACCAGGCCAAACTGTGAGCTGAACCGCAAGCTACCCGGTTGATTTTTTTACCTACAATAAAAAATCATATGACAAGTGAAAACAGAATCATGAGACAGTATCGTGGGCGTCTGTAGCGTAAGCGGTAGTGAGCTCGATACCAACACGAGAGTACCAAGTTCAAACTTCACTGTGGCAGTTTGGAAGCAAATTCGTTCCTTGGATTTTTACTGAATGGTAAGAATAGATCTGACCGTTAAGAAAGCAATGGCAAACTACTGAACATATAAGTGGTGCCTACAAAATCGACGACTCGTTTATTGTGGTTGATGGAAAAGTCCTGTAAAGGATATGCCACGATTTTCATTTCATCATGAGACACAATAGAAGACAGCATCATGAGACACAATAGAAGACAGCATCATGAGACACAATAGAAGACAGCATCATGAGACACAATAGAAGACATCATCATGAGACACAATAGAAGACAGCATCATGAGACACAATAGAAGACAGCATCATGAGACACAATAGAAGACAGCATCATGAGACACAATAGAAGACAGCATCATGAGACACAATAGAAGACAGCATCATGAGACACAATAGAAGACAGCATCATGAGACACAATAGAAGACAGCATCATGAGACACAATAGAAGACAGCATCATGAGACACAATAGAAGACAGCATCATGAGACACAATAGAAGACAGCATCATGAGACACAATAGAAGACAGCATCATGAGACACAATAGAAGACAGCATCATGAGACACAATAGAAGACAGCATCATGAGACACAATAGAAGACAGCATCATGAGACACAATAGAAGACAGCATCATGAGACACAATAGAAGACAGCATCATGAGACACAATAGAAGACAGCATCATGAGACACAATAGAAGACAGCATCATGAGACACAATAGAAGACAGCATCATGAGACACAATAGAAGACAGCATCATGAGACACAATAGAAGACAGCATCATGAGACACAATAGAAGACAGCATCATGAGACACAATAGAAGACAGCATCATGAGACACAATAGAAGACAGCATCATGAGACACAATAGAAGACAGCATCATGAGACACAATAGAAGACAGCATCATGAGACACAATAGAAGACAGCATCATGAGACACAATAGAAGACAGCATCATGAGACACAATAGAAGACAGCATCATGAGACACAATAGAAGACAGCATCATGAGACACAATAGAAGACAGCATCATGAGACACAATAGAAGACAGCATCATGAGACACAATAGAAGACAGCATCATGAGACACAATAGAAGACAGCATCATGAGACACAATAGAAGACAGCATCATGAGACACAATAGAAGACATCATCATGAGACACAATAGAAGACAGCATCATGAGACACAATAGAAGACATCATCATGAGACACAATAGAAGACAGCATCATGAGACACAATAGAAGACAGCATCATGAGACACAATAGAAGACAGCATCATGAGACACAATAGAAGACAGCATCATGAGACACAATAGAAGACAGCATCATGAGACACAATAGAAGACAGCATCATGAGACACAATAGAAGACAGCATCATGAGACACAATAGAAGACAGCATCATGAGACACAATAGAAGACAGCATCATGAGACACAATAGAAGACAGCATCATGAGACACAATAGAAGACAGCATCATGAGACACAATAGAAGACAGCATCATGAGACACAATAGAAGACAGCATCATGAGACACAATAGAAGACAGCATCATGAGACACAATAGAAGACATCATCATGAGACACAATAGAAGACAGCATCATGAGACACAATAGAAGACAGCATCATGAGACACAATAGAAGACAGCATCATGAGACACAATAGAAGACAGCATCATGAGACACAATAGAAGACAGCATCATGAGACACAATAGAAGACAGCATCATGAGACACAATAGAAGACAGCATCATGAGACACAATAGAAGACAGCATCATGACACACAATAGAAGACAGCATCATGAGACACAATAGAAGACAGCATCATGAGACACAATAGAAGACAGCATCATGAGACACAATAGAAGACAGCATCATGAGACACAATAGAAGACAGCATCATGAGACACAATAGAAGACAGCATCATGAGACACAATAGAAGACAGCATCATGAGACACAATAGAAGACAGCATCATGAGACACAATAGAAGACAGTATCATGAGACACAATAGAAGACAGCATCATGAGACACAATAGAAGACAGCATCAAGAGACACAATAGAAGACAGCATCATGAGACACAATAGAAGACAGCATCATGAGACACAATAGAAGACAGCATCATGAGACACAATAGAAGACACCATCATGAGACACAATAGAAGACAGCATCATGAGACACAATAGAAGACAGCATCATGAGACACAATAGAAGACAGCATCATGAGACACAATAGAAGACAGTATCATGAGACACAATAGAAGACAGCATCATGAGACACAATAGAAGACAGCATCATGAGACACAATAGAAGACAGCATCATGAGACACAATAGAAGACAGCATCATGAGACACAATAGAAGACAGCATCATGAGACACAATAGAAGACAGCATCATGAGACACAATAGAAGACAGCATCATGAGACACAATAGAAGACAGCATCATGAGACACAATAGAAGACAGCATCATGAGACACAATAGAAGACAGCATCATGAGACACAATAGAAGACAGCATCATGAGACACAATAGAAGACAGCATCATGAGACACAATAGAAGACAGCATCATGAGACACAATAGAAGACAGCATCATGAGACACAATAGAAGACAGCATCATGAGACACAATAGAAGACAGCATCATGAGACACAATAGAAGACAGCACCAAGAGACACAATAGAAGACAGCATCATGAGACACAATAAAAGACACCATCATGAGACACAATAAAAAACACCATCATGAGACACAATAAAAAACACCATCATGAGACACAATAGAAGACAGCATCATGAAATAAATAAAAGTAAAGATATCGGACAAGAGAAATATTAAACCAGGAAGTAGACATATTAAACCAGGAAGTAGACATATTAAACCAGGAAGTAGACATATTAAACCAGGAAGTAGACATATTAAACCAGGAAGTAGACATATTAAAACAGGAAGTAGACATATTAAACCAGGAAGTAGACATATTAAACCAGGAAGTAGACATATTAAACCAGGAAGTAGACATATTAAACCAGGAAGTAGACATTGTCTATCAGATATAATAGACTGTAGAAGAGACATATTAAACCAGGAAGTAGACATATTAAACCAGGAAGTAGACATATTAAACCAGGAAGTAGACATATTAAACCAGGAAGTAGACATTGTCTATCAGATATAATAGACTAGATGAGATATGATCATACCTGTAAGAGCAGTGACCAGACGGGGTCGTTGTATAGCATTTGTGGTACCATCTCCTAGCTGACCTTCATCATTGTCCCCCCAAGTGAACACTTCTCCTGAATTGATAGACACATACAAGATTATTCAACAACAGCATACACATACAACAAAATATTTGATAGCAACATGTACATACAACAACATATTCAATAGACATATACAATATATAGCGAGGCAAGCAGTGCATTATTCGTAAATAATGATATTGGTGACTTTTTTAGAACAAATGTAGGAGTCTGCCAGGGCTGCATACTATCACCAGTGCTTTTCAATATATACCTAGAACACATTATGCAGAAGACACTGCAAGACCATCAAACATCAATAACCATTGGTGGCCGACCTCTTTGTGATCTACGATTTGCTGACAATATTGACCTTATGGCTGGCACTGAAGCAGAACTCCAAGAACTAACCTCAAAATGAGAGACAGTGAGCAGAAAATATGGAATGGAAATTAACACAGAAAAACGTAAGATACTGGTGAATAGGAGAAACAACCACGAGCACACCAATATCTGGCTAAACAGACAAACGCTGGAGGAAGTGGAAACCTTTATATACCTCGGGTCCTACATATGTAACGATGGAAACTCTGGTACGGAGATCAAGACTTGAGATGGCTTCAGCTGCTATGTCTCGGCTAAATGTGATAAGGAATAGCAAAATCAACACTCTGGCAAAGATCAATATATACAGATCGCTGGTGCTATCCATTCTTTTATACGTTTGTGAGAGCTGGACGCTCAATGCAGAACTGGAATGAAGAATACAGGCTTTCGAATATAAGTGTTACAGATGGGTACTACGATTAGTTATCATAGAACATAAGACGAATATTTATGTAAGAGACCAAATAAACAACCTTGCAGGTCGACAAGTACCACTCTTGACAATCGTGAAACAGCGTAAATTTGAGTGGTTCGGGCATGTGATGAGACATAGCTCACTCTCTAAGACTATCCTACAGGGAACAGTTGAGGGTGGAAGAAGGAAAGGAGGGCAGAGAAAATTCTGGTTTGACAACATCAAGAGCTGGTCAGAGTTCCTCCACACTCGTCCGAGGAGTTGAAGACAGAGATTCATGACGTGCTTTTTGTGCTGATGTCTTCATAGTGACACCTCTACGACCCTAACGTGTTATGGGCTTTATTATTATTATTATATTCAATAGCAACATACACATACAACAACAACATATTCAATAGAAACATACACACACAACAACAACATATTCAATAGCAACATACACATACAACAACAACATATTCAATAGCAACATACACATACAACAACAACATATTCAATAGAAACATACACATACAACAACAACATATTCAATAGAAACATACACATACAACAACAACATATTCAATAGCAACTGGTGTGCGTGTGTGGCTGGACTGATAATTGTGACTAATGCTAATAATTCTGAGCATATTCAGAAACAATGATGCACACAATTCACAAATACACAATGATGTACATAATTCCCACACACACATAGATGTACACAATTCACACAAAGATGTACACAATTCACACATGCATCAATGTATACAACTCACACACATCGATATACCCAATTAACACACATAGATGTAAACAATGATGTACCCAACTCACACACATTGATGCACACAATTCAGACATTGTTGTATGTAATCAACACACACACATTGATGTACATGATCCAAACACACACTGCTGTACACAATTAACACACACTGCTGTACACAATTAACACACACATTGCTGTACACAATCCAGTCATTGATGTACAAAATCCCAACACACATTGCTGTACACCATCCACACACATTGAAAAATTGTGGCATATCCTAAAGGACGAAGCCATCAACCACAATAAATGAGTCGTTGATTTTCTAGGCACCACTTATATGTTCATTAGTTTGCCATTGCTTTCTGAACGGTGAGGTCTATTTTTACCTTCGTAAAAATTCCACGGAAACGAATTTGCTTCCATACTTGCCCACCGTGGGGTTTGAACCAGGTACGCTTGGGTTTGTGATCGAGCTCAGTACCGCTTGAGCTACAGACGCCACACACATTGATATACATAATTCACACACACACATTGATAAACATAATTCCCACACACACATAGATGTACACAATTCACACACACATTGCTGTACACAATTCCCACACACACTGATGTACATAATTCAGACCTGTTTCTGTACAAGCAACACAATGTAACGATCCACAAGCCACATCAATGACTTTCTTTCCTTGAAGGGCTGTAACTCTCCTAGGTCTTCTCACATGATCATCTGTACCATGTCCAAGCCTGTGGTAATCTCCCTTGCCCCTACATAAAGCAATATCATAATTCTGGTCAATTCTTTTATCTCTAAAGTTGTTTATTTTTGTACTGCCATAACTATTTGCAACACATATGATGTAGTTGTAGTGCCATAACATGTCTACATAAACTAGTATAGACGTAACATGTCTATAAACACAGAATAATCCATATATAGACACAGAATAATCCATATATAAACACAGAATAATCCATATATAAACACAGAATAGTCCATATATAAACACAGAATAGTCCATATATAAACACAGAATAATCCATATATAAACACAGAATAATCCATATATAAACAAAGAAAGTACTGACAAGCAGACCATGTTTCGTTTATTTGAACTATTCATAAGCAAAGCAAAATATGATGACAGTCATGGTCTCATTTCTACAACTTGCTAATGTACAGTTCAACAGAAAGAAGCAGGTCTACATGCCATATTGGATTAGACGCTAGGGAATGCTAACCCAAAACAAATGCTTGCAGAAACGGATGCACCAGGCCGTAAGGCGTATAACATGGTGCAACGACCCTTCACAATGAGGAATGGGATAATGGATTCTACAGTCGCCAATCTGCCTAGGAGATTTAGCCACGCAGTAAGAATGCAAGACCTACCATCACGAGGGTGGCCAAAACTTACTGCGTGAAGAGGTCAACACAAACGGGGAAGCAGAAATCATAGGAATTATATCCTACAGAACTGCCACCAGTATGCAGACTTGAGAAGAAAGAGGTGGCCCACTTACACCAGCCCCCAAGACATACTGTATGGCGTGGCTGATAATCTGAGGCAGACGGCTGCCTTTATTAGAGAATCCAGCCCACGTGCCCAGCGTGTTCGTAGAGCGCTGGACTACGGGTGACTAGTCCTCTGTAAGTGCGGGTTCAACTCCGCGGACTGGCAGAAAAGCTACAGGTTCCCAGATTTACGGTGTTCGTGGCACCGAGCCAAGGGTTACGATCTCCATGACACGAACCGAAGAGCTTTCAGCTCAAGTGCTTCTGGATCGAAAAAAAAAATATTAGAGAATCCGAAATCCCAATCTAGTGAGAATGCAGAAGAAGAAGGATTAGACACATACCATTGCGTTGTTGAAACACAAAATGTTTGAAACACAAATGATTCCTACATAGTGGATGTCTCTTGTCTGATGTAACAACTTGCAGACATATTTGAACAAATGTAACTGATAAATCTATACAAACATTGTTACAAATGTAGCATTCATATTGTTTACCATGTATACACAGCTCCAGACTTGGTTAAAGCCACAGAGAACTGGGATCCACACTCCACCTTGAGCACACCTAAGCTCTGCAAAGCTTCCACTTTCATAGGGACCTTACAGCCATCACTGCCACCTCGACCTGTCACATTTCAAACAAGAATTGCAGTGTAAGGGACGTAACTGTATGTTTCTGTGAAAACTAAGGGGCATAACTCATTAAAGTAACATGTTCATACTCTGTCACTCACTGTGTGTAGGCAAGATGGTATTTCTTACAGACTCACTGTCAGCTATACAAGCCCTGGAGGCTAAATCAGCTGACAGCACAGTACAAAACCTAAAAAGAGAACTTGTTCAGCTTTCAGAAAAGGCAGAAATTCACTTGCAGTGGATTCCATCTCACTGTGGCATTGCAGACAATGAGAGTGCCGATGTCTTAGCTAAGGAGGGCAGTGCCAAAGAGCAAATTTATCAACCCTTGTCTTTTCGAGAGGTCAAAACCCTCATACAGAGAAAATCTGCAGTAGACTGGAAGACAAACACTGGATATGATTATGGAAAAGACTCCCTCAAAGACCTAAGCAGAACAGACCAGGTCATTATATTTCGACTACGCACCGGACACTGTAGACTCAACAAACACTTATATAGACTAGGAATAAGTCAAATAGCTCTCTGTCAGTGTCAGCAGGCAGAACAGACACCAGAGCATATCCTACAAGACTGTCCTCTCCTGGGTGAGCTGAGAAGCAACATGTGGCCACACCCAGTCGACATAAAAACTAAGCTATGGAGAAACCTGACAGACCTGAAGCTGACCACCCAGTTTGTGGTCCACAGTAAATTAAGCGCATGACAAGAGATCACTGAAGAAGAAGTAGTTATCCCAATCATCATCATCATGTGCTACTGACATCATGTGTTCTCCCATCAACTGCAACATATTACTGTCTATCTCTCAGATAGTTCCCACTGAAATCTCATGTTTAGGCTTCAACTCTCAACTTGATTATCAATATAGATGGAGACTGTAGTAAAACTATGTAGAATGGTACTGGCTAACTTGGTTATCTGACAAAGTGTTAGTTTAGTTAATATGGACATGTTTAGTTCACGTTATGTTGTCTGCTGAACAATGTTGTCTGCTGGGTAATGTTGTGTGCTGGGTAATGCTGTCTGCTGGGTAAAGTTGCTTGCTGGGTAATGTTGTGTGCTGAGAAATGCTGTCTACTGGGTAATGCTGTCTGCTGGGTAAAGTTGCTTGTTGGGTAATGTGTGCTGGGTAATGCTGTCTGCTGGGTAATGATGTTGCTGAGTTAATGCTGTCAGGCTTGTCAGTCAACAAAATGACTGCTGGGTAATTTGCTGCTAATCCCCTCTCCTGCAGGACAAATACTTCATCATCAGTGTACAAAAGTTTGAGATCTCACTGAAAGCCACATCTACCACACGGTAACCCTTTAGTGCTTCCAACTAGACACAAACAATCAAATAAGCTGTCAAACTGTGATCTATCACAGACAATCATGGGGGGGAGAGAGAGAGAGAGAGAGAGAGCAGAGAGAGAGAATTATACTAGACTACACTCAGTGATGATATCATTGGTTAACACTTTCCATGAGGTCACAGATGACATGTCATAGGTGAACTTTAAGTGAGGTCACAGGTAAAAAGTCATAGGTGAACTTTCTATCTATATCCTCTTCGTGTCCCGATTGACACATAAGGCTTCCACAAGGGACTCCACTGTTGCCGCTTCTGCTGCGTTTCTACCAACCGCTCTTCCACGTCAGGCCACACTCCTTCAACTGTCTCTCCATCGTTCTTCTCCATGTTTCATTTAGGCGTCCAGGCATTCTCTTCCCATCCGCTAGGTCAACATTTCCCAAAGTGTGGGTACCACCCCCTGTGGACGCTGAAGCCTTCCAGGTGGGGGCGATGGTGGGTTCAGAAGCATTTGGGGGGAGTTTTTTCTTGATTTTGCTATTGAATAATCATAAAAAATTTGAATTCTACATTTTAATTCATCTTATGCCCGTCTTACACGATCCATTTTTATATCAATTTTCTATTTCATGCATATGAACATTTGAAAATTGACCATGTATGACAGAAATATTTATCAATTTTCTATGTCAAAGTGAAAATAGAGCATATTTATATATATGTGGGGGTGTGGGGAGGGGGCATTGGCAAACTGTTATAATGTGGAGGGGGGCATTACAAAGTTTATGTTGTGCAAAGTGGGCGGTGAACCTAAAAGTTTGGGAACCTATGCGCTAGGTGAACTTTAGGTGAGGTCAAAGGTGACAAGTAATAGTTGAGCTTTGGGTGAGGTAGTAGGTTACAATTGAGAAGACTTAGCTGAACATTCTAGAAGGTCACAGATAGGAAAAATTATGGGTGAAGTTTCAATCAGATTACATATGACATATAACAATCTTCTTTGCGTTCGTTCTTTACGAGCAATTTTAATCACTCTTTGTGATATGTTTGATCTTTGCCAAGAACGTGTATACGTTGCACATTGGTTTGGTAGGCCCTAAACGCATAGACTTCTACACGCTTAGGATACATGCATCCGATTTCAGTCAAACCTCCTTAGTTGCCTCTTACGACATGCGTGGCAGGTAACAGTGGTTCTATTCTTTACACCACAATTTGGGCCCGTAACCACTGGGCGACATACAACAATGTAACACAGGTTGTTTGAATATTGATAGAACCTCACAACTCTGGAAATATACATTGTTTTGTTTTCTTTCTATCCCATAATATCAGTTTATTGTTGACAACAGTCTCTGACTAAATGTGTATATGGGATTAATACAGTATTCTTGCCCGCCTGCCCGGCGTGTTCGTAGCGCGTTGGATGATGAGTGACAAGCCCCCATGTGAGTGCGGTTCAATTCAGCGGGCTGGTAGAAAAGCCACGTGTTCTCCACCGTGTTCGTGGCACCGAACCGAAGGGTTATGATGTCCATGGCACGAGCAGAAGAGCTGAAAGCTCAAGTGCTTCTGGATCTAAACAAAAATACAGTATTTGTCTTCTTCAACTGCTTCATATCGACCACTTGTTAACCACTCTGTGTGATTTGTATGTGATCTGAGCCTAGGAATGATTGCACGTTGTGCCAGTTATGCGCCTACAAGTAGGCCAGTACATCCAATTTCTGCAATGCTTTTTATTTACTAGGGTAGCTTCCTAGATTCTACATCAGTCGCCTCTTACGACATGCCTTGTAGATTGCAGTGGTACTATTCTTTGCTTCCTTTGCGGGCCCCGGCACCACACGTGCGATACAGCATTTAATGGTTATGAAATCTCCCAAGAAGTGTCTATCATGAAATCTCCCAAGAAGTGTCTATCATGAAATCTCCCAAGAAGTGTCTATCATGAAATCATTAAATCTCACAAGAAGTATCAATCACGAAATCATGAAATTGCCGAAGAAGTATCAATCACAAAATCTCCAAAGACGTATCAATCATGAAATCATGCAAGAAGTATCTATAATTAAATCATGAAATCTCCCAAGAAGTATCTATCATGAAATCTCCCAAGAAGTGTCTATAATTAAATTATGAAATTTACCAAGAACTGTCTATAATTAATTGATGGAAAAATTGTCTTACTAATTTTGGCCGTGACTGGTCTTCTGAATCTCCATGTCCAAGTCGTCCATAACGACCTTTACCCCAGGTATACAACTCTCCGTTTGTTGTGATGCACGCAGAGTGTGCTCCGCCTGCTGTGATGTCCATCACTTCTTTCCCTCTCAGGGACTCAATAACACGTGGCCTGTCACACGGGCTGTACAAGAAGAAAGTTATGTCCATTATAGATAGATGGGAGTTTGTATGGTTTACAGAACAAGTCAAGACAAGAGTCTTCTACAACAGAACATCGGAAAGAAGGCAAGAGGAAGACCACGGAAAAGATGGTTAGATGGCGTAGCAGAATCCTCTGAAAGAGTAAAGATAACAATCACACAAGCCACCAGAACAGCGTAAGACAACAGAAAACCACGACACTGGGCAACAACCCGGTAGCAGTGTGACGACAAAAGAAGAAGACAGAACAAGTCAAGACAAGAAAGAGACACAATAGGAGGGAGTGACCGATAAATAAAATACACAACAGTCGACTACACAAATATAAACAGAGAATCAGACAGACTTAATACAACATACAACAGTCGACTACACAAATATAAACAGAGAATCAGACAGACTTAATACAACATACAACAATCGACTACACAAATATAAACAGAGAATCAGACAGACATAATATTACACAGACACAAATTACCTGCGGTTGCCATGGCCTAGTTTACCATCTTCTCCCTCACCCCAAGAATAGACTTCTCCCTCGGCAGACAATGCCAGGCAGTGTTTGCCTCCAGAGTTGACCGCCAATTTCTTAATGAAGACATGCTGAATGGATTCTAAAAGAGTGGGTGTGGCCACAGAGTCAGTCCCACCTACTCCCAGCCGCCCACCAGCACCGTATCCAGTTCCATATACCTTGGTAAACAACAGAAAATCAGTCAGAAAATGGATATCTCAAATATAGAACAAATATGTTATCTACAGAAAATGGATATCTCAAATATAGAACAAATATGTTATCTACAGAAAATGGATATCTTAAATATAGAACAAATATGTTATCTACAGAAAATGGATATCTCAACAACAATCAGCTGCAGGAATGACAACAATATACTCAACATCAGCTGCAGGAACGACAATAATATTGTCAATAATCAGCTGTAGGAACGACAACAATAATATTGTCAACAATCAGCTGTAGGAATGACAACAATAATATTGTCAACAATCAGCTGTAGGAATGACGACAATAATATTGTCAACAATCAGCTGCAGGAACAACAATAATATTGTCAACAATCAGCTGCAGGAACAACAATAATATTGTCAACAATCAGCTGCAGGAACGACAATAATATTGTCAACAATCAGCTGTAGGAATGACGACAATAATATTGTCAACAATCAGCTGTAGGAATGACAACAATAATATTGTCAACAATCAGCTGTAGGAACAACAATAATATTGTCAACAATCAGCTGTAGGAACGACGACAATAATATTGTCAACAATCAGCTGTAGGAATGACAACAATAATATTGTCAACAATCAGCTGTAGGAACAACAATAATATTGTCAACAATCAGCTGTAGGAACGACGACAATAATATTGTCAACAATCAGCTGTAGGAATGACAACAATAATATTGTCAACAATCAGCTGCAGGAACAACAATAATATTGTCAACAATCAGCTGCAGGAACGACAACAATATTGTCAACAATCAGCTGCAGGAACGATTACAATAATATTGTCAAGCATCAGAAGAATCATACTCAAATTGCAACAATAGCAACAAATGTTAACAAAATATATGATCAAATAATGTACATGAAATACAATACAGAACACATAAGTTTACCTTCCCATCTGCTGTGACTGCAAACAAGGTCTGCTCCCACCAATCAGCTGGACAGGTCTCAAAGTAGCTAAGGCATCACAACTGAGTGGTAATTTGACCTTTGCTCCTTCTACACCTCCAAGTTGACCTCTATGATTGTGACCCCACACCCAGATTTGACCACTGCCTCCCCATGATAAAGTCCAGTCTTCTGGTTTTCTGTAAGCACCAACCAAACATTTCATAATCTTGTGCTGCCAAAATAAGCTCAGAAGAACAACTCCCAATACAATTCAATACTTCCAACTGTAATGTTATATTGCTAATGTTATATTGCTAATGTTATATTGCTAAAGTAGTTTGCTCCAGGAGAAACAAGTATATTACAATGCTTCAATCATCACATTCTGGTCTAGTAGGTATTTCTTTAAGATGAGTTCAGGCCACATACTTGAGTATAGTACAGTGCTCTCTAGACCAAGTATTTGAGTATACTACAGTGCTCTCTAGACCAAGTACTTGAGTATACTAGTGCTCTCCAGACCAAGTACTTGAGTATACTACAGTGCTCTCCAGACCATGTATAAATATTGACACTTGAGTATACTACAGTGCTCTCCAGGTCATGTATAAATATTGACACTTGAGTATACTACAGTGCTCTCCAGACCATGTATAAATATTGACACTGAGATACTACAGTGCCTCAGACCAATATTGACACTTGATATACTACAGTGCTCTCCAGACCATGTATAAATATTGACACTTGAGTATACTACAGTGCTCTCCAGGTCATGAATGAAAGTACTACATCAGACAGATAATTGACATTGGACACTTATCAGAAATATACAAAATACAACAGCATATGAGACAGAAAATAACCAACAAAACACAAAATTCAGACAGAAGGTAAACAATATGAACAATAGATCAGAGACCTGTAACTGCACTGTAAAATATGAACAACACAAAATACAAAACATCAGAAAGAGAATAGCCAACAAAATAAAAATCATCAGAAAGAGAATATCCAACAATATAAAAACCAACAGAAAGAGAATATCCAACAATATAAAAAAGAGAATATCCAACAATATAAAAATCATCAGAAAGAGAATAACCAACAAAATAAAAATCATCAGAAAGAGAATATCCAACAAAACATCAGAAAGAGAATAGCCAACAAAACATCAGAAAGAGAATAGCCAACAAAATCATCAGAAAGAGAATAGCCAACAAAATAAAAATCATCAGAAAGAGAATAGCCAACAAAATAAAAATCATCAGAAAGAGAATAGCCAACAATATAAAAACCAACAGAAAGAGAATATCCAACAATATAAAAAAAGAAGAATATCCAACAAAATACAAAAGAGAATATCCAACAATATAAAAAAAAGAGAATATCCAACAAATACATAAAAATATCCAACAATATAAGAGAATATCCAACAATATAAAAACCAACAGAAAGAGAATATCCAACAATATAAAAAAGAGAATATCCAACAATATAAAAACCAACAGAAGAGAATATCCAACAATATAAAAACCAACAGAAGAGAATATCCAACAATATAAACCAACAGAAAGAGAATATCCAACAATATAAAAAAGAGAATATCCAACAATATAAAAAAGAGAATATCCAACAATATAAAAAAAGAGAATATCCAACAATATTTAAAAAAAAGAGAATCATCAAATAGAAAACAAACATAAAATAATATCAATAAAAAGGTGAGAATCTCGGTGGCGTAGAGGTTGGTGCTACCTCTCATTCTAAAGGTACTTGGTTTGCTCCTCGTGGAGCCATCAGGATATTTTTCAGAGATTCCTGATCTCAGTGTAGGTGAGATCGAGTCTCTAGTCCTATCGGAGACGGACGATAAAACATAGGTTCAGTGTTCAAGTTGAGCATGTAAAAGAACCATTGGAAGTTCAAACTCGAGAAGATCAGGCTGGAAAGCTGCTGCCCAGGCAAAATTCATAAGAAAGATAAAATAAAATTCCTACAAAATATTTTGACCATCTTCTAAATTACATCGGGGACCCTCGCCGGTGCTATAGGCGATTACGATGCACTGTCCGCATGAGATCTTCTTGTGTACATAAAACGATTGGATCATGCATGGTTACTCACCCCGAAGTGCAATGATGATGGTCCTATCAATCAATCAATCAATGCATATCTATTCCAACTCTCTGCTATCAGTGCCAAACATGGCCCCTGAGACACAAGAAAGAAAGATTACAACATGTGAAATGAGATGTCTACGAAAAGCTGTCAACGTTACAAGGAAAGATAGAGTGAGAAACGAGAATATCAGAAGCATCGTTGGTATTAAACCATGCATACAGTACATCGAGAAGCAAAGAATTAAGTGGTTTGGCCATCTAATGAGAATGGAACCACATTTACTACCATCACGTACCTACAATAATCGACACTCAGGGCGCAGAGCACGAGGCAGGCCAAGACCACAATGGATATATAATATCTCAGAGTCCCTGCGAAAGCATAGACTGACGCAGCGCAACACACCTGGCACAAGATAGAAAAATAAATCTCCCCATGACGCTTCACGGCAAATGTGGTTAAGATAAGATAAGAATCAATTAATCAAGAGAAAGTCAGAATCATGAGGTAGAGAGTAAATGGAACCATTTCATACCTCGTGGTATATAGGTCAATACAGTGTTAGGCCTGTATTTTTCATTGACCGTCGGCACACACTGGGTGATGTGGTCAGCATCACGCCGCCGCCTTTACTTTCCCAGAGCATGTCTGGTACCCAGTTGAGGCTGGGTCGACCTGAGAGCCGTCGTGGTCTGGAAAATTCCACGCGCATTGCGGGAGCTGAACCCAGACCACCAGCCTGCGAAGCGAGTTCACTAACAACTACGCTACAGAGGTAGAGAGTAACTGAACACAAAGTCACAAATATAATCAATAAATGAATGACAGACCTGTTAATCCACTGTAGCAACTGTTCATCATGCTCCTGCTTAAACAGTGTATGCTTCTCATGTACCCTACTGATGCCATCACATTCATTGGCAATATCTTGGATCTTCTTCATCACCTCCTCCATGAACAGTTGAGGCAGAGATAACCTCTTCACCATGGAAACAGCAACTCTGGCAGCATTACAGTAGCGACGGAACCAGGCCCACTTGTGAGCTTCCGAGCAACAAGACAAGGTGTCCAGACCAAGATCACAGGCTAGTGCTACCAAAACCTGAATAGAAAAATAATGCAGTTTTGTATCTAAGAATAACTCAGATCTTTAACTCTTTCCACGCCGAGTTATTTCCTCAATTTTTAAACAGTTAATTCAAGGAAGGTTAAAAAAAAACCATCCCAACTACTCGTCAATGAAGAAACATATATATATTATTATTATAAACTAAATTGAAGAAAACTGGACAACCTAATAGAATAACAAGGTTGAAAAGTAGTATAAGTAAATTAGTAGAAATAAAACTCGAAAGACTTCTTATAAGGGAAGCAACTCTATGGTAAGGTCGGCTATGGCATGCAACAGACTTCCTCTATGGTGAAGTGTGCGGCTAATGGCATGCAACAGACTTCCTCCATGGTGAAGTGTGCAGCTAATGGCATGCAACAGACTTCCTCCATGGTGAAGTGTGCGGCTAATGGCATGCAACAGACTTCCTCTATGGTGAAGTGTGGCTAGGCATCAACAGACTTCGCATGGTGAAGTGTGGCTAATGGCATGCAACAGACTTCCCCATGGTGAAGTGTGCGGCTAATGGCATGCAACGGACTTCCGCCATGGTGAAGTGTGCGGCTAATGGCATGCAACAGACTTCCGCCATGGTGAAGTGTGCGGCTAAAAGCGTGCAACAGACTTCCGCCATGGTGAAGTGTGCGGCTAAAAGCGTGCAACGGACTTCCGCATGGCGGTGCGGCTAAGCTGCAACGGACTTCCGCCATGGCGAAGTGTGCGCTAGCTCAACGTGACTTCCGCCAATGGCGAGGTGCTAAAACTGCAACGGACTTCCGCCATTGGCGAAGTGTCAGGCTAGCGTGAACGGACTTCTCCATGGTGAAGTTGCGCTAAGCTCAACGGACTTCGCATGATGAGTTGCGCTAAAGCGTGCAACGATTCGCCATGGCGAGTGCTGGCTAAAGCTGCAACGGACTTCCACCATGTGAAGTGGCGCTAAGTCAACGGACTTCACCATGGTGAAGTGTGCGCTAGCTGCAACGGACTTCCGCCATGATGAAGTGTGCAGCTAAAGTGTGAAAGAGTTAACATATTTCTGTTCAGGATGAAACAATTCTGTGATTTATTTAATCTTTTATAAAGCATCATGTGCACAGCTGACAAGCTACATAGATTAGTGGTGTATTTCATGGTTGAACCATGGTTATACATAGATTAGTGGTGTATTCCATGGTTGAACCATGGTTATACATAGATTAGTGGTGTATTCCATGGTTGAACCACGGTTATATGGGCCAAGATTACAAAATCAGTCTATATGCTTCCCTTCATCTAGCACAGATTACAAGACCCAGTCTATATGCTTCACTTCATCTAGCACATATTACAAGACCCAGTCTATATGCTTCACTTCATCTAGCACATATTACAAGACCCAGTCTATATGCTTCACTTCATCTAGCACATATTACAAGACCCAGTCTATATGCTTCACTTCATCTAGCACAGATTACAAGAACCAGTCTGTATGCTTCACTTCATCTAGCACATGTTACAAGACCCAGTCTGTATGCTTCACTTCATCTAGCACAGATTACAAGAACCAGTCTGTATGCTTCACTTCATCTAGCACAGGTTACAAGAACCAGTCTATATGCTTCACTTCATCTAGTACAAGTTACAAGAACCAGCCTATATGCTTCACTTCATCTAGCACAGTTTACAAGAACCAATCTATATGCTTCACTTCATCTAGCAGATATTACAAAAACCAGTCTATATGCTTCACTTCATCTAGCAGATATTTGATGGGACTCATAATGTTAATAAGTAACATACTGTCTATTAACTAACACTTACCTTGAAGAATGGACTATGCATGAGATGTTTGCCACTGCGAACAACTGAGTCCTCGTACTCATATTGTCTCTGCAATGTCTCTGGTAATCCTTTAACCAATGAGGCCAGAGCTGAACCACTGACAGACTAAGAGATATCAGATAAAAGTGATAGCAAGTTAAATGACAAATATTTCAGTCAGTCAGATGTCCATATATTTCAGTCAGTCAGATGTCTATGCATATATTTGAGCCAGTCAGATGTCTATATATTGAGTCCATGATGTCTATGCAATATTTCAGTCAGTCAGATGTCTATGCATATATTTCAGTCAGTCAGATGTCTATGCATATATTTCAGTCAGTCAGATGTCATCAGTCAGATTGAAACCAAACTGTCTATGGCTGATTTCGAACTTAGACGTCGGAGTTAATTAGCCAGTCACTATCCTAGAGCCAGACGCCACCTGGAGTGGTTCAGCACAGACACACAAAACCTACACCCAGACCACACACTCCAGACATCACACTACACCCAGACACACACCTACACCCAGACACACACACCCAGACACACAACCTCACCCAGACACACCCCACACACACACACACCTACACCCAGACACACACACCCAGACACACCCACCTACACCCAGACACACCCAGTATAATGATGAATAAATATCTGGACATAGAAAAACTGACCAGGGGGAATGGCCTTGCTATATCTTGGTCTGGACTTTCATGAGTTGGGCTGGACAACAAGTCATTTATGTTGATCAAATTGCCAAAATTTGCAGCCATTAACTTGCGGAGTTTGTGTAATGCCCACATCCGCTGGTTGGCTCCTGAAATAAAGAAAAGTAAATCTGAAAATTTGTGGACTATGAAAATCTATCAAAATTTGTGGACTTAGTCTAGATCAGCTGTCCCAAATTGGGCGGTACCCCCCCTCAGTGGACGTTGAAGAGTTCTAGGGGGATAGTGGGTTCAGAAGAATTTGGGGGTGTTCAAGCGATTAGGGGTCGGTGGCTCTTTAAAGAAGAAATTAATAATAAATATTTTAAAATAAATTATTTTCATGATTTTCCGATTGAATAATCATTTAAAATTTGAATTCTGCATTTAAATTCATCTTATGCCAGTCTTACCCGATCCATATTTTCATCAATTTTCTATTTCATGCATATAATCATTTTAAAATTGACCATGTACGACGGAAATATATATCTATTTTATATGTCAAACAAAAAATAGAGCATGTATATATGTGTGTGTGCGGGGAAGGGGGTGGTGGTTGGCAAACCGTTATAATGTGGAGGGGGCTTACAAAGTTTATGTCGTGCAAAGTGGGCGGTGGACCGAAAAGTTTGGGAATCTATGGTCTAGATAGAGAGTCATTGTGGAAACTGTTAAAACACTATGGAGTACCACCCAAAATTGCAAACCTAATAAAGAAAACGTAGGAAGAAATGAAATGCAGTCATACATGATGGCCAATTGACGGAATCCTTTGAGATAAGAATGGGGGTGAGACAGGGATGCCTCTTATCGCCATTCCTGTTCTAGCTGGCCATAGATTGGATCATGAAATCAACAACAACAGATAACAGATGGGGAATACAATGGACACTTATGAAACAACTAGAGTACCTGGATTTTGCAGACAATCTGACATTGCTGTCCCACAATCATGCACAGATTAAAGATAAAATGAATATTCTAAATAATAAGTCTCAGCAACTAGGTTTGAAGATGCACAGGAAAAGAACAGTGTCATGAGAATAAATGCAGTAAATGTAAACCAGATTATGCTGGAGTAACCAGCTCTACAAGATGTAGAATCATACACATATCTTGGTAGCAACATAGACACAGAAGGAGGAACAAACAAAGATGTCAAGACAAAAATACAAAAAGGGGAAATTTTATTGCATTCAATAAAATATGCGAGTCAAAGGAGATCAAAACAAACACAAAGCTGAGAATCTTTAAATCAAATGTAAGTCAGCACTGTTCTATGGCTCGGAAACATGGAAGACAACAAAAAAACCACCAGAAAACTACAGACCTTCATAAATGGATGTTTACATAGAATAGATGGACTGAGATGGTATGATAAGATTACGAACGAGGACCTCAGAGAAAGAACTAAGCAGATACTAGTGGAGAAAGAGCTCAGGAAGAGATGCTGTCGATGGATAGGACATACATTGAGAAGACTGACCAGAACCATTGCAAGACAGGCATTGTTTTGGAACCCGCAGGAAAAGAGCAGTAGGGGAAGGTCTAAACAGACCTGGAGAAGAGAGCTGGAGGCTGATATTAAAAGGATAGGTAAAACATGGAAAGAATTGGAAGAGATGGCAAGAGAAAGGAAGAGCTGGAAGAAGTTTGTTGAAGACCTGTGCTCCGTTGGGAATCGAAAGGTGAAGAAGAAATCTGAAACACAACAAGAGCTATTTTGTGTACAGGGTTAATAGCCACTGAAATGTCTGCATTATGGTAGCTACAAATGTCTGCATTAAGTAGCTAGCACAAATGTCTGCATTAAGTAGCTAGCACAAATGTCTACATTAAGTAGCTAGCACAAATGCCCTGAGTTAGTGGGTTTCAATAAATGTCTGTAGTTGGTAGATTACACAAATCTCTGTAGTTGGTAGATTATATACATGTCTGTAGTTGGAGATTAATAAATGTCTGTAGGTGATATAAAGTCTGAGTTGGTAGATTATATAATGTCTGTAGTTGGTAGATTACATAAATGTCTGTAGTTGGTAGATTACATAAATGTCTGTAGTTGGCAGATGACATAAATGTCTGTAGTTGGTAGATTACAGCAATGGCAGACAATACAGACAGAATGCACACATCTAAACAGATGAGCTGTCACATGAGAGACAGAATGAACTGACCTAAGAAGCTGAGCTGTGCACATGTCCTGGACAGAATGCACCCATCTGAACAGGTTAGATGTGCACATGCACTTACCTAAACAGCTATGCTGTACACATGTTCTGGACAGAATGCACCTATCTAAACAGCTGATCTGTGCACATGCACTTACCTAAACAGCTGATCTGTGCAGATTCACTTACCTAAACAGCCAAGCTGTGCACATACACTTAACCAAACAGCTGAGCTGTGCACATACACTTACCTAAACAGCTGAGCTGTGCACATACTTAACAACAGCTGAGCTGCACTACACTTACCTAAACAGCTGAGCTGTGCACATACACTTAACTAAACAGCTGAGCTGTGCACATACACTTACCTAAACAGCTGAGCTGTGCACATGCAGCTAATGCTGCAGACAACCTGGGTACAATGTTTCTGTCCAGTGACAACTCAAGTTTAAAGTCTAGCAGGCAGGTTACAAGGTCAATGGATGGCCTGGACAAGATTGTGCGGTCAGACAATGTGTCCAGTGGTGCAGCCGCAGGCATGATGGGATAGACGGTAAAATACCAACCCCATCCATTAACTGACCCATCACTGGTAAACTTCCATCGAAGTTCTTCACCAGGGATTCGAAGTTCTTGCAACCAGTCAGACCATTCTCTTCCTGGAAACAGAAGTCACATCAATACATCACATTAGTTCATTCTCACATCACATCAGTTGATAACATCACTTCATCACAACAGTTGATCACATCACATCACCATCACTTGATTCTCACATTTATACCTAGTCAATTCATATGCATCACATCACCATCACTTGATTCTCACATTTATACCTAGTCAATTCATATGCATGCATCACCATCACTTGATTCTCACATTTATACCTAGTCAATTCATATGCATCACATCACCATCACTTGATTCTCACATTTATACCTAGTCAATTCATATGCATCACATCACCATCACTTGATTCTCACATTTATACCTAGTCAATTCATATGCATGCATCACCATCACTTGATTCTCACATTTATACCTAGTCAATTCATGCTTTCTCTTAAGTTTGTCACCTTATTCTCACCCTACACACAATATTTTCATATTGCTCTCTTCATACTGTCATCTTTTTTTTTTGGTCATTCTACTGTCATCCATTTTTTGGGGTTATTCTTCTTTTGTCATCCTTTTTTTCATTCTACTGTCATCCATTTTTGGGTTATTCTTCTACTGTCATCCTTTTTGTCATTCTCTACTGTCATCCTTTTTGCCATTCTTCTACTGTCATCCTTTTTGTCATTCTCCTACTGTCATCCTTTGTTTGGGTCATTCTCCTACTGTCATCCTTTGTTTGGGTCATTTCACTGTCATCCTTTGTTTGGTCATTCTCTACTGTCATCCTTGTTTGGGTCATTCTCTACTGTCACCCTTTGTTTGGTCATTCCCTACTGTCATCTTTTTTCATCATTCTTATACTGTCATCTTTTCTTCTGCCAGTCTCCTACTGTCATCTTTTTTTCTGCCAGTCTCCTACTGTCATCTTTTTTTGTCATTTTCCTACTGTCATCCTTTTATTGCTATACTATTTTCTTCTTGTCATCTTTCCATTGTCATTTCATGATAATTCTATTGTCAACTTCATATTGACATGTTGTCTGTTTGTTTTATTATATTGACATGTTGTCTGTTTTCTATTATGTTGACATGTTGCCTGTTTTTTTATTATATTGACATATTGTCTGTTTTCTATTATATTGACACATTGTCTGCTTTCTGCTATATTGACATGTTGCCTGTTTTTTTTATTATATTGACATGTTGTCTGTTTTCTATTATGTTGACATGTTGCCTGTTTTTTTATTATATTGACATGTTGTCTGTTTTCTATTATGTTGACATGTTGTCTGTTTTCTATTATATTGACATGTTGTCTGTTTTCTATTATGTTGACATGTTGTCTGTTTTCTATTATGTTGACATGTTGTCTGTTTTCTATTATGTTGACATGTTGTCTGTTTTCTTTATGTTGACATGTTGTCTGTTTTCTATTATGTTGACACGTTGTCTGTTTTCTATTATGTTGACATGTTGTCTGTTTTCTATTATATTGACATGTTGTCTGTTTTCTATTATATTGACATGTTGTCTGTTTTCTATTATATTGACATGTTGTCTGTTTTCTATTATATTGACATGTTGTCTGTTTTCTGCTATATTGACATGTTGCCTGTTTTTTTTATTATATTGACATGTTGTCTGTTTTCTATTATGTTGACATGTTGTCTGTTTTCTATTATGTTGACATGTTGTCTGTTTTCTATTATATTGACATGTTGTCTGTTTTCTATTATGTTGACATGTTGTCTGTTTTCTATTATGTTGACATGTTGTCTGTTTTCTATTATGTTGACATGTTGTCTGTTTTCTATTATGTTGACTGTTTGCTATTATATTGACATGTTGTCTGTTTTCTATTATGTTAACATGTTGTCTGTTTTCTATTATGTTGACATGTTGTCTGTTTGCTATTATATTGACATGTTGTCTGTTTTCTATTATGTTGACATGTTGTCTGTTTTCTATTATATTGACACGTTGTCTGTTTTCTATTATATTGACATGTTGTCTGTTTTCTATTATATTGACACGATGTCTGTTTTCTATTATATTGACACGTCTGTTTTCTATTATATTGTCTTCCACCTATTATCCTATTTTCATTTCCCTACTACCACATTACTGTCTTGTTATTGTTTTCTTTCTTATGTTCCATTGTTGCCTTTCTATTGTTGCCTTTCTGCATTGTCTTCAGAGACAAAGTATTTCCAAACAACATCATCATCGACACTCAAACATATCAAGAACTTCTTCTTCTTCTGCATTCTCACTAGATTGGGATTTTGGATTCTTTAAAAAAGGCAGCCGTCTGCCTCAGATTATTAGCCACGTCATACAGTTTGTCTTAGGCGCTGGTGTAAGTGGGCCACCTCTTTCTTCTCAAGTCTGCTTACTGGGGAGGGGTTCTGTAGGATATAATTCCTATGATTTCTGCCTCCTCGTTTGTGCCGACCTCTTCCAGCAGTAAGTTTTGGCCACCCTTGTGATGGTGGGTCTAACATTCTTACTGCGTGGCTAAATCTCCGAGGCAGATTGGTGACCGTAGAATCTGTTATCCCATTTCTCATTGTGAGAGGTTGTTGCACCATATTATGCGCCTTACGGCCTGGTGCATCCGTTTTCTGCAAGCATTTGTTTTGGGTTAGCATTCCTAGCGGACACAAGCATCCGATTTCATCCAAACCTCCTTAGTCGCCTCTTACGACATGCGTGTCGGGTAACAGTGGTTCTATTCTTTACACTCCAAATTTGGGCCCGGTAACCACTCGGGCGATGTCGAGAATTGAATTAGATCAAACATCATCATCTCCACTCAAGCATGTCAAGAACTGAATTAGATCAATCATCATCATCTCCACTCAAGCATGTCAAGAATTGAATTAGATCAAACATCATCATCTCCACTCAAGCATGTTAAGAATTGTTCATAAGTATGGTTCCAACTTCACTGCAACGGGTCACTCCATAATTGCTCCGTTCCTGTGCCAATGAAAATCACAGAAATGCTAACAACTGTGAAACGTTTCCTGTGTGAACTAATTCCAGAATGAAACAGCGCGTAACGCTACAAAAGAAACCTGCTCCGCATAAAATGCATATGGCCGTCGCTAATATAGCAACACAAAACTGTTCATCCCTTGAATTACAATTCTTGTCGAAGGGAACATCAATCACAACAAAATCTAGCTTTCTGCACTCGCAATATAACTGCATACGGCAGATTGAGCTTGTTCATAACCGCTGTCCGCCATTTTCTGAATACACACAACAAATGCATGGTTGACACAGCAAAAAGCATTCCATGTAACAGTCATAGCTCACAGCGTTGCTCAAGCACTAACTCAGTAGCTCGGCACACGAAACCGAAAAATACCCGACCAAACATGGCGGAAATGCGCTAGCAAAGTCGTGTTCAGAATCAAACAGATCTGACTCTGAATGGCCCTCCCGCATTCCGCCATTGCTGGTCAGATTTAAGAATTGAATTAGATCAAACATCATCATCTCCACTCAAGCATGTCAAGAACTGAATTAGATCAAACAAAAAGATTGAGAAACATGAAGGTCTTAAGGACAGACGGCACCCCTAAACAGAAATATTGATAATTGAGGTTGCGTTTATGATTCTAAATGATCAACTTGATGTTAAAACTCGGAAAAAAATTTCAAAAAATCCAAGCATGTATATTCTATGAAAAAAATTTAATATAGAGGGGTTTTTAAAGGAAAAATGCCCAAAAAGTAACCTTGCAAAATACAGGATGATTTATGTTCTATTCAGGTTAGCACTATAAAACTTTCAGATGTTATTGTAAATCGGCATATCTTGAACTGGTAGCAAAATATTTATAAAGTATAATAAAATGAGTTTTTCTGAATTTTTAAATGCGAATCCAGATTTTTGACTTAAAAAATATGGGGTAGGAGATATTCTTTTGCATGAGACACAAAAACTGTTCAATGAATTCTTTTTAAAGTGGTAGGGGATGATCAAATATGCATAAGAAGTATGCACATTTATACAACAATCCTTTGAGTAGTTTTTGAAAAACGTGTATTTAGTGACATACATTTATGGAAAATAACAATTTTGAGAAAAAGCCAAAAACTAACATATTTTCAATTATTGACCAAATTAATTTACTTTAAGATCCCCAGGAGCATACAAACTTGCCTCATCACATGCTTTAGATGCCATGCTAGTTGTTTTACATCTTTCTATCTTTTGGTGCCTAAATTCTGTATTAGCAAGGAAGATATGCGGTTTTTATAGATGACAGCAAAATACTGAAAATAATGTTTTCCAAAGGAAAAGTTAAACTAAAACAAAAGTTTCATATCGCACAATTTCATATTATTAACTACAATATTGGCATCATTGACAGTTATTTTTAAGCTCCTCCTCAAAGTAAATGAGATCTTAGGACACCAAGTCCATATAAGATTATGGAAAGATTCATTAGCATTGTGAGAACCACCATGAATATATTTTGTCAAACGAAGTCGCAAGATAGCGTGACAAATACTCGCATTATGTTGCCAAAAATAGAATTAGGCAGTTTGTTCTCAATCAACTAAAACTTTATCTTTAGGGTACAAGCTACTCAGCCTATTGCAGTTCTCATGGTTATCTTTGTGATGTTTAAATATGGCTCAAATACTATTTATCCAACCAATGTGCTCTAATTTTCCAGAATTTTTCATACAAGCTGTATCATAATCACGCTGAATAAGTTTAATGATGCTATTAGTTAATCTATCTGCACTACCATATTACTATAAACACTTTGCTACCATCTGTTGAAGCAAAGTTATGATATTTCCTATATAATTAGCTAAAAAAACATATACATGCCTAGTTAAAAAATTAATTAAAATACAAAACTACATTTTTTTATCAAACTAAAGATAGATTCTTGTTCGAAATTGGATGTATTACCTAAAATTAAAAAAAACCTCAAATTTCATTTTTTAAAGAAAAATCGTTAAATATAGAGTGCGGTCTGTCCTTAAGTCTTATCGTTGAATAACTAACCAGATCTGACTGCAACCGTCCTTCCAGTAGCATCCATGATTGTGAGTGGGTCATGCCGTCTCTCAGTTGAACAGTGACGATCAAACTCTACTCTCAAGGCCTCAGCACCTGAGCAACATATTAAGTGCATCAATTAATGATACTGAATGTGCACATCAAGGTAATAGACACATCAAGTAATGTAGCACATCAAGTTAATGATGAACAACGTTATGGTGAACATCTTAATGGACACCAAGTTAATGTAATCAAAATGGTGACACATCAAGTTAATGATGAACACATCAAGTTAATGATGAACAAATCAAGTAATGTGACACATCAAGTTATGGTGACACATCAAGTTAATGAGGGACACAGCAAGTTATGGTCGACATCAAGTTTAATGGTGAACACATCAAGTTAATGATGACACATCAAGTTAATGATGAACACTTCAAGCTAATGGTGACACACATCAAGTTAATGAGGGACACATCAAGTTAATGATGAACACACTAGACTTGGAGAATTCTCACTTGGTAATGTGTACCCTAGACTTTGAGATCTCTCACCTGGTATTGTCTAGTCTTTGAGAAGTCTCACCTGGTATTGTCTAGTCTTTGAGATCTCTCACCTGGTATTGTCTAGTCTTTGAGAAGTCTCACCTGGTATTGTCTAATCTTTGAGAAGTCTCACCTGGTATTGTCTACCCTAGTCTTTGAGAAGTCTCACCTGGTATTGTCTACTGTAGACTATGAGAAGTCTCAGCTGGTATTGTCTACTGTAGACTTTGAGAAGTCTCACCTGGTATTCTCTAGACTATGAGAAGTCTCACCTGGTATTGTCTACTGTAGACTATGAGAAGTCTCACCTGGTATTGTCTACTGTAGACTTTGAGAAGTCTCACCTGGTATTCTCTAGACTATGAGAAGTCTCACCTGGTATTGTCTACTGTAGACTTTGAGAACTCTCACCTGGTATTCTCTAGACTATGAGAAGTCTCACCTGGTATTGTCTACTGCAGACTTTGAGAACTCTCACCCTGTATTCTCTAGACTAAGAGAAGTCTCACCTGGTATTCTAACAAACCCAGTCTGACTTGAGTCATCAGTGTACGGGTGAGCACTCTCCTGAACAACTGGTTTGGCAGCTGAGCGACCTGTCTCACTGTCTGTGGCAACATCCTCCAGTTCTGTCACACAGAGTTCCAGCAACATTTCTGTGACCTGAGAAAAGTACCATTCAATAACATATAATATCAGATGTTAGGTAGAACAGAACAGTATAACAATAGTAAATATAACAGAACAGTATAACAATAGTAAATATAACAGAACAGTATAATCAATATAAATAGTGTTACAGAACGTTACAATAGTCCAATTTTCCTACGGGAAAGCACAGTATAACAATAGTAAATATAACAGAACAATATAACATTAGTAAATATAAGAACAGTATAACAATAGTAAATATAACAGAACAGTATCATCATCATCATCACATAGTTTGTCCTGAGCAGAACTTTGCCACCCCAACAGTCCTCAGGAATTTCTCTCTCTCAGGACCAGATTCCTGCCTCTCAGCCGTCATGTTCAAACCATCAGTTACATACTGAATCCATCTTCTCCGTGGTCTTCCTCTTCTTTTCTTTGCGGTATGCCTCCTTCCATGATGGTCTTCTCCAGCCCTTCATGTCGTTTTTATATGTCCAAAATATCTCAATTTTCTCTTTCTTATTTGTAGCATCAGCCAGTTTTCTTTGATTTTGAGTTCTTTCTGGATAGATCTATTTGTTCTCATCTCTGTCCAAGATATACGAAGGACTCTTCTGTAACACTTATATTCAAGAATAGTATAACAATAGTAAATATAAATTGTATAACAATATAAATATAACAGAATTGATAACAATAGTAAATATAAATTGTATAACAATAGTAAATATAACAATTGTATAACAATAGTAAATATAAAGAACAGTATATCTTCTTCTTCTTTGCATTCGTTCTTTACAACCAATTTTAATCACTCTTTGTGATATGTTTGACCTTTGTCAAGAACGTGTATACGTTGCACATTGGTTTGGTAGGCCACTAAACGCATAGACTTCTCACGTTTAGGACACATGCATCCGATTTCATCCAAACCTCCTTAGTGTCTCTCTTATGACATGCGTGGCAGGTAACAGTGGTTCTATTCTTTACATCCCAAATTTGGGCCCGGTAACCACTCGGGTGAACAGTATAACAATAGTTAATATAACAACAGTAGGAAATATGTATGAGTACTAATAATATAATGTTCTAGTTACACAAAAGTTTTGGAGTAAAGAAAGTGCTAATATGCAAACTTTGAAAGCAATGTACAACATGAGCATACAGCATGGGCATACAACATTGTTCTTGATAAAGGCCTTTTGGTGATTTCTGTAATGAGGAAGCGGACAGGCTTGCATCAACAGCATCGATTGTTGGGGAGTTGAAGATGGATAAGGGGATATTCTTCGGTCTCTTCGAGACTCTCTGTTGGATGAGGACACTAATATCGATGTTGAATCGATCAAGCGATTAAGCAGTTTGGAGTTACCCGTTGTTCAAGTCGAACTGGATGCCTGAGAGGCAGAGTGAGAGGTGTGTTTAATCAGCGAGCCACAGGAACCATCAGTATGCATACTCTTCGATATCTGTTGGGGAGACTGAGCACCTATGGTCTGCCGGAGTGCAATGGCGTCAGTTTAGTAACCAATAACCAATAACCTTTTGGTCAAAACATTTCTGTATATCGTCACTGTTTTTTGTAAAACTAAAGTACTTTGTTCTTATGTAGTTTAGCATGACAACATGGGCATACACGATAGGCGTCAGCATAGCCAATACAATATAGACAAGATTAATTAGTTCATAGTTGGAAATATGTACAATTCAGTTGGTGGTCAACTCTTCAACTCAGTCATTCATTGAGTTATCAATATGAGACTATCATCTAGCACTCAGGACATGTCCATAGGTGCTCCTTGAGTTGATGCTTGTCCAAAGCTGTGAGAACATCAGACAGAGTCAACAAGTTACCTGAGGTGATGCTTTGCCCAAAGCTGTGAGAACATCAGAAAGTGTCTTCTTGCCTCCAGCAACTCTGCGGGCAACACAAAGCTTCAATAGATCCACTAGAATACGGGCATCATCCACTGTCAGCTTATGAGTGAACTCATCTAATCCTGCGGGGTATCCAGCACCTAGATTTGTCTCTCCCACCCCTTGAGTCACCTCCTCTGCTGACTGAAGAGTTTCAGCCAAGATGGATGTAGCTGGTGATACTTTGGCAGCTAGACTTTGCATGCTGGGGAATGGTAGATCATCAGAGCTCTGAAATAGTCAGTCACAAATAGCATGGGTTAATATAGAAGAATCGGTACATATAAACAAGTTGCATGAAATCAAAGTGTGAGAGTTGTCTTGATATCATCATCATCATCAAATAGCTTGTCCTGAGCAGAACTTTGCCACCCCAACAGTCCTCCGAATTTCTCTCTCCATAGGCCAGATGTCCTGCCTCTGCAGCCGTCATGTTGTCTAGATAATGCATTGAAAAACAAATTGTGTTATTCATCATCGTCATCAGGTGCCGACTGGCGTAGGCGATCATGGATCGCCACAAATCTCTATCTTTGGTGTTTGCTATCAATTCAGATGTTGCGCTCTACTGTGCCATGAAGTCGGGCTATCCAAAATTTTCTCTCTCTGTCTTGTTTCACCAGTTGTCACAATGTGTTCTAAATCTCCCCTCCTCATCACATGTCCGAAAAATGATGATGATATTAGCTGTATGAAATCAAAATAAGTGTGAGAGTAGTCTAGACAATACATTGACATAAACAAGTTGTGTTAATAGCTGTATGAAATCAAAATAAGTGTGAGAGTAGTCAATGCATTGACATAACCAAGTTGTGTTAATAGCTGTATGAAATCAAAATAAGTGTGAGAGTAGTCAATGCATTGACATAAACAAGTTGTGTTAATAGCTGTATGAAATCAAAATAAGTGTGAGAGTAGTCAATGCATTGACATAAACAAGTTGTGTTAATAGCTGTATGAAATCAAAATAAGTGTGAGAGTAGTCAATGCATTGACATAAACAAGTTGTGTTAATAGCTGTATGAAATCAAAATAAGTGTGAGAGTAGTCAATGCATTGACATAAACAAGTTGTGTTAATAGCTGTATGAAATCAAAATAAGTGTGAGAGTAGTCTACACAATACATTGACATAAACAAATTGTTATGGCCATCGCTAAAGTGTCAACACAAAACTGTTCATCACTTGAATTGTAACTCATGTGAAGGAACATCAATCATGACAAAATCTAGCTTTCTGCACCAAAACACTGCATATGGCAGATTCGTCGGTTCGTCATAACCGTGGTCCGTCATTTTTGAATACCCACAATCACAACAAATCACGGTTGACACAGCAAAAAGCATTCCATGTAACATTCATAGGTCACAGCGTTGCTCAAGCACTAACTCAGTAGCTCGGCGATCATGTTTAGAAAATGTATATCTTACATCGGCACATATAAAGTGTAATCACTCACGTAATAAATCCTACATCGGTACATATAAAGTGTAATCACTCACGTAATAAATCCTACATCGGCACATATAAAGTGTAATCACTCAGATAATACATCTTACATCGGCACATATAAAGTGTAATCACTCACGTAATAAATCTTACATCGGCACATATAAAGTGTAATCACTCAGGTAATACATCTTAATCGGCCTCTTCTACGGAAACATATAAAGTGTAATCACTCAGGTAATACATCTTACATCAGCCCATATAAAGTGTAATCACTTACTCCTTCAGTTTGTTCAACAAGAGATGACGCCATATCACCAGCTCCTGTCTGTAGTTAATATATGCATGACAGCACTGGTGTCTGGAGATGTCATCTGTGAATATGACATGGTCTGACTAACAATTTGACATGAGTCTAGACCTGAGTTGCTGGAGTGCATGATGGATTCTTTACTCAGAGCTTTGACTATGGCATCTCTGTCGATTGAACAACATTAAGACATCATCAAATCATACAAGATATGATAGTACACACAGAAACAGGAGACAAATCATACAGGATATGATAGTACACACATATAAAAGAGACAAATAATGTCACTGAAAAACACAAAAGTCAATGACGATTTGGCTACAATTTGCTGCACACAACATACCTGGCATACCTAATCTGTAGTGCCTACCTGACATGCCTAATCTGCAGTGCACACCTTGTTCTCCACCCTTCGCCTCTAGCCTAGGGAGGCATAGGTCCGCAACCAAGGCCTTCCAAGTCCGCCTATCCAATGCCATCTTTTCCAGATCTCTCTACCCTCTCCCCATTCTCTTGTATTCCATTTCCAGCTCCATCTCCAGGTGTTCCTGGGTATTCCCTAACCTCTATTGCACTGGGGAGTGTTTCCCATCGAAGAGCCTGTCTCGTGATACTGTTAGGGGTTTCCTCAGTGTGTGTTCTATCCATGCCATCCTTCTGCTCCTTATCTTTTGTTCCACCTGCCGTTGTGCCACTCTATCCTGCAGTTCCCTGTTTGTGGTCCTGTCATACCATTGCTGATGGAGTATCCTGCGCAGGCATCCATTGATGCATACGTGTCATACTTAATCTGTAGTGTATTGATGAACAACATACCTGGCATACTTAATCTGTAGTGCCTACCTGGTATACTTAAATTAAGAACAATATACCTGGCATACTTAATCTGTGGTACCTACCTGGCATAATTAATCTGTAGTACCTACCTGGCATACTTAATCTGTAGTACCTAACTGGCATACTTAATCTATAGTACCTACCTGGCATACTTAATCTGTAGTACCTACCTGGCATACTTAATCTGTAGTACATACCTGGCATACTTAATCTGTAGTGCATTGAGAACATGGTTGAGGGCTCTCTGTTTCTCTAAAGTAGAATCCATGTACAGGATGATCTTAGACAATGATGGTCTGTTGCTCTTATCTCTATTACTCAAGTCTTTGGATGCAATATTGTATGGCTCATCTTTGTCTTCATGAATGCCTGTATTTCAAGTAGACAGACATACCTTCAGTTAGATCAGAGATGAGTAGACATACCTTCAGTTAGATCAGAGACAAGTAGACAAACCTTCAGTTGACAGAGATGAGCAGACATACGTCAGTCAGATCAGAGACAGTGACAAGACATACGTTCAGTCAGATCAGACACAGTAGACAGACATACTTCAGTTAGATCAGAGACATGCACATACGTTCAGTCAGATCAGAGACAGGTAGACAAGACATACCTTTAGACAGATCAGAGACACAAGTAGACAGACATACCTTTAGACAGATCAGAGACACAAGTGGACAGACATACCTTTAGACAGACAGACAGTAGACAGACATACCTTTAGACAGAGCAGAGACAGGTAGACAGACATACCTTTAGACAGATCAGAGACACAAGTGGACAGACATACCTTTAGACAGATCAGAGACAGGTAGACAGCGTCTACCTTTAGACAGACAGAGACAGGTAGACAGACATACCTTTAGACAGATCAGAGACACAAGTAGACAGACATACCTTTAGACAGATCAGAGACACAAGTAGACAGACACACCATCAGTTAGATCAAAGACAAGTAGACAGACATACCTTCAGTCAGATCAGAGACACATAGACATACATTCAGTCAGATCTACAGAAGCTCAAATATTATAAGGAAACGAAGGTGGAATATTTAGGTCATGTTCTTAGATCAGACGAATAGAGACTAAATCAACAAGTCCTTATGTGGTCACCAGTTGGGAAAGGAAAACGTGGAAGACCAAAGACCACTCTTCAAAGAACAGTCCTACAAGAAAGTAAACTATTGTGGGTGTAAAACCATTCAAGATCTCCAACTGCTAGCAACGAACTGCATCACATGGAGATCTAAAACCTCTGCCCTATGTGCTGCCTTTAGCACGAAAGGAACAAACTAACTAACTAACTAACAGAAGCTCAAGTAACATATATCTTCTGGGAGATAGAGGATGCTTTCAAGAGAAAAACAAACAAACTGGCAGTATGACTAGATCTGGAGATACTGCTGCCTTGTAGTTGATTGGGGACAATCAAAGGCTAGCGGAGCAAACCGCACACAAAGCTGGACGGGCGGCAAACCACGGAGTCCACAAAACGACCGGTTTGCTGGGCAGATGGTGTTTTTAAGCCCATGAGGGCAGGCCGTCTTAGGGTTGCTGCCCTAAAAGAAAATGGCAACCTGCTGCCTTGTGGGTTTTGGCTGGGGACAGCAAAAGGATAGCGGAGAGTGAAACGATCACAAACGCTGGTTGAAATCGAACACACCACCAAAGATAAGCACTAGAGCTCCAATTGGTACTGAAGGCTGTGCATGTACATCACGTTCTGATGTTTGTTTATATATCACAATAGAATGATAAAATGGCTTAAGAACGATCGCAAAAAGAAGATCTGGAGAAAGCTTGTGACAAAGTGTGGAAAACTGAACTAAAATACAGAGAAATCAAGTGATAGAAAGAATGTATCAATGGATTTCTCAGTATCTTGCAAACAGAACTGCAAATGTGCAAGTTCAATAGTACACCAACACTTGTCCTAATATACATCAATGACTTAACAGAAAGAATATCTATAAGAATTGTCCATGCTCTGTATGCGGATGATCTGGCTCTGCAGAGATCAGTGGAACTCATTACAATTGTAACCAGTAGAATGCAACAGGTCCTCACATCCCTAGACCAATGGTCCACAGATCCTCACATCCCTAGACCAACGGTCCACAGATCCTCTCATCCCTAGACCAATGGTCCACAGATTCTCTCATCCCTAGACCAATGGTCCACAGATCCTCAGATCCCTAGACCAACTGTCCACAGATCCTCACATCCCTAGACCAACGGTCCACAGATCCTCTCATCCCTAGACCAACGGTCCACAGATCCTCTCATCCCTAGACCAACGGTCCACAGATCCTCTCATCCCTAGACCAATGGTCCACAGATCCTCTCATCCCTAGACCAATGGTCCACAGATCCTCTCATCCCTAGACCAATGGTCCACAGATCCTCAGATCCCTAGACCAACTGTCCACAGATCCTCACATCCCTAGACCAACGGTCCACAGATCCTCTCATCCCTAGACCAACGGTCCACAGATCCTCTCATCCCTAGACCAATGGTCCACAGATCCTCTCATCCCTAGACCAATGGTCCACAGATCCTCTCATCCCTAGACCAACGGTCCACACATCCTCTCATTCCTAGACCAATGGTCCACAGATCCTCTCATTCCTAGACCAATGGTCCACACATCCTCTCATTCCTAGACCAACGGTCCACAGATCCTCACATCCCTAGACCAATGGTCCACAGATCCTCTCATTCCTAGACCAATGGTCCACACATCCTCTCATTCCTAGACCAATGGTCCACACATCCTCTCATCCCTAGACCAATGGTCCACACATCCTCTCATTCCTAGACCAATGGTCCACACATCCTCTCATTCCTAGACCAACGGTCCACAGATCCTCACATCCCTAGACCAATGGTCCACACATCCTCTCATCCCTAGACCAATGGTCCACACATCCTCTCATTCCTAGACCAACGGTCCACAGATCCTCACATCCCTAGACCAACGGTCCACAGGTCCTCACATCCTCAGACCAATGGTCACAGATCCTCAATCCCTTAGACCAACGGTCACAGATCCTCTCATCCCTAGACCAATGGTCCACAGATTCTCTCATCCCTAGACCAATGGTCCACAGATCCTCGAGATCCCAGACCAACTGCCACAGATCCTCACATCCCTAGACCAACGGTCCACAGATCCTCTCATCCCTAGACCAACGGTCCACAGATCCCTCTCCTTCCTAGACCAATGGTCCACAGATCCTCTCATCCCTAGACCAATGGTCCACAGATCCTCTATCTCTGAGACCAATGGTCCACAGATCCTCAGATCCTAGACCAACTGTCCACAGATCCTCACATCCTAGACCAACGGTCACAGATCTCTCATCCCTGGACCAACGGTCCACAGATCTCATCCTCAGACCAATGGTCCACAGATCCTCTCATCCTAGACCAATGGTCCACAGATCCTCTCATCCCTAGACCAATGGTCCACAGATCCTCAGATCCCTAGACCAACTGTCCACAGATCCTCTCATCCCTAGACCAACGGTCCACAGATCCTCACATCCCTAGACCAATGGTCCACAGATCCTCACATCCCTAGACCAACAGTCCACAGATCCTCTCATCCCTAGACCAACGGTCCACAGATCCTCACATCCCTAGACCAACGGTCCACAGATCCTCACATCCCTAGACCAACGGTCCACAGATCCTCTCATCCCTAGACCAATGGTCCACACATCCTCTCATTCCTAGACCAACGGTCCACAGATCCTCTCATCCCTAGACCAATGGTCCACAGATCCTCTAATCCCTAGACCAACAGTCCACAGATCCTCACATCCCTAGACCAATGGTCCACACATCCTCTCATTCCCTAGACCAAGCGTCCACTGATCCTGTCCATCCCTAGACCAATGGTCCACACATCCTCTTCCATCCTAGACCAACGGTCCACAGATCCCACATCCCTAGACCAATGGTCCACAGATCCTCCATTCCTAGACCAATGGTCCACAGTCCTCTCATTCCTAGACCAAGGTCCACAGATCCTACATCCCTAGACCAATGGTCCACAGATCCTCCATTCCTAGACCAATGGTCCACATCCTCTCATTCCTAGACCAATGGTCCACATCCTCTCATCCCTAGACCAATGGTCCACACATCCTCTCATTCCTAGACCAATGGTCCACACATCCTCTCATTCCTAGACCAACGGTCCACAGATCCTCACATCCCTAGACCAATGGTCCACACATCATCTCATCCCTAGACCAATGGTCCAACATTCTTATCTAGACCAACGGTCACAGATCTACATCCCTAGACCAAGGGCCCACAGATCCTCACATCCCTAGACCAATGGTCCACAGATCCTCTCATCCCTAGACCAATGGTCCACAGATCCTCACATCCCTAGACCAATGGTCCACACATCCTCTCATTCCTAGACCAACGGTCCACAGATCCTCACATCCCTAGACCAACAGTCCACAGATCCTCACATCCCTAGACCAATGGTCCACAGATCCTCACATCCCTAGACCAACGGTCCACAGATCCTCACATCCCTAGACCAATGGTCCACAGATCCTCTCATCCCTAGACCAATGGTCCACACATCCTCTCATTCCTAGACCAACGGTCCACAGATCCTCACATCCCTAGACCAATGGTCCACACATCTCTAGACCAATGGTCCAACATATGGCTGATTAAAGTCAATGAATCGAAAACAACATATACAATTTTCTCCCTATCAACCAGTAGAATGCAACAGGTCCTCACATCCCTAGACCAATGGTCAATCCCAGACCAATGGTCCACAGGTCCACACATCCCTAGACCAATGGTCCACAGGTCCACACATCCCTAGACCAATGGTCCAGGTCTACATCCCTAGACCAATGGTCCACAGGTCCTGACATCCCTAGACCAATGGTCCACAGGTCCACACATCCCTAGACCAATGGTCCAACATATGGCTGATTAAAGTCAATGAATAGAAAACAACATATTCAATTTTATCTTTACCAACCAGTATAACATAAGTTCTTCAATAAATGAATCTTCTTCTTCTTTTGCCAGCACACTGTTACCGAGTTTCTAACCCAGTGTCGTGGTTTTATGTATTTGTCTTGTGCTTCTCTGGTGACTTGTGTGATGGTTTTCTTAGTCCCCTGGCAGAATTCAACTACGTTATCTATGCACTTTTTCCTTGGTCTTCCTCTCGCCTTCCTTCCTGATATTCTGTTGTGGAAAGCTTCATAGGCAGACATAGGTAAGAATAACTATAATTGAATGATAGAGCCAATATTAAATATGTATATATATAGTTCAAGGGTTCAATAAAGAGAGGTCGACCTAAGGAGACCCTGAAACGCACTTTGCTGAGAGAGGCGGAAATATCGGTCTCAGTTCCATGGAGGAGATTGAGCGAGTTGCCCAGGATAGAGCGGTATGGAGAATTACTTACAGGCCCTATGTAACGTATAACGGAATGAGAGGAATTATTATTATTATATATATAGTGCATAGTAAAAAATATATACAAAAACACATTGCAGACATTTTTGTTAATGTATTAAGTTATGAGCAAAACAGCACATCTACCTAAAAATGTGGCACCAAGAGGGTCTTTGGAAGCAGAGAAGAGTACAGGCTCATGAGATGTTGGCAGTGAGTAACCTGTAGTAGCCCAGGAAACACTGTGAGATGAGCCACAAGCAACTCGTGTTATTTTGTAACCCTCAGTTCCAAGGACCAAGGCTGCTTTCCTGTTGACTGTTGTTGTTCCATTTCCTTGCTGTCCATGATCATTGTCTCCCCAAGCCCAAACCTGGATGTCAAATGGAGAAACTTAACACATGTATGTTTTGTGTGGATGGGATGTATTCTGTGTGTGATGAGACATGTATGTCTGGTGTGTGGGTGAGACATATCTTAGAGACATCAAACTGAAAGATCTGTGCGTGAGTGAGACATGTATGTCTTGTGTGTGGTGAGACATATCTAGAGACATCAAACTGAAGATCTGTTTGGTAGTAGAGATATGTCTGGTGGGAGACTACTGAGACATCAAACTGAAAGATCTGTCTGAGTGAGAATGTATGTCTTGTGGAGTGAGACATATCCCTAGAGATGAAAGATCGAGTGAAATGTATGTCTGGTGTGGGTGAGAAAATTGGACATCAATGAAAGATCTTGTGTGGGGAGACATGAGCTTGTGGGTGAGACAGTATGTCTTGTGTGTGGGTGAGAATTAGTTAGAGACAGATCAAGTGTTTCTCTCTCTCTCTCGATCCCCGCCTAGACTGATGTACCAAATTTTCTCATGAATTCTGCAGTTGATTTAGGGACTCTGTCCCTTCGTACAGCTTCTCGTTAACTTCAGTATTTTCGGGCCAGGTTTCATTTCTCAGGCCTGCTAACAGCTGACAGTCTTGCAGTAGGTGCTCTGTCCCACATGTCTGCCTTCTCACAGTGGACAGGCTAGTTGTGCCAATTAAAATTTGTTGTACATATGGGCCCAAAGTCTTTTTTAGCCAGTACGGAGGTAGAATATAAGAACTGAATAGATCAAGTGTCTAGTGTATGTCTATGTAGTAGATGTTGATCTCAAGAAGAGATAAGAAATACCATATGGCTGTGTGTACACTTTTATCAAATGCAAGTTCATGTACATCTATATGTTTCTGTACATTTATATGTTCTTCTTCTTCTTCTTTGTTCGTTCTTTACGACCAATTTTAATCACTCTTTGTGTTATGTTTGATCTTTGCCAAGAACGAGTATACGTTGCACATTGGTTTGGTAGGCTCCTAAGCGCATAGACTTCTACATGTTTAGGACACATGCATCCGATTTCATTCAAACCTCCTTAGTCACCTCTTACGAAATGCGTGATAGGTAACAGTGGTTCTATTCTTTACACCCCAAATTTGGGCCCGGTAACCACTCGGGCAGCTATGTGTTCATGTACGTGTCTGTTCTAGTAATCTTTTGTAGACAACAAGTGATATTCTTACTACAATCTAACTGAAACTACAATCTAACTGAAACTGTAACTAAAATCTAACTGAAACTGTTACTACAATCTAACTGAAACTGTTACTACAATCTAACTGAAACTGTTACTACAATCTTCTTCTTCTTCTGCATTCTCACTAGATTGGGATTTGGATTCTTTAATAAAGGCAGCCATTTGCCTCAGATTATCAACCACACCATACAGTTTGTCTTGGACGCTAGTGTAAGTGGGCCACTCTTTCTTCTCAAGTCTGCATACTGGGGGCAGTTCTGTAGGATATCATTCCTATGATTTCTGCTTCCTCGTTTGTGCCGACCTCTTCCAGCAGTAAGTTTTAGCCACCCTTGTGATGGTGTGTCTGACATTCTTATGAGGTGGCTAAATCTCTGAAGCAGATTGGCGCATTGAACCGTTATCCCATTCCTCATTGTGAGGGACGTTACACCATGTTATGCGCCTTATGGCCTGGTGCATCCTTTTCTGCAAGCATATGTTTCAGATTAGCATTCTCTAGCGGACATGTGCATCCGATTCCAACCAAACCTCCTTAGTCGCTTCTTACGACATGCATGGCAGGTAACATTGGTTCTATTCTTTACACATCATATTTGGGCCCGTAACCACTGGGTGGTTACTATAATATAACTGAAACTATTATATAGGGTGTTCAACATAAAAGTAGCCCAATTTACAGGCTTTAGTCAATTGGGCTACTTTTATCTTGAACACCCTGTATAACTGAAATTGTTACTACAATATACTTTGTTATTTTACCTGGCCGGTGTCTGTGACAGCTAGACAATGTAGAGCACCTACAGCAACGTGGACAATTTTTTTCCCTTTCAAACCTTCCACCAGTTGAGGTTTCCTTACGTGAGCATCAGTTCCATGACCAAGACGGAAATAGTCTCCTTTTCCCCTGACAGACAAATAATGATTAGTTAGTTACCAAGCAACTAAACTTTTCCCCTGACAGACAAATGATGGTTAGTTAGTTACCAAGCAACTAAACTTTTCTCCTGACAGACAAATGATGATCAATTAGTTACCAAGCAACTAAACTTTTCTCCTGACAGACAAATGATGATTAGTTAGTTACCAAACTAAATATTTCATAAACAGTTTGATAAAATCAGATCAACATGTAGAACCTCTTGTTTGTCACTATCACATTACTTATATATTATACTTTGTCACTATCACATTACTTATACAGGGTGTTCAAGATAATTGCAGCCCCATTGACAATTCGAAAGTTGCCAGGTACACAGTGAGTTGTGTTTATTTACTATTTAAACCGGTTCTGACTAGCTGTCCTACGTCACATTTGTTCATCGCCCCTTTCCGCACTACAATTGCACACCATCACACAACCTTGACCTATACTACGTCATAACTGAACCTTCTCATTTCCATACATATATGCCAGATTAGCTCCATTCACAGGCTGCTTTTAGTTGAACACCTGTATAGTTGTACTTTGTCACTATTACATTACTTATATAAGTTGTACTTAGACAACAAAATTGTTAACAATATTTGTACATGGCTAAAATGATGTCAGAAAGATATACTGCTGCTGCAACAACAACTACTACAACTTTAACAACAACTATAACAAATAATATTACTACAACTATAACAACAACTATAACAAATAATATTACTACAACTATAACAACAACTATAACAAATAATATTACTACAACTAGTACAACTATAACAACAACTATAACAAATAATATTACTACAACTATAACAACAACTATAACAAATAATATTACTACAACTATAACAACAACTATAACAAATAATATTACTACAACTAGTACAACTATAACAGCAACTATAACAAATAATATTACTATAACTATAACAGCAATTATAACAAATAATATTACTACTACTACAACAATAACAAATAATATTACTACAACTAGTACAACTATAACAGCAACTATAACAAATAATATTACTATAACAGCAACTATAACAAATAATATTACTATAACTATAACAGCAACTATAACAAATAATATTACTACTACTACAACAATAACAAATAATATTACTACAACTATAACAACACCAAGAAGAGAAAATACTATTACAACAACAACAACAACAGCAAGAAGAATGCCAAGAAGATGAGTAGCAATACTATTGCTATTGTTAGAGAGCACTAACCATGTCCAGACTTGTCCTTGTTTAGTTAAAGCCAATGAAAACTGTGCCCCACATTCTATCTGAATGACACCCTGACCACTCAACCGTTCTACTGGATGAGGCACACTGCATCCTTCACTGCCTCCACGACCAAGTTTACCAAAGTCTCCGTCTCCCCAAGAATAGACCACACCTTCATCAGTCAGAGCCAATGTCTGGGCATCCCGGCTACCACAGGCCACTTGGACAGCACGTTGACCTGCAAGGGCTACCACCTGCCCAGATCCACATTCAAGCATATATTTGGTGTCAAACATGCATAATGTCACAGTCACGCACGCACACTTACACTATGGACATACAGACACACGCGCACACAAACGACAGACATAACACACTCGTGCGCACTCACAGACTACGGACATGCATGCACGCGCACAAACGAACAAAAACACACACACACGCACACACATATAATATATATATATATATATATATACACATACAGACATACGGGAATGATCTAAGAACATAATGAATGTAAGGTCATTAGAACTTTAAGTGCAACAGTAAGACTTCAGAGACATACAAAAGAGCAGATAATCTGATGGAGATAGATACAAACAAGAGCAGATAATCTGATGGAGATATATACACACAGAGAGATAATCTGATGGAGATAGATAAGACAAGAGCAGATAATCTAATGGAGATAGATAAGTACAAGAGCAGATAATCTGATGGAGATAGATAAGTACAAGAGCAGATAATCTGATGGAGATAGATAAGTACAAGAGCAGATAATCTAATGGAGATAGATAAGTACAAGAGCAGATAATCTAATGGAGATAGATAAGTACAAGAGCAGATAATCTAATGGAGATAGATAAGTACAAGAGCAGATAATCTAATGGAGATAGATAAGTACAAGAGCAGATAATCTGATGGAGATAGATAAGTACAAGAGCAGATAATCTAATGGAGATATATACACACAGGAGCAGATAATCTGATGGAGATAGATAAGTACAAGAGAGATAATCAGGATAGATAAGTAGAAGATAAGTACAAGAGCAGATAATCTGATGGAGATAAGCACAAAAGCAGATAATCTCATGGAGATAAAAAAAAGTACAAGATGAGACCTCTGCTTGTCTCTCTCCCTCCCTGTCTCTCTTCATTCCTATCTCTCTCTGTATTTATGTAATGACCTGTTTAGGTTTAAGCTGTGTTGTATTATCTCCATGTCCTAGTCGGCCGTAGTCACCCAGTCCCCAAGTATAAAGATCTCCATTAGATATGATGGCTGCACTGTGAGAACTGCCACATGCTATATCCCTGACTCGCTTGGACTTGAGAGCTTCTATCAGTTTGGGTGTATCACAGTTCCTGATATCAAAAAGAAGACATTGTCATTAGTTTCACTAAATGTAACCAAAGTGTCATTAGTTTCATTAAATGTAACAAAAGTGTCATTAGTTTCACTAAATGTAACAAAAGTGTCATTAGTTTCACTAAATGTAACATAAGTGTCATTAGTTTCACTAAATGTCACAAAATGTAACAGAAGTAAAATGATGTGTGGTAAACTTGAACTCACATTCGACTTGATAGTCCCAACTTGCATCATCTCCTCCCCATGCAAACACTTTGCCATCAATACTCAAGGCCAGAGCATGACGTCCTCCAGAATGGACAGCCACTTTCTTGACAACATACTGACTCAAAGTTGTCAGCTGTCGGGGATGGAACATTGCCAGACACTGCTCCCAGACCCAGACGACATAGTTCCTTCACTGCAAGCATACAACTTTCCATCTTTAGTCACTGTATTATGAGAAATAATAAAAACCTCATTGAAATTATATATATATATTATATATCTGATTCACATCTTCTCACTTGTGGGGAAGGGGGTTTAATACATTAGTAGGGTGAGGGGAGACTCATCACTTGGGGGCATAGATTAATACATTGTTGGGGGAGAACTGTCTCCACACTTGGGGACTTAGATTACTACGGAGGTGGGGGCTCTCCTCACTTAAGGGCATAGATTACTAGGGGAGGGTGGAGTCTCTCCTCACTTAGGGGCATAGATTAATGCATTGTGGGGAGGGGAGAACTGTCTCCTCACTTGAGGGCATAGATTACTACGGGGGGAGGTGTCTCCTCACTTTTGGGCATAGATTACTACAAGGGGGATGGAGTCTCCTCACTTGGGGGTATAGATTACTACAGGAGGGATGGAGTGTCTTCTCACTTGGGGAATAGATTACTACATATGGGCGGGGTGTCTCCTCAATGCCACTGAAACTGTGTGTGAATTTACTAGTAATGACACAGAGACTGTGTGAATCACTAGCAGTGACACTAAGACTATGTGTGAACTCACTAGCAATGACACTGAGACTGTGTGAATCTATTAACCACGGCACTGAGGCTATGTTTGAATTCACTAGCAATGACACCATGACTGTGTGAATTCACTAGCAATGACACTAAAGACTGTGTGAATTCACTAGCAATGACACTGAGACTATGTTTGAATTCACTAGCAATGACACTGAGAATTCACTAGCGATGACACTGAGACTGTGTGAATTCACTAACAATGACACTGAGAGTAGGTTTGAATTCACTAGCAATGACACTGAGACTATGTTTGAATTCACTAGCAATGACACTGAGACTATGTTTGAATTCACTAGCAATGACATCGAGACTGTGAATTCACTAGCAATGCACTGAGATATGTTTGAATTCACTAGCAATGACACTGAGACTATGTTTGAATTCACTAGCAATGACATTGAGACTGTGAATTCACTAGCAATGACACTGAGACCAAATTCACTAGCAATGACACTGAGACTATGTTTGAATTCACTAGCAATGACACTAATACTGTGTGAATTCACTAGCAATGACACTGAGAATTCACTAGCAATGACACTAATATACTGTGTGAATTCACTAGCAATGACACTAATACGTTGAATTCACTAGCAATGACACTAATATACTTTGTGAATTCACTAGCAATGACACTGAGAATTCACTAGCAATGACACTATATACTGTTGAATTCACTAGCAATGACACTAATATACTGGAGAATTCACTAGCAATGACACTGAGACTATGTTTGAATTCACTAGCAATGACACTAAGAAAAGCAAACAACAATATGTGTGAGTAATGATAGAAAAGCAAACAACAATATGTGTGAGTAATGATAGAAAAGGAAAAAATAAAATGACAAATCTAACCACAAAATAAACTTTTAGATCCTCCAGCAATCTGTACACAGTTTAGTGTTGACAGTGTTTCGTTCAGTACAGGCATCTTGATCTGAGAGTGTAGAGAATTGGCAATGATGACATGTTATAACAATTATCTGTTATACATTATAACATACATCCCCATTCAAGCAAAAATATTGTTATATGACATCACATCCTGATTAACAGCATCGATTGTTGGGGAGCTGAAGATGGATAAGGGGATGTTCTTCGGTCTCTTCGCGACTGTCTTTGGATGAAGACACTAAAATCAATGTTGAATCGATCAAGCGATTTAGGCAGTTTGGAGTTACCTGTTGTACAAGTCGAACTGGATGTCTGAGAGGCAGAGTGAGAGTTGTGTTTAATCAGCGAGCCATGGGAAACATCAGTATGCATACCCTTCGATATCTGTTGGGGAGACTGAGCACCTATGGGTCTGCCCGAGTGCAATGACATCAGTTTAGTAACCAATAACCAATCCTGATTAAGGTACACAGACATCTTAATGATTAATGTCAGCTTATTGCTGTTGATCAATCAATCAATCAAGTGCCATGCCTGCCGACGAGGCGATCATGTTTCTTCCCAACTCTCTCTCCTTAGTGCAGTTAATCAGTTCTGACGTTGACCTTTTGTCGAACCATTGATGTCAGACCATCCCACATCTTTTCCCTCTGTCTTCCACGATCTCTCCTTCCTGAATTTTACCTGTTGTTACCAAATGTTCTAAACCTCCTCTTCGCACTATATGTCCGAAAAACCCCTGATTGTCGGATTCTTATTCTTTTGATAAGGTTTCTTTGTGGCCTGATTTAAAACCTCCTCATTTGTTTTCTTCGCTGTCCATGGAATTTTCAGCATTCTTCTGTAAAACCACATCTCTGTGTCTTCCAATGATCTTATTGATTGTCTGGTCATTGTCCATGATAAGCTACCATACATACATATCGGTTCAATATAGCACTGGAGTACTCGTTTCCGCAGTGTCATTAGTAGTGAATTTATACATTGTGTGTTTTTAATTTTCATAAAAGCTGCTTTCGTTTGAGCTATTCTACTCCTAATCTCTATTGTACATCTTCCATCTGATGTTAGAATGTTCCAGATACTTGAATCAATGGACTTGTTTCAGTGTTGTGTTATTTATTTTGATATTACAAACAAAACAGATTAACATTCAAAGTTGTACAGACAGACAAGAGCATCAATTGAAACAACAGAATCTACCATTAAAGTTGAACAGACAGACAAGAAAATGACTAACATTAAAGTTGAACAGACAGACAGACATCAAAGTGCATGACAGAAACACAGACAGACAGACAATATCAAAGTTGTCAGACACAGACAGACAGACGACATCAAAGTTGTACAGACAGACAGACAAGAAAATGCTAACATTAAAGTTGAACAGACAGATATCAAAGGTGCAGACAGACAGACATCAAAGTTGACAGCAGACAGACATCAAAGTTGACAGACAGACAAAAAGTTGCACAGACAGACAGAAAAGTTGACAGACAGACAGACAACAAAGTTGTTGACAGACAGACAGAAAACATCAAAGTTGAACAGACAGATCATAACATCAAAGGTGCTAAAGACAGACATCAAAGGTGCGCAGACATACATCAAAGTTGTACAGACAGACATCAAAGTTGTACAGACAGACATTAAAGTATCACAGACAGACAACATAAAGTGTACAGACAACAGAAAATAACTAACATGAAAGTTGCACAGAGAAACATTAAAGTATCACAGACAGACAAAGTTGCACAAATAGACAGACAGCAAAACAACTAACACGAAAGTTGCACAAACATCACAGTTGCACAGACAGACAGACAAACAAAGAGACAGGACAGATAGACAACCAAAGTTGAGTGACTTTAATCTGACTAGCACTGTCAACCTGCTTAATACATGCATGACATACTGACCTTTGACCCCTTAGGTCCACCAAGCTGATCTTTATCATTGAGCCCCCAAACAAAGACATAAGTTTGGACATCTTTGGGACTTGAACTCTTTCCTTTCTTTCCTCGTCCATAAGTCTGACCGGCTGTACGCTGTCGTTCTTCCTCATCCTCATCCTTATCTTGAGCTAGGATTGAGAATGTGCTTGGGATATCATCGCATCCGCTTTATGTCTGGCAGAGATGGATAATCCATGGATTTTACAGTCAATGCCACTGCTGCGACACTGTTTGATTCCAATTTCTATTATATGGTAATACTGAAATATCAAGAAAGTAGAATCAGACAAATTGAAATAAGAAATGATACACTTCTTCAACATGACAACGCCAGGCTTCACACAAGTACCACAACACCAGGCAGGCTTCACACAACACAACACACACCAGGCTTCACACAAGTACCACAATGCCAGGCTTCACACAAGTACCGCAACACCCCAACACCAGGCAGGCTTCACACAAGTACCACAACACCAGGCAGGCTTCACACAAGTACCGCAAAACACCACAACACCAGGCAGGCTTCACACAAGTACCACAACACCAGGCAGGCTTCACACAAATACCACAACGCCAGGCTTCACACAAGTACCACAACACCAGGCAGGCTTCACACAAGTACCACAACGCCAGGCTTCACACAAGTACCACAACACCAGGCTTCACACAAGTACCACAACACCAGGCAGGCTTCACACAAGTACCGCAACACCAGACTTCACACAAGTACCGCAACACCAGGCAGGCTTCACACAAGTACCACAACATCAGGCTTCACACAAGTACCACAACACCAGGCAGGCTTCACACAAGTACCACAACACCAGGCAGGCTTCACACAAGTACCGCAACACCACAACATCAGGCAGGCTTCACACAAGTACCACAACACACCAGGCAGGCTTCACACAAGTACCGCAACACCAGGCAGGCTTCACACAAGTACCACAACATCAGGCTTCACACAGGTACCACAACACACCAGGCAGGCTTCACACAAGTACCACAACACCAGGCAGGCTTCACACAAGTACCACAACACCAGGCAGGCTTCACACAAGTACCACAACACCAGGCTTCACACAAGTATAGTAACATGACAACGCCAGGCTTCACACAAGTACCACAACACCGGGCATGCTTCACACAAGTACCACAACACCAGGCAGGCGTCACACAAGTACCGCAATACCAGGCAGGCTTCACCCCACCCCCTCCATGCATGCATGCACACACACTCTCTCTCTCATTGACAGATACTGTCACTTACTTCTGTCATGTCTGATAGCAAGGTAATCAAGGACTCTTCAGAAGATATATGCACTGTCCTCAATTCTTTCAAGTTGAGCACAGAGTCACCACCACTGATGGCAACCACAGATGGAATGTAACTAGAATCTGCTGGATCAACCCTCATCATCAATCTGTTGATGATCATATCTGACTGCATCTCCAATCGAATCCAGTGCTGAGAATGGAGCAACAACACATGAATATGGCTGACATGCAGACACATACAAGAACTGGATAATCAATATGGCTGACATGCAGACACAACAAGAACTGACAATCAATATGGCTGACATGCAGACACAAACAAGAACTGGACAATCAATATGGCTGACATGCAGACACATACAAGAACTGGACAATCAATATGGCTGACATGCAGACACAAACAAGAACTGGACAATCAATATGGCTGACATGCAGACACATACAAGAACTGGACAATCAATATGGGTGACATGCAGACACATACAAGAACTGGACAATCAATATGGCTGACATGCAGACACAAACAAGAACTGGACAATCAATATGGGTGACCATGCAGACACATACAAGAACTGGACAATCAATATGGCTGACATGCAGACACAAACAAGAACTGGACAATCAATATGGGTGACCATGCAGACACAAACAAGAACTGGACAATCAATATGGCTGCCATGCAGACACAAACAAGAACTGGACAATCAGTATGGCTGACATGCAGACACAAACAAGAACTGGACAATCAATATGGCTGACCATGCAGACACAAACTAGAACTGGACAATCAATATGGCTGACATGCAGACACAAACTAGAACTGGACAATCAATATGGCTGACCATGCAGACACAAACTAGAACTGGACAATCAGTATGGCTGACATGCAGACACATACAAGAACTGGACAATCAATATGGCTGACATGCAGACACAAACAAGAACTGGACAATCAATATGGCTGACATGCAGACACAAACAAGAACTGGACAATCAATATGGCTGACATGCAGACACATACAAGAACTGGACAATCAATATGGCTGACATGCAGACACAAACTAGAACTGGACAATCAATATGAGTGACATGCAGACACATACAGGTTGTTTAAGATAAAAGCGGTCTATCAATGGAGCCAACCGGCATATATTTATGAAAATGAGAAGGTTCAGTTATGACGTAGTATAGGTCAAGGTTGTGTGACGTGTGTAATTATAGTGCGGAAGAGGCGATGAACAAATGTGACGTAGGACGAGCTAGTCAGAACTGGTCACTAAGCTGTTTGCCAGTTTCGCCTATATATGCCTTGTCACACCATTTACAAGTGATGGCGTAGATTATATTGCAGGACTTGAATGTAAAACTATCCTCCATAAGAAAAGTGACTTCAGGAATAGATACAGTACGGGTCTGTATCACATAAGCACATGCATGGCATAGTCGACGGCCACACCAGATGGTGCAAAAATAACCCTGGACATTGGATTTAGGCTGACTGTGCACCAACATATCCTTAAGATTCCTGTCCTGTCTGTAAGACAACAGAGGATAGTTTTGGAAGACTGAACATGTCTCGTCGATGTGACTGAAACTGGCTTAGTGACCATTTCGGCCAACACTTAAATGATTTTGACAACAGCTCTGTGACCCGTGTCGCTACTTATTTATGAAAATGACTATTTGGGAGCTAGCTATATCCAGGTCACAGCCATCCGATCATGTTCTTCTGATGATCAAAGTCGATTTACTCTAGAGAATCATTTTATATCTTTATATGGTACCTTACAACCACATGAACTCAACGCACTACACTCCTATGCTTCTTGGTACTTTCTCTTCTCATGTTAAATATTCTATATGTGTATATGTTCAATGTATTTATGTTATATATATATATATATATATATATATATATATATATATATATATATATATATTTGATTTTTATTGTTCATCTTGTCTTTTACCACTTCTATTTTTTGCATTTATTTCCTTATTCGTTGTTAGCCACAGATTTGCATTTTAGGGCTGTTAGGAATATATTGATTGATTCTCTATATTGTGTGCTGTTGAGAAGTGAATTCTTCACTACTGTTGTATCCTTTGCTTGATAAAGACCTTTTGGTCGAAATGTTGTTGTGTATTGTTATTGTATTTTCTGAAACTACACTACTTTTTTACGTGTTTCATCATTGCTACATAGTTTTACTGCAGTCTTCCTTGTATCGATAATTTATAAAAGTATAAATATATGGCAGGGCAAGAACACGATGGATAGATAACATCTCAGAGTCCCTGCGAAAGGCAACATCACGCGCAACACACCTGGCACAAGATAGAAAACTAAATCTCCTCACGACGCTTTACGGCAAATGTGGTTAAGATAAGAGTATAAATATAAGTGGAACAGAGATGAAGTTTACCTTTCCCTGTGTGCCATGACTCTGCCAGAAATGGCCTTGTCCGTCATATAAATTGTGAGCCTGGTCTTCCCGGGATGACACTGTCAAGAGTTTTACACAAGCATGCCAACTGTTGACTGTTGATCCCTTTGGGGTCTGTAATGGGGTCACCCTGTTGTGTCGACCAGGTTTTCCAGCAAAACATGGCTCACTCCCTGTGACAGACAAGAGGAAACACATCAAATGAAGACAATATAAACAAATTGATACTGTTGCATAAACAAATTGATACTGTTGCATAAATAAATTGATACTGTTGACATAAACAAAATGAAATGTTGACAGATAACAAATTTCGTTGATGGCTAGATTTACAGCGGTCAAACAATTGAAGACTGGCATAAACAAATTGATACTGCTGGCATAAACAAATTGATACTGCTGGCATAAACAAATTGATACTGTTGGCATAAATCAAATGTTGACAGATATTACTGATTCTTCAAGTTATGAGTCACAACCGCAAAGAAAATAAGATGACAACGCAGCGCCAGGTCAGTGAGCGGCACTGACCAAGATCTTACTCAACCACCACATGGTGACCATGGAAACAGATTCGACCATTGTAGTCAGGTAGGGATAAAAAAGGCAGCTACCCACACCAGTAGGTAGCAATGTAAACGCTGCCATGAATATTATGAAATTGGGTAGCACACAAAGTGAGTAATAACTCAAATCTTCTAAACCTGTGATATAGAACAGAACAGTACAGTCAAGGCGGCTCGTCATTAAGGGCCAGTAAGGCCCGGCCCCACACAAAACAAAATGAGTAACGTGTACTATTATTTTAGAAATTATTTGTTAATAAATATTACTTTTAAACTTGACACTGATTAGCTTTGAACGTTGAATATATAACAATAAATTATAAATATTATATCATAATAATATAACAATCATAATAATATATAAAATAGCATTATTAAAAAATATTATATACAGTCTGAAATTCAGCGTCTTTCCTTTAATGCTTCTGCATATTACAGCGCACTATTTTTCGGATCGTTTTAAAAGATGTCTATCTACAATGTAACATTGTGACCTCTGACCTTTACTTGCAAAATGATAATTGCCAAAACAATGACGTCATTTTCATTCAATCTATAGCTAAATTCATTCTTACGCGGTCAACCCATTTCACAGATAAACGAGGCCCTTGATTAAATGGTCCATTAATTATCAATTGAATCCCAATTATATATAAAAATAGTATAAAATTATAGAAAATAATAGAAATAAGTAACTAACCATCATAGGTAAGATTAGTTTAAGGTAATCGCCTGTTGCATCAATACATCTTGTCTACAGCAATTTACTTTCGTAAACAGTTCACAAGTTTACCAAGGGAATTATATATTGCAAAATCATCTAATATGTATATAGTCGCGATCGCCTAACTGACAAGAACATGGTTTGTCATGCGGTTTGGGGAACTCGAAATTGGGAGTAACTTTCCGGAACAGACAAATAATAGTAAATACTCCAAAACCATGATTTTTACAAAATTTGTGTCTGGTCCCACCAAGAAAAATGACCACGAGCCACCACTGAGTATAGCTATCAGTTATTCGTTAAGGACTATCATCACAGCACTCCAGACATGCCCATAGATGTTCCGATGCCAGCCTTAACAAATTTAGCAACATCCAGCCGCCCAACACGCCAGTTCAATGGTGATTAATCAATCTTTTTGCATATTTGGTATGTTGTTCTTTTTGGGTTGTATCAATATCAACATCCATCTCTCTCAATCTGGTCAGTGGCTGGAATTCACAACCCTAAAACTCCACTGTTCGTAAAGACTCAATGCGTTAAAAATGTCATTTCAGTCCATTGCAGTATAAGACAAGAAAGGATAGCTAATGCCATATAATGTAGTCTATTGCAGTATAAGATACTAATAACCTTCTAACCATATGATGTAGTCCATTAATATTGGTTATTGGTTACTAAACTGACGTCATTGCACTCCGGCAGACCCATAGGTGCTCAGTCTCCCCAACAGATATCGAAGAGTATGCATACTGATGTTTCTCGCTGATTAAACACACCTCTCACTCTGCCTCTCAGGCATCCAGTTCGACTTGTACAACGGGTAACTCCAAACTGCCTAAATCGCTTGATTGATTCAACATTGATTTTACTGTCCTCATCCAGCAGACAGTCGTGAAGAGACTGAAGAATATCCCCCGTATCCATCTTCAACTCCCCAACAATCGATGCTGTTGATGCAAGCCTGTTCGCTCTCTCATTACCGAAACACCCATTAGAAGAAATGTATCAACAAAACTATCCTTCAACTAACATTGAATATTTGAGTGCACAAGTAACTAGCTAACACTGAATATTTGAGTGCACAAGTAACTCGAGTTAACATTGAATATTTGAGTGCACAAGTAATAGGTAATACTGTAATATTTGAGTGCACAAGTAACTAGCTAACACTGAATATTTGAGTGCACAAGTAACTAGCTAACATTGAATATTTGAGTGCACAAGTAACTAGCTAACATTGAATATTTGAGTGCACAAGTAACTGGTTAACATTGAATATTTGAGTGCACAATAACAGTTAACATTAATATTTGAGTGCACAAGTAACTGGTTAACATTGAATATTTGAGTGCACAAGTAACTGGTTAACATTGAATATTTGAGTGCACAAGTAACTGGTTAACATTGAATATTTGAGTGCACAAGTAACTGGTTAACATTGAATATTTGAGTGCACAAGTAACTGGTTAACATTGAATATTTGAGTGCACAAGTAACTGGTTAACACTTAATATTTGAGTGCACAAGTAACCGGTTAACATTGAATATTTGAGTGCACAAGTAACCGGTTAACATTGAATATTTGAGTGCACAAGTAACTGGTTAACATTGAATATTTGAGTGCACAAGTAACCGGTTAACATTGAATATTTGAGTGCACAAGTAACTGGTTAACATTGAATATTTGAGTGCACAAGTAACTGGTTAACATTGAATATCTGAGTGCACAAGTAGGTGGCCCCAATGAAAGATAACTGACATTAGTTCACATTGAGATCAAAACCAACCTGGTTTTTGGGATCCGGTTAAATGGATGTTTGTGTGAGCGGCTAATCTTAAAACAACTCTCACAAAGATCAAAGTGTTCACAGGTCTGACAGTGGAATCTTGGACCAATGATGGGTTTGGCAAAACAGCTGCTACATCTGTAAACACAAGACAGACATAGTTTGTTGAATGTTGAAAGATATGAAATACAAATCTAGGCAGTTTGATACAAAACAAGGACAGAGAAAAACCAACATTTCAACTAAAATATCTTTATATAGCTCAGAAACACATGAAATATTTGTAAAAACCCCTAAATTATAGAATATATATCCCCATCAAATATGTCCCCAGCTAAACATATATGAGGAAAATAAGTCATAAATATGTCCCCAGCTAAAGATATATCAGGAAAATAAGTCATAAATATGTCCCCAGCTAAAGATATATCAGGAAAATAAGTCATAAATATGTCCCCAGCTAAAGATATATCAGGAAAATAAGTCATAATATGTCAGCTAAAGATATATCAGAAATATGTGTATTCTTTCTGTTTTACTTGTCTTCCTTGTTCTACAGGATGTTCAAGATAAAAGCATCCCCATTGACAAATTAAAAGTGGTCAGGTACGCATTGCGTTCTGTCTATTTACTATTTAAACGGGTTCTTACTAGCTCGTCCTTCATCACCATCGCTCATCACCCTTCCCTATAATTACACACTACAAAAAGACTCGCTCACTTGGCCTATACTACGTCATAATTGAACCATCTCATTTTCATAAACATATGCCAGATTGGTTCCCTTGACCGGCTACATTTATCTTGAACACCCTGTATCAGTATATATCCGTTATATGAGAACTATCATTATAGCACTCCGGACATGTTTATAACTGCTCGATCTAGTTATCAGTTATATCTCTCCACTTCTCTACAAACCACACTCTACCTTCTCAACCAATCTTCCCATCTCTACAAACCAGATATCTCTCCCACTCTCTCTACAAACCAGATTCTACTCTCTACCCATCTCTCTACTCTATCACAAACCAGATATCTCTCCCACTCTCTCTACAAACCAGATATCTCTCCCACTCTCTCTACAAACCATATCTCTCCCACTCTCTTTACAAACCATCATCTCTCCCACTTCTCTCTACAAACCACTTTTCTCTCCCTCTCTACAAACCATCTCACTTCTCTAAAACCATCTATCTCTCCCACTCTCTCTACAAACCATCCATTCTCTCCATCATCCCCCTCTCTCTACAAACCACCTATCTTCCTCTCAAACCACTCATCTCTCTACAAACCAGTATCTCTCCCACTCTCTCTACAAACCATATCTCTCCACTCTCTACAAACCATCTCCACTTCTACAAACCATATCTCTCCCACTCTCTCTACAAACCACCTCATCTCTCACCCACTCTCCCCCATCTCCCCATACAAACCATCTCTCCTCTCTCTACAAACCAAACCATCTCTCCCACTTCTCTACAAACCACTATCTCTCCCACTCTCTACAAACCATTTATTCTCTCCCACTCTCTCTACAAACCATATCTCTCCCACTCTCTACAAACCATACTACTCTTCTCTCCACTCTCTCTACAAACCATATCTCTCCCACTCTCTCTACAAACCACCTCACTCTCTCTACAAACCATCTATCTCTCTCCCACTCTCTCTACAAACCACCTATCTCTCTCCCACTCTCTCTACAAATCACCTCTCCCCCCTCTCTACAAACCACCTATCTCTCCCACTCTCTCTACAAACCACCTCATCTCCCTCACTCACAAACCACCTACTCTCTCTACAAACCACCTCACTCTCTCTACAAACCACCTCATCTCTCTCCCACTCTACTCTACTAAACCACCTATCTCTCTCCCACTCTCTCTACAAACCACTTCACTCTCTCTCTGTCTACTTACGAAATGTGAGGATGAGTACTAGGTACCAGTTCCATCTCTGAGATAACTCCTGTCCAATGAGGTTGTTGTGGAAAGTCGACAGTGATGTCTCTACCATTTGGTAATATTGCTGAATGCAAAGAACAAAGATAGAACAGAAATAACTATGAAACAACAGATGTTACAACACAAATGTAGAAAACATGTACAAACAAAGTACTATAGTTTTACAAAATACAGAAACAGTGATGATATACAGCAACGTTTCGACCCAAAGGCCTTTATCAAGCAAACGATACAACAAGAATGACGGATTTCGAGGAACACTACAAATGGACGATTACATATGGAAACATTCAACCTATCTAATGAAAACCTGGGAAAAAAAACGAATAACGAAATGAGTGCAACACAAAACCAGAAGTGGAAAAGAAGAGAAACAATAAACAATTAAGTGAATATATATAACTTATATATATGAAGTAAATACACATATAGATTACAAGGCATGAGATAAGAAAGTACTAAGAAGCATAGGAATGTAATGCGGTGAGTCGACCAACCAAGTTTTACTGCAGTCTTCCCCTTTTTCAACACAAATGTAACATGTTTAGTTACACAAGACTCAATAATCATAGAAACACTAGATACAACCTGCTGCCTTGTAGTTTGGCTGGGGACACAAAGGCTAACGGAGAGTGAACCCAGTAAACGCTGGTTGCAATCGGACACTTCACTGAAGGATAAGCACTAGAGCTCCCAAATGGTACTGAACGATGTGACGTAAAACACGTTATTGTCAACAGCTGTTTATATATCACAATCATCATCATCAGGTGCCGTCTCCACATAGAAGGTTGGCTGCAATGAATCTCCAGCATCCTCTGTCTTTCGCTTGGTGTTGCACACTGCCAGACTGTAACCTGTCCATTTCTTAAAGTTTCCCCCCACTTATCTCTAGGTCTTCTCCTTGCTCTTCCCCTCAACTTTCCCTCTAGTAAATGTTTTATCATTGTGTCATGTCTTGTTATGTGCCCAAAATACTTTACTTGTCTGAATTTTATTTCTCTTAATAATTGTTTCTTCATGCCTAGTTTTCCTAAAACTTGTTTATTTGTCTGATTTTCTGTCCATGAAACTCTGCCTATTCTTCTATATATCCACATCTCAAATGCATCAATTCTGTCTTCTGTTTGTTCATTGTCCATGTTTCGAGCCATACATTAATATAGGATATATATAGCATTTGATCATTCTCATTTTAACCTGTTTGTAATTTGTTTGGATGTCAGTAACTTTCTCATACTATTGAAATTATCCTTGGCCATTCCTATTCTCTTTTTAATTTCTGTTATACATCTGCCATCATCTGTTATCATCTGACCGAGATATAAGAAGCTTTTTACTTGATGTAGTAATTCTCCATGTATTTTATATTCATTTTAGGTTTCTCCATTTCCTTGTTGATCACCATAGTTTTTGTTTTCTGTATGATATCACAATAAGAATGATAAAAATGGCAGACAAAGAACGATCGATCGATCGAGAGAGAAACACTAGATACTGACTATAAAAATATTGGTAATCAAGTATTAGAAGCTGTTGTATAAGGAATTCATACAACAATGAAATAACAGGACACATAACACTCAAGAACTTCATAGCATAAGTTATATAGAGATATATATAGTGTTAGCATAAGTTGGTGGCGTCTGTGGCTTAGAGGTTAGTGACTCAGTCTATTAACCCCGACGTTCTGAGTTTGAATCACGCTGCGGACAGTTTGGTTGCACATTGTTTAGTGTGGATTTTAACAAAAGGACGATGGTACCACCCGCTCAGAAAGCAATGGCAAACTACTGAACTTAATAATGCCTAGAAAATCACAAACAGCGTTAAAAGCTGGGGTTGATTCGCAAAGTCCTGTAAAGGATATGCAATTAACTTTTAGCATAAGTTATATATTGAGATATATATATAGTGTTATCATAAGTTATATTGTGAGATAGTGTTAACGCTACATTTTTCAGACCACCAACAGCATATTATGGCTGATGTCATCAACAACATCACAAAAGAACAGAGCATGACAGCTGTATTGACACACAGAACAGTGCACGACATCTGTATTCACCCATAGAACAGAGCATGACAGCTGTATTAACACACAGAACAGAGAGCTAGAATAGAACTGCTCAACTTTTATAAATCCAACTTGGAGACTGGACAATATAACTCTGGTTCCTTTACACGTGGGTGTCCTCTCTCTCACCACACACTCTCTCTCAGCCACAAACATGCACACACACAGAAGAAAGACAGAAAAACAGAAAGGGTACTGTATGTACATTTCAAGTATTCAGAACATGACAAGAAAACAAATTCTTTCAGTCGCAGCCAATACCAACAACATGACAGAAATCTACCTGCTACAACACCAACAACAAGACAGAAACCTACCTGCTACAACACCAACAACAAGACAGAAATCTACCTGCTACAACAACACCAACAACAAGACAGAAATCTACCTGCTACAACAACACCAACAACAAGACAGAAATCTACCTGCTACAACAACACCAACAACAAGACAGAAATCTACCTGCTACAACACCAACAACAAGACAGAAACCTACCTGCTACAACACCAACAACAAGACAGAAATCTACCTGCTACAACAACACCAACAACAAGACAGAAATCTACCTGCTACAACACCAACAACAACAAGACAGAAATCTACCTGCTACAACAACACCAACAACAAGACAGAAATCTACCTGCTACAACACCAACAACAAGACAGAAATCTACCTGCTACAACAACACCAACAACAAGACAGAAATCTACCTGCTACAACAACACCAACAACAAGACAGAAATCTACCTGCTACAACAACACCAACAACAAGACAGAAATCTACCTGCTACAACAACACCAACAACAAGACAGAAATCTACCTGCTACAACAACACCAACAACAAGACAGAAATCTACCTGCTACAACAACACCAACAACAAGACAGAAACCTACCTGCTACAACAACACCAACAACAAGACAGAAACCTACCTTCTACAACACCAACAACAAGACAGAAATCTACCTGCTACAACACCAACAACAAGACAGAAATCTACCTGCTACAACAACACCAACAACAAGACAGAAATCTACCTGCTACAACAACACCAACAACAAGACAGAAACCTACCTGCTACAACACCAACAACAAGACAGAAATCTACCTGCTACAGCACCAACAACAAGACAGAAACCTACCTGCTACAACAACACCAACAACAAGACAGAAACCTACCTGCTACAACAACACCAACAACAAGACAGAAATCTACCTGCTACAACAACACCAACAACAAGACAGAAACCTACCTGCTACAACAACACCAACAACAAGACAGAAATCTACCTGCTACAACAACACCAACAACAAGACAGAAATCTACCTGCTACAACAACACCAACAACAAGACAGAAATCTACCTGCTACAACAACACCAACAACAAGACAGAAATGTACCTGCTACAACAACACCAACAACAAGACAGAAACCTACCTGCTACAACAACACCAACAACAAGACAGAAATCTACCTGCTACAACAACACCAACAACAAGACAGAAACCTACCTGCTACAGCACCAACAACAAGACAGAAATCTACCTGCTACAGCACCAACAACAAGACAGAAACCTACCTGCTACAACAACACCAACAACAAGACAGAAACCTACCTGCTACAACAACACCAACAACAAGACAGAAATCTACCTGCTACAACAACACCAACAACAAGACAGAAACCTACCTGCTACAACAACACCAACAACAAGACAGAAATCTACCTGACAATCAACACCAACAACAAGACAGAAATCTACCTGCTACAACAACACCAACAACAAGACAGAAATGTACCTGCTACAACAACACCAACAACAAGACAGAAACCTACCTGCTACAACAACACCAACAACAAGACAGAAATCTACCTGCTACAACAACACCAACAACAAGACAGAAATCTACTTGCTACAACAACACCAACAACAAGACAGAAATCTACCTGCTACAGCACCAACAACAAGACATAAATCTACCTGCTACAACAACACCAACAACAAGACAGAAATCTACCTGCTACAACAACACCAACAACAAGACAGAAATGTACCTGATACAACAACACCAACAACAAGACAGAAATCTACCTGCTACAACACCAACAACAAGACAGAAATCTACCTGCTACAACACCAACAACAAGACAGAAATCTACCTGCTACAACAACACCAACAACAAGACAGAAATCTACCTGCTACAGCACCACCAACAACAAGACAGAAATCTACCTGCTACAACAACACCAACAACAAGACAGAAATCTACCTGCTACAACAACACCAACAACAAGACAGAAATGTACCTGCTACAACAACACCAACAACAAGACAGAAATCTACCTGCTACAACACCAACAACAAGACAGAAATCTACCTGCTACAACACCAACAACAAGACAGAAACCTACCTGCTACAACACCAACAACAAGACAGAAATCTACCTGCTACAACACCACCAACAACAAGACAGAAATCTACCTGCTACAACACCACCAACAACAAGACAGAAACCTACCTGCTACAACAACACCAACAACAAGACAGAAACCTACCTGCTACAACACCAACAACAAGACAGAAATCTACCTGCTACAACACCAACAACAAGACAGAAATCTACCTGCTACAACAACACCAACAACAAGACAGAAACCTACCTGCTACAACAACACCAACAACAAGACAGAAATCTACCTGCTACAACAACACCAACAACAAGACAGAAACCTACCTGCTACAACAACACCAACAACATGACAGAAATGTACCTGCTACAACAACACCAACAACAAGACAGAAATCTACCTGCTACAAAACCAACAACAAGACAGAAATCTACCTGCTACAACAACACCAACAACAAGACAGAAATCTACCTGCTACAACAACACCAACAACAAGACAGAAATCTACCTGCTACAGCACCAACAACAAGACAGAAATCTACCTGCTACAACAAGACAGAAATGTACCTGCTACAACAACACCAACAACAAGACAGAAATCTACCTGCTACAACACCAACAACAAGACAGAAATCTACCTGCTACAACAACACCAACAACAAGACAGAAATCTACCTGCTACAACAACACCAACAACAAGACAGAAATCTACCTGCTACAGCACCAACAACAAGACAGAAATCTACCTGCTACAACACCAACAACAAGACAGAGATGTACCTGCTACAACAACACCAACAACAAGACAGAAATCTACCTGCTACAACAACACCAACAACAAGACAGAAATGTACCTGCTACAACAACACCAACAACAAGACAGAAATGTACCTGCTACAACAACACCAACAACAAGACAGAAATGTACCTGCTGCAACAACACCAACAACAAGACAGAAATCTACCTGCTACAACACCAACAACAAGACAGAAATCTACCTGCTACAACACCAACAACAAGACAGAAATCTACCTGCTACAACAACACCAACAACAAGACAGAAATCTACCTGCTACAACAACACCAACAACAAGACAGAAATCTACCTGCTACAACAACACCAACAACAAGACAGAAATCTACCTGCTACAACAACACCAACAACAAGACAGAAATCTACCTGCTACAACAACAACACCAACAACAAGACAGAAATCTACCTGCTACAACAACACCAACAACAAGACAGAAATCTACCTGCTACAACAACACCAACAACAAGACAGAAACCTACCTGCTACAACAACACCAACAACAAGACAGAAATCTACCTGCTACAACAACACCAACAACAAGACAGAAATGTACCTGCTACAACAACACCAACAACAAGACAGAAATGTACCTGCTGCAGCACCAACAACAACAAGACAGAAATGTACCTGCTACAGCACCAACAACAACAAGACAGAAATGTACCTGCTACAGCACCAACACTGGAGTGATTCACTGATCCCCACTTGTAGGTTGGTTTGCTCACAGATGGTTTCACTCTGACTTGATCTCCGACTTTGATAGTTAGTCCAGAGTCTGCGAACATATAGTTGACATGGTCAGGTGAACAAATGTTACAGTTATAGTTAGTCCAGAGTCTGGGAACATATAGTTGACATGGTCAGGTGAACAAATGTTACAACTACTTTAGTGAGTTCTTTACTTTACAGGCAACTACTTTAGCCAGTACTTCACTATACAAGCAACTACTTTAGCCAGTACTTCACTATACAAGCAACTACTTTAGCTAGTACTTCACTATACAAGCAACTTGTCTCAACTTTATAACATGGTAGGTCAGTGTGCGCACAAGATGCTAGTTGATTAGAGACTATAAACTAACTATATAATATTTGTTGACAAAGCATATCATATTTATCCACAAAACTTGTTACAAATTACATTGATATCATTGTCACAAAGTTTGGCAAATTGATCAGAAAAATCGCCTGTGTGGTGCCGGGGCCCGTAAGGGAAGCAAAGAATAGTACCACTGCAACCTACAATGCATGTCGTAAGAGGCGAGTGATGAAGGCCCTAAGGATGCTACCTAGTAAATAAAAGCTGCGAGAAATTGGATGTGCTGGCCTACTTGTAAGCGCATAACTGGCACAACGTACAATCGCTCTTAGGCTCAGATCACATACAAATCACACAAGAGTGGTAGACAAGTGGTCGATATGGAGCGTTCGAAGAAGATCAGAAAAATAGGCAACATTCCGAGATGAACACTTAGTTCAATATTGACAAGATAAGTCAGACATGTTGGTAAGTAACACTTTCACATAGTATTATATATATAAGGGAAGATTACAGTAAAACTATGTAGCACTGGTGAAACACGTAGAAACAAAGTACTGTAGTTTTACAAAATACAAAAACAGTGACAATACACATGAATGTTTCTACCAAAAGGCCTTTATCAAGTAAAGGAAACAACAGAAGTGAATAATTTCATTTCTTTCACAGCATACTACTTATAGAATATAACAACAATGTATTGTTTTTGTAAATTAGAGTATATTGTTTTTGTAAAATTAGAGTATATTGTTTTTGTAAAATTAGAGTATATTGTTTTTGTAAAATTAGAGTATGTTGTTTTTCTGGTTTGTAAAACTAGAGTATATTGTTTTTATGTTTCACCAGTGCTACATAGTTTCAGAGAGCAATAATAATCAGAATAATGATAAATGAAGAAAGAATTCTAGACAATACTACACTGACTGACCAATGGTCAAGTTTGTGAAGCCTAGACTATGATAACGTAACCGCCCGAGTGGTTACCGGGCCCAAGTTTGGGGTGTAAAGAATAGAACCACTGTTACCTGCCACGCATGTCGTAAGAGGCACTAAGGAGGTTTGGCTGAAATCGGATGCACATGTCCTAAACGGTAGAAATATATGCGTTTAGGGGCCTACCAAACCAATGTGCAACGTATACACGTTCTTGGCAAAGATCAAACATATCACTAAGTGTGATTAAAATTGGTCGTAAAGAACAACGAAGAAGAAGAAGATAACGTAACAAACAATTCTAGAACATTCTACACTAACTGACCGATAGCCGAGTTTGTAAAGCCTAGAATCTCGATGTGAATATACCGCACCCAATATGTGCTACCCTTCCGTTGCCAATATGCCTGGACATTTAGCTCATGGAGTCCATCTTGGTCCAGCTGAAAGATAGTAAACAAATTTTGTAATCAATATTTTTAGCCCATCAGAAATCTATTACAACATCATTTATCAACTGCCCAGACACTTGTTCCACGACGGTTTTCTCCAGCCCTTCGTGTCTCTTTATATGTCCAAAATAGATATCAAGCTTATAACAACAATCAAACATACAAAAATCAAAGATGGTTTACAAATCAAAGTCGATTAATGTGAAAACATACAAAGATCAAAGATCGCTTGCAAATTGAAGTCAATTAATGAGAAAACATACAAAGATGGTTTACAAATTGAAGTCGATTAATGAGAAAACATACAAAGATGGTTTGCAAATTGAAGTCGATTAATGAGAAAACATACAAAGATGGTTTGCAAATTGAAGTCGATTAATGAGAAAACATACAAAGATGGTTTACAAATTGAAGTCAATTAATGAGAAAACATACAAAGATGGTTTGCAAATCAAAGTCGATTAATGAGAAAACATACAAAGATGGTTTGCAAATTGAAGTCAATTAATGAGAAAACATACAAAGATGGTTTACAAATTGAAGTCAATTAATGAGAAAACATACAAAGATGGTTTGCAAATTGAAGTCAATTAATGAGAAAACATACAAAGATGGTTTGCAAATTGAAGTCGATTAATGAGAAAACATACAAAGATGGTTTACAAATTGAAGTCGATTAATGAGAAAACATACAAAGATGGTTTACAAATTGAAGTCAATTAATGAGAAAACATACAAAGATGGTTTACAAATTGAAGTCAATTAATGAGAAAACATACAAAGATGGTTTGCAAATTGAAGTCGATTAATGAGAAAACATACAAAGATGGTTTACAAATTGAAGTCGATTAATGAGAAAACATACAAAGATGGCTTGCAAATCGAAGTCAATTAATGAGAAGAACTAGTGTAACAAAATGTCATATCACCTTTGTGACCTTGCCAATGTCACCTTGATGTACCTCCTCATAAGTTCGACAACACCTGACCATCATTCCTATCTGTATCTTCTGTCTGACATACATGGCATAATCATCTGTGTTGACAAAGTTGCTCCTCTTCTTGAACTCTGACCCACAGGCTTGTACTAGAACTGGTTCCAGAGCTGGTGTCTGCTGGTTGGGGCAGATTTACAATAGTTGAGAGAAATTCTATATGTACAATATACATACAATATAGCGGAAAATCATAACGACAGAGATGAGGTGTCTTAAAAGAGCTGCAGGTGTGACAATAAGAGACAAAATTAGAAATGAAGAAATCAGAAGAAGACTGGATGTAAAACCAGTCATGCAATTCATAAAAGAACAACAGATTAAATGGTTTGGACACCTGACCAGAATGCCCTGGTATCATCTACCACAGAGAGCCACACAGAAAAAGTATAATGAGTACAAAGCAAGAGGAAGACCACGCAAAAGATGGAGCAACAGCATCAAAAACAGCCTTACAAAAATTAATATCAGCTTACAAAGTGCCTTAAAACAAGCCCACATAAGATCACTACGTCCCCAACACTTCTATAAAGAAGTAAATGGTGGAAGAGAAGAACAAGCCAACATAAGATCACTACGTCCCCCCCAACACTTCTATAAAGAAGTAAATGGTGGAAGAGAAGAACAAGCCCACATAAGATCACTACGTCCCCAACACTTCTATAAAGAAGTAAATGGTGGAAGAGAAGAACAAGCCCACATAAGATCACTACGTCCCCCCCAACACTTCTATAAAGAAGTAAATGGTGGAAGAGAAGAACAAGCCTACATAAGATCACTACGTCCCCCAACACTTCTATAAAGAAGTAAATGGTGGAAGAGAAGAACAAGCCCACATAAGATTACTACGTCCCCCCCAACACTTCTATAAAGAAGTAAATGGTGGAAGAGAAGACGATATATAATATAATAGTAGAGAGAAAATCTATATGTACAATACACAATTAATCAACGTATAAATACACACAACACACAATCATTATGTAAATTACACACACCACATAGGAAAAGTAATATGAACACACACACACACAATATAAAATAATATATATGTCTGATCATGCATGTTGCTAATGTTAATACAATATCATTTATAAATATTATACAGATGACAGATTCTAAACATGGTACAGATGACAGACTCTAAACATGGTACAGATGACAGACTCTAAACATGGTACAGATGACAATCTCTAAACATGGTACAGATGACAATCTCTAAACATGGTACAGATGACAGACTCTAAACATGGTACAGATGACAGATTCTAAACATGGTACAGATGACAGATTCTAAACATGGTACAGATGACAGATTCTAAACATGGTACAGATGACAGACTCTAAACTTGGTACAGATGACAATCTCTAAACTTGGTACAGATGGCAGACTCTAAACATGGTACAGATGGCAGACTCTAAACATGGTACAGATGACAGACTCTAAACATGGTACAGATGACAATCTCTAAACATGGTACAGATGACAGACTCTAAACATGGTACAGATGACAATCTCTAAACTTGGTACAGATGGCAGACTCTAAACATGGTACAGATGACAATCTCTAAACTTGGTACAGATGACAGACTCTAAACATGGTACAGATGACAATCTCTAAACTTGGTACAGATGGCAGACTCTAAACATGGTACAGATGACAGACTCTAAACTTGGTACAGATGACAGACTCTAAACATGATACAGATGACAATCTCTAAACATGGTACAGATGACAGACTCTAAACTTGGTACAGATGACAGACTCTAAACATGATACAGATGACAATCTCTAAACTTGGTACAGATGGCAGACTCTAAACATGGTACAGATGACAGACTCTAAACATGGTACAGATGACAGACTCTAAACATGGTACAGATGACATACTCTAAACATGGTACAGATGACAGACTCTAAACATGGTACAGATGACATACTCTAAACATGGTACAGATGACAGACTCTAAACATGGTACAGATGACAGACTCTAAACTTGTTACAGATGACAGACTCTAAATATGGTACAGATGACAATCTCTAAACTTGGTACAGATGACAGACTCTAAACATGGCACAGATGACAATCTCTAAACTTGGCACAGATGACAATATCTAACAAGAAGAGACCATCAATTGTGGACTCACATCAAATCCTTCATATTCATCGTAGCCATCCGAGACGGAATCACTGTCAGAATATCCATCCTCAGAGGAGCCAACATCAGTGTCAGAGTCCTCATTACCAGAGCTGGGATGTTCCAGCAACCAGCTAACTACAGCTTCCACTGTTGGAGTCTCAACGCCAGACAATAAGCCAGCACCTGTTGGTAAGTAGACACCAAGGACTCAAACATAATCTCAACACAAGACTGATGACATTCAAATTTCACATGACATTCGCATGTCCAGCGCCTGCACGCACGCCCATGCCCACACGCCACACAATACTACATGTCCAGTAAATATATATATATATATATATATATATATATATATATATATATATATATATATATATATATATATATAAATGCTACACACAATACTACATGTCCAGAATATATATATATATATATATATATATATATATATATATATATATATCGGCTCACACACAATACTACATGTCCAGAATATATATATATTCTGGACATGTAATATGTGTCGTAGTAGTGAGACATCATGAGTGCGCTGAACATGTGAATGATATATATATATACTAGCAGTTTTACCCATTCTTTACACTGGGAATTTAGTTGCATATTAAAAAAACATGCCCGTTGCCTCAAAATCAGCTTCTTTCCCATTAAAAACAATAGGTTTTCTATCCATGCTTGGGTAGGAAAACTTGTCGGTTGACCACATAAGATTAAAATGTCGCTCATTCCGATTTTCCAGAATTCCCATGATTATCCCAGATTACAATAGAATTCCCGTGAAAGTTGACAACAATTTGCAAATTGAATTTGTTCAGTGTCAGTTCTATCGCTGCAAATGAAATTTCTGTAGTTCTCATAATCAAATGTGTTAATAAAAATAAAATGTAAAAAAAAAATTGTTTACCTTCCCGTGAATTGAACATGTGGTCTCCAGCATAGCAGCAGAATGTATGCATTTGGCCACCAACAGGCATGTTGAAATACAAATAAATATGTTCGTATTCGTGTGACTGCTGTGAGTATCACATCACCGGAATATAACAACATGACTGCTTTGCGTATCATGTGATCGGAACGCAAAACGTGGAAACGTTAATTCAGTGATTTCTGTACATTGTCCATTTGTGTTAAGTTGGAATATGGTAATAGAAACAAACAAATAGTCCAGTTTTATAATTTTTACATCTTCCCATCTATGAAAGCTACCCTCTTGCCAAATTTCAAGTCCGTAGGATGTCCAGATATCTTCAAATAATTGGAACAGATATATATACAATTCTATTCATCTTTGTCTTATATAGATATTTCACACAACATTACATGTTTGGGGGTCTCTGTGGCTGAGTGGTTAAGCCCTTTGCCTTGTGAGTCGAAGGTCGTGGGTTCGAATCCGGACCGCGCCTTTCTGTTCACGAGTGCAGTTTTTCCAGAGACCCTAGGATTGTTGCCGGAGCTACGGAGTTTGTGCAATACTCTCGGCAGGTGGCATGCCATTTCTGCGGAGAGGGACCGAGCCATATGGGGTAAAACCCGTGCAATGAAGTCAATCCTTCGGCTTTAAACCCTTTATAGATGTCCAAGATCTCCATCGATAATCATCTACTAAATCAAGTAAAAGATTTCACATACCTGGGGAGCATTTTTTCAGCAAATGGAAGAATAACTAATGAAATTCAACACAGATGCAACAAAGCAAATCAAATGATAGGGCAAATGGCGCCAATTTTAAGATGCAAACACATCACCATGAACACAAAAAGAGCAATGTTCAACACAATCTTTCTCCCACACTATGTTACGGTGCCAAACCTGGACGCTGACAACAACGATAGAAGAAAACTAGTCACAACAGAGATGAAGTGTCTACGCAGAATGCTGGGTGTAACAAGAAGAGACCGGTTGAGAAATGAAGACATCAGGAAAAAGTGGGTACAACATCAGTACTAGACTTCATCAAGAAACAACAAATTAAATGGTTCGGTCACGTAAGCAGATTACCATCAGACAGTGCACCCCAAAGAGCAATGCTGCTCGGATACAATGGGTACAAACAAAAGGCCGGCCACGCAAAAGATGGACCTCAGAGATAACAGAGGCAGCGAAAGAGACTATCTACGAAGCGCATACTAGGGCCCGTTTTAGAAATCTCTTCCTGACCTGACGCTGTGAGGCATACAGGATTCGGGAAAAGAAAGAAAGAAATACATGTCCACTTAAATATATAAATATATATCAATGATAATATCATATTTTGGTAGCAACTTGCCTAGAGATTTGAGTGCTGTCTCTACACGTTTCCTAGTGAATCCCATTTCCACAATCTGTATAACAATGGGTGATGCAAGGGACTGGGTGGGTTTCATCTTTTTCAATTTCTGTAATCTGGAGACAATGGTTGACTGAGGAGGTGGTAGATAACCAGACAGCAGATTGCTGGCTCCACTCACAGAACCTGTTGCTCCGACAGCAGCTGATAAAGTAGGTATGGGAGGCATGTTGACAAAATCATGGGCATCTTCTTCATCACTACTGTCATCGTTCAGCATGTCTGATGGATGTTGACCTAATTCAGCAGTCAGTTGTTGACAGGCTGCTAATGCTGCAGCCTTACAAAGATACAGATAAAAAAGTACAGAAATATGTAAAGACATACACAACCAAAGAAAATGTATCAAATCACTGACATCATTGGGTACACACTGACGTAGTTGGGTACACACTGACATAGTTGGGTACACACTGATATCATTGGGTACACACTGACATTGATGAGTACACACTGACATAGTTGGGTACACACTGATATCATTGGGTACACACTGATATCATTGGGTACACACTGACATAGTTGGGTACACACTGATATCATTGGGTACACACTGATATCATTGGGTACACACTGACATTGATGAGTACACACTGACATTGCTGGGTACACACTGATATCATTGGGTACACACTGATATCATTGGGTACACACTGACATAGTTGGGTACACACTGATATCATTGGGTACACACTGACATTGCTGGGCACACACTGACATCGATGGGTACACACTAACATCATTGGGTACACACTGACATTGATGAGTACACACTGACATTGTTGGGTACACACTGACATTACATACCCACACTGAGATCCTGGTACACACTGAAATCACTGTGAAAACTGATAGTGTTGGGATGAAAGTGGAGGATATAGAGTGGAAGATAAAGTGGAGGATATAGAGTGGAAGATAAAGTGGAGGATATAGAGTGGAAGATAAAGTGGAGGATATAGAGTGGAAGATGAAGTGGAGGATATAGAGTGAAAGATAAAGTGGAGGATATAGAGTGAAAGATAAAGTGGAGGATATAGAGTGGAAGATAAAGTAGAGGATATAGAGTGGAAGATAAAGTGGAGGATATAGAGTGGAAGATAAAGTGGAGGATATAGAGTGGAAGATAAAGTGGAGGATATAGAGTGGAAGATAAAGTGGAGGATATAGAGTGGAAGATGAAGTGGAGGATATAGAGTGAAAGATAAAGTGGAGGATATAGAGTGGAAGATAAAGTGGAGGATATAGAGTGGAAGATAAAGTGGAGGATATAGAGTGGAAGATAAAGTGGAGGATATAGAGTGGAAGATAAAGTGGAGGATATAGAGTGGAAGATAAAGTGGAGGATATAGAGTGGAAGATAAAGTGGAGGATATAGAGTGGAAGATAAAGTGGAGGATATAGAAAGAAAGATAAAGTGGAGGATATAGAGTGGAAGATAAAGTGAAGGATATAGAGTGGAAGATAAAGTGGAGGATATAGAGTGGAAGATAAAGTGGAGGATATAGAGTGAAAGATAAAGTATGATAGTGGAGGATATATTGAAAAATTACTGCTGTTACCTCCATCTCTTCAACAGTGAAGACAGCTTTGAGAGGAGAGGGCTGTGTAACTGTGATCAGAAGTTGTTGAAGCAGCGTTACCCGTCCTGGTACATCTCCATCTGCATCCTCGTCTACAGTCAGTGATGCTTCCACATGATGAGTCTCCGAAGGGATTGTCTGAGATAAGATATGACGTAGTACATCTTGGTGACTGAATAGTTTAGCCATGGCACCTAGCAGACACAGCCTGATGTACTGCTTGCGAAGTTCCTTGAATGTTAGATGGTTGCCTGCAATCAAGAAAAGTTATGTAGAAGAAGTTTGTTCACAAATATACACACACACAGTGGAACATTCTTTATGATTCTCTCGCCCGCCAGCCCAGCGTGTTCATAGTGCGTTGGATGACGGTGAGAAGCCCCCTGTGAGTGCGGTTCAATTCCGCGGGCTGGCAGACAAGCCACAGGTTTTGGCTGAAATCTGATGCATGTGTCCTAAACATGTAGAAGTCTATGCGTTTAGGGGCCTACCAAACCAATGTGCAGCGTATACGCGTTCTTGGCAAAGATCAAACATATCACAAAGAGTGATTAAAATTGGTAGTAAAGAACGGAAGCAAAAAAAGAAGCCACAGGTTCTCTAGATCTACGGTGTTCGTAGCACCGAACCGAAGGGTTACGATATCTATGGCAACGAGCCGAAAGCTCAAGTGCTTCTGGATCCAAATAAAAAAAGAGATGATTCTCTCATGTATAGAAATATTGTTTACAAAACATAAATACACACATACACATCGGACGTTCTTTATGATTCTCTCGCCCGCCTGCCCAGCGTGTTCACAGCATGTTGGACAGTGGGTGAGAAGCCCCCTGTGAGTGCGGTTCAATTCCGCGGGCTGGCAGACAAGCCACAGGTTCTCCAGTGTTCATGGCACCGAACCGAAGGGTTACGATATCCATGGCACCGAGCGAAAGCTCAACTGCTTCTGGATCCAAAAAAGAGAGATGATTCTCTCATGTATAGAAATATTGTTTACAAAACATAAATACACACACACACATACACACAGCGGAACTTTCTTTATGATTCTCTCATGTATAGAAATATTTATCAAGACAAAATGTTGCTGTTGCAAGCATCAACCATAAAAAACACCAGATGGCCACAGAATGGAGAGCGAACCGAGTAGACGCTGGCTGAAACTGGACACATCACTGAAGGATAAGCACCAGTGCTGAAGATGTGACGTAAAACACACCAATGCTAAGGCTACATGAATCAGAATTCCACATGAATGGAATTTATGGATAAATCTGGTACATCGGTCTGGGCGGTGATCGCGAGAGAGAGAGATTTCATGAGATGTATGTTTGGTGTTCTGTGTGTAGTTTCCAATGTAGTGAGAAATAAAACCACTGTCTCCTCTGCATGTGGTAAAATGAAGCTAAGAGACAATTGGTATGGGGTCAGTGACCTCAAGCTGTAAACACAAAGCAAACAACTATAGAAAGAGAGACAGTAAAATCTAAAAAAATACAGTATCGCAAGATGGAGATTCAGAAAAGGATATCATCGAAAAAATCAAGAAGGCAAGAGAAACTTTTGCGATGCTAAATAAAATTTAGAAAACAAAAGGACTAAATCTTGGGACAAAACTTAAAATATATAGAAGTAATGTACTGGGAGTGCTATTATACAGTAGTGAATGCTGGAAGAAGTAATGTACTGGGTGTGCTATTATACAGTAGTGAATGCTGGAAGAAGTAATATACTGGGAGTGTTATTATACAGTAGTGAATGCTGGAAGAAGTAATATACTGGAAGTGCTATTATACAGTAGTGAATGCTGGAAGAAGTAATGTACTGGGAGTGTTATTATACAGTAGTGAATGCTGAAAGAAGTAATGTACTGGGAGTGTTATTATACAGTAGTGAATGCTGGAAGAAGTAATGTACTGGGAGTGTTATTATACAGTAGTGAATGCTGGAAGAAGTAATATACTGGGAGTGCTATTATACAGTAGTGAATGCTGGAAGAAGTAATGTACTGGGAGTGCTATTATACAGTAGTGAATGCTGGAAGAAGTAATATACTGGGAGTGCTATTATACAGTAGTGAATGCTGGAAGAAGTAATGTACTGGGAGTGCTATTATACAGCAGTGAATGCTAGAAAATGATCCAACACATAATACACAAGTTGGAGACATTTCAGAATAAATGTTTAAGAAGAATTCTGCAAATTTTCTGGCCAAATACCATAACAAATGAGGAGCTTTGAAACGAACAGACTGTGCATCCTTGGAGACCATCAATAAGAGATGAAGATGGAGGTGGTTTGGACATGTATGTCGTATGTCAGTGGGGCATTGGCTAGGACAGCTCTCAGATGGACAGCGGATGGGAAGAGAAGGCCTGGATGTCCAAGGGAAGCATGGAGAAGAACTGGAGTGAGTTGAAGGAGTGTGGCCTGATGTGGGAGACGGTTGATAGAAAGGCAGTAGAACAGCAACAGTGGAGGTCTCTTGTGGAAGCCTTATGTGTCAATCAGGACACGAAGAGGATACAGATAGATAGAAAATCTCATACTTCTAATGAAGATATGAATGTCAGAGTAAAAAGCACAAGATAAAACTGAGCAGGAAGTATTTATCTCTGCATTATGTGCAGTTGAACACAATGAGAACATGATAATGATGATGTACTGACCCAGAGAATCAATACTGCCTGTGCTGGTGGCTAATGGAGCCCTAGGAGTAGTATCTTTATCTCTGTCTGTCCTGACTGCAGCACAGGCTAGACTGCACAACATGGCCCAGTTGGTTAGAGTATCTTCAGTCAGTGGCATTTTTTCCACATGGAAATCCATCAGAGGGATCTACAAGGAATCACATAACATTACATCTTATCTTTGTGATCACATCAAATGTTTCTACTCAATATTTATTCTTTGTCTCAAATACGTTTCATTGTTTGTTAAACCTTATCTAAATGTTATCATATCTTTCTTCTTCTTCTCTTCTCTCGTTCGCCCACTGTTAATTCAGGCGGAAAGTCATGATGCCTGGTATTGCATAAGACTGTTTTTTGGGTGGACCTATATTAACCTTTACATGCATCCCTCAACCGTATGGACAGCCTCGCTGACTTCAGAGGTACTTGAAGTGTAGATCCTTCAAGAGTGATCGTTGCAGGAGACCTGTTGTCTTTGTAACTCTTTCTCGGACAGAGTTAGTTAGTGAAGGCAGAACAGATGCCTTCTCAATCAGCTTTCCTGCCTTTGGTGAGGTCGTTCCATCACATCTAAGATAAACACTCTTTAATTATCTTTTTGTGCCGTAAATTTGGCTTGATCTACACCAAGAACATTAGCTTACTTTGCGCTGACTGGGTGAGGTCGCCCCTTATCATATCTGTACTTTCTCCATGTCCAACCACGCTGCCAATGCCATTAACAAATCTGTTACTACAATTACACATTAACAAATCTGTCTACAATTAACATTACCAAATCTGTTACTACAATAATACATTACCAAATCTGTTACTAAAATTATACATTACCAAATCTGTTACTACAATTATACATTACAAATCTATTACTACAATTATACATTACAAATCTGTTACTACAATTATACATTAACAAATCTGTTACTACAATTATACATTACCAAATCTGTTACTACAATTATACATTAACAAATCTGTTAATACAATTATACATTACCAAATCTGTTACTACAATTATACATTAACAAATCTGTTACTACAACTATACATTAACAAATCTGTTACTACAATTATACATTAACAAATCTGTTACTACAATTATACATTACCAAATCTGTTACTACAATTATACATTACCAAATCTGTTACTACAATTATACATTACCAAATCTGTTACTACAATTATACATTACCAAATCTGTTACTACAATTATACATTAACAAATCTGTTACTACAATAATACATTACCAAATCTGTTACTACAATTATACATTACCAAATCTGTTATTACAATTATACATTACCAAATCTGTTACTACAATTATACATTACCAAATCTGTTACTACAATTATACATTACCAAATCTGTTATTACAATTATACATTACCAAATCTGTTACTACAATTATACATTACCAAATCTGTTACTACAATTATACATTAACAAATCTGTCCCTACAATTATACATTAACAAATCTGTTACTACAATTATACATTAACAAATCTGTTACTACAATTATACATTAACAAATCTGTTACTACAATTATATATTAACAAATCTGTTACTACAATTATACATTAACAAATCTGTTACTACAATTATACATTAACAAATCTGTCCCTACAATTATACATTAACAAATCTGTTAATACAATTATACATTAACAAATCTGTTACTACAATTATACATTACCAAATCTGTTACTACAATTATACATTAACAAATCTGTTACTACAATTATACATTAACAAATATGTTACTACAATTATACATTAACAAATCTGTTACTACAATTATACATTAACAAATCTGTTACTACAATTATACATTAACAAATCTGTTACTACAATTATACATTAACAAATCTGTTAATACAATTATACATTAACAAATCTGTTACTACAATTATACATTACCAAATCTGTTACTACAATTATACATTAACAAATCTGTTACTACAATTATACATTACCAAATCTGTTACTACAATTATACATTAACAAATCTGTTACTACAATTATACATTAACAAATCTGTTACTACAATTATACATTAACAAATCTGTTACTACAATTATACATTAACAAATCTGTCCTACAATTTACATTAACAAATCTGTCCCTACAATTATACATTAACAAATCTTTACTACAATATACATTCCAAATCTGTTATTACAATTATACATTAACAAATCTGTTACTACAATTATACATTACCAAATCTGTTACTACAATTATACATTAACAAATCTGTTACTACAATTATACATTACCAAATCTGTTACTACAATTATACATTAACAGTTCAATCCGAAACAAAATCTCGGATTTTGTTTATATAGTGGTCCCTCCCAAACACGAAAATACACGACTTTTTTTTTACTGTCAGTTTGTAACTTCCTTTACGTTACAACTAATCAACCAATTTTAGAACGGACTTTCGCATCCGGGCATTTACTAACGGAACTACTTTCTTTTAGTCTCTGGACCCGCTTTCTGAAAGGTTGTGTATTTTATCTTAAATTTTGAATTCGTCTGTAAAAATTTCAAAAATTTTCTGAAAATGGCTACTAATTATGACAACGATAGTGACAGCTTTGATATATCTTTTCACGGACATTTCATCGAGTTAGAAAAGGATACACGTGTTATTGATGTGGAAAGTGACATAGATGTTCCTTTCTCTGATTCAGACCACGAGGCTTCAAGTTCTGATGAGGAGACCGTTATTTTGCCGGTTTTTAACTGTGATCGTTGGTGTGATGCCACCTCCCCAGTTGAAGTCGAGCCATTCGTCGAAGACTGTGGGCCTGTGCACGTCTTGAAAGGGAATGCTGATCCATTTGATTATTTTAGCCTGATAGTTAATGAGGATTTCTATCAGTTAGCTGTTGATCAGACCAACTTGTATGCCGTTCAACGTCAGGAAACTACCGGCAATGTTGACAAGTACTGGGTACCTGTAACGCCTTCTGAGATTCATCTGTATATGCACATCAATATCTTGATGGGCATTGTTGTTTTGCCACAGTACAAAATGTACTGGAGCACAGATGATCGATTGAATCAAGTAGGGGTTTCGAAATGTATGTCGAGAAACAGATTTGCTAAAATTTCTCAGTACTTTCACCTGAATGATTAGAGGAATCAGTTCCCAAAGGCCATAGGAACTACGACCGCTGTACAAAGTAAGACCTTTCCTCGACATGGTGAAAAGGAACATAGCTTCATGTTATCGCCCTGGCAGAGATATTAGTGTTGATGAAGCTATGATTCCCTACACTGGTCGTCTTAACTTCAAACAGTATATCAAGGGTAAGCCCAACCCTTGGGGGAATCAAGGTCTGGTGTGCAGCGGACTCGGTTACAGGTTACCTTCTAAACTTCGACGTCTATGTTGGTGCGGTTCATGATCCAATGCCATATGGATCAGGCCATTATGTTGTCTGCAAAGGAACCTTACCTTCACAAATATCATCATTTTTATTATGATAATTACTTCGCTTCTCTACAGCTGGCGGTGGATCTCCTCAACAAGAAGACCTACTCGTGCTCTACAATACGACCAAATCGAAAGGGCTAGCCAGCTGATTGTAAAGCAACTGCTACAAAGCGAATGCAGAAAGGTTCCGTATTATACAGGCAACAGGGGAATATTGTGGCTACTGTCTGGAGGGACAAGAGAATTGTCAATTTGCTGAGCACCAATACTACGCCAGGAGAGACAACAGTATCACGTCGTGCCCATGGTGGTAGACGGGAGTTGCAGGTACCATCAACAGTGGCATCCTATAATAAGTCTATGGGTGGCGTGGATAAGTTTGACCAGCTTTGCTCATATTACACTGTGGGAAGGAAGTCTGTTAAGTGGTGGAGATATCTCTTTAATTTTCTCTTACAGACTTCCATCGTCAATAGCTGGATAATCTATTCCATTTCGCATCGCCCACACCCAAAGGCTAAGGATATTGACCACATAGATTTCAGGCTTGCTCTCTGTGCATCACTCGTGAAGGGCAACATTGTCACGAGGAGAGCTAACCCCTTTTGCCTACAAATGTACCAGTCACTGGCAATCAGACGGCGCACCGCCTTATTCGCATGCCAGGTAAATGCAAATCCTGTTTCTGGTGCCGCAACAGAAAAGCACCCGATGGCAGCAAGAAACGCCCCAGGGAAAGCGTGTACGGGTGTAACATTTGCCAGATACATCTCTGCAAAGGCGAATGTTACTCCAAGTACCATTCCAGCCTGGATATATGACATTTGGTGAGTACACTGTCTTGAACTGTTGAGTCAAATTTTTTTCAAATTTTTTTCTTACCAACTTCTACTGCATTTTTCAATCATTCTTTTTTTTATGTATTCATTTTAATTTAGTTTCCTTTAAACTATGTCCATTTTCTTGTTCACTGACACAAATTTGAGTGTCCTAGGTCAATAGTTTTTGTTATTAATTTTAAAAACATGCTGTGAATGTCAGTGGGTTATTTCCCTTTGTGGGATTTGGGAAGTGATTGTGTAAAATGGTGTGGGTCCAGAGGGTTAACAAATCTGTTACTACAATTATACATTAACAAATCTGTCCCTACAATTATACATTAACAAATCTGTTACTACAATTATACATTAACAAATCTGTTACTACAATTATACATTAACAAATCTGTTAATACACTATACATTAACAAATCTGTTACTACAATTATACATTACCAAATCTGTTACTACAATTATACATTAACAAATCTGTTACTACAATTATACATTAACAAATCTGTTACTACAATTATACATTAACAAATCTGTTACTACAATTATACATTAACAAATCTGTCCCTACAATTATACATTAACAAATCTGTTACTACAATTATACATTAACAAATCTGTTAATACAATTGTTGACAAGTTTATGTAAGAAGAGTTTCAGAGGTTGTAGATAAAAAACAGAACTTACCCTGTTAGCTCTATAGTCTACACAAGAAAGTCTTGCCACTGTTGAAGAAACTTACCCCTGTTAGCTCTATAGTCTACACAAGAAAGTCTTGCCACTGTTGAAGGAACTTACCCTGTTAGCTCTGATAGTCTACACAAGAAAGCCTTGCCACTGTTGAAGCGTACTTGAAGCTTGCCCTGCTAGTAATACAGAGACAGTTCCCAGACCGTGTTCTTCATGTCTGACAAGACTGCCCAAGCGAAGACGTGAGTCTACTCCACCAATAACTGCCAGTGCTGCCATCATTAAGGCTGTTTGACTGATTTCCCCTTCTGCTTCAATCTGTTGTTTGGTGAAGGGGAGAGAAAGAAGAGGGATAACAATAAGGGGAAATAATCATAAAATGTATCAACATAAAAAGGGGGGTAACAATAAGGGAATTAATCATAAATTGTACCAACATAAACAAACTAATTCAATTAAAAAAAAATTGCAGCAAACAAAGGGAATGAATCATGATCTCAAGCAGACATTTTGTGCATGTAATAGAGAGACTGGTGGCATCTGTGGCCTAGGGGTCAGTGACGCGGTCTATTAACCTCGACGTTCTGAGTTCGAATCGTGCTGCGGACAGTTTGGTTGCAAATTGTTCTGCGTGGATTTTAACAAATCGACGATGGCACCACCGCTCAGAAAGCAATGGCAAACTACTGAACGTAAAAGTGGTGCCTAGAAAATTAAAAACAGCGTTACAAAGCTGGGGTTGATTCGTAAAGTCATGTAAATGATATGCAATTAACTTTAATAGAGAGACTGGTCTAATGTAGTCATCACTAGACAGACATTCTGTGCATGTAATAGAGAGACCGGTCTAATGTAGTCATCACTAGACAGACATTCTGTGCATGTAATAGAGAGACTGGATTAATGTAGTCATTATTAGACAGACATTCTGTGCATGTAATAGAGAGGGCCGGTGCTAATGTAGTCATCACTAGACAGACATTCTGTGCATGTAATAGAGAGACTGGTCTAATGTAGTCATTACTAGACAGACATTCTGTGCATGTAATAGAGAGACTAGTTTAATGTAGTCATTACTAGACAGACATTCTGTGCATGTAATAGAGAGATTGGTCTATGACAGAGAATTACACACACACAGACAGACATATGTGTAAGTTTGGCTACAATCCATGTTCTAAATGTGATTAATATTAAACACACATACAGACACACACATATGTGTAAGTTTAGCTACAATCCATGTTCTAAATGTGATTAATATTAAACACACATACAGACACACACATATGTGTAAGTTTAGCTACAATCCATGTTCTAAATGTGATTAATATTAAACACACATACAGACACACACATATGTGTAAGTTTAGCTACAATCCATGTTCTAAATGTGATTAATATTAAACACACATACAGACACACACATATGTGTAAGTTTAGCTACAATCCATGTTCTAAATGTGATTAATATTAAACACACATACAGACACACACATATGTGTAAGTTTAGCTACAATCCATGTTCTAAATGTGATTAATATTAAACACACATACAGACACACACATATGTGTAAGTTTAGCTACAATCCATGTTCTAAATGTGATTAATATTAAACACACATACAGACACACACATATGTGTAAGTCTGTCTGGAATCCTTTTAGTAACTCTGACTTACGTGATGTGTTCTCTTCTCCGCCAACAAAGCCACAATGTTGGGCAGCTGACTGGCTATACACTTGTTGATAGCACTGTTCCATACAGACAATACATGTAGCCTGCGGAGCAGGGCAATCACTTCCTCAGCCATGGTGCTGGTATAAGTTGCAGTCATTGAAACAGGAACATAGTGCTTCTTCTCTTCCTCCACTGGTGAGATAATAGTCTCCAAACAATAAAATGCTATATTATATATATCATATCATATAATGTAATATATATATATATATATATATATATATATATATATATATATATATATATATATATATATATATATATATATATATATATAATATAATTCCTCTCATACTGTTATACGTTACATAGGGCCTGCAAGTAATTTCTCCATATTCTCTATCCTGGGCAACTCGCTCAATCTCCTCCATGGAACTGAGACCGATATTTCTTGCCTCTCTCAGCAAAGTGTGTTTCAGGTCTTCTTAAGTCGTCCTCTCTTTTTGAACCCTTTGCATCCCACTTCAATGCCTGCTTTGATATTCGTTGATCATTTCTCCTCAAGGTGTGTCCAACACATCTCCATCTTCTCTTTCTTATGTTATTTGTGTTTTATAAAACTGTTATATTTTATATACACAACATATACCATATATCAAACTGTTTAGAACTGAATGATCTGTTTAGTTACATTGGTGAAATAATTCAGAATAAGAAAAGGGAAATGCAAAATAAATTGTAGTAAGACGGAACACAATATATCAAATAGTTAAATGAGAAGAAAATTGTCACTTTGCACTCAATTTGAATCTATCTTCTATATCTGTAAGCTATAAGATATCTTTCTATTTATACTACATCTATAATATTACACAATCCAGGAAAGTTTCATCAAGTTGTATAAATAAATACAAACATTTTCAACATTTTTGATGTCAGGAAGTGAAGTCCTTATTTCAAGTTGACATTGCATATAGACAAACTCAGCTGACATTTTTGTGCCGATTTTATCAGTTTACTAAACTGAAATCAGATATGTCCACATGTGAAGCTAGGAAACAGATATGTCCACATGTGAAGCTAGGAAACAGATATGTCCACATGTGAAGCCAGGAAACAGATATGTCCACATGTAAAGCCAGGAAACAGATATGTCCACATGTGAAACCAGGAAACAGATATGTCCACATGTGAAGCTAAGAAACAGATATGTCCACATGTGAAGCCAGGAAACAGATATGTCCACATGTGAAGCCAGGAAACAGATATGTCATCATGTGAAGCTAGGAAACAGATATGTCAACATGTGAGACCAGGAAACAGATATGTCAATATGTGAAACTAAGAAACAGGTATGTCCGCATGTGAAGCCAAGAAACAGATATGTCCACATGTGAAGCCAAGAAACAGATATGTCCACATGTGAAGATTTGTAAATTGATGTCCAACACAGCGTGACACAGAGCTTGGCATTTGTGCTTCTAAGAGTTCAATTATCTTACTTACATGAAGGTGTCAAGGTCATGTCTGTAGCACATCCCATGAGGATAGTTCCAAGAAATGAGAACAATCTTCGGACTATCTCAAGCACACGGCCATTGTCAGAGTAGTGGTCCCATGCTGGCAGCACAGTCCTCAGCAGTTTGAGAATCAACATCTACACACAAATGTCAAGGTTATGTCATGATCAACATCTACATACAAATGTCAAGGTTATGTCATGATCAACATCTACACACAAATGTCAAGGTTATGTCATGATCAACATCTACACACAAATGTCAAGGTTATGTCATGATTAACATCTACACACAAATGTCAAAGTTATGTCATGATCCACATCTACACACAAATGTCAAGGTTATGTCATGATCAACATCTACACACAAATGTCAAGGTTATGTCATGATCCACATCTACACACAAATGTCAAGGTTATGTCATGATCAACATCTACACACAAATGTCAAGGTTATGTCATGATCAACATCTACATACAAATGTCAAGATATCATAAACACAAGATAATTAGACATTTGTCAATGATCGAACATATAGAATTGTCAAGCAACATTAGACATTGTCACCAAACATCGCATTGAATACAATAAATTATCATCATAAACATCTGAATCATTCAATCATTCCGTCCCGAACTTCCGTATGAGTGCACTCAATCGAACATCTGTCTGAATGCATTAAATTCCCTCCAACTTCTGTCTGAATGCATTAAACTTCCCTCCCCAACTTCTGACTGAAAGCATTCAATCGACCCCACCGGACTTCTGTATGATTGCATTCAAACTAAAAACTTACTAGAAACAGTGATACCTATGTTTACCTGGCTAGATACATTATTACCTATGTTTACCTGGCTAGATACATTATTACCTATGTTTACCTGTCTAGATACATTATTACCTATGTTTACCTGTCTATATACAATGTTACCTATGCTTACCTGTCTATATACATTATTACCTATGCTTACCTGTCTATATACATTATTACCTATGCTTACATGTCTATATATAGTGTTACCTATGCTTCATCATTATCAAGGTGCATATCCTTTATAGGACGTTTTCTCTTTGCAGCACATCTGAAATTCACTGTCTCTAGCCAGTTCACCCACTTCGTCGATGGTCATATTCATAGTTTCTTTAATATCTTGTAGCCATCTTCTTCTTGGACTGCCTCTGCGTCCTGGGACCCTGCCCTCTAGTATTGTTCTTTCCAGGCCATCGTGCCGCTTGATGTGACCAAAGTATGTAATTTTTCTGTATAGTATGTTGTTTATCAGCCAATTCTCTTTAACATTTAGTTCTTTCAGGACATCAGTGTTCCTATGCTTACCTGTCTATATACATTGTTACCTACTCTATCTATTCTCTAATCATGTTTTGCCTTACAGCGCCAGGTCGAAAAAAGAGACACCTGGAGCGAGACTCCCTATGCGCTTTGTACAAGGTGGAATTTAGTACCTTCTTACCTGTCTAAATACATTGTTACATATTCTTACCTGTCTAAATACAATGTTACCTGTTCTTACCTGTCTGTAAACATTCTTGGAGTACTTGGAATTGTGATCCTCTTCTAATATCTTCAACAAGAGTGACATCCATCTCGGAGAGCTCAGAGCTTGACACATGATAGCACTGGTTGCCATGCTACGTACAAATCCCAGAGTACACCATTTCATATGTTGCTGACTGGCAATATGGGCCATGGCAGAGTTTGTGTCTGTGAGAAACATTCAATGTTTAGCTAAACAAGTTCATCACTATATGTAGCTGTTACTCAAACAAGCAGGTTGAATTATCAAGTTGTTAGAACAAAAATGTTTTAGAACTATGATTTCTTGATAGTTAGAATAATGATGTCTTAATGTGTTGATGTTTTGTTGGTGAGTTGTTTTGTTGGTGAGTTGATGTTTTATTGGTGAGTTGATGTTTTGTTGGTGAGTTGATGTTTTGTTGATGAGTTGATGTTTTGTTGGTGAGTTGATGTATTGAATTATGATGTGTTGATGTTTTGTTGGTGAGTTGATGATTTGTTGGTGAGTTGATGTGTTGAATTATGATGTGTTGATGTTTTGTTGGTGAGTTGATGTTTTGAATTATGATGTGTGTGTTGATGTTTTGTTGGTGAGTTGATGTTTTGAATTATGATGTGTGTGTTGATGTTTTGAATTATGTTTTGAACGATGATTTATTAATGTTTAGAATGATGTTTTGTCATCATCATCATCAGGTGCCGTGCCGGCTGGCATAGGCGATGATGGATCTCCACAAATCTCTATCTTTGATGTTTGCTATCAATTCACATGTTTTGTAGATGTGTAGAATGATGTGTTGTATTACAATTGAGTGTTTGATGAACAGAGAATTACTGAATGAATGTGGATGATGATGGCGATTGATGGATGGATGATGAGAAGAAGAGATGTCTACTAACTTGGTCCATAGTTACATCCAGCATCCACTATACTCAACATGAGCCCACACAGAGATGCCACTGCTTCAGGTTGGGCATTCTCTGCATGGATGCCTGCACACAATGACAATGTGCTCAGGAAACCAAGGGTGGATCTTCGAATCAAACTTGTGGGATGTTTACTCTGACATTGACTTCTCTCTGTAATCAAATGAAGAATAGATGAGCCAACATAGAGAGTAAATGAAGAATAGATGAGCCAACATTGAGAGTGTGTAAATGAAGAATAGATGAGCCAACATTGAGAGTGTGTAAATGAAGAATAGATGAGCCAACATTGAGTGTGTGTAAATGAAGAATAGATGAGCTAACATTGAGTGTGTGTAAATGAAGAATGGATGAGCCAACATTGAGTGTGTGTAAATGAAGAATGGATGAGCCAACATTGAGTTTGTGTAAATGAAGAATAGATGAGCCAACATTGAGAGTGTGTAAATGAAGAATAGATGAGCCAACATTGAGTTTGTGTAAATGAAGAATGGATGAGCCAACATTGAGAGTGTGTAAATGAAGAATAGATGAGCCAACATTGAGAGTGTGTAAATGAAGAATAGATGAGCCAACATTGAGTGTGTGTAAATGAAGAATAGATGAGCCAACATTGAGTGTGTGTAAATGAAGAATGGATGAGCCAACATTGAGAGTTTGTAAATGAAGAATAGATGAGCCAACATTGAGTGTGTGTAAATGAAGAATGGATGAGCCAACATTGAGAGTTTGTAAATGAAGAATAGATGAGCCAACATTGAGTGTGTGTAAATGAAGAATGGATGAGCCAACATTGAGTGTGTGTAAATGAAGAATAGATGAGCCAACATTGAGTGTGTGTAAATGAAGAATAGATGAGCCAACATTGAGTGTGTGTAAATGAAGAATAGATGAGCCAACATTGAGAGTTTGTTAATGAAGAATGATCAGCAACATTATTGCAATCATATTCCATATTGTGTATTGTTGGTAGATGAAAACATCTTGTCAGCATAATATCATCATATTCCATGTTATTGTTGTTGGTAGATGTAAAACATCTTGTCAGCACAATATCATCATATTCCATGTTATTGTTAGATGTAAAACATCTTGTCAGCACAATATCATCATATTCCATTTATTGTTGAGATGTAAAACATCTTGTCAGCACAATATCATCATATTCCATGTTATTGTTAGATGTAAAACATCTTGTCAGCACAATATCATCATATTCCATGTTATTGTTAGATGTAAAACATCTTGTCAGCACAATATCATCATATTATTATTGTTGAAGTGATTCAAATTAATGAAACATGACATTTACTAATCAAGTCAAGCAACAGGATAGTAGTGTTTTAGTGTTGTCTTTTTTATGCCTATAGTAACTGATATTACTTTTCACTGTTGTCGAATATTGAAGATGTCAACAGAAGATATGTGCATGTGTGTGTCTGTCTGTGTCTGCCTGTGTGTATGTCTGTGTGCATGTGCATGTCTGTGTGAATATGTGTGCATGTCTGTGTGAATATGTGTGTCTCTGTGTGTCTGTGTGCATGTGTGTGTCTCTGTGAATATGTGCATGTCTGTGTGAATATGTGTGTCTGTGTGGATATGTGTGTCTGTGTCTCTGTGCATATGTGTGTCTCTGTGAATATGTGCGTCTGTGTGAATATGTGTCTGTGTGCATATGTGGGTCAGGTGGATATGTGTGCTGTGTGTGTCTGTGTGAATATTGTGTCTGCTGTGGATATTGTGTGCATATTTGAGCATGTGTCTGAATGTGTGTTGTGTGTGTGTGCATGTATATGCGTGCATGTGTGTGAATGTGTGTATAACTAGATCTCTATCTACTTTTAGGTATATGTGTGTGTACTTGTGTGTGTGTATGCATGTGTGAGTGTGTGCGCATGTAACTATAGTCTGCTATCTACTATTAGCTATGTGTGTGTGCATGTGTGTGTGTGCTTGTGTGTATGTGTGTGTAACTACGATCTGCTATCTACTGTGAGGTACATGTCTGCGTACAAGTGTGTGCATGTACATGTGTGTGTGTGTGCATGTGTGTATGTAACTACGGTCTGCTATCTACTGTTTGCTAGTGTGTGTGTGCATATGTGTATGTGAATCGGTACAGGTATGTATAATCTGCTATCAGTGTACGAAATTACCCAGGTTCAAATCAATGTTCAGATTTGGCATTATTTTCTATGTTTGTGTTCATGTCAACATATTAAAAGCTACTCTCTACGTTGTTGAGATAATTATATTAAAAGCTACTCTCTACGTTGTTGAGATAATTATATTAAATGCTACCTCTCGTTGTTGAGATAATTATATTAAATGCTACTCTCTACGTTGTTGAGATAATCATATTAAAAGCTACACTCTACGTTGAGATAATCATATTAAAAGCTACTCCTCGTTGTTGAGATAATCATATTAAAAGCTACACTCTACGTTGTTGAGATAATCATATTAAAAGCTACACTCTACGTTGTTGAGATAATCATATTAAAAGCTACACTCTACGTTGAGATAATCATATTAAAAGCTACTCTCTACGTTGTTGAGATAATCATATTAAAAGCTACACTCTACGTTGTTGAGATAATCATATTAAAAGCTACACTCTACGTTGTTGAGATAATCATATTAAAAGCTACACTCTACGTTGAGATAATCATATTAAAAGCTACACTCTACGTTGAGATAATCATATTAAAAGCTACACTCTACGTTGAGATAATCATATTAAAAGCTACACTCTACGTTGTTGAGATAATCATATTAAAAGCTACACTCTACGTTGTTGAGATAATCATATTAAAAGCTACACTCTACGTTGTTGAGATAATCATATTAAAAGCTACACTCTACGTTGAGATAATCATATTAAAAGCTACACTCTACGTTGAGATAATCATATTAAAAGCTACACTCTACGTTGAGATAATCATATTAAAAGCTACTCTCTACGTTGTTGAGATAATCATATTAAAAGCTACACTCTACGTTGAGATAATCATATTAAAAGCTACTCTCTACGTTGTTGAGATAATCATATTAAAAGCTACACTCTACGTTGAGATAATCATATTAAAAAGCTACTCTAGGTTGAGATAATCATATTAAAAGCTACCCTCTACGTTGTTGAGATAATCATATTAAAAGCTACTCTATGTTGAGATAATCATATTAAAAGCTACTCTCTCGTTGAGATAATCATATTAAAAGCTACTCTATGTTGAGATAATCATATTAAAAGCTATCTCTCGTTGTTGAGATAATAAAATTAAAAGCTACCTCTATATTGTTGAGATAATAATATTAAAAGCTATCTCTCGTTGTTGAGATAATTATATTAAAGCTACGCTCTCGTGAGACAAACATGGACATTTCTAGACAACAACAAAGAAGAAAAAAGTTATTTAACCACTTTGTGAGTCTTCCTCCTCATCATCATCGTCATCGTTGTCAGTAACCTCTGGCATCTGTGCTAGTTTGAGATCATACTTTCCTTCCTTGCCCATTCTGTAGCTATTGGTACTCCCTGTATCCCACTGAACTCTGATCCATCCATCCTCGCCAAGTTCTCCTATGACATGACCTAGACTTGGAGGTGGTCCATCCTGGGTAGAAGAATGAAGAAGATGATGAAAAATATGCTTTGAATAATAGACAAAATGTAGACAATACAGACAGATGTTGACATCAGACAAATATGTTTAGAATAATGGACAAAATGTAGACAGCTGTTGACATCAGAAAAATATGCTTAGAATAATGGACAAAATGTAGACAATACAGACAGCTGTTGACATCAGACAAATATGTTTACAAAATGTAGACAATACAGACAGCTGTTGACATCAGAAAAATATGTTTACAAAATATAGACAATACAGACAGCTGTTGACATCAGAAAATATGTTACAAATGTAGACAATAAAGACAGCTGTTGACATCAGACAAATATGCTTAGAATAATGGACAAAATGTAGACAATAAAGACAGCTGTTGACATCAGAAAAATATGCTTAGAATAATGGACAAAAAGTAGACAATAAAGACAGCTGTTGACATCAGACAAATATGTTTACAAAATGTAGACAATACAGACAGCTGTTGACATCAGAAAAATAACAAGTCACAGTTCACAATCAACAAGAAATACGTAACATGATGTTGTTTATGTGTGTGTGTGTGTGAGACATTTATTACCTGATCCCCCCACTTCCAATCTACACCTCTCATGACTCTGGTACCAACTTTCATCATGGCAGCCAACTCTGGCCCAGCCATCGGCATGGACATGGTTGTCTTTTTGTGAAACTGTTCCTCTGGTATTGTGATGATAGTGCTGCAGTTGTCTGCTACTGAAATATCTGGGTCTGGGCCTAGAAGATATATACAGCTAGTTTAAATCAAGTCACTCAGAAATCTGTCCTGCACGCACATGATGGACAAGCTGTCGACTATGTGACAAGCTGACCACAATGAAGCAAGCTGACGACAAATGAACAAGTGACCGCAATATGATAACAAGTTGACCAACAATATGATTGACAAGCTGACGACAAGTGACAGTGACCGACAACATGATGACAAGCTGACCAACAATATGACAGACAAGCTGACGCAAATGACAACAATATGATAGACAAGTTGACCGACAATATAATGAAGTTGACGACGACGACAAGTTGACGACAACTGACAACAAGTGACCACAACTGACAGACAAGCTGACCGACAACATGACAGACAAGCTGACCGACAACATGACAGACAAGCTGACCGACAACATGACAGACAAGCTGACCGACAACATGATAAACAAGCTGACCGACAACATGATAGACAAGCTGACCGACAACATGATAGACAAGCTGACCGACAACATGAAGAAATATGAATGAAAGTTGAACATATCATTCTTCTGTGTTCTCACTAGATAGGATTTGATTCTCTAAAAGGCAGCAAGTCTGCCAGATTATCAACCAGATAGTTTGTCTTCTGCGTTCTCACATGATTAGAAGTTCGATTCTCTAATAAAGCAGCGTCTGCCGATTATCAACGCCATACAGTTTGTCTCTGCCCACTAGATTAAGGATTTTCTCTAATCAACATGGAGAATCTGAGAATAACCATATCTCAGTTTGTCTTCTGCATTCTCACTAGATTGGGATTTCGATTCTCTAATAAAGGCAGCCGTCTGTCCAGATTATCAACACGCCATACAGTTTGTCTTCTGCTTCTCACTAGATTAGGATTCCGGATTCTCTAATAAAGGCACCGTCTGCCAGATTATCAACCACGCCATACAGTTTGTCTTGGACGCTAGTGTAAGTGGGCCATCTCTTTCTTCTCAAGTCTGCATACTGGGGGCAGTTCTGTAGGATATAATTCCTATGATTTCTGCTTCCCCATTGTGCCACCTCTTCCGCAGTAAGTTTTGGCACCTTTGTGATGGTAGGTCTGGCATTCTCACTGCGTGGCTAAATCTCAAATGCAGATCGACGACGGGTAGAATCCGTTATCCCATTCCTCATTGGAGAGTCGTTGCACCATGTTTTGCGACTTACTGCCTGGTGCATCCATTTTCTGCAAGCATTTGTTTTGGGTTAGCATTCCTAACGTTGAACATATTTCTGAGCATGACTACTGCTAAGAAAATATAAAATCTTACCAGCAAGCCTTAGTATGCTTTGTGTAAGAGCTAGACTCCAGATTGAGCAAGAGACTAAGACTATTTGAGTAGTGTTCTGCAACTAGAAGTCCCAGTGTTGCCAGAATGAACCTGGAGCTGGGCAAAGCTCCCAAACTTAGCCGTTCCTGAAATAAATTTAAATTATATGAAGTCTTTGTAGAATAATCTGGAGCTGGACAAAGCTCCCAGACTAGCTGTTCCTGAAACAATTATAAATTATTTAGGTCTTTGCCAGAATGAATCTAGAGCTGACAAAGTTTCCCCGACTTAGCCGTTCCTGAAATAATTATAAATTATATTAGAGTCTTTGCCAGAATAATCTGGAGCTGGACAAAGCTCCCAACTTAGCTGTTCCTGAAATAAATTATAAATTATGAAGTCTTTGCCAGAATGAATCTGGAGCTGGACAAAGCTCCCAGATGTAGCCGTTCCTGAAACAGATTATAAATTATATAGAAGTCTTTGCCAGAATGAATCTGGAGCTGACAAAGCTCCCAGACTTAGCTGTTCCTGAAATAAATTATAAAGAAGTCTTTGCCAGAATGAATCTGGAGCTGGACAAAGCTCCCAGATTAGCTGTTCCTGAAACAATTATAAATTATATAGAAGTCTTTGCCAGAATGAATCTGGAGCTGACAAAGCTCCCAGACTTAGCTGTTCCTGAAAATAAATTATAAGAAGTCTTTGCCAGAATGAATCTGGAGCTGGCAAAGTCCCAGATGTAGCGTTCCTGAAACAGATTATAAATTATTTAGAGGTCTTTGCCAGAATGAATCTGGAGCTGGCAAAGCTCCCAATTAGCTGTTCCTGAAATAAATTATAAATTATATAGAGTCTTTTCCAGAATTAATCTGGAGCTGGACAAAGCTCCAGACTACTGTTCCTGAAACAGATTATAAATTATTTAGAGTCTTTGCCAGAATGAATCTAGAGCTGAGCAAAGTTCCCAGATGTAGCCGTTCCTGAAACAGATTATAAATTATTTAGAGGTCTTTGCCAGAATTAATCTGGAGCTGGACAAAGCTCCCAGATGTAGCCGTTCATGAAACAAATGATAAATTATATAGAGGTCTTGGACAACTAACTTTAACTTCTCTATTTGCAGACGTGTTCACACACATACACAATGCTTTCTCTCTGATCTCTATCTCTCTCTCTTGTGTTTGTTCTGTTTTGGCTATGTTTATCATTCTAATTGTGATACATATGCAGCCTTTGCCAAGAACGCAATTTAATGTCACATTGTTCAGTACCATTTGGAGCTCTATTGCTTATCCTTCGGTGAAGTGTTCGATTTCAACCCGCGTTTACTGGGTTCGCTCTCCGTTAGTCTTTTGCTGTCCCCAGCCAACCTACAAGGCAGTAGGTTGCTATTTTCTTTAAGGTCTTAGACGATCTACCCTCCCGGGCTGATGAGCGTCACCTGCCCAGAAAACTTGTCTTCTTCTTTGTGTTCGTTCATTACAACCAATTTTAATCACTGTGATATATTTGATCTTTGCCAAGAACGTGTATACGTTGCACATTGGTTTGGTAGGCCCTAAACGAATAGACTTCTACACGTTTAGGACACACGCATCCGATTTCAGCCAAACCTCCTTAGTCGCCTCTTACGACATGCGTGGCAGGTAACAGTGGCTCTATTCTTTACACAAACCCAAAAACTTGTCTTTCTTTGGACTACTTGGTTGCCTACCATCCAGTTTTGTGTATGGTTTACTCGCTAGTCTCTGAGTGTCCCTAATCAAACTACAAGGCAGCAGTAGTTCCTGCGACGGAAACGTTTTTTCTGATGACAGCATTTGTAAACATCAATAGTTATGTCAACTTGTTTCAACTTGATGTTGGTCGATACCAGTGTTAATAATATCTACTAAGTAGCACAACATGGACAGAAATATGTATAATCATGATGTAAACTCTGCAAATGTCGGTTCCAAGCCCGGATGAAAAAGGAGGAGGACCTCATCACAAGAAATTGAAAGAGCTACAGAAACTTGCAAGAAAGGACGCCATACCGGTAAACCACTAGTGACAACTGTTATAGGAAAGAGAAGATGGAGATATGTTGGACACACCTTGAGGAGAAATGATCAACGAATATCAAAGCAGGCATTGAAGTGGGATGCAAAGGGTTCAAGAAAGAGAGGACGACCTAGGGAGACCCTGAAACGAACTTTGCTGAGAGAGGCAAGAAATATCGGTCTCAGTTCCAGGAGGAGATTGAGCGAGTCACCCAGGATAAAGCGGTATGGAGAAATTGCTTGCAGGCCCTATGTAACGATACGAGAGGAATTATTATTATTATTATTATATTATGATGTAAATTTCTACCTTGCCGCTGGAAGTGTTTGATGCCGATGGGTTGATACCACGAAGTTTGAGCATCATATCAGCTTGGATAACACAGTGACGAAGCTCTTGTATAGCCCATCTGTACAGCTCAGCGAATGTCATCTCCAGCAGAATACGGTCACATGGAGGGATCAGTTTTACATCCATTAAGCAATGAGGCAATGGATTACTGTAGTGAAGGAGAAATATGGCAAGGGATTAAGTGTAGTAGTTAGCACACAAGTGGTTACTTTAAAAGTAATACGGCAAGGAATTACTGTAGAAGTAATAAGGCAAGGAGTTACTGTAGAAGTAATAAGAAGACAAGCAGTTACTGTAAAGTAATGAGGCAAGGAGTTACTGTAGAAGTAATGAGGCAAGGAGTTACTGTAGAAGTAATGAGGCAAGGAGTTACTGTAGAAGTAATGAGGCAAGGAGTTACTGTAGAAGTAATGGGAAGGTTTCAAAGTAATAATAGTTTGACAAGTAAATAAATAAGTAGTCAGAGAGACAAAGATGATTATAACAGTTTTGTAATGAGACAACAGATTACTGTAATCAAGCAAAGAATTACTGTAGAAGTAATGAGGTAAATGATTACTATAGAAGAAATGAGGTAAATAGTTATTGTAAGAGTAATGATGTCAGAAATAACTGTAATGAGACAAGTAATGACTAGAAATAATAAGACAACTAATGACTAGAAATAATGGGACAAGTAATAACTAAAAGTAATGAGACAACTAATGGCTAGAAGTAATGAGACAAGTAATGACAAGAAGTAATGAGACAAGTAATGACAAGAAGTAATGACACCAGAAGTAATGAGACCAGAAGTAATGAGACCAGAAGTAATGAGACCAGTAATGAGACAAGTAATGACAAGAAGTAATGAGACAAGTAATGAGACAAGAAGTAATGAGACCAGTAATGAGACAGGTAATGACAATAAGTAATGAGACAAGTAATGAGACAGTAATGAGACAAGTAATGCCTAGACGTAATGAGATAAGTAATGACTACAAGTAATGAGATAAGTAATGACTAGAAGTAATGAGACAAGTAATGCCTAGAAGTAATGAGATAAGTAATGACTAAAAGTAATGAGATAAGTAATGACTAGAAGTAATGAGACAGGTAATGAGTCAAGTAATGACTAGAAGTAATGAGACAAGTAATGACAAGAAGTAATGAGACAGGTAATGACTAGAAGTAATGAGACAAGTCAACAACTGTAGGAGTAGTTAGTGTAACATATGATGACATTCAGGATAGATTCCATGTGTACAATTAACTTACTGCTTCTTGGAACCAGCCGTCAGAGCCCTGCCATCCACAGATAATGCTGTATTTGACTGAGGAATTAGATCATCTTTCTGTACCAAAGCCAACATGTTCTGAATGCCTTGTAGCCTCAGTTCTGCCCTGGTTACCTGTAAGACCAACATTCACCAGTTCAATTAGCTACTATAATACACAACATTCACCAGCTCAATTAGCAACTATAATACACAACATTCACCAGCTGAATTAGCAACTATTTTACAACATTCAGCAGCTCAATTAGCAACTATAATACAACATGGGTTTGAACACCAAAAGGAAATAAACATGGATTAGATCAGATAGAAAAACAACATAGGATAGAATGAAAACATAGATTAGATGAGATAGAATAAAAACATGGATTAGATCAGATAGAAAAACAACATAGGATAGAATGAAAACATAGATTAGATGAGATAGAATAAAAACATAGATTAGATCAGATAGAAAAACTAAATAGATTAGCTCAGATAGAATAAAAATATGGATTAGATCAGATAGGATGACAAACATAGATTAGATATGGACAGAAAAACCACACAATTCTTAGACCTTCGAACAGGAAACAAAAAATACGTTGATTATGGACAGAAAATAAACAATATGAACTGGTCTGACCAATCATGCATAATCATATATATAATAATAATAATAAAAAAGCCCATAACCCATTAGGGTCGTAGGGATGTCACTGTGGAGACATCAGCACAAAAAGCACGCAATGAATCTCTGTCTTTAACTCCTCGGGCGAGTGTCAACAGATCATATATACACTTACGCTTCAATTCATCTTTTTCTACTTTGTTTTCATTTCATTCCACATTAACCACTTGTTGACCTCCTCTATTTGTGGCCTGTATATAATCTGCAGCCTAAGAGCATTAGTTTGCTGTGCCAGTTAGACGACTATAAACATAACAACAAGAAACTTGACTGACATTAACCCACCTGATGATGTAAGGATCGCCTCAAGCACTCAATGTTCACTAGATATTCACACATGATTCATGTAATAGTGGTGAATCTACAACACTAACCAGACTGCAAGAACTCCAAGTTAAGTGCGGCATAGCTAGACAAGAACGCTATGCTGGTAGCCACAGAAGAATAGTAAACCAACAAAGAACCGGTGTCGTTAGTCGCCACAGCTGAAGGAAATACCGAGGGGAGATCGGAGCACTTATGGACTAACTGGTTCGACGTGCAGTGATGATGATCCAATGACTAAACTAAACTAAACTAAACATAACAACAAGAAACTTGACTAACATCAACCCACCTGATGATGTAAGGATCGCCTCAAGCGCTCAATGTCCACTGGATGTTCATACATAATAAAATCTACAATTCTGTTGACAAGGTTAGTCTCAGCTTTACAGCCAGTTAGTCTCTGTTTTAGCCAGCGCATTTTCTGAGAGTTGGTCACTACTTTCACTACTTGTTCCCATGGATCACCTTGCTAGTAGAAGACAGAGAGAAATGCAGATATTATATATCATCACCTTGTTGTAGAGTCCAGAAAGCAAATATAATAACCTACCAACTAGCGTCACTACTTAGACATCCAAACATCTCACTGACAGCTAAACAACAGTTGATCAATAGCATATTCATACCAACTCTATGTTACTAATGTCAAACATGGATAATGAATAAGACACGTGCACAGAAAATAACAACATGAGAAATGAGATGTCTCTACAAAGTCACCAGCAACACAAGAAACGACAGAGTAACGAATACCAGCATCAGAGAAAGGGTTGGTACAAGACCATGCTTGAACTATATAGTGAAACAGAGAATGAAGTGGTTTGGCCACTTAGTAAGAATGCCAACAGACCAAACTGCCTAAGAAGCTTTCCACAACAGAATATCAGGAAGGAAAGCGAGAGGAAGACCGAGAGAAAGGTGCATAGATAACATAGTTGAATTCTGCCAGGGGACTAAGAAAACCATCACACAAGTCACCAGAGAAGGGCAAGACAAATACATAAAACCACAACACAGGGTTAACAACCCGGTAACATTGTGCTGACAAAAGAAGAAGAAGATCACCTTGTTAGTACAGACTAGCTAGTCTTCTTATCTTATCTTATCTTAACCACATTTGCAGTGAAGCGTCATGGGGAGAGTAAGTTTTCTATCTTGTGCCAGGCGTGTCGCGCTTGACGTTGTCAGTCCATGCTTTTGCAGGTACTCTGAGATGTTATTTATAAATCGTGTTCTTGGCCTGCCTCGTGGTCTGAGCCCTGAGTATCGATTATTGTAGGCATGTAAAGGTAGTAAATGTGGTTCCATTCTCATTAGATGGCCGAACCACTTGATTCTTTGCTTCTCGATGTACTGTATGCATGGTATAGTACCAACGATGCTTCTGATAATCTCGTTTCTCACTCTATCTCTAATTGTGACGTTGACAGCTTTTCGTAGACATCTCATTTCACATGTTGTAATCTTTCTTTCTTGTGTCTTAGTCAGGGGCCATGTTTGGCACTGATAGCAGAGAGTTGGAATAAATATGCAGTTTATCAGTTGTCATTTGACTGCCATGTTAATGCTTGGATGTTTTAATAGTGGTGATTAGTTAGTACAGATGATAAAAAGTATTTGTCTAATAACACTATGTTACCAGTGCCAAACTTAGTCTCTGACAGCAACACACCACAGAAGGTTCACCAACACTTTGTTATCTTATCTTATCTTATCTTAACCACATTTGCCGTGAAGCGTCGTGGGAGAGTTAGTTTCCTATCTTGTGCCAGGTGTGTTGCGCTTGACGTTGTCAGTCCATGCTTTCGCAGGGACTCTGAGATGTTATCTATCCATCTTGTTCTTGGCCTGCCTCGTGCTCTGTGCCCTGAGTGTCGATTATTATAGGCACGTGATGGTAGTAAATGTGGTTCCATTCTCATTAAATGGCCGAACCACTTGAATCTTTGCTTCTCGATGTACTGAATGCATGGTATAGTACCAACGATGCTTCTGATATTCTCGTTTCTCACTCTATCTCGCTTGTAACGTTGACAGCTTTTCGTAGACATCTCATTTCACATGTTGTAATCTTTCTTTCTTGTGTCTTAGTCAGGAACCATGTTTGTCACTGATAGCAGAGAGTTGGAATAAATATGCAGTTTATCAGTTGTCGTTTGACTGCCATGTTAATAACACTATGTTACCAGTTCCAAACTTGGTCTCTGACAGCAACACACCACAGAAGGTTCACCAACACTATGTTACCAGTGCCAAACTTGGTCTCTGACAGCAACACACCACAGAAGGTTCACCAACACTATGTTACCAGTGCCAAACTTGGTCTCTGGAAGCAACACACCACAGAAGACTCACCAACACTATGTTACCAGTGCCAAACTTGGTCTCTGGAAGCAACACACCACAGAAGGTTCACCAACACTATGTTACCAGTGCCAAACTTGGTCTCTGGAAGCAACACACCACAGAAGACTCACCAACACTATGTTACCAGTGCCAAACTTGGTCTCTGGAAGCAACACACCACAGAAGGTTCACCAACACTATGTTACCAGTGCCAAACTTGGTCTCTGACAGCAACACACCACAGAAGGCTCACCAACACTATGTTACCAGTGCCAAACTTGGTCTCTGGAAGCAACACACCACAGAAGACTCACCAACACTATGTTACCAGTGCCAAACTTGGTCTCTGGAAGCAACACACCACAGAAGGCTCACCAACACTATGTTACCAGTGCCAAACTTGGTCTCTGGAAGCAACACACCACAGAAGACTCACCAACACTATGTTACCAGTGCCAAACTTGGTCTCTGGAAGCAACACACCACAGAAGACTCACCAACACTATGTTACCAGTGCCAAACTTGGTCTCTGGAAGCAACACACCACAGAAGACTCACCAACACTATGTTACCAGTGCCAAACTTAGTCTCTGACAGCAACACACCACAGAAGGCTCACCAACACTATGTTACCAGTGCCAAACTTGGTCTCTGGAAGCAACACACCACAGAAGACTCACCAACACTATGTTACCAGTGCCAAACTTGGTCTCTGGAAGCAACACACCACAGAAGACTCACCAACACTATGTTACCAGTGCCAAACTTAGTCTCTGACAGCAACACACCACAGAAGGTTCACCAACACTATGTTACCAGTGCCAAACTTGGTCTCTGGAAGCAACACACCACAGAAGACTCACCAACACTATGTTACCAGTGCCAAACTTGGTCTCTGACAGCAACACACCACAGAAGGTTCACCAACACTATGTTACCAGTGCCAAACTTGGTCTCTGGAAGCAACACACCACAGAAGACTCACCAACACTATGTTACCAGTGCCAAACTTGGTCTCTGACAGCAACAGACTACAGAAAGCTCACCACATGTGAAATGAAATACTTGAGGAAGGCAGTGGAGGTCACCAGGAAAGATAGACTACGAATCAAGGACACCAGAAGCAGAGTGGGCATAACTTCATACACCGAATACATTGAAAGACAACAAATGCAGTGGTTCTGACATTTAAGGAGAATGGAATACAACCAACCACCAATAACAGCAAAAGATGGATAGACAATATCAAGACAACACTAAATAAACACGAATATAACACAACAAGGGTGACATATCTGACCCTGAAATGCGAATTAAAGCTCCCGCTCCTACTCTTAATAGCAAGAGTGGACAACCAACTCCATCATCGACCTGGTACAAGGCAATAGGGACAATAGTTAGTAGAGACACAGTAAGATTGTCAGCTACTATAATGACACAGTCCAACAGTAGACAGACTCATCATCATCAGGTGCCATCACATTGAAGGTTGGCTGCAATGAATCTCCAGCATCCTCTGTCTTTCGCCTTAGTGTTGCACTCTGCCAGACTGTAACCTGTCCATTTCTTAAAGTTTCCTCCCACTTATCTCTCGGTCTTCCTCTTGCTCTTCCCCTTCAACTTTCCCCTCTAGTAAATATTTTATCATGGTGTCATGTCTTTTTATGTGTCCAAAATACTCTAATTATCCTAATTTTATTTCTCTTAATAATTGTTTCTTCATGCCTAGTTTTCCTAAAACTTGTTTACTTGTCTGTTTTTCTGTCCATGAAACTCTGCCTATTCTTCTATATATCCACATCTCAAATGCATCAATTCTGTCTTCTAACTGCTTGTTCATTGTCCATGTTTCCGAGCCATACATTAATATAGGATATATATATAGCATTTGACAGACTAGTACATGAGAAACAAAACATGGACATATATGTGAAATATTGAGAGTCTCACAAGAAATACTGGATTATACAGGGCAACAATAATAAGACTAACATTAAGAGAACAATTCAATCAAGTGCTGTGCCTGTCGGCTTAGGCGATCATGTCTCTCCACAACTCTCTTTGCTTGGTGCATGTAATCAGTTCTGACGTCGATATTTTGTCGAACCATGATGTCAGGCCATCCAACATCTTCTCCTCTGTCTTCCACGATCTCTCCTTCCCTGAATTTTACCTGTAGTCACCAAATGTTCTAAACCTTCCCTTCGCATTATATGCCCGAAGAGCCTTGATTGTCGGATTCTTATTCTTTTGATAAGGTTTCTTTGTGTGCAGGCCTGATTTAAAACCTCCATATTTGTTTTTTGCTGTCCATGGAATTTTCAACATTCTTCTGTAGAACCACATCTATGTGGCTTCCAATGATCGTATTGATTGTTTGTTCAGTGTCCATGATTCGCTGCCATACATAAGAATTGGTTCAATATAGCACTGGAGTACTCGTTTTCGCAGTGTCATTGGTAGTGAGTTCACGCATAGTGTGTTCTTCATTTTCATAAAGCTGCTTTGCTGAGCTATTCTACTCCTAATCTCTGTGTACATCTTCCATCTGGTGTTAGGAATGTTCCTAGATACTTGAATCGATTGACTTGTTTCAGTGCTGTGTTATTTATTTTGATATTACATGTTGGTGTTTCCTGTTTCTTGAAGACAACCATAACCTCTGTTTTCTTTATATTCATGCTTAATCCTTTCTTTTCACTTTCTCTCACTAATATGTCTATCAAGTCTTGTAGATCTTGTTCATTTGTAGCCATGAGAATTGTGTCATCAGGGTATCTTAGGTTATTTATATTTTGTCCACCGACTGCTATTCCTGTCTTTTCTTCTACAGATCCCATTATGTTTTCGCTATATAAGTTGAATAGGTCTGGTGAGAGTACGCACCCTTGCCGTACTCCCAACTGAACAATACGCTGCTCAAAACAAACAATACATCATCATCAAGTGCCATGCTGATAAGCAGAAATGGTTATTGGCAAATCTTACATGATCCCCAGAGTCTGAAAATTTTTGGTTCTTTTTTGCCTGTGTGGTACCAGGGTCTGCAAGGGAAGCAAAGGATAGTACCACTGCATCCTACAAGGAATGTTGTAAGAGGCGACTGATGTAGGATCTAAGGAAGCTACCCTAGTAAATAAAAGCATCGCAGAAATCAGATGTGCTGGCTTACTTGTAGGCAGATAACTGGCACAACGTACAATCGCTCTCAGGCTCAGATCACATACAAATCACACAGAGTGGTTGACAAGTGGTCGATATGGAGCGTTCAACGTAGAAGAATTTTTTTTTAATTTGAAATTTTGAACTCGGGCGTAGTCAGCTTCTGATTGAATTTTGTGTGAAGACTTGCTATCCTTATCACCAGTTTCCCTCACTATTCATATCAGCCTTACTCTCCGACTTCTGAAATACTTGTAATTGAGATCCCCAAATTCTCGTCCGAGTGGTTACTGGGGTCCAAATTGGAGTGTAAAGAATAGAACCACTGTTACCTGCCATGCATGTTGTAAGAGGCGACTAAGGAGGTTGGGAGTGGGGCTAGCTACCCACATCGTAAAAACACTAGATGGCTACAGAACGGAGATCGAACCGAGTAAACGCTTGCTGAAACCGGACACATCGCATCAGGATAAGCACCAGAGCTCCAAATGGTGCTGAAGATGTGACGTAAACACACCAATGCTAAGCTGCATGAATCAGATTTCCACATGAATAGAATTTATGGGGAGATCTGGTACATCGGTCTGGGTGGTGATCGCGAGAGAAAGATTCCCTAGCACTGACACTAGGGATGACAGAAGAACAATGTGGACAGACTGTCATATATCAAACATGGTAACAAATTATAACGGCAAGTAAAAGTACAATAAAATATATATATATGTATACCAACTGAAAGTTTAGATTCCTTAGCACTGACACTAGAGAAGACAGAACAATGTGGACAGATTGTCATATATCAAACATGGTAACAAATGATAACGGCAAGTAAAAGTACAATAAAATATATATATATGTATACCAACTGAAAGTTTAGATTCCTTAGCACTGACACTAGAGAAGACAGAACAATGTGGACAGATTGTCATATAACAAACATGGTAACAAATGATAACGGCAAGTAAAGTACAATAAATATATATATATATATGTATACCAACTGAAAGTTTAGATTCCCTAGCACAGACACTAGAGAAGACAGAACAATGTGGACAGATTGTCATATAACAAACATAGTAACAAATGATGATTATAAAGGTAACACAAGCTAAACAAGAGATAGCTTACCAGTTTGCTGTGAGATTTGTTCCCCTCCAGATGGTCCTTTCTGTCCCCATTTTTCTCTTCAATCTTCACATCTTTGTTCTCCTCTCGTTCTTCTAAATGCACATCATCGAGTGTCAGACCACCAGCACTTTCTATTCCTGATGTCAGGTCACATGCTGACTCATTTCTCTCTAAATGTCCTTCATCATTTTCCTTCATCTCCCTTCCCGTCTCTTCTTTCTCTGCATCATCTTTGCCGTCATCTTCACCACCGACAGCTTCACTCAACAAGGAGTCTGTATCTTCATCATCTGACTCATCATCTTCATTATTCCCATGTTCTTGCATCATTGTTTGATCTGAACAATGGAATATCAAACTTATTATTATTACATTTTATATGTGTCTATGTATGTGTTTGTGTCTATGCATGTATTTGTGTATGTTTTTGTGTCTATGTTTGTGTATGTGTTCATAGTATGACTAGATATTATCATATTGAAATATGTCATTGAATAACATTGATATCAACTTGTTCACATAATATGTCATCAGTTTGCTGACTGAGCTGGACTCTCTCTGACTGAGCTGGACTCTCTGACTGAGCTGGACTCTGACTGAGCTGGACTCTCTGACTGAGCTGGACTCTCTCTGACTGAGCTGGACTCTCTGACTGAGCTAGACCTCTGACTAAGCAGGACTAGACTAGACTAGATTGACTAGCAGATAGACAATACACTAGACTGACCGGCGGACAAAACACTAGACTAACTGGCAGACAAAACACTAGACTGACTGGCGGACAAAACACTAGACTGACCGGCAGACAAAACACTAGACTGACTGGTGGACACAACACTAAACACACCACTATCATGTGTCTATAATAATAATTCCTCTTGTACGTATACGTACATAGGGCCTGCATGTAATTTCTCCATACCGCTATATCCTGGGCAACTCGCTCAATCTCCTCCATGGAACTGAGACCGATATTTCTTGCCTCTCTCAGCAAAGTGCGTTTCAGGGTCTCGTTAGGTCGTCCTCTCTTTCTTGAACCCTTTGCATCCAACTTCAATGCCTGCTTTGATATTCGTTGATCATTTCTCCTCAAGTGTGTCCAACATATCTCCATCTTCTCTTCTTATAACAGTTGTCACTAGTGGTTGACCAGACACATCTCCATCTTCTCTTTCTTATAACAGTTGTCACTAGTGGTTGACCAGACATTTCTCCTCAAGGTGTGCCCAACATATCTCCATCTTCTCTTTCTTATAACAGTTGTCACTAGTGGTTGACCAGACATTTCTCCTCAAGGTGTGCCCAACATATCTCCATCTTCTCTTTCTTATAACAGTTGTCACTAGTGGTTGACCAGACATTTCTCCTCAAGGTGTGCCCAACATATCTCCATCTTCTCTTTCTTATAACAGTTGTCACTAGTGGTTGACCAGACATGTCTCTGATTTCATCACTATCATGTGTCTATACCCATAGAGTAAAGAGATGTATCTAAACATTTCATATATATATATATATATATATACTTGAGAGCCACTGTAGCGTAGTTGTTAGTGAACTCGCTTCACAAGGCTGGTGGTCTGGGTTCAGCTCCCGAATGCGCATGGAATTTTCCCGACCGCGACGTCTCAGGTCGACCCAGCCTCAACTGGGTACCAGACACGCTCTGGGAAAGTAAAGGCGGCAGGTGTGATGCTGACCACATCACCCATCGTGCGTGTGCCGACGGTCAATGAAAAATACAGGCCTAACACTGTATTGACCACAAGGTATGAAAGGGTTCCTTCTTTACATATACTTACATTTCAACTTTTTCTTGTCTTCTACAATACGTGAGACGACTTGTCTCCACCTGGGCATTGACTTGAGCAGTTTGGATCTGGTGAATGTATTGACCTCATCTCCACTTGCAGGTCTCAGTTCATTGAATAGAAAGAGACATCGTTCAATAACAGTGGCACATACCTCCTTGTATGATCTGCCCTGGTCCTGATGAGACTGTAGATCAAGAAATGTCAGCTGAATACAACATTCTTATATCAAAGGCAAACAATATCAATACACAAATTAAGTAAGATTTCATATTAATAATAATACCACTCGTACCATTATACATTACATAGAGCCTGCAAACAAGTTATCCATACTGCTCTATCCTGGGTAACTCGCTCAATCTTCTCCATGGAACTGAGACCGACACCTCTTGCCTCTCTCAGCAAAGTTTGTTTCATGGTCTCCTTGGGTCGACCTCTCTTTCTTGAACCCTCTGCATCCCATTTCAATACCTGCTATGATATTCATTGATCATTTCTCCTCAAGGTGTGTCCAACATATCTTCATCTTCTCTTTCTTATAACAGTTGTCACTAGTGGTTGACCAGACATGTCTCTGATTTCATGACTTCTCCTGAATTCGTTCCATTTTATATTCATTATTTTTCGCAGACATCTATTTTCAAATGTATTCAACTTGCTTTCTATATCTTTAGTCATTTTCCAACTCTAGCTGGCATATGTTAGGATTGATACAACATTTGAATTGAAAATTCGTAATTTAGTTTTAATACTATATAACTTGCAGTTCCATATTTTATTTAGACTTTTAATAGACTGAATAAGCAAGATTTACAAAACAAAACAAAACACAAAAAGATATATTGACGTCTCTGATTAAGTTGATCATATTTCTGCTAAGATTAAGTTGATAATATTGTTGCTAACATTAAGTTGAACATATTGTTGCTAAGATTAAGTTGATGATATTGTTGCTAACATTAAGTTGATCATATTGCTGCTAAGATTAAGTTGATGATATTGTTGCTAACATTAAGCTGATCATATTGCTGCTAAGATTAAGTTGATGATACTGTTGCTAACATTAAGTTGATGATATTGTTGCTAACATTAAGTTGATGATATTGTTGTTAACATTAAGCTGATCATATTGCTGCTAAGATTAAGTTGATGATATTGTTGCTAACATTAAGCTGATCATATTGTTGCTAACATTAAGTTGATGATATTGTTGCTAAGATTAAGTTGATGATATTGTTGCTAAGATTAAGTTGATCATATTGTTGCTAACATCAAGTTGATGATATTGTTGCTAAGATTAGGTACCAACCTACCTTGATGAGTGAACGCTTAGCCTGGCAGACGACTCTGCACAGTTCAGCGATAGACTTGGGCACATTCTTTGGTCCGTGCTCCCCTTGTCCATGTTCCACCATTGACAGCACAACATAACCCAGGTCACAGTGCTTTAGGAGAACTGCCATGAGCAGCCTGTCAAGAGCAAATGTGATGGTATTATGTACATTTATTTGTTCCAATAGAATATATCATCGAGTTAACTTCTATTCCATGTTATTCCACCTCATACCCCCTTCCCTTTCAACCAAAGTGGACATATAAATACACCAAGCCCACCTGCCCAGCGTGTTGGACTGCTGGTGACTAGCCCTCTGTGGGTGCGGGTTCAATTCTGCGGGCTGGCAGAAAAGCCACAGGTTCCCCAGATTCACGGTGTTTGTAGCACCGAACCGAAGGGTTACGATGTCTATGGCACCGAGCCGAGGAGCTGAAAGCTCAAGTGTTTCTGGATCGGAAAAAAAATATAAATAAATACACCAACAGATTATTGGACATGACAATAATATCATGCCCTTACCAATCCCTCATATGGACACCAGAGGGAAAAAGAAAACGAGGAAGACCAAGAGAGACTCTGCGTAGAACCATCACTAGAGAAGGCTCAACGATGGGCCTAGTAAACATTAAAGACCTAAAACAGATAGCAAGGAACCGCGAGACATGGAGAACTATGACCTCTGCCCTATGCTGCCACAGGCCCAAGAGGAAAGACTAACTAACTAATAAGGAAGGGGGAAACAGACCATACTATCCTTCTACAAAATGACTTTGTCAACTCAAGTGCCATCAGAGAACTCTCAACAAATTTCAGAACTACGCAACAGGCAATTGTTGATGCCTCAAACATACTACAGGAAAGAAAATAGCAAATAAGAAACTTGTCTTCATGTGTGACTGTATGTATGTCAGTCTTGTAGGTCCAGAAAGGAACCAAAATGAGAATAGTATGGAGAGAGAGAGAGAGAAGATAGTATGAGAGAGAGAATTGACATCAAGCTAAACCAGACAGTGTCGTCATCGTGGTAGGAGAAAGGTATCTAATCAACTTCTCAATGGTAGATGAGCAAATGGACTTTAGGAAGCTGCTGCAGCGGAGGACAGACACGCATGGGAATGCCCAATGTGCTGTGATGTCAATCGATAACATAACAGGAAATGAGAAAGCAGATGAGCTGGCTAAGGAAGGCAAAAAGAATACAAGCCAAACAGCCATGCCTACCAGAGATCAAAGCATTTATCAAATTAAAAATACAGACAATCGTGGAGGTAACAAATCAACAGCAAACACCCACAATATCCCATTAGCAGACTCAACAGCAAACACCACAATATCCATTAGCAGACTCAACAGCAAACACCACAATATCCATTAGCAGACTCAACAGCAAACACCCATAATATCCATTAGTAGACTCAACAGCAAACACCCACAATATCCCATTAGAAGACTCAACAGAAAACACCCACAATATCCCATTAGTAGACTCAACAGAAAACACCCACAATATCCCATTAGTAGACTCAACAGCAAACACCACAATATCCATTAGTAGACTCAAGCAGAAACACCCACAATATCCCATTAGCAGACTCAACAGAAAACCCACAATATCCATTAGTAGACTCAACAGAAAACCACAATATCCCATTAGTAGACTCAACAGAAAACACCACAATATCCCATTAGTAGACTCAACAGCAAACACCCACAATATCCCATTAGTAGACTCAACAGAAAACACCCACAATATCCCATTAGCAGACTCAACAGCAAACACCCACAATATCCCATTAGTAGACTCAACAGCAAACACCCACAATATCCCATTAGTAGACTCAACAGAAAACACCCACAATATCCCATTAGTAGACTCAACAGAAAACACCCACAATATCCCATTAGCAGACTCAACCAAGCACCCACAATATCCAATAGCAGACTCAACAGCAAACACCCACAATATCCCATTAGTAGACTCAACAGAAAACACCCACAATATCCCATTAGTAGACTCAGAAAACACCACAATATCCCATTAGCAGACTCAACAGCAAACACCACAATATCCCATTAGCAGACTCAACAGCAAACACCCACAATATCCCATTAGTAGACTCAACAGAAAACACCACAATATCCATTAGTAGACTCAACAGAAAACAACACAACAATCTTTCGACTCCACCACCACAAGCACATAATAAAGCTTGCTCAGTTGTGTGTCAGATCGAAACACAGACTGCACAGTGTGTATGTCAGACTGAAACACAGATTGCATACTGTGTATGTCAGACTCAAAAACAGACTCCAAAACACATCCTGAGGTACAATCCACTACACCTACACAAGCAAAACCAAACAATGTCTTATGAATGAAACATACAAAGCAAGTTATGGAGAAAGCTTATTGAGAGACATGAAATCTCCTATGCCAGCAGACATGGCCCTTGATTGCTTGAGACATGAGATCTCCTATACCAGCAGGCATGGCCCTTGATTGCTTGAGACATGAGATGCCAGCAGGCATGGCCCTTGATTGCTTGAGACATGAGATCTCCTATGCCAGCAGGCATGGCCCTTGATTGCTTGAGACATGAGATCTCCTATACCAGCAGGCATGGCCCTTGATTACTTGAGACATGAGATCTCCAATGCCAGCAGGCATGGCCCTTGATAGCTTGAGACATGAGATGCCAGCAGGCATGGCCCTTGATTACTTGAGACATGAGATCTCCTATGCCAGCAGGAATGGCCCTTGATTGCTTTAGACATGAGATCTCCTATACCAGCAGGCATGGCCCTTGATTGCTTGAGACATGAGATCTCCTATACCAGCAGGCATGGCCCTTGATTGCTTGAGACATGAGATGCCAGCAGGCATGGCCCTTGATTGCTTGAGACATGAGATCTCCTATGCCAGCAGGCATGGCCCTTGATTGCTTGAGACATGAGATCTCCTATACCAGCAGGCATGGCCCTTGATTACTTGAGACATGAGATCTCCAATGCCAGCAGGCATGGCCCTTGATAGCTTGAGACATGAGATGCCAGCAGGCATGGCCCTTGATTACTTGAGACATGAGATCTCCTATGCCAGCAGGAATGGCCCTTGATTGCTTTAGACATGAGATCTCCTATACCAGCAGGCATGGCCCTTGATTGCTTGAGACATGAGATGCCAGCAGGCATGGCCCTTGATTGCTTGAGACATGAGATCTCCTATGCCAGCAGGCATGGCCCTTGATTGCTTGAGACATGAGATCTCCTATACCAGCAGGCATGGCCCTTGATTGCTTGAGACATGAGATGCCAGCAGGCATGGCCCTTGATTACTTGAGACATGAGATCTCCTATGCCAGCAGGAATGGCCCTTGATTGCTTGAGACATGAGATCTCCTATGCCAGCAGGAATGGCCCTTGATTGCTTGAGACATGAGATCTCCTATGCCAGCAGGAATGGCCCTTGATTGCTTGAGAGTTTGACATTCTTGATCTTCCTTTTCAGCATTACATTCTTTCTTTTCTTTAATCCTGTTCTGCCTCAGCTTCAGGATAGAAGAGATTTCTAGAACAGGCTTTTGTGTGCACTTCTTAAACAATGTCTTTCGGTGCCTCTGTTAATCTCTGAGGTCCATCTTTTGTGTGGTTGGCATTTTGCTTTGTATCCACTGTATTGGAGTAACATTGCTCTTTGAGGTGCACTGTCTGTTGATAATCTGCTTACGTGGTCGAACCATTTAATTTGTTGTTTCTTAATGAAGTCTAGTACTGATGTTGTACCACTTTTATCCTGATGTTTCCTTTTCTAAACCAGTCTCTTTTTGTTACCCCCAGCATTCTGCGTAGACACTTTACCTCTGTCATCACTAGTTTTCTAATATCATTTGATGTTAGCGGCTAAGTTTGGCACTGATAGCATAATGGGAGAAAGATTGTGCTGTACAATGCTCTTTTTGTGTTCATGGTGAAATGTTTGCATTTTAATCTAAGATACCGCTGCTTGTACAACTCACCTGCCCACTTCCTCAACTGGATGGTCAGAGGGAAAGTCAAAAGGAAACAACAAGTGATGACTTCGACAATACTTGTCCACTAATGCCAGAAACATCTGTTGAATCAAATTGAAACAATCAGTTAGCTGATCATGTCTCACATTGACACCAAACTTGACAAACAATCAGTTGCTCATGTCTCACATTGACACTAAACTTGACAAACAATCAATTAGCTGATCATGTCTCACATTGACACCAAACTTGACAAACAATCAATTAGCTGTCATGTCTACATTGACTAACTTGACAAACAATCAATTAGTTGCTCATGTCTCACATTGACCTAACTTGACAAACAATCAATTGCTGTCATGTCTCACATTGCACCAAACTTGACAAACAATCAATTAGCTGTCATGTCTCTCATTGACGCTAACTTGACAAACAATCAATTCGTTGCTCATGTCTCACATTGACGCTAACTTGACAAACAATCAATTCGTCTGTCTCATGCACTCAATCATTAGGCGCTTAACTTGACAAACAATCAATTAGCTGCTCATGTCTCATTGACCTAACTTGACAAACAATCAATTGTTGCTCATGTCTCACATTGACCCAACTTGACAAACAATCAATTAGTGCTCATGTCTCACATTGACCCAACTGACAAACAATCAATTAGCTGCTCATGTCTCACATGACACAAACTTGACAAACAATCAATTAGCTGTTGTCTCATTTACACTCAACATCAAAAGTTGATGCCTTAAACTTGACAAACAATCAATTACTGTATGTCTCACATGACATCTTACAACAAATTGTTGCATGCCATTAACTTGACAAACAATCAATTAGCTGCCATGTCTCATGACACAAACTTGACAAACAATAATTGTTTCAGACATTACAATTGACAAACAATCAATTAGCTCTGCTACATGACAACTCATCATTGGCAGCTCTTGACACACTTGACAAACAATCAATTAGTGCTCATGTCTACATGAAATCTGAATTAGATGCTAAAACCCTTTACAAAAATCAATTACTGTCATGTCTCACATTGACAAACTGACAAACAATCATTAGCTGCTCATGTCTCACATTGATGCTAAACTTGAAAATAGTTAATCAAAACTTGATATGACTCTCACAACACTGTTTTAACATTATCACAGAATTGTTAGGCATGCCATGTGTTATATTGGGAACAAGTAACATACACAAGAAGACAAGCACATGTGTTTATACAGGAAACATATAACATACACAAGTAAATTGTGTTATACAAGAACATATAATAATGACAAATCATTGAATCTGTTCTGGCGATTGCACAGAAGTTATTGTTATTGGTTACTAAACTGACGTCCTTGCACTCCAGCAGACCCATAGGTGCTCAGTCTCCCCCAACAGATATTGAAGAGTATGCATACTGATGATGCCCGTGCTCTCTGATTAAACACACCTCTCACTCTGCCTCTCAGGCATCCAGTTCGACTTGTACAATGGGTAACTCCAAACTGCCTAAATTGCTTGATCGATTCAACATCCGATTTTAGTGTCCTCATTCAACAGAATCCAAAACAGCATCCAAAACTGGGAACAACAAAACACTCTTTCATATTATGAAACAGCTAACGAATCATCCACCGACGGCAAGCTGTCCTGTGAAAGGGAAAAACAACGAATCCATACCATCACAACAAGCACAATCGAAAAGATGGGCTGAACATTTTAAAGAGGTATTAAATAGACCCAACCCAGCGATAACACCAGTTTTTGAAACAGAAATACAAATGCCATCATTAAATGCACCCATTGACGACTTCTCAATTGAAGAAATTAAACAAGCCATCAAGAAACTGAAAAACAACAAAGCCAGCGTAGCACGAAATTTCAGGAGAGATGCTAAAGCAACTGACGAGGAATCAATGGGATTCCTACATACCTTACTGAACGATGTTTGGCAGAATGAGACCCCTTCAAAGATTGGAAAGACGGAGTCATATTCAAGCTCCCAAAAAAAGGCGATTTGTCAAATTCCAACAACTGACTCGGAATAACTCTGCTATCAACACCTGGCAAGCTATTCTGCAGTATTTTGATGGAGAGGCTGAAAAAGCCGTCGACGCAAGGCTAAGGGAAGAACAAGCTGGCTTTCGTCTACATCGTTCTTGTACCGATCATATCTTCACGCTGAGATCCATTATAGAAGAATCAGTTGAATTCCAGTCACCTCTAGTGATAAATTTTATAGACTTTCAGAAAGCGTTTGATAGTCTTCATCGTTCTACTCTCTGGGAGATTCTTAAGACCTACGGCTTCCAGGAAAAATACATCAACATTATAAAAGCCTTCTATTCTGAAGCATCCTGCTGTGTAAGAACAGATGCAGGAAACTCAGACTGGTTCACAGTCAATTCGGTTGTGAAGCAGGGCTGCGTTATGTCACCTATGATTTTTGGGATAGCTATAGACTGGATCATGCGCAAATGCATCCAAGATGATCAACTAGGCATCAAAGGCTTAATAACAGCAGACTATTTGATCTTGACTTTGCCGATGACGTGGCCATATTGAATTCAACCACACAAGCAACCCACAAACTAACGAGCAATCTTTGCACACTTACAGAACAGGTTGGTCTCCAGGTTAATTCTGCCAAGACCAAAATTATGGACCTCACAAACTCGACAGACAACATCGTAATAAATGGTCAAACACTGGAGAAAGTTGTACATTTTACATATTTGGGTAGTAAAGTGTCAAACAACGATGACACGATGAAAGAAATAAACTCTCGTATTGCTAGCTAGTGCCTTCACTAAATTAACAAATATCTGGCAATCTCAAGACCTTAGTATATGCACAAAAGTTAAATTATTTAGGTCATGTGTGATTCCTGTATTGACCTATGGTTGTGAAAGTTGGAAATCAACAAAGAAAATTGATAAGAAACTGGACAGCTTTGAGAATAAATGTCTCCGAAAATTATTAAAAGTAAAATAGAGTGATTTCGTTTCTAACAACACAGTGAGAGATAGAACACACCAACAACCCGTATCAAATATTATAAGGAAACGAAGTTGGAAATATTTAGGTCATGTTCTTAGATCAGACGAAAAGAGACTAAATCGACAGGTCCTTATGTGGTCACCAGGGAAAAGAAAACGTGGAAGACCAAAGACCACTCTTCAAGAACCATCCAACAAGAAAGTAAACTATTGGGATGTAAAACCATACAAGATCTCCAACTGCTAGCAATGAACCGCATCACATGGAGATCTAAAACCTCTGCCCTATGTGCCGCCTTTGGCAAAGGAACAATAATGAAGGTATAATGATCCGATAACTAAACTAAACTAAACTAGACAAGATAACAGAAACAAATGAAAAACATACAATGAAAGTATGATAATAATCATATGAGTAAAATCTGTTATAGAAAGGAATAGAGTTAAATGACATGGACTTGCTAATACTACCTTGACTGTCAGATCTTGTATGCGAGAATCTGCTAAAGCATGTAAGAATGTTCTAGCAGTGTCAGTGCTAGCTTGTTCTGCCTGGTAACGTCTCTCTTTGTCTACAGCATTCTGAGGTATATTGCAGTGTTGTTCTGAAGTAGGTGTTACACCTGGAGGACAGGTAGAAGCATATATTGAAAGTTTGGTTACACTATAGAGATTTGCTTAGAAAATTGACATCAAATGATGGATGACAAGCTACACCTAGAGGACAAGCTACACCTAGAGGACATGTTACACCTAGAGGACATGTTACACCTAGAGGACAAGCTACACCTAGAGGACATGTTACACCTAGAGGACATGTTACACCTAGAGGACATGTTACACCTAGAGGACAAGCTACACCTAGAGGACAAGCTACACTTAGAGGACAAGTTACACCTAGAGGACATGTTACACCTAGAGGACAAGTTACACCTAGAGGACAAGTTACACCTAGAGGACATGTTACACCTAGAGGACATGTTACACCTAGAGGACAAGCTACACCTAGAGGACATGTTACACCTAGAGGACATGTTACACCTAGAGGACATGTTACACCTAGAGGACATGTTACACCTAGAGGACAAGCTACACCTAGAGGACATGTTACACCTAGAGGACAAGTTACACCTAGAGGACATGTTACACCTAGAGGACAAGTTACACCTAGAGGACATGTTACACCTAGAGGACAAGTTACACCTAGAGGACAAGTTACACCTAGAGGACAAGCTACACTTAGAGGACAAGTTACACCTAGAGGACATGTTACACCTAGAGGACAAGTTACACCTAGAGGACAAGTTACACCTAGAGGACAAGTTACACCTAGAGGACAAGTTACACCTAGAGGACAAGTTACACCTAGAGGACATGTTACACCTAGAGGACATGCTACACCTAGAGGACAAGTTACACCTAGAGGACATGCTACACCTAGAGGACATGTTACACCTAGAGGACATGCTACACCTAGAGGACATGTTACACCTAGAGGACAAGTTACACCTAGAGGACAAGTTACACCTAGAGGACATGCTACACCTAGAGGACATGCTACACCTAGAGGACAAGTTACACCTAGAGGACATGTTACACCTAGAGGACATGTTACACCTAGAGGACAAGTTACACCTAGAGGACAAGTTACACCTAGAGGACATGCTACACCTAGAGGACATGCTACACCTAGAGGACATGTTACACCTAGAGGACATGTTACACCTAGAGGACATGCTACACCTAGAGGACAAGTTACACCTAGAGGACAAGTTACACCTAGAGGACATGTTACACCTAGAGGACAAGTTACACCTAGAGGACAAGTTACACCTAGAGGACAAGTTACACCTAGAGGACAAGTTACACCTAGAGGACATGCTACACCTAGAGGACATGCTACACCTAGAGGACATGCTACACCTAGAGGACATGTTACACCTAGAGGACATGCTACACCTAGAGGACATGTTACACCTAGAGGACATGTTACACCTAGAGGACATGCTACACCTAGAGGACATGTTACACCTAGAGGACATGCTACACCTAGAGGACAAGTTACACCTAGAGGACATGCTACACCTAGAGGACATGTTACACCTAGAGGACAAGTTACACCTAGAGGACATGCTACACCTAGAGGACATGTTACACCTAGAGGACATGTTACACCTAGAGGACATGCTACACCTAGAGGACATGTTACACCTAGAGGACATGCTACACCTAGAGGACAAGTTACACCTAGAGGACATGCTACACCTAGAGGACAAGTTACACCTAGAGGACATGTTACACCTAGAGGACAAGTTACACCTAGAGGACATGTTACACCTAGAGGACATGCTACACCTAGAGGACAAGTTACACCTAGAGGACATGTTACACCTAGAGGACAAGTTACACCTAGAGGACATGTTACACCTAGAGGACATGTTACACATAGAGGACATGTTACACCTAGAGGACAAGTTACTTATAGGTCTGCACGATTTGTCAGCAGGAATGTTTGAACAGTAATATGCAACAATGGTTGGACATAGTTTGTAGAATGTGAACAATAATATGCAACAATGGTTGGACATTGTAGAATGTGAACAATAATATGCAACAATCGTTGGACATTGTTTGTAGAATGTGAACAATAATATGCAACAATGGTTGGACATTGTAGAATGTGAACAATAATATGCAACAATCGTTGGACATTGTTTGTAGAATGTGAACAATAATATGCAACAATCGTTGGACATTGTTTGTAGAATGTGAACAATAATATGCAACAATGGTTGGACATTGTAGAATGTGAACAATAATATGCAACAATCGTTGGACATTGTTTGTAGAATGTGAACAATAATATGCAACAATCGTTGGACATTGTTTGTAGAATGTGAACAATAATATGCAACAATGGTTGGACATTGTAGAATGTGAACAATAATATGCAACAATCGTTGGACATTGTTTGTAGAATGTGAACAATAATATGCAACAATCGTTGGACATTGTTTGTAGAATGTGAACAAATGGTGACATATTGTCAGACTGTTGATGCTAGATTGAGTATAATGGACAGCTACAGCAATAACTAATGGATAGTTACAACAATAACTAACGGACAGGTTACAACAATAACTAAAGAACAGTTACAACAATAACTAAAGAACAGTTACAACAATAACTAACGGACAGTTACAACAATAACTAATGGAGAGCTACAACAATAACTAATGGACAGTTACAACAATAACTAATGAACAGTTACAACAATAACTAAAGAACAGTTACAACAATAACTAAAGAACAGTTACAACAATAACTAACGGACAGTTACAACAATAACTAATGGAGAGCTACAACAATAACTAATGGACAGTTACAACAATAACTAATGGGCAGTTACAACAATAACTAATGGACAGTTACAACAATAACTGTATCATATGATCACAACAATCATCATCAGAGTGTGGTCAGTTGCTGGTCAACACTAGAACTAAAACAATTAGTGAAGTGTCTCATCTTATAGTCAAGTTCTATAACTGTCTCAGAAAAACAACCAACATACTGACTTCTATTGCAAATGTTACCTGGAGTATTATTGCAAGTGCTACCTGGAGCATTATTGCAAGTGTTATCTGGAGTATTATTGCAAGTGTTATCTGGAGTGTTATTGCAAGTCTTACCTGGAGTATTATTGCAAGTGTTATCTGGAGTATTATTGCAAGTGTTACCTGGAGTGTTAATGCAAGTGTTACCTGGAATATTATTGCAAGTGTTACCTGGAGTATTATTGCAAGTGTTACCTGGAGTATTATTGCAAGTGTTACCTGGAGTGTTAATGCAAGTGTTACCTGGAGTATTATTGCAAGTGTTATCTGGAGTATTATTGCAAGTGTTACCTGGAGTGTTATTGCAAGTGTTACCTGGAGTGCTATTGCAAGTGTTACCTGGTGTGTTATTGCAAGTGTTACCTGGAGTGTTACCGGGAGTATTATTGCAAGTACTGGATGTACTTCGACTCTCCCCCTTTTCTTCATCAAAGCAAGCAGCCTGATTGAGAAGCTGAAGTCCACCAGTAAAGAACTCAGCCTGAAGCCACTGTTTGCTCTCCAACTCATCTTGTGACAGCGGTGTACTACGAACCTGAGAAAGATATCAACAACAACATGTCTACGTTGTGTCATCAACTATTGTTAGTCTATTATTATCTCTCTCTCTCTCTAATACATTAACTCTATATGTCCAGTCGACGCTCCCAGCGTAGAAAACAGTTCTCTCATTATGCCAAAACACGCTGCCAACGGCTAATTTGAGTCCATGCACGTTTTGTTTTACTGTTCAGCTACTATACGTCCGACACTGTTTTTGTTTACAGAATTCAACGGGCAGATAACTACCATTTCATTCATATACTGTACAGCATGGTAGAATTTATTTTCGAATTTTTAGTAAATAGTTTTATTCGCAAATATATTTTTCCTGTTGTGAAAAAGTGAACTTTCATGTGAAAAGTTTAGTTATAAGATGTTGTTTCGCCTCCACGCGATAAAGTGCCGAACAAGACATGGATTTGTTCCAAAGTTCAAATAAACACACACAGTGTTTCATGTTTATGATTTCACCGACAATGATGGAGAATTCAGCAATGGCTAAGTATTGATTCAATTTTGAAAGTCGTAGTAGTTACTCTGAACATGAAATACAACAATAATTTACTAAATAAATACTGATTTACATATATAACTATTTATTATCAGATTGTTCAGAATTTAATTCTGCATATTTTGATACCAACAGTATAGATCTAGCTTACAAAGAACTTAAGTTATAGGCATATTTCCAAGATCATTCCATATTGAAAAATTTTGCTAGAAATGTGTTCTGGCAGAGTGTGATTACCCCAAAAATTTTCGTGGACATAAAGAGTTAATATCTGTCCTACATACAACATAACTCAGTGGTGACTCGTCATGAAGGACCATTGGTGCCGGGCCCCCACCAAAAAATAATGTGTAACATGTATTTATTATTTTATAAATTATTTGTTCATAATTATTATTTTTAACATGATGCTTTTTTTTTTTTTTTCCTTTTTTTCTTTCTTTTTTTTTCTTTCGTCCGCTTTCAACTCAGACGAAGTTTCATCTCTGAAACTGATTTTTGCGTGAAAATCTGTTTTTCCAATTTCTTACAATGGCAGCAGCTTGCACATTGTAAATTACTTTACACTGGCAGCCGTGTGCTCAATGTACTCGTAATTAGTATTCCTCGCCATAAAGGCAGATTTTCTCAGACTTCAGAGGTACTCGCGTATCGTCCTGAGTAAGACCAGGGACTCGAACAAATGCCGGACAGTAGGTTCGAACCCGAGCTATGAGGCGTCTCACAGCTAGCAGGCCGAGCTACTATCAACTACTCTAGGCAGTCCCCGAAACATGATGCTGAAAGTTAACTATATAATGCTAAAATATCATATGAAAAAATATCGTGGCATATCCTTTACAGGACGTAGCCATCAACCACAGTAAACGAATCGTTGATTTTCTAGGCACCACTTACACGCTCATTAGTCACAATTTGCAGAATTACACTTGTCTTTGTTCCGGGGCACATGGGTGTTGTTGGCAATGAGAGAGCAGACAGACTGGCTGGCTCTACCGCTATATCAGAGGGCCAGCCAATGGACAGAGCTGACATCGTGAACGTTCTCATAGAGCGTGGCCGCAGAGAAGACCTTCATCTAAACTAATCCACGTCAACTACTAGATTGCAAGAACTGGGTTTAAAGATTGGTGTGGCAAGAAAAGAACGGTACAACAGGTATACGAGTCGGCTCATCAATCAAAATCAAACTGGTACGGTCAGTCGCTGGACGCTGTTGGAGATATTGCGAAGGAGATCGGAGCACCTATGGACATGTCCGGAGTGCAATGAAGATATTCCAAACTGAAACGCTCATTAGTTTGCCATTGCCTTCTGAACAATATTTCTGAAAATATATATAGTCTGAAATTCAGCGTCTTTGCTCCCTAAATAGAATACTTCATGCATTTCCAGCATACTATTTTCTTAGGGCCAGTAGCATTATGGCCTATTTAGATAGTCTGAAATCCTGCAAATTTTCTGGTCAAATACCGTAACAAATGAGGAGCTTTTGAAACGAACAGACTGTGTATCTATGGAGACCGTAATTAAGAGATGAAGATGGAGGTGGTTTGGACATGTATGTTGTAGGCCAGTGGGAGACATTGGCTATGACAGCTCTCAGATGGACAGCAGATGGAAAGAGAAGGTCTGGATGTCCTAAGGAAACATGGAGAAGAACGGTGGAGAGAGAAGTGTGGCCTGACGTGGGAGATGGTTGGTAGAAAGGCAGTAGAATGGCAACAGTGGAGGTCTCTTCTTTTGGTTGTCATATGTGTCAATCGGGACATGAAGAGAATATAGATACGCCTGAGTGGTTATCGGGCCCAAATTTGGGGTGTAAAGAATAGAACCACTGTTACCTGCAACGCATGTCGTAAGAGGCGACTAAGGAGGTTTGGCTGAAATCGGATGCACATGTCCTAAACGTGAGAAGTCTATGCGTTTAGGGGCCTACCAAACCAATGTGCAACGTATACACGTTCTTGGCAAAGATAAACATATCACAAAGAGTGATTCAAATTGGTTGCAAAGAACAAACGCAAAGACTAAGAAGAAGATAGATAGATAGTCTGACATAACAACATCTGACCTCTGTCTCGCAGAGACAAATAAATGATTTCTATTCATTCAGTTGATAAATTCTGACTCTGCCAAGCCAGTGCACAGTTAACCAGTGTTATTGCGCTAAAAAAACCGAGACAAATATATACTGCAGCTGCGTGCTATCAAATTTGCTATATGGATCGGAATGCTGGAAAATGACAGAACAAGATATGTTCAAACTCTCCACCTTTCATACAGCTTGTCTGCGAAAATCATACATGTGTTCTGGCCAACCAAATACTATCTCTAACCAAGAACTGCTCGCACAATGTTAACAAGAGAATATGAGCACCATCATCCGAAGATGACGCTGGAGATGGATTGGGCATGTGATGCGCATGGAGACTGGCTCTGACACAAAAACATACAACAGTACTACAACAACATATGTCATACATACAACAGTGATACATCAACACATGTCATACACACAACAGTGCTACAACAACATATGTCTTAAATACAACAGCACTACAACAACAGTGCCACAACATGTCATACACACAACAGTGCTACAACAACAGTGCCACAACAACATATGTCATACATACAACAGTGCTATATCAAGACTGCAACAATCTGACTGGCTCTGCCACCATATCAGTGGGCCAGCCAATGGATAGAGCTGATATTTTGAAAGCCCTCATAAAGTGTGGCGGCAAAGAAGATTTTCATTTAAACCAATCCACGTCAACTACTAGATTGCAGGAGCTGGGTTTGAGTAGCAAGAAAAGAACAGCATAACAGGTATATGAGTAGGCTCATCAATCAAAATCGAACTGGTACGGTCAGTCAATGGACGCTGTTGGAGATATTGCGAAGAAGATCAGAGCACATATGGACATGTCCGGAGTGCAATAGTGCAATGAAGATATTTCAAACTGAAACTGTAATAATCTGTTTGTTGTTATTTTATTCTCTATGATTTCATCTGTTTGTTACTATTTTATTATGTTTCTCATTGACAACTATTTGTAAAACAAGCAATTTTTGAATGTTTCCAGCGGCTCACTGCTAGAATTTAAACCAGACTGCATATCCCTCTGTGTGTGCGGGTTCAATTCCGCGGATGGCAGAAAAAGCCACAGATTCCCCAGATTTACGGTGTTCGTGGCACCAAACTGAAGGGTTACGATGTCCATGGCACCGAGCCGAAGAGCTGAAAAGCTCAAGCGCTTCTGGATCGGGAAAACAAAAAAACCGGACTGCACAATATATCTTCTCATCTTCTTTTTTTTTCTTCTTCCATAACAACCAATTGTTAACCCCTCTATGTGATTTATATGTGATCTCAGCCAAAAGAGCGATTGTATATTGTACCACTTATGCACCTATAAGTAGGCCACCACATCTCATTTCTGAGACACTTTTTATTTACTATGCCAGTTTTCTTAGGCCCCTAACTCAGTTGCCTCTTACGACATGCTTTGTAGGTCGCAGTGTTACTATTCTTTGCTCCCTTTGAGAGCCCGGGAAACCCACGGGTGAATATATCTCTTACCTGTGCTGCTGCACTTAAGCTTAAAAAAACAGCTAGAGTTCTCTCTGTGTCAATCATCGGTGAAGACATTGAGCCACTTCCAGGTGTCTGCACTACGTCTTTCTCTGGCTGAGGAATAGCAACACAACATACAATCAAACAAGATGATTAAACTAAGTACAACCATTTATTGTTAGTGACATCAGACTAGACTAGACAGAAGAAATGACATCAATGTACTGTCTAACATATTCTATGACATCATTGTACTGTCTAATATAGTCTATGACATCAATGTACTGTCTAATATAGTCTATGACATCATTGTACTGTCTAATATAGTCTATGACATCAATGTACTGTCTAACATATTCTATGACATCAATGTACTGTCTAACATAGTCTATGACATCAATGTACTGTCTAACATAGTCTATGACATCAATGTACTGTCTAACATAGTCTATGACATGAGATTACATATATGCTGATATTTACGTCAATGTACTGCCCAACATAGAAGCAGTTCATCATATCCCTTGCTTCCTCCGAGTGATGAGCTGTTTCAAATGCCAGAGATGAATCTCGACCTATTGATATGGCAAACACATTTTAATGAGAGATGGTAATATCTGTATACAATTTTCAAATGTACATAGCAATATTTCTGTCTGTACTTCTGTGCCTGTACTTTTGTGTCTGTACCTTTCTGTCTGTACTTTTGTGTCTGTACTTTTGTGTCTGTACTTCTGTCTGTACTTTTGTGTCTGTACCTTTGTGTCTATACTTTTGTGTCTGCACTTTTGTGTCTGCACTTCTGTGTCTGTACTTTTGTGTCTGTACCTTTGTGTCTGTACGTTTGTGTCTGCACTTCTGTGTCTGTACTTTTGTGTCTGTACGTTTGTGTCTGCACTTCTGTGTCTGTACTTTTGTGTCTGTACGTTTGTGTCTGCACTTCTGTGTCTGTACTTCTGTGTCTCTGCATTCTTTCAGTGCTTGCAGCCCTACCCCCTCTCCCATTTCGTCAATGTCTACTATGGGTGTTGATTTTTCTTTGCTGCAGTGATGACACAAAGTGCCTGGTATTCAGTTTTCTGTCCCGTTTATGCCATGTGATAGTTCAGCAACCAGGTCGCTGATGTAGATCAAGAAAAGTGTGGTGGACAGGAAAACCCCCTGAGGGACGCCATGATGCAGTATAATTATTTTACTCTTGAGACCATCTAGATGCACGCGGTCTCATTCTGTTATCTCTCTCTCTCTCCTCCCCCACCTAGACCGATGTACCAGATTTTATCATGAATGCTACAGTGGTTTTAAGGACTCCGTCCTCAGTACAGCTTCTCAGAAGCTCTGTGTTTCGGGCCAGGTTTCTTTTCTGAGGCCTGCTATCAATTGGCAATCTTGCAGTATGTGCTCTGCCATCATGTCCACCTATTCGCAGGGGCATAATTTGTTAAACATGTGGGAGCAGAGCTTGTTGTGGCCGGTACAAAGGCGGAATATAGCAACTTGTTCGCTACGAGAGAGACCATAGTACCCATCGCTGTTGTTGTACTGTGGATGGTCCTTCTGTTATGTAAGCATGCTTGTATCCATCTGTACATTCTACCATTTGTTTTACAATTTCTCAGTTTTTTCAGCAGTCCTCCTTTCCAAACTTTGTCCAAAGCTTTCTGTAGTTCTATCCATATCGCCATTTCTTATCTTGGAACGCATCCTCAATCTCCTGAGAAAGGTATGTTGCTTGTCTTCAGTACATTAGCACTGCCTGAAACCTGTCTGCTGCGACACAAGAATGTTTTCACTTTCAAGATACCACTGCAGTCAGAGATTGATGATCTTCTTCTTTGCGTTCGTTCTTTACAATCAATTTTAATCACTCTTTGTGATATGTTAGATCTGTGCCAAGAATGTGTATACATTGCACATTGGTTTGGTAGGCCCCTAAACGCATAGACTTCTACACATTTAGGACATGTGCATCTGATTTCAGCCAAACCTCCTTAGTTGCCTCTTACGACATGCATGACAGGTAACAGTGTTTCTATTCTTTACACCCCAAATTTGGGCCCCTGTAACCACTCGGGTGAATACTGAGATAACTAGTAATCAATGACATTTTAAATATTGTTGAGATAACTTGAGAGATAACAATAACATATGTAGGAACAAACTGACAGAAAATCAAACTGACACAAATGTGATGTAATCTCTAGGACACAACTACACATGTGATATCTAGAATAAAATGGCCAAACATCAACTTTAACTATGGAAATAAGCCCCCTGTGAGTGCGGTTCAATTCCGCAGGCTGGCAGAAAAGCCACAGGTTCTCCAGATTTACAATGTTCGTGGTACCAAACTGAAGGGAAACGATGTCCATGACACCGAGCCGAAGAGCTGATAGCTAAAGTGCTTCTGGATTTTAAAACCAAAAAACCTATAGAGATTGCATATGAACTCTGACCTGCCCATTCCTGCAACACATCAGTGCCACATGGTGCCTGACTTTTGAAATCCTGTACATCGTAAACCTTGCCATGTATGACAACCCAAAGTCCACCATCCTTGTTGTGGTTCTCCAGGTCTGCCTTACGGATCATCTGTGTGTCCTCTGTACAAGAAGTATTGTACTTCTCCAAGCTATAACCTGCAGACAATAGAAAGCATGCTCTAACAACTAGCTATCTTTCTTATACATTACAACAGTTAAAGTATGTGACTGATACATTTTACAACACCAGATAAATCTTCTGTGTGCCCTCTATACCTCTTCTTCTTCTTCTGCGTCTCACTAGATTGGGATTTGATTCTCTAATAAAGGCAACCGCTGTCTCAGAGTATCAGCCACGCCATACGTTTGTCTTCTGCGTTCTCACTAGATTGGGATTTGGATTCTCTAATAAAGGCAGCCGTCTGCCTCAGAGTATCACCACCCATACAGTTTGTCTTCTGCGTTCTCACTAGATTGGGATTTGATTCTCTAATAAAGGCAGCCGTCTGCCTCAGATTATCAGCCACCCATACAGTTTGTCTTCTGCGTTCTCACTAGATTGGGATTTCGGATTCTCTAATAAAGGCAGCCGTCTGCCTCAGAGTATCAGCCACGCCATACAGTTTGTCTTCTGTGTTCTCACTAGATTGGGATTTTGGATTCTCTAATAAAGGCAGCCGTCTACCTCAGATTATCAGCCACGCCATACAGTTTGTCTTCTGCGTTCTCACTAGATTGGGATTTCGGATTCTCTAATAAAGGCAGCCGTCTGCCTCAGAGTATCAGCCACGCCATACAGTTTGTCTTCTGTGTTCTCACTAGATTGGGATTTGGATTCTCTAATAAAGGCAGCCGTCTGCCTCAGAGTATCAGCCACGCCATACAGTTTGTCTTCTGCGTTCTCACTAGATTGGGATTTGGATTCTCTAATAAAGGCAGCCGTCTGCCTCAGAGTATCAGACACGCCATACAGTTTGTCTTCTGCGTTCTCACTAGATTGGGATTTGGATTCTCTAATAAAGGCAGCCGTCTGCCTCAGAGTATCAGCCACGCCATACAGTTTGTCTTCTGCGTTCTCACTAGATTGGGATTTCGGATTCTCTAATAAAGGCAGCCGTCTGCCTCAGAGTATCAGCCACACCATACAGTTTGTCTTCTGCGTTCTCACTAGATTGGGATTTCGGATTCTCTAATAAAGGCAGCCGTCTGCCTCAGAGTATCAACCACGCCATACAGTTTGTCTTCTGCGTTCTCACTAGATTGGGATTTGATTCTCTAATAAAGGCAGCCGTCTGCCTCAGAGTATCAGCCACGCCATACAGTTTGTCTTCTGCGTTTTCACTAGATTGTGATTTCGGATTCTCTAATAAAGGCAGCCGTCTGCCTCAGATTATCAGCCACCCATACAGTTTGTCTTGGACGCTAGTGTAAGTGGGCCACCTCTTTCTTCTCAAGTCTGCATACTGGGGCAGTTCTGTGGGATATAATTCCTATGATTTCTGCTTTCCCGTTTGTGCCGACCTCTTCTCGCAGTAAGTTTTGGCCACCCTCATGATGGTAGGTCTGACATTCTTACTAAGTGGCTAAATCTCAGAGGCAGATTGGCAACCATATAAGTTCACTGATATCTCAGATTTTCTCAGAATACTCATTCAACATTTCTTCTTCTTCTTCTTCTTCTTACTCATCTTATTCCTCTGTTCCTCATGGAGCATATGGTCTCAACAGTTGGTTTTCACTTTCCTCGATCAATTACGTTTTTTGTATGGTCTCAACAGTTGGTTTCACTTTCCTCGATCAATTACCGTTTTTGTATGGTCTCAACAGTTGGTTTTCACTTTCTCGATCAATTTCCGTTTTTTGTATGGTCTCAACAGTTGGTTTCACTTTCCTCGATCAATTACCGTTTTTTGTATGGTCTCAACAGTTGGTTTCACTTTCTCGATCAATTTCCGTTTTTGTATGGTCTCAACAGTTGGTTTCACTTTCTCGATCAATTACCATTTTTTGTATGGTCTCAACAGTTGGTTTTCACTTTCCCCGATCAATTACCATTTTTTGTATGGTCTCAACAGTTGGTTTTCACTTTCTCGATCAATTACCGTTTTTGTATGGTCTCAACAGTTGGTTTTCACTTTCCTCGATCAATTCCATTTTTTGGTATGGTCTCAACAGTTGGTTTTCACTTTCTCGATCAATTACCGTTTTTTGTATGGTCTCAACAGTTGGTTTTCACTTTCTCGATCAATTACCATTTTTTTGTATGGTCTCAACAGTTGGTTTCACTTTCCTCGATCAATTACCGTTTTTGTATGGTCTCAACGTTGGTTTTCACTTTCTCGATCAATTTCCGTTTTTTGTATGGTCTCAACAGTTGGTTTTCACTTTCCTCGATCAATTACCATTTTTTTGGTATGGTCTCAACAGTTGTTCAATTTCCTCAATCACTTTGTTACTGGTCAGATATCCTCATAACACTTAGTGACCATATGTTCCTGGTCAGATATCCTCATAACACTAAGTGACCATATGTTACTGGTCAGATATCCTCAGGACACTAAGTGACCATTTGTTACTAGTCAGATATCCTCATGACACTAAGTGACCATATGTTACTGGTCAGATATCCTCATAACACTAATTGACCATATGTTACTGGTCAGATATCCTCAGGACACTAAGTGACCATTTGTTACTGGTCAGATATCATCAGGACACTAAGTGACCATATGTTACTGGTCAGATATGTACACATATTATTATAATAATACATACTCCATACACCAGGCCAGGCCAGATCTTCAGAATCTTCCTTCTCTGTCCCTGGAGCCAAGCGGTTGAAATAATCCAAGTCATCTAATAACTGGGACAAGAGCTGGCCAGCACTAGATACTTGTACAAACTGGGGACATCTCAGCTGAAGCAGAACTAGGCATGTCACCATCTCTGGCAGAAGAATACCTGAAAATAAACAATGTAAGTTATAAGGCACTTCTTATATAAAAAGTTAATTGCATATCCTTTACAGGACTTTGTAATCAACCCCAGCTTTTAACGCTGTTTGTGATTTTTCTATGAATATAAATTGAATATAACATACAACAATGAAGGTCCATCAATATCTCCATCAGAAGTGTGTAGTGCTATTAATCACATGAAAACAGATAAAACATCAGGACCCGACAATACAACCATCGAAGAAATTGCAGAAACCGGAGAACTAGGGATAGGGAGCTAACAGTTGTTTAACGATATCTACAATACAGATACTGCCTAATGATTTCCCCAATCCATTTTTATTGCACTACCAAAGAAAGCAGGGGTATAGATGCAAAGAACCGCATCAAGGCTGGTGGTCTGGTTCAACTCTTCGCATGCATGAATTTTTCCCGACGCGACGGCTCGCAGGTCGACCCAGCCTCAACTGGGTACCAGACATGCTCTGGGAAAGTAAAGGCGGCCGGCGTGATGCTGACCACATCACCCACCGTGTGCCGACGGTCAATGAAAATACAGGCCTAACACTGTATTGACCTATATACCACGAGGTATGAAAGGTTTCTTTTTTTAACCAAAGAAAGCAGGAACGATAGAATGCAAAGAACACCGCACAATCAGCCTCATGAGTCATGTAACAAAACTACTTTTCAGCATTATCATGAGAAGGGTAAGAAACAAAATAAGACCAGAAGTTAGGGAAGAACAATGTGGCTTTGTTGAACGCAGGGGAACAAACAACACAATATATACAATAAGAACAATAATGGAAAGATCAATAGAAATGAAGTTGGACTTATACCTATGTTTGATCTCTTCCTCAGTATGTTCCTCGGCAGGTAGTGGATTAACAACACCAGTTCTGTGTTGTTGGTTTACTATTCTTCTTTGACTACCAGCATAGTTACCTGTTACACCTTGAAGAGAATATCTGATCTTGTTCTAGTACATACCCCTGGTTACCTTATACACCTTGAAGAGAATATCTGATCTTACTCTAGTACATACCCCTGGTTACCTTATACACCTTGAAGAGAATATCTGATCTTGCTCTAGTACATACCCCTGGTTACCTGTTACACCTTGAAGAGAATATCTGATCTTGTTCTAGTACATACCCCTGGTTACCTGTTACACCTTGAAGAGAATATCTGATCTTACTCTAGTACATACCCCTGGTTACCTTTGTTACACCTTGAAGAAATATCTGATCTTGTTCTAGTACATACCCCTGGTTACCTGATACACCTTGAAGAGAATATCTGATCTTGTTCTAGTACATACCCCTGGTTACCTGTTACACCTTGAAGAGAATATCTGATCTTACTCTAGTACATACCCCTGGTTACCTTATACACCTTGAAGAGAATATCTGATCTTACTTTTAGTACATACCCCTGGTTACCTGTTACACCTTGAAGAGAATATCTGATCTTGTTCTAGTACATACCCCTGGTTACCTGATACACCTTGAAGAGAATATCTGATCTTGTTCTAGTACATACCCCTGGTTACCTGTTACACCTTGAAGACAACATCTGGGTCTTGCTCTAGTACATACCCCTGGTTACCTGTTACCTGTTACACCTTGAAGAGAATATCTGATCTTGTTCTAGTACATACCCCTGGTTACCTGATACCTGTTACACCTTGAAGAAACATCTATCTTGCTCTAGTACATACCTCCTGGTTACCTGATACCTGTTACACCTTGAAGAAATATCTGATCTTGTTCTAGTACATACCCTGGTTACCTGATACACCTTGAAGAAAATCTGATCTTGCTCTAGTACACCCCTGGTTACCTGATACACCTTGAAGAGAATATTGATCTGTCTAGTAAATTACCTGGTTACCTGATACACCTTGAGAGAATATCTGATTTGCTCTAGTACATACCCTGGTTACCTGATACACTTGAAGAGAATATCTGATCTTGTTCTAGTACATACCCTGGTTACCTGATTACACCTTAAAGAGAATATTAGATCTATGACTAGTACATACCTGGTTACCGATACATTTGGAAGAGAATATCTTGATCTTGTTCTAGTACATACCCTAGTTACCTGATACACCTTGAAGAGAACATCTGATCTGTTCTAGAATACCTTGGCTACTCTGATACACACTTGAAGAGAATATCTGATCTTGCTACAACATAGTCTCTGGTATTACCTGATACACCTTGAAGAGAATATCTGATCTTGCCTAGTACATACTCAGGTTACCTGATACACCTTGGAAGAGAAATATCTGATCTTGTTCTAGTACATAACCCTGGTTACCTGATACACCTTTGAAGAGAATATCAGATCTTGTTCTAGTACATTTCCCTCTAGTTACCTGATTACACACTGAAGAGAATATCTGATCAGTTGCCTAGTACATACCCTCGGTTACCTTATACACCTTGAAGAGAATATCTGATCTTGTTCTAGTACATACCCCTGGTTACCTGTTACCTGTTACACCTTGAAGAGAATATCTGATCTTGTTCTAGTACATACCCCTGGTTACCTGTTACCTGATACACCTTGAAGAGAATATCTGATCTTGCTCTAGTACATACCCCTGGTTACCTGATACACCTTGAAGAGAATATCTGATCTTGTTCTAGTACATACCCCTGGTTACCTGATACACCTTGAAGAGAATATCTGATCTTGCTCTAGTACATACCCCTGGTTACCTTATACACCTTGAAGAGAATATCTGATCTTGTTCTAGTACATACCCCTGGTTACCTGATACACCTTGAAGAGAATATCTGATCTTGCTCTAGTACATACCCCTGGTTACCTGATACACCTTGAAGAGAATATCTGATCTTGTTCTAGTACATACCCCTGGTTACCTTATACACCTTGAAGAGAATATCTGATCTTGCTCTAGTACATACCCCTGGTTACCCGATACCTGTTACACCTTGAAGAGAATATCTGATCTTGTTCTAGTACATACCCCTGGTTACCTTATACACCTTGAAGAGAATATCTGATCTTGCTCTAGTACATACCCCTGGTTACCTGTTACACCTTGAAGAGAATATCTGATCTTGTTCTAGTACATACCCCTGGTTACCTTATACACCTTGAAGAGAATATCTGATCTTGCTCTAGTACATACCCCTGGTTACCTGTTACACCTTGAAGAGAATATCTGATCTTGTTCTAGTACATACCCCTGGTTACCTGTTACACCTTGAAGAGAATATCTGATCTTGTTCTAGTACATACCCCTGGTTACCTGTTACACCTTGAAGAGAATATCTATCTTGCTCTAGTACATCCTCCTGGTTACCTGATACCTGTTACACCTTAAAGACAACATCTGATCTTGCTCTAGTACATCCTCCTGGTTACCTGTTACACCTTGAAGACAACAGTTCATATTCAATAGATGAATTACCTGTTACATCTTTGCTTATGATGGCAGCAACATTGGCAAAACTTCGTGCACTTTTGTCTCCTACACTACCGGCAGTGGACAGCACAGTAGACACATGACTGACCAAGAGGCTACAGTACTTGCGAAGCAAGGACACTGCACCCATCATTTCACAGCCTAGACAAATGTGAAACAAACATCAGATTATATAGTAAATTTAGACAAGAAATAAGAGACAAACATCAGATTATAGAGTACATTTAGACAGAAATAGAGACAAACATCAGATTATAGAGTATATTTAGCCTAGACAAATGTGAAACACAAACATCAGATTATAGAGTATATTTAGCCTAGACAAATGTGAAACACAAACATCAGATTATAGAGTACATTTAGCCTAGACAAATGTGAAACACAAACATCAGATTATAGAGTACATTTAGCCTAGACAAATGTGAAACACAAACATCAGATTATAGAGTATATTAGCCTAGAACAAATGTGAAACACAAACATCAGATTATAGTACACATTTAGACAAGAAATAAGAGACAAACATCAGATTATAAGGTACATTCAGCTTAGACAAGACATGAGAAACATCAGCTGATTCTTCAGTCAATAGATTTAGACTGACAAGATTAAACCAACTACAAAGTTAAACCTACTACAAGATTACACCTTCTACAAGGTTACATCAACTACAAGATTACACCTACTACAAAGTTACACCTACTACAAAGTTACACCTACTATAAAGTTACACCAACTACAAGATTACACCAGCTACAAGGTTACACCTACTACAAGATTACACCAGCTACAAGATTACACCAACTACAAGATTACACCAGCTACGAGATAACACATACAACTGTCATTACCAATTTCCCCACTGATGCCTTCCTTGACTGATGCTTGTTTCGTTTCCCCACCATCTGGTGTAGGTGTGGCTACATCCGTGACAACTCTGCTATGGAAGATTCTGGAAATGAGAAGTCTCTGGAACTGCAGAAGCAAGTCTAAAGATGGGGAATTTTCAGGAGTTTCACTCTCTGGTGATTTCAAACCCCCACATTTGGCTTCTTCTTGTAGTTTGGATAATGTGTGTGTGGCTGAGTTTCTGAAACAAAGGGTAAATCCTACTGAAACCCAAAGTTTTTTTCTAATATAAGCATGTACAAGATTTGTTCAATTTACCTCACCCACATCAAGGTATGTCACTACAGACTCAAGTTACCTCACCCACATCAAGGTATGTCACTACAGACTCACAAGTTACCTCACCCACATCAAGGTATGTCACTACAGACTCAAATTACTCACCCATCAAGGTATGTCTACTAAGACTAAAGGTAACCTCACCCAAATCAATATGTCACTACAGACTCAAGTTACCTCACCCACATCAAGGTATGTCACTACAGACTCAAGTTACCTCACCCACATCAAGGTATGTCACTACAGACTCAAGTTACCTCACCCACATCAAGGTATGTCACTACAGACTGAAGTTACCTCACCCACATCAAGGTATGTCACTACAGACTGAAATTACCTCACCCACATCAAGGTATGTCACTACAGACTCAAGTTACTTCACCCACATCAGGGTATGTCACTACAGACTGAAATTACCTCACCCACATCAAGGTATGTCACTACAGACTCAAATTACCTCACCCACATCAAGGTATGTCACTACAGACTCAAGTTACCTCACCCATATCAAGGTATGTCACTAGTTAATTGCATATCCTTTACATGACTTTGCAAATCAACCCCAGCTTTCTAGCACTGTTTGTGATTTTTCTAGGCATTATTAGTTCAGTAGTTTGCCATTGCTTTCTGAACGGGTGGTGCCATCGTCCTTTGTAAAATCCACGCAAACAATTTGCAACCAAATTGACCGCAGCATGATTCAAACTCAGAACGTCGGGGTTAATAGACCGAGTCACTATCCCCTATGTCACTACAGATTGAAGTTATCTCACCCACATGAGACTGAAGTTATCTCACCCACATGAGACTGAAGTCACCTCACCCACATGAAGGTATGTTAAAACAGTACATCTCTCTCTCATCTCACCATATCCAGATGAAAGAGAACAAAATAATATATGCGCAAGCTTATGTATGAGGTCACACATATAACCTCATGAAGTGTCACATACAACTTCATGAAATGTCACATACAACCTCATGAACTGTCAGTTACTATTGTTTATTCTGTAGTACATTCAACATGCAACTGATTTTGTTGCAAAGTCTCTCCTTACTATTGTTACTTTATAAAATGACAGAGTTACTATTGACTAAAAAAGGGTTTAAAAGCTGAAGGATTAACTTCATTGCACCGGGTTTTAACCCCATACGGCTCGGTCCCTCTCAGCAGAAATGGCACGCCACCTGCCGAGAGTATTGCACAAGGCATGAACTCCGTAGCTCCAGCAACAATCCTAGGGGTCTCTGGAAAAACTGCACTGGTGAACAGAATGGCGCGGTCCGGACTCGAACCCCGACCTTCGACTCACAAGGCAAAGGGCTTAACCACTCAGCCACAGAGACCCCACTATTACTATTACTATTGGAATTGGATTACTATTACTATTGACTGTAGCTCAAGCGGTAGTGAGCTCGACCACAAACCCAAGCATATCTGGTTCAAACAATGTGGGCAAGTTTGGAAGCAAATTCATTTCCGTGGGATTTTTACAAAACATAAAAATAGACCTCACCGTTCAGAAAGCAAAGGCAAACTACTGAACATATAATTGGTGTCTAGAAAATCAAAGACTCGATTACTGTGGTTGATGGCTACGTCCTGTAAAGGATATGCTATGATTTTGTTCATGTAGTTCTACATTCAACATGCAAATGATTGTGTTGCAAATTTCTCCTTGCTATTGATATCATTTCTATTCAGTTCAGCTTATATATATTTTTTAAATATTTTTTAGATCCAGAAGCACTTGAGCTGAAAGCTCTTCGGCTCGTGTCATGGACATCGTAACCCTTCGGTTCGGTGCCACGAACACCGTAAATCTGGGGAACATGTGGTTTTTCTGCCAGTCCACAGAGTTGAACCTGCACTCACAGAGGACTTGTCACCCATAGTCCAACGCGCTACGAACACGCTGGGCAGAAATATATATCAGCTTATAATATATAATTCATTGATATTACCAAATTGTATCATGGCAATATCAATGATGAGGTCTCCTGTGGTGTAGAGGTTACATGCTCGCCTCTTGTGTCTAAGGTACTTAGTTCACTCCCTCATGAAGCCATTGAGATATTGTTCGGAGATCCTGATCTTAGTGTAGGTGAGATCGAGTTCCTAGTCCTATCGGAGATGAACGATAAAACATAGGTCCTGTGTTCAATTTGAGCATGTAAAAGAACCCTTAACAGTTTAAAATCGAGAAGAGCAGGCTGGAAAGTCGCTGCATGGGCAAAATTCATTAGAAATTATTTTAACCCTTTAGCTGCTAAGGACGTATATATATACATTTTCCCCATTTACTTCTAAAGACGCATTAACACGTCCGTTATTATCTCTCCTCTGTGGGCTAAAGACGTGTAAACACGTTATACATTGCTACTGTCACTGATAAAGACGTTTGTGACCTAGAAACAAAGAGTAGCTATTTTTAGCTCAGCATTAGGAAAGTATGTAGCAGCGAAAGGGTTAAGGGGGGATTCGGTCTTGAAAATCAAGAATCTATTTTCGTTGTTTTCATATTAATATAAAATTTGTATAAGCATTTTGAAAGAGTATGACTTAGAATATTAGAAAAAAATTAGTAAAAAAAAATGTCAAAGTGTTGCCATGGAAACAATACAAAATGGCCTCCAAGCACAAATTTTCAAATCCCTAAGGCTCTGAATCTAATGAATGTAATGAATTCTGTTTTCACTCTAAGGTGCGCAATTGTAATATCTAAATATTACAATTCTTTTAGGATATATTAAAATTTAATTTTTATAAATTTTTGGGTAAAATTCCTCAAAATTTGGTCAAAAAAGCTGTTTTTGGAGGTGTGTTTACACAAAATTCATAAAAATGTAATATTTAATATATCCTAAAAGAATGTGTAATTTTGTAGATATTACAATTGCTCACCTTGAGTGAAAACAGAATTCATTTATATTCATTAACTTCAGAGCCTTAGGATTTGAAATTTGTGCTAGGCCATTTTGTATTGTTTCCATGGAACTGCGTTGACTTTTTTATTTTATACTAATTTTTTCTACTATTCTAAGTCATAATCTTTCAAAATTGTTATACAAATTCTACATTAATACCAAAGCAACGAAAAAGTTTCAAGACCAGAGTCCCCCCTTAAATAAAATTTCTGCAAATTACATCAAGGAACCTCCCCAGGGCTATGGAGTTTGTGCACTGCAGTTGAGATCTTCCTGTGTAAGAAAGAGATCAGAGCACACATGATTACTCACTGAAGTGCAATGATAATGGTCCTATCACTCAATCAATCAATCAATCAATCAATCAATCAATCAATCAATTAATAATGATAGCTACTCTGATGTGACGATTGATTGATCAAGATGTAAGCAAATACCTGAACAGTTGATGAATAAGTTGAAGTAATGGAATTGATGTTTCTCCATCATCCGACTGATCACCAAGATGCACATCCAACATTGGCAGATCGCACTTCACATCATTGGTTGCCTCAGCAGTTTTGTCTTTCTCACCAGTTCTTCCACCATCTTTGTTTGTCTTGAGATCACTTTCCTTCTCCTGGGATCAAACACAACAACACAAGATCAAATGAACACAATATCATATGAACACAAACAACACAAGATCACATGAACACAACAGCCCATGAACACAAACAACACAAGATCACATGAACACAACAACACAAGATCACATGAACAAAACAACACAAGATCACATGAACACAAACAACACAACAGCCCATGAACACAAACAACACAAGATCACATGAACACAAACAACACAAGATCACATGAACAAAACAACACAAGATCACATGAACACAACAACACAACAGCCCATGAACACAAACAACACAAGATCACATGAACACAAACAACACAACAGCCCATGAACACAAACAACACAAGATCACATGAACACAACAACACAACAGCACATGAACACAAACAACACAAGATCAAATGAACACAACAACACAAGATCACATGAACACAACAACACAAGATCACATGAACACAAACAACACAAGATCACATGAACAAAACAACACAAGATCACATGAACACAAACAACACAAGATCACATGAACACAAACAACACAAGATCACATGAACAAAACAACACAAGATCACATGAACACACAACAACATATGAACACAACAACACAAGATCACATGAACACAACAACACAAGATCACATGAACACAACAACACAAGATCACATGAACACAACAACACAAGATCACATGAACACAAACAACACAAGATCAAATGAACACAACAACACAAGATCACATGAACACAAACAACACAAGATCAAATGAACACAACAACACAAGATCACATGAACACAACAACACAAGATCACATGAACACAAACAACACAAGATCACATGAACACAAACAACACAAGATCACATGAACACAAACAACACAAGATCACATGAACACAAACAACACAACAGCCCATGAACACAAACAACACAACAGCCCATGAACACAAACAACACAAGATCACATGAACACAAACAACACAAGATCACATGAACACAAACAACACAACAGCCCATGAACACAAACAACACAACAGCCCATGAACACAAACAACACAAGATCACATGAACACAAACAACACAAGATCACATGAACACAAACAACACAAGATCACATGAACACAAACAACACAACAGCCCATGAACACAAACAACACAAGATCACATGAACACAAACAACACAACAGCCCATGAACACAAACAACACAAGATCAAATGAACACAAACAACACAACAGCCCATGAACACAAACAACACAAGATCACATGACCACAAGACATGTTTCTGATTTCATCATATACAAGATCGACACAATTTGCAAACTAATCACTTTTTGTCTACAGACTTGGACTAACAACAGTCAGGGAACAAACAGGTGTAGTTCGATGCTTCACTGGGGACACAAAGATTTGGTAGTTGCAACTATTCACAAGCGTTCAATATTGTTAATACACTCTCACTCTTTCCTCCAGGTCATTCTAATCTCATTATCTTTCACTCTAATCTTATCCTCTCACTTCCCTCTCTGTCACTTCCCTCTCTGTCACTTCCCTCTCTCTTACATCTCTTTTTGCTCACTCCTTGCAATCCCACTCACATCTCTGCAATCCCGTTCAAATTTTTGATCTCTCTGCAATCCCGCTCACATCTTTGATCTCACTCTCTGCAATCCCACTCACATCTCTGATCTCACTCTCTGCAATCCCGCTCACATTTCTGATCTCACTCTCTGCAATCCCACTCACATCTCTGATCTCACTCTCTGCAATCCACTCACATCTCTGATCTCACTCTGCAATCCCACTCACATCTTTGATCTCACTCTCTCATCCTGCTCACATCTCTGATCTCACTCTCTGCAATCCCACTCACATCTCTGATCTCACTCTGCAATCCCACTCACATCTTTGATCTCACTCTCTGCTATCCTGCTCACATCTCTGATCTCACTCTCTGTTATCCTGCTCACATCTCTGATCTCACTCTCTGCAATCCCACTCACATCTCTGAACTCACTCTCTGCAATCCCACTCACATCTCTGATCTCACTCTCTGCAATTCCACTCCCATCTATGATCTCACTCTCTGCAATCCCACTCACATCTCTGATCTCACTCTCTGCAATCCCACTCACATCTCTGATCTCACTCTCTGAAATCCCACTCACATCTCTGATCTCACTCTCTGCCATCCCACTCACATCTCTGATCTCTCTCTGCAATCCCACTCACATCTCTGATCTCACTCTCTGCAATCCCACTCACATTTCTGATCTCTCTCTCTGCAATCCCGCTCACATTTCTGATCTCACTCTCTGCAATCCCACTCACATCTCTGATCTCACTCTGCAATCCACTCCATCTCTGATCTCACTCTATGCAATCCACTCCCATCTCTGATCTCACTCTCTGCAATTCCACTCCCATCTATGATCTCACTCTCTGCAATCCCACTCACATCTCTGATCTCACTCTGCAATCCCACTCACATCTCTGATCTCACTCTCTGCAATCCCACTCACATCTCTGATCTCACTCTGCAATCCCACTCACATCTCTGATCTCACTCTATGCAATCCCACTCCCATCTCTGATCTCACTCTCTGCAATTTCACTCCCATCTATGATCTCACTCTCTGCAATCCCACTCACATCTCTGATCTCACTCTCTGCAATCCCACTCACATCTCTGATCTCACTCTCTGCCATCCCACTCACATCTCTGATCTCGCTCTCTGCAATCCCGCTCACATTTCTGATCTCACTCTCTGCAATCCCGCTCACATTTCTGATCTCACTCTCTGCAATCCCGCTCACATCTTTGATCTCACTCTCTGCAATGCTGCTCACATCTCTGATCTCACTCTCTGCAATCCCACTCACATCTCTGATCTCACTCTATGCAATCCCACTCACATCTCTGATCTCAATCTATGCAATCCCACTCACATCTTTGATCTCACTCTCTGCAATCCCGTTCACATCTCTGATCTCTCTCTCTGCAATCCCAATCACATCTCTGATCTCACTCTCTGCAATCCCACTCACATCTCTGATCTCACTCTCTCTGCAATCCACTCCATCTCACTCTCTGCAATCCCACTCACATCTCTGATCTCACTCTATGCAATCCCACTCACATCTCTGATCTCAATCTATGCAATCCCACTCACATCTTTGATCTCACTCTCTGCAATCCCATTCACATCTCTGATCTCTCTCTCTGCAATCCCACTCACATCTCTGATCTCACTCTGCAATCCCACTCACATCTCTGATCTCACTCTCTGCCATCCCACTCACATCTCTGATCTCTCTCTCTGCAATCCCACTCACATCTCTGATCTCACTCTCTGCAATCCCACTCACATCTCTGATCTTACTCTCTGCAATCCCGCTCACATTTCTGATCTCACTCTCTGCAATCCCGTTCACATCTCTGATCTCACTCTCTGCAATCCCACTCACATCTCTGATCTCACTCTCTGCAATCCACTCACATCTCTGATCTCACTCTCTGCAATCCACTCACATCTCTGATCTCACTCTCTGCAATCCACTCACATCTCTGATCTCACTCTGCAATCCCACTCACATCTTTGATCTCAATCTCTACTATCCTGCTCACATCTCTGATCTCACTTTCTGCAATCCACTCCATCTCTGATCTCACTCTCTGCAATCCCACTCACATCTCTGATCTCACTCTGCAATCCCACTCACATCTTTGATCTCACTCTCTACTATCCTGCTCACATCTCTGATCTCACTCTCTGCAATCCCACTCACATCTCTGATCTCACTCTCTGCAATCCCACTCACATCTCTGATCTCACTCTCTGCCATCCCACTCACATCTCTGATCTCACTCTCTCTGCAATCCCACTCACATCTCACTCTCTGCAATCCCACTCACATCTCTGATCTCACTCTATGCAATCCCACTCACATCTCTGATCTCAATCTATGCAATCCCACTCACATCTTTGATCTCACTCTCTGCAATCCCGTTCACATCTCTGATCTCTCTCTCTGCAATCCCACTCACATCTCTGATCTCACTCTCTGCAATCCCACTCACATCTCTGATCTCACTCTCTGCAATCCCACTCACATCTCTGATCTCACTCTGCAATCCCACTCACATCTTTGATCTCAATCTCTACTATCCTGCTCACATCTCTGATCTCACTTTCTGCAATCCCACTCACATCTCTGATCTCACTCTCTGCAATCCCACTCACATCTCTGATCTCACTCTGCAATCCCACTCACATCTTTGATCTCACTCTCTACTATCCTGCTCACATCTCTGATCTCACTCTCTGCAATCCCACTCACATCTCTGATCTCACTCTCTGCAATCCCACTCACATCTCTGATCTCACTCTCTGCCATCCCACTCACATCTCTGATCTCACTCTCTCTGCAATCCCACTCACATCTCACTCTCTGCAATCCCACTCACATCTCTGATCTCACTCTATGCAATCCCACTCACATCTCTGATCTCAATCTATGCAATCCCACTCACATCTTTGATCTCACTCTCTGCAATCCCGTTCACATCTCTGATCTCTCTCTCTGCAATCCCACTCACATCTCTGATCTCACTCTCTGCAATCCCACTCCCATCTCTGATCTCACTCTCTGCCATCCCACTCACATCTCTGATCTCTCTCTCTCTGCAATCCCACTCACATCTCTGATCTCACTCTATGCAATCCCACTCACATCTCTGATCTCAATCTATGCAATCCCACTCACATCTTTGATCTCACTCTCTGCAATCCCGTTCACATCTCTGATCTCTCTCTCTGCAATCCCACTCACATCTCTGATCTCACTCTCTGCAATCCCACTCACATCTCTGATCTCACTCTCTGCCATCCCACTCACATCTCTGATCTCTCTCTCTCTGCAATCCCACTCACATCTCTGATCTCACTCTCTGCAATCCCCCTCACATCTCTGATCTCACTCTCTGCAATCTCACATCTCACTCTCTGCAATCCCACTCCCATCTCTGATCTCACTCTCTGCAATTCCACTCCCATCTATGATCTCATTTTCTGCAATCCCACTCACATCTCTGATCTCACTCTCTGCAATCCCACTCCCATCTCTGATCTCACATCTTACTTCATCACTTTCTCATGCTCTCTCTGACATTTATCTCTCTTTTACTCTCTCTCTCTCCCACTCTTCCTCACACATCTAACTCTCACTCTTTCACTTATCTCTAATCTCACACAGTTGACTGACTGTCTCCTCATTCCCTGATATCACATCTCACTGACTGCACTATGAACCAAGTACACACAAGCTGGGATGAATGAATCCACAATTCTAGAAGCACCTACCTTTGAATCATCCAAGTCCTGGACCTCAGATTTAATAGCCAGATGTAATGCTGTCTCCAGGCCCCCATCTGCCATCAGAGAGCTGACCAGTAAGTCTGTCATGAACCTCTGACCATTGGACATGACAGTCATGTCTCGCCCTGATAACAACAACAACATGAGAGAGACACAGCATCATCTCTCATACACGAATGTAATACGTTGTCAACTACTACATACAAGAATGTAATACGTTGTCAACTACTACATACAAGAATGTAATACGTTGTCAACTACTACATACAAGAATGTAATATGTTGTCAACTACTACATACAAGAATGTAATACGTTGTCAACTACTACATACAAGAATGTAATACTTGTCAACTCACTAAATATTACATTTCAAGCACATACTGACATACTATTTGATTGCAACTAACCAGTTGAAGATAGACAGAATTAGACATACTAACTACTGAAGAAGACAAGATTGACATACTAACATGAAGATAGACAGAGTTGACATACTAACTAGCTGAAGATAGACAGAGATTAGACATACTAACCAGTTGAAGATGACAAGAATTTGACATACTAAGCAGCTGAAAATAACAGAGATTGGACATACTAACCAGCTGAAGATAGACAGAGATTGGACATACTAACTAGCTGAAGATAGACAGAGATTGGACATACTAACCAGTTGAAGATAGACAGAGATTAGACATACTAACTAGCTGAAGATAGACAGAGATTGGACATACTAACCAGCTGAAGATAGACAGAGATTGGACATACTAACTAGCTGAAGATAGACAGAGATTAGACATACTAACCAGTTGAAGATAGACAGAGATTGGACATACTAAGCAGCTGAAGATAGACAGAGATTGGACATACTAACCAGCTGAAGATAGCAGAGATGACAGTGCTCTTGCTCTCTCTTCTGGAGTTGGTAGCAAGATAGACCAACCACTCTGTAATGTGGCCTGTGCTGCCCTCTGTACTGTACTGATAACTCCACTGTTGCTGGCAAGGGTCACCACTTTTTGCTTCAGGCTCTCAACTAGAGCACTTCCTTGGTGCAGACCCAGATGATCAACATCTTCAGACTGGCAAATAGTTGCATGAAGCTGAGGACAAACAATAATGACAGCAACAACTTCAGACTGACAAATGTTATCAGAATAATAGATAGATGTTGTACATGACATGGTCAGTTAAAGATAGATGTTGTACATGACATGGTCAGTTAAAGTTAGATGTTGTACATGACATGACCAGTTATAGATAGATGTTGTACATGACATGGTCAGTTAAAGGTAGATGTTGTACATGACATGGTCAGTTAAAGATAGATGTTGTAAATGACATGGTCAGTTAAAGATAGATGTTGTACATGACATGGTCAGTTAAAGATAGATGTTGTACATGACATGGTCAATTAAAGATAGATGTTGTACATGACATGGTCAGTTAAAGTTAGATGTTGTAATGACATGGTCAATAAAGATAGATGTTGTACATGACAGGCAGTTAGTTAGATGTTGTATGACATGGTCAGTTAAAGATAGATGTTGTACATGACATGGTCAATTAAAGATAGATGTTGTACATGACATGGTCAGTTAAAGTTAGATGTTGTACATGACATGGTCAATTAAAGATAGATGTGTACTGACATGGTCAGTTAAAGTTAGATGTTGTACATGACATGGTCAGTTAAAGTTAGATGTTGTACATGACATGGTCAGTTAAAGATAGATGTTGTACATGACATGGTCAGTTAAAGTTAGATGTTGTACATGACATGACCAGTTATAGATAGATGTTGTACATGACATGGTCAGTTAAAGTTAGATGTTGTACATGACATGACCAGTTATAGATAGATGTTGTACATGACATGGTCAGTTAAGGTAGATTACATGACATGTCAGTTAAGGTAGATGTTGTACATGACATGGTCAGTTAAAGTTAGATGCACATGTCAGTTAAAGTTAGATGTTGATACATGGTCAGTTAAAGGTAGATGTTGTACATGACATGGTCAGTTAAAGATAGATGTTGTACATGACATGGTCAGTTAAAGTTAGATGTTGTACATGACATGGTCAGTTAAAGTTAGATGTTGTACATGACATGACCAGTTATAGATAGATGTTGTACATGACATGGTCAATTAAAGATAGATGTTGTAAATGACATGGTCAGTTAAAGGTAGATGTTGTACATGACATGGTCAGTTAAAGATAGATGTTGTACATGACATGGTCAGTTAAAGTTAGATGTTGTACATGACATGGTCAGTTAAAGTTAGATGTTGTACATGACATGGTCAGTTAAAGATAGATGTTGTACATGACATGGTCAGTTAAAGTAGATGTTGACATGACTGACCAGTTATAGATAGATGTTGTACATGACATGGTCAGTTAAAGTTAGATGTTGTACATGACATGACCAGTTATAGATAGATGTTGTACATGACATGGTCAGTTAAAGGTAGATGTTGTACATGACATGGTCAGTTAAAGGTAGATGTTGTACATGACATGGTCAGTTAAGGTAGATGTTGACGACATGGTCAGTTAAAGTTAGATGTTGTACACATGGTCAGTTAAAGTTAGATGTTGTACATGACATGGTCAGTTAAAGGTAGATGTTGTACATGACATGGTCAGTTAAAGGTAGATGTTGTACATGACATGGTCAGTTAAAGATAGATGTTGTACATGACATGGTCAGTTAAAGGTAGATGTTGTACATGACATGACCAGTTATAGATAGATGTTGTACATGACATGGTCAGTTAAAGATAGATGTTGTACATGACATGGTCAGTTAAAGGTAGATGTTCAGATATGGTCTTTGGAGGTTTAGTTAATGATACAGAGTAAACGTGTTCAAACCTGCAAGTTGAGCAAGTTTAAACAGGAGAATGCAATACATTCCTTGTCCTGAGGAGGAGGCCAGTCACTTCGGCCATCCATGCCATCACATACTTCACATAAAAGTTCATCTATATGTTCAAATGTAGCTTTATTGACATCTGTAATGAAAGGGCTTCTAGGTCCCACACTCCATTGGTCACTCGATGACCAGAAGAAACTCTGAAATATATATCATGTTCTCTATGGTTATATCAACAAGCACACACACATACATGCTACAGTACATACATGTGCATACAAGCACACATACAGCACATATGCACACATATACATGGACACACACACATATATAAGCCTACACACATACACAAACAAGCACAGACATTTACCAGTCCACACATATCTGCACACACACACATATAAGCACATACACAAAAAACAAGTACACACATATACAATCACACTAACACACACACATATACAAGCAAATAAACATATGTAAAATACAATTTGACATACAGTCAAAACTGCAGACAAAAATTTAATCATTATCAACATTGGTCTCTTTGTCTCAGGAGACAATAAGTTTTTGTGTCCCATAGTTTGGTCTGTGTTGAATCCCAATGCCTGTTGTGGTTGTAATGTCCTATTATGGAGTGGCAATCCTTGCCACAGTTGCTGCAGGTAAAACTGGAAATAATACATAGGAAACTGGAAATAATACATAGGATGATCTCTCTGCCCTCTGCACTCTTGTTTACCTCCATATGTGATAGAGTTTCTTTTCTTTTTGAGAAATCCCACTGCCGCGCCATGCTTGCCTTCTGATGCCTTCATAAACAGTCCCTTATGTTCCCAGTATCAAATGAAAGTGTTGAATACTTCAACATAATTCCTGATGCCTTCATAAACAAGAAGTGACTTGACACTGGGATTGTTTAGGTAGTTCTGCAGGGCAGTTCTTTTTTCTGCTATAACAGGTTCCAACTCTACTAAATTTGCCACAAAGCAATCAAAGTTTTGTCTATCACGGGTGCCGAAAGTGACATTCACAGTATTATATATGGCCTCCCAGATGTAGTACCATTTTGTATTTGAAGAATATTTACTAAGGCAAATATACGCAGACAAAGTTACCCATACACTTACACAGACATAATCTATATTGTCAAAACTTGGATCTACAAGCTAGACTATAGATATTACCTGAGTAGGTCTACAAACTAAACTACAGATATTAACTGAGTATTACCCGGTATTACCTGGAGTAGGTCTACAAACTCAAATACAGATTACCTGAGTATTACCTGAGTAGGTCTACAAACTAAACTAAAGATATTACCTGAGTATTACCTGAGTAGGTCTACAAACTAAACTAAAGATATTACCTGAGTAGGTCTACAAACTAAACTACAGATATTACCTGAGTATTACCTGAGTATTACCTGAGTAGGTCTACAAACTAAACTACAGATATTACCTGAGTGGGTCCACAAGCAGCACCAACAATGTGTTTTTTGTCCAGACCAGGAAGCAAAATAGGTTCGGTTACATTGGCATGGCTCTCATCCCCAAGTTGGCCCTGATCATTCTTACCCCAGCAGTAGACCTCCCCATCCTCTAACACAGCTACACAATGCATTGAGCCAATAGCTAGGCTGCGCACTTTTCTCCCACCTAGACTTTCCATCTGTTTGGGATGTCGGATGTGCTCTTCACAGCCATGGCCAAGTCGAAAGTTATCCCCTTTGCCCCTGCAGAGATATGACAGTTTCAAACACACAATGCCATGTCCAATTGATTTATGATGAAGTGGTTTAACCTAACATGTAAGATGAGGTTTAACCTAACATGTAAGATGAGGTTTAACCTAACATGTAAGATGAGGTTTAACCTAACATGTAAGATGAGGTTTAACCTAACATGTAAGATGAGGTTTAACCTAACATGTAAGATGAGGTTTAACCTAACATGTAAGATGAGGTTTAACCTAACATGTAAGATGAGGTTTAACCTAACATGTAAGATGAGGTTTAACCTAACATGTAAGATGAGGTTTAACCTAACATGTAAGATGAGGTTTAACCTAACATGTAAGATGAGGTTTAACCTAACATGTAAGATGAGGTTTAACCTAACATGTAAGATGAGGTTTAACCTAACATGTAAGATGAGGTTTAACCTAACATGTAAGATGAGGTTTAACCTAACATGTAAGATGAGGTTTAACCTAACATGTAAGATGAGGTTTAACCTAACATGTAAGATGAGGTTTAACCTAACATGTAAGATGAGGTTTAACCTAACATGTAAGATGAGGTTTAACCTAACATGTAAGATGAGGTTTAACCTAACATGTAAGATGAGGTTTAACCTAACATGTAAGATAAGGTTTAACCTAACATGTAAGATGAGGTTTAACCTAACATGTAAGATGAGGTTTAACCTAACATGTAAGATAAGGTTTAACCTAACATGTAAGATGAAGTTTAACCTAACATGTAAGATGAGGTTTAACTAACATGAAGTGAGGTAATATGTCAGCATCCGGGCTTTGCTTGTATCAAGCGTTACATGAATCAGAGATGAGTCAACATCCAGTAGTAAGTTACACCAACATCATCATCAGAGAGTTTCAACATCAGCTAGCTACTTTCTCATACATGACCAGAGATGTGGTCAGCATCCAGCTGCTAGCTTTCATCAAACGATACATGATCAGAGATGTAGTCAGCATCCAGCTAGCTACTTTCATCAAACGATACATGACCAGAGATGTGGTCAGCATCCAGCTAGCTACTTTCATCAAACGATACATGACCAGAGATGTGGTCAGCATCCAGCTAGCTACTTTCATCAAACGATACATGATCAGAGATGTGGTCAGCATCCAGCTAGCTACTTTCATCAAACGATACATGACCAGAGATGTGGTCAGCATCCAGCTAGCTACTTTCATCAAACGATACATGATCAAAGATGTAGTCAGCATCCAGCTAGCTACTTTCATCAAACGATACATGATCAGAGATGTGGTCAGCATCCAGCTAGCTACTTTGATAACTATCCAGAGATCTTCTCACACTGGCACTCAAATTGAATGCGTCGTCTAAGAGGTCAGTGCACTAACTACTGAGCCCCACATCACACACACTTTGATAAAATACTAATATAATTAAACAGGGTGTTCAAGATAAAAGCGGCCCGAGTGACAAATCGAAAGTTGCCAGTTACCTATTGCACTGTGTCTATTTACTATTTAAACCCGTTCTTACTAGCTCGTCCTACATCACATTTTTTCATCGCCCCTTCCCGCACTACAATTACACACCGTCACACAACCTTGACCTATACTACGTCACAACTGAACCTTCTCATTTTCATAAATATATGCCAGATTAGCTCCATTGATAGGCTGCTTTTATCTTGAACAACCTGTAGCTTAGTAATAGAGCACTGCAAGATATATTCACTATAAATACTTGCAGCAGCTTTTCACAAACACATCCAATCCAATAGACACTCATAAAGAACATACCATGAGAAGACCGTGCCAGATTTGGTGAGAGCCAGGCTAAACTGTGCCCCACAGTACACTTTGATCACATCCTGTCCCATTAGTTTCTCTATCAGTTTGGGCACTTTGCAGCCATCATTACCTCCACGGCCAAGTTTACCATAGTCTCCATCTCCCCATGAATAGACAGCTCCTATACAGACATGGAGAATGCATAAAAATGAACATTTCAATATGCATGTTAGGTAAGAAACATGGACAGACTAACATTTAGATAAGCATGTTGGACAAGAAACATGGACAGACTAACATTTAGATATGCATGTTAGACAAGAAACATGGACAGACTAACATTTAGATATGAATGTTGGACAAGAAGCATGGACAGACTAACATTTAGATATGCATGTTAGACAAGAAACATGGACAGACTAACATTTAGATATGCATGTTAGACAAGAAACATGGACAGACTAACATTTAGATATGCATGTTAGACAAGAAACATGGACAGACTAACATTTAGATAAGCATGTTGGACAAGAAACATGGACAGACTAACATTTAGATATGCATGTTAGACAAGAAACATGGACAGACTAACATTTAGATATGCATGTTAGACAAGAAACATGGACAGACTAACATTTAGATATGCATGTTAGACAAGAAACATGGACAGACTAACATTTAGATATGCATGTTGGACAAGAAACATGGACAGACTAACATTTAGATATGCATGTTAGACAAGAAACATGGACAGACTAACATTTAGATATGCATGTTAGACACATGACAGACTTCCCATTTAGATATGCATGTTGGGCAAAAAACATGGACAGACTAACATTTAGATATGAATCTTGGGCAAGAACATGGACAGACTAACATTTAATATGCATGTTGGAAGAAACATGGACAGACTAACATTTAGATATGCATGTTGGACATGAAACATGGACAGACTAACATTTAGATATGAATGTTGGACAAGAAACATGGACAGACTAACATTTAGATATGCATGTTGGACAAGAAACATGGACAGACTAACATTTAGATATGAATGTTGGACAAGAAACATGGACAGACTAACATTTAGATATGCATGTTGGACAAGAAGCATGGACAGACTAACATTTAGATATGCATGTTGGACAAGAAACATGGACAGACTAACATTTAGATATGAATGTTGGACAAGAAACATGGACAGACTAACATTTAGATATGCATGTTGGACAAGAAACATGGACAGACTAACATTTAGATATGAATGTTGGACAAGAAACATGGACAGACTAACATTTAGATATGCATGTTGGACAAGAAACATGGACAGACTAACATTTAGATATGCATGTTGGACAAGAAACATGGACAGACTAACATTTAGATATGCATGTTGGACAAGAAACATGGACAAACTACATTTAGATATGCATGTTGGACAAGAAACATGGACAAACTAGATGTAGACTATTTTTCCATAACAATGGATATATATCCACCATCACAAGATCCATACACAGACTTGTCACTAGCTGATACTCAGTGATACAAATAACACAAGACACAGAAGTACATCATGATGTCTGACAGATAAGTATGATGTTGATGTAACAATCAACATACAAGACACCCACATATCCCACACGTAACTGTAACAATCTGCTTTTGAATATAAGTGTTACAGATGAGTCCTCTGTATATCATGGACAGAAAAGAGAACAAATGGATATACCCAGAAAGAACTCAAAATTAAAGAAAACTGGCTGATGCTACAAATACGAAAGAGAAAATTGAGGTATTTTGGACATATAAAAAGACTTGAAGGGCTGGAGAAGACCATCATGGAAGGAGGCATACCGGCAAAAGGAAGAAGAGGAAGATCACGAAGAAGATGGATTCAGGATGTAACTGATGGTTTGAGCATGATGGCTGCAGAGGCAGGACATCTGGCCTAAAGAAGAGAAATCCCGAAAGACTGTTGGGGTGGTAAAGTTCTGCTCAGGACAAGCTATTTGATGATGATGATGAACTGTAACAATCAACATACAAGACACACACACACATATTTTATTATACCTGTATCTGTAACAGCTAAAGTCTGAGCATCACCACTACCACATGCCACATCAACAATCCGATGACCTTTCAAAGCAGTCACAAGACTTGGGTAGCACTGGTCCTCACTAGAACCATGTCCTAATCTGCCGTAGTTTCCTCTACCCCAAGTGTAGAGCTCACCACATGCTGAGATGGTTGCACTGTAGGTGCTGCCTGCACAGATCTGAATGATATTCTTCCCAGAGAGAGCTGTGATAAGAGTTGGTTCATCCCTGGAGCTAAGCAACAGAGAATCAAACAGAACATCTCATTACTATATCCCACTAAGTTAGTTAACTGCATATTCTTTACAGGACTTTGCATATCAATCCCAGCTTTTTAACGCTGTTTATGATTTTTCTAGGCATTATTACGTTCAGTAGTTTGCCATTTCTTTCTGAACGGGTGGTGTCATCGTCCTTTTGTAAGAATCCATGAAAAACTATTTGCAACCAAATTGTCCGCAGCGTGATTTGAACTCAGAACGTCGAGGTTAATAGACAGAGTCACTATACTCTAAGTCACAAACGCCACATATACTAAATCTCTAGTATAATGTGTGTAGGAACTGTGGGATAGAGCGAGATAACAGCAAGTGGAGCAAGAGATAAGGAACAGAAAGTGGTGATGGATACGATACACACTGAGGCTCACACTAAGTCTCTAGTATAATGTGTGTGGGAACTGTGGGATAGAGTGAGATAACAGCAAGTGGAGCAAGAGATAAGGAACAGAAGGTGGTGATGGATAGGATACACACTGAGGCTCACACTAAGTCTCTAGTATAAGGTGTGTGGGAACTGTGGGATAGAGCGAGATAACAGCAAGTGGAGCAAGAGATAAAGAACAGAAGGTGGTGATGGATACGATACACACCGAGGCTCACACTAAATCTCTAGTATAAGGTGTGTGGGAACTGTGGGATAGAGCGAGATAACAGCAAGTGGAGCAAGAGATAAGGAACAGAAAGTGGTGATGGATACGATACACACCGAGGCTCACACTAAATCTCTAGTATAATGTGTGTGGGAACTGTGGGATAGAGCGAGATAACAGCAAGTGGAGCAAGAGATAAGGAACAGAAGGTGGTGATGGATAGGATACACACTGAGGAAACTCCCAGACAGCATCACAAGGCAGGCTCTCTGATGAAACCCCCAGGGTAATATAGGTACGGGAAGACCCAGGAACATATATGCTTGTGTATCTCTTGGCATGGTTCAGAAATTTTACATTACACATGTGTAGCTGCTGTGTATGTCAACATGTCTATGGTAAACCTTCTGTAAGTATTATACTAAGTTCTGTGCTGGGAATTGTGGACCATTCATTACACAAGCATTTTGGCTGAAATGTGTCCTAAGCGTATATGAGTCTATGCGTTTAGGGGCCTACCAAACCAATGTGCAATGTATACATGTTCTAGGCAAAGATCAAACATATCACAAAGAGTGATTAAAATTGGTCAGAAAAGAACAACGTGAAAAGAAGAAGGAGACACAAGCATTAAAGAGAATAATAAAATAGAATTCTTAGAAACAATGCGATACACAACAATGTTTGTTATACAAAAACAAAGATGAGATAATATACAGACATGATACAAGACTTGAATATTACTAAACTAACATGAGACAAAGACAAACTTGATGATAGCAAAAAATTGATCAACTTACATGTTGTCACCATGACCAAGTCGACCACCATCTCCATTTCCCCATGAGTAGACATCTCCTTCGCTGGTTAGTGCTAGGTAATGTTTGCCATCAGCATGAGCTGCTAATTTTATGACTTCCTTCTCACCAAAACCACTTATCAACTGAGGTGACTAAAGTATTGGACAAACAACAATAAGATAGATCACGTTAGACTGTCCAGTGACACTACTATAGTTTGTTCCCAAATTCGTGATCATCGTTACCGACCGATATAAAATCATCCCTTTGACATAAATTCTTGATTTTTACATTTTTATATAGGTAACAGTGACGACATTCCAAAAGTATTTTTTGTCCACCCAAACCTTTATTTCTGTAAGATTTTTATTATATGTTATTACTAAATTTACTGTGATGTTGATCTGGTATACTTATCGAAATTTACGGTACGATTGTCAAGTTTGTCTATAACTAAGCATTTCCGTGTTCCACATGCAATTCAGTGCTAGTCATAATCGGGAATCCCGTGGAATTAATCAGTTCACAATGTTTCATACCGACTGTCATTGGCATATGTACGCAACATTTAGTTTCATTTATAGAAGTGGAAGGTATCATTTGTTCACTATGTGACCTTTCTTTTTATAATATGTAATAGGAATACGCTTTTGCAATCATTCGCCACCATTTTGTGTATTACTGTAAATTCTAAACTTTGGTTACCATTTTGTTGTGCTTATGCAAAATTATGTAACAAAAAATGTTTGCATCAACCAATCTACCTACCAATTAGTTAAACATGAATTCGTAACGCAGTGAGGTATATAAGACTGCATGCAAAAATTACTTGTATCCATCAGATAGATTTCATACAAATTAAACCTTAGTGTGATCACGAATTTTGGAATGAACTATAACATATATTACACTAACTAGACTACGCAGCGACACTACTAACATATATTGCACTAACTAGACTGTGCAGTGACACTACTAACATATATTGCACTAACTAGACTGTGCAGTGACACTACTAACATATATTACACTAACTAGACTGTGCAGTGACACTACTAACATATATTACACTAACTAGACTGTGCAGTGACACTACTAACATATATTACACTAACTAGACTTGCAGTACCACTAGTAAAAATATTTACACTAACTAGACTAGCTGCATGACACTACTAACATATATTGCACTAACTAGACTGTGCAGTGACACTACTAACATATATCACACTAACTAGACTACGCAGTGACACTACTAACATATATTGCACTAACTAGACTGTGCAGTGACACTACTAACATATATTACACTAACTAGACTGTGCAATGAAACTATTAACATATATTACACTAACTATAGTTTGTTTCAAAATTCGTGATCACACTAAGGTTGAGCATTGTTGATTCATTAGTTTGGTGTTGGTAGACTATTCAATGAAACTAACCTGTAATTTTCTGTTAAGTAGGTCACTCACCTGTGTATTTCCATTCAGTAGTTTGCTGTTGGTAGACTATTTAATGAATCTAACCTGTACTTTTCTGTTAAGTAGGTCACTCACCTGTGTATTTCCATTCAGTAGTTTGCTGTTGGTAGACTATTCAATGAATCTAACCTGTAATTTTCTGTTAAGTAGGTCACACACCTGTGTATTTCCATTCAGTAGTTTGCCATTGGTAGACTATTCAGTGAAACTAACCTGTACTTTTCTGTTAAGTAGGTCACTCACCTGTGTATCTGAACTGTAAAACATGGCATACACTCTGCCTGTCCGAGTTAAAGACATCAGGCATCTCTCGGCACACACTATCTGCTGCACACCGCCCAAGTCAGCAAACAGTTCTAGCATGTGTGGACCTTGTCCATTGGTGCTGCTAGTCCACGACAACCAGCCCATGCCAATGACCTCTTGAATGACTGCTTGACATTGAGACTGCAGATGAAATACAATCATATCTGCTATGATTGAAGTTTGTTAGGTCATATACAATCATGATTGCTATAACTGATTGATTGGTAGGACCATTATCATCATTGCACTCTGACCTGTTTCTTACACAGGAAGATCTCAGCGACAGAGCACAAACTCTGTAGCACAGCAGAGGGCTCCTGACAGAATTTTGAAGATGGTCAAAAATTTGTCGAAATTTAAATACATTTTTTGGTAAAATTTATTTTGCACGGGCTGTGGCTTTGCAGACTATTCTAATTGATTTTCAACTGCCAAGGGTTCTTTTGCATCCTCAACTTGAACACATACCTCCGTTTTATCGTCCGTCTCCGATAGAACTAGGAACTTGATCTCATCTGCATTGAGATGATCAGGGATCTCTGGGAAAAAATCCTGATCATTCCATGCAGGAAACAAAACAGAATATTTCTTCTTCTTCTTCTTTGCGTTCGTTCTTTACGAGCAATTTTAATCACTCTTGTGATATGTTTGATCTTTGCCAAGAACGTGTATACGTTGTACATTGGTTTGGTAGGTCCATAAACGCATAGACTTCTACATGTTTAGGATGCGTATCCGATTTCAGCCAAACCTCCTTTGTTGCCTCTTACGACATGTGTGGCAGATAACAGTGGTTCTATTCTTTAAACCACTAAAAATCAAAGAAAACTTGCTGATGCTACAAATAAGAAAGAGAAAACTAAGATATTTTGGACATATAAAGAGACATGAAGGACTGGAGAAGACCATAATAGAAGGAGGCATACCGGCAAAGAGAAGAGGAAGACCACAGAAAAGATGGATTCAGGATGTAACTGATGGTTTGAACATGACTGCAGAGGTGGGACATCTGGCCTATGAGAGAGAAATCCCGAAGGACTTTTGGGGTGGCAAAGTTCTGCTCAGGACAAGCTAGTTGATGATGAAGCATATCTGACCTCAGTCATACCTGACATCAGTGTCACATGATAGGCTTGCCTTGTGAGTAGAACTGGTAGGCAGGTACGGGGTAGCAAGTCTGTCCAGGTGAGATATGATGACTAAGCATATCTTATACCTGACGCCGCCCGTCTGCCCAGCGTGTTCGTAGCGCGTTGGACTACGGGTGACAAGTCCTCTGTGAGTGCGGGTTCAGCTCCGACGGCATAAAAGCCACAGATTCCCCAGATTTACATTGTTCGTGGCACCGAACCGAAGGGTTACGATGTTCATGACACCGAGCCAAAGAGCTGAAAGCTCAAGTGCTTCTGGATCAAAAAAAAATAACATGATGTCAGTGTCACGTAATCACCTTACCTTGTGAGTAGAGCTTGTGGGCAGGTACGGGGTAGCAAGTCTGTCCAGGTGAGACATGATGACAACAGCACTCTGACGGAGATCTACTGGAGTCTCTTCATGCTCGGGGTAAGTTAAATGTTGAAGAAAGCACTCTGTAGGGCTCACCATATGCTGAATAATAACAACAATATTCATGTGATCTCATTACTTTTATAAATACATCTCACAAATAATCAAGTATAACAAATACTACATCTCTCTCGCTACTCAGTCTTATGTCACTTCTTCTTCTTTTGTCGTCACACTGCTACAGAGTTGTTGCCCAGTGTCGTCACACTGCTACCGAGTTGTTGCCCAGTGTCGTCACACTGCTACCAAGTTGTCCAGTGTCGTCACACTGCTCCGAGTTGTTGCCCACTGTCGTGGTTTTCTGTTTTCCTCTTGCGCTGTTCTGGTGGCTTGTGTGATTTTTATTTTTGCTCTTTCACAGGATTCTGCTACGCCATCTAACCATCTTTTCGTGGTCTTCCTCTTGCCTTCTTTCTTGATGTTCTGTTGTAGAAGACTTTGTATACGGTGGAGTTTGGATGCATTCTTATTAAGTGGCCAAACCACTTCATTCTTTGTTTCTCAATGTAATTCAAGCAAGGTTCTGTGCCAACTTTCTTTCTTATGCTGATGTTGGTGACTCTGTCTTTTCTGGTGTTGGTAACTTTTCGCAGGCAACGCATTTCACATGTAGTTATTTTTTGTGACTGCGCTTTGCTCATTGTCCATGTTTGGCTCTGGTAACACAAAGTAGGTATTGTATATATATATATATATATATATATATATATATATATATATATATATATATATATATATATATATATATATTATATATATATATATATATATAGTCACTTATATATATAAAAAAACTGGGAAGAAAACAAACGATTAGATAACACAAAAATAACAATGTTACATCCTGGCACTTGATGTTGGAATACGAACATAGAAATGAAGTAGAAGGAAATAAACGGTTAGATCATAGATTCCCAAACTTTTTCGGCCCACCGCCCATTTTGCACAACATAAACTTGGTAACGCCCCACATTATAAAGATTGCCCCCTTTCCATATATACATGCTCAATTTTCTCTTTGACATAGAAAATTGTTATATATTTCTGTCATACATGGTCAATTTTCAAATGATTATATACAGGAAATAAAAAATTGATGAAAATATGGATCGTGTAAGACGGGCATAAGATGAATTTAAATGCAGAATTCAAATTTTAAATCATTATTCAATCGCAAAATTACGAAAATAATTTATTTTAAAATATTTATTATTAATTTTTTTTTTAAGGAGCCACCGACCCCTAATCGTCTGAACACCCACCAAATTCTTCTGAACCCACTATCGCCCCTCCCCAGAACGCTTCAGCGCCAACTGGGGCGGACGCCCACTTTGGGAAACGCTCGGGTTAGATAAACAGAAAAATAACAATGTTACCTCCTCCCACTTGACATTATGTGAAGTCTTAGACTTGGCATTCTGGATTCCCTCAAATCTCTTGAGTAAAGGAACCAGCGGTGCTGAGACCAGGCTGCTGCTAACTCGGTTGTCGTAGTCGTGATGGCTGTTGTTCCACAGATTCAGAAGCAGCAAGACTGCCTGCAGTACACTGCTGAGTGTCCCTTTCTGAACTGCCATTTCTAGTGTTAGACACAGGGCTATTTGCTGATCTTGTGCAGGGATCTTGGAGGAGACACCATGACCTCCACCAGCCCCACCATTCAAATCTCTGAAAGTAGACACAAACTGTTAAACATAGTCTCTCTCTCTGTGTTCTGTCTCACTGAGGTCTCCTGACTGAGGTCTCACTGACTGAGGTCTCTCATGTGTTCTCCTGACTGAGGTCTCACTGACTGAGGTCTCACTCAGACTCAGGTCTCACTGACTGAGGTCTCTCTATGTGTTCTCCCTGACTGGGGTATCTCTATGAGGTCTCACTGACTTAGGTCTCTAGGAGGTCTCCCTGACTGAGGCCTCTCTATGAAATCTCACTGACTTATGTCTATGTGGTCTCCTTGACTGAGGTCTCTCTATGAGGTCTCCTTGACTGAGGTCTCACTGACAGGTCTCTCATGAGGTCTCCTGACTGAGGTCTCTCTATGATGTCTCCTGACAGGTCTCTCTATGTGGTCTCTCTATGAGGTTTCCCTGACTGAGGTCTCTCTGTGGACTCTCTATGTGGTCTCTCTATGAGGTCTCTCTATGTGGTCTCTCATGAGGTTTCCTGACTGAGGTCTCTCTGTGGACTATGAGGTCTCTCTATGTGGTCTCTCTATGAGATCTCTCTATGTGGTTTCTCTATGTGGTCTCTCTCTGTGGTAGGGTCTCTCTGAGGTCTCTCTATGAGGTCTCTTATGGGCCCTCTATGTAGGTCTCTGGTCTCTATGTGGTCTCTTTGTGGTCTATGAGGTCTCCTGACTGAGGTCAAAATATTGACTTCCCAACATTGAAATAATAAATAGACCAAAAGAAAATAAATAGAATTAAAAATGCATTCAACTTGCTTTCTATATCTTTAGTCATTTCCAACTCTCACTGGCATTCAACTTTCTATATCTTTAGTCATTTTCCAACTCTCGCTGGCATTCAACTTGCTTTCTATATCTTTAGTCATTTTCCAACTCTGCTGGCATTCAACTTGCTTTCTATATCTTTAGTCATTTTCCAACTCTCGCTGGCATTCAACTTGCTTTCTATATCTTTAGTCATTTTCCAACTCTCCTGGCATTCAACTTTCTATACTCTTTAGTCATTTTCTAATCTGCTGCATTCAACTTGCTTTCTATTCTTTAGTCATTTCCAACCTCCTCACAACTGTTCTTCTATATCTTTAGTCATTTTCCAACTCTCACTGGCATTCAACTCGCTTTCTATATCTTTAGTCATTTTCCAACTCTCACTGGCATTCAACTTTCTTTATCTTTAGTCATTTTCCATCTTCTTCTTCTTTGCTTTCGTACTTTACGACCTACAAACCTCTCCACATGTCTCTCCACAACTCTATCTTTCCTTGGTGCAGTTAATCAGTTCTGCTGTCGATCTTTTGTCAAACCACAATGTCAGACCATCCAACATCTTCTCCCTCTGTCTTTCCCAATCTCTTCTTCCCTGAATTTTACCTATTGTAACCAAATGTTCCAAACTTCCTCTTCGCATTATATGCCCAAAGAACCTTGATTGTCATATTCTTATTCTTTTGATAAGGTTTCTTTGTGTGCAGGCCTGAATTAAAACCTAACCATTTGTTTTCTTTGCTGTCCATGGAATTTTCAGTATTCTTCTGTCAAACCACATCTCTGTGGCTTCCAATGATCGTATTGATTGCTTATTCATTGTCCATGATAGGCTACCATACAAAACTAGATAGATTTATATATATATATATATATATATATATATATATATATATATATATATATATATATATATATAAAATATACTAAACAAAGAATAAATAAATGATATACTTATCATCGTCATCAGGTGCGTGCCAGATAGCGTAGGTGATCATGGATCTCCAAAATCTCTGTCCCTGGTGTTTGCTATCATTTCAGGTGTTGAGACGCTCTTCCATGCCATAAGTAAAGCTGCCCAAAATTTTCTCTCTCTGTCTTCCTCTGTCTCGTCTACCCTCAATTTTACCTGTTGTTACAATGTGTTCTAAGCTTATATATATATAAAATTGACAATAGAGAATAAATAAACTAGATATATATATTTACCCAGCAACAACAAAATGTAAGAACTTTGTTGCTCTCTCGACCACCTCTAGCCACAGTGAAGATACCGCTCCTTCTTCAAACAGTGTAGCTTCTGGTAATGATCTCAAGGCATCTAACGATTCCTAAGAAAACACATTCATGTCAAATGGTAAATGATTGATACACAACAGGTCATTGAAAGAGCTTGGAAATCTGATTAACAAATTAGCTAAACACGTAAACACAAAGTACTACAGTTTTACAAAATACAGAAACAGTGACGATAAACAGCAAGCGTTTCACCAAAAGGCCTTTATCAAGCAAACAATACAAAGAATGACGAATTTCGAGGAACACTACAAATGGACGATTACATGTGGAAACATAAACCTATCTAATGAAAATCTGGGAATAAAAACGAACAACGAAATGAGTGCAACAAAAAACTGGAAGTGGAAAAGAAGAGAAACAATAAACAATATAATGGATAAATAACACATATATGGAGCAAACACACATATAGATAACAAGGCACGAGATAAGACAGTACTAAGAAGCATAGAATGTAATTGAGTCAAGAGGTCTTGTTTGCTTGATAAAGGCCTTTTGGTCGAAACGTTGCTGTTTATCGTCACTGTTTCTGTATTTTGTAAAACTATAGTACTTTGTTTTTACGTGTTTAGCTATTTTTCCAAGTTTTACTGCAGTCTCCACCCTTTTCGATTAACAAATTAGTACAGCGAGAAGACAAGAACTTACATTGACTGCACATACATATAGTCATATGGTACAGTGAGAAGACAAGAACTTACATTGACTGCACATACATATAGTCATATGGTACAGTGAGAAGACAAGAACTTACATTGACTGCACATACATATAGTCTATGGTACAGGAGAAGACAAGAACTTACATTGACTGCACATACATATATGGTACGTGATGATACAGTGAGAAGACAAGAACTTGCATTGACTGCACATACATATAGTCGTATGGTACAGCGAGAAGACAAGAACTTACATTGACTGCACATACATATAGTCGTATGGTACAGCGAGAAGACAAGAACTTACATTGACTGCACATACATATAGTCATATGGTACAGTGAGAAGACAAGAACTTACATTGACTGCACATACATATAGTCATATGGTACAACGAGAAGACAAGAACTTGCATTGACTGCACATACATATCATACTGAGTAGAAAGAGGGGTGTCTGCTGCTGTTTACCCCCTCCCCCTCCCCAACTTCTCTCCTTCCAGCATGTATACCTAGTATCATTTGACAGAACATCCAAGGGTCTGCCCAGACTGATCCAATAACCATCCCCTGCAACCTATCCCCGTAACTTGTCCATGACAAGTGTATTTTCTGTGAAGCAGTTTCTCTAATCAAACAGCCAATGTACCCACATTCAGCTGAGAGTGACTGGAGAATAACTAATACAAAGAATTGAACATGGGTCATAAGTCAGCTCTGACAGCCCCTCATATGACCAATGAAAACTGACACCATTGCTACAGAATAACTTGGGAGATGGGGTATTATAAAGCGTGGTTGTAATATGTTTCATTGTGAAGAGAAAGTATTAGTGATATGTTATTGTAATATCTGTATTCTATCTCCGCAATTGTTTGGAGTGGCCATTGACTGGGTGATGCGGAAATGTTGCAGGGGTGAAGCTGGCATCGATTGGGTAGAAAATAGTCAACTAGAAGATTTGGATTTTGCAGATGATATTGCCTTGTTAAGTAGAAACAACCAAGATATGCAAAACTTAGTATATTATGTATATTCCATTGTGAAGAAAAGTTTTAGTGATATGTTATTGTAATATGTTCCATTGTGAAGAAGAGGAAGTTTTATTTTTGATGATCGTTATTGTAATATGTTCCATTGTGAAGAGAAAGTTTTTAGTGATACGTTATTGTAATATGTTCCATTGTGAAGAGAAAGGTTTAGTGATATGTTATTGTAATATGTTCCATTGTGAAGAGAAAGTTTTTAGTGATACGTTATTGTAATATGTTCCATTGTGAAGAGAAAGTTTTTAGTGATATTTATTATAATATGTTCGATTGTGAAGAGAAATGAAAAGAAGAGAAAATGAACTGAACACAATCTACTAAGGTAGACTGGGAAAGCAAAAAAAAAAATAGTGCATGCATGGGTTTGAAATAAAAGTATAATGATGATACACTACAAACATGACTAATCATATCGTACCTGCAACAATTCTCCACAGACGACACAAACATAACTAACCCTAACCCTACCTGCAGCAACGCTCCACACAGACATATCATATCATACCTGAAGCAACTCTCCACACAGACATATCATATCATACCTGAAGCAACTCTCCACACAGATCAGAATCTTCTCCACATCTCCAAGCTCTTCTCAAGAAAGCAAAAGCAAAACTCAGAGCTGCTCTTGATCCGACCCTTGCCAAACCAATTGTAGCTTTCTCCACTGGCTTGACAACAGCACTGAAACAGTTATGGTTGTGTACAATTGGTTATAGTGTTTCATATTTTCTCTTTCATTCTCTCTCTGTGTGAATGTGTGTGTGAGTGTGTGTGTGTGTGAGAGAGAGAACTGGCTACATTGTCAAATATTTATTCTATCCATTTATCTTCTTCTTCTTGTCGATCGTTCTTTTCGGCCATTCTGATCATTCTTATTGCGATATATAAACAGCCTTTGCCAACATCATTTTCTTTACGTCATATCATTCGGTGCCATTTGGAGCTCTGGTGCTTATCCTTCAGCGACGTGTGCAGTTTCAGCCAGCGTTTACTGGGTTCGCTCTCCGTCAGCCTTTGGCTGTCCCAGCCGACCTGCAAGGCAGCAGGATACTATTTCCTTTGAGGGTAGCGACCCTTAGACAACCTTCCCTCCGAGTTGTTGAGTGTCATCTGCCCAGGTTACCTGTCTTTTTTTGACTACTTAGTTTGCTTATTGTCCAGTTTTGTGTACGGTTTGCTCCGCTAGCCTTTGATTGTCCCCAATCTAACTACAAGGCAGTAGCAGTTCCCTGCGAGCGGAAACACGCACTGGATTCAAGTCTCTGCTGGGCTTTCCAGTTTTTCTGCTCACCCCTATGCCTGCCACACCCCCTCGTCGCTCCACCATCAACGTTGTGCACGTCTGCCCCACCGGTGGGCCCACCTGTACTGCGTCCGCATATGTGTTCGCACTGCTTTGGTGTCTGCTCGCCGTGTCTATTGGTTCTCACCGTGCACACATTCACCTTGCCTCTAGCCTGTCCAGACACAGAGCTTAACTCGGGACTCCACCTCAGGGCTCCGAGTTTTGCCCCACGTCTCTTCTCTGGATGCACTGCTCGGGATTCAATTCAGGCCCCCATCTCAGAGCTCCGAGTTTCGCCCTATGTGGGCCCACGTGCAACTCAACTCTGGCCCCTACCTTCAGGCCCGAGTTACGCCCCACGCGGGCCCACGTCTCTTCTCTGGATATGCACCCCCTCATCCCTTTATGTTTATCCATTCAGCTTTTCCTATTAGCCGGGAGAGATGTGCATTAATATGGAACTCTGGGATTCCGCTTGTCTATGTTGTGAGCAGATCTCATCCAACGTGATGTCTGCATCACTACTTATACCAGAGTAGCTCTCCCTCGATCCCTACCCGCTTAACCAGACAAGATCGGTTGTCTGTTACCAGGGTCACCATGTGGAGGTGGGGTAGGATCTTAATTAGTGCCAGCTGACTAATCCTGGTGCAGTGTTGTCCCTATGCGCCTTTGGCCCCATCCATTTATCTATCTATCTCTCTCTATATATATAGACATACATAGAGACCATTAGAAGAATGTATACACATTGTCCTAGAGGAGATGTGTAGACACTTTGATCACAATATGATGATTGTGTAGTCATGCTGGTTTACTAGAGAACAATCTCTATCAATATTTGATCACAATATGAACATTGTGTAGTTTATCTGTTTACTAAAGAAGAAACTATCAATATTTGATGACAATATGAACATTGTGTAACATTTTGTAGTTTGTCTGTTTACTAGAGAACAATCTCTATCAATATTTGATCACAATATGTATGTTTAACATTGTGTAGTCATGCTGGTTTACTAAAGAACAATCTCTATCAATATTTGACTATGAAATTGTTTAGATATTCGAGATAAACAAGTTATTAGATTTCTTAATGACTAGAGTCCTTTCTTCTTCTTCATTTGACACGATAATTCAGATGAATCATGATGCCTGGTTATTGCTTTCTGAGATTTGCATGAGGCTACTTGACCAATTTGACCAGTGTCCTCACCATGCTGTCAGCCTTTGCTGTTTACTCAGAGGTACTTGAAGATCGATCCTTCAAGTGTGATCATTACAGATCGTTACACTTGCCTAGAGTTCTCGTACCATCAGTACTTTTACGGCCAGTGTTGTTTAGTGAAGTGCGACTTCTCTATCGGATTTCCTGTCTTTGGTGAGGTCGTTCCGTACGCATCGTCTGATAAACACTCTTTAATGATCTTTTAATGCTGTATATTTGGGCTTAGATCTACGCCAAAGAGCATTTATTACTTTCTTGACTGGGTGAGGTCATTCCGACTAGAATGCTTAAAGTAGTTGCAATTAGCATCCATATATTTATTAGTGCGATAAACTGCTGATCGAGTAACATTGCCCAAAGTGTCCAGTGTGATTGCTGCTTGGGCAACATTGCTCAAATGTACAGTTAGATTGCTGCTTGGGCAACATTATCCAAAATGTACAGTGTGATTGCTGCTCGGGCAACATTGCCCAAAGTGTCCAATTTGATTGCTGCTCGGGCAACATCCCCTAAAGTCTCCAGTTTGATTGCTGCTTTGGCAACATTGCCCAAAACGTACAGTTAGATTGCTGTTCGGGCAACATTGTCCAAAGTCTCCAGTGTGATTGATATGAAGAACTGACAGTATGGCTGGTTTTTTGCGATGCACAACATAGAGTCCTCCATAGGTAACTGTTGAGGTGTTAAATCAGGATAAAGGTCATTCACAACCGCATACATGACCGTAACTCGTCATACACGACCGACACTTATTATACACGGCCAACACTCGCCATACACGGCCGACACTCGCCATACACAGCCGAGACTTATTATACACAACCATAACTCATCATACAAGACCGACACTTGTTATACACGACCGTAACTCATCATCAAGACCAACTGTATACGACAACTATACTGACCGACTTGTTATACACGACCGTAACTCATCATACAAGATCAACACTTGTTATACACACGTAACTCATCATACAAGATCAACACTTGCTATACACTACGTAACTCTTCCTACATGACCGACACTTGCTATAAGCGACAGTAACTTGTCATACACGACCGTAACTTGTCATACACGACCGTAACTCGTCATACATGACCGACACTTGTTATACACGACCGTAACTCATCATACATGACCTAGACTCTTCCTTCATGACCAATACTTGTCATATATAAGAACAATTTGTCAGACTGACCTCTTTTGCTTGTTGAGATTGCTCTGATTAGCCTGACGTTTCCTTGATGGTGCCCGTTTCTCTGCTTGTATCTGCTGACACAAAGCGGTGAAGTACCTCTCTAACACAGCAATTCGTTGCTGTAGTCGTGTCATAGACAAGGAGCTGCTGAATGCTTCCAGGCTGAGTTGTTGATGTTCATGGAGTGTAGAGTTCAGACATTGCTGTAGTTTGATCACATCTGAGAGACAAGAAAATTTTTCACAAGTTCTGTTACTAATAATGTTACTGAACATTGCGTACATTGTGTTAGTTGTTACTACTGTTTGCTTGTTTATAACAATGTATAGTGTCTGTTCTTATTGCACTAATATCAGCCAACATTGGGAACTGGCTAGGACAGCTCTCGGATGGACAGCGGATGGGAAGAGAAGGCCTGGGCGTCCAAAGCAAACATGGAGAAGAACAGTGGAGAGAGTGTGGCTTGACGTGGGAGATGGTTGGTAGAAAAGCAGCAGAACGGCAACAGTGGAAGTCTCTTGTGGAAGCCTTATGTGTCAATCAGGACACGAAGAGGATATAGATCAGTCAACATTGTTCATATTCAAATACTAATTGTCTCCCTTGACAATAAAACCATTACCTGGCTGTGTGTTCCATGTCCTGGCTGTGTGCCCCAGTACTTGGCTGTGTGCCACATGTCCTGGCTGTGTGCTCCATGTCCTGGCTGTGTGCCCCATGTCCTGGCTGTGTGCCACATGTCCTGGCTGTGTACCACATGTCCTGGCTGTGTGCTCCATGTCCTGGCTGTGTGCCCCATGTCCTGGCTGTGTGCCACATGTCCTGGCTGTGTGCCCCAGTACTTGGCTGTGTGCCACATGTCCTGGCTGTATGCCCCATGTCCTGTTTGTGTGTCCCATGTCCTGTTTGTGTGCCACATGTCCTGGTTGTATGCTCCATGTCCTGGCTGTGTGCCCCAGTACTTGGCTGTGTGCCACATGTCCTGGTTGTATGCTCCATGTCCTGGCTGTGTGCCCCAGTACTTGGCTGTGTGCCACATGTCCTGGCTGTATGCTCCATGTCCTGTTTGTGTGCCCCATGTCCTGACAGTGTGACCCATGTCCTGACTGTGTGCCACATGTCCTGGCTGTATACCCCGGTACTTGGCTCTGTGCCTCATGTCCTGGTTGTGTGTCACATGTCCTGGCTGTGTGCCCTATGTCCTGTTTGTGTGCCACATGTTCTGGCTGTGTGCCCCATGTCCAGCTGTCAATAACTTATATTATATCAGCCAACATTGTTCATGTTGAAATACTAATTGTCTCCCTTGACAATAAAAACTATTACCCGGCTATGTGCCCCATGATCTGGCTGTATGCTCCATGACGTGGTTGTGAGCCCCATGTCCTGGCTGTGTGTGTCATGACAAGCTGTCAATAACTTCTATTATATCAGACAACATTGTTCATATACAAATACTAATTGTCTCCCTTGACAATAAAAAACCATTACTTGGATGTGTGCCTCATGACCTGGCTGTGGGTCCCATGACATAGCTGTGGGCCCCATGTCCTGACTGTGTGCCCCATGCCCGGCTGTCAATAACTTATATTATATCAGCCAACATTATTCATATTCAAATACTCTCTCTCTCTCAGGATCCCCATATTCAAATACTAATAATTGTCTCCCCTGACAATAAAAACCATTACCTGGCTGTGGGCCCCATGTCCAGCTGTCAATCATGGGTTGGGATGGAGGAAGTTGTGACCTCTGTTCATAAGCTCCAACCTCCTCCTCCTTGTCCAACTGTTGGCATGGCAGGCAATTGCAGCCGTTGGTGGGTCCACAATGGCCGTCACAACAGATACATGACAACCCCTTCATGCCACAGTAAAACTTGCCCGTCTCACCTACAAGATGGAGAAGTTAGCTATCTATTACATAGTAGAGAGATGACATATCTGACATGACAAAATATGTGGTTGCCATGGCAGCTTATACTACAGCTCAGGTTGCCATGGTAGCAGTGCAGGTTGTTTACTAAGCTTCAGAATATAACTCACACAATAAAAATCATAACATACTAAAACAGATCACTATCCCATCCATATCTGAGTTTTATAATATCTAGACACACCGAACTGCACAGTCTGACTCGTGAGTTTTATAATATCTTACTTACTTACTTAATCCAGTCATGCCTAGTGACACATGGGGCTTCAGAAAGGACTTTCCATGCTCTCCTGTCCCATGCAACCTTCAGCGCAGAGCCCCACGTCAGAGATGCGGTGCCCAGTTCCTCTTCCATCATGCGCCTCCATGTTGTCCGTGGTCTGCCTTTCTTTCTCTTTCCCTCTGGTGTCCAAGTGAGGGCTATCCTTGCAGGCATTTCTTGTCTCATTCTCATAACATTTATAATATCTAGACACACAGAACTGCACAGTCTGACTCGTGAGTTTTATAATACCTAGAAACACAGAACTGCACAGTCTGACTTGTGAGTTTTATAATACCTAGACACACAGAACTGCACAGTCTGACTCGTGAGTTTTATAATATCTAGACACACAGAACTGCACAGTCTAACTCGTGAGTTTTATAATATCTAGACACACAGAACTGCACAGTCTGACTCGTGAGTTTTATAATATCTAGACACAGAACTGCCTAGTCTGACTCGTGTGTTCTATAATACCTAGACACAGAACTACCTAGTCTGACTCATGTGTTCTATAATACCTAGACACAGAACTGCCTAGTCTGACTCGTGTGTTCTATAATACCTAGAAACAGAACTGCACAGTCTGACTTGTGTGTTCTATAATACCTAGACACAGAACTGCCTAGTCTGACTCGTGTGTTCTATAATACCTAGACACAGAACTGCCTAGTCTGACTCGTGTGTTCTATAATACTTAGACACAGAACTGCCTAGTCTGACTCGTGAGTTCTATAATACCTAGACACAGAACTGCCTAGTCTGACTCGTGAGTTTTATAATACCTAGACACACAGAACTGCCTAGACTGACTCATGTGTTCTATAATACCTAGACACAGAACTGCACAGTCTGACTCGTGTGTTCTATAATACCTAGACACAGAACTGTCTAGTCTGACTCGTGTGTTCTATAATATCTAGACACACAGAACTGCACAGTCTGACTCGTGAGTTCTATAATACCTAGACACAGAACTGCCTAGTCTGACTCGTGAGTTCTATAATACTTAGACACAGAACTGCCTAGTCTGACTCGTGAGTTCTATAATACCTAGACACAGAACTACCTAGTCTGACTCGTGTGTTCTATAATACCTAGACACAGAACTGCCTAGTCTGACTCGTGAGTTTTATAATACCTAGACACAGAACTACATAGTCTGACTCGTGAGTTCCATAATACATAGACACAGAACTGCACAGTCTTGACTCGTGTGTTCTACATTACATAATATCTAGTAGAATAAACATATATATCTACACAGACTTACAGCGCCTAGGTAGCGCAGTAGGTAGCGCGTCAGTCTCATAATCATTAAACAGGCAGCAAGCACAAAGGTCTGTCATGTTACGTCACACAAACAACAATAAACGCCCACAGAACAAACAAGCAAGTAAGAGATTCAAGGTGGAGGCATGCAAGTCATTATAATTGAGGTTTCAGTTTGACAAGAAGAAATATGGAGTGCTGGAGATGACAAATATGGCAGATATTAGGGGGTCTCTGTGGCTGAGTGGTTAAGCCCTTTGCCTTGCGAGTCGAAGGTCGTGGGTTCGAATCCGGACCGCGGCCTTCTGTTCACGAGTGCAGTTTTTTCCAGAGACCCTAGGATTGTTGCCGGAGCTACGGAGTTCGAGCTCTGTGCAATACTCTCGGCAGGTGGCGTGCCATTTCTGCGGAGAGGACCGAGCCATATGGGGTAAAACCCGGTGCAATGAAGTCAATCCTTCGGCTTTAAAACCCTTTATGGCAGACAACACTTGCCACATGTAGCTTTATATTCTATGCCATTTCATTTTGCACATATACAGTGGCGGCTCGTCATTAAGGGCCAGTGGGGCCCGGCCCCACCAAAAATAAGGTATAATGTGTATTTATTATTTTATACAGGGTGTTCAACTTAAAAGCAGCCCGTGAATGGAGCTAATCTGGCATATATGTATGGAAATGGAGGTTCAGTTATGACGTAGTATAGTTCAAGGTTGTGTGATGGTGTGTAATTGTAGTGCGGGAAGGGGCGATGAACAAATGGGGCGATGAACAAATGTGACGTAGGACGAGCTAGTCAGAACCGGTTTAAATAGTAAATAAACACAACTCAATTTGTACCTGGCAACTTTCGAATTGTCAATGGGGCTGCAATTATCTTGAACACCCTGTACGTTCAAACGAACCATGATTTTTCCGAAAATGTCTGTCTGGCCCCACCAACAAAAATGATCACGAGCCGCCACTGCACATATATAAACACACACGCAGAAACCTGTTTTTGTGGGGTCAGGATAGATCTGCCAGGAACCCTATATATGTAGTTAATTGAGAGATTTGAAGGATGTGGTGTGGGGGAGAGGGGCTGCTGCACACTCTGCTACAACCGACAGTCTAACAACTAGAGCATTCAACAAATGTGCTAGCAGGTGTAAAATATATACTGCATCAGAAACGGAAGTGCTCGCGCGCTACGCACGTTCACTCGCGATTTCATTCAGAAATTACCTGCTATATATATATTTAGTATTATCAGTTAAACAAATATTTGCGCTTGGGAAATCCCGAGACATACTAATGCGCAGTTCTCAAACTTATTTGTGAGCGACACCTAATTATAGTGGATGCCTTCAATATCATAACTGTGCCACCAACTATATACTCGACAATGCCAACCACCAATAAAGGACAGCATTTTTCAGAGCTATCTTTTATTGAGTTTTTTGTTTCAAATCTTCTTCTTCTTCTTGACGTGCGTTCTTTACGACCAATTTAAATCACTCTTTGTGATATGTTTGATCTTTGCCAAGAACGTGTATACCTTGCACATTGGTTTGGTAGGCCCCTAAACGCATAGACTTCTACACGTTTAGACACATGCATCCGATTTCAGCCAAACATCCTTAGTCGCCTCTTACGACATGCGTGACATAGAGGGTAACAGTGGTTCTTTCTTTACACCCCAAATTTGGGCCCCTGTAACCACTCGGGCGTTGTTTTAAATAATATCGGTCTAGCTTGAATGAAAGAACGTTGCGCCCGAGTGGTTACAGGGGCCCAATTTTGGGGTGTAAAGAATAGAACCACTGTTACCTACCACGCATGTCGTAAGAGGCGACTAAGGAGGTTTGGCTGAAATCGGATGCACGTGTCCTAAACATGTAAGTCTATATGTTCAGGGCCTACCAAACCAATGTGCAACGTATACACGTTCTTGGCAAAGATCAAACATATCACAAAGAGTGATTAAAATTGGTTATAAAGAACGAACGCAAAGAAGAAGAAAGAACGTTGAAACTGTGTATGCTTATTCTATAATCTATCTATATATCTATAAGAATAAATTGAATCACATTGTATGTATGTCTGTTGACCTTAATTGAAGATATCTGGGTGCCTACGGACTTGAAATTTTGCAAGATGGTAGCTTTCATAGATGGAAAGATGGAAAAATTATAAAACCGGACTATTGGTTCGTCTCTATTTCTAAATTTCAACTTAACGAAATGGTCATAAAAACATAAAAACCGAAAAACGGGAATCCATGTTTTCACTTGCCGGTCACATGAGCGATGATGATGACTATTATTATAACGCATTTTAACACATTTCCTCAGAAGTGCGCGTCACTTAATTGATGCGTGCACATTCTACCATGCGGTAGACCCGCGTTCGATTCACTCTCGGGCCAAATATTTTTTTAAAACACATCTGGTTAAGTTTATAATCTGAATAAATTTGCCAATTGTTATTTTAGCCGATTTTGAGAGGAAGGTGCATATTTCTTTAACATGTTCAGTCTCGCACTGTTTGTGACTTTAAAATGTTGGACATACTACAATTTCGTTGAAAAATCGAAACGAAGTTAACAGATATGCGGTTGCAGAGTGATAAGAAAAATGAAGGTCAGAAACATGGAGACAGAGGGGAGGCAAGATTAGCTATTAGGCTTGACTACAAGCGTCAGAGGAGTGTAAAAGCGATTGATGAGGAAACTAAAGAGGAACGACTTGGAAGATCAGCGGAAAAGGATAACAAATGTAACTGTAAACTAGATTTATACAAAATTCTTGTGTGAAGAACGGGTACATCTGCTAGTAGATATATAATGTACACACACATGGCAAGTAATGCATAATGTACACACACACATATGACAAGTAATGCATAATGTACACACACACATGGCAAGTAATGCATAATGTACACACACATATGGCAAGTAATGCAGATATTACACTGAAATCCAAAATGATTACAAATACCAACAGTGTTCACATATTTGGATAGCAATCTTCATTATACGAGAGACACTGAACAAGACATTATGCTACAAATAATTGTCAAAGCAACATGTCTATTAAAAGTATAAATAAAATATGTCAGAACTGCAAGAGTATTAAAACTAAATTACGAATTTTTAATTCAAATGTTGTATCAATCCTAACATATGCCAGCGAGAGTTGGAAAATGACTAGAGATATAGAAAGCAAGTTGAATGCATTTGAAAATGGATGTCTGCGGAAAATAATGAAAATAAAATGGGACGAATTCAGGAGAAGTGCTGAAATCAGAGAAATGTCTGGTCAACCACTAGTAACAACTGTTGTAAGAAGTAGAAGACTGAGATATGTTGGACATACCTTGAGAAGAAATAATAATAATTCCTCTCGCACCGTTATAGGTTACATAGGGCCTGTAAGTAATTTCTCCATACCACTCTATCCTGGGCAAATCGCTCAATTTCCTCCATGGAACTGAGACCGATATTTCCTGCCTCGCTCAGCAAAGTTCGTTTCAGGGTCTCCTTGGGTCGACCTCTCTTTCTTGAACCCTTTGCATCTCACTTCAATGCCTGCTTTGATATTCATTGATCATTTCTCCTCAAGGTGTGCCCAACATATCTCCATCTTCTCTTTCTTATAACAGTTGTCACTAGTGGTTGACCAGACATGTCTCTGATTTCATCACTTCTCTGAATTCGTTCCATTTTATATTCATTATTTTTCTAGACATCTATTTTCAAATGCATTCAACTTGAGAAGAAAGGATCAAAGAATATCAAAGCAGGCATTGAAGTGGGAGGCAATGGGTTCAAGAAAGAGAGGACGTTCTATGGAGACCTTGTAACGAACTTGACTGAGAGAGGCGGGAAATATCTAACACCTCCATAGAGGAAATTGAACGAGTTGCCCATGAAAGAACGGTAGGGAGAAATTGCTTACATGCGCTTTGTAACGTATAACGGTATGGGAGAGAAATATACTATATTGTCTCCAGAAATTCACATCTTGCAATGAAGTTCTCTCTCATAGAATGATGTTGACATGACCGATATTTTCTGAACATGAACGCAGAAAGTGAAGACTGAACTCACATTGTACGCGAGCGCGTTTTCAAGTTCAGTCGGTAGTAGAAGATAATCAACTCAGAGACCACGTCACACTTTAGTCTTATCTGGTTTCTAACATAGATATATATACATGTCACGTCAACATGGGATCTAGTCTTCAACTGACCACTACACTAATATGAACCACGTGACTTTGTTATCCATTTAGAATGTGTTTGTTTACGTAGTGTGGAACAATCTATTCTTACATCACAAACAACTGGGGTGTGCTGGCACCAGCAGTTGTCGTCTACCCGTTGTACGAGCTATTTATATCACAGGCGGCAGAAACAAGTAAATAGCACAATGTTAGTTGGTAATAGAAGTTTACATCATCAACTCGGCACATAGTTGTTAAATAGTTGTTAGGTAGTTACGTTGTTGTTACATAGTTGATACGTTGTTGATACGTTGTTGTTACATAGTTGATACGTTGTTGATACGTTGTTGTTACATAGTTGATACGTTGTTGATACGTTGTTGATACGTTGTTGTTACATAGTTGATACATAGTTGGTGTTACATAGTTGATACATTGTTGATACATAGTTGATACATAGTTGTTGTTACATAGTTGATACGTTGTTGATACGTTGTTGATACGTTGTTGTTACATAGTTGATACGTTGTTGATACGTTGTTGTTACATAGTTGATACGTTGTTGATACGTTGTTGATACGTTGTTGTTACATAGTTGATACGTTGTTGATACGTTGTTGATACGTTGTTGTTACATAGTTGATACGTTGTTGATACGTTGTTGATACGTTGTTGTTACATAGTTGATACGTTGTTGTTACATAGTTGATACGTTGTTGTTACATAGTTGATACGTTGTTGTTACATAGTTGATACGTTGTTGTTACATAGTCTTAGCAAGAGGGGGCAGTGTACAGCAATATGAAACTAGTGCTTGTCGGACGACAGTAGAAAGCGGTGACAGTCAAATGTCTTAATCAACTGGTAGCAAAATCAACTATCTGTCTACATAAGTATGTCAACTATCTGCCTACATAAGTAAGTCAACTATCTGTCTACATAAGTAAGTCAACTATCTGTCTACATTGGTCAACTATCTGCCTACATAAGTAAGTCAACTATCTGTCTACATAAGTCAACTAACTATCTGTCTACATACGTCAACTATCTGTCTACATAAGTAAGTCAAATATATGTCTACATAAGTCAACTAACTATATGTCTACATACATCAACTATCTGTCTACATAGTAAGTCATATCTGCCTACATAAGTCAACTATCTGCCTACATTGGTCAACTATCTGTCTACATAAATCAATTAACTATCTGTCTACATACGTCAACTATCTGTCTACATAAGTAAGTCAACTATCTGTCTACATTAGTAAGTCAACTATCTACCTACATAAGTATGTTAACTATCTGCCTACATAAGTATGTCAACTATCTGTCTACATAAGTATGTCAACTATCTGTCTACATAAGTAAGTCAACTATATGTCTACATAAGTAACGATGGCGGAATAAGTTAGTTCTATAACTTTGAGTTAACCTCTCCTCAGGTAACCATGGCAACACTCAGATCTGCTTTATTTCAATGTTATCTAACGTCTCCTGCTGTAACAACTTGAGGATAACGATGAGGAGAAACAGAGAAACAGAAGCATTGCTCTTATACCTTTCTGACACAAGAATATATTTTCTCTCTCTCTCTCGTCCAACTAGCTACCAGATTGGATAGTTACACAAGAATACACTTTTCTCTCTCTCTCTCTCTATCTATCTATCTATCGCGATCACCGCTTAGACTGATGTACCATATTTTCTCATAAATTCCGCTGTTGTTTTTAGGGACTCCGTCCTGCCCGTCTGCCCAGCGTGTTCGTAGCGCGTTGGACTACGGGTGACTATCCCTCTGTGTGTGCGGGTTCAATTCCGCGGGATGGCAGAAAAAGTCAGATTCCCCAGATTTATGGTGTTCGTGGCACCGAACCGAACGGTTACGATGTCCATGGCACCAGCCGAAGAGCTGAAAAGCTCAAGTGCTTCTGGATCGGAAAAAAGACTCCGTCCCTCCGTATAGCTTCTCATTTAGTTCGGTATTTTCCGGCCAGGTTTCGTTTCTCAGGTCTGCTAGCAGTGGGCAGTCTTGCAGTCTGCCGTCATGTCCACCTTCTCGTAGTGGCACAGGCTAGTTGTGCCAATTTTAAATTTGTTGTAAAGGTGGGACCGGAGTCTTGCTTTCCGACCAGCATACAGGATTTGTCTACGAGCCATAGAAGAACTGACTACTATTTCTGTATTCTTCAATTAACATGTCGTCTTGTTTTCTGACGCGCTTCCAGGATTTGTCTTCGAGCTATAGAAGAACTGACAACTATTTCTGTATTCTTCAATTAACATGTCGTCTTGTTTTCTGACGCGCTTCCAGGATTTGTCTACGAGCTATAGAAGAACTGACAACTATTTATGTGTTCTCTCATTCACATTTTTATGCGTCACTCGTGTTTCAAAGGGTTTTCACACTTGCTTGTATGAGATAAGTGCTGTCTCTAACGGTGGCTTTCATCTTACCATCACATTCCCTGTTGAGTTTTGCCGACAACGATTCTGTTCCCTTTTCTAATTTTCGATCACATGGCTGACTAACACCAACTGTTCTTGTTATGTCCGGACTAACATCAACTGCTTGTATTATGTCCATGTATGCCTTATCTGCATGTTCTTACAGAGTGTAAACTAACGATCTAGATGCAACATGACGACTGAATCACACACGAATAACAAACAGTTGAAACAATAACCTCACATACAGGTTGCATGCAATCTTGGCTGAAATAACGAAACCTCGTTCGGATTATTAATCACCTCATTCCCATCAAACTAATATGAAATATCCATTCACAAAATTAAATTAAATCAGTAAATGAATGTCACTTTTTTTACACCAGTCTGGTTACCGGTGTCGAAATTTGGGGTGTAAAGAATAGAACCACTATTACCTGCCACGCATATCGTAAGAGGCGACTAATGAGGTTTGGCTGAAATCGGATGCACGTGTCCTAAACGTGTAGAAGTCTATACGTTTAGAGGCCTACCAAACCAATGTGCAACGTATACATGTTCTTGGCAAAGATCAAACATATCACAAAGAGTGATTAAAATTGGTGGTAAAGAACGAACGCAAAGAAGAAGAAGACGACTTTCTTGCATAGATACATAATTAACAAATAAAATGACGAGACAATAATTGCATTTTATTTCAATTAATGTGCACAGTGTATATGTATGTGCGTGCGTATATGTATGTGCGTGCGTATATGTGTGTGCGTGCGTATATGTGTGTGTTATGTGTTAAAGGGTTTAAAGCTGAAGGATTGACTTCATTCACCAGTTTTACCCATATGGCTCGGTTCCTCTGCGCAGAAATGGCACGCCGCCTGCCGAGAGTATTGCACAAAGCACGAACTCCGTAGCTCCAGCAATAATCCTAGGGGTCTCTGGAAAAACTACACTGTGAACAGAACAGTGCGGTCCGGATTCGAACCCACGACTTTCGACTCACAAGGCAAAGGGCTTAACCACTTAGCCACAGAGACCGCTCTATGTGTTATGTGTGAGTGTATGTAATTGTGACAGTTATAAGTAAAAGTTATGTTTTTCAATATAGGCTCAATATAATGTGCGCTGGAAGTAGCAAAGACGAAAATGAGAGAGAAGAGAGGGGGAGAAAGAAGAGAGGAGAGAGAGAGAGAGAAGGGAAGAGAAGAGAGGGAGAGAGAAGAGAGGGAAGAGAGGGAGAGAGAGAGAGAGAGAGAGAGAGAGAGAGAGAGGAGAGAGAGAAGAGGGAGCAGAAGAGAGGAGCGAGAAGAGAGGGAGAGAAGAGAGGCGAGAGAGAGAGGGCGAGAGAAGAGAGGAGAGAGAAGAGAGGGAGAGAGAAGAGAGGGAGAGAGAAAAGAGGGAGAGAGAAGAGAGGGAGAGAGAAAGAGGGGAGAGAGGGAGAGAGAGAGAGAGAGAAGAGAGGAGAGAGAAGAGAGGGGGGAGAGAAGAGAGGAGAGAGAAGAGAGGGCGAGAGAGAGGGCGGAGAGAAGAGAGGGAGAGAGAGAGAAGGGCGAGAGAAGAGAGGGCGAGAGAAGAGAGGAGAGAGAAGAGAGGGCGAGAGAAGAGGGCGAGAGAAGAGAGGGCGAGAGAAGAGAGAAAAGAGAGAGGGAGAAAGAGAGATTCCGTATAGTAAACGTGTACAGACAAACAAACCAACAAACTAGTAGTGGGTCCTACCTTTAGTGGCTAGCGCTCCAGCACTATTATATACATGAGTATCACCAACTGTCAGTTCACCATCTTTAACTAACTGATTCCACAGACGACTGAGACCATCTTTGTTAAAACTAGCCTGCACAAATATAAACAAATACAAGATAGTTCAATCAAATCTTGTCAATCGGGCTACTTTTATCTTGAACACCCTGTATACATCCAACAGCAAATAGGTGGTATAGTCTGTCCATTAATTCGTGAGCACGTTTGAAATTGATTTTCTCGAAAACTACCTGTTGGATCTCAGTGATTTTTGCATGCAGCCTTAGAATATCCATGACTATAGTTAAGATTATTAAAACTACAGTAGTATATCCATGGTGGCGTCTGTGGCTTAGGAGATAGTGGATCGGTCTATTAACCCCGACGTTCTGAGTTCGAATCACGCTGCGGACAGTTTGGTTGCAAATTGTTTCGTGTTGATTTTACAAAAAGGGCGATGGCACCACCCGTTCAGAAAGCAATGACTAAACGTAATAATGCCTAGAAAAATCACAAACAGCGTTAAAAAAGTTAGAGTTGATTCCCAAAGTCCTGTAAAGGATATGCAATTAACTATAGTATATGCATATTCAGTGGCGGCTCGTGATAATTTTTGTTGGTGGGGCCAGACATTTTCCCCCGGATAAATCATGGTTTTTGGTTGCTATATTTTAATTTATAAAATAATAAATACACATTATACGTTATTTTTGGTGGGGCCCGGCTGAAACTTTCAGAAACTACAGACAAATTAATGACAGAGTGTCGTCATCATCATCAGATGTGTGTACAAGCCATGTTGTGTGTCTGTATCTAATGATAATGCCCGTCTGCCCAGCGTGTTCGTAGCGCGTTGGACGACTGGTGACAAGTCTCCTGTGAGTGCGGTTCAATTCCGCGGGCTGGCAGAAAAAGCTACAGGTTCTCCAGATTTACGGTGTTCGTGGTATCGAACCGAAGGGTTACGATATCCTTGGTACCGAGCCGAAGAACTGAAAGCTCAAGTGCTTATGAATCGGAAAAAAAAAATCAAGTGTTAACATTGCTAAAGTTGCATATCAACAAACTATGAAACAATAGCACATGAAAGTGGAGTGTATATATATATATATATATATATATATAAATTAACAAGTCAACAAAAGCTTGAATCAAGATTAAATCCAACCATCTGAATCTGTTCATCATCACTACAAACCACAAATTTGGGCGCCCAAAAAGTGCAATGATTTCCACAGCTCCCCTGTTCCGAAAATGCCACCGATATTAGGAAAACTTACCTGAACCACGTTTCACCTGGTAAAAATAAATACATTTTCGCGCTCACCTGAAATCTGATGGCACAATTTGCTAGTGTAGTATGACGCACATAACGTCCTTGAATCTGGCACGCCTGGAGCCAATATTGTGTGTGTTTCAAAACATCTTCTATTTATACAATTTAGTATTCAATTAGATAGTGCATTGTGAACTCTATACCAGAGTCAGTAACGACAGCTACAACATATATACTATCCCAGAGTCAGCAACGACAGCTACAACATATATACTATACCAGAGTCAGCAACGACAGCTACAACATACATACTATACTAGAGTCAGCAACGACAGCTACAACATACATACTATACCAAAGTCAGCAACGACAGCTACAACATAACATACTATACCAGAGTCAAACAGCTACAACATACATACTATCAAGCCAGAACGACAGCTACAACAAACACATACTATACAACCAGAGTCAGCAACGACAGCTACAACAACATACTATACCAGAGTCAGCAACGACAGCTACAACAAACATACTATACAAGTCAGCAACAGCTAAACACATACTATCAGAGCGAACGAAGCTACAACAACATACTATACCAGAGTCAGCAACGACAGCTACAACATATATACTATACCAAAGTCAGCAACGACAGCTACAACATACATACTATACCAGAGTCAGCAACGACAGCTACAACATACATACTATACCAGAGTCAGCACCGACAGCTACAACAAACATACTATACCAGAGTCAGCAACGACAGCTACAACACACATACTATACCAGAGTCAGCTACACTACAGGTTACAACAAACATACTATACCAGAGTCAGCAACGACAGCTACAACATACATACTATACCAGAGTCAGCAACGACAGCTACAACATACATACTATACCAGAGTCAGCAACGACAGCTACAACATACATACTATACCAGAGTCAGCACCGACAGCTACAACAAACATACTATACCAGAGTCAGCAACGACAGCTACAACACACATACTATACCAGAGTCAGCAACGACAGTTACAACAAACATACTATACCAGAGTCAGCAACGACAGCTACAACATACATACTATACCAGAGTCAGCAACAAACAGTAATCATGTTACATTAGACATTTCTACGAGACGTTGTTACATATTATAAATAGCAATATATCTCTTGGCAGCAAGCATAGATAAACATGAAGTTCTAGAACCCAGGATACAACATTAGAAAGCAGAGAAAGACAAAAATAAACAACAACTCGTCAATGAAGAACTAAATGCAATATAATATTGAGGTTAGCTGTGAAGACATGGACAGTATAGAAGAAGAAGACTGTTAAACAAATGGTGTATGTTTGTTGAAGATGTATGTTTCAGATGGCGTTGAAAGCAATTATTACTTTCAATATTATTTATTATATTTATTTCTAACATGTTCTCAACAGAAAATACAAGATTAAGAAGAACTACCAGAGATACGACGATGAAGTAGGACCCCCACCTCCCACAGAAATACGACGTTGAAGTAGCCCCCTAGATGCGACGATGAAGTAGGACCCCCACCCCCTAGATACAACGATGAAGTAGGACCCCCAGAGGATAAACGAGATGACATGAAGTAGCCCCCCTTCTGAGGTAGAACCCTCCTGAGATACGACGATGAAGTAGGACCCACCAGAGATACGACGATGCATATTAGGAGTTGAACAGAAAAGTGCACGTGTTTGTAATCTGCAGAAGTCTGACAGACTGTGATGTCACCATATTTACAACAAGCTAAAGATGTGACATTCTGAAAGTGTGTGACTGAACCACAGACACAATGACTCTCTGAACACCTTCCACAAAAACACCGGTGCGTACAAGTAGCAGAGAAGACATCTATGACTAACTCATGTGCCGGCCATCACTGGACAAGCTGTCAAACCTGAGACGGACGACTGTTTTACTTCTAGAATATTCATGCTGACGTTGAAGAAAATAATAAACATCCAGTTCTGTCAACATTTTAATAATATTAAAGGAAATTGTTTACGTTTATGACCGTGGAGACACGGGAACAACAAGCATGCAAACCGTTCGCCGTGCGATCTGCACATATAGGTGTGCAGTGAAATCAACTATCCCCATAAGATGTACTCGTGGTGTTGAGCAGTGACATATGTTGAGTACATATGGGTATTCCGTGAAGTGAGAGCAGCGACGCACCCAATAAGAGGTGTGTGTGTGTGGGGAGCAGTACTAGCTGACACTACCGTATGACATAAGATAAGGTTACACCTTCTTCTTCTTCTGTTGTCACACTGCTACCTGGTTGGTGCCCAGTGTGTTGGTTTTCTGTTTTTGTTTTTCGCTGTTCTGGTGGCTTGGGTGATTATTATTTTTCCTCTTTCATAGGATTCTGCTACGCCATCTAACCATTTTTTCGTGGTCTTCCTCTTGCCTTCTTTCCCGATGTTCTGTTGTAGAAGACTCTGACACTCTGGAGTTTGGATGCATTCTTATTAAGTGGCCAAACCACTTCATTCTTTGTTTCTCAATGTGATTCAAGCAAGGTTCTGTGCCAACTTTCTTTCTTATGCTGATGTTGATGACTCCGTCTTTTCTGGTGTTGTTGGGGGACAGTGCTAGCTGACACTAACGTAAGACATATAAAGAGAAAGGTTACACCAAACTCCGATAAGACAGACTATATCTTGTCATATACAGAAACTTAAACCCAATGAGATGTGCTCGTGTTTATGGTGGAGACAGTGCTAGCTGACACTAACGTAAGACATATAAAGAGAAAAGTTACACCAAACTCCGATAAGACAGACTATATCTTGTCATATACAGAAACTTAAACCCAATGAGATGTGCTCGTGTTTATGGTGGAGACAGTGCTAGCTGACAGTAACGTAAGACATATAAAGAGAAAAGTTACACCAAACTCCGATAAGACAGACTATATCTTGTCATAAACAGAAACTTAAACCCAATGAGATGTGCTCGTGTTTATGGTGGAGACAGTGCTAGCTGACACTAACGTAAGACATATAAAGAGAAAGGTTACACCAAACTCCGATAAGACAGACTATATCTTGTCATAAACAGAAACTTAAACCCAATGAGATGTGCTCGTGTTTATGGTGGAGACAGTGCTAGCTGACACTAACGTAAGACATATAAAGAGAAAGGTTACACCAAACTCCGATAAGACAGACTATATCTTGTCATAAACAGAAACTTAAACCCAATGAGATGTGCTCGTGTTTATGGTGGAGACAGTGCTAGCTGACACTAACGTAAGACATATAAAGAGAAAGGTTACACCAAACTCCGATAAGACAGGCTATATCTTGTCATAAACAGAAACCCAATGAGATGTGTTCGTGTTTATGGTGGAGACAGTGCTAGCTGACACTAACGTAGACATATAAAGAGAAAGGTTACACCAAACTCCGATAAGACAGACTATATCTTGTCATATACAGAAACTTAAACCCAATGAGATGTGCTCGTGTTTGTGGTGGAGACAGTGCTAGCTGATACTAACGTAAGACATTTGAAGATGAGAGCAAGGAGTGTTTTACAAGAACCCGAGGAAGCAACGAAGTAAAGAATATGATCAACAAATAAACAATGTACAGATATTAAGAGATTCTGAAAAAAAACAAATAGACAAACACAGGATTCCAACCATTTATCCTCATTTCTTACGACACCCATCACCTAGAATATTTGCCTCCTGACGACTCGTACCTTGTCAGTTCTTACGACACCCATCACCTAGAATATTTGCCTCCTGACGACTCGTACCTTGTCAGTTCTTACGACACCCATCACCTAGAATATTTGCCTCCTGACGACTCGTACCTTGTCAGTTCTTACGACACCCATCACCTAGAATATTTGCCTCCTGACGACTCGTACCTTGTCAGTTCTTACGACACCCATCGCCTAGAATATTTGCCTCCTGACGACTCGTACCTTGTCAGTTCTTACGACACCCATCGCCTAGAATATTTGCCTCCTGACGACTCGTACCTTGTCAGTTCTTACGACACCCATCGCCTAGAATATTTGCCTCCTGACGACTCGTACCTTGTCAGTTCTTACGACACCCATCGCCTAGAATATTTGCCTCCTGACGACTCGTACCTTGTCAGTTCTTACGACACCCATCGCCTAGAATATTTGCCTCCTGACGACTCGTACCTTGTCAGTTCTTACGATTCGTTTTTTAATTTATTTCGCTTTTCCCGTCGGCCGGGAGAGACGTGCAGAGACAGTCACTCTGGGATTCTTCTCATCTGTCTTGCCAGTAGATCTCGTATAGCGTAACTGCTCTTGCATCACTACTTTATACCAGAGTAGCTCTCCCTCGATCCCTACCCACTTAGCCAGACAGGATCATCTGTTTCCAGGGTTACCACGTGGAAGTGGGGTAGGATCGTGATTAGTGCCAGCTCACTAATCATGGTCGTTGTCCCTAGAATTGCGCCTTTGCCCCTTTTCCCCCAAAAAATAAACGTTTAATCATGATTACGTTTTTATCTGCTATTGTTTTACTTAACAATATTTCTTCTTTATTATTATAATTATTATTATATTTGTAATTGTGCCATGGTGCCTGCACCTCCACAGTAGTTATTTTACTTTTTACTCCCCGATCCAGAAGCACTTGAGCTTTCATCTCTTCGGCTCGGTGCCATGAACATCGTAACCCTTCGGTTCGGTGCCACGAACACCGTAAATTTGGAGAACCTGTGGCTTTTTCTGCCAGCCTGCGGAATTCAACCCGCACTCACAGAGGGCTTGTCAGACCGTCGTCCAACGCGCTACGAACACGCTGGGCAGGCGAGCAATTATTTTACTTAACAATATGTCTACTTTATTATTATTATATTTACAATTGCGCAACGGCGCCCGCACCTCCACAGTAATTATTCTTCTTCTTTGCGTTCGTTCTTTACGACCAATTTAATCACTCTTTGTGATCCGTTTGATCTTTGCCAAGAACGTGTTTACGTTGCACAGTAATTATTCAACTGCGTCCCGATATATAAAAAGGTTGGAGATCACTGATCCCCTCCCCGTTTTGTTTGTTATGTAAGACACTTAAACTTGTTGTACACATAATAAAAGACTAGTTCATGGATGGCTGAAAGTGTTCACATTGAGAGAAAGAAAGTACCCACGTATTTGAGAATATCATGAAATGTTTCATAGAGAAATAAAATATCTTTCTTGAACACACCAACAACAAATAATGCTGAATATGCAAATTCTTTCTGCGCAGCACAAATAAATGTGTGGTTTTTTTTGTGTTACCGATTCCCCAAGTGGGGCACTTTAAAACAATGTGTAGAGCGCTCACTTATTGAATCGGGGACACAAGAGGTGTGAGTTCAGTACCCGAACCTGATGTTCAACGAGTGAGGAAAGGAATTGACCCTCCTGCATACCAGGTTCTATAAGAAATGTGAAGAGACAAGTACGTCATACTCTACGGTCTGCAAGTGAGGAAAGGAATTGACCCTCCTGCATACCAGGTTCTATAAGAAATGTGAAGAGACAAGTACGTCATACCCTACGGTCTGCAAGCGAGGAAAGGAATTGGCCCTCCTGCATACCAGGTTATATGAGAAATGTGCAGAGACAAGTACGTCATACTCTACGGTCTGCAAGTGAGGAAAGGAATTGCCCCTCCTGCATACCAGGGTTCCATAGATACTGTGACGACACAGATACGTCATACCCTGTAACTGATACGGAACATGTTCATTGTAGTCATCCCCCCTCCCCCTCAGCAAGGTTGGAGTGGGATTGCTCTCCTGATCGTACATCTCAATCTCTACAGATATCACTGACTGAGAAAAGATACATCCATCACTTGTTACTAGCTATCAATGGGTTTCCATCACTTGTTGCTAGCTATCAATGTTTCCCATCACTTGTTGCTAGCTATCAATGTTTCCCATCACTTGTTGCTAGCTATCAATGTTTCCCCATCACTTGTTGCTAGCTATCAATGTTCCCCCATCACTTGTTGCTAGCTATCAATGTTCCCCCATCACTTGTTGCTAGCTATCAATGTTTCCCATCACTTGTTGCTAGCTATCAATGTTTCCCATCACTTGTTGCTAGCTATCAATGTCCCCCATCACTTGTTGCTAGCTATCAATGTTTCCCATCACTTGTTGCTAGCTATCAATGTCCCCCATCACTTGTTGCTAGCTATCAATGTTTCCCATCACTTGTTGCTAGCTATCAATGTTTCCCATCACTTGTTGCTAGCTATCAATGTTTCCCATCACTTGTTGCTAGCTATCAATGTCCCTATCCTTGTTGCTAGCTATCAATGTTCCATCACTTGTTGCTAGCTATCAATGCCCATACTTGTTGCTAGCTATCAAACCCAACTTGTTGCTAGCTATCAATGTTCCCATCACTTGTTGCTAGCTATCAATCATACTTGTTGCTAGCCAATGTTCCATCACTTGTTGCTAGCATCATCAATGATTCCCCCATCACTTGTTTTAATGTCCATCAGTGCTAGTCAATTCCCCCATCACTTGTTGCTAGCTATCAATGTTTCCCATCACTTGTTGCTAGCTATGCATAGTCTATCAATGCCCCCATATCTTGTTGCTAGCTATCAATGTCCCCCATCACTTGTTGCTAGCCATCAATGTTAACATCAAGATGAAGAGTTAAGGGGGACGAGCAAGAATAATAGACAAATGTTGTTGACTCTGGAGAGAGAGAGAGAGATGGAGAGAGAACAAGTCCAGGTGTTGATACATCAAGATGTCATTATCTAGTCCAGGGGAGAAGGTGTTCTTGAGTGTACAGAACACTAACACAACAAATGATGTCATGATATCATCTAGAGCAGCGTTTCCCAAAGTGGGCGGAACTGCCCCAGTGAGCGCTGAAGCGTTCTAGGGAGGGGGATAGTGGGTTCAGAAAAATGTTGGGGGTGTTCAGGCGATAAGGGGTTGGTGGCTCTTTAAAGTAGAAATTAATAATAAATATTTTAAAACAAATTATTTTCGTGATTTTGCGATTGAATAATCATTTAAAATTTGAATTCTGCATTTTAATTCATCTTATGTCCGTCTTACACGATCCATTTTTCATCAATTTTCTATTTCATGCAAATAATCATTTGAAAATTAACCGTGTATTGCAGAAATATTTATCAATTTTCTATGTAAAGAGAAAATGGAGCATGTATATATATATGGGAGTGGGGGCGCGTTGGCAAACTGTTATAATGTGGAGGAGGGCGTTACAAAGTTTATGTTGTGCAAAGTGGGCGGTGGGCCAAAACAGTTTGGGAATCTATGATCTATAGGCAGTTGCAGGCCAGGGTGAAAATGGACATCAGTTGTACAGCTGTAAGTAAACAGCTGGCAATGAAGTGCAGGTCATCCAGTTTATTGTTTGTCTACCAGGCCAGGTGTTGGTAAGACATTAGTACAATCAGTGAAAGCTGCATCCTTATATCTGTTACAGCGTTGTATTTTCTCTCTCTTCTCTCTCTCCTGTAGTATTTTTGTCTCTCGTTTGTGCATTTTTGTCTCTCTCATTTATAGCATTGTTTTCTCTCTCATTTGTAGCATTTTTGTCTCTCTGATTTCTAGCATTTTGTCTCTCTCATTTGTAGCATTTTGTCTCTCTCATTTGTAGCATTTTGTCTCTCTCATTTGTAGCATTTTGTCTCTCTCATTTGTAGCATTTTGTCTCTCTCATTTGCAGCATGTTTGTCGCTTTCTATCTCTCTCTTGTTGTATTTTTGTCTCTCTCATTTGTAGCATTGTTTTCTCTCTCTATCTCTCTCTTGTTGTATTTTTTGTCTCTCTCATTTGTAGCATTTTTGTCTCTCTCATTTGTAGCATTTTGTCTCTCTCATTTGTAGCATTTTGTCTCATTTGCAGCATTTTGTCTCTCTCATTTGTAGCATTTTGTCTCTCTCATTTGTAGCATTTTTGTCTCTCTCAATTGTAGCATTTTTGTCTCTCTCAATTGTAGCATTTTGTCTCCTCATTTGTAGCATTTTGTCTCTCTCAATTGTAGCATTTTTGTCTCTCTCATTTGTAGCATTTTGTCTCTCTCATTTGTAGCATTTGTTCTCTCATTTTAGCATTTGTCTCTCATTTGTAGCATTTTTCTCTCTCTTTGTAGCATTTTGTCTCTCTCATTTGTAGCATTTTGTCTCTTTATTTGTAGCATTTTGTCTCTCTCTCATTTGTAGCATTTTCTCTCTCATTTGTAGCATTTTGTTCTCTCTCTATCTCTCTCCTGTACTATTTTGTCTCTCTCTCATTTGTAGCATTTTTGTCTCTCTCTCATTTTAGCATTGTTTCTCTCTCATCTCTCTCTCCTGTACTATTTTTGTCTCTCTTCATTTGTAGCATTTTTTCTCTCTCTCTCTCATTTGTAGCATTGTTTCTCTCTATCTTCTCTGTACTATTTTGTCTCTCTCTCATTGTACATTTTTGTCTCTCTCTCATTTGTAGCATTTTTGTCTCTCTCATTTGTAGCATTTTGTCTCTCTCTATCCTCTCCTGTACTATTTTTGTCTCTCTCATTTGTAGCATTTTTGTCTCTCTCTCATTTGTAGCATTGTTTTCTCTCTCTATCTCTCTCTCCTGTACTATTTTGTCTCTCTCTCCTATTCGACATTTTTGTCTCTCTCTATTGTAGCATTGTTTTCTTCTCTATCTCTCCTGTAATCATGGAGATCACATGAATCTAACTTTGCCCATGTGTTCTTTCACTAAGAACTAACTAACATTCCTGTAGATGTTTCTTTCTCATCATTGTAAATGAAAATAATGAAAGCATTCTCATGCTATGACAAGAGAGAGTCGATATCTGAATAAATAAGAAAATAATAAAGCACTCAGTGACTAGACAAGAGAGAGTCAGATATCTGAATAAATAAGAAAATAATGAAAGCACTCAGTGACTAGACAAGAGAGAGTCAGATATCTGAATAAATAAGAAAATAATGAAAGCACTCAGTGACTAGACAAGAGAGAGTCAGATATCTGAATAAATAAGAAAATAATGAAAGCACTCAGTGACTAGACAAGAGAGTCCGAGATCTGAGTAAATAAGAAAATAATGAAAGCACTCAGTGACTAGACAAGAGAGAGTCAGATATCTGAGTAAATAAGAAAATAATAAAAGCACTCAGTGACTAGACAAGAGAGAGTCAGATATCTGAATAAATAAGAAAATAATGAAAGCACTCAGTGACTAGACAAGAGAGAGTCAGATATCTGAATAAATAAGAAAATAATGAAAGCACTCAGTGACTAGACAAGAGAGAGTCAGATATCTGAATAAATAAGAAAATAATGAAAGCACTCAGTGACTAGACAAGAGAGAGTCAGAGATTTGAATAAATAAGAAAATAATGAAAGCACTCAGTGACTAGACAAGAGAGAGCCAGATATCTGAATAAATAAGAAAATAATGAAAGCACTCAGTGACTAGACAAGAGAGAGTCAGATATCTGAATAAATAAGAAAATAATGAAAGCACTCAGTGACTAGACAAGAGAGAGTCAGATATCTGAATAAATAAGAAAATAATAAAAGCACTCAGTGACTAGACAAGAGAGAGTCAGATATCTGAATAAATAAGAAAATAATGAAAGCACTCAGTGACTAGACAAGAGAGAGTCAGATATCTGAATAAATAAGAAAATAATGAAAGCACTCAGTGACTAGACAAGAGAGAGTCAGATATCTGAATAAATAAGAAAATAATGAAAGCACTCAGTGACTAGACAAGAGAGAGTCAGAGATTTGAATAAATAAGAAAATAATGAAAGCACTCAGTGACTAGACAAGAGAGAGTCAGATATCTGAGTAAATAAGAAAATAATGAAAGCACTCAGTGACTAGACAAGAGAGAGTCAGATATCATATCTGAGTAAATAAGAAAATAATAAAAGCACTCAGTGACTAGACAAGAGAGAGTCAGATATCTGAATAAATAAGAAAATAATGAAAGCACTCAGTAACTAGACAAGAGAGAGTCAGATATCTGAATAAATAAGAAAATAATGAAAGCACTCAGTGACTAGACAGGAGAGTCAGATTCTGAATAAATAAGAAAATATTGAAAGCACTTGTGACTAGACAGAGAGAGTCAGATATCTGAATAAATAAGAAAATATTAAAGTACTCAGTACTAGACAAGAGAGAGTCAGATATCTGAGTAAATAAGAAAATTTGAAAGCACTCAGTGACTAGACAAGAGAGTCCAGATCTGAGTAAATAAGAAATATGAAAGCTCTCGTGACTAGACAAGAGAGAGTCAGATATCTGAATAAATAAGAAAATGAAAGCACTCCAGTGACTAGACAAAGAGAGTCAGATATCTGAATAAATAAGAAAAATGAAAGCACTAGTGACTAGACAAAGAGAGTCAGAGTTTGAATAAATAAAAAAAAAATAAAAGCACTCAGTGACTAGACAAGAGAGAGTCAGATATCTGAATAAATAAGAAAATAATAAAAGCACTCAGTGACTAGACAAGAGAGAGTCAGAGATTTGAATAAATAAGAAAAATTAAAAGCACTCAGTGACTAGACAAGAGAGAGTCAGATATTTGAATAAATAAGAAAATAATAAAGCATTTCAGTGACTAGACAAGACGAGCCAGATATCTGAATAAATAAGAAAATAATAAAGCACTCAGTGACTAGACAAGAGAGAGTCAGATATCTGAATAAATAAGAAAATAATAAAAGCACTCAGTGACTAGACAAGAGAGAGTCAGATATCTGAATAAATAGAAAATATTAAAGCACTCAGTGACTAGACAAGAGAGAGTCAGATATCTGAATAAATAAGAAAATAATAAAAGCACTCAGTGACTAGACAAGAGAGAGTCAGATATCTGAATAAATAAGAAAATAATAAAAGCACTCAGTGACTAGACAAGAGAGAGTCAGATATCTGAATAAATAAGAAAATAATGAAAGCACTCAGTGACTAGACAAGAGAGGTCAGATATCTGAATAAATAAGAAAATAATTGAAACTCTAGTGACTAGACAAGAGAGTCAGATATCTGAATAAATAAGAAAATAATAAAAGCACTCAGTGACTAGACAAGAGAGAGTCAGATATCTGAATAAATAGAAAATAATAAAGCTACTCAGTGACTAGACAAGAGAGAGTCAGATATCTGAATAAATAAGAAAATAATGAAAAGCAACTAGTGACTAGACAGAAGAGCAGATATCTGAATAAATAAGAAAATAATGAAAGCTCTCAGTGACTAGACAAGAGAGAGTCAGATATCTGAATAAATAAGAAAATAATAAAAGCACTCAGTGACTAGACAAGAGAGAGTCAGATATCTGAATAAATAAGAAAATAATGAAAGCTCTCAGTGACTAGACAAGAGAGAGTCAGAAAATAATCAAATATGTATTCAAATATAATGTATTTTTTTTTAAAAACCGATCTAGAAGCACTTGAGCTTTTAGCTCTTCGGCTCGGTGCCATGGACATCGTAACCCTACAGTTCGGTGCCACGAACACAGTGAATCTGGTGAACCTGTGGCTTTTCTGTCAGCCCGCAGAATTGAACCGCACTCACAGGGAGCTTGTCACCCGTAGTTCAACGCACTACGAACACGCTGGGCAGGCGGCAAATATAAAGTATAATAATATTGACTCACCTGAATGTCTGCCTTCAACCAGTTACAATCCAATCTGCTTTGAGGCCTTAGCTTGGCCTGTCTTATCCAACTGACACTCATATTTCTGTGTATTTACCAAGACATGATTTCCTGTTTGATCAAACATGATAAAAACATCAGTAACAAAATGCAAGAAAACAATCACTGGACAGCATGTGTTAGCAAAACAATGATAGTTTAGTTGATACATCATCATCACTGTACATCGAATAAATGAGTTCCATCTCTTAGAAGACAGAATTGATGTATTTGAGATGTGGATATATAGAAGAATAGGCAGAGTTTCATGGACAGAAAAACAGACAAATAAACAAGTTTTAGGAAAACTAGGCATGAAGAAACAATTATTAAGAGAAATAAAATTCAGACAAGTAAAGTATTTTGGGCACATAAAAGACATGACACCATGATAAAACATTTACTAGAGGGAAAGTTGAGGGGAGAAGAGCAAGAGGAAGACCGAGAGATAAGTGGGAGGAAACTTTAAGAAATGGACAGGTTACAGTCTGGCAGTGTGCAACACAAGGCGAAAAACAGAGGATGCTGGAATTCATTGCAGCCAACCTTCGATGTGGAGGTGGCACCTGATGATGATCTCTTTCTCAGGATGTCCCTCAGCGTGTGACAACTAACGATATCAGTTCTGTGTGGATTTACTATTCTTCTTTGGCTTCCAACATAGTACTCATAGTGAGCGTCTGTAGCTGAAGCGGTAGTGAGCTCAATCATAAAACCCAAGCGCACCTGGTTCAAACCCCACGGTGGGCAAATATGGAAGCAAATTCGTTTCTGTGGGATTTTTACAAAGGTAAAATACACCCCACCGTTCAGAAAGAAGTGGCAAACTACTAAATGATAAGTGGTGCCTAGAAAATCAACGACTCGTTTACTGTGGTTGATGGCTATGTCCTGTAAAGGATATGCCACGATATTCATTTTTACAGTACTCTTGCAAACATTTATCAATTTGTGTCTAGTCTGACTAGATCCTTTTTAATTAGATATTCTTACAGTCTGGTTAGGATTGCAGATTTACTCTCATTCTTTATATCTTTTAAAAACTCTACCTTCCTTAGGGCAGCCAAAATATTAGCCTGGTACACCCATATCTGCTTGTCGCCTCCAACAGATGTTGAAATGTACGCATACTGATGGTTGCTGTGGTTCACTGGTTAAAAACGCTCCTTACTCTGCTCTTCAGGTATCCAATTCTGCTGACCTGTCTATTCCCAGGTGGAAGATGTAGTAGGCTGTCCACTCTACCGTAAGCGTAGGGATGGGAGCTTTAATTTGCGTTCTATGGCCAGATGAGTTGCTCTTGTGTTATATCCGTGTTTATGTAGTGTGGTCTTGATATTGTTTATCCATCTTTTTCTTGGTCTTCCTTAGCTCTAGAACCTGATCTCTTTTTATTGTATGCTGTTATTGGTGGTTGGTTGTATTTCATTCTCATTAAATGACCAAACCACTGCATTTGTTGTCTTTCGATGTATTCGGTGCATTCTGCTGGTACAACCAGTAATTCCAAGCTACATAAATCGCATATCTCCAGGACTATAGATCCATGTAAGTCTCAGGAGGCTGGATACCTCAGATAGTGACATCCACTCATACCCCAACCTGCCATTTTGAACCTTCCCACCCGAGTGGTTACCGGGCCCAAATTTGGGGTGTAAAGAATAGAGCCACTGTTACCTGCTACGTAGAGGCGACAAACGAGGTTCGACTGAAATCGGATGCACGTGTCCGCTAGGGAATGCTAACCGAAACAAATGCTTGCAGAAAACGGATGCACCAGGCAGTAAGGCGCATAACATGGTGCAACGACCCCTCAAAATGAGGAATGGGATAACGGATTCTATGGTCGCCAATCTGCCTCGGAGATTTAACCACGCAGTAAGAATGTCAGACCTACATCATGAGGGCGACCAAAACTTACTGCACAAGAGGTCGGCACAAACAGGAAGCAGAAATCATAGGAATTATATCCTACAGAACTGCCCCAGTATGCAGACTTGAGAAGAAAGAAGTGGCCCACTTACACTAGCGTCCAAGACAAACTGTATGGCGTGGCTGATAATCTGAGGCAGACGGCTGCCTTTATTAGAGAATTCGAAATCCCAATCTAGTGAGAATGCAGAAGAAGAAGAACCTTCCGAAGCATCGACTGAAAGTTGGACACAACAACGGTCTTAGCAAACAAAGTCACATAGAGGCACTGGAGGTAAGCACTAATGGCCTTAATCTCCATCCTCACATGGAAATGCTCCATTCCACTTCACAACAGCCCTTACTATGTGAGCTAGCTAGGAAACCCCAGCCTGACTCCACAACAGCCCTTACTATGTGAGCTAGCTAGGAAACCCCAGCTTGACTTCACAACAGCCCTTACTATGTGAGCTAGCTAGGAAACCCCAGCCTGACTACACAAAAGCCCTTACTATGTGAGCTAGCTAGGAAACCCCAGCCTGACTCCACAAAAGCCCTTACTATGTGAGCTAGCTAGGAAACCCCAGCCTGACTCCACAACAGCCCTTACTATGTGAGCTAGCTAGGAAACCCCAGCCTGACTCCACAACAGCCCTTACTATGTGAGCTAGCTAGGAAACCCCAGCCTGACTCCACAACAGCCCTTACTATGTGAGCTAGCTAGGAAACCCCAGCTTGACTTCACAACAGCCCTTACTATGTGAGCTAGCTAGGAAACCCCAGCCTGACTTCTCATGATGATGCTGAGACATATTGATTTAAACAACATTAACATCCCTGGCGTTATCTGCTGTTTAACTGCGAGTTCAGCGTTCATATTGCCACAAACCTTTCAAGAGCATGCAAGGACTAAAATCATACCTTCATTCTGAATATGTTCAAGTTGTTCACATTGAGACTGTGATATCCTGAGGATGCCATGTCTGTAATCTACCACAGACATAACCAGTTGATAAAACAGATGTGGAAGTAGTCTGTGCTCAAGGTGAGCAGCTACCATAACCTTGCTAGCTGCAATGATCATTTCTTGTCTATCTGTAGAAGGCATGCGGCCAGTCCTTCAGCCCCAGTTGGTAACCGTTGGACCAGGTAGTTTGTAGATATTTTAGTAGTTGACTGTAGTGTTTGCACACTAAATCTGCATCTGTTCACTATAAGCAGAGTGGCAACACTAAACGAGACCTGGCGTAGTAAAACTAATCGACGTAGTTGTGTAGTGACGGCGGCGTAGCAACGTTAGTAAACATAGAGAGACCAACATAAACAATTGACACAGATGGACCTGTTCTTAGGCAAGAACGTTTATGCTTATAGATCAATAAACATGAAACATGTCATCAAGCATTGAGTTTGTATATTATTACCATCTGTTATGGATCATCAGTCATCATGAGAGAATGGGAATAGTAGGGCCATAAACCAACAAATGCTCTTATAATAAATTATCAGGTCTTTGTAAAAGACCATCATCACAAATCGCACCCTACTACAATGGTGTCAGAAGTGCATCCTACTACATATCTGATCCAGACCTATATATTAAGATGTCATCTGTAAAGGTCAATTTCTGACACAATCCTGTTGACTGAATGTTAGCTGTGTAGATGTTGAACAACACAGGTAATAGAGAACTCTGTGGTAACCCCAGGTATATAAGTGCAGGGTCTGACGTCCATGTTCCTAAATATTTAAAGGGTTTTAAAGCCGAAGGATTGACTTCATTGCACCGGGTTTTACCCCATATGGCTCGGTCTCTCTGCAGAAATGGCAGCCACCTGCCGAGAGTATTGCACAAAGCACGAACTCCATAGCTCCGGCTACAATCCTAGGGTCTCTGGAAAAAATGCACTCGTGAACAGAAGGCCGCGGTCCGGATTCGAACCAATGACCTTCGACTCGCAAGGCAAAGGGCTTAACCACTCAGCCAGAGACCCCTGAGTTCCTAAATGTAGTGCAGCCTGCCTGCCAACATGTTTGTAGCACGTTGCACGACAGGTAACAAGCCCCATGTGTTCAATTCCGTGGGCTGGCAGAAAAGTCACAGATTCTCCAGATTTACAGTATTCGTGGCACCAAAGGATTACGATGAACATGGCACCGAGCGAAGAGCTGAAAACTCAAGTGCTTCTGGATCGGGGGGAAAAAAATGTAGTGCAATGGTCCTCTCTATAAATATATATAACATAGGGCAAAGTTGCACAATGATTTATAACAGCAGAGGATATAGTAAATGTAAGAAAAGTCAGTCCCAGCAGTACACCAGGGCCTTATGTATCACCACATACAACAGCTTGATGAGAATGCTATTAATGCAGTTGTGATGGATAATAATACTAATTGAGTCACTAAGAAAGTAATCAGTGATAAAAAGTATGTGACTGAAGCCAGGCCACTGCTTCCGTTACAACTAGTATCTCCATCTCTCTCTCTCTTTGCCTTTTTAACCTGGATTGGGATATAAGCCCTCAACCAACTCATGCCAAGTTTTCATATCTCTAGCTATCTCCTGCAGCTCCCTCCAGCTCTTCTTTATGTTGTTTATCTCTGCCTCCAAATCTCGTCTCCATGTATTTCTTGGCCTCCTCTTCTTTCGCTGTCCCTGTGGGTTCCAGGAAAGGACCCTTCTTGTTATATTCCCTCAGGTTTTGCAAAGTATGTCCTATCCAGCGCCAGCGTCTTTTTTAACCTGTTCGTTCATTAGAATCTGTCTTGTTCTCTCCATAAGTTCCTCATTTGTGACCCTATCATACCATCTTAGTCCCTCTATTCTGTGCAGATACCAATTGATGTTTGCAATTTATGCGTTAGTATCTCCATAGTCAGACTATTTGTATAGTATGTGACTGAAGCCAGGCCACAGCTTCCGTTACTACCAGTATCTCCATAGTCAGACTATTTGTATAGTCAGTGACTGAAGCCAGGTCACTGCTTCCGTTACTACCAGTATCTCCATTGTCAGACTATTTGTATAGTACGTGACTGAAGCCAGGTCACTGCTTCCGTTACTACCAGTATCTCCATAGTCAGACTATTTGTATAGTATGTGACTGAAGCCAGGTCACTGCTTCCGTTACTACCAGTATCTCCATTGTCAGACTATTTGTATAGTACGTGACTGAAGCCAGGTCACTGCTTCCGTTACTACCAGTATCTCCATAGTCAGACTATTTGTATAGTATGTGACTGAAGCCAGGCCACTACTTCTGTTACTACCAGTATCTCCATAGTCAGACTATTTGTATAGTATGTGACTGAAGCCAGGCCACTACTTCTGTTACTACCAGTATCTCCATAGACTATTTGTATAGTACGTGACTGAAGCCAGGCCACTGCTTCCGTTACTACCAGTATCTCCATTGTCAGACTATTTGTATAGTACGTGACTGAAGCCAGGTCCTGTGGGTTCTACCAGTATTCTTATATTTACTATTTGAAAGTATGTTATCCAGCCAGCGCTTCAAACCCGTTCGTTCATGAAACTGTCTGTTCTCCATAAGTTCAACTATTTGTATATCATACCTCTTAGCTCTATTTGGCAGATACCAATTGATGTTTCAAATTTTCTAGTATCTCCAATCAGACTATTTGTATAGTAGTGACTGAAGCCAGGCACTGCTTCCGTTACTACCAGTATCTCCATTTAGACTATTTGTATAGTACGTGACTGAAGCCAGGTCACTGCTTCCGTTACTACCAGTATCTCCATAGTCAGACTATTTGTATAGTATGTGACTTAAGCCAGCAACTGCTTCGTTACTACCAGTATCTCCATAGTCAGACTATTTGTATAGTACGTGACTGAAGCCAGGCCACTGCTTCCATTACTACCAGTATCTCCATAGACTATTTGTATAGTACGTGACTGAAGCCAGGTCACTACTTCCGTTACTACCAGTATCTCCATAGTCAGACTATTTGTATAGTATGTGACTTAAGCCAGCAACTGCTTCGTTACTACCAGTATCTCCATTGTCAGACTATTTGTATAGTATGTGACTGAAGCCAGGTCACTACTTCCGTTACTACCAGTATCTCCATAGTCAGACTATTTGTATAGTATGTGACTGAAGCCAGGCCACTACTTCTGTTACTACCAGTATCTCCATAGTCAGACTATTTGTATAGTACGTGACTGAAGCCAGGCCACTACTTCGTTCTACCAGTATCTCCTATCAGACTATTGTAAGTATTACTAAGCCAGCACGCTTCCTTCTACCATATCCATAGTCAGACTATTTGTATGTATTGACTGAAGCCAGGTCTGCTAGGGGAGCAAAATAGTAACACTGCCAACCTACAAGAGCATGTGACAGTAGAGAAGAGTTCCCCACTGAGAGTCAGGGACAAGCAAAGAAGGAAGACTACCTGAAACTAAATAAGAAGCATCTCAGAAATTGGATATACTGGCCTCTTTGTAGGCGCATGACTGGCAGAAAGTACAATCGCTGTTAGGCTTGGACCACATACAAATCACATAGTGGTTAACAAGTCGCCGATATGGAGTGTTCGAAAAAGAAGTATGTAACAAAAAAAAGATAGCAATTAACAGTTCTTTTACTCGCTCAAATTGAAGACGGGCGCCTATGTTCTATCTTATGTCTCTGAAAAAACGGCACTCAATCTAACTGCACTGAAATCAGGCATCGCGAAAAAAAAATTGATTGATCCACACATGGTGCAAATCAGGTACTTTTGTAACATGAGTTTAGCTCCGTACCTCAATGCCAAAATAAAACCCAAAGCAGAAGGACTCTATAACTTCCTCCATCACAGACGGAACATATCAGCCCTAAAGGGCATGATTGCCCAGCAAGGGAAACGGTACATGTGTGTATCATATACAATTAATGACTATGATCAGATATCTTATGCAGGTAATGAGGATGTAACTGAGGAGCATCATTGAGAGTCACTTGAAGGCAATTCATCTCTCTGAATTGACTTCTCAACATGAGATCACAGAAAAGGAAATCTCTCTCTATCACCGCCCAGACCGATCTACCAGACCACCACATAAATTCTATTCATGTGGAAATCTGATTCATGCAGCCTTAGCAATGGTGTTTTACGTCACATCTTCAGTACCATTTGGAGCTCTGGTGCTTATTCTTCGGCGATGTGTCCGGCTTCAGCCAGCGTTTACTCGGTTCACTATCTAGATGTAGCCATCTAGTGTTTTTTACGGTGTAGGGTAGCTAGCCCCATGCCCAACCTCCTTAGTCGTCTCTTACGACATGCGTGGCAGGTAACAGTTCTATTTTTTACACCCCAATTTGGGCCCCGGTAAACACTCGGGCGAGAAAAGGAAATACCAAATAACTACATTTGACTGTGTATAATATAAAGTCCCAAAGTCTTATTAGACCTAAGGGTATGAAGTGCATGTCACTTCAGATTTATATGTCCAACTGTGCAGGAGGTAGGAGGGCCAATTCCTTTTCTCAAGTGTCGAACGTTTGAGAGTCACTGTGGGACTTAACACACAACCCTCTGTCTGATTCCATAAGTGAACGCTCTTTGCATTACAGTTATGCTAATCCATCCCAATTTGACTGTGTACTTAGTAGAAATGAGTAGCACATATTGTAATTATTATCAAACCATGAGTTTAGTTTAGTGTCATGTCTTTTCAGTTTAGTTAGTTTAGTCGCGGATCACCATCACTGCATGTCGAACAAATTAGTCCATAAGTGCTCTGATCTCTCCCTCAGTATGCCCTCAGCGCGTGGTGACTAACGACACGGTTCTTTATTGTTTACAATTCTTCTTTATCTGTCAGCATAGCGTTCTTGTTGAGCTACACCACACTTAACTTTGAGTTCTTGCAGTCTGGTTAGAGTTGTAGATTCACCGCTATAACGTGAATCATGTACACGTCCTCTCTTCCTTAAGGAATTTATAATATCAGCCTGATCCATTGCTCGCCCGCTTTGTACAGCAGCCATACCTGCAAGCCTCTCATTCCTTACACCTGCTGCCTGGCACAAAAATAAAACTGATCTTTATCAGCTTAGACCTCCCCAGCGACTCCATCATGTCTATGTCAAACCATGAGTGTCACTAGCTAGTGTCAAGATGTCCATATAATATCATAAATATGGTGTTAAAACTTAAATACAACACAGAGTCACTGGATGCACCAGACTATCTATTTCAGATGAAACGTAAAATAATGTATCATCATCAAATAGCTTGTCCTGAGCAGAACTTTGCCACCCTAACAGTCCTCCAGAATTTCTCTCATAGGCCAGATGTCCTCCCTCTGCAGCTGTCATGTTCAAACCATCAGTTACATCCTGAATCCATCTTCCTCGTGGTCTTCCTCTTTCTTGCCGGTATGCCTCCATCCATGATAGTCTTCTCCAGTCCTTCATGTCTTTTTATATGTCCAAAATATTTCAATTTTCTCTTTCTTATTTGTTGCATCAGCCAGTTTTCTTTGATTTTGAGTTCTTTCTGGATAGATCTATTTGTTCTCTTCTCTGTCCAAGATATACGAAGGACTCTTATGTAACACTTATATTCAAAAGCACTTTTATGTTTTTCCACTGCTTTATTAAATGTCCATGCTTCCCACCCATACGTTGCCACTGGAAATATGCATGCTCTTAGTATTCTGATCTTTGTTTTCTTATCAGTTCTGTTCCATACTGTTTTGAGTTGTTAAATTTTTTGTAAAGCCATGTTTATTCTTCTTTTAATTTCCTTCATCCCATTTCCATCTGTTATTAGCAGTGAACCAAGATATTCAAAACTGTTCACATTTTCTACTTTCTCTCCATTGATAAAAATATCAAAATAATGTATACTGTTACATATTAAAGGCAATTCAATGATAGGGATTCCCAAAAATATCAAATAATGTATACTGCATATATAAGTGCAATTCAAATGATAGGACAATGCCAATTTTAAAATGCAAACATGTCACCATGAACACAAAAAGAGCAATGTTCAATACAATCTTTCTCCACACATTATGTTATCAGCGCCAAACCTGGACGTTGGCATCAAACGATAAAATAAAACTAGTTATGACAGAGATGAAGTGTCTACGCAGAATTCTGGGGGTAACAAGAAGAGATTGAATGAGAAATGAAGAATTCAGGGGGAAAATGGGGACAACATAATTCCTAACTTCATCAAGAAACAACAAATTAAATGGTTTGGTCATATAAGTTGATTACCAACAGTCAACAGACTGAGACAGTGCACCTCAAAGAGCAATGTTGCTCCAATACAGTGGATACAAAGCAAAAGGTTGGCACCGCAAAAGATGGACCTAAGAGATAACAGAGGCAACGAAAGACACTTTTTATGAAGCGCACACAAGGGCTCACTCTAGAAATCTCTTCTTATCCTGACGCTGTGACTGAAGTAAATCAGGATTGGAGAAAAGAAAGAAGTTACATATTCAATATGATTGCAACTACAGCTGAACTGAAACATGAAGGGTAATTCAGTAAAATATCATAAATGATTCATGATCATTTTCATTATGATTTGATTACTACTTGAAGTTTCCGATTTCATTGATTAATCAGTGACAGTTAACATGAACATGTTACTACGTCTACTGTTAGCTAGCTGTTACTTACAGTAACAGTGTTACTGTTCGTTTTAAGTACTAGTGTTACTGTTTTAGTAGTTAGTACACTGGCACTGTACAGCACTGTTACTAACACTAACAACAGTGTTACACTACCTTAGTCACCAGTTTCTTAGTAAGTGGGATTACACAGATTTACAATTTTGCAGCTGTTTGATCTTTACCGACTAACATACTAGTACATTATAACAAATAAGACTCCCTGAACAACATATAACTACTATATCATAGCATACCTTACTCTGTTTGTTAAATTCTAACGGGGAACAAATATTTCACATGAGAGAATTTGTTATCGAAATTGATCAGAAATGAAATATTTAATATGCGAGTAGTAACGGAAGTAGAATGAAGGTTAACTACAGGGAGACTACTCTCCAATCATGTCTGCAGCAGATAATGCGCAAATAGTTGTTGAGAATTACAAATTCCTTCAATTGCAGTATATATGTGAATTATTAATTGACTTTCCCACATCCACCAGACCCATAGGTGCTCAGTCTCCCCCAACAGATAATGAAGAGTATGCATACTGCTGGTTCCTGTGACTCGCTGATTAAACACACCTCTCACTCTGCCTCTCAGGCATCCAGTTCGACCTGCACAACGGTTAACTCCAAACTGCCTGAATCGCTGGATCGATTCAACATCTATTTTAGTGTCCTCATCCAACAGACAGACGCGAAGAGACCGAAGACCATCCCCTTTATCCATCTTCAACTCCCAACAATCGATGCTGTTGATGCAAGTCTGTCCGCTCTCTCATTATCGCAAACACCCGCATGCCAGGACAGTATATCCACGTAAGCCGTTGGAGGTTATAAACTTCTATAAGCGACATCCACTCATACCGAAACCTACCCTTTTGGATCTTGTGAAGCATCGGCTGAGAGTCAGATACAACAACGCCCCCAGTAAATGAAGTCCAAGAGAGCCAATGGAGGGCAGCAGTAACGGCCTCAACCTCCATCCTCATACTAGAAGTAGCTACACTACAATTGATCGGCTAATATTTGGTTCAGACAATGGATAGAGCTGACATTCTGAACACGCTCAAAGATTGTGGCCACAAATAGGATTTTCATTTAAACCAATCCACGTCGACTGAAGATTGGAGTGGCCAGAAAAGCAAACAGTAACAGGTATAACAACAATGAGTAGGCTCATCGGTCAACATCGAACTGGTACAGTTAGTCGCCGAACGCTGTTGGAGATATCGCGAAGGAGATCGGAGCACATATGGACATGTCCGGAGTCCAATGAAGATGTTCCAAAATGAAACTGAAACTACGATTGATTTGATATTCTTACAGTTTTATCGCTGTTGCAGATTTACTCCCATTCCTTGTATCGTTTACACGTAATCTCTCCCTTAGAGAATTCATAATATCAACCTGATCCATTACTCGTCCGCTTTCTACACGTCCGCTTTCGTCTTAGTCATATCTGCAAGCATATCAGTGCTGGATTCTCCAAGATTATCATTCATTTTTCATTCCTAGTTCGCTTCTCTGTCTACCATAAAAATAAAACTTATTTTGTAACCCAGACCTTTTCAGAGACTCCAACCATTGTCTTCGAGCACAGCCCGTCTAAATCTTCATATGTATGCTCAGTGAGTCACTGAGAAAACTTATTGATAAAAGTCGTATACTCCAGCTAGACCATTGCTTTCGTTATTGTCATGATCTCCATAGTGACACTCGTGGGCGTCTAGGCGTTAAGGGGGCAGTGCTAGCAGGGAATACCGACAAAATGTGATTCTTAAATTTCACGACATACGTGGTATCTAATTAAAGGTTAATGAAGTGTGGACACATTTCTTTTAACAAATTTTAGAATTGGTTAAATAGTTTTCAAGTTATGATGACTCAAAATTATAAAATCTTCTTCGCATTGATGATTTTCGATTTTGTTCGAAAATTAACAATTTATGATAATTTTTACATCATAACTTTGTCAAATATTAACCAAACAGCATGCAATTTTGCATGTCTGTTTACATTAGAACTGTCTATAGCGTATACTAAGGGCATTTCAATATATTAATTACATTGTTTTATGTTTTTTTCACATTAGACAATTTTAAAACCATACAAGATAATGTTCAGGTAGCCATAAAATAAAATCTATTAAAGATATACTATTTTCCATAGTACTTGTCACAATCACACAATCTGTGTGTATGCTGTTTAATTTTGAATGAATTTGACTATCATTTCACAAACAATTTGTAAAAGGTGACATCTGTATTTTGCACATGTCTAAAATTATGTGTAATGTCAAAATGCTCATTTAACTTCTTATATATACTGAACACCAGTGACAATTACATTTATTACATAGCTTAATGGTTTGTTAAGTAGACCTGAAAATATGGGATCAAAATCTTTAAAATTGAAATTTTAATGATTTTGTTACTAACGGCACCCAATCCCTACTAGTACAGTCCCCTTAAGGCAATGCGGTGAGAAATATATGGAAGCAAGTGCTACCCCTGGAATATAGTGTTTTTGATAAAACAACTTTATGTCAATCTGGTCTAATCCATCTGAGCGTAGTAAACTACGAACTTAAACAAAAATTGCATTTCTCTCTGTGAAAACTTCCTTCATAACATTCACTCTGACTTAAAGCAGTAAAGTCAATGAACAGGGCCATGCTATGATACAGAGATGCGGTCGCATCAGGAGGAACCGTAACGGAGGTGGCATAAGCATCAAAATCAAAATTGAAGGTTATTTTAAAGAAAAAAAAAAGATTTATAGGGCGGCATTTCGAAGACTTGCATCGTACTGAGAAAATATACTGCACGGTCCTGTCCATGAGTTCCGCATAATCTGAACCACTGACCCATCAGTGTAAAAGATCTCATCACCTTTAGACCTTTCAAAAATCTACATCTAAACTTCTATCTGTCCGATCACTAGGTTTTCTTGTCTGCATTCTCTATCAAGCAGTGGCGGCTCGTGATCATTTTTGTTTGTGGGGCCAGACAAACATTTTCGGAAAAATCATGGTTTTGGTTTAGGTTATATTTTAATTACCACACTATATAAACACGGATACAACACAACACGGGCAACTCATCTGGCCATAGAACGCAAATTAAAGCTCGCATCCCTACGCTAACGGTAAGATGGACAGCTAACTACATCTTCCACCTGGGAATAGACAATATATTTTCATTTATTTTTAAAAATACACATTGCACATCAATTTTGGTGGGGCCCGACCCCATAGGCCCTTAATGACGAGCGCCACTGCTATCAAGTCTGATACATCCTGAAAATGATGTATTGCTTCGTGTTCAATGTCTTCAAGCGAACACACCTGTTGACTACCGTCATGAGTGCAACGGGTGCTGCGCGTCGACATTAACTCATTGGAAGGCTCGTGCACGACACATTCTTGTTCTGTTTTTCATTGTTGGACGATGAAGAAGGTAACGCATAGCCCAGTATGATGTTTGGTGTACCTTAGAAGGTAACGCATAGCCCAGTATGATGTTTGGTGTACCTTAGAAGGTAACGCATAGCCCAGTATGATGTTTGGTGTACCTTTGAAGGTAACGCATAGCCCAGTATGATGTTTGGTCTACCTTAGAAGGTAACGCATAGCCCAGTATGATGTTTGGTCTACCTTAGAAGGTAACGCATAGCCCAGTATGATGTTTGGTGTACCTTAGAAGGTAACGCATAGCCCAGTATGATGTTTGGTGTACCTTAGAAGGTAACGCATAGCCCAGTATGATGTTTGGTGTACCTTAGAAGGTAACATAGCCAGTATGATGTTTGTGTACCTTTGAAGGTAACGCATAGCCAGTATGATGTTTGGTCTACCTTAGAAGGTAACATAGCCCAGTATGATGTTTGGTCTACCTTAGAAGGTAACGCATAGCCCAGTATGATGTTTGGTGTACCTTAGAAGGTAACGAAGCCAGTATGATGTTTGGGGTACTCTTAGAAGGTGACGCATAGCCCAGTATGATGTTTGGTGTACCTTAGAAGGTAACGCATAGCTTCGTTCTGTATTCAAACAAATTGATACTGGAAACACCTCAAAACAGGTGTCTGCGCACTATTTTGTGAGCCATCAAATCTACACCCATGGTAGAAATGGAAAAGGCAGCCAACATACAACCATTGGAAGACAGAAGAAGGAGAAAAGTGATTCTACAGACTGAAAGGATCAAAGGATGCCTCACCATCCACTACATGGGAAAATGGCGGCTAGAACAAAGAACAGAATAAAGCGTACAAGTCTAAACCACAAAGCAAAAGAAATAGGAAAGTCATACTTGGAACTACTAAATCATAACTCCCTACCAGAAGAAGATACTGAGGTACCACGTTCAGCACACAGACAATAGAGATCTGTGCTATCAGTACTGATGTACCACGTCCAGCACAGACACAAGAGAGCTTGGTGCTATCAGTACTGATATTCCATGTCCAGACATCTTTGGTTAATATTTTGTTCCAGATATCTTTGGTCAACATTTTGTTCACGATATCTTTGGTCAACATTTTGTTTCCGATATCTTTGGTCAACATTTGATGGTGGGACTAGCTACCCCACACTGTAAATAAAAAGTAAATAGCCAGAGAAAGAGAAGAACAGGTACACTGTTCATGATTGAGTAGGAATTGTTTCGTCTCTGCCTCGTGTGCCTGTGATGAGCACTGATGTTTATAGGCTGCAGAAATTTGGAAAGGGCCCACAACATATCTTCTCGTCTATTTACAACAGCTTTCAAAGTATTTCTATTGGTTTCCTCCCTTTTGTTGTCTGTTAGACGGATGAAAGTCTCAGCAGAAATGATTTAATATCATGAATTCTAAACACAGAAATTTGACAAATACAGGGTGTTCAAGATAATTGCAGCCCTATTGACAATTCGAAAGTTGCCAGATACACGTTGAGTTGTGTTTATTTACTATTTAAACCGGTTCTGACTAGCTCGTCCTACGTCACATTTGTTCATCGCACTACAATTACGCACAGTCACACAACCTTGACCTATACTACGTCATAACTGAACCTTCTCATTTCCATACATATATGCCAGATTAGCTCCATTCATGGGCTGCTTTAAAGTTGAACACCCTGTATGTGTCTTAATTATGTGTAGCTATATCCTCTACGCTAGTGAGCGTCTGTAGCTTAAGCCGTAGTGAGCTCGATCATAAAACCCAAGCGTACCTGGTTCAAACCCCACGGTGGGTAAATATGGAAGCAAATTCGTTTCCGTGGGATTTTTACAAAAGGTAAAATAGACCTCACCGTTCAGAAAGCAATGGCAAACTACTGAACGTATAAGTGGTGCCTAGAAAATCAACGACTCGTTTACTGTGGTTGATGGCTACATCCTTAAGGATATGCCACGATTTTCATATCCTCTGCACTGTTACAGAAGAGTCCTTCGTATATCTTGGACAGAGAAGAGAACAAATAGATCTATCCAGAAAGAACTCAAAATCAAAGAAAACTGGCTGATGCTACAAATAAGAAAGAGAAAATTGAGATATTTTGGACATATAAAAGACTTGAAGGGCTGAGAAGACCATCACGGAAGGAGGCATACCGGCAAAGAGAAGAAGACCACGGAGAAGATGGATTCAGGATGTAACTGATGGTTTGAACATGACGGCTGCAGAGGCAGGACATCTGGCTTATGGAGAGATAAATTCTGGAGGACTGTTGGGGTGGCAAAGTTCTGCTCAGGACAAGCTATTTGATGATGATGATATCCTCTACAGATATAACACAACAAGGGCGATTCATCTAGCCCTAGAATATAAATTAAAGCTCCCATCCCTACGCTTAACGGCAAGAGTGGACAGCCAACTACATCTTCCACCTGGGAATAGATAATAGACAATCTATATTCTCTTCTTGTCCTGTTTGTTTGACACACAAGGCTTCTACGGAAAATTTCCATTGTTGCTGTACTGTCACCATTTCTAACTTCTTCTTCTTCTTCAAACTCTCCATATCGACCACTTGCCAACCACTCTGGGTGATTTGTATGTGATCTGAGCATAAGAGCGATTGTATGTTGTGCCAGTTATGGGCCTACAAGTAGGTCAGCACAACCGATTTCTCCGCTGCTTTTTATTTACTAGGGTAGCATCCCTAGGTTCTACATCAGTCGCCTCTTACACCATGCATTGTCGGTTGCAGTGGTACTATTCTTTGCTTCCCTTGCGGGCCTCGGCACCACATGGTCGAACCATTTCTAATAATTGTTTACCATGTCAGTTCACAGTCTTAAATCAGATCTGCCCTCGTGCTCATCGTGTTCGTAGCGCATTGAACTACGGGTGACTAGTCCTCTGTAAGTGCGGGTTCAACTCTGCGGACTGGCAGATAAGCTACAGGTTCCCCAGATTTATGGTGTTCGTGGCACCAAGCCGAAGGGTTACGATGTCCGTGGCACCGAGCCGAAGGGTTACGATGTCCATGACACTGAGCCGAAGAGCTTTCAGCTCAAGTGCTTCTGAATCGAAAAAAAAAAGTAAGATCTCATTCTCACTGGTTAAGTCAAGACTCAGATCTTGTTAAATGTTATTTTATTCAGTGTGTGTGTGTGTGTTGATATGTCTGAGAAAATGGAACAAACTTGTGTGACAGAAGACATATTATTTGCAAAGTTCAATATGATGGGTGTGTGTGTATATCTACAGATCTGTTTGTCATGTTCGATAGCATCTTTCAATATACAATATTTAATATAATATATATATATAGATTTATATTCAACATGTGAGAAAAGGCATCATAAAACCACCAGTTATGTGATACACCAGGTTTACATGGGGAAATGAAATATAATTCATCAAATATATATATATATATATAATCTACACACACCTGTTATAAGAAGAGAAGATGGAGATATGTTGGACACACCTTGAGGAGAAATGATTAACGAATATCAAAGCAGGCATTGAAGTGGGATGCAAAGGGTTCAAGAAAGAGAGGACAACCTAAGGAGACCCTGAAACAAACTTTGCTGAGAGAGGAAGAAATGTCGGTCTCAGCTCCATGGAGCGAGTTGCCCAGGATAGAGCGATATTGAGAAATCGCTTGCAGGTCCTATGTAACGTATAACGGTATGAGAGGAATTATTATTATTATCTACACACACACACAATATATCTCCTCTTCTCGCTCTCTCTCCTCAAGAATCAAGAACAGAGATAGTATAAACTTAGAAACTCAACACATAAATTGCTGGGGACCATGACAGCTGAGGTTAACAAGCACTAGAGAGAGAGAGACAGAGAGATAGAGAGAGATCAGATGGAGATATAGAGAAGGAGAGATAAGAGAGAGAACAGCTGAGGAGAGAGAACAGTGAGAGATACAGAGAGGAGCACAGAGACAGAGAGATAAGAGAGAGAGAGAGACAGCAGAGAGAGAACGGCAGAGAGAGAGACAGAGAGAGAGAGACAGGCAGAGGAGAGACAGAGAGAGAGCAGGCAGAGAGAGAGACAGGAGAGAGAGAGGACAGGCAGAGAGAGAGCAGAGAGAGAGACAGAGAGAGAGACAGGCAGAGAGAGAGACAGGCAGAGAGAGAGAGACAGGCAGAGAGAGAGAGACAGGCAGAGAGAGAGACAGGCAGAGAGAGACAGACAGAGAGAGACAGGCAGAGAGAGAGACAGGCAGAGAGAGAGAGACAGGCAGAGAGAGAGAGACAGGCAGAGAGAGAGAAGCAGAGAGAGAGAGAGACAGAAGAGAGAGAGACAGGCAGAGAGAGAGAAGAAAGCAGAGAGAGAGAAAGCAGAGAGAAAGCAGAGAGAGAGAGAAGAAGAGAGAGAGACAGAGCAGAGAGAGAGAGAGAACAGAAGAGAGTAAAGAGAGAGAGAGAGAGAAAAGCAGAGGAGAGAGAGAGAGTAAAGCAGAGAGAGAGAGACAGGCAGAGAGAGAGAGAAGAGAGACAGGCAGAGAGAGAGAGAGACAGGCAGAGAGAGAGAGAGGCAGAGAGAGAGAGACAGGCAGAGAGAGAGACAGGCAGAGAGAGAGAGAGATAAAGCAGAGAGAGAGAGAGACAGGCAGAGAGAGAGAGACAGGCAGAGAGAGAGAGAGAGACAGGCAGAGAGAGAGACAGCAGAGAGAGAGAGAATACATTATATTGTCGATGGTCTCTGTGGCGTAGAGTTTAGCTGCTCGTCTCTCCTGTCAAAGGTACCAGGTTCGCTCCCTCGTGGAAGCATCTGGATATTTTCCCAGAGATCCCTGATCTCAGTGTAGGTGAGATCGAGTCCCTAGTCATATCGGAAATGGACAATAAAACGTAGTTCCCGTGTTCAAATTGAGCATGTCAAAGAAGCCTTGACAGTTCCAAATCAGGAAGAGCAGACTGGAAAGCTGCTGCCTGTGCAAAATTCATTAGAAAAGATCCAAAATAAAATTCCTACAAAAATATCTTCTAAATTTCATCGGGACCTTCGCGGTTCTACGAAGTACAGGCACTGCAGCTGAGATCTTTCTGTGTAAGAAAGAGATGGGAGCACACATGGTTACTCACCAAAGTGCAATGATGATGGTATCAATCAATCAATATTTATATTTATTTAAAATGAAGAAATGTATTGGGTCCCTCCATTGTGAGAATAAAGTTCTATAAGAACATCAACAACAAAGATCTCAAACAAACATGATACATGGAGCTGTACAGATAATACACAAGACATAGAACAAACATGGAACTGTACAGATAATACACAAGACATAGAACAAACATGGAACTGTCAGATAATCACAAAACATAAACAAACACTGAAGCTACAGATAATACAAGACATAGAACAAACATGGAGCTGTACAGATAATACAAGACATAGAACAAACATGGAACTGTACAGATAATACAAGACATAGAACAAACATGGAGCTATACAGATAATACAGGACATAGAACAAACATGGAACTGTACAGATAATACAAGACATAGAACAAACATGGAGCTATACAGATAATACAAGACATAGAACAAACATGGAGCTATACAGATAATACAAGACATAGAACAAACATGGAACTGTACAGATAATACAAGACATAGAACAAACATGGAGCTGTACAGATAATACAAGACATAGAACAAACATGGAACTGTACAATATACAAGACATAGAACAAACATGGAACTGTACATATAATACAAGACATAGAACAAACATGGAACTGTACATATAATACAAGACATAGAACAAACATGGAACTGTACAGATAATACAAGACATAGAACAAACATGGAACTGTACAGATAATACAAGACATAGAACAAACATGGAACTGTACAGATAATACAAGACATAGAACAAACATGGAACTGTACAGATAATACAAGACATAGAACAAACATGGAGCTATACAGATAATACAGGACATAGAACAAACATGGAGCTATACAGATAATACAGGACATAGAACAAACATAGCATACGATAAACAGACAAGAACAAACAAGACATGGAGCTGTACAGATAATACAAGACATAGAACAAACATGAGACATAGAACTGTACAGATAATACAAGACATAGAACAAACATGAGACATAGAACTGTACAGATAATACAAGACATAGAACAAACATGAGCTGTCAGATATCAAGACATAGAACAAACAGCACATAGAACAAACATAGACATGGAGCTGTACAGATAATACAAGTCTAGAACAAACATGAGACATGGGCTGTACAGATAATACAAGTCATGAACTAAACATGAACATGAACTTTCTATCAATAATCAAGACATAGAACAAACATGATCACTGTCAGATAATACACAAACATAGAAACATATCTACTGTCAGATAATACAAACTCAACATGATCTATCTCACTGCAGGACATAGAACTAACATGACTGGATCTCAGACTACAGGCTAGAACAAACATAAATAGTGTTCGATATACATGTCTAGATACAAACAAATATGGAGTCTGTATCATATATCAGGTATAGAACAAACAAGATCTATGGAGCTGTCAGATAATACAGACATAGAACTCAGCATGATTATAAACAACAAAACATAGAAGAATATCTTCTACAGAAATGTCTACATCAAGATAAAATATAGAATTATATCTTCATGTCTGGCAATTCATTTCAGTGTATCTCACTGTTGGTACAGAACTAACTTGTTCTATCTCACTGTCTGGTACACAACTAACTTGTTCTATCTCACTGTCTGGTAGACAACTAACTTGTTCTATCTCACTGTCTGGTACACAACTAACTTGTTCTATCTCACTGTCTGGTACACAACTAACTTGTTCTATCTCACTGTCTGGTACAACTACTTGTTCTATCTCACTGTCTGGTACAGAACTAATATGTTCTATCTCACTGTCTAGTACTACACTAACTTATTCTATCTCACTGTCTGGTACAGAACTAATATGTTCTATCTCACTGTCTAGTATACAACTAACTTGTTCTATCTCACTGTCTGGTACACAACTAACTTGTTCTATCTCACTGTCTGGTACACAACTAACTTGTTCTATCTCACTGTCTGGTACACAACTAATATTTTCGGTTGTCAACCTGTCATATGGAGCTCTGACTCACTACTTTCATAATCCTTGTACTGGGACAAGTACTTTCATAATCCTTGTACGGTGACAAGTACTCTCACAATCCTTGTACTGGGACAAGTACTTACAATCCATGTCTGGACAAGTACTCTCACAATCCTTGTCTGGGACAAGTACTTTCACAATCTTGCACCAGGACAAGTACTTTCACAATCCTTGTACTGGGACAAGTACTTTCACAATCTTTGTACTGGGACAAGTACTTTACAATCCTGTACTGGTGACAAGTACTCTCACAATCCTTGTACTGGGACAAGTACTTTTACAATCCATGTACTTGGACAAGTACTCTCACAATCCTTGTACTGGGACAAGTACTTTCCAATGCTTGCACGGACAAGTACTTTCACAATCCTTGTACTGGACAAGTACTTTCACAATCTTGTACTGGGACAAGTACTTTCACATCATTATACTGAGACAAGTACTTTCACAATCCTTGTACTGGGACAATACTTTCACAATCCATTGCTAGGAGCAAGTACTTTCATAATCCTTGCACTGGGACAAGTACTTTCATAATCCTTGTACTGGAGACAAGTACTTTCCTAATCCTTGTACTGGACAAGTACTTTCACAATCATTTACGGAGACAAGTACTTTCACAATCCTTGTACTGGGACAAGTACTTTCACAATCTTTGTACTGGGACAAGTACTTTATAATCCTTGTACGAGACAAGTACTTTCATAATCCTTGTGCTGGGACAAGTACTTTCATAATCCTTGTACTGGGACAAGTACTTTCACAATCATTGTACGGAGACAAGTACTTTCACAATCCTTGTTCTGGGACAAGTACTTTCACAATCCTTGTACTGGGACAAGTACTTTCATAATCCTTGTACGAAGACAAGTACTTTCATAATCCTTGTACTGGGACAAGTACTTTCACAATCCTTGTACTGGGACAAGTACTTTCATAATCCTTGTACGGAGACAAGTACTTTCACAATCCTTGTACTGGGACAAGTACTTTCACAATCCTTGTACTGGGACAAGTACTTTCATAATCCTTGTACGGAGACAAGTACTTTCACAATCCTTGTACAGAGACATTAGCATGATATTTATCAGTGATATGAGTCTTGTCAACATCAGAAACATTTGCCATGTTCCTCATGCTACCATCTAAGGACATGTTACGTTGAATATGAGCTTCAATGTCTCGACAGTCAACCATATAATTAGTGTTAGTAACACCATTGGCTACGTTTATGGAACTGCCGGCTTCCTCTGTGGTCTCTGCCCCCTTTGAAGCTGATGGAAGATTCCGCCATGAGATTTTCATATCCTTAAAAGCATTGAGTAAGAATATGCCGACAATAATGGTGAGAAAACCACACAAATCTCCGATAATATCAAACGTATCTGTTCTCATAAATTCCTGAAATAGAATCACAGATCCCAAGATGACACAGGAAGTAAAGAAGACATAATAAATAGGTGTAACGACGGCTGTATTAAATGTGTCCAGCGCCTTGTTTAAGTAGTTGAGTTGTAACAGGATACAGATGATCACTATAGCTAGTAATAAGTAGGTCAACCAGTTGGTAAACTCATTGTGTCCTCGAGCTGTTGCTTTAATTGCTGTTCCAACACCTTTACATCCCATGACAGTTAACGAACCTAGAGTTGAGCAAATGGTAACGTAGACTAGTACGTTCTTCTGTCCGTATCGAGGAGCAAAATAAATAATCATAACGATAGCGATAACAACAATGATGATACTGTAGACAATGAAAGCTGTGGACAAAGGATGTAAGAATTAGACAATGAAATATATATAGTGACATCATGTCATTTGAAATGTCAATTTGAATAATAAATGTCATATAGATCTTCTTTCTTCTTCTTCTGCATTCTCCCTAGATTGGGATTTTGAATTCTTTAATAAAGGCAGCCGTCTGCCTCAGATTATCAGCCATGCCATACAGTTTGTCTTCTGCGTTCTCCCTAGATTGGGATTTTGGATTCTCTAATAAAGGCAGCCATCTGTCTCAGATTATCAGCCACGCCATACAGTTTGTCTTCTGCGTTCTCACTAGATTGGGATTCGGATTCTCTAATAAAGGCAGCCATCTGCCTCAGATTATCAGCCACCCATACAGTTTGTCTTCTGCGTTCTCACTAGATTGGGATTTGGATTCTCTAATAAAGACAGCCGTCTGCCTCAGATTATCAGCCACGCCATACAGTTTGTCTTCTGCTTCTCACTAGATTGGGATTTTGGATTCTCTAATAAAGGCAACCGTCTGTCTCAGATTATCAGCCACGCCATACAGTTTGTCTTCTGCGTTCTCCTAGATTGGGATTTTGGATTCTCTAATAAAGGCAGCCGTCTGCCTCAGATTATAAAGCCAGCCATACAGTTTGTCTTCTAGCCTTTTCTCAACTAGATTGGGATTTTGGATTCTAATTCAAGGCACCGTCTGCCTCAGATTATCAGCCATGCCGTACAGTTTGTCTTCTGTGTTCTCACTAGATTGGGATTTTGGATTCTCTAATAAAGGCAGCCGTCTGCCTCAGATTATCAGCCATGCCATACAGTTTGTCTTGGACGCTGGTGTAAGTGGGCCACCTCTTTCTTCTCAAGTCTGCATACTGGGGCAGTTCTGTAGGATATAACTTCTATGATTTCTGCTTACCCGTTTGTGCCGACCTCATCATGCAGTAACTTTTGGCCACCCTCGTGATGGTAGGTCTGACATTCTTACTGCGTGGCTAAATCTCCGAGGCAGATTGGCGACCGTAGAATCCGTTATCCCATTCCTCATTGTGTGGGGTCGTTGCACCATGTTATGCGTCTTACGGCCTGGTTCATCCGTTTTCTGCAAGCATTTGTTTTGGGTTAGCATTCCCTAGCGGAGCACGTTCATCCGATTTCAACCAAGTCTCCTATAGTTGCCTCTTATGACATGCGTGACAGGTAACAGTGGTTCTATTCTTTACACCCCAAATTTGGGCCCGGTAACCACTCGGGAGGGTAAATAGATCTGCTATGTTCAATATTTGAGGATGTATGCATATGGTTACTTAGGATGAATTAGTGTAGTGTGCAAGCGTATCGGCTCGGACGCAAGGGGGTTGGAGATTAAATTCCACACTCGATGTTCCACATGTGAGGAAATGAATTGGCACTCCTACCTCCTGTACACTAGGGAACTATAAATGTGAGGTGACATACACTTTATACTCTAAGGTATGACAAGGTTATGGAAATGTCCTTTTTTAAAATTAAAAATGTATTCTGTAGTTACCTGCCTCCACAACCTGACGGAATAAAGTAAAAGCTGCATGTCAGTTGGAGTTCCTTGAGAGTTCCACATAGCTTGCTCTGTAAGCTTCGTTTATGAGGTCATGTTTTGTTTGGTTGGTACATGAGATTGTTAATATGAACTGGGATCTCACATCATGGGACCTGATCTTACATCATGGGACCTGATCTAACATCATGGGACCTGATCTCACAGCAAGGGACCTGATCTAACATCATGGGACCTGATCTCACATCATGGGACCTGCATCATGGGACCTGATCTCACATCATGGGACTTGATCTTACATCATGGGACCTGATCTTACATCATGGGACCTGATCTCACATCATGGGACTTGATCTTACATCATGGGACCTGATTTCACATCATGGGACCAGAGCTTACATCATGGGACCTTATCCCACATCATGGGACCTGATCTAACATCATGGGACCTCACAGGACCTATCTCACATCATGGGACTTGATCTACTCATGGCCTGATCTTACATCATGGGACTTGATCTACATCATGGGACCTGATCTCACATCATGGGACTTGATTATCAGCCTGTTTCACACATGCGACCAGAGCTTACATCATGGGACCTTACCCACATCATGGGACCTGATCTAACATCATGGGACCTAGACTGATATTAATGTTCCTACCAAACCCGGACATATGGTTCTACCTGGTTCTTTCATCTTGTTCATGAGCTCATTCAGGTCATGGACTTCTTGCTCCTTGGGAGAATGTATCACCATGACAGTCGAGCCAAGCACACACAGTACACAGCCAACTTTACCAAGGATATTCAGTCTCTCTTTCAACACATGTGATGCTAGCACAGCACTGAAAAAACAAAATGGAAAACCTCATCATCATAGGTTCCCAAACTTTTTCCGCCCACCGTCCACTTTGCACAACATAAAGTTTGTAACACTTCCCCTCAACATTATAACTTGTTTGACAACGTCCCTCCCACACATATATGTATGCTCTATTTTCTCTTTGACATAAAAAATTGATATTTCTGTAACACATGGTCAATTTTAAATGATTATATGCATGAAAAAGAAAGCTAATGAAAAATTGGATCTTGTAAGACGGGCATAAGATGAATTAAAATGCAGAATTCAAATTTTAAATCATTATTCAATCGCAAAATAATTTATTTAAAAATATTTATTATTAATTTCTTCTTTAAGGAGCCACCGACCCCTAATCGCATGAACACCCCAGAAATTCTTCTGAACCCACTATCGCCCCCCTAGAACGCTTCAGCGCCCACTGGGGTGGTACCACCTACTTTGAGAAACGCTGATCTAGAGCATAGATTCCCAAAATGTTTCGGCCCCCGCCCACTCCGAAGACATAAATGTTTGCCACCGCCCTTCGCAAGACATACATTTTTAAACACCCCCATTATAACATTTTTCCGCGTTCAATCAGTTTGGTTGAATCATACAATCTTTTGTACTCATTATACTTTAGCTGTTCTTGATGCCGTCACTCCATCTTTTGATGTGGTCTTCCTCTTGCTGTGTAAAGTGTAATGAGTACAATGCAAGAGGAAGACCACACAAAAGAAAGTATAATGAGTACAATGCAAGAGGAAGACCACACAAAAGAAAGTATAATGAGTACAAAGCAAGAGGAAGACACACAAAAAGAAAGTAAATGATGGACAAAGTAATGAGTACAATATAAGAGGAAGACACACAAAAGAAAGTATAATGAGTACAAAAGCACAGAAAGTATGGTACAAAAGATAGACACACAAAGAAAGTATAATGAGTACAAACAAGAGGAAGATCACACAAAAGAAAGTATAATGAGTACAAATAGCAAAAGATAAATGACTCACACAAAAGAAAGTATAATGAGTACAAAGCAAGAGGAAGACCACACAAAAGATGGAGTGATGACATCAAGAACAGTCCTCTTGCTTTGTACTCATTATACTTTTAAAAAATAAAATGAGTACAAAGCAAGAGGAAGACCACGCGAAAAATGGAGCGACTGCATCAAGAACCACCTTACGAAAATGAATATCAGCTTACAAAGTGCCTTAAAACAAGCACACACAAGTTCACTATGCCCCCTCCCCCTCCTATAAAGAAGTAAATGGTGGAAGAGAAGAAGAGAATCAGTTTGGTATTATTTGACGTAAAAAGCAACTAATGGTACATTACTACTTATGCTGTTAATTCAAGTATTGAAAAAGTAGTGATCAATATGTATTTCATCTGGAACACAGTTATTCAATCAACCACAAAATCACGACAATAATTTCTTTAACTTTTCTTCACATTTCAACTCCCAACGAGCACAGGTCTTCAAAACTTCTTCCAGCTCTTCCTCTCTCTTGCCATCTCTTCCAAAATTTCTTTTAAAATATATATTAATTTCTTCTACAGGGTGTTCAAGATAATCGCAGCCCCATTGACAATTCAAAAGTTGCCAGGTACAAATTGAGTTGTGTTTATTTACTATTTAAACCGGTTCTGACTAGCTCGTCCTACGTCCCATTTGTTCATCGCCCCTTCCGCACTACAATTACACACCATCACACAACCTTGACCTATACTACATCATAACTGAACCTTCCCATTTCCATACATATATGCCAGATTAGCTCCATTCACGGGCTGCTTTTAAGTTGAACACCCTGTATAATGAGCAACTGACACCCTAGATCGCCTGAACGCCAGGCAAATACTTCTAACCCACTATCGCGCGAACAATGTTGTCCTGACATACTTAAGTACATATATACCCATGACATGACAACAATGAATTGTCCATGTGGACATACTTAAGTATATATACAGGGTGTTCAACTTAAAAGCAGCCTGTGAATGGAGCTAATCTGGCATATATGTATGGAAATGTGAAGGTTCAGTTATGAAATAGTATAGGTCAAGGTTGTGTGATGGTGTATAATTGTAGTGCGGAAAGGGCGATGAACAAATGTGACGTAGGACAAGCTAGTCAGAACCGGTTTAAATAGTAAATAGACGAGATGCAATGCGAACCTGGCAAATTTCTATTTATCACTGGGGCTGCTTTTGAAGTTCTGATGAACACCCTGTAATATAATACCCATGACATGACAACAAGGTTGTCCTTGACATACTTAAGTACATATATAATACCCATGACATGACATCACGGTTGTCCTTGACCTACTTAAGTACATATATAATACCCATGACATGACATCACGGTTGTCCTTGACCTACTTAAGTACATATGATATGACAACAAGGTTGTCCTTGAGATGCTCAAAAGTAATTTTCTAAAAGTGTTATGAACACAAAAAAGGGACAGCAATCACTTCTTCTACCAGCTGTACCTGACAATAACACTGAGTGCTCCTAGTGGGGTCACCAGAGTGGCTGGTGCAAATGCGTATGCAGCAAAGTTTGCAAACTCTCCAACAGTCACTGTTGATAAACAAGCAAGAAGTTAGACAGAAAGCATACACACAGCAACGTGATAGTGATACATAGACAGAACAAGACATAAGATAGTGAAGCATAGACAGAACATAGACAAAGATAGTGATACATAGACAGAACAAGACATAGATAGTGATACACAGACAGAACAAGACATAGGATAGTGATACATAGACAGAACAAGACATAGGATAGTGATACGTAGACATAACACAACATAAGATAGTGATACACTTACCAAGTCAGACAGGACAGTGATACACAGACAGAACTAGTCAGACAGGACAGTGATACACAGACAGAACTAGTCAGACAGGACAGTGATACACAGACAGAACTAGTCAAGACAGGACAGTGATAGACACAGACAGAACTAGTCAGACAGGACAGTGATACACAGACAGAACTAGTCAGACAGGACAGTGATAGACACAGACAGAACTAGTCAGACAGGACAGTGATAGACACAGACAGAACTAGTCAAGACAGGACAGTGATAGACACAGACAGAACTAATCATACAGGACAGTGATACACAGACAGAGCTAATAATACATGACAGTGATACACAGACAGAACTAGTCAAGACAGGACAGTGATAGACACAGACAGAACTAGTCAAGACAGGACAGTGATAGACACAGACAGAACTAGTCAAGACAGGACGGTGATACAGACAGAACTAGTCAAGACAGGACAGTGATAGACACAGACAGAACTAGTCAAGACAGGACAGTGATAGACACAGACAGAACTAGTCAAGACAGGACAGTGATACACACAGACAAAACTAGTCAAGACAGGACAGTGATACACACAGACAGAACTAGTCAAGACAGGACAGTGATAGACACAGACAGAACTAGTCAAGACAGGACAGTGATAGATACAGACAGAACTAGTCAAGACAGGACAGTGATAGACACAGACAGAACTAGTCAAGACAGGACAGTGATAGACACAGACAGATCATAGATGACATATCTAATACAAATGGAAGAAATAGAAAGATTGTCTAGAGAAGAAGCTCTTACTTAATATCATGCCAGCCCACCACATCCATTCTTTGAGATAACCGAAGCCACCATCACCTGCAGAGGAGGGTTGGGAGGGAGAGAAAATATTGTTAGAGAATGAATGTTCTCGTATGATAACATATTAAACTTGATGAGAGAATGTTCTGGTATGATAATATATTAAACTGGATGAGTGAATGTTCTCGTATGATAATATATTAAACTTGATGAGAGAATGTTCTCGTATGATAACATATTAAACTTGGTGAGAGAATGTTCTGGTATGATAATATATTAAACTGGATGAGAGAATGTTCTGGTATGATAATATATTAAACTTGATGAGAGAATGTTCTCGTATGATAATATATTAAACTTGATGAATGAATGTTCTCGTATGATAATATATTAAACTTGATGAGAGAATGTTCTCGTATGATAATATATTAAACTTGATGAGAGAATGTTCTGGTATGATAATATATTAAACTTGATGAGAGAATGTTCTGGTATGATAATATATTAAACTTGGTGAGAGAATGTTCTCGTATGATAATATATTAAACTTGATGAGAGAATGTTCTCGTATGATAATATATTAAACTTGATGAGAGAATGTTCTGGTATGATAATATATTAAACTGGATGAGAGAATGTTCTGGTATGATAATATATTAAACTTGATGAGAGAATGTTCTCGTATGATAATATATTAAACTTGATGAGTGAATGTTCTGGTATGATAATATATTAAACTGGATGAGAGAATGTTCTGGTATGATAATATATTAAACTTGATGAGAGAATGTTCTGGTATGATAATATATTAAACTTGATGAGAGAATGTTCTGGTATGATAATATATTAAACTTGATGAGAGAATGTTCTGGTATGATAATATATTAAACTTGATGAGTGAATGTTCTGGTATGATAAATATTAAACTTGATGAGAGAATGTTCTGGTATGATAATATATTAAACTTGATGAGAGAATGTTCTGGTATGATAATATATTAAACTGGATGAGAGAATGTTCTGGTATGATAACATATTAAACTGGATGAGAGAATGTTCTGGTATGATAATATATTAAACTTGATGAGAGAATGTTCTGGTATGATAATATATTAAACTTGATGAGAGAATGTTCTGGTATGATAATATATTAAACTTGATGAGTGAATGTTCTCGTATGATAATATATTAAACTTGATGAGTGAATGTTCTGGTATGATAATATATTAAACTTGATGAGAGAATGTTCTGGTATGATAATATATTAAACTTGATGAGTGAATGTTCTCGTATGATATTATATATTAAACTTGATGAGAGAATGTTCTCGTATGATAATATATTAAACTTGATGAGTGAATGTTCTCGTATGATATTATATATTAAACTTGGTTAGAAGATATAGTCATTCTCTTCTTTTCATCATCATCAGGTGCCGTGCCGGCTGTCATAGGCGATCATGGATCTCCACAAATCTCTATCTTTGGTGTTTGCTATCAATTCAGATGTTGACGCTCTACTGTGCCATGAAGTCAGGCTATCCAAAATTTTCTCTCTCTATCTTCCTCTGTCTCGTCTACCCTCAATTTTACCAGTTGTTATAATATGTTCTAAACCTCCCTCCTCATCACATGTCCGAAAAATGATGACTGCCTCTTTCTTATATTGATAATAAGCTTTCTCTTCCTCTTCTTCTTCTTCTCTTCTTCTACTATTTCCAAATCTTTTAATCTGTTGTTCTTTTATGAATTTATGTTTTAATTGTTTGATTCAAAATGAAATCACAGCTGTAGTGGATGCTACATCATTGACAGACAAATATCCTCATTTTCAGTTGTGAATATCTTCATTGTATTCTAGACATGTCCATTTGTGCTACTATCTCCTCGATCTCCTCGCAACATCATCCAGCGCCTTCAATCCCAGCTCTTGCAATATAGCATTTGATGTGAATTGGTTTAAATGAAAATCATCTTTGCTACCATTATGAGAGAGTTCAGAATGTCACTCTATCCATGTGCTGCTGTTGATATGGTGCAGAGACAGTATTGAACAAATAGACATGTTAACAACATCAACAATGTTAACAACATAAAATGTAAAATCAACAAGTTAACAACATCAACAAACTGTGTATGCTCGAACAGAAACATATTGAACAAATAGACAATGTCCAACATCAACAATGTTAACAACATCAACAATGTTAACAACATCAACAATGTTAAAACATCTAACAATGTTAACAACATCAACAATAGTTAACAACTTTCAACAATAGTTAACAACATCAACAAATTGGTAACTGGAACGAAACATATTGAACAAATAGACAATGTTAGACATCAACAATGTTAACAACATCAACAAGTTAACAACATCAACAAACTGTGGTAACTGCTCGAACAGAAACATATTGAACAAATAGCGAATGTTAACATCAACAATGTTAACAACATCAACAAGTTAACAACATCAACAAACTGTGGTAACTGCTGGAACAGAAACATATTGAACAAATAGACAATGTTAACGACATCAACAATGTTAACAACATCAACAATGTTAACAACATCAACAAACTGTGGTAACTGCTCGAACAGAAACATATTGAACAAATAGACAATGTTAACGACATCAACAAAGTTAACAACATCAACAAACTGTGGTAACTGCTGGAACAGAAACATATTGAACAAATAGACAATGTTAACATCAACAATGTTAACAACATCAACAATGTTAACAACATCAACAAACTGTGGTAACTGCTGGAACAGAAACATATTGAACAAATAGACAATGTTAACATCAACAATGTTAACAACATCAACAATGTTAACAACATCAACAAACTGTGGTAACTGCTGGAACAGAAACATATTGAACAAATAGACAATGTTAACAACATCAACAATGTTAACAACATCAACAAACTGTGGTAACTGCTGGAACAGAAACATATTGAACAAATAGACAATGTTAACATAACAATGTTGAACAATCAACAATAGTTAACAACATCAACAAACTGTGGTAACTGCTGGAATAGAAACATATTGAACAAATAGACAAAGTTAACAACATCAACAATGTTAACAACATCAACAAACTGTGGTAACTGCTGGAACAGAAACATATTGAACAAATAGACAATGTTAACAACATCAACAATGTTAACAACATCAACAAAGTTAACAACATCAACAAACTGTGGTAACTGCTGGAACAGAAACATATTGAACAAATAGACAATGTTAACAACATCAACAATGTTAACAACATCAACAAACTGTGGTAACTGCTGGAACAGAAACATATTGAACAAATAGACAATGTTAACAACATCAACAATTTTAAACCCAATACAAGCAACATCAACAAACTGTGGTAACTGCTGGAACAGAAACATATTGAACAAATAGACAATGTTAACGACATCAACAATGTAACAAATCAACAAGTTAACAACATCAACAAACTGTGGTACTGCTCGAACAGAAACATATTGGCAACTAGATCAAGTTAATAACATCAACAGAACAACTATCAAAAATGATAAGCTGCTGAACAGAAACATATTGAACAAATAGAAATGTTACGACATCAACAATGTTAATAACATCAACAAAGTTAACAACATCAACAAACTGTGGTAACTGCTGGAACAGAAACATATTGAACAAATAGACAATGTTAACATCAACAATGTTAACAACATCAACAATGTTAACAACATCAACAAACTGTGGTAACTGCTGGAACAGAAACATATTGAACAAATAGACAATGTTAACGACATCAACAATGTTAACAACATCAACAAACTGTGGTAACTGTCCTTGTCTAGGCTAGCCATGAGCAGGTTTACAGTTGTTCCATTGGTATCATTCAGCAAAGTCCGCTCCGTGCTGATGACTGAGCTGTTAGTGAACAACCGGCTGGTTTCATCATACTGCAATAGAGAGGTAAGTCCAGGTAGTACACTACACATTATATACATTCTTGACACATTTAAGCACATTCAGTGTAACAGCAGGCAAGGTATTCACACACATATAAAGTAGTGTACACTATTCAGGAATGGAGTGATAGCAGGTAATATGTAGTAAGGTAATATATGTAAAGGAACCCTTTCATACCTCGTGGTATATAGGGCAATACAGTGTTAGGCCTGTATTTTCATTGACCTTCGGCACTGACGATGGGTGATGTGGTCAGCATCACGCCGGCCGCCTTTACTTCCCAGAGCATGTCTGGTACCCAGTTGAGGCTGGGTCGACCTGAGAGCCGTCGCGGTCGGGAAAAATTCCACGCACACTGCGGGAGTTGAACCCAGACCACCAGCCTTGAGAAGCGAGTTCACTAACAACTACGCTACCGCGGCTCTCTAGGTAATATGTATATGGCCTTTTTCGTCTTTACAGACGGTCAATTGGCAAGTGTTTTACTGTGACAACTTCTGAGTTTTCGCTTTTCTCTCTTGTCGTTCAGCTCATGCATAAGTCTCTTCTCAAAAGATTCTGCGCCTTTTCGTAATATGGCTTTCCACACAACTCTGTCATCAGCTAGTTTTTCCCCATGTGCTGGGACCTATAGAAAAGTTTTTCATTGAGACTTTGCAGACATCTTTATATCTGAGCAGTGGTCTGCCCTGGTGCCTCTTCCTCCGAAAGTTCACAGAACAACATTTGTTTTGGTATGCGGCAAGTTTCCATTCTTCTCACATGCCCCAACCATCTTAGTCGTCTACTGCTGAGCATGCCCATGATGGAAGGTAGATTTGCACGTAATATGTGATGCATGCTATTCAGGAATGGTGTAAGAACATGAAATGCACCCACACAAACACATCAAACAGTCAAGTGCTGTGCCGGTTGGCGTAGGCGATCATGTCTCTCCACATCGATCTGTCTCTGGAATAATCCATCAACTCCGTCACCGAACCATTGCTGAACCACGATTTGCAGCCGTCCGGAATGTTGTCATGATTTCCAACGACAACCATGATTGCCACGACTTCAAACCGTCCGGAACACAAATACACAGAATACATTGGTTATTGGTTACTAAACTGGCGTCATTGCACTCCGGGCAGACCCATAGGTGCTCAGTCTCCCCAACAGATATCGAAGAGTATGTATACTGTTGATTCCCGTGGTTCGCTGATTTCCCCCGATCCAGAAGCACTTGAGCTGAAAGCTCTTCGGCTCGGTGTCATGGACATCGTAACCCTTCGGCTCGGTGCCACGAACACCGTAAATCTGGGGAACCTGTAGCTTTTCTGCCAGTCCGCGGAGTTGAACCCGCACTTACAGAGGACTAGTCACCCATAGTCCAACGCGCTACGAACACGCTGGGCCGCTGATTAAACACAGCTTTCACTCTGTCTCTCAGGCATCCAGCTCGACAGAATACATAATAATGTTTAGATGTTGTACAAATCAAATGTTCTTGTGGTTGTTGATAAACAAAAAAGGGTTTCAAAGCCGAAGGATTGACTTCATTGCACCGGGTTTTACCCAACACGGCTCGGTCCCTCTCCGAAGAAATGGCACGCCACCTGCCGAGAGTATTGCACAAAGCACGAACTTCGTAGCTCCAGCAACAATCCTAGGGTCTCTGGGAAAACTGCACTCGTGAACAGTATGGCGCGTTCCGGATTCGAACCCACGACCTTCGACTCACAAGGCAAATGGCTTAACCACTTAGCCACAGAGACCCCGATAGAAGCCAAACATTGATTGTAAACAATTATATATAGAAAAGGTGGTAACTAGCAGAACTAGACACCACCAGGTATGATGTCATTAACTGTTACCTTACAAGGTAATCACCCGTTCCATCAATATACACCTGTGTACGACAATGTACACTCTACTAACTTTACGGACATATACAAATAATAGTAAATACTCAAATCCTAACCCAGCGTTTCCCAAAGTGGGCGGTACCGCCCCTCTGTGGGCGCTGAAGCCTTCCAGGGGGGCGATGGTGGGTTCAGAAGGATTTGGGGAGCTTTTTCTTGATTTTTCTTTTGAATAATCATAAAAATTTGAATTCTGCATTTTTATTCATCTTATGCCCATCTTACACGACCCATTTTTTGCATTAATTTTCTATTTCATGTATATAATTATTTGAAAATTGACCATGTATGACAGAAATATAATTAATTTTATATGTCAAAGTGAAAATAGAGCATGTGTGTATATAGTGTGTATATATATATTTATATATATATATATATATATAATGAGGGGCGTTGACAAACTGTTATAATAGGGAGGGGCGTTACAAAGTTTATGTCGTGAAAAGTGGGCGGTGGACCGAAAAATTTGGGAAATCTATGTCCTAACCCATCAAGTTTATTTTTGGGGGTTTTCCCGATCCAGAAGCACTTGAGATCCAGATTGTAACCCTTCGGTTTGGTGCCAGAAACACCGCAAATCTGGAGAACGTGTGGCTTTTCTGCCATCCCGCGGAATTGAACCCGCACTCACAGAAGACTTGTCACCCGTCGTTCAACGCGCTACGAACACGCTGGGCAGGCGGGCATCCCATCGAGTAAATCCTAACCCAAAACCCTGATTTTTTCTCGAAAATTTTGTCTGGCCCCACAAACAAAAATGATGACGAGCTGCCACTGGCGTCAGATATATATATAATTAATCCATGGCGCGAGTGGCGCCATGCTCAGATATAATATAATTGAATCCCATGCCGAGTGAGCCGCCACTGGCGTCAGATATATATATATAAATTGAATCCCATGGCGCCGACGGGTGCGGCGCTGACCTAGATCTTATGTTCTGTAAAAACACAATGTCCTTTCAGTGTTCCTGTTCAGCTGTAGTGTGTGTATGTATGTTAGTGTGTCTGTCTTTGTCCTTATAAAGTCAGCGTGTGTGACAGACCAGTGACATCAAGACAAAGACGAGGATAAACAGCAGAGATTTATTGATCTTATTGTACACGAGTACGAGATTCTCTCTCTACCTGGACCGTGGGAGGTGGGCGGATACTGAGAAGAGAAATTATTGGTTGGGAGAGTGTTTGTGAAGAAGTGATTTAATGAGTCAATTGCTGAACTATTGAATGTTTGAAGTTTGTATCTAAGTGAGTGATAGAGTGAATGTGTGGCTGAATGATTGAGTAAGTATATGGGTTAGTGAATGTTGAAGACATCAAGTAAGTTAATGTTGAAGACATCAAGTAAGTTAATATTGAAGACATCAAGTAAGTTAATGTTGAAGACATCAAGTAAGTTAATATTGAAGACATCAAGTAAGTTAATGTTGAAGACATCAAGTAAGTTAATGTTGAAGACATCAAGTAAGTTAATGTTGAAGACATCAAGTAAGTTAATGTTGAAGACATCAAGTAAGTTAATATTGAAGACATCAAGTTAATATTGAAACATCATAAGTTAATGTTGAAGACATCAAGTAAGTTAATGTTGAAGACATCAAGTAAGTTAATGTTGAAGACATCAAGTAAGTTAATATTGAAGACATCAAGTAAGTTAATGTTGAAGACATCAAGTAAGTTAATATTGAAGACATCAAGTAAGTTAATGTTGAAGACATCAAGTAAGTTAATATTGAAGACATCAAGTAAGTTAATGTTGAAGACATCAAGTAAGTTAATATTGAAGACATCAAGTAAGTTAATATTGAAGACATCAAGTAAGTTAATATTGAAGACATCAAGTAAGTTAATATTGAAGACATCAAGTAAGTTAATATTGAAGACATCAAGTAAGTTAATATTGAAGACATCAAGTAAGTTAATACTGCAGACATCAAGTAAGTTAATATTGAAGACATCAAGTAAGTTAATGTTGAAGACATCAAGTAAGTTAATGTTGAAGACATCAAGTAAGTTAATGTTGAAGACATAAGTGTAAATGCTCAGACAACGAAGCAATGCCAAAGTAAGTCAGTAAACTCTGAAGACAGTAAGTAAATGCTAAGACAACGAAGGGAAAGCCAAAGTAAGTCGTAAACTCTGAAGACAGTAAGTAATGCTACAGACAACGAAGGAATGCCAAAGTCAGTCAGTAAACTCTGAAGACAGTCAAGTGAATTTGAGACATCGAAGTAATTGAAGAATCATAGTTAATTGAAGACATCAAGTAAGTTAATGTTGATATACATCATAATTATGTTGAGTACATCCATAAAGTTAATGATTAGAAGCATCATCACACAATGTCAGTGAAGAGACTTCTTCTTTTGTCGTCACACTGCTACCGGGTTGTTGCCCAGTGTCGTGGTTTTCTGTTTTTGTCTTGCGCTGTTCTGGTGGCTTGTGTGATTGTTATCTTTGCTCTTTCACAGGATTCTGCTACGCCATCTAACCATCTTTTCTAACAGTGAAGAGACAACAGTAACAAAAGTAGCAACCTACCAAACTGCTGCTGCTGCTGATGTTGGTAGTGATGGTGGTGGTAGTCATGTAATCTCTAGTATCATTTTCATGGCTAAGATCTAATGTAAAGTTGGTGCTCATGTTTGCTGTAATATCCATCACCAGCACGACGACGGCTGCAGCTGCAGCTTATCCAGCTGTGTATCACTGGTAAGCAGCACTGATGACTAAGGTGTCAGCAGGTCGGAGTTTACATCGTCAGCGTTTATTTGATTAGTTTAGTTAATGATATGATCAGTTAGAGAGGATTGTTGTACAGAGTACGAACACTACACACCGATGTTTATGTTCAACTGTTGAAGTACGCACAGTACACGCCGATGTTTATGTTCAACTGTTGAAGTACGCACAGTACACACCGATGTTCATGTTCAACTATTGAAGTACGCACAGTACACACCGATGTTTATGTTCAACTATTGAAGTACGCACAGTACACACCGATGTTCATGTTCAACTATTGAAGTACGCACACTACACACCGATGTTCATGTTCAACTGTTGAAGTACGCACACTACACACCGATGTTCATGTTCAACTGTTGAAGTACGCACACTAGTTAATTGCATATCCTTTACAGGACTTTGCGAATCAACCCCAGCTTTTTAACGCTGTTTGTTTACGCACACCGATATTCAACTATTGAACTACGCACACTACACACACCGATGTTCATCTAGTGCAGAGATTATATATATATTCACATTATTATAAGTAATTCATATATTCACGCTGACACATTTCATGATGTTGAACTTCATTTGTCCAGGAACGGCTAACCGACTTTTCTTAAGTTGCCAAGACAAACTAGACAAGAGACTTGAGTAGTATTAGAATGGTACAGAATATCACTCTAGCCTACAGCAGCTGATGTCTAAGAATCACGCCAACTGTCGATCATGAACTGTACACACAAACACTTTGATCTTCAGTTAGTCACATAAACATACACCTGTCAACCCGCCAAGAATGATGACGAGTATCCAGGTAGAGAGAACAAAGAGTGACGTGGTTGGGGGGCAGCTGTCAACAACCACGCATGATTCAATCAATAACGATAATCAATCGGAATTGGTTTACGGCTTTTAGAGGTAACCAATGAGATCAGAGCGTCATTAACCAATGAGATCAGAGCGTCATCAGATCGATACAGTCAAGCTGGAGATACTGAACGTCAAATCACAACAATATGGCGAGAGTCAACAGTGCGTGACAGTGGGCTACACAATATAACAGTCACGGATATAGTTGTATAGAGAGTAATAGAGACAGTTAGAGACAGCTAGGCAGGTAGAGACAGCTAGGCAGGTAGAGACAGCTAGGCAGGTAGAGACAGCTAGGTAGATAGAGACAGATAGGCAGGTAGAGACAGCTAGGCAGGTAGAGACAGCTAGGCAGGTAGATGGCTAGCCAGATAGAGATAGCACAGCTAGCAGGTAGAGACAGCTGGACAGGTAGGCAGCTAGCAGATAGAGACAGGTAGACATGCAGACAGCTAGCAGGTAGAAACAGCTAGACATGCAGACAGCTAGCAGATCGACAGGTAGACAGCTAGGAAAATAGAGACAGCTAGACAGGTAGATAGCTAGCAGGTAGAGACAGGCAGACAGCTAGGCAATTAGACAGATAGACTTGACTGTACGAACGGTCAGCAGATATACTGGTCGTGAGAAAGACAAGACTAAAAGACTAATGTACAGAAGCATATGTCCTTATCAAGCTTTACTTAAGATAAACCGGGCCTCCGGGAACATAAGCCTGACTAGCTCAAACAGGAAAACCACATTCCTGTTTAATGAGGGGCTGGATTTTATAAATGTTCGATAGAAGGATATACGGTTTTCTGCAATTTGATACAATTCTATTCTACGATTTCATGATTATTTATTGATGAAAAATGTTAATAATACTGATATCCCTTAGTGTTAAACTTAATTTGTCACATAATACAGGGTGTTCAACTTAAAAGCAGCCCCAGTGATAAATATAAATTTGCCAGGTACGCATTGCATCTCGTATATTTACTATTTAAACCGGTTCTGACTAGCTTGTCCTACGTCACATTTGTTCATCGCCCCTTCCCGCACTACAATTACACGCTATCACACAACCTTGACCTATACTACGTCATAACTGAACCTTCCCATTTCCATACATATATGCCAGGTTAGCTCCATTCACAGGCTGCTTTTAAGTTGAACACCCTGTATAACCTCGATTTGGCATATTGTGTTGTTTTTCAAATGAATTTGTTTGTATCCAACAATACTAGAATCGCATTGGCATCAAGTGCTTTTAACAAATTGTCAAATAGGATCGAGATATATGGATAACATCATCATCATCATCAAATAGCTTGTCCTGAGCAGAACTTTGCCACCCCAACAGTCCTCCAGAATTTCTCTCTCTCATAGGCCAGATGTCCTGCCTCTGCAGCTGTCCTGCCTCTGCAGCTGTCCTGTTCAAACCATCAGTTACATCCTGAATCCATCTTCTCCGTGGTCTTCCTCTTCTTCTCTTTGCCGGTATGCCTCCTTCCATGATAGTCTTCTCCAGTGCTTCATGTCTTTTTATATGTTCAAAATATCTCAATTTTCTTTCTTATTTGTAGCATCAGCCAGTTTTCTTTGATTTTGAGTTCTTTCTGGATAGATCTATTTGTTCTCTTCTCTTTCCAAGATATACGGAGCACTATTCTGTAACACTTATATTCAAAATCACATATATGTTTTTCCACTGCTCTATTAAATAACTACACTCTTGAAAAAGTCAAAAGTTTTACATACCTAGGAAGTATAATGACACCTATGGGGGATACAGCGCCAGAAATTCCATACAGAATCGCATTGGCATCAAGTGCTTTTAACAAATTGTCAAATATATGGAAGTCCAATTCACTCAGCAAGCACTTAAAATTAAAGATCTTTAACTCTTGTGTGATTCCAGTATTAACTTATGGATGCGAGAGTTGGAAAGCAACAAAAGCTCTAGAAAGAAAATTAGATAACTTTGAGAATAAATGTCTTAGAAGAATACTGAACCTCAAATGGTCAGATTTCTGTGGACCTGAAGCTGTCTGCCCAGTTTGTGATCCACAGTAAATTAAGCGCATGACCAGGGATCGCTGAAGAAGAAGAATAAAATGGTCTGATTTCAGACCTAATACACAAATAAGACAAGAGACCAAGCAAGAAAATGTATCAAATTTTATAAGAAAGCGCCGCTGGAACTACATCGGCCACACACTTAGAATGGATGAGAGAAGACTCCTTACCAATCCCTCATATGGACACCAGAGGGAAAAGAAAACGAGGAAGACCAAGAGAGACTCTGCGTAGAGCCATCACCAGAGAAGGCTCAACGATGGGCCTAGTAAACATTAAAGACTTAAAACAAATAGCAACGAACCGCGAGACATGGAGAGCTATGACCTCTGTCCTATGCGCCGCCCACAGGCCCAAGAGGAAAGACTAACTAACTAGAATGCAAGATCACGCGACGGTTTTGGTATGATTACCGAGAATTTTTACCCGAGCCCGCCAGCTTTATGTTATCGGAGGTCATGGATAAACTAATGAAGACTAAATAGATCTTGTAGAGTTGAGACAGAAGAAGGTAGACAAGAAATAGACGAAACAGAACATCATAATACAAGAGAGACTAGACCATGGGTTCCTAATTGAATTATCATTAAAAATTTTAATTCTGCATTTTTAATTCTTCTTATGTCCATCTTACACGATCCATTTTTTCATCAATTTTCTATTTCCTGTATAGAATCATTTGAAAATTGACCATATATGACAGAAATATATAACAACTTTCTATGTCAAAGTGAAAATAGATCATGTATATATATATATATATTTAGCACAGAACATACTACGCGACGCAACACCTATTGTCTCCTGAGACAAAGAGGCCAATGATGATGATATATATATATATATATGGACATGTCCGGAGTGCTATGATGATAGTCCTCATATAACTGATATATATATATATATATATATATATATATATATGGGAGGGGGCGTTGGCAAACTGTTATAATGGGGAGGGCGTTACAAAGTTTATGTCATGCAAAGTGGGCGGTGCGCCGAAAAGGTTTGGGAATCTATGGACTAGACGGACTGTAAGCATGACAATACATGAGAGACTAGACGGACTGTAAGCATGACAATACATGAGAGACTCGACGGACTGTAAGCATGACAATGCATGAGAGACTCGACGGACTGTAAGCATGACAATACATGAGAGACTCGACGGACTGTAAGCATGACAATACATGAGAGACTCGACGGACTGTAAGCATGACAATATATGAGAGACTAGACGCACTGTAAGCATAACAATACATGAGAGACTAGACGGACTGTAAGCATGACAATACATGAGAGACTCGACGGACTGTAAGCATGACAATACATGAGAGACTCGACGGACTGTAAGCATGACAATACATGAGAGACTAGACGCACTGTAAGCATGACAATACATGAGAGACTCGACGGCCTGTAAGCATGACAATACATGAGAGACTCGACGGACTGTAAGCATGACAATACATGAGAGACTCGACGGACTGTAAGCATGACAATACATGAGAGACTCGACGGACTGTAAGCATGACAATACATGAGAGACTCGACGGACTGTAAGCATGACAATACATGAGAGACTAGACGGACTGTAAACATGACAATACATGAGACTAGAGGACTGTAAGCATGACAATACATGAGAGACTCGACGGACTGTAAGCATGACAATATATGAGAGACTAGACGCACTGTAAGCATGACAATACATGAGAGACTAGACGGACTGTAAGCATGACAATACATGAGAGACGGACTGTAAGCATGACAATATATGAGAGACTAGACGCACTGTAAGCATGACAATACATGAGACTAGACGCACTGTAAGCATGACAATATATGAGAGACTAGACGCACTGTAAGCATGACAATATATGAGAGACTAGACGCACTGTAAGCATGACAATACATGAGAGACTAGACGGACTGTAAGCATGACAATACAACATCAAAGATAACTAGAGCTCACACTTATATCAGAGCTTGGTCGCCAATGATCAGATGAATATCATTAACGTGTCTCAGAAAATTGAGACAATGACTGTATTTACACAAGTCTTGTGTACAATAACTGCCTTGAATTGTTCTTCTTCTTGTCCCTCTCGTTAACTATCTGTGCATATTATTATGGACTAGTACATGTGCAATATACAACCAACCACCAATAACAGCATACAATAAAAAGAGATCAGGTACTAGAGATAAGGAAAGACCAAGAAAAAGATGGATAGGCAATATCAAGACCACACTACATAAACACGGATATAACACAAGGGCGACTTATCTGGCCCTAGAACGCAAATTAAAGCTTCCATCCCTACGCTTAACGGCAAGAGTGGACAACCAACTACATCTTCCACCTGGGAATAGACAATAGACAAGTGCAATCAATATGCACAATATAGATGAGACTGCAGTAAAACTATTTGATTGGCAAAACACGTAATCACAAAGTACTGTAGTTTTATAATTACAAAAACAATGACAAAATACAGCAACGTTTCGACCAACAAGGCCTTTATCAAGCACAATATGCGCAGTCCAGATCTATATCTTATGTTATTAACTTATATGTACACTGTACATTGAACATCTTCAAACTATCAATAAACGTAGTCACTGAAACACTTTCTCTACTCTTGTTTGGTACATCTAACTGTTACTAACTTGTCTGTGTTAGTTCAAACAAACAAACTCTCTCTCTCTCGCGATCACCGTCCAGACAGATGTACCAGATCTCCCCATATTTCTATTCATGTGGAAATCTGATTCATGCAGACTTAGCATTGGTGTGTTTTACATCACATCTTCAGCACCAATTGGAGCTCTGGTGCTTATCCTTCGGCGATGTGTCCAGTTTCAGCCAGCGTTTACTCGGTTCGCTCTCCGTTCTGTAGCCATCTAGTGTTTTTACGGTGTGGGTTAGCTAGCCCCACTTCCAACGTCCTTAAAAAAGGGTTTTAAAGCCGAAGGATTGACTTCATTGCACCGGGTTTTACCCCATATGGCTCGGTCCCTCTCAGCAGAAATGGCACGCCACCTGCCGAAAGTATTGCACAAAGCACGCACTCTGTAGCCCCAGCAACAATCCTAGGGGTCTCTGGAAAAAATTGCACTTATGAACAGAACGGCGCGGTCCGGACTCGAAACCACGACCTTCGACTCACATGGCAAAGGGCGTAACCACTTAGCCACATAGACCAACGTCCTTAGTCACTTCTTACGACATGCATGGCAGGTAACAGTGGTTCTATTCTGTACACCCCAAATTGGGCCCCGGTAACCACTCGAGCGAAACAAACAAACAAACAAATAAACAGCTATTACTCATATATCTATATATAAACTATCATGATATGCTTGATCAAAGAAACATGTTGTTTGGGTGATACTGATATCTTTCAAGTATGCCCCCTTCCTACCCCGCCCACACAAGCCAATAGAATCAATAACAAGAACTGTTCATTCGGAACCAATAAGCCGCGAAATCAATCAACGATATGTTCGATATAACAGCTTGTATTGATTGGTTATTGATCCAACTTTGATCGCTAGTAGACATATGTAGTAGTTGGGGGGTGATTATTGCTTTGCTAGGGTTAGTTTCCGTCTTAATGATGGTATGATTTCAGTCCTTATATTGTGGTCCTTATATTGCTACCCTACTAGGAAGGGCTGTGCGTTGAGAGCACGTTGGGTTTCTGGCCGAGTGGCTAGGGTTTTTGTGTGAGTACATTGTTGTGGGGTTTCCTCCTTGTCAGGTGGCCTTCTTAGTCCTTTCTAATTCTTTCTTGTCCTTCGTAGTTCTCTCATAGTCCTTTCCAATTCTTTTCAGTCCATTGAGATATATTTATACATCCACGTACGTTTATACTTTGTGGTTCTCTCATAGTCCTTTCCAATTCTTTTCAGTCCATTGAGATATATTTATACATCCACGTACGTTTATACTTTGCTTCTTTCACTTGAATAATAGTGAGGTTAATAGTGAATTAACACATGATAACCACATCACTCACAATCCACAGAGTATTATAAAGTAACATGAACTTCTTATAGATGATTTTGATGTATATTTATTTTGATATTATATGGACAAGGTAAACAAACCTGTCCATGTCAAGTGTTTATCTTCGTCCGTCTAGCTATCCTATCGTTACTGCTCTGTCACTACACAACTACGTCGATTAGTTTCCCTACGTCGATTAGTTTCCCTACGTCAATGTCTCGTTTTAGTGTTGCCATTCTGCTTAGAGAGTGCAAACACTAAGTCTGCTAATAAAATATCTAAATATATACAAGCTACACACTAAAGCTAACTGTCTGGTTCCTCAGCTGCCACCAGGTGGTGGGGGCTGGATGGCTACTACACATAGACTCATATTTCTCTCTCAATTAGTTGGGAAATGTATTGCTCTCTGAGTAGGGATCGACTGGAAACCCTCAAATAATATATTCTATTCTTCTTCTTCCAACGATCCACATCGACCACTTGTTAACCACTCTGTGTGATTTGTATGTGATCTGAGTCTAAGAGCGCTTGTGCGTTGTGCCAGTTATGCATCTACAAGTAGGCCAGTACATCCGATTTCTGCGATGCTTTTTATTTACTAGGTAGCTTCCTAGGTCCTACATCAGTCGCCTCTTACGATATGTCTTGTAGGTTGTAGTGTTAATATTCTGTGCTTCTCTTGCGGGGCCTGGTACCACACGGGTGAAATGATATATATATATATATATTTTTTTCCGATTCAGAAGCACTTGAGCTGAAAGCTCTTCGGCTCGGTGTCATGGACATCGTAACCCTTCGGCTCGGTGCCACGAACACCGTAAATCTGGGGAACCTGTAGCTTTTCTGCCATCCGCGGAGTTGAACCCGCACTTACAGAGGACTAGTCACCCGTAGTCCAACGCGCTACGAACACGCTATATAAGGACGCATGTTAGCAAGGTTTGAAGGCTCTTAATATAAACACATCTTCTTTACCCTTCGTCCATACGAGGGTGGAGGGGAGCAAGGGGAGGGGTGGGGAAGGTCCGCAACCAAGGCCTACTAAGCTTTCCTCTCCAGTCTCTTTGTTCCTGGAGTCTTCCTTTACTTCTATTACCCTGGTGGTTTCATCCGAGGGCCTGTCTCGGGATGCTGTAGCGGGTATCATCAGTGTGTAGATATAAACACATGAAAAATGAAAATCGTGGCATATCCTTTACAGGACGTAGCCATCAACCACAGTAACCGAGCCGTTGATTTTCTAGGCACCACTTATACGTTCAGTAGTTTGCCATTGTTTTCTGAGCGATGAGGTCTATTTTTACCTTTTGTAAAAATCCCACGGAAACGAATTTGCTTCCAAACTTGCCCACCGTGGGGTTTGAACCAGGTACGCTTGGGTTCGTGATCAAGCTCACTACCGCTTAAGCTACAGACGCTCACTTGTAGTGATGACATATTCCAATATTTTGCAGAGACAGCGTGTTCGTAGCGCGTTGGACGCCGGGTGACAAGCTCCCTGTGAGTGTCTACGGGCTGGCAGAAAAGTCACAGGTTTTCCAGATTTACGGTGTTCGTGGCACTGAACCGAAGGGTTACGATGTCCATGGCACCGAGCGTAGAGCTGAAAGCTCACGTGCTTCTGCATCGAAAAAATAAATAAATCACGAGGATATGATATTTGGATACTCTCTCTCTATCTCTGCGTGTGTCTTTGAGACCAAATAGGCATATATATATATATATATATATATATATATATATATATATATATATATATATATATATATATCTGCATGTGTCACTGAGACCAAATATGCATCACCTGCAAACAGTATATCCATAAATTGGTTATTGGTTACTAAACTGACGTCATTGCACTCCGGGCAGACCCATATGTGCTCAATCTCCCCCAACAGATATCGAATAGTATGCATACTGATGGTTCCCGTGGCTCGCTAATTAAACACACCTCTCACTCTGCCTCTCAGGCATCCAGTTCGACTTGTACAACGGGTAACTCCAAACTGCCTAAATCGCTTGATGGATTCAACATCTATCTTAGTGTCCTCATCCAACAGACAATCGCCCGTCCATAATACCAAGTGCCGTCTCTTGTTGTTTAGTTTTCAATGAGAATATATAAACAATAATTAGCTAGCACACAATAGAATGTGTATATGTAGAAAAGCCGCAGTTGATCATCTAAATGTGTGATTCAGCATGCCAACGCAGAACACATACTAAAATTGGGACTATACAGAGATTAGCATGGCCCCTGAGCAAGGATGGCACGCAAATTCGGTGAAGCATTCCATATTATTTGGGAGGGTGGGGTGGGGATGTCTCTGTAAAACACTATACAGACTCGGTAATACACTATTCAGCCTCGGTAACACACTATACAGACTCAATAAAACACTATACAGCCTCAGTAACACAATATACAGACTCAGTAAAACACTATACAGACTCGGTAACACACTATACAGACTCGGTAACACACTATAAAGCCTCAGTAACACACTATACAACCTCGGTAACACACTATACAGCCTTGGTTACACACTATACAGCCTCAGTAACACACTATACAGCCTCGGTAACACACTATACAGACTCAGTTGAACACTATACAGCCTCAGTAACAGACTATACAGCCTCGGTAACACACTATACAGCCTCGGTAACACACTATAAAGCCTCGGTAACACACTATACAGCCTCGGTAACACACTATAAAGCCTCGGTAACACACTATACAGACTCGGTAACACACTATACAGCCTCGGTAACACACTATACAGCCTCGGTAACACACTATACAGACTCAGTAAAACACTATACAGCCTCAGTAACAGACTATACAGCCTCGGTAACACACTATACAGCCTCGGTAACACACTATAAAGCCTTAGATGAAAGTAATACTAAATACATCTAATCACTTGTACAAACGGTGTACTGCAGCATTCAATGACATTGTGAACAATCGGTTTCATAATGTCATTGAATGTCACACACATGTCGTGTCCATATATATCCAAAAGAAAAGAAGTCAAATACCACCACTACTACCACTACTACTACCACTACCACTACTGTTGTGGTAGTAGATATATCACTAGTCTGAACTGCTGACTTCATTACAGCACCAGGCACACACGTCCACCACACAATCAAACTACCGCACGTGTTGTTGATGCATCTTTATCTACTCGTCATATGGTTTTGTCAATATTTATTAGAAGTAAATCGTGCACGGTGGTCGCCTTAAGGTATCTCCTTATCAGTAGATAAACCATAGATTCCCAAACTTTTTCGACCCACCGCCCACTTTGCACAACATAAACTTTGTAACGCCCTCTTCCAGATTATAACAGTTTGCCAACGCCCCCTCCCACATATATACATGCTCTATTTTCTCTTGACATAGACGCATGGGCGCCCGCAGGGGCAGAGGGCACTTGCCCCCTGGATTGATTGAAAATAGTCAAATAATGTTACTTTTGGTTATATACATATATTGTGTTAATAAAAATTTGGTTGCTACAGTATGCCCTTCATTACTACAGTGTCCTGTCCGTTCGTTCACCATACAAATACGCTACAGTAAATTAAAACTACATTAAAACATTACTAAAATATTTTGCCCCCTAGAAAATTTTCTGCGGGCGCCTCTGCATAGACGATATATATTTCTGTCATACACGGTTAATTTTCAAATGATTATATGTATGAAATAGAAAATGGATGAAAAAATGGATCGTGTAAGACGGGAATAAGATGAATTAAAATGCAGAATTCAAATTTTTAATAATTATTCAATCACAAAATCACGAAAATAATTTATTTTAAAATATTTATTATTAATTTTTCTTTAAGGAGCCACCGACCCCTAATCGCCTGAACACCCCCAAATTCTTCTGAACCCACTATTGCACCCCATGAACGCTGCAGCGCACACTGGGGGCGGTACCGACCACTTTGGGAAACGCTAAGATAGACAAACAGAAGGTCTTGCTATTTAATACAAGCAATCTCCACTATCATAATGTTTCTTAACTAAGAATTGACCTTTTGCTTTGTATCCACTTTAACAAAATGTACAAAACACACAACACCCACATGGCTAACTTTGATCATCCCAACCTGTGATAGGGGATTGTGTTCTAGGATTGGACTCTACAGTTACCTCCGCACACACCAGAGAGGTGCAGCAGTACACGTCTGTGGCTGTTGTCACCATCACTTGTGATGGACTGCTATTGTCCACTGTATCAAAGTAACATTGCTCTTTGAAGCGCATCGTCTGTTAGTCTCCTTCTTCTTGGCGTTCGTTCTTTACAACCAATTTTAATCACTCTTTGTGATATGTTTGATCTTTGCCAAGAACGTGTATACGTTGCACATTGGTTTGGTAGGCCTCTAAACGCATAGACTTCTACATGTTTAGGACATGTGCATCCGATTTCACCCAAACCTCCTTAGTCGCCTCTTACGTCATGCGTGACAGGTAACAGTGGTTCTATTCTTTACACCCAAATTTGGGCCCGGGTAACCACTCGGGCGCGTCTGTTAGTAATCTGATTATGTGGATGAACCATGTTAATTTGTTTGGTTCTTGATGAAGTTCAGTATTGGTGCTATGCCCATTTTATCCCCGATGTCTTCATTTCTAAACCGGTCTCTTCTTGTTACTCCCAGTTATCTGTGTAGACACTTCATCTTTGTCGTGACTAGTTTTCTTCTATCGTACAGCATTAGCAGTTATACATGTCCCCCACAGTATCTACTTCTGCTATAATGCCACATGTCTCCAGCCTCCTCTGCTTCTTTGTCCCCAGCCTCTTCTGCTTCTGCCATGTCCCCAGCCTCCTCTGCTTCTGCCATGCCCCCAGCCTCTTCTGCTTCTGCCATGTCCCCAGCCTCCTCTGCTTCTACCATGTTCCCAGCCTTTTCTGGTTCTGCCATGTCCCCAGCCTCTTCTGCTTCTGCCATGTCCCCAGCCTCCTCTGCTTCTGCCATGCCCCCAGCCTCTTCTGCTTCTGCCATGTCCCCAGCCTCCTCTGCTTCTACCATGTTCCCAGCCTTTTCTGGTTCTGCCATGTCCCCAGCCTCCTCTGCTTCTGCCATGTCTCCAGCCTCCTCTGCTTATGCCATGTCCCCAGCCTTTTCTGGTTCTGCCATGTCCCCAGCCTCCTCTGCTTCTGCCATGTCTCCAGCCTCCTCTGCTTATGCCATGTCCCCAGCCTCTTCTGCTTCTGCCATGTCCCCAGCCTCCTCTGCTTCTGCCATGTCCCCAGCCTTCTCTGGTTCTGCCATGTTCAAACTAAAGGCTCACATCAATGAGATAAAACAAGTAAACACAAAGATACGCCACATATCTTCGCTAAACTAGTTTGGAATGACGTTCTCGTGTGTTCTAGGTTTGTAGTAGTTGACACACATCACACCATGCTATTGATCTCAGAGATTGTGCCGACTGAACTCATGTCTCTGTTGTCTGCAGTTTATAAGTTTTACTTAGTTACAAGTAGTGACACTGTTTTTTTTTGTACAAGATACATGTGACCAGTGGCGGCTCGTGATCCTTTTTGTTGGTGGGGCCAGGCACAAATGTTTGGAAAAATCATGGTTTTGGATTTGGTTATATTTTAATTTATTAAATAATAAATGCACGTTACACATTATTTTTGATGGAGCCTGGCCCCACTGGCCCGTAATGACGAGCCGCCACTGCATGTGACGTCATCTTGAACTGGTCATAATTAGGACCAATATATCATAGTCTATTTTTAGAGTTTGTAGACCTGCAGAAAACAGGAATCGCCCTTAACGGAAATAAGTGAGCACGAGAACCGTATAATGCGGACGTGAACGATTACGTATTCTGAACAAAATAGACTGACGATACTCGCTCGACCTTGGTGACCTTGGTGATAATGTTGTTCCCCCATTGGTCGTTAGACTCTTAGCATATAGAGATATTACCGGGTATGCGTTTCCTAACAAGCTGAGAACTGCTACACTGTTGCATTAATATTATTTACAAAGATTTAAGATGGAGGAGGGGAGGGTGAGGTGTTTGTTTATTTCTTCTTGTCAGAAAGTATCTTTCTTTATGTCACCAAGATTTCCATGCCAGATTTATCTCACAATTATGCCACTTTTAGAGAGGGCGGATAGGCAATCAATTTTTTTTCCCCCGATCCAGAAGCACTTGAGCTTTCAGGTCTTCGGCTCGGTGCCATGGACATCGCAACCCTTCGGTTCGGTGCCACGAACACCGTAACCCTTCGGTTCGGTGCCACGAACACCGTAACCCTTCGGTTCGGTGCCACGAACACCGTAAATCTGGAGAACCTGTAGCTTTTTCTGCCAGCCCGCAGAATTGAACCCGCACTCACAGAGGGCTTGTCACACCGTCGTCTAAAGCGCTACGAACACGCTGGGCAGGCGGGCATATAGGCAATCAATAAACACACACAAAAAAACTGTTGGAACTGAAAAGCCTCAAACCGAGAAAACAAAGGGAATTTGACTGGATATTGGTAATAATAATAGAATTCAGTCACACTAAGACTTAACAATGCTAATCAGTCATAAGTTGACACTACTGTGTGAGCGAGAGTGCGTGTGTGTGCTGGTTTGGTTATACTTCTTCTTCTTCTGCGTTCTCACTAGATTGGGATTTCGGATTCTCTAATAAAGGCAGCCGCCTATCTCAGATTATCAGCCACGCCATACAGTTTGTCTTCTGCGTTCTCACTAGATTGGGATTTCGGATTCTCTAATAAAGGCAGCCGTCTGTCTCAGATTATCAGCCACGCCATACAGTTTGTCTTCTGCGTTCTCACTAGATTGGGATTTCGGATTCTCTAATAAAGGCAGCCGCCTATCTCAGATTATCAGCCACGCCATACAGTTTGTCTTCTGCGTTCTCACTAGATTGGGATTTCGGATTCTCTAATAAAGGCAGCCGTCTGTCTCAGATTATCAGCCACGCCATACAGTTTGTCTTCTGCGTTCTCACTAGATTGGGATTTCGGATTCTCTAATAAAGGCAGCCGCCTATCTCAGATTATCAGCCACGCCATACAGTTTGTCTTCTGCGTTCTCACTAGATTGGGATTTCGGATTCTCTAATGAAGGCAGCCGTCTGCCATAGATTATCAGCCACGTCATACAGTTTGTCTTCTGCGTTCTCACTAGATTGGGATTTCGGATTCTCTAATAAAGGCAGCCGTCTGCCTCAGATTATCAGCCACGCCATACAGTTTGTCTTCTGCGTTCTCACTAGATTGTGATTTCGGATTCTCTAATGAATGCAGCCGTCTGCCATAGATTATCAGCCACGCCATACAGTTTGTCTTCTGCGTTCTCACTAGATTGGAATTTCGGATTCTCTAATAAAGGCAGCCGTCTGTCTCAGATTATCAGCCACGTCATACAGTTTGTCTTCTGCGTTCTCACTAGATTGAGATTTCGGATTCTCTAATAAAGGCAGTCGTCTGTCTCAGATTATCAGCTTATATCATGATATGACATATAACTTTACATATATCAACATCGGCTCTAGTCTCCAGTTTTACCTGCAGCAACTGTGGCAAGGATTGCCACTCCAGAATAGGCCATTACAGCCACATGAAACGTTGTGATTCAGCACAGAACATACTATGTGACGCAACACCTATTGTCTCCTGAGACAAAGAGGCCAATGATGATGATATCAACAACATAAGGTAACATATAACTTTACATATATCAATAACATAAGATGACATATAACTGTACACATATTAATAACATGAGGTAACATATAACTTTAAACATAATAATAACATATCTTTCACCTTCGATGTCTCCGCAAGATTATGAACAACAGGTGAGAAGAATGGAAACTTATCGCATACCAAAATACATGTTGTTCTGTGAACTTTCGGAGGGGAAGAGGTACCAGGGCAGACCACTGCTCAGATATAAAGATGTCTGCAAAGCCTAAATGAAAACCTTTTCTATAGGTCCCAGAACATGGGAAGGACTAGCTGATGACATAGTTGTGTGGAAAGCCAAATTACGAAAGGGCGCAGAGTCTTTTGAGAAGAGACTTATGTATGAGCTGAACGACAAGAGAGCAAAGCGAAAACTCAGAAGTTGTCACAGTAAAACACTTACCAATTGACCGTCTGTAAAGACAAGAGAGAAAGCGAAAACTCAGAAGTTGTCACAGTAAAACACTTGCCAATTGACTGTCTGTAAAGACGAAAAAGACCATATATCAATAACATGAGATGATCGATAATGTGGCACGCGTCTGTCTATGTGTGTATGTTAATGGACAACTGTATGAACGGGTCAGGTGTTTTACATACGCTACAAGTATTGTGTGCTTAAGTGTTACCTACAATAAATGTGTAAGTGTGTAGTGTGTGCCTGTGATACCTACACTAGATGTGTGTGTCTGGTTGACATTTCATCTCAACTAAAGATGTAATGCACACACGCGCACGCACGCATGCATGCACACAGCCAAGGTATTCCCTGTACATTCATCAGCATCATCATCACCACCACCACAACAATAACAACAGATAAAACAGAGATGTACTAGATTTGATTAGCGAAACACGTACAAACAAAGTACTATAGTTTTACAAAATACAGAAACAGTGACGATAAACAGCAACGTTTCGACCTAAAGGCCTTTATCAAGCAAACGACACAACAGGAGTGACGAATTATAGAGAATTCTCGATACTAGATTTGATTAGAAATGTGACAAGAGAATGACTGAATGAAATCATGAACATACAAAGTTCAATAATATATTTACAACATACAAGACGATAGGATGTTGTGCTAAAGATGATACAAGGAGGAAGTAGTGGACTCAGAGAGAGACAGATAAAGAGAGAGAGAGAGACTTACTAAGTGCAATAACATATCGACACCATACAAGAAGATAAGATACTGTGCTGAAGATAATACAAGAAAGAAGGAAGGTGTGAACTCAGAGAGAGAGAGAGAGAGAGAGGGAAGGAGTGAACTCAGATAGATACAGAAAGAGAGACAGACATAATAAGTGTAATAACATATTGACAACATGCAAGAAGATATGATACTGTGCTGAAGATGATACAACAAGTGTGTTGTTTATGAAGTGAACAGTGACCAAGTGTGTTGTTTATGAAGTGAACAGTGACCAAGTGTGTTGTTTATGAAGTGAACAGTGACCAAGTGTGTTGTTTATGAAGTGAACAGTGACCAAGTGTGTTGTTTATGAAGTGAACAGTGACCAAGTGTGTTGTTTATGAAGTGAACAGTGACCAAGTGTGTTGTTTATGAAGTGAACAGTGACCAAGTGTGTTGTTTATGAAGTGAACAGTGACCAAGTGTGTTGTTTATGAAGTGAACAGTGACCAAGTGTGTTGTTTATGAGGTGAACAGTGACCAAGTGTGTTGTTTATGAAGTGAACAGTGACCAAGTATGTTGTTTATGTAATGGTAATCAGTTAGAGATGCCGATCAGAAACAAAGAGCAGAATAGGGCAAGCGAAAACATCGTTCCAGAAAATGAGAAGCATCATATGCAACAAGTCCTTGTCAGTTGAGGTCAGAATGCGAGTTATTCAGTGCTACATAGAACCAATACTGACATACGGATGCGAGTCTGAGAGTTATACAGAGCTACATAGAACCAATACTGACATACGGATGCGAGTCTGAGAGTTATACAGAGCTACATAGAACCAATACTGACATACGGATGCGAGTCTGAGAGTTATACAGAGCTACATAGAACCAATACTGACATACGGATGCGAGTCATGGACAATAAATAAACAGATCGAAAAATCTCTGGAGGCCACAGAAATGTGGTTTTACAGAAGAATGATGAGAATCCCATGGACTGCTAAAATCACTAATGTTGAGGTGTTGAATGAGATCAAGACACAGAGAAAACTTATCATCAATATAAGAAAGAGGCAGTCATCATTTTTCGGACATGTGATGAGGAAAGGAGGTTTAGAACATATTGTAACAACTGGTAAAATCGAGGGTAGGCGAGACAGAGAGAGACAATTTTGGATAGCCTGACTTCATGGCACAGTAGAGCGTCAACATCTGAGTTGATAACAAACACCAAAGATAAGAGATTTGTGGAGATACATGATCGCCTACGCCAGCCGGCACGGCACCTGATGATGAATCGGTTAGAGATTGAACAAGAAGAAAAATAAGTCAATAAACACGGCAGCACGTTGAGAACCACTGTTAGAATAATTGTTGTTTGCCTAAGTCCCCGGTCTATTCAAGTGAACACGCCCCTCCTCCCTGGTTATTTGCTAATATACTACTCAACACTTTCACTTTCCAACGGTAAACACAAGGTGAGCTATTGCTGGCTAGTGATGTTATTTATTGCTTGCTGCTATTGATTGTGACGTTTTCATTGAGCAGACAGCCACGCGGTACAGGTCAAACATAGCTAAGCAAGACTCCAGTACAGTATGATTGTCAGATTGGGTCACGTCAATATTCCAAACACATTATCCTAACACGGTTGTCGTATGATTTCAATCTGAACTCTATACAAGTTAGTTATAGCTGACATTCTGAACTCTATACAAGTTAGTTATAGCTGACATTCTGAACTCTATACAAGTTAGTTATAATTGACATTCTGAACTCTATACAAGTTAGTTATAGTTGACATTCTGAACTCTATACAAGTTAGTTATAATTGACATTCTGAACTCTACACAAGTTAGTTATAGCTGACATTCTGAACTCTATACAAGTTAGTTATAGTTGACATTCTGAACTCTATACAAGTTAGTTATAGTTGACATTCTGAACTCTATACAAGTTAGTTATAGTTGACATTCTGAACTCTATACAAGTTAGTTATAGTTGACATTCTGAACTCTATACAAGTTAGTTATAGTTGACATTCTGAACTCTATACAAGTTAGTTATAGTTGACATTCTGAACTCTATACAAGTTAGTTATAGCTGACATTCTGAACTCTATACAAGTTAGTTATAGTTGACATTCTGAACTCTACACAAGTTAGTTATAGTTGACATTCTGAACTCTATACAAGTTAGTTATAGTTGACATTCTGAACTCTATACAAGTTAGTTATAGTTGACATTCTGAACTCTAACAAGTAGTTATAGTTGACATTCTGAACTCTATACAAGTTAGCTATAGTTGACATTCTGAATATACAAGTTAGTTATAGTTGACAATCTGAACTCTACACAACCAAGTTAGTCATAGTTGACATTCTGAACTCTACACAAGTTAGTCATATTTGACATTCTGAACTCTATACAAGTTAGTCATAGCTGACATTCTGAACTCTACACAACCAAGTTAGTCATAGTTGACATTCTGAACTCTATATAAGTTAGTTATAGTTGACATTTTGAACTCTATACAAGTTAGTTATAGTTGACATTCTGAACTCTATACAAGTTAGTTATAGTTGACATTCTGAACTCTACACAAGTTAGTCATAGTTAACATTCTGAACTCTATACAAATTAGTTATAGTTGACATTCTGAACTCTACACAAGTTAGCCATAGTTGACATTCTGAACTCTATACAAGTTAGTTATAGTTGACATTCTGAACTCTAACAAGTTAGTCATAGTTGACATTCTGAACTCTATACAAGTTAGCTATAGCTGACATTCAGAACACTACACAAGTTAGTTATAGCTAACATTCTGAACTCTATACAAGTTAGTTATAGTTGACATTCTGAACTCTATACAAGTTAGTTATAGTTGACATTCTGAACTCTATACAAGTTAGTTATAGTTGACATTCTGAACTCTATACAAGTTAGTTATTGTTGACATTCTGAACTCTACACAAGTTAGCCATAGTTGACATTCTGAACTCTACACAAGTTAGCCATAGTTGACATTCTGAACTCTACACAAGTTAGTTATAGTTGACATTTTGAACTCTATACAAGTTAGTCATAGTTGACATTCTGAACTCTATACAAGTTAGTTATAGGTGACATTCTGAACTCTACACAAGTTAGTCATAGTTGACATTCTGAACTCTATACAAGTTAGTTATAGTTGACATTCTGAACTCTATACAAGTTAGTTATAGTTGACATTCTGAACTCTATACAAGTTAGTTATAGGTGACATTCTGAACTCTATACAAGTTAGTCATAGTTGACATTCTGAACTCTATACAAGTTAGTTATAGCTGACATTCTGAACTCTATACAAGTTAGTTATAGTTGACATTCTGAACTCTATACAAGTTAGTTATAGCTGACATTCTGAACTCTATACAAGTTAGTTATAGTTGACATTCTGAACTCTATACAAGTTAGTTATAGTTGACATTCTGAACTCTATACAAGTTAGTTATAGTTGACATTCTGAACTCTATACAAGTTAGTTATTGTTGACATTCTGAACTCTACACAAGTTAGCCATAGTTGACATTCTGAACTCTACACAAGTTAGTTATAGTTGACATTCTGAACTCTATACACGTTAGTTATAGTTGACATTCTGAACTCTACACAAGTTAGTTATTGTTGACATTCTGAACTCTATACAAGTTAGCTATAGTTGACATTCTGAACTCTATACAAGTTAGTTATTGTTGACATTCTGAACTTTATACAAGTTAGTCATAGTTGACATTCTGAACTCTATACACGTTAGTTATAGTTGACATTCTGAACTCTACACAAGTTAGTTATAGTTGACATTCTGAACTCTATACAAGTTAGTTATAGTTGACATTCTGAACTCTATACAAGTTAGTTATTGTTGACATTCTGAACTCTATACAAGTTAGTTATAGTTGACATTCTGAACTCTATACAAGTTAGTTATAGCTGACATTCTGAACACTACACAAATAGCCCTTCACTAGAGAGGAAAACGCTACCAATATCTCCATCGACAAACATCAATTAAAACAAGTCAAAGACTTTAGATATCTACGGAGCATTTTTTCAGCAAACAGAATAATAAATAACAAAATCCAACATAGATGCAATAAATCCAATAATAAGACAGATGACACCAATTTTGAAATGCAAACATGTTACCATGAACACAAAGAGAGCATTGTACAACACAATCTTTCTCACAACATTATGCTATCAGTGCCAAACCTGGTTGCTGACATCCAACGAAGGAAGAAAACTAGTCACAACAGAGATGAAATGTCTACGCAGAATGCTGGGAGTGTCAAGAAGAGACCGGTTTAGAAATGAAGACATTAGGGGCACAAGTGGGTACAACATCAGTACTGAACTTTATCAAGAAAAAAAAACGAATGAAATTGTTTACCCACATAAGCAGATTACCAACAGACAGTGTGCCTCAAAGAGCAATGCTACTTCGATAATGTGCATACAAAGTAAAAGGCCGTCCACGTAAAAGGTGGACATCAGAGATAACAGAAGCAGTGAATACACATATGTATGAAGCGTACACAAAAGCCGGTTCTAGAAATCTCTTCTTATCCTGACGCTGTGAGGTAAAACAGGATTAGAGAGAAGAAGAAGAAGAAGAAGGAGGAGGACACAAATAGTCATGTTTGACCAGACACTGCCAGTTACGACCAACAGCAGTCTCTCAAATATATATGACTATTTACCCGAATGGTTACAGGGGCCTAAATTTGGGGTGTAAAGGCTGGGGTTTATTGGCTAATGCGCATGGTAGGGTTGTTGCAGAGCGAAGTGGGGCATACAGGACAACTACTTCTAGTATGAGGATGGAGGTTGAGGCCGTTACTGCTGCCCTCCATTGGATCTCTGGGACTTTATTTACTGGGGTAGTTGTATCTGACTCTCAGTCGATGCTTCACAAGATCCAGAAGTGCAGGTTTCGGTATGAGTGGATGTCGTCTATAGAAGTTTCTAGCCTCCAGCGGCTTACGTGGATATACTGTCCTGGGCATGCGGGTGTTTACGGTAATGAGAGAGCGGACAGGCTTGCATCAACAGCATCGATTGTTGGTTAGTTGAAGATGGATAAGGGGATATTCTTCGGTCTCTTCGCGACTGTCTGTTGGATGAGGACACTAACATCAATGTTGAATCGATCAAGCGATTGTACCCATTGTACAAGTTGTCCTGAGAGGCAGAGTGAGAGATGTGTTTAATCAGCGAACCACAGGAACCGTCAGTATGCATACTCTTCGATATCTGTTGGGGAGACTAAGCACCTATGGGTCTGCCCGGAGTGCAATGATGTCAGTTTAGTAACCAATAACCAAAGAATAGAGCCACTGTTACCTGCCATGCATGTCGTAAGAGGCGACTGAGGAGGTTTGGCTGAAATCGGATGCACGTCCTAAACTTGTAGAAGTCTATGCGTTTAGGGGCCTACCAAACCAATGTACAACGTATACACGTTCTTGGCAAAGACCAAACATGTCACAGAAAGTGACTAAAATTGGTCGTAAAGAACGAACGCAAAGAAGAAGATGTGACTATTCTATCCCCGTGATGATAGAATATGATGATGAAAGGGTTACGATGTCCATGGCACTGAGCCGAAGAGCTTTCAGCTCAAGTGCTTCTGGATCGGGAAAAAAAAGGCAGTTGATGGTTATATGTGTATTCATTTCATCTTCTGACATCCCCTGCAAACCCTGTTTGATTCCAAATGTATGGACTTTGTCTTTCCTTTGGATTAAACAGTAGGAAGATAGGAGTTTGTGCAAATGGGCAAGGCACATTCCCTATATCAGCTGACCAGGCTAGGCACAAATGAAGAGACACTTAGAGATGAGCTGAAAGACAAGAAAGAAAAGTGAAAACTAAGACGTTGTCACAGTAAAATACTTGCCAATTGACCGTCTGTAACGACGAAAAAGGCCATATAATCTATCAGTCTGGTAGCATACGGTCAACCAGTGGCGGCTCGTGGTCATTTTTCTTGGTGGGGCCCGACAAAAATTTCAAACAAATCGTGGATTTTGGAGTATTTACTATTATATGTCTATTCCAGGGTTATTACCCCGTTTTTTTTTTCTTTTTTGCCCCGATCCAGAAGCACTTGAGCTTTTCAGCTCTTCGGCTTGGTGCCATGGACATCGTAACCCTTCGGTTCGGTGCCACGAACACCGTAAATCTGGGGAATCTTGGCTTTTTCTGCCATCCCGCGGAATTGAACCCACACACACAGAGGGATAGTCACCCGTAGTCCAACGCGCTACGAACACGCTGGGCAGACGGGCATTACCCCGTTCAGAAAACGTACATATTATTCTGTTCCGCAACAGCTTGATACTAACGAGAGTTGGCTATTAATTAATATTTTTGGTGGGACCGAGCCCCACTGGCCCTTAATGACGAGCCGCCCCTGCTATCAACATACCGTACTCTGCAGCCGTCGGCGATGTGATTATGTGAGACAGACCTGTATCGTATTTTTCCCTAAAGCCACTTTTGTTATTCAGGATGGTTTTACATGCGAGTTCCGCACTATAATCTACGCCATCATTTGCAAACGTTGTGACAAGACTTATGTAGGTGAAACTAGCAAAAAGCTTAGTGATCGTTTCGGCCAACATTTACGCGATGAACGCAAACGCGCTGTGAGCCACTCATTTCAATGGAACTGACCATTTAGTAGCTCGCGATATCCGGGTCACTGCCACACGATAATGTTCCTCTGATGATCGAAGTCGATTTGCTCTAGAAAATCGGTTTATATGGTACATTGCGACCTCACGGACTCAACGCATATTATGCTTCTTAATAATGTCTCTTCTCATGCCCCATAGTATATTTTAAATGTATATATGCTATGTATATATTTAATTATTATTGTTAAATCTTTTTTCCATTTCTAGTTGTTACATAAAGTGCCTCACGGTGAGAGGCATTCGCATCCTTTTTAGAGTGGCCTGGAGCCTATTTGGTTCCCCCACTCCTGGCCAGCTCGAGTATAGCTTCATGAGTCTGCTTGTGTACAGCAGCGCCATCCCCGGGCAACGGCTTCGACTAGCCAGCGAAACTACGTAGAGCAAAACTCGAAGGAAGTTTCCCTTCTACAGTACACAAGGCTGCCGGCAGAAAAGGCGAAATATTGACAATGTCAACAACGGCTTCGAAGGCGGGAGCTGGAACAGCCTGGTATCGGGCTCAGGACACACCAGAGATTATTATGGTTAAGTGGCCAGAACCAATCAGAAAGCAATGGCAAACTACTGATTGTATGTTGCCAAGAACTTGATGCAGAACATGAAACCATGAATATGACCATTGACGAAGTAGGCAACTGGCTAGAGACAAGAGTTAATTTCAGATGTGCTGCAAAGAGAGCAACATCCTATAAAGGATACGCACCTTGATGATGATGAGTTGTTACATTATTTCGATTTTCGTCACATATTTTCAGTTCACGGCCGTTGTCTGCCGTATAAGTAAGTAAAAGTAAAGGAACCCTTTAATACCTTGTGGTATATAGGGCAAAACAGTGTTAGGCCTGTATTTTTCATTGACCGTAGGCACACGATGGGTGATGTGGTCAGCATCACACCGGCCGCTTCTACTACTTTCCCAGAGCATATCTGGTACCCAGTTGAGGCTGGGTCGACATGAGAACCGTCACGGTCAGGACAAATTTCACGCCCACTGCAGGAGTTGAACCCGGACCACCAGCCTTATGAAGCGAGTTCACTAACAATTACTCTACCGCGGCTCTCGTCTGCCGTATAGGAAGTCTGAATTTCTTTGATAAAGGCCTTGTGGTTGAAACGTCGCTGTATATTACTTTTGTACTTTGTAGAACTACAGAACTTATGTATACAGATTTTATGTGTTTCGCCATAACGTCAACTGTTAGTTACTGACAAGGTAATAGGAAATACAAGACAATCACAAGTAGTATGTCCTGACTAGGAGGAACAACTCTTGTAAGGGGAGGGAAGAATATAATTATTAGTAGGGACTTTTAATGTTGATCTTTATCAAAGGGAAATAACTGCATGAAATAAATACAAAACGGTTGTATCGGCCAGAGCCAACTATAAGCTTATGGGCCTGCGGACTCAGGTAAGAATTATGGGAAATCAGACCACAATTACACCACATGACCTCGCATTCCAGTATTGTTGAAATACTGCCTCCAGTATTATATTTACAGACTTGCGTGTTACGGTATCGTTTGGTGAAACCATGGATATTTCTTGAAAATAACGTTACATTTTGCCTACATAAATCATAGTGTTCCCTGGTAAGAGAGAAATCAAACCATATGAGTGAATACGTAATTATGCTAATCAGCTAATTAAAATGGCTGCCTCAATGTAAAAAATACAGGGTTACTTTAAGCTCACGTAACATCATTATTTCTTAACTCTTTCCACGCCCATTTATTTCCTCATTTTTAAGCAGTTAATTCAAGGGAAGTAAAAAAATTTTTTTACAAAACAATTACGATCCCAACTACTCGTCAATAAATAAACATATATATATTATTATATACTAAATTGAAGAAATCTGGGCAACCTAACAGAATAACAAGGTTGAAAAGTAGTATAAGTAAAATAGTAGAAGTAAAACTAGAAAGACTTCTTATAAGGGGAAACAACTCTATGGCGCAGTGTGCGGCTTAAAGCGTGCAACGGACTTCCGCCATGGCGCAGTGTGCGGCTTAAAGCGTGGAAAGAGTTAACATACAGAGTGGAAATTTTGCATACAAGTCCACAGATGAATGCACTATGTCCTAAACCAAATATATTTGAGATATCAAATTTTCAGCCTCAAGTGTAAACACTTACTGATGCTTGTCATTAAACTGAGAGTAATATCCCTTTGCATGATGAGATCTTTTAATGTGTTTCTTGTCCAGAAGAGTTGAGAAGAGTAGAATCATTAATTCGCATTTTAAGTGTGGGAATCATAATTTGTTTGAGAAACTGCTTGGTAACCATGGGTAAACAATGCGCTGTCAAGGAAAATTAATATCACCCCATAGTCACTTATATCCTAAAAAGTAAAAAAGTGTGCATAACTTTACAATCCAAACATGTATTGTGGAGAGAAATGGTTTGACTGAAAAAATGAAAATCGTGGCATACCCTTTACAGGACGTAGCCATCAACCACAGTAAACGAGTCCTTGATTTTCTAGGCATCACTTATACGTTCAGTAGTTTGTCATGGTTTGACTGTACAATAACATAAAAAATAGAAAAGTGTTGTTTTCAATGAAAATATATAAAAAGATGCCATATAGCTACCTTAATTTAATGACTGTTATATTTGACTCAGGGCGCAGAGCACGAGGCAGGCCAAGAACACGATGGGATAGATAACATCTCAAGAGTCCCTGCGAAAGCATGGACTGACGTCAAGCGCAACACACATGGCACAAGATAGAAAACTAACTCTCCCCACGACGCTTCACGGCAAATGTGTTTAAGATAAGATAAGATAATGACTGTTATAATACAGTAAATAGTCAGCTATAATTACTGAGATTGCTGAACAGTAGTTTCTGGTAGGAGACCAAGTATAGGAAACTAGGTATCTGCATATATTATTCCATTAAATCTTGTTACTATTTCAGACACTATCATATGTTAGGCAGGTATACAACAGGTGTTTGACTGTCACACAGGTAGTGTCACAGGTACCCACATCTGTTGTACCAATCTTGCATATATGGTATAGATGATGTCTTAGTCTGTTGTACTAACTGTGTATCTGTGGTACAGATGATGTCTTAGTCTGTTGTACTAACTGTGTATCTGTGGTATAGATGGTGTCTTAGTCTGTTGTACTAACTGTGTATCTGTGGTACAGATGATGTCTCAGTCTGTTGTACTAAGTGTGTATCTGTGGTATAGATGGTGTCTTAGTCTGTTGTATTAACTGTGTATCTGTGGTACAGATGGTGTCTTAGTCTGTTGTATTAACTGTGTATCTGTGGTATAGATGGTGTCTTAGTCTGTTGTACTAACTGTGTATCTGTGGTATAGATGGTGTCTTAGTCTGTTGTATTAACTGTGTATCTGTGGTATAGATGATGTCTTAGTCTGTTGTACTAACTGTGTATCTGTGGTATAGATGGTGTCTTAGTCTGTTGTACTAACTGTGTATCTGTGGTATAGATGATGTCTTAGTCTGTTGTACTAACTGTGTATCTGTGGTACAGATGATGTCTCAGTCTGTTGTACTAAGTGTGTGTCTGTGGTATAGATGATGTCTTAGTCTGTTGTACTAACTGTGTATCTGTGGTATAGATGGTGTCTTAGTCTGTTGTATTAACTGTGTATCTGTGGTATAGGTGGTGTCTTAGTCTGTTGTATTAACTGTCTATCTGTGGTATAGATGATGTCTTAGTCTGTTGTATTAACTGTGTATCTGTGGTATAGATGGTTTCTTAGTCTGTTGTATTAACTGTGTATCTGTGGTATAGATGATGTCTTAGTCTGTTGTATTAACTGTGTATCTGTGGTATAGATGGTGTCTTAGTCTGTTGTATTAACTGTGTATCTGTGGTATAGGTGGTGTCTTAGTCTGTTGTATTAACTGTGTCTTAGTCTGTTATACTAACTGTGTATCTGTGGTATAGATGATGTCTTAGTCTGTTGTATTAACTGTGTCTTAGTCTGTTGTACTAACTGTGTATCTGTGGTATAGATGATGTCTTAGTCTGTTGTATTAACTGTGTCTTAGTCTGTTGTACTAACTGTGTATCTGTGGTATAGATGATGTCTTAGTCTGTTGTACTAACTGTGTATCTGTGGTATAGATGATGTCTTAGTCTGTTGTATTAACTGTGTATCTGTGGTATAGATGATGTCTTAGTCTGTTGTACTAACTGTGTATCTGTGGTATAGATGGTTTCTTAGTCTGTTGTACTAACTGTGTATCTGTGGTATAGATGATGTCTTAGTCTGTTGTACTAACTGGGTATCTGTGGTATAGATGGTGTCTTAGTCTGTTGTACTAACTGTGTATCTGTGGTATAGATGGTGTCTTAGTCTGTTGTACTAAGTGTGTATCTGTGGTATAGATGATGTCTTAGTCTGTTGTACTAACTGTGTATCTGTGGTATAGATGGTGTCTTAGTCTGTTGTACTAACTGTGTATCTGTGGTATAGATGGTGTCTTAGTCTGTTGTACTAACTGTGTATCTGTGGTATAGATGGTGTCTTAGTCTGTTGTACTAACTGTGTATCTGTGGTATAGATGGTGTCTTAGTCTGTTGTACTAACTGTGTATCTGTGGTATAGATGGTGTCTTAGTCTGTTGTACTAACTGTGTATCTGTGGTATAGATGGTGTCTTAGTCTGTTGTACTAAGTGTGTATCTGTGGTATAGATGATGTCTTAGTCTGTTGTACTAACTGTGTATCTGTGGTATAGATGGTGTCTTAGTCTGTTGTATTAACTGTGTATCTGTGGTATAGGTGGTGTCTTAGTCTGTTGTATTAACTGTCTATCTGTGGTATAGATGATGTCTTAGTCTGTTGTATTAACTGTGTATCTGTGGTATAGATGGTTTCTTAGTCTGTTGTATTAACTGTGTATCTGTGGTATAGATGATGTCTTAGTCTGTTGTATTAACTGTGTATCTGTGGTATAGATGGTGTCTTAGTCTGTTGTATTAACTGTGTATCTGTGGTATAGGTGGTGTCTTAGTCTGTTGTATTAACTGTGTCTTAGTCTGTTATACTAACTGTGTATCTGTGGTATAGATGATGTCTTAGTCTGTTGTATTAACTGTGTCTTAGTCTGTTGTACTAACTGTGTATCTGTGGTATAGATGATGTCTTAGTCTGTTGTATTAACTGTGTCTTAGTCTGTTGTACTAACTGTGTATCTGTGGTATAGATGATGTCTTAGTCTGTTGTACTAACTGTGTATCTGTGGTATAGATGATGTCTTAGTCTGTTGTACTAACTGTGTATCTGTGGTATAGATGATGTCTTAGTCTGTTGTACTAACTGTGTATCTGTGGTATAGATGGTTTCTTAGTCTGTTGTATTAACTGTGTATCTGTGGTATAGATGGTGTCTTAGTCTGTTGTACTAACTGTGTATCTGTGGTATAGATGGTGTCTTAGTCTGTTGTACTAACTGTGTATCTGTGGTATAGATGGTGTCTTAGTCTGTTGTACTAACTGTGTATCTGTGGTATAGATGGTGTCTTAGTCTGTTGTACTAACTGTGTATCTGTGGTATAGATGGTGTCTTAGTCTGTTGTACTAAGTGTGTATCTGTGGTATAGATGATGTCTTAGTCTGTTGTACTAACTGTGTATCTGTGGTATAGATGGTGTCTTAGTCTGTTGTACTAACTGTGTATCTGTGGTATAGATGGTGTCTTAGTCTGTTGTACTAACTGTGTATCTGTGGTATAGATGGTGTCTTAGTCTGTTGTACTAAGTGTGTATCTGTGGTATAGATGATGTCTTAGTCTGTTGTACTAACTGTGTATCTGTGGTATAGATGGTGTCTTAGTCTGTTGTACTAACTGTGTATCTGTGGTATAGATGGTGTCTTAGTCTGTTGTACTAACTGTGTATCTGTGGTATAGATGGTGTCTTAGTCTGTTGTACTAACTGTGTATCTGTGGTATAGATGGTGTCTTAGTCTGTTGTACTAACTGTGTATCTGTGGTATAGATGGTGTCTTAGTCTGTTGTATTAACTGTGTATCTGTGGTATAGATGGTGTCTTAGTCTGTTGTACTAACTGTGTATCTGTGGTATAGATGGTTTCTTAGTCTGTTGTATTAACTGTGTATCTGTGGTATAGATAGATGATGTCTTAGTCTGTTGTACTAACTGTGTATCTGTGGTATAGATGGTTTCTTAGTCTGTTGTACTAACTGTGTCTTAGTCTGTTGTACTAACTGTGTATCTGTGGTATAGATGGTGTCTTAGTCTGTTGTACTAACTGTGTCTTAGTCTGTTGTACTAACTGTGTCTTAGTCTGTTGTACTAACTGTGTCTTAGTCTGTTGTACTAACTGTGCCTTAGTCTGTTGTACTAACTGTGTCTTAGTCTGTTGTATAAACTGTGTATCTGTGGTATAGATGGTGCCTCAGTGTGTAGTAATCATGTTACATCCCATGTACAGTCACTAAAAAAGCAACAAATAGTACAGTTACTAAGGATACAGAAGACAGTATCAAATTATTTAATAACTGGCTTACCTTGAGCAAGTCTTTGGAAGAATATGAATTGCTAAAGTGTTTCAGTTGATGACAATTCAATAGCAGACTCCAGTTACCTCTAGTAGGTATAACTTGATAGTATCTCAGTCACTTTCAACAGCAGACTCCAGTTACCTCTAGTAGGTAGAACTTGATAGTATCTCAGTCACTTTCAACAGCAGACTCCAGTTACCTCTAGTAGGTAGAACTTGATAGTATCTCAGTCACTTTCAACAGCAGACTCCAGTTACCTCTAGTAGGTAGAACTTGATAGTATCTCAGTCACTTTCAACAGCAGACTCCAGTTACCTCTAGTAGGTAGAACTTGATAGTATCTCAGTCACTTTCAACAGCAGACCACTAAAGGCAGTACAAACATCTGAGAATGCTGGAAGAAAAATAAAAGATAAACAAAGTATGAGACAAATATCATGGATGCACTAGAACAAAGTCAATATGTTCTACTGCATATATTTAGGCTGAGAGACTAAAAGTGTTCAATAAAAGATAAGTATTATAGGTTGAAGTATGGATAGAGTAGATAATATGTAGTATAAAAGATAAAAGCTTACACTGAAGTTTGCATATGAATAAGCATTTAATGAATAACTGGCTCTGTGTTATAAGTAGCACATATTATTTGTCAATACTTTTCTAATGTACACATTTAGAAGTAGAAAATAAATGAATCCATGCCGGGCATACTTTTAACTACCTGGGAACATGTATTGGTCGTGATGGAAGTTAAGATTTTTTTTTTTTAAATCCAGAAGCACTTGAGCTTTCAGCTCTTCGGCTCGGTGTCATGGACATCGTAACCTTCAGTTCGGTACCACAAACACTGTAAATCTGGAAAACCTGTGGCTTTTCTGCCAGCCCGTGGAATTGAACCCGCAATCACAGGGATCTTGTCACCCGTAGTCCAACGTGTTACGAACACGCTGGATAGGCAGGTGATGGAAGTTAGATAAAGAAATTAAGTAGACTTGAAATGTCTGTAGCATCCATGCCAAGGCTAAAGATGATTGTAATATCAATTTTTCAGTGAAGATAAATTTGGATAAACCACCAGTAGGCTACTATTCATTCTTTTGTATGGATGTGAAAACTTATTTTTTTCTTATACTGCAGTTATATAGTTTATGTGTGGTTTCTATTCTTATCATCATCAAATAACTTGTCCTGAGCAGAACTTTGCCACCCCAACAGTCCTCCGAATTTCTCTCTCTCGTGGGCAAGATGTCTTGCCTCTGCAGCCGTCATGTTCAAACCATCAGTTCTTGTGAGGAAACAGCCTCATCATATACTTTGATAATCCCTTACTGCAGTAACATTTGTGTCCAACACTGGAGTCATAGGGTTGGTATTTGTATTTAATTATACATCACACATTTTGGTAGTCCTAGTACGTTTACTTTCACATTACATCCTGTGATGGTTGTAATATTTGCATATCTGGCACAAAATGTGTATATAAGTTACCTTATCATATGATGTCTATGTGTATTTTACATATTTACTAATTGTTTAGTGATGTTTTTTCTATGTTTTTTCGAATTTTAAGTTGACTCTTCAGTTGTCATAACGTTCAAATATATAATATGTATGTTGATCGAGAAGAATATGGTTTTTTAAACGTTCATTAGAACAAAACTTACTACACTAGACTACAGTGTTGCTGTAAGTGGTGTCTACAACAAACACGATCACTCATCATAGCACCATTATCAAATAGATACTTATAAAAACTTATAACTAAGTCTAAGAAGATAGTGACTCTCAGTGGTCGTGGCTCCACGTCAGCAGTCTGGCAACATTTAAACTATAACTATGTAATGCATATGAGTCTGCTGCTACACATTCTTAAACAATAACTTTCGATTCTCCGTAGAGTAAATTCTTTTTCCCCGTCTGTTGATCTACACGCCCTAGCAGTGATAGTGATATATCACATTCATAACTCACTCATAACAACAACAAAACTCGTTCGCCAGGTTGAAAGTTCCGTGACTCGAAGCATTAATATTCTACACACAAAAAAAAAACTATCAGCTACATAACTAAAAAGGTGAGTGTCAGGAGTTTAGTTCCAATGACTACACAGTATGAGAAGCACGGCACAAAGTCATCACTTCTAAACGTCAACATACCTGTTGCTTTCGTCTTCTAGTCAAGACGATATGATGGGGGTCACAGAGATTTGATGACGATTTCTGATGATCGACTGCTTGATTTCCTATCAATACGTACACTTTCAATAACAATAAATATATATGTTTCTAATGTTGATTTTATCAGAGTCAACATTAAGAATAATTTTTGTAACTTACATCTTAACTTTATGAAAATGAATACCTCCCTATAAATAATAAATAATACTTTTGTTAATTTGAAATATGTTTAAATATGTTTAAATACAATGAAAGGGCAAGATATCGTGCGGCTACATAACAATAGACAAAATTATTTCTCCAGAGTGGTTTCCCCTGCATAAGTTCCTATTTCATTGTCTTTGTCTATATATGAATCTTTCTTATAGTACAGACTTGTCTCTCATCAGTGGCAAAGATAGTGTTACGCTCCAACGTTGAGATCAGATGTAGAGAATCATCATAAAAAACCCTTTCCTGAGCAGAACTTTGTCACCTTAACAGTCCTTCGGAATGTATCCCTCTCATAGGCCAGATGTCCTACCTCTGCAGCCGTCATGCTCAAATCATGTTGGCAAAACACGTAATTACAAAGTACTGTAGTTTTACAAATTACAAAACAATGACAAAATATATGATTACAATTACAAAACAAATCATGTTACATCTTGAATCCATCTTCTCTGTCGTCATCCTCTTCTCTTTGCCGGGATACCTCTGTTCATGATGGTCTTTTTCAGCCTTTCGTGTCTCTTTATATGTCCAAAATACCTCAATTTTCTTACTTTTAGCATCAGCTAGTTTTCTTTGACTGTGAGTTCTTTCTATCTAGATCGATTTGTTCTCATATCTGTCCATGATATACGGAGGTCTCTTCTCTAACACTTATATTCTTCTTCTAACGCTCCATATCGATCACTTCTTAACCACTGTGCATGATTTGTATGTGGTCTGAGCCTAAGAGCGATTGTATGTTGTGCCAATTATGCGCCTACAAGTAGGCCAGAAATCCAATTTCTGTGCGATGTTTTTATTTACTAGGGTAGCTTCCTGGGGTCCACATCAGTCGCCTTTATGACATGCCTTGTAGGTCGCAGTGGTACTATTCTTTGCTTCCCTTATGGGCCCTGGCACCACACGGACGAATACTTATATTCAAAAACACACATATATATTTTTCAACTTCCTTGTTAAGTGTCCATGTTTCACACCCATATGTTGCCATCGGGAATATGCATGATCTTAGTATTCTGATCTTTGTTTTCCTATCAGTTCCACTCCATACTGTTTTAGTTGTTTAATTTTTTGTAAACCCATGTTTGTTTTTCTTTTCTTCTTTGTGTTCGTTCTTTACAACCAATTGTAATCACTCTTTGTGATATGTTTGATCTTTGCCAAGAACTGTATACGTTGCACATTGGTTTAGTAGGCCCTAAACGCATAGACTTCTACACGTTTAGGACACATGCATCCGATTTCAGCCAAACCTCCTTAGTCGCCTCTTACGACATGCATGGCAGGTAACAGCGGTTCTATTCTTTACACCCCAAATTTGTGAAGCGAGATATTCAAAACTGTTCCACATTTTCTACTTTCTCTCCGTTGATAAAATGTGGCTAAGTGGTTAAGCCCTTTGCCTTGTAAGTCGAAGGTTGTGAGTTCGAGTCCGGACCGCGCCATTCTGTTCACGAGTGCAGTTTTTCCAGAGACCCCTAGGATTGTTGCTGGAGCTACGGAGTTCGTGCTTTGTGCAATACTCTCAGCAGGTGGCGTGCCATTTCTGCTGAGAGGGACCGAGCCATATGGGTAAAACCCGGTGCAATGAAGTCAATCCTTCGCCTTTTAAACCCTTTTTAAATCTTTTGTCGTGTTTGTTTTATCAGTTGTTATTATTTTTGTTTTTGCTACATTGAGATATAGATTTGTTTTCGCTTTTCTTTAGTGAATATGTCAAGGAAATATAAGGAGGTTATGAAACATGAGGCTACTTGTATCGTATAAATGCATTCTCCATCACGCATATCACACTAGGTCACATATAGGACGATCTCATAGTCGTTCAATCTCCCTTAGAAGACGTCGAAATGTATGCTTGCTCATGGTTCCCGTGGTTCGGGTACGGAATAACAAAAGAATGTCCCTCTCATCCCTCTCATCTCTCTCTCTCTCTCTCTCTCTCTTTCTCGATCCCCGCCTAGACCACAGCCTGGCTCTAGCACAGGCCAGACAACTGGCCGGTATTCCCTGACCTAGATAAGAAAGGGATCTGGAAAATACAGATGTTTGATAGAACACTGCACGCTTTTTGCAATTTTACTCAATTCGGTGAGTCTATGGTTATTTGTTGGTGAAACATATTCATTATATTGATATTCCTTATTGTTAAACTTAACTTGTTGCATAATATGACTTCGAGTTAGCATTTTGTGTTGATTTTAAAATGAATTCGTCTATATACCAATACTGGAATGCAAGGTCACGTGGTGTAGTTGGGGTCTGATTTCCCATAATTCTTACCTGAGCCCGAAGGCCCAGTAGTTTATAGTTGCTCTGCCTAGACCAATGAACCAAATTTTCTCATAAATTCGGCTGTTGTTTTTAGGACTCCTCCGTACAGCTTCTCGAAGCTCTGTGTTATTAGGCCTGTTTCATTTCTCAAGCCAGCTAACAATTGGCAGTCTTGCAGTATGTGCTCTGCCGTCATGTCTGACTTTTCACAGTGGCACAGGCTAGTTGTGCCAATTTTAAATTTATTGAACATTTGGCCCGGTAGAAAACAAGCCAAGGAGATAATAAAGAAGTCTAAAATACAAGCATGGCAAGATTATGGCGAAACATTAAATTCAGACTACAAAAATTCAACAAGACATTTTTACAAGAAAATTAAAGCTATGCAGGAAAGACAAGAACAATATGACCCAACTGAAATTATTAACGATGAAAACGGCCAAGCTCTTAATGATCCAAAATGATAATGAACAGATGGCGACAATACTTTAGTGAACTTCTCAACCTTCAACAAGAGGACCAACCGAACACTCAAGAACTCACAGTAAATGTAACTTCAGAAGTAGAACCAAGCATAACACTATCAGAGATCAGAAATGCTGTAAATATGGCCCCACCTAATAAAACACCAGGCCCAGACAATATCCGGCCGACCTAATCAAAGCAACTAAAGAGGTAGGAATCAGCTGGCTCCATAGACTATTCAACCAAGTCTGGATCACACAAGAAACACCAGAAGATTGGAGGAATGCTACAATTGTTCCCATCTGGAAGAAGAAAGGTAGCAAGAGGGACTGTACAAAGTATAGAGGCATAGCGCTACTGAGCCACACTGGGAAAATATTCTGCAAAATACTTGAGAAAAGGCTCCGCCACATCATCGAGCCACAGCAATGACTCCCAAATGGGATTCAGGAAGAACAAAAGCTGTACAGACGCAATATTCGCCCTCAGACAGTTAGTAGAAAGGACTATCGAATCCGACAAACATTTACACGTTGCATTTGTAGATCAGGAAAAAGCGTTCGACCGCGTAGATAGGCACAAGTTGTGGAAAATACTAACAACCTATGGGGTTAATGAACACCTAATCAACCTTTGCAAGAACATTTATACTGACAGCCAATGTACGATTAGAACAAATACAGGATTATCAGAAAAGTTTCACGTAGGGTCAGGAGTAAGACAAGGCTGCGTACTATCCCCGCTGCTATTCATCACGTACATTGACCACATTTGTAAAATAGCTAACACCAGCGAAGGAAACAACCTCGGAGAACTCTTAAATGAATTTCTTTTGCAGACGATCAGGCAATCATATCAACAACAGAAGAACAGCTACAACAACACATCAACAGACTCCAGTTAACATGTAACGAATACAACATGAGAATTAACATCGACAAAACAGAAGTAATGACATTCGCCAGAGGGAAAACACTACCAACATCTCCATCGATAATCATCTACTAAATCAAGCAAAAGATTTCACATACCTGGGAGCATTTTTTCAGCAAATGGAAGAATAACTAATGAAATTCAACACAGATGCAACAAAGCAAACCAAATGATAGGGCAAATGGCGCCAATTTTAAGATGCAAACACGTCACCATGAACACAAAAGAGCAATGTTCAACACAATCTTTCTCCCACATTATGTTACCAGTGCCAAACCTGGACGCTGACAACAAACGATAGAAGAAAACTAGTCACAACAGAGATGAAGTGTCTACGCAGAATGCTGGGTGTAACAAGAAGAGACCGGTTGAGAAATGAAGACATCAGGAAAAAGTGGGTACAACATCAGTACTAGACTTCATCAAGAAACAACAAATTAAATGGTTCGGTCACGTAAGCAGATTACCATCAGACAGTGCACCCCAAATAGCAATGCTGCTCCGATACAATGGGTACAAAGCAAAAGGCCGGCCACGCAAAAGATGGACCTCAGAGATAACAGAGGCGACGAAAGAGACTATCTACGAAGCGCATACTAGGGCCCGTTTTAGAAATCTCTTCCTGACCTGACGCTGTGAGGCATACAGGATTCGAGAAAAAGAAAGAAAGAAAGAAAGGAGACGGAATATAGCAACTTGTTCGCTACGGAATAGACCATAGTACCCATCTCTGATGTTGTGTTGTGGATGGTCTTTCAACCACTTTTCTCTGTACTTCCAACCGATGGTTCTTTTGGCCTCCTCGTAGCTGATCTCGTGATGGGTGTCCCTCTCATCCAACAGGTTGAGTAACTGAACGATACCTCTCTCATACATCTTCAACTAACCGACGATCAATGCTGTTAATGCTAATGTGCCTGCACTTTCATTACTGCGAACATTTGCGTGGCCAAAACAGGTTATCTACAGGGTGGGCCCAAAAAAATGAGAACATCGTGTAAAAAGTAATACAATTACATCAAAATTGTTTTAACTGTATCCATAATAGTTTAAATTGTTTCCTCATTTACTCACTGACCTATTTAGCTATATGATGTTTTTATTTCGACAATTTCCGATCCAAATTTTTGATTTTTAATAGCGAAACACGTACAAACAAAGTACTATAGTTTTACAAAATTACAAGATTTTTAATATGCCAATTGTTTACATCTGCAGGTTTAAATTTGTTACCAAGAATGACAAAAATTACTGCAGAAAACCGTATTCTGATTAAATAAGTGGCGTCGATGCTTAGAAAAATTGAACATGATTTCTGATTAGCTAAATACTTGGCAAACAAAATTACGTGAAACGATATAATTAAATTTAAAAAAAACATTTCTAAATGACGAGTATGTTACGCGATGTTCTACTTTTTTTGGCCCACCCTGTATGTAAGCTTCATCTATTGTCTATTGTCTATTCCCAGGTGGAAGATGTAGTTGGCTGTCCACTCTGCCGTTAAGCGTAGAGATGGAAGCTTTAATTTGAGTTCTAGTGCCAGATGAGTCGCCATTGTTGTGTTGTATCCGTGTTTATGTAGTGTGGTCTTGATATTGTCTATCCATCTTTTTCTTGGTCTTCCCTTAGCTCTAGTACCCGATCTCTTTTATTGTATGCTGTCATTGGTGGTTGGTTGTATTTCATTCTCATTAAATGTCCAAACCACTGCATTTGTTGTCTTTCGATGTATTCGTGCATGAAGTTATGCCCACTCTGCTTCTGATGTCCTCATTTCGTAGTATGTCTTTCCTGGTGACTCCCACTGCCTTCCTCAAGTATTTTGTAATCTTCATGATTTATAGAAAGTCTCTATAGACTACATCCACGCCTCATGTCGCAAGCTGCTGTTTTCCGAGTATCACCAGCATTAAAACCCTTTAGCTGCTTAGGACGTATATATACGTTTTCCACATTCATTTCTAAAGACGTATTAACACGTCTGTTATTATCTCTCCTCTTTGGGCTAAGGACGTGTTAACACGTTATACATTGCTACTGTCATTGCTATAGGCGTACATTCACGTTTGTGACCTAGAAACAAAGAGTAGCTATTTTTAGCTCAGCCTTCAGAAAATATGTAGCAGAAGATTAATTATCATTGGGGATGAATGAAGATTGATAATAGGGACAATCTTCTGTAGCCCAGCAACTATCTGATGAACGAGAAAACAAAACTCCCGAGTGGTTACCAGGGCCCAAATTGAGGTGTAAAGAATAGAACTACTGCTACCTGCCACGCATGTTGTAAGAGGCGGCTAAGGAGGTTGGACGTGGGGCTAGCTACCCTCCACCGTAAAAAATACTAGATGGCTACAGAACGGAGAGCGAACCAAGTAAACGCTGGCTGAAACCGGACACATCGCCGAAGGATAAGCACCAGAGCTCCAAATGGCGCTGAAGATGTGACGTAAAACACACCAATGCTAAGGCTGCATGAATCAGATTTCAACATGAATAGAATCTATGGGGAGATCTGGTACATCAGTCTGGGCGTGATTGCAGAGAGAGAGAGAGAGAGAGAAGAAAGAGAAAGAGAGAGATACCAGTTTAGTGTGGTAGGATTGCTGTCATAGGAAAATTACTTTCAGCTTTTACAAGAGACATATACACACATGCACACGTACATATTATGGTACAGACATGAACATGCATGCACTCAAGATGGTACTTGACTTTCTATAGTAGTATTGTTCTCACACTCAAAAAAACACACGTCATATGTGACTGACGCACACTCAGAGATACACACGTCAGTTGTGACTGATGCACACTCAGAGATACACACGTCAGCTGTGACTGATGCACACTCAGAGATACACACGTCAGCTGTGACTGACGCACACCAGAGATAACACGTCGTGTGACTAACCCACACTCAGAGATACACACGTCAACTGTCACTGACGCACACACTCAAGATGAGATATGTACTCAAGTCTTTCACATTGAAAGATGTCAGAACATGATTTATTATTGTCATACATTTGGAAACACATGTGACCGGAAACAATATATATATATATCATACAATTCACATAGAACATTAGAACAATAGAACATTAGAACAATAGAGGTAAGTAATATGTACGGAAGTAACACACATGTGGTGTCGAAGAGGTGGTGGTGGGGGGGGTGGGAGGGGGCGAGACATTAGGAAAACCTGGGAAAATGAGGTCCACCCTCCGCCTGTAGAGTCTTTTAACTCTATATCTCTAGCATTGACCACTATAGTGACATACACGCAAGCATCACTCACAACATCTACCACTATAGTGGTGTACAAGCAAGCATTAGGCACAACACCATCCACTATAATAGTGTACAAGCAAGCATCAATCACAACATCTACCACTATAGTGGTGTACACGCAAGCATCAATCACAACATCTACCACTATAGTGGTGTACACGCAAGCATCACTCACAACATCTACCACTATAGTGGTGTACAAGCAACATTAGGCTACAACACCATCCACTATATAGTGTACAAGCAAGCATCAATCACAACATCTACTACTATAGTGGTGTACACGCAAGCATCAATCACAACATCTACCACTATAGTGGTGTACACGCAAGCATCAATCACAACATCTACACTATAGGGTGTACACGCAAGCATCAATCACAACATCTACCACTATAGTGGTGTACACGCAAGCATCAATCACAACATCTACCACTATAGTGGTGTACACGCAAGCATCAATCGCAACATCTACCACTATAGTGGTGTACACGCAAGCATCAATCGCAACACCAGCCACTATAGTGGTGTACACGCAAGCATCAATCACAACATCTACCACTATAGTGGTGTACACGCAAGCATCAATCGCAACACCAGCCACTATAGTGGTGTACACGCAAGCATCAATCGCAACACCAGCCACTATAGTGGTGTACACGCAAGCATCAATCGCAACACCAGCCAGTATAGTGGTTTTAATCATAGACCACCTTCTTTCTCTTTCTACTCAACCTTCCAAGATTAATCCCAGTTGTCATTATTACAAGAAGTGTATTACACTAACTAATATGATTGTGTGATTGTATGATTGTGTGATTGTATGATTGTATGTGAATGTGATACCTACTCTACAACAATATCAACATTAACCGTCTGTTGTGAGGTAAATTTATGATATCATTCAAGAATTGTGGTGAGAGCTCAGCAACATTCACATGGTATGGAAGGAGTGAAACAAACATGTGATATACAAATATGATGGACGAATGTGATGTACATATGCGATCATGATAAACAATGACAATCAATATGGCGACCATAGCATTTGTTACAGAAGTATGTATTTTGGCTCTGCAAAAATTAAATGAGCTTCAAAACATTCTACTTCTTCTGCATTCTCGCTAGATTGGGATTTCAGATTCTCTAATAAAGGCAGCCATCTGCCTCAGATTATCAGCCACGTCATACAGTTTGTCTTGGACAAACACTCTCACTAGATTGGGATTTCAGATTCTCTAATAAAGGCAGCCATCTGCCTCAGATTGTCAACACGTCATACAGTTTGTCTTGGACAAACACTCACTAGATTGGGATTTCAGATTCTCTAATAAAGGCAGCCATCTGCCTCAGATTATCAGCCATGTCATACAGTTTGTCTTGGACAAACACTCTACAGATTGGGATTTCAGATTCTTCAATAAGGCAGCCATCTGCCTCAGATTGTCAAAGTCATACAGTTTGTCTTGGACAAACACTCTCCTAGATTGGGATTTCAGATTCTCTAATAAAGGCAGCCATCTGCCTCAGATTGTCAGCCACGTCATACAGTTTGTCTTGGACAAACACTCTCACTAGATTGGGATTTCAGATTCTCTAATAAAGGCAGCCATCTGCCTCAGATTGTCAGCCACGTCATACAGTTTGTCTTGGACAAACACTCTCACTAGATTGGGATTTCAGATTCTCTAATAAAGGCAGCCATCTGCCTCAGATTATCAACCACGTCCTACAGTTTGTCTTGGACAAACATCTCACTAGATTGGGATTTCAGATTCTCTAATAAAGGCAGCCATCTGCCTCAGATTGTCAACCACGTCATACAGTTTGTCTTGGACAAACACTCTCACTAGATTGGGATTTCAGATTCTCTAATAAAGGCAGCCATCTGCCTCAGATTATCAGCCACGTCATACAGTTTGTCTTGGACAAACACTCTCACTAGATTGGGATTTCAGATTCTCTAATAAAGGCAGCCATCTGCCTCAGATTGTCAACACGTCATACAGTTTGTCTTGGACAAACACTCTACTAGATTGGGATTTCAGATTCTCTAATAAAGGCAGCCATCTGCCTCAGATTGTCAGCCACGTCATACAGTTTGTCTTGGACAAACACTCTCACTAGATTGGGATTTCAGATTCTCTAATAAAGGCAGCCATCTGCCTCAGATTGTCAGCCACGTCATACAGTTTGTCTTGGACAAACACTCTCACTAGATTGAGATTTCAGATTCTCTAATAAAGGCAGCCATCTGCCTCAGATTGTCAGCCACGTCATACAGTTTGTCTTGGACAAACACTCTCACTAGATTGGGATTTCAGATTCTCTAATAAAGGCAGCCATCTGCCTCAGATTGTCAGCCACGTCATACAGTTTGTCTTGGACAAACACTCTCACTAGATTGGGATTTCAGATTCTCTAATAAAGGCAGCCATCTGCCTCAGATTGTCAGCCACGTCATACAGTTTGTCTTGGACCCTCAACAGACAAACTATGAGGAACTGGTGAAGACCTCAAGCGCACCGCCCTGTTTATGACACATACCGGAGTAGTCACATAGCAAAAGTTGATCGCAGAAGAAGAAGAAGTCTTGGACTCTGCTATAAGTAACTAAAACATTCTAAACAAAAAAGAATTCTTCAAACGCTCCACATCAACCACTTGTTATACCACTCTTGTGGTTTGTATGTGATCTGAGCCTAAGAGCGATTGTACATTGTGCCAGTTATACGCCTACAAGTAGGCCAGCACATCCGATTTCTGCGATGCTTTTATTTACTAGGTAGCTTTCCTAGACCCCTACCCCAGTCGTCTTTATGACATCCCTTGTAGATCGCAGTAGTACTATTCTTTGCTCCCCTTTGCATACTCCGGCAACACACAGGCATAAAAGGAATTGATGCAAAGACTTACTTTTATTTTTAAGAGCATGTATTTGTCCCATAGCAGCGTATGGCGTTGAGGCATGGAATATTGATAAAACAATCAAGAAATTGATTAGTTCCTTTGAATGCAAGCGCTACAGAAGAATAGACGTACTGAGAATACCATGGACAGAACAAATTCACAAATATGACCATTTTGTAACAGCTTCAAAGTAAAGAGAAGTGGTTTGCCGAGTGGTTACGGGTCCCAAATTTGGGGTGTAAAGAATAGCACCACTGTTATCTGCCACGCATGTCGTAAGACGCGACTAAGGAGGTTTGGCTGAAATCGATGCACGTGTCCTAAACGTGTAGAAGTCTATGTGTTTAGGGGCCTACCAAACCAATGTGCAACGTATACATGTTCTTGGCAAAGATCAAACATATCACAAAGAGTGATTAAAATTGGTTGTAAAGAACGAACGCACAGAAGAAGAAGAAGAAAAAAGTCGTTGATAAATAATTTAAAAACGAGGAAAATGAAATATGTTAGACATATAAAACAACATGATTCTCTGACGACAGAGGATAAGTTGATTGCAAGATGTCACAGACAAACTGAGTGTGACTGCGGCAGGTGACGGAGGAGAAGTTGATTGACAGATGGCAGAGGAGAAGTTGATTGCAAGATGGCGGAGAAATGATGCAGATGACTCGACAAACTAGTTGACTGCAAGAGGGAGAGAGTTGATTGCAAGATGTCATAGGAAAACTAAGTGTGACTGCAGCAGGCGACGGGGATGATTGCAAGATGTCATAACATAAGCAAACTGAGTGTGACTGCGGCAGGCGACCGGCAACGTACACAGGACAGCGATGAGTTCAGAGCTGCTGTCATGGGATCAAAGTTCAGACAGAGACAAGATAGATGAGGATGATGGCAGAAGGAAAGAGAAATATGGTCAAGTGAAAAAATAGAACATTGACTCATAATTTGAGATAATTGATGCATGAGAACAGAAAATATGAGGAATGAATGAATGAAAATGACTAAAAGAGATGAGGAATGATGGATAATGAAGGTAAAACATGAGGAAAAATTATGAACACAAGACGATGAGGATATGTGCAAGGATGTGGATGTATGGATGACACAATGCAGTAGATGAGATTGTTGGTGAAGGTTAGATGATAGAATGATGGGTATGTAAGAGTGAGTGAGTATGATGAAGCGATGCAAAATGGGTGAGTTAGATGAGATGATCTGATGAAGATTGGAGTGAGATGATGAAATGATGGGTATATGACAAGATAGATGAGTTATGATGCAATGAGGATTCAAGATTTGTTGGAGTATGATGACATGTATGATATAAGAGTTGTGAATGATGCAATGTGTGATAGTCAAGAGTGGTGAAGTATGATGAAATCGCGATGAAGATTGTTGAGAGATGACACAATGTGGCGATGAAGGATGTTGGAGATGAGGATGAAACGTCTGTATATTCAAGATTGTGTGAGTTTATGATGGCATGTGAAGGATAAGAGATGGTGAGTATGATGAAGACAACGATGAGGATATGGCTAAGATAGTGGTGAGGATGATGACAATGAGTATATTCAAGATGATTGGATGAGTTATGATGACAAATCGTCGATATCAAGAGATGAGGATGATGGCAAAGCGTACAAGAGAGTGAGTGATGATACAACTGAAGGTAAGCAAGATTGATGAGATGATGGCAACGCTGTATAAACAAGATTGATGAGAGATGTGTATGAAGAACAAATGAGAATGATGCGATGAAGTTGACGAAGATGAGAATGATGGCGATGAAGGAAAAGAGATGAAATGATGGACAATAAGATAAAATGAGATGAGTGGCTGAGACAATGGGATGATGGGATGAAGGATAAGAGATTGGGAATATGGATTTGGGGATGAAGGATAAGAGAGATGAAATGATCGATGAAGGACAAGAGAGATGAGGATCGATGGCATGAAGGACAAGAGAGCAAATGTCAAGTGAAAAACAGAACATTTTAAACTCATTAATTTGAATAAATTGATGCATTGAGATTTAACAGAACATGACTGGAATAATGAATGAAACGACTGGAATAATGAATGACACATGACTGAAATAATGAATGAAATATGAATGGAATAATGAATGGCACATGACTGGAATAATGAATGAAACATGACTGGAATAATGAATGAAACATGAATGGAATAATTATCACACAATCCGTGGGTATATGTCAAGATTGTTGGTGAGTTTATGATGACACAATCCGTCTGTATATTTCAAGATTGTTGGTGAGTTTACGATGACATAATCCTGTGTATATGTCAAGATTGTTGGTGAGTTTATGATGACACAATCCGTGGGTATATGTCAAGATTGTTGGTGAGTTTATGATGACACAATCCGTTGTATATCAAGATTGTTGGTGAGTTTATGATGACACAATCCGTGGGTATATGTCAAGATTGTTGGTGAGTTTATGATGACACAATCCGTGGTATATTCAAGATTGTTGGTGAGTTTATGATGACACAATCCGTGGGTATATTTCAAGATTGTTGGTGAGTTTATGATGACACAATCCGTGGGTATATGTCAAGATTGTTGGTGAGTTTATGATGACACAATCCGTCTGTATATGTCAAGATTGTTGGTGAGTTTATGATGACACAATCCGTGGGTATATGTCAAGATTGTTGGTGAGTTTATGATGACACAATCCGTCTGTATATTTCAAGATTGTTGGTGAGTTTATGATGACACAATCCGTCTGTATATGTCAAGATTGTTGGTGAGTTTATGATGACACAATCCGTGGTATATGCAAGATTGTTGGTGAGTTTATGATGACACAATCCGTGGGTATATGTCAAGATTGTTGGTGAGTTTATGATGACACAATCCGTCTGTATATTTCAAGATTGTTGGTGAGTTTATGATGACACAATCCGTCTGTATATGTCAAGATTGTTGGTGAGTTTATGATAACACAATCCCTGGGTATATGTCAAGATTGTTAGTGAGTTTATGATGACACAATCCGTCTGTATATGTCAAGATTGTTGGTGAGTTTATTATGACACAATCCGTCAGTATATATCAAGATTATGGGTTATCATAACATGTTGACATATTTATCACAGATAATGTTGAGAACTAACAATAGTACCGTTATAATATGACAATATCACAATTATAATATGACGATGTCCAGTGGCGGCTCGTGACCATTTTTGCTGGTGGGGCCAGACACATATTTTGGGGAAAATCATGGATTTGGCTTGTTATTTTTTAATTTATAAAATAATAAATACACGTTACACATTATTTTTGGTGGGGTCCGGCCCCACTGGTCCTTAATGACGAGCCACCTCTGACGATGTCACATTTGATTATTTTACATGTCAAGAAAAAACTAGTGCTCCCAAAAAATGGCGTACTTCTGACGTATATATGTTATAGTGGTTGGGGTCAAAGTTGAGTGTACAAATGTGTATGATACAAATCTAAATAGTGCGGAGACAAAGGCAGTGATCTGGGTTCTGGAAGAACTGCAGAAGGCATTGTCTGTTTATGAGTAGTCTCTCCTATCTCCATGGCCTGCTGCAAAGCTTGCCTAATCTCGTGCCTCACTCCTGCTAATAATTCTGCTTTCATGCAGTCAAAGTCTAACGAGGTCAAAGTCATAGATTTTGCAGTATCTTCTCCATCATTAGAAGTATTCAGAGAACCACGCCCATCCTGTTGTAGTGGGGGTACTAGTGTATTCCGCCCTTCAGACATTGTTCTCTCATTAAAATTAGATTTATAGGCGTGGCTAGGTGATAGACCGTTGGTGGGCGTCACTGAAGGTGGTACTGGTGATAAACGACTGAATGTATGATGTAGATCCCGCCGTAAACTGTCCATGTGACCTGTCGTTCTGACAACTTCTCGTTTTCTGTCTTCACGCAGCTCAAATCTGTCAACAAATCACAATAATAAATATCAACAATGATAAATATTAACAACAATGATAAGTATCAACAACAATGATAAATATCAACAATAATGATAATATCAACGAATAAATATCAACAACAATAATAAATATCAACAACAATGATAAATATCAACAACAATAATAAATATCAACAACAATAATAAATATCAACAACAATGATAATATCAACAATAATAAATATCAACAACAATGATAAATATCAACAACAATAATAAATATCAACAACATATAAATCAAAATATATTCAACAAAATAATAAATATATTCAATCAAAATAAACAAGACTGTACAAAATTAAACACACACAACACAAACAGAGGCAGACATACACACAGCAAACACAAACAAGGCAGACATACACACAGCAAACACAAACAAGGCAGACATACACACCACAAACAGGCAGACATACACACAGCAAACACAAGAGGCAGACATCACACAGCAACACAAACAAAGCAGACATACACAGCAAACACAAACAAGCAGACATAACAGCAAACAAGAGGCAGACATACACACAGCAAACACAAAGCAAGGCAGACATACACAGCAAACAAAACAAGGCAGACATACACACAGCAAACACAAACAGAGGCAGACATACACACAGCAAACACAAACAAGGCAGACATACACACAGCAAACACAAACGAGGCAGACATACACACAGCAAACACAAACGAGGTAGACATACACACAGCAAACACAAACGAGGCAGGCATACACACAGCAAACACAAACGAGGCAGGCATACACAGCAACACAAACAAGGCAGACATATGTAGAGTGAACATAAACAAGACAAACATATGTACAGCATTAGCAAGGTAAACATCAACAAAAATGTAAACATACATGAGCAAGAGAACTCTGTCATACCATTGTCACTTTGTCACTGTCTCTATCATACCAGTGTCACTTTGTCACTGTCTCTATCATACAAGTGTCACTCTAGTTAACTACATGTACAGTATACACCCAGTCCCAACTACAATAATATATCTAGTCCCAACTACAATAATATATCTAGTCCCAACTACAATAATATATCCAGTCCCAACTACAATAGTATATCAAGTCCCAACTACAATAATATATCCAGTCCCAACTACAATAGTATATCAAGTCCCAACTACAATAGTATATCAAGTCCCAACTACAATAATATATCCAGTCCCAACTACATAGTATATCAGTCCAACTACAATAGATATCCAGTCCCAACTACAATAGTATATCAGTCCCAACTACAATAGTATGTCCAGTCCCAACTACAATAGTAAATCCAGTCCCAACTACAATAGTATATCCAGTCCCAACTACAATAGTACATCCAGTCCCAACTACAATAGTATATCCAGTCCCAACTACAATAGTATATCCAGTCCCAACTACAATAATATATCCAGTCCCAACTACAATAGTATATCCAGTCCCAACTACAATAGGTATATCAGTCCCAACTACAATAGTATATCCAGTCCCACTACAATAGTATATCCAGTCCCAACTACAATAGTATGTCCAGTCCCAACTACAATAGTATGTCCAGTCCCAACTACAATAGTATATCCAGTCCCAACTACAATAGTATATCCAGTCCCAACTACAATAGTACATCCAGTCCCAACTACAATAGTATGTCCAGTCCCAACTACAATAGTAAATCCAGTCCCAACTACAATAGTATATCCAGTCCCAACTACAAAAGTATATCCAGTCCAACTACAATGGTATATCAGTCCCAACTACAATAATAGTGCAGTCCCAACTACAAGAGTATATCACCCAACTACAATAGTACATCCAGTCCCAACTACAAAGTATGATCTAGTCCCAACTACAATAGAGCATACCAGCCAACAAAAATGAGTAACTAGTCCACAAACACAATAGATACTAGTCAACAGCAAATAAGTCAGCAACTACAAGCATTGCTAAGTCCAAACAGCAGACATACAACATCAGTCCCAACTACAAGCAGTATATCACAGCAACTACAAAGGTCATGCAGTCCCACATACAAGTAATCTAGTCAACTACAATAGTATACAGCCAACAACAGATGTATCACAGTCAACTACAATGAGGAGGTACCAGTCCCAACACAATGTGAGTACATCAAAGCCCCAAAACATATACAGCATTATCAGTCCCAACTCAAAATAATCAGTCCAACTACATGAGATATCCAGTCCAACTACAATAATAATCAGTCCAACTACAATAATCATCAGTCCTCCTATCAACAAGTTATCCAGTCCCAACTACATTAATATATCCAGTCCCAACTACAATAGTATATCCAGTCCCAACTACAATAGTAATTCCAGTCCCAACTACAATAGTATATCCAGTCCCAACTACAATAGTATATCCAGTCCCAACTACAATAGTATATCCAGTCCCAACTACAATAGTATATCCAGTCCCAACTACAATAGTATATCCAGTCCCAACTACAATATATATCCAGTCCCAACTACAATAGTATATCCAGTCCCAACTACAATAGTATATCCAGTCCCAACTACAATAAGTATATCAGTCCCAACTACAATAGTATATCCAGTCCCAACTACAATAGTATATCCAGTCCCAACTACAATAGTATATCCAGTCCCAACTACAATAGTAATCATCCCAACTACAATAATATATCCAGTCCCAACTACAATAGTACATCCAGTCCCAACTACAATAATACATCCAGTCCCAACTACAATAGTATATCCAGTCCCAACTACAATAATATATCCAGTCCCAACTACAATAGTATATCCAGTCCCAACTACAATAGTATATCCAGTCCCAACTACAATAGTATATCCAGTCCCAACTACAATAGTATATCCAGTCCCAACTACAATAGTATTTCCAGTCCCAACTACAATAGTACATCCAGTCCCAACTACAATAATAAATCCAGTCCCAACTACAATAGTATATCCAGTCCCAACTACAATAATATATCCAGTCCCAACTACAATAGTATATCCAGTCCCAACTACAATAGTATATCCAGTCCCAACTACAATAGTATATCCAGTCCCAACTACAATAGTATATCCAGTCCCAACTACAATATACTCCAGTCCCAACTACAATAGTATATCCAGTCCCAACTACAATAATATATCCAGTCCCAACTACAATAGTATATCCAGTCCCTCAACTTATCACAATAGTATATCCAGTCCCAACTACAATAGTATATCCAGTCCCAACTACAATAGTACATCCAGTCCCAACTACAATAGTACATCCAGTCCCAACTACAATAATAAATCCAGTCCCAACTACAATAATATATCCAGTCCCAACTACAATAATATATCCAGTCCCAACTACAATATTATATCCAGTCCCAACTACAATAGTATATCCAGTCCCAACTACAATAGTATATCCAGTCCCAACTACAATAGTATATCCAGTCCCAACTACAATAGTATATCCAGTCCCAACTACAATAATATATCAAGTCCCAACTACAATAATACATCCAGTCCCAACTACAATAATACATCCAGTCCCAACTACAATAATATATCCAGTCCCAACTACAATAGTATATCCAGTCCCAGCTACAATAGTAATCCAGTCCCATACTCCAGTCCCAACTACATATATATCCAGTCCCAACTACAATAGTATATCCAGTCCCAACTACAATATACATCCAGTCCCAACTACAATAGTACATCCAGTCCCAACACATACACAGTACTACATCCAGTCCCAACTACAATAGTATATCCAGTCCCAACTACAATAGTATATCCAGTCCCAACTACAATAATATATCCAGTCCCAACTACAATAGTATATCCAGTCCCAACTCACAATATATCCAGTCCCAACTACAATAGTAATCCAGTCCCAACTACAATAGTACTTCCAGTCCCAACTACAATAGTATATCCAGTCCCAACTACAATAGTATATCCAGTCCCAACTACAATAATATATCCAGTCCCAACTACAATAATATATCCAGTCCCAACTACAATAATATATCCAGTCCCAACTACAATAGTATATCCAGTCCCAACTACAATAGTATCTCCAGTCCCAACTACAATAGTACATCCAGTCCCAACTACAATAGTATATCCAGTCCCAACTACAATAATATATCCAGTCCCAACTACAATAATATATCCAGTCCCAACTACAATAGTATATCAAGTCCCAACTACAATAGTATATCCAGTCCCAACTACAATATATATCCAGTCCCAACTACAATAGTATATCCAGTCCCAACTACAATAGTATATCCAGTCCCAACTACAATAATCCAGTCCCAACTACAATAGTATATCCAGTCCCAACTACAATAGTACATCCAGTCCCAACTACAATAGTATATCCAGTCCCAACTACAATAATATATCCAGTCCCAACTACAATAGTATATCCAGTCCCAACTACAATAGTACATCCAGTCCCAACTACAATAATATATCCAGTCCCAACTACAATAGTATATCCAGTCCCAACTACAATAATATATCCAGTCCCAACTACAATATTAAATCCAGTCCCAACTACAATAGTATATCCAGTCCCAACTACAAATATTTCATCCCAACTACAATAGTATATCCAGTCCCAACTGCAATAGTAATTCCAGTCCCAACTGATAATACATATATTATCAGAAACAAGCTCAAACAGTCATAGAAGTCTATCATGAAACATATAGAGTTCTATCAGAAAACATATAGATCTATCAGAAACATATAGTCTATCAGAAACATATAGAGTCTATCAGAAACATAGAGTCTATCAGAAACATAGAGTCTACCAGGAAAGCACTGACCTTAAACTTGAGATATCTTGTTTGATCTCTAGTAGGTCATCCTCGTTGACATTGCCCAGTCTTGACTGTTTCTTGGACTGATGTATGTACCTACATATCAGACGTCTCAACACCTCCTGGATATAAACATGTTGAGTAGATGTAATCATATGCAAACAGAAGCACTCAACATGTTGGGTAAATGTTGTGACTTACCAACAAAAGCATAAACTACACTAAAGAGATGCTAAAAAGTGTCAGTAGAAACTACAAAAAGTAAAACATAAGACAGACAGAAACATAAGACAAACAGAAACATAAGACAGACAGAAACATAAGACAGACAGAAACATAAGACAGACAGAAACATAAGATAGACAGAAACATAAGACAGACAGAAACATAAGACAGACAGAAACATAAGACAGACAGAAACATAAGACAGACAGAAACATAAGAAAGACATAAACATAAGACAGACAGAAACATAAGACAAAGAAACACAAGACAGACAGAAATCCAAGACAGACAAAACATAAGACAAACATAAGACAAACAGAAACATAAGACACACAGAAACATAAGACAGACAGAAACACAAGACAGACAGAAACATAAGACAGACAGAAACATAAGACAGACATAAACATAAGACAGACAGAAACATAAGACAGACAGAAACATAAGAAAGACATAAACATAAGACAGACAGAAACATAAGACAGACAGAAACACAAGACAGACAGAAACATAAGACAGACAGAAACATAAGAAAGACAGAAACATAAGACAGACAGAAACATAAGACAGACAGAAACATAAGACAGACAGAAACATAAGACAGACAGAAACATAAGACAGACAGAAACATAAGACAGACAGAAACATAAGACAGACAGAAACACAAGACAGACGAAACATAGACAGTCCAAACATAGAAAGAATAAACATAAGATAGACAGAAAATTAAGACGCAGAAACAAGACAGAAGAAACACAAGATATGCATAAAATAAGACAACATAAGACAACAAAACATAAGACACACAGCATAAGAGACAGAAAGTCATAGAAACATACAAAAAGAAAACATAAGAAGACAGAAACATAAGACACACAGAAACATAAGACAGACAGAAACACAAGACAGACAGAAACATAAGAAGACAAAACATAAGAAGACAAAACATAAGACAGACAGAAACAAAGACAGACAGAAACACAAGACAGACAGAAAACGATAAGACAGAAACATAAGACACACAGAAACATAAGACAGACATAAACATAGACACACAGAAACATAAGACAGACAGAAACACAAGACAGACAGAAACATAAGACAGACAGAAACATAAGAAAGACATAAACATAAGACAGACAGAAACATAAGACAGACAGAAACATAAGACAGACAGAAACACAAGACAGACAAAACATAAGACAAACATAAGACAGACAGAAACATAAGACACACAGAAACATAAGACAAACAGAAACATAAGACAGACAAAAACATTAGAAAGGCAAACACAAGACAAACAGAAATGTGTAGCAACAATGAAATGAAGAAGGAGTAATGTGAATGAGATGGAGAAATGTGAAGTCAAGAACAACAATAATAAGTACATAGGGAACAATAGAATCTACAAGTTAATATACCAAAGAAAGCTAAACCTAACAGATATAAATGACTCAGAATAAACTAAAACAAAAACTAAAAAACTAAATAGATATATACCAAAATAGACTAAAGAAAGCTAAACTAAATAGATATATACCAAAATAGACTAAAGAAAGCTAAACTAAATAGATGTCCCAGAATCGGGGAAGAATGGATCCCAACAGATGGTAGCATGATGAACTATCTCAACGTTATCATTACTCTTGGAAGAGAATGTAGAGATTGGGGCAACATGAAGGTGATCTAGCAGTAGCAGCTGATAGAGGATAATGGAAGGGATGATGATGTTGTTATATATAATGATGGGTGCGTGGTGCATCGTAGTTAGATGTCAGGCTGGGGTTTCTTGGTTAATATGCATGGTAGAGTTGTTGCAGAGCGAAGTGCAGAGTACAGGACAACTACTTCTAGTATGAGGATGGAGGGTGAAACTATTATTGCTGCCCTCCATTGGCTCTCTGGAACTCCATTTACTGGGGCCGTTGTTTTATCATTCGATGCTTCACAAGATCCAGAAGGGCAGGTTTCGGTATGAGTGGATATCGTCTATAGAAGTTTCTAACCTCCAGAGGCTTACGTGGATACACTGTCCTGGGCATGCGGGTGTTTGCAAGAATGAGAGAGCGGACAGGCTTGCATCAACAGCATCGATTGTTGGGGAGTTGAAGATGGATAATGGGGATATTCTTCACTCTTCGCACTGTCTGTTGGATGAGGACACTAAAATAGATATTGAATCGATCCAGCAATTTCAGCAGTTTGGAGTTACCCGTTGTACAAGTAGAGCTGGATGCCTGAGAGGCAGAGTGAGGTGTGTGTTTAACCAGCAAGAGACGGGAACCATCAGTATTCTTTGATATATGTTGGGGGGAGATCGAACACCTATGGGTCTGCCCGGAGTGCAATGACGTCAGTTTAGTAACCAATAACAAAGTCCCAGAATAGACTATCAGGATAAGCATTCTTTCATCTGCAGACAACACTGCACTACAATCTGTTATGTTATTTATTAATGATCGACGTCATACATTGGGCATTCCTTCGTGCTGTCCTCCGTTGCAGCAGCCATCCCAAGTCCATTTGCTCATCCTGAGAAGTGATTATATCTTCTCTTCACAAGACACACTGTCTATGCCAAACTAACACTAATCTCGAACTCGTTCCAGTGTCTGAACCCCATGTCACACAATTGAACATACATAAACTTGTTCTCATCAATCAATGATATATACCAGGGACATGGTTGGTTGCATAGCAACTGCGCTTGTACACAATCTTTAGATGGGGGTCTTTGTGCCTAAGTACCTATGCACCTTAGCCTTGCGTTCCAAAGGAAGGATTTTAAAGCCGAAGGATTGACTTCATTGCACCGGATTTGACCCCATATGGCTCACCAATGACACAGAAATGGCACACCACCTGCCGAAAGTATTGCACAAAGCACGAACTCCGTAGCTCCAGCAATTCTTCTTCTTCTTTGTGTTCGTTCTTTACGATCAATTCAATCACTCTTTATGACATGTTTGATCTTTGCCAAGAACGTGTATACATTGCACATTGCTTTGGTAGGCCCCTAAACGCATAGACTTCTACACGCTTAGGACACATGCATCTGATTTCAGCCAAACCTCCTTAGTCGCCTCTTATGACATGCGTGGCAGGTAACAGTAGTTCTATTCTTTACACCCCAAATTTGGCCACCAGTAACCACTCGGGCAGGAGCTATGAGAATGATTGATCAGTTGATTGATTGAGTAACTTGAAGTTTTGTAAACTCACCTGGTACTGCTGGGCAGAGTCACGTGGTGTGTGGGACCCATCTACCTGATGGATGCTGACATGCCCATCATAGTTAGGTCTCTGTATGAATTCAAGTTCATTTTGATATGTTAGCCATGCCATTCATTACATAATGAGCGTAACTAGAGAAACACAGAGAAAATGGAGAAGAGGATGAGAGAGGAATTGCATAGACAAAGTACAACAGCGTGCAGCTTAATATCCGTTCATACAGCATGGATAGTGCAGCAAATCATCCACAGCATGGATAGTGCGGCTAATATCCATCCACAGATGGATAGTGACATTACCGTTCATAGCATGGATAGTAGCATATCCCTCATCAGCATGGATAGTGCAGCAATTATCCAGTTCATTTGCATGGATGTGCAGCTATTATCGTCCATACAGCATGGATAAGTGCAGCAATATCCATCCAAAGCATGGATATGCAGCAATTATCCGTTCATACAGCATGGAATTGCAGCAATTATCCGTTCAACAGCGAATAGTGCAGCTTAATTATCCGTCCATACAGCATGGATAGTGCAGCTTAATTATCCGTTCATACAGCATGAATAGTGCAGCTTAATTATCCGTCCATACAGCATGGATAGTGCAGCTTAATTAGCCGTCCATACAGCATGGATAGTGCAGCTTAATTATCCGTCCATACAGCATGGATAGTGCATCTTAATTATCCGTTCATACAGCATGAATAGTGCAGCTTAATTATCCGTCCATACAGCATGGATAGTGCAGCTTAATTATCCGTCCATACAGCATAGATAGTGCAGCTTAATTATCCGTCCATACAGCATGGATAGTGCAGCTTAATTATCCGTCCATACAGCATGGATATCTGGTTCATTAGCATGTCAAAAGTATCATTTATCAACATCAGCGTTTTTCAAACTGTGGTCGGCGGACCCTTAGAGTCCACAAGGTACTCACAATGGATCCTCAAGTGCTTGAAAAAATATTATGATCTTTGACATTTCATACAAGAAAATATAAATTTAAAAAACATGTATTTTTTTCCCTGATCCAGAAGCACTTGAACTTTTCAGCTCTTCGGCTCGGTGTCATGGACATCGTAATCCTTCGGTTCGGTGCCACGAACACCGTAAATCTGGGGAATCTGTGGCTTTTTCTGCCATCCCGCGGAATTGAACCCGCACACACGAGGATAGCCACTCTGAGTCAACGTGCTACGAACACGCTGGGCAGACGAGCTAAAAACATGTATAAAAACAGTGGTAAACTAGTTCTGATGTGAAACCAAAGGACACGAAGAAGATCCTAAATGTCTGACATGACAATATGAAAGATCATTTAAAGTTTCCCTCAGTCTGAGAACATTGTTTACTATTATAACACAAAGATAATTCATTCCTGTCCATTTTCAAATATAGACAAGTTTGGGGTCCACGGTTGCAAAATGTATTTAGAATGGGGTCTGTGGTAATGCAAAGTTTGGGAACCGCTCATCTACATAATTATATGTTAATATTAGACTTAATCATATGTTATTTGATCTCTTTCTTCACCACCAATTGCATTGTATGTACTACAACAACCAATCAAATGTGTAAATAAGAAGCAATCATAGTTATAGTTTAATTATAGCAACTAATCAAATGTGCAGAAATGAGCCAATCATAGTTATAGGTTAATTTTAGCAACTAATCAAATGTGTAGAAATGAGCCAATCATAGTTATAGGTTAATTATAGCAACCAATAAAATGTATGGAAATGAGCCAAGCATACTTAAAGATTAATTATGCAACCAATCAAATTTGCAGAAATGAGCCAATCATACTTATAGGTTACTTTTAGCAACTAATCAAATGTGCAGAAATGAGCCAAGCATACTTAAAGGTTAATTATCACAATCAAATTTGCAGAAATGAGCCAAGATACTTATAGGTTACTAGTAACCAATCAAATGTGCAGAAATAAGATAAGCATACTTATAGGTTAATTATAGCAACCAATCAAATGTATGGAAATGAGCGAATCATACTTACAGTTTCATCACCAACGACATTAAGAGCATGACGACTTTTGGTAGTCTGGAGAATGAGAAAGAAAATAAGTTTAGCAATAACAAAAACAATAAAAACAAATGATATGGATATCAGGAGAAATATAGGCTTGACAATTCTTCTTCTTCTTCTTTGCAATCACCGCTTAGACTGATGTACCAGATTTCTCCATAAATCTTATTCATGTGGAATTCTGATTCATGCAGCGTTTAGCAGTGGTGTGTTTTTCGTCACATCTTCAACGTCATTTGATCATTCTTATTGTGATATATAAACAGCCTTTACCAAGAGCGCACTTTTACGTCACATCTTTCAGCGCCATTTAGAGCTCTGGTGCATATCCTTCGGCGATGTGTCCGGTTTTAGCCAGCGTTTACTGGGTTCACTCTCCGTTAGTCTTTGCCTGTTCCCAGCCGACCTGCAAGGCAGCAGGTTGCTATTTTCTTTAGGGACACGTGCATCCGACTTCAGCCAAACCTTCTTAGTCGTCTATTACGACATGCGAGGTAGGTAACAGTGGTTCTATTCTTTACACCCCAAATTTTGACTCCGGTAACCACTCGGGTGACAGGAAAATTCATGACTCAACATTCGCATTCCTGTCACGTGCACATACTGTATTCTGTATTCTGGTATAAATAATTATAGACAAGAAAATAATGATAAAGTGATGAGAAGAGAGAGATAGAGAGATAGATAGAGAGAGATAGATAGATAGATAGATAGATAGATAGAGCGAAAGAGATAGAGAGAGAGAGAGATAGAGAGGGAGATAGATAGAGAGAGAGAGAGCGAAAGAGATAGAGAGATAACGAGAGAGAGAGATAGAGATAGAGAGATAGATAGAGAGATAGAGATAGAGAAAAAGAGAGAGATAGATAGAGAGAGAAGAGAGATAGATAGAGAGAGAGAGAGAGAGAGAGAGCGAGAGATAACGAGAGAGAGAGAGACAGAGACAGACAGACAGACAGACAGACAGACAGACAGACAGACAGACAGACAGACAGACAGACAGACAGACAGAGACAGACAGACAGACAGACAGACAGACAGACAGACAGACAGACAGACAGACAGACAGACAGACAGACAGACAGACAGACAGACAGATAGATAGATAGATAGATAGATAGATAGATAGATAGATAGATAGATAGATAGATAGATAGATAGATAGATAGATAGATAGATAGATAGATAGATAGATAGATAGATAGATAGATAGATAGATAGATAGATAGATAGATAGATAGATAGATAGATAAAGAGAGATATATAGAGATAGAGAGATAGAGAGAGAGGTAGATAGATAGAGAGAGATTGAGAGAGAAAGAGGAGATTAGAGAAGAGAATGAGATAATAAAGTGGCGATGAGAAAGAAGCAAAAGAAGGATGAACTAGTACCAATAACAACTACAGTAATAGAAAATAATACAAGTAATGAAAGTGAATAAGTCAATGTAGAACTAAGCAAACAGACAAGCAATGTGTGTCTCTTTGTGTGTCTATCTCTCGTGTATGTCTCTTCTCTCTCTCTGTGTATCTCTGTCTATGTCTCTCTCTGTGTCTCTGTCTATATCTCTCTGTGTATCTATGTCTATGTCTCTCTCTCTCTGTGTCTCTGTCTATGTCTCTCTCCCTCTCTCTCTGTGTCTATTCTCTCTCTCTGTATCTCTTTCTATGTCTCTCTCTCTCTCTGTGTCTCTGTCTATGTCTCTCTCTCTCTCTCTCTGTGTCTCTGTCTATGCTCTCTCTTCTCTTCGTGTGTCTATGTGTGTGTTACCTGAAATATATCTGCTCAGTTGGTTTGATAGAGTTCTCTGTCTGAAATTTAAAACAAAACAAGATAGAAATTGAAGATAAATATATTTATAACATTGTTCGGTAGAATAATAAAGTAGATGTGCACTCATTTATTGTTACAAACAACTTGAAATGATAAACGACTTGAAACAACAAACTACTTGAAACAGACCGAGATTTCTTTCATTTTTTTAGATATAACAATTAGGTATAGCTAGAACATATAGAGATCTAATAGAACAATTAGGTACAGCTCATCATCATCAAATAGCTTGTCCGAGCAGAACTTTGCCACCCCAACAGTCCTCCGGAATTTCTCTCTCATAGGCCAAATGTTCTGCCTCTGCAGCCGTCATGTACAAACCATCAGTTACATCCTGAATCCATCTTTTCTATGGTCCTCTTCTTCTCTTTGCCGGAATGTCTCCTTCCATGATGGTCTTCTCCATCCCTTCATGTCTTTTATATGTTCAAAATATCTCAATTTCTCTTTCTTATTTGTAGCATCAGCCAGTTTTCTTTGATTTTAAGTTCTTTCTGGATAGATCTATTTGTTCTCTTCTCTGTCCAAGATATACGAAGGACTCTTCTGTAACACTTATATTCAAAAGCACATTTATGTTTTTCCACTGCTTTATTAAATGTCCATGCTTCACACCCATACGTTGTCACTGGGAATATGCATGCTCTTAGTATTCTGATCTTTGTTTTCTTATCAGTTCCGTTCCATACTGTTTTTAGTTGTTTAATTTTTTGCAAAGCATGGTTTATTGTTGGGGTTTTCTAAGCATTCTCTTGGAGGGTAGTCTGCCATTGCTTTCCTTCCTGGCAGTGACCATACTGGTCCATGACCGTAGCCATTGTCTCTATTACAGAGATCTTCTGCCTACCTTCCTGGCAGTGACCATACTGGTCCATGACCGTAACCATTGTCTCTATTACAGAGATCCTCTGTCTACCTTCCTGGCAGTGACCACACTGGTCCATGACCGTAACCATTGTCTCTATTACAGAGATCCTCTATCTACCTTACTGGCAGTGACCATACTGGTCCATGACCATAAGCATTGTCTCTATTACAGAGATCCTCTGTCTACCTTACTGGCAGTGACCAAACTGGTCCATGACCGTAGCCATTGTCTCAGAGATTCTCTGTCTACCTTACTGGTAGTGACTATACTGGTCCATGACTGTAGCCATTGTCTCAGAGATCATCTGTCTACCTTACTGGTAGTGACCATACTGGTCCATGACTGTAGCCATTGTCTCAGAGATCATCTGTCTACCTTACTGGTAGTGACCATACTGGTCCATGACTGTAGCCATTGTCTCAGAGATCATCTGTCTACCTTACTGGTAGTGACCATACTGGTCCATGACTGTAGCCATTGTCTCAGAGATTCTCTGTCTACCTTACTGGTAGTGACCATACTTGTCATGACTGTAGCATTGTCTCAGAGATCATATGTCTACCTTACTGGAAGTGACCATACTGGTCCATGACTGTAGCCATTGTCTCAGAGATTCTCTGTCTACCTTACTGGTAGTGACCATACTTGTCCATGACTGTAGCCATTGTCTCAGAGATCATATGTCTACCTTACTGGAAGTGACCATACTGGTCCATGACTGTAGCCATTGTCTCAGAGATCATCTGTCTACCTTACTGGTAGTGACCATACTGGTCCATGACCGTAGCCATTGTCTCAGAGATTCTCTGTCTACCTTACTGGTAGTGACCATACTGGTCCATGACTGTAGCCATTGTCTCAGAGATCATCTGTCTACCTTACTGGTAGTGACCATACTGGTCCATGACTGTAGCCATTGTCTCAGAGATCATCTGTCTACCGTCGTGAATTTTGAGACCATAACCATTGACACTCTGTCGACTGCTCCCTCACTCGTCCACTATCTGCTCCCATGTCCCATGGCTTCCCCGTGACCCTGCCGCGGGAGGGAGGGGGGCTGATAAACTGCCACTCCACCTTGCAACAACAAGGTCAAGCTAGAACAAGCAAAGATCTAATATAACAATTAGGTGCAGCTAGAACATACAGAGATCTAATCGAACAACAAAGTATAGCTAGTACATACAGAGATCTAATAGAACAATTAGGTACAGTTAGAACATACATAGATCTAATAGAACAATTAGGTATATCTAGTACACACATAGATCTAATCAGTGGCGGCTCGTCATTAAGAGGCCAGTGAGGGCCGGCTCACCAAATAACTATAACGTATATTTATTATTTTATAAATAAAATATAGCAATCAAAAACCATGATTTATCCGGGAAAAAATGTCTGGCCTCACCACCAAAAAGGATCCGAGCCGCCACTGGATCTAATAGAACATTCATAGATCAATAGAACATTGTATATCTAGTACAGAGACATAGAACAATTAGGTATCTAGTACATACAGGTCTAATAAAATTAGTATAGTTACAGATCTAATAGAACAATGGTATATCTAGTACATACAGATCTGATAGAACAATTAGTATATCAGTTATACAGAGATCTAATAGAACATTAGTATATCTAGTTCGAGATCTAATAGAACAATTAGGTATATCTAGTACATACAGAGATCTAATAGAACAATTAGGTATATCTAGTACATACAGAGATCTGATAGAACAATTAGTATATCTAGTAATACAAGATCTAATAGAACAATAGTATATCTAGTACATACAGCAGATCAATAGAACAATAGGTATATCTAGTGCATACAGAGATCTAATAGAACAAGTATATCTAGTAATACACAGATAATAGAACAATTAGGTATATCTAGTACATACAGAGATCTAATAGAACAACTAAGTATATCTAGTACATACAAGATAATAGAACAATTAGGTATATCTAGTGATACAGAGATCTGATAGACATCTAGGTATAGCTAGAACAAACAAAGATCTAATAGAACAAACAGGTACCTGCTCTGTCCTGTCTGATGACTTGTTGTGTAAAAGACGACACTGTGTCAGTGGATGACACAAGCATGCACGCACCATGTCCTTGACCCACACAAGAAAGTAGTAAATAGACTTGGGGCTGATAATTAAATTAAATGGTGCCGGAAGTGTAGAACCTCTCAAGTATCCCATCCAGAGCTTGATCGGCAAACTTCCATTCCATGTCAGCATGATTCTACATGAACAGAGTTCGAACCTTGTTATGTGACAGGTAGATATGTGACAGGTAGATATGTGACAGGTAGAGATGTGACAGGTAGATATGTGACAGGTAGAGGTGTGACAAGTAGATATGTAACAGGTAGAGATGTGAGAAGGTAGATATGTAACAGGTAGAGATGTGAGAAGGTAGATATGTGACAGGTAGAGATGTGAGAAGGAAGATATGTAACAGGTAGATATGTGACAGGTAGAGATGTGAAAAGGTAGATATGTAATAGGTAGAGATGTGAGAAGGTAGATATGTAACAGGTAGAGATGTGAGAAGGTAGATATGTGACAGGTAGAGATGTGAAAAGGTAGATATGTAACAGGTAGAGATGTGAGAAGGTAGATATGTAACAGGTAGAGATGTGAGAAGGTAGATATGTAACAGGTAGAGATGTGAGAAGGTAGATATGTGACAGGTAGAGATGTGAGAAGGTAGATATGTAACAGGTAGATATGTGAGAAGGTAGATATGTAACAGGTAGAGATGTGACAGGTAGAGATGTGAGAAGGTAGATATGTAACAGGTAGATGAGTAGACAGGTAGAGATGTGAACAAGGTAGAGTATGTAACAGGTAGATATGTGACAGGTAGAGATGTGAAGGTAGATATGTGACAGGTAGAGATGTGGGAAGGTAGATATGTAACAGGTAGAGATGTGAGAAGGTAGATATGTAACAGGTAGATGTGAGTAGAAGGATAGAATGATGAAGTGAAGAGTATGAGATGTACAGGTAGAATGTGACAGGTAGAGACGTGACAGGTAGAGATGTGACAGGTAGAGTGGAAGGTAGAGGTGTAACAGGTCAGAAGATGTGACAGAGTAGGAGAGGTGACAGGTAGAGATGTGACAGGTAGAGATGTGAAGTAGTAGAAGGGAACAAAGTAGAGGATAAAGTAGAAGGACAAAGCAGAAGGGAATAAGTAAGAGAACAAAGTAGAAGGTAAAAGTAAGAAGGAACAAAGTAAGAAGGGACAAAGTAAGAAGGGACAAAGTCAGAAGGGACAAAGTAGAAGGAACAAAGTCAGAAGACAAAGTCAGAAGGAACAAAGTAAGAAGGGACAAAGTAAGAAGGGACAAAGTCAGAAGGAACAAAGTCAGAAGGACAAAGTCAGAAGGAACAAAGTAAGAAGGAACAAAGTCAGAAGGACAAAGTAAGAAGGAGCAGAAGGATAAAGTAAAGGAACAAAGTCAGAAGGACAAAGTCAGAAGGGAACAAAGTCAGAGAGGAACAAAGTAGAAGGAAAAAGTAGAAGGACAAAGTAAGAAGGACAAAGTCAGAAGGACAAAGTCAGAAGGGACAAAGTCAGAAGGGACAAAGTCAGAAGGGACAAAGTCAGAAGGACAAAGCAGAAGGAACAAAGTAAGAAGGAAAAGTCAGAAGGAACAAAGTAAGAAGGAACAAAGTAAGAAGGAACAAAGCCAGAAGGAACAAAGTAAGAAGGAACAAAGCAAGAAGGAACAAAGTAAGAAGGGACAAAGCCAGAAGGGACAAAGTCAGAAAAGAAATGAACAAGAATGGACAAAGTTCTGATATGTGAGATATATGTAATTACCTCTATATCTTGAAATGAACTAGACATCATGGCAATCAACATATTCAAAAGTACAATAATAGCCATGGCATGGTATACCATAAATAGTATTTCTCCGATTGTCTTTGTGTAACTCTGTGTTCCCTTAATCTCAGTTGCTGGGTGCTGTCAGGCTGAACATGGACCAGAACAGCGTCACATAACTAGAGAACAGCCTGAAATGTCCAGTGTTGCCAATACATTAGACATTAACTAGAGAACAGCCTGAAATGTCCAGTGTTGCCAATACATTAGACATTAACTAGAGAACAGCCTGAAATGTCCAGTGTTGCCAATACATTAGACATTAACTAGAGAACAGCCTGAAATGTCCAGTGTTGCCAATACATTAGACATTAACTAGAGAACAGCCTGAAATGTCCAGTGTTGCCAATACATTGGACATTAACTAGAGAACAGCCTGAAATGTCCAGTGTTGCCAATACATTAGACATTAACTAGAGAACAGCCTGAAATGTCCAGTGTTGCCAATACATTAGACATTAACTAGAGAACAGCCTGAAATGTCCAGTGTTGCCAATACATTAGACATTAACTAGAGAACAGCCTGAAATGTCCAGTGTTGCCAATACATTGGACATTAACTAGAGAACAGCCTGAAATGTCCAGTGTTGCCAATACATTAGACATTAACTAGAGAACAGCCTGAAATGTCCAGTGTTGCCAATACATTAGACATTAACTAGAGAACAGCCTGAAATGTCCAGTGTTGCCAATACATTGGACATTAACTAGAGAACAGCCTGAAATGTCCAGTGTTGCCAATACATTAGACATTAACTAGAGAACAGCCTGAAATGTCCAGTGTTGCCAATACATTAGACATTAACTAGAGAACAGCCTGAAATGTCTACATTAACTAGAGAGCAGCCTGAAATGTCTACATTAACTAGAGAACAGCCTAAAATGTCTACATTAACTAGAGAACAGCCTGAAATGTCTATATTAACTAGAGAACAGCCTGAAATGTCTACATTGACTAGAGAGCAGCCTGAAATGTCTACATTAACTAGAGAACAGCCTAAAATGTCTACATTAACTAGAGAACAGCCTAAAATGTCTACATTAACTAGAGAACAGCCTGAAATGTCTACATTAACTAGAGAACAGCCTGAAATGTCTGCATTAACTAGAAAACAGCCTAAAATGTCCACATTTACTAGAGAACAGCCTGAAATGTCTACATTAACTAGAGAACAGTATAAAATGTCTACATTAACTAGAGAACAGCCTGAAATGTCTGCATTAACTAGAGAACAGCCTGAAATGTCTACATTAACTAGAGAACAGCCTAAAATGTCCACATTTACTAGAGAACAGCCTGAAATGTCTACATTAACTAGAGAACAGTATAAAATGTCTACATTAATTAGAGAACAGCCTGAAATGTCTGCATTAACTAGAGAACAGCCTGAAATGTCTACATTAACTAGAGAACAGCCTGAAATGTCTACATTAACTAGAGAACAGCCTGAAATGTCTGCATTTACTAGAGAACAGCCTGAAATGTCTACATTAACTAAAGAACAGCCTGAAATATCTAGTGTTGTCAATACATCATACATATTAAGATTGGTATCGTAGTTAAGGTTGCAGACAAAGAAGAAGAAGACGAACAATGATATAAACTTCATTCATAACATGTTTCATTAGTTGTGTTAGATGATAACATGTTTCATTAGTTGTGTTAGATGATAACAGTTTCATTAGTTTGAGCACAATTGAAGAAAGTGTGCTCAATGTGGGTACCCAGACAATTGAAAGAGGAACACAAAATGAACAGATTTGGCCTGTCCTTGCGTCATCTCTGTCGATACGAAGGAGAAGACATGCTGAACAGGATTGTTACTGAGGATGAATCATGGGTGCATCACTACCAGCCCGAATCAAAGCGTGCTTCATTACAGTGGAAACATCTTTCTTCGCCTTGTGTCAAAAAATTCAAGGTTACGCTATCAGCAGGGAAAGTCATGCTGACGGTGTTCTGGGATTGTCAAGGAGTGCTTTTAACCAATTTCAAGAAGAAAGGTGACAATGTGAATTCTGAATCATACTGTGAAGTTCTATCGATGTTTCATGATGCAATTCGAAAAAACGCCCAGGACTGCTGACTACAGGAGTGTTGCTTCTTCATGACAATGCCAGACCACATACGGCTCGATTAACTCAGGAGAAAATTAACCAACTACGGTGGAAAGTTCTGGAACATCAACCTTAAAGTCCCGGCTTAGCCCCTAACGATTTCCACCTTTTTGGTCCACTGAAAACCCACCATGGCGGGAGACATTTCGCGAATGACGCCGAAGTTGAATGTGAAGTGAAAACGTGGTTTAGAAAACAGAGCCCGCAGTTCTGTGCAGCCGGTTTGGGAGGATTGATAAAGCGATGGGATAAGTGCATCAATGTTGGTGGAAATTATGTTGAGAAATAAAGGAACAATATATGCATAAAAATAAACTGGTTTCAAGTTGTTATCATGTTTAGTTATTTTTCTACAGCCATTTGTGGCTTACTTATTGACTTCCCTCGTATAAGTTAAGACTAACTGAAGTCAACAAGAACTTACGTGAAGAACAAGTCCGTTGTATAAGATGTATAAGTTAAGACTAACTAAAGTCAACAAGAACTTACGTGAAGAACAAGTCCTCATCGTCTGGATCTGAATCACTGTAATACCAGTAGAGCTGGTTGAGTCCACAAGCGAAGGATGAGACAACCAAGAAGAATATGAAGAGAAATTTGGCAATGTCAATCAGCATACATCCCAGGGAGATTTGTAGTGGTCCCAGGTGTTGGTTAGCCTAGTGAGAGAGGATAACATTTAGTGATAAGTTGTAGAGATGGAGGATAACGTTTAGTGATAACATTCATACATCCCAGGGAGATTTGTAGCTGTCCCAGGTGTTGGTTAGTCTAGTGAAACTGGACAAAATTTATTGATAATATGTATGATAACATTTAGTAATAACATTAAACAGGGTTGGACTATATCAACATGCAATAGCAATATTTGGAAAATTAAAACATACATGAATATTCTATCATAAAACACTGACAAGAATCTCATAAAACACTGACAAGAATCTCATAAATCTTATAAAACACTGACAACAATCTCATAAATCTTATAAAACACTGACAAGAATCTCATAAATCTTATAAAACACTGACAAGAATCTCATAAATCACATAAAACACTGACAAGAATCTCATAAATCACTGACAAGAATCTCATAAATCACTGACAAGAATCTCATAAATCACTGACAAGAATCTCATAAATCACATAAAACACTGACAAGAATCTCATAAAACACTGACAAGAATCTCATAAATCACTGACAAGAATCTCATAAATCACATAAAACACTGACAAGAATCTCATAAAACACTGACAAGAATCTCATAAATCACTGACAAGAATCTCATAAATCACATAAAACACTGACAAGAATCTCATAAAACACTGACAAGAATCTCATAAATCTCATAAAACACTGACAAGAATCTCATAAATCACTGACAAGAATCACATAAATCTCATAAAACACTGACTGACCTGAAAAAGATATATAATTCTAGCAAAACTGAACACGTTGGCAACTGCAAAAAGTCCCTCAGAGATGAGAGTAGGGTCATTCTCTGGCCAGTCTTTACGTAACATTTCACGATCTCCATATTGACCAGACTCAATCTGTCAACAAATCACGTCAGAACTGTGTTGGAACCAGCAAACAAGTTCAAAGAAAAAAATAGCAAAACAAAGAAAAAAAAAGACACAGAAGAGGAAACTTATTAAGAAGAAAAAGAAGAAGAATGGAAGGAGATGTAGAGTAGAAAGAAGAAGATAACGAGGTAGAAGACAAAAAAGAAGGACGACGTGAGGAAGAAATGGTAAAGAATTGGATAAAGCGAAGAACATAACAGTTGATGAGGAACAAGGTAAAATATTGAAGAAAGTAACACACACAAGAATAACAATAGCAAAACAAGAATAACACAGAGAATAACAGAAATAAGTAGTTAGTTAAAGAACCATAAGTGCTCAGTCTTGTTCAATAGATGTAAAAAGTCTATGCTTGCTGATAGTTCCTGTTGCATATTGGTCGTATAAGTGTCTCATCAGTCCTTGCAGGTGACCCCGATTTGTTCACAAATTCCTTGAGTCGCATAATGTCACCTTTATAAACAAACAAAAAACAAATATCGAAGAAGAAGAAGAAGAATGTAGCAGTTAGGAAAATAAACTACGGCTGTGTGTAACCACAGCCAACTCTAGATAACTAGGCCAGACAACTGACAAGGGTTCTCTGACCTAAATCAGAGAAGGGAGCTGGAAATTATAGATGTTTGATAGAATATTGCACGCTTTTTTTCAATTTTACTCAATTCTGTGAGTCTATGGTTATTTATTGGTGAAAATATTCATAATATTGATATTCCTTATTGTTAAACTTAACTTGTTGCATAATATAACTTTGATTTAGCATTTTGTGTTGATTTTAAAATGAATTCGTCTATATACACAATACTGGAATGCGAGATCACGTGGTGTAGTTGTGGTCTGATTTCCCATAATTTTACTGGAGTCCGAACACAGCCAACTATAAACTTATAGGCTTTCGGACTCAGGTAAGAATTATGGGAAATCAGACCCAACTACACCACGTGACCTCGCATTCCAGTATTGGTGTATATAGACGAATTCATTTTAAAATCAACACAAAATGCTAAATCAAAGTTATATTATCCAACAAGTTAAGTTTAACAATAAGGAATATCAATATTATGAATATTTTTCACCAATAAATAACCATAGACTCACAGAATTGAGTAAAATTGCAAAAGCTTGCATTGTTCTATCAAACATCTATATTTTCCGGTCCTCTTTTCTGATCTAGGTCAGGGAACCCTTGTCAGTTGTCTGGCCTAGTTATCTAGAGTTGGCTGTGGTCCGAAGGCCCATACATTTATGCAGGGTGTTCAAGATAAATGCAGCTTGTGAATGGAGCTAATCTGGCATATATGTATGAAAATTAGAAGGTTCAGTTATGACGTAGTATAGGTCAAGGTTGTGTGAAGGTGTGTAATTGTAGTGCGGGAAGGGCGATGAACAAATGTGACGTAGGACGAGCTAGTGAGATCCAGTTTAACTAGTAAATAAACACAACGCAATGTGTACTTGGCAACTTTCGATTTGTCAATGGGGCTGCATTTATCTTGGGCACCCTGTGGTTGGCTCTGGTGTAACTGTAACGGTTTTATCAAGGTCAAGAGATAGCGAGTTCATCAAACAAGTTAAGTAAGGTCACAAAAAACAATTCTCATTAGACTTGTCAATGTGACGAGGAAAGGTAGACTAGACGACAAGTATCTCACCTGATCTGTAGTTTATCTAGATATATATATATCTTTCTTATTCGATTCTCATTTTATTTCAAGTGTTTGTTGCAAACAATTTTTAATTAAACATGCATGCTGTAACACGTGACACTAGGCAATCAAATGTTTCTATTTTAGAAAGTCACGTGATCATGACATTGTCACATGATCATCACAATGGCGATATAATTAACAGCATTAGTTGATTCTGAAAGAGGTAATCATCCTTGTCCTTTGAAAGTGACATCTAATGATCACGGACTGCGGTAATGAATATACAGAACTGATTAATTCTCTCGTCATGAACATATCAATGAAATGAGACCACAGTGACGACAGACAGAACATCAAAGATTACATTTAGGTTGTCCCATTCTATTCAAGCGTCGGCACTGGTGATGCGGAAGCAGCCATTAAGTAGGTCACAGACAATTGGCCAATTATTCTATAGATTTGTGCAAATGAAATCTGGCCTTGAACAAAACTGTTCTGGCCTATGTTACAGACAATTCAGTGTCCGGAATGACGTCCAACAGTGGCGGCTCGTAATCATATTTGTAGGTGGGGTTCAGACACAAAAATTCATGGTTTTTGGGTTAGATTATATTTTAGTATTTACTATTATTTGTCTTGAGATGGTATGATAGAGTTACAAACACGGATCTGTGGATAAGAACAGGGCAGGAACCTATGATGACACAGGTCAAGAGGAGAAGATGGCGATGGATAGGCCATACCTTGCGGAAGACACAGTCGAGTGTCACTAGACAGGTGCTCGAGTGGAACCCGCAGGGAAAACGAAAAGAGGACGCCCTAGGCAGATTTGGAGGCGATGTCTTATTGAGGAGCTGAAGAGTGCTCAATTGACCTGGGAGACCATAAAGAGAACAGCCAGAGATCGAGAAGAGTGGCGAACAACTGTTGAGGCCCTATGCTCCACGAGGAGCGGAGAGGATTAATGATTATTTGTCTATTCCGAGAAGTTATATACTAATTAGGAGGAAAAATGCTGAATTTCAGATTATGTGGTAATTTAGCTTTATATATTCAATTTTTCAAAGCTAATCAGCACCACTTTAAAAGCAATAATTATGAATAAATAATTTGTAAAATAGTAACTTTTTGTTACACATTATTTTTGGTGGGCCCGGCTCCACTGGCCCTCAATGACGAGCCGTCACTGATGTCCAACATATCTGTGCCAGAATATACAGACGATTCAGTGTCCGGAATGATGTCCAACATATCTGGACTAGAATATACATACAATTGTCCGGAATGATGTCTAAAGTGTGTCTGGACTTGAATCCAGTTAGATAAAAAAAAAACTGTGATGACGTGTTGATACAGTTAGATAAGAACTGTGATGACGTGTTGATACAGTTAGATAAAAACTGTGATGACGTGTTGGTACAGTTAGATAAAAAACTGTGATGACGTGTTGGTACAGTTAGATAACAACTATGATGACGTGTTGGTACAGTTAGATAAAAACTGTGATGACGTGTTGGTACAGTTAGATTAAAAACTGTGATGACGTGTTGGTACAGTTAGATAGAACTATCATAATTAGATAGGAGATATAGAAGAAAAAAAACATCTGACATATCATTAAATGACACAGACCTGACACAGATAGATTTACTGACGGTTATCTTACCTGGAAGTAGGCGACTATACGTAAGGAGAATGTGGCCAGGTACAGGGATAACATGATGAAGTCTAGCCAGTTCCACCACTGCCGTATATATGCTTTCAAACCTTCATCCCAGAGTTGCTTGCATTCAGCCCAGACGAATCCTGAGTTGAGGGATAAACATGTTAGAGGGAGGTGTTAGAGGAAGGTGTTAGAGAAAAGTGTTAGAGGAAGGTGTTAGAGGAAGATGTTAGAGGTGTTAGAGGAAGGTGTTAGAGGTGTTAGAGGAAGGTGTTAGAGGTGTTAGAGGAAGGTGTTAGAGGTGTTAGAGGAAGGTGTTAGAGGTGTTAGAGGAAGGTGTTAGAGGAAGGTGTTAGATGAAGGTGTTAGAGGAAGGTGTTAGAGGAAGGTGTTAGATGAAGGTGTTAGAGGAAGATGTTAGATGAAGGTGTTAGAGGAAGGTGTTAGAGGAAGGTGTTAGATGAAGGTGTTAGAGGAAGATGTTAGAGGAAGGTGTTAGAGGAAGGTGTTAGAGGAAAATGTTAGATGAAGGTGTTAGAGGAAGATGTTAGAGGAAGGTGTTAGAGGAAGGTGTTAAATGAAGGTGTTAGAGGAAGATGTTAGAGGAAGATGTTAGATGAAGGTGTTAGATGAAGATGTTAGATGAAGGTGTTAGAGGAAGGTGTTAGAGGAAGGTGTTAGAGGAAGGTGTTAGATGAAGGTGTTAGAGGAAGATGTTAGAGGAAGATGTTAGATGAAGGTGTTAGAGGAAGGTGTTAGAGGAAGGTGTTAGAGGAAGGTGTTAGAGGAAGAGGAAGGTGTTAGAGGAAGGTGTTAGAGGAAGGTGTTAGAGGAAGGTATTAGAGGAAGGTGTTAGAGGTGTTAGAGGAAGTTGTTAGAGGAAGATGTTAGAGGAAAGTATTAGATGAAGTTGTTAGAGGAAGGTGTTAGAGGAAGGTGTTAGAGGAAGGTATTAGATGTGACTTTCAAATTATATTTCCAATAATTCTGGTCAGAAACAGTCTCATTCAAGACAAGACAAATGATACAATAATTATGTGTGTGGTGACATGGTGACGTGTGTCTGGTGACATGGGGATGTGTGTCTGGTGACATAAGTGTGTATAGTCAGCAGTGGCGGCTCGTGATCATTTTTGTTGGTGGAGCCAGACAGGAATTTTCGGAAAAATCATGTTTTCAGTTAATTTATATTTTAATGTATAAAATAATAAATACACGTTACACCTTACTTTTGGTGGATCCGGCGCCACTGGCCCTTAATGACGAGCCGCCACTGATAGACAGTATGTGTATAGACACGATTTTGTTCAAGTAACACATGACATAAACATAAGCTCACATACACAACTTTGACCAATGAAGAAACGGTACGTGTTACTGACCTGTGACCCACAGAACAATCATCCACTCCAGCTGTGAGGGTTGAGGTCCTCGGAACTTCTCCCTCTTCGGCTCGTTGCTGACATCAGTGGACGCACATACCAACAGGAAGAGGAAAACTCCGAAACTGGCACTGTTATTTTGTAGAGGACAACATCACATGATATTAGCACTTACATCAACCATCACATCATCACATCAGCACACAGAACATCTCTCACATCAGTCTACACATCATGACATCATCCCTCACATCATGTCATCAGCTCTTATAACATCTTATGTCATATTGAGAATACTCTCAGCAGGGGGTGTCACATCACCGATTCATATTGAGAAACACGGAGTAAGGACTTCAATTCTTCTTCTGTAGACAACTCTTACATCATTACATAACTTATGTCAGCACTTACATGTCAGCACTTACATTACTCAAGTATACTGAGAACTCAAGAACACGCTGGTCTCAACAAAACAAGAACATATTGCTACTACCAAGTACACAAGAACATAATGCCACTACCAAGTACACACGAACATACTTCTACTAACAAGTACATAAGTACACAAGTACACACGAACATACTTCTACTACCAAGTACATAAGTACACAAGTACACACGAACATACTTCTACTAACAAGTACATAAGTACACAAGTACACAGGAACATACTTTTACTAACAAGTACATAAGTACACAAGTACACACGAACATACTTCTACTAACAAGTACATAAGTACACAAGTACACAAGTACACACGAACATACTTCTACTACCAAGTACATAAGTACACAAGTACACAAGTACACACGAACATACTTCTACTAACAAGTACATAAGTACACACGAACATACTTCTACTACCAAGTACACAAGTACACAAGTACATACTGCTACTACCAAGTGCACAAGAACATACTTCTACTACCAAGTACACAAGTACATACTTCTACTAACAAGTACATAAGTACACAAGTACATACTTCTACTAACAAGTACATAAGTACACAAGTACACACGAACATACTTCCATTACCAAGTACACAAGAACATACTTCCACTACCAAGTACACAAGTACACACGAACATAAGTACATAAGTACACAAGTACATAAGTACACAAGTACATACTTCTACTACCAAGTACATAAGTACACACGTACATAAGTACACAAGTACACAAGTACACAAGAGGTTTTTAAACCGAAGGATTGACTTCATTACACCAGGTTTGACCCCATATGACTGGACTAAGTACACAAGAACATAAGAACAAACCTGTGATATAGAAATTTCATGAATGGAGATCTCAAAAGTTGACCAATCTTTGAGCGTGGAAAGATGAGATAATAGAGCGACATGAAGGGCAGTATGAAGATGAGGCCGATACAAATCAGGAATTTCATGATGCCATTTCTCTTCCTCCAGCCTGGAAGTCCTTCATACCATATCGATGTTAGTAACTGTTGGCAATGTGGGTGGGCTACAAACTGATGAGAAACAAGAATATCAACATATTAGCTTATTCGACCAAGTGGTTCTCTCTTTGCGTTTTTACCCCGGGCTGGGGCATAGGCCCTCAACCAACTCATGCCAAGTCTTCCTATCTCTAGCTATCTCTGCAGCTTCCTCCAGCTCTTCTTTATATTGTTGATCTCGCCTCAACATAGGCCCTCAACCAACTCATGCCAAGTCTTCCTATCTCTAGTTATCTCCTGCAGCTCCTTCCAGCTCTTCTTTATATTGTTGATCTCCACCTCCAAATCTCGTCTCCATGTATTTCTCGGCCTCCCTTCTTTCGCTGTCCCTGCGGGTTCCAGGCAAGGACCCTTCTTGTTATATTCCTCCGTTTTTCGCAAAGTGTGTCCTATCCAGCCCAAGTGGTTACTGGGGCCCAAATTTGGGGTGTAAATAATAGAACCACTGTTACCTGCGATGCATGTCGTAAGAGGTGACTAAGGAGGTTTGGCTGAAATCGGATGCACATGTCCTAAGTGTGTAGAAGTCTATGCGTTTAGGGCCTACCAAACCAATGTGCAACGTATACACGTTCTTGGCAAAGATCAAACAAATCACTAAGAGTGATTAAAATTGGTCGTAAAGAACGAATGCAAAGAAGAAGAAGATTAACTTATTCTCGCTAGCAGCTTATACTCTCTCTCTCTCTCTCTCTCTCTCTCTCTCTCTCTCTCCTCTCCTTTACTTTTCTCTACTTCTCTCTCTCTCTCTTCTCTCTCTCATCTCTCTCTCATCTCTCCCTCTTCTTCATCTCTCCTCTTCTCATCTCTCTCTCTCTCTCACTCTCTCTCTCTCTCCCTCTCTCTCTCTCTCTCTCTCTTCTCTCTCTCTCTCTCTCTCTCTCTCTCCTCTCTCTCTCTCTCTCTCTCCTCTCTCTCTCTCTCTCTCTCTCTCTCTCTCTCTCTCTCTCACTCTCTCTCTCTCTCTCTACCTCTCTCTCTCTCTCTCTCACTCTCTCTCTCTCTCTCTCTCTCTCTCTCTCCAGTAGCTCAACGTTATAGCTATATTCTTACGTTACTATCATCATCAGGTGCCGTGCTGGCTGGCGTAGACGATCATGGATCTCCACAAATCTCTGTCCCTGGCGTTTGCTATCATCTCAGATGTTGACACTCTATATATCAATGTTAATATAGATATGTACATTTCCTGTTGTGAATCCTCGTTATTTCGACTGTGTGGCTCCTCCACGGTCATAGTTTGCTTTATTGATCGCATTGCTGTTCTATTTATCTATTACGTAATTGTTTGTGCTGTTCTACAACATTACTGTTATTACTATGTATTCTACAACATTACTACTGCTGTTATGCTATTCTACAACATTACTACTGCTGTTATGTTATATTATTCTACAACATTACTACTGCTGTTATGTTATTCTACAACTTATACTGCTGTTATTCTGATTCTACATACTCATGACTGCTGTATCGTGTGTAGATCTATGATCGAGCAAGCCATGTTACCGATACTTCAATTTAATGCTATTACTAAACACGTCCGTCTACTAATCGGATCAGACATTTCTCAATGTTTGTGTGCAGTCATCATCACACGGTGACAATGAACTAAATATCATCACATAGTACATAGAAACTAAAATATCATACATAGTGACATATGAAACTAAATATCATCACATAGTGACATATGAACTAATATCATCACATAGTGACACTGAAACTAAATATCATCACATAGTGACATTGAAACTAAAATATCATCACATAGTGACATTGAAACTAAAATATCATCACATGTGACATTGAAACTAAAATATCATCACATAGTGACATATGAAACTAAATATCATCACAAGTGACATATGAAACTAACATATCATCACATAGTGACTACTGAAACTAAAATATCATCACATAGTGACATTGAAACTAAAATATCATCACATAGTGACATATGAAACTAAAATATCATCACATAGTGACATATGAAACTAAAATATCATCACATAGTGACATATGAAACTAAAATATCATCACATAGTGACATATGAAACTAAAATATCATCACATAGTGACATATGACACTAAAATAGTTTCTTCTTCTTTGCGTTCGTTCTTATGACCAAATTTAATCACTCTTGTGATGTTTGATCTTGAAGAACGTGTATACGTTGCATATTGGCTTGGTAGGCCCCTAAACGCATAGACTTCTACATGTTTAAGACACGTGCATCCGATTTCAGTCAAACCACCTTAGACGACATGCATGGCAGGTAACAGTGGTTCTATTCTTTATGCTCCAAATTTGGGCCCCGTTAACTACTCGGGCGACTAAGACAAGCATATCTGAAGAGAAAACGTTAAATGTAATCAAATTGTTATCACTAGAGACTACGAACAACCGAAGCACGGTACATGGGGCACTCAGTCCCTCTGCTGAGGGTGCAACTATTGTGCAAATATGTATAAGCGACTGTATATCGTCTCTACAAAATGTAACCACAACAAAATGTTTATACAAACCGTAGACTGGTTATTGGTTACTAAACTGACGTCATTGTACTCCGGGCAGACCCATATGTGCTCAGTCTCCCCAACAGATATCGAAGAGTGTGCATACTGATGGTTCCTGTGGCTCGCTGATTAAACACACCTCTCACTCTGCATCTCAGGCATCCAGTTCGACTTGAACAACGGGTAACTCCAAACTGCCTAAATCGCTTGATCGATTCAACGTCGATTTTAGTGTCCTCATCCAACAGACAATCGCGAAGAGACCGAAGAATATCCCCTTATCCATCTTCAACTCCCCAACAATCGATGCTGTTGATGTAAGCCTGTCCGCTCTCTCATTACCGTAAACACCTGCATGCCCAGGACAGTATATCCACGTAAGCCGTTGGAGGTTAGAAACTTCTATAGACGATATCCACTCATACCGAAACCTGCCCTTCTGGATCTTGTGAAGCATCGACTGAGAGTCAGATACAACAACTGCCCCAGTAAATGAAGTCCCAGAGATCCAATGGAGGCAGCAGTAACAGCCTCAACCTCCATCCTCATACTAGAAGTAGTTGTCCTGTATGCCCCACTTCGCTCTGCAACAACCCTACCATGCGCATTAGCCAAAAACCCCAGCCTGACTTCTCACCAAGTTGAACCCACCCATCGGTATATACAACAACATCATTATCCTTTGCATTATCTTCTATCAGCTGTTAAACTGCGAGATCAGCCTTCATGTTGCCCCAATCTCTACATTCTCTTCCAAGAGTAATGATAACGTTGAGATAGTTGGTCATGCTATCATCTGTTGGGATCCATTCTTCCCTTTTGGTAGGGTCGCAACAGTAGACGTATAACAAATATCCAAAAAACTCCACAGCCCCTAAATATTATTTATATTCCATATTTTATTTAGATTTTAAAAGCTGATGTTGCTTTGCCAATTCGTATCATAATTTATTTTGAACACGTATAAACACCTAAATAGTAACTTTGTTCTTATCATTTTAGATTCAGTGACGATTACGCACATTTGCTTCAGCAAGAGCTTTTAACTGCAAACGAACAAAATTTGTTTTTCGATTACTGCAAAGTCGAGATTGTGTTTTCGCACTTTATTTGATTGGTCTGTAACAAATGTTTCCTATTTACAAGTTTTGCTTCCAGTCTTCCCATTTCGATAATTTATTTTGTAACATTTCCTGTGTAATTAAAATTGCTACCTAAATAGGTGAACTGCTCTGTTCTTTTTATCATTTTAGATTCCAGGGTGATATCTGCATTACTTGCCATATGTGTCTTCAGCAGAGTAGCATTGTCTGAAACTTGCCTGCTGTGACACAAGAATGTTTTCACTTTCAAGATACCACTGCAGTCAGAGATTGATGGTTTTGCAGAGACAACTTGTAATATTGATCGGTCTGTAGTTGGAGGTAGCACAACTATCTTTTCCTAGTTCTGAAAGAGGTGTCATGGTTGCTTCTCTCCAGGTCTGTGGAACTTGACGCAAGACCCAACATTTAATGTAAATCTGCAGCAGTTTAGATTTTGCTGCAATTCCTAAGTTCTTAATTATCTCATTTGACATGTCGCCAACTGCTGGCGACTTTCTCATTTTAACTTTAGATATTGTCAGTTCCAGTTTTCATAATGCGATTAGTGTTTTCATAACTTCAACTTATCTTCTGCTTGGCTGTTTCTCATGAATCTCTTGTTGTTTCTCGTGAATCTCTTGCTGTTTCTCATGAATCTCTTGTTGTTTCTCATGAATCTCTTGTTGTTCTCATGAATCTCTTGTTGTTTCTCTGGTCTAACTTCCATGTTTCTATCTTTGGTTTAACGTCCATGTTTCTGTCTTGGTCTAACGTCCATGTTCTGTCTCTGGTTAACTCCATGTGTCTGTCTCTGGTCTAACGTCCATGTTTCTGTCTCTGGTCTAACTTCCATGTTTCTGTCTCTGGTTTAACTTCCATGTTTCTGTCTCTGGTCTAACTGTCCATGTGTTTTGTCTCTGGTCTTTAACTTCCATGTTTCTATCTTTGGTTTAACGTCCATGTTTCTATCTTTGGTTTAACGTCCATGTGTCTGTCTCTGGTTTAACTTCCAAGTTTCTGTCTCTGGTTTAACTTCCATGTTTCTTCTTGGTTTAACTTCCATGTTTCTGTCTTGGTCTTTAACTCTCTTCTCATGGTTCTGTTCTCTGGTTTAACTTCCATGTTTCTATCTTTGGTTTAACGTCCATGTTCTGTCTCTGGGTTTGTCTCTCAAGTTTATGTCTCTGGTTTAACTTCCCTGTTTCTGTCTCTATATGATAGATATTTGATAGACAGATAGCCAGCCAGCCAGTCAGACAGACATTCATACAGACAGTCAGTCCGACAGACAAACGACAGACAGGCAACCAGGCAATGGACAGAAATGCCGAGACAGACGGAGGGCAAACCATACTGACAAACAGACAGACAGACTGACAGGCAGGAAGACAAACAGGTGGGTAGTAGGTAGATGACACAAACAGAGAAAGACAGACTGACAATCAGACTGACAAACAGTCTGACAAACAGACAGGCAGGCAGACAGACAGTTAAGTAGGTAGGTAATTGGTAGGTTGGTAGGTAGATGACACAAAGACAGGAAATCAGAAAGTATAGATAAACGTGTTCATCGGTTCAATCACCAAAACACACAGGTAAGAAAGGTAAGACAGGTAAGAAAGGTAAGACAGGTTTAAAGGGTTTTACCTGTTTCTGTTCATATTTCAGAGCTAGTTTCAACCTGGATAAGGTTAGCTTCTCTGGATCTCCCGATGTGCCGTCTTCACTGTCAGAGTCTTCATCGCATGTCTTGTTCAGTACAGCTATCACCTCCTCACTACTCCGACACTGCTCCAGTAACCCACAGGCGTATTTCTTGCACTGTTCTCCAAGCTAGAACAATTCAACATATGGATCTAGAAGCAGTCTCAAATGTAGGGTTATCTTAACGTGACACATAGACAAAATGTAGGGTTATCTTAACGTGACACATAGACACAAATGTAGGGTTATCTTAACGTAACACATAGACAAAATGTAGGGTTATCTTAACGTGACACATAGACAAAAATGTAGGGTTATCTTAACGTGACACATAGACAAAATGTAGGGTTATCTTAACGTGACACATAGACAAAATGTAATCTCACCTTAGCGTGACACACATGTACAATGTAATGTCAACTTAACGTGACACATAGAAAGAAATGTAGGGTCACCTTAATGTGACATATAGTGACATCTGACATTAGTGACATATAACATGAGTGGCATCTGACATTAGCGGCATCTAACATTAGTGACATCTGATATTAGTGATATCTGACATTAGTGACATCTGACATTAGTGACACCTGACATTAGTGATATCTGACATTAGTGACATATGACATTAGTGACATGTGCCATTAGTAACATCTGACATAAATTACATCTGATGTATCTGACATCTGACATTAGTGACATGACATCAGTGACATCTGACATTAGTGACATATGGCAATAGTGACATATGACATAAGCATACCTGTACATATGAATCCTTGAACTCATTTTCTCTGAGAGCTAAGTGATCGAGTTCCCATGAAAGCTGGAAGGCTGTTAGAACTGGGTCTGGGCTGGTCAGGGAAATCCATGCAGGACTGGCCAGTGCCCGGTAGGTATTGATTCTTAGTAGAGAGTGGCGTAAGCTGGACAAAGAGAGAGAGAGAGATTACATTCTTAGAAGAGAGTGACGTAAGCTGGACAGAGAGAGAGATTACATTCTTAGTAAAGAGTGACGTAAGCTGACAGAGAGAGATTATATTCTTAGTAAAGAGTGACGTAAGCTGGACAGAGAGAGAGATTACATTCTTAGTATACTAGAAAAGGGTGACGTAAGCTGACAGAGAGAGAGATTACATTCTTAGTAGAGAGTGACGTAGTGACAGAGAGATTATATTCTTAGTAAGGTGGTAAGCTGGACAGAAGAGAGATTACATTCTTAGTAAAGAGTGGCGTAAGCTGGACAGAGAGAGAGATTACATTCTTAGTAGAGAGTGGCGTAAGCTGGACAGAGAAATTACATTTTCCTACACACATATATCTCACCTGTCTATTTACACAACACATATATTTCACCTGCTTACCTGTATATTCGTGAAATGAGATGTCTACGAAATGCTGTCAACGTTACAAGGAGAGATAGAGTGAGAAACGAGAATATCAGAAGCATCGTTGGTACTATACATGCATACAGTACATCGAGAAGCAAAGAATCAAATGGTTCGGCCATCTAATGAGAATGGAACCACATTTACTACCATCACGTGCCTTCAACAATCAACACTCAAGGCGCAGAGCACGAGGCAGGCTAAGAACACGATAGATAGAAAACATCTCAGAGTCCCTGCAAAAGCATGGACTGACAACGTCAAGCGCAACACACTGGCACAAGATAGAAAACTAAATCTCCCCACGTCGCTTCACGGTAAATGTGGTTAAGATAAGATAAGATAAGATATATCTTACCTGTATACATACACACACTATATCCTATCACCTGTATGCATACACACATATATCTTACCTGTATGCATACACACATATATCTTACCTGTATGCATACACACATATATCTCACCTGTATGCATACACACATACATCTCACCTGTATGCATACACACATATATCTTACCTGTATGCATACACACATATATCTCATCTGTATGCATACACACCTGTATCTTACCTGTATGCATACACACCTATATCTTACCTGTCGGCATGCACTTTGGCCTGACATCTCTTACAAGAACATGACAATTGATGAGGACGTTCAATGTTGGCACCGTGTACAAGAAGAAGTTGCAGAATCTCAAACTGGTTGCAATGGGCGGCCAGAACCACTTGATGTCATACAAACATTGCAGTTGGGTAAATAAAAAAAAATTGAGATTGTAGATTGTCATAGGTAAAAAAAATTGTGATTGTATTATTAACAACTACATTATTTGTCTATCCTCAGTTACTGCTGTCCTCCATTGGATCTCTGGGACTCCGTTTATTGGGGCAGTTGTTGTATCTGACTCAGTCGATGCTTCACAAGATCCAGAAGGGCAGGTTTTGGTATGAGTGGATGTCGTCTATAGAAGTTTCTAACCTCCAGAGGCTTACGTGGATATACTGTCCTAGGATTACGGATGTTTGCAGTAATTAGAAAGAGGAGTGGCTTGCATCAACAGCATCGATTGTTGGGGAGTTGAAGATGAATAAGGGGATGTTCTTTGGTCTCTTCGCGACTGTCTGTTGGATGAGAACACTAAAATCGATGTTGAATCGATCCATCGATTTAAGCAGTTTAGAGTTAACCGTTTTGCAAGTAGAACTGGATGCCTGAGAGGCAGAGTGAGGAGTGTGTTTAATCAGCGAGCCACAGGAACCATTAGTATGCATACTCTTTGATATCTGTTGGGGAGACTGAGCACCTATAGGTCAGCCCGGAGTGCAATGACGTCAGTTTAGTTACCAATAACCAATATTCTCAGTTATAAATTCCTTGCCCTGTTGCAGCCATGTTCAAGCCAGCTATCACATGGTGTCTCACATCTTCATCTTGGTATTTGTCCTCTCTTAACCGCTGCTGTTTGTTATCAAGGAATCAAGATATTCAAAGATATGTCACATATCTTTGCTAAACTGGTTTGGAATGTGTGCTAAAGGATATAATTTTTATTATGTGTCCACGTAGTTCACGCATGAAATATATTAAAATGTTAATTGAATATCATTTACATGATTTTGCGAATCAACCCCAGCTTTGTAACGCTGTTTGTGATTTTTCTAGGCATTATTACGTTCATAGTTCATAAGTACGGTTCCAACTTCACTGCAACGGGTCACCCCATAATTGCTCCGTTCCTGTGCCAATGAAAATCACACGAAATGCTAACAACTGTGAAATGTTTCCTGTGTGAACTAATTCCAGAATGAAACAGCCGCGTACCGCCACAAAAAACCAACAACATGCACCGCATAAAATGCATATGGCCGTCGCTAATATAGCAACACAAAACTGTTCATCACTTGAATTGCAATTCTTGTTGAAGGGAACATCAATCATGACAAAATCCAGCTTTCTGCACTCGCAATATAACTGCATACGGCAGATTGAGCTTGTTCGTCATAACCGCTGTCCGCCATTTTCTGAATACACACAACAAACGCACGGTTGACACAGCAAAAGCATTCCATGTAACAGTCATAGCTCGCAGCGTTGCTCAAGCACTAACTCAGTAGCTCGGCAAACGAAACCGGAAAATACCCGACCAAACATGTCGGAAATGCGCTAGCAAAGTCGTGTTCAGAATCAAACAGTTCTGACTCTGAATGGCCCTCCCGCATTCCGCCATTGCTGGCCAGATTTTTGTCTATTACGTTCAGTAGTTTGCCATTGCTTTCTAAACGGGTGGTGCCATCGTCCTTTGTTAAAATCCACGCAAACAATTTGCAACCCAAACTGTCCGCAGCGTGATTCAAACTCAGAACGTCGGGGTTAATAGACCGAGTTACTATCCCTTAAGCCACAGACGCCACATGAAATATATTAAGAGAGTAAAAGTGTGGTTGGCTAAAGTATGTGAACTGTAAACCTATCTCACTTCTATACTCCCTCGTAACCCTTCGGTTCGGTGCCACGAACACCGTTAATCTGGAGAACTTGTGGTTTTTCTGCCAGCCCGCGGAATTGAACCCGCACTCACAGAGGACTTGTCACCCGTCGTCCAGCGCGCCCTACGAACACGCTGGGCAGACGGGCAAACATATTAATTAAAGACATCAATTTTGTCTTCTAACTGCATATTTACTATCAATGCTTCTGCACCGTACACACACAGAGAGAGAGAGAGAGAGAGAGAGAGAGAGAGAGAGAGAGAGAGAGGGTAATGCTTGCTTTTCTAACAGGATTGTCCTGTGCCATCTATCCTTTCAAACACATTCTCCTTCACTCTTCGACCCTAGGAAAGCATAGATCCCCATCCAATGCCATCCTTTTCAGATCTCCCCACTCTCTCCCCAATGTCTTGCCCTCCAAGTGAGGTCCTTCTTCTTCCTTGGGTGGCAAGCCATGAATTTTCCTGGTTGTGGTTTCTGTAGCAATCTAGTGTTTTTTACGGGATGGGGTAGCTAGCCCCACGCAAAACCTCCTTAGTCGCCTCTTACGACATGCGTGGCAAGTAACAGTGGTTCTATTCTTTACACTCCGATTTGGGTTCCGGTAACCACTCGGGAGATCGCCTCTTACGACATGCGTGGCAAGTAACAGTGGTTCTATTCTTTACACTCCGATTTGGGTCCCGGTAACCACTCGGGCGATCGTCTCTTTACGACATGCCGTGGCAGGTAACAATGGTTCTATTCTTTACACCCCGATTTGGGTCCCGGTAACCACTCGGACGATCGCCTCTTACGACATGCGTGGCAGGTAAAAGTGGTTCTATTCTTTACGCCCCGATTTGGGTCCCGGTAACCACTCGGGCGCATTCACACAAATAATGATGAAATATACTTTTACTTTCTAAACAATTACATGATGACGACAAAAATCACGTGATCTACCTGGAGATATATCTGGTGAGTAATCAAAACTTTCGTCATCCACGTGACGTGCTCTTGACCACTCAGAGCCCAGCATGTCAGGTTTGATGGACGGGTGATATATCAGCATCTCTACTATTCTGTACACGCCCTCTCGTATCGCATACAGTAAGGCGTCACCTGATTGGTAAACACAGATAATGTCTACAGTAAAGCGTTACCTGATTGGTAGACACAGATAAGGTATACAGTAAGGCGTCACCTGATTGGTAGATTAAAATAGAACTTTAATTTTTTTTTAAAGTCTTCTTCTTCTTCTTCTTTGCGTTCGTTCTTTACGATCAATTTTAATCACTCTTTGTGATATGTTTGATCTTTACCAAGAACGTGTATACGTTGCACATTGGTTTGGTAGGCCCCTAATTATTAAAAGTTAGTTGCATATCCTTTACAGGACTTTGCGAATCAACCCCAGCTTTTAACGCTGTTTGTGATTTTTCTAGGCATTATTAAGTTCAGTAGTTTGCCATTGCTTTCTGAACGGGTGGTGCCATCGTCCTTTGTTAAAATCCACACAAACAATTTGCAACCAAACTGTCCGCAGCGTGATTCAAACTCAGAACGTTGGGGCTAATAGACCGAGTCACTAACAACTAAGCCACAGACGCCACCAGAACTTTAATAATGAACACAATATGTGTATTATTTTTATTTATATTACACTTGTCACATCCCGCACAATCAGAGCATGCAGTAATGAATGTGGACAAAAGACAAACTATAGACTACGACAGGCAATAGAAAGACAATAGACTACGACGGACAATAGAAAGACAATAGACTACGACGGACAATAGAAAGACAATAGACTACACAGACAAGAGACAAACATAGACTACGACGGACAAGAGAAAGACAATAGACTACGACAGACAATGAGAAAGACACTAGACTACGACGAAGAAAGACATAGACTACGACGGACAAGAGAAAACATAGACTACGACGGACAAGAGAAAGACATAGACTACGACGGACAAGAGAAAGACACTAGACTACGACGGACAAGAGAAAGACACTAGACTACGACGGACAAGAGAAAGACACTAGACTACGACGGACAAGAGAAAGACATTAGACTACGACGGACAAGAGAAAGACACTAGACTACGACGGACAAGAGAAAGACATTAGACTACGACGGACAAGAGAAAGACACTAGACTACGACGGACAAGAGAAAGACACTAGACTACGACGGACAAGAGAAAGACACTAGACTACGACGGACAAGAGAAAGACACTAGACTACGACGGACAATAGAAAGACACTAGACTACGACGGACAAGAGAAAGACACTAGACTACGACAGACAAGAGAACAACATTAGCCTACGACGGGCAAGAGAAAGACACTAGACTACGACGGACAATAGAAAGACACTAGACTACGACGGACAAGAGAAAGACACTAGACTACGACGGACAATAGAAAGACTCTAGACTACGACGGACAATAGAAAGACACTAGACTACGACGGACAAGAGAAAGACACTAGACTACGACGGACAAGAGAAAGACACTAGACTACGACGGACAAGAGAAAGACACTAGACTACGACGGACAAGAGAAAGACACTAGACTACGACGGACAAGAGAAAGACATTAGACTACGACGGACAAGAGAAAGACACTAGACTACGACGGACAAGAGAAAGACACTAGACTACGACGGACAAGAGAAAGACTCTAGACTACGACAGACAAGAGAAAGATACTAGACTACGACGGACAAGAGAAAGACACTAGACTACGACGGACAAGAGAAAGACACTAGACTACGACGGGCAAGAGAAAGACACTAGACTACGACGGACAAGAGAAAGACACTAGACTACGACGGACAATAGAAAGACACTAGACTACGACGGACAAGAGAAAGACACTAGACTACGACAGACAAGAGAACAACATTAGCCTACGACGGGCAAGAGAAAGACACTAGACTACGACGGACAATAGAAAGACACTAGACTACGACGGACAAGAGAAAGACACTAGACTACGACGGACAATAGAAAGACTCTAGACTACGACGGACAATAGAAAGACACTAGACTACGACGGACAAGAGAAAGACATTAGACTACGACGGACAAGAGAAAGACACTAGACTACGACGGACAAAAGCACATATATAACCTACCAATCTTGACGCCATCCTGTCGGAGCAGCAGCTCAACCAACTCGCTATTCTCATTGTCAACAGCAATCTGTATGGCTGAACGTCCCAACATGTCCGTACAGTTGACGCTGACCGATGATGGACCGGTCAAACATCGTATGACTGTCGGCTTATCTCCCTTCTCTACCGCGTCCAGGAAGATACGCTCCTGGGGGTCCATACGATGTCCTGGTGAGGGAAGGGGGAGAAAATATAAATGTGCAGATATTTGTATCAGTGATCCAACTGTTGGAGGTGGATGTGGAGTAGTGGATATAAGTTTGAGAAATTGTTGGTGGATGTGTGTGTGGAGTAGTGGATATAAGTTAGAGAAGTTGTTGGTGGATGTGTGTGTGAGTAGTGATATAGTTGAGAAATTGTTGGTGGATGTGTGTGTGAGTAGTGATATAAGTTAGAGAAGTTGTTGGTGGATGTGTGTGTGAGTAGTGGATATAAGTTGAGAAATTGTTGTGGATGTGTGTGTGGAGAGTGGATATAGTTAGAGAAGTTGTTGGTGGATGTGTGTGTGAGTAGTGGATATAAGTTAGAGAAGTTGTTGGTGGATGTATGTGTGAGTAGGGGATATAAGTTGAGAAATTGTTGGTGGATGTGTGTGGAGTAGTGGATATAAGTTAGAGAAGTTGTTGGTGGATGTGTGTGTGTGGAGTAGTGGATATAAGTTAGAGAAGTTGTTGTGTATGTGTGTGGAGTAGTGGATATAAGTTAGAGAGTTGTTGGTGGATGTGTGGTGAGTAGTGGATATAAGTTAGAGAAGTTGTTGGTGGATGTGTGTGTGTGGAGTAGTGGATATAAGTTAGAGAAGTTGTTGGTGGATGTGTGTGTGTGGAGTAGTGGATATAAGTTAGAGAAGTTGTTGGTGGATGTGTGTGTGGAGTAGTGGATATAAGTTAGAGAAGTTGTTGGTGGATGTGTGTGTGTGGAGTAGTGGATATAAGTTAGAGAAGTTGTTGGTGGATGTGTGTGTGTGGAGTAGTGGATATAAGTTAGAGAAGTTGTTGGTGGATGTGTGTGTGTGGAGTAGTGGATATAAGTTAGAGAAGTTGTTGGTGGATGTGTGTGTGTGGAGTAGTGGATATAAGTTAGAGAAGTTGTTGGTGGATGTGTGTGTGTGGAGTAGTGGATACACGTAGTATCATCTGGTATTAGATAACATATATGTCTAGAGAACACGATTATATATCCTAGCAAGTCTCCCCGTACTTATTATGTCGTAAACAGAATGCTAACAGCTGATAATCTAGGCTAGCTTCTAATAGATTTATTAATGTGATATTGTTACTTTCTGTGATATTGTTACTTTGTGTGATATTGCTACTTTGTGTGATATTGTTACTTTCTGTGATATTGTTACTTTCTGTGATATTGTTACTTTGTGTGATATTGTTACTTTCTGTGATATTGTTACTTTCTGTGATATTGTTACTTTGTGTGATATTGTTACTTTCTGTGATATTGTTACTTTGTGTGATATTGCTACTTTGTGTGATATTGTTACTTTGTGTGATATTGTTACTTTCTGTGATATTGTTACTTTGTGTGATATTGTTACTTTGTGTGATATTGTTACTTTGTGTGATATTGTTACTTTGTGTGATATTGTTACTTTGTGTGATATTGTTACTTTCTGTGATATTGTTACTTTGTGTGATATTGTTACTTTGTGTGATATTGCTACTTTGTGTGATATTGTTACTTTGTGTGATATTGTTACTTTCTGTGATATTGTTACTTTGTGTGATATTGTTACTTTGTGTGATATTGTTACTTTGTGTGATATTGTTACTTTGTGTGATATTGCTACTTTCTGTGATATTGTTACTTTCTGTGATATTGTTACTTTCTGTGATATTGTTACTTTCTGTGATATTGTTACTTTGTGTGATATTGTTACTTTCTGTGATATTGTTACTTTCTGTGATATTGTTACTTTGTGTGATATTGCTACTTTCTGTGATATTGTTACTTTGTGTGATATTGTTACTTTCTGTGATATTGTTACTTTCTGTGATATTGCACTTGTGTGATATTGTTACTTGTGTGATATTGTTACTTTCTGTGATATTGTTACTTTGTGTGATATTGTTACTTTCTGTGATATTGCTACTTTGTGTGATATTGCTACTTTCTGTGATATTGCTACTTTGTGTGATATTGTTACTTTGTGTGATATTGCTACTTTGTGTGATATTGCTACTTTGTGTGATATTGTTACTTTGTGTGATATTGCTACTTTGTGTGATATTGTTACTTTCTGTGATATTGCTACTTTGTGTGATATTGTTACTTTGTGTGATATTGCTACTTTGTGTGATATTGTTACTTTGTGTGATATTGTTACTTTCTGTGATATTGTTACTTTCTGTGATATTGTTACTTTCTGTGATATTGTTACTTTCTGTGATATTGCTACCTTGTGTGATATTGTTACCTTCTGTGATATTGTTACTTTCTGTGATATTGCTACCTTCTGTGATATTGCTACTTTCTGTGATATTGCTACTTTCTGTGATATTGCTACTTTCTGTGATATTGTTACTTTCTGTGATATTGCTACTTTGTGTGATATTGCTACTTTGTGTGATATTGCTACCTTCTGTGATATTGTTACTTTCTGTGATATTGCTACCTTCTGTGATATTGCTACTTTCTGTGATATTGCTACTTTCTGTGATATTGCTACTTTGTGTGATATTGTTACTTTCTGTGATATTGCTACTTTGTGTGATATTGTTACTTTCTGTGATATTGCTACCTTCTGTGATATTGCTACCTTCTGTGATATTGCTACCTTCTGTGATATTGTTACTTTCTGTGATATTGCTACTTTCTGTGATATTGTTACTTTGTGTGATATTGTTACTTTCTGTGATATTGTTACTTTCTGTGATATTGTTACTTTCTGTGATATTGCTACTTTCTGTGATATTGCTACTTTCTGTGATATTGTTACTTTCTGTGATATTGTTACTTTGTGTGATATTGTTACTTTCTGTGATATTGTTACTTTCTGTGATATTGCTACTTTCTGTGATATTGTTACTTTGTGTGATATTGTTACTTTCTGTTATATTGTTACTTTCTGTGATATTGTTACTTTCTGTGATATTGCTACTTTCTGTGATATTGTTACTTTCTGTGATATTGCTAGTTTCTGTGATATTGTTACTTTCTGTGATATTGCTACTTTCTGTGATATTGCTACTTTCTGTGATATTGCTACTTTCTGTGATATTGCTAGTTTCTGTGATATTGTTACTTTCTGTGATATTGCTACTTTCTGTGATATTGTTACTTTCTGTCATATTGCTACTTTCTGTGATATTGCTAGTTTCTGTGATATTGTTACTTTCTGTGATATTGCTACTTTCTGTGATATTGTTACTTCGTGATATTGCTACTTTCTGTGATATTGCTACTTTCTGTGATATTGCTACCTTCTGTAATATTGTTACTTTGTGTGATATTGTTACTTTATGTGATATTGCTACTTTGTGTGATATTGCTAGTTTCTGTGATATTGCTAGTTTCTGTGATATTGTTACTTTCTGTGATATTGTTACTTTCTGTGATATTGCTAGTTTCTGTGATATTGCTAGTTTCTGTGATATTGCTACTTTCTGTGATATTGTTACTTTCTGTGATATTGCTAGTTTCTGTGATATTGCTAGTTTCTGTGATATTGTTACTTTATGTGATATTGTTACTTTCTGTGATATTGCTACCTTCTGTAATATTGTTACTTTCTGTGATATTGTTACTTTGTGTGATAGTGTTACTTTCTGTGATATTGTTACTTTCTGTGATATTGTTACTTTCTGTGATATTGTTACTTTCTGTGATATTGCTAGTTTCTGTGATATTGTTACTTTCTGTGATATTGCTACTTTCTGTGATATTTTTACTTTCTGTGATATTGCTAGTTTCTGTGATATTGTTACTTTCTGTGATATTGCTACTTTCTGTGATATTGTTACTTTCTGTGATATTGTTACTTTCTGTGATATTGCTAGTTTCTGTGATATTGTTACTTCGTGATATTGCTACTTTCTGTGATATTGCTACTTTCTGTGATATTGCTAGTTTCTGTGATATTGTTACTTTCTGTGATATTGCTACTTTCTGTGATATTGTTACTTTCTGTGATATTGCTACTTTCTGTGATATTGCTAGTTTCTGTGATATTGTTACTTTCTGTGATATTGCTACTTTCTGTGATATTGTTACTTTCTGTGATATTGCTACTTTCTGTGATATTGCTACTTTCTGTGATATTGCTACCTTCTGTAATATTGTTACTTTGTGTGATATTGTTACTTTATGTGATATTGCTAGTTTCTGTGATATTGTTACTTTCTGTGATATTGTTACTTCTGTGATATTGCCTACTCGTGATGATTCAGTTCTGATATTGCTACTTTCGTGATATTTTACTTCTTGTATTCAGACTTCTGTATTGCTAGTTTCGTGATATTGCATTCGGATATTGTTACTTTGCTGATATTGCTACTTCATGTATTTGAGTTGGATATTGTACTTTGTGATATGTTAGAGAAATTGTTGGTGGATGTTGTATTCGTGATATGACTTAGAGAAATTGTACTGTGGATTTGTTGATGTGTGATATTGTTATGAGTGATATTGTTGTGGATGTGTGTTGTGATATTGCTAGTTTCGAGAAATTGTTGTGTGTGATGTACTGTGAAAATATTGTTATTGTGAATTGATGTGTGATATAGTTAGGAAATTGACATTTGTAATATGTATATTTAGGAAGACTTTTGTGAATTGTTGTGTGAAGTAGTGGATATAAGTTCGGAATTGTTATGGTGGATATTGTGAGTGTGGATATGTTAGTGAATTGTTGTGGATGTTGTGATGTGTGATATGAGTTTCGAGAATTGTTATGTGTGTGTGAGTAGTTGGATATAATTGAGATAGTTGTTGTGATTGTGTTAGTTTCTGTGATATTGTTAATTTTTGGGGGATATTGTGACTTGTGATATGTAGTATCATCTGGTATTGATACTATATGTCTAGGATATTTATTTCTGAAGTCTACTTTGCTTATTATTGTACAGAATGCTAACGTGATATTAGTTTGCTTATAATTTATTTGTGATATTTACTTTCTGTGATATTGTACTTCTGTGATATTGCTACTTTCTGTGATATTGCTACTTTCTGTGATATTGCTACTTTCTGTGATATTGTTACTTTCTGTGATATTGTTACTTTCTGTGATATTGTTACTTTTGTGATATTGTTACTTTCTGTGATATTGTTACTTTCTGTGATATTGTTACTTTTGTGATATTGTTACTTTCTGTGATATTTTACTTTCTGTGATATTGTTACTTTCTGTGATATTGTTACTTTTGTGATATTGTTACTTTCTGTGATATTGTTACTTTCTGTGATACAATAATTGGTAGCGTTTTCATTGACGTTGTTAATGTGTGGTCAGTGCTAGACATTGTGGTCAGTGCTAGATATTGTGGTCAGTGCTAGACATTGTGGTCAGTGCTAGACATTGGGTGAAACTGTAGACATTGTGGTCAGTCTAGACATTGTTGATGCAGACATTGTGTCACTAGACATTGTACATGCAGACATTGTGCAGCAGACATTGTGGTAGCTAGACATTGTGGTTAGTACTAGACATGACTGAAGTCACAGTCTGACATGACAGACTGAAGTCCCAGTCTGTACACTAGACTGACTGAAGTCACTAGACATGACTGAAGTCCCAGTCTGTACACTGGAAGACATCTGAATCACCAGACATGACTGAAGTCACAGACATGACTGAAATCCCAGTCATCTAGACATGACTGAAGTCCATTTTAGACATGACTGAAGTCACTAGACATGACTGAAAGTCACTATTTCTGCAGTAATGTCCAGTCTTCACTCTGAGAAGTCAATAATGTTGATAATCTGATAGAACATGACTGAAGTCCCAGTCTGTACACTAGACATGACTGAAGTCACTAGACATGACTGAAGTCCCAGTCTGTACACTAGACATGACTGAAGTCCTAGTCTGTACACTAGACATGACTGAAGTCACTAAACATGACTGAAGTCCCAGTCTTTACACTAGACATGACTGAAGTCATCTAGACATGACCGAAGTCACTAGACATGACCGAAGTCACTAGACATGACTGAAGTCACTAGACATGACCGAAGTCACTAGACATGACTGAAGTCACTAAACATGACTGAAGTCACTAGACATGACTGAAATCACTATTTCTTGCACGTAATGTCACGTTTCCTCGAGCACGTTCAATGAATGTTGATAAATTGATAGAAAAATCAAAGGACAAGAATTTCTTCATGCAAATACTGAACACGTGAGGTCGCTCAGTTGTAAACAGTTGTTCATATTGACAAAACTGTGTCACTGAGCATGTCTGCTGCCGTCAGTCAAGTAGATTGTCAATAATGTCGGTTAGTGGGAGCCAGTTTGTTCTAAGCGCAAAAACCGATGAATGAAACGATATCATCAAGTCGTCAATATGAGGTTGTACTAAAGGTACATAACAGTTGGTACATACTAAAAAATAAGTGGTACAGTAACAGTTGTTGGTACAATAACAGTTGGTACAATAACAGTTGGTACAATAACAGTTGGTACAATAACAGTCGGTACAGTAACAGTTGGTACAATAACAGTCGGTACAATAACAGTTGGTACAATAACAGTTGGTACAATAACAGTTGGTACAATAACAGTTGGTACAATAACAGTTGGTACAATAACAGTCGGTACAATAACAGTAAGTCTATAGTTAATATAACACTGTAGAGAACAGATAACTGACATGGTACAAATGAACATGGTACAGAAACTGAACATGGATACAATAAAATGAGGGATACACAACTGAACAGTGGTACAAAAACTGAAGAGGGAACAACAAAAAAGTAGGTACAACATACTGTGCATGGTACAACAACATTGCTGGTACAAAACGACATGGATCAAAAATAACAGTATGAATGGACAATCAACATGGAATGGTACAATAACTGACTGGATTACAACTGAACATGGTACAAACAGAAACAACGTAGTAAGTCTATAGTTCATGATATAAACAATAAAAAACTGGATAGAGAACAGATAACTGGACATGGATACACAAACTGAAATGGATACACAAATGACATGTGAACATGGGTGATACAACAAATTGAATATTGGATACAGACAAACTGGACATGAGAATAAACAAACACCCTGAAACATGGATATAATACAAACTGTGGACAGTATGGATACAACACACTGGACATGGATACAACAAACTGGATATGGGACAGAGATCTTACCATGTTTAATAGTTTCTAGTGGTATGTCCACATTTCGTCCCGTGATTCTGTAATTCGATCTCTTAGAACCATTGAGAGGTCCACTAACCATGACGCAGTTATTCTGTACTGGTGCAGCTAGCACGGAAGTGACTGAAGCCAGTACACATCGACCAAGGAATGTTGTTGCATCCACATTTTCTGCTACTTTCTCTTGATACTGACAGGGACAGTAGCCATCGATGTCAATAGTGGACATCAAGTACAACTCAGACTACAGCAGCTGAAAGATAGCAGAGAAACAGATTGATTGATTGATTGATTGATTGATAGGACAATCATCATTGCACTTCGGTGAGTAACAATGTGTTCTCTGATCTAAAGGGTTTAAAAGCCGAAGGATTGACTTCATTGCATCGGGTTTTACCCCATATGCTCGGTCCCTCTCGCAGAAATGCACGCCATCTGCTGAGAGTATTGCACAAAGCACGAACTCCGTAGCTCCAGCAACAATCCTAGGGTCTCTGGAAAAAAACTGCACTCGTGAACAGAATGGCGCGGTCCGGACTGAAACCACGACCTTCGACACACAAGGCTGATCTATTTCTGACACAGGAAGATCTCAGCTCAGTGCACGAGTCCGTAGCACCGGCGAGGGTCACCGATGTAATTTGAAGATGGTGAAGATATGTTGAGAATTTTTTATTTTAATTTTTTCTAATGAATTTTCTCTGACTGTGGTTTTCAGTCTGTTCTTCTCGATTTTGAACTGACAAGAAACAGACATACTAGCAATGAAAGCGATCTTTTCTTCTTCTTTCAATGACAGAGCGACGTTTTAGTCTCTGTGCTCTTCTACTTTATGTCTGTAGATATTAGTATTGAAGAAATGTTGTGTCGGGAGGGGAGGGAGACTTCTACTACCCCAGACAAGAGCTAGAATTGATACACGATGCACTAGTGGCCATGCAGCTGGAAACTCCGGTCTCTCTCTCTCTCTCTTGAGATACCGCCCGGACCATGTACCAGACCTTCTCATAAATTCTATTCATGTGGAAATCTGATTCATGCAGCCTTAGCATTGATGTGTTTTACGTCACATCTTCAGCACCATTTGGAGCTCTGGTGCTTATCCTCGCGATGTATCCGTTTCAGCCAGCGTTTACTCGGTTCGCTCTCCGTTCTGTAGCCATCTAGTATTTTTACGGTGTGGGGTTGCTAGCCCCACGACCATCCTCCTTAGTCGCCTCTTACGACTTGCGTGACAGGTAACAGTGGTTCTATTCTTCACACCTCAATTTGGGCCCGGTAACCACTTGGGCGACTCCGGGTTCGAGACTAGCTCCGGCAAACTATTTTCAAAATGCGCACAGTTGGACTACACGAGACCCTGATCCTTTACTTGGTGATCGAAATTACAAGTATCTCTAAAGTCGGAGTAAGGTTCGCCTGAATCACGAGGGACACTGATGGTAATTAAAGCAAGCCTTACCGCAAAAATTAGTCAGAGACTCCATATTAGACACCATGACTATGTCTGAATTCACAGCGGACGGACTGAACGGAAAACAATGTACACAACACTTGCCCTTGGTCATACAAACTTGGCCCGAGTGGTTACCGGGCCCAAATTTGGGGTGTAAAGAATAGAACCACTGTTACCTGCCATGCATGTCGTAAGAGGCGACTAAGGAGGTTTGGCTGAAATCAGATGCTTGTGTCCTAAACGTGTAGAAGTCTTATGTGTTTAGGGGCCTACCAAACCAATGTGCAACGTATACACGTTCTTGGCAAAGATCAAACATATCACAAAGAGTGATTAAAATTGGTCGTAAAGAACGAACACAAAGAAGAAGAGGTCATACAAACAGATGTTTTACTGTAACCTTGGTGGTCATACAACTAGTGACAATTGTTATAAGATTGAGAAGATGGAGATATGTTGGACACACCTTGAGGAGAAATGATCAACGAATATCAAAGCAGGCATTGAAGTGGGATGCAAAGGGTTCAAGAAAGAGAGACGACCTAGGGAGACCCTGAAACGAACTTTGCTGAGAGAGGCAAGAAATATCGGTCTCAGTTCCATGGAGGAGATTGAGCGAGTTGCCCAGGTTAGAGCAGTATGGAGAAATTACTTACAGGTCCTATGTAACGTATAACGGTACGAGAGGAATTATTATTATTATTATTGGTGGTCCTACAAACAGACTGCTGTAAAATAAGAGCATCTATAATGATTCTCAGAGCAAGAACTTTGACATTTGTTTTTATCGATGTCTTAGATGTCAAGTTTGAGTTGGCAGTGACATTCAAAGACAGATCGATCTAAGACAGTATGTGTCTAGAGGATAGCACAGTGTTCTCACACACGCGCGTGTAGAGATGTGTATCTTACCTGCGATATATCTTCGATTTCAACACTTCTGTTTTCATTTAATATATATAGTTATTTGTTAACAATCACACAAGCCACCAGAACAGCGCAAGACAAAAACAGAAAACAACGACACTGGGCAACAACCCGGTAGCAGTGTGACGACAAAAGAAGAAGAAGTTATTTGTTCTCCCTCCCTATCTCTTTCTTTCCGTCTTTCTTTCGTTTCCTTCACCTCTTTCTCTCTATTTCTCTCTCTCAAACTAAATCCTTTGTTTGAGTGGGGATGGTGGGTGTCTCTGTGGCGAATTGATTAGGGAGTTTTATCGAATGAATATTATTGGCTTGAATACAGATTGCGCCATTTGGTTCACGAGCGCCTTTAAGTGCTCATAGTAAATACACAACTCTCTGCTATCAGTGCCAAACATGGCCCCTGACTAAGACATAAGAAAGAAAGATTATAACATGTGAAATGAGATGTCTACGAAAAGCTGTCAATGTTACAAGGAGAGATAGAGTGAGAAACGAGAATTTCAGAAGCATCGTTGGTACTATACCATGCATACAGTACATCGAGAAGCAAAGACTCAAGTGGTTCGGCCATTTAATGAGAATGGAACCACATTTACTACCATCACGTGCCTATAATAATCAACACTCAGGGCGCAGAGCACGAGGCAGGCCAAGAACACGATGGATAGATAGCATCTCAGAGTCCCTGTGAAAGCATGGATTGACAACGTCAAGAATAACACACCTGGCACAAGTTAGAAAACTAACTCTCCCCACGTCGCTTCACCGCATATGTGGTTAAGATAAGATAAAATAATTATTGGTTCAACTGTTGACACATGCAAGCGACGTCGTTCCTCTGTCCACTACTACACGTTCATGAGAGAAAATAGTATGTCTACATTTGCATTGTGTCCTGTACATCTATCTGTCTATAGAAATATAAGATTCAGTTGAATTTAATTGTATGTATGTATGTTCCCATTGTTTCAAGATATCTGGACATCCTACGGACTTCAAATTTGGCAAGTGGGTAGCTTTTATCGATGTAAAAATGTAAAAATTATAAAACCGGTCTATTGGTTCGTCTCGATATCTAAAGTGCAACTTAACGAAAGGTCATGAAAAGTTTAAAACCGATACATTTTATCCATGTTTTTACGTGCCGGTCACATGTTACAGCAATGATAAAATCACATGTTAAGCTAATATTTGATGCTATTTATTGGTCTTTATTGGAGACTCATGATCAATTCACGGGAAGGACATTAATTTTTTTTTATTGACACATTTAGTCACTATTTGATAAGTTTATATTCAGAATAAATTCAATGTACCAATTGTTATTTGTCAACTTTCACGGGAATTCTATTGTATCAGGTTTTACTGGCAATCGGAAAGAGGGGCATTTTAATCGTATGAGCTCAACAGACAAAGTTTTCCCACCAAGCATGGAGAGAAAACGTATTGTTATTAATGGGAAAGCAGCCGATTTTGAGGAGAAAGGGCATTATTTCTTTAATATGCTCAGTCTTGTACTGTTTGACACTTTACAACTAGATTTAAACTAAATTCCCGCCCGAGTGGTTACCGGGGCCCAAATTTGGGGTGTAAAGAATAGAACCACTGTTACCTGCCATGCATGTTCGTAAGAGGCGACTGAGGAGGTTTTGCTGAAATCGGATGCACGTGTCCGCTAGGGAATGCTAACCCGAAACAAATGCTTGCAGAAAACGGATGCACCAGGCCGTAAGGCGCATAACATGGTGCAACGACCCCTCACAATATGGAATGGGATCACGTATTCTACGGTCGCCAATCTGCCTCAGAGATTTAGCCACGCAGTAAGATATTCAGACCTACCATCACGAGGTGGCCAAAAATTACTGCAGGAAGAGGTCGGTACAAATGGGGAAGCAGAAATCATAGAAATTATATCTCAGAACTGCCCAGTATGTAGCCTTGAGAAGAAAGAGGTAGCCCACTTACACCAGCGTCCAAGACAAACTGTATGGCGTGGCTGATAATCTAGCAGACAGCTGCCTTTATTAGAAATCAAAATCCTAATCTAGTGAGAACCAGAAGACAAACTGTATGGCGTGGCTGATAATCTGACAGACGGCTGCCTTTATTAGAGAATCCGAAATCCCAATCTAGTGAGAACGCAGAAGACAAACTGTATGCGTGGCTGATAATCTGAGGCAGACGGCTGCCTTTATTAGAAATCCAAATCCCAATCAGTGAGAACGCAGAAGACAAACTGTATGGCGTGGCTGATAATCTGAGCAGACGCTGCCTTATTAGAGAATCAAATCCCAATCTAGTGAGAACAGAAGACAAACTGTATGGCGTGGCTGATAATCTGAGGCAGAGGCTGCCTTTATTAGAGAATCAAATCCCAATCTAGTGAGAACGCAGAAGACAAACTGTATGGCGTGGCTGATAATCTGAGGCAGACAGCTGCCTTTATTAGATAATCCAAAATCCCAATAGAGTGAGAACACAGAAGACAAACTGTATGGCGTGGCTGATAATCTGAGGCAGAGGCTGCCTTTATTAGAGAATCAAATCTAATCTAGTGAGAACACAGAAGACAAACTGTATGGCGTGGCTGATAATCTGAGACAGATGGCTGCCTTTATTAGAGAATCGAAATCCTAATCTGTGAGAACACAGAAGACAAACTGTATGGCGTGGCTGATAATCTGAGGCAGACGGCTGCCTTTATTAGATAATCCAAAATCCCAATCTAGTGAGAAAGCAGAAGACAAACTGTATGGCGTGGTGATAATCTAGAGGCAGACGCTGCCTTTATGAGAATCCGAAATCCCAATCTAGTGAGAATACAGAAGACAAACTGTATGGGTGGCTGATAATCTGAGGCAGACGGCTGCCTTTATTAGAGAATCAAAATCCCAATCTAGTGAGAACGCAGAAGACAAACTGTGGCGTGGCTGATAATCTGAGGCAGACGGCTGCCTTTATTAGAGATCCAAAATCCCAATCTAGTGAGAACCAGAAGACAAACTGATGGCGTGGCTGATAATCTGAGGCAGAGGGCTGCCTTTATTAGAGAATCCAAAATCCTAATCTAGTAGAAGCAGAAGACAAACTGTGTGGCGTGGCTGATAATCTGAGGCAGACGGCTGCCTTTATTAGATAATCCAAAATCCCAATCTAGTGAGAAAGCAGAAGACAAACTGTATGGCGTGGCTGATAATCTGAGCAGACGGCTGCCTTTATTAGAGAATCCGAAATCCTAATCTGGTGAGAACGCAGAAGACAAACTGTATGGCGTGGCTGATAATCTGAGGCAGACGGCTGCCTTTATTAGAGAATCCAAAATCCTAATCTACTGAGAACGCAGAAGACAAACTGTATGGCGTGGCTGATAATCTGAGGCAGACGGCTGCCTTTATTAGAGAATCCAAAATCCTAATCTAGTGAGAAAGCAGAAGACAAACTGTATGGCGTGGCTGATAATCTGAGGCAGACGGCTGCCTTTATTAGAAATCCAAAATCCTAATCTAGTGAGAACCAGAAGACAAACTGTATGGCGTGGCTGATAATCTGAGACAGACGGCTGCCTTTATTAGAGTCCGAAATCCCAATCTAGTGAGAACGCAGAAGACAAACTGTTGGCGTGGCTGATAATCTGAGACAGACAGCTGCCTTTATTAGAGAATCCGAAATCCCAATCTAGTGAGAACGCAGAAGACAAACTGTATGGCGTGGCTGATAATCTGAGGCAGACAGCTGCCTTTATTAGAGAATCCAAATCCCAATCTAGTGAGAACGCAGAAGACAAACTGTATGCGTGGCTGATAATCTGAGGCAGATGGCTGCCTTTATTAAAGAATCCGAAATCCAATCTAGTGGAAAGCAGAAGACAAACTGTATGGCGTGGCTGATAATCTGAGGCAGACGGCTGCCTTTCTTAGAGAATCCGAAATCCCAATCTGTAGAACGCAGAAGACAAACTGTACGTGGCTGATAATCTAGGCAGACGGCTGCTTTTTAGATAATCCAAAATCCCAATCTAGTGAGAAAGCAGAAGACAAACTGTATGGCGTGGATGATAATCTGAGGCAGACGCTGCCTTTATTGATAATCAAAATCCTATCTAGTGAAAACACAGAAGAAGAAGAGAAACTAAATTCCCTGTGCGACAAGGTATATCTGCTAGTCGCAATAAACAAAACTACTGCTTCTACGTGGACTTCCAAATTAAAAGTACAGTTCCGTACTTGTTCAGCGATAATGAAAACAAAACTACTGTGACATTATGTGTATATATATTTCAAGTTTTCAAATTACAACAGCTTTCTCAATCTGAAAATTGAGAAAAAGTTTGACGTTTATGTGCAACTTTTATTTGACAGTTTGACGAGGACAAAACCGGACAAATGGGCGTCCGAAAGTATTTTCTGGACACTGAAATTGTTCGTAGAAAACCGGGACACCTGGAACACTACTTAAGCACGTGCGTGTGTTTATGAGTTAAGTATTGTACGTGTGCTGTGTGTATGTTGTATGCGTGTATATTGCATTTGTGTCGTGTGTTTATTTTATTGTGTGCATACTGTGTTATTTGCAGACGACCAATGTTTGATATACCAACAAGAACAAGAGGTACAACATCATATCGATACCTTATATTATAACTGTAACAAATATGACATGAACATAAACATAGCCAAAACTGAGGTCATGAATATAGGAAGGAAACATAATACACTAAACATCAACATCAATGGCAGTACAATAGAGCAAGTACAGGAATTCAAGTACCTAGGAAGTGTATTTACAGAGGATGGAAGACTTGACAGAGAGATAGAAACTAGAGTCCAGAAAGCAAATGCAATAACCTACCAACTAGCGCCACTGTTTAGACATCCAAACATCTCACTGACAGCTAAACAACAGTTGATCAATAGCATCTTTATACCCACTCTATGTTACCAATGTCAAACATGGACAATGAAAAAGAAACATACACAGAAAATAGCAATATGCGAAATGAGATGTCTCCGCAAAGTCACCAACACAAGAATCGACAGAGTAACGAATACCAGCATCAGAGAAAAGGTTGGAACAAGACCGTGCTTGAACTATATAGTGAAACAGAGAATGAAGTGGTTTGGCCACTTAGTAAGAATGCGAACAGACCAAACTGCCTAGAAGCTTTCCACAACAGAATATCAGGAAGGAAGGCGAGAGGAAGACCAAGGAAAAGGTGGATAGATAACGTAGTTGAATTCTGCCAGGGACTAAGAAAACCATCACAAAAGTCACCAGAGAAGCGCAAGACAAATACATAAAACCACGACACTGGGTTAACAATCCGGTAACATTGTGCTGACAACCCAAGTCACCAGAGAAGCGTAAGACAAATACATAAAACCACGACACTGGGTTCACAATCCGGTAACAGTGTGCTGACAACCCAAGTCACCAGAGAAGCGTAAGACAAATACATAAAACCACGACACTGGGTTAACAATCCGGTAACAGTGTGCTGACAAAAGAAGAAGAAGATACCATGAGGAGAAACAAAGCAACACACAAGTATCTAGACAACGTCAACAGAAAGTAGGAAATTCACTTTCAGAAGAAGAAAATATAAAACTCACTTTCACGTAAAGAAAATATGAAGAAATATGTGAGCATCAAGAAAATAAGAAATTCACTTTCACCAAAAACAAAAACCAACAAAAAAACAAACACCCCACGAAATTAACTTTCAAATGAAGAAAATACAAAATTCACATTCGTGAACAGAAAATAAGAAATTCACTTTCACATTAAGAAAATAAGGAATTCACTCTTCCATTAGAAGAAAATAAGAAATTCACTCTTCCATTAGAAGAAAATAAGAAATTCACTCTTCCATTAGAAGAAAATAAGAAATTCACTCTTCCATTAGAAGAAAATAAGGAATTAATTCTTCCATTAGAAGAAAATAAGGAATTCACTCTTCCATTAGAAGAAAATAAGAAATTCACTCTTCCATTAGAAGAAAATAAGAAATTCACTCTTCCATTAGAAGAAAATAAAGAATTCACTCTTCCATTAGAAGAAAATAAGGAATTCACTCTTCCATTAGAAGAAAATAAGGAATTCACTCTTCCATTAGAAGAAAATTAAGGAATTCACTCTTCCATTAGAAGAAAATAAGGAATGCACTCTTCCATTAGAAGAAAAATAAAGAATTCACTCTTCCATTAGAAGAAAATAAGGAATTCACTCTTCCATTAGAAGAAAATAAGAAATTCACTCTCCCATTAGAAGAAAATAAGGAATTCACTCTTCCATTAGAAGAAAATAAGAAATTCACTCTTCCATTAGAAGAAAATAAGGAATTCACTCTTCCATTAGAAGAAAATAAGGAATTCACTCTTCCATTAGAAGAAAATAAGAAATTCACTCTCCCATTAGAAGAAAATAAGGAATTCACTCTTCCATTAGAAGAAAATAAGAAATTCACTCTTCCATTAGAAGAAAATAAGAAATTCACTCTTCCATTAGAAGAAAATAAGAAATTCACTCTTCCATTAGAAGAAAATAAGAAATTCACTCTTCCATTAGAAGAAAATAAGAAATTCACTCTTCCATTAGAAGAAAATAAGGAATTCACTCTTCCATTAGAAGAAAATAAGGAATTCACTCTTCCATTAGAAGAAAATAAGAAATTCACTTTCCATTAGAAGAAAATAAGAATTCACTCTTCCATTAGAAGAAAATAAAGAATTCACTCTTCCATTAGAAGAAAATAAGGAATTCACTCTTCCATTAGAAGAAAATAAGAAATTCACTCTTCCATTAAAGAAAATTAAAAATTCACTCTTCCATTAGAAGAAAAAAGGAAATGCACTCTTCCATTAGAAGAAAAATAAAGAATTCACTCTTCCATTAGAAGAAAATAAGAAATTCACTCTTCCATTAGAAGAAAATAAGAAATTCACTCTCCCATTAGAAGAAAATAAGGAATTCACTCTTCCATTAGAAGAAAATAAGAAATTCACTCTTCCATTAGAAGAAAATAAGGAATTCACTCTTCCATTAGAAGAAAATAAGGAATTCACTCTTCCATTAGAAGAAAATAAGAAATTCACTCTTCCATTAGAAGAAATAAGAATTCACTCTTCCATTAGAAGAAAATAAAATTCACTCTTCCATTAGAAAAAATAAGAATTCACTCTTCCATTAGAAGAAAATAAGAAATGCACTCTTCCATTAGAAGAAAATAAGGAATTCACTCTTCCATTAGAAGAAAATAAGAAATTCACTCTTCCATTAGAAGAAAATAAGGAATTCACTCTTCCATTAGAAGAAAATAAAGAATTCACTCTTCCATTAGAAGAAAATAGAGAATCACTCTTCCATTAGAAGAAAATAAGAATTCACTCTTCCATTAGAAGAAAATAAGAATTCACTCTTCCATTAGAAGAAAATAAAGAATTCACTTTCATTAGAAGAAAATAAGAATTCACTCTTCCATTAGAAGAAAATAAGAAATTCACTTTCACAATAAAAGATTCATTTTCACAAGAAGAAAGTAAGAAATATATTATCGCAGTGATAATATATGATAACGAAGTTTACAACACTTTGCCGCCGGCGTAGTTACTGAGGCCCAAATTTGGGGTGTATAGAATAGAACCACTGTTACCTGCAACGCATGTCGTAAGAGGCGACTAAGGAGGTTTGGATGAAGTCTATGTATTTAGGGGCCTACCAAACCAATTGCAACGTATACACGTTCTTGGCAAAGATCAAACATATCACAAAGAGTGATTAAAATTGGTCGTAAAGAATGAACTCAAAGAAGAGGATGTTTACAACACGTTGCGCTAGTTATCATATGGAGTGAAAATGTCGAGGTTCGAGACCAGCTTGTCAGGATGCATACGGTGTGCGGGTAGACTATAACACGTAATCACAAAGTACTGTAGTTTTACAAATTACAAAACAATGACAAAATACAGCAACGTTTCGACCAACAAGGCCGTTATCAAGCAAACGAACAACAGGAGTGACAAATTAAAAAAACAAATGGACGACCAAAAACAAACGTTTCTAATGAAAATCTGGGAATAAAAACGAATAACGAAATAATTGTAACATAAAAAACACACAAAAAAAACTAGAAAATCTGGATCCTTTACTTGGGCATACGGTGTGTGGGTAGACTATAGGAAACTCTGAATCCTTTACTTGGGGATGTAACTTAGAAGTACCTCTGAAATCGTAATAAGACACTGGTGAAAAAGAAAGCACTCCTTCACGCAAAAATCAACCAAAGGCGCCATTTTAGGCTACTCACTAATTCATAGCGTGCAAACACAAAGAAAAAAATGTACGTTCACAAGCAAAAATTAATTTGAAAATAAACAAAAGTCATAAATAACTGAATAAGAAACAATAGATAAACAAAATCATAAATAACTGAATCAGAAACAATAGATAAACAAAATCATAAATACTGAATCGAAACAATAGATACAAAAATCAAAATAACTGAATAGAAACAAAATAAACAAAACATAAATAACGAACTAGAAACAATAGATAAACAAAGTCATAAATACTGGAGAATAGAAACAGAATCATAATAATTGAAAAGATGTAACAAAGTAATAAATAACTAAACATGAAAAAAAAGTCTAATAACAAAAATAACAAAGTCATTACTGAACATAACGTAAATAGCTGAATCAGAAACAATAGATAAACAAATCATTAACTTGACAATGATAAACAAAAGTCATAAATAACTTGAACAATAGATAAACAAAAGTCATAAATAACTGAAAACAATAGATAAACAAAAGTCATAAATAACTGAATCAGAAACAATAGATAAACAAAAGTCATAAATAACTGAATAATAAACAATAGATAAACAAAAGTCATAAATAACTGAACAATAGATAAACAAAAGTCATAAATAACTGAACAATAGATAAACAAAAGTCATAAATAACTGAATAAGAAACAATAGATAAACAAAAGTCATAAATAACTGAACAATAGATAAACAAAAGTCATAAATAACTGAATAAGAAACAATAGATAAACAAAAGTCATAAATAACTGAACAATAGATAAACAAAAGTCATAAATAACTGAACAATAGATAAACAAAAGTCATAACTGAACAGAACAATAGATAAACAAAAGTCATAAATAACTGAATAGATAAACAATATGATAAACAAAAGTCATAAATAACTGTGAACAATAGATAAACAAAGTCATAAATAACTGAACAATAGATAAACAAAAGTCATAAATAACTGAACAATAGATAAACAAAAGTCATAAATAACTGAACAATAGATAAACAAAGTCTAAATACAAATAACAATAGATAAAAATCAATAATGAATAGAAACAAAAGTCATAAATAACTGAACAATAGATAAACAAAAATCATAAATAACTGAACAATAGATAAACAAAAGTCATAAATAACTGAACAATAGATAAACAAAAGTCATAAATAACTGAACAATAGATAAACAAAAATCATAAATAACTGAATAATAGATAAACAAAAATCATAAATAACTGAATAAGAAACAATAGATAAACAAGAGGAACAACAAACCTGATACAATACTTGTTATCTGACGTGTGTGTGTGGTGATCGCCGTATTCCTATAGACTAGACTAGACTAGACTAGACACGACAATCTGTGGCAATCTTCTTTTGTTAAGCCCTCACGTACATTCGCCTCGCCCTGATCGCAAGACTTAAAATTGTCAGCATGTCAGCCGCCGTCACGCCAACATGCGAGGTGTTACTCTAAATATACTGCCAAGTCAGCGCGTGACCTTTTATTGGAGTCACTCACAAATATCGATGTTTATCGAATGATAATCGAATAGTTGACTCGACAAATCTAGGATACATGTCACGATTTTCCTCAATACTGCAACTTGAGTTTCGAAATTTCTCAATCGTAACAGGAGACTTCTTTATTATGTTTATCCGTTTCTACTTTGCTTTCGTACTTATCAACCAAGTTAACCACACTTTGTGTGATCTCTGTGTGATTTGTTCTTATCAACCAAGTTAACCACACTTTGTGTGATCTCTGTGTGATTTGTTCTTATCAACCAAGTTAACCACACTTGTGTGATCCTGTGATTTGTTCTTATCAACCAAGTTAACCACACTTTGTGATCTGTGATTTGCTCTTATCAACCAAGTTAACCACACTTTGTGATCTGTGTGGTTTGCTCTTATCAACCAAGTTAACCACACTTTGTGTGATCTGTGTGATTTGTTCTTATCAACCAAGTTAACCACACTTTGTGTGATCTGTGTAGTTTGCTCTTATCAACCAAGTTAACCACACTTTGTGATCTGTGTGATTTGTTCTTATCAACCAAGTTAACCACACTTTGTGTGATCTGTGATTTGTTCTTATCAACCAAGTTAACCACACTTTGTGATCTGTGTGATTTGTTCTTATCAACCAAGTTAACCACACTTTGTATGATCTGTGTGGTTTGCTCTTATCAACCAAGTTAACCACACTTTGTGTGATCTGTGTGATTTGTTCTTATCAACCAAGTTAACCACACTTTGTGTGATCTGTGATTTGTTCTTATCAACCAAGTTAACCACACTTTGTGATCTGTGTGATTTGTTCTTATCAACCAAGTTAACCACACTTTGTGTGATCTGTGTGATTTGTTCTTATCAACTAAGTAACACACTTTGTGATCTGTGTGATTTGTCTTATCAACCAGTTAACCACACTTTGTGTGATCTGTGTAGTTTGTTCTTATCAACCATGTTAACCACACTTTGTGATCTGTGTAGTTTGTTCTTATCAACCAAGTTAACCACACTTTGTGTGATCTGTGTGATTTGTTCTTATCAACCATGTTAACCACATTTTGTGATCTGTGTAGTTTGTTCTTATCAACCATGTTAACCACACTTTGTGATCTGTGTAGTTTGTTCTTATCAACCAAGTTAACCACACTTTGTGATCTGTGTAGTTTGTCTATCAACCATGTTAACACCCACGACCTTTCGAATGCAATGCTAAGGAGTAACCATTTAACCACCGAGAACCACGATAAAGTAGGTTAATCTTCTTCTTCTTTGGGTTCGTTATTTACGACCAATTTTAATCAATTCTTTGTGACATGTTTGATCTTTGCCAAGAACGTGTATACGTTGCACATTGGTTTGGTAGGCCCTAAATGCATAGACTTCTACACGTTTAGGACATGTGCATCCGATTTCAGCCAAACCTCCTTAGTCGCCTCTTACGACATGCATGGCAGGTAACAGTGGTTATATTCTTTACACCCCAAATTTGGGCTCCGGTAATCATTCGAGCGAGGTAGGTTAATGTGGTGGGCTATAATATCCGATTCTTGCAACCACCTTACATGTCAGGGTAACGTATCCACTATAGTTAGCATGTGGCCTTGTTCTACACATGTAGGGTGCCGGGGTCCGACAAGGGAAACAAGGAATAGTACCGCTGCGACCTACAAGGCATGTCGTAAGAGGCGACTGATGTAGGACCTAGGAAGCTACCCTAGTAAATAAAAAGCAAAGCAGAAATCGGATGTGCTGGCCTACTTGTAGGCGCATAACTGGCACAACGTACAATTACTCTTAGGCTCAGATCACATACAAATCACACAGAGTGGTTAACAAATGGTTGATGTGTAGCGTTGGAGGAAGAAGAAGAAGAGGAGAAGAAGATCATGTCCTTCTATCCATTTGTTTCCTCCTCTCTTTCTCTCTCTCTCAACAACGCACGTGCAAACAAGTCATTGAACCATGATCTGATTGAAATGGTAGCTAATCATGGACAATAATCACGTGATGTCTGCAGGTTACAGAGAGAGTGAGAGAGAGAGAGGGAGAGAAAGAGATAGAGAGAGAAAAAGAGAGAGAAAGAGAAAGAGAGAGAGGGAGAGAAAGAGAGAGAGAGAAAGAGAAAGAGAGAGAGAAAGAGAGAGAGAAAGAGAAAGAGAGAGAGAGAGAGAGAGAGAGATAGAAAGATAAAAATATTCCAGCCAAATATTACTTCTTCTCCTTCTACTTTGCGTTCATTCTTTACGACCAATTTTAATCACTCTTTGTGATATGTTTGATCTTTGCCAAGAACGTGTATACGTTGCACATTGGTTTGGTAGGCCCATTTCAGCCAAATCTCCTTAGTCGCCTCTTATGACATGCGTGACAGGTAACAGTGGTTCTATTCTTTACACCCCAAATTTGGGCCCCGTAACCACTCGGGCGAAATATTACTTGGAAACAGTGCTTGGAATGCTGGAAATATTTGAGTAAAAGTATGTGATTGGCATAGGAGTAAGGGAAGGCCTAGACAGACCCGGAGAAGAGAGCTGGAGGCTGATATTAAAAGGATAGGTAAAACATGGAAAGATTGGAAGGGATGGCAGGAGAGAGGAAGAGCTGGAAGAAGTTTGGTTATTGGTTACTAAACTGACGTCATTGCACTCGGGCAGACCCATAGGTGCTCAGTCTCCCCCAACAGATATGAAGAGTATGCACACTGATGGTTCCCGTGGCTCGCTGATTTGGAAGAAGTTTGTTGAAGACCTGTGCTCCGTTGGGAGTTGAAAGGGAAGAAAAAGAAAGTGATTGTCTGAATGTGTGATTGTCTGAATATGTGATTGTCTGAATGTGTGATTGTCTGAATGTGTGATTGTCTGAATGTGTGATTGACTGAATGTTTGAAAGTATGTAATTGACTGAATGTGTGATTGCCTGAATATGTGATTGTCTGAATGTGTAGTTGTCTAATTGACTGAATGTGTGATTGACTGAATGTGTGATTGTCTGAATGTGTAGTTGTCTAAATGTGTGATTGACTGAATGTGTGATTGTCTGAATGTGTAGTTGTCTAAATGTGTGATTGACTGAATGTGTGAAAATGTGTGATTGACTGAATGTGTGAAAATGTGTAATTGACTGAATGTATGAAAGAAACTCTAATTCTAAAGGACGGGGGCGTAAAGAGAGATGTATTGAAAATGGAACGTCCAGTGAGTGAAAAGAAGATCTATTCAAATATTTGATTAATTAGATTCTAATGAAACTTTAACTGTATCTAAATGTATCGTATTTGACAGCAACAACTCAATAGACTGGATAGACTGAATAGACTGAAGACATTAGCACATGTATACCATAGTGTATACAGTTTGGAAAATAGTTGAGTGCAAGCATGTTAGCGCATTCTTCATGAAGTCATATCAAAGTTTGTTGAGTGCAAGCATGGAGAGATTGAGAACAATGTGTACAAACTATGATCATAGAACAAATGTGTACAAACTATGGGGAGATTATGAGAACAAATGTGTACAAACTATGGGGAGATTATGAGAACAAATGTGTACAAACTATGGGGAGATTATGAGAACAAATGTGTACAAACTATGGAGAGATTATGAGAACAAATGTGTACAAACTATGGAGAGATTATGAGAACAAATGTGTACAAACTATGGAGAGATTATGAGAACAAATGTGTACAAACTATGGAAGATATGAGAACAAATTGTACAAATATGGGGATTTATGAGAACAAATGTTACAAACTATGGAGAGATTATGAGAACAAATGTGTACAAACTATGGGGAGATTATGAGAACAAATGTGTACAAAATATGGAGAGATTATGAGAACAAATGCGTACAAAATATGGAGAGATTATGAGGACAAATGTGTACAAATTATGGGGAGAGATTATGAGGACAAATGTGTACAAACTATGGGGAGATTATGAGAACAAATGTGTACAAACTATGGGGAGAGATTATGAGGACAAATGTGTACAAACTATGGGGAGAGATTATGAGAACAAATGTGTACAAACTATGGAGAGATTATGAGAACAAATGTGTACAAACTATGGGGAGAGATTATGAGAACAAATGTGTACAAACTATGGAGAGATTATGAGGACAAATGTGTACAAACTATGGGGAGAGATTATGAGAACAAATGTGTACAAACTATGGGGATATTATGAGGACAAATGTGTACAAACTATGGGGATAGATTATGAGAACAAATGTGTACAAACTATGGAGAGATTATGAGAACAAATGTGTACAAACTATGGAGAGATTATGAGAACAAATGTGTACAAACTATGGAGAGATTATGAGAACAAATGTGTACAAACTATGGAGAGATTATGAGAACAAATGTGTACAAACTATGGAGATATAACGACAATTGAAAATATCCTTTTTTTTTTTTTTCTTCCGTCAGCTTTCAACTCAGACGAAGTTCCATCTCTGAAACTGATTTTGCGTGAAAATCCGTTTTTCCAATTTCTTACAATGGCAGCAGCGTGAACATTGTAAATTACTTTACACTGGCAGCCGTGTGCTCAATGTACTCGTAATTAGTATTCCCTCGCCATACAGGCAGATTTTCTCCGACTTCAGAGGTACTCACGTTATCGTCCTGAGTAAGACCAGGGGACTCGAACAAATGCCGAACAGTAGGTTCGAACCCGAGCTATGAGGCGTCTCACAGCTAGCAGGCCGAGCTACTATCAACTACTCTAGGCAGTCCCCGAAAATATCCGGTAACTGCTGTCGGCCGCAGTGTGTGAAGTGCCTGTCCTTTCAAAGCTATTAGTAATGATCAGTGGCGGCTCGTGATCATTTTGTTGGTGGGGCCAGACATAAATTTTCGGACAAATCATGGTTTCGGTTAGGTTATATTTTAGTGTATAAAATAATTAATACACGTTACACCTTATCTTTGGTGGGGCCCGGCCCCACTGGTCTTTAATGACGAGCCGCCACTGGTAATGATCATCATGACAGCACTCGGGACAAGTTCACAGGTGCTCTCATCTCTTCATCGATATCTTTACCAGCTTATAAAGACTAATCACACTCGTTCGAAGTTGATTTCTCAAATTTTCTGTTCTGTTTGGGGAGTTACCCAAAAAAAAATGGATCTGGTATCATGTTGGTACAAGAGGACGCGCTTGGTAGGTTTGTTCAGAGCAAAAGGAAGCATACAGGACAACTACATCTAGTATGAGGATGGAGGTTGGGGTCATTACTGCTGTCCTACATTGGCTCTCTGGGACCCCGTTTACTGTGGCTGTGGTTGTTTCTGACTCTCAGTCGATGCTTTGGAAGCTCCAGAATGGTAGGTGGTGGTATGAGTGGATGTCGTCTATAGAGGTTTCCAACCTCCAGAGACTCACATGAATCTACTGTCCTGGGCATGCTGGTGTCCGTACCAACGAGAAAGCGTACAAGCTTGCATCGAAAGCATCGATTGTTGAAGAGTTTATGATGGATAAGGGAAAGTTCTTTGGTCTCTTGACAACCTACTGTTGGATGAAGACACTAAAATAGATGTTGAATCAATCCATTTAAGGAGTTTGGAATTACATGCTGTACAAGTAGCGCTGGTTGCTTGAAGGGCAGAATGAGAAATGTGTTTAACCAGCGAGCTACAAGAACCATTCTTATGAATACCCTTCAACATCTGTTGTGAGAGACTGAGCACATTTGGGTCTGCCAGAGTGTCGTTTTTTTGTTTTTTTTTTTTTTTTTTTTTTTTACGTCCGCTTTTAACTCAGACGAAGTTTCATCTCTGAAACTGATTTTTGCGTAAAATCCGTTTTTCCCAAATTTTTTACAATGGCAGCAGCGTGCACATTGTAAATTACTTTACACTGGCAGCCGTGTGCTCAATGTACTCGTAATTAGTATTCCCTCGCCATACAGGCAGATTTTCTCCGACTTCAGAGGTACTCACGTTATCGTCCTGAGTAAGACCAGGGACTCGAACAAATGCCGGACAGTAGGTTCGAACCCGAGCTATGAGGCGTCTCACAGCTAGCAGGCCGAGCTACTATCAACTGCTCTAGAGCAGTCCCTGCCAGAGTGTCGTGACGTCAGTTAATAACCAATAACTGATTATGGAAAACAAGATTTGAACTCACATGACCTGGGAGATGAGATTTGAACTCAGCTGACCTGGGAGATGAGATTTGAACTCACATGACCTGGGAGATGAGATATGAATTCAAGTAACCTGGTAGATGAGATCTCAACTCAAATAACCTGGTAGATGAGACGCAAACTAAAGTGCTTCATGTGTCAATGCCTGGCTTGTCTGTAGAAACAGAGATAATCGATGAGCTACAATGTTAAGTACACATATTAAGTTTCAACAACAGCAAGAGATAGGTTGAACATGAATCGTATCTGATTGACATGGATTGACATGGATTGACATAGATTGACATGTATCGTCCTGGATTGACATGGATTGACATAGATTGACATGTATCGTCCTAGATTGACATGGATTGACATGGATTGACATGTATCGATCGACATGGATCGACATGGACCGACATGTATCGAACGACATGGATTGACATGGATTGACATGTATCGATCGACATGGATCGACATGGACCGACATGTATCGAACGACATGGATTGACATGGATCGACAGTGATTGACATGTATCGACGTTGGACCGACATGTATCGATCCACATGGATCGACATGTACCGACATGTATCGATCAACATGGATTGACATGGATTGACATGCGTATGACATGTATCGACGTTGGACCGACATGGACGACATGTATCGATCCATGGATCGACATGTACCGACATGTATCGATCAACATTGACATGGACCGACAATGGACCGACATGTATCGATCGACATGGGTCGAATGATCGACATGGATTGACATCGATCGACATGGATCGAGATGACATGTCGACATGAATCGACATGTATTGACATGGATCGACAAGGATCCGACATGGATCGACAGAAACAATGAGATATTATGTACACATATTAAGTCTAAGTTTAAGCAAGAGCAAGAGACGGATTGAACATGAACCGACCTGGACCGACATGTATCGACATGGATCGACAAGGATGGATCGACATAGTTTGACAGAATAAAATTGTTCCCAACAATGTCCATAATAGATATATAACGTCTGGACGGAAAATACCGAGCTAAACGAGAAGCTGTACAGAGCGACGGAGTCTTTATGTGGAAATATGGTACATCAATCTAAGCGGTGATCGCGAGAGACATAATGAACAAGATGACATAATACTCATCAAAGTCCTGAATTATTGATTGATAGATCCATCATCACTGCACTACGGTGAGTAACCATTTATGCTCCGATTTATTTTTTACACAGGAAAATCTCAGCGGCAGTGCACGAACTCCGTAGCACCGGCGAGGTCCCCATTGTAATTTAGGAGATTGTGAAGATATTTTGTAGGAATTTTATTGTTAAACTTTTCTAATTAATTTCTTTCGTGCAGCAGCTTTCCAGCCTGTTCTTCTCGATTTTGAGCTGACAATGGTTCTGTTTTCATCAAGGTTCTACATAACATGAAGATAAACTTAATACAAGATAAAGTCAAAGACCCAATAACTTAATACAAGATAAAGTCAAAGACCCAATAACTATCAAGATAAGTCAAAACCCAATATTGGCACTGGCTTAACCAAGACACAGTCAACCAGCCAGTACCTCCTCTCCCTGGACATACAGGCTAAGCTCTCAGAAGAAATAAGTGGCATTGACAAAAAGGAACACAGACAGACCTGGAGAGAAGGCTCATTGCAGAAAAACACATAAACGAAAACTACCCAATGGACTCATGGACGCATGCATACACGGATGGCTTGACTACAGATGCCACCCACAATGGAGGAGGGGGAGTTGTCCTCAGACTAAAAATGGAGTAGAACTAACCTTAGCTCTGGCCACCGGCAAGTTCTAAACCAATTTCAGGGCTGAGTTAGAGGCCCTCAGTGCAGCTGCAAAAATGGCACTACAACATATGAAACAAATACATGGAAAAATAGTGCTTCTGACTGACGATTGTCGCTATCTAAGCACTGAAATCTGAAAGGAACACAAAACTAAGTGATCCCAGGTCAACCTTAGCACAGTCTCCCCATGACTGAGAGGGTAGTAATCCAGTGAATACCCTCACACTGCAAGATTCAAGGGGAATGAAGATGCTAACAGACTGGCTAAAGAGGGAGCAGGAATGCCCCAAGAAAACAACCTGGTTAGCTTTTGAAGAAGCAAAAAACCCCCGTCAGAGGGCACTACAAAGCAAAATGGGATTAAAAACCACCCAAAACACAACAAGAATGATGGATATTACTAACTGTCCAGAAGGGATCAGACAGCCATACTTTGCCTCCGGGCGGGTCACAACAGAATGAGACACCACCTGTACACTAAATTCAAGATAGGCACCAACTGTAACAGGGTAGCAGAGGCGATACGCAAAATTACGGCCCTTTGTTTCAGAGGTAGGCGAATAACATATGACCGGTTATTTACGACCAGATGGGGCAGCAGGCTGGTGATTGGGCAATCCAATTTCCGGATGAGGGTGCTATTTAATGCGGGACTCAGTCAGCACAGGAGGAGAATACATAACGACAGAGAACACTGGAAAACAACAGAAGCACGGAAGATTCGGGCAGACACAGGAAAGTGATACAGGTATATAAAAATACGATAAGAAATTAACGAAGTGTTAGATAAAGTAAAGCTGAGTCTGTTAGGTTTGATATATACCATAGTGTCAACCTCGTCATATTTATTATATTACTCAGCGTGAATATAACGTGTCAGAGAGCTGTGTTTGTAGTTATCGTCACGTGGAGACAGATAATTTCGTCAAGTTTCGCCAAGCCCAGCTTGTTTTAACAGCTGCAGATCGGTAGCCATCAACCACGTGGCAGAAGAACTTTCATCTTAGGTTGACAGAGTCTTTCATTAGAATTTCGTTCTACAGTATCGTTCTCTGAGGACGTTGGCGCATCTATTCATCACTCAACCTGACTTGAACTGTTCAGAGCAATAGTTACCACGTGGATCAGTTGTCAAGCATTAGCCTTTGGTTTAGTCAGAGACGACGATCCAGTCCTGCTTCGTCAATTTACTCGAGCTTAAGGTTAACTGGTACTCAGTCGGAGTTAGAAGGGCTGCAGTTTGCATCTAAAACGTGAAATCTTGTGTGTAGAGATAGACTGATAAATTCCAAGGACATCGGATAGATAATTAAGAAATTAGTGTTGAACATTGGAGCGATCGGCGCATTAAGACGATGTAATTTAAGTAGTTTAGAAGAACCAGTTCCAGTAGGAGGAATCGGTTGGATGTGACATTCTTGCAAGTTTCAGAGTTAAGAAATGTGTATTTTAATTGTGTGTATTTTTATAATACTTATTTGAGTGTTTCATGAAATGTTTGTGCAAGTATGTAACTCCTAGAGAAGTGAATAATTAGCGATGCAAGAATCTTGAAAACCTTCTTGATGCAGAGAATATAATCTAAGAATAAAGAAACTTACGTATATGATAATTTGATACCACGTGTTTACGTATTCTAAGTGTTTAGGATAGTATACACGGTGTGTTTAAATGTATTCAGTGCCCGTCTGCCCAGCGTGTTCGTAGCGCGTTGGACTACGGGTGACTATCCCTCTGTGTGTGCGGGTTCAATTCCGCGGGATGGCAGAAAAAGCCACAGATTTCCAAGATTTACGGTGTTCGTGGCACCGAACCGAAGGGTTACGATGTCCATGGCACCGAGCCGAAGAGCTGAAAAGCTCAAGTGCTTCTGGATCGGAAAAAATAAATTTATTCAGTATAGCGATTCCAACACCCCATACTGTTACATAACGACCTGTGGCTTGGTGAGTATGACAACACCCCATACTGTCACATAACGACCTGTGGCTTGGTGAGTATGACAACAGAGCATATCCTACAGAGCCTAAGAGCGATTGTACGTTGTGCCTGTTATGCGCATACAAATTGGCCAACGCATTTAATTTCTACGCTGCCTTTTTATTTACTAGGGTAGCATCCCTAGTGCCTATATTAGTCACCTCTTACGACATGCACTGTAGGTCGCAGTGGTACTATTCTTTGCTTCCTTGCGGGTCCCGGCACCACACAGGCGATTTCAACAACACAATTGTTTATTCCAGACACTTTTTATGTTATCCTTCTCAAACTAAACAAAATATTGTGTTTTGTTTCGTTAACATCGATACTATTCAATATAAATACCAACAGACAAAAAATGCTCTCAGTGGCGGCTCGTCAGTAAGGGCTGGGCCCCACCAAACATAATGTGCGTGCATCGTGTATTTATGATTTTATAAATTATAATACTATTTTACTTTTCTATAGGTCCCAGCACATGGGAGGGACTAGCTGATGACAGAGTTGTGTGGAAAACCAAATTACGAAAAGGCGCAGAGTCTTTTGAGAAGAGACTTATGTACGAGCTGAACTACAAGAGAGAAAAGCGAAAACTCAGAAGTTGTCACAGTAAAACATTTGCCAATTGACAGTCTGTAAAGATGAAAAATGTCATATAATAAATTATAATATAACCTAATCTAGAAGCATGATTTTTTCCGAAAATTTATGTCTGGCCCCACCAACAAAAATGATCACGAGCCGCCACTGAATGCCCTAAGTTTCAAAAGAAAACATGATATTAGAGAATAAAAAAACATGGTTGAAATGTCTGTTATTTTGAGTAGAAAATTCATGAACTAAGTCTCAAGGTAAGAAATAAACATCAGTTAAACAATAGTAATTAAAAAATCAAACCCAAACCTCAACATGACCTTCAAAATGTCTCAGACGTTGAAGAATATATTGACAGTTGAAGTTTGCGTAGAAGTGAGAGTGAAACCGGACTAAATGTGAGATGTATAAACATGAACATTAGCTCGATGTTACTACCACATATGATGATGCTGAGACGATATTGTGTGAGTAGCTAGTAATAGTATTACAACACTTTCCAACATGGACAAACTGAAGTGATGGTTGTAATATCACAAACATGTTGTAATAGAAGGTTGTGTGTGTGTGTGTATGTTTGTGTGTGTGTGTGTGTGTGTGTGTGCTTGCCTGCCAGGGTTGTACTACTAGAAATTGCTAGTTTTAGCTTGAATCGTTTCTTGCTTAGTACAAGGGAGAGATTCACGTATATTGTCTCATCTATTCGCACGCGCGCCCGCACGCACACAATTAGCAAGACTTCACACAGACACACACAGCTATAGTCTCACTCCCACACACACTCACACAGATACACACAGCTACACTCTCTTTCTCTCTCTCACACACCGATATAGCTACACAACTTTCCACGCACGCACACATAGCTACATCCATACATACTGCACATAATACACATAGCTACACACCCCACACACTTTACACTCACATACATAATTCCTCCCACTCATGCTCCACACACACAAAATATATACCTACACCCACGCTTTCTACACACACAAGCATAGCTACACAACGCCACACACACACATTCACACTAAGATACTTAACGTTTCACGCGCGCACAGACAAAGTAGCACTAAAAGTATAAGTTGGAGTAGTAGTCAGCGTCTGTAGCTCAAGTGGTAGTGAGCTCTGATCCCAACTCCAGCGTACCTGGTTCAAACCCCACGGTGGGCAGGTTTGGAAGCAAATTCGTTTCCTGGGTTTTTTACAAAAGGTAAAAATAGACCTCGCCGTTCAGAAAGCAATGGAAAACTACTGAACGTATAAGTGGTGCATAGAAAATCAACCACTCGTTTACTGTGGTTGATGGCTACGTTCAGTAAAGGATATGTAATGATTTTCATTTTCAGTAGTAATAGAATTATTATTAGAAGGTAGCAGTAGCAGTAATAGTAGTAGTAGTAATAGTAGTAGAGATCACAGTACAGTAGAATAGCAGAGTAGAGTAGTGATACAGTATAAGTGGATGCCTAGCAGAAATGACACTAGTTTAGCAGTATTGATGGCTAGTTAGTAGCAAGGATATGCAATGATCATGCAGTAGTATAGCAGATAGTTAGTGTAGGAGGTAGCAGTCAGTAGTAGCAGTAGTAATAGTAGTAGTATGTAGTAGAGTATAGTGTAGTAGCAGTAGTAGTATAGATGAGTGAGTAGTTACAGTAGTACATACAGTGGTAGTAGAAAATGTTGCTACTGCAGATGCCATCTTAGTTACTGCAGTATATTGTTACTGCAGTATGCCATCTTAGTTACTGCGACTCAGTATGTTGTTACTGCGGTATGCTGTTACTGCGGTATGGTGTTACTGCGGTATGCCATCTTAGTTACTGCAGTATGTTATAGTATACTACGCATACGATATGTTGTTACTGCAGTATGTTGTTACTGTAGTATGTTGTTACTGCAGTATGCCATCTGTTACTGCAGTATGTTGTTAGCAGTATGCCATCTTAGTTACTGCGTAGTACTATTGTTGTTACTGCAGTATGTTGTTACTGTAGTATGTTGTTACTGCGGTATGCCATCTTAGTTACTGCACAGTGCGGTCGTCAATAAGGGCCAATGGGGCGGGCCCACCAAAATAATATCTAACGTGTATTTATTATTTATAAATTAAAATATAACCTAACCCAACATCATGGTTTCCACCAAAATGTGCGGCTGGCCCCACCAACAAAAATGATCACGAGTCGCCACTGTACTGCAGTATGTTGTTACTCAGTATTTGTTACTACAGTATGTTGTTACTACAGCTATGTTGTTATACTAGTATGTTGTTACCGCAGTATGCCATCTTAGTTAATTTGTGACATTGTTACTGCAGTACGCGAGCTCGGATTATAAACGTCTTCGACCAGATGTAAGACCACATGTTAGACCACATGACCACGTTCCATTCTGGCTGATGATGTTGGAATGTTCCAGAACAGACAAAGAAATGTTTACATGCACTCTTGTGTTTGTTGATTTTATACACAGCTGTTTTTTGGGTAATCTCTATCCAGCATAACTGGGTTTTTTTTAAATGGGAGTACGGCTGAGACAGAAGGGAGAGAAGAGGGAGATGGAGAGTGGAGAAAGGAAGGTGGAGAGTGGAGGAAGGGAGGTGGAGAGTGAAGGGAGGTGGAGAGTGGAGGAAGGTGGAGAGTGGAGGGAGGGAGGAAGGGAGGAGAGTGGAGGGAGGGAGTTGGAGAGTGGAGGGAGGGAGGTGGAGGGAGGGAGGTGGAGAGTGGAGGGAGGGAGGTGGAGAGTGGAGGAAGTTAGGTGGAGAGTGGAGAAAGGGAGGTGGAGAGTGGAGGAAGGGAGGGGGAGAGTGGAGGAAGGAAGGTGGAGAGTGGAGGGAGGGAGGTGGAGGGAGGGAGGTGGAGAGTGGAGGGAGGGAGGTGGAGAGTGGAGGAGGAGGCGGAGAGTGGAGGGAGGGAGGTGGAGAGTGGAGGGAGGGAGGAGAGAAGAGGGAGGTGGAGAGTGGAGGAGGGAGGAGATGAAAGTAACGAGAAGTTAATAGTGAGATATGTGTTTGTTTTGGGTTTTTTTTCCCGATCCAGAAGGACTTGAGCTTTCAGCTCTTCGGTTCGGTGCCACAAATACCGTAAATCTGGAGAACCTGTGGCTTTTCTGACGGCCCGAGGAATTAACCACACTCACAAGGGGTTTGTCACCCGTCGTCCAACGTGCTATGAACAAGCTGGGCAGGCGGGCGAGATATGTGTTAGAAATAGAGGAAGAGAGGGGATAGGGGTATACATATAGAGATTGGGGTGGGGTAAAATAGAAAAATAGAGGGGAGGGGTAGTTAGACATCACACAAACTACTAGAACAGCACAAGACATCACACAAACTACTAGAACAGCACAAGACATCACACAAACTACTAGAACAGTGAAGACATCACACAAACTACTAGAACAGTGAAGACATCACACAAACTACTAGAACAGTGAAGACATCACACAAACTACTAGAACAGTACAAGACATCACACAAGCTACTAGAACAGTACAAGACATCACACAAACTACTAGAACAGCACAAGACATCACACAAACTACTAGAACAGTGAAGACATCACACAAACTACTAGAACAGCACAAGACATCACACAAACTACTAGAACAGTACAAGACATCACACAAACTACTAGAACAGTACAAGACATCACACAAACTACTAGAACAGTGAAGACATCACACAAACTACTAGAACAGTACAAGACATCACATAAACTACTAGAACAGTACAAGACATCACATAAACTACTAGAACAGTACAAGACATCACACAAACTACTAGAACAGTACAAGACATCACACAAGCTACTAGAACAGCGCAAGACATCACACAAGCTACTAGAACAGCACAAGACATCACACAAACTACTAGAACAGTACAAGACATCACACAAACTACTAGAACAGCACAAGACATCACACAAGCTACTAGAACAGCACAAGACATCACAAAAACTACTAGAACAGTACAAGACATCACACAAGCTACTAGAACAGTACAAGACATCACACAAACTACTAGAACAGCACAAGACATCACACAAACTACTAGAACAGTACAAGACATCACATAAACTACTAGAACAGCGCAAGACATCACACAAGCTACTAGAACAGCACAAGACATCACACAAGCTACTAGAACAGTACAAGACATCACATAAACTACTAGAACAGTACAAGACATCACACAAACTACTAGAACAGTACAAGACATCACACAAACTACTAGAACAGTACAAGACATCACACAAGCTACTAGAACAGTACAAGACATCACACAAGCTACTAGAACAGTACAAGACATCACACAAGCTACTAGAACAGTACAAGACATCACATAAACTACTAGAACAGTACAAGACATCACACAAGCTACTAGAACAGTACAAGACATCACATAAACTACTAGAACAGCACAAGACATCATACAAACTACTAGAACAGTACAAGACATCACACAAACTACTAGAACAGCACAAGACATCATACAAACTACTAGAACAGTACAAGACATCACATAAACTACTAGAACAGCACAAGACATCACATAAACTACTAGAACAGCGCAAGACATCACACAAGCTACTAGAACAGCACAAGACATCACACAAACTACTAGAACAGCACAAGACATCACACAAGCTACTAGAACAGCACAAGACATCATACAAACTACTAGAACAACACAAGACATCACACAAACTACTAGAACAACACAAGACATCACACAAACTACTAGAACAACACAAGACATCACACAAACTACTAGAACAACACAAGACATCATACAAACTACTAGAACAGTACAAGACATCACACAAGCTACTAGATTATCGTGACAATAACAGAAAACCACAACACTGGACAACAACCCGGTAACAGTGTGACGACAAAAGAAATAGAGAGAAGTAGATTATATCTATAATTGGCTAACAAAACAATGTAATCAGTAAAACTATTTCTGTCTCACAAACTTCTAGGCTTTACCATTGTCTACGCAACCGTTACTCCCAGCAGCAATTGTTGTTTCATTTGTTCACGTGACATGCCGCCATATCTCATCTCGAGATTAACATGAGAATCACGGACTAGTCCATTCTCTCGTGGCCTAACCGTTCATACAATACTCATGCTATAAATAGAACTGTGACTTAAGGGATAGTGACTGGGTCTATTAACCCCGACGTTCTGAGTTCGAATCACGCTGCGGACAATTTGGTTGCAAATTGTTTCGCGTGGACTTTACAAAAGTACGATGGCACCACCCGTTCAGAAAGCAATGGCAAACTACTGAACGTAATAATGCCTAGAAAATCACGAACAGCGTTAAAAAGCTGGGGATGATTCGCAAGGTCATGTAAAGGATATGCAATTAACTTATGTAGTAAAAGAACTATTATATATATATATATATTATGTGTTAAGTTTGTCATAGTTTTGATGTATATATCAATATATAGTTAATCATCATCAGGAGCCGTGCCGGCTTGTGTAGGCGATCATGGATCTCCACAAATCTCTGTCATTGGTGTTTGCTATCAACTCAGATGTTCACGCTCTACCGTGCCATGAAGTCAGGCTATCCAAAATTTTCTCTCTCTGTCTCGTCTACCCTAGATTTTACCGGTTGTCACAATGTGTTCTAAACCTTCCCTCCTCATCACATGCCCGAGAAATGATGACTGCATCTTTCTTATATTGATGATACGCTTTCTCTGTGTCTTGATCTCATTCAGCACCTCAACATTAGTCATGTTAGCAGTTCATGGGATTCTCATCATTCTTCTATAAAACCACATTTCTGTGGCCCACAGAGATTTTTCGTGTGTGTTCATTGTCCATGACTCGCATCCGTATGTTAGTATTGATACTATGTCGCACTGAATAACTCGCATTCTGATCGGGATTGACAAGGACTTGTTGCAGATAATGCTTCTCATTTTCAGGAACGATGTTTTCGCTTGTCCTATTCTGCTCTTTAGTTCTGATCGGCATCTGCCATCTGATGTTACCAGAACTCCGAAGTATTTAAATTGCTGCACTTGTCTTATATCAGTCTCATTTACTGTGATGGTACATTTTGGCAAAATCTGCTTTTGATATGATCCAGATTGGCAATTCAGTCATGTGTACATGTGGACAGGCATACCAGACTGCAGAGTACATACTTCATGACTGCCCCGAATATGATACACTGAGGCAAACTCACTGGCCTAACGAAACAACACTCGATACAAAACTACACGGACCTTTGTGTGAGCTACAAAAGACAGTGAAGTTCATACAAGAGACAACATTGAATATAAAGACAATATTTCAAGCGAACGAAAGGAAGGATATGATCATAACTTCTGGCTTCTTAATATTAAAAATGAATACGCCCTAATATACTCAAAACAAGACTTGTTCTTATGTACGCGTAGATAGGGGCGTAACAAGACGCTGCCGTCATTAACAGTTTTCATTGTGCACAAAATCACAATAGGCAGACAAAAATATCTACATAATTATTGAATTTTGTGCATTTCTTTCGCTATGTCATCCCAGATGTTCATGCGCAATTTCGGTTGTTTTTGTGTCTCTCTTTCTGTATGTATCACTGTTTATTACACTGTAGGGTCGCCGCTCTTCTTCTTCTTCTTTGCGTTCGTTCTTTATGACCAATTTTAATCACTCTTTGTGATATGTTTGATCTTTGCCAAGAACACGTATACGTTGCATATTGGTTTGGTAGCCCCTAAACGCATAGACTTCTACATGTTTAGGACACGGAATCCGATTTCAGCTAAACCCCTATAGTCGCCTCTTACGACATGACTGATCAGACAGAGATTAACCAGACTGCTTATGACGATTAGACCTGATGACAAAAGAGATTAACCAGACTACTGACTGACCAGACAGAAGTTAACCAGACTACTGATTGACTAGACAGGATTAACCAGACTACTGACTGACCAGACAGAGATTAACCAGACTACTGACTGACCAGACAAAGAGAAGCCAGACTACTGACTGACCAGACAAGATAAGCCAGACTACTGACTGCAGACAGAATCCAACTCACTGACCAAACACAGAAAGGCAACTACTGACTGACCAGACAGAAAGTAGCCATACTACTGACTGACCAGACAGAAAGTACCAGACTCTGACTGACCAGACATGAATTAACCAGACGCAGACTGACCAGACAGTAATGTGCAAGTCTGTACACTGAAACAAGACTACTGACCAGAACACGAATAGCTCACTATCCATGATCTTGCGCAGTCATTTAAGCAAAGAGCATACTATCACTGATATGAACAAATCTTCAGAGTACTGACCTGAAGCTAAGAAAGTGCCTACCACTGACTGCCAGACAGAAGTAGCCAGACTACTATGACAGACACAGAAAGTAGCCATACTACTGACTGACCAGACAGAAGTAGCAACTACTGACTGACCAGACACAGAAAGTAGCCATACTACTGACTGACCAGACAGAAAGTAGCCATACTACTGACTGACCAGACACAGAAAGTAGCCATACTACTGACTGACCAGACATAGAATAACCAGACAACAGACTGACCAGACAGAAAGTAGTCAGACTTCTGACTGGCCAGACATAGAATAACCAGACAACAGACTGACCAGACAGGTAATAGCTGGGCACCAGTCTGTACACACAGAAAGTAACAAGACTACTGACCCCCACAGAACTACGATAATAGTCTCGACTTGATCCATGATCTTGCGCGCAGTCTATTTATAGCTAATGAGAAAGACATATCCCCCCTCATCCTTAATGAGATTGATAGCAATCTTCCAGATGTAGCTTGTACCCCCTGAAGCTAACAAACGGTCCGCCTGACGCCAGCATAAATACAATGTAACGACATGTTTATAAATACCAACTAAACAAGATTTCTTTTATCGTCTGCTGGATTTGGTGAAATTCAATTTGTGGCCATTTCTAGATTTCTGCGGAGCTTAACGTAGATCACATAACGATGTTTCTGTTCAGAGAATGTGGATCAATGTTTGTGATTAAATCTTCTTCTTCTTCTTCTGTGCATTCGGTTTCGTATGCTCGTCTAAATCATGAGATTGGTTGCCTCTATGAAGCTGCATGTCAGTTGGAGTTCTTCGAGAGTTCTCCATAGCTTGGTCTGTAAACTTTGTTCATGGGGTCATGTTTCATTTCGTTGGTGTATGTATGATTGACATTACTGCAGGATGTGCTCTGGAGTATGTGTTTCTGTCTGGCATGCACACTGTGCAGTCTGAGCAGGTTTATTCTGTGTATGTGGTGGTTGAGCCTGCAGTGACCTGTTCTTAGGTGAAAGATTGTTGTGTGCTGTTTTCTGTTTAGTTTGCTGATGGGATCTTGTGGGTGTTTGCTGTGGGTTTAAATAGAAAAGCACAGACCACGGTCTTCAGACTTAGCACGGGACACTGCCGTCTCAGAGCACACCTCCACAGAATGGGTCTCAGGGACTGGGCAGCCTGCACCTGTGGACCACCTAAGCAGTCCCCAGAGCACATCCTGCCCCAGTCTGAGTAGTGTGAGAATGGAGATCTGACCAACAGAAACAACCCTACAAGACAAACTATGGGGACCGGTGAAGACCTCAAGCGCACCGCCCTGCTTATGACATATACCGGAGTAGTCGCATAGCAGAAGTTGATCGCAGAAGAAGAAGCTGTGGGTTTGTTGCCCCACACCTCTTTGTACTTTCCTTGATATGTGTCTTGATTTCTGGTAGTGACACTGGGTGTTTGAGTGTGATTGAATCAATCTTGAATCAATCACAATGTGATTGTACTTTACATGTGTTTGCAAACATGATATTCCATTAACTGGAGGTTTGTGTTTACAAACACAGATAGTTATTTTTGTAAACAGATAGCATAGTCATTGATTTATGTACAGGTATTTCAGTTGTTATTCTGTTTACATATCAGTTAGCAGAAGACTATCATCATAGCAAACCTAACACGTCCATAGGTACTTCGATCTCCACCTCTTCTTCTTCTTCTTCAAACTTTTTCAGACATCGATTTGTATACTTTTAAAGTAGTTAGTGGTCAACCGAGGTCCATGTACATCTCCATATAGCTTGTCTTGGACTGATATGGGGATTGGCCATGTGTTTTCTCATGTGTTTCAGTGTTGTGTTATTTATTTTGATATTACATGTTGGTGTTTCTTGTTTCTAGGAGACAACCATAACCTCTGTTTTCTTTATATTCATGCTAATCCTTTCTTTTCACTTTCTCTCACTAATATGTCTATCAAATCTTGTAGATCTTGTTCATTTGTAGCCATTAGGCTCAGATCACATACAAATCATAAAGAGTGGTTTAACAAGTGGTCGATATAGAGCGGTCGAAGAAGAACATGTTATAATTTTTGCAATCGGTGACTCCGATATATTCCTGTTTGTATAATATATGTTACAGACGGTCCTCGTATTAGTTACATAGACAATGACGAACATTTATGAAGAGATTAAATAAACAACCTTGCAGGACGACAAGTACCACTCTTGACAATCGTGAAAAGGCGTAAACTTGCGTGGTTCGGCATGTGATGAGACATAGCTCACTCTCTAAGACTATCCTACAGGGAACAGTTGAGGGGGAAGAAAGCATGTGATGAGACATAGCTCACTTCTAGATTATCCTACGGAAACAGTTGATGGATAAGAAAGAGTGAGAAAATCCTGTTGACAACATCAGAGCTGGTCGGCAAGTTTCTCACACTCGCTAGCAGAGCCAACTATAAACTACTGGGCCTTCGGGCTCAGGTAAGATGTTGGAAATCAGACGCCAACTACACACGTGACCTTGCATTCAGTATTGGTGTATATAGACAATTCATTTAAAATCACACAAATGATAATGAAGTCATATTATGCAACAAGTTGTTTAACAATAAGAATATCAATATTTAAATATTTTCACCAATAAATAACCATAGACTCACCGAATTGAGTAAAATTGCAAAGTTTGCATGTTCTATCAAACATCTGTAATTTCCAGATCCTTTCATATCTATGTCAGGGAATACCCGGCCCGTTGTCTGGCTGCTAAGTGGCTGTGCTCGATGAGTTGAAGCAAAGATTCATGACGTGCTTTTGTGCTGATGTCTCCACAGTGACACCTACGTCCGTAACGGGTTATGGGCTATTATTATTATTATTATTATTATTAAATTATATAAATTCTCAACAATGTTCAAGCTTTAGGTATTTGTCTACAATGTCCAGTGTACAGTGTCTCCTGTTTCTGCAGCATACAACAATGTTGGATATAACACATCTCATCTCATCTTCTCATCTCATCATCTCATCATCTCATCTTCACATCTTCATTTCTTCTTCTTTAGCGATCTCTGGTCATGCGCTTAATTTACTGTGGACCACAACTGGGCAGTCAGCTTCAGGTCTGTCAAGTATCCTTCAGCGATCTCTGGTCATGCGCTTAATTTACTGTGGACCAAACTGGGCGTCAGCTTCAGGTCTGTCAAGTATCCTTCGCGATCTCTGGTCATGCGCTTAATTTACTGTGGACCACAACTGGGCAGTCAGCTTCCGGTCTGTCAAGTATCCTTCAGCGATTTCTGGTCATGCGCCTAATTTACTGTGGACCACAAACTGGGCAGTCAGTTTCAGGTCTGTCAGGTTTCCCAAAAAGCTTAGTTTTCAGGTCGACTGGGTAGCACATGTTGCTTCTAGCTCACCCAGGAGAGGACAGTCTGCAGGATATGCTCGTGTCTGTTCCCTGCTGACACTGGCAGAAAGCTGTTTGACTTATTCTAGTCTATAAGTGTTTTTGAGTCTGCAGTGTCAGTACGTAGTCGAAATATAATGATCTGGTCTGTTCTGCTTAGGTCTTTGAGGGAGTCTTTTCCATAATCTTATCCAGTGTTTGTCTTCCAATAATCATTTCATCTTGTTCCATTTGTGCCCATGAGGTGTGGAGGTGAGGTATATGATGTGGGAGAGGTTCCTCTAAAGCGTTTCGTATACAGAGATATATAAGGACTCTGCTATTCCATCAGTCGAAAACTTGATTTGCCTTCATCCCTTCTATCTACATAGAAAACCGGTTTGGACTTCTCCATCTGTCTACACTTTTTGGGACCCTCGCCGGTCTACGGAGCTCGTGCACTGCCGCTGAGATCTTCCTGTTAGAAAGAGATCGGAGCACAATGGTTACCCTACCGAAGTGCGATGATGACGGCCCTATCAATCACTCAATCAATCAACCATCTATCTACAAAGAAAACTGGTAGGGTGTCTCCATCTGTCTACAAAGAAAACTGGTGGGGGCGTCTCCATCTGTCTACAAAGAAAACTGGTAGGGGCGTCTCCATCTGTCTACAAAGAAAACTGGTGGGGGCGTCTCCATCTGTCTACAAAGAAAACTGGTAGGGGCGTCTCCATCTGTCTACAAAGAAAACTGGTGGGGGCGTCTCCATCTGTCTACAAAGAAAACTGGTGGGGGCGTCTCCATCTGTCTACAAAGAAAACTGGTGGGGGCGTCTCCATCTGTCTACAAAGAAAACTGGTGGGGGCGTCTCCATCTGTCTACAAAGAAAACTGGTGGGGGCGTCTCCATCTGTCTACAAAGAAAACTGGTTGGGCGTCTCCATCTGTCTACAAAGAAAACTGGTGGGGGCGTCTCCATCTGTCTACAAAGAAAACTGTGAGGGTCTCCATCTGTCTAAAAGAAATCTGGTGAGGCCTCTCTGTCTATATTGAAAACTGATGAGGCGCTCCATCTGTCAACAAAGAAAATTAGTTTGGGCTTCTCCCTCTGTCTACATGAAAACCGCCTGTGGAAACCTTGATTTCTCAAAATTAAAATGAAGTTTATGAAGCATAAACATTTAATATTTCCTTTATTTCGACTTATTCCTAGAGTAATGTCTTTCTTGTGTCATTCAATATATTTTGGTATCATTCTTATTCATTTGTTGACATCTGTTATACATTTTTAGCACCAACAGCCCAAGAGAACGTTTCTAACCATCATTCCGCCATTGTTTCTCTTATATTCAATGTTGGTATTGTTCTAGTTATCGATGGGTTCCATCTTGACATTAGTATGACGTAGATATTGACCTAATTTATCTATCCAGCTAATGTTTATAATGGTCAGTCCAGGATGGTGATCGTGTTTAAGTGTATAAGTATCACTTCTGTATTATATTCACAACTTTTTTTTTTTTTTTCGTCCGCTTTCAACTCAGACGAAGTTTCATCTCTGAAACTGATTTTGCGTGAAAATCTGTTTTTCCAATTTCTTACAATGGCAGCAGCGTGCACATTGTAAATTACTACACTGGCAGCCGTGTGCTCAATGTACTCGTAATTAGTTTTCCCTCGCCATACAGGCAGATTTTCTCCGACTTCAGAGGTACTCACGTTATCGTCCTGAGTAAGACCAGGGGACTCGAACAAATGCCGGACAGTAGGTTCGAACCCGAGCTATGAGGCGTCTCACAGCTAGCAGGCCGAGCTACTATCAACTACTCTAGGCAGTCCCCATATATATATTCACAACTACTAACACATTAATATTCTTCACACGGGAGACGCGCGTGCAAGCAATATATTGACCTCATTATGAGCAAGCCACTGGTTTCATGATAACGACGGAATTTTATAAGCAGTCGAGAACACATAAAATGTGTTACATTATGTAAGCGAGGTCCTAAAGTAAATAGAAGACATATACGGCAACCCAGTGGCGGCTTGTGATCATTATTGTTGGTGGGGCCAGACATTTTTTCCGGATAAATCATGGTTGCTGGTTGCTATATTTTAATTTATAAGATAATAAATAAAGGTTATACATTATTTTTGGTGGGGCCCGGCCCCACTGGCCATTAATGACGAGTCGCCACTGCGGCAACCTCTATTTTGTCTGGAACAAGGTTCCCGTCTATTCTTGTTTGAAATTTGCATCATATATAAATATATTTTTGTAATTATAATTGCAAGGGAAACAACCTTTGATTTAGAACACTAATAATATTTCTCGGTTACTGGACTTTGTACAAATGTTTATTAATTAATATTATGTCTTACTATTGTGCGCGGGTTCTGTGTGTGACGTTCCAGCTGATCTTCATCTTCATTAGCTACAACAGTGGCGGCTCGTGATCGTTTTTGTTGGTGGGGCCAGATACAAATTTTCAGGAAAATCATGGCTTTGGATTAGGTTATATTTTATCTCATTAAATAATAAATACACATTACACCTTATTTTTGGTGGGCCTGCCCTCTCACTCTTAATGACGAGCCGCCACTGAGTTACAACATCATATACATCCATTGTTAATAGCTTCTTCTTTTTCTTCTTTGCTTTCGTTCTTACGACCAATTTTAATCACTCTTTGTGATATGTTTGATCTTTGCCAAGAACGTGTATACGTTGCACATTGGTTTGGTAGGCCCCTAAACGCATAGATTTCTACAAGTTTAGGACATGTGCATCCGATTTCAGCCAAACCTCCTTAGTCGCCTCTTACGACATGCATGGCAGGTAACAGTGGTTCTATTCTTTACACCCACATTTGGGCCCCGGTAACCACTCAGGCGATTGTTAATAGCATGTAAGTATTACAACATGAAAATCAACAAATAAAACACACAGACCATGAAAATAAGCAGAACACCAAGCCAAGCAAACATACAAATAAACAACATCAAAGTAAAGCAAGTTTCTGAATTCAAATATTTAGGCAACATTTTCACAGAGGACGGAAAACTCGATAGAGAAATAGAGACAAGACACCAACAAGCAAATGTAATGACCTACCAGTTGGTACCATTACTACAACACCCAAAGATCAAGATGGAAGTGATAAGACAGAAGATAAAAAATGTGTCTTTCCACCATAAAATGTTTTTTGGTTTTTTCGATCCAGAAGCACTTGAGCTTTCCAGCTCCTCGGCTCGGTGCCATGGACATCGTAATCCTTCGGTTCGGTGCCACGAACACCGTAAATCTGGGGAATGTGGCTTTTTCTGCCATCCCGCGAAATTGAACCCACACACAGAGGGATAGTCACCCGTAGTCCAACGCGCTACGAACACGCTGGGCAGACTGGCAATAAAATGTATCTTGGCTCGATAAAGGTCTTGTTGGTCGAAACGTTGCTGTATTTTGTCATTGTATTTGTAATTTGTAAAACTACAGTACTTTGTGATTACATATTTCGCCAATCAAATAGTTTTACTGCAGTCTCATCTATATTGTGATTATCTTTCCACCAACACTTTGTTACCAGTGCCAAACTTGGTCTCTTACAGCAACACACCACGGAAATCTCACCACATGTGAAATGAAATGCTTGAGGAAGGCAGTGGGTGTCACCAGGAAAGATAGACTATGAAATGAGGACATTAGAAGCAGAGTGGGCATAACTTCATGCACCGAATACATCGAAAGACAACAAATCAGTGGCTTGGACATTTAATGAGAATGGGAACAACCAACCACCAATAACAGCATTAAATAAAAAGAGATCGGGTACTAGAGCAAAGGGAAGACCAAGAAAAAGATGGACAGACAATATCAAAACCACACTAAATAAACACGGATATAACACAACAAGGGTAACTTATCTAGCCCTGGAACGCAAATTAAAGCTCCCACCCCTACGCTTAACGGCAAGAGTGGACGAACAATTCCATCATCCACCTGGGGAAAGACAATAGTTCTGTGTCTTCTCTTCAGCGTTGTTTTCGATCAATTTTAACACTTTATCATATGTTTGATCTGAAGTAACGTGTTCTATCACATGCTACCTGGTCAACCTCAACGCATAGATTCACCTTAGGCCAATGCATGTTACATCGAAACCACTTGTCTCTCACGACATGTCGTAGGCGGTAAAGTGGTTCTAGTGCCACCCAAATATGATGGCTACGCGAATAACCGGTATCTCTGATTATTTAAGCGTGATTTGTTCTGAGTACTCTAATCAAATGGTTGCTGAGATGATAATGTTAATCCACATGCATACCTGATGATCAACTTTCTAGCGCCAGTGGTTACCAGCCAAAATTAGGGGAAATGGAACCACTTGTTACCTAGCATGTCGAAGAAGAGGGTATGAAGGGATCGGTGATGGCAAGGCACAACCGATAAAATACACTGATGGCTACAGAACAGAACTGATCTGAGTAAACGCTGGCTGAAACGGACACATCGCTGAAGATACGACCAGAACTCCAAATGTGCTGAAGATGTACGTTAAATCTACAAATGCAGAGCTGCATGAATTATTTCGCAGCTTGAATATAATTTGTAATCTGGTACCTGCCTCAGGCAGTATCGCGACAGAAGGATAGTATCCCTGAGTAAGACACAGACTAAGGCAGAAGCCGCGAATACGACTGAACCCGAGATAACGTCACATAGCAGCAAACTCTGATTCTATGACGCGTCCACAACCCTGCACATGATAGTGGTACAGTTGCCCGAGTGGTTACCGGGGCCCAAATTTGGGGTGTAAAGAATAGAACCACTGTTACCTGCCACGCATGTCGTAAGAGCGACTGAGGAGGTTTAGCTGAAATCGGATTCACGTGTCCTAAACGCATAGAAGTCTATGCATTTAGGGACCTACCAAACCAATGTGCAACATATACACGTTCTTGGCAAAGATCAAACATATCACAAAGAGTGATTAAAATTGGATGGTAAAGAAGAACGCAAAGAAGAAGAAGAAATACTTTGCTTGTTATAGTCTGTTGTCTGTTTCAAATACTTTGCTTGTTTTGGTCTGTTGTCTGTTTCAAATACTTTGCTTGTTAGTCTGTTGTCTGTTTCAAATACTTTGCTTGTTATAGTCTGTTGTCTGTTTCAAATACTTTGTCTTAATTTGTTATAGTCTGTTGTCTGTTTCAAATACTTTGTTGTTATAGTCTGTTGTCTGTTTCAAATACTTGCTTGTTATTGTGTCTGTTTAAATACTTTTATAGTCTGTTCTCTGTTTCAGATCTAGATAACTAGGCAAGACAACTGACTAGAGGGTTCCTGACCTAGATCGGAAAAAGGGCTGGAAATTACAGATGTTTGATAGAACACTGCAAGCTTTTGCAATTTTACTAAATTCTGTGAGTCTATAGTTATTTATTGGTGAAAAATATTCATAATATTGATATTCCTTATCGTTAAACTTAACTTGTTGCATAATATAACTTCGATTTAGCATTTTGTGTTGATTTAAAAATGAATTCGTCTATATACACCATACTGGAATGCAGGTCACGTGGTGTAGTTGTGGTCTGATTTCCCATAATTATTACCTGAGTCCGAAGGCCCAGTGTATAGTTGGCTGTGTTGTATATGTCTGTTTGATACCTGTCGTTCAGATACTACTGTCTGTTTCAGATACTCTGCTGTTTGATACTCTACTGTCTGTTTCAGATACTCTGCTCTAGTCTGCTGTCTGTATGAGGATTACAGTTCCCCCATAAAGTTTCTCTTGTAAAACTGATGGAAGTAGGTTACATTCTAGACCTCGTGTGTGACTAGACTGAACACATTTGTGTATGACGTGTTGCTGTGCTGTGTAGGTTAGTCAAAGTTGAACAATTGGTGACTCATGTTTGACCTAGATTTCCTGTCTACATTTCTCTTCATGTTTCAGCAAGTCTTAAACATGAAGCTTGTTCATACAGTCACGTGTTTGTTTGTTTGTGAGTATGTGCGTACGCTTGAGAAACAACAGATCAAGTCTAGATGGGGAAGTCCATGATACAATACGGCACTAGAGTAGAGCCAACTATAAACTTATGGGCCTTCGGACACAGGTAATAATTAAGGGAAATCAGACCACAACTACACCACGTGCCCTCGCATTCCAGAATTGGTGTATATAGATGAATTCATTTTAAAATCAACACAAAAGTATCTGCTCTCAGCTCAAGTCTATCACAGCTTCATCATACATCTACAGCTGTAAGTATCATGTTCCATCTACAGCTGTAAGTATCATGTTCCATCTACAGCTGTAAGTATCATGTTCCATCTACAGTTCGTATCATGTTCATCTACAGCTGTAAGTATCATGTTCCATCTACAGCTGTAAGTATCATGTTCCATCTGTGTATTTTCCATCTACAGCTGTAAGTATCATGTTCCATCTACAGCTGTAAGTATCATGTTCCATCTGCGTATCTGTCCATCTACAGCTGTAAGTATCATGTTCCATCTACAGCTGTAAGTATCATGTTCCATCTACAGCTTGTCATTCATCTACAGCTGTAAGTATCATGTTCCATCTACAGCTGTAAGTATCATGTTGACATCGTGTTCCCCCAAGAGATGATGTTGACATCATGTTCCCTCAAGAGATGATGTTGACATCGTGTTCCATCAAGAGATGATGTTGACATCATGTTCCCTCAAGAGATTATGTTGACATCATGTTCCCCAAGAGATGATGTTGACATCATGTTCCTCAGAGATGATGTTGACATCATGTTCTAAAGAGATGATGACATCATGTTCCTCAGATGATGTTGACATCTTGAACTTATTTGAAATTTGATGATTCAGCATCTGACATTTCTAGGTCATGACTCGACCTGAATTGTATGAGAATGAGATTATATAGAAAACTGGGTCAGCACTGGCTACTATCAGATGAGGTATCATACTTACCTACAGACGAGAACACACATTTGTTACATCAAGAGAGGGGTGGCAGACAGGAGACACGTATGTTAGAGGAGGAGACAGACGGACACATGTTACAGAGAGGGGGAGACAGACGGACACATGTGTTACAGAGGAGAGACAGACGCATGCAGAGAGGGAGGGAGACAGACGGACACAGTGTTACAGAGAGGAGGAGACAGACGGACACATGTGTTACAGAGAGGAGGAGACAGAGACATGTTGAGAGGGAGACAGTGACACATGTTACAGAGAAGACAGGAGACGATTGTACAGAGACAGACAGACAGACGATGTGTTACAGAGAGGAGACAGACAGACAGACACATGTGTTACAGAGAAGGAGACAGACAGGCAGACACATGTGTTACAGAGAGGGAGACAGACACGTGTTAGAGGGAGGGAGACAGACAGACACATGTGTTACAGGGAGGGAGACAGACAGACAGGCATATATGGAGAGACAGAAGACATGTGTTACAGAGAGAGACAGACATGGACAGAGAGAGACAGACAACAGTCGCATGTGAACAGGAGGCAGACAGACAGACACATGTGTTACAGGGAGACAGACAGACAGACAGACATATGTGTTACACGTTCAGACATAGAGACGTTACAGGATGAATATTCTGCATCGTGGCCTCCGATATGGTGCCGGGGGTCACGGTTGCATGTGCAGAAAATATTTTGGGGCGGAGGAGATACTTTTCTGACGTAACGCGGGTCAAAAGGTACTGGTGACCTCTCGTTCATGTACACGTGACTCCATCGTACATGTGACTATCTCATGCATGTACACATGTTTACTAGTCCGGTACGATACTCAACTCACATTCCCAAACATATTGTGGTCGAGTTCCTTTGGGGAATTATCAGATCAGTGGCGGCTCGTAGTCATTTTTCTTGGTGGGGCCAGACACAAATATTCGGAAAAATCATAGTTTTTGGAGTATTTACTATTACTTTGTCTATTTCGGGAAACTTTCCCCCTTTCGATTATTGGTGGGCCAGGCCCACTAGCCCTTAATAATGAGCCGCCCTGGTTCAGACTATGTTCTATTGGTCCCTGATTTTTAATAAAATATCCTCTGTTAGAACGTGGCCAACGGCAACATAAGGCTGACTAGCTCAGACAGGAAAACCAACATTCCTGCTCGCCCGTCTTTCCGCCTCGTTGGCCAGTTAGTTCCAGTGGCAAAGAGAAGAAGAGGAAGACCACAGAGAAGATGGATTCAGGATGTAGCTGATAATTTGAGCAGATGAGGGACTTCAGTCCTATAAGAGAGATAAATCCCGATTGATTATTAGGAGGACACCGTTCTGCTCATGACAAGCGATTTGATGAGACAGAATAATTCCATCTTTCATGCGTTGTTCATTAGCTCCCCTTTATACAACAACAACCCCTGCACCTTCACCCGACAAATTATTCGAAATATTATTGCTATTATTCGAAATCTTGTATTAGTAGAAATGTAGAGATTACTTCTTCTTTGCGTTCGTTCTTTACGACCAATTTTAATCACTCTTTGTGAAGTTTGATCTTTGCCAAGAACGTGTATACGTTGCACATTGGTTTGGTATGCCCCTAAACGCATAGGCTTCTACACGTGCATCCGATTTCAGCCAAACCTCCTTAGTCGCCTCTTACGACATGCGTGGCAGGTAACAGTGGTTCTATTCTTTACACCCCAAATTTGGGCCCCGGTGACCACTCGGGCGATAGAGATTACTGAGTACAAGAAATTTAGAGATTACTGAGCAAATACTAGAAATGTAGGAAAGAAATTAGACAAGAAATGAAGATGAAAGAAGAAAAGCAGGTGGTCTTACAGAAATCCAATAAGTAAAAACATTATGGAATTGAATTGATAGGAAAATAAAAGCATGAATATTCACAGTGGCAACGTATGGGTGTGAAGCATCGACATTTAACAAGGTAGTGGGGAAACATATATGGGCTTTTGAATATAAGTGTTACAGAAGAGTCATCTGTATATCTTGGACAGATAACAAATATATATATCCAGAAAAAACTCAAAATCAAAGAAAACTGACTGATTACAAATAAGAAAGAGAAAATTAAAGTATTTTGGATATTAAAAGACAAGAAGGGTTGAAGAGAAGAGGTTACCATCATGGAGGAGGCATCCCGGAAAAGAGGAGAAGAGGAAGACCACAGAGACGATGGATTCATGATGTAGCTGATGATTTGAGCATGACGTCTGCAGATACGGACGTCTGGCCCATGAGAGAAATTCTGAAGGACTGTTAGGGTGGCAACGTTATGCTCAAGACAACCGAGAAGAAGGTCGAGATACAATAACTTCATGTGTTTCTTATCAGCTCCCCTTCCAACAACTCACCAACCCTCCTCCTGGCCTGGTGCCCGTGAATTTTCTCAAGCACGCCCCATCATTATGGACATGGGGTGGTCTTGAAGTTGAATCGTTCATCGACATAAGAAAGCGCAACCTTGACCACGTAACCTTGGCAAATCTTCATATTCTGTGTCTAACAATTACAGTAAAACTTCGATTAACCGTCACACGTTTAACTGTCAGTTTCTGTAATCTGATATCGTCCGCATTGTTTCATGCTCGCTTTCCCAGCGTGTTCGTAGCGCGTTGGACGACGTAGCTCACTGTGAGTGCGGGTTCAATTTCGCAAGAAGGCTAAAAGCCACAGGTTCTCTAGATTTACGGTGTTCGTGGCACCGAACCGAAGGGTTACGATGTCCATGGTACCGAGCCGAAGAGCTTTCAGCTCAGGTGCTTCTGGATCAAAAAAAAAAAAAAAAAGCATTGTTTCGAGGCCGCTTGCCCAGCGTGTTCGTAACGCGTTAGACGACGTAGCTCCATGTGAGTGCGGGTTCAATTCCGCGGGCTGGCGGAAAAGCCACAGGTTCTCCAGATTTACGGTGTTCGTGGCACCGAACAGAAGGGTTACGATGTCCATGGCACCGAACCGAAGAGCTGAAAGCTCAAGTGCTTCTGGATCGAAAAATTATTTTCTAGTGTGACTACTATTGTTTTCTAGTGTGACTACTATTGTTTTCTAGTGTGACTACTATTGTTTTCTAGTGTGTCTACTATTGTTTTCTAGTGTGTCTACTATTGTTTTCTAGTGTGACTACTATTGTTTTCTAGTGTGACTACTATTGTTTTCTAGTGTGACTACTATTGTTTTCTAGTGTGACTACTATTGTTTTCTAGTGTGACTACTATTGTTTTCTAGTGTGACTACTATTGTTTTCTAGTGTGACTACTATTATTTTCTAGTGTGTCTACTATTGTTTTCTAGTGTGACTACTATTGTTTTCTAGTGTGTCTACTATTGTTTTCTAGTGTGCTACTATTGTTTCTATGTGTCTACTATTGTTTTCTAGTGTGTCTACTATTGTTTTCTAGTGTGCTACTATTGTTTTCTAGTGTGACTACTATTGTTTTCTAGTGTGTCTACTATTGTTTTCTAGTGTGTCTACTATTGTTTTCTAGTGTGTCTACTATTGTTTTCTAGTGTGCTACTATTGTTTTCTAGTGTGCTACTATTGTTTTCTAGTGTGACTACTATTGTTTTCTAGTGTGTCTACTATTGTTTTCTAGTGTGACTACTATTGAATCAGAAAATGATGACTAATGATCTGTTCTTAACCTAGTTCCTTTGACAGATATATTTCTAGTTGTCGTTAAGATGACGCAATGCATTATCTAGTTAACTACATATATTTCACCTTTCAACTCAACGAAAAGATTTCAACTAACTTTTCAGCTTTCTCTTTGACTACTATTCGTTTTCTATGTTTACCTATCTATTTTAATATCAGCCTCGCTCTCTTCTCCAGGTCTTCTAGGCTTGCCTACTCTCTTTCTGCGTTCAACAGTGTGTCTTCAATGATTCGTCTCTTCTCAAGTGTGTCTATTTCTTACTGTCTCCTATCGTTTTCTACTGTACTACTTTGTCTTTCTAGTTCTTCATTCGTATAATTTTATTACTATACATGCGACCGTATATCAATTTTCGGAAAAGTTTAACTAAACTCAATTGTTCGGCCAAATTTGGGGGTAGAATGACCACTGTTACATCCTATGTCGTAAGACATTGGGTTTAGGCTGAAATCATGCATGTTCCTAAGTGTGACAGCTATTGTTTGGCCTAACTAATGTGAACTACTAGTTCTTGGCAAGATCAAACATTCACAAGAGTGATTAAAGTTTCTAAAAGAACCAAAGATAGAAGACCAAACTACTAATTAGTCACTCAGATGCAGAAACTATGTTTCATAATCGCCCACTGGTTTGAAATACAACGAGCATAGTTTTCTAGTAAAGGTCGTACTAACTAATATTCTATAGTTCCACTATTTTTTTTTGAAATACGACCACTTTCTGTTTTCTCGTGTGCACGTACTATTTTTTCTGATGTGTGTCATTATTTCTCAGTGTGCTCTACTATTGTTTTCTGATTGTCTACTATTGTTTTCTAGTGTGTCTACTATTGTTTTCTAGTGTGACTACTATTGTTTTCTAGTGTGACTACTATTGTTTTCTAGTGTGACTACTATTGTTTTCTAGTGTGTCTACTATTGTTTTCTAGTGTGTCTACTATTGTTTTCTAGTGTGACTACTATTGTTTTCTAGTGTGACTACTATCGTTTTCTAGTGTGACTACTGTTGTTTTCTAGTGTGTCTACTATTGTTTTCTAGTGTGACTACTATTGTTTTCTAGTGTGACTACTATTGTTTTCTAGTGTGACTACTATTGTTTTCTCGTGTGACTACTATTGTTTTCTAGTGTGTCTACTATTGTTTTCTAGTGTGTCTACTATTGTTTTCTAGTGTGACTACTATTGTTTTCTAGTGTGACTACTATTGTTTTCTAGTGTGACTACTATTGTTTTCTAGTGTGACTACTATTGTTTTCTAGTGTGACTACTATTGTTTTCTAGTGTGACTACTATTGTTTCTAGTGTGACTACTATTGTTTTCTAGTGTGTCTACTATTGTTTTCTAGTGTGACTACTATTGTTTTCTAGTGTGTCTACTATTGTTTTCTAGTGTGACTACTATTGTTTTCTAGTGTGACTACTATTGTTTTCTAGTGTGACTACTATTGTTTTCTAGTGCGACTACTATTGTTTTCTAGTGTGACTACTATTGTTTTCTAGTGTGACTACTATTGTTTTCTAGTGTGTCTACTATTGTTTTCTAGTGTGTCTACTATTGTTTTCTAGTGTGACAACTATTGTTTTCTAGTGTGACTACTATTGTTTTCTAGTGTGACTACTATTGTTTCTAGTGTGACTACTATTGTTTTCTAGTGTGACTACTATTGTTTTCTAGTGTGTCTACTATTGTTTTCTAGTGTGTCTACTATTGTTTTCTAGTGTGTCTACTATTGTTTTCTAGTGTGACTACTATTGAAGAAGAAGAAAATGATGATAAAGGATCTGTTTTAACCCTACGTTCCTTTGAGCAGATATATTGGCTGTTGTCGTTTTTAAGATGACGCAATGCCATTATACTGGTTAACACAGTATATCTTCACCTTTCAACTCCCAACGGAACACAGATCTTCAACAAACTTCTTCCAGCTCTTCCTCTCTCTTGCCATCACTTTCAGTTCTTTCCATGTTTTACCTATCCTTTTAATATCAGCCTCCAGCTCTCTTCTCCAGGTCTGTCTAGGCCTTCCCCTCCTCTTTCCCTGTGGGTTCCAAAACAGTGCCTGTCTTGCAATGATTTCGGTCGGTCTTCTCAATGTGTGTCCTATTTCATCGCCAGCGTCTCTTCCTGAGCTCTTTCTGAACTGGTATCTACTTTGTTCTTTCTCTGAGTTCTTCGTTCGTAATAAATTATATATTACAATATAAATGCGACCGGCGATAATAATACAAAATAAATTCAGGAGAAAAGGTTTAACCAAAAACCTCGCCCGAATGTTACCGGGCCCAAATTTGGGGTTAAAGAATAGAACCACTGTTACATGCCACGCATGTCGTAAGAGCGACTAAGGAGGTTGGATGAAATCGGATGCATGTGTTCTAAAGTGTAGAAGCTATGCGTTTGGGGCCTACCAAACCAATGTGCAACGTATACACGTTCTTGGCAAAGATCAAACATATCACAAAGAGTGATTAAAATTGGTCGTAAAGAACGAACGCAAAGAAGAAGAAGACCAAAAAACCTACAACTAGTCACTCAGATGCAGAAACAATGTTATCATAATGCGCCCACTGGTTTGAAATACAACACAGAGCATAGTTCTGCGTAAGATACAGAACATCGCCGGTAAAGCTCGAACCTCAAAGACATCCCATAGTTTCCACACTACTTCTTTTTGAAAGATACGAACCACGCTTTGTCTGTTTTTCTTCCATTGAGTTGCTACCCAACAGGACCTATCGTCTCTTCCTCCTTGATGTGTGTTCATTAAACTTCTGACTGCCCGTCTGCCCAGCGTGTTCGTAGCGCGTTGGACTACGGGTGACTATCCCTCTGTGTGTGCAGGTTCAATTCCGCGGGATGGCAGAAAAGTCACAGATTCCCCAGATTTACGGTGTTCGTGGCACCGAACCGAAGGGTTACGATGTCCATGGCACCGAGCCGAAGAGCTGAAAGCTCAAGTGCTTCTGAATCTGGGAAAAAGACCAAAAAAACTTCTGACTAACCTCAAAGACACAGAAGGAGATGACAGATTATTTTAAATTAACGTAGGTTTATAATACATTGTAACAACTGGTAAAATCGAGGGTAGACGAGACAGAAGAAGACAGAGAGACAGAGACAATTTTGGATAGCCTCTGCCCGTGTGGTGCCGGGGCCTGTGAGGGAAGCAAAGAATAGTACCACTGCAACCTACAATGCATGTCGTAAGAGGCGACTGATGTAAGACCTAGGAAGCTACCTTAGTAAATAAAAAGCATCGCAGAAATCGTATGTGCTGGCCTACTTGTAGGCGCATAACTGCCACAACGTACAATAGCTCTTAGGCTCAGATCTCATACAAATCACACAGAGTGGTTGAAGTGGTGGAGATGAGGCGTAAGAAGAAGAAGAAGAATAGCCGACTTCATGGCACAGTAGAGCGTCAACATCTGAATTGATAGCAAACACCAAAGATAGAGATTTATGGAGATCCATGATCGCCTACGTCAGCCGGCACGGCTCCTGATGAAGATGAGGTTTATAGTATTACAATACATTTCTGTACATTTATGATTATCATCAAATAACTTGTCCTGAGCAGAACTTTGCCACCCCAACAGTCCTCCGAATTTCTCTCTCTCATAGACCAGATGTCCTGCCTCTGCAGCCGTCATGTTCAAACCATCAGTTACATCCTGAATCCATCTTCTCTGTGGTCTTCCTGTTCTTCTCTTTGCCAGTATGCCTCCTTCCATGATGGTCTTCTCCAGCCCTTCGTGTCTCTTTATATTCTGTACATTACTAATCTTATATTGAAGTTTATATTGATCGTTTTGTCAAATTAAATACTTCTTCTTCTTCTTTGCGTTCGGTTTCGTATGCTCGTCTAAATCATGAGATAGGTTGCCTCTATGAAGCTGCATGTCAGTTGGAGTTCTTCGAGAGTTCCCATAGCTTGGTCTGTAAGCTTTGTTCATGAGGCCATGTTTCATTTCGTTGGTGTTTGTATGATGGACATACTGCAGGTGTGCTCTGGAGTCTGTGTTTCTGTCTGGCATGCACACTGTGCAGTCTGAGCAGGCTTTATTCTGTGCAGTGGTGGTTGAGACTGCAGTGACCTGTTCTTAGGCGGAAAGATTGTTGTGTGCTGTTTTATGTTTAGTCTGCTGATGGGATCTTGTGGGTGTTTGCTGTGGGTTTGTTGCCTCCATACCTCTTTGTACTTTCTTTTGATATGTGTCTTGATTTATGGTAGTGACACTGGAAAATTAAATACAATATGTATATATTATTCACTTTTACGCCCGAGTGGTTACCGGGGTCCAAATTTGGGGTGTAAAGAATAGAACCACTGTTACCTGCCAAGCATGTCGTAAGAGGCGACTAAGGAGGTTTGGCTAAAATCGGATGCACATGTCCTAAACGTGTAGAAGTCTATGCGTTTAGGGCCTACAAAACCAATGTGCAACGTATACACGTTCTTGGCAAGATCAAACATATCACAAAGAGTGATTAAAATTGGTCGTAAAGAACGAACGCAAAGAAGAAGAAGATTCACTTTTAAAGGATTTTATTCTCAGTTTCGTCCAAAGCCCGCAGTCAAATCACATTACTGTACATAATGTATTAAATAAGAAATTTCTGTTATCCGTCACAGACCTGGTCCGGGTAGTGACAGTTAATTGAAGTTTTACTGTATACATTTGGCGACTACGGGTCAGGTATAATTAAAACAACGTACAAAGTTCAACATTGAGTAAATCAGACACACACGCATAAACATGTTTGTCCCAGGCTTAGATCAACATTTTAATCACATCTGTTTAAGCACTTCAGTGTTATTTATCACAGAGAGAAGAGAAGAATATCTCAGGTTTAGAAGTGGGGAGGGTCAATGTAATCTAGATATATTCCATTTCCTTGAACTTGTTAATTCTCTCTCTCCCTCTCTCTCTCTCTCTCACACACACTTTCTTTCTCTCTCTCTCTCTCTCTCTCTCACACACACACACTTTCTTTCTCTCTCTCTCTCTCTCTCTCTCAACACACACACTTTCTTTCTCTCTCTCTCTCTCTCACACACACTTTCTTCTCTCTCTCTCTCTCTCTACACACACACTTTCTTTCTCTCTCTCTCTCTCTCTCACACACACTTTCTTTCTCTCTCTCTCTCTCTACACACACACCTTTCTTTCTCTCTCTCTCTCTACACACACACACTTTCTTTCTCTCTCTCTCTCTCTCTCTCTCTCTCTCTCACACACTTTCAACTTCAACATGTAACCTTTCATTAACCCGTGTGTTGTCAGGGCCCTGAGGAAGCAAAGAATTGTAACACTCGCTCTACAAGGCATGTCGTAAGAGGCGACTGAGGTAGGGATCCACCCGTGTGCTGCCGGGGCTCGTAAGGGGAGGAAAGAATGTGCAGCAATGTCTACCTGCCAGGCATGTCGTAAGAGGCGACTAAGGAGAGTAGAGTTGGGGCTGGATACCTCACCCCATAGAAAAATTAAGCCACAAAACTACAACAAACATGGATATTGTACAACAATACGAAATAACCTACAATCATCCGAACCAGGGAAGGTCCCAACTGGAGGGGCAATGACGTATCGCCGAACGCTGAAGGATCGGTGATGCCGACTACCTTCGTTCCTGTCGAAAACGGCCAGAATTGGTTGCTGGAACATGAGAACATTGCTGGAGAGGCAAACAGCCCAGCTCGCAAGAAGAAGAACTACAGGATAGATCTTCCTTCCTTTCGTTCGCTGAATATTGTCATAATTCAATGTTGTCTCTTCGCTTGAAATATGTCTATATTCAATGTTGTCCTTTCGTTCGCTTGAAATATTGTCTATATTTCAATGTTGTCCTTTCGTTCGCTTGAAATATTGCTATATATTCAATTTCCTTTCGTTCGCTTGAAATATTGTCTATATATTCAATGTTGTCTCCTTCCTTTCATTCGCTTGAAATATTGTCTATATATTCAATGTTGTCCTCTTTCGTTCGCTTGAAATATGTCTATATATTCAATGTTGTCTCTTTTCATTGCTTGAAATATTGTCTATATATCAATGTTGTCTCTTTCTTCCTTGAAATATTGTCTATATATTCAATGTTGTCTCTTTCGTTCGCTTGAAATATTGTCTATATATTCAATGTTGTCTCTTTCGTTCGCTTGAAATATTGTCTAGATATTCAATGTTGTCCTTTCGTTCCTTGAAATATTGTCTATATATTCAATGTTGTCTCTTTCATTCACTTGAAATATTGTCTATATATTCAATGTTGTCTTTTCGTTACTGAAATATGTCTATATATTCAATGTTGTCCCTTTCGTTAGCTTGAAATATTGTCTATATATTCAATGTTGTCTCTTTCATTCGCTTGAAATATTGTCTATATATTCAATGTTGTCTCTTTCGTTAGCTTGAAATATTGTCTATATATATTCAATGTTGTCTCTTTCGTTCGCTTGAAATATTGTCTATATATTCAATGTTGTCTCTTTCGTTCGCTTGAAATATTGTCTATATATTCAATGTTGTCCTTTCGTCACTTGAAATATGTCTATATATTCAATGTTGTCCTTTCTATTCGCTTGAAATATTGTCTATATATTCAATGTTGTCTCTTTCGTTAGCTTGAAATATTGTCTATATATTCAATGTTGTCTCTTTCGTTAGCTTGAAATATTGTCTATATATTCAATGTTGTCTCTTTCGTTAGCTTGAAATATTGTCTATATATTCAATGTTGTCCCTTTCGTTCGCTTGAAATATGTCTATATATTCAATGTTGTCTCTTTCATTCGCTTGAAATATTGTCTATATATTCAATGTTGTCTTTTCGTTACGCTTGAAATATGTCTATATATTCAATGTTGTCCTTTAGTTGCTTGAAATATTGTCTATATATTCAATGTTGTCCTTTCATTAGCTTGAAATATTGTCTATATATTCAATGTTGTCTCTTTCTTGCTTGAAATATTGTCTATATATTCAATGTTGTCTCTTTCGTTCGCTTGAAATATTGTCTATATATTCAATGTTGTCTCTTTCTTCAGCTTGAAATATTGTCTAATATTCAATGTTGTCTCTTTCGTTCGCTTGAAATATGTCTATATATTCAATGTTGTCTCTTTCATTAAGCTTGAAATATTGTCTATATATTCAATGTTGTCTCTTTCAGTTAGCTTGAAATATTGTCTATATATTCAATGTTGTCCCTTTCGTTTGCTTGAATATTGTCTATATATTCAATGTTGTCCCTTCGTGCTTGAAATATTGTCTATATTCAATGTTTCTCTTTCGTTCTCTTGAAATAGTGTCATATATTCAATGTTGTCCTTTCGTTCTTGAAATATTGTCTATATATTCAATTTGTCTCTTTCGTTAGCTTGAAATATTGTCTATATATTCAATGTTGTCCCTTTCGTTGAAATATGTCTATATATTCAATGTTGTTCCTTTCGTTCACTTGAAATATGTCTATATATTCAATGTTGTCTCTTTCGTTCGCTTGAAATATTGTCTATATATTCAATGTTGTCTCTTTCGTTCGCTTGAAATATTGTCTATATATATTCAATGTTGTCTCTTTCGTTACGAAATATTGTCTATATATTCAATGTTGTCTCTTTCGTAGCGAATATTGTCTATATATTCAATGTTTTCTCTTGTATGAACTTCACTGTCTTTTGTAGCTCATACAGAGTGACTCCGTGTAGTACAAGATAGACATTCTAGGAATCTCGAAACAAGATGAAGAAGAGTAGGGAAGGCCTAGATAGACTTGGAGAAGAGAGCTGGAGGCTGATATTAAAAGGACAGGTAAAACATGGAAAGAATTGGAAGCGATGGCAAGAGAGAGAGGAAGAGCTGGAAGAAGTTTGTTGAAGACCTGTGCTCCGCTGGGAGTTGAAAGGTGAAGAACAAGAATCTTTTCATAAGTTTATTAGTTTTATTGATGCGCAAATAAGTGTTTTTCTGTCCTGGCAATAATTACGTTTGTATTTGGTCGTCCATTTGTTTTGTTTTTAAATTTGTCACTCCTGTTGTTCGTTTGCTTGATAAAGGCCTTGTTGGTCGAAACGTTGCTGTATTTTGTCATTGTTTTTGTAATTTGTAAAACTACAGTACTTTGTGATTACGTGTTTTGTCAATAATTACTTGGACATCTACAAAAAGCAGTTTATTTAGTTCCGGCTCTATGATTAGTCTTAATATCTTTTCCAAGATTTTGCTGAATATTTTGTCAGCATGGAACAGGAGTGATATCCCACTTTACTTTGTGCAATATCTTTTGCAGTCTTGCTTTTTTCCATATACATATTATTATTGTATTTCTCCAGTCTTCTTGTATTTTCAAATGCATTCAATTTACTTTCTATATCTTTAGTCATATTCCAACTCCGCTGACATATTTAGATTGATACAAAATTGGTATTGCAAATTCGTAATTTAGTTTTAAAACTATCTTCTTCTTTTTCTTTGCGTTCGTTCTTTAGACCAATTTTAATCACTCTTTGTGATATGTTTGATCTTTGTCAAGAACGTGTATACGTTGCACATTGGTTTGGTAGGCCTCTAAACACATTTTTAGAGTTTAGGACATGTTCATCCGATTTCAGCAAACCTCCATAGTCGCCTCTTACGACATGCGTGGCAGGTAACAGTGGTTATATTCTTTACACCCAAATTTGGGCCCCGGTAACCACTCAGGCGGTTTTAAAACTATATAAATTGCAGTTCCATATTCTATTTAGACTTTTAAAAGCTGATGTTGCTTTGACAATTCGTAGCATAATTTTTTTTTTTAGAAACATTTCCAGTGCAATGAAAATTGCTACACCTCTCGCAACAAAGTCGTGATATTCACCGATGCTCTATCGGCAATCACGGCACTCAAAGGCGTAGGCAAAACAGAGCTAATGAGCTCAAAGCGACCCTCGATGAACTAGCGCTCTCTCTCAAACGCACCGTCATTCAGTGGATCCCGTCACACTGCAATATAAGCGGAAATGCAGATGCCGACAAGTTAGCTAAAGAAGGCTGGCGACTACCTCAGACTGATCTCGAGATCAGTTATGAGGAAGCCAGAATAGCCTTCGGCTGGCACTATAGAGACAAATGGACAAAAGACCATCCTCAGGTTAACAACAGCGACGGATACTATGGTTATGTCTCGTAGTGAACAAGTTGCCATACTTCGCCTCCGTACCGGCCACAACAAACTCCGCGCCCACGTTTCACAAATTTAAAATTGGCACAACTAGCCTGTGCCCTGCAAAAGGCGGACATGACTGCAGAACACGTTCTGCAAGAATGTCAACTGATAACAGGTATAAGAAAAGAAACCTGACCCCAAAACACAGAGCTTCGCTAGAAGCTGTACGGAGGAACGGAGTCCCTTAAAACACGGTAAAATTCATGAAAAAGTTGGTTCATCAGTCTAGGCCGGGATCACGAGAGAGAGAATTGCTACCTAAATAGGCGAACTGCTCTGTTATTTTTATAATTTTGTATTCCAGGGTGATATCTGCATTACTTGCCATATGGGTCTTCATTAAGTGTTTCTTTTCATAGCTTACCTGAAGAATTGCATTATACTCGAGACAAAAACTAGAATACTCAATGTAATTACAAATACCCAGCTATACCAACACAGTCTGTTCACATCTTCTGTTAATGTTTTAATAAAAATTGAGAAATAATTGTAACATTTATTATTCGTCGAAATAAGACTAGTCCGGTAAGAACGAGCTGCGCTCAATAGAAGACGCCGTGAACCTGATCTGAGCTAGCAGACGACGAGACATGCCTAATTTTAGCCTGGTTCTCTCACACTGCTAGCTCTAGCTTGCTCGTCTTTCAGAGAACATTAATAATTGTGAAACAAAGCATGAGTCGGTTCACCTCACTTATTCCGAAGTAGAAAAGTCAAGCATATGTAAGTAGTTTATAGTAGTAGTCGTTCATTTATGTTAGATTGGCATCTGGAAGCATGAAAGTTGTAGCGATATGAAATGTCACACGTCAAATATAAATGACGGCGGATGATATTACCTGAAAATGGACGAGTTGAAAGTTTGATTGTGTGTGCGTAGTAAATACTTACACTAAATAAATATGCCGGCTAAACCAGTCATATCTTGTCGTCAGTTGTTTGTGTCACAGTCACTGTAGTGGGGGTAAAATGTACATGTCAATTTTGAAATGTTAAGTGTCTTGGTTGATCTTGATGCTATAAAACAAAAATATGTGCATGACTGAATGTGAATGTCAATGTGAGCCTGACTGTGTAAAGACGTGTGTGGTATACTCAACCTCAACAGCTGTTGTTACTAGTAACTTGTGTTAGAATAATAGCTTTTATTTGCCAGATTTGAAACAACTCTGCTTGCTAGAGAATGCGATTGTTTTTCTTCTACATTTCATACTTATGAATCAAAAGTTGATCCCAACAGAATAAAAATGGAGTTGCCCCCTATCAATATTGAGTTAATGTTTTATCCAATTATCTCAGAACTGCATTATTTATTCAAATCGCGATGAGAAATCCCGGCTGTCTAGACTATCTCAGATCTCCATTGTTCTGTGTTCACCGCTAGAAGCTAAACTAAAGCACTTTCTAGATCAGCCGTGTTCACACTTGACTAAAAATAAGCTTGCTTTGTTGTTGTCACACATTCCGAAACGTTTGCATGTCTCGACAAGATCACAACCTGGTTGATCTTCAAACCAACAAGTTATGTTAGATGCCGCTTTTGTAGAATGTGCTATCTAACATCATGGTAAGATTAATTAATGAAACAGTTGACCTGACCTCAGCCCGTCACGTTAACAACGTACAGGCAGATATTGGCTTTAGCATACACAGACTTACTAGCAAACCTAGTTAGATGATTCATTGACAATGTATGAGTAATATGTTTGAATAAGTTTACAAACGGGCAGAATACAAATTGTGTGTGTCATGAATATATACATGTTTTGTTGGGTGTGCCAAGTTTCATTTCCTGTGTAATAATTTCATGTTATAACTTTAAATGTTGATGACTTGGTTGCTGATTTAATTTTTATATTACTTACTTTCAAAATATGTGAGGATAACACAATCAGATAAGACAAGGTTAGTCTATGGAATGTTAAGTCAATGATCACATAATTATGACCATTCATCCGTTGAAGTGATTAATATACTTTTCCAGATAACATAGCTGGACACACTAATAGTCACATCAGATAAGGTTAGTCTATGGAATGTTAAGTCAATAACCACATGATGATGACCATTGTCCATTGAAGTGATTAACATTCTTTATAGATAACATAGCTGGACACACTAATAGTCACATCAGATTATAGTATCTCATTATTATCATTATATTCCTCTTGTACCGATATACGTTACTTATGACCTAGTAATTTCTCCATACCTGTATCCTAATCAACTCGCTCACTCAGTCTCCCCTATGGAATTGAGTTAGATATTTCTCGCCTCTCTCAGTCAAGTGTGTTTCCTGGTTTCCCAAAGACATCATCATTATTACTGTTCTAATATTGTGATAATATCAGTATTCTTTGATGTGATTATATTAACTGTGTTATGATCTTCTTCTTCTTCTTTGCGTTCATTCTTTACGACCAATTTTAATCACTCTTTGTGATATGTTTGATCTTTGCCAAGAACATGTATATGTTGCACATTGGTTTGGTAGGCCCCTAAACGCATAGACTTCTACAAATTTAGGACATGTGCATCCGATTTGAGCCAAACCTCCTTAGTAGCCTCTTATGACATGCGTGGCAGGTAACAGTGGTTCTATTCTTTACACCCCAAATTTGGGCCCGGCAACTATTCGAGCGACTGTGTTATGATTATGTGTGTGTTGTGATTATGTGAGAACCACTAGAAACAATGCAGCTTTTATTTATCCTGAATTACCTGCTCAACTGATCTTGTGCATAGTGTATCAAGAATTGATGTTAATCTCTGCCATTATAGTCTTACATACTTTTTATAACGGCCATCTAATGAGAATGGAACCACATTTACTACCATCACGTGCCTATAATAATCGACACTCAGGCACAGAGCACGAGGCAGGCCAAGAACACGATAGATAGATAACATTTCAGAGTCCCTGCGAAAGCATGGACTGACAACGTCAAGCGCAATACACCTGGCACAAGATAGAAAACTAACTCTCCCACGCGCTTCACGCAAATGTGGTTAAGATAAGATACTTTTTGTTAAGAGAGATTCTACATTTGTTGTTTTCTATTTAATTCTGACCTGTTGGATGAGGACACTAAAATTGACGTTGAATCAATCCAGCGATTTAGGTAGTTTAGAAATGTTGTATGAGTAGAACTAGATGCTTGAGGGGCTGAGAGAGTAGTGTGTTTAACCAGCGAGCCACAGGAACCATCAGCATGCATACCCTTCAACATCTGTTGTGAGAGACTGAGCACCTATGAGTCTCATAATGCTATTATATTAGTTCAGTAACCAATTTATAATTCTGAACATTTAAATTTAGTTTAAGTCAATATTTAATGAATCCCTATTCTCCATATGACATTCGTGAATAGAACAGTAGTTGACATCCCTCTACCATACATCTGTGTGTCTACCATACATCTGTGTGTCTACCATACATCTGTGTGTTACCATACACTCTGTGTGTCTACCATACATCTGTGTGTCTACCATACATCTGTGTGTGTACTTCAAATGTTTGAGTAACTTTCCAATCATGAAACAGTCTTGTCTATTATCTGCAATATTATCTGCTCTAGACTGCCACTGATAATATATGATATCAACTCTTGAATATTGATCAAAAGTAATTTGATATTTCTCTGTCATTGTCAAGTGTCTGTTTTCTATGTTCATGAAAGTGAGGATACCTCTTGTACATTGTTATTATTTTACTGATGTATCGATTAACATCAAAGGTTGGCTGCAATGAATCTCCAGCATCCTCCGTCTTTCTCCTTGGTGTTGCACACTGCCAGACTGTAACCTGTCCATTTCTTAAAGTTTCCCTCCCACTTATCTCTCGGTCTTCCTCTTGCTCTTCCCCCTCAACTTTCCCTCTAGTAAAGATTTTATCATGGTGCATGCTTTTTATGTGCTCAAAATACTTTACTTGTCTAATTTTATTTCTCTTAATAATTGTTTCTTCATGTCTAGTTTTCCTAAAACTTGTTTATTTGTCTGTTTTTCTGTCCATGAAACTCTGCCTATTCTTCTATATATCCACATCTCAAATGCATCAATTCTGTCTTCTAACTGCTTGTTCATTGTCCATGTTTCTGAGCCATACATTAATATAGGATATATATAGTATTTGATTATTCTATCACCAATTCTTATTTAGCCTTGGCCCATATGTGTTTTAATGTACAGAAAACTTCCAACCAAAAGACTACTCTCTCTACTAAACCACAGAGAATACCACTCTCCATCAAACGGTACACTCTAGATCATAGATTCCCAAACTTTCTCTGCCCACTTTAAACAACATAAATTTTGTAACGCCCCCTCCTCCCCACATTATAACAGTTTGCTAACACCCCCCCCTCCCCATATAAATACATGCTCTATTTTTGTCTTTGACATAGAAAATTAATATATATTTCTGTCATACATGGTCAATACATGGATTGTGTAAGATGGGCAAATGATGAATTTAAATGCAGAATTTAAATGATTACTCAATCGCAAAATCACGAAAATAGTTTATTTAAAAATATACAGGGTGTTCAAGATAATTGCAGCCCCATTGACAATTCGAAAGTTGCCAGGTACAAATTGAGTTGTGTTTATTTACTATTTAAACCGGTTCTGACTAGCTCGTCCTACGTCACATTTGTTCATCGCCCCTTCCCGCACTAGAATTACACACCGTCATACAACCTTGACCTATACTACGTCATAACTGAACCTTCCCATTTCCATACATATATGCCAGATTAGCTCCATTCACCGGCTGCAATTATCTTGAACACCCTGTATATTATTAATTTCTTCTTTAAGGAGTCACCGACCCCTAATCGCCTGAACACGTTCCAAATTCTTCTGAACCCACTATCCCCCAGAACGCTTCAGCGCTCCACTGGGGCAGTACCCCCACTTTGGGAAACGCTGCTCTAGATGAAATCAATAGACGAAATAAGACTGAACAAGGAAATAACACATTAAGTCTTTTTAAGTCATTAAGCTAAATCTTTTCCCCAAAAGGGATCTTGGGAACAGATTTGGGAGCAAAAAAAAAAATACCAATAACATATACAGGATTTGTAAGACCAGCATTTGAATATGGGATGTCAACAAGTAGTAACATACGCAATAACCCTACTACACAATACTGGGACACTTAGATCATAACAGGCATGGTAAAAAGTATTGAAGCAGAATTGCGCCCTCATCGGTGCTCGACCCTTTTTTAGCTAGAAGAAGGTGTCAACAGCAGCGCATTTAAACTTTATCTTCAGCTAAGATGACTTGGGAATCTAATGTACTACGATACAACCTTCAGCTATAGTATGATAATGCTTGCTAATAAGTTGGGTCTCTGTGTCAGATTGTTAATCGATTGTTAGTGAACGTATCTAAGATATGAACAGCTTAAAATAGCTTGTTGATTATTCATGTATTCATTGTGTGTCCAGTAGTAGTCGTGGTAGTAGTAGTAGTGGTCACCGTCTCCACCTCATTGGTTCTCTCTTGCTATAGTCTGATAATGCTTGTTAATAAGTTGGGTCTCTATGTCAGATCGTTGGTTAATCGATTGTTAGTGAACGTATCTAAGATATGAACAGCTTAAAATAACTTGTTGATTATTCATGTATTCATTGTGTGTCCTGTAGTAGTCGTTGTCACCGTCTCCACCTCGGTGGTCCCCACCCCCACCCCCACTTTGCTAGTAAAGACACGTATCTAGCTAGCAAGCAATATTTGTGTTACAACCAGTTTTCAGATTGTTGACGCTGAACGAATCTTGCTGTGCATAACACTGATATCCACATTGCCTCTCCTGTCACGTGGTGACATTCCATATTGATTTTCTCTTTCATTTATTAGAGAAAAAGCCGTGGTGGGGTAGTTAGCCGGAATGTTTTGGTGCATAGTTGTCCAACAGTGTTAATATATTGTGGTGCTAGTGACCGATGAGGGGGTAGCGGAGTGTAACGATTGCAGTAATAAGAAAGTATTGTTATTGTCATTAGAAAAGCGATATAGAATGAAAACTCTATTGTTCAGAATGCAACATTTTGATAGACAACAAATGCAGTGGTTTGGACATTTAATGAGAATGAAATACAACCAACTACAAATAACAGCATACAATAAAAAGAGATCGGGTACTAGAGCTAAGGGAAGACCAAGGAAAAAATGGATAGACAATATCAAGACCACACTACATAAACACGGATATAACACAACAAGGGTGACTCATCTGACACTAGAAGGCAAATTAAAGCTCCCATCCCTACGCTTAACGGCAAGAGTGGACAGACAACTACATCTTCCACCTGGGAATAGACAATTTTCTAGAATACATTTATTTTATCGGATAATGTTCTAGTAGCATCTATTATATGTACCTGTGAACACTCCTGACATTAGATGGCAGGTGTAAAACAGAGATTAGAAGTAGAATAGCTCAAGCGAAAGTATCTTTTATGAAAATGAAAAACACACTATGCGTGAATTCACTACCAATGGCACTGTGAAAACAAATACTCCAGTGCTATATTGATCTAATACTTCTGTATGGCAGCGAATCATGGACAATGAATAAACAATCAATACCATCATTGGAAGCCACAGAGATTTGGTTTTACAGAAGACAATTCCATGGACAGCGAAGAAAACAAATGAGGAGGTTTTAAATCAGGCCAGCGCACAAAGAAACCTTATCAAAAGAATAAGAATCCGACAATCAAGGTTCTTCGGGCATATAATGCGAAGAGAAGGTTTCGAACATTTGGTAACAACAGGTAAAATTCAGGGAAGGAGAGATCGCGGAAGACATAGGAGAAGATGCTGGATGGCCTGACATCATGGTTCGACACTGGATCGACGTCAGAACTGATTACGTGCACTAAGCAGAGATAGTTGTGGAGAGACATGATCGCCTACGCCGGCAGGCATGGCACTGAAATGAGATATATATGTATATATATATGAACGTACAGAGTTGAAAGATCTATATTAGAAATTTACAAGCTGTACTCTACAAACAATTATCAACATATAACATAAGAGGAATCTTGGGAATCATTTGTTAAAATCTATTGAAGGTTTTGGTTTGTGAGACGGAAAATGAGAACTGCCAGAATGGTTTGTTAGGTTGGCTTGTCGTATTATAACGGCGTTAATCCTGGCTAAAAATCCGGAGGGAGGGACCCTAAGGCAGTTGATGGTTAAGTGTGTTTTCCTTGTCGTCATCTGCAAATCCTGCTTGATTCCAAAACTTATAGACTTTGTCTTTCCTTTGGATGAAACATTAGGGTAGAGAGGGGGTTGTGCAAAATGGACAAGACACATTCTCCATATCAGCTGCCCAGGCTAGGCACAAAGAGAGACGACACTTCATCTTTGCTTTCGGCTCGGGCACAACACGGAAAGCAACAGTTCCATAGAAACAAGACAAATAAACCTCTTAGATTTGGCACATGGAACGTAAGGACCATGTGTCCCGGATTTGTCAACCTAGACCCGACGAAAACAAAAGACATCAGAAAAACAGCTGTCATAGACAGAGAACTTGAGAGACTGCAGGTAGACATAGCTGCACTACAGGTAGATATAGCTGCTCTACAGGTAGACATAGCTGCACTACAGGAAACCAGGCTCCCAGATTGTGGCTAAGTATAAGAAAAAGTAAAAGAGACTTATGTATGAGCTGAACAAGAGAGAAAAGCGAAAACTCAGAAGTTGTCACAGTAAAACACTTGCCAATTCACCGTCTATAAAGACGAAAAAGACCATATAATCCTAGCTGAACGTTTAGTTTTAAAATTAAATAATGTAATTTGGTTTTTAATGATTTTGCTAGAGCATACTCTAGAGATTTTTAACTTCCTTCCTTCCTTTGCGTTCGTTCTTTACGACCAATTTTAATCACTCTTTGTGATATGCTTGATCTTTGCCAAGAACGTGTTTACGTTGCACATTGGTTTGGTAGGCCCCTAAGCGCATAGACTTCTACACGTTTAGGACACGTTCATCCGATTTCAGCCAAACCTCCTTAGTCGCCTCTTACGACATGCGTGGCAGGTAACAGTGGTTCTATTCTTTACACCCCAAATATGGGCCCCGGTAACCACTCGGGCGAGATTTTTAACTGCTAGATATGTTTTTTTACGGGCTCAACAGCATTTTTATACCTACTTTGTGTTACCAGAGCCAAACATGGACATTGAGCAAAGCGCAGTCACAAAAATAACTACATGTGAAATGCGTTGCCTGCGAAAAGTTACCAACAACACCAGAAAAGACAGAATCACTAACATCAGCATAAGAAAGAAAGTTGGCACAAGACCGTGCTTGAATTACATAGATAAACAAAGAATGAAGTGGTTTGGCCACTTAATAAGAATGCATCCAAACTCCACAGTATACAGAGTCTTCTACAACACCATCTGTGGTTTTGTGTTCAGAGGTAGTGGAGCGATCTCAGTCTATGAAATACCTGGGGTTGCGTTTTGATCGTAGTCTAGCTTTTACGGAACACATAGCTCATGTGATAATGAAGGCGAGGAAAGGTTTGCTGGCGATGAGGGTAATGGCTGCGGCGGATTGTGAACAGCGCCATCTTTGTATTTTATACCAGGGTCTGGTCCTTTCTGTGCTTGAGTATGCGCTGGCGATCCTGACTCTCAGTCATAGTCAGATAGAACGACTGGAAAGAATACAGAACGAGGCGATGCGCATTATACTTGGTTGCACTAAAGACACGTCGTGCAGGGCGATGCGCTATCTCCTTGACTATCCTACTATGGAGTATAGAATACTGATGAGCCGTGCACGAGCATACCTTCGAGTCAATGCTGACACACAACATCCTCTGCACTTGGAAATAAAGAGCAAAAGGAAATAGGTTAAAGAGGAAAATCTTGGATGGGTCAGGCCGAGGACTGTATTGAACAGGTGTGTACACTTGAAGACATTGATCCCGGTGAAGAATGGATACCGGTGCCAAGAGCAATCGCTACATCCTTTTCTGTATGCATCGAACTTGATAAAGAATGCAGGCAACACAACCCACTTGTTGTGGAGGCAGAGGTTCAGGCATTAATTTCTGAGAACGCATCTGATCATGATGTAATCATTTATACGGATGGTTCGGTGATTCGACATGTGCGGAGCTCGTGGGCTTTCACTGCTCAGGTCGGAGGTGATGTTGTGAAGGAAGACAGTGGTGGTTTTGCCGTGACTACAAGCAGTCTCACTATGGAAATCATGGCGGTTACCAAAGCGATGATTTGGCTAGAATCACAGACTTTTATCCATGCATGTTTTCTCAGTGACTCAATGAGTATGCTCAGGAAGATTGAAACAGGATGGGCTAGGAGACATTGGATAGAATCGCTGGGAGGTCTAAGCTGACAAAGATCAGTTTTATTTTTGTACCAGGGCATGCAGGTGTAAGGGGAATGAACGTGCGGATAGGCTTGCAGGTATGGCTGCTGTCCAAAGCGGACGAGCAATGGACCAGGCTGATATTATAAATTCCCTAAGGGAGAGAGGCGTGTACATGATTCACGTAATAGCGGTGAATCACAACACTAACCAGACTGCAAGAACTCAAAGTTAAGTGTGGTGTAGCTCGACAAGAACGCTATGCTGGCAGACAAGAAGAATTGTAAACCAACAAAGAACCGGTGTCGTTAGTCGCCACACGCTGATGGACATACTGAGGGAGAGATCGGAGCACTTATGGACTAATTTGTTCGACGTGCAGTGATGGTGATCCGACGACTAAACTAAACTTCTACAACAGAACATCGGGAAAAAGGCAGAGGAAGACCACGGAAAAGATGGTTAGATGGCGTAGCAGAATCCTGTGAAAGAAAAATATAACAATCACACAAGCCACCAGAACAGCGCAAGACAAAATAGAAAACCACGACACTGGGCAACAACCCGGTAGCAGTGTGACGACACTGGGCAACAACCCGGTAGCAGTGTGACGACACTGGGCAACAATCCGATAGCAGTGTGACGACACTGGGCAACAACCCGGTAGCAGTGTGACGACGCTGAAACAACCCGATAGCAATGTGACGACACTGGGCAACAACCCGATAGCAGTGTGACGACACTGGGCAGCAACCCGGTAGCAGTGTGACGACACTGGGCAACAACCCGGTAGCAGTGTGACGACACTGGGCAACAACCCGGTAGCAGTGTGACGACAAAATAAGAAGAAGAACTTGAGCACGGAACCTGTATTTATCGCTCGTCTCCGATACTGCTAAAGAGGGATCACTGTAAAATAGCTCGATTGTTTCACATGAGAGACGAATTGAGTACGTTTTGGAGTGATCTACGAGCACCTTACCTCTGTATCACAGAAACATATCAAATGAATGCCGTGTTCTTCTTCTTCTTTGCGTTCGTTCTTTACGACCAATTTTAATCACTCTTTGTGATATGTTTGATCTTTGTCAAGAACGTGTATACGTTGCACATTGGTTTGGTAGGCTCCTTTTTTTTTTTTTTTCGTCCGCTTTCAACTCAGACGAAGTTTCATCTTTGAAACTGATTTTTGCGTGAAAATCCGTTTTTCCAATTTCTTACAATGGCAGCAGCGTGCACATTGTAAATTACTTACACTGGCAGCCGTGTGCTCAATGTACTCGTAATTAGTATTCCCTCGCCATACAGGCAGATTTTCTCTGACTTCAGAGGTACTCACGTTATCGTCCTGAGTAAGACCGGGGGACTCGAACAAATGCCGGACAGTAGGTTCGAACCCGAGCTATGAGGCGTCTCACAGCTAGCAGGCCGAGCTACTATCAACTACTCTAGGCAGTCCCCGTAGGCTCCTAAACGCATAGGCTTCTACACGTTTAGGACATGTGCATCCGATTTCAGCCAAATGCCGTGTTGAAAGGAATGTAGTGGTTAATAACGAGAATCAAGTGGGCTTTATACTTTGTGCATTTGCTAATGAGACGAGATATACTGTACTTATAGACAATGACAACGTACACATATCGCTGAATGTTGTAACATTGTTTCTTGTTGTCTGAGTACAGTATGGTTGGGGGGATAAACTAATAGAACAACAGAAGGCGGGAGACTACCTCAGACTGATCACGAGGTCAGTTATGAGGAAGCCAGAACAACAATCGGTTCTCACTACAGAGACAAATGGGCAAAAACCATCCTCAGCAGTCCAACAGTGACGGATACTATGGTCTGTCCGTAGTGAACAAGTTGCCATACTTCGCCTCCGTACCGGCCATAACAAACTACGCGCCCACATGTACAAGTTCAAAATAGGCACAACTAGCCTTTGCCCATGTAAAAAGGCGGACATGACGGCAGAACACGTTCTGCAGGATTGTCAACGAATAGCAGGCTTAAGAAACGAAACCTGGCCACGAAACACAGAGCTTCGCGAAAAGCTGTACGGAGGAACGGAGTCCCTAAAACAACGGTAAAATTCATGATAAAAGTTGGTTCATCAGTCTAGACCGGGAACGAGAGAGAGAGAGAACAACAGAGATTAGAATACTAAAACGTCCATGTGGTACCGGGGCCCGTAAGGGAAGCAAAGAATAGTACCACTGCAACCTACAATGCATTTCGCGAGGCGACTGATGTAGGCCCTAGAAAGCTACCTAGTAAATAAAAACATAGCAGAAATCGGATGTGCTGACCTACTTGTGGGCGCATAACTGGCACAACGTACAATCGCTCTTAGGCACAGATCACATACAAATCACAGAGAGTTGTTGACAAGTGGTCGATATGGAGCGTTTGAAGAAGATAGAAAAATAGTAAGAGTATACATTGTCCCAGTGGCAACGTGTGAGCGTGAAACATGGATATTTAACAATGTAGTGACAAGGCAGATGTGTACTTTTCAACATAAGTGTTGCAGAACTAAGAGACATATCCAGTATGAACTCTTCTTCTTCTGCGATCAACTTTTGCTATGCGTCTACTCCGGTATGTGTCATAAACAGGGCGGTGCGCTTGAGGTCTTCACCGGTTCCCCATAGTTTGTCTTGTAGTGTTGTTTCTGTTGGCCAGATCTCCAATCTCTCACTACTCAGACTAGGGCAGTCTTGCAGGATATGCTCTGGGGACTGCTTTGGTGCTCCACAGCTGCAGGCTGCCGAGTCCCTGAGACCCATTCTGCGGAGGTGTGCTCTGAGACTGCAGTGTCCGTTCTAAGTCTGAAGACTGTGGTCTGTGCTTTTCTGTTTAGTGTATTTATACTGTCGTGCTCTGGGTTGTATCCTCCATTTGTTTTTCTCCAGATCATTTTCCTGGATTGTTTCAGGAGTCTTTGTTTTTGTAAAGCTTTGTGTTGGGTGATGTTGTGTTAGGCTCCCACCAGCCTTTGCGAGTTTGTCAGCCTTTTCGTTTGCTGGTATGCCACAGTGAGCTGGTATCCACAGTAACAACTCAAAATCAAAGAAAACTGGCTGATGATAGAAATAAGACAAGTGAGATATCTTGCACATATAAAAGGCACGAATGGTTGGAGAAGACCGTTATGGAAGGAAGAATCCTGGCAAAAACAAAAGACCACGGAGATGTTCGTTTCTCCAATCCTGTTTGCCTCACAGCGTCAGGTCAAAAAGACATTTCTAAAGCAGGCCCTTGTGTGCGCTTCGTAGATAGTCTCTTTCGTCGCCTCTGTTATCTCTGAGGTCCATCTTTTGCGTGCCGGCCTTTTGCTTTGTACCCATTGTATCGGAGCAGCATTGTTCTTTGAGGTGCACTATCTGCTTACGGGCCGAACCATTTAATTTGTTGTTTCTTGATGAAGCTTAGTACTGATGTTATACCCACTTTTTCCTGATGTCTTCATTTCTCAACCGGTCTCTTCTTGTTACACCCAGCATTCTGCGTAGACACTTCATCTCTGTCGGGACTAGTTTTCTTCTATCATTTGTTGTCAGTGACCAGGTTTGACACTGGTAGCATAATGTGGGGAGAAAGATTGTGTTGAACATTGCTCTTTTTGTGTTCATAGTGACATGTTTGCATTTTAAAATTGAAGTTAGATTCAGTGAATCGTCAATTCCGTAAATCATTGCACTAACAAATATTTGAGAACTCTGTATCAGCAAACAGCGATCATTCATAGTTTCCAGTGTTTGCTACAACCTGTCGTTCTGTTCATTTCATCTCCATGACGATTTGTTATTGGTTACTAAACTGACGTCATTGCACTCCGGGCAGACATATAGGTGCACAGTTTCCCCCAACAGATATCGAAGAGTATGCATACTAATGGTTCCCGTGGCTCGCTGATTTAAAACACCTCTCACTCTGCCTCTCATGCATCCAGTTCGACTTGTACAACGGGTAACTCTAAACTGCCTAAATCGCTTGATCGATTCAACATCGATTTTAGTGTCCTCATCCAACAGACAGTCGCGAAGAGACCGAAGAATATCCCCCTTATCCATCTCCAACTCCCCAACAATCGATGCTGTTGACGCAAGCCTGACCGCTCTCTCATTACCACAAACACCCGCATGCCACGACCTTCTCTATAAGAGAAGGTCGTACATGCCTCAGAACAGAACTCGATGGTGAGTCACGCTAGATGTTTGTAACTTAATATTTTTCTGCTATACCAGAACATGTTTTTGTAGAGTATATTGCTTTATGTATGTATATATATATATATACATACATATATGATAACATATACTCGCTTACTTGAACGCCCTGCCCGAGTGGTTACCGGGGCCCAAATTTGGGGTGTAAAGAATAGAACCACTCTTACCTGCCACGCATGTCGTAAGAGGCGATTAAGGAGGTTTGGATGAATCGGATGCACGTGTCCGCCAAGGAATACTAACCCGAAACAAATGCTTGCAGAAAACGGAGTAAGACGCATAACATGCTGTAACGACCCCTCACAATGAGGAATGGGATAACGGATTCTACGGTCACCAATCTGCCTCGGATATATAGCCACGCAGTAAGAATGTCAGGTCTACCATCACGAGGGTGGCCAAAACTTCGGCAGGAAGAGGTCGGCAACAACGGGGAAGCAGAAATCATAGGAATTATATCCTACAGAACTGCCCCCAGTATGCAACCTTGAGAAGAAAGAGGTGGCCCACTTACACTAGCGTCCAAGACAAACTGTATGGCGTGGTGATAGTCTGAGGCAGACGCTGCCTTTATTAGAGAATCCGAAATCCCAAATCTAGTGAGAACGCAGAAGAAGATATTCAGATGAGAATGCTATGTTCAAAGATTGAGTAGGTCTAAGGAGTGTATATTCAATATAGACATTTGCTCTGATACCTCCCATGTTCAAATGACTTTCTATTTGTAAATTGCCAATAGACTCATCATCATCAAGTAACGTGTTCCTTCCAGAACTTGGCTCCATGACAGCAGCCTAAAATCTCTCTGTTCTGTACAAGTTGACCGGCGTTAGCAGCAGTCATTCTCCATCGTCAAGACATCTTGCCATCGTCTTCTAGGTCTTCCTCTCATTCTTCTTCCGGGCGTCATTCCTCTAAATTATCTTCACTAGGCACTCATGTCGTTTGGTGTGTCCGAAATATTTAATTTTCTTTGTTTTGATGTAACAACTCTTTAATATCAAGCTATTTCAGAACAGAAGAATGTGTCCTTTTCTTTGCCATGATATTCTAAGTACTCTTCCTATCATGTGCATTCAAGCTATTTCAGAACAGAGAATGTGTCCTTTTTCTTGCCCATGATATTCTAAGTACTCTTCCGTATCATGTGCATTCAAGCTATTTCAGAACAGAAGAATGTGTCCTTTTTCTTTGCCCATGATATTCTAAGTACTCTTCCGTATCATGTGCATCAAGCTGTTTCAGAACAGAAGAATGTGTCCTTTTTCTTTGCCCATGATATTCTAAGTACTCTTCCGTATCATGTGCATTCAAGCTATTTCAGAACAGAAGAATGTGTCCTTTGTCTTTGCCCATGATATTCTAAGTACTCTTCCGTATCATGTGCATTCAAGCTATTTCAGAACAGAAGAATGTGTCCTTTTTCTTTGCCCATGATATTCTAAGTACTCTTCCGTATCATGTGCATTCAAAGGCATTAATGATTTTCTCCGCCGTGTTGTCAATGTTCCATATCTCACAACCGTATATTAAAGGGTTTTAAAGCCGAAGAATTGACTTCATTTTTACTCCAAATGGCTCGCTCCCTCTCCGCAGAAATGGCACGCCACCTGCCGAGAGTATTGCACAAAGCACGAACTCCGTAGCTTTGGCAACAATCCTAGGGGTCTCTGGAAAAACTGCACTCGTGAACAGAAGGCCGCGAGTCCGGATTCGAACCCACGACCTTCGACTCGCAAGGCAAAGATCTTAACCACTCAGAGAGAACGTAATTGCCAGTTCTAGAGACGTATATTGCCAAGGTTCAATAGAGAGAACCGTATATTGCCAAGGTTCAATAGAGAACGTATATTGCCAAGGGCTAGAAGCCAATAGAGATAATTAAATGAACACAGCACATTTTGGTTGAAACTGGGAAGGTTGATTTCCCACAAATGTCACAATATTACATCGCCGGCCAGATACTTTGTTCTACTTTCAAACACATTCTTTCATTTCTTCTTAGATGTAACACTGCCCCCGAGGTTTGTTGACTTGGCTGGCAGATCCACGTAACAAAGGTTCTAGTTAACTGGCGATGCTCCCGCCGAAATGTCTACACCTGGCGTAAGTCTTGACCATAGCAACCCTTTATCTTGCCAGTGAGGTAATATTACCACCCGTCCAAACGTGTTTGGTAAGGACTGGCCAGCACATCTTTTCTCTTCGTGCGTTTCCTGGCCGTCGGCAAAGTCCAGGATTAGTGAGGTAATGACTGCTAACTCTCGACCTGCCAGTAATTGACAGCTATTGACCAAACAGCGTTCACAACCCTTGACCAATAGATATTTACCTAGCTTAGCGTACCGGCGGAATATGTTCTTCACATTTCAATGTTTCTTTATCACAACTGTGCGGGCTGACACACATATCAAGAAAAGATCTACATTATTACATGAGTAGATTAAGACGATAGTAATAGAAACTCGCCCCTGGTCTGGTAACTACTACAACTGGTTGTTGTTTTCTGCTATTGTAAAAGTCATATTTATTCCGATTGTACACGCAGAGGCTGAGAGTTGATATCTTCAATTTCCAGTGTCTTCATTGTTATTTACATTTCTAGTCGCAAGTCGATTTCGTGATGTCTTGTCCACAAAGTGGCAAGGGTAAGAAGCAGATACATTACTATTTCACTGTCGTCATATTGTTGTAGACTCTTAGTCTTATAAGATACAGGGTGGGCCAAAAAAACCCTGAGAACATCGCTTAACATACGCGTTATTTAGAAATGTAATTATATTGTTTCATGTAATTTTGTTTCCCAAGTATTTAGCTAATCAGAAATCATGTTCAATTTTTCTAAGCATCGACGCCACTCATTTAATAAGAATACGGTTTTCCGCAGTAAATTTTGTCATTCTTAGTAACAAATTTAAACCTGCAGATGTAAACAATTGACATTAAAAATCAAAGATTGTGCCCGGAAATTGTCGAAATAAAAACATCATATAGCTAAATAGGTAAGTAAGTAAATGAGTAAACTATATTTAAACTGACGTATACAGTTAAAACAATTTTGATGTAATTACATTTTACGCGATGTTCTCATTTTTTTGGACCCACCCTGTATATATATATATATATATATATATAATTTATATATATATATATATATACGATAAATCATGTAACTTAACTCATGGTGGGCCAGCTCATTGTTGGTTGTTTATTGATGTTAGCGTCCGTTGGTTAATTAATCATCTCACCAGTGTCTGTCTCTAGCATTTCTTATTCTTCTTGCACGACTACTCTTTCTTCTTGTTCTTGTATCGAACATGTGTTGTTGTTATTAAAGCTGACAATAATTGTTGTCACAATGAATTGTGTGATTTGTCTGTTCTTGAGTCTCTCACGCTTGTATAGTTCTTCTGCTCATTGTTATTATTGAATTATTCATTTCTAGCTCTCATTTCTAGACTAACTACATGTTTAGTTAGTGTGGGTATGTACTTAGTTAACTTACTAATTTGTTCGACGTGCAGTGATGGTGATCCGACGACTAAACTAAACTTAGTTAACTTAGTACTAGTACTACAGTCACAACGAATGTGAATAATTCCTTTTCTTACAACCACATAATTATCATTTTTTAGTTTTCCTACACTCACCACGGTGCACCATGCCACACTGTAATAAATCATCACGGTGCCGTCTCCACATTGAAGGTTGGCTGCAATGAATCTCCAGCATCCTCTGTCTTTCGCCTTGGTGTTGCACACTGCCAGACTGTAACCTGTCCATTTCTTAAAGTTTCCTCCCACTTATCTCTCGGTCTTCCTCTTGCTCTTCCCCTTCAACTTTCCCCTCTAGTAAATATTTTATCATGGTATCATGTCTTTTTATGTGCCCAAAATACTTTACTTGTCTAAATTTTATTTCTCTTAATAATTGTTTCTTCATGCCTAGTTTTCCTAAAACTTGTTTATTTGTCGGTTCTGTCCATGAAACTCTGCTTATTCTTCTATATATCCACATCTCAAATGCATCAATTCTGTCTTCTAACTGCTTGTTCATTGTCCATGTTTCGAGCCATACATTAATATAGGATATATATAGCATTTGATCATTCTAATTTTTAGCCTGTTTGTGATTTGTTTGGATGTCAGTAACTTTCTCATACTATGTAAAGATAAAGGGTTTTAAAGCCGAAGGATTAACTTCATTGCACCGGTTTTACCCATCTGGCTCGGTCCCTCTCAGCAGAAATGGCACGCCACCTGCTGAGAGTATTGCACAAAGCACGAACTACGTAGCTCCGGCAATAATCCTAGGGGTCTCTGGAAAAAACTGCATTCGTGAACAGAACGGCGCGGTCCGATTCGAACCCACGACCTTCAACTCGCAAGGCAAAGGGATTAACCACTCAGCCACAGAGACCCCGTCATATGTAATAGATGCTATTATTAATAATAATAATTCCTCTCGTACCGTTATACGTTGCATAGGTCCTGCAAGTGATTTCTCCATGCCGCTCTATCCTGGGCAACTCGCTCAATCTCCTCCATGGAACAGAGACCGATATTTTTTGCCTCTCTCAGCAAAGTTCGTTTCAGGGTCTCCCTAGGTCGTCCACTCTTTCTTGAACCCTTTGCATCCCACTTCAATGCCTGCTTTGATATTCGTTGATCATTTCTCCTCAAGGTGTGCCAACATATCTCCATCTTCTCTTTCTTATAACAGTTGTCACTTCAGCTGGTATATTTATGTAGAAAACAAAACTAAATATTTAAGCATAAACTATGAAAAGTGAATTCTTTGATTGTTTATTGACTGGTGGTTAACTAATGACTAGAAAAGTCTTTATTGTCCAGTCCAACAGTTATTATATAACTCTTTGTGCACAATGTGATATACTGGCTTTGTCTTGCTGTTATTGCAGCAGCAGTAGAGTTGTCAAGGAAGCTCTTACTACAGTTCTCATATATGGCTGGGCCGAGCAGAGGAGGTCATACAAGCACATATGTGCCTCTTCTTCTTCTTTGCGTTCGTTTTTTAGGACCAATTTTAATCACTCTTTGTGATACGTTTGATCCTGGTCAAGAACGTGTATACGTTGCACATTGGTTGGGTAGGCCCTAAACACATTGACTTCTACACGCTTAGGACACATGCATCCGATTTCAGCCAAACCTCCTTAGTCGCCTCTTACGACATGCGTGGCAGGTAACACTGGTTTTATTCTTTACACCCCAAATTTGGGCCCCAGTAACCACTCGGGCGACATGTGCCATTCAGGACATAGATCATGAAGAAGAGTGGATACCAATACCCACTGAACAGACAATCCTTTGTAGTAGTCACCACGATAAACAAACCAAGTCAAGATTCGCTGCCCACAATAGTCAATGCAGAAGTTGAAGCAGTAATTAATGGCTACACATTGGAGGAAGACGCTGTTGTCTTTACTGATGTTTCTGTGTTTTGGCACAGCTGGAGTGCATGGGCCTTTATGGCTAGAGCTAAGGAAAAAGTCTTCAAAGAGGCAAGTGGTGCATATGTGGGCAAGTGGTTCAAAGAGGCAAGTGGTGCATATGTGACAACTACCAGCAGCATGAGTATGGAGGTCATGGTTGTGACTTAATCCCTGGAGTGGCTACAGATGCAAACATTCACGCATGCATGCTCAGCGACTCTATGAGCATGATACAGAAGATCAAGACTAGTTATGTACGAGGCGGGGGACTGCCTAGAGTAGTTGATAGTAGCTCGGCCTGCTGGCTGTGAGACGCCTCATAGCTCGGGTTCGAACCTACTGTCCGGCATTTGTTCGAGTCCCTGGTCTTACTCAGGACGATAACATGAGTACCTCTGAAGTCGGAGAAAATCTGCCTGTATGGCGAGGAATACTAATTACGAGTACATTGAGCACACGGCTGCCAGTGTAAAGTAATTTACAATGTGCACGCTGCTGCCATTGTAAGAAATTGGAAAAACAGATTTTCACAAAAATCAGTTTCAGAGATGAAACTCTGAGTTGAAGCGGACAAGAAAAAAAAAAAAAAATGTACGAGGCAGTGGATGCAATTAATACAAAGCGTGACAATCCAAACACTTACCTTCATCATTATCCAGGGTAATGCTGGGGTGAAGGGCAATGAGAGAGCGAATGCACTGGCTGCAATCGAGAATGGGTCTTCTATGGACAAAAGCGACATCGTCAACGCTCTAAGAGGAAACGTATACGCTCTGAAGATTTCAACGAAGAAGATAAAGGGTATTCTCTATCTCGGTTGTGCATACCGATAGGTATGGCAAGATGGGAAAATCACGAAAGAAAAACCCAGTAGATACATCAACACAGAGCAGGAGTTATTTGCCTAAACACACTGAAATACATGCTTGGGAGGAGATTGGAGCAATTATGGACATGTGCGATGAAGATGATCCTCAAATGAACAATCATATATCATATTTTTGTTACACTTGTATGGTTGCTAACAACATAACTATTTGCTTACACTAGCAACAAGAGAACTTCCTCATGTCATAAACCTTACATGATATACTGTTGCTAAACTGTTTCTACTTCTCTTGCCTCAGGCTCTTATCGCGTTACCAGGGCCAAAATTTGTGGTGTAAAAATAGAACCACTGTTACCTGCCACGCATGTCGTAAGAGGTGACTAAGGAGGTTTGGATGAAATCGGATGCACGTGTCCGCTAGGGAATGTTAAGATGAAACAAATGCTTGCATAAAACGGATGCACCAGGTCGTAAGGCGCATAACATGGTGCAATGACCCTCACAATGAGGAATGGGATAACGGATTCTGTGTTCGCTAATCTGCCTCAGTGATTTAGCCACGGTGTAAGAATGTCAGATCTAAAATCATGAGGGTGGCCAAAACTTACTGTGGGAAGAGGTCGGCACAAACGGGAAGCAGAAATCATAGGAATTATATCCTACAGAACTGATCCCAGTATGCAGACTTGAGAAGAAAGAGGTGACCCACTTACAACACCAGGGTCCAAGACAAACTGCATGGCGTGGCTGATAATCTGAGGCAGACCTTTATTAGAGACTCCGAAATCCCAATCTAGTGAGAATGCAGAAGAAGACTGTTGATAATATCCTGACTGAAATATTCTTTTGTATACTACACATTTGAAATGATTTCTGCTGGTGAAGAGATCTTATATATATTATTTCATGTTTATTATCATCCTCCATCAGGTAAAGGATCATCCGCTGACTACAGAAGCAACCGATCACATTTGCCATTAGGATACAGAAATCAAATGGCAATGGTCAAGCATATACCAGCCAGTCAAACGTCATCCAGACCATCATGGTCAGTTAGTCCAGTCTTCTCATCACCAGAATCAGATAATTCTTGCACAGGAAGTGAGTAGTTTCAATAGCTGTAGATAAGGTTGATATCTGTGGAAAAAATAATGAACATAAAATGGGACAAATTTAGAAGTAACACAGTGAGAGAAATGTCTTGTCAATCACTTGTAACAACTGTTATAACAAAGAAGATGGAGATATGTTGGACATAAATTGAGAAGAAATGATCAGAGAATATCAAAGGCATTGAAGTGAGATGCAAAGGGTTCAAGAAAGTTTTGGACACCTAGGAGACCCTGCAACAAACTTTGCAGAGAAAGGCAAGAAATATTGGTCTCAATTCCGTAGTAGAGGTTGAGCTAGTTGCCCAGAAGGCGATATGGAGAATTACTTGCAGTCTATTAACAATGGTAGAAATTATTAAGATTGACTCTCTAACCAAATATTATGTAATCAGTTATAGACTATCATCATAACACTCTGACATCCATATAGCGATCTCGCATCAGCAAATCAGCAACTTAGTGGCCCAACACACTAGTTCAATGTTGATTAATCAAATATTATGTTATCAGTTATATGAGGACTATCATCATAACATCTGACATGTCCATAAGCTTGATCTCATCAGCAAATCAGCCGTTTAGTGGCCCAACACACTAGTTGATGTTGATTAATCAAATATTATGTTATCAGTTATTGAGGACTATATTAACATGGACATGTCCATATGGGCAGATCACTGCATCAGCAAATCCAGCAAGTATGGCCAAACACATAGTTGATGTTGATTAATCAAATATTATGTTATCAGTTATATGAGGACTATCATCATAACACTCTGGACATGTCCATATATGCTTCGATCTCCGCATCAGCAAATCCAGCAACGTTTAGTGGCCCAACACACTAGTTCGATGTTGATTAATCAAATATTATGTTATCAGTTATATGAGGACTATCATCATAACACTCTGGACATGTCCATATATGCTTCGATCTCCGCATCAGCAAATCCAGCAACGTTTAGTGGCCCAACACACTAGTTCAATGTTGATTAATCAAATATTATGTTATCAGTTATATGAGGACTATCATCATAACACTCTGGACATGTCCATATATGCTTCGATCTCCGCATCAGCAAATCCAGCAATGTTTAGTGGCCCAACACACTAGTTCGATGTTGATTAATCAAATATTATGTATGTTAACCCTTTGAACCCTGGCCACCTGTAACTTAAAATCACTTCCCGGAGCTCCTGAGCAAAACAGTCCACATCAGAGTTATATTAAAACACAATAATTTAGCACACTTAAGTGCTCTATAATTTGTCATCATCTCCGTTATTCCTGTTTATTATATATTTGAAGAATACTAAACTTTAAAATTGATTTGATTTAATATGTGGGCACGCCGAATATCCCGTATATGAAGATTTTCTCCATATTGAACATGCATAGCTTGAATATCAATCCATTGAAATAATTCTTTGTCATCTAAATGATCATCAAACTCTTTTTCTATATCCTTATCAGAATAATCATTCTAAGTGTATTCATCTTTCAAATTTAGATCAAACAGAGTTAGTTTGCCTCTTTGTACTTTTAGAATTACCATTTCCGAAAATTATCTTTTGATGAAATACTTAACTAATTACCTTATCAGTATAATAAAATCACATAACAGCGTCACCATCTTGTAAAACAATGTAGAACAATAGGTTGTGTTTACGTCTCATTTATACACAATTTATTTCAAATACCGAAAAATAGTGAAAAATATGCTCAGACCAATATATCGGGAGCTCGGGGTATGCAGCGCTACATTCAATCCTGAAATATCGGGAGCCCAGGTTCTAAGAGTTTAGTCAGAGTTTGACACTGAACAATTTTGGTAATGTTTATACCATACTTGATCAAATTTCTACATCGTACCACTGATCTCTTGCTATGGAAGAGGTTATTTTGTCATAACTACATTTATTTTCAAATATATAGTTGAAATTTGCAAACTTATTAGTGTACTAATGAGCACAATATGGCAAGTGCCTCTTGCTATGATATTTAACACGTTCATGAGGAAGTATATATGTGTTCTGCAATATAAATGTTATAGAAGAGTACTCCATATACCATGACAGAGAAGAGACAAAATAGATCTATCCATGAAGAATTCAGAATGAAGTCAAAACTGACTGATGCTACAAATAAAAATGAGAAAATTGAAGTACACATAAAAAACATGAAAAGTTGGAGAAGAAGAAGATAACGCAGAAGAAGGATTCAGGATGTGAAAAATAATTTGAACATGATGGCGGTGAAGGTTATGATTAGTTTATTGCTGGAACTTGAGGACATTTGATTGCATTATTTACTCATTTACAATAGAAATTGATAAACTTCAGATTAGTTACACTATAGATTCCCAAACTTTTTCAGCCCACTTTGCACAACATCAACTTTGTAGCGCACCCCTCCCCATTATAACAGCTTGCCAACACCCCTCCCCAATACATATATATATACTCTATTTGCACTTTGATAGAAAATTGATATATGTTACTGTCATACATGGTCGATTTTCAAATGATTATATGCATGAAATAGAAAATTGATGAAAAAATGAATCGTGTAAGATGGACATAAGATGAATTAAAATGCAGAATTCAAATTTTAAATTCTCAATCGCAAAATTACGAAAATAATTTATTTAAAAATATTTAATATTAATTTCTTCTTTAAGGAGTCACCGACCCTTAATCGCCTGAACACCCCTCAAATTTTTCGGAACCCACTGTCGCTTCCCCATAGCACGCTCGCCCCACTTTGGAAAACGTTGAGTTACGCCAAGATTCATATACACCATGTCTCATTGAGCATGAATGTGACAAGATTGGTTGAAGATTGATGGTGAGAGATATCATTTCTTCTAATCAGATTGTGTGAGATATATCATATGTATTTTTTCTTGATATTGCTAATGTCATCAATTTCAGACCTTCATGGAGCTATAGGTGGCCACAGGCACAGCAGTCGTTCATCATCTGTCTCATCTGGTGGTTCCATGACTGATGGCAGCATTGATTCTGTACACACACAGAACAAGTTGGGTGGGGTTACTGCTGACCAATGTGACAGTCAACAGTTTCTGATGTCAGCAGTTGCTCATGACAAAATAGATTTCTTTCCATCAGCAAGAGATTTGAATTTTGTAAGTTCCTACAAAATAATTTGTTTCTTAACTGTTATCGTGATTGTATTGACATCTTACATTTGTTTTTATTGCCATATTTTTTGCATAAGATGTCTTCCCAAAATAAATGAGCTTAACTCTTTCCACGCTTTAAGCCGCACACTGCGCCAAGCGGAAATCTGTTACACGCTATTAGCCACACACTGCACCATAGAGTTGCTTCCCTTATAAGAAGTCTTTCTAGTTTTACTTCTACTGTTTTACTTCTACTACTTTTTAACCTTGTTATTCTATTAGGTTGTCCAGTTTTCTTCAATTTAGTATATAATAATATATATATGTTTATTTATTGACAAGTAGTTGGGATCGTTTTTACCTCCTTGAATTAACTGCTTAAAAATTGAGAAATAACTCCAGTCGAAAGAGTTAATATGGGACTTGATTCAGTAGGTGAGGAAATCAAAGAAATGTCTGGTCAAGAACTAGTAGCAACTGTTATAAGGAGAAGAAATGGGGATATGTTGGATACACTCTGAGAATAAATGCACAAAACAAGCATTAAAGTGGAAGGCAAAGAGTTTAAGAAAGAAAGGATGACTTAGGGATACCCAGAAACAAATTTTACTAAGGGAGAAGAGAAACATCTAGGGGTCAACAATTGGGAAGAGAAGGTTAAGAACAGTGATGTGGGTGATTAGATGTGGGTGATATTTGCACATGGATCTTGAAAAGCTGAAGGAGAAGAAGCCTGACTTGTCTTAATTATGGAGTGTCTTGTTTATGTTCCAGTATAGGGAAGTTTGTGATATATCATGCTGGTATGCATATTTTCTCATCACCATTTAATCCCCCATTTGTCAGACTAATCTTGGCAGTGTTATTTCATGGTTCTGTGTTTAGTAGAGGCATCTATTTATCTTATTGTGCATAAGATCAAGTACCACCTCCACAACAGGACCCTACCATTATATGTCTCTAGTCTAAATCAGATCACCATGTAATCCAGAGTTGACTAATATGTCTCTTTCAACATTTCCTGTCTTCTGTCATGGTGTTATAATTTGTCATGTACTTCTAGTTTTTGCCAAGATACCAAGGTTAAGATATTTCACATTTACATGGCTACTTTGGTTGACAGAACGAACTTCCATGGAGACAAGCAGGCTTAAAGCCAAGGATTGGCTTGGTTCCTCTCCGCAGAAATAGCCACATACTAAGAGTATTTCATAAACTCCTTAGCTCCTTAACAATCCTAGGGGTCTCTGGGAAAAAAAGCACTGATGAACAGAACAGCACAGTTCGGATTCAAACCGTTGACTCGCACGGCAAGGCTGTAACTACTTAGCCACAGAGACCCTCCCTCCAAGCAACTTAATATGGCAAAATGTCAATCTATAAGTAGATTTCTCAGTTGCATGTGCAACATTCAAAGTTTTACTATATAGATTAGAATGCTGGAGAATGAGAACAAGATATTTTCAAACTGTTCCCGTTACATACAACTTGTCTGCTAAATATCTTTCACATGTTCTAGTCTCTTTCTCTCTCTCCCGATCATCGCTTAGACTGATGTACCAGATTTCTCCATAAATCTTATTCATGTGGAAATCTGATTCATGTAGCCTTTAGCAATGGTGTGCTTTTGTCACATCTTCAGCGTCATTTTGATCATTCTTATTGTGATATATAATCAGCTTTTGCCAAGAGCGTACTTTTACGTCACATCTTCAGTACCATTTGGAGCTCTGGTGTATATCCTTCGCCGATGTGTCCGATTTCAACCAGCGTTTACTGGGTTCCTCTCCGTCAGCCTTTGACTGTCCCCAGCTGACCTGCAAGGCAGCAGGTTGCTATTTTCTTTTAGGGTAGACAACCTTCCCGGGTTGTTGAGCATCATCTACCCAGGTTATCAGTCTTTTTTTGGACTACTTGGTTTATGTTCTAGTCTAAAACTATCTCTAACCAAGAACTGCTTTCTTACACAGTGTCAGCATGAGAATATGAGCACCATTAGCCACAAGACACACTGGAGATGGATCACACATGGGATTAACTATGAAGACTAACTATGGCACAAAAACTGCACTGAAATGGACAACAGAGTGTAAAGGAAAACGAGGAAGACCCAAATTGACCTGGAGGAGAACAGAATATGAACTGAAAAAAATGAATCACAACTGGAACACAATACAGAGGGCAGCCAGGAACAAAAGAAATGCATGCACAAAGGACTCCACATGCTAGAAAGATAAATAATAGAATTGCCTGCAAGAAATCCTGGGACTAGCACATGTTAATAGTGGACTCTCTTTTTAGCAAATGTGCGCACACACACACATACATTAAAACACATCACTAATATTTGATACTTTATTTGTTGCAGTCACAGTTATTTGCAGAGAGCGAGACAGGAACAAGAGTGTCCCCAGACCAGCTGCGAACCAAGTTGGATAGCATTAACTACATTGGAAGACAAAACACTGTAGATGCTTCAAGTATGCCTATACACTGTGATGATACCAATCTCGCTGCTTTGTCATTCTCTCTCTCTAAGTGAACTGACATTTACTGTTTTCTTATATACTGTTTTGTCTTTCTTGATATTAGCATGTACACAGGCACCCAAGTGGGTTACCGGGGCCTAGATTTGGGGTGTAAAGAATAGAACCACTGTTACCTCCCACCACGTCGTAAGGCGGCTAAGGAGGTTTGGCTGAAATCGGATGCACGTGTCCTAATTGTGTAGAAGTCAACCTGCTGCCTTGCAAGACTGCTGGGGACAGCCAAAGGCTAATGGAGAGTGAACCCAGTAAACGCTGGCTGAATCCGGACACTTCGCTGAAGAATAAGCACCAGAGCTCCAAATGGCGCTGAAGATGTAACGAAATCCACCCATCCTAAGGCTGTATGAATCAGATTTTCGCATGAAGGTGAATTTATGGAGAGATCTGGTACATCATTCTTTTAGGTGATCGCGAGAGAGGTGATTTAGGTGATTGCATGTATACATGTAGATAATAATATATAGATATATAATGAATGTACACATACCGCACGTGTGGTCAGGGCTCACAAGGGGAGCAAAGAATAGTAACACTACAACCTATAAGGCATGTCACAAGAGACGACTGAGGTAGGGGCCTAGGGTAGCTACCCTAGTAAATAAAGAGCGTCGCAGAAATCAGGATGTGCCTTCGTACTTGTAGGCGCACAACTTACAATTGCTCTTAAGCTTGGATCAGATACAAATCACAAAGAATAGTTAACAAGTGGTCGATCTTAAGCTTGGATCAGATACAAATCACAAAGAATGGTTAACAAGTGGTTGATATGGAGCGTTTTAAGAAGAAGAATGTACACATACAGATTTTAGTCAATGACAACTATTATATCATCAGATTCTTGACTTGAGTATCTAAATTACAAGTACCTCTGAGACTAGAGTAAAGATTGCCTGAATGGCAAACAAAATCAAGGCTTCATGTAAAAATCAACCAGTGGCACCATATTATGGTATGCCCAATGACTACGACTGGATTCATAAATCTATCTATATATCTATCTACAGATGATCTGTCAAGATAGGAATTATCTCTGCTGCTAGTTAAGATGTGTACCTGTCATTTTGAAAGTTGTGGATTCAACTCCAGACTGAAGTCACATGTGCAATGTTTTCATGAGATCCCTAGAATTATTGCTGGAGCTACAGAGTTTGTGCAACACTCGGCTCGGTAGATGCTGTGCTATTTCTACCGACAGAAGGGAGCCATATGAGGAAACTCAGTGCAGTGAAGTCAATCCATCACCTTTAGATCCCATTTTTTTTTAGCTGGGCAGATCCCACTCATCAGCCCGGGAAGGCATGTCGTCTATGGGTCGCTGCCCTGAAAGAAAATAGTAACCTGCTGCCTTGTGGGTTTTGGCTGGGGACAGCAAAAGGCTAATGAAGAGCGAACCGAGTAAACGCTGGTTGAAATCGAAAACGCCGCCGAAGGATAAGCACCTGAGCTCCAATAGGTACTGAATACTGTGCACATAGATTCGTTCTTGATGTTTGACTGCTTATATATCACAATCAAGTGATAAAAGCGGACTAAGAATGATCAGAGAGAGAGATCGATCCTTTTTGGTTCTTTTTCATTGTCCTTCTCTTTCCCAGTATTGTTTTGTCTCACATTATTCTTTGTTGTGTTTACATGTTTCTGTCATCCAAATATTGATTTCATATTTGTGTGACATCTTGTTTATGTGTCAATAACATTGTATTCAGTTTCAGTTTTGAAATATCTTCATTTCACTCCAGACATATCCACATGTGCTCCGATCTCATTGGTAATATCTCCAACATTGTAATTATATTCTAAACTTATATAATAAGACTTGTTGTATTAGTTTGTAGATATGTGAATATAATGATTTTTCTACTTTCAGAGCAAAGTCGTCCTATTATAAACAACCAGAATGACACTAATAACTCCACATCGTCATCACAGAAAATGCCACTAGGATCAGACTTTCATAATTTGTTCTCTGATCAAATCTTCTCTCCCAGTCATTTTGTTGCAGGCATCAATCAGGAAATGCAACAGATGGGTTACGTAGGCTATTCAAATATTTCTATGAATGTACCATCCTCCTCAGCTGATGCAGATCTGGGTATGTCAGATACTGGATATCAGTCTGCCTTTAGTGCTTCATTTGATAGAGGCCAGTTTTCTGATGGGACAGGTCAATCAGGATTTAATGGTAATGGACAATACTCGGCTAATCTCTTTGGTAGAAACCAGGAAGTCAATAATAAACATAATGGAGGCGTTCACTACTATTCTTCTCTAGGTGTAGCCACTATTCCAGCTGGTAATAGTACTGCAAGCTATCGGCCAGTAAACCCAAACTCCACTGATTATCAAGCACAATCTAGCAGCTGTCAGCCATTCTCGTCACAAGACTTCAGCCTACCTCCACCACCAGCTCAGTCTTGTTGTGGAAACGGATCCGTTATGCCAGAGGCTGTGCGTAAGAAGGTCACATGCAGACTATGCAACAAGAACCACAAATGGGCACATGTCTTAGAATGTCTTCATGTCTACTGTTTCCCATGCCTGACCTCCAAGTTTGATCCAGTAGACAAGAGCATAGTTTGTCCAGAATGTTCTCGTAAGACAGCTCTAAAAGATGGACCTTGTAGTTTAAAGTTGGATTATCAAACTGCTAGATTCATGAGAGAAGTCAATGTTTGCCCCTTCAACTGTACTGCATGCACTCGAGATAAGGAAGCTGTGATATGCTGTCAAACATGTGTAGCCTACCTGTGCAGTGACTGCAAAGATGGTCATAGAAGTATGAACCAGTTTCAGAATCACATTCTGTCACCAATTACCAAAACTGGTAGAACTGCAAATGGTGAATACACTACTTTCTGTGACAAACATCCTTCAGAACCAATGACAAAGTATTGTTGTGTCTGTGTGCATATGATCTGCAATTTATGCATTTCTGAACACACCCATCCAGATTATCCCAGCAATATCAATGGTTGCCCCACTCTAGAGGAAGTTTACCCAATTGTAGTTGAGAGATTGAATAAATGGAATGAGGATGCTCTCATCAAGACTAAAGATATGACAGAGATGTCCAAGCAAACCCCTCTGAATGTTCAACATGTGCACAGCAAGGTGAGAAACTGTCGCAAACAAATTGACGAATACTCTGACTATTGTTATACAGTAGTAGATCAAAACCGTCTTGGTGCCCACGAGTTGCTAAATAAAACTCTAACACAGATGGAGAAAGATTCCTTGGTTTGGACAACACTTGCTAGTGAAATCACTAAAGAACTCGAAACAGTGTCAGTGTTCAACAGCGGTGCTGTCAAGTGTTGCTCTTATTCGGAGACCATGGGACTGCTGAATTTAATGGAAAATGCCTACAAGAAAAGTGTGGAAGATTATTCTAGCATTATCAAGAACAACGAAAGCATTAAGATAGATCTCAAGTTTGACCCTAACTACAAGGAATCTCATGCTGTACTCAACCAAAACTTCCTCTCCATCAGCTATTCCATTAACGGCATTGAACACAAAGCACTACCATCTGCAGAAAATGATTCTGCAATTGGCATAAAGATTTCACTGTATCCAAACCTGAGAATAATGACTGTAACTATCAACGTTGGTCATCTGCTCCAGACTCCATGACAATCTCCACTTGGAATCATGTTAGTGAGCGTAAGACTGGCACATTCATTCCTCAGTTGAACCGTTGTCGAACCAAGACCTCTTACATTCACATGTTTGGAGAATATGGTCAGAGAGAATATGCATTCACTGAACCTAGTGGCCAGGCATATCTTAAAGATGGCTCTTATGTTATCTGTGACACTAATAATCATCGCATCATCTACTACAATGCAAACCATGAACATGTGCGTACAATAGGACAACCACCAAACATACCAACCACGACAGTGGAACAAGAACAGCGAGCGCGGATCCAGGGTAAAAGTGCTGCGTTACGACGGATGTCTTTATTTTCCCAACAGGGTTGCAATATGCCCTATCACACAGAATATTATAGCTACAGAGAGACCACCAAGCCATGATATTCAGATTTTTACAATTGCTGGTGAATTTCTACGTTGTTTTGGTGGCAATATTTTACAACATCCACGAGGTGTGACTGTCAGCGAAGAAGGCATCATTATTGTAGTGGAGTGCAAGGTCATGAAACTAGTCATGTTCAACCAGGATGGTAGCTTCATCATGTCACATTCTCTTGCCAAGGATCTAGAGTTTCCCAATGATGTTGCAGCTAAAGATGGTAAGATCTTCATCAGTGACAACAGAGGACATTGTGTGCAAGTGTTCAACTACAACGCAGAACATCTCTATAAGATTGGCAATGAGAACATTACTTTCTTCCCTATTGGTGTTTCCATTAACCACCTGAACCAGGTAGTTGTAACCGATAACCACAACACATTCAACATCACTGTATTTGACGTGTCTGGAACAGTCTTGCATATGTTTGAGTCGGTCAGCAAGCTAGCACAGTGTCACAATGTTGCTGTCCATCCTACTGCCCTGGAGCTGATGTTGACCACTAAAGATTGCTCTGTTTACTTCTTTAACTATGACCCAGACGTCACACATCCAACCACACCTCAGCCTAACCGATTATCTAACCAGTCCGGCATGGGCAACATGGCTGCTAGGCGGCCACGGGCAGTGTCAATGGAAACCCCATTGGGTCTTCACATTACTGAGATTGTCTTTCATTTAGAACATGATTATTGGAAGCATTTGTCAAGTTGATATTTATCTTGTTTATGTGTATCTTGCACATTCTCATATAGCATTCGAGCCTGTATGTTGATTTCTTTTAACTAATCATTTTTTAAACATTTACTGGTTGAATTTTGTGACTAGTACCAGCGAGATATTGGTGAGTGATGTGAAATTTGGTTGACTAGTCCCAGAGAGCTGTGTTGGAATTCAATGTGAAATTTTGTTGATTAGTCCCAGAGAACTGTGTTGGAATTCAATGTGAAAATTGGTTGACTAGTCCCAGAGAACTGTGTTGGAATTCAATGTGAAATTTGGTTGACTAGTCCCAGAGAGCTGTGTTGGAATTCAATGTGAAATTTTGTTGACTAGTCCCAGAGAACTGTTGGAATTCAATGTGAAATTTGGTTGACTAGTCCCAGAGAGCTGTGTTGGAATTCAATATGAAATTTGGTTGACTAGTCCCAGAGAGCTGTGTTGGAATTTAATGTGAAATTTGGTTGACTAGTCCTGGAGATCTGTGTTGGAATGTCAGTGTAGAATTGACTGACAAATGTGCCAGAGAGATGTGCCGGTTTCCTCGATGTTTTTAACTGATGTTTTAAATCTAATATATAACTTAATGATTTTATTGATTGAATTTGCATATGTTTGATGTTTTGATACTCCCTCTGTTTGCATTTACTTAGCCATCCCATGTCATTTTCAGAAATATCAAAATGGCTGTACTTTATATAATTCTTGTTAATATACAACTTGGTTGCATCATATTGTTGCTGTTGCATGTTATATAAACTGGTTGCATCATCTTGTTGTATTTCATGTTTAAAGGTTGTGTTTTATTTGACTGTTGAAATCTCACTATGATCCAGTGAGTGCTTTTTGCTCATATTATTTATTCATTCTGGTTAGTAACTATTTTTTCTATACATCTAACACAAACTAACTTGTGTGTTGGTGTCTGTCTGCATATTTCATCTCTATAGTTTCTGTCCTACGTGGATATACTGTCTGGGGCATGCAGGTGTTTGCGGTAATGAGAGAGTGGACAGGCTTTGCATCAACAGCATCAATTCTTGGGGAGTTGAAGATGGGTAAGGGGGATATTCTTTGGTCTCTTCGCGACCGTCTGTTGGATGAGGACACTAAAATCGATGTTGAATTGATCAAGTGATTTAGGCAGTTTAGATTTACCCGTTGTACAAGTCGAACTGAATGCCTGAGAGGCAGAGTGAGAGGTGTGTTTAATCAGCGAGCCACGGAAACCATCAGTATGCATACTCTTCGATACCTGTTGGGGAGACTGAGCACCTATGGGTCTGCCCGGAGTGCAATGCGTCAGTTTAGTAACCAATAACCAAAAGTCTTCTCTGTGTCATCTGTTGTGGATTTGTTGCCATTTCTGTCTTTCTTGATCTCATAGCAAACTCAGTGACTGCGTTCTGTTCTTCTAAGTAAGTCATACACATATGTAGACATGTTGGTGTGTTTGTCAGGGTCAAACAAGTTACTGTATATTGATCAGACTAACAACCTGAACTATATAGTGGTCATCAATATCTGATGAAATCATGTGCTGGGGTCTACATATAAAGATATCTATATATGAGACTAGAAGCACACAGTGTCATAAGATTTGATATTTGTATTACATGAGATTTATTTGTGCAGTTCTGTTACTCTAGTTCAGTGGCGGCTCGTCATTAAGGGCCAGAGGGACCGGGCCCCACCAAAAATTATGTGTAACGCGTCTTTATTATTTGATCAATTAAATTATAACCTAACCCAAAGCCATGATTTTTCTGAAAATTTGTGTCTGGCCCCACCAACAAAAATGATCACGAGCCGCCACTGCTCTAGTTGCTTTCTGCAGAAAACATGTAATAATGTGATGTCACAATCATCAATGTGATATTCTGCTCATCAATCAACATTGAACTGGTACAGTCAGTCGCTGAAGACATTCGTGCATAATAAATGATGATGATGAATGTTGTTTATGTTGAGTTGAACTGTTTATTTTGACAGACTCTTTCATTAGTCACATGTGATGTTCTATTTATTCCCATGCTTTCATCTTGCAAGATAAATTATAGTCACATTTTTATTTATTTATTTATTTGTTTGTAGCAGTTTGATGATGATGATGAGCATTAATTTACAACACTTGCCTTCTCTCTCTCTCTCTGTGTGAGTGTGGTCTGCTGCTGCTATGTAGAAACTTCCGGTTGTGATTTCAAAGCTGCCCTGACAATGAGATGCTATAGTTCCATCCATGTTATACATATATCTAACAAATTATAATGTATAAGATATCCCTTCTATAGATGAGAATATACATCTCTGGCATTAAACTGTATTCAAGTGTTTAGAGATGAAGCATTGGACTTCATTGCACCAGATTTAATCCCATATGGCTAGGTCCCACGCTGCAGAAATGGCACACCCCCTGCCGAGAGTATTACACAAAGCATGAACCCTGTAGCTCCTGCAACAATCTTACGCATCTCTGGAAAAAGTGCAGAACAGTTCAGTTCAGAAATGGCACACCCCTGCCGGAGAGTATTACACAAAGCATGAACCCTGTGGCTCCTGCAACAATCTTACGCATCTCTGGAAAAAGTGCAGAACAGTTCAGTTCAGTTTAGAATTTACAACCTTTGGAGCACGCAGCAGCGGACTAACCACATAGTCACCAAAACATAGTTACAACAACTAAATAATGACATTATGTACATGCTAGCATTTTCTCTAAGACATGTTGTTATGTTGTTCTGTATGGCAGCCACAAACACATTGCTGCTGCTGCTGTTGTTGTTTAAGATGATGATTAAATCTTCCATATGTTGTTGTTGTTGTTGCTTATTGACATATCGCCATTCAATTCTATTTCCAGGATATATATTTGTTTGTACTTACTGCGCTGGTTAGATTTCCTCATATTATGATGTGTGTGTAGTAGTAGGTGGCGTCTGTGGCCTAGGGGATAGTGACTCTATTAACCCCAACGTTCTGAGTTCGAATCACACTGCGGACAGTTTGGATGCAAATTGCGCCCAAGTGGTTACCGGGCCCAAATTTGGGGTGTAAAGAATAGAACCACTGTTACCTGCCACGCATGTCGTAGAGACGACTAAGGAGGTTTGGCTGAAATCGGATACACATGTCCTAAACGTGCAGAAATCAATGCTGCTAGCGTTTAGGGCCTACAACAATGCAATATCACGTTCTTGGCAATGATCAAACATATCACAAGAGTGATTAAAATTGGTGTAAAGCGAGCAAAAGAAGAAGATGCAAATTTGCGTGGATTTTACAAAAGGATGATGACACCCCCGTTCAAAGCAGTGACAAACTACTGAATGTAATAATGACCTAGAAAAATCATAAACATAAAAGTTGGGGTTGATTACAAAGTCCTGTAAAGGATATGCAATTAACTTTTAGTAGTAGTAGTAGCATCACCAACACAAATTCTAGTAATTATACTCATCATTATCTCTTACTTTACAGCCTTCTAATATGTAAATATCAATATATATATATATATCTCTCTTTATGTTGTATTAGTATATATCTCTATGTTGCCCTATGTGCTCTATCATCACATTTTGTTGTGCTATTTATATATATTTATATATATATATAGAGAGAAAGAAATCTTTGCTTGATAGTTATGTTATGCGATCAATGTCATGGCACATTGAACATTCCCATGCATACTCTGTCCTCCGCTGCAGCAGCCATCCCAAAGTCCATTTGCTCCCTGTACCCATGAGAGGTTGATTACTATATCTTCTCTCTCTACCACAAAGACGACACTGTCTGGCATGTCCAAACTTAACGCCTAATTCTCGAACTCGTTCCAGTGTCTGAGACTTGCCCATGTCACATAATTGAAAGTGTACCGCATTGATGATATCGGCTCTGTTCATACTTCTACCTGTTTGAGTCGGGACATTGTTTGCAAGAAAGTCTGCATGCCCGTTACCCTGCACTTCAGCATGTCCAGGTGTGTACAGCCAAGTCATTTTCTTGAGTTGTGATCTCCGAATGCTGTCTACCCATTCCATGCGCATACGCCCAGATTCAATCATTTGAAGCATATTAATCAAGTCTGATATGATAATTGTATGGGTTGCTTGATAGTTGATTTTTCTTCTTCTGTTGTCTGTTGTTTTGCTATCTCTCTCTCTGTTTTGTTGATCAGTTGCTAATTATTCCAACAATAAACAAGTGCCTCGCTCACATGTTTGTGTGTGTATGCGTTGCTGTGTGTGTACTTAAACTAAACACACACACACACACACACACAGTAGACAGGTGAGCTGCAGTGTTAGACACAGCCTATAGCCTATCATATTTCCCCCATTTACCTGTATTGTGAATTGATATATTCAGCTTCTTGTTGTAGTCTCCACTATCTTTGACTTATTATTTCTATCTTGTTTTGATTTGAATATTTGCCAGTTTATACTCTTTGATATTAGCCTCTCTATACAATTTTGTTTACACAACTTTTGATAACTATCATGCAGTCAACTATTGATCTACTACATTCTGATTGCAGTCCCATATGTTCTATAGATCTACAATCTCTGATTGCAGTCTACATATGTTCTATAGATCTACAATCTCTGATTGCAGTCCCATATGTTCTATAGATCTACAATCTCTGACTGCAGTCTACATATGTTCTATAGATCTACAATCTCTGACTGCAGTCTACATATGTTCTATAGATCTACAATCTCTGACTGCAGTCTACATATGTTCTATAGATCTACAATCTCTGACTGCAGTCCCATATGTTCTATAGATATACAATCTCTGACTGCAGTCCCATATGTTCTATAGATCTACAATCTCTGACTGCAGTCTACATATGTTCTATAGATCTACAATCTCTGACTGCAGTCTACATATGTTCTATAGATCTACAATCTCTGACTGCAGTCCCATACGTTCTATAAATATTATTACTATATGCTATGTTGATATGTTGTACATACTTGATTATATGACCAACCCCTGTTTATGTTGATACTAATTTGATGACACCATCCTCCCTCCTCCTCCTGGATGTTTTATTCTGATTAGCAGTTTTACCCCATCACAATGCATGACATGATTTTAATGCATGGTTTGTGTGTTTTATTGCCATCATTTTATCAATGTAACTCTTTCTATGTTTTCGCTATTGAGCCATTTTATGAATAGAAGAATTATGTGCTGCATCAACATTTTATGGGAGGTGTGTCATCAATCATTTTTATCTTTCTAGAATTTGTTAGATAATGTTGGCAGAATTTGTTAGATAATGTTGGCAGAATTTGTTAGATAATGTTGGCAGAATTTGTTAGATAATGTTGGCAGAATTTGTTAGATAATGTTGGCAGAATTTGTTAGATAATGTTGGCAGAATTTGTTAGATAATGTTGGCAGAATTTGTTAGATAATGTTGGCAGAATTTGTTAGATAATGTTGGCAGAATTTGTTAGATAATGTTGGCAGAATTTGTTAGATAATGTTGGCAGAATTTGTTAGATAATGTTGGCAGAATTTGTTAGATAATGTTGGCAGAATTTGTTAGATAATGTTGGCAGAATTTGTTAGATAATGTTGGCAGAATTTGTTAGGTACTGTAATTATTTCATATTTTTCTTTGTGCAACAGTTTTTGTGAAATATTTGATTGACCATGCTAATATACAGACTAACACAAAGCTCGTGTTGTGTGTATGTGTGGGGGCTGGTGTAGTTTGAGATTTTATTTTATGATTTGTTTTGTAGTTGCATTGTTATTTTTATTTGTGACACTGACTTCATGTCTGCAATGTTTATATTTGATGTATACTAATGACCAGACAAACAGCCTGTACCCTCCCCTTAATGAGCAGACAAACAGCATGTGTGCCCTCCCTCCTTAATGAGCAGACAAACAGCATGTGTGCCCCTCCCTCCTTAATGAGCAGACAAACAGCCTGTGCACCCCTCCCTCCTTAATGAGCAGACAAACAGCCTGTGTGCCCCTCCCTCCTTAATGAGCAGACAAACAGCCTGTGTGTCCCTCCCCCCTTAATGAGCAGACAAACAGCCTGTGTGCCCCTCCCTCCTTAATGAGCAGACAAACAGCCTGTGTGTCCCTCCCTCCTTAATGAGCAGACAAACAGCCTGTGTGTCCCTCCCTCCTTAATGAGCAGACAAACAGCCTGTGTGCCCCTCCCTCCTTAATGAGCAGACATACAGCCTGTGTGTCCCTCCTCCTACTTTTGATGGATATCATATAGAAGTTGTGTGTGTGTGTGTATGTACAGTCTCAAGTTTCTATCACCAGTAGCTCCTCTCCCATGTATATCTACAGCTCCTGCTCTCCCATGTCTAAGTACATCTACTGAAAATGAGAGTCTAGTACATACATGCATGCATACATACATATGTACACATGTACATACATACATACGAGGGGAAGTCAATAAGTAAGCCACAAAGTTATGTGAGATGGTAGGTAAATGTAGTTGGTGTTTTCTAAAAGTGTCATTAGGTGACAGCAACATCCAACTTTATATTCCCGTTAGCCAGGTGGCGCTATGTGTCTCATGCACATGCGCAGCGCATCAAAAATGGCGACTGTACTTACGGAGAGTACAACCAAAGAGCAACTTGCTGTTGTGCGTTTTTTTGTGGGCAAAGGAATGCCTGCAAAGGACATTCATAAGAAATGCTTCCTGTTTATGCTTACAAATGTTTGCTCCAGTAAACGGTGCATAGTTGGGTAGAAAAATTGTCTCACGGACGCTCTAAAATTGTAAATGAAATCCGATCTGGTCGTTCTGTTGAGATTGCAACAGAAACATCAGTGCAGCGGGTGGAGGAGATGATTAGAGGTGACAGGTGAGTAGCAATAGACTCTGTAGCATCTGCAAAAGGGTGCTCACATGGTTCAGCATAATGCATGATCGATTGAAATTTAAGAAAGTGTGCTCAAGGTGGGTACCCAGACAATTGAAAGAGGAACACAAAATGGACCGATTTGGCCTGTCCTTGCATCATCTCTGTCGATACGAAGATGAAGGAGAAGAGATGAACAGGATTGTTACTGGGGATGAATCATGAGTGCATCACTACCAGCCCGAATCAAAGCGTGCTTCAATGCAGAGGAAACGTCCTTCTTCGCCTTGCGTCCAAAAATTCAAGGTTACGTCATCAACAGAAAAGGATATCCTGACTGTGTTCTGGGATTGTCAGGGAGTGCTTTTAATCAATTTCATGAAGAAAGGTGACAATGTGAATTCGAATCGCACTGTGAGGTTCTATCGATGCTTCATGGTGCAATTCGGAAAAAAACGTCCAGGGCTACTGACTAGAGGAGTGTTGCTTCTTCATGACAATGCCAGACCACATACGGCTCGATTAACTCAGGAGAAAATTAACCAACTAAGGTGGGAAGTTCTGAAACATCCACCTTACAGTCCCGACTTAGCCCCTAACGATTTCCACCTTTTTGGTCCACTGAAAACCCACCTTGGCGGAAGACATTTCGTGAATGACGCCGAAGTTGAATGTGAAGTGGAAATGTGGTTTAGAAAACAGAGCCCGCAGTTCTATGCAGCCGGTTTGGGAGGATTGATAAACGATGGGATAAGTGCATCAATGTTGGTGGAAATTATGTTGAGAAATAAAGGAACAATGTATGTATAAAAATAAACTGGTTTCAAGTTGTTATCATGTTTAGTTATTTTTTACAGCCATTTGTGGCTTACTTATTGACTTCCCCTCGTACATACATATTTAGTAGCTGGAATGTCAGATCAACGTTAAGTCACATCAAACACTTCTGTGGATTGAGATGTAATCATGACAACTGTCTGATTTTTACAAGAGGTTTGCTTTTCCATGACCCCTGGCAACATACAGCCGACTAGCTCAGATGGGAAATAGAACATTCCTGTTTAATGTGGGCCGGTTTTTGTATATATTTGATAGAACACTACGCTTTTATGCAATTTGACTCAATTCTATGCGTTCCTGGTTATTTATTGCTGAAAAATGTTAATAATACTGATATTCCTTAGCTTTAAACTTAATTTATGACATATAACTTTGTTTTAGAATGTTGCAATGTTTTTAATATAAATTCTTCTTTATTTAACACTGGAATGTGAGGTCATGTGACATGGAATGTGAGGTCATGTGACATGGAATGTGAGGTCATGTGACATGGAATGTGAGGTCATGTGACATGGAATGTGAGGTCATGTGACAGTTATGGTCTTATTTTCTAGAACTTTTACCTGAGCCCACCGGCCTTGTATTATTGGAGGCAACGGCTTTTCTTATCACCAGTGTACATCTCCATTCTGTTGTGATGAGATAGTCTATTTGCAATTTGTAGTGTCCTTGTCAATCTGTGACAGTGTTCACCAACTGATGCATACTTCGTCTTTCAACTCACTGTGAAGCGTAACATATCAAACACATTCTCCTCCATCCAGCTCTGTCTTGAGCAAGCCAGCTTTGTTCATTGCAGGTCGTTCCTGCCTACTCTATTTCTCTGTCTACAGTCTTTCTACATGTCTCGTCTCTAGATCTTCTCCTATCTCTCTTGCCTCATAGATCCCATTTTAGAGTCACATGTGGGTGTCTGGTCATCTGTATTCTTAATTTATGTCCCAACCATTTCCATCGTCTCATTTTTATTTTCTAGTTGATATTATTGATACCTGTGTGTCGGGTGATCTCAGTATTAGGTTTTCTTTGATCCCAACCAATTGTGATAATTCTTCAAAGCTTTGCATGCAACTGTCTTGTCTTTGTTTCCAAGTCTCTGATCTATACAGTAAGACTTACGAGTACATTTGAGTTGTGTATATTGAGTATAGCCATGTGTTGTAGACTTGCATGCGTCCCCCATATTTAACTGATGTACTGATGTATTGGTGTCTATACTTGTGTGTGTGTGTGTGTGTGTGTGTGTGTGTGTGTGTGTGTGTACTGCTACTGTGTGTGTGTGTACTGCTACTGTGTGTGTGTGTGTGTATATATGTGTGTATGTGTGAGTGAGCATGGGTTTGCTTATCTGACTAGGCTATTGGTGGATTATTGAGACTTATTTCTTCTCTGATTTCTTCCTCTCTTTGCCAGGCAGTATTTGACACACTACATACACACACACACACATACATACATACACACATACATACATACCCCAAAATGCTTACAAACCAAATCCTTCCTTTCGTTTGCTTGAAATTTGTCTATATATTCAATGTTGTCTCTTGCACGAACTTCACTGTCCCTTGCAGCTCACACAGAGGTCCGTGCAGCCTCCCATCGAGTGCCGCTTTGCCAGGCCAGTGAGTCCGCCTCAGTGTATCACACTCGGGGCAGTCCTGAAGCATGTGCTCCGCAGTCCGGTGTGCCTGTACACATGTACACATGGCTGAACTGCCAATCTTGAATTTTGTACACATGTGGCTGCAGAGTCGATTGCGTCACGCTCCAAAGCACAGAATGACAACCCGTTCCAATCTGCTCATATTATAATCATCCTGTGTTGGCATTTGTGGCCTTACCATTGATTCAATCACCCTTTTCTTTTGGTAGCAGGACAAACAAGTAATGTCACTAGCAAATGTTCTACCTATGCTACTATTAACGAATTCAGGTGAAGTGAAGAAATCAGAGAAATGTCTGGTCAACCACTAGTGACAATTGTTATAAGATTGAGAACATCTATTGGACACATCTTGAGGAGAAATGATCAACGAATATCAAAGCAGGCATTGAAGTGGGATGCAAAGGATTCAAGAAAGAGAGGTCGACCTAAGGAAACCCTGAAACAAACTTTGCTGAGAGGCAGGAAATATCGGTCTCAGTTCCATGGAGGAGATTGAGCGAGTTGCCCAGGATAGAGCTGTATGGAGAAATTACTTGCAGGCCCTATGTAACGTATAACGGTATGAGAGGAATTATTATTATTATGCTACTACTACTACTACTGCTGTTGTTGATTTGATAAACACTTATATTTTCTCATGTATATTTCCATGAATTTGTTGTTGCTGTTTGTTGATGGTAATGATGTTGTTTCTTCTATGACCTACAATTGTTACAACTTACACTCAGGTACTGATTGATATTGCTTGCTCATTTCATCTTATCTATCATTCAGCAGGAGGTAGAGATACAGGTATATATATATATATATATATATATATAGTGTTGCACATTTGCTATAACTTTTAACACTTATCACAGAACTTGTCACTGAAAGTCTCACATAACAATGTACTTTTATTTTTCCCGATCCAGAATCACTTGAGCTTTCAGCTCTTCGGCTCGGTGCCATGGACATCGTAACCCTTCCGTTCGGTACCATGAATACCGTAATTCTGGAGAACCTGTGGCTTTTTCTGCCAGCCCGCGGAATGTACTAGAGTAGCGTCAGAAACTAGAGATATATTTTTGTGTCTGAGAACTAGCCAATGTCTATATCTATTGATATTATCAAGGAGAGGTTTATAGCCACATACACATATAGAGAGAGACGCCCGAGTTATGTTATGTTATGCGATCGACGTCACGGCACATTGGGCATTCCCATGCATGCTCTGTCCTCCGCTGCAGCAGCCATCCTAAAGTCCATTTGCTCACCGTACCCATGAGAAGTTGATTACTATATCTTCTCTCTCTACCACGAAGACGACACTGTCTGCCATGTCCCTAATTCTCGAACTCGTTCCAGTGTCTTAGACGTGCCCATGTCACATAATTGAGAGCATACCGCATTGATGATATCGGCTCTGTCCATACTTTTGCCCATTTGAGTTGGGGCATTGTTTGCAAGAAAGTCTGCAAGCTCGTTACCCTGCACTCCAGCATGTGCAGGTGTGTACAGCCAAGTCATTTTCTTGAGATGTGATCTCGAATGCTGTCCACCCATTCCACACGCTTACTTCCAGATTCAATCAGTTGAAGCATATTCATCGAGTCTGATATGATGATCGTATGGGTAACCTGTTGCTCAGCCACCCATGACAGAGCCCTGGAGGCAGCAGTGATCTCCATAGTCATGTTCGATTTCGTTGTCTCAAAAGCGCCGCAGACGCCAGAGTGGTTACTGGGGCCCAAATTTGGGGTGTAAAGAATAGCACCACTGTTACCTGCCACGCCTGTTGTAAGAGGTGACTAAGAAGGTTTGACTAAAGTCAGATGCACTTGTAGAAGTCTATGTGTTTAGGGTCTACCAAACCAATGTGCAACGTATACACGTTCTTGGCAAAGATCAAACATATCACAAAGAGTGATTCAAATTGGTGGTAAAGAACAAACGCAAAGAAGAAATATAGTCAGTGTATGTTTATATTCTCTACTTGTAAACAATATATTCCCCTCACATCCCTGGTCCAGATGCCATGTGTGTGCGCATTCCTTCTCTGCCAAGTCAGCATTCATCTCAGGTTTGTATTTTAGTTTTTATTATTGACTCGCTTTACTCATTTGTGACATTTACTATCTTTCATTTGTTGAGATGTTTATTTTGGTTTTGTTATACTTGTATATCAGAAAGTAGTGGACAAACTACTGAATGTATAGGTGGTGCCTAGAAAATCGATGACTCATTTACTGTGGTTGATGGCTACATCCTTTAGGATATGCCACGATTTTCATTTCATACTTGTATATGTATGTTTGTTTGCTGCCATCTGTACTGCTATTTCTACCTGCATATACAGAGAGATCAGATACATGTCTGGTCAACCACTAGTAACAACTGTTATAGGAAAGAGAAGATGGAGATATGGTCGACACATCTTGAGAAGAAAGGATCAACGAATATCAAAGCAGGCATTGAAGTGGGATGCAAAAGGTTCAAGAAAGAGAGGATGACCTAGGGAGACCCTGAAACGAACTTTGCTGAGAGAGACAAGAAATATCGGTCTCAGTTCCATGGAGGAGATTGAGTGAGTTTCCCAGGATAGAGCCGTATGGAGAAATTGCTTACAGGCCCTATGTAACGTATAACGGTACTCGGGGAATTATTATTATAGAGAGAGAACCTGCTGGCTGCATCTTGTGTGTGTGCGCGCGCAGCTAATGACTTTCTTGATGTTAATATTTTTGTAATGCTATTGTTAATAGTTGAATCATTTATTTCATATTGAAATGTATTCTCTGTTATAATAAGCCAGTCCGTTCTGCTGCTGACCATCTGCTACATCCAACCACATGTGTATTTTCTTCTTTTGTTTACTAATCTCACTTGATGGGGTGGGTGCTTGCAGGCAGGGGGAGGAATGTGATGCAGTAGCCACTGTTAGCTTAAACTATCTACTACAGCATGTAGTGACTAACATACTCCCATGCATGTTTCAGGGATGTCCTCTCTCGCTCAACATTTCATATTTGTGACTACTTATATGTATTAGTTATAACTTATATGACAAGTTCTATTGGACCCTCAACACCCTCCCCCACCCGAAAGAAATGTTTGTTTGTTGTTAGAAATTACAAACGAAAAACCTTGCCAGCAATGGCGGGAGGGCCATTCAGAGTCAGAACTGTTTGATTCTGAACACGACTTTGCTAGCGCATTTCCGATATGTTTGGTCGGATATTTTCCTGTTTCGTTTTCCGAGCTACTGAGTTAGTGCTTTGAGCAACGCTGTGAGCTATGAATGTTACATGGAATGCTTTTGCTGTGTCAACCGTGCGTTTGTTGTGTGTTAGTGTGTATTCAGAAAATGGCGGACAGCGGTTATGACGAACAAGCTCAATCTGCCGTATGCAGTTATATTGCGAGTGCAGAAAGCTGGCTTTTGTCATGATTGATGTTCCCTTCGACAAGAATTGCAATTCAAGTGATGAACGGTTTTGTGTTGCTACATTAGCGACGGCCATATGCATTTTATGCGAAGCAGGTTGCTTTTTGTGGTGGTACGCGGTTGTTTCATTCTGGAATTAGTTCACACAGGAAACATTTCACAGTTGTTAGCATTTCGTGTGATTTTCATTGGCACAGGAACGGAACAATTATGGGGTGACCCGTTGCAGTGAAGTTGGAACCGTACTTATGAACAATTACAAACATTTTGTACTATGTACCATCTTATATTATCTGAGCCAAACTGTGGGGGTGTTGTTTCCCATACAGATTGTTATTACTTGATGTTTGGATTAGACTGGTCGGTCTTGTTGAAACAAACACAGAATGGTTGATAAAATATAATAATAATAATAATAATAATTCCTCTCGTACGTTATACGTTACATAGGGCCTGCAAGTAATTTCTCCATACCGCTCTATCCTGGGCAACTCGCTCAATCTCCTCCATGGAACTGAGACCGATATTTCCTGCCTCTCTCAGCAAAGTTCGCTCAGGGTCTCCTTAGGTGGACAAAATATAGATATATATATATATGTCTCTTTTTATTGTTCACAGAGTATCAGAAACCAACACATTGATCACATTATGTTATATTGTTCTTGTTGGTATCTCCTCAGTTTATTATTGCCTGGATAAATACTCTCTATCTGTCTCTATCTCCTACTGCTATTATTATATGACATCATCTCATGTTTCTATGGCAACAGTTATATCTGTGGCTATATCACATTGCAGTTGTGGCTTGTGATCATATTTGTTGGTTGGGCCAGACATAAGTTTTCGCAAATATCATGGTTTTGGTGAGGTTATAATTTAATGTATAAAATAATAAATACATGTGACAGCTTATTTTTGGTGGGGCTTGGCCCTTAATAACGAGCCGCCACTGTCACATTGTATACTTGGGCCAATCATATATAATATTTTCTTGATGATATTTATGTTCTACTCATTCTGTCAGAGACAACTAGATAGATGATGTTTGTTGTGTGCCTTCAGTATCTTCTTGCCATGATAAGATGGAACTAATATTTGTGTGCAAATGTGTTTACATTGATAGTACTTTGATGTCAAGTCTCACAGACATGGACCGCAATTAGAGAAGACAACGAGGACTCGATTACCTTACATATCTTTCATTGTATCTCTGTCTCTATTACTCTTAGATTACCTGGAGAGATGCCTCATAGATTGCATATATAGTTTTCTCTTAATCATGGTGAATACTGTTTATATGATGGTGAACCATCAGTATGCATACTTTTCGATATCTGTTGGAGGAGACTGAGCATCTATGGGTCTGCCCGGAGTGCAATGACATCAGTTTAGTAACCAATAACTGTTTATAGCTAGCGCATGATTTAACTGTGTATACGTTAGTTTATACTTTAGTTTATACATCAACATAACTGATCATCTCCTTCTCTTCTCTCCCACCCCCTTTCCTGTAATTGTGAGTCAGTAGTACAATAATATCACACCAGTGTTCTTCTACCACTACTACCACCATATTGTCCTCCAGTCATATCCTACTGTTTACGAGATCATCATGCTGAGCCGGATACACATTTCAACTGCTCTCTCTCTCTCTCTCACACTCAGACACACAGCTAGACACACAGGATTATATTATGTGTAAACACACAAGTTTTATTATTGGAATATAAGCTGCAACATTGTTCTCTCTTACAGAAACGTATTCACATTTTTATCAACCCCTCAAGTTTGGACACACAATAAGAAACAAGTTTTTTCCCTTCTTTTTTTTTAAACTCTGTATTAGACATTTTGTCTAACAGAGTGTTTGTATAATTTTACTTTCAAATAAAAGTTGTGATGTAACTTTATGTTGAGTTGTTTCCCTTTGCTCATACTTGTAAGAGAGATGTAGTTGTGGTTTGAACATTTAATGAGAATGGGAAAACAACCAACCACCAATAACAGTATACAATACAAAGAGATCAGGTACTAGAGCCAAGGGAAGACCAAGAAATAGATGGATAGACAATATCAAGACCACACTACACAAACACGGATATCTTTTTTTTAAAAACAGATCCAGAAGCACTTGAGCTTTCGGCTCAGTGTCATGGACATTGTAACCCTTCGGTTCGGCGTCACAAACGCCATAAATCTGGAGAACCTGTGGCTTTTCTGCCAGCTCGCGGAATTGAACCCGCACTCACAGGGAGCTTGTCGTCCAACGTGCTACGAACACGTTATGCGGGCGGCAAACATAGAAAGAAGACGAGGATGATTAATCTGGAGCAAAATTAAAGCTCCCACTCATGCAAGAGTGGACAGCCAATTCCATCATCCATCTGGGAGAATAAAATAGATAGACATATGTGACTGTACCCCATGCATTCTGCCAGTGTTGGAAACGAGTCATCAGACATTACATATGAGACTTAAGATTTCTCCTCATGTCACTGTGCCATCTATTACATCAATATATACCCTCTTCGTGTCCCGATTGACACATAAGGCTTCCACAAGAGACTTCTACTGTTGCCGTTCTGCTGCCTTTCTACCCATCGTCTCCCACGTCAGGCCACACTCTAACTCTCAGTTTTTCTCCATGTTTCCTTTGGACGTTCAGGCCTTCTCTTCTCATCCGCTGTCCATCTGAGAGCTGTCCTACCCAATGGCCCCACTGATATACGTGTCCAAACCACCTCCATCTTCGTCTCTTAATGATGGTCTCCAAGGATGCACAGTCTGTTCGTTTCAAAAGCTCCTCATTTGTTATGGTATTTGGCCAGAAAATTTGCAGAATTCTTCTTAAACATTTATTTTGAAATGTCTCCAACTTGTGTATTATGTGTTGGTCATTTTCCAGCATTCACTACTGTATAATAGCACTCCCAGTACACTGCTTCTTCCAGCATTCACTACTGTATAATAGCACTCCCACTATATTACTTCTTCCAGCATTCACTACTGTATAATAACACTCCCAGTACATTACTTCTTCCAGCATTCACTACTGTATAATAACACTCCCAGTACATTACTTCTTCCAGCATTCACTACTGTATAATAACACTCCCAGTACATTACTTCTTCCAGCATTCACTACTGTATAATAACACTCCCAGTACATTACTTCTTCCAGCATTCACTACTGTATAATAGCACTCCCAGTACATTACTTCTATATATTTTAAGTTTTGTCCTAAAATTTAGTCCTTTTGTTTTCCAAATTTTGTTGAGCATCACAAAAGTTTGTCTTGCCTTCTTGATTTTTTCGATGATATCCTTTTTCTGAATCTCCATCTTGTGATACTGTACTTCCCAGGTATACAAAATCCCCATCTTGCGATACTGTACTTCCCAGGTATACAAAATCTCCATCTTGTGATATCTGTACTTCCCAGGTACACACAATCCTGGACTTCCTCTATGACTTCATTTTGTAATACAATTGGGTTCTCAAATTTATGACTATTTCTCATTACCTTTGTTTTCGCTATATTTATTTTGTCCTATTTTTTGGGAGCTGTTCTGGAAAGTATATCTTCTTCTTTGTCGTCTACCAGGTTGTTGCTCAGTGTCGTGGTTTTCTGTTTTTGTCTTGCGCTGTTCTGGTGGCTTGGGTGGTTGTTATTTTTACTCTTTCACAGGATTCTGCTATGCCATCTAACCATCTTTTCCGTGGTCTTCCTCTTGCCTTCTTTCCCGATGTTCTGTTGTAGAAGACTATATTGTGGAGTTTGGATGCATTCTTATTAAGTGACCAAACCACTTCATTCTTTGTTTCTCAATGTAATTCAAGCAAGGTTCTCTGCCAACTTTCTTTCTTATGCTGATGTTGGAGACTGTTTTTTCTGGTGTTGTTGGTAACTTTTCGCAGGCATCGCATTTCACATGTAGTTATTTTTGGTGACTGCGCTTTGCTCATTGTCCATGTTTGGCTCTGGTAACACAAAGTAGGTATAAAATGCTGTTGATCATCTGTTGCTTAGCTGCCTGTGAAATTTGTGGGTGCCTTAACAATGGGGCTAGCTGGTAGGTTATAGCATTTGCTTTTGCACTCTAGCCTCTATCTCTCTATCTAGTTTCCGTCTTCTGTGAATATGCTTCCTAAGTATTTGAATTCTTTCATTTGGTTTATTTTAGTATATTAATTTAGTATATTAAAGCAGTGACGGCTCGTGATCAGTTTTGATAGATTTGCCAGACATTTCATTTCTGGATAAATCATGATTTTACCGTTGCTATATTTTAATTTATAAAATAATAAAAACAGTTATACATTATTTTTGGTGGTCGCCTTGGCCCTTAATGATGAGCCGCCACTGTCTTAAAGTATACAATTTCTTTAAGCATCCTCGTACTCTATCCGAAGACCATTTTATCAGTTCAAATCTTCCGAACTATGTCCTACATCAAATGTCAGATATTATATGACATCAGACAAGGATTGGGTGTCATATGTCATCGTTAAAGCGATTTATCATTAAATTGGCTAGTCAATTGCTGCTGTCCAAATAATCAAGTTACAATCTCCTCATAGATCAATTTTTATTTGTCCAGACATATTCTCGGAAAATCAATGGATTGTCTAATAAATTTAACTTCGCATCAAATAAGCAGAAAATCATATCAGTTTACATATAGTTTACATTGGTGGGTCGGCTTAACTGGACTCCTTAACTGATGAGCCGCCACGGCTTCGTATAATTTGGTTAAAGCTTTCCGTCGTATGTCTATCAAAAGGGCCCAAATTCATCCAACCATCTTCAGAAACAATGAGACATAATATGAATAACTATTATCATAGAAAATCACAAACAATGCGTTTAAAAGTCTGTAAGGGTTGATTCTCGCAAAAAGTCCTGTTTAGCGAAACTAAGTTGCAATTAACTTTAATACAGACACATTCGGCATATAATAATAAATTCCTAATAAGGTCTTACACATTAGCGCAATTTCAATGCCTGATTTACAGAATCTTCGAAACAAACCACTGCAATTCCTAGTAGAGAGACCTAAAAAGAAACTAAAAATTAATAAATGTTACATAATTACAATCTTAAACAACACTTATGACTTTGTTTATCAACTAAATGCCAAACTTGAACGCTTATACAGGGTGTTCAAGATTAAAACAGCCCCATTGACAAATCGAAAGTTGCCAGATAATCTATCGCGTTATGTTTATGCACTATTTAAACCGGTTCTGACTAGCTCGTTTTACGTCACATTTGTTCATCGCCCTTCCCGCACTACAATTACATACCGTCACATAACCTTGACCTATACTACGTCATAACTGAACCTTCTCATTTTCATACATATATGCCAGATTGACTCCATTCACAGGCTGCTATTATCTTGAACAATCTGTAGAAGAAAAAGGGAAAATTACCACGTTTAGTTTAGTCTTGAGCAACATTCTCCCAGTTGTTGACATCTATACCAAAGGATTTCATCGTGTATCTTTGAATCACTTTTTCTGACCACCCTGTGAACGTTTACTACTATGCAGCTCACCATAAAAGATTTTAAGTTGAAACACATGGACACACATAGTCGACGTAAATCTCAAGGTTTGGGGAAACTTGACACACCTGAAGTTGACTGCCCAGGAGATTTTTACCAGCGAAAACTGACTATCACGTAATTCACAGTTAACTCTAGATAACTAAGCCAGGCAACTGACCGGGGATTCCCTGACCTAGATCAGAAAAGGGGCTGGAAATTACAGATGTTTGATAGAACACTGCAAAGCTTTTTTCCAGTTTTACTCAATTCTGTGAGTCTATGGTTATTTATTGGTGAAAATATTCATTATATTGATATTCCTTATTGTTAAACTTAACTTGTTGCATAATATAACTTTGATTTAGCATTTTGTGTTGATTTTAAAATTAATTCGTCTAAATAACCAATACTGGGATGCGAAATCACGTGGTGTAGTTGGGGTCTTTCCCATATTTCCCATAATTCTTACCTGTGTCGAAGGCCCATAAGTTTATATTTGGCTCTGCTTAATTCAACTGAAATGTTTGGTACATAGTTCCACATGGTAGCGCAGCGGTGCAAGTTCCTATTTCTTGTGGGAATATATCCGACAGGCACATGCAAATATTCTGCTCAATAGTTCCCATGGTAGGGAGCGGTGCAAGTTCCTATTTCTTGTGGGAATATATCCGACAGTCACATGCAAATATTCTGCTCAATAGTTCCACATGGTAGCGCAGCGGTGCAAGTTCCTATTTCTTGTGGGAATATATCCGACAGTCACATGCAAATATTCTGCTCAATAACTCCACATGCTAGCGCAGCGGTGCAAGATCCCATTTCTTGTGGGAATATATCCGACAGGCACATGCAAATATTCTGCTCAATAGTTCCACATGGTAGCGCAGCGGTGCAAGATCCCATTTCTTGTGGGAATATATCCGACAGTCACATGCAAATATTCTGCTCAATAGTTCCACATGGTAGCATTTTTGTGGAATTTGAAAATGCAATATTCGCTAATAGTTCCAATATGGAGCGGAAGTCACTGTGGGAATATATCGACGTCATGATTTTCTAATAACTCTAATCTGCGCAGGGTCCGAAGTCCCTATTTATAGTTCTCTGAATTCAACTGAAATATTCTGTAATAGTTCCACATAGAGCGGTGCAAGATCCCATTTCTTGTGGGAATATATCCGACAGTCACATGCAAATATTCTGCTCAATAGTTCCACATGGTAGCTCAGCGGTGCAAGTTCCTATTTCTTGTGGGAATATATCCGACAGTCACATGCAAATATTCTGCTCACGATTTCGAAATTTTCTTCGAACATCCCTGTCGACCAATTGTTAATTACTCTTTGTCATTTGTATCTGATCCGAGCCTAAGAGCGATTGTACGTTGTGCCAGTTATGCGCCTACAAGTAGGCCAGCACATCCGATTTCTGTGACGCTTTTTATTTGCTAAGGTAGCTTCCCTAGGCTCCTACCTCTGTCGCCTCTTATGACATGCCTTGTAGGTCACAGTGTTACTATTCTTTGCTCATATTGCGAGCCGCCCTGGTTAACGCATGAGTAATGAATCTGCCATGTTCCCAACATGTGCCAGAGTGGTTACCGGGGCCCAAATTTTGCGCATGTTCGCCAGAGTGGTTACCGGGGCCCAAATTTGGGGAGTAAAGAATAGAACCACTGTTACCTGCCACGCATGTCGTAAGAGGCGACTAAGGAGGTTTGGCTGAAATCGGATGCACGTGTCCACTAGGGAATGTTAACCTGAAACAAATGCTTGCAGAAAACGGATACACCAGGCCGTAAGGCGCATAACATGGTGCAGCGACTCATCACAATGAGGAATGGGATAACGGATTCTACGGTCCCCAATCTGCCTGGGAGATTTAGCCAAGCAGTAAGAATGTCAGACCTACTATCACGAGGGTGGCCGAAACTTACTTAGGAAGAGGTCGACACAAACGCGGAAGCAGAAATCATAGGAATTATATCCTATAGAACTGCCACCAGTATGCAGACTTGAGAAGAAAGCGGTCGCCCCCTTACACTATCGTCCAAGACAAACTGTATGACGTGGCTGATAATCTGAGGCAGACGGCTGCCTTTATTAGAGAATCCGAAATCCCAATCTAGTGAGAGTGCAGAAGACAAACTGTATGACGTGGCAGATAATCTGAGGCAGACTGCTGCCTTTATTAGAGAATCCGAAATCCCAATCTAGTGAGAACGCAGAAGAACAAGAAGTATCCAAGCAACAAACTTCAACTAACCCACCTCCTTTCCGATCCGGCATTGCAGCCATTGTCTACCCCTCCCCTCCCCATCTTGTCCTGCCGCCATCTTCTGTAGGCTATCTGCCCTGTACCTATTATCTCAAAGTCTATTTTAATTATCACTGGTAAATCTAAACCGTCCAGAGATTTCGTGGACATTAATTGTTGTTGGCATCACATGACCCAAGGTATCGCATGACAACGACATCACATGACAACACCAGTTATCACATGATCACGTCATCACATGACCAGATATGGTCAACTTCTCACATTAACATGCCAGCTAACGTGACGTGAACTATTGGTTTCTCCCGATGGAACAAATTCTTATTTCTCTTCTTTATTGACCTACACGCTCAGATATAACCAATAACAGATTCGTCCTTAGGTTGAAAGGAACGTGCCTCGACTTAAACCCCCAACATAACAAACAAACTCAAACTTAACCGGATACAGTCAGCACGTACACGTGCGCGCACACACAAACATACACACTAATGTAGAGCAGCTAGATGTCCCCCCACACCCATACACTTCCCAGTAACGTCTAGCAGCTAGATGTCCCCCCACGCCCCTACTCTCCCCAGTAATGTATAGCAACTAGATGGTCCCCACCCCTACCCCCCTCCCCGTAATGTATAGCAGCTAGATGTCCCCGCCCCTCACCCCCTCCCCAGTAACGTCTAGCAGCTAAATGTCCCTAACTTGTTGTCACATGTATTCTCATTTTCTCAAATTACTTTCCCATACAATTCATTCATGTCCGCCCGTCGGTCCCAACATCCGTCCCCGTTATAAATGATGTCTTGTGGTTTATGTCTCTGTAGCTAGCGGTCGAAGCATTCGATCACAATCCCGCCCTCTTTCTTCTCAATCTCCATTCACGTTTATTACTTGGCTCTATCTGTTGACACAGAATGATCACTGTCTGCTTTAGTATAACACATGAATTATCTCCCATTACATTCTCCCCTTATATTCTCCCCTTATATTCTCCTCCTATATTCTCCTCCTATATTCTCCCCTTATATTCTCCTCCTATATTCTCCCCTTATATTCTCCTCCTATATTCTCCCATTACATTCTCCTCCTACATTCTCCTTATATTCCCCCTTATATTCTCCTTATATTCTCCTTATATTCTCCTTACATTCTCCTTACTTTTCTCCTTATATTCTCCATTACATTCTCCCTTATATTCTCCCATTATATTCTCCCCTTATATTCTCCTCCTACATTCTCCCCTTATATTCTCCTTATATTCTCCTCTATATTCTCCTTATATTCTCCCTTACATTTCTCCCTTATATTCTCCTTATATTCTCCTCCTATATTCCCTTATATTCTCCTATATTCTCCTATATTCTCCTCCATATTCTCCCTTATATTCTCCTTATATTCTCCATTACATTCTCCTCCTATATTCTCCTTATATTCTCCTTATTTCTCCCTTACATTCTCCTCCTACATTCTCCCTTATATTCTCCTCCTACATTCCCATTACATTCCCCTCCTATATTCTCCTTATATTCCCCCTATATTCTCCTTATATTCTCCCTTATTTTTCTCCTTATATTCTCCCTTACATTCTCCCTTACATTCTCCTTATATTCTCCATTACATTCTCCTTATATTCTCCCCTTACATTCTCCCATTACATTCTCCCCTTATATTCTCCCATTACATTCTCCTCCTACATTCTCCTCCTACATTCTCCCTTATATTCTCCCTTATATTCTCCTCCTACATTCTCCTCCTACATTCTCCTCCTACATTCTCCTATATTCTCCCTTATATTCTCCCTTATATTCCCCCTTATATTCTCCCTTATATTCTCCTCCTACATTCTCCTTATATTCTCCCTTATATTCTCTCCTATATTCTCCTCCTACATTCTCCTTACATTCTCCTTATATTCTCCTTATATTCTCCTATATTCTCCTCCTAATTCTCCTTATATTCTCCCTTATATTCTCCTCCTATATTCCCTTACATTCTCCTTATATTCTCTCCTACATTCTCCCTTATATTCTCCTTATATTCTCCTCCTACCCTCTCCCTTATATTCTCCCTTATATTCTCCTTATATTCTCCTTACATTCTCCCTTATATTCTCCTTACATTCTCCTCCTATATTCTCCCTTACATTCTCCTTATATTCTCCCTTACATTCTCCTCCTACATTCTCCATTATATTCTCCCCTATATTCTCCCCTTACATTCTCTCACATTCTCCCTTATATTCTCCCTTATATTCTCCCCTTACATTCTCCTCCTACATTCTCCCTTATATTCTCCCCTTATATTCTCCCTTACATTCTCCTCCTACATTCTCCCATTATATTCTCCTATATTCTCCTTACATTCTCCTCCTACATTCTCCTTATATTCTCCCTTACATTCTCCTTATATTCTCCTTACATTCTCCTTATATTCTCCCTTACATTCTCCTCCTACATTCTCCCTTATATTCTCCCCTATATTCTCCTCTACATTCTCCCCACATTCTCCTCCTACATTCTCCCTTATATTCTCCCTTATATTCTCCCATTATATTCTCCTTATATTCTCCCTTATATTCTCCCTCTATATTCTCCCTTATATTCTCCCTTATATTCTCCTCCTACATTCTCCCCTTACTTTTCTCCTCCTACATTCTCCTTATATTTCCCCTTACATTCCCCCTTACATTCTCCTCCTACATTCTCCCTTATATTCTCCCTTATATTCTCCTCCTACATTCTCCTTACATTCTCCTCCTACATTCTCCTTATATTCTCCCTTATATTCTCCTTATATTCTCCTTACATTCTCCCTTATATTCTCCTTACATTTCTCCCTTATATTCTCCTCCTACATTCTCCCTTATATTCTCCTCTATTCTCCCTTACATTCTCCTTACATTCTCCTTACATTCTCCTCCTACATTCTCCTTATATTCTCCCCTTATATTCTCCTTATATTCTCCTTATATTCTCCTCTATTTATCCTATATTCTCCTCCTACATTCTCCTTATATTCTCCCCTTATATTCTCCTTATATTCTCCCTTATATTCTCCTATACATTCTCCTATATTCTCCATTACATTCTCCTTATATTCTCCCATTACATTCTCCTTATATTCTCCCATTACATTCTCCCCTTATAATTCTCCCTTATATTCTCCCTACATTCTCCTTATATTCTCCCATTACATTCTCCCTTATATTCTCCCTTACATTCTCCCTTATATTCTCCTTATATTCTCCTCCTACATTCTCCCCTTACATTCTCCCTTATATTCTCCTTACTTTTCCCCCTTATATTCTCCCCTTACATTCTCCTCCTACATTCTCCCCTTATATATTCTCCCTTACATTCTCCTCCTACATTCTCCTTATATTCTCCCCTTACATTCTCCTCCTACATTCTCCCCTTATATTCTCCTCCTACATTCTCCTCCTATATTCTCCCCTTATATTCTCCTCCTACATTTCTCCCTTATATTCTCCTCCTACATTCTCCCTTATATTCTCCTCCTACATTCTCCTTATATTCTCCCTTACATTCTCCTCCTACATTCCCCCTTATATTCTCCTCCTACATTCTCCTTATATTCTCCCCTTATATTCTCCTCCTACATTCTCCCCTTATATTCTCCTTATATTCTCCTCCTACATTCTCCTTATATTCTCCCTTATATTCTCCTCCTACATTCTCCCCTTATATTCTCTCTCCTACATTCTCCCTTATATTCTCCCTTATATTCTCCTCCTACATTCTCCCTTATATTCTCCCCTTATATTCTCCTCCTACATTCTCCCTTATATTCTCCTCCTACATTCTCCTTATATTCTCCCTTATATTCTCCTCCTACATTCTCCTTATATTCTCCCCTTACATTCTCCTCCTACATTCTCCCCTTATATTCTCCTCCTACATTCTCCTTATATTCCCCCTTACATTCTCCTCCTACATTCTCCTTATATTCTCCCTTATATTCTCCCCTTATATTCTCCTCCTACATTCTCCTCTTATATTCTCCTCCTACATTCTCCTCTTACATTCTCCTCCTACATTCTCCCCTTATATTCTCCCTTACATTCTCCTCCTACATTCTCCTTATATTCTCCCTTACATTTCCCTATATATTCCTCCTACATTCCCCCTTATATTCTCCCTTACATTCTCCTCCTACATTCTCCCTTATATTCTCCTTATATTCTCCCTTATATTCTCCTCCTACATTCTCCCTTATATTCTCCTTACATTCTCCTCCTACATTCTCCCTTACATTCTCCTCCTACATTCTCCTTATATTCTACCTTACATTCTCCTCCTACATTCTCCCCCTTATTATTCCTCCCATTATAATCAACCTTATATTCTCCACTACATTCTCCACTACCCATTTCATCCCTTAGCATTTCTCCTCCTCATCCCCATCTTGTCCTTATCTTCTAGGCTATATCTCCTTACTATTATCTCAAGTCTCCTTTAAATTATCACTGTAATTTCTAACCGTCCGAGATTTCTACATTAATGTTGTCATCCTGACCTAGTTCGCATATATCGACATCACTCCCCCAGTTATCACATATCACGTCTCCATACCATTGTCAATCCTTCTCCAGCAAGTCTGATATTTTCTCCCGTTACATTCTATTCCTTTATTTACTCATATCCAAAACATTCTCCTTAGTTGAAGCTCCTCATCTCCTCCACATTCACAACACCTTCATACGCCCTCCTCGCACACAAAACTCACCTATTATATTCTCCACCTACATTCCCCTCTATAGTTCTCCCCCTCTCTCATTCTCACTTAGATGTCCCCACTTCTCCTCCTAATGTTCCTATGTTCTGCCCTTACATCTCCTCCTAGCATTGTCCCTAATTGTTTCACATGTATTTCTTTCTCAATTATTTCCTACAATTCATTATGTCCGCCTCCCCAACATTCCTCCCTTATAATGATTCTCGTTTATGTCTCGCTCATAGATTCTCCCCCTTACTTCTCCTCCTACATTTCTCCTTATATTCTCCATATATTCTCTCCATTTATTCTCTCTCCTTATATTTCCTTTATTCTCCTTATATTCTCCTTATATTCTCCTCTTTATTCCCTCTACATTCTCCTTATATTCTCCTTATATTCTCCTCTACATTCTCCTCTAATTCTCCTTATATTCTCCCTACATTCTCCTCTACATTCTCTATATTCTCCTCTACATTCTCCCTTAATTCTCCTCTACATTCTCCTTACATTCTCCTCCTTACATTCTCCTCCTATATTCTCCTCTACATTCTCCTCCTTACATTCTCTACATCTCTTACATTCTCCCTTACATTCTCCCTTACATTCTCCTCTATATTCTCCTCCTACATTTCTCCTTATATTCTCCTCCTACATTCTCCTTACTTTCTCCTCCTACATTCTCCCTTAATTTCTCTCCCTTACATTCTCCTCCTACATTCTCCTTACATTCTCCTCCTACATTCTCCTTATATTCTCCCTTAATACATTCTCCTCCTACATTCTCCTCTACATTCTCCCTTACATTCTCCTCCTACATTCTTCCTTGTATTCTCCCCTTATATTCTACCCTTACATTCTCCTCCTACATTCTCCCTTATATTCTCCTTATATTCTCCTCCTACATTCTCCTTATATTCTCCTCCTACATTCTCCCTTATATTCTCCTTACATTCTCCTCCTACATTCTCCTCCTTATATTCTCCCCTTACATTCTCCTCCTACATTCTCCCTTATATTCTCCTTACATTCTCCTCTACATTTCTCTTATTTCTACCCTTACATTCTCCCTTATATTCTCCCTTACATTCTCCTCTTATATTCTTTCATTGCATTCTCCACTTATATTCTCCCTTACATTCTGAATTCTGCCAGGGGACTAAGAAAACCATCACAAAAGTCACCAGAGAAGCGCAAGACAAATACATAAAACCACGACACTGGGTTAACAACCTGGTAACAGTGTGCTGACAAAAGAAGTAGAAGAATAGACAGATTATAAAAAGCATATTGAAACCAATCCTCTGCTACGATTATAAAACATGGACATAATCTAACACTCAACAAGACAGGACGATCACAGTGTGAGAGAGGATGAGACTAACATGACCTCCTGAGCAAAGAGGGCACTAGCGGGGAGCCTGTGAAACTAGGACACTAGCATGGAGCCTGTGAAAGGATGACACTAGCATGGAGCCTGTGAAAGGATGACAATAGCATGGAGCCTGTGAAAGGATGACAATAGCATGGAGCATGTGAAAGGATGACTAGCATGACTAAAACAGTGGAGCATGTGAAGGATAACAGCTACCTAGACAAAGATGGGGCCCTGAAGAAGGATGACAATAGCATGGAGCTGAAGGATGACAATAGCATGGAGCATGTGAAAGGATGACACTAGCATGGAGCCTGTGGAAGGATAACACTAGCATGGAGCATGTGAAAGGATGACACTAGCATGGAGCCTGTGAAAGGATGACAATAGCATGGAGCCCGTGAAAGAAAGGATGACAATAGCATGGAGCCTGTGAAAGGATGACAATAGCATGGAGCATGTGAAAGGATGACACTAGCATGGAGCCTGTGAAAGGATGACACTAGCATAGAGCCTGTGAAAGGATGACAATAGCATGGAGCCCGTGAAAGAAAGGATGACAATAGCATGGAGCCTGTGAAAGGATGACAATAGCATGGGGCCTGTGAAAGGATGACACTAGCATGGAGCCTGTGAAAGGATGACACTAGCATAGAGCCTGTGAAAGGATGACACTAGCATGGCGCCTGTGAAAGGATGACACTAGCATGGCGCCTGTAAAACTAGGACTCTAGCATGGACCCTGTGAAAGGATGACACGAGAAGTCTTGAGGCGTTCCAGGAAAGCGCCCAATATTATAGCGAGACTTGCACTGAACTGGAACCCACAAGGAAAGTGGAAGAAAAACATACCAAGGAGACGAGAACTTGACAACGACATGAAACAGAAGGACATCAGTAGAAGAGACAGAGAAAGAGCTGACCAGAACAGGAATAGCTGGAGACCTGTGATTGATGACCCATGCACCCAGGGGTTGAGGGGGCGAGGGTACACTATATATCTTGTGAATAGGAAGACAAACCAACTATCATCATGTGCTTGTAACAGTAAGATGATCGAATCGAATAACATGGGAAAATGCACAAGATGGAGAGACGAGATAGATAGATAGTTTCATGTGTTTCGGTTCAGATTCAAACTCACAGCCTTCAGTACGACAGGTAAACGACTTAACCAATTTGTCATTAGGAGACCCATGATAGTTTCAAAGAAATGCAACGACAACATTGAATCACTACAACATCAGTGACACTTGGTACAACAACGCAAGCTTCCCGCGAAATACTTGATTAGACAAGACGAGATTAGTAACCAAATCATTTATGTATACACACACAGTGGCGGCTCGTGATCGTTTTTGTTGGTGGGGCCAGACATTTTCCCCGGATAACTCATGGTTTTTGGTTGCTATATTTTTAATTTATATAATAAAAAATACACGTTATACATTATTTTTGCTGGGGCCCGGCCCCACTGGCCTTTAATGACGAGCCGCCACTGCACACACATGTATTTATACACACACTCATACACGTATTTATATACACACACACGTATTGATACGTATCGTCTCATCATTTGTTCTGTCTCTCACTTCCTGGCTGTCTCTCTGACATCATCATACTTAGACAACTAGACCTTCAACTAAGACATTTACAAACCTCGTGCACACACGCGCACGCACGCATGGACACATACACACGCACACTCACACACAAACCTCACACAGAGACACACACACACACTCCGCACAAGTCAGTCTTCCAGATTTTATTTTGATTGAATCGTGGCGTCCAATAAACGGAAGAATTTAGAGTTGTCAGTTATCTCTTTCTCTCACTCTCTCTCACTCTCATTCTCTCTCTCTCACTCTCTCTCAATCTCATTCTCTCTCTCTCACTCTCACTTCTCTCATCTCATTCTCTCTCTTACTCTCTCACTCTCATTCTCACTCTCACTCTCTCACTCACTCTCTCACTCTCACACTCTCACTCTCACTCTCTCACTCACTCACTCTCGCACTCACACTCTCACACTCTCACTCTATCTCACTCTCTCTCACTCACTCCTCACTCACTCTACACACACTCTCTCTCACTCACTCACTCTTACCCACTCTCTCAATCTCTCACTCTCTCTCCTCTCTCTCACTCTCTCACGCTCTTACTCTCACTCTCACTCACTCTTTCTCACTCTCTCTCACTCAGTTGGGATGAAGCTCTCCAAGTATGAACGTCATCAAAAAACGCAGAAATTGAAAGTGCCAGACGGTAGCGTTGCTGCTGTCGTGGTGACGAGGCGGCTGACCCACATCGTGAGCCACCAACAGGAAGTCACATCACATTGAGCAGGAAAGTATGGCTGATACTAGGCTTCGATAACCGCTACAACATCCACCATCACCATCACCAACCACAGCAACTTAATCTGGACACCATTTTCAGGTAATTTGTGTAGTTCTGACAATCTATCTAGCTATCGGTCTGTCTTTCCTGTGTCCTGTCCTGTCTATCCATCCATCCATCCATTCATACATCCATCCACCTATCTACTCATCTAACGATGTGTTAAGCATTGCTGGCATGCTTGCTATTAGTGATCAGTTTTCTATGTTTGCTATTAGTGGTCAGTTTTCTATGTTTGCCATTAGTGGTCACTTTTCTATGTTTGCTATTAGTGGTCAGTTTTCTATGTTTGCTATTAGTGGTCAGTTTTCTATGTTTGCTATTAGTGGTCATTTTTCTATGTTTGCTATTAGTGGTCAGTTTTCTATGTTTGCTATTAGTGGTCAGTTTTCTATGTTTGCCATTAGTGGTCACTTTTCTATGATTGCCATTAGTGGTCAGTTTTCTATGTTTGCTATTAGTGGTCAGTTTCTATGTTTGCTATTAGTGGTCATTTTTCTATGTTTGCTATTAGTGGTCAGTTTTCTATGTTTGCTATTAGTGGTCAGTTTCTAGTTTGCTATTAGTGGTCATTTTCTATGTTTGCTATTAGTGGTCAGTTTTCTATGTTTGCTATTAGTGGTCAGTTTCTAGTTTGCTATTAGTGGTCACTTTTCTATGTTTGCTATTAGTGGTCAGTTTTCTATGTTTGCTATTAGTGGTCAGTTTTCTATGTTTGCTATTAGTGGTCACTTTTCTATGTTTGCTATTAGTGGTCACTTTTCTATGTTTGCCATTATTGGTCAGTTTTCTATGTTTGCCATTATTGATCAGTTTCTATGCATATTAACGGCCAGTTTCAGTGATATTAACAGTTTTCTATGCTTGATATTAACGGCCAGTTTTCTATGCTTGATATTAACGGCCAGTTTTATATGCTTGATATTAACGGCCAGTTTTCTATGATTAGTCATGTATATTTGAACAGCACTTTTTCTTCTCTCATCTGATACCGAATCTTTGCGCGACTGTTGCAATCTATCTGCTTTTAAATGTGATATATTCTGTGATTTATTCTGTGATATATTCTGATATATCTGTGATTTATTTGATTTATTCTATGATTTATTGAACTAGAAACCGCCTGAGAGGTTACCGGGGCCCAAATTGGAGTGTAAAGAATAGAACCACTGTTACCTGCCATGCATATCGTAAGAGGCGGCTAAGGAGGTTGGAGGTGGGGTTAGCTACCCCACACCGTAAAGAACACTAGATGGCTACAGAACGGAGAGCGAACCGAGTAAACGCTGGCCGAAACCGCACACGTCGCCGAAGGATAAGCACCAGAGCTCTAAATGGTGCTGAAGTTGTGACGTAAAACACACCAATGATAAGTCTGCATGGATCAGATTTCCACATGAATAGAATTTATGGGAAGATCTGGTACATCGGTCTGGGCGGTGATCGAGTGAGAGAAAGAGAGAGAACTAGAAGCTTGCTCTAATAAAGTTTTTGTTTAAACAATGACAACACAATGCAACAATTAATTGAGAAAATAAAAACACGACATGATTGTTTTGGTAGGACTATCATTGAGCTTTGGTGGTTAAAAAAACCATGTGACCACCGATCTCTTTCTTTCACATGAAGATCTCGGTGGCAGTACACGAACTCCGTAGCACCGGCGAGGGTACCTGATGTAATTTTGAAGGTGGTGAAAATTTGTGGAGGAACGTTATTAGAATCCTATTTTTAATAAATTTTGCTCAGGCAGAGACTTTGCAGCATATTATTACTGATTTTCAACGTAAAATGGTTTACTTACTTGCTCAACTTGAACAATGGATCTTCGTTTTATCCTCCGTCTCTGATAGGACTAGACATTCGATCTCATTACATTGAGATCATTGATCTTTGTAGAAAATGTTGATTATTCTAAGCTGGAGACAAACCAAGAACATTTGGAACAAGAGGCAAACATCTTACATCTACGCCACTGAGACCCCCACCCTCATAAATAATTGATAAACTATCACGTAATGTGGATTCTTCATCGTTCTACTCTCTGGGAGATTCTTAAGACCTATGGCTTCCAGGAAAAGTACATCAATATTATAAAAGCCTTCTATTCTGAAGCATCCTGCTGTGTAAGAACAGATGCAGGAAACTCAGACTGGTTCACAGTCAATTCGGGTGTGAAGCAGGGCTGCGTTATGTCACCTATGCTTTTGGGATAGCTATAGACTGGATCATGCGCAAATGCACCCAAGATTATCAACTAGGCATCAAATGGCTTAATAACAGCAGACTATTTGATCTTGACTTTGCCGATGACGTGGCCATATTGAATTCAACTACACAAGCAACCCACAAACTAACGAGCAATCTTTGCACACTTGCAGAACAGGTTGGTCTCCAGATCAATTCTGCCAAGACCAAAATTATGGACCTCACAAACTCGACAGACAACATCGTAATAAATGGCCAAACACTGGAGAAAGTTGAACATTTGACATATTTGGGTAGTAAAGTGTCAAACAACGGAGACGCGATGAAAGAAATAAACTCTCGTATTGCTATAGCAGCTAGTGCCTTCACTAAATTAACGAATATCTGGCAATCTCAAGACCTTAGTATATGCACAAAAGTTAAATTATTTAGGTCATGTGTGATTCCTGTACTGACCTACGGTTGTGAAAGTTGAAATCAACAAAGAAAATTGATAAGAAACTGGACAGCTTTGAGAATAAATGTCTCAGAAAATTATTAAAAGTAAAATGGAGTGATTTCGTTTCTAACAACACAGTGAGAGATAGAACACACCAACAACCCGTATCAAATATTATAAGGAAACGAAGGTGGAAATATTTAGGTCATGTTCTTAGATCAGACGAAAAGAGACTAAATCGACAAGTCCTTATGTGGTCACCAGTTGGGAAAAGAAAACGTGGAAGACCAAAGACCACTCTTCGAAGAACCATCCAACAAGAAGGTAAACTATTGGGATGTAAAACCATACAAGATCTCCAACTGCTAGCAAAGAACCGTATCACATGGAGATCTAAACCCTCTGCCCTATGTGCCGCCTTTGGCACGAAAGGAACAAACTAACTAATGTGGTATTATAGTAGACAATCATGGACAATTATGGACAAACATAAACAAACATGGACAAACATAGACAAACATGGACTAACATGGACTAACATAGACAAACATAGACAAACATGAACAAACATAAACAAACATGGACAAACATAGACAAACATGAACAAACATAGACACACATGGACAAACATGGACAAACATAGACAAACATAGACAAACAAACATGGACAAACATGGACAAACATAGACAAACATGGATAAACATAGACAAACATAGACAAACATGATGTGTGATGTGTTATATTGGAACCAGACACAGTATCTATATTACCAACTCAAGAGACAAGAGCAATGTTGTTGTTTGTAGACTGTAGACAAGATCAATGTTGTTGTATGTAGACTGTAGACAAGAGCAATGTTGTTGTTTGTAGACTGTAGACAAGAGCAATGTTGTTGTTTGTAGACTGTAGACAAGAGCAATGTTGTTGTATGTAGACTGTAGACAAGAGCAATGTTGTTGTTTGTAGACTGTAGACAAGAGCAATGTTGTTGTATGTAGACTGTAGACAAGAGAAATGTTGTTGTATGTAGACTGTAGACAAGAACAATGTTTGTATGTAGACTGTAGACAAACAATGTTGTTTATGTGACTGTAGACAAGAGCTAATGTTGTTGTATGCAGACTGTAACAAGACAATGTTAGTTGTATGTAGACTAGACAAAGCAATGTTGTTGTATCAGACTGAGACAAGAGACAATGTTTGTTTGTAGACTTTGAACAAGAGCAAGTTGTTGTATGCAGACTGTGAAGACAATGTTGTGATGTAGACTGTGACAAGAGCAATGTTGTTGTATGTGACTGTAGACAGACAATGTTGTGATGTAGACTGAGACAAGATATGACATACTAAGATATTCGGCAACAAAGCTACAGACGTGTATTGGGTTGAGTGGGACTGGTCTGTGATAACACGACTTTTGAACTTCTAACAACACAGTCTAGTTTCTGATGAGCAGTCTAGTTTGTGATGAGACAGTCTAGTTTGGATGAGACAGTCTAGTTTGTGTTAAGAAAGTCTAGTTTTTGATGAGACAGTAGTTTGTGATGAGCAAGTCGAGTTTGTGATGAAAGATTCTTGTCTGTAATGAGAGAGTCTAGTTTGTGATGAGATAATCTAGTTTGTGATGAGATAATCTAGTTTGTGAGAGAAGATTAGTTTGTGATGAGAGAGTCTAGTCTGTGATGAAGTCTAGTTTGTGATGGAAGTCTAGTTTGTGATGAGAAGTCTAGTTTGTGATGAGAGAGTCTAGTTTGTGATGAAAGAGTCTAGTCTGTGATGCGACAGTCTAGTTTTTGATGAGCAAGTCTAGTTTGTGATGAGCAAGTCTAGTTTGTGATGCGACAGTCTAGTTTGTGATGAGAGTATAGTTTGTGATAAGAAAGTCTAGTTTTTGATGAGAAAGTCTTATTTGTGTTGAGACAGTAGTTTGAGATGAGCAAGTCGAGTTTGTGATGAAAGATTCTAGTCTGTAATGAGAGAGTCTAGTCTGTGATGAGAAAGTCTAGTATGTGATGCGACAGGCTAGTTTGCGATGGGGAGTCTAGTTTGTGATGAGACAATCTAGTTTGTGATGACACAGTCTAGTTTGTGATGAGACAATCTAGTTTGTGATGAGACAATCTAGTTTGTGATGAGACAGTCTAGTCTGTGATGAGAGTCTAGTTTGTGATGAGACAGTCTAGTGTGTGATGAGACAGTCTAGTGTGAGCAGAAGATTGTTTGACTGTCACTAATGACAGTCTTCAGATCTTGAATGGGGACAGACCATTGCTATCTTTGAACATATTCCAGTTGATGTGAAATAAAGAAAAAAGATTCATTATTGTATAGACATGTCTGTGTATAGCACATGACTTGTTTGACTAGTCACATGACTGTATTCACAATTGTTATAGTCACATGACTTGTAGTATAGTCCATGACTGGTATAGCACATGACTTTAGTATAGTCACATGACTTTAAGATAGTCACAGACTTGATGTAGAGTCAATGACATGAAGTATAGTCACATGACTGTAGTAAGTCACAGACTTAGTTGTCCATGACGTGTAGTATAGTCACATGACTTGTAGTATAGTCACATGACTTGTAGTATAGTCACATGACTTGTAGTATAGTCACATGACTTGTAGTATAGTCACATGACTTGTAGTATAGTCACATGACTTGTAGTATAGTCACATGACTTCTAGTATAGTCACATGACTTGTAGTATAGTCACATGACTTGTAGTATAGTCACATGACGTGTAGTAGAGTCACATGACATGTAGTAGAGTCTGCAACTAACAATAAGATGTAGTGCCGCCTTCTGAAGCATATTTAATAGATCAACATCTATCTCCAGATTAGAAGCACGAGTACATAGTCTATAGAAGAAGAAGTAGAATTCCTTACATTGCATCCGAGTTTTACCTAATCAACATTTGGTCCCTCTCAGCAAAAATGGCTCTCTACCTGGCGAGAGTATTGCACAAAGCACAAACTCCGTAGCTCCGGCAACGATTATATGAATCTCTGGAAAAAATACACCCGTGAACAGAACGGCGAGTGTCCAGATCTGAACCCACGATCTTCTAAACGTAAAACAAAGACGTTAACCACTTAGCCACATATGTCCCCGCCCCTCTTCCTTGATGCACGAATAACTTATTGAACAAAAACCTAACATTTCAAATGTTGTAGTTTTATTGTTAGCATATTTTGTAGAAATGTTGTCCAGAAGATAGTGGACGGAGATAGCTTGTCTCTACAACAATAACAACAATAATAACAATAATAAAAATAATAATAATAATAATAATAATAATAATAACAACAACAACAATAGCAATGAACAACAGAGTACAACAGAATAATAATAATAGCAATAGCAACAACAACAATGCAAGCAAAACAATAGCAACAGCAACAACAGCAGTAACAAGAGCAGCAATAAATAATAGCAATAGCAACAACAACAACAATAGCAAAGCAACAACAGCAACAAAGCAATAGCAACAGCAATAGCAACACAACAACAATAGCAAAGCAATAGCAACAACAATAGCAAAGCAATAGCAACAACAATAGCAACAACAATAGCAAAACAATAGCAACAGCAACAACAGCAACAACAACAACAACAGCAGTAACAAGAGCAGCAACAATAACCAAAGATAACGTTCTTATCTGCCTGAAATCTTATTACTGGTACCAGATAGAATAAAGTTGATCTAACCAAGATTTCATTTGCTATCTTCTTACTAATTTCATTTTCTGAATGTCCTCATAGGATTTACAAGTAACTGCGGCTTCACAGAAATTCATGCAGTTTGCAGTATCCACGCGTTTGCCGAGGATAAGGCGAGGACATTCTGACACGCTGTTACACGAGAGACACTTGGAGAAATGTCTAATACCTTCTTAAACATCTTCGTGTGTATCACTGTGACGTTGGCATATAGACAGACTATACCAATAGGTAAGCAGGTATTATTATTCTTTCCGATCCAGAAGCACTTGAGCTTTCAGCTCTTCGGCTCGGTCCATGGACATCGTAACCCTTCGTTCGGTGCCACGAACACCGTAAATCTGGGAAACCTGTGGCTTTTCTGCCAGCCCGTGGAATTGAACCCGCACTTACAGAGGGCTTGTCACCCGCAGTCCAACGCGATACGAACACGCTGGGCACGCGGGCGGTAAGCATATATATGTGTGTGTATACATCACTTTGACATTGACATGACATGAAAATCGTGGCATATTCTTTACAGGCTGTAGCCATCAACCACAGTCAATGAGTCGTTGATTTTCTAGTTATATAGTTACATGAGAGAGCCGCTGTAGCGTAGTTGTCAGTGAACTCGCTTCGCAAGGCTGGTGGTCTGGGTTCAGCTCCCGCAATGCGCGTGGAATTTTTCCCGACCGCGACGGCTCTCAGGTCGACCCAGCCTCAACTGGGTACCAGACAAGCTCTGGGAAAGTAAAGGCGGCCGGCGTGATGCTGACCACATCACCCATCGTGTGCCGACGGTCAATGAAAATACATTCCTAACACTGTATTGACCTATATACCACGACGTATGAAAGGGTTCCTTTACTTTTTTTAGTTACATGACTTTGCAAATCAACCCCAGCTTTTAACGCTGTTTGTGATTTTTCTAGGCACCGCTTATACGTTCTTTAGTTTACCGTTGCTTTCTGAACGGTGAGGTCTATTTTTACTTTTTGTAAAATCCCACGGAAACGAATTTGCTTCCAAACTTGCCCACCGTGGGATTTGAATCAGGTACTCTTGGGTTTATGATCGAGCTCACTACTGCTTGAGCTACAGTCTTCGTGTACATCACTGTGACATTGGCATACAGACAGACTATACCAGTAGGCAAGCTTCATTCTTTGTCTATTGTCTATTCCCAGGTGGAAGATGTAGTTGGCTGTCCACTCTTCCCGTTAAGGGTAGGGAGGAGAGCTTTAATTTGCGTTCTAGGGCCAGATGAGTTGCCCTAGTTGTGTTATATCCGTGTTTATGTAGTGTGGTCTTGATATTGTCTATCCATCTTTTTCTTGGTCTTCTCTTAGCTCTAGTACCCGATCTCTTTTTATTGTATGCTGTTATTGGTGGTTGGTTGTATTTGATTGTCATTAAATATCCAAAGCACTGCATTTGTTGTCTTTCGATGTATTCGGTGCATGAAGTTATGCCCACTCTGCTTCTGATGTTCTCATTTCGTAGTCTATCTTTCCTGGTGACTCCCACTGCCTTCCTCAAGCATTTCATTTCCACAGTGGTGAGCTTTTCTGTGATGTGTTGCTGTAAGAGACCAAGTTTGGCACTGGTAACACAGCATTGGTAGGAAAATACTTTTATCATCTGTCTTTTCACTTTCATCTTGATCTTTGGGGTTCATTCATTCTTTCATTCAGTGGCGGCTCGTCATTAAGAGCCAGTGGGGCAGGGCCCCACGAAAAATAATGTATAACGTGTATTTTTATTTTATAAATTAAAATATAGCAACCAAAAACCATGATTTAGCCTTAAAAATTTCTGCCCCCAACAAAATGACCGCGAGCCGCGACTGCTTTCATTCATTTATTTATGCATAAATGGTCTAGACGCGAAGACTTCATTGCAACAGGTTTCTTCATATGGTTCTTCTCTCTCATTAGAAATGGCAAGCCATCTATCAAGAGTGTTCTTGTTCTTGTTCTATCATTCTCATCACCATCATCATTATCATCATCACCATCATCATCACCATCATCAGCATCATCATCATCAATAGCTTGTCCTGAGCAGAACTTTGTCACACTATCAACGCTTTCGAATTTCTCTGTCTCTTAGAACTCTGCAACCGTCATGTTCAAACTATCAGTTACTTCCTAAATCCATCTTCTCCGTGGTCTTCCTCTTCTCCTCTGTGCTGGGGTGCCTCCTTCCATAATCTATATCTTCCTCGTGTCCCGACTGACACATAAGGCTTCCACAAGAGACTTCTACTGTTGCCGTTCTGCTGCTTTTCCACCAATCGTCTCCCACGTCAGGCCGCACTCTTTCAACTCTCCACCGTTCTTCTCCATGTTTCCTTTGGACGCCTTGGCCTTCTCTTCCCATCCGCTGTCCATCTGAGAGCTGTCCTAGTCAATGCCCCCACTGGCATACGACATACATCTCCAAACCACCTCTATCTTCATCTCTTAATGATGGTCTCCAAGGATGCACAGTCTGTTCGTTTCAAAAGCTCCTCATTTGTTATGGTATTTGGCCAGAAAATTTGCAGGATTCTTCTAAAACATTTTTTCTGAAATGTCTCCAACATGTGTATTATGTGTTGGGTCATTTTCCAGCATTCACTACTGTATAATAGCACTCCCAGACATGCTTCTTCCAGCATTCACTACTGTATAATAGCACTCCCAGTACATTACTTCTTCCAGCATTCACTACTGTATAATAGCACTCCAAGTATATTACTTCTTCCAGCATTCACTACTGTATAATAACACTCCCAGGACACTGCTTCTTCCAGCATTCACTACTGTATAATAGCACTCCCAGTACATTACTTCTTCCAGCATTCACTACTGTATAATAGCACTCCCAGTACAATACTTCTTCCAGCATTCACTACTGTATAATAGCACTCCCAGTACATTACTTCTTCCAGCATTCACTACTGTATAATAGCACTCCCAGTACATTACTTCTTCCAGCATTCACTACTGTATAATAGCACTCCCAGTACATTACTTCTTCCAGCATTCACTACTGTATAATAACACTCCCAGTACATTACTTCTTCCAGCATTCACTACTGTATAATATAACTCCCAGTACATTACTTCTTCAGCATTCACTACTGTATATAACACTCCCAGTACATTACTTCTTCCAGCATTCATTCACTACTGTATAATAACACTCCCAGGACACTGCTTCTTCCAGCATTCACTACTGTATAATAGCACTCCCAGTACATTACTTCTTCAAGCATTCACTACTGTATAATAGCACTCCAGTATATACTTCTTCAGCATTACTACTGTATAATAACACTCCCAGGACACTGCTTCTTCCAGCATTCACTACTGTATAATAGCACTCCCAGTGCATTACTTCTTCCAGCATTCACTACTGTATAATAGCACTCCGTCAATACTTCTTCCAGCATTCACTACTGTATAATAGCACTCCCAGTACATTACTTCTTCCAGCATTCACTACTGTATAATAGCACTCCAAGTACATTACTTCTTCCAGCATTCACTACTGTATAATAGCACTCCCAGTACATTACTTCTTCCAGCATTCACTACTGTATAATAACACTCCCAGTACATTACTTCTTCCAGCATTCACTACTGTATAATAACACTCCCAGTACATTACTTCTTCCAGCATTCACTACTGTATAATAACACTCCCAGTACATTACTTCTTCCAGCATTCACTACTGTATAATAGCACTCCCAGTACATTACTTCTTCCAGCATTCACTACTGTATAATAGCACTCCCAGTACATTACTTCTTCCAGCATTCACTACTGTATAATAACACTCCCAGTACATTACTTCTTCCAGCATTCACTACTGTATAATAACACTCCCAGTACATTACTTCTTCCAGCATTCACTACTGTATAATAACATCCCAGTACATTACTTCTTCCAGCATTCACTACTGTATAATAGCACTCCAAGTACATTACTTCTTCCAGCATTCACTACTGTATAATAGCACTCCCAGTACATTACTTCTTCCAGCATTCACTACTGTATAATAACACTCCCAGTACATTACTTCTTCCAGCATTCACTACTGTATAATATTCAGTATATATATATATATGGAACTGCAGTAAAACTATTTGATTGGCAAAACACGTAATTACAAAGTATTGTAGTTTTACAAATTACAAAAACAATTTGGTCGTCCATTTGTGTTTCATTTTAATTTGTCACTCCTGTTTGTTCGTTTGTTGATAAAGGCCTTGTTGGTCGAAACGTTGCTGTATTTTGTCATTGTTTTTGTAATTTGTAAAACTACAGTACTTTGTAATTACGTGTTTTACTGTATAATAACACTCCCAGTACATTACTTCTTCCAGCATTCACTACTGTATAATAACACTCCCAGTACATTACTTCTTCCAGCATTCACTACTGTATAATAACACTCCCAGTACATTACTTCTTCCAGCATTCACTACTGTATAATAACACTCCCAGCACACTGCTTCTTCCAGCATTCACTACTGTATAATAGCACTCCCAGTACATTACTTCTTCCAGCATTCACTACTGTATAATAGCACTCCAAGTACATTACTTCTATATATTTTAAGTTGTGTCCTGAAAATTTAGTCCTTCGATAATGATCTTTTCCAAACGTTTCATATCTGTTAATATTTCCAACATAATTTTCTTCGATTTGAGTTCTTTCTGGATAGATCTTCCTTTGCGTTCCCGGCAAGGCCTTGTGGAAACTTCTATTTTTATTGTTTTTGTTTTGTAACTCGATTCTGAATTACGTTTTTACTGTATATAGCTAGTACTACTTTTCCGCATTACTCTGTAAAGCACTCGACATTCTTCTATATTAAAGTGTGTCCTGAAAATTTAGTCCTTCGATAATGATCTTTTCCAAACGTTTCATATCTGTTAATATTTCAACATAATTTTCGTTTGAGTTCTTTCTGGATAGATCTATTTGTTATCTTCTCTGTCCATGATATACAGAGGACTCTTCTGTAACAGTTATATCCAAGACAGATATATGTTTTTCCACTGTCTTGTTAAATGTCCATGTTTCACACATATACTTAGTCTATATTGATAGTATTTCACATATTTATTTGAGACTCAACTATTCGATATCTTACAGTATCTATTGTAAACATTACGCGTATCCGGAACGTGTGAACATGCATACTGTCAAATTAGCAACATATTTGTTTTCGTCACACGTTGAGGGACATATCGAGGGAGTGATCGAAGCACTTATGGACTAATTTGTTCGACGTACAGTGATGGTGATCTGACGACTAAACTAAAACTAAACTATACTGTCCAAATGTGCAATACAGCGTGCGACTAGTTTGTTTTACCTGTTTCTTTCATCTGTCACCTTGATTTCTGGCATTTCTTAATCCTAATCCTGTCTGTCTCTGTCTGTCTCTCTCTGTCTGTCTCTCTCTCTGTCTGTCTCTCTCTGTCTGTCTCTCTCTGTCTGTCTCTCTCTCTGTCTGTCTCTCTCTGTCTGTCTGTCTATCTTCTGTCTGTCTCTATCCTGTGTCTTTCTGTTTGCTCTCTTCTCTATGTGTGTCTCTATCTCTAGCTCTCTGTCTGTCTCTCTCTCTCTTTCTGTCTGTCTGCGGCCTCTCTCTCTGTCTGTATCTGTCTGTCTCTCTCTGTAACCCCTCTCTCTGTCTGTCTCTCTGTATCTCTCTGTATATCCTTCTCTCTCTCTGTCTGTCTCTCTCTCTCTGTCACCCCTCTCCCTGTCTGTCTCTCTGTATATCCTTCTCTCTCTGTGTCTGTCTCTCTCTCTCTGTCACCCCTCTCCCTGTCTGTCTCTCTGTATATCCTCTCTCTCTCTCTCTCTGTGTGTTCTCTCTCTGTGTCTGTGTATACCGTAACTGAGTAAGGGAGATAATCGATATCGGTCTGCACATAAAGATGTTTGAACTGGACAGATAATATTTGAGCTGCTCTAAACAAACACCATTTTATGATAACCGATGGGATATCCGTCAGCGACTCTCTCCTAATCTCCTCCTCACTCTCTCCTCACTTCTCTCAATCTTTCCTACTCTCTTAATCTTCTCTCACTCTCCTCTAATTCCTACTCGTCTCAACTCCTCTACTCCTCAATCTCTCCTACTCTCCTCCTCAATCTCCTCCTCCTCATCTCCTCCTCACTCTCCCTCAATCTCTCCTCAACTCTCCTCCTCCTCACTCTCCTCTCAATCTCCTCCTCACTCTCCTCCTCAATCTCCTCCTCCTCCTCCCTCAATCTCCTCCCTCTCTCAATCTCCTCCTCATCTTCTCTCCTCTCTCTCCTCCTCAATCCCCTCTCCTCCTCACATCTCCTCCTCATTCCTCCTCTCTCTACCTCCTCCTCAATCTCCTCCCTCCTCTCACTCCTCCTCAATCTCCTCCTCAATCTCCTCCTCCTCAATCTCCTCCTCCACTCTCTCTCCTCAATCTCCTCCTCCTCATCTCCTCCTCACTCCTCCTCCTCAATCTCCTCCTCCTCAATCTCCTCCTCTCTCCTCTAATCACTTTTTTATCTACCTCCTATTTCCTGTTAATGCTCCAGTTCCTTCATGCAAGTTCAGCATGCTCGAGCGTCTCTGCTCAATACTGTGCCCTACCCTATGATAGTTCTGAGATCCATCGTTTGTGTACGATTCGCAGAGAACTACTGTTTGAATAGTTCTCGTTGGTGCACTGTTGGCGTACTTGTAGTACATGCGGAACCATATTCTGAGAACTGTTGTTGAACGACAAACTGGCGGAACTGTCAATCGTTCTGACAACAGGATCAATGCAATATTACGGCGAAACATAGCACTTACACTTATGTTTCCTGATCCGAAGTACTTGAGCTTCAGTTCTCGGTTCGGTGCCATGGACATCGTAACCCTTCGGTTCGGTGCCACGAACACCGTAAATCTGGAGAACCTGTGGCTTTTCTGCCAGCCCGCGGAATTGAACCCGCACTCACTGGGAGCTTGTCACCCGCCATCTAACGCGCTACGACACGCTGGGCAGGCGGGCAAACACACTTCATTAAAAACAGCATCGTCTACACACACCAGAAAGACTGTCCCTGATTTCATTGTAGCTGAGATCGAGTTTTTTGTCCTATCGGAGACGGATGATAAAACCTAAGTCCTGTGTTAAAGTTGAGCATGTAAAAGACCCATCGTCAGTGGAAAATCAATGAGAGAAGGCTGGAAAACCGCTGCCCGGAAAAAGTTAACTACACAAAATTGAAATAAAATTCCTACATTAAATTTCAACCACCGTCCAAATAACATCGGAGACATTCGTCGATGTGACGGAGATCGTGCACTGTCGCTGAGATCTTCCTCAGAAATAGGCCGGAGAAGATATGGTTATTCTAGGAAGTACAATGATGATGTTCCTATAAATACATCAATCAATTAATCAGTCTATCTACCTAATCTATCATATTCTGGTTAACTATTCTTCACCCCCATCTTACTGTTTCAAGAATATCCATGTTACTGCCACTGACCACCGACTTCTTTGTGTTGCATATATTTGAATATTTGACACAGAAAGGACTAGCTCTCCCCACTCCCCCCCTTCCCCAACTCTACCATCCCACATATTTGATATCAATGACATGTCCCTCATATATATATGTATGTATGTATGGCCCTTTTCATCTTTACAGACAGTCAATAGGCAAGTATATATATACAGAGGCGCCCGCAGAAAATTTTCTAGGGGGGGGCAAAATATTTTTAGTAATGTTTTAATGTAGTTTTAATTTACTGTAGCGTATTTGTATGGTGAACGAACGGACAGGACATTGTAGTAATGAAGGGCATACTGTAGCAACCAAATTTTTATGAACACAATATATGTATATAACAAAAAATATTACAACATAAATTTAAAATAAAATGTGTTCTTTAAACAAGAACTGGAGTCGTCTGTTATCGCTACCAAACATATCTACAATTTTGTCCATAAAGTCTTTTTGTTGCAGTTCACTTTGTCTCTGTGTACGCTTAACATGCACAATCCAGACAGACGTTCATCTGACATTGTAGATCTAAAAGCGTACATGTTGTTGCTGGTAATGTTAGCAAAACTAGTAAGGCATACCTGACACTCGGATAAAACTTTGTAAAAGGTAACAAGTCGATGAAATCTTGGCTACTTTTGCATTCTCGCGTTTTCCAAAAAACAAACCAACAAAGGCTTCAGTTTCAAAATTACCAATGTGGTATACCTGATTAATAGTAGACATTATATCCTTAAACTGTTTGACGATTCAGTTTGCACAATTTCGAAGGATGTAGCAACGCTAAGTTAAATTGTGTACTGTTGGCTTCACAAAATCGACTCTCCATTGAGTTAATTAGAGAATCTAAGTATGGAATGTAAACTGTTTGTCTGAAGTACTCTTCAACACTTATGGTTCCCGGATTACTTCGATGCTTTTGTCTTCCACAATGTCTTGGGATAATCAGTTCAATATCCACTTTCTGTGCGAGTTGTACTGTTTTCTCAAAAATATCCCTGAAATAGTTATCGGAATCACCTCGGTGAAGTTTTACTACACTGAGCAGGTTTTGAACTTGCAGTTGGACTTCTGGAAGATCAACTTGAACAGCTCTTGTTGAGACCCACGATGCCATGCTGAGCTGGTATTTCTCCATTTACATTAAATCTTGTACATTGACATGTTATAATAAATAAATTGTTGTATTTCAAGCAATCCAGCCATTTCATCTTTCAGGCGTCAATAGAATATATATATATATATTCTAAAACAATAAAGGAATCAATGGTGGAAGAGAAGAAGAAGAGGAATGTCTTGTTATCTTATCTTATCTTAACCACATTTGCCGTGAAGCGTAGTGGGAAGAGTTAGTTTTCTATCTTGTGCCAGGTGTGTTGCGCTTGACGTTGTCAGTCCATGCTTTCGCAGGGGCTCTGAGATGTTATCTATCCATCGTGTTCTTGGCCTGCCTCGTGCTCTGCGCCTGAGCGTAGATTATTATAGGCACGTGATGGTAGTAAATGTGGTTCCATTCTCATTAGATGGCCGAACCACTTGATTCTTTGCTTCTCGATGTACTGTATGCATGGATAGTACCAACGATGCTTCTGATATTCTCGTTTCTCATTCTATCTCGCCTTGTAACGTTGACAGCTTTTCGTAGACATCTCATTTCACATGTTGTAATCTTTCTTTCTTGACTTGTTACCCCCCACATATTTGATATCAACGACATGTTCCTCATATATCTGACCTTTTTCGTCTTTACAGACAGTCAATTGGCAAGTGTTTTACTGTGACAACTTCTGAGTTTTCGCTTTTCTCTCTTGTCATGCATAAGTCTCTTCTCAAAAGACTCTGAGCCCTTTCGTAATATCACTTTCCACACAACTCTGTCGTCAGCTAGTTTTTCCCATGTGCTGGGACCTATAGAAAAGTTTTTCATTGATGCCTTGCAGACATCTTTATATCTGAGCAGTGGTCTGCCCTGGTGCCTCTTCCTCCGAAAGTTCACAGAACAACATTTGTTTTGGTATGCGATAAGTTTTTCACATTCCCCAACCATCTTAGTCGTCTACTGCTGAGCATGCCCATGTTCCTCATATATATTTTCTAAAACAATAAATAAATAAATGGTGGAAGAGAAGAAGAAGAAGAATGTCTTGTCCCCCCACATGTTTGATATCAACGATATGCTCCTCATATATATACATATATTTTCTCCAACAATCAAGAAGGCTATATATAGTCTGTACAAAAATATATATGAGCACAGCAACATCATTTATTCCTGATATATTTGACACCCACTTAATATATTCCATTATTGGAATTTACTTTTGTCTTATGTCTTACACCGTCTACAGCAGCGTTTCCAAAACTGGGGTACGCCATGTACTCACAGGAGTCCTCAAGTGCTTGAAGAAATATTATGATATTTGACATTTCAAACAGTAGAATACATTTTAAAACATGTATGAAAACAGAGGTAAACTACGCCCGAGTGGTTACCGGGGCCCAAATTTGGGGTGTAAAGAATAGAATCACTGTTACCTGCCACGCATGTCGTAAGAGGCGACTAAGGAGGTTTGGCTGAAATCGGATGCACGTGTCCTAAACGTGTAGAAGTCTATGTGTTTAGGGGCTACCAAACCAATGTGCAACGTATACACGTTCTTGGCAAAGATCAAACATATCACAAAGAGTGATTAAAATTAGTCGTAAAGAACGAACGCAAAGAAGAAGGAGGAGAGGTAAACTAGTTCCGATGCGAAATCAAAGGACCCGGAATAGACCGGACTCTAAATGTCTGACAGGACAAAATGAAAGATCATTTGAAGTTTCCGCAGTCTGAGAAATTGGAGCCAGATTGACAGTTGGTGTGGTGTAATAATAACTCCATCGCTAGAAGATTGTCATATATAGAAATTTTTGGGGGAGCTGCGGCAGCATACTGTATTTCTCTCTCCTTCTCTCTGCGATCACCGCTTAGACTGATGTTCCAGATTTCCTCATAAATTCTCTTATTCATGTGGAAGTCTGATTCGTGCAGCCTTAGCAAGGGTGTGTTTCATCACATCTTTAGCGCCATTTGGAGCTCTGGTGCTTATCTTTCGGCGATGTGTCCGGTTTTAGCCAGCGTTTACTGGGTTCGCTCTCCGTCGTCTCGGGCTGTTCCCAGCCGACCTGTAAGGCAGCAGGTTGGTATTTTCTTTTAGGGTAGCTACCCTTAGACAACCGTCCCTCCTGGGTTGTTGAGCGGCATCTGCCCAGGTTAAATCTTTTTTTTGGACTACTTGGTTTGCCAGCCGTCCAGTTTTGTGTGCGGTTTGCTCCACTAGCCTTTGATTATCCACAATCGAACTACAAAACAGTAGTAGTTCTCTGCGAGGGGAAACGCGGGTATTGTTCTCTGGATGGAGACCCCCATCTTCGATGTTCGCCACCGTTTTGTCCACCTGGCGTTTCTTTTGGGTGCCCCTTCGCCCATTTCTGCTTGCTTCCTCGTTTACCGACTGGGCCCGTTTATCCCCATCGGGAAGGAACGTTTGCACTGGATTCAAGCCTCTGCTGGGCTTTCCAGTTTTCTGCACATTTTTGTGGCCCGCTCAGTCCTACGTTTGTTACACCTTTTCGTCGCTCTATCATCAGCACCGTGCATGTCTGTCCCACCTGTGGGCTCACCTGTATATCGTCCGTATGCGTGTTCGTTCTACTTTAGTGTCTGCTCACCGTGTTTATCAGGTTTCTGACCCTGCTCACATTTACTATGCCCCGAGACTGTCAGGACACGCAGCTCAAGTCGGGTCCCCACCTCAGTGCTCCCAGTTTCGCCCCATGTGGGCCCACGTCTCTTCACCGGATGCACCCCTCATCCCTTTATGTTTCTTTGTTCCTCTTTTCCCATCGGCCGGGAGAAACGTGCATTAATAGTCACTCTGGAATTCTGCTCGTCTGTCTTACGAGCGGATCTCATCTTCTTCTTTTTCTTTGCGTTCGTTCTTTACGACCAATTTTAATCACTCTTTGTGATATGTTTGATCTTTGCCAAAAACGTGTATACGTTGCACATTGGTTTGGTAGGCCCCTAAACGCATAGACTTTTACACGTTTAGGAAACATGCATCCGATTTCATCCAAACCTCCTTAGTCGCCTCTTACGACATGCGTGGCAGGTAACAGTGGTTCTATTCTTTACACCCCAAATTTGGGCCCCGGTAACCATTCGTCTAACGTAACTACGTCTGCATCACTACTTATACCAGAGTAGTTCTCCCTCGATCCCTACCCGTTTAACCAGACATGAACCGTTGTCTTTTTCAAGATACACCACGTGGAGGTTGGATAGTGTCTTGGTTAGTACCAGCTCCCTAAACCTGGCGTGACGTTGTCCCTATGCCCCTTAGACCCCTTATACTGTATTTTAAAGCGGAGTCCTCGGTAATGCAAAGTTTAGTAACCACTGGTCTAGAGTACTCGGGTACAAATTACCCAGATAGAAATCACTGGCTGGACGTCCATGGAAAAAGGACGTTAAAACAAAGAAATGAACACTCAACTAATCTTGTCTGTCTTTTTATATTTCTCTGTCTCGTGCGCTACCTCTTTCCTTCTTTATTTATCTTTATAGCTCTCTTTTTATCTTCTCTTTCTATGTTTATCTTTCTCTCTTATCTCCTTTCTTTTATCTCTTCTTTTTTATCTTTCTTCTATCTTCTCTTTCTATCTTTCTTTCTCTCTCTTCTTTCTATCTTTCTCTCTTTCTTCTATTTTTCTTTCTTCTATTTTTCTGTCTCTCTCTTCTATCTTTATCTTTCTCTCTTCTTCTCTCTCTTCTCTCTCTCTCTCTTTCTATCTTTATTTTTCTCTCTCTCTCTCTGTCTCTCTCTGTCTGCTCTCTCTTCTCTTCTTCTCTATTTCTATCTTTATCTTCTCTCTCTCTTTTATATCTCTCTTCTATCTATTGTTGACGGGGGCGATTTCCAGGAATGCAGTGGTAGTCAGGATGGCTCGATTGTTTGAAGGGTGTAGTTTGGTAATGTTGTTATAGTATTGATGGTACTCTGTTATTGTAGTTATTGCTTTGATAGTACAACACAAGTAATAAATAGAGGCATTCTGTAACTTTGATAGTACAACACAAGTAATAAATAGAGACATTCTGTAACTTTGATAGTACAGCACAAGTAATAAATAGAGACATTCTGTAAGTTTGATAGTACAACACAAGTAATAAATAGAGGCATTCTGTAACTTTGACAGTACAACACAAGTAATAAATAGAGACATTCTGTAACTTTGATAGTACAACACAAGTAATAAATAGAGGCATTCTGTAACTTTGATAGTACAGCACAAGTAATAAATAGAGACATTCTGTAACTTTGACAGTACAACACAAGTAATAAATAGAGGCATTCTGTAAGTTTGATAGTACAACACAAGTAATAAATAGAGGCATTCTGTAACTTTGACAGTACAACACAAGTAATAAATAGAGGCTTTGTAAGTTTGTATACACAGTAATAAAAAGAGCATTCTGTAACTTTGAATGTAACTTTGAAGTAAAAATAGAGGCATTCTGTAAGTTTGATAGTCGCACAATATAAATAGAGGCATCTGTAAGTTTAATACAACACATTGTAACTTAGGCATTCTTAACTAGAAGTAAAAAAGAATAATAAGCATTCTGTAACATTTGAAGTACAAAAAGCATATTAACTTTGATAGTACAGACAAGTAATAAATAGAGCATTCTGTAACTTTGATAGTACAGCACAAGTAATAAATAGAGGCATTCTGTAACTTTGATAGTACAACACAAGTAATAAATAGAGGCATTCTGTTTATTTGATAGTAACACAAGTAATAAATAGAGGCATTCTGTAACTTTGATAGTACAACACAAGTAATAAATAGAGGCATTCTGTAACTTTGACAGTACAACACAAGTAATAAATAGAGGCATTCTGTAACTTTGATAGTACAACACAAGTAATAAATAGAGGCATTCTGTAACTTTGACAGTACAACACAAGTAATAAATAGAGGCTTTCTGTAACTTTGATAGTACAACACAAGTAATAAATAGAGGCATTCTGTAAGTTTGATAGTACAACACAAGTAATAAATAGAGACATTCTGTAACTTTGACAGTACAACACAAGTAATAAATAGAGGCATTCTGTAAGTTTGATAGTACAACACAAGTAATAAATAGAGGCATTCTGTAAGTTCCATATCTTCTTTATTGATGTTGATACATGGAGGCACAACAAAAACACGTCCTGTCCATCGTCGTGCCTAATGTTTTCTCTATTGTTGCTAACTCGTCACTACACAACTACGTATTTTAGTTTTTACTACGTCAAATGTCTCGTTTTAGTGTTGTCATCTGTTTAGAGAGTGCAAACACTAAGTCTCTACAAATAATATATATATTCTACCAACTACTGTAAACTAAAGCTACTTGTCTGTTCCTCAGCTGCCACTTGGGTGGTGGTGGGGGCTGGCTATCCACGACATCTCTCTCTCTTTTTATATCTCTCTTTCTATCTTTCTCTCTCTCTTTTACTCTCTCTTTCTTTTTCTCTCTCTCTCTCTCTTTCTTTCTATTTCTAGCATCCTCTCCGGACACACTATATCTCTGTCACGTATACACTCTCACTCTCTCTCTCACTCTCTCTCTTTCTTTCTATTTCTAGCATCCTCTCCGGACACACTATATCTCTGTCACGTATACACTCTCACTCTCTCTCTCACTCTCTCTCACTCTCTCTCTCTCACTCTCTCTCTCTCTCTCACTCTTTAAATATATTTTGCTACGATTCTGTTCGGGGTAAGTCCGTAGTGAGCCGGTGAACTTAAACGTGACTGCCCGGAGTGAATCAGTCCATTCATTTTTAGCGAGTCTGTGAGGCTGTTAAACAGTACCCCTTCCCATTCCTTGCTCCTCGTCAGAATCTCATCTGTAGTAGGAATCTGCCCACTTCCTGACAGTGTACACACAGCGAGCACTAAGTTGAGTGCTAGAAACACTTGGGACTTGACGGAAACTTCTAGAAAATTAAGCAATTTAAACCAACCATCATCAGGAATATCAACACACAAAGAGACGAAATTGTAAATGTTTCTTCCCTGCACAAGGGGACAGCTAGTGCAAACTTATAACTCCCTACAGGCGCATGGGGACAACTAGTGATAATTCTGCGGCGCAAGGGGCAACTAGTATCTACAGGCGCAGGGGACACTGCAATTGCGGCGCATGGGACAACTAGTGCTAATTCCTACGGCCAGGACAACTTGCTATTCCTACAGGCGCATGGGGACAACTAGTGCTAATTCCTGCACGAAGGACCTATGCTATTCCCTACTAGACGCTGGGACAACTAGTGATAATTCCTACAGCCATGGGGCACTAGTGCTACATTCTGCAGGCGATGGGGACAACTAGTGCTAATTCCTACAGGCGCATGGGGACAACTAGTGCTAATTCCTGCAAGCGCAAGGGGACACTAGTGCTAATTCCCTACAGGCGCATGGGGACAACTAGTGACTAATTCTCTACAGGGCTGGGGACAACTAGTGCAATTCCAGCATCAAGGGGACAACAGTGTAATTCTACAGCCAAGGGGACACTAGTGCTAATTCCTACAGGCGCATGGGACAACTAGTGTATCTGCAGGCGCAAGGGGACACTAGTGCTAATTCTCAGGCGCATGGGGACAACTAGTGCTAATTCTCAGGCGCATGGGGACAACTAGTGTAATTCCTCAGGCGCATGGGGACACTAGTGCTAATTCCTCAGGCGCATGGGACAACTAGTGTAATTCTCAGGCGCAAGGGGACAACTAGTGCTAATTCCCTACAGGCGCAAGGGGACAACTAGTGCTAATTCTCTGCATGCACACATCAGACAACTGATATAACCGATACTTTTATTTGATTCATTTTACCTTCTCTTTCTATCTTTCTCTCTCTTTTTCTCTCTCTTTTTATCTCTCTTCTCTCTCTTTTTACTCTCTCTCTTTTCTTTCTCTCTCTTTTGTTCTCTCTTTCTTCTCTCTTTTTTTCTCTCTCTCTTTTATTTTCTCTTCTATCTTTCTCTCTTCTTTTTTGTTCTATCTTTCTCTCTCTCTCTTTTTTAATCTTCTCTCTATTTCTCTCTTCTCTTTTTATTTCTCTTCTATCTTTCTCGTCTCTTTTATCTTCTTTCTTTGTGTGTCTTCTGTCTTGATATTTTTGTATGCCCATCTTCCCATTTTGTGGTTCTCTGCTTCTTTTCTCTGTCTTGTTCTCTTCTTGTGTTCTTCTGTCTTGTGTTCTCTGCTTGTATTCTTGTCTGTGTTCTTCTGTCTTGTGTTCTCTCTGTCTTCTGTTCTCTCTGTCTTTGTTCTTCTGTCTTTTCTCTCTGTCTTGTGTTCTCTCTTCTCTTCTTTGTCTTCTGCTTGTGTCTTCTGTCTTGTCCTTGCTTGTGTTCTCTGTCTTGTGTTCTCTTGCTGTCTTCTCTCTGTCTTGTTTCTCTCTGTCTTGTATTCTCTCTGTCTGTGTTCTTCTGTCTTGTGTTCTCTTTCTTCTGTTTCTCTGTCTTGTTCTCTCTGTCTTGTGTTTCTCTGTCTTGTGTTCTCTCTGTCTTGTGTTCTCTCTGTCTTGTGTTTCTCTGTCTTGTGTTCTCTGTCTTGTGTTTGTCTGTTTCTCTGTCTTGTTCTTCTGTCTTGTGTCTTGTCTTTGTTCTCTGTCTTTCCTGTCTTGTTCTCTGTCTTGTTCCTGTCTTGTGTCTCTGTCTGTTCTCTGCTTCTTTCTTGTCTTGTGTTCTTCTGTCTTTATTCTCTCTGCTTGTGTTTTCTTGTGTTTCTGTTTGTGTCTTTCTTGTTCTCTGTCTTGTTCTTCTTGTTCTGTCTTGTTCTTCTTCTTTCTTCTTCTTGTTCTTCTGTGTTCTCTTGTATTCTCTCTGTCTTGTGTTCTTCTGTCTTCTGTTTCTCTTGTCTTCTTTCTCTTTTCTGTTCTTCTTATCCTAATTCTTGTCTATATTGAAGTTCTAATTAGTGTAACACCCCCTGCATTTCGTTCCCATTGTTTCATCCCTTTCTCTGTTTCTTTTATCTGTTTCCTGTTTATCTGTTTCTCTGTTGATAACTTGAAACAATACAGAAAAGAAAGAAACATCAGCGGGAGCATCTTGCTATGTTCGATCGATGGAGACAAAAAAGTTTTAGAAAACACTCAATTTAAGAAAACGGGACAATTAAATCAAGAACACGGTAGATCTTGTCCCTAATTGAGAGCTTGCTCTCCGCACTGAGTTCGCGTGCGCATAGCTAGGGTGTGCAGATGTTGTACGTGACGTATGGGACACCAACTTCCAGTGAGGGTCTTCCGGTACAAACTTGATAGTATATCTACGCGTCCGGAAACTATATGAATACATTAATATAAATTGAGGATATAGAAGGTGTGAGCGTGTCCGGAACATAGAAGGTGTGGGTGTGTCCGGAACATAGAAGGTGTGAGCGTGTTCGGAACATAGAAGGTGTGAGCGTGTCCGGAACATAGAAGGTGTGAGCGTGTTCGGAACATAGAAGGTGTGGGCGTGTCCGGAACATAGAAGGTGTGAGCGTGTTCGGAGCATAGAAGGTGTGGCGTGTCGGAACATAGAAGGTGTGGCGTGTCCGGAACATAGAAGGTGTGAGCGTGTTCGGAACATAGAAGGTGTGGGCGTGTCCGGAACATAGAAGGTGTGGGCGTGTCCGGAACATAGAAGGTGTGGGCGTGTCCGGAACATGGAAGGTGTGGGCGTGTCCGGAACATAGAAGGTGTGGGTGTCGGAACATAAAGGTGTGAGCGTGTCCGGAACATAGAAGGTGTGGGCGTGTCCGGAACATAGAAGGTGTGGGCGTGTCCGGAACATAGAAGGTGTGGGCGTGTCCATTCAAACGTGGACATTCAGTTTTACAAAAAAATGAACAAACTGGTTGTTATAAATTTGCTAATTAATTGCTACAATAATTTATCGCTACAATAATTAAAATAATAATAATAATTCCTCTCGTACCGTTATACGTTAAATAGAGCCTGCAAGTAATTTCTCCATACCGCTCTATCCTGGGAAACTCGCTCAATCTCCTCCATTGGAACTGAGACCGATATTTCTTGCCTCTCTCAGCAAAGTTCGTTTCAGGGTCTCCTTAGGTCGACCTCTCTTTCTTGAACCCTTTGCATCCCACTTCAATGCCTGTTTTGATATTCGTTGATAATTTCTCCTCAAGGTGTGTCCAACATATCACCATCTTCTCTTTCTTATAACAGTTGTCACTAGTGGTTGACCAGACATTCTCTGATTTCATCACTTCTGAATTCGTTCCATTTTATATTCATTATTTTTCGTAGACATCTATTTTCAAATGCATTCAACTTGCTTTCTATATCTTTAGTCATTTTCCAACTCTCGCTGGCATATGTTAGGATTGATACAACATTTGAATTGAAAATTCGTAATTTAGTTTTAATACTATATAACTTGCAGTTCCATATTTTATTTAGACTTTTAAAAGCTGATGTTGCCTTGCCAATTCGTATCATAATTTCTTTTTTAACATTTCCTGTGCAATCAAAATTGCTACCTAAATAGGTGAACTGCTCTGTTATTTTTATCATTTTAGATTCCAGTGTGATATCTGCATTACTTGCCATAGGTGTCTTCATTATATTTGTTTTTCATAGTTTATCTGCAGTCCAACTTTTGATGCTATAGATGACAAGTTGTCTGTTTTTCTTTGCATATCTTGGTTGTTTCTACTTAACAAGGCAATATCATCTGCAAAATCCAAATCTTCTAGTTGACTATTTTCTACCCAATCGATGCCAGTTTCGCCCTGCAACATTTTCGCATCACCAAGTCAATGGCCATTCCAAACAATAGCGGAGATAGAATACAGCCTTGCTTTACTCCGGTTTCAACCATAAACCAGTCGCTGTGTCCACCATCAGTGCGAACTGCACACTGTGAACCATCATAGAGGCTCTTAATAATGTTTATTATTTTGTCTGGTATTCCATAGCATCTCAGAATATTCCACAGAGAGATTCTGTGTAGACTATCAAAGGCTTTTTAAAATCGATGAAATTTACAATAATTGGTTTTGCTTCTCAGTGTATTCCTCCAAAATTAGTCGTAGTGTAATTATTTGCTAAATTAAATACAATAATTAATCGTTACACTAATAAATTGCTACAATAATTAATCGTTACACTAATAAATTGCTACAATAATTAATTGCTTCAATAATTAATTGCTACAATAATTAATCGTTACACTAATTAATTGCTACAATAATTAATCGTTACACTAATTAATTGCTACAATAATTAATCGTTACACTAATAAATTGCTACAATAATTAATCGCTACAATAATTAATTGCTACAATAATTAATTGCTACAATAATTAATTGTTACAATAATTGCTGCAATCTTTTGTCTTATCACTTACCATCTTCTGCAACTTTCCTTACCCTTCCCACCATCTCTTGTTCTTACCTGTCTCTCTTCTTTCCTTCTAGTGCTCCTATCATTATTTTAAAACTTCAGTTATTTGCGTGTACATTTCTTTCCTCATTGCTACATTTTTTTCTAAACATTTTCTGATCTTTTATTACATCTATTTTTGCTACTATCGATTTCTTTTCATGTTTTCATTTCATGATATTCATCCGTCACCTTTTCTACATATTCTCTCTCTCTCTCTCTCTTTCTCTCTCTCTCTCTCTCTCCTCCGTATAATCTCTTTAATATTACCCTTGCAACCTTTTTCTATTTCTCTCATCTTTTTGACCGATCTCTCCTGAAACGTTTCTCACTTGTTCCACTTACATAAATCGATTTTTTTATTTCACTCGTGGATCAGTTTATCTGTTGAGCCTCGGTTTGTGAAGTTCTTTAGTGCATTTTCTTGTCAACTCGTGTTGTCAGACTACGTGATATATTGCCATCGAAAATCGACTTTATTATAGTAGCTAGCTAACATCTACACATCGACTTATTATGTAGCTACAACATCTACAATCGACTCTTATTATAGTAGCTAGCAACATAGTACACATCGACTCTTATTATAGTACTAGCAACATCTACACATCGACTCTTATTATAGTAGCTAGCAACATCTACACATCGACTCTTGTTATAGTAGCTAGCAACATCTACACATCGACTCATATTATAGTATTGCTAACAATCGACACATCGACTTATTATAGTAGCTAGCAACATCTACACATCGACTCTTATTATAGTAGCTAGCAACATCTACACATCGACTCTTGTTATAGTAGCTAACAACATCGACACATCGACTCTTGTTATAGTAGCTAGCAACATAGACACATCGACTCTTGTTATAGTAGCTAGCAACATCGACACATCGACTCTTGTTATAGTAGCTAACAACATAGACACATCGACTCTTGTTATAGTAGCTAGCAACATAGACACATCGACTCTTGTTATAGTAGCTAGCAACATAGACACATCGACTCTTGTTATAGTAGCTAACAACATCGACACATCGACTCTTGTTATAGTAGCTAACAACATAGACACATCGACTTTATTTAGTAGCTAAACATCGACACATCGACTCTTGTTATAGTAGCTAACAACATAGACACATCGACTCTTTTATAGTAGCTACAACATAGACACATCGACTCTTGTTATAGTAGCTAGAAACACAGACATCGACTCTTATTATAGTAGCTAGCACATAGACACATCGACTCTTGTTATAGTAGCTAACAACACAGACACATCGACTCTTATTATAGTAGCTAACAACACAGACACATCGACTCTTATTATAGTAGCTAACAACACAGACACATCGACTCTTATTATAGTAGCTAACAACATAGACACATCGACTCTTGTTATAGTAGCTAGCAACATAGACACATCGACTCTTATTATAGTAGCTAGCAACATAGACACATCGACTCTTGTTATAGTAGCTAACAACATAGACACATCGACTCTTGTTATAGTAGCTAGCAACATCGACACATCGACTCTTGTTATAGTAGCTAACAACATAGACACATCGACTCTTATTATAGTAGCTAGCAACATCTACACATCGACTTATTATGTAGCTAACAACATAGACACATCGACTCTATTATAGTAGCTAAGCAACTAGACAATCGACTCTTGTTATAGTAGCTAGCAACACAGACACATCGACTCTTATTATAGTAGCTAGCAACATAGACACATCGACTTCTATTATAGTAGCTAACAACATAGACATATCGACTCTTATTATAGTAGCTAACAACATAGACACATCGACTTTTATTATAGTAGCTAACAACATAGACATCATCATCTTGTTATAGTAGCTAACAACATAGACACATCGACTCTTGTTATAGTAGCTAGCAACACAGACACATCGACTCTTATTATAGTAGCTAGCAACATAGACACATCGACTCTTATTATAGTAGCTAACAACATAGACACATCGACTCTTATTATAGTAGCTAACAACATAGACACATCGACTCTTATTATAGTAGCTAACAACATAGACACATCGACTCTTGTTATAGTAGCTAACAACATAGACACATCGACTCTTGTTATAGTAGCTAGCAACACAGACACATCGACTCTTATTATAGTAGCTAGCAACATAGACACATCGACTCTTATTATAGTAGCTAACAACATAGACACATCGACTCTTGTTATAGTAGCTAACAACACAGACACATCGACTCTTGTTATAGTAGCTAGCAACATAGACACATCGACTCTTATTATAGTAGCTAGCAACATCGACACATCGACTCTTATTATAGTAGCTAACAACATAGACACATCGACTCTTATTTATAGCTAACAACATAGACACATCGACCTTATTATAGTAGCTAACAACATAGACCATCGACTCTTGTTATAGTAGCTACAACATAGACACATCGACTTTTATTATAGTAGCTAACAACATCGACACATCGACTCTTATTATAGTCTAACAATAGACACATCGACTCTTATTATAGTACTGCAACATCGACACATCGACTCTTGTTATGTAGCTAACAACATCTACACATCGACTCTTTATAGTAGCTAGCAACATCTACACATCGACTCTTATTATAGTAGCTAGCAACATCGACACATCGACTCTTGTTATAGTAGCTAGCAACATCTACACATCGACTCTTATTATAGTAGCTAACAACATAGACACATCGACTCTTATTATAGTAGCTAGCAACATCGACACATCGACTCTTATTACAGTAGCTAGCAACATCTACAATCGACTTATTATAGTAGCTAACAACATAGACACATCGACTCTTGTTATAGTAGCTAACAACATCGACACATCGACTCTTGTTATAGTAGCTAGCAACACAGACACATCGACTCTTGATTAGTAAGCTGCAACATAGACATCATCGACTCTTGTTATAGTAGCTAGCAACATAGACACATCGACTCTTATTATAGTAGCTAACAACATAGACACATCGACTTTTATTATAGTAGCTAGCAACATCTACACATCGACTCTTGTTATAGTAGCTAACAACATCTACACATCGACTCTTATTATAGTAGCTAGCAACATCGACAAATCGACTCTTATTATAGTAGCTAGCAACATCGCCCATCGACTCTTGTTATGTAGCTAGCAACATCGACACATCGACTCTTGTTATAGTAGCTAGCAACATAGATACATCGACTCTTGTTATGGTAGCTAGCAACATGTTGGTAGAAGGACAAGTTTCTATGTTGGTAGACAAATCTCTATGTTGGTAGACAAGTCTCTATGTTGGTAGAAGGACAAGTCTCTATGTTGGTAGAAGGACAAGTTTCTATGTTGGTAGAAGGACAAGTCTCTATGTTGGTAGAAGGACAAGTCTCTATGTTGGTGAAGGACAGTCTCTATGTTGTTAGACAACATCTACTTGTGTTTGTTGAGGCTCTACTCCATCACTCACTAAATAATCAACTTAACTCTCTTGTTCCCATCATCTTTCTCAATCACTGATTAAATCCGTCGATGAATGACTGTTCACCTGCCCTTCTTGGACCTTCCTCTTGGACCTTCCTCTTGACCTTCCTCTTGGACCTTCCTCTTGACCTCCTCTTGGACCTCCCTCTTGGACCTCCTCTTGGACCTCCTTGCCTTGACCTCCTCTTGGACCTCACTCTTGAACCTTCTCTTGACCTCCCTCTTGACCTCACTCTTGACCTCCTCTTGGACCTCACTCTTGACCTCCTCTTGACCTCACTCTTGGACCTCACTCTTGACCTCCCTCTTGGACCTTGCTCTTAACCTCCTCTTGGACCTCACTCTTGGACCTCCCTCTTGGACGTCCTCTTGACCTCACTCTGAACCTCACTCTTGACCTCCTCTTGACCTCACTCTGACCTCACTCTTGGACTCCTCTGACGTCCCTCTTGACCTCCTCTTGGACCTCACTCTTGAACCTTCCTCTTGGACCTCCCTCTTGGACCTCACTCTTGAACCTTCCTCTTGAACCTCCTCTTGGACTCCCCTTTTGGGACCTCACTCTTGAACCTCCATCTTGGACCTCACTCTTGAACCTCCCTCTTGGACCTCACTCTTGAACCTTCCTCTTGGACCTCCCTCTTGGACCTCACTCTTGAACCTCCTCTTGGACCTCCTCTTGACCTCACTCTTGAACCTCCTCTTGACCTTGCTCTGACCTCCTCTGGACCTCCCTCTTGGACCTCACTTGAACCTCACTCTTGAACCTCACTCTTGGACTTCCTTGACCTCACTCTGAACCTCCTCTTGACCTCACTCTGACCTCCTCTGGACCTCACTCTTGGACCTTGCTCTTGGACCTCCCTCTGGACCTCCTCTTGGACCTTGCTCTTGGACCTTTGCCCTCTTGGACCTCCTCTTGACCTCCCTCTTGGACCTCCTTCTGACCTCCCTTGACCTCACTTGGACCTTGCTCTTGGACCTCCTTTTGGGACCTCACTCTTGGACCCCCCTCTTGACCTCACTCTTGACCTCCCTCTTGACCTCACTCTTGGACCTTGCTCTTGGACCTCCCTCTTGACCTCCTCTTGGGACCTTGCTCTTGGACCTCCTCTTGACCTCACTTTTGGGACCTCACTCTTGACCTCCTCTTGTGGTCAGAATAACATCAAGTAAAACTGGATTAGATTGGTAATATTTCCTGTCTATTTTAAAATAACACTTACACGAGCAAGGGTGTCTTCATCTTCTTCTTCACGTTCGTTCTTTACAACCAATTTTAATCACTCTTTGTGATATGTTTGATCTTTGCCAAGAACGTGTATACGTTGCACATTGGTTTGGTAGGCCCTAAACACGTAGACTTGTACACATTTAGGAAAATGCATTCGATTTCAGCCAAACCTCGTTAGTCGTCTTACGACATGTGTGACAGGTAACAGTGGTTCTATTGTTTACACCCCAAATTTGGACCCCGGTAACCACTCGAGCGAACGAGGGTGACATTCTAGAACATTGTTCCAACATTTGTTCTAATAGAACTTAATCAGAACTTCAAGGGAAGTCATCTAGCGTTAGGATCAGTTTAAGGATTACAGAAGATATTGGGATTATGTGAGAAACCAATCGGGAAATTAAAGCAGAACAATTGCAGAAATTGAAGATCTACTCAACAATCCAGCATACAATCAAGAAAGGAAATGAAGAACAATTGAGAAATGATTGATTGATTGATTGATAAGACCGTCATGATTGCGCTCAGGAATAGCAATGTGTGTTCCCAACTCTTTCTTAAACAGAAAGATATCAGTGAAATACATGAACTCCATAACACAAGCGATGGTCCCCGATTCAATTTTTAAAATTGTAAAAGTTTTTGTAGAAGTTTTATTTTAATTATTTTATTATTCTTCTTTTGTGTTCGCCCGCTTTGAATTTAGACTTAGTCAGGGCGCCTGATATTGCGCTTCTGGCTGATTTTTGCGTGAAGGCATGCATTATTTTATTAAATTTTACTCAGCTAATGACCTATCAGTGTGCTATTATTGATTGTAAATTACTAAGTATTCTTCCATAGGACTAGAAACTAGATCTCACCTACATTGATATATATTGTAAACTACTAAATGGTCTTCCATAGGACTAGAAACTAGATCTCACCTACATTGATATATATTGTAAACTACTAAATGTTCTTCCATAGGACTAGAAACTAGATCTCACGTACATTGATATATATTGTAAACTACTAAATGTTCTTCCATAGGACTAGAAACTAGATCTCACGTACATTGATATATATTATAAACTAATCGGTGTTCTTTTAAATGCTCAACTGGTACCTGTTATTGGTTACTAAACTGACGTCATTGCACTCGGGCAGACCCATAGGTGCTCAGTCTCCCCCAACAGAAATCAAAGAGTATGCATACTGATGGTTCCTGTGGCTCGCTGATTAAACACACCTCTCACTCTGCCCTCAGGCATCCAGTTCGACTTGAACAACGGGTAACTCTAAACTGCCTAAATCGTTTGATCGATTCAACATCGATTTTAGTGTCCTCATCCAACAGACAGTCGCGAAGAGACCGAAGAATATCCTCCTTATCCATCTTTAACTCCCCAACATTCGATGCTGTTGTTGCAAGCCTGCCCGCTCTCTCATTACCATAAACACCCGCATGCCCAGGACAGTATATCCACATAAGCCGCTGGAGGTTAGAAACTTATAGACGACATCCACTCATACCGAAACCTGCCCTTCTGGATCTTGTGAAGCATCGACTGAGAGTCAGATATAACAACTGCCCCAGTAAATAAAGTCCCAGAGATCCAATGGAGGGCAGCAGTAACGGCCTCAACCTCCATCCTCATACTAGAAGTAGTTGTCCTGTATGCCGCACTTCGCTCTGCAGCAACCCTACCATGCGCATTAGCCAAGAAACCTTGTCTTGGCTAACCGGTACCTGCATTTTATATAAACGTCTCCCATAAGACTAGGAACTAGATCACAACTACATTGATATCAGAGATCTCTAGAAGAATACCCTGATCGCACTCTGCAGGGATCGAACCGAGTAGCTTTGCAGCAAGAGACGAGCAACATGTCCCTACGCCACAGACATTTTCCTAACACCCCTTCCCTCCCTTCCCCAAATATAAAATGGACAGTTGTCTCAGTCTGATGTCAGTTTAAACTAGGTATAGACATTGTCAGTTAGTTAAGAGAAATGGTACGACTGTACATCCCTTGGGGGAACCATACGCAATTTCTGTCACAATAGAAGAGCTAAAGTCACACACTAGTTCAGTATATAATAGCACATGGTAGACATGGACAGGTTAGCTGGGTGGTAGGGACATATTGGCTGGTTGGTAGGGACAGAAAGGTTGGCTGGGTGGTAGGGACAGATTGGCTGGACGGTAGGGACAGAGATTGACTGGGCGGTAGGGACAGATTGACTGGGCGGTAGGGACAGATTGACTGGGCGGTAGGGACATATTGACTGGACGGTGGGGACAGATATTGACTGGACGGTGGGGACAGATATTGACTGGGCGGTAGGGACAGATTGACTGGGTGGTAGGGACAGATTGACTGGGCGGTAGGGACAGATATTGACTACTGGGCGGTAGGGACAGAGATTGACTGGGCGGTAGGGACAGATTGACTGGGCGGTAGGGACATATTGACTGGACGGTGGACAGTATGACTGGGCGGTGGGACAGATTGACTGGACGGTATGGACAGATTGGCTGGACGGTAGGGACAGATTGGCTGGGTGGTAAGGACAGATTGACTGGACGGTAGGGACAGATTGACTGGGTGGTAAGGACAGATTGACTGGACGGTAGGGACAGATTGGCTGGACGGCAGGGACAGATTGGCTGGTTGGTAAGGACAGATTGACTGGACGGTAGGGACAGATTGACTGGGTGGTAAGGACAGATTGACTGGACGGTAGGGACAGATTGGCTGGGTGGTAGGGACAGATTGGCTGGGTGGTAGGGACAGATTGGCTGGGTGGTAGGGACAGATTGGTTGGGTGTAAGGGACAGATTGGCTGGACAGTAGGGACAGATTGGCTGGACGGTAGGGACAGATTGACTGAGCGGTAGGGACAGATTGACTGGGTGGTAGGGACAGATTGACTGGGTGGTAGGTACAAATTGACTGGGCGGTAGGGACAGATTGACTGGGTGGTAGGGACAGATTGACTGGGCGGTAGGGACAGATTGACTGGGCGGTATGGACAGATTGACTGGGCGGTATGGACAGATTGGCTGATCAATGCAAGACTGACTTCTAAATAAAAATAATCTCAAGGCGAAGGATTGACTTCATTGCATCAGGTTCCCCCATAAGTCTCCGCCCCTGTCGGCAGAAATGGCAAGTCCACCAGTATGTATTGCTAGAATGTAGTATGTCCATGATGTCTGGTTGGAATGTAGTATGTCCATGATGTCTGGTTAGATTGTAGTATACCATCATGTCTGGTTAGATTGTAGTATGTCCATGATGTCTGGTTAGATTGTAGTATGTCCATGATGTCTGGTTAGATTGTAGTATACCATCATGTCTGGTTAGATTGTAGTATGTCCATGATGTCTGGTTAGATTGTAGTATGTCCATGATGTCTGGTTAGATTGTAGTATGTCCATGATGTCTAGTTAGATTGTAGTATGTCCATGATGTCTGGTTGGAATGTAGTATGTCCATGATGTCTGGTTAGATTGTAGTATGTCCATGATGTCTGGTTAGATTGTAGTATGTCCATGATGTCTGGTTAGAATGTAGTTTGTTTTAAATATATACAAATCATACATGACCATGCTACGTATGATCTTTATTTTTCTCACTGATGTCACCACTGATGTCCTCATGTCCTCACTAATGTCCTCACTCGTGTCTTCACTCGTGTCATCACTCATATCCTCACTCATGTCCTCACTCGTGTCCTCACTCATGTCCTCACTCGTGTCCTCACTCATGTCCTCACTCGTGTCATCACTCATGTCCTCACTCGTGTCCTCACTCGTGTCATCACTCATGTCCTCACTCGTGTCATCACTCATGTCCTCACTAATGTCCTCACTCGTGTCCTCACTCGTGTCATCACTCATGTCCTCACTAATGTCCTCACTCGTGTCATCACTCATGTCCTCACTCATGTCCTCACTCGTGTCATCACTCATGTCCTCACTCATGTCCTCACTCATGTCCTCACTCGTGTCCTCACTCATGTCCTCACTCATGTCCTCACTCATGTCCTCACTCGTGTCATCACTCGTGTCATCACTCATGTCCTGACTCGTGTCATCACTCATGTCCTGACCCATATCTTCACTAATGTCTTCACTCATATCTTCACTAATATCTTCACTAATGTCTTCACTAATATCTTCACTAATATCTTCACTAATATCTTCACTAATATCTTCACTAATATCTTCACTAATATCTTCACTAATGTCCTCACTAATATCTTCACTAATGTCTTCACTAATGTCTTCACTAATGTCTTCACTAATATCTTCACTAATGTCTTCACTAATATCTTCACTAATGTCTTCACTAATGTCTTCACTAATGTCTTCACTAATATCTTCACTAATATCTTCACTAATATCTTCACTAATATCTTCACTAATATCTTCACTAATATCTTCACTAATGTCCTCACTAATATCTTCACTAATGTCTTCACTAATGTCTTCACTAATGTCTTCACTAATATCTTCACTAATGTCTTCACTAATATCTTCACTAATGTCTTCACTAATGTCTTCACTAATATCTTCACTAATGTCTTCACTAATATCTTCACTAATATCTTCACTAATATCTTCACTAATATCTTCACTAATATCTTCACTAATGTCTTCACTAATGTCTTCACTAATATCTTCACTCATGTCTTCACTAATGTCTTCACTAATGTCTTCACTCATGTCTTCACTAATATCTTCACTCATGTCTTCACTAATATCTTCACTAATATCTTCACTAATATCTTCACTAATGTCTTCACTAATGTCTTCACTAATGTCTTCACTCATGTCTTCACTAATGTCTTCACTAATATCTTCACTAATGTCTTCACTCATGTCTTCACTAATGTCTTCACTAATATCTTCACTAATGTCTTCACTAATATCTTCACTAATGTCTTCACTAATGTCTTCACTAATATCTTCACTAATATCTTCACTAATGTCCTGACTAATATCTTCACTAATGTCTTCACTAATATCTTCACTAATGTCTTCACTAATATCTTCACTCATGTCTTCACTAATATCTTCACTAATGTCTTCACTAATGTCTTCACTAATGTCTTCACTAATATCTTCACTAATGTCTTCACTAATGTCTTCACTAATGTCTTCACTAATATCTTCACTAATATCTTCACTAATATCTTCACTAATGTCTTCACTAATGTCTTCACTAATATCTTCACTAATATCTTCACTAATGTCTTCACTAATGTCTTCACTAATATCTTCACTAATATCTTCACTAATGTCTTCACTAATATCTTCACTAATGTCTTCACTAATATCTTCACTAATGTCTTCACTAATATCTTCACTAATGTCTTCACTAATGTCTTCACTAATATCTTCACTAATATCTTCACTAATGTCTTCACTAATGTCTTCACTAATATCTTCACTAATATCTTCACTAATGTCTTCACTAATATCTTCACTAATGTCTTCACTAATATCTTCACTAATGTCTTCACTAATATCTTCACTAATGTCTTCACTAATGTCTTCACTAATATCTTCACTAATATCTTCACTAATATCTTCACTAATGTCCTCACTAATGTCCTCACTAATGTCCTCACTAATGTCTTCACTAATGTCCTCACTAATGTCTGCTTATAATATCATATGTCTACAGGTATAGTAGTAGATTCAGCAGAAGAAGAAGTGGTAGCAACTCTGAGGAAGTTGATTAACCTCTACAACAGCAATGATGGCGGAGGTAGCAATATTATCATCAGTCCTTCCTGGAGCATAGCAGATACTAGAAACAACTGTGAGCTGATCAAAGCTAGTAAGTTCATCACATGTTAAATATAGACCATACCTAAGCTACTGTGACAGACCATACCTAGACTACTGTGACAGTCCATACCTAGCCTAATGTGACATACCATACCTAGCCTAATGTGACAGTCCATACCTAAGCTACTGTGACAGTCCATACCTAGCCTAATGTGACATACCATACCTAGCCTAATGTGACAGTCCATACCTAAGCTACTGTGACAGTCCAGACATCCCTAGCCTACTGTGACAGACAGTCATACCTAGCCTACTGTGACAGTCCAGACATCCCTAGCCTACTGTGACAGACAGTCATACCTAGCCTACTGTGACAGTCCAGACATACCTAGCCTACTGTGACAGACATATTAGTCATTCCCCCTCTCTGTCGCTTGGTGAGAACATTGATGAAGAACATGGTATCTGTAGTACGAGAGAAGTCAGACCAACGCGATCGTACCAACAGGACATTTGAAAAAAAACACAATGAACATGACGTTGGAGGAGGTGAGAGAACGTGCTATAGATAAAGGGTTTTAAAGCCGAAGGATTGACTTCATTGCACCAGGTTTTACCCCATATGGCTCGATCCTTCTCCGCAGAAATGGCACGCCACTTGCCGAGAGTATTGCACAAGCACGAACTCCGTAGCTCCGGCAACAATCCTAGGGGTCTCTGGAAAAACTGCACTCGTGAACAGAAGGCCGCGGTCCGGATTTGAACCTACGACCTTCGACTCGCAAGGCAAAGGGCTTAACCACTCAGCCACAGAGACCCCATTTGCTATAGATGGTGAGTGTTTCAGACGAGCTGTGATCAGAACAACATTCTGCAATGGATATGCTATGCCCGCGTGCCCAGCGTGTTCGTAGCGCATTGGACTACGGGTAACTAGTCCTCTGTAAGTGCGGTTTCAACTCCGCGGACTGGCAGAAAAGCTACAGGTTCCCCAGATTTACGGTGTTCGTGGCACGAGCCGAAGGGTTACGATGTCCATGACATCGAGCTGAAGAGCTTTCAGCTCAAGTGCTTCTGGATCGGGATAAAAAAAAATGGACATGCTAGAAAATGATATTTTGTGTTAGGATAAATCTACTTTCCTAGGAAAGATTTTGTGTTAGGATAAATCTACTATCCTTAATGAAGATTTTGTGTATGATAAATCTACTATCCTTGGGAAGATTTTGTGTCAGGATAAATCTACTTTCCTAGGGAAGATTTTGTGTTAAGATAAATCTACTTTCCTAGGGAAGATGTCACAATAAGATATAATGTTATGTCACCGGATAGTCTATCTAAGGATATATTTACTGTTCTATGATAGACTGTCTGAAGGTAGATTTACTTTGATAGAGTACACTGTATGATAATAGATATATTGTTCGATTTACAATCTAACATAAAAACCAGAAAACTGGAGACATGTCCTCTGCTTAAGATAATTAGACCGACTTGTGACATTGAGTAATTAATGAGGTCATTCAAGTTATCTAGTGTCTGTCCGTGTCGCTATCATGATTGTTAGCAGTGGCGGCTCATGATCCTTTGTGTTGGTGGGGCCAGACACAAATTTTCAGAAAACTCATGGTTTTAGCTAAGATTTTTTTTTTCATTTATTAAATAATAAATACACGTTACACGTTATTTTTGGTGGGGCTCGGCCCCACTGGCCCTTAATGACGAGCCGCCACTGATTGTTGGCATCGTTTCGCCCGAGTGGTTACCGGGGCCCAAATTTGGGGTGTAAAGAATAGAACCACTGTTACCTGCCACGCATGTCGTAAGAGGCGAGTAAGGAGGTTTGGCTGAAATCGGATGCATGTGTCCTAAACGTGTAGACCAAACCAATGTGCAACGTATACACGTTCTTGGCAAAGATCAAACATATCACAAAGAGTGATTAAAATTGGTCGTAAAGAACGAACGCAAAGAAGAAGAAGAAGCATTGTTTAAGTCTCACATAATCCACATACAATACACATACAATCCACATACAATCCACATACAATCCACATACACTCCACATACAATCCACATACAATCCACATACAAATTCCATAAAATACAATCCACATACAATCTCCACAGACAATCCACATACAATCCACATACAATCCACATACAATCCACATACAATCCACATCAATCCAATAACACTCACATACAATCCACATACAATCACACAACAATCCACAGACAATCCACATAAATCCACATACAATCACAGACAATCTCATAGCAATCTTACCTACATCCACAGACAATCCTACAACATTATCAATCCTACATCAATCCTCATCACATACATTCTCCAACAATTAATCATAAAAATCACGTTTACACATCATACAGCCCAACTACATCCACGCCGTACATCCATCAAGTTCCACATACAATCTTATACCACATCATGACAATTTTAGTACAATCACTACATCTGATACTGACATGTCATTTTATTCATTTAGCTGTAGGTGCATTACACGTCTGATACGCATTCCTTTGATGAGCATCTACTAGGTCCTACATACATATCAATGTCAGTTGTATGTCTGATGTGTGACATCTATAGTCTTTCATCACAATTCATTGAGTAGATCTACGCTTATGACATCAGTTTATTTCAGTACATCTAACGCTTGATCGGCATGGTCAATGATTTTTAGTAATCTACTACGTCTTGATACGGAGTGGTCAGTTTAGTTTATAACATTCTACGTCTTTGATCTGACGGTCAGTTTTATGTTTGTAGTGCATCTACGTCTTGATCCGACGTGGTAAGTTTGTATGTAGCATCTACTCGTTTTGATACGACAGTGGCGGTTTTGATGTATGTGCATCTACTAGCTTTGATACGCAGTGGTCAGGTTTGTATGTTTGTATGTAGCATCTCTACGTCTTTGATACTGACAGTGGTCAGTTTGTATGTTTGTATGTAGCATCTACAGTCTTGATACCGCAGTGGTCAGTTGTAGTTTGTATGTAGCATCTACTACGTCTTGATACCAAGTGGTCAGTTTGTATGTTTGTATGTAGTACATTTGCTACGTCTTTGATACCGGCAGTGGTCAGTTTGTATGTTTGTATGTAGCATCTACTACGTCTTGATACAGTGTCTTTGTATTGTATGTAGCATCTACAGTCTTTGATTTTCCCACAGTGGTCAGTTTGTATGTTTGTATTTGTATGTACATTTGCTAGTCTTTGATACGACAGTGGTCAGTTTATGTTTGTATGTAACATCTTGCTTTGATACCGGCAGTGTCATTTGTATGTTTGTATGTAACATCTACTACGTCTTTGATACCGGCAGTGGTCAGTTTGTATGTAGCATCTACTAGTCTTTGATACCGACAGTGGTCAGTTGTATGTTTGTATGTTTGTATGTAATCTATTCTTGCACTGTCTTTGTATGTAGCATCTACTACGTCTTTGATACCGAATGGTCAGTTTGTGTTTGTTCATTTTTTGTATGTATTTGTATGTTTGTATGTAACATCTACTACGTCTTTGATACCGGCAGTGGTCAGTTTGTATGTTTGTATATAACATCTACTACGTCTTTGATACGCAGGGTCAGTTGTATGTTAATGTTGTTAGCATCTACTACGTCTTTGATACCGACAGTGGTAGTTTGTATGTGCTTATGTTTGTATGTATGATTTTGTATGTTTGTATGTACATCTACTATGTCTTTGATACCGGAGTGGTCATTGATGTTTGTATGTTTGTATGTAGCATCTACTACGTCTTTGATACCGACAGTGGTCAGTTTGTATGTTTGTATGTACATCTCTACGTCTTTGATACACGGCAGTGGTATAAGATATGGTAGTTTGTATGTTTGTATGTTTGTATATTTATGTTGATGTCTTTATACCCCGTGCCAGGTGTTGTATGCGCTTTGACTAGGTTGTACTAGCCTTGTATGTTTGGTTATGATGAGAAATTGCTACAGTTTGATACCGGTGTTGTACGTACTGAGTTGTTTATGTTTGATGCAAATGCTTCTTACGGCTTTGGATGGAAAATGTACATTTCTAAGTCTTTGATACAGACAGTATACAGCTTGTATGTTTTAATGTTTGTATGTTTGTATGTTTGTATATTTGTTATGTTTGTATTTTATGAAAATTTAATAAGTCTTTGATAGGATTCCTTCCACTGATATCTGAATCTCTCTCCCTATCCTCCTCTCTCTCTCTCTCCCTTTCCTCTCCCTATCTCTTCTCTCTCCTCCTCTTTCACAGAGACTGTCTGACGACATATAAATTAACCTTGTTACTTGCTCACGGTTGTCCATCTAGCTGGTCAAGATAACCTACCCTAAGACACAACCGGCTTCAAGATGGACACGTGCAACTAAGTTACTGAACGACATTGAAATGTATAAACCGTTGTGGCGGTTGTCAATAGCAACTTGGGAAGTGCATCGTCGTGCATATTTAATTATCAAATCATGCCCCATAACTCTGTTATGTTCAGAAAATCATTACATCTTAGTTAACTTCTCCTGACGTGTCTGAATTTTCTGTATTCTCTGATTAGTGCTTTCATTAAACATCGACCCCGACATTCGAACACGCGGAAGTAAATTATGGGGTTCGAACTAATAACGGATTACAAGAAGACGATAATATACACATTTGTTATTGTAAATATTCTTCTTCTTCAGAGATCTCTGGTCATAAGCTTAATTTACTGTGGACCACAAACTGAGCGGTCAGCTTCAGGTCTGTCAGGTTTCTCCATAGCTTAGATTTCATGTCGACTGGGTGTGGCCACATGTTGCTTCTCAGCTCACCCAGGAGAGGACAGTCTTGCAGGATATTCTCCAGTGTCTGTTCCGCCTGCTGACACTGGCAGAGAGCTGTTTGACTTATTCCTAGTCTATATAAGTGTTTGTTGAGTCTGCAGTGTCTGGTGCTTAGTCGAAGTATAATGACCTGATCTGCTCTGTTTAAGTCTTTGAGGGAGTCTTTTCCATAATCATATCCAGTGTTTGTCTTCCAGTCTACTGCAGATTTTCTCTGTATGAGGGTTTTAACCTCTTGAAAAGACAGAGTTTGGTAAATTTGCTCTTTGGCACTGCCCTCCTTAGCTAAGACATCAGCACTCTCATTGCCTGTAATGCCACAGTGAGATGGAATCCACTGCAAGTGAATTTTGCCTTTTCTGAAAGCTGAACAAGTTCTCTTTTTAGGTTTTGTACTGTGCTGTCAGCGGATTTAGCCTCCAGGGCTTGTATAGCTGACAGTGAGTCTGTAAGAAATCTTGCCTGCAGGTTCATGTGCTTGCAGCTTATTCATGTGCTGTGCTGCCATCAGAAGGGCTAAGAGTTCTGCTTTGTAGTTGGAACATATTCTTCCAGTAGGGGCCGTTAGAGACACAGTAGTAGCATCTGGATGCCTAATGTAACTCCTGCTCCACCATTCATGGTTGCCTTTGCTGATCCATCTGTGTAAATTCTTATCCAACTGTCTTCTGGAAAGTATTGAGTTATTTGTATGTGTCGATTCCTCCCGACCAATAATGGCTGACACATTCCGTTTCTGAGGACATCTTATTTTTTCGTTTGATCTTTAAACAGTTGCAGTCCCCTGCTGACGAGGTCTGTCTTGCCGGGTTTGTTTAGAGTGTAAATATTATTAAACCAATCTATTCCTTTTTCATTTTCTCTGCAACGGAACGACTAAGCAGACATTTGCGGGGACGTCTTGTACGTCTTGTACGTCTTGTAAAGCATCAATGCAATATCTGCATCGTTCGGGGGACTGTTTGTAGCGTGTTAGCACTGCTTGTAGCGTGTTCTGTCTGTTTGTAGTGCGCTAGAACTTTGAATGATGGCGTGTTCTGACTGTTTGTAGTGTGCTAGAACTTTGAATGATGGCGTGTTCTGTCTGTTTGTAGTGTGCTAGAACTTTGAATGATGGCGTGTTCTGTCTGTTTGTAGTGTGCTAGAACTTTGAATGATGGCGTGTTCTGACTGTTTGTAGTGTGCTAGAACTTTGAATGATGGCGTGTTCTGTCTGTTTGTAGTGTGCTAGAACTTTGAATGATGGCGTGTTCTGACTGTTTGTAGTGTGCTAGAACTTTGAATGATGGCGTGTTCTGTCTGTTTGTAGTGTGCTAGAACTTTGAATGATGGCGTGTTCTGACTGTTTGTAGTGTGCTAGAACTTTGAATGATGGCGTGTTCTGTCTGTTTGTAGTGTGCTAGAACTTTGAATGATGGCGTGTTCTGACTGTTTGTAGTGTGCTAGAACTTTGAATGATGCTTTTGACGTTTGCATGATTGCTGAACGTTACAGCGTGCTCTGATGCTGCCATCTTGCAAAGATTCCTGACTGAGATACACTGGCATGTCTCCTCTACTGTTCTCAAATGTCCACTCTGCAGCAAAATTCAACTCCGCAGCAAAATGTCTGTCTGAGTCAAAGACTATGCAACTCGCAGCGTAAATTTCATTACTAGTGTGCTAAAAACTAAAGCAAAGCTATCTGACTGTTAGTCTAAGATATCAACTTTAAATATCAAGTCTCTGCAGCTATATCGCAAATTGTCATACAGTTATCTGTCTCTTGCTAGCAAATGTCACAGCTTAAATATCATCTACAGTTATCTAGTTCAGCAAAACTATCAACAGCGAAATGTCACATTGCAATGTCAACGCAAATCTTCGACTGTGAAATGTCATCAGAAATTAATGAGAATATAACGCTAAATATCAACTGCAAATGTCAACAGCAATGTCATCGCAAATATCAACTGCAAAATGTCACAGCAAATGAACTCGTAATGTCATGTACCAAAATGTCACAGCCAAATGTCAACTCCGCAGCAAAATGTCAAGCAAAATGTCACCGCAGCAAAATGTCAACTCATGTCCTGTCTGAGTCAAATGTGATTTCCTATTGCTCTTTCCGCAACGGCTAACATTTTTTCCTTCATTTTATCTAAGTAGTGCTTCAACTCACCCAACCTGGGAAGAAGCAGTCTGTTTAGTCTGTCAGTCTCCAAGTCGAACTAGTCTCCAAGTCTTCTAGTCTACCCAAGTTCTAGTCTTTCTAAGACTATCTAGTCTTTCTAAATCTATCTAGTCTCCCCAAGTCTATCTGGTCTCCCCAAATCTATCTAGTGTCTCTAAGTCTATCTAGTGTCTCTGCAAGTCTATCTAGTCTCTCCAAGTCTATCTAGTCTCTCCAAGTCTATCTAGTCTACCCAAGTCTATCTAGTCTATCCTAGTCTATATAGACCATAGATTCCCAAACGTTTTCGGCTCACTGTCCACTTTGCACAACATAAACTTTGTAACGCCCCCTCCACATTATAACAGTTTGCCAACGCCCCTTCCACATATATACGTGCTCTATTTTCTCTTTGACATAGAAAAATTGATATATATTTCTGTAATACATGGTCAATTTTCAAATGATTATATGCAAGAAATAGAAAATTGATGAAAAAATGGATCATGTAAGACGGGCATAAGTTGAATTAAAATGCAGAATTCAAATTTTAAATGATTATTCAATCGCAAAATCACGAAATAATTTATTTTAAAATAATTATTATTAATTTCTTCTTTAAGGAGCCACCGACCTCTAATCTCCTGAACATCCCCCAAATTCTTCTGAACCCAACTATCGCTCCTCCCCTTCCCTAGAACGCTTCAGCGCCAACTGGGGAAGGTACCGTCCACTTTGGGAAACGCTTCTTCTCTTCTCTGCGTTCGTTCTTTACGACCAATTTTAATCACTCTTTGTGATATGTTTGATCTTTGCCAAGAACGTGTATACGTTGCACATTGGTTTGGTAGGCCCTCAAACGTATGAGCTTCTACTGTTTAGGACACGTGCATCGGTTTCAGCCAAACCTCCTTAGTGCCTCTTAGGGCATGCGTGACAGGTAACAGTGGCTCTATTCTTTACACCCCAAATTTGGGCCCGGTAACCACTTGGGCGAAGGGAAACGCTGATATAGACTATCCATGTCCATCTATTCTCCCCAAGGCATGTATTGCTGGGTTAACCTTGTTAGTAGCACACGACTCTCATCGACATAGCTCTGAGAGTAACTGGAGTACTCAAGTCTTTCTACCATCGACATAGCTCTGAGAGTAACTGAAGTACTCAAGTCTTTCTACCATCGACATAGCTCTGAGAGTAACTGAAGTACTCAAGTCTTTCTACCATCGATATAGCTCTGAGAGTAACTGGAGTACTCAAGTCTTTCTACCATCGACATAGCTCTGAGAGTAACTTGAGCACTTAAGTCATCCCACCATCGACATAGCTCTGAGAGTAACTGGAGCACTTAAGTCATCCCACCATCGACATAGCTCTGAGAGTAACTGGAGTACTCAAGTCTTTCTACCATCGACATAGCTCTGAGAGTAACTGGAGTACTCAAGTCATCCCACCATCGACAGAGCTCGAGGTAACTGGAGTACTTGTCTCCTACCATCGACATAGCTCTGAGAGTAACTGGAGTAAAGTCATCCCACCATCGACATAGCTCTGAGAGTAACTGGAGTAAAGTCATCCCACCATCGACATAGCTCTGAGAGTAACTGGAGTACTTGTCTCCCTACCATCGATATAGCTCTGAGAGTAACTAGAGTACTCAAGTCATCCCACCATCGACATAGCTCTGAGAGTAACTAGAGTACTTAAGTCATCCCACCATCGATATAGCTCTGAGAGTAACTGGAGTACTTAAGTCATCCCACCATCGACATAGTTCTGAGAGTAACTAGAGTACTCAAGTCATCCCACCATCGACATAGCTCTGAGAGTAACTAGAGTACTTAAGTCATCCCACCATCGACATAGCTCTGAGAGTAACTGGAGCACTTAAGTCATCCCACCATCGACATAGCTCTGAGAGTAACTAGAGTACTTAAGTCATCCCACCATCGACATAGCTCTGAGAGTAACTGGAGCACTTAAGTCATCCCACCATCGACATAGCTCTGAGAGTAACTAGAGTACTTAAGTCATCCCACCATCGACATAGCTCTGAGAGTAACTAGAGTACTTAAGTCATCCCACCATCGATATAGCTCTGAGAGTAACTGGAGTACTCAAGTCATCCCACCATCGACATAGCTCTGAGAGTAACTAGAGTACTTAAGTCATCCCACCATCGACATAGCTCTGAGAGTAACTGGAGTACTTAAGTCATCCCACCATCGACATAGCTCTGAGAGTAACTGGGTGCTTAAGTCATCCCACCATCGACATAGCTCTGAGAGTAACTGGAGTACTTAAGTCATCCCACCATCGACATAGTTCTGAGAGTAACTAGAGTACTCAAGTCATCCCACCATCGATATAGCTCTGAGAGTAACTGGAGTCTCAGAGTCATCCCACCATCGACATAGCTCTGAGAGTAACTAGAGTACTTAAGTCATCCCACCATCGACATAGCTCTGAGAGTAACTGGAGTACTTAAGTCATCCCACCATCGACATAGCTCTGAGAGTAACTGGAGTACTTAAGTCATCCCACCATCGACATAGCTCTGAGAGTAACTGGAGCACTTAAGTCATCCCACCATCGACATAGCTCTGAGAGTAACTGGAGTACTTAAGTCATCCCACCATCGACATAGCTCTGAGAGTAACTGGAGCACTTAAGTCATCCCACCATCGACATAGCTCGAGAGTAACTGGGTACTTAAGTCATCCCACCATCGACATAGCTCTGAGAGTAACTGGAGCACTTAAGTCATCCCACCATCGACATAGCTCTGAGAGTAACTGGAGCACTCAAGTCTTCCCACCATCGACATAGCTCTGAGAGTAACTGGAGTACTTAAGTCATCCCACCATCGACATAGCTCTGAGAGTAACTGGAGTACTTAAGTCATCCCACCATCGACATAGCTCTGAGAGTAACTGGAGCACTTAGTCATCCACCATCGACATAGCTCTGAGAGTAACTGGAGTACTTAAGTCATCCCACCATCGACATAGCTCTGAGAGTAACTGGAGTACTTAAGTCATCCCACCATCGACATAGCTCTGAGAGTAACTGGAGCACTTAAGTCATCCCACCATCGACACGGCTCTGAGAGTAACTGAAGCACTTAAGTCATCCCACCATCGACAGAGCTCTGAGAGTAACTGGAGCACTTAAGTCATCCCACCATCGACATAGCTCTGAGAGTAACTGGAGCACTTAAGTCATCCCACCATCGACACGGCACAAGCAAATTAGAAGCAGGCATAAACATAAGATGGAATCAACAATTCTCGGCATTATCAAAACAGACAAATTCGAATTTTCTGAATTGCCTTGTCAATTCTCATGGATCAAGTAATCGTCCGCTGACGATGCTGTACAACGTGACGCAAATCGTTACAGAAAAACAAAGAATGGTTTACACAGGATATATTCTACAGTAACGAAGGGAAACACAAAAGAAATAGTTGTACCTAATCCATTTTTATCTAGATATTCCCTTCTTCAGCATAGATTCCCAAACTTTTTCGGCCCACGCCCACTTTGCGCAACATACACTTTGTAACGCCCTCCACATTATAAGTTTGCCAACCCCTGACCCCTCACATATATTCATGCTCTATTTTCTCTTTGACATAGAAAATTGATATATATTTCTGTCATACATGCTCAATTTTCAAATGATTAAATGCATTAAATAGAAAATTGATGAAAAAATTGATTGTGTAAAACTGGCATAAGATTTAAATGCAGAATTCAAATTTTTAAATGATTATTCCATCGCAAAATCCCGAAAATAATTTATTTAAAAATATTTATAATTAATTTCTTCTTTAAGGAGACACTGACCCTAATCGCATGAACACCCCCAAATTCTTTTGAACCCACTCCCCACCTCCCACCTTCCTAGAACGCTTTAGCGCTCATTGGGGGCAGTACCGCCCACTTTGGAAACGCTGATCTACACAAACAACGAACGAAAGTAGAAAACTAGTCACAACAGAGATGAAGTGTTACTGCAGAGTACTGAGAGTATCAAGAAGAGAACTAGTCACAACAGAGATGAAGTGTTACTGCAGAATGCTGAGAGTATCAAGAAGAGAACTAGTCACGACAGAGATGAAGTGTTACTGCAGAGTACTGAGAGTATCAAGAAGAGAACTAGTCACGACAGAGATGAAGTGTTACTGCAGAGTACTGAGAGTATCAAGAAGAGAACTAGTCACGACAGAGATGAAGTGTTACTGCAGAGTACTGAGAGTATCAAGAAGAGAACTAGTCACGACAGAGATGAAGTGTTACTGCAGAGTACTGAGAGTATCAAGAAGAGAACTAGTCACGACAGAGATGAAGTGTTACTGCAGAGTACTGAGAGTATCAAGAAGAGAACTAGTCACGACAGAGATGAAGTGTTACTGCAGAGTACTGAGAGTATCAAGAAGAGAACTAGTCACGACAGAGATGAAGTGTTACTGCAGAGTACTGAGAGTATCAAGAAGAGAACTAGTCACGACAGAGATGAAGTGTTACTGCAGAGTACTGAGAGTATCAAGAAGAGAACTAGTCACAACAGAGATGAAGTGTTACTGCAGAGTACTGAGAGTATCAAGACGAGAACTAGTCACGACAGAGATGAAGTGTTACTGCAGAGGCTGAGAGTATCGAAGAGAACTAGTCGACAGAGATGAAGTGTTACTGCAGAGGCTGAGAGTATCAAGAGAGAACTAGTCACGACAGAGATGAAGTGTTACTGCAGAGTACTGAGAGTATCAAGAAGAGAACTAGTCACAACAGAGATGAAGTGTTACTGCAGAGTACTGAGAGTATCAAGAAGAGAACTAGTCACGACAGAGATGAAGTGTTACTGCAGAGTACTGAGAGTATCAAGAAGAGAACTAGTCACGACAGAGATGAAGTGTTACTGCAGAGTACTGAGAGTATCAAGAAGAGAACTAGTCACAACAGAGATGAAGTGTTACTGCAGAGTACTGAGAGTATCAAGAAGAGAACTAGTCACAACAGAGATGAAGTGTTACTGCAGAGTGCTGAGAGTATCAAGAAGAGAACTAGTCACGACAGAGATGAAGTGTTACTGCAGAGTACTGAGAGTATCAAGAAGAGAACTAGTCACGACAGAGATGAAGTGTTACTGCAGAGAGCTGAGAGTATCAAGAAGAGAACTAGTCACAACAGAGATGAAGTGTTACTGCAGAGTACTGAGAGTATCAAGAAGAGAACTAGTCACAACAGAGATGAAGTGTTACTGCAGAGTACTGAGAGTATCAAGAAGAGAACTAGTCACGACAGAGATGAAGTGTTACTGCAGAGTACTGAGAGTATCAAGAAGAGAACTAGTCACGACAGAGATGAAGTGTTACTGCAGAGTACTGAGAGTATCAAGAAGAGAACTAGTCACAACAGAGATGAAGTGTTACTGCAGAGTACTGAGAGTATCAAGAAGAGACTAGTCACAACAGAGATGAAGTGTTAGCTGCAGGTACTGAGAGTATCAAGAAGAGAACTAGTCACAACAGAGATGAAGTGTTACTGCAGAGTACTGAGAGTATCAAGAAGAGAACTAGTCACGACAGAGATGAAGTGTTACTGCAGAGTACTGAGAGTATCAAGAAGAGAGCTAGTCACAACAGAGATGAAGTGTTACTGCAGAGTACTGAGAGTATCAAGAAGAGAACTAGTCACGACAGAGATGAAGTGTTACTGCAGAGTACTGAGAGTATCAAGAAGAGAGCTAGTCACAACAGAGATGAAGTGTTACTGCAGAGTACTGAGGTATCAAAAGAGAACTAGTCACGACAGAGATGAAGTGTTGCTGCAGGTACTGAGAGTATCAAGAGAGAACTGTCACGACAGAGTGAAGTGTTACTGCAGAGAGCTGAGAGTATCAAGAGAGAACTAGTCACGACAGAGATGAAGTGTTACTGCAGAGTACTGAGAGTATCAAGAAGAGAACTAGTCACGACAGAGATGAAGTGTTACTGCAGAGTACTGAGAGTATCAAGAAGAGACTAGTCACAACAGAGATGAAGTGTTACTGCAGAGGCTGAGAGTATCAAGAAGAGAACTAGTCACAACAGAGATGAAGTGTTACTGCAGAGAGCTGAGAGTATCAAGAAGAGAACTAGTCACAACAGAGATGAAGTGTTACTGCAGAGTACTAGAGTATCAAGAGAGAACTAGTCACGACAGAGATGAAGTGTTACTGCAGAGTACTGAGAGTATCAAGAAGAGAACTAGTCACGACAGAGATGAAGTGTTACTGCAGAGTACTGAGAGTATCAAGAAGAGAACTAGTCACGACAGAGATGAAGTGTTACTGCAGAGTACTGAGAGTATCAAGAAGAGAGCTAGTCACACAGAGGATGAAGTGTTACTGCAGAGTACTGAGAGTATCAAGAAGAGAACTAGTCACGACAGAGATGAAGTGTTACTGCAGAGTACTGAGAGTATCAAGAAGAGAGCTAGTCACAACAGAGATGAAGTGTTACTGCAGAGTACTGAGAGTATCAAAAAGAGAACTAGTCACGACAGAGATGAAGTGTTACTGCAGAGTACTGAGAGTATCAAGAAGAGAACTAGTCACGACAGAGATGAAGTGTTACTGCAGAGTACTGAGAGTATCAAGAAGAGAACTAGTCACAACAGAGATGAAGTGTTACTGCAGAGAGCTGAGAGTATCAAGAAGAGAACTAGTCACAACAGAGATGAAGTGTTACTGCAGAGAGCTGAGAGTATCAGAGAGAACTAGTCACAACAGAGATGAAGTGTTACTGCAGAGTGCTGAGAGTATCAAGAAGAGAACTAGTCACGACAGAGATGAAGTGTTACTGCAGAGAGCTGAGAGTATCAAGAAGAGAACTAGTCACGACAGAGATGAAGTGTTACTGCAGAGTACTGAGAGTATCAAGAAGAGAACTAGTCACAACAGAGATGAAGTGTTACTGCAGAGTACTGAGAGTATCAAAAAGAGAACTAGTCACGACAGAGATGAAGTGTTACTGCAGAGTACTGAGAGTATCAAGAAGAGAACTAGTCACGACAGAGATGAAGTGTTACTGCAGAGTACTGAGAGTATCAAGACGAGACCAGGTTAGGAATGAAAACATCAAGAGAAAACAAGTCGGTACAACATCAATACTGAACTTCCTCAAGAACAATAAATTAAATGGTTCGGCCACATAACCAGATTACCAACAGACAGTGTGCATCAAAGATCAATGTTATTGACATACAGTGGATACTATAGTCTGTCCATTAATTCGTGAGCACGTTTGAAATTGATTTGCTCGAAAACTACCTGTTGGATCTCAGTGATTTTTGCATGCAACCTTAGAATATCCATGACGCTAAAATAAAGCTAACCAGTAGTCCATAGATGCTACGAATTTTGCACATCGGCGAATTCCTTTGATCTTTATGACAATTGCAAATACGGGGGCTCAAATTTTAGATTTTACAGTATCCCTAGAATTTGTCCATGTCAATTCTATTCATAGGTGTATCTCCATATTAACTTGATAGGTCAAGTAATTAAGTGTGTTGCCCTTTATGTGCAATCGTGAACTTGGATACAATATGCAACAGTTAGTCCTCCCCTTCGGTCACCATTAGACCCCAGGGTGTCTTAACTTCACCACAAATTGTATGATGGTAGACGCATTTGGATATGGAAATGTATACGTTGCTATTTCTCAGTCTGTAATCAAAATATGATTTGTATCATCCCAAATCTGACGATTCCATGAGGTTGATAATTGTTACTGGCTGGACAAATTGTAATCCATCTCGGTGCCAGTACTCGTCTTCATCTCGGAGCACATGTTCAACACACTTCTTCCAGAACTGCATGTCTATCATTGAGAGGGACTCACGTGTCAGAACTTCAACATCACACATTTTAAACGTCCTGTTCTGTTCGGCAACTTGCCCTTTACTTTAGCCCAGACAAGCTCTATCGGATTGAGCATGATATGGAGGTAGTCGCAAAGATGTGTGGCCGTATTCCGCAATGATTTTGTCAATATGAAACATCTTTGTCTTATTTGTCATCCTCACCAGGTGCAACAACTCGGGTTTCAAATATGTATCATCGAAGCTGACATTTTCCTTAGCAAGCCAAGTCCTAATTTGATCTTTTGTATTTGATGCAGTTGGTACTTTGTCTTCCGCTGATACTGCGTTGTGATAGGATGCATTATCCATTACCAAGCATGATGGTCTGTTTAGAATTGGAAGTAGATCTTTCTCCATCCAGTGCCTGAAAATATGTCCATTCATTTCTGTGTGGTAGTCACTACCGTCGGTACTTTTGATTGGAAAATAAGTCCAGCGTCATGGACAAGACCTTCTTCACTACTTCCTGCATGTGTTAGTATAATACGCTGGCCTTTGCTGCTTGGTATTTTCTTTTCTGTTCACCGTCTACTGATTGCCATTCTTTAGCATTGGTGTGGTGAGCATTGACCCAGGATTCGTCCAAATATACAATATCATAGCCTTGCCTCCACCGCTCACGGATCTGCCTCAGGTATTTACTTCGGGCAGCAATTAAATGTGGCTTTTCACAAATAATATTCCTGCCGCCTATAGTTTTCTGAAGGTGAAGCCGGCGCTCTTACAATTTTTCATAGAGTACTTTTAGAAATGTCTATGCTGCAATCTGATTGCAGTTTTAATTTCAGTTTCCTGAGAGTAACAAGTTGATTTGTCGCAAACATTTTCAAGAGCTCCCGTCTTATGACATCTATGTCAAAGTCGTCAATTGTTCTTTTCCTTCCTTGCTTGACATTAGTGCACTTTGTGTCCTGTTTAATCCATCGGGAAAAGGATTCTCTATTCAGACCAAGCGCCAGTTGCGTTCGTTTCTCAGGGTTATGAATATCGCAATATAGATGACCTCTCTTAGATTCCCTACGGAAGTGTTGGTATAGTAAAACTGTAACCTTCTGCATTGTTATAAATGTGCACTTCAGACTCATTATGAATGTGATATCAATGTCAGTTTTGATAAGCCAACAAATATGATACAATAGCTTCATACAAATAGCGAGATATGCCTATAACTATACAACGGTATCCCAATTATAACGTCATATGCTTTCCGCTTTCAAAGTCGACTGGGTTAGGTGCACGGGATTTTGTGAAATTGTTGTATACTCACGATATTTCTATGTTACCATAATGTATTTTTAGAACAACGCGTCTGTGTACCGTAGATCTGTTACTATTTTGTACAATCCGGTGAGGTTGATTTTAATATAACCTGAAGAAGAATATTTCAAACTACATCAAATTTTCTTGGAAAAAAATATTTCTCTAGCGTCATGGATATTCTAAGGCTGCTTGCAAAAATCACTGAGATCCAACAGGTAGTTTTCGAGAAAATCAATTTCAAACGTGCTCACGAATTAATGGACAGACTATAGGCGAAAAGTTGTCTACACAGAAGGTGTGACATAGGAATACGATGCTCGTCCATCACGGGTGATGATGACCACACAATTTTCATCCAGGGAATGTAGTTGCGTTATGTTTGTCTGTGTGTGCGTAGATGACTAGTGAGGCCGATACGGGCTTGAAATATTCTTGTACAGTGTGGGCAAGGTATACTTGCAGTTGTGGGAAGTTTTACTGCCTTTCTATTTTGACGTTTTTGTTCCATCCGTGTTGTTCTACCTGACTCGCAGGCCGAAGAACCGTGTCGAAGAAGCGTGCGACAGGCTGATCTGTCTTGAGCAACATTCTCCCAGCTATTGACATCTATGCCAAAGATTTCATCGAGTTCTTGAGTGTATCTTTGAATCGCTTTTTCTGACCACCCTGTGAGCGTTTACCGCTATGCAGCTCACCATAAAAGGGTCGTTTGGGTATTCTGCAATCCGCCATTCGAGCCACATGCTCTGTCCATCGTGTCTGGGACTGCATCAAGATTGTATAGAAGCTGAGGAGAGCGGCTCTTTTTAGGACCTCTGTCTCTGTGTCTAGGATCATAGGAATATCATAGGCAGTGACCGACGTTATGAGAACAAGAGTACATGCGTTCTAGAAATATCCTCTTATCCTGCCGCTCTGTAGCTACCAAGGAGTATGGGAACAAATAAAGTTAGAAGATAATTGGATATTGGGGTATTAGTAGGATATATCGCTTCGAGTGGTTACTGGGGCCGAAATTTGGGGTGTAAAGAATAGAACCACTGTTACCTGCCACACATGTCGTAAGAGGTGACTAAGGAGGTTTGGATGAAATCCGATGCATGTGTCCTAAGCGTTTAGAAGTCTATGCGTTTAGGAGCCTATCAAACCAATGTGTAACGTATACACGTTCTTGACAAAGATCAAACATATCACAAAGATTGATTAAAATTGGTCGTAAAGAACGAATGCAAAGAAGAAGAAGAAAAGAAGGAGTAGGATATATATATGTTATATATCATAAATAATAATAATAATTCCTCTCGTACTGTTATACGTTACATAGGGCCTGCAAGTAATTTCTCCATACCGCTCTATCCTCGGCAACTCGCTCAATCTCCTCCATGGAACTGAGACCGATATTACTTGCCTCTCTCAGCAAAGTTCGTTTAAGGGTCTCCCTAGGTTGTCCTTTCTTTCTTGAACCCTTTGCATCCCACTTCAATGCCTGCTTTGATATTCTTTGATCATTTCTCCTCAAGGTGTGTCCAACATATCTCCATCTTCTCTTTCTTATAACAGTTGTCACTAGTGGTTGACCAGACATTTCTCCTCAAGGTGTGTCCAACATATCTCCATCTGTTATATATCATACTTGTTATATATCATACTTGTTATATGTCATACTTGTTATATGTCATACTTGTTATATATCATACTTGTTATATATCATACTTGTTATATGTCATACTTGTTATATGTCATACTTGTTATATATCATACTTGTTATATGTCATACTTGTTATATGTCATACTTGTTATATGTCATACTTGTTATATATCATACTTGTTATATATCATACTTGTTATATGTCATACTTGTTATATGTCATACTTGTTATATGTCATACTTGTTATATGTCATACTTGTTATATTTCATACTTGTTATATATCATACTTGTTATATGTCATACTTGTTATATATCATACTTGTTATATATCATACTTGTTATATGTCATACTTGTTATATATCATACTTGTTATATGTCATACTTGTTATATGTCATACTTGTTATATGTCATACTTGTTATATATCATACTTGTTATATGTCATACTTGTTATATTTCATACTTGTTATATGTCATACTTGTTATATATCATACTTGTTATATATCATACTTGTTATATGTCATACTTGTTATATGTCATACTTGTTATATATCATACTTGTTATATGTCATACTTGTTATATATCATACTTGTTATATATCATACTTGTTATATGTCATACTTGTTATATGTCATACTTGTTATATGTCATACTTGTTATATATCATACTTGTTATATGTCATACTTGTTATATGTCATACTTGTTATATGTCATACTTGTTATATATCATACTTGTTATATGTCATACTTGTTATATGTCATACTTGTTATATGTCATACTTGTTATATGTCATACTTGTTATATGTCATACTTGTTATATGTCATACTTGTTATATGTCATACTTGTTATATGTCATACTTGTTATATGTCATACTTGTTATATATCATACTTGTTATATGTCATACTTGTTATATATCATACTTGTTATATATCATACTTGTTATATATCATACTTGTTATATATCATACTTGTTATATGTCATACTTGTTATATGTCATACTTGTTATATATCATACTTGTTATATGTCATACTTGTTATATATCATACTTGTTATATGTCATACTTGTTATATATCATACTTGTTATATGTCATACTTGTTATATATCATACTTGTTATATGTCATACTTGTTATATTTCATACTTGTTATATGTCATACTTGTTATATATCATACTTGTTATATATCATACTTGTTATATGTCATACTTGTTATATTTCATACTTGTTATATGTCATACTTGTTATATGTCATACTTGTTATATATCATACTTGTTATATGTCATACTTGTTATATATCATACTTGTTATATGTCATACTTGTTATATATCATACTTGTTATATATCATACTTGTTATATATCATACTTGTTATATATCATACTTGTTATATGTCATACTTGTTATATATCATACTTGTTATATATCATACTTGTTATATGTCATACTTGTTATATATCATACTTGTTATATGTCATACTTGTTATATATCATACTTGTTATATGTCATACTTGTTATATGTCATACTTGTTATATGTCATACTTGTTATATATCATACTTGTTATATATCATACTTGTTATATGTCATACTTGTTATATATCATACTTGTTATATTTCATACTTGTTATATATCATACTTGTTATATGTCATACTTGTTATATGTCATACTTGTTATATGTCATACTTGTTATATATCATACTTGTTATATGTCATACTTGTTATATGTCATACTTGTTATATGTCATACTTGTTATATGTCATACTTGTTATATGTCATACTTGTTATATGTCATACTTGTTATATTTCATACTTGTTATATATCATACTTGTTATATATCATACTTGTTATATATCATACTTGTTATATGTCATACTTGTTATATGTCATACTTGTTTATATGTTATCATACTTGTTATATATCATACTTGTTATATGTCATACTTGTTATATGTCATACTTGTTATATATCATACTTGTTATATGTCATACTTGTTATATGTCATACTTGTTATATATCATACTTGTTATATGTCATACTTGTTATATGTCATACTTGTTATATGTCATACTTGTTATATGTCATACTTGTTATATGTCATACTTGTTATATATCATACTTGTTATATGTCATACTTGTTATATGTCATACTTGTTATATGTCATACTTGTTATATATCATACTTGTTATATGTCATACTTGTTATATGTCATACTTGTTATATGTCATACTTGTTATATGTCATACTTGTTATATGTCATACTTGTTATATGTCATACTTGTTATATATCATACTTGTTATATATCATACTTGTTATATATCATACTTGTTATATATCATACTTGTTATATGTCATACTTGTTATATGTCATACTTGTTATATGTCATACTTGTTATATATCATACTTGTTATATGTCATACTTGTTATATGTCATACTTGTTATATATAATACTTGTTATATGTCATACTTGTTATATGTCATACTTGTTATATATCATACCTGTTATATATCATACTTGTTATATGTCATACTTGTTATATGTCATACTTGTTATATGTCATACTTGTTATATATCATACTTGTTATATGTCATACTTGTTATATGTCATACTTGTTATATGTCATACTTGTTATATATCATACTTGTTATATATCATACTTGTTATATGTCATACTTGTTATATATCATACTTGTTATATATCATACTTGTTATATATCATACTTGTTATATGTCATACTTGTTATATATCATACTTGTTATATATCATACTTGTTATATGTCATACTTGTTATATATCATACTTGTTATATATCATACTTGTTATATATCATACTTGTTATATATCATACTTGTTATATGTCATACTTGTTATATATCATACTTGTTATATGTCATACTTGTTATATATCATACTTGTTATATATCATACTTGTTATATGTCATACTTGTTATATGTCATACTTGTTATATATCATACTTGTTATATGTCATACTTGTTATATGTCATACTTGTTATATGTCATACTTGTTATATGTCATACTTGTTATATATCATACTTGTTATATGTCATACTTGTTATATGTCATACTTGTTATATATCATACTTGTTATATGTCATACTTGTTATATGTCATACTTGTTATATGTCATACTTGTTATATGTCATACTTGTTATATGTCATACTTGTTATATATCATACTTGTTATATATCATACTTGTTATATATCATACTTGTTATATGTCATACTTGTTATATGTCATACTTGTTATATATCATACTTGTTATATATCATACTTGTTATATGTCATACTTGTTATATATCATACTTGTTATATATCATACTTGTTATATATCATACTTGTTATATTTCATACTTGTTATATGTCATACTTGTTATATGTCATACTTGTTATATGTCATACTTGTTATATGTCATACTTGTTATATATCATACTTGTTATATATCATACTTGTTATATATCATACTTGTTATATGTCATACTTGTTATATATCATACTTGTTATATGTCATACTTGTTATATATCATACTTGTTATATGTCATACTTGTTATATATCATACTTGTTATATGTCATACTTGTTATATGTCATACTTGTTATATGTCATACTTGTTATATATCATACTTGTTATATATCATACTTGTTATATATCATACTTGTTATATGTCATACTTGTTATATATCATACTTGTTATATGTCATACTTGTTATATGTCATACTTGTTATATGTCATACTTGTTATATGTCATACTTGTTATATATCATACTTGTTATATATCATACTTGTTATATATCATACTTGTTATATATCATACTTGTTATATGTCATACTTGTTATATATCATACTTGTTATATATCATACTTGTTATATGTCATACTTGTTATATATCATACTTGTTATATATCATACTTGTTATATATCATACTTGTTATATGTCATACTTGTTATATATCATACTTGTTATATATCATACTTGTTATATATCATACTTGTTATATGTCATACTTGTTATATATCATACTTGTTATATATCATACTTGTTATATGTCATACTTGTTATATATCATACTTGTTATATGTCATACTTGTTATATATCATACTTGTTATATGTCATACTTGTTATATGTCATACTTGTTATATGTCATACTTGTTATATGTCATACTTGTTATATATCATACTTGTTATATGTCATACTTGTTATATGTCATACTTGTTATATGTCATACTTGTTATATGTCATACTTGTTATATGTCATACTTGTTATATATCATACTTGTTATATGTCATACTTGTTATATATCATACTTGTTATATATCATACTTGTTATATATCATACTTGTTATATGTCATACTTGTTATATATCATACTTGTTATATGTCATACTTGTTATATATCATACTTGTTATATGTCATACTTGTTATATATCATACTTGTTATATGTCATACTTGTTATATATCATACTTGTTATATGTCATACTTGTTATATGTCATACTTGTTATATGTCATACTTGTTATATATCATACTTGTTATATGTCATACTTGTTATATATCATACTTGTTATATATCATACTTGTTATATGTCATACTTGTTATATGTCATACTTGTTATATGTCATACTTGTTATATGTCATACTTGTTATATATCATACTTGTTATATGTCATACTTGTTATATGTCATACTTGTTATATGTCATACTTGTTATATGTCATACTTGTTATATGTCATACTTGTTATATATCATACTTGTTATATGTCATACTTGTTATATGTCATACTTGTTATATGTCATACTTGTTATATATCATACTTGTTATATGTCATACTTGTTATATATCATACTTGTTATATGTCATACTTGTTATATATCATACTTGTTATATATCATACTTGTTATATGTCATACTTGTTATATGTCATACTTGTTATATATCATACTTGTTATATGTCATACTTGTTATATATCATACTTGTTATATGTCATACTTGTTATATGTCATACTTGTTATATGTCATACTTGTTATATATCATACTTGTTATATGTCATACTTGTTATATGTCATACTTGTTATATGTCATACTTGTTATATATCATACTTGTTATATGTCATACTTGTTATATGTCATACTTGTTATATGTCATACTTGTTATATATCATACTTGTTATATGTCATACTTGTTATATATCATACTTGTTATATATCATACTTGTTATATGTCATACTTGTTATATGTCATACTTGTTATATGTCATACTTGTTATATGTCATACTTGTTATATATCATACTTGTTATATGTCATACTTGTTATATGTCATACTTGTTATATGTCATACTTGTTATATGTCATACTTGTTATATGTCATACTTGTTATATATCATACTTGTTATATGTCATACTTGTTATATGTCATACTTGTTATATGTCATACTTGTTATATATCATACTTGTTATATGTCATACTTGTTATATGTCATACTTGTTATATGTCATACTTGTTATATATCATACTTGTTATATATCATACTTGTTATATGTCATACTTGTTATATGTCATACTTGTTATATGTCATACTTGTTATATATCATACTTGTTATATGTCATACTTGTTATATGTCATACTTGTTATATGTCATACTTGTTATATATCATACTTGTTATATGTCATACTTGTTATATGTCATACTTGTTATATGTCATACTTGTTATATATCATACTTGTTATATATCATACTTGTTATATATCATACTTGTTATATGTCATACTTGTTATATGTCATACTTGTTATATGTCATACTTGTTATATATCATACTTGTTATATGTCATACTTGTTATATGTCATACTTGTTATATGTCATACTTGTTATATATCATACTTGTTATATGTCATACTTGTTATATGTCATACTTGTTATATGTCATACTTGTTATATGTCATACTTGTTATATATCATACTTGTTATATGTCATACTTGTTATAGTTTATATAACTTCTTTTCTTCTCTTATTTCTTTTGTTCTTCTCTGCTTATTGCCGTTAGGCATCGCATGTTTAACTGATGGTCAGTTTCCGAGATAGTACAGGCTTGGTCGCTTGATATGCTGTGGTATTGTGGAGTTTTAAGATGTCTGTAACTTATCAATCCGTCTTTTTCTTGGTCTGCCCCTTCCTCTTGATGATTCCATTTTCAGGTTGTACTTTTTTGCAAAAGTAAAAGAGAATAGGAATGGCCAAGGATAATTTCAATAGTATGAGAAAGTTACTGACATCCAAACAAATTACAAACAGGTTAAAAATGAGAATGATCAAATGCTATATAGATTCTATATTAATATATGGCTCGGAAACATGGACAATGAACAAGCAGTTAGAAGACAGAATTGATGCATTTGAGATGTGGATATATAGAAGAATAGGCAGAGTTTCATGGACAGAAAAACAGACAAATAAACAAGTTTTAGGAAAACTAGGCATGAAGAAACAATTATTAAGAGAAATAAAATTCAGACAAGTAAAGTATTTTGGGCACATAAAAAGGCATGACACCATGATAAAACATTTACTAGAGGGAAAGTTGAGGGGGAAGAGCAAGAGGAAGACCGAGAGATAAGTGGGAGGGAAACTTTAAGAAAAGGACAGGTTACAGTCTGGCAGTGTGCAACACCAAGGCGAAAGACAGAGGATGCTGGAGATTCATTGCAGCCAACCTTCGTTGTGATGGCACCTGATGATGATAACTTTCTTGCAACTGGTGTATTCGGGTTCATTCTCACCAAGTGGCAAAACCATTTGAGTCTCTGTTTTTCAATAAATCTAATAGCAAGTGTTGTTCCGACTGTTCTTCTAATTTCCTCATTTCTTATATGGTCTCTTCTTGTTTTATTTACTGCTTTCCTCAATCATCTCATTTCACATGTGGTAATTTTCCTTTCTTGTTCTTTCTATCTAACACTAAATGTTATCTGTTATCTAATAGTAACATGTTATCAGTTATCTAATAGTAACATGTTATGTGTTATCTAATAGTAACATGTTATCAGTTATCTGACACTAACATTTTATCTGTTATCTAATAGTAACAAGTTATCTGTTATCTAATAGTAACATGTTATCTGTTATCTAATAGTAACATGTTATCTGTTATCTAATAGTAACATGTTATCTGTTATCTAATAGGAACATGTTATCTGTTATCTAATAGTAACATGTTATCTGTTATCTAATAGTAACATGTTATCTGTTATCTAATAGTAACATGTTATCTGTTATCTAATAGTAACATGTTATCTGTTATCTAATGGTAACAAGTTATCTGTTATCTAATAGTAACATGTTATCTGTTATCTAATAGTAACATGTTATCTGTTATCTGACACTAACATGTTATCTCTTATCTAATAGTAACATGTTATCTGTTATCTGACACTAACATGTTATCTCGTATCTAATAGTAACATGTTATCTGTTATCTAATAGTAAGATGTTATCCTAGGCAGGAAGTCAGACAAGGCTGCATTCTGTCGCCTTGTCTGTTTAACATATATGCAGAAAACATCATGAAGAATGTTACAGAAGATAGCGGAAAAGAACAATACGATCCTTTATATTCGGAGGAAGAGAAATATCTGAATTAAGATACGCTGATGATACAGTGTTACTGTCAACATCACAAAAAGGGATTGAGAAATTATTAGGACAAGTGAAAGATAAAAGCGAAAAACAAAATCCTATATCTCAATGTGGCAAAAACAAAAATAATGACAACAGATAAAACGAACATGACAAATGACATTTTTATCAATGGAGAGAAAGTAGAAAATGTGAACAGTTTTGAATATCTTGGTTCACTACTAATAACAGATGGAAATGGAATGAAGGAAATTAAAAGAAGAACAAACATGGCTTTACAAAAAATTAAACAACTAAAAACAGTATGGAACGGAACATCCAGAGAACAATAACCGCGTTTACCCTCGCAGATAACTACTACTGCCTTGTACAGGGTGCTCAAGATAATTGCAGCCCCAATGACAAATCGAAAGTTGCCAGAGAACCTATCGTGTTGTGTTATTTACTATTTAAACCGGTTCTGACTAGCTCGTCCTACGTCACATTTGTTCATCGCCCCTTCCCGCACTACAAATACATACCGTCACACAACCTTGACCTATACTACATCATAGCTGAACCTTCTCATTTTCATACATATATGCCAGATTAGCTTCATTCACGGGCTGCTTTTATCTTGAACACCTTGTAATTGGATGGGGACAATCAAAGTTCAGTGGAGCAAACCATACACAAAAATGGACGGCAGGTAAACCAAGCAGTCCAAAAAAAAAAGACTGGTAAACTGAGCAGATGACGTTCAACAACCCGGGAGGAAAGGTTGTCTAAGGGTAGCTACACTAAAAGAGAGTAGCAGCCTGCTGCCTTGCAGGTCGGCTAGGGACAGCCCTAGGCGACGGAGAGCGAACCCAGTAAACGCTGGCTAAGACTGGACACATCGCCAAAGGATAAGCACCAGAGCTCCAAATGGCGCTAAAGATGTGACGAAATACACCCATCCTAAGGCTGCATGAATCAGATTTCCACATGGAAGCAGAATTTATGGGGAAATATGGTACATCAGTCTAAGCGGTGATCGGGCGCTCGAGGAGAAGAGAAGGAAATTAAAAAGAGAGAGAGAGAGAGAGAGAGAGAAAGAGAGAGAAAGGAGTAATAACTTCCCAGACTAAACAAGAAACAGTAAATACTCCAAAAACCCCAATTTTTCCGAAATTTCTGCCGGACCCCACCAAGAAAAATGACCACGAGCCGCCACTGTATATGACCTTATCTTTGCATGACCGTATGTGTGAGTGTGTGTGTGTGTGTGTATTAGTTCCTCCAGAGTGTGCGAGAGTGAGCTAGTATGTGTGTATTAGCCGAGGTGCGAGTGAGCTAGTATGTGTGTATTGCACCCCGAGTGTGCGAGAGTGAGCTAGTATGTGTGTATTAGCACCCCCCGAGTGTGCGAGAGCGGGCGAGTATGTGTGTGAGTTGTTTCTGCACTCACCCCCTTCACACGTAATTCGGTGTACAAATACAATTTGAGATGGACATTCAAGCACTGAAGTTCTTGTTAGACACAGATCAGTCTGATGGCTTCTCTCTCTAACATAGCTTTTAAGAAAGCTGGCAGTCACGTCATGTTGACATGTTTTACATTTCAGCTTTTAACACACTGTCTCTTCATCTTCTTCTTGTTCGTCTTCCGGCATTTCCTGGTTTAAAAACAAAATATTATTATTACCTCGTTAATCAGTTCTTTATATCGTTAACATCGTATTGTCAGTTATTGGGAAGTACCAACGATAGAGCACTGTTACTAGCACCAACGATGATTTACAAATTGTCCCAACTTTCAAAATCGGAATACCCATTTCGAGACTTAGAGGAATTGAACAGCAAACATTTAGGGACATACCCCAACTTACAGTCATCTAAACCGACATTTACTTTAAACATTTGTTTTTTTATACCTATTTGTGCTATTCTGTGTTGTTATCTTTATATGACCTTATCTTTATATGACCTTATCTTTATATGACATTATCTTTATATGACATTATCTTTATATGACATTATCTTTATATGACATTATCTTTATATGACATTATCTTTATATGACATTATCTTTATATGACATTATCTTTATATGACCTTATCTTTATATGACATTATCTTTATATGACATTATCTTTATATGACATTATCTTTATATGACCTTATCTTTATATGACATTATCTTTATATGACCTTATCTTTATATGACATTATCTTTATATGACATTATCTTTATATGACATTATCTTTATATGACATTATCTTTATATGACATTATCTTTATATGACATTATCTTTATATGACATTATCTTTATATGACATTATCTTTATATGACATTATCTTTATATGACATTATCTTTATATGACATTATCTTTATATGACATTATCTTTATATGACATTATCTTTATATGACATTATCTTTATATGACATTATCTTTATATGACATTATCTTTATATGACATTATCTTTATATGACATTATCTTTATATGACATTATCTTTATATGACATTATCTTTATATGACATTATCTTATATGACTTATCTTTATATGACATTATCTTTATATGACCTTATCTTTATATGACATTATCTTTATATGACCTTATCTTTATATGACATTATCTCTATATGACCTTATCTTTATATGACATTATCTTTATATGACCTTATCTTTATATGACATTATCTTTATATGACATTATCTCTATATGACATTATCTTTATATGACCTTATCTTTATATGACATTATCTTTATATGACCTTATCTTTATATGACATTATCTTTATATGACATTATCTCTATATGACCTTATCTTTATATGACATTATCTTTATATGACATTATCTTTATATGACATTATCTCTATATGACATTATCTCTATATGACCTTATCTTTATATGACCTTATCTTTATATGACATTATCTTTATATGACATTATCTTTATGTGACCTTATTTCTGTATGACCTTTTCTCTATATGACCTTATCTTTATATGACCTTACCTTTACATGACCTCATTTTTAATCTAACCTTAACTTATATTATGACCTTATCTTTATATGACCTATCTTTATATGACCTATCTTTATATGATCTTATCTCTATATGACATTATCTTTATATGATCTTATATCTGTCTGTATGACCTTATCTTTATATGACCTATCTTTATATGACCTTATCTTTACATGACCTCATTTTTAATCTGACTTTATTTCTTTATGACCTAATCTTTAATCTGACCTTATCCTTATGTGTCTCAATCATTATCTGTCCTTTTCTCTAACTGTTGTTATCCTTATCTGTTAATTTTTATCAGATCTCATCTTTGTTTTTTTATATTAATGATTTTACACCAGCATATTTTCGCATGCTCCGTGCTCATCATATTCCTCCATGCTTCATCCTCATCATATTCCCCATGCTCCATCCACATCACATCCCCCATGCTCCATGCTCATCACATCCTCCCCCATTCTTTATCTTTATCATATTCCCCCATTATTTATGCTCATCATGTCCCCCCATGCTCCATCCTCATCATATTCCCCCATGCTCATCCTCGTCACATCCCCACCCCCATGCTCCATCCTCATCACATTCCCCCATGCTCATCCTCGTCACATATCCCCCATGCTTCAACCTCATCATACTCCCCCATTCTCCATCCTCATCACATTCCCCATGCTTGATCCTCATCATATTCTCCATTCTCATCATATTCCCCCCATGCTCCACCCTATCAACAAGTAATACTTAAATATTCGCAGCGTTGTGGGAACTTCAACGACTACATGACGCTTTCCGGTCCCCGGACAACGCCCTTATGGTCGATACTCGGCGTGTGAGAAATGTGACATCAGCGCACGAGTTCCTGCGACATCTGGATAGGTTCACCGCCAGAACTGGCATCAAGAGGATTGTTCTGAACCTCTCAAGTAAAGAGGCGTATCAGAGCATACTGAATCAGGTGCGTTTGTTTTTTGCGTTTGTAAGTCTGTCTGTTGTGTAAATATGTCTGCTGTGTATATGGTTTTAGCAGCAGTAGCAGCAGCAGCGGTAGTAACAGTGGCAGTGGTAGTAGTAGTAGTGGTGGTAGTATGGTGGTAGTGATAGTAGTAGTAGCGGTAATGGTAGTGGTATTAGCAGTAACAGTAGTAGTAGTAGTAGAAGCAGTAGCAGTAGTACCAGTAGTAGTAGCAGCAGTAGTACCAGTGGTAGTAGCATTAACAGTAGTGGTGACAGTAACAGTAGTAGTAGCAGCAACAGTAGTAGTAGCTGCAACAGTAGTAGTAGTAGTAGTAGCAACGGTACTAATAGTAGTAGCAGCAACAGTAGTAGTAGAAAATGGGCAAGGCCCATTTTCCATATCAGCTACCCAGGCTAGGCACAAATGAAGATGTCACAAAAACAGCGGTTTTATGTCAGGGAAATAACACATCAACAAATATCACTTTAAATGGTAACCATCTAACCCCAGTTCAAAACTCTTAGGTCTATAGTCACTGCCAGCTTTTCTCTTGATGAAGAAATCAACGTCCGAATAGGCAGCGCGGCTACTACATTCGGCAAATTATCAAAGAGAGCGTGGGACAACCAAAAATTAACATTGCAGACAAAGATTCAAATACATCGAGCCTGTGTAATTAGCTCTTTACTTTATGGCTCAGAAACATGGACAAGGCATGAGAGGAGACTTAACATCTTTCACCTTCGATGTCTCCGCAAGATTATGAACATCATGTGATACGACAAGATAACCAACTCTGAAGTACTATAACGTGCAAACTTGCCTTCCATCATAGGCATGCTCAGCAGTAGAAGACTAAGATGGTTGGGGCATATGAGAAGAATGGACAATGACTGCATTCCAAAATACATGTTTTTCTGTGAACTTTCGGAGGGGAAGAGGCATCAAGGCAGAACACTGCTCAGATATAAAAATATCTGCAAGGCCTCAATGAATAACTTTTCTATCGGTCGCAGCAAATGGAAAAAACTGGCTGATGATCGAGATATATGGAAATCATTATCATCATCAAATAGCTTGTCCTGAGCAGAACTTTGCCCCCAACAGTCCTCCGGAATTTCTCTCTCTTATAGGCCAGATGTCCTGCCTCTCCTGCCTCATGTTCAAACCATCAGTTACATCCTGAATCCATCTTCTCCGTGGTCTTCCTCTTCTTCTCTTTGCCGGTATGCCTCCTTCCATGATGGTCTTCTCAGCCCTTCATGTCTTTTTATATGTCCAAAATATCTCAATTTTTCTTTCTTATTTATAGCATCAGCCAGTTTTCTTTGATTTTGAGTTCTTTCTGGATAGATCTATTTGTTCTCTTCTCTGTCCAAGATATACGAATAACTCTTCTGTAACACTTATATTCAAAAGCACATATATGTTTTTCCACTGGTCTATTAAATGTCCATGCTTCACACCCATACGTTGTCACTGGGAATATGCATGCTCTTAGTATTCTGATCTTTGTTTTCTTATCAGTTCCGTTCCATACTGTTTTTAGTTGTTTAAGTATTTGTAAAGCCATGTTTGTTCTTGGAAAACAACATCGCGCAAAGATGCATAATCTTTTGAAGAAAGACAGGGTTGAGCTGAAAGACAAGAGAGACAAGCGAAAACTCAGAAGTTGTCACAGTAAAACACTTACCAATTGACCGTCTGTAAAGACGAAAAAGGCCATATATATATATATAATGTGTGTATTTATAGTAGTAGTAGTAGCTACAACAGTAGTAGTAGTAGTAGTAGTAGTAGCGGTAGTAGTATTAGTAGCAGTAGTAGTAGTAGTGGTAGTAGTAGTAGTGTTAGTAATAGTGTAGTAGGCAGTGGCGGCTCGTCATTAAGGGCATATGGGGCCGGGCCCCACCAAAAGTAATGTGTAGTGTGCATTTATTATTTTATAAATTAAAATTTAACCTAATTCTAAACCATGATTTTTCCGAAAATGTTTATCTGGCCCCACCAACAAAAATGATCACGAGCCGCCACTGAGTAGTAGTAGTAGGGTTTGTAGTAACAGTATTATTATCATGAAGAAGACGTTTTATCATATTCTGCAGAAAACAGTTGAAGACGATGATGATTATCCAGACGATATAAATTTGACTGTATGTCATATCTTTGTGTCGTTAACGACCGGGTATGTCATATTTCTGTTTGGTTAACGACCGTGTTGTATTGCAGCCTGCAAGAAAAGATCACGGTGTCTGCTCTCGCGAGACTTGACTACGAGAATTATAACTTTTATTGTAGCACTCGGTCTGACATATAATTTCATAACTACCACATACTTGAGTCACTGACTCTACTCCATACTTGAGTCACAGACACTACCACATACTTGTGTCACTGACTCTACCCCATACTTGAGTCACAGACACTACCCCATACTTGAGTCACAGACACTACCACATACTTGTGTCACTGACTCTACCCCATACTTGAGTCACAGACACTACCCCATACTTGAGTCACAGACACTACACATCTATACGACCTCCCATGAGTCACAGACACTACCACATTCTTGAGTCACTGACTCTACCACATACTTGTCACTGACTCTACCATATTTATGAGTCACAGACACTACCACATTTATGAGTAACAGACACTACCACATACTTGAGTAACACTCACTACCACATACTTGAGTCACAGTCACTACCACATACTTGAGTCACAGACACTACCACATACTTGAGTCACATTCCACATTATGGGGTCTCTGTGGTTAAGCCCTTGTCTTGTGTTCTGAAAGTCGTGGGTTCGAATCTGGAGTTCGCCGTTCTGTTCACTAGTGCCTTTTTTCAAGAGACCAGTAGGATTGTTGCCGGAGCTACGTAGCTCGTTTTTTATGCAATGCTCTTGGCAGGTGGCGAGCCATTTCTTTACCAGCGACTACATCATCATTATCTTACCAGCGACTACATCAACTTTCCTTTCATATTAAACATCAAATCAGTTATGTAACTTGAATGCCAGACCTGGGAGATGTTTTCACATTTACTTTATCTCAAATAGCAGACGAGAAATTTGCTGGCTATTTAAGTCGTTCATTACTTGCCCATTACCATCTCTTGTCTGTTAGAGCATCTCTGGAGACTGTCACAATGTTGGAAGAATTCCATGAACTGATAAAATATCTAATGGAGGAAGAGGTCAAAGCAGAGAGAAGAAACCTCATTATCAAGATAAGAAAGACAGAGAGGGGTCATTGATTTTGTTCAAATCTCTTGGGTGATAAAGTAGAGATAAAGAAGAGATAAAGAAGAGATAAAGAAGAGATAAAGAAGAGATAAAGTAGAGATAAGAAACATATTTCAAACAAAATTTCTTCTTTTAATTCTTCTAACGCTCCATATCGATCATTTGTTAATCACTTTGTGTGATTTTTATGTGATCTGAGCCTAATAGCGATTGTTCATTGTGCCAGTTATGCGCCTACAAGTAGGCCAGCACATCCGATTTTGCGATGCTTTTTATTTACTAGGTAGCTTCCCTAGGCCCTACATCAGTCGCCTTTAACGATATGAATTGTAGGTTGCAGTGGTACTATTCTTTGCTTCCTTGCGGTTCCAGACAACACACGAGCGAAAGCAAAATGAATGGATTGATCTCATGAAGAGAAAGTATTTGAAGTCGAAGACAGAGAACCATACAGATCCCAATTCGTGATTACATTTCTCATCATTATCATCATTATCATCATTACTCAATCTGAGAAATGGCTGGGCTACCCACTTGCTGGTAGATTGTTCAGTCACATTACTCTACTAGTCTGTCGGTTTCATAGAAGCGTCGGTATAATCGCTGGGCTACCCACTTGCTGGTGTTCAGTCACATCACTCTACTAGTCTGTCGGTTTCATAGAAGCGTCGGTATAATCGCTGGGCTACCCACTTGCTGGTTTTTTCAGTCACATTACTCTACTAGTCTGTCGGTTTCATAGAAGCGTCGGTATAATCGCTGGGCTACCCACTTGCTGGTGTTTCAGTCACATACTCTACTAGTCTGTCGGTTTCATAGAAGCGTCGGTATAATCGCTGGGCTACCCACTTGCTGGTGTTCAGTCACATCACTCTACTAGTCTGTCGGTTTCATAGAAGCGTCGGTATAATCGCTGGGCTACCCACTTGCTGGTGTTCAGTCACATCACTCTACTAGTCTGTCGGTTTCATAGAAGCGTCGGTATAATCGCTGAGCTACCCACTTGCTGTTGTTCAGTCACATCACTCTACTAGTCTGTCGGTTTCTGATAGCGTCGGTCATAATCGCTGGTCACTTCTGTGTTCAGTCAATCAACTCTACTAGTCTGTGGTTTTCATACGAAGATCAGATGGTCAATCGCTATAGATTGAGGGTTTTCAGTACATATTAAGATCTGTGGTTTTCAACGATAATCGCTGGCAACTGTGGTGTATCAGTCAACGATAATTACTATCGTCGTTTATAGAGCAGTGGTAAATCGCTGGGCTCCATGAGGGTTTTCAACGATCATTATATGGTCATTGAAGCGTGGTAAATCGCTAGGACCACTTGCAGGGTTTCAGTCACATCGATTACTAGTCATGTGTTAGATGGTCATCGTATAATCAGATGGTCACGATAGATAGATGGTCATACATATATCTCAGTGGTCAACGTATAATCTGAGGTCACCCATAGATCAGATGTTCAACATCACATCAACTTGTCTGTCGGTTTCTAGATGGTCGGGCGGAAAGATCAGATGATCAACGATTGATTCTTTTGGTTCATCGATAGATCAGATGGTACATAGTTCATCAAGATGGTCATCGATAGATCAGATGGTCATCGATAGATCAGATGGTCATCGATAGATAGATGGTCATCGATAGATCAGATGGTCAACGATAGATTATATGGTCATTGATAGATCAGATGGTCATCGAGAGATTAGATGGTCATCGATAGATTAGATGGTCATCGATAGATTAGATGGTCATCGATAGATTAGATGGTCATCGATAGATCAGATGGTCAACGATAGATTATATGGTCAACGATAGATCAGATGATCAACGATGAGATCAGATGGTCAACGATAGATTATGGTCATGATAGATTAGATGGTCATCGATAGATTAGATGGTCAATCGATAGATTATATGGTCATCGATAGATCAGATGGTCACATAATAAAGATGGTCATCGATAGATCAGATGGTCAACGATAATTAGATGGTCATCGATAGATCAGATGGTCATCGATAGATCAGATGGTCAACGATAGATCAGATGTAACTATATGGTCAAGATAGATCAGATGGTCAACGATAGATCAGATGGTCATCGATAGATTAGATGGTCATCGATAGATTATATGGTCATCAATAGATCAGATGGTCAACGATAGATTATATGGTCATTGATAGATCAGATGGTCAACGATAGATCAGATGGTCAAGATAGATTATATGGTCATTGATAGATCAGATGGTCATCGAAGATTAATGGTCATCGATAGATAAAGATGGTCATCGATAGATTCAAATGGTCATCGAAACACGAATGGTCAACGTTTATTAGATGGTCAACGATATCTAGATGGTCACTAGATGCAGATGATCAACGATGAATCAATGAAGTATAACGATAATCAGAATGGCAGCGAATGACACTGGTGGTCTACGATACTATTATATTCTCGTGCAGATGGTCATCGATAGATCAAATGGTCATCGATAGATCAGATGGTCATCGATAGATTAGATGGTCAACGATAGATCAGATGGTCAACGATAGATCAGATGGTCAACGATAGATTATATGGTCATAGATAGATCAGATGGTCATCGAGAGATTAGATGGTCATCGATAGATTAGATGGTCATCGATAGATTATATGGTCATCAATAGATCAGATGGTCAACGATAGATTATATGGTCATTGATAGATCAGATGGTCATCGAGAGATCAGATGGTCAACGATAGATTATATGGTCATTGATAGATCAGATGGTCATCGAGAGATTAGATGGTCATCGATAGATTAGATGGTCATCGATAGATTAGATGGTCATCGATAGATCAGATGGTCAACGATATATCAGATGGTCATCGATAGATCAGATGGTCAACGATATATCAGATGGTCAACGATAGATCAGATGGTCAACGATAGATCAGATGGTTATCGATAGATCAGATGGTCAACGATAGATCAGATGGTCAACGATAGATTATATGGTCATCGATAGATCAGATGGTCATCGATAGATCAAATGGTCATCGATAGATCAAATGGTCATCGATAGATCAAATGGTCATCGAAACACGAATGTGTTGTCTACCGTTTATTGAGTGTTTTTGGTTAACCGTAGCTAATAGATCACTAGATGCCAGAAGGCAAACGCAGTGACATACCAACTGTCACCACTATAAAACATCCAAGCATTGACATGGCAGTCAAATGACAACTGGTGAACTGCATATCTATTCCAACTCTCTGCTATCAGTGCCAAACATGGCCCCTGACTAAGACACAAGAAAGAAAGATTACAACATGTGAAATGAGATGTTTACGAAAAGCTATCAAAGTTACACGGAGAGATAGAGTGAGAAACGAGAATATCAGAAGCATCGTTGGTACTATGCCATGCATACAGTACATCGAGAAGCAAAGAATCAAGTGGTTCTGCCATCTAATGAGAATGGAACCACATTTACTACCATCACGTTCCAACAATAATCGACACTCAGGGCGCAGAGCACGAGGCAGGTCAAGAACACGATGGATAGATAACATATCAGAGTCCCTGCGAAAGCATGGACTGACAACGTCAAGCGCAACACACCTGGCACAAGATAAGAAACTAACTCTCCCCACGGCGCTTCACGGCAAATGTGGTTAACATAAGATAAGATAACGCCCGAGTGGTTATCGGGGCTCAAATTTGAGGTGTAAAGAATAGAAATCAAGTGGTTATTGATTAGTTATCAGTTATATGAGGACTATCATCATAGCACTCCGGACATGTCCATATGTGCTCCGATCTCGGCCTCAGCAAATCCAGCAGCGTCCAGCGACCCAACATGCCAGTTCGATGTTGATTAATCAATCTCTTTGCATGGGGGACTGCCAAGAGTAGTTGATAGTAGCTCGGCCTGCTAGCTGTGAGACGCCTCATAGCTCGGGTTCGAACCTACTGCCCGGCATTTGTTCGAGTCCCTGGTCTTACTCAGGACGATAACGTGAGTACCTCTGAAGTCGGAGAAAATCTGCTTGTATGGCGAGGGAATACTAATTACGAGTACATTGAGCACACGGCTGCCAGTGTAAAGTAATTTACAATGTGCACGCTGCTGCCATTGTAAGAAATTGGAAAAACGGATGTTCACGCAAAAATCAGTTTCAGAGATGAAACTTCGTCTGAGTTGAAAGTGGACGAAAAAAAAAAAATCTTTGCATATTTAGTATGTCGTTCTTTTCGGGCTGCACCAATATTGACACCAATCTCTTTCAATCTGTTCCGCGAGTGAGATTCACAACCCTGAAACTCCTCTGTTCGGAAAAAACTCTCTGGTTGTTGATAAGAGTAAGTAAGCCCTCTGTGAGTGTAATTCAATTCCGCGGGCTGGCAGAAAAGTCACAGGTTCTCCAGATTTACGGTGTACGTGGCACCGAACCGAACGGCTACAGTGTCCATGGCACCGATCCGAAGAGCTGAAAGCTCAAGTGTTTCTGGATCGGAAGAAGAAAAAATAAGAGCATGGACATGTTTCACTATTTTCAACAAATCATGATGTTCCACATTCTATATATACCTGTTTACTTTCTTTCTTCTTTTGTCCTTCTCTGCTTTTTTGCCGCTAGACGTAGCAGGTTTAACTGATGATCGGTTTCCGAGATAATGCACGCTCGGTCGCTTGATATACTGTGGTATTGTGGAGTTTTAAGATGTCTTTAACTCCATCAACCCATCTTTTCTTGGTCTGCCCCTTCCTCTTGATGATTCCATTTTCAGGTTGTACGCTCTTGCAACTGGTGTATTCGGGCTCATTCTCACCAAGTGGCCAAACCATTTTAATCTGTTTTTCAATAAATCTAATAGCAGGTGTTGTTCCGACTGTTCTTCTAATTTCCTTATTTCTTATATGGTCTCTTTTTGTTTTATTTACTGCTTTCCTCAGGCATCTCATTTCACATGTGGTAATTTTCCTTTCTTGTTCTTTTGTCAGTGCCCATGTTTGGCACTGGTAACACAGTGTTGGTATAAAGATTGAATTTATAATCTGTCTTTTAGTCTCTACTGGAATTGATGGGTGTTTACCACCTATTTATTTACTTACCATATTCACTTGCTCCGGTGATCCGTCTGGGGCTCTTAGAATGTCTTAATCTCTTGAAATCTTTCATTATTTTCAGATTGTGGATGTTGGCATGAACAGACATAACTACCACTACCTCTTATCTGGACCGGTAAGTTAATTTTATCTCGACCAGGTAGGTAGATCTTACCTGGACCAGGTAAGTAGTTCTTATCTGGACCGGTAAGTTTAATTTTATCTCGACCAGGTAGATAGATCTTACCTGGACCAGGTAAGTAGATTTTATCTCGACCAGGTAAGTTAATTTTATAAGGAAAGTTTAATAAGCAAAGAAAACAAATGTGGAGGTTTTAAGTCAGGCCTGCACACAAAGAAACGTTATCAAAAGAATAAGAATCCGACAATCAAGGTTCTTCGGACATAAAATGTGAAGAGAAGGTTTAGAACATTTGGTGACAACAAGTAAAATTCAGGGAAGGAGAGATCGTGGAAGACAGAGGAAGATGTTGGATGGCCTGACATCATGGTTCGACAAAAGATCGACGTCAGAAATGATTACATGCACCAAGCAAAGAGAGTTGTGGAGAGACATGATCGCCTTCGCCGGCAGGCAGGGCATTTGATTGATTGAAGTTAATTTGATCTCGACCAGGTAAGTAGATTATTATCTGTGTAGGTGAGTGCACCGCCCTGATTGCATGAGAGAGAGGATTAAGGAAATGAAGGCAGAAACGAGTGACAGAAAGAGTCTGGAGAATACTTACGTAATTATAACTGCTTGTATTTTCTGGTTATCAACGGAGAAATATCTAAGTTATGGGGAGGTAGGAGAAAATCCAGGGATCCATAGATTCAGTCGTAGAAAGATCCAGGAGTCCATAGATTCAGTGGTAGATGAAAAAAAAATAATTAATTGCATATCCTTTCCAGGACTTTGCGAATCAACCCCAACTTTTTAACGCTGTTTGTGATTTTTCTAGGCATTATTACGTTCAGGAGTTTGCCATTGCTTTCTGAACGTGTAGTGCCATCGTCCTTTTGTAAAAATCCACGCGAAACGATTTGCAACCAAACTGTCCGCAGCGTGATTCGAACTCAGAACGTCGGGGTTAATAGACCGAGTCACTATCCCCTAGGCACAGACACCACGGTAGAGAGAAAGAGAGAGAAAATGAGAGATGGATAGCGATATTCAGGGGTAGAGAGATCCAGGGACAGATACTTCTACAGATAAAGATATATTCAAAGGCGTGAGGGGAAGGAAGGGGGTGGGTGATTCAGTAGTAGGTAAAGAAATCTATGAGCAGGGTAGCGTAGTTGGTAGTGAACTCGCTTCTCAACTCTGGTGGTCCGGGTTCAACTCCCTCAGTGGGCGTGGAGCTTTTCTCGACCGCGACGGTTCTCAGGTCGACCCAGTCTCAACTGGGTACCAGGCATGCTCTGGGAAAGAAAAGGCGGTCGATGCGATGCTGACCACATCACCCATCGTGTACCGACGGTCAATGAACGAAACAGGCCTAACATTGTATTGCCTTATATGCCACGAGGTATGAAATGATTCCTTTAAAGCGCCTGCCCAGCGTGTTCGTAGCGCGTTGGACTACGGGTGACAAGTCCTCTGTGAGTGCGGGTTCAATTGCACAGACTGGCAGAAAAGCCACAGATTCCCCAGATTTACGGTGTTCGTGGCACCGAACCGAAGGGTAACAATGTCCATGGCACCGAACCGAAGGGTAACAATGTCCATGGCACCGAACCGAAGGGTAACAATGTCCATGACACCGAACCGAAGGGTAACAATGTCCATGGCACCGAACCGAAGGGTAACAATGTCCATGGCACCGAACCGAAGGGTAACAATGTCCATGACACCGAACCGAAGGGTAACAATGTCCATGGCACCGAACCGAAGGGTAACAATGTCCATGGCACCGAACCGAAGGGTAACAATGTCCATGGCACCGAACCGAAGGGTAACAATGTCCATGGCACCGAACCGAAGGGTAACAATGTCCATGGCACCGAACCGAAGGGTAACAATGTCCATGACACCGAACCGAAGGGTAACAATGTCCATGGCACCGAACCGAAGGGTAACAATGTCCATGGCACCGAACCGAAGGGTAACAATGTCCATGGCACCGAACCGAAGGGTAACAATGTCCATGGCACCGAACCGAAGGGTAACAATGTCCATGGCACCGAACCGAAGGGTAACAATGTCCATGGCACCGAACCGAAGGGTAACAATGATCCATGGACCGAACCGAAGGGTAACAATGTCATGACACCGAACCGAAGGGTAACAATGTCCATGGCACCGAACCGAAGAGGTAACAATGTCATGGCACCGAACCGAAGGGTAACAATGTCCATGGCACCGAACCGAAGGGTAACAATGTCCATGGCACCGAACCGAAGGGTAACAATGTCCATGGCACCGAACCGAAGGGTAACAATGTCCATGGCACGAACCGAGGGTAACAATGTCCATGGCACCGAACCGAAGGTAACAATGTCCATAGGACGAACCAAAGAGCTTTCAGCTCAAGTGCTTCTGGATCGGAAAAAAAGAAATTTATAAGGACGAAGGTTGTTTTATTAGGTAGGTTGAGTGTGGGGGGGTTTGTGAAATGTAAACATTATGAAAAGAAATGAGAGATACAGACGTAACAATTAGTGATATTGTGACAGACGTACAACTGGAGAGAAGGAAGGATTAAGTGAGGAGAACACAGACGTAGAATGACGTGATATTGTGACAGACGTACAACTGGAGGGAAGGAAGGAAGGATTAAGTGAGAGACACAGACGTAGCAATGACGTGATATTGTGACAGACGTACAACTGGAGAGAAGGAAGGATTAAGTGAGAGACACAGACGTAGCAATGACGTGATATTGTGACAGACGTACAACTGGAGGGAAGGAAGGATTAAGTGAGAGACACAGACGTAGCAATGACGTGATATTGTGACAGACGTACAACTGGAAGGAAGGAAGGATTAAGTGAGACAGCAGAGACAATCTTCTTTCTTGACAGAGAGTGAGAGAGTGCGAGAGAGAGAGACGTAACATAGTGAAAGAAAACAGAGCGCGAGACATGCGATAGAGAAATATGAAACTGAAATCATGAAAGCAAAAAACTGGAATAACAAAAAAATATCGGTAATAAATAAAGTGATTCTGAATTCAAAGAAAGAAATGAATGACGGAAGGATGGATGGAAGGTTGGACAGACGAATGGAAGGAAGAATGGACGGAAGGTTGGACGGTTGGATAACGAGCGGGGAATGAGATGAGGAATTGTTAAAAAGAAATGAATGAATTGTGAAGATGGGAAGAACAAAAAATGTAATGCATGCAATTAGAGAATATAAAACAACACATACATGAAAGAGATGTAAGAGATGATGTAAGAGATAATGTAAGAGATGATGCAAGAGAGGATGTAAGAGATGATGTAAGAGATGATGTAAGAGATAATGTAAGAGATAATGTAAGAGATGATGTAAGAGATGATGTAAGAGATAATGTAAGAAATAATGTAAGAGATAATGTAAGAGATAATGTAAGCGATAATGTAAGAAATGATGTAAGAGATGATGTAAGAGATGATGTAAGAGATGATGTAAGAGATGATGTAAGAGATGATGTTAGAGATGATGTAAGAGATGATGTAAGAGATGATGTAGAGATAATGTAAGAGATGATGTAAGAGATGATGTAAGAGATGATGTAGAGATAATGTAAGAGATAATGTAAGAGATGATGTAAGAGATAATGTTAGAGATAATGTAAGAGATAATGTAAGAGATAATGTTAGAGATGATGTAAGAGATAATGTAAGAGATGATGTAAGAGATAATGTTAGAGATAATGTAAGAGATAATGTAAGAGATGATGTAAGAGATGATGTAAGAGATAATGTTAGAGATAATGTAAGAGATGATGTAAGAGATAATGTTAGAGATGATGTAAGAGATAATGTAAGAGATGATGCAAGAGATAATGTTAGAGATAATGTAAGAGATAATGTAAGAGATAATGTTAGAGATGATGTAAGAGATGATGTAAGAGATGTAGAGATGATGTACGAGATGATGTAAGAGATGTAGAGATGATGTAAGAGATGATGTAAGAGATGATGTAAGAGATGATGTAAGAGATGATGTAAGAGATGATGTAAGAGATGTAGAGATGATGTAAGAGATAATGTAAGATATAATAAAAGAGATGATGTAAGAGATGATGTAAGAGATAATGTAAGAGATGATGTAAGAGATAATGTAAGAGATGATGTAAGAGATGATGTAAGAGATGAAGTAAGAGATGATGTAAGAGATGATGTAAGAGATGATGTAAGAGATGATGTTAGAGATGATGTAAGAGATGATGTAAGAGATGATGTAAGAGATGATGTAGAGATAATGTAAGAGATGTAGAGATGATGTACGAGATGATGTAAGAGATGTAGAGATGATGTAAGAGATGATGTAAGAGATGTAACTCGCAGTTAAAAAACAACTTATACAAACATAGAAAACGAACTCTCCCACGTCGCTTCACTGCAAATGTGGTTAAGATAAGATAAGATACAAATCTAATCATACATATATATATATCTCAAAACCTTCTCATCATCATCATCATGTGCCGTGTCGGTTGTTGTTGTTATTTGCAAAGAATAACAACATTACAGAAAACTGATTAATGTTACAGATAAGAATGAGAAAATTGAAAAAAGTTTGGACTCGCTTTGGAATCTCTTTAATGAGTTTTGCCCAGGCAGCGGTTTTACAGTCTATTATTTTCGTACTCCCTACTATTATCGATTTTCAAATTCAATGGTTTTTTAGAGTGTTCAAATTAAACAGGAGACTGGCGTTTTATAGTACATTTCTCGTATACGACTTGGGGACTCAATCTTATGTCAATATAAGATCAAGGATCTCTGGGCAAATACCACGATCTCTCCTCGAGGTGAAGGAACTCAGCTCATTTGAAGCGTGAGGAAAATACCTTTCAATCATCACATGGCTCCAGTAGTAGTAGTAGTAGTATTACAATCATCACATGACTTCAGTAGTAGTAGTAGTAGTAGTAGTAGTATAACAATCATGACATGGCTCCAGTAGTAGTAGTAGTAGTATTAGTATTACAATCATCACATGGCTCCAATAGTAGTAGTAGTAGTATTACAATCATCACATGGCTCCAGTAGTAGTAGTAGTAGTAGTAGTAGTATAACAATCATGACATGTCTCCAGTAGTAGTAGTAGTAGTAGTAGTAGTATAACAATCATGACATGGCTCCAGTAGTAGTAGTAGTAGTATTAGTATTACAATCATCACATGGCTCCAATAGTAGTAGTAGTAGTATTACAATCATCACATGACTTCAGTAGTAGTAGTAGTAGTAGTAGTAGTATAACAATCATCACATGGCTCCAGTAGTAGTAGTAGTATTACAATCATCACATGGCTCCAGTAGTAGTAGTTTTATAATCATCACATGGCTTCAGTAGTAGTAGTAGTATTACAATCATCATATGGCTCCAGTAGTAGTAGTAGTATTACATTCATCACATGGCTCCAGTAGTAGTATTACATTCATCACATGGCTCCAGTAGTAGTATTACATTCATCACATGGCTCCAGTAGTAGTTTTACATTCATCACATGGCTCCAGTAGTAGTATTACATTCATCAGATGGCTCCAGTAGTAGTATTACATTCATCACATGGCTTCAGTAGTAGTATTACATTCATCACATGGCTCCAGTAGTAGTATTACATTCATCACATGGCTTCAGTAGTAGTATTACAATGATCACATTGCTCCAGTAGTAGTAGTATTACATTCATCACATTGCTCCAGTAGTAGTAGTAGTATTACAATCATCACATGGCTCCAGTAGTAGTAGTAGTAGCAGCAGCAGTAGCAGTGCAGCAACGTAACAGCAGCAGTGCAGTAGTGCAGCAGTAGCAGTAGTAGTAGCAGCAGCGTAGCAGTAGCAGTAGTAGTAGTAGCAGTAGTAGTAGCAGTAGTAGTATTACAATTATGACATGGCTCCAGTAGTAGTAGTATTACAATCACCATATGGCTACAATAGTAGCCGTAGTAGTATTACAATCATCACATGGCTTCCTGAACTCCCCGAAACTTCAACGAATTCACAACTATCAGTCAGATGTGTCTCAATTTAACTAAAAAAGGTTAGACATCCCTGCCTGCAGGAGGATATCGTTTTCGTGTGATATCATTTTCTAGCAGCAGTTAAAACCTGTTTAGGCAGTGTAAATTGCCACAATTTGTCGTCTGGTGTCCAAGAAGCCAGTTATGCTGCCTAAGGTTACTCTGTGAAACCAATCACATTCTCGTTGCGCAGTTTTTATCGTGTGGACAGATTTCCCCGTCGTTTACCAGCCAAATTAGGAAATATTAGAACAAAGTACTAGAGTTTCACAACGAGCATGCTGACATTGGACAAGTCGCCATTTCTAATTTACAACAGAATCGATTTTAAATCTTTGTCATCGATTATTTTCCTCGCTAGCTCGAGTAACTTCATCAGGTGTTATCTTTTTTGTTAATTTAGTTGTTCTTTCCATGTTGCTGGAGACAGACAGACAATTATTGAAGAATTTAGTTGTTCTTTCCATGTTGCTGGAGACAGACAGACAATTATTGAAGAATTTAGTTGTTCTTTCCATGTTGCTGGAGACAGACAGACAATTATTGAAGAATTTAGTTGTTCTTTCCATGTTGCTGGAGACAGACAGACAATTATAGAAGAATTTGGTTGTTCTTTCCATGTTGCTCGAAACAGACAGACAGACTAACTGACAGACAATTATTGTAGAATTTGGTTGTTCTTTCCATATTGCTGGAGATAGACACACAGGCAAAGAGACAGACACTTATTATAGAATTTCTCAAGATTAAATTCTATATCCGTTCTTTATTCTCTTCTGTAGACGATATTCGTTCTTTATTCTCTTCTGTAGATGATATCTTTGTTCTCTTCTGTAGATGATATCTTTGTTCTCTTCTGTAGATGATATCTTTGTTCTCTTCTGTAGATGATATCTTTGTTCTCTTCTGTAGATGATATCTTTGTTCTCTTCTGTAGACGATTTCTTTGTTCTGTAGACGATATCTTTGTTCTCTTCTGTAGATGATATCTTTGTTCTGTAGATGATATCTTTGTTCTCTTCTGTAGATGATATCTTTGTTCTCTTCTGTAGATGATATCTTTGTTCTCTTCTGTAGATGATATCTTTGTTCTCTTCTGTAGATGATATCTTTGTTCTCTTATGTAGATGATATCTTTGTTCTCTTCTGTAGACGATTTCTTTGTTCTGTAGACGATATCTTTGTTCTCTTCTGTAGATGATATCTTTGTTCTCTTCTGTAGATGATATCTTTGTTCTCTTCTGTAGATGATATCTTTGTTCTCTTCTGTAGATGATATCTTTGTTCTCTTCTGTAGATGATATCTTTGTTCTCTTATGTAGATGATATCTTTGTTCTCTTCTGTAGACGATATCTTTGTTCTCTTCTGTAGATGATATCTTTGTTCCGTAGATGATATCTTTGTTCTCTTCTGTAGACGATATCTTTGTTCTCTTCTGTAGATGATATCTTTGTTCTCTTCTGTAGACGATATCTTTATTCTCTTCTGTAGATGATATCTTTGTTCTCTTCTGTAGATGATATCTTTGTTCTCTTCTGTAGACGATATCTTTGTTCTTTTCTGTAGATGATATCTTTGTTCTCTTATGTAGATGATATCTTTATTCTCTTCTGTAGATGATATCTTTGTTCTCTTCTGTAGACGATATCTTTGTTCTCTTCTGTAGATGATATCTTTATTCTCTTCTGTAGATGATATCTTTGTTCTCTTCTGTAGACGATATCTTTGTTCTCTTCTGTAGATGATATCTTTGTTCTCTTATGTAGATGATATCTTTGTTCTCTTCTGTAGATGATATCTTTGTTCTCTTCTGTAGACGATATCTTTGTTCTGTAGATGATATCTTTGTTCTCTTCTGTAGATGATATATTTGTTCTCTTCTGTAGATGATATCTTTGTTCTCTTCTGTAGATGATATCTTTGTTCTCTTCTATAGATGATATCTTTGTTCTCTTCTGTAGATGATATCTTTGTTCTCTTCTGTAGATGATATATTTGTTCTCTTCTGCAGATGATATCTTTGTTCTCTTCTGTAGATGATATCTTTGTTCTCTTCTGTAGATGATATCTTTGTTCTCTTCTGTAGACGATATCTTTGTTCTGTAGACGATATCTTTGTTCTCTTCTGTAGATGATATCTTTGTTCTGTAGATGATATCTTTGTTCTCTTCTGTAGATGATATCTTTGTTCTCTTCTGTAGATGATATCTTTGTTCTCTTCTGTAGATGATATCTTTGTTCTGTAGATGATATCTTTGTTCTCTTCTGTAGATGATATCTTTGTTCTGTAGATGATATCTTTGTTCTCTTCTGTAGATGATATCTTTGTTCTCTTCTGTAGATGATATCTTTGTTCCGTAGATGATATCTTTGTTCTCTTCTGTAGATGATATCTTTGTTCTCTTCTGCAGATGATATCTTTGTTCTCTTCTGTAGATGATATCTTTGTTCTCTTCTGTAGATGATATCTTTGTTCTCTTCTGTAGACGATATCTTTGTTCTGTAGACGATATCTTTGTTCTCTTCTGTAGATGATATCTTTGTTCTGTAGACGATATCTTTGTTCTCTTCTGTAGACGATATCTTTGTTCTCTTCTGTAGATGATATCTTTGTTCTCTTCTGTAGATGATATCTTTGTTCCTAGATATATCTTTGTTCTCTACTGTAGATGATATCTTTGTTCTCTTCTGTAGACGATATCTTTATTCTCTTCTGTAGATGATATCTTTGTTCTCTTATGTAGATGATATCTTTGTTCTCTTCTGTAGATGATATATTTGTTCTCTTCTGTAGATGATATCTTTGTTCTCTTCTGTAGATGATATCTTTGTTCTCTTCTATAGATGATATCTTTGTTCTCTTCTGTAGATGATATCTTTGTTCTCTTCTGTAGATGATATCTTTGTTCTCTTCTGTAGATGATATCTTTGTTCTCTTCTGTAGACGATATCTTTGTTCTCTTCTGTAGATGATCTTTGTTCTGGATATCTTTGTTCTCTTCTGTAGAGATATCTTTGTTCTCTTCTGTAGATGATATCTTTGTTCTGATGATATCTTGTTCTTCTGTAGATGATATCTTTGTTCTCTTCTGTAGACGATATCTTTATTCTCTTCTGTAGATAATATCTTTGTTCTCTTTGTAGATGATATTTTGTTCTCTTCTGTAGATGATATCTTTTTCTCCTTAGATGAAGTAATTAGATGATTCTTTCTTTTCTTTCAGTCTGTTATCTTCTGTCATGTCCTTCTGTCTATACTTGTTCTGTTATCACTGTCCTTCTGTCTATCATGTCGTCTGTATCACTATCCTTTGTCTATCATGTATTTATCACTTCGTTCTGTCTATACTGTCCTTTGTCTTCATGCCCTTCATGTCTATCACTGTCTTCTGTTCTGTCTTCTGTCTTATCACTGTCCTTCTGTCTATATCACTGTCCTTCTGTCTCTCACTGTCCTTCTGTCTATCACTGTCCTTCTGTCTATCACTGTCTTCTGTCTATCACTGTCCTTCTGTCTTCACTGTCTTCTGTCTATCACTGTCCTTGTCTATCAGCTTCTATCTGTCTCTGTTCCTGTCCTTCTGTCTATCACTGTCTTCTGTCTATCACTGTCCTTCTGTCTTCACTGTCCTTCTGTCTATCACTGTCCTTCGTCTATCACTGTCCTTCTGTCTCTCACTGTCCTTCTGTCTATCACTGTCATTCTGTCTATCACTGTCCTTCTGCTATCATGTCCTTCTGTCTATCACTGTCCTTCTGTCTTCACTGTCATTCTGTCTATCACTTCTTCTGTCTATCACTGTCTTCTGTCTATCACTGTCATTCTGTCTATCACTGTCTTCTGTCTATCACTGTCATTCTGTCTATCACTGTCATTCTGTCTATCACTGTCATTCTGTCTATACTGCCCATTCTGTCTATCACTGTCATTCTGTCTATCACTGTCTTCTGTCTATCACTGTCATTCTGTCTATCACTGTCATTCTGTCTATCACTGTCATTCTGTCTATCACTGTCCTTCTGTCTATCACTGTCATTCTGTCTATCACTGTCATTCTGTCTATCACTGCCATTCTGTCTATCACTGTCATTCTGTCTATCACTGTCATTCTGTCTATCACTGTCCTTCTGTCTATCACTGTCCTTCTGTCTATCACTGTCATTCTGTCTATCACTGTCATTCTGTCTATCACTGTTCTTCTGTCTATCACTGTCCTTCTGTCTATCACTGTCATTCTGTCTATCACTGTCCTTCTGTCTATCACTGTCATTCTGTCTATCACTGTCTTCTGTCTATCACTGTCCTTCTGTCTATCACTGTCATTCTGTCTATCACTGTCATTCTGTCTATCACTGTTCTTCTGTCTATCACTGTCCTTCTGTCTATCACTGTCATTCTGTCTATCACTGTCATTCTGTCTATCACTGTCATTCTGTCTATCACTGTCATTCTGTCTATCACTGTCATTCTGTCTATCACTGTCATTCTGTCTATCACTGTCATTCTGTCTATCACTGTCCTTCTGTCTATCACTGTCCTTCTGTCTATCACTGTCCTTCTGTCTATCACTGTCATTCTGTCTATCACTGTCTTCTGTCTATCACTGTCCTTCTGTCTATCACTGTCCTTCTGTCTATCACTGTCATTCTGTATATCACTGTCCTTCTGTCTATCACTGTCATTCTGTCTATCACTGTCCTTCTGTCTATATCACTGTCCTTCTGTCTATCACTGTCCTTCTGTCTATCACTGTCCTTCTGTATATCACTGTCCTTCTGTCTATCACTGTCATTCTGTCTATCACTGTTCTTCTGTCTATCACTGTCGTTCTGTCTATCACTGTCATTCTGTCTATCACTGTCCTTCTGTCTATCACTGTCCTTCTGTCTATCACTGTCATTCTGTCTATCACTGTCATTCTGTCTATCACTGTCATTCTGTATATCACTGTCATTCTGTCTATCACTGTCATTCTGTCTATCACTGTTCTTCTGTCTATCACTGTCCTTCTGTCTATCACTGTCATTCTGTCTATCACTGTCATTCTGTCTATCACTGTCATTCTGTCTATCACTGTCATTCTGTCTATCACTGTCATTCTGTCTATCACTGTCATTCTGTCTATCACTGTCATTCTGTCTGTCACTGTCCTTCTGTCTATCACTGTCCTTCTGTCTATCACTGTCTTCTGTCTATCACTGTCATTCTGTCTATCACTGTCCTTCTGTCTATCACTGTCCTTCTGTCTATCACTGTCCTTCTGTCTATCACTGTCATTCTGTATATCACTGTCCTTCTGTCTATCACTGTCCTTCTGTCTATCACTGTCCTTCTGTCTATATCACTGACCTTCTGTCTCTCACTGTCCTTCTGTCTATCACTGTCCTTCTGTATATCACTGTCCTTCTGTCTATCACTGTCATTCTGTCTATCACTGTTCTTCTGTCTATCACTGTCGTTCTGTCTATCACTGTCATTCTGTCTATCACTGTCCTTCTGTCTATCACTGTCCTTCTGTCTATCACTGTCATTCTGTCTATCACTGTCATTCTGTCTATCACTGTCATTCTGTCTATCACTGTCGTTCTATCTATCACTGTTCTTCTGTCTATCACTGTCATTCTGTCTATCACTGTCATTCTGTCTATCACTGTCATTCTGTCTATCACTGTCATTCTGTCTATCACTGTCATTCTGTCTCTCACTGTCCTTCTGTCTATCACTGTCATTCTGTCTATCACTGTCATTCTGTCTATCACTGTCATTCTGTCTATCACTGTCATTCTGTCTATCACTGTCATTCTGTCTATCACTGTCATTCTGTCTCTCACTGTCCTTCTGTCTATCACTGTCATTCTGTCTATCACTGTCATTCTGTCTATCACTGTCATTCTATCTATCACTGTCATTCTGTCTATCACTGTCATTCTGTCTATCACTGTCATTCTATATTAAATGTTGTTGACGTGGTCTTGTATCTCTCACAACTTCATCATCACCACACCTAAACGACCCACACTCTATCTACCTCATTCCACATATCATCATCATCAGGTGCCGTGCCGGCTGGCGGAGACTATCATGAATCTCCACAAATCTCTGTCGTTGGTGTTTGCTATCAACTCAGATGTTGACACTCTACCGTGCCATGAAGTCGGGCTATCCATAACTTTCTCTCTCTGTCTTCCCCTGTCTCGTCTACCCTCGATTTTACCAGTTGTCACAATGTGTTCTAAACCTCCCTCCTCATCACATGCACGAAAAATGATGACCACTTCTTTCTTATATTGATGATTTGCTTTATCTGTGTCTTGATCTCATTCAATACCTTCAACATTAGACATTTTAGAAGTCCATGGGATTCTCACCATTCTTCTATAACACCACATTTCTGTGGCCCTCAGAGATTTTCGATCTGTGTGTTTATTGTCCATGACTCGCATCCGTATGCCAGTATTGGTTCTATGTAGCACTGAATAACTCGCATTCTGATCGGATTGACAAGGACTTGTTGCAGATAATGCTTCTCATTTTCAACGAAATAAATATAAATATATAATAGATGAGATAGAACTAAACAGTAATCTGAAGAAGCAATGAACGCATCAAGAATAGTTGAGAAAGAAGAATAATAAATACCACAAATCTTCTTTCTTTCTTTCTCGAATCCTGTTTGCCTCACAGCGTCAGGTCAAGAAGAGATTTGTAAAACGGGCCCGTGTGTGCGCTTCGTAGATAGTGTTTTTCGTCACCTCTGTTATCTCTGAGATCCATCTTTTGCGTCGCCGGCCGCTTGCTTTGTATCCATTGTATCGGAGTAGCATTGCTCTTTGAGGTGCACTGTCTGTTGGTAATCTGCTATGTGGCCGAACCATTTAATTTGTTGTTTCTTGATGAAGTCTAGTACTGATGTTGTACCCACTTGTTTTCTGATGTCTTAATTTCTCAACCGGTCTCTTCTTGTTACGTTAATTGCATAACTTTTACAGAACTTTGTGAATCAACCCCAGCTTTTTAACGCTGTTTGTGATTTTTCTAGGCATTATTACGTTCAGTAGTTTACCATTGCTTTCTTAACGGGTGGTGCCATTGACCTTTCGTAAAAATCCACGCGAAACAACTTGCAACCAAGCTGTCCGCAGCATGATTCGGACTCAGAACGTCGAGGTTAATAGACCTAGTCACTATCCCCTAAGCCACAGACGCCACCCTCTTCTTGTTACATATTACATAGCAATATTCTGAAATCTGACCATCAAGATCTTGGCAAAATGTGACACACTAGGCTGGTCTCACACAAACTCGCATTTATTGTTGGCAGATTTATGATCAGTGATGTCAATGGCATTTCTCAATATTTTTGTCAGAAATCTCATCAGTAAAGCTTGGGGGAAGCATTCAAACTAATTAATCTAACTGTCAAGAGAAGCGTGTCGTCTTGAGGAATATTCATTTCTTTTTCTAGCTGCCAAATTTGATGGAGTTTTTTGTTTGTTTTACGCTTGCATGCCAAGACAATCTGGCCAGTAAATGTGAGGACAATATCCGGTGTTGATATGCCACATGGGCGTTGTGAGACGTGTCGTACACATATCTGTACTATATCGTCACTGTTTCTGTATTTTGTAAAACTATAGTACTTTGTTTGTACGTGTTTCGCTATTTACCAAGTTTTAATGCAGTCTTCCCCCTATTTCGATACACATACACAACACACATGTATACACACATATATATGGCCTTTTTCGTCTTTACAGACGGTCAATTGGCAAGTGTTTTACTGAGATAATTTCTGAGTTTTCGCTTTCCTCTCTTGTCTTTCAGTTCATCCCTAAGTCTCTCTTCAAAAGATTCTGCACCTTTGCGCAATGTTGTTTTCTATATATCTCGATCATCAGCCACATATATACACACATACACATCATAGATACACAGCTCACTCGCACGCATACATACACATTTCGTAAACACATATACACATCTCTCACACACACACACACTCAGCAGACAGACATATCTCTCAAACCACACAATGTCTGCCGATGACATACGCCCCCACCTCTACTGGTTTGTCATTGATTGTTAGTTCGAGCTGACAGTTGAAACAAATCTCTGTTGGCGGAGGTGGGGGATTACTAATACTGCGATGTGTTTGTGCATGAATGTGCGTGCATGTGTGTGTGTGTGTGGTGGGTAAGAGAGAACCAAACTTATGTTCTACTCAACAACGATTTAGTGACTTCTAGAATATGTCATATTTTTTTTTTTAGCGACATCGGGCAGGAGATGCGCGCTTGTTCAGGATTTTCGGTCCCTGCATTGTTTTCCATGCTTGCACTACTACCACGACCTGTAGTTCTCCCCGATCCCTGCCCCCTTAGCCAGGCCGGTACACCGTCTGTTTACAGGGTCACCAGTTAGAGGTTGGGGAGCAGGGTTTTGATTAGCGCCGGCCCTTCACTAACCCTGGCACATGTTGCCTTCATGAGCCTTTGTCAGAAGAAATACCTTCCCTCCCCCCTCCCTCACCATTCTGAAACAGTCATCTACTTAACCGTGTCCTTGTCCTTGTGATTGATTGAAGGAATTAGGGAATCAGCGAGTGGATAAATAAATGAGCAAACAGCGATTCAAATATTGCACACGTGTGTCACATGTGTGTGTGATAGTTTTGTGTGTGTATGTGATATTTGTATGACATGTATGTATGATGTGTGTTTTGTGTGTGTGTGTGTGTTTGTATGATGTATGTGGGGGTCTCTGTGGCTAAGTGGTTAAACCCTTTGCCTTGTGAGTCGCAGGTCGTTGGTTCTAGTCCGGACCGCGCCATTTTGTTCACGACTGTAGTTTTCCCAGAGACCCTGGGTTTTTGCTGGAGCTACGGAGTGTGTGCTTTGTGCAATATTCTCTGCAGGTGGCGTGCCAATTCTGCGGAAAGGGACCGAGACGTATGGGGTAAAACCCGGTGCAATGAAGTCAATCCTTCGGCTTTAATACCTTTTTTTATATGACGTATATGTGTGATTATCAAGTATACTGTGTAGTACTGTGTTAGGTCCGTATTTTTCATTGACCACCGGTACACGGTGTGATATAGTCAACATCACACGACCGCCATCAACTTCCCAGTGTTTTTACTGGTACACAATTGAGTCTTGGTCGACCTGGGAGCTGCTACGTTTGGAGAAACTTCCACTGTAGATTTGAAGCAGGACTACTAGTCTAAGAAGCAAGCTCACTAACAACTACGCTACTGCAGCACTCCAAATGCTTACGGTAAAGCTGCAATATTTGTATTATTCAATAGCCATCTTATTTCGACTTGGCATATTTTCCAAATGCTTACAGTAATAATAATAATAATTCCTCTCGTACCGTTATACGTTACATAGGGCCTGCAAGTAATTTCTCCATACCGCTCTATCCTGAGCAACTCGCTCAATCTCCATGAAACTGAGACCGATATTTCCTGCCTCTCTCAGCAAAGTTCGCTTCAGGGTCTCCTTAGGTCGACCTCTCTTTCTTGAACCCTTTGCATCCCACTTCAATGCCTGCTTTGATATTCTTTGATCATTTATCCTCAAGGTGTAAATGCACAGTAAGCTGCATTTGTATTATTCTGTAGCCATCTTATTTCGACTTGACATATTTTTCCAAATACTTACAGTAAAGCTGCATTATTTGTATTATTCAATAGGCGATTGAACAAAGACATGTATAGGCAGTATTACATAAGTAGTGAAAAATTAATTCTAAAATATGAAAATAAACAACACTCAACGTTTCGGTGCTAGACCTTTATCAAGAACAAATATGTACACAAAAACTTAATTAACTAAAACATAATACTAACTAATGATGTAAAGCAAAAGATACTGGCATACAAACCTGCTCCAAAAGTACTTGTCTCTTGGTCGGTATCTCATGAATGATAGAATAGACAGGAAATAGTAGCCATCTTACTTTGACTTGACATATGTTTCCAAATGTTTACAGTAAAGCTGCAATATTTGTATTATTTAGTAGCTATCTTACTTCGACTTGACATATTTTTCCCGTTTAGTTTTATCAATTACTTCTTGTGTATCGATTCTGTACTAATTAAATTTACATTTTTTTTTTATCTCTCAACATTTTTATTTGTCCGGATACTGTCACGCATCCAAATCTCATTTCCATTTTTAATTGTCAATTTGTCTTGACGAGTCCCAACTTCCACAAGGGACCAGAGTCTATTTACGAGCACACTTTGCACAAGGGACCAGTGAGTAATTATGTGCACACTTTGCACAAGAGACCGGAGTGTAATTATGTGCACACTTTACACAAGGGACCAGAGTGTAATTATTAGCACACTTTGCACAAGGGACCAGAATCTCTTTACGAGCACACTTTGCACAAGGGAACCAGTGTGTCACTATGAGTACACTTTTCACAAGGGACCAGTGTGTAATTATGAGCACATTTTGCGCAAGGGACCAGAGTCTCTTTACGAGCACACTTTGCACAAGGGACCAGCGTGTCATTATGAGCACATTTTGCACAAGGGACCAGCGTGTAATTATGTGCACACTTTGCACACGGGACCAGAGTGCCTTTAATAGCCCACTTTCCAAGGACCAGCGTGTACTTATTAGCACACTTTGCACAAGGGACCAGAATCTCTTTACGAGCACACTTTGCACAAGGGAACCAGTGTGTCACTATGAGTCCCACTTTGCAAAGGGACAGTGTGATTATGAGCACATTTTGCACAAGGATCAGAGTTCTTACGAGCACACTTTGCACAAGGAACCAGCGTGTAATTATTAGCCCACTTTGCACAAGGCATTTCATTGTCTTTAAGAGCACACTTTGCAGACGTAATCTCAGTCTTTTGTTCACCGTTGATAGAACCAGTGGTGGCTCGTCATTAAGGGCCAGTGGGCCGGGCCCCACCAAAAATAAGGTGTATCGTGTATTTATTATTTTATACATTAAAATATATCCTAACCAAAACCATGATTTTTACGAAAATTTCTGTCTGGCCCCACCAACAAATTCATCACGAACCGCCACTGGATAGGACACCACACATGACTCTACCTCAGTGGTTCTCAACCTTCCTATACGGCGAGCATTTAATACAGTTCCTCATATTGTGGTAACCCCCAACCATAAAATTATTTGCGTTGCTACTTCATAACTGCATAACACGTAATCACAAAGTACTGTAGTTTTACAAATTACAACAACAATGACAATATACAACAACGTTTCGACCAACAAGGCCTTTATCAAGCAAACGAACAACAGGAGTGACAAATTTAAAAAAACAAATGGACGACCAAATACAAACGTTTCTAATGAAAATCTGGGAATAAAAACGAATAACGAAATAAATGTAACACAAAAACACACATAAAAACTAGAAATAGAACGGAAGAGAAACAATGAAAAATCTAGTAAATATATAACTTGAATACATGCAACATATACCCATATAGATTACAAGGCATGGGGAGAGAAAGTACTAAGAAGCATAGGAATGTAATACGTTGAGCCCAAGTGATTGCAAGGTACCATACAAAGAAATCAACCGATTCTCCAGAGCAAATCGACTGCGATCATCCGAGGAACATGATCGGATGGCTGTGACCTGGACATCGTGAGCTTCTAAATGGCCAGAATCATTGAAATTGGTGGGTACAGGGTCACAATCATTGGCGTATGTCGCGCAAGTGTTGGGCGAATCGATCACTGAGCCTCTTGCCTGTCTCGCCGATATAAGCCTTGTTACACCGCTTACAGATAATGGCAAGATAAGATTATGGGACTCGCATGTGAAACCATCGTCAATAAGAAACGTGGCTAAAGGAAAAGATACAGTACGCGTCTGTATCACATAAGCACACGTGTTGCAACGCCGACGGCCACACTGGACAGTGGCAAAATGAGTCTGGATATTGGACTTAAGGCGACTGTGTACCAACATATCCTTAAGACTTCTGTCCCGTCTGTAAGCCACCAAAGGTTAGTTGGGGAAGACAGAACGGGTTTCAGGACTCAGTCTAATAGCAACCCCTATCCTTTAATCTATGATCTTCTTCTTTGCGTTCGTTCTTTACAACCAATTTTAATCACTCTTTATGATATGTTTGATCTTTGCCAAGAACGTGTATACGTTGCACATTGGTTTGGTAGGCCCCTAAACGCATAAGACTTCTACACGTTTAGGACACATGTATCCGATTTCAGTCAAACCTCCTTATTCGTCTCTTACGACATGCGTGGCAGGTAACAGTGGTTCTATTCTTTACACCCCAAATGTGAACCCCGGTAAACACTAGGGCGTGACCTATGATGACCCCTTCACTTTCAAGCTAGGGCATCCCACAGCCAACTATAAACTCATACGGCCGGAGGACTCAGGTCAAAATTATGGGAACTCAGACCACCTGACCTCGCATTTCAGTATTGGTATATATAGACAAATTCATTTTAAAGTCAACACAAAATACTAAATCGAAGTTACAATATGCAATAAGTTAAGTTTAACAATAAGGAATATCAATATTATGAATATTTTTCACCAATAAATAACCATAGACTCACAGAATTGAGGAAAATTGCAAAAAAAGCTTGCAGTGTTCTATCAAACATATATAATTTCCAGCCCCTAACTGAAACTAGGTCAGGGATTCCCCGGTCAATTATGCGGCCTAATATTAGAGTTGGCTGTGGGCGATCTCTAATCTTTAATCTAGGACAACCAATAACCTTTAATCTAGGACGACCAATAACCTTTAATCTAGGACGACTAATAACCTTTAATCTAGGACGACTAATAACCTTTAATCTAGGACAACCAATAACCTTTAATCTAGGACGATCAATAACCTTTAATCTAGGACAACCAATAACCTTTAATCTAGGACAACCAATAACCTTTAATCTAGGACAACCAATAACCTTTAATCTAGGACGACCAATAACCTTTAATCTAGGACGACTAATAACCTTTAATCTAGGACGACTAATAACCTTTAATCTAGGACGACTAATAACCTTTAATCTAGGACAACCAATAACCTTTAATCTAGGTCAACCAATAACCTTTAATCTAGGACAACCAATAACCTTTAATCTAGGACGACTAATAACCTTTAATCTAGGACAACCAATAACCTTTAATCTTGGACAACCAATAACCTTTAATCTAGGACAACCAATAACCTTTAATCTAGGACGACTAATAACCTTTAATCTAGGACGACCAATAACCTTTAAACTAGGGCGACCCCTAAAATAAAACCCATATTTATGGATCGGAACCATTCATGACTTCTGGCTTGTCATGAAATACGATGAGCTGGTTCTGGTATACGGACATGTGCTCGCTCTACCAACTGCACCAATCTTCTGACTAGCTTATATTGATCTCAATGGATGGTGACCTAGGCGAATTATACATTTGATTGCAGCTATTGTGGATGTGATCTAATGACGTACAACTAAGCAACGGAGGAACACAATAAGTGCCATTCACACCAAGAAGCAATTAATAACATGTTATAGTTACGGAATCAGATATTTCGTGATTCTGGTAACGTTCTTGTAGAATAGGAGGTACATCTGAGAGATTGGGTAAGATGAGCGTAGAGTGAGTGGTACTGCTTGTACATTGGGTAAGACGAGCGTAGAGTGAGGGGTACTGCTTGTACATTGAGTAAGATGAGTGAGGGGGTACTGCTTGTAAGAGTAAGACGAGCGTAGAGTGAGTACTGCTTGTACATTGGGTAAGACGAGCGTAGAGTGAGGGGTACTGCTTGTACATTGAGTAAGATGAGCGTAGAGTGAGGGTACTGTTTGTACATTGGTAAGATGAGCGTAGAGTGAGGGTACTGCTTGTACATTGGGTAAGATGAGCGTAGAGTGAGGGGTACTGCTTGTACATTGAGTAAGACGAGCGTAGAGTGAGGTACGTTGACATTTGTAACCTGAGGTTGAGCAACACTGATTACACAAAATAATGTTTGTTTCTTCAAATATTCATTGTTATTTCAGTATATAGACTCCTTGGATCTTCGTTCCTTCATCTACGGAGGTGTCAACATTACAGGTTTCAGGTTACCCATAGACAAGATAAAAGTAACATCGCCCCTGAAATACAAGTCATCAATTCTGGAGCCTCTGACTTCGATTTCCGTACGTAAAACTATGGCGCATTGTTATATTTGCCAGTAAGACTGTTTAGCTGTGCTGACCTTAATAGTCAAATCAGTATGTATATTTTAGTAAGATAAATGATGCAGGATATCTTTCGATCTGTATGTTTAGAACATTCTAGGTTTGTACATGTCTGACTACAAGTTGTAGTTGTACATGTCTGGCTTGTAGTAGTTGTACATGTCTGGCTTGTCATAGTTGTACATGTCTGACTACAAGTTGTAGTTGTTCATGTCTGGCTTGTAGTAGTTGTACATGTCTGGCTTGTCATAGTTGTACATGTCTGGCTCGTTGTAGTTGTTCATGTCTGGCTTTGAGTCTGTAGTTGTTGCATGTCTGGCTTGTAGTAGTTGTACATGTCTGGCTTGTTGTAGTTGTACATATCTGCTACAAGTTGTAGTTGTACATATCTGCTACAAGTTGTAGTTGTACATGTCTGGCTTGTTGTAGTTGTACATGTCTGGCTTGTCGTAGATGTACAAGCCAGGCGTGTCGTAGTTAGATAAATTTCTCCAGAAGTTGAATTGAGGAAATCAAACTCACAGTCGCCCGAGTGGTTACCTGAGCCCAAATTGGGGTGTAAAGAATAGAACCACTGTTACCGGCCACACATGGCGTAAGAAGCGACTAAGGAGGTCGGGCGTGAACTAGCTACCCCACACCGTAAAAACAGTAGATGGCTACAGAACGGAGAGCGAACTAGTAAACGCTGGCTGAATCCGGAGACATCACCGAAGGATAAGATCAAGAGCTCAAATGGCGATGAATGAAGTAAGGTAAAAAACGATCTTGGCAAAGGCTGTTTATATATCACAATAAGAATGATTTAATGCCCAAAAAGAACGAACCAGAAGAAGAATAAACTCAGAGTGCCACTATCAGAGATCAAGACACATATCAAATAAAAAATATAAACAGGTGTAGAGGCAACAGCCCAACAGCAAACACCCACAATATCCCATCAGCAGATTCAACAGCACACAAGACAGGACAGTGCCGGCTCAACCATCACAATAAAGTCTGCTCAGAATGCACGGTGTGCATGTCAGACTGAAACACAGACTCCGGAGTACAGGGTCTAGGTTTAGTCTTGTCCATCACACATACATCAACGAAACATGGCCTCATGAACGAAGCTTACAGAGCAAGCTGTGAGGAACTTTCGAGGAACTCCTACAGACATGCAGCTTCATAGAAGCAACACATCTCGTGGTTTAGAGCAGCGTTTTCCAAAGTGGGCGTTCTAGGGGGCGATAGTGGCTCAGAAGAATTTCGGGGGTGTTCAGTCGATTAGCGGTCGGTGGTTCCTTAAAGAAGAAATTAAAAATAAATATTTTAAAATAAATTATTTTCGTGATTTTGCGATAAAATAATCATTTAAAATTTAAATTCTGCATTTTAATTCATCTTATGCCTTTCTTACACGATCCATTTTTTCCATCAATTTTCTATTTCATGTATATAATCATTTGAAAATTGACCATGTATAACAGAAATATATATCAATTTCCTATGTCAAAGAGAAAATAGAGCATGTATATATGTGGGAGGGGCGTTGGCAAACTGTTATAATGTGGAGGAGGGCGTTACAAAGTTTATGTTGTGCAAAGTGGGCGGTGGGTCGAAAAGTTTGGGAATCTATGGTTTCGAGTTTAGACTGAGCATATGAAATCGATCGCACAAAACGATGATGAAGAAGAAGAAAACCGAAAATTGGTAGCTTGTTGAACAATATCGAAACACGTTATGACAAAGTACTGTAGTTTTACACAATACAAAAACAAGAACAATACACAGAAACGTTTCGACCAAAAAAAACCTGTACATTTAATCTGTCGTTGTATTGTTATAGACTTGCAGCATGTGAGATTTAATCTGTCGTTGTGTCGTTATAGACTTGCACATGTGAGTTTGTGATTGTCGTTGTATCGTTATAGACTTGCAACATGTGAGATTTAATCTGTCATTGTATCGTTATAGACTTGCAACATGTGAGATTTAATCTGTCATTGTATCGTTATAGACTTGCAACATGTGAGATTTAATCTGTCATTGTATCGTTATAGACTTGAACATGTGAATTAAATCGTCGTTGTATCGTTATAGACTTGCAACATGTGAGATTTAATCTGTCATTTTATCGTTATAGACTTGCAGCATATGAGATTTAATCTGTCATTGTATCGTTATAGACTTGCAACATGTGAGATTAATTGTCATTGTATCGTTATAGACTTGCAACATGTGAGATGTGATAAGTCGTTGTATCGTTATAGGCTTGCAACATGTGAGATGTGATATGTCGTTGTATCGTTATAGACTTGCAACATGTGAGATTTGATATGTTGTTGTATGTTTCTAGACTTGCAACATGTGAGACATGACCAGTGCTTGTATGTTAAGTATTTTCTAGACTTGCAACATGTTAGACATGACTAGTGGTTGCATGTAGACTTGCAACATGTTAGACATGACCAGAAGTTGTATGTTAACTGTTGTGTAAACTTGCAGCATATGACCATAATAATAATTCCTCTCGTACCGTTATACGTTACATAGGGCCTGCAAGTAATTTCTCCATACCACTCTATCCTAGGCAACTCGCTCAATCTCCTCCATGGAACTGAGACCGATATTTCCTGCCTGTCTCAGCAAAGTTCGTTTCAGGGTCTCTTTATGTCGACCTCTCTTTCTTGAACTCTTTGCATCCCACTTCAATGCCTGCTTTGATATTCGTTGATCATTTCTCCTCAAGGTGTGCCAACATATCTCAATCTTCTCTCTTTATAACAGTTGTCACTAGTGGTTGACCAGACATTTCCCTGATTTCATCACTTCTCCTGAATTCGTTCCATTTTATATTCATTATTTTCGTAGACATCTATTTTCAAATGCATTCAACTTGCTTTCTATATCTTTAGTCATTTTCCAACTCTCGCTGGCATATGTTAGGATTGATACAACATTTGAATTGAAAATTCGTAATTTAGTTTTAATACTATATAATTTGCAGTTCTTCCATATTTTATTTAGACTTTTGAAAGCTGATGTTGCTTTGCCAATTCGTATCATATGACCTTGGCGTGGCATAAAATCTAACATTGGTTTCAGACAGACGCAGCCCTAGCAAGTGATGCCTTACAGATGGTCTACCGTGCTCTGTCTGAGCTTATAAATTCTACCAACACCAGGCACATCTTCCAGACATTTCCCAACCCTGACCTCTACAGTAACGGTTCTAGTGGGGCCCGATGTTGGAGACATCCACCTCTCGCATGGACATACGGGCCGGTAGTACGGAACGCTTTGTTAAAGGTATTCTCTAACACTTAATCATTCTGATTGGTTGACCTTTCAACTTTGTCCTTTATTATGTGCATTAAATATATACATGCCCGTCTGCCCAGCGTGTTCGTAGCGCGTTGAACTGCGGGTGACTACCCCTCTGTGTGTGCGGGTTCAATTCCGCGGTCTGGCAGAAAAGCCACAGGTTCCCCAGATTCACGGTCTTCGTGGCACCGAACCGAAGAGCTGAAAACTCAAGTGCTTCTGGATCGAAACCTCCCCCAAAACCCCATATATAGGGCCTCTGTGGCGTAGAGGTTAGGTGCGCACCTCTCGTGCCAAATGTACCAGGTTCGCGTCCTCGTGGTACCATCTGAATATTTTACCAGAGATCCCTGATCTCAGTGTAGGTGAGATCGAGTTCCTAGTCCTATCGGAGACGGACGATAAAACGTAGGTCCCTCGTTCAATTTAAGCACGTAAAAGAACCCTTGGCAGTTCAAAAATCGAGAAGAGCAGGTAGGAAAGCCGCTGCCTGGACAAAATTCATTAGGAAGTTTAACCCTTTAGCTGCTAAGGACGTATATATACGTTTTTCCCATTCACTTCTAAAGACGCATTAACACGTCTGTTGTTATCTCCCCTCTGTGGGCTAAAGACGTGTTAACACGTTATACATTGCTACTGTCACTGCTATAAGCGTACATTCACGTTTGTGACCTAGAAAGAAAGAGTAGCTATTATAAGTTCAGCCTTCGGAAAGTATGTAGCAGCGAAAGGGTTAAAACTAAAATTCCTACACAAAATATCTTCACCATCTTCAGAATTACATCGGGGAACCCTTGCCGGTGCTACGGAGTTCTTGCACTGCAGCTGAGATCTTCCGTGTAAGAAAGAGATCGGAGCACACATGGTTACTCATCGAAGTGCAATGATGATGATGGTCCTATTAATCAATATATATATATATATATGGACTTTTTCATATTCACAGACGGTCAATTGTTAAGTGTTTCCTTGTGACAACTTCTAAGTTTGCGCTTGTCTCTCTTGTCTTTCAGCTCATCCCTAAGTCTCTTTTCAAAATATTCTGCACCATTGCGTAATATTGGTTTTTTTTTTTCATAGCTGGTCATCGCCCGAGTGGTTACCGGGGCTCAAATTTTGGATGTAAAGAATAGAACCACTGTTACCTGAGATGCATGTCGTAAGAGGCGTCTAAGGAGGTTTGGCTGAAATCGGATGCACGTGTCCTAAACGTGAAGTCTATGCGTTTAGGGGCCTACCAAACCAATGTGCAACGTATACACGTTCTTGGCAAAGATCAAACATATCACAAAGAGTGATTAAAATTGGTGGTAAAGAACGAACGCAAAGAAGAAGAAGAAGAAGAAGAAGAAGAAGAAGAAGAAGATAGTTGGTCATCAGATAGTTTTCCCCGTTTGTTGGAACCGATAGAGAATTGTCATTTTAGGGTCGTTAGCGTTTTAGACTGGGGCCTGGTCCTTGACAACAAACGATAGAAGAAAACTAGTCACGACAGAGATGAAGTGTCTACGCAAAATGCTGGGTGTAACAAGAATAAACCGGTTGAGAAATGAAGACATCAGGAAAAAGTTTTAAAGCCGAAGGATTGACTTCATTGCATCGGGTTTTACCCCATATGGCTCGGTCCTCTCCGCAGAAATGGCACGCCACCTGCCAAGAGTATTGCACAAAGAACGAACTCCGTAGCTCCAGCAACAATCCTAGTGGTCTCTGGAAAACAAACTGCACTCGTGAACAGAAGGCCGCGGTCTGGATTCGAACCCACGACGCGCAAGGCAAAGGGCTTAACTACTCAGCCACAGAGACAAGTGGGTACAACATCAGTACTAGACTTCATCAAGAAACAACAAATTAAATGGTTCGGCCACGTAAGCAGACAGTGCACCTCAAAGAGCAATGCTGCTCCGATACAATGGGTACAAAGCAAAAGGTCGGCCACGCAAAAGATGGACCTCAGAGATAACAGAGGCGACGAAAAACACTATCTACGAAGCGCATACAAGGGCCGTTTTAGAAATCTCTTCTTGACCTGACGCTGTGAGGCAAACAGGGTTGGAGATAAGAAAGAAAGAGCGATTTAGCGACTGATTGTATCTGGGATGTCTAGTGTAACAGCAGTTCATATCCTTTGCTTGATAAAGACCTGTTGGTAGAAACGTCAATGTATCTTATTTGTGTTATTTGTATAATTACATTATTTTGAAAAATCTGGCCAGCAATGGCGGAATGCGGGAGGACCATTCAGAGTCAGGATTCTGGACACAACTTTGCTAGCGCCTTTCCGCCATGTTTGGTCGGGCATTTTCCGGTTTTGTTTGCCGAGCTACTGAGTTAGTGCTTAAGCAACGCTGTGAGTTATGACTGTTACATGGAATGCTTTTGCTGTGTCAACCGTGCGTTTGTTGTGTGTATTCAGAAAATGACGGACAACGGTTATGACGAACAAGCTCAATCTGCCGTACGCAGTTATATTGCGGGTGCAGAAAGCTGGATTTTGTCGTGATTGATGTTCCCTTCGACAAGAATTGCAATTCAAGTGATGAACAGTTTTGTGTTGCTACATTAGCGACTGCCATATGCATTTTATGCGGTACAGGTTGCTTTTGTGGCGGTACGCGACTGTTTCATTCTGGAATTAGTTCACACAGGAAACATTTCACAGCATTTCGTGTGATTTTCATTGACACATGAATGGAGCAATTATGGGGTGACCCGTTGCAGTGAAGTTGGAACCGTACTTATGAACTATGAACTATGAACTACTTATTTCGCCTTTGTTAGATCTTGACATTTATCTCCGATTTAACAACAGACTGTAGTCTCTGGCCTGACCGGATCTCTGGCTGTGAATGAGCACGGGGTCAGGGTCGAATATCAACTGGATATGATGCATCTAGAATATCGAAATCCACTGAGACAAGTTGGTACCTGGACACTGAAGAATGGAATAGTGACCACACTGCCCAGTCCGAGGGAAGACCAGGTTTATCTCAATATAAACAGAACAAGGATCGTCACTACCATTCTGGTAAGTAGCAGTAGAGAGAGATAGATTTCTAATGAATTCTTGTACTGCTTAGATCAGCGTTTCCCAAAGTGGGTGCTACCGCCCCTAGTGGGCGATGAAGCGTTCTAGGGGGCGATAGTGGTTCAGAAGAATTTGGGGATGTTCAAGCGATTAGTGGTCGGTGACTCTTTTAAAGAAGAAATTAGTAATAAATATTTTAAAATATATTATTTTCGTGATTTTGCGATTGAATAATCATTTAAAATTTGAATTCTGCATTTAAATCCATCTTATGCCAGTCTTACACGATCCATTTTTTCATTAATTTTCTATTTTAATCATATAATCATTTGAAAATTGACCATGTATTACATAAATATATCAATTTTCTATGTCAAAGAGAAAATAGAGCAAACATATATGTGGGAGGGGGCGTTGGCAAACTGTTATAATGTAGAGGGGGCGTTGCAAAGTTTATGTTGTGTAAAGTGGGCGGTGGCCCAAAAAAGTTTGGGAATCTATGGCTTAAATCCTTAGATAGAGTTTTTCTTTTCAATATTAAATGCCAGTTAGACCAACCGTGACCTCCGATAACATACGGCCGGAGGGCTCAGGTGAAAATTGAAGAAATAAGAGCACAACTGTGGCGTGATCCTCTCATTTAAGTGTTGTTGTATATAGACTATAAATATACAATATATATATATAGACTATATAGACATTTTACATAGGACATTTTAACTAGGACATATTACCTAGGACATTTTACCTAGGGCATTTTGTAAAATAAAAAGTAAAGGAACCCTTTCATACTTCGTGGTATATAGGTCAATACAGTGTTAGGCCTGTATTTTCATTGACCGTCGGCACACAATGGGTGATGTGGTCAGCATCACGCCGGCCGCCTTTACTTTCCCAGAGAATGTCTGGTACCCAGTTGAGGCTGGGTCGACCTGAGAGCCGTCGCGGTCGGGAAAAATTCCACGCGCATTGCGGAGCTGAACCCAGACCACCAGCCTTGCGAAGCGAGTTCACTAACAACTACACTACAGCGGCTCTCTAGGATATTTTACCTATAGTCTGTCCATTAATTCGTGAGCACGTTTGAAATTAATTTTCTCGAAAACTACCTTTTGGATCTCAGTGATTTTTGCAAGCAGCCTTAGAATATCCATGACGCTAGAGAAATATTTTTTCCAAGAAAATTTGATGTAGTTTGAAATATTTCTTCTTCAGGTTATATTAAAATCAACCTCACCGGATTGTACACAATAGTAACAGATCTACGGTACACAGACGCGTTGTTCTAAAATACATTATGGTAACATAGAAATATCGTGAGTATACAACAATTTCACGAAATCCCGTGCACCTAACCCAGTCGACTTTGAAAGCTGAAAGCATATGACGTTATAATTGGGATACCGTTGTATAGTTATAGGCGTATCTCGCTATTTGTATGAAGCTATTGTATCATATTTGTTGGCTTATCAAAACTGACATTGATATCACATTCATAATGAGTCTGAAGTGCACATTTATAACAATGCAGAAAGTTACAGTTTTACTATACCAACACTTCCGTAGGGAATCTAAGAGAGGTCATCTATATTGCGATATTCATAACCCTGAGAAACGAGCGCAACTGGCGCTTGGTCTGAATAGAGAATCCTTTTCCCGATGGATTAAACAGGACACAAAGTGCACTAATGTCAAGCAAGGAAGGAAAAGAACAATTGACGACTTTGACATAGATGTCATAAGACGGGAGCTCTTGAAAATGTTTGCGACAAATCAACTTGTTACTTCTCAGGAAACTGAAATTAAAACTGCAATCAGATTGCAGCATAGACATTTCTAAAAGTACTCTATGAAAAATTGAAAGAGCCGCCGGCTTCACCTTCAGAAAACTATAGGCGGCAGGAATATTATTTGTGAAAAGCCACATTTAATTGCTGCCCGAAGTAAATACCTGAGGCAGATCCGTGAGCGGAGGAGGCAAGGCTATGATATTGTATATTTGGACGAATCCTGGGTCAATGCTCACCACACCAATGCTAAAGAATGGCAATCAGTAGACGGTGAACAGAAAAGAAAAATACCAAGCAGCAAAGGCCAGCGTATTATACTAACACATGCAGGAAGCAGTGAAGAAGGTCTTGTCCATGACGCTGGACTTATTTTCCAATCAAAAAGTACCGACGGTAGGGACTACCACACAGAAATGAATGGACATATTTTCAGGCACTGGATGGAGAAAGATCTACTTCCAATTCTAAACAGACCATCATGCTTGGTAATGGATAATGCATCCTATCACAACGCAGTATCAGCGGAAGACAAAGTACCAATTGCATCAAATATAAAAGATCAAATTAGGACTTGGCTTGCTAAGGAAAATGTCAGCTTCGATGATACATATTTGAAACCCGAGTTGTTGCACCTGGTGAGGATGACAAATAAGACAAAGGTGTTTCATATTGACAAAATCAATGCGGAATACGGCCACACGTCTTTGCGACTACCCCATATCATGCTCACCTCAATCCGATAGAGCTTGTCTGGGCTAAAGTAAAAGGGCAAGTTGCCGAACAGAACAGGACGTTTAAAATGTGTGATGTTGAAGTTCTGACACGTGAGTCCTCTCAATGATAGAACCGAGATGGATTACAATTTGTCCAGCCAGTAACAATTATCAACCTCATGGAATCGTCAGATTCGGGATGATACAAATCATATTTTGATTACAGACTGAGAAATAGCAACGTATACATTTCCATTTCCAAATGCGTCTACCATCATACAATTTGTGGTGAAGTTAAGACACCCTGGGGTCTAATGGTGACCGAAGGAGAGGACTAACTGTTGCATATTGTATCCAAGTTCACGATTGCACATAAAGGGCAAACACACTTAATTACTTGACCTATCAAGTTAATATGGAGATACACCTATGAATAGAATTGACATGGACAAATTCTAGGATACTGTAAAATCTAAAATTTGAGCCCCGTATTTGCAATTGTCATAAAAGATCAAAGGAATTCGCCGATGTGCAAAATCCGTAACATCTATGGACTACTGGTTAGCTTTATTTTAGCGTCATGGATATTCTAAGGCTGCATGCAAAAATCACTGAGATCCAACAGGTAGTTTTCGAGAAAATCAATTTCAAACGTGCTCACGAATTAATGGACAGACTATAGGACATATTACCTAGGGCATTTTACCTAGAACATTTTTACCTAGAACATTTTTGACGCTTCTAATTAAAATCAGTTTTGTTCAATGATTAATTCAATACATTGTGACTGATGTTATACTGCACAGATGTGATGATTTGCTTTTGTTTTGGGACTTGTATTTGAAGACTAGAGGGCTTATCTATTTCTACAATATTTCTATTTGTTCAAGGAGAACCCGTTCGTAATGAAGAGATGTCCAGTCGACGGTACACCGTGTCATGGCAACGATCAGTTTGAAGGCTACTGTGTGGATCTTTTAAAGGTAACACATTTCTCCAGCCGATGTCATTTTTATGATTGGAACATTGGTTTCAGATTACACGTCTTAGTGTAAGGGGTTAGTTAGAGCATGGGGGTGGAGCTACAGAGCAGGATTGTTGATCTCAATATACGGCTGAAGGTTTGTTAATGGAGGCAGACCACATAGAACAGGACTGATATCGTATAGAACATGGCTGAGACCACATAGAACATGACTGAGACCACATAGAACATGACTGAGACCACATAGAACATGACTGAAACCACATAGAACATGACTGAGACCACATAGAACATGACTGAGACCACATAGAACATGACTGAAACCACATAGAACATGACTGAGACCACATAGAACATGACTGAGACCACATAGAACATGACTGAAACCACATAGGAACATGACTGAGACCACATAGAACATGACTGAGACCACATAAAACATGACTGAGACCACATAGAACATGACTGAGACCACATAGAACATGGCTGAGACCACATAGAACATGGCTGAGACCACATAGAACATGACTGAAACCACATAGGAACATGACTGAGACCACATAGAACATGACTGAGACCACATAAAACATGACTGAGACCACATAGAACATGGCTGAGACCACATAGAACATGACAGACCACATAGGAACATAACTGAGACCACATAGAACATAACTGAGACCACATAGAACATGGCTGAGACCACATAGAACATGACTGAGACCACATAGAACATGGCTGAGATCATATAGAGCATGACTGAGACCACATAGAACATGACTGAGATCATATAGAGCATGACTGAGACCACATAGAACATGACTGAGACCACATAGAACATGGCTGAGACCACATAGAACAGGACTGAGACCACATAGAACATGGCTGAGACCACATAGAACATGGCTGAGACCACATAGAACAGGACTGAGACCACATAGAACATGGCTGAGACCACATAGAACAGGACTGAGACCACATAGAACATGACTGAGACCACATAAAACATGACTGAGACCACATAGAACATGACTGAGACCACATAGAACATGGCTGAGACCACATAGAACATGGCTAAGACCACATAGAACATGGCTGAGACCACATAGAACATGACAGACCACATAGAACATAACTGAGACCACATAGAACATAACTGAGACCACATAGAACATAACTGAGACCACATAGAACATGGCTGAGACCACATAGAACATGACTGAGATCATATAGAACATGACTGAGACCACATAGAACATGGCTGAGATCATATAGAGCATGACTGAGACCACATAGAACATGACTGAGATCATATAGAGCATGACTGAGACCACATAGAACATGACTGAGACCACATAGAACATGGCTGAGACCACATAGAACAGGACTGAGACCACATAGAACATGGCTGAGACCACATAGAACATGGCTGAGACCACATAGAACAGGACTGAGACCACATAGAACATGGCTGAGACCACATAGAACAGGACTGAGACCACATAGAACATGGCTGAGACCACATAGAACATGGCTGAGACCACATAGAACATGGCTGAAACCACATAGAACATGACTGAGACCACATAGAACATGACTGAGACCACATAGAACATGGCTGAGACCACATAGAACAGGACTGAGACCACATAGAACATGGCTGAGACCATATAGAACATGGCTGAGACCACATAGAACATGACTGAGATCATATAAAACATTACTGAGACCACATAGAACATGGCTGAGATCATATAAAACATTACTGAGACCACATAGAACATGACTGAGACCACATAGAACATGACTGAGACCATATAGAACATGGCTGAGACCACATAGAACATGGCTGAGACCATAGAACAGGACTGAGACCACATAGAACATGGCTGAGACCACATAGAACATGGCTGAGACCACATAGAACATGGCTGAGATCATATAAAACATTACTGAGACCACATAGAACATGGCTGAGATCATATAAAACATTACTGAGACCACATAGAACATGACTGAGACCACATAGAACATGACTGAGACCATATAGAACATGGCTGAGACCACATAGAACATGGCTGAGACCACATAGAACAGGACTGAGACCACATAGAACATGGCTGAGACCACATAGAACATGGCTGAGACCACATAGAACATGGCTGAGACAACATAGAACATGACTGAGATCATATAGAACATGACTGAGACCACATAGAACATGACTGAGATCATATAGAGCATGACTGAGACCACATAGAACATGACTGAGATCATATAGAACATGACTGAGACCACATAGAACATGACTGAGATCATATAGAACATGGCTGAGACCACATAGAACATGACTGAGATCATATAGAGCATGACTGAGACCACATAGAACATGACTGAGATCATATAGAACATGACTGAGACCACATAGAACATGACTGAGATCATATAGAACATGGCTGAGACCACATAGAACATGACTGAGACCATATAGAACATGGCTGAGACCACATAGAACATGGCTGAGATCATATAGAACATGACTGAGACCACATAGAACATGACTGAGATCATATAGAACATGACTGAGACCACATAGAACATGACTGAGATCATATAGAACATGACTGAGACCACATAGAACATGACTGAGATCATATAGAACATGACTGAGACCACATAGAACATGACTGAGATCATATAGAACATGACTGAGACCACATAGAACATGGCTGAGACCACATAGAACATGGCTGAGACCATATAGAACATCGCTGAGACCACATAGAACATGACTGAGACCACATAGAACATGACTGAGACCACATAGAACATGATTTACCCATACTTTAGTAAAACCTAGAACCTTTACATGTTCGCTACCTCAAAGCGAACAATTAGCTGTCAAAGAAGGACATACAATTATTAACTCACGCTGTACCATTAACCACAACATCGGCTAACAAATGTCCGTCCAACACACAACCACCAAAAGATGACCACTGTAGTAACTTGCTCTATATAGTATACAGTGCAAATTTTGTATTGCAGCTAAAATTAGTCAAAGACATATTTATATGATCTTTTTCTTCTTTGCGTTCGTTCTTTACAACCAATTTTAATCACTCTTTGTGATATGTTTAATCTTTGCCAAGAACATGTATACGTTGCACATTGGTTTGGTAGGCCCTAAACGCATAGACTTATACATGTTTAGGACACGTGCATCCGATTTCAGCCCAATTTATACTTTATTGCAAAACAAAGTATCAAATATTTATGGGACCTCCGAAGTCGGAGAAGGCACACCTGTATGGGGAGGGACTGGTAAAAGGGAAAGCATGCCTTCACGCACAAATCAGTCAAAAGCGCAATATCAGGTGCCCTGACTACGACTGAACGCAAGAAGAAGAAGAAGAAGGAATCTTTATGTGAATAAAAACTTTGAGGTCACACACAACAATCGTGATTTGAATTTGGTAACATACTCATGGTATAGACTGTGGTCACACACAACAATTGTGATTTGAATTTGGTAACATACTCATGGTATGATCACACACAACAATTGTGGTTCGAACTTGGTAACATGCTCATGGTATGGACTGTGATCACACACAACAATCGTGATTTGAATTTGGTATCATACTCATGGTATGGACTGTGGTCACACACAACAATCGTGATTTGAATTTGGTATCATACTCATGGTATAGACTGTGATCACACACAACAATTGTGATTTGAATTTGGTAACATACTCATGGTATGATCACACACAACAATTGTGATTTGAATTTGGTAACATACTCATGGTATGGACTGTGATCACACACAACAATTGTGATTTGAATTTGGTAACATACTCATGGTATGATCACACACAACAATTGTGATTTGAATTTGGTAACATACTCATGGTATGGACTGTGATCACACACAACAATTGTGATTTGAATTTGGTAACATACTCATGGTATGATCACACACAACAATCGTGATTTGAATTTGGTAACATACTCATGGTATGGACTGTGATCACACACAACAATCGTGATTTGAATTTGGTAACATACTCATGGTATAGACTGTGATCACACACAACACTCGTGATTTAAATTTGGTAACATGCTCATGGTATGGACTGTGGTCACACACAACACTCAGGTTAGAACCTGGTAACATACTCATGGTATGGACTGTGGTCACACACAACAATTGTGGTTAGAACTTGGTAACATGCTCATGGTATAGACTGTGGTCACACACAACAATTGTGGTTCGAACTTGTAACATACCCTACAAGGCAGATATACATGTCTCACGCATACAGGCAGATAACACATGTCCACGCTACAAGGCAGATAATGCATGTCTCACGCATACAGGTGCAGATAATACATTCCACGCATACAGGGCATATAATACATGTCTCATGCATACAAAGGCAGATAATACATGTCTCATGCATACAAAGGCAGATAATACATGTCTCATGCATACAAGGGCAGATAATACATGTCTCACGCATACAAGGGCAGATAATACATGTCTCACGCATACAGGGGCATATAATACATGTCTCACGCATACAAGGGCAGATAATACATGTCTCATGCATACAAGGGCAGATAATACATGTCTCACGCATACAAGGGCAGATAACACATGTCTCATGCATACAGGGGCAGATAACACATGTCTCACGCATACAAGGGAAGATAATGCATGTCTCAGCGATGGCTATTACTATTTTATTGTTATAGGAAGACTGCGCCATAGCTCAAGTATTCAGTTGTTGTACATATTATCTTTTGTTCTGTTATCAGAAAATCGCGCTGAAGATCCAGTTTGATTACATCATTAAACTGGTTGACGACAACACTTACGGCACACGGTTACCTGACGGCACGTGGAACGGATTGATCGGGGAATTGCTGACGGGAGTATGTGTCTTGTCCTTAAGTGGGTCAGCCATTCATGAAAAGTGTTGTCAGACATTTTGTGTGTTGACTGTTATCTGTTTCTAATTGCTACTACATCCTGTAATCTGTATGATGTGTTTGTTCGTAAGAACGGTCAGACTGTCACCTATTACTGCTACTTCACCATTCAATCAGTTTGATGTGTTTGACTTAAGGACGGTCACCTGTTACTACTACTACATCCTGTAATATGTATGATGTGTTTGACTTAAGGACGGTCACCTGTTAATACTACTGCACCCTGTAATCTCAACCAATGCGTCTTATGTTCAGACTATTTTGTTCATGTTTTATGTTCAGACTAACTTGTTCATGTCTTATAAGTTTATCTTATATTTAAGTCTTATATGTCTTATATTCTATTGACTAACTTGTTCATGTCTTATGTTCAGTCTAGTTTGTTCATGTTTTACTACATTCCTTGTTATTATTACATCTCACTAGCTTGTTAAACTTTCACATTTGATGAACTGACTTGTTAAACTTTCACATTTGATACACTAACTTGTTAAACCCTCATATCTAACTGCTACATACCGTGATTAAGGACACTCTAAACTCTGATATATAACTGAATGATGCCAGGATTAAGGACACTCTAAACTCTGATATATGACCAATTGATACCAGGATTAAGGACACTCTAAACTCTGATATATGACCGATTGATACCAGGATTAAGGACGCTTTAAACTCTGATATATGACCGATTGATGCCAGGATTAAGGACACTCTGTAAACTCTGTTTCAATTTCAGTTTGGAATATCATCATTGCACTCCGGACATGTCCATAGGTGCTCCGATCTCCTCGCAATATCTCCAACAGCGTCCAGCGACTGACCGTACCAGTTCGATTTTGATTGATGAGCCTACTCACGTACCTGTTATGTTGTTCTATTCTTGCTACTCCATAACTCTGATATTGTTAAACTAATTCTCTCTCTCTCTCTCTGTGATATCTCACTAACAGAAAGCTGACATGGCTATAGCGTCTCTGACAATCACAGAAATTCGTGAGAGATATGTAGATTTCTCCAAACCGTACATGCAACTTGGTACTTCACTTATGATTAAGAAACCAGACAAAGAAAAGGGGAGTCTTTCTTTCAAGGTGAGTCTAATCTAGTTATCATAACCTGGTCCAGTGGCGGCTCGTGATAATTTTTGTTGGTGGGGCAAACATTTAAAATTTTTTTTTTTAAATCGGATAAATCGCCCGTCTGCCCAGCGTGTTCGTAGCGCGTTGGACTACGGGTGACTATCCCTCTGTGTTGCGGGTTCAATTCCGCGGGATTGCAGAAAAAGCCACAGATTCCTCAGATTTACGGTGTTCGTGGCACCGAACCGAAGGGTTACGATGTCCATGGCACCGAGCCGAAGAGCTGAAAAGCTCAAGTGCTTCTAGATAGGAAAAAAACAAACAAAAAAACGGTTAAATCATGGTTTTAGTTGCTATATTTTAATTTATAAAGTAATAAATACACGTTAAACATTATTTTTAGTGGGGCCAGGCCCTACTGGTCCTTAATGACGAGCCGCCACTGATGATCTGGTCTATGGTTACATACGACATTATCGTTAAATAGAATCTCAAAGGAGAGCCGCAGTAGCGTATCTGTTAGTGTGCCAGCTTCTTAGGTTTACAGAAAATTTCTGTGTTAAATTTCATAGTGGGCGTGGAATTTTCTCCTACCCTAATGGCTTGCAGGTCGATCCAGCCTCAATTGGGTACCAGGAAAGACAGTGGAAAGTAAAGGAGACCGTTGTGATGCTGACCATATCACCCATCGTGTGCCGACAGTCAATAAAAAATACGGACCTAACATCGTATTATCTTATATGAATGAAAATCGTAGCATATCCTTTACAGGACGTAACCATCAACCACAGTAAACGAGTCGTTGATTTTCTAGCACCACTTATACGTTCAGTAGTTTTCCATTGCTTTCTGAACGGTGAGGTCTATTTTACTTTTTGTAAAAGTCCCACGGAAACGAATTTGCTTCCAAACTTGCCCACCGTGGGGTTTGAACCAGGTACGCTTGGGTTTGTGGTCGGGTTCACTACCGTATGTTACCGGATGTGTGCACTAATTCATTCAGTGATTATAGCGGTGATAGATAGTCTAGATAATGACGGCAGATATGCCTTTTTTCTGCTCCAGAAGCACTTTAGCTTTCAGCTCTTCGGCTCGGTGCCAGTGACATCGTACCTGTCGGTTCGGTGCCACGAACACCGTAAGTCTGGGAACTTGTGGCTTTTCTGCCAGCCCTTGGAATTAAACCACACTTACAAGGGCTTGTCACCTGTCGTCAACGCGCTACGAATACGCTGGGCAGGGAGTTTATGTCTTTCTTAAAGAGAACACGCACACATTTGTTTATAATATTTGTGTTTTGTAAATAATATGTTTTTGCATGAAATAATTTGTTTGAACAATAATGAAATCCACGTTTTCTAACTTTGCTTTGTCACGTGACAGAACCCACTATCTGACGGCGTGTGGCTGGCTATCATATGTGGATTTATAGGAGTTAGTGTGATCCTTTTTCTTGTGGGTCGCTTCAGTCCTTACGAGTGGGCAAAGGGGTCCACAAATCTGAAGAACAAGACTAAACCTGCCTTCAGTGTTGCTAACACAGTGTGGTTCACTCTGGGAGCCCTTATGCAGCAAGGCTCAGATATTTATCCAAGGTGAGGGACACACTGAGTCTGTAGTTGTTGTCTTTTTATGGAGAGTGGGCACACTGAGTCTGTAGTTATGTTTTTATGGAGAGTGGGCACACTGAGTCTGTAGTTATGTTTTTATGGAGAGTGGGCACACTGTAGTTATGTTTTTATGGAGAGTGGGCACACTGAGTCTGTAGTTATGTTTTTATGGAGAGTGGGCACACTGAGTCTGTAGTTGTTATCGTTTTATGGAGAGTGGGCACACTGAGTCTGTAGTTGTTATTTTTGTATGGAGAGGGGGCACACTGAATCTGCAGTTGTTGTTTTATGGAGAGGGCACACTGAGTCTGTAGTTATGTTTTTATGGAGAGTGGGCACACTGAGTCTGTAGTTATGTTTTTATGGAAAGTGGGCACGCTGAGTCTGTAGTTGTTATCGTTTTATGGAGAGTGGGCACACTGAGTCTGTAGTTGTTATTTTTGTATGGAGAGGGGCACACAGAATCTGCAGTTGTTGTTTTTATGGAGTGGGCACACTGAGTCTGTAGTTATGTTTTTATGGAGAGTGGGCACACTGAGTCTGTAGTTATGTTTTTATGGAAGTGGGCACAGCTGAGTCTGTAGTTGTTATCGTTTTATGGAGAGTGGGCACACTGAGTCTGTAGTTATATTTTTATGGAGAGTGGGCACACTGAGTCTGTAGTTATGTTTTTATGGAAAGTGGGCACGCTGAGTCTGTAGTATGTTATGTTTATGAGATGGCACACTGAGTCTGTAGTTGTATTTTGTATGGAGAGGGGACACTGAGTCTGTAGTTGTTGTCTTTTTATGGAGAGTAGGCACACTGAGTCTGTAAAGTAAAATGTATTTTTATGAGAGTGGCACACTGAGTCTGTAGTTGTTGTCTTTTATGCAGAGTAGGCACACTGAGTCTGTAGTTGTGTCTTTTTATGGAGAGTAGGCACACTGAGTCTGTAGTTATGTTTATAATGGAGAGTGGGCACACTGAGTCTGTAGTTATGTTTATAATGGAGAGTGGGCACACTGAGTCTGTAGTTATGTTTTATGGAGAGTCACTGTCTGTAGTTGTTTAGAGAGGCACACTGAGTCTGTAGTTGTTGTCTTTATGAGAGTAGGCAACTGAGTCTGTAGTTGTATTTATGGAGAGGCACACTGAGTCTGTAGTTGTTATGTTTTATGGAGAGTGGGACACTGAGTCTGTAGGTGTGTATTTATGAGAGGGCACACTGAGTCTGAGTTGATGTTTATAATGGAGAGGGGCAATGAGTCTGTAGTTATGTTTATAATGGAGAGTGGCAACTGAGTTGTAGTTATGTTTATAATGGAGAGTGGGCACACTGAGTCTGTAGTTGTTATGTTTTTATGTTTATTTATTGTCTTGTGGACAAACCAGTTTTGTATGATCTAAGAAGGTTAAAGAAAGGTATGACAAATGAGAAACAGTATTTGTTATGTAACAATACACACACAGGAGAAAGACTGGAACAAGGGGCAGTTTTGTTTGTCTTGGAAAATACTGAAAGATGGTGAGAAATACTGAATCTTGGACATATTATAACAGTAGATGGCAGATATGAGAAAGAAAGTTAGAAGATGGCAGATATGAGAAAGAAAGTTTAGAAGATGGCAGATATGAGAAAGAAAGTTTAGAAGATGGCAGATATGAGAAAGAAAGTTCAGTAGATGGCAGATATGAGAAAGGAAGTTCAGAAGATGGCAGATATGAGAAAGGAAGTTTAGAAGATGGCAGATATGAGAAAGAAAGTTCAGTAGATGGCAGATATGAGAGATATGAGAAAGGAAGTTTAGAAGATGGCAGATATGAGAAAGAAAGTTCAGTAGATGGCAGATATGAGAAAGAAAGTTTAGAAGATGGCAGATATGAGAAAGAAAGTTTAGTAGATGGTAGATATGAGAAAGAAAGATTAGAAGATGGCAGATATGAGAAAGAAAGTTTAGAAGATGGCAGATTTGAGAAAGAAAGTTTAGTAGATGACAGATATGAGAAAGAAAGTTCAGTAGATGGCAGATATGAGAAAGGAAGTTCAGTAGATGGCAGATATGAGAAAGGAAGTTTAGAAGATGGCAGATATGAGAAAGAAAGTTCAGTAGATGGCAGATATGAGAAAGAAAGTTTAGAAGATGGCAGATATGAGAAAAAAAGTTCAGTAGTTGGCAAATATGAGAAAGAAAGTTCAGAAGATGGCAGATATGAGAAAGAAAGTTCAGAAGATGGCAGATATGAGAAAGAAAGTTCAGTAGATGGTAGATATGAGAAAGAAAGTTTAGAAGATGGCAGATATGAGAAACAAAGTTCAGTAGATGACAGATATGAGAAAGAAAGTTCAGTAGATGGCAGATATGAGAAAGAAAATTTAGTAGATGGCAGATATGAGAAAGGAAGTTTAGAAGATGGCAGATATGAGAAATAAAGTTCAAGATGGCAGATATGAGAAAGAAAATTTAGAAGATGGCAGATATGAGAAAGAAAGTTTAGTAGATGACAGATATGAGAAAGAAAGTTTAGAAGACGACAGATATGAAAAGAAAGTTTGAAGATGGCAGATATGAGAAAGAAAGTTCAGTAGATGAGATATGAGAAAGAAAGTTCAGTAGATGGCAGATATGAGAAAGAAAGTTTAGAAGATGGCAGATATGAGAAAGAAAGTTCAGTAGATTTCAGATATGAGAAAGAAAGTTCAGTAGATGGTAGATATGAGAAAGAAAGTTTAGAAGATGGCAGATATGAGAAAGAAAGTTCAGTAGATGGCAGATATGAGAAAGAAAGTTTAGAAGATGGCAGAAATGAGAAAGAAAGTTCAGAAGATGGCAGATATGAGAAAGAAAGTTTAGAAGATGGCAGATTTGAGAAAGAAAGTTTAGAAGATTGCAGATATGAGAAAGGAAGTTCAGAAGATGGCAGATATGAGAAAGAAATTTTAGTAGATGGCAGATATGAGAAAGGAAGTTTAGTAGATGGCAGATATGAGAAAGGAAGTTCAGTAGATGGTAGATATGAAGAAAGGAAGTTCAGTTGATGGCAGATATGAGAAAGAAAGTTTAGTAGATGGCAGATATGAGAAAGAAAGTTTAGAAGATGGCAGATATGAGAAAGAAAGTTTAGAAGATGGCAGATATGAGAAAGAAAGTTTAGTAGATGGCAGATATGAGAAAGAAAGTTCAGTAGATGGCAGATATGAGAAAGAAAGTTCAGTAGATGACAGATATGAGAAAGAAAGTACAGAAGATGGCAGCTATGAGAAAGAAAGTTTAGAAGATGGTAGATATGAGAAAGAAAGTTCAGTAGATGGCAGATATGAGAAAGAAAGTTTAGAAGATGACAGATATGAGAAAGAAAGTTCAGTAAATGGCAGATATGAGAAAGAAAGTTTAGAAGATGGCAGATATGAGAACGAAAGTTTAGAAGATGGTAGATATGAGAAATAATGTTCAAGATGGCAGATATGAGAAAGAAAGTTTAGAAGATGGCAGATATGAGAAAGAAAGTTCAGTAGATGGTAGATATGAGAAAGAAAGTTTAGAAGATGGTAGATATGAGAAATAATGTTCAAGATGGCAGATATGAGAAAGAAAGTTTAGAAGATGGCAGATATGAGAAAGAAAGTTCAGTAGATGGTAGATATGAGAAAGAAAGTTCAGTAGATGACAGATATGAGAAAGAAAGTTCAGAAGATGGCAGCTATGAGAAAGAAAGTTTAGAAGATGGTAGATATGAGAAAGAAAGTTTAGAAGATGGCAGATATGAGAAAGAAAGTTCAGTAGATGGTAGATATGAGAAAGAAAGTTTAGAAGATGGTAGATATGAGAAATAATATTCAAGATGGCAGATATGAGAAAGAAAGTTTAGAAGATGGCAGATATGAGAAAGAAAGTTCAGTAGATGGTAGATATGAGAAAGAAAGTTCAGTAGATGACAGATATGAGAAAGAAAGTTCAGAAGATGGCAGCTATGAGAAAGAAAGTTTAGAAGATGGTAGATATGAGAAAGAAAGTTCAGTAGATGGCAGATATGAGAAAGAAAGTTTAGAAGATGGCAGATATGAGAACGAAAGTTTAGAAGATGGTAGATATGAGAAATAATGTTCAAGATGGCAGATATGAGAAAGAAAGTTTAGAAGATGGCAGATATGAGAAAGAAAGTTCAGTAGATGGTAGATATGAGAAAGAAAGTTTAGAAGATGGTAGATATGAGAAATAATGTTCAAGATGGCAGATATGAGAAAGAAAGTTTAGAAGATGGCAGATATGAGAAAGAAAGTTCAGTAGATGGTAGATATGAGAAAGAAAGTTCAGTAGATGGCAGATATGAGAAAGAAAGTTTAGAAGAGAATAGGAATGGACAAGAACAAATTAAGCAACATTAAAATCGTATTCACAAAATTTAAACCCTGAAACAAACTTTACTGAGAGACGCGACAAATCTAGTACTAAATTCCATGGAAAACACAAGACAGAGCGGTATGGATAAATTACTTGCAGGTTCTATTTAACATATAACGGTACGAGAGATGAATATATATATATCGTATTGTATATATAAGCTTAAATTATGCAACGAATTGGCACAGCAACATCAGCTTTTAAAAGTCTAAATAAAATATGGAACTGCAAATTATATAGTATTAAAACTAAATTACGAATTTTCAATTCAAATGTTGTATCAATCCTAACATATGCCAGCGAGAGTTGGAAAATGACTAAAGATATAGAAAGCAAGTTGAATGCATTTGAAAATAGATGTCTACGAAAAATAATGAATATAAAATGGAACGAATTCAGGAGAAGTGATGATATCAGAGAAATGTCTTGTCAACTACTAGTAACAACTGTTATAAGAAAGAGAAGATTGAGATATGTTGGACACACCTTGATGAGAAATGATCAACGGATATCAAAGCAGGCATTGAAGTGGTATGCAAAGGGTTTAAAAAAGATAGGACGACCTAAAGAGACCCTAAAACGAACTTTGTTGAGAGAGACAAGAAATATCGGTCTCAGTTCCATGGAGGAGATTGAGCGAGTTGCCCAGGATAGAGCGGTATGGAGAAATTACTTGCAGGCCCTATGTAACGTATAACGATACGAGAGGAATTATTATTATATATTAGTTACTAAATACCTGCTACCATTTTCCCATGTAAAATATTCTTATCTGAGTTTATGTTACCTAACAACACAACATGATCGCTCTCAACCTGACCCAACAATCTCACACCAGAAATAAATTTCCCATGTTGACAGATCCATCTCTGGACGTATTGTTGGTACCGCCTGGTGGTTCTTCACTCTCATCATCATCTCATCGTATACTGCCAACTTAGCAGCCTTCCTGACCATTGAACGCATGGAGATCCCCATCAATTCTGCCGACGATCTGCTTCGACAGACTGATATTCAGTATGGGTTTATTGCTAATGGTTCTACCGAGGAGTTTTTTAAGGTAATCACATTTCTTCTTCTCTTTGCGTTTTAATTAGCTAGTTTAGTTTAGTTTAGTCGTCAGATCACCATCACTGCACGTCGAACAAATTAGTCCATAAGTGCTCCGATCTCTCCTCAGTATGTCCATCAGTGTGTGGCGACTAACGACACCGGTTCTTTGTTGGTTTACAATTCTTCTTTGTCTGCCAGCATAGCGTTCTTGTCGAGCTACACCACACTTAACTTTGAGTTCTTGCAGTCTGGTTAGTGTTGTGGATTCACCTCTATTACGTGAATCATGTACACGCCCTCTCTCCCTTAAGGAATTTATAATATCAGCCTGGTCCATTGCTCGTCCGCTTTGGACAGCAGCCATACCTGCAAGCCTATCCGCACGTTCATTCCCCTTACACCTGCATGCCCTGGCACAAAAATAAAACTGATCTTTGTCAGCGTAGACCTCCCCAGCGACTCCATCCAATGTCTCCTAGCCCATCCTGTTTCAATCTTCCTGAGCATACTCATTGAGTCACTGAGAAAACATGCATGGATAAAAGTCTGTGATTCTAGCCAAATCATCGCTTTGGTAACCGCCATGATTTCCATAGTGAGACTGCTCGTAGTCACGGCAAAACCACCACTGTCTTCCTTCACAACATCACCTCCGACCTGAGCAGTGAAAGCCCACGAGCTCCGCACATTAATTAGCAAAAACGGGTACTAATACTGTACAAGTCCTTTGGTAAAAGCGAAGTGGTGTACAGTGAGCGTTCAATTCTTCTTCTTCTTTGCGTTCGTTCTTTACGACCAATTTTAATCACTCTTTGTGATATGTTTGATCTTTCCAAGAACGTGTATACGTTGCACATTGGTTTAGTAGGCCTCTAAAAGCATAGACTTCTACACGTTTAGGACATGTGCATCCGATTTAATCCAATTTTATGAAGTCTTCGTTGCGTTGGTAATCACATTTAGTCTAGGTCTACATGTTACACGATATCTGTTTGTCTGTCTATTTGTCTGCCTGTCTATATGTCTATAAACCTGTCTTCTTTTTCTTCACCTTTCAACTCCAATGAAGAACAGATCTGGAACAAATTTCTTCCAGCTCTTCCTCTCTCTTGCCATCCCTTCCAATTCTTTTCATGTTTTACCTATCCTTTGAATATCAGCCTCCAGCTCTCTTCTCCAGGTATGTCTAGGCCTTCCACTACTCCTCTTTCCCTGCGGGTTCCAAAACAATGCCTGTCTTGAAATGCTTCCTGTCGGTCTTCTCAATGTCTGTCATATCCATCACCAGCGTCTCTTCCTTAGTTCTTTTTCTGCAGGTATCTGCTTAGTTCTTTCTCTGGGTTCCTCGTTCGTAATCTTATCATACCATCTCAGCAAGACTCGGAACACGCTTTGTATGTCTACGTGTATGTCTACGTGTATGTCCAAGTGTATGTCTACGTGTATGTCTACGTGTATGTCCAAGTGTATGTCTACGTGTATGTCTACGTGTATGTCTACGTGTATGTCTACGTGTATGTCTACGTGTATGTCTACGTGTATGTCTACGTGTATGTCCAAGTGTATGTCTACGTGTATGTCTACGTGTATGTCTACGTGTATGTCTACGTGTATGTCTACGTGTATGTCCAAGTGTATGTCTACGTGTATGTCCAAGTGTATGTCTACGTGTATGTCTACGTGTATGTCTACGTGTATGTCTACGTGTATGTGTACTGTATGTCCTACGGTTCTCTACGTGTATGTCCAAAGTATGTCTAGTTATGTCTCGTGTATTCTACGTTATGTCCAAGTATATGTCTACGTGTTGTCCAAGGTATGTCTAGTGTATGTCCCAAGTGTATCTGCTACGTGTATGTCTCGGTATGTCTACGTGTTGTCCAAGTGTATGTCTACTGTTTCTCGGTATGTCTACGTGTATGTCTACGTGTATGTCTACGTTATGTCTACGTGTATGTCTACATGTATTCAAAGTGTAGTCTGCGTTAGTTCTACGTTTTGTCCAAGTGTATGTCTACGTGTATGTCTACAGTATGTCTACGTGTATGTCTACGTGTATGTCTACGTGTATGTCTACGTGTATGTCTACGTGTATGTCTACGTGTATGTCAACGTTATGTCCGTGTATGTCTACGTGTATGTCTACGTGTATGTCTACGTGTATGTCTACGTGTATGTCTACGTGTATGTACAAGTGTATGTCCAAGTCTATATGTGAGCATTCTTGCTCGTATGTATTTATGTATGTGTGTATCGCCTCCTAGCCTGTGACGCCCTTGGTGCATTGGACAGCAAAATTCCAAACCATTCTTCTCATTCTTGACCCTCCTCTGTATTGTGTTCCAGCTATGATATCCTCCTCTGTATTGTGTTCCAGCTGTGATACCTTCCTCTGTATTGTGTTCCAGCTGTGATACCTTCCTCTGTATTGTGTTCCAGCTATGAGACCTTCTCTGTATTGTGCTCCAGCTATGATACCTTCCTCTGTATTGTGCTCCAGCTGTGATATCTTCCTCTGTATTGTGTTCCAGCTATGAGATACCTTCCTCTGTATTGTGCTCCAGCTATGATACCTTCTCTGTATTGTGTTCCAGCTATGATATCTTCCTCTGTATTGTGTTCCAACTATGATATCCTCCTCTGTATTGTGTTCCAGCTATGATATCCTCCTCTGTATTGTGTTCCAGCTGTGATACCTTCCTCTGTATTGTGTTCCAGCTGTGATACCTTCCTCTGTATTGTGTTCCAGCTATGATACCTTCTCTGTATTGTGCTCCAGCTATGATACCTTCCTCTGTATTGTGCTCCAGCTGTGATATCTTCCTCTGTATTGTGTTCCAGCTATGAGATACCTTCCTCTGTATTGTGCTCCAGCTATGATACCTTCTCTGTATTGTGTTCCAGCTATGATATCTTCCTCTGTATTGTGTTCCAACTATGATATCCTCCTCATTGTGTTCAGCATGAATCTCTCTGATGGGCTCAGCATGATATCTTCTCTGTATTGTGTTCCAGCTATGATACCTCCTCTGTGTTGTGTTCCAGCTGTGATACCTTCTTGTATTGTGTTCCAGCTATGATACCTCCTCTGTGTTGTGTCCAGCTATGATACCCTCCTCTGTACTGTGTTCCAGCTATGATACCCTCCTCTGTATTGTGTTCCAGCTATGATATCTTCTCTGTATTGTGTTCCAGCTATGATACCCTCCTCTGTGTTGTGTTCCAGCTGTGATACCTTCTCTGTATTGTGTTCCAGCTGATCTCCGTGTGTGTTCAGCTGGATACCTTCTCTGTATTGTGTTCCAGCTATGATACCTTCTCTGTGTTGTGTCCAGCTGTGATACCTTCTCTGTATTGTGTTCCAGCTATGATACCTTCCTCTGTGTTGTGTTCCAGCTGTGATACCTTCTCTGTATTGTGTTCCAGCTATGATACCTTCCTCTGTGTTGTGTTCCAGCTGTGATACCTTCTCTGTATTGTGTTCCAGCTATGATACCTTCCTCTGTGTTGTGTTCCAGCTATGATACCTTCTCTGTATTGTGTTCCAGCTATGATACCTTCCTCTGTATTGTGTTCCAGCTATGATTCATTTCCTTCAGTTCTTGTTCTACTGTTCTCCTTCAAGTCGTCTTGGGTCTTCCACGTTTCCATTTACCCTCTTACATTCATTCAACGCGGTGAGAAGTCTGGCTGGGGTTTCTTGGCTAATGCGCATGGTAGGGTTGTTGCAGAGCGAAGTGGGGCATACATGACAACTACTTCTAGTATGTGGATGGAGGTTGAGGCCGCTACTGCTGCCCTCCATTGGATCTCTGGGACTTCATTTACTGGGGCAGTTGTTGTATCTGACTCTCAGTCGATGCTTCACAAGATCCAGAAGGGCAGGTTTCGTTATCAGTGAATGTCATCTATAGAAGTTTCTAACCTCCAGAGGCTTATGTGGATATACTGTCCTGGGCATGCGGGTGTTTACGATAATGAGAGAGCGAACAGGCTTGCATCAACAGCATCGATTGTTGGGAAGTTGAAGATGGATAAGGGGGATATTCTTCTGTCTCTTCGCGACTGTCTGTTGGATGAGGACACTAAAATCGATGTTGAATCGATCAAGAGATTTAGATAGTTTGGAATTAACCGTTGTTCAAGTCGAACTGGATGCCTGAGAGGCGGAGTGAGAGGTGTGTTTAATCAGCGAGCCACAGGAACCATCAGTATGCACACTCTTCGATATATGTTGGGGGAGACTAAGCTCCTATGGGTCTGCCCGGAGTGCAATGACGTCAGTTTAGTAACCAATAACCAATTTACCCTCTGGTGTCCATCTTTGTGCAGTTTTCGTGACAGACTGCATGCGTATCATTTGTCCGATCCATTTCTATCGTCTATTTTGGCTATTGGTATCTGTGTGTATCTTAACTTGTATATGCGTGTATTTATTTATGTGTGTTTATGTATGTACGTGTGTATGTGTGTGTAAAATGTCACGTACTACTAACTTGTACCATACGTCATGTGCAGATGTCAAAGGTCAGTGTGTACAATAAAATGTGGAATGTCATCAGAGAAGCAAGGCCATCAGTATTTGTCAGGACTACACAGGAAGGTATTCAACGTGTTCGAAATTCTAAGGTGAGATCATCATCACCATCATCATCATCATCATCATCATCACCATCATCATATTCATCATCATCACCATCATCATCATCATCAACATCATCATCATCGTCGTCGTCATCAACAACATCATCATCATCATCATCATTATTATCACCACCATCATCATCATCATCATCCCCATCATCATCTTCGTCGTCATCATCATGACCATCATCATCATCCTCATCATCATCATCATCATCATCATCATCACCATCATCATCATCATCACCATCATCATCATCATCATCAGTACCACCACCACCACCATCATCATCATCACCATCTTCATCATCTTCATCATCATCATCATCATCATCAATATCATCAACATCGTCATCATCGTCCTCATCACCATATTTATCATCATCATCATCATCACCATCTTCATCACCACCACCACCACCACCACCATCATCATCATCATCATAATCATCATCATCTAAACGTAATGTTGCCCTGCTGGTGTAGGGCAAGTATGCTTACCTGTTGGACTCGACCTTCAACGACTACAACAACCAACGCAAACCGTGCAACACCATGAAAGTTGGACGTAACCTGGACATTAAAGGTTATGGAATTGCAACCCCAAGGCCATCAGATATGAGGTCATTTATAGTTTATGTCATATCATATATAGTCTGTATGTTATTGTATGATGTCACATATATTCTGCATGTTATTGTATGATGTCACATATAGTCTGTATGTTATTATATGATGTCACATATAGTCTGTATGTTATTGTATGATGTCATGTATAGTCTGTATGTTATTGTATGATGTCACATATAGTCTGTATGTTATTGTATGATGTCATGTATAGTCTGTATGTTATTGTATGATGTCACATATAGTCTGTATGTTATTGTATGATGTCATGTATAGTCTGTATGTTATTGTATGATGTCACATATAGTCTGTATGTTATTGTATGATGTCACATATAGTCTGTATGTTATTGTATGATGTCATATATAGTCTGTATGTTATTGTATGATGTCACATATAGTCTGTATGTTATTGTATGATGTTATATATAGTCTGTATGTTATTGTATGATGTCACATATAGTCTGTATGTTACTGTATGATGTCACATATAGTCTGTATGTTATTGTATGATGTCACATATAGTCTGTATGTTATTGTATGATGTCACATATATTCTGTATGTTATTATCTGCTTCAAACGTCTGTCTTTTATATTTTATCTATCTATCCAATAAAGTTTGTATGTTGTATGTTGTATGTGTCCTTCTGTATGGATAATTGTAATGTTGTATGTGCCCTTCTGTATGGATAATTGTAATGTTGTATGTGTCCTTCTGTAGGGATAATTGTAATGTTGTATGTGTCCTTCTGTAGGGATAATTGTAATGTTGTATGTGTCCTTCTGTAGGGATAATTGTAATGTTGTATGTGTCCTTCTGTTGGGATAATTGTAATGTTGTATGTGTCCTTCTATTGGGATAGTGTAATATTGTATGTAGTGGCGGCTCATCATTAGTGGTTAGTGGGGCCACGATCCCCAAAAATAATGTGCAACATGTCTTTATTATTTTATATATTGAAATATAACCTAACCCTAAGCTATGATTTTTTCGAAAATATGTGTCTGGCCCCACCAACAAAAATGGTCACGAGCCGCCACTGGCTGTATGTGTCCTTCTGTAGGGATAATTGTAATCTCGCCCGTCTGCCCAGAGTGTTCGTAGCGCGTTGGACTACTGGTGACTATCCCTCTGTGTGTGCTGGTTCAATTCCGCGGGATGGCAGAAAAGCCACAGATTCCCCAGATTTACGGTGTTCGTGGCACCGAACCGAAGGGTTACGATGTCCATGACACCGAGCCGAAGAGCTGAAAAGCTCAAGTGCTTCTGGATCGAAAAAAAAATTTTAATCTCCTATGTGTCCTTCTGTAGGGATAATTGTAATCTCCTATGTGTCCTTCTGTAGGGATAATTGTAACGTTGTATGTGTCCTCCCTCAGGGATACTCTGAATATTGCTGTACTTGAACTAAATGAAGTTGGAGAGCTGCTCAGATTATATCAAAAATGGTGGTATGATAAGGGACAATGTGGGGACACTGGAAAAGTAAGTGGTTTGTTGACACGATATTGTTATAATATTAATAATATTCTTCTTCTTTGCGTTCGTTCTTTACGACCAATTTTAATCACTTTTTGTGACATGTTTGATCTTTGCCAAGAACGTGTATACGTTGCACATTGGTTTGGTAGGCCCCTAAACGCATAGACTTCTACACATATAGGACACGTTCATTCGATTTCAGTCAAAACCTCCTTAGTCGCCTCTTTCGACTTGCGTGGCAGGTAACAGTGGTTCTATTCTTTCCGCCCCAAAATGTGGGCCAGGTAACCACTCGGGTAATATTAAAAATCATAATAGCCGTCAATCGCAAGCGATGATGACAACAGTTTCAGATGTGTGGTGCTGCACCTCTCTGGTGTGTGCGGAGATGACTGTAGAGTCCAGTGACGACTCGTCATTAAGGGCCAGCGGGGCCTGGCCCCAACAGAAAGTAATGTATAACGTGTATTTATTATTTATAAATTATAGCAACCCAAAACCATCCGGAAAAAAATGTCTGGCCCCACCAATAAAAATGATCACGAGCTGCCCCTGGTAGAGTCAAATCCTAGAACAAAATTCCCTACCAAAGGTAGGGCATACATGATCAAGGATAGACATGTTCGTGTTGTGTGTTCTATCTTTTCTCGCAGCTCGTTTTCTCTGTGCCTCAACGACACTATGACTCTCAGCTATGCGGTTTCCCCTTGTGTTATTACAGCGCCACATTTGACGATCTTGCACAAAGGATTCCCAGCATGTGGTGTCTATATCGAAGCATTTCAGAGACACTTTAAGAGTTTCTTTAAAGCGTTTTTTCTGTCCACCAGCTGAACGTCTGCCCCTTCAAGTTCAGATATTATCACATCGGTAACTGACATCTGTGAGTTGAAATATGTGTGTTGATATATGTTTTGAAATATGTGTGTTAACATTTCTGTGTTGACATCTGTGTGTTGTTGATTTGACTGGAAAAAAGACCTCGTTCTTTCATTTAAACCATGAATTTATTTCTACCGTAAACCGTAACTTTTTCGGCCCACCGCCCACTTTGCACGTCCCCCACACGTAAACTTTGTAACGTCCCCTACACGCAAACTCTTGTAACGTCCCTCACATTATAACAGTTTGCCAACATCCTTTACCCTTCAATATATATATTTATATATATGTATAGATGCTCTATTTTCACTTTGACATAGAAAAGATATATTTATATATATGTATAGATGCTCTATTTTCACTTTGACATAGAAAAGATATATATATATTTATATATATGTATACATGCTCTATTTTCACTTTGACATAGAAAAGATATATTTATATATATGTATACATGCTCTATTTTCACTTTGACATAGAAAAGATATATTTATATATATGTATACATGCTCTATTTTCACTTTGACATAGAAAAGATATATATATATTTATATATATGTATACATGCTCTATTTTCACTTTGACATAGAAAAGATATATATATATTTATATATATGTATACATGCTCTATTTTCACTTTGACATAGAAAAGATATATATATATATATGTATCATGTCTATTTTCACTTTGACATAGAAAAGATATATATATATATTTATATATATGTATAGATGCTCTATTTTCACTTTGACATAGAAAAGAGATATATATATTTATATATATGTATACATGCTCATTTCACTTTGACATAGAAAAGATATATATATATATTTATATATATGTATAGATGCTCTATTTTCACTTTGACATAGAAAAGATATATATATATTTATATATATGTATACATGCTTCATTTTCACTTTGACATAGAAAGATATATATATATTTATATATTGTATACATGTCTATTTTCACTTGACATAGAAAGATATATATATATTTATATATATGTATACATGCTCTATTTTCACTTTGACATAGAAAAAGAATATATATATATGATTACATGCTCATTTCACTTTGACATAGAAAGATATATATATATATTTATATATATGTATAGATGCTCTATTTTCACTTTGACATAGAAAAGAGATATATATATTTATATATATGTATACATGCTCTATTTTCACTTTGACATAGAAAAGATATATTTATATATATGTATACATTCATTTTTCACTTGACATAGAAAAGATATATTTATATATATGTATACATGCTCTATTTTCACTTTGACATAGAAAAGATATATATATATATTTATATATATGTATAGATGCTCTATTTTCACTTTGACATAGAAAAGAGATATATATATTTATATATATGTATACATGCTCTATTTTCACTTTGACATAGAAAAGATATATATATATATTTATATATATGTATAGATGCTCTATTTTCACTTTGACATAGAAAAGAGATATATATATTTATATATATGTATACATGCTCTATTTTCACTTTGACATAGAAAAGATATATTTATATATATGTATACATGCTCTATTTTCACTTTGACATAGAAAAGATATATATATATTTATATATATGTATACATGCTCTATTTTCACTTTGACATAGAAAAGATATATATATATTTATATATATGTATACATGCTCTATTTTCACTTTGACATAGAAAAGATATATATATATATTTCTGTCATACATGGTCAATTGATTATATACATGAAATAGAAAATTGATGAAAAAATGGATCGTGTTAGATGGGCATAAGATGAATTAAAATGCAGAATTAAAATTTTAAATGATTATTGAATCGCAAAATCACGAAAAAACTCCTCCAAAAGCGTCTGAACACACTATCGCCTCCTGGAAGGCTTCAGCGCCTTCGGCTCAGTGCCACGAACATCGTGAATCTGGGGAACCTGTGGCTTTTCTGCCAGCCCGCGGAATTGAACCCGCACTCACAGAGGGCTAGTTACCCTCAGTCCAACGCGCTACGAACACGCTGGGCAGGCGGGCTCCGCCCACTTTAGGAACCCATGATTTAAACCATCAGACATATCACATTTATCAAGAGAACTATTCTCAAGGGGAAATAAGTTATATAGAAGAGTTGTTTTTAAAGGGAAATAATAGTAAGAAAGTCACTGTAGCTCCACGCCAGAGAGACCACGACCCCCGATATAGCTTTCATTAAGACACTTCATTACAATAATCTCACCTTACTTGCAGTGCCGGATTAGGCTAGCGCGGGGCCCGTAGCAAATTTTAGCGGGGGGCCCTAGGTTTTGTATGATAATAAAATAAAACACAACTTTTACAAACTTGTCTCGATTTAATGTGAGCAAATTTAGAGATAATACTAGACAAATCAATTTCTCTAAGTAAATTACATTCAATGTTCAATAAGGTGAGGTTATTTAGACGATCTTGTCCCATCATGTTCCTGAACTCACTTTTATACGCTTTAATGTTGAAAAGAACATTCTCCGCTGCAGTTGGTGATCATTAAAGACAAATAAATTCGTAAGACTATTTCTACATTTGGGAAACACGACTCTAATGAATTTTAAATTATAAGTTTATAAAATTGCAGTTCAAGAGCCTCATGCTTTTCGTTGGTAAAAGCAGCAGCTACATTAGTTTTAAGAAGTTCAGCGAACTGCATAAGTTCGTCGTCTAGGATTTCTTCCAAATCCTCTTGGTAAGAGCTGACAATATTTGGAGTTCTTTTCAAGATCTCTTCTGCTGTAATAGATTTTAACTGCCGGAGTATTCCAAATACACCAGTCACTCTATGGTACAGCCTAAATCAATAACTTTGCAAACAAAACAGAACAGTTGTCCTTTAGTTTCTGTATAACACAATCAATCTCTCACGTGAGGTTTGTTTGTTGGTGTATGTGAAAAACGACTTTCGACAAAATCGTGGATTGTTTTCTTTATCGTATGTTTTTTTAAGACAAGAAATCACTGTTCATATGTTGCACTTCGCTACTTTCTTTCACAATCCAATGATCTCGATTGAAGTTGTTTGGCCATTCACCAATATCGTTGAAGTACATTTTACTTTCGTTGTGTTTTTGGCTTGTAGAAGATGTTGCTTCATTAGAAGCAAGTCCTGTGCTTCCTCTCTTTGGCTTGAAGATGATGTGGCTAAATTGGAAGGACTTTCTGTACATTCGATTTCAGTTTGTCTTGTGGAAAATGTGGCTAAATCGTGAAGAGTTACTGATCTTAATGGTAATATTTGTAATGATGATTCTTCTATAGCACCTTCATCTACTACACAGTGAGACGAGACTTCTGTATTTTCTGTTTCGATTTCGTTGGATTCAGCACCATCACATACGACATTAAAAAAATTCAGACAGCTTGCGTGTTTTTGATATAACATTTGGTTATTTTTTCCATTTTCATCTCTGTCACATAGGCGCGGGGCCCCTAGAAGCGCGGGGCCCGTAGCATTTGCTACTTCTGCTACTAGGCTAATCCGGCGCTGCTTACTTGACCTTGACATCATCGTATCTTACTTTAACCTTAACTTTCTTTACCTTGACCTCACATTACTAGACCTTGATATCTTCTTCTTTGCGTTCGTTCTTTACGACTAATTTTAATCACTCGTTGTGATATGTTTGATCTTTGCCAAGAACGTGTATACGTTGCACATTGGTTTGGTAGGCCCTTAGACGCATAGACTTCTACACGTTTAGGACATGTGCATCCGATTTCAGCCAAACCTACTTAGTCGTCTCTTACAACATGCGTGGCAGGTAACAGTGGTTCTATTCTTTACACTCCAAATTTGGGCCTGGTAACCACTCGGACGGACCTCGATATTATTTGTAACCTCTATTCTGACACACACACATGCCATATTGACTGTTACACGTTTTGTTGAACCTACTACAGGAGAGCACGACCAGCGCCCTGACACTAAGTAATGTGTCTGGTATATTCCACATCCTGATTGCTGGTCTACTGTTGGCCATGGTCACTGCTTTCTTGGACTTCCTGGTCAAGAGGAAGTTACGTCACAGGAAGAAGATCAAGGTGACCTTCATTCACACGCATCTTTCATTAATGATATATTTGTCTGTATATATGTCTGTCTGTCTGCATGCATGTCTGTCGGTCTGTCTGTCTGCATGCGTGTCGGTCTGTGTGTCTGACTGCCTGTCTGTCTGCATGCATGTCTGTCGGTCTGTCTGTCTGCATGCTGTCGTCGGTTTGTCTGGCTGCCTGTCTGTTGCATGCATGTCTGTCGTCTGTCTGCCTGCCTGCCTGTCTGCCGGTCTGCCTGTCGATATGTCTGCTTGCATGCCTGTTGGTCTGTCTGTCTACCTATCGGTCGGTCTGTCTGCCTGTCGGTCGGTCTGTCTGCCTGCAAGCGTGTCGGTCTGTCTGTCAGTCTGTCTGCCTGCCTGCCTGTCTGCCGGTCTGCCTGTCGATATGTCTGCTTGCATGCCTGTTGGTCTGTCTGTCTACCTGTCGGTCGATCTGTCTGCCTGTCTGTCGGTCTGTCTGCCTGCAAGCGTGTCGGTCTGTCTGTCTGTCTGTCTGCCTGTCTGTCTGTCTGTCTGCTTCCATGCCTGTTGGGCTGCCTGTCTACCTGTCAGTCTGTCTGTCTGCATGTCTGTCGGTCTGCAAGCGTGTCGGTCTGTCTGTTTGCATGCCTGCCTGTCTGTCTGTCTGCTTGCATGCCTGTTGATCTGTCTGTCTACCTGTCAGTCGGTCTGTTTGTCTGTCTGTCTGCTTGCATGCCTGTTTGTCTGAATGTCTGACTCTCCTTCTGCATGTCTGTCTATCTGCCTGTCTACTTGCATGTCTGTCTACCTGCCTGCCTGACTGTCTCTCTGTCTGCATGCCTTCCTGCCTTTCTGACTGTGTGTCTGTATGCATGCCTGCCTGTCTGTCTGACTGCGTGCCTGTCTGTCTGTGTGTTTATCTTAGCATTACTTATACACTTGAAACTAATCAAATTGCATATGCAGTGATAATTGGAGACTATACTTCAGCGGTTTAAAGGGTTTTAAAGGGTTGTAAAGGGTTTTAAAGGGTTTTAAAGGGTTTTAAAGTCGAAGGATTGACTTCATTGCACCGGGTTTTACTCTCAGTCCTCTCCGCAGAACTAGCAAGCCACCTGCCGAGAGTATTGCACAGAGCACGAACTCCGTAACTCCAGCAACAATCCTAGGGGTCTCTGGAAAACTGCACTCGTGAACAGAATGGCGCGGTCCGGATTCGAACCCACGACCTTCGACTCACAAGGCAAAGGGCTTAACCACTCAGCCACAGAGCGGTACATTAACCTAGTCCCCCCACCCCGCCCCAATCATCCCGTGCCATCATCAACATCATCACAAACAGATTGAGTAGTGTACACAGACAATTGTAAGCTTAGCATATATAGAAGACGCTTCCGTTTTGCAGGTTGTCTTAAAGACTTCGTGTAGTCAACCAGAAATTGAGACATCATCACACTGGAGAAGACGACCACGACGAGCATCAGAAGAAAATGGCGATGTAAGTTGTGATAACTCTTGTTTCTGTTGTTTCTGAGTTTCCAAATTACCATTATAAATATGATTGACACCTGTGATTTTTCCTCTTGTAATCCCTATTTTATCGTCGTCTTCTTTCTCACTTGTTTATATAACAAAGATGCATGTGATCAACAAAATCATTGCTACACACAGTGGCGGCTCGTCATTAAGGACCAGGTGGGCCAGGCCCCATCAAAATAATGTGTAATATGCGTTTATTATTTAATAAATTAGAATATAACCTAATTCAAAACCATAATTTTTCCGAAAATTTGTGTTTGGCCCAACAAACAAAAAGGATCACTAGCCGCCACTGGCTACACACATTCTCAATTCTCTTTAATTGTTGTTCTTGTACAGGATCAGCGCATGAGTTAATGGAGTAAATGTGGTTCCAATCTTTCCTAGTTTTAGTAACTTTTTATGTTGTCTTTTCATTCTTTTGTTTATGTTATCTGTCCATTCTTTTGTTTATGTTATCTGTCCATTCTTTTGTTTATGTTATCTGTCCATTCTTTTGTTTATGTTATCTGTCCATTCGTTTGTTTATGTTATCTGTCCATTCGTTTGTTTATGTTATCTATTCTTTTGTTTATGTTATCTGTTCTTTTGTTTATGTTATCTATTCTTTTGTTTATGTTATCTGTTCTTTTGTTTATGTTATCTATTCTTTTGTTTATGTTATCTATTCTTTTGTTTATGTTATCTGTTCTTTTGTTTATGTTATCTATTCTTTTGTTTATGTTATCTGTTCTTTTGTTTATGTTATCTGTACATTCTTTTGTTTATGTTATCTGTCCATTCGTTTGTTTATGTTATCTGTCCATTCGTTTGTTTATGTTATCTTTTCTTTTGTTTATGTTATCTGTTCTTTTGTTTATGTTATCTATTCTTTTGTTTATGTTATCTGTTCTTTTGTTTATGTTATCTATTCTTTTGTTTATGTTATCTGTTCTTTTGTTTATGTTATCTGTTCTTTTGTTTATGTTATCTGTTCTTTTGTTTATGTTATCTATTCTTTTGTTTATGTTATCTGTTCTTTTGTTTATGTTATCTGTTCTTTTGTTTATGTTATCTGTTCTTTTGTTTATGTTATCTGTTCTTTTGTTTATGTTATCTGTTCTTTTGTTTATGTTATCTGTTCTTTTGTTTATGTTATCTGTTCTTTTGTTTATGTTATCTGTTCTTTTGTTTATGTTATCTGTTCTTTTGTTTATGTTATCTGTTCTTTTGTTTCTGTTATCTGTTCTTTTGTTTATGTTATCTGTTCTTTTGTTTATGTTATCTGTTCTTTTGTTTATGTTATCTGTTCTTTTGTTTATGTTATCTGTTCTTTTGTTTATGTTATCTGTTCTTTTGTTTATGTTATCTATTCTTTTGTTTATGTTATCTGTTCTTTTGTTTATGTTATCTATTCTTTTGTTTATGTTATCTGTTCTTTTGTTTATGTTATCTGTTCTTTTGTTTATGTTATCTGTCCATTCTTTTGTTTATGTTGTCTTTTCATTCTTTTGTTTATGTTGTCTTTTCATTCTTTTGTTTATGTTGGTTGTCCATTCTTTTGTTTAGGTTGTCTGTCCATTCTTTTGTTTATGTTGTCTGTCAGTGTTATCTTCCCAATCTGTAGAATTATTAGTAGAAAACTAGTCACAAATATCTAATGCCATGATGAGCCCAAACTTCTGTTGTCTCTGATTCTGTCACACATTTAACATTACTATATTATTTGTAGTTTCACATGTTGTATTTCTGTCTAGTATCTTCTTCTTCTTTTGTCGTCACAGTTTCCCCGGGTTGTTACCCAGTCTTGTGGTTTTCTGCTTTGATCTAGTGCTGTTCTAGTGACTTGGGTAGTAGTTATTTTTGCTTTTTGGCAGAATTATGCTATGCCATCTATCCATCTTTTTCGTGGTCTTCCTCTCATCTATTTTCCTGGTGTTCTGTTGTAGAAGACTTTGTATACTGTGGAGTTTGGATGCATTCTTATTAAGTGGCCAAACCACTTCATTCTTTGTTTCTGAATGTAAATCAAGCAAGGTTCTGTGCCAACTTTCTTTCTTATGCTGATGTTGGTGACTCTGTCTTTCTGGTGTTGTTGGTAACTTTTCGCAGGCAACGCGTTTCACCGTGTAGTTATTCTTCAGGTTAATGCGCATGGTAGGGTTGTTGCAGAGCGAAGTGGGGCATTCAGGACAACTACTTCTAGTATGAGGATGGAGGCTGAGGCCGTTACTGTTGCCCTCCATTGTCTCTCTGTGACTTCATTTACTGGGACCGTTGTTGTATCTGACTCTCAATCGATGCTTCACAAGATCCAGAAGGGCAGGTTTCGGTATGAGTGGATGTCGTCTATAGAGTTTCTAACCTCCAGCGACTTACGTGGATATACTGCCCTGGGCGTGCGGGTGTTTACGGTAATGATAGAGCGGACAGGCTTGCATCAACAGCATTGATAGTTGGGGAGTTGAAGATGGATAAGGGGATATTCTTCGGTCTCTTCGCGACTGTCTGTTGGATGAGGACACTAAAATCGATGTTGAATCAATCAAGCGATTTATGCAGTTTCGAGTTACCCGTTGTGCAGGTCGAATTGGATGCCTGAGAGGCATAGTGAGAGGTGTGTTTAATCAGCGAGCCACTGGAACCATCAGTATGCATACTCTTCGATATCTGTTGGGGAAACTGAGCACCTATGGGTCTGCCCGGAGTGCAATGACGTCAGTTTAGTAAGCAATAACCAATAACCATTAACTGTTCTACAGTCTGTCAAGAAACAAGTGAAAATAGTAAACTGATTAGAGAAGTTAGATATAGACAGACAAGATATTTTGTTTATAGCACATAATGAAGAGAAATAAAGTTGAAAAACTTAGTGACAATCGGCAAACTTGAGAGAAAAACAAAACAAGGGGAAGGCAAGAAGATAAATACCTGGATGGCTTGGCCACATGGCATGATCGAGACAAGAACACGGGCATGATCGAAGACTCGTGTGGTCGTGGCCAACCATGATTCTACTTGATTGTAGGAACTTGGTTTGAAGATTGAAGTAGCAAGAAAAGAACAGCATAACAGGTATATGAGTAAGCTCATCAATCAAAATAGAACTGGTATGGTCAGTAGCTGGACTCTGCTGGAGATATTGTGAAGGAGATCGGAGCACCTATGGACATGTCCGGAGTGCAATGAAGATATTCCAAACTGAAACTGAAACTGATCCATGAACTTATACGCCTGGAGATATATCACATGATGATGATGATCTTAATATCAATAAATGGACGGTTTCTCTCTATTTTTTATAATGGGCATTATCTGTATCTTGAATAAATGGGCGGCATCTCTCTAACATCAATAAATGTAGAGTATCACTAAAGTAAAACATGGTGGGTATCACTAAAGTAAAACATGGACGGTATCACTAAAGTAAAACATGGTCGGTATCACTAAAGTAAAACATGGTCGGTATCACTAAAGTAAAACATGGTCGGTATCACTAAAGCAAAACATGGGCGGTATCACTAAAGTAAAACATGGTCGGTATCACTAAAGTAAAACATGGTCGGTATCACTAAAGTAAAACATGGTCGGTATCACTAAAGTAAAACATGGTCGGTATCACTAAAGTAAAACATGGGCGGTATCACTAAAGTAAAACATGGACGGTATCACTAAAGTAAAACATGGGCGGTATCACTAAAGTAAAACATGGACGGTATCACTAAAGTAAAACATGGACGGTATCACTAAAGTAAAACATGGGCGGTATCACTAAAGTAAAACATGGTCGGTATCACTAAAGTAAACATGGTCGGATCACTAAAGTAAAACATGGCGGTATCACTAAAGTAAAACATGGCGGTATCACTAAAGTAAAACATGGGCGGTATCACTAAAGTAAAACATGGTCGGTATCACTAAAGTAAAACATGGACGGTATCACTAAAGTAAAACATGGTCGGTATCACTAAAGTAAAACATGGGCGGTATCACTAAAGTAAAACATGGACGGTATCACTAAAGAAAACATGGGTGGTATCACTAAAGTAAAACATGGCGGTATCACTAAAGAAAACATGGTGGTATCACTAAAGTAAAACATGATCGGTATCACTAAAGTAAAACATGGTCGGTATCACTAAAGTAAAACATGGCGGTATCACTAAAGTAAAACTGGGCGGTATCACTAAAGTAAAACTGGGCGGTATCACTAAAGTAAAACATGGGCGGTATCACTAAAGTAAAACATGATCGGTATCACTAAAGTAAAACATGGGCGGTATCACTAAAGTAAAACTATAAGATGGCGGTATCTCTCTAACATCAATAAATGTAGAGTATCACTAAAGTAAAACGTGGGCGGTATCACTAAAGTAAAACGTGGGCAGTATCACTAAAGTAAAACATGGGCGGTACCACTCAATCTGTAATGGGGTAAAGTTAAAAAAAATTGTATTTTCATAATTATTTTTCTTTCAGTGTCAGTATGCTACGTTAGAATCATCTTTGTCACGTCAGTTCGATCACCATCTTCAGTGCCATCATCAGGACCAGGTGTTGTGATGGATCATCGTCTCCAGTGTTGTGATGGGTCATCATCTCTAGTGTCATCATCGCCTCCAGTGTTGTGATTGTATTTGGTCATCATCAAACCAGCTGTTTGACGGTATCATCCAGTAAGCATATCAGAACCAGCTGTTGTGACGGGTCATCATCTCCAGTGTCATCATCAGAACCAGCTGTTGTGACGGGTCATCATATCCAGTGTCATCATCAGAACCAGCTGTTGTGATGGGTCATCATCTCCAGTGTCATCATCAGAACCAGCTGTTGTGACGAGCAATCATCTCCAATGTCATCATCAGAACCAGGTGTTGTGATGGATCATCATCTCCACTCTTATCATCAAAACTAAATTTTGAGAGTGAGTTAGGAGAATGTGTACACGATTCAGTGTGCAAGAATGTGTACAATATTGAGTGTGTTTGTACCGTGTTGAGAGTGTGTAACGAGAATGTGTACAAGATTCAGTGTGTTTGTGCTGTGTTGAGAGTGTGTAACGAGAATGTGTACAAGATTCAGTGTGTTTGTGCTGTGTTGAGAGTGTGTAACGAGAATGTGTACAAGATTCAGTGTGTTTGTGCTGTGTTGAGAGTGTGTAACGAGAATGTGTACAAGATTCAGTGTGTTTGTGCTGTGTTGAGAGTGTGTAACGAGAATGTGTACAAGATTCAGTGTGTTTGTGCTGTGTTGATAGAAAGTGCATGAGAAGAACAAACATGGCCGTATACAAAACATTAAACAAACAAACAAACAAACAAACAAACAAAAACAGAATGGAACTGATATGAAAACAAAGATCAGAATATTAAGAGCATGCATTTTCCCAGTGGCAACATATGGGTGTGAAGCATGGACATTTAACAAGGGGGTGGAAAAACATATATCTGCTTTTTCTGTGTTACACAAGAGTCCTGTATATATCATGGACAGAGAACAAATAGATCTATCCAGAAAGAACTGAAGATCAAAGAAAACTGGTTGATGCTACAAATAAGAATGAGATAATTGAAATATTTTAGATATATAAAAATGCAAGAAGGATTGGAGAAGACCATCATGGAAGGAGGCCGACCGGCAAAGAGGAAGACCACGGAGAAGATGGATTCAGGATGTAACTGATAGGTTGAGCATGATGGCTGCAGAGACGGGACATCTGGAATATGAGAGAGAGAGAAATTTTGAAGAACTTTTAGGATGTCAAAGTTCTGCTCAGGATAAGCTATTTGATGATGTGTATAAGGATCATCATCAGGTTCCGAACCGGCTGGCGTAGGCGATCATGGATCTCCACAAATCTCTGTCGTTGGTGTTTGCTATCAACACAGATGTTGACGCTCTACCGTGCCATGAAGTCAGGCTAGTCCAAAATTTTTCTCTCTGTCTCTCTCGTCTACCCTCGATTTGACCTGTTGTCACAATGGTTTCTCTCTCTCTCTCTCTCGCGATCCCCGCCTAGACTGATGAACCCAATTTTATCATGAATTTTACTGTTGCTTTTAGGGCCTCCGTGCCTCCGTACAACCTTTCTGAAGCTATGTGTTATTGGACCAAGTTTCTTTCCCAGGGCTGCTAACAGCTAGCAGTCTTGCAGGATGGGCTCTGCCGTCATGTCCACCTTTTCGCAATGGCACAGGCTAGTTGTGCCATTTCTGAATTTGTTTCAATGTGTTCTAAACCTCCCTCCTCATCACATGCCCGAAAAATGATGACTGCCTTTTTCTTATATTGATCTTCTTCTTCTTCTTCTTTTCCTTCTTCTTTGCGTTCGTTCTTTACGACCAATTTTAATCACTTTTTGTGATATGTTTGATCTTTACAAGAACGTGTATACGTTGCACATTGGTTTGGTAGGCCCCTAAACGCATAGACTTTACACGTTTAGGACATGTGCATCCGATTTCAGCCAAACCTCCTTAGTCGCCTCTTACGACATGCGGGGCAGGTAACAGTGGTTCTATTCTTTACACCCCAAATTTGGGCCCCAGTAACCAATCGGGCGCTTATATTAATGATAAGCTTTCTCTGTGTCTTGACCTCATTCAGCACCTTGACATTAGTCATTTTAGCAGTCCATAAGAATGCATCCAAATTCCACAGTATACAGAGTCTTCTACAACAGAACATCGGGAAAGAAGGCAAGAGGAAGACCACGAAAAGATGGTTAGATGGCGTAACAGAATCCTGTAAAAGATCAAAAATAACCATCACACAAGCCACCAGAACAGCGCAAGACAAAAACAGAAAAACACAACACTGTGCAACAACCCGGTAGCAGTGTGACCACAAAAGAAGAAGAAGATAGGATGTGTATGACGATACGTGACATGTAAGGATAAAAGAAAATGCTAAGATTAGATCATGATGTATTCATGCACGCTCTCTCATGATGATGATGATGATGATAATGATTTTGATGATGATAATGACATTTATTTGTCTGTGTGATATTTATTAAGAAGTATGATGATTGTTTTAAAACGACAGAGGATGTCATGTCTGAGTGTAGACTTATCTACGTATATTCATGTCTGCATGTCAACTGTGAATGTCATGTCTGCATGTCAACTGTGAATGTCATGTCAATGGTGTATTCGGATTGTGAATTCTATGATTAAAATAAATATTTTTCTGTCCAGTCTGTTTGATGACTTGTGTCAGATTTAAGTATCACTGGCTTATTTCATATATGAAACTATGGTCAACCTATCTTTTATTGCATATCACTGGTCAACATATCTTTTATTTCATATCACTGGTCAACCTATCTTTTATTGCATATCACTGGTCAACCTATCTTTTATTTCATATCACTGGTCAACCTAGCTTTGATTTCATATCACTGGTCAACCTATCTTTTATTTCATATCACTGGTCACCAGCGGAGCTATTCCCAACGTGAAACATTATAGTTATTCTAATTTGAATGAAATTTCCATTTAATTAAATTTCATCTAATTTAAAGTATAAAATACAAATATTGATTAAACAGCATTAATATTTCTCAAAATTTGCATCGCACTACTGCAACGATATTTCCTGCTAATTGAGATACCAAAGACTCCACTTAGACATTGGTAGCGCTCTTTTTGTTTTTTTACCAAAGAGGGTCATGGTACCAAAGAGGGTATCGGCTCTTTCCGATACAGAAACTAGCTGACTCTACAATAGTCCTGTATAATTGTCTGTGTATATATATTATAAATGCTAACTCTTTGGGTTCTGTCGCATACAAATTTATTTGCTGTTTTTATCTTCTGAGGGGTAATTCTTTCGTTATTAACAATATTTAATTGTTCCAGTTAATGAAAGGGATCTGGGGAAGTGTTCAAATGTTCGATTGTTAGTATAGTTTGACAGTGCTTCAATGTATGAAATATAGAAACGGAATTAGTTTTGAAATCTAGTCCCTCACAACAGAGCGTAGAGTATACATACATGTGACGTAATAAAAGTAGGTCAGCGAGATCTACAGATTTGTAGGTCAGCAGTGTCGTTGGCATGTCACGTCTTGGATTCGCGAATGATTAGATTATTCACATCATCATCTGGAGGTCTCAGTTTTGAAGAAATGCATCAAGTAAAAACGAAAGGTAGACCAAGCACAAACATTTCGGTTAGAACAAAAGTGAAAGAATATATGCGCCATTTCAAGACTAACTATTATATTGGTACAAAATGGAATGCAAATCACTAAGCAGATTGTTGTATCAATTGTTGGCCTTGTGCGCTGTTCGAGACAGATCAGGTAGTATGGAGTAATAATGTTTTGTGATATCAATAATTTTCACAAAGCCAATATAAGACACGAAAAGATTCATTATCGGCAATAACTACATTACAAACGCAATAACTACATTACAAACTTTCCAAGAAACCATGCTTCTTCATTTGTTGTCACATTGTTACCGGGTAGTTGACCAGTGTCATGGTTTTCTGTCTTTCTATTAAGTCAACATAAACGTTTGGATGCTTTAGAACAGGGGTGGCCAACCTTTTCAGCAGGCAGGCCAAATTTCAGAAAAAATATTTCCTGCCAGGCCATGCACTTATTTTTAAAATAAAACAATTAAAGTAAACAAACAGGCCCCTATTGCTTCGACAACATCGTCGCTTCCCAGTAGGCCAGATCTTGGTCAAACGCTTGCCTGGTTTAATGTAAAAAAAAAACCCAAGAAATAGGTATATTTGTTTTATTTTGGAAGAAAATAAAACATAACTGAGAATCAAACATATTAATTAGACAATTTAATAATATTTAAAAGTGAAACATCTGACTTTGTTTTGTAGAACTGCATCAAAATTGATCTCGATTGATGTTGTCGCTACAACAAGCCAACACTTTTTCCAAATGAACATCAGTAATTCGTGTTCTCACTTGTGATTTGATGTAGTTCATTGCACTAAAAGCTGTTCACATGCATAAGTGTTTCCAAATAGCGAAATCATCGACAGAGCATGTTTGTAAAACACAGGATTTTATTCTTGTCCAAATAAGTTTTATAGAACTCTTCCAAACCAAACTTGATAGAATTTCTGCTTTTGTGTATCACAAAAATCTCACAATATTCTATTTGTAATTTTCCTGGTAATAAATTCATATCTACTGCGAATGACGTTGCAAATGCACAAAAAGCTAATAAATTCATATCTACGCAATGACGTTGCAAATGCAAAAGCTAATAAATTCATATCTACTGCGAATGACTTGCCAAATGTACAAAAGCACATCATAGACCATAGATTCCCAAACTTTTGTTGACCCGCCACCCACCTTGCACAACATAAACATTGTAACGCCCCCTCCTCATTATTCAAGTTTGACAACGCCCCCATCCCAAATACGAGGAAGTCAATAGTAAGCCACAAAGTTATAGGAGATGGTGATAAATGTAGTTGGTGTTTTCTAAAAGTGTCATTAGGTGACAGCACATCAACTTTATATTCCCGTTCGCCAGGTGGCGCTATGTGTCTCATGCGCATGCGCATAAACAAAATGGCGACTGTACTTACGGAGAGTACAACCAAAGAGCAACGTGTTGTTGTGCGTTTTTTTTTGTGGGCAAAAGGACTGCCTGCAAAGGACATTCATAAATAAATGCTTCCTGTTTATGCTGACAAATGGTTGTCCGTAAAACGGTGGATAGTTGGGTAGAAAATTTTCTCAAGGACGCTCTAAAATTGTTGATGAAATCCGATCTGGTCGTCCTGTTGGATTGCAAGAAGCATCAGTGCGGCGGGTGGAGGCGATGATTAGAGGTGACAGACGAGTAACGATAGACTCTGTAGCACTGCAATAGGTGCTCACATGTTAAGCATACAGCATAATGCATGATTGATTGAAATTTAAGAAAGTGTGCTCAGGTGGTACCCAGACAAATGAAAGAGAAAACAAAATGAACCGATTTGGCCTGTCCTTGCATCATCTCTGTCGATACGAAGATGAAGGAGAAGAGATGCTGAACAGATTGTTACTGAGGGATGAATCATGGTTGCATCACTACCAGCCCGAATCAAGCGTGCTTCAATGCAGTGGAAACATTCTTCTTCGCCTTGTGTCCAAAAATTCAAGGTTACGCCATCAGCAGGAAAGGTTATGTTGACGGTGTTCTGGGATTGTCAGGGAGTGTTTTTAACCAATTTCATGAAGAAATGTGACAATGTGAATTCCGAATCGTACTGTGAAGTTCTATCGATGCTTCATTATGCAATTCAAGAAACGTCAAGGTTGCTTACTAGAGGGTTGCTTCTTTGACAATGCCAGATCACATGGCTCGATTAGCTCGGAAAAATTAACCAACTAAGGTGGGAAGTTCTGGAACACCCAAATTACAGTCCCGACTTAGCCTAGCGATTTCCACCTCTTTGGTCCACTGAAAACCCACCTTGGAGAGACTTTCGTGAATGACGCCGAAGTTGAATGTGAAGTGAAAACGTGGTTTAGAAAACAGAGCCCGCAGTTCTATGCAGCCGGTTTGGGAGGATTGATAAAACGATGGGATAAGTGCATCAATGTTGGTGGAAATTATGTTGAGAATAAAGGAACAATGTATGTATAAAAATAAATATTTTTATATCAAACCCCCTTTGGTAATGCTGCATAGACTTAAGAACAGAAGCCAAAATGTGAGCTTTGTAACGAATGACATCCATCGTAAAGGCGTTGTGACTCAGGACGTGATTAGGTCGAAGTACAGCTGCGACTGTTCTACAAGCCGTATGGGAATAACGGGAACGAAACGTACTCGCGTTCTCTAAGCAAATCAGACCGATCACAGTGGAAGAAAATACACAAGCAGTAAACAACATTTAGAAACAAGCCTACATTATAGTAAAACTTGGCATGATCCGCAGACAATCTGCTGCGTGTAATGATCGCAGTGAACCCTACCTTGGCTTCTGTGCCCTGGCAGTACAGAGAACTTCCTCGTCCGTTAGTGATAGTGCTGTCCAATTCTGACTAAACCTAACACTAACCATACAACATATAACTAAGCAAATAGAAAGAAAGACGAAGCTCATAAAATATAACTATCAAATAAGTGTAACTCTAATGTAAACCAATCGTCAAATAAACAAACAAACAGAACAACAAATCAATTAACTGACAAATTAATCAACTTCCTATATAATGAAAGAATATCAGCAAAATCAATCACACAAAAATAATTAAATACACTGCTAAAATTTAGGGATTTATCAGAAAGAACCTACTTGAAAACATGGTAAGAAAAGGAGCGAAAACGACCATCGGCCACCCTACCACCACATAACCTACTCCTAGCACTAAAGTTTAATCTCATTCACCTCAACTAACTCGAGAAAAAATTGACCATGAAATCTGCGAGATTTGAACTTTTAACCTGAAAAAAATCGCAGCAAATGTCCAGCGACCTCCAGCTAATACTAAAAGAATTCAGAAAAAACAAAACAACTTCAAACTATGCGACAAAGTGGAAGCACTGAGCAAATGATAATATCACCACTACCACAGAATGCACCCTACCACAACGACCACCACAGCCACAACAGACACCACCACCACCACAGACACCCCAAACACCACCACCAACACACAAGAACACCACCACCACCACCCACCACAACACCACACACCACCACACACCACCACCACCACCACCACCACCACCACCACCACCACCATCCACACCACCACCCACCACCACCACCACCACCACCACACCACCACCACCACCACCACCACCACCACCACCACCACCACCACCACCACCACCACCACCACCACCACCACCACCACCACCACCACCACCACCACCACCACCACCACTCACATGCCACCCAACCTACCACCACTCCACACCTGCACTGCCTACCCTCCTGCCTCCAGCCCTTAGCTCCTGGCCTGGCCTGCCGCCTGGCTGGCCTGGCCGCCTGACCTGGCCTGGCCTCCTGCCCCACCCCCTGGCCCTGGCCTCGGCCTGGCCTGGCCTGGCCTGGCCTGCCTGGCCCTGGCCTGGCCTGGCCTGGCCTGGCCTCTGCTGGCCTGGCCTGGCGCGCTGGCCGCTGGCCTCCTCCTGCCGGCCCCTGCCTCCCTGCCTGGCCTGGCCTGCCTGGCCTCCTCTCCTTCTTGGCCTTCTTTGCCTAGCCTGCCTGGCCTGGCCTGGCCTGGCCTGGCCTGGCCTCCTGGCCTGCCTGGCCTGGCCTGCTCTGCCTGCTCCTACCTGGCCTGGCTGGCCTGGCTGCCTGGCCTGGCCTGGCCTGGCCTGGCCTGGCCTGGCCTGGCCTGGCCTGGCCTGGCCTGGCCTGGCCTGGCCTGGCCTGGCCTGGCCTGGCCTGGCCTGGCCTGGCCTGGCCCTGGCCTGGCCTGGCCTGGCCTGCCTGGCCTGGCCTGGCCTGGCCTGGCCTGGCCTGGCCTGGCCTGGCTGGCCTGGCTGGCCTGGCCTGGCCTGGCCTGGCCTGGCCTGGCCTGGCCTGGCCTGGCCTGGCCTGGCTCTGGCCTGGCCTGGCCTGGCCTGGCCTGGCCTGGCCTGGCCTGGCCTGGCCTGGCCTGGCCTGGCCTGGCCTGGCCTGGCCTGGCCTGGCCTGCTGGCCTGGCCTGGCCTGGCCTGGCCTGGCCTGGCCTGCCTGGCCATGCCTGGCCTGGCTACCTGCCTGGCCTGGCCTGGCCTGGCCTGGCCTGGCCATGCCTGGCCTGGCCTGCTGCTGCCTCCTGCCTGCCTGCCTGCCTGGCCTGGCCTGCCTGGCCTGGCCTGGCCTGGCCTGGCCTGGCCTGGCCTGGCCTGGCCTGGCCTGGCTGCTGGCCTGGCCTGGCCTGGCCTGGCCTGGCCTGGCCTGGCCTGGCTGGCCTGGCCTGGCCTGGCCTGGCTGCCTGCCTGCCTGGCTGCCTGGCCTGGCCTGGCCTGGCCTGGCCTGGCCTGGCCTGGCCTGGCCTGGCCTGGCCTGGCCTGGCCTGGCCTGGCCTGGCCTGGCCCTGGCCTGGCCTGGCCTGGCCTGGCCTGCCTGGCCTGGCCTGGCCTGGCCTGGCCTGGCCTGGCCTGGCCTGGCCTGGCCTGGCCTGGCCTGGCCTGGCCTGGCCTGGCCTTCTCACTGCCTGCGCCTGGCCTGGCCTGGCTGCCTGGCCTAGCCTGGCCTGGCCTGGCCTGGCCTGGCCTGGCCTGGCCTGGCCTGGCCTGGCCTGGCCTGGCCTGGCCTGGCCTGGCCTGGCCTGGCCTGGCCTGGCCTGGCCTGGCCTGGCCTGGCCTGGCCTGGCCTGGCCTGGCCTGGCCTGGCCCTGGCCTGGCCTGGCCTGGCCTGGCCTGCCTGGCCTGGCCTGGCCTGGCCTGGCCTGGCCTGGCCTGGCCTGGCCTGGCCTGGCCTGGCCTGGCCTGGCCTGGCCTGGCCTGGCCTGGCCTGGCCTGGCCTGGCCTGGCCTGGCCTGGCCTGGCCTGGCCTGGCCTGGCCTGGCCTGGCCTGGCCTAGCCCTAGCTGCCTGGCCTGCCTGGCCTGGCCTGGCCTGGCCTGGCCTGGCCTGGCCTGGCCTGGCCTGGCCTGGCTGGCCTGGCCTGGCCTGGCCTGGCCTGGCTGCCTGGCCTGGCTGCTGGCCTGGCCCTGGCCTGGCCCTGGCCTGGCCTGGCCTGGCCTGGCCTGCCCTGGCCTGGCCCTGAGCCTGAGCCTGTCCTTGCCTGGCCTGCCTGGCTGGCCTGGCCCTGGCCTGGCCTGGCCTGGCCTGGCCTGGCCTGGCCTGGCCTGGCCTGGCCTGGCCTGGCCTGGCCTGGCCTGGCCTGGCCTGGCCTGGCCTGGCCTGGCCTGGCCTGGCCTGGCCTGGCCTGGCCTGGCCTGGCCTGGCCTGACCCTAGCCTAGCCCTGGCCCTGGCCCTAAGCCTGGCCCTAGCCCTGGCCTGCCTGCCACCTAGCCTGCCTGGCCTGGCCTGGCCTGGCCTGGCCTGCCCTAGCCTGGCCTGGCCTGGCCTGGCCTGGCCCTACCTTGCCTGGCCTGGCCTGGCCTGGCCTGGCCTGGCCTGGCCTGGCCTGGCCTGGCCTGGCCTGGCCTGGCCTGGCCTGGCCTGGCCTGGCCTGGCCTGGCCTGGCCTGGCCTGGCCTGGCCTGGCCCTGGCCTGGCCTGGCCTGGCCTATCCTGGCTTCTTTGCTCCGGGCCTGGCCCTGCTTCTTCTTGCTTCTAACCTGGCCTGGCCTGCCTGGCCTGGCCTGGCCTGGCCTGGCCTGGCCTGCCTGGCCCTGGCCTGGCCTGGCCCTGGCCCTGAGCCTGGCCTGGCCTGGCCTGGCCTGGCCTGGCCTGGCCTGGCCTGGCCTGGCCTGGCCTGGCCTGGCCTGGCCTGGCCTGGCCTGGCCTGGCCTGGCCTGGCCTGGCCTGGCCTGGCTGGCCTGGCCTGGCCTGGCCTGGCCTGGCCTGGCCTGGCCTGGCCTGGCCTGGCCTGGCCTAGCCCTGCCTGGCCTGGCCTGGCCTGGCCTGGCCTGGCCTGGCCTGGCCTGGCCTGGCCTGGCCTGGCCTGGCCTGGCCTAGCCTAACCCTGGCCTGGCCTGGCCTGGCCTGGCCTGGCCTGGCCTGGCCTGGCCTGGCCTGGCCTGGCCTGGCCTGGCCTGGCCTGGCCTGGCCTGGCCTGGCCTGGCCTGGCCTGGCCTGGCCTGGCCTGGCCTGGCCTGGCCTGGCCCTGGCCTGGCCTGGCCTGGCCTGGCCTGGCCTGGCCTGGCCTGGCCTGACCTGGCCTGGCCTGGCCTGGCCCTGGCCTGGCCTGGCCTGGCCTGGCCTGGCCTGGCCTGGCCTGGCCTGGCCTGGCCTGGCCTGGCCTGGCCTTCTTCTTGGCCTGGCCTGGCCTGGCCTGGCCTGGCTCCTGGCCTGGCCTGGCCTGGCCTGGCCTGGCCTGGCCTGGCCTGGCCTGGCCTGGCCTGGCCTGGCCTGGCCTGGCCTGGCCTGGCCTGGCCTGGCCTGGCCTGGCCTGGCCTGCTGGCCTGGCCTGGCCCTGGCCTGGCCTGGCCTGGCCTGGCCTGGCCTGGCCTGGCCTGGCCTGGCCTGGCCTGGCCTGGCCTGGCCTGGCCTGGCCTGGCCTGGCCTGGCCTGGCCTGGCCTGGCCTGGCCTGGCTGCTGGCCTGGCCTGGCCTGGCCTGTGGCCTGGCCTGGCCTGGCCTGGCCTGGCCTGGCCCTGGCCCTGGCCTGGCCTGGCCTGGCCTGGCCTGGCCTGGCCTGGCCTGGCCTGGCCTGGCCTGCCTGGCCTGGCCCTCGCCTGGCCTGGCCTGGCCTGGCCTGGCCTGGCCTGGCCTGGCCTGGCCTGGCCTGGCCTGGCCTGGCCTGGCCTGGCCTGGCCTGGCCTGGCCTGGCCTGGCCCTGGCCTGGCCTGGCCTGGCCTGGCCTGGCCTGGCCTGGCCTGGCCTGGCCTGGCCTGGCCTGGCCTGGCCTGGCCTGGCCTGGCCTGGCCTGGCCTGGCCTGGCCTGGCCTGGCCTGGCCTGGCCTGGCCTGGCCTGGCCTGGCCTGGCCTGGCCTGGCCTGGCCTGGCCTGGCCTGGCCTGGCCTGGCCTGGCTGCTGGCCTGGCCTGGCCTGGCCTGGCCTGGCCTGGCCTGGCCTGGCCCTGGCCTGGCCTGGCCTGGCCTGGCTGCCTGGCCTGGCCTGGCCTGGCCTGGCCTGGCCTGGCCTGGCCTGGCCTGGCCTGGCCTGGCCTGGCCACTGGCCTGGCCTGGCCTGGCCTGGCCTGGCCTGGCCTGGCCTGGCCTGGCCTGGCCTGGCCTGGCCTGGCCTTCGCCTGGCCTGGCCTGGCCTGAGCCTGGCCTGGCCTGGCCTGGCCTGCCTGGCCTGGCCTGGCCTGGCCTGGCCTGGCCTGGCCTGGCCTGGCCTGGCCTGGCCTGGCCTGGCCTGGCCTGCCCTGGCCTGGCCTGGCCTGGCCTGGCCTGGCCTGGCCCTGGCCTGGCCTGGCCTGGCCTGGCCTGGCCTGGCCTGGCCTGGCCTGGCCTGGCCTGGCCTGGCCTGGCCTGGCCTGGCCTGGCCTGGCCTGGCCTGGCCTGGCCTGGCCCTGGCCTGGCTCTGCCTGCTAGCCTGACCCTGGCCTGGCCTGGCCTGGCCTGGCTCCTGGCCTGGCCTGGCCTGGCCTGGCCTGGCCTGGCCTGGCCTGGCCTGGCCTGGCCTGGCCTGGCCTGGCCTGGCCTGGCCTGGCCTGGCCTGGCCTGGCCTGGCCTGGCCTGGCCTGGCCTGGCCTGGCCTGGCCTGGCCTGGCCTGGCCTGGCCTGGCCTGGCCTGGCCTGGCCTGGCCTGGCCTGGCCTGGCCTGGCCTGGCCTGGCCTGGCCTGGCCTGGCCTGGCCTGGCCTGGCCTGGCCTGGCCTGGCCTGGCCTGGCCTGGCCTGGCCTGGCCTGGCCTGGCCTGGCCTGGCCCTGGCCTGGCCTGGCCTGGCCTGGCCTGGCCTGGCCCTGGCCTGGCCTGGCCTGGCCTGCCTGGCCTGGCCCTGGCCTGGCCTGCGGCCTGGCCCTGGCCTGGCCCCTGGCCTACCTGGCCTGGCCTGGCCTGGCCCTGGCCTGGCCTGGCCTGGCCTGGCCTGGCCTGGCCTGGCCTGGCCTGGCCTGGCCTGGCCTGGCCTCCTGGCCTGGCCTGGCCTGGCCACTGCCTGGCCTGCCCCTGGCCTGGCCTGGCTCTGGCCTGGCCCTGGCCTGGCCTGGCCTGGCCTGGCCTGGCCTGGCCTGGCCTGGCCTGGCCTGGCCTGGCCTGGCCTGGCCTGGCCTGGCCTGGCCTGGCCTGGCCTGGCCTGGCCTGGCCTGGCCTGGCCTGGCCTGGCCTGGCCTGGCCTGGCCTGCTGCCTGGCCTGGCCTGGCCTGGCCTGGCCTGGCCTGGCCTGGCCTGGCCTGGCCTGGCCTGCCTGGCCTGGCCTGGCCTGGCCTGGCCTGACCTGGCCTGGCCTGGCCTGGCCTGGCCTGGCCTGGCCTGGCCTGGCCCTGGCCTGGCCCTGGCCTGGCCTGGCCTGGCCTGGCCTGGCCTGGCCTGGCCTGGCCTGGCCTGGCTCTGGCCCTGGCCTGGCCTGGCCTGGCCTGGCCTGGCCTTGCCTACCTGCCTGGCCTGGCCTGGCCTGGCCTGGCCCTGGCCTGGCCTGGCCTGGCCTGGCCTGGCCTAGCCTGGCCTGGCCTGGCCTGGCCTGGCCTGGCCTGGCCTGGCCTGGCCTGGCCTGGCCCTGCCTGGCCTGGCCTGGCCTGGCCTGGCCTGGCCTGGCCTGGCCTGGCCTGGCCTGGCCTGGCCTGGCCTGGCCTGGCCTGGCCTGGCCTGGCCTGGCCTGGCCCTGGCCTGGCCTGGCCTGGCCTGGCCTGGCCTGGCCTGGCCTGGCCTGGCCCTGGCCTGGCCTGGCCTGGCCTGGCCTGGCCTGGCCTGGCCTGGCCTGGCCTGGCCTGGCCTGGCCCTGCTGGCCTGGCCTGGCCTGCCTGGCCTGGCCTGGCCTGGCCTGGCCTGGCCTAACCTAGCCTAACTCCTAGCCTGGCCTGGCCTGCCATACTCTTCAGCCTCCTAGCCCTAGCCTAACACCTGCTCTCTACCTCTGCTCAACTAACCTAACCTCAACCTAGCCCTAACTTCTCCCCCCAACCCTCCTACCCCCCATCGTCAACTTTTTTTTTATTCAGTCAGATTCAGACCATGGTTAGAATTGACATATTCAGAACCAGGCAAACATCTTAACCATGTCGCTATAGAGACCAGTAGATATTACTCGGGAAAAATCAACGAACTCAAAAAACTACAAACTCAACAAAACAAACAAGAAATTAAAAGCTCATAAGTCCAACAAGTAGTGAACAAAGCAACAAGGACGATTAAGATAACACTACCACCATTAGTCTTACCGTAACTTGAACTCACGAGTTCCCTATAGCTTGCTCTATAAGCGTCGTTCATGAGGACTTGCTTCATTTGTTTGATGTATGTATAATTGACATGAGGACGTGCTTCATTTGTTTGATGTATGTATAATTGACATGAGGACTTGCTTCATTTGTTTGATGTATGTATAATTGACATGAGGACGTGCTTCATTTGTTTGATGTATGTATAATTGACATGAGGACGTGCTTCATTTGTTTGATGTATGTATAATTGACATGAGGACGTGCTTCATTTGTTTGATGTATGTATAATTGACATGAGGACGTGCTTCATTTGTTTGATGTATGTATAATTGACATGACCGCGGAATGTGAATTGAAAAACGGAACAAATATTTTCTTCTTCTAGCGCTTCCATATCGACCACTTGGTAAACCACTATTTGTGATTTGTATGTTATACGAGCTAAAGAGCGATTGCACGTTGTGCCAGTTATGCGCCTACAAGTAGGCCAGCCCTCCAATATATGCGATGCTTTTTTTTTACTACTGTAGCTACCCTAGTCCCCTAATTCAGTAGGGCTGTGCTGTGCTATGACAAAGAGAGGTTGCTGCATCAGGCAGCACCGTAAGGGAGCGGTATAATCAACACAATCAAAATACAATTTAACCACTCTATAATTAAAAAGCACAGTCACAAAAAGAAGCTACAAGAGAAATGCGCTGCCTGAGTCACCAACATCAGCATAAGAAAAAAAGTTGGCACAGAACCTTACTTGAATTACATTGAGAAACAAAGTCACCAACATCAGCATAAGAAGAATGTTGGCACAGAAGCTTGCTTGAATTGCATTGAGAAACAAAGTCACCAACATCAGCATAAGAAGAAAGTTGGCACAGAACCTTGCTTGAATTACATTGAGAAACAAAGTCACCAACATCAGCATAAGAAAGAATGTTGGCTGAACCTTACTTGAATTACATTGAGAACAAAGTCACCAACATCAGCATAAGAAAGAAAGTTGGCACAGAACTGTTTGAATTACATTGAGAAACAAAGTCACCAACATCAGCATAAGAAAGCAAGTTGGCACAGAACCTTGTTTGAATTACATTGAGAAACAAAGAATGAAGTAGTTTGGCAACTCCACAGTATACAGAGTCTTCTACAAGAGAACATCAGGAAAAAGGGTGGAGGAAGAACACGAAAAGATGGTTAGATGGCATAGCGTAATCATGTTACAGGAAAAATAACAATCACACAAGCCACCTGAACAGCGCAAGAAAAAACAAAAAAACCGACACTTTGCAACAACCCGGTAGCAGTGTGAAGAAACAAGAAGAAGAATTACAAATCTTTACGCAACGCTTTTCTATATTGGTCTATGTTTATTCCGATACTTTGACTGTCACTCTAGACCAGGGGTGGCCAACCTTTTCAGCAAACGGGTCAAATTTCAGAAATAATATTTCCTGTCGAACCATGCACTTTAAAAAAAACCAATTAAAGTAAACAAGCAAGCGCGCTACAGATTCGACCACATCGTCGCTTCGAATCCATTTAATCCAGCTCCACGGACCGCAACATGACTCCCGGCGGGCGTATGCATCCTCGGGCCTCGTATTACACCCTGCTTTAGAACATAACTCATTGGTGGATTTAAACCATGAACTAATAGGGTGATTAATTGATGTGTGCTGTGCTTTGGCTAAACAAGAGTTGCCATTCACAACGAACAGCAAGATTCCTTTAACCGGGGAAACTACAACGAACAGCAAGATTCCCTTAACCGGGGAAACTACAACGAACGGCAAGATTCCGCTTAACCAGAAACTACAATGAACAGCAAGATTCCTTTAACCAGGAAACTACAATGAACACAAGATTCCTTTAACCGGGAAACTACAATGAACAGCAAGATTCCCTAACCGGGAAACTACAACGAACGGCAAGATTCCTTAACCAGGAAACTACAATGAACAGCAAGATTCCTTTAACCGGGAAAACTACAATGAACAGCAAGATTCCCTTAACCGGGAAACTAAAATGAACAAATGCATCGCCCGTGTGGTACCAGGGTCCGCAGAGAAGCAATGAATAGTACCACTGTAACCTAAAGGCATTTCATAAGAGATGACTGATGTAGGACCTAGGAAGGCTACGATAGTAAATAAAAAACATCGCAGAAGTCGTATGTGCTGACTTTTTGTAAGCGCGCTACGTGTACAATGTTCAATCGCTCTTAGGCTCAGATCACAAACAAATAACACAGAGTGGTTAAAAAGTAGACATTATAGAGCGTTCGTAGAAGAGCATATGCAAGTATTATATGTGAGGGTCTCTGTGGCTAAGTGGTTAAGCCTGGCCTTGCAGTCGAAGGTCGGGGTTCGAATCCGGACAGTGTTGTTCTGTTCACGAGTGCATTTATTTCCCAGAGAACACTAGCATTGTTGCCGGAGCTACGGAGCTCATGCTTTGAGCAATGCTCTCGGTAGGAGAGGTGTCTTTTCTGCATAAAAGAATCGAGCCATATGAGGTAAAATCTGGTGCAATGGAGTCAATTCTATGTCTGGAAAACCTTGACGTACTTTATAAATATGATAGTAAGTTAGAGTTTTATCTTCAGAGTTGGGGTGAGGGGGTTAAATGAACCTCAACATAATTCAAAACAACATCATTGAATGTGTTTAAGGAGCCTCCAACATAATTCAAATCTACATCATTGAATGTGTTGATAATGGCATTCTGAATGAGATTGAGTCAGAACTTAATAATGCATTTTTTGATTAGCAATAATGTTAGACGAACTATGGACATTGTAAAGCTCTCTCGAAAGAGTAATCTGTGAACGGTAAAAATATCCTTGCTAAATTGCCTTGTTTCTTAACCTGGCCCCCCTTTGATAAAAGTCACGGCACGCCACTGCTGGTCACCATATTGCTTATTTCATATCACTGGTCAAGCTGTCTCTTAAAGGGTTTTTAAGCCGAAGGATTGAATTCATTGCAACGGGTTTTACCATATGGCTCAGTCCCTCTCCGCAGAAATGGCACGCCACCTGCCGAGAGTATTGCACAAATCACGAACTCCGTAGCTCCGATAACAATCCTAGGGGTCTCTGGAAAAAATGCACTCGTGAACAGAAGGACGCGGTCCGGATTCGAATCCACGACCTTCGACTCGCAAGGCAAAGGGCTTAACCACTCAGCCACAGAGACCCTCAAAGCTGTCTCTTATTTCATATCACTGGTCAAGCTATCTGTTATTTCATATCATTGGTCAACCTAACAATAGCAGAGATACACCTGGACACAACACAACCCCGGTAACAATAGCAGAGATACACCTGGACACAACACAACCCCGGTAACAATAGCAGAGATACACCTGGGCACAACACGACTCTGGTAACAATAGCCCTGTTATACTGAACAACATTTGTAGAAGACTTACTAGTCACATTTATCAATGTATCCCGCATTGTAGTTTTACCTATTTAGAGCACACCCTACGTAGTACCGTCCGCACAGACATAAATTTATCAAATGTATACAAGTTAGTGTTTATAACGGCGGTTGACATGTACACAGAATAGTCAACTTGTCAATGTTCACCTGCAAGAAAGTGGTCACTAAACTCAGGGCCTTCTATATATATATGTGTGAGTATTGGTGTGGGCCTTTCTCTCTCTCTCTCGCGATCTTACTTTTACGCCGTTTTTTTCATTCTAATTGTGATATATAAACAGCCTAACACCAAGAACGGTTGTACGTTCACAACCTTCAGTACCATTTGGAGCTCTGGTGCTTATCCTTCGGTGGTGTGTTCGGTTTCAACCAGCGTTTACTTGGTTCGCTCTCCGTCAGCCTTTTGCTGTCCCCAGCCAAACCTGCGAGGCAGCTGGTCGGTGTGTGTCTGTATGTGCGTGTATGCGCGTCTGTATATGCGTCTGTGTCTGTGTATATGTGTGTGTCTATGTATACGTGTGACTTTGTGTGTGCGTGTCTGTGTGTACTTGTGTGCTTGTGTGTGTGTTATAAAATACATATATATATATATTTGCAGAAGAATGCTTTCAATTCTCTCTCTCTCTCTCTCTCTCTCGATCGTTCTTAAGCCGTTTTTATCATTCTATTGTGATATATAAACAGCCAAACATCAGAACGGGATGTTCGTGCACAGCCTTCAGTACCAATTGGAGCTCAAGTGCTTATCCTTCGGTGATGTGTTCGATTTCAACCAGCGTTTACTGGGTTCGCTCTCCGTTAGCCTTTGCTGTCCCCAGCCAAAACCCACAAGGCAGCAGGTTGCTATTGTCTTTCAGGGCAGCGACCCGTAGACGACCTACCCTCCCGGGCTGATGAGCGTCATTTGCCCAGCGCTTTCAATTCTATTTGCCTCTAAAATAAAATGAAAGTGAAGATTTTAGTAATGACAAGACAAAAGAAAAATAATCAAGAAGTGAATCATTTTTTTATTTTTCTGAAAATTAACGGAGGGAGTGGGAGAACAAGCTGTTATGTTGATGAACATCATTCCAGAATGCATATATAAGATACTGGACACATTGATATTAAGCCAGGATGCATAGAGGTCCCAAACAGACATATGTGACTTCAGTCATACATACAGACACACCTGACTTCAGTCATACATACAGACACGAGTGACTTCAGTCATACAACCAGACACACGTGACTTCAGTCATACATACAGACACACGTGACTTCAGTCATACATACAGATACACATGACTTCAGTCATACAACCAGACACACATGATTTCAGTCATACATACAGACACACGTGACTTCAGTCATACATACAGATACACGTGACTTCAGTCATACAACCAGACACACGTGACTTCAGTCATACATACAGACACACGTGACTTCAGTCATACATACAGACACACGTGACTTCAATCATACATACAGACACACGTGACTTCAGTCATACAACCAGACACACGTGACTTCAGTCATACAAACAGACACACGTGACTTCAGTCATACATACAGACACACGTGACTTCAGTCATACAACCAGACATACGTGACTTCAGTCATACAACCAGACACACGTGACTTCAGTCATACATACAGACACACGTGACTTCAGTCATACATACAGACACACGTGACTTCAGTCATACATACAGACACACGTGACTTCAATCATACATACAGACACACGTGACTTCAGTCATACAACCAGACACACGTGACTTCAGTCATACAAACAGACACACGTGACTTCAGTCATACATACAGACACACGTGACTTCAGTCATACAACCAGACATACGTGACTTCAGTCATACAACCAGACACACGTGACTTCAGTCATACATACAGACACACGTGACTTCAGTCATACATACAGATACACGTGACTTCAGTCATACATACAGACACACGTGACTTCAGTCATACAACCAGACACACGTGACTTCAGTCATACATACAGACACACGTGACTTCAGTCATACATACAGATACACATGACTTCAGTCATACAACCAGACACACATGATTTCAGTCATACATACAGACACACGTGACTTCAGTCATACATACAGATACACGTGACTTCAGTCATACAACCAGACACACGTGACTTCAGTCATACATACAGACACACGTGACTTCAGTCATACAACCAGACACATGTGACTTCAGTCATACAACCAGACATACGTGACTTCAGTCATACAAACAGATAAACAAAGCTAACACACAAGTTTCCTCTCTCACAAAAAAGAAAAAAAAAGAACACAAGTTTTGGTCATAAAATATTCCAGATGTGAAGAATGAGAAGAAGAAGAAGAAGAAGAAGAATGAGAAGAAGAAAAAGATGAAGGTAGTTGTAACATGAGAACAACGAGACACTAACAACGACAACCAACAATCTGGTCTATTTCCTCCAGAAAATCAATATATGTCATAAACAGTGGAACATTAACATTCGTTCTTGCTGGTAATAATATTTGGAAACACTCTTGTTGGAGAGTGTGTCAGTGTCAGAGTTCATTCATTCTGTGATGTCTTAAGATTTCCATCAGTGAGCTCAGTCCCAAGGGAGCCCACATTTGTGTTCACAGCTTTTCTGGGCAAACTCTGTCACAAAGTGGGTGGACAGGGCGGAGGGATGGGGGGTTGAGAAGAAAACTTTAGTATATTTCCATAAATTATTAAACAATTTATAGAACATTCTCTTTCTCTCTCTCCCTCTCTCTATCTTTCTCTTTGTCTGTCTTGTGCACTCTTTAAACCTCGGTTGGGGCATAGTCTTTCAACTAATTCCTACCAACTCTTCTTATCTTTCGTGATCTCTTCCACCTTCTCCCCTGTCTTCCGGATATCACTGCTTCCAAATCTCCTCTTCACTGTTTTTTAGACTTCAATCTTTGCTTTGGTTCGTGGGTTTCAGAATAAGTCCTTTTTGCTATACTCTCCTATGTCTTTTTTCAAGATGTGTCGCATCTCGGCTGCTCTATGCCTCATGGAACAGTTTTGTTATCTTCATAAGCTTGTCATTTATGCGCTCTCTTATCATACCATCTCCGTCTCTCCCTGTACAATAAGCTTGTTATATATGAGCCATGTTATCATATAATAACCGTCCATCGCAAGCCATGATGACAACAATCTCAGACGTGTGCTGCTGCACTCTCTGGTTTGTGCGGAGGTGACTGTAGAGTCCAATCCTAGAACAGAATCCCCGACCACAGGTAGGGGCATACATGATCAAGGTTAGACATGTGCGTGTTGTGTGCTCTGTCTTTTCGCGCTGCTCGTTTTCTCTGTGCCTCAACAATACGATGATTCTCAGCTATTCCGGTTCCTCTTTTGTTGTTACAGCGCCACATTTGGCGATCTTGCGCAAGGATTTCAACACGTGGTGTCTATAGAAGCATTTCAGAGACACTTTAAAAGTGTCTTTAAAGCGTTTTTTCTGTCCACCAGCTGAACGTGTGCCCCCTTCAAGCTCGCCATACATCAACTATTTTGGGATGCGTTTATCAGGCATTAGAGCAACGTGACCGACCCATCTCACTTGGGCCTTCTGCACAGGGTGTTGACGCTTGGGATCTTTGCTCTTGTGAGGACATCGCTGTCTGGAATTTTGTCCTCTTATCATACCATCTCCGTCTCTCCCTGTACAATAAGCTTGTTATATATGAGCCACCTTATCATACCATCTCAGTCTCTCTCTATACAATGATTATATATTTTTTTTAAATCCATTTTTAAATGAAGACTCTAGAATTGAATTACGTCATCAAGAATGTTCTCATCATCATCATCATGTGGAGTGTCGTTTGTTATCATGAATCGTCACAACTCTATGTCCTTATTGTTGGCAATCGGTCGACTCCGCCTTTGACAATCTTCTATTCCGTGGTGTCAAACTGTTTAGCATTTTCTCTCTCTATCTCTGTCTCTCTCTATCTCTCTCTCTATCTCTCTCTCTCTGTCATCCTGGTTTCTCCTCCTGTCTTCAGGTTACATACTCAAAAACCGATGATTGCTTTCTGCCTATGTTTGATAGAAACTTCCTTCTCTTACTGATCTCACACACACTCTCTTTCGCTCTCTCTTTCTCTCTCTCTCTACACACATCTGCATTAGAAATTCTTCTTGTCCACGGAACTCTGAACATTCTTCTTATATAACCACATCTTCACAAGAAATACTGCAACATGTGAACATTCTTCTTATATAACCACATCTTCACAAGAAATACTGCAACATGTGAACATTCTTCTTATATAACCACATCTTCACAAGAAATACTGCAACATGTGAACATTCTTCTTATATAACCACATCTTCACAAGAAATACTGGAACATGTGAACATTCTTCTTATATAACCACATCTTCACAAGAAATACTGGAACATGTGAACATTCTTCTTATATAACCACATCTTCACAAGAAATACTGGAACATGTGAACAGATGGAACAGAAGAATCATTGTACGCGCGTAATCAAGTAAACAACAGATGTAAACGACAAATTTCATTTGTTGATTTAATTCTAGAAAAACATGTTTTACGTTTTTTTTTCTTTGTTCTTGTGTAGATAATTTGACTGTAGAATATTTGATATTTGATGCCAACAAATTAACATGAATGAATTACTGGACAACACGAGTCAATAATATCGATCTATCGATATCGAACTACTAATCAATAGATGCTTACACGATACTACTCAATAGTTGGTTGACATATGACGTACTACTCAATAGCTGGTTGACATATGACGTACTACTCAATAGTTGGTTGACATATGACGTACTACTCAATAGTTGGTTGACATATGACGTACTACTCAATAGCTGGTTGACATATGACGTACTACTCAATAGTTGGTTGACATATGACGCACTACTCAATAGCTGGTTGACATATGACGTACTACTCAATAGTTGGTTGACAGGTGACGTACTACTAAATAGGTGGTTGACAGATGACGTACTACTCAATAGTTGGTTGACAGGTGACGTACTACTAAATAGGTGGTTGACAGATGACGTACTACTCAATAGCTGGTTGACAGATGAAGTATAAGATTACGTTTACTTACTAACTATACTTTCTTCGTGCCTGCATCACGTAGAATTAAATAAAAATATAAAACGAATGCCATTCACGTCCTCTTTGCAAAGTTTAAAAATATTGTACTAAATACATTTTACAAAATATAACTTATTGACCATAATTTTGTTCATGCAAATAAAAGTCAAATAACTTCATTGAGCATATGTTTCCAAACCAGTTCAGCTAAGATATGTGGCCCAGCTTCCTCTAGAATGTCTTAATCTAATATCTACTAAGCTTTGACTTGGACATGACAAGAACAGAGGCAAGGAACTAATAAAGTTGTATAAATATTAGAAAACAAAAGTTAAGTTGTTTATTTAGCAATATCATTCATTACTTGTAATCTCTGAAAATGTAATATTTGTAATTTATAATTAAAGTACGAGGGAAGTCAATAAGTAAGCCACAAATGGCTGTAGAAAAATAACTAAAAATGATAACAACTTGAAACCAGTTTATTTTTATCCATATATTGTTCCTTTATTTCTCAACATAATTTCCACCAACATTGGTGCACTTATCCCATCGTTTTATCAATCCTCCCAAACCGACTGCATAGAACTGCGGGCTCTGTTTTCTAAACCACGTTTTCACTTCACATTCAACTTCGGCGTCATTCACAAAATGTCTCCCGCCAAGGTGGGTTTTCAGTGGACCAAAGAGGTGGAAATCGTTAGGGACTAAGTTGGGACTGTAAGGTTGATGTTCCACAATTGAAGAAAGTGTGCTCAATGTGGGTACCCAGACAATTGAAGGAGGAACACAAAATGAACCGATTTGGCCTGTCCTTGCGTCATCTCTGTCGATACGAAGATGAAGGAGAAGACATGCTGAACAGTATTGTTACTGAGGATGAATCATGGGTGCATCACTACCAGCCCGAATCAAAGTGTGCTTCAATACAGTGGAAACATCTTTCTTCGCCTTGTGTCAAAACATTCAAGGTTACGCCATCAGCAGGGAAAGTCATGCTAACGGTGTTCTGGGATTGTCAATGAGTGCTTTTAACCAATTTCGAGAAGAAAGGTGACAATGTGAATTCTGAATCATACTGTGAAGTTCTATCGATGCTTCATGATGCAATTCGAAAAAATGCCCAGGACTGCTGACTACAGGAGTATTGCTTCTTCATGACAATGCCAGACCACATACGGCTCGATTAACTCAGGAGAAAATTAACAAACTACGGTGGAAAGTTCTGGAACATCAACCTTACAGTCCCGACGTAGCCCCTAACGATTTCCACCTTTTTGGTCCACTGAAAACCCACCTTGGCGGAGACATTTCGTGAATGACGCCGAAGTTGAATGTGAAGTCAAAACGTGGTTTAGAAAACAGAGCCCGCAGTTCTATGCAGCCGGTTTGGGAGGATTGATAAAACGATGGGATAAGTGCATCAATGTTGGTGGAAATTATGTTGAGAAATAAAGGAACAATGTATGGATAAAAATAAACTGGTTTCAAGTTGTTATCATGTTTAGTTATTTTTCTACAGCCATTTGTGGCTTACTTATTGACTTCCCTTGTATAATGGTGTTATTGTTGTACGTTCATGAAGTACACACTGACAAGCTGAACATGTGTGCCACGTGGACAGTATACACTCATAATATGAACATCGCACGAGTGGTTATCGGGGACCAAATTTGAGGTGTAAAGAATAGAACCACTGTTACCTACCACGCATGTCGTAAGAGGCGACTAAGGAGGTTTGGTTGAAATCGGATGCACGTGTCCTAAATGTGTAAAAGTCAACCTGCGACCTTGCAGGACGGCTGGGGACAGCCAAAGGCTAACGTAGAGCGAACCCAGTAAACGCTGGCTGAATCCGGACACATCGCCGAAGGATAAGCACCAGAGTTCCAAATGGCGCTGAAGATGTGACGAAACCCACCCATGCTAAGGCTGCATGAATCAGATTTCCACATGAATGAATGTATGGAGAGATCTGGTCATCGGTCATGTTTAGGTGATCGAGAGAGAGAGAGAGAGAATGGGAACATGTGCACCACGTGGACAATAAACACTCATAATATGAACATGTGTGCCACGTGGACAGTTTGACAAAAAAAATGAAAATCGTGGCATATCCTAAATGACGTAGCCATCAACCACAGAAAACTAGTCGTTGATTTTCTAGGCACCACGTATACGTTCAGTAGTTTGCCATTGCTTTCTGAACGGTGAGGTCCATTTTACCTTTTGTAAAATCCCACGGAAACGAATTTTGTTTCCAAACTTGCCCACCGTGGGGTTTGAACCAGGTACGCTTTGGTTCGTGATCGAGCTTACTACCGCTTGAGCTACAGACGCTCAGTATACAGTCATAACAAGAACATGTGTGCAACGTGAACAGTTAGTTTGTTCCTTTCGTGCCAAAGGCGGCACATAGGCAGAGGTTTTAGATCTCCATATGATACGGTTCTTTGCTAGCAGTTGGAGATCTTGTATGGTTTTACATCCCAATAGTTTACTTTCTTGTTGGATGGTTCTTCAAAGAGTGGTCTGTGAACAGTGTGCACTCATAATATGAACATGTTCGCCACGTGGACAATATAACAAAACAATAAAAAAAATGATTTCACGTGAATACGTTAACAAATAAACCAATCAGTACTGTAAGTATTTGTTAACATTTGTTCCGTCTATCTTTCCTTCACGTATTACATTTATGTAAAGGGACATAATCATGAGGTATATAGATACGCAAGGGAACTAATCGTGAAATTAACAGTTTTGTCAGGACATTATGTAGATCAACGTTTCCAATGTGGGGTACTGCCCTCAGTGGCGCTGAAGCGTTCTAGGGGCGATAGTAGGTTCAGAAGAATTTGGGGGTGTTCATGCGATTAGTGGTCGGTGGATCTTTAAAGGAGAAATTAATAATACAAATATTGCAATAAATTATTTTCGTGATTTTGCGATTCTCTCTCTTTCTTTGCCTTTTACCCGGGTTGGGACATAGGCCATCAACCAACTCATGCCAACTCATTCCTATCTCTAGCTATCTCCTGCAGCTCCTCCAGCTCTTCTTTATATTGTTGATCTCCGCCTCCAAATCTCGATTTTGCGATTGAATAATCATTTAAAATTTAAATTCTGCGTTTTAATTCATCTTATGCCCGTCTTACATGATCCATTTTTTCATCAATTTTCTATTTCATGTATATAATCATTTGAAAATAGACCATGTATTACAGAAATATATATCAATTTTCAATGTCAAAGAGAAAATAGAGCATGTATATATGTGGGGAGGGGCGTTGGCAAATTGTTATAATGTGAGGGGGCGTTACAAAGTTGATGTTGTGCAAAGTGGGCGATGGGCCGAAAATGTTTGGGAATCTGTGATGTAGACAAATCATAGACAAGTCATAATGATGTTGAGGTCATTTCTTCTTCTTCTGCGTTCTCACTAGATTGGGATTTCGATTCTCTAATAAAGACAGCGGTCTGCCTCAGATTATCAGCCACGACGTACAGTTTTTCTTGAATGCTAGTGTAAGTGGGCCACCTCTTTCTTCTCAAGTATGCATACTGGGGCAGTTCTGTAGGATATAATTCCTATGATTTCTGCTTCCCATTTGTGCCGACCTCTTACCGCAGTAAGTTTTGGCCACCCTCGCGATGGTAGTTCTGACATTCTTATTGCGTAGCTAAATCTCCGAAGCAATTTAGGGACCGTAGAATCCGTTATCCCATTCGTCTTTGTGATGGGTCGTTGCACCATGTTATGCGAATTACGGCCTGGTGCATCCGTTTTCTGCAAACATTTGTTTCGGGTTAGCATTCTCTAGTGGACACGTGCATCCGATTTCAATCAAACTTCCTTAATCGCCTTTTACGACATGCGTGGCAGGTAACAGTAAAGTAAAGGAACCCTTTCATACCTCGTGGTATATAGGTCAATACAGTGTTAGGCCTGTATTTTTCATTGACCGTCTGCACATGGGTGATGTGGTCAGCACCACGCCGGCCGCCTTTACTTTCCCAGAGCATGTCTGGTACCCAGTTGAGGCTGGATCGACCTAAGAGCCGTCGCGGTCGGGAAAAATTCCACGCTCATTGCGGTAGCTGAACCCAGACCACCAGCCTTGAGAAGCGAGTTCACTAACAACTACGTTACCGACGCTCTCAGGTAACAGTGGTTCTATTATTTACACGCCAAATTTGGACCCCGGTATGTTGCCATCAGAAGATACTTGATGATCCTTCTATTAAAGAGATGTACACATGGCAAGTGTATACAAGGAAATAAAGCAAGTTTCACAACAATGAAAGAGAGAGAGAGAGAGAAAGAGAGAGAGAGAGAGAGAGAGAGAAGAGAGAGAGAGAGAGAGAGAGAGAGAAGAGAGAGAGAGAGAGAGATGTTATAACCCATGTACCTGACAACATGGTGCGATTAGAACAAAGTGATAGACCTATGAAATCTAGTGACTATCATACAAACAAACACACAAGAGAACACACATGCAACAATTAAGATAGACTAATTCACAAACCAACACACAAGAGACACACAATGCAACAGTTAATATATGACTAACTCACATACAAACACACAAGAGAACACACATGCAATAGTTAAGATATGACTAACTTACAAACAAACACACAAGAGAACACATATACAACAGTTAAGATAGGACTACCTCACAAACAAACACACAAGAGAACACACATGCAACAGTTAAGATATGACTAACTCACAAACAAACACACAAGAGAACACACATGCAACAGTTAAGATAGGACTAACTCACAAACAAACACACAAGAGAATACACATGCAACAGTTAAGATAGGACTACCTCACAAACAAACACACAAGAGAACACACATGCAACAGTTAAGATATGACTAAATCCTTATTGGACGCAAGTTTCAGGGGAGATAAATCCATTAAAGGGGAGATAATTCGTCTTGGAAAGACAATTACTTCCACCTGGGGTTGCATCACACGCGCGGATGAATCCACGATTGCTATTGGCCAGAGTGACAGATTGATTTTAGGGTGAGATGTTTGGTCTGGCGGCGCGAGAAAATTGGGGACAAAATTCGTTTATGTTCCTCGAAAGTTTAAGCATAAAGTAAACAGGATGGTGGTGGTTGTTGGCCGGAAGTGGATTTTTGCAATAGTGTTCTAACTGACAACACAAAGTAAACCAGAAAGTGGATGGATGTGAAGAATGTTAACCATAGAGGATATACGTGGATGTTAGCATAGGGTTTCCATTCGTTCCGCTGTTTCGTGAACAGTCCCGTTTTTCTACTAAATTGTCCCTAATATATAAAAATGTCCCCCTTTCAAATCTCCGTCCTGAACACAAAACTGGGTACAACAGTCTGTTGTAGTTGCTGCCTGTAGTACCGCTTTTTATGTAAGCCCCCTGTGAGTGCGGTTCAGTTCCGCGGGCTGGCAGAAAAGCCACAGGTTCTCCAGATTTACGGTGTTCGTGGCACCGAACCGAAGGGTTACGATGTTCATGGCACCGAGCCGAAGAGTTGAAACCTCAAGAACTTCTGGATCGGAAACAAATGGCGATGTAGGAAAGAGGGCCTGAGGACGTTAATGGCCGCATGGCTAGTGCAGTCGCTGCGAAACTGCTCAGGTTGTGATTTTCTTTATGCCCCGACAAAAAAATATTCTTGGACCTTCCGTGGATTAAACACGAGTCTCCAGCGTGGGAGCCACTATCTAGATCTATTTGGCCAGACACTCTCTAAGGGTACAACAGGTAATGGATTTGATTCCTTGTCTTTAGGGATCAACAAATAAACAGGTACAGGTATTAAGAGCTTCCGAAAAACAAACAGACAAACACGGGACTCGAACCACTTACCCTAGTCCTTACGATACCAATCGCATAGTCTAGCAATACGAGCGCTCTTACGGACACAACCAATGAACCATTCTAAAAAAATGACTCACGGGGGAGTGTCTTTCTCAAACGCTAGTTATAACTAGACACAGAAACAATCAGGTAGGGTTCGTTCGAACAGTGTCTGTACAAACACATGCTATAAGCTTATTATGCTTGTATATATTTCAGACAAGACAATATCATACATACACACATGTATACATATATAACAAACATGCATACATCATTCAAAGTAGCTTCAAATTTATTATAAGATGAGCACAAGGCGTTTTTTTTATCAAGAACCCCAGAGGAAGCAACGGAAGTGCCAATTTATTTAATCATGTTGGCAATACAAAAGAACAACTTACAAACAGTGGCGGCTCGTGATCATTTTTGTTGGTGGGGCCAGACAGATATTTTCTGAAAAATAATGGTTTCGGTTAGGATATATTTTAATGTATCAAATAATAAATACACGTTACACCTTATTTTTGGTGGGCCGACCCACTGGCAGTTAATAACGAGCCGTCACTGCTTACAAACATATGGCAAATATCACTATATAGCATTGAGCCGAAGAGCAAGAGCTCAAGTGCCGCTGGATCATTGAAGAAGAAAAAGAACATGCATGTTTATGTTGTTATTGACAATATTTATTGAGATGAGAGGTGCGAATAGTATAGTGGTTAGTGAATTCGCTTCTTATGTGTGTGGTTCAGGTTCAATAATCACAGTGGGAGTGGAGTTAGTACCGATCAGTGGCGGCCCGTGATCATTTATGTTGGTGGGGTAAGAAAAGTAAAGGAACCCTTTCATACCTCGTGGTATATAGGTCAATACAGTGTTAGGCCTGTATTTTTTTTATTGACCGTCGTCACACGATGGGTGATGTGGTCAGCATCACGCCGGCCGCCTTTACTTTCCCAGAGCATGTCTGGTACCCAGTTGAGGCTGGGTCGACCTGAGAGCCGACGCGGTCGGGAAAAATTCACGCGCATTGCGGGAGCTGAACCCAGACCACCAGCCTTGAGAAGCGAGTTCACTAACAACTACGCTACCGCGGCTCTCATGGTGATGGGGACATACACAAATTTTCGGAAAAATCATGGGTATGGGATAGGTCATATTTTAGTGCCCAAAAGTGGGTTGCTGGAAATGCGTGAAGTATACTAATTATTGGTTATTGGTTACTAAACTGTCGTCATTGCACTCCGGGCAGACCCAGAGGTGCTCAGTCTCCCCAACAGATATCGAAGAGTATGCATACTGATGGTTCCTGTGGCTCGTTGATTAAACACACCTCTCACTCTGCCTTTTAGGCATCCAGTTCGACTTGAACAACGGGTAACTCCAAACTGCCTAAGTCGCTTGATCGACTCAACATCGATTTTAGTGTCCTCATCCAACAAACAGTCGCGAAGAGACCGAAGAATATCCCCTTATCCATCTTCAACTCCCCAACAATCGATGCTGTTGATGCAAACCTGTCCGCTCTCTCATTACCTTAAACACCCGCATGCCCAGGACAGTATATCCACGTAAGCCACTTGAGGTTAGAAACTTCTATAGACGACATCCACTCATACCGAAACCTGCCCTTCTGGATCTTGTGAAGCATCGACTGAGAGTCAGATACAACAACTGCCCCAGTAAATGAAGTCCCAGAGATTCAATGGAGGGCAGCAGTAACGGTCTTAACCTTCATCCTCATACTAGAAGTAGTTTTCCTGTATGCTCCCCTTCGCTCTGTAAGAACCCTACCATACGCATTAGCCAAGAAACCCCAGCCGGACTTCTCACCACGTTGAACCGACCCATCGGTATATACAACAACATCATCATCCCTTGCATTATCTTCTATCAGCTGCTTAACTGCTAGATCAGCCTTCGTGTTGCCGCAATCTCTACATTCTCTTCCAAGAGTAATGATAACATTGAGATAGTTGGTCATGCTACCATCTGTTAGGATCCATTCTTCCCTTTTGGTAGGGTCGCAACTGTAGTCACCTGACCAATTATTCTCTCAGCCTGGGCCATCCACGACATGCCACGCTTGATTCTTGTGCCCTTAACATCATTAGTGTTCTTGTGTAGTGGATGTCTCTTATCCGCAGTAATCCGCATATATACTTTGGTTTGGGCGATTGCATGACGGGAGCGTAGTGACAGAAGGCCAAACATATCTCATCCAAGTATACTAATTAGAGAGGAAAGATGACGAATATCAGATTGTAAATGATATGTTTGTGTTATATATTCAACTTTCAAAGCTAATCATTAAAATATTAAAAGTAATAATTATGAACAAATAATTTATAATTGCATGTTACACATTATTTTTTTGGTGGAGCACGGCCTCACTGGCCCATAATGTCGAGCCGCCACTGATACCGATCATAACGGGTTTGAGGTCAACCCATCCTTAACTGGGTACAAGAAAGTACTGAGAAGTAAAGATGGCCAGCGTGATGGTGATGAACGCTTCAGCGCCCACTGGGGGGCGGTACCGTTTAGATATTGTCATCAGAATGTGGAAACATATAAATACAATCTTCATCTCCACTTGGTTTTTAGAAAATTTACTTCACTTTTCTTGATCCTAGTATGCATGTGGGTAGGAGGGAAATTCTTTACTCGTGTGTAGAAAATCGGTGTGGAAATAAACACAAAAAGTATGTGTACGAATCGAATAGTGAATATTCATTAATATAATAATCATCATCAAATAGCTTGTCCTGATCAGAACTTTGCCACCCCAACAATCCTCCGAAACATTTCTCTCTCATAGGCCAGATGTCCTGCCTCTGCAGACGTCATTTTCAGACCATCAGTTACATCCTCAATCCATCATTCCTATTTGTAGCACCAGCAATTTGAGTTTTTTTTTGTTGAGTTCTTTCTGTATATATCTATTTGTTTTCTTCTCTGTCCATGATATACGGAGCACTCTTCTCTAATACTTATAATCAAAAGCCCTTATATGTTTTTCCAGGGGCGGCTCGTCATTAAAGGCCAGTGGGGATGGACCCCACCAAAAATAATATGTAACGTGTATTTATAAATTAAAAAATAACAACCCAAATTCATGATTTTTCCAAAAATATTTGTCTGGCCCCACCAGCAAAAATGGTCACGAGCCGCCACTGTGTTTTTCTACTACTTTGTTAAGTGTCCATGCTTCACACCCATACGTTGCCACTCGGAATATGTATGCTCTTTCTATTCGGATCTTTGTTTTTCTATCAGTTCCGTTACATACTGTTTTTAGTTGTTTAATATTTTTTTGCAAAACCATGTTTTGTTCTTTTCTCTCTCTCTCTCTCTCTCTCTCTCTCTCTCTCTCTCTCTCGTGATCCCGGCCTAGACTGATGGACCAACTTTTATCATGAATTTTACCGTGGTTTTAAGGGACTCTGTTCTCGTACAGTTCTCGCAAGCTCTGTGTTTTGGGGCCATGTTTTTTCCTTATACCTGCTAACTGTTGACAGTCTTGCAGAACGTGTTCTGCCGTCATGTCCGCCTTTTGCAGGGGCACAGGCTAGTTGTGCCAATCTTAAATTTGTGGAACATGTCCTTCATCCCATTTCCATCTTTTGTTATTAAAGTAACACGTCATCATCATCATCAGGGGCCGTGTCGGCTTGCGTAGGCGACCATAAATCTCCACAAATCTCTGTCGTTGGTGTTTGCTATCAACTCAGATGTTGACGCTCTACCGTGCCATGAGCTTTTCTCTCTCTGTCTTCCTCTGTCTCGTCTACCCTCGATTTTACTGGTTGTCACAATGTGTTCTAAATCTCCCTCCTCATTGCATAACACGTACCTTGTATAAATCAGATTATTTTTTTCATTCGCCAGCTATGAATTGAAACGTAATGACACATAATGACACCTAATAATGACACCTAATAATGACACCTAATAATGACACCTAATAATGACACCAATAATGACACTAATAATGACACCTAATAATGACACCTAATAATGACACCTAATAATGACACCTAATAATGACACCTAATAATGACACCTAATAATGACACCTAATAATGACACCTAATAATGACACCTAATAATGACACCTAATAATGACACCTACTAATGACACCTAATAATGACACCTAATAATGACACCTAATAATGACACCTAATAATGACACCTAATAATGACACCTAATAATGACACCTAATAATGACACCTAATAATGACACCTAATAATGACACCTAATAATGACACTTCTGACTGATTTTTGCATGAAGATTTGTTCTTATCACAATCATCCTTCTTCATTCAGGCGAGTTTTACCCCGCCGCGACTTCAGTGGTAGATAAACCGACAAATATAATGTCTGCAACTTTGGGAGGGGTAGATAAACCGACAAATATAATGTCTGCAACTTTGGGAGTGGTAGATAAACCAGACAAATAGAATGTCTGCAACTTTGAGAGTGGTAGATAAACCAGACAAATAGAATGTCTGCAACTTTGGGAGTGGTAGATAAACCAGACAAATAGAATGTCTGCAACTTTAAAGAGTGTAGATAAACCAGACAAATAGAATGTCTGCAACTTTGGGAGGGGTAGATAAACCAGACAAATAGAATGTCTGCAACTTTGAGAGTGGTAGATAAACCAGACAAATAGAATGTCTGCAACTTTGAGAGTGGTAGATAAACCAGACAAATAGAATGTCTGCAACTTTGGGAGGGGTAGATAAACCGACAAATATAATGTCTGCAACTTTGAGAGTGGTAGATAAACCAGACAAATAGAATGTCTGCAACTTTGGGAGGGGTAGATAAACCAGACAAATAGAATGTCTGCAACTTTGGGAGGGGTAGATAAACCAGACAAATAGAATGTCTGCAACTTTGGGAGGGGTAGATAAACCAGACAAATAGAATGTCTGCAACTTTGAGAGTGGTAGATAAACCAGACAAATAGAATGTCTGCAACTTTGGGAGGGGTAGATAAACCAGACAAATAGAATGTCTGCAACTTTGGGAGGGGTAGATAAACCAGACAAATAGAATGTCTGCAACTTTGAGAGTGGTAGATAAACCAGACAAATAGAATGTCTGCAACTTTGAGAGTGGTAGATAAACCAGACAAATAGAATGTCTGCAACTTTGGGAGGGGTAGATAAACCAGACAAATAGAATGTCTGCAACTTTGGGAGTGGTAGATAAACCAGACAAATAGAATGTCTGCAACTTTGAGAGTGGTAGATAAACCAGACAAATAGAATGTCTGCAACTTTGGGAGGGGTAGATAAACCAGACAAATAGAATGTCTGCAACTTTGAGAGTGGTAGATAAACCAGACAAATAGAATGTCTGCAACTTTGAGATATATTGTGAAAGTATTTAGGACATTTGATCTTGGAAGTGAATCAGCGATTCACGAGGGAAATATTCAGAAAGTGGTTCTTGTTTGTTCAGACCAGGCTAACAGTCATTATCATTCGTAACAGCTAGATAATTGTTATTTTTGGGGAAGACAAGCTCTCTGGGGTTTCTTGTGGATTCATGAGAGTTTGTATAGGTTTTACTTGTGTTTGAGTGGGTTTTACTTATGTATACATGAGTGTTTGTATGAGTTTTTCTTATAAAGGGTTTTAAAGCCGAAGGATTGACTTCATTGCACCGGGTTTTACCCATATCGCTCGGTCCCTCTCCGCAAGAAATGTCACGCCATCTGCCGAGAGTATTGAACAAAGCAAGAACTACCTAGCTCCAGCAACAATCCTAGGGGTCTCTGGGTTTTACTTATGTATGCAGGAATGTTTGTATGGGATTTTCTTACGTATACATGACAGCAATGGCGACTCGGGATCATTTTTGTTGGTGGAGCCAGACACAAATTATCGGAAAAAATCATGGCTTTGAGTTGTTATGTTTTAATTTATAAAATAATAAATACACGTTATACATTATTTTTGGTGGACCCGGCCCCAGTGGCCTTAATGACGAGCCGCCACTGCATGAGAGTTTTTGTGGTTTTACTTATGTATACATGGCGTGACGACGAGTATTTACCACTGAATAGCGTAATACATAAGTGGTTGCATATCAACTGGGACACAAGATCGGTTGTGGATTCAAGTCCGCGCTAGGAACTATAAATATGAAGCAGCAGACACTGCTTACCCTGGTAAAGTCTGAAAGTCTACGTGATAATTTAATTGTCTTGTTATTTGCATTACGTGTGTGGTGTGGTGTGTGTATGTGTGTGTGTGTGTATGTTGTGTGTGTGTGTGTGAGAGAGAGAGAGAGTTGATACATCAAATTAGAATATGTGTAGTATTACTTGGATTTACGTGTGTGTGTGTGTGTGTGTGTGTGTGTGTGCTGTGTGTGTGTGTGTGTGTGTGTGTGTGTGTGTGTGTGTGTGTGTGTGTGTGTGTGTGAGTTGAAACATCAAATTAGAATATTTGTAGTATTACAAGACAATGTTGATGACTAGTTAGGTTACTAGTTAGTGCAGGGAATTGTTATAGTAAGACAGACTTAATGTTGATAGCTAGTTGGTTACAGTTAGTGATGGGAATTGTTGACAGTAAGACAGACTTAATGTTGATAGTAGTTAGGTTACTGTTAGTGTGCTGGGAATTGTTATAGTAAGAGACTTAATGTTGATAGCTAGTTAGGTTGCTAGTTGTGCTGGGTTGTTACAGTAAGACATACTTAATGTTGATAGTAGTTAGGTTACTAGTTAGTGTGGGAATTGTTACAGTAAGACAGACTTAATGTTGATAGTGTTAGTTACTAGTTAGTGCTGGGAATTGTTACAGTAAGACAGACTTAATGTTGATAGCTAGTTAGGTTACTAGTTAGTGCTGGGAATTGTTATAGTAAGACAGACTTAATGTTGATAGTTAGTTAGGTTACTAGTTGTCTGGGAATTGTTATAGTAAGACAGACTTAATGTTGATAGCTAGTGAGGTTACTAGTTAGTGCTGGGAATTGTTACAGTAAGACAGACTTAATGTTGATAGCTAGTGAGGTTACTAGTTAGTGCTGGGAATTGTTACAGTAAGACAGACTTAATGTTGATAGCTAGTTAGGTTACCAGTTAGTGCAGGGAACTGTTATAGTAAGAACGAAACCATACTGAAAAATAATCTGCCGTTAGCAACAACAAGACCACCACTCGCTCACAAGAACAAAGACAGCATCTCCCCACCCCACTTAAGTCCCAGCTGAAGAAATACATATTGAAAATAGAGAAATAACGAGAGAGTGAGAGACATTCTGTTCAAATATTCAGTCGTTACAAAGTCCAACCGTTCAAATCTCAATTCTAACCAAAAATGTTTCTAGCCCAGACTTGTCATTTACATCTAGTCCGTAGTAACGTAGTGCAGACTTGGTAAGGGACATAATTCAATTTATCACTTTGGTGCCAGACTTGCTATGTAGATATTGCTATTGTTGTACTGTCATGTCTGGTTGTTGTTCTATAAGTCTTGCTAGTAGATATTGCTATCTTGTGCTGTCAAGTCTTGCTATGTAGATATTGCTATCTTGGTACTGTCAAGTCTTGCTATGTAGAAATTGCTATCTTTGTGATGTCATGTCTTGCTATGTAGATATTGCTATCTTGGTACTGTCAAGTCTTGCTATGTAGATATTGCTATCTTTGTACTGTCATGTTTGGTTAACTTGTTCTATATGTCTTGCTATGTAGATATTGCTATCTTTGTACTGTCATGTCTTGCTATGTAGATATTGCTATCTTTGTACTGTCATGTCTTGCTATGTAGATATTGCTATCGTTGTACTGTCATGTCTGGTTAAGTTGTTCTACAGGACTTGCTATGTAGATATTGCTATCTTGGTACTGTCATGTCTGGTTAAGTTGTTATACAAGCCTTGCTATCTTCTTCTTCTTCTTTGCGTTGTTCTTTACGACCAATTTTAATCACTCTTTGTGATATGTTTGATCTTTGCAAGAACGTGTATACGTTGCACATTGGTTTGTAGGTCCTAAACGCATAGACTTCTACCCTTTAGGACATGTGCATCTGATTTCAGCCAAACATCCTTACTCGCCTCTTACGACATGCGTGGCAGGTGACAGTGGTTATATTCTTTACACCCCAAATTTGGGACCCCGTAACCACTCGGACGAAGTTTTGCTATGTAGTTATTGCTATCTTTGTACTGTCATGTCTTGCTATGTAGATATTGCTATCGTTGTACTGTCATGTCTGGTTAAGTTGTTCTACAGGACATGCTATGTAGATATTGCTATCTTGGTACTGTCATGTCTTGCTATGTAGATATTGCTATCTTGGTACCGTCAAGTCTTGCTATGTAGATATTGATATCTTTTTACTGTCATGTCTGGTTAAGTTGTTATACAAGCCTTGCTATCTTCTTCTTCTTTGCGTTCGTTCTTTACGACCAATTTTAATCACTCTTGTGATATGTTTGATCTTTGCCAAGAACGTGATACGTCGCCCATTGGTTTGTAGGCCTAAACGCATAGACTTCTACACGTTTAGGACATGCGCATCCGATTTCAGCCAAACATCCTTACTCGCCTCTTACGACATGCATGGCAGTTAACAGTGGTTATATTCTTTACACCCAAATTTGGGCCCCGGTAACCACTCGGACGAAGTCTTGCTATGTAGTTATTGCTATCGTTGTACTGTCATGTCTGGTTAAGCTGCTCTACGCATCTTCCAGGAGGCTTGAGTTCGATTCTAGACTGGTAAACTACAGTTCTTTTACTTCAATTATACTCTCTAGCTTAGTCCAATCAAATTTGATTTATCTTGATAATAGCGGCATGGAACATGATGATAGTGCGGAAGAACGTGCACTCAGAGAAACTAGCAACAACTAATGGGAGTGTTGGGAAGGAGGGAGGGGTGGGGGTTGCCCACGGAAGTACAAGTGTAATTCGCATTGTAGGGTGGGAAAAGCTGGTGGTAAACATAGAGTTCCTATTGTGGGTGACGGAGGGTGGGAAACATTACATCAACTGTCGGGACGGGGTTGGGTGAATTATTATTGTAGATTGTCGAGAAGGAAAGTGGATGTAGAAACATGGATACAAGAATGAATAGTTCTAAAAGAAAGATGGATACAAATGTAGAAACATGGATACAAGAATGAATAGTTCTAAAAGAAAGATGGATACAAATGTAGAAACATGGATACAAGAATGAATAGTTCTAAAAGAAAGATGGATACAAATGTAGAAACATGGATACAAGAATGAATAGTTCTAAAAGAAAGATGGATACAAATGTAGAAACATGGATACAAGAATGAATAGTTATAAAAGAAAGATGGATACAAATGTAGAAACATGGATACAAGAATGAATAGTTCTAAAAGAAAGATGGATACAAATGTAGAAGCATGGATACAAGAATTAATAGTTATAAAAGAAAGATGGATACAAATGTAGAAACATGGATACAAGAATTAATAGTTCTAAAAGAAAGATGGATACAAATGTAGAAGCATGGATACAAGAATTAATAGTTATAAAAGAAAGATGGATACAAATGTAGAAGCATGGATACGAGAATTAATAGTTCTAAAAGAAAGATGGATACAAATGTAGAAACATGGATACAAGAATGAATAGTTCTAAAAGAAAGATGGATACAAATGTAGAAGCATGGATACAAGAATTAATAGTTATAAAAGAAAGATGGATACAAAGGAAACATGGATACAAGAATGAATAGTTCTAAAGAAAGATGGATACAAATGTAGAAGCATGGATACAGAATTACTAGTTATAAAGAAAGATGGATACAATGTAGAAACATGGATGAGAATTAATAGTTCTTAAAAAATGGATACAAATGTAAACATGGATACGAATGAATAGTTCTAAGAAGATGGATACAATGTAGAAGTCATGATCAAGAATTAATAGTTCTAAGAAAGATGATCAATGTAGAAACATGGATACAAAAATGTTGTTCTAAAAAGAAAGATGGATAAAAATGTAGAGCATGGATCGAGAATTAATAGTCAAAGAAAGATGGATAAATGCAGAAACATGGAACAGAATGAATAGTTCAAGAAAGATGGATACAAAGAGAAGCATGGATACAAAATTAATAGAAAAGAAGATGGATACAAATGAGAACATGGATACAAGAATGAATAGTTCTAAAGAAAGATGGATAAATGTGACATGGTACAGAATTGGTTGAAAGAAAGATGGATACAATGTAGAAACATGGATACGAGAATTAATAGTTCTAAGAAGATGGATACAAATGAGAAGCATGGATACAGAATGAATAGTTCTAAAGAAAGATGGATAAAATGTGAGCATGGATAAGAATTAATAGTTCTAAAGAAGATGGATACAATGAGAAACAGGATAAAGAATGAATTGTTAGAAAGATGGATACAATTGTAAACATATGAATAGTTCTAAAAGAAAGATGGATACAAATGTAGAAACATGGATACAAGAATGAATAGTTCTAAAAGAAAGATGGATACAAATGTAGAAGCATGGATACAAGAATTAATAGTTATAAAAGAAAGATGGATACAAATGTAGAAACATGGATACAAGAATGAATAGTTCTAAAAAAAAGATGGATACAAATGTAGAAGCATGGATACAAGAATGAATAGTTATAAAAAAAAGATGGATACAAATGTAGAACATGGATACAGAATTAATAGTTCTAAAAGAAAGATGGATACAAATGTAGAAGCATGGATACAAGAATGAATAGTTCTAAAAGAAAGATGGATACAAATGTAGAAGCATGGATACAAGAATTAATAGTTCTAAAAGAAAGATGGATACAAATGTAGAAACATGGATACAAGAATGAATTGTTCTAAAAGAAAGATGGATACAAATGTAGAAGCATGGATACAAGAATTAATAGTTCTAAAAGAAAGATGGATACAAATGTAGAAGCATGGATACAAGAATGAATAGTTATAAAAGAAAGATGGATACAAATGTAGAAGCATGGATACAAGAATGAATAGTTCTAAAAGAAAGATGGATACAATTGTAGAAGCATGGATACAAGAATGAATAGTTCTAAAAGAAAGATGGATACAATTGGATATGAATGGATAAATGAAACGCTGAGTGAGTGACGACATGAAGAAGAAGAAGAGATTGAAGCACTTATGTTCAATGTGCGGTGATGATGATCTGTCGACTACAACAAACTTAACTAAAACTATTCGTACACATGTACGCTTTCTGATCTCTGAGTTTCAACACCTTTATATTTTTATCTATTTTTTTTTACTTTTCATCGAATTTCAAAAATTGTTTCAAACTAAGTTGTCCATATTGTTTTTCTTCTTTGAAATCTCCATATCGACCACTTGTTAAATCACTCTTTGTGATTTGTATGTGATCTGAGCCTAAAAACGATTGTAAGTAAAGTAAAAAGTAAAGGAACCCTTTCATACATTGTGGTATATAGGTCAATACAGTGTTAGGTCTGTATCGTTCATTGACCGTCGGCACACGATGGGTGATGTGGTCAGCATCACGCCGGCCGCCTTTACTTTCCCAGATCATGTCTGGTACCCAACTGAGGCTGGGTCGACCTGAGAGCCGTCGGGGTTGGGAAAAATTCCACGTCCACTGCGGGAGTTGAACCCGGCCACCAGCCTTGAGAAGCGAGTTCACTAACAACTACGCTACCTTGTCTCTCAAGAACGATTGTGCGTTGTGCAATTTATGCACCTACAAGTAGACCAGTACATTCGATTTCTGCGACGCTTTTTATTTACTAGGTTAGCTTCCCTAATTCTCTACCTCAGTCGCCTCTAACGACATGCCTTGTTGGTCCCAGTGTTACTATTCATTGCTCCCCTTGCGAGCCCGAGCAACACACACGGGTGATTTCATCATCATCAGGTGCCGGGCCGACTGGCGTAGGCGGTCATGGATCTCCACAAATCTTTGGTGTTTGCTATCAACTCAGATGTTGACGCTCTTCCGTGCCATGAAGTCTGGCTATCCAAAATTTTCTCTCTCTCTCTCTCTCTGTCTCGTCTACCCTCGATTTTACCAGTTGTCACAATGTTCTATAAACCTCCTTTCCTCATTAAATGTCCGAAAAATGATGACTGCCACTTTCTTATATTGATGATAAGCTTTCTCTGTGTCTTGACTTCCTTCTCTCTCTCTCTCTCTCTCTCTCTCTCGTTCTTTTTCGGCCATGTTTATCATTCTAATTGTGATATATACAAAGCCTTTGCCAAGAACGCAATTTTACGTCACACTTTCAGTACCATTTGGAGCTCTAGTGCTTATCCTTCGGTGAAGAGTTCGATTTCAACCAGCGTTTACTGGGTTCGCTCTCCGTTAGCCTTTTGCTGCCCCAGCCAATCTAAAAGGCAGCAGGTTGTTTTTTCGTTTAGGGTAGTGACCTTTAAACGACCTACCCTCCCGGGCTGATGAACGTCATCTGCCCAGAAAACCTTTATTTTTCTGGACTGCTTGGTTTGCCTGCCGTCCAGTTTTGTGTACGGTTTACTCCGCTAGGCTTTGATTGTCCCCAATCAAACTACAAGGCAGCAGTAGTTCCCTGCGAACGGAAACGCGCACTGGCTTCAACCTCTGCTGGGCCCTCCAGTCTTCTGCACACCTGGGTAGCCCGCTCACCCTCACGCTTGCCACTCCTGCCACGCCTTCTCTTCGCTAGATCATCTGCGTCGTACGCTTCTGACCACTGGTGGGCCCACCCGTGCATCGTCCGCATGCGTGCTCCTGTGCCTGCCTCACTATCTCCGTCAGTTCTCACCGTGCTCACATTTGCTTCTACGCTGTCCGGACCTGGGGCTTAACTCGGCCCCCACCCCTGAGATGGGAGCTCGAATTTCGCCCTATGTGGGCCCACGTCTCTTCGCTGGATGCACCTCTCATCCTATATGTTTATTTGTCCCCCAGGGCTCGGAGTTTCGTCCCATGTAGGCAGACTACTCTTCTTTGGATGCACCCCTCATCCCTTGATGTTTATCCGTCTAGCTTTTTCCATCGGTAGGAAGAGACGAGCATTAATAGTCACTCTGGGATTCCGCTAGCCTGTGTTGCGAGCGGATCCCATCTAGCGTGAATACCTCTGCATCTCTACCTACATCAAAGTAGCTTTCCCTCGATCCCTACCAGCTTAGCCAGACATTACCCAGTGTCTGTTACCAGGGTCACCCCGTGGAGGTGGGGTAGGATCTTGATTAGTGCCAGTTCACTAATCCTGGCACGGTGTTGTCCCCATGCGCCTTTGACCCCGACTTCATTCAACACCTCCACATTTGTCATTTCAGCAATCCATGGGATTCTCATCAATCTTCTGTAAAACCAAATCTCTGTGGCCCTCAGAGATTGTCCGACATTTGTTTAAAATCTTTTTTACTGATCCAGAAGCACTTGAGCATTGACCATTCAGCTCTGCGGCTCGGTGCCATGGACATCGTAACCCTTCGATTCGGTGCCACGAACACCGTAAATCTGGATAACCTGTGGCTTTTCTGCCATCCCGCGGAATTGAACCCGCGCTCACAGGGAGCTTGTCACCCGTAGTCCAACGCGCTATGAACACGTTGGGCGGGCGGGCACCTATTTATTTATTGTCCTTGACACGCATCCGTATGTCAGTATTTGTTCTATGTATTGGACGATTCCATATTGTTGCAATTTCTAATAAGTTGTAAACCTTCTACTATAGTTCAATCTAATAATTACAACCTGGTACAAGCTGTTATAGTAACATGAGTAGCAGACAAGTTCAAGAGAAAAAAGTTCAACAATAATCCTTGCATTTTAGAGCAGCAGTCTGTGTTCCGTGTTATGTGCCCTCTCCCCTGTAGTCCAGAAAATCAATAAGCTAGTGAGTAACAATTGAATTATACTCCAGAACCACACCGCTAAAGCAATCACATCAAGTCCTCTAAATGGCCTACTTGGTTTGCTAGAGATAAATCTGGATTAAGATCTTGCCGTGTTCTAGCATTTCTTTACCAAATTTGTTCAAACTATCTAACTTGCAACCCACAAAATAAGCTTTGTTCAATCACACCCCTATCCTATTCCCTGCTCCTTATCCTCCCTCTGTTGTGGTATCCATTATCCAAGACACTTCCCCAGACTCTACCCTCCCTACTATTCTCATTTCACCTCACATTTCTTTCACGAGTTTCACGTGCACCAACAGACAGTATAGCATATCCGCTGGCGTTTGGGTTTGGTCGTCTTGGTTGCTAAGTGAAACAATATTCATTCACAACTTCCTACCGACACTCAGACTACTTTTCTAAATTTACGAACAAATATTTACATTTAAAAAAAAACAACAACATGTGATTAAATGTCAACGTTAATAATAAAAATATTTATTTAGTAATTCAATACAGACAATAATTAAAATTATATTTGGTCTGGAAATGTTTCTTTGATCAGGAATAGTTGTGTGTGAATGAAATATGAAGCAGACGATTTGTACAAACTGGCAATATCTCGACTTGATCAAGTCGTCATGTTAACTACAAGTTTGGAGGTATGTATAATATTTTGTGTTTTAATCTTGTTTGTTTTTTCCAACATGATCAGACTCGATATGTTTCAGAACTTTATTTGTAATATGGGTTAAACGACATGTTTGTGTTTAGCTTTGAGTTCACACGATCTTGTGTAAGTCGACATGTATTTGTTTATGCATCTCTAAAAGGTCTTCTGTTGTGTAAGACTTGCCTGTTCTGTTTCTGTCAGCGACAAAATACAGGGTGTTCAAGATAAAAGCAGCCCCATTGACAAATCAATAGTTACAAGGTATACATTGATTTTTATGTATTTACTATTTAAACCGGTTCTGACTAGCACATCCTTCCCTCACATTTGTTCATCGCCCCTTCCTGCACCATAATTACACACCATCACAAATAGATTCACTCACTTGACCTATACTACGTCATAATTGAACCAAACATTACATATGCCAGATTGTCTCCCTGGATGGGGCTGCTTTTATCTTGAACACCCTGTAGTTTGTTTCTCTACATTTCGTTGCCCATAACGTTCTTGTTTCGTTTAGACTAGCGTTTCCCAAAATGCGCGGTACCGCCCCAGTGGCGCCGAAGCGTTCTGGGGAGGCGATAGTGGGTTCAGAAGAATTTAGGGGTGTTCAGGCGATTAGGGGTCGGTGGCTTCTTCAAGAAGAAATTAATAATAAATATTTTTAAATAATTTATTTTCGTGATTTTGCGATTGAATAATCATTTAAAATTTGAATTCTGCTCTTTAATTAACTAGCATCTATACAATCCATTTTAAATCAATTCTATTCATGCATAAATCATTGAATACCATATATTACAGAAGTATATATCAATTTTCTATGTCAAAGAGAAAATAAATGGATTTTTACAAAAGGCAAAAATAGACCTCACCGTTCAGAAAGCAATGACAAACTACTGAACGTATAAGTGGTGCCTAGAAAATCAACGACTCGTTTACGTGGTTGATGGCTACGTCCTTTAGGACATGCGACGATTTTCAGTTCATTTCATACATGTGGGAGGGGCGTTGGCAAACTGTTATAATGTGGGGGGTTACAAAATTTATGTCGTGCAAATGGGCGAAAAGTTTAGGAGTCTATGATTTAGACCATTTAAATCTTAAAATATTCTGACAGAAATTTGAATTAAAATTTTTTAAACAAGATTTTTTGAAACACTAAATATATAGTCCTCTAATGTCAATATGGCCCTCTCTTGGCACCTGCCATACTGAGCAACCCTGCCAACTTGAGCAACCCTGCCATTGTTTATCTTTGTTTAAGTGGAGTAACCCGATCATTTCGGTCTATTTTTTAAGTCATCGAAAACATGAGAACATAATTGATATAGTCTGACAGTAGTAGTCTTCTTCTTTCTTCTTCTTTGCGTTCGTTCTTTACGACCAATTTTAATCACTCTTTGTGATATGTTTGATCTTTGCCAAGAACGTGTATACGTTGCACATTGGTTTGGTAGGCCCCTAAACGCATAGACTTCTACCGTTTAGGACATGTGCATCCGATTTCAGCCAAACCTCCTTAGTCGCCTCTTACGACATGCGTGGCAGGTAACAGTGGTTCTATTCTTTACACCCCAAATTTGGGCCCCGGTAACCACTCGGGCAGACAGTAGTAGTAGTAGTCAGGACCTTGCCGTGCTGTGATACAGAGAGGCGGCCGCATCAGGTGGAATCGTAAAGTACCGCATAAGCAGCGAAATCAAAATACAATCTGAACCATTCAATAATTAAAAATCTTGAAGCAAAGCTTTTCGCTATTGGTCTTATATTGATGTTACGTTATATGATTTATCGCGCGCCTCTGCCTAAGCTCTTTCGGTACCCTTTGATTTCGGTTTCTGGTGCAGATGCACTGTTGGCGAGCGATCACCGAAAGACTTTGATCTGACAGCGCTAAGTTGTTATTTTTGGTTGTACTGTACCGGCATGCCGCTCATAAAAGATGAAGTGGCAATAATAACAAAAGACAATTGTACATGTTACATATTGATAGATCTTCTTTGATCTTACAATTATTGGCAATATTTTATTTTAATGTTAGTTTGTCTCGATAAGTAGCAAGTGGCTGTGTAGTAATAGGCAATTGAAGCTGAAGTTAAAGTCAAAAAGAAAAAGCGTCACTATGACTATGAAAAAGCCGTCGATCAACAGAGGAGAAAAAAATTTTAATACACTTTTTCAATTACATTCTGGACATTACCCGTAATTCTCTGAGTTTAGAAAGTTAAAACTGTAGTAGATTGTTGTAGTAGATTGTTGTACTAGATTGTTGTAGTATAATGATGTAGTAGATTGTTGTAGTAGATTGTTGGAGTTGATTGTTGTAGTAGATTGTTGTAGTAGATTGCTGTAGTAGATTGTTGTAGTAGATTGTTGTAATAGATTGTTGTAGTAGATTATTGTAGTAGATTGTTGTAATAGATTGTTGTAATAGATTGTTGGAGTTGATTGTTGTAGTAGATTGTTGTAGTAGATTGCTGTAATAGATTGTTGGAGTTGATTGTTGTAGTAGATTGATGTAGTAGATTGTTGTAATAGATTGTTGTACTAGATTGTTGTAGTAGAATGATGTAGTAGATTGTTGTAGTAGATTGTTGGAGTTTATTGTTGTAGTAGATTGTTGTAGTAGATTGTTGTAATAGATTGTTGTAGTAGATTGTTGTAGTAGATTGTTGTAATAGATTGCTGTAGTAGATTGTTGTAGTAGATTGTTGGAGTTGATTGTTGTAGTAGATTGTTGTAGTAGATTGCTGTAGTAGATTGTTGTAGTAGATTGTTGTAGTAGATTGTGTAGTAGATTGCTGTAGTAGATTGTTGGAGTTGATTGTTGTAGTAGATTGCTGTAGTAGATTGCTGTAGTAGATTGTTGTAGTAGATTGTTGTAATAGATTGTTGTAGTTGATTGTTGTAGTAGATTGTTGTAGTAGATTGTTGTAATAGATTGTTGTAGTTGATTGTTGTAGTAGATTGTTGTAGTAGATTGTTGTAGTAGATTGTTGTAGTAGATTGTTGTAGTAGATTGTTGTAGTAGATTGTTGTAGTAGATTGTTGTAGTAGATTGTTGTAGTAGATTGTAGTAGTAGAATGTTGTAGTAGATTGTTGTAGTAGATTGTAGTAGTAGAATGTTGTAGTAGATTGTTGTAGTAGATTGTTGTAGTAGATTGTTGTAGTAGATTGTTGTAATAGTAGATTGTTGTAGTAGATTGTTGTAGTAGATTGTTGTAGTAGATTGTTGTAGTCGATTGTTGTAGTAGATTGTTGTAGTAGAATGTTGTAGTAGATTGGTGTAGTAGATTGTTGTAGTAGATTGTTGTAGTAGATTGTAGTAGTAGATTATTGTAGTAGAATGTTGTAGTAGAATGTTGTAGATTGTTGTAGTAGATTGTAGTAGTAGATTGTTGTAGTAGATTGTTGTAGTAGATTGTTGTAGTAGATTGTTGTAGTTGATATCTTTATTTTAAGGTAGTTTTTTTTTCAAAATAAAAAGAGTATTCATGCATTTTGTGCAGTTTAAAAAAAAAACACAATCGAAGGTTATTTTAAAGAAAACACATTTAAAAGGCGGCATTTCGAAAATTTGCATCATACTGAGAAAATATACCGCACGGCACTGTAAAGTAGAACGCCGTCAATTTGGTCGTTTTTTAAGTCAACGAAAATGTTTGAATATAATTGATAATGTATAACAGCAGTAGTAGCAATAGCAGCTGTAGTTGTATTAGTAGTAGTAGTAGTTGTTGTTGTTGTTGTTGTTGTAGTAATAGTAGTAGTTGTAGTAGTAGTTGTAGTAGTACTAGTATTTGTAGTAGTAGTTGTTGTAGTAGTAGTTGTAGTAGTAGTTGTTGTTGTAGTAGTAATAGTAGTAGTTGTAGTAGTAGTTGTAGTAGTAGTAGTTGTAGTAGTAGTAGTTGTAGTAGTAGTAGTGTAGTAGTAGTAGTTGTTGTTGTAGTAGTAGTAGTAGCTGTTGTAGTAGTAGTAGTTGTAGTAGTAGTAGTAGTAGTAGTAGTAGCAGTAGAAGTAGTTGTAGTAGTAGTTGTAGTAGCAGTTGTTGTTGTAGTAGTTGTTGTTGTAGTAGTAGTTGTAGTAGTAGTTGTAGGAGAGTGATTGAGTAGTAGTAGTAGTAGTTGTAGGAGTAGTAGTTGTAGTAGTAGTAGTAGTAGTAGTTGTTGTTGTTGTAGTAGTAGTAGCAGCTGTCGTTGTAGTTGTAGTAGGTGTTTTAGTTGTAGTAGTAGTAGTAGTTGTTGTAGTAGTAGTTGTAGTAGTAGTAGTAGTTATAGTAGTAGTAGTTGTAGTAGTAGCAGCTGTGGTTGTAGTTGTAGTAGTTGTTGCATTAGTAGTAGTAGTTGTAGTTGTAGTAGTTGTTGTAGTTGTGGTAGTTGTTGTAGTTGTAGTAGTAGTAGATTGAAAGTGAAAGCAACATTACATTTGGTCTCTTTCATTTTATTACATTACTGACGGTATTGTTGGAACATTGAATTAGCTAGCCATTAGCAATTATCGACAATTTGTGAAGATGATGTTGGGCTTTATTCTTGCAACGATCACGGTAGCTTGGCGACGCTGGTTTTAAAAGTCACTAGTCACAACGTTTGCCTTTCTTTTCTATTTATAAGCTAGTCGTCACTACGTCTGATAACTTTATTATTCAATGTGCTCTTAAAATATGCCCTGCGTGTAACGCTCACCTCTATAAAGTAGTAGTAGTAGTTGTTGTAGTAGTAGTAGTAGTAGCAGTAGCAGTAGTAGCAGTAGTAGCAGTAGAGCAGTAGTAAGTAGTAGTAGTAGCTAGCAGTTATATGTAAAGTAGTTGTAGTAGCAGCAGTAGTTGTAGCAGCAGTAGTAGCAGTTTAGCAATTAGCAGCAGTTGTCTGGAGTGGTAATTGTAGTAGAGAGCAGGGAATGTGATGTAGAGTAGCATTTGTAGCAGCAGTATAGTTATAGCGTAGTAGTTATTAGTCGTAGTTGCAGCAGTTGTCGTGGAGGTGGTGGTGGTAGAGACAGGAATGGTGATGATCACGATGGTAGTATTAGCAGTAATAGTAGTAGCTGTAGTAGTGGTGGCATTAGTCGTAGTTATTCTTCATTGTTAACTGTTTCAGACCTGCATTTATGTTTATTTCTGTAGTTGATGCAATTCACACAGTTCTTTCACTAAACCTCAGTTTCCAATCCTATAGTAGTAAACCTTCATTCCTTCCTTCCTTTCGTTCGCTTGAAATATTGTTTATATATTCAACGTTGTCTCTTGTATCCTTCCTTCCTTTCATTCACTTGAAATATTGTCTATATATTCAATGTTGTCTCTTGTATCCTTCCTTCCATTCGTTCGCTTGAAATATTGTCTTTATATTCAATGTTGTCTCTTGTATCCTTCCTTCCTTCCTTTCATTCACTTGAAATATTGTCTATATATTCAATGTTGTCTCTTGTATCCTTCCTTCCTTTCGTTCACTTGAAATATTGTCTATATATTCAATGTTATCTCTTGTATCCTTCCTTCCTTTCTTCCTTGAAATATGTCTATATATTCAATGTTGCTCTTGTATCCTTCCTTCCATTCGTTCCTTGAAATATTGTCTATATATTCAATGTTGTCTCTTGTATCCTTCCTTCCTTTGTTCGCTTGAAATATTGTCTATATATTCAATGTTGTCTCTTGTATCCTTCCTTCCTTCTGTCTCGCTTGAAATATTGTCTTTATATTCAATGTTGTCTCTTGTATCCTTCCTTCCTTTCGTTCTTGAAATATTGTCTTATATTCAATGTTTCTCTTGTATCCTTCCTTCCTTCCTTCATTCTTGAAATATTGTCTATATATTCAATGTTATCTCTTGTATCCTTCCTTCCTTTCGTTCACTTGAAATATGTCTATATATTCAATGTTGTCTCTTGTATGAACTTCACTGTCTTCTGTAGCTCACACAGAGGTCCGTGTAGTTTTCTGTCGAGTGTTGTTTCGTTAGGCCAGTGAGTTTGCCTCAGTGTATCATATTCGGGGCAGTCTTGAAGTATGTGCAGTCTGGTGTGCCTGTACACATGTACACATGGCTGAATTGTCAATCTTGAATTTGTATACATGTGGCTGTGGAGTCGATTGTGTTCTTTCTAAGGCGCAGAATGACAACTTGTTCCAATCTGCTCATATTATAGTAATCGTCTTGTGTTGGTATTTGTGGCTTTTTCATTGATTTAATTATCCTTTTCTTTTGGTGGTAGGTAACTGGCACATCCGGCTGCTCTCCTGCAGCCCCTTCCTTGGCCAATCGGTTAACATTGTATATGCTTCTTCTGTGTTCATGTTGCTTCCGCATACGATAATTGTGTGTATAAAACAGACATAATTAACAGGCGTAGGCGATCATGGATCTCTAGAAATCTCTGTCTCTGGTGTTTGCTATCATCTCAGATGTTGACACTCTACCGTGTCATGAAGTCAGGCTGTCCAACATTTTCTCTCTCTGTCTTCCTCTGTCTCGTCTACCCTATATTTTACCGGTTGTCACAATGTGTTCTAAACCTTCCCTCCTCATCACATGTCCGTAAAATGGTGACTGCATCTTTCTTATATTGATGATAAGCTTTCTCTGTGTCTTGATCTCATTCAATATCTCAACATTAGTCATTTTAGCAGTTCATGGGATTCTCATCATTCTTCTGTAAAACCCCATCTCTGTGGCCGTCAGAGATTTTTCGATCTGTTTGTTTATTGTCCATGACTCGCATCCGTATGTTAGTATTGGTTTATGTAGCACTGTATAACTCTCAGACTCGCATCCGTATGTTAGTATTGGTTCTATGTAGCACTGAATAACTCTCATTCTGATCTCAATTGACAGTGATTTGTTGCAGATAATGCGTCTCATTTTCTGGAACGCACGATTGGCGTGCGCGATTCTACTAATTCATCATAAAGGTGCCGTCTCCACATCGAAGGTTGGCTGCAATGAATCTCCAGCATCCTCTGTCTTTCGCCTTGGTGTTGCACACTGCCAGACTGTAACCTGTCCATTTCTTAAAGTTTCCCCCCACTTATCTCTCGGTCTTCCTCTTGCTCTTCCCCCAACTTTCCCCTCTAGTAAAGATTTTATCATGGTGTCATGTCCTGATATGTGCCCAAAATACTTTACTTGTCTGAATTTTATTTCTCTTAATAATTGTTTCTTCATGCCTAGTTTTCCTAAAACTTGTTTATTCGTCTGTTTTTCTGTCCATGAAACTCTGCTATAGTTCGTACCAAAATTCGTGAACATCTTTACCGACCGATATAAAATCATCCACTTGACATAAATTCTTGATTTTACATTTTTATATAGGTAACAGTGACGACCTTCCAAAAGTATTTTTGCCCACCCAAACCTTTAGTTCTGTAAGATTTTTATGTTATTACTAAAATTACAGCGATGTTGATATGGTATACTTGTCGAAATTTTACAGTACGATTGTCAAGTTTGTCTATAACTAAGCATTTCCGTGTTCCAACATGCAATTCAGTGCACGTCAAAATCGGGAATCCCGTGGAATTAATCAGTTCACAATGTTTCCTACCGACTGTCATTGGCGTATGTACGCAACATTTACTTTCATTTATAGAAATGGAAGGTATCATTTGTTCACTATGTCACCTTTCTTTTTATAATATGTAATAGTGATACGCCTTTGCAAACATTCGCCACCATTTTGTGTATTACTGTAAATTCTAAACTTTGATGATCATTTTGTTGTGCTTATGCAAAATTATATAACAAAAATCGTTTTTTGCATCAACCAAGCTACCTACCAATTAGTTAAACATGGATTCGTAACGTCGTGAGATATATAAGACTGCATGCAAAACATCACTGGTATGCATCAGGTAGATTTCGTACAAATTAAACCCTAGTATAGTGTGTTCACGAATTTTGCTACGAACTATAATTAACATCACAATAACATAACAATGACACAAACAAATGTAAAACAGACACAATAAACATAACATCATGTAACAACGACATACAAATGTTTCTGGAAATAAAAGTAGCTAGTGTAACTTGGAAAATGTTAAAACAGATCTAGTTTCAGATCAACTCCAAGATGGCATCATTTCGATTTTAGCATGGACAGTTTACAGGAAGCTTAACAGTGTAAATCCGACAGTTAGAAGACACAATAAACGTCTGGAAATGTCACTAAAATTGTCTCTGGAAAGTTTCAACATTGAGAGAACTTCCCCTGGGAGGTTCGTCTTGCGCAAGACTGTACCATCTGATGCAGAAATCGGACTCAAATGTGTCTACGTTGCAAAATGTCTAAAGAATGTGTGTAATAAAAGGAATGAAACAGTTTAATGAAAGAAAACAAAATCATGACGTTTATCAGTAGTAAAATGTATTGTTTCATTTGTAGTAGTAAAATGTGTTGTTTCATTTGTAGTAGTAAATGTATTGTTTCATTGTAGTAAAATGTGTTGTTTCATTTGTATATCTTCTTCTTCTTCTTCTTTGTTGCGTTCGGTTTCGTATTCTTGTCTAAACCATAGATTCACAAACATTTTCGGCCCACCGCCCACTTTGCACGACATAAACTTTGTAACGCCCCTCTCCTCCCCATTATAACAGTTTGCCAACGTCCCCCATATATATATATATATATATATATATATATATATATATATATATATACATTCTCTATTTTCTCTTTGACATAGAAAATTGATATATATTTCTGTAATACATGGTCAATTTTCAAATGATTATATAATTAACCTTAGCTGCTAAAGACGTATATATACGTTTTCTATTCACTTCTAAAGACGCATTAACACGTCTGTTATTATATCTCCTCTGTGGGCTAAAGACGTGTTAACACGTTATACATTCTACTGTCACTGCTATAGACGTACATTCACGTTTGTGACCTAGAAACAAAAGTAGCTATTTAGCAACCTTCAAGTATGTAACGAAAGGTTAATAGAAAATTGTTGAAAAATGAATCGTGTAAGATGGCATAAGATTAATTAAAATGCATAATTTAAATTTTAAATGATTATTCAATCGCAGCCAAAAACAAAACAATATAATTTATTTTAAAATATTTATTATTAATTTCTTCTTTAATGAGCCACCGACCCTAATCGCCTGAACACCCCAAATTCTTCTGAGCCCATTATCGCCCCCTAGAACGCTTCAACGCCCACTGGGAGGCGGTACGCCCACTTTGGGAAACGCTTGTCTAAACCATGATATGTGTTGTCTCACTTGTAAATAAACGAATTAGTTGATGCTTAACAAAAATAGTGGAGAATATATTCATGTCATTTCACTGTATGTATAATTAATGACAAACGGAATCATCCGGTTTAAGGACACAGGATATATACATTAATTTGTGATGAGAATAGAAAGTTTAATGTAATTTTGTTTGTTTGTTTGTTTGTTTGTCCGCTATGAACTCACACGTGTTCTTCTTTTTCTTTTGTTCTCTTCTTTCTTCTTTTTTTTTATCTCTAATCCTGTTTTGTCTTACACCGTCAGAAGAAGAGAGTTCTAGAACGGATTTTGAGTTCGCTTCAGAATTAGTGTTTTCCACTGCCTCTTCTGGTTTTCCAGTTCCGGTTTCAAGATGGAAGGTGTTGTTATCTTCGTACTTGCTATGGTCGGTTGATCTGAGGAATAATAATCCTCAATCGTGAAAACCCCAGTATTTCGGAAGAAACAGAGGATTTGTCTAAATTGATAAGAAACTGGACAGCTTTGAGAATAAATGTCTCCGAGAATTACTAAAAGTCAAATGGAGTGATTTCGTTTCTAACAACACAGTGAGAGATAGAACACAGCAACAACCCGTATCAAATATTATAAGGAAACGAAGGTGGAAATATTTAGGTCATGTTCTTAGATCAGACGAAAAGAGACTAAATCGACAAGTCCTTATGTGGTCACCAGTTGGGAAAAGGAAACGTGGAAGACCTAAGACCACTCTTTGAAGAATAATCCAACAAGAAAGTAAACTATTGGGATGTAAAGCCATACAAGATCTCCAACTGCTAGCAACGAACCGCATCACATGGAGATCTAAAACCTCTGCCCTATGTGCCGCCTTTGGCACGAAAGGAACAAACTAACTAACTACCTCTGTTATTTCTTAGGTACACCTTTTGCATGGACGACTTTTTCGTTTTGTATTTACTGTATCGGAGCAGCATTGGTCTTTGAGGTGCACTGTCTATTGGTAATCTGTTTATGTGTCCGAACCATTTCATTTGTTGTTTCTTGATGAAGTCCATTACTGATGTTGTACCAACTTTTTCCTGATGTCTTCATTTCTCAACCGGTCTCTTCTTGTTACTCCCAGCATTCTGCGTAGACACTCTGACACTCTGTCGTGACTAGTTTTTTATATCATTTGTTGTCAGCGTCCAAGGTTTGGCACTGATAGCACCAGTCTGCGTAGACATTTCATCTCTGTCGTGACTAGTTTTTTTATATCATTTATGTCAGCGTCCAGGTTTGGCACTGATAGCACCAGTATGTGTAGACACTTCATCTCTGTCGTGACTAGTTTTTTTTATATCATTTATGTCAGAGTCCAGGTTTGGCACTGATAGCACCAGTCTGTGTAGACACTTCATCTCTGTCGTGACTAGTTTTTATATATTTATGTCGGGTCCAGGTTTGGCACTGATAGCAGCGTTCATCTCTGTCGTGACTAGTTTTTATATAATTTATGTCAGTTGCGTCAGAGTCTGTGGTTTAATCTCGCGTCAGTTTGACGACGTAGCTTATATATTTATGAGGTTCTCTGAGCGGCAACAGTTAAACTCGTTTGCTTCGACGTTCAGAAGGTCGAGTTCGAATCCTGACCGCGTCATTCGGTTTGACGAGTGCACTTCTTCGCTGAGATCTAGGATTGCGCAGGAGCTACCGTTTGCGCTCTGTGAATACTTTCGACAGTTGACGTGTCATCACTGTGCGACACTTTCGGTAGTTGACGTGTCATCACTGTGCGACACTTTCGGTAGTTGACGTGTCATCACTGTGCGACACTTTCGGTAGTTGACGTGTCATCACTGTGCGACACTTTCGGTAGTTGACGTGTCATCACTGTGCGACACTTTCGGTGAGTTTGACGTGTCATCACTGTGCGACACTTTCGGTAGTTGACGTGTCATCACTGTGCGACACTTTCGGTAGTTGACGTGTCATCACTGTGCGACACTTTCGGTAGTTGACGTGTCATCACTGTGCGACACTTTCGGTAGTTGACGTGTCATCACTGTGCGACACTTTCGGTAGTTGACGTGTCATCACTGTGCGACACTTTCGGTAGTTGACGTGCCATCACTGTGCATAGTGACACACTCATTTTAGGAAACTTTGAAATTAAATTAATATTTGGGAATTTGTAACGCGTTTTGTCTAACAGATTTGCACACTTTTCTATCGCTGGGATTGCAACGGTTATAATCAGGGTTTGTAGACTTTTTTATTGTTGAGATTGCAACAATTATAATCATCATTTGTACACTTTTATATCGCTGAAATTGCATTGATTATAATCATGATTGGTACACTTTTATATCAGCGATAATAAATCCTGCACATACTGCATAATATGCATGTCAGACAGAAACACAGACTCCAGAGCACATCCTGCAGTCCTGTCCATCATACATACACCAACGAAAGGAAACATGGCCTCACCTACGAAGCTTATAGAGCAAGCTATGAGATACTTACGAGGAACTCCAACTGACATACAACTTTATAGATGCAACCCATCTCATGGTTTAGACAAGCGTACGAAATGGAACGTAAAGAAGAAGAAGAAGAAGAAAAGGATGAGAATGTAACGATTATAATCATCATTTGAACACACGATCTATTTTCAAAAGCTACCGATTTCAAACATTTTTTGTTCTTCCTAAAATGTTGAGATAGTTTGAAGCCAATACTAATTTGACAAGAACGGAACCTGTTTATCTAACATGGGAGATTTCTCTTGGAGTTGCCAGACAAATGAGAAGTTTGCTGTCGTGACTAGACATTCTGACAATCATCTAGAGCCGGAAGCTATCAAAGTTTCGTATTTGTTTGAGCGTATTCAGTACAACAGACATTCTAAGAACATTCTAGAGTTGATTTTTGTTTCCTTTTATTTATTTTCTTTCTTTCTGTCATTCGTTAAAAAAATATAACTTAAACTTCAGTGGCGTATCCTGGTCCCTCGTACAAGATGGGCTACAATCTGAGAATTAAATAATAATATTAATAATAATAATAATAATAATTCCTCTCGTACCGTTATACGTTACATAGGGCCTGCAAGTAATTGCTCCATACCGTTCTATCCTGGACAACTATATCAATCTCATCCATGGAACTGAGACCGATATTTCTTGCCTCTCTAAGCAAAGTTCGTTTCAGGGTCTCCTTAGGTCGTCCTCTCTTTCTTGAACCCTTTGTATCCCACTTCAATGCCTGCTTTGATATTCGCTGATCATTTCTCCTCAAGGTGTATCCAATTAAAGAGAATTAAATATTCTGAAAAAAGCATATATCTTTCTAGAATGACTTTCCCACAGTATTTATTCATTGTTATGTATTGGTATTATTGTTATTATTATTATTATTATTATTATTATTATTCAATACTGGCAAAGAAAATGTAATTTTTACTTTAAGTAAAATTGTTATATTCTTCTTCTTCTTCTTTGCGTTCGTTCTTTACGATCAATTTTAATCACTCTTTGTGATATGTTTGATCTTTGCCAAGAACATGTATACGTTGCACATTGGTTTGGTAGACTCTTAAACGCATAGACTTCTACACGTTTAGGACACAGGCATCCAATTTCAGCCAAACCTGCTTAATCGCCTCTTACGACATGTGGGGCAGGTAACATTGGTTCTATTCTTTATACTCAAAATTTGGGCCCCGGTAACTACTCGGGCGAAATAGTTATATAAAAATGTATACAATTTTTGTTGCTATTTTTTACATTTTTCATTGTTTCATTTGAAACTTTTTGGCACAAGAGATTTCCATTGTTGCCATTCTGCCAACCAGCGACTAATTGTTTTTCACATCAGACCACAATCTTTCAATTTCTCTTTCCAAACATTCTTCTTCATGTTTCATTTTGACCCCCTTCTTTTCCCATCCGTTACCAATCGGAGATCTGTTCTAGCCAATGCCCTTACGTGCATACGATACACGCATTCAACCCACCTCCATCTTTATCTTTTAATAATGATCTTCAATGATGCACAGTTTGTTCGTTTCAAAAGCTCTTTATTTTGCTATCGTATTTAACCAGAAGAACATCGGGAAAGAAGGCAAGACATCGGGGAAAATGGCAAGAGGAAGACCACGAAAAAGATGGTTTGATGGCATAGCAGAATCCTGTAAAAGAGCAAAAATAACAATCACCCAAGCCATCAGAACAGCGCAAGACAAAAACAGAAAACCATGACACTGGGCAAGAACCCGGTAGCAGTGTGACGACAAAAGAAGAAGAGGTTTTAGCCAGAAAATGTGCAAGATTCTTCAAACTTTAATACAAATTTTATTTCATTGCGTTTATACAAAAACGTGTCAATCACTCAATTATAAAATGAATCAATTTCAGGTCTTGTAACATTTTCTTTAATAGAAAACTTCGATTCCAGTCACTCACTCATCACGAGTTTGACTCAGCGCTCGTCGTACAATTAAAATGTTTCATTGGTTATTGGTTACTAAACTGACGTCATTGCACTCCGGGCAGATCCATAGGTGCTCAGTCTCCCCAACAGATATCGAAGAGTATACATACTGATGGTGCCTGTGGCTCGCTGATTAAACACACCTCTCACTCTGCCTCTCAGGCATCCAGTTCGACTTGAACAACGGGTTAAAATGTTTCAAACAAAAAAAACGAAAATCCATTTGTAGTGGATTCCATCTCATTGTTGTATTGCAGGCAATGAGCAGGCAATGAGAGTGCCGATGTCTTATCCATGGAAGGCAGTGCCTAAGAACAAATTTTCAACTGCTGACTTTTCAAGAAATGCAAACCCTCATACGGAGATGATCGTCTGTAGCTTAAGCGATCGCGCTGTAACTTCAGACGCAGTCATTGCTCCTAATATGATATTTCTGACTGATTTTGCGTAAAGTCTTGCTTTTATTATCACCAGTGTCCCTGGCAATTCAGGCAAATCTTACTCCGACTTCAGAGGTATCAGTAATTTAGACCCCAAGTAAAAGATCATGGTTTTACATTGTCGATTTAGTATGCACACCGAGAATGTTTGTTTGCAACTGGCCTAGATGCTGAAATGTTCAAAGCGCATGGTAATTGGTGCAGCGAGTTATCAACTTTGATATCGCTGATTCCAAAGTTTACTAAATTTGTCGACAGGATCTGTCTGTGAAAATTTGAGATCATTAACTTCAATAATTGGAACAAATTGGAATATTTACAATTCAGAACTGATATCAAGAACAATTAGTTCTCACCTTGTTAAACTAATGTCAAGAAATATTTTCGCCACCTTTCAACTTCCAACGGAGCACAGATCTTCAACAAACTTCCTCCAACCCTTCCTCTCTCTCTTGCCATCCCGTCCAATTCTTTCCGCGTCTTACCTGTCCTTTTTATATCAGTCTCCAGCTCTCTTCTCCAGGTATTTCTAGGATTTCCCCTACTCCTCTTTTCCTGCGGGTTCCAAAACAATGCCTGTCTTGCAATGCTTCCAGTCAGTCTTCTCAATGTATGTCATATCCATCGCCAGCGTCTCTTCCTTAGCTCTTTCTCCACTGGTATCTGCTTAGTTCTTTCTCTGAGTTGATCATTCGTAATCTTATCATACCATCTCAGTCGTATTTTAAGTTCCTTCTTATTCTTATTCTTTTCTCTCTATCCTTGTTGTTGTCTCCTCACAGTGTCAGGATAAGAGATTTCTAAAACGGGTTTTTGTGTGGGCTTCATATATGTTGTCTTTCACTGCCTCTGTTATCTCTGTAACTCAAAATGTGTATATCAGTTATCAGTTATATGCGGACTATCATCATAGTACTCCGACATATCCAGAATGTGTATATGTAACCTTTCACCTTGTATCCGCTGTATCGTAGTAGCATTGCTCTTTGAGACGCCTGTTGGTAATCTGCTTAGGATTAGACCCCTAGGATTGTTGCTGGAGCTACAGAGGTCGTGCTTTGTGCAATACTCTCGGTAGGTGGCGTGCCATTTCTGCGTAGAGGGACCGAGCCATATGGGGTAAAACCCGGTGCAATGAAGTCAATCCTTCGGCTTTAAAACCCTTTAACCTGCTTATGTGGTCAAACCATTTAATTTGTTGTTTCTTGATGAAGTCCATTACTGATGTTGTACACACTTTTTTCCTGATGTCTTCATTTCCATCAGTCTTTTCTTGATACTCCCAACATTTTGCGTAAACAAAAAAAACCCATTTTGTATCTAATTTTTAAAAAAACCCACTTTGTATCTAATTTTAAAAAAAACCACTTTGTATCTAATTTGAAAAAAAACACTTTGTATCTAATTTAAAAAAACCCACTTTGTATCTAATTTTAAAAACCCACTTTGTATCTAATTTTAAAAAAACCCACTTTGTATCTAATTTTTAAAAAACCCACTTTGTATCTAATTAAAAAACCCACTTTGTATCTAATTAAAAAACAAAACACTTTGTATCTAATTAAAAACAAACACTTTGTATCTAATTAAAAAACAAAACACTTTGTATCTAATTAAAAAACAAAACACTTTGTATCTAATTAAAAAACAAAACACTTTGTATCTAATTAAAAAACAATATCTGCGTCTTCTTCTTCAGCGAACGCTCCCCATCGACAACTTGTCAACCACTCTGTGTGATGTGTATGTGATCTGAGTCTAAGAGCGATTATACGCTGTGCCAAGCATGCCCCCAAGTAGGCCAGCACATCCGATTTCTGCGCTGCTTTTATTTACTAGAGTAGCATCCATAGGGCCTACATCAGTCGCCTCTTACGACATGCATTGTAGGTTGCAGTGGTACTATTCTTTGCTTCCTTGCGGGCTGGGGCCCCAAACGGGCGGTATCTGCGTCTCATTCATTGAAATTATCAATGATATATTCACACAAAAATGATATCAATTTCCAACAACGTTCTTGAAATCTAGCAACTATCTTAAATACAAGATTTATTTTCATCATTGTTACTAACCACAGTCGCCCGAGCGGTTACTGGGGCCCAAGTGTAAAGAATAGAGCCACTGTTGCTGGCCACGCATGTCGTAAGAGGCGACAAAGGAGGTTTGGCTGAAATCTCGCGCGAGTGGTTACCGGACCCAAATCTGGGGTATAAAGATTAGAACCATTGTTACCTGTCATGCATGTCGTAAGAGGCGACTAAGGAGGTTTGGCTGAAATCGGATGCACGTGTCCTAAACGTGTAGAAGTCTATGCGTTTAGAGGCCTACCAAACCAATGTGCAACGTATACACGTTCTTGGCAAAGATCAAACATATCACAAAAGTGATTAAAATTGGTCGCAAAGAACGAACGCAAAGAAAAAGGCTGAAATCTGATGTGTTCTAATGTGTAGAAGTCAACCTGCTACCTTGCAGGTCGGCTGGGAACAGCCAAAGGCTAACGGCGAGCGAACTCAGTAAACGCTGGCTGAATCCGGACACATCGCCGAAGGATAAGCACAGATCTCTAAATGGCGCTGAAGATGTGACGAAACCCAGCCAAGCTAAGGCTGCATAAATCAGATTTCCACATGAACAGAATTTATGGAGAGATCTGGTACATCAGTCTGGGCGATGATCGCGATAGAGAGAGAGAGAGAGAGAGAGCTATGGTACATCGGTCTGGGCGGTGACCGCGAGAGAGAGAGAGAGAGATCTGGTACATCGGTCTGGGCTAATCGCGAGAGAGAGAGAGATCTGGTACATCGGTCTGGACGGTGATCCTGAGATATATATATATTTATGACAACTCATTACTGAAGCCTCCTCCCCCGACTTACACAACATTATGACAACTGATGTCCCTAGTCTCATGTCTGTGCCATTAAGTTATTATTAATTTAATATTCCTTCACAACAAAAGTCACATGACTAAATAGACATTTGACCTAGTATCTATAAAAACTTACAAAATAAATATGTGAGCTACGCCGCATTTAACATATCGTTGCACAGTCGATAGTTGTGACTGTGGGACGTAACATCTGATCTCGGAGTAAGCTTTACATCTGCAGAACTCTCGTCATTAATCTCTTTTCTTTCTATATTTATCGAATAAAACATCCCATCCCCTTATCTACACATCTATAACAACATGTTTTACTGTAGTGTGTACAGTAGTGTGTAGAAGAGTGTGTACAAGAGTGTGTACAGTAATGTATACAGTAGTGTGTAGAGGAGTGTGCACAAGAGTATGTAGAAGAGTATGTACAAGAGTGTGTACAGTAATGTGTACAGTAATGTATACAGTAGTGTGTAGAGGAGTGTGCACAAGAGTGTGTAGAAGAGTATGTACAAGAGTGTGTACAGTAATGTGTACAGTAATGTATACAGTAGTGTGTAGAGGAGTGTGCACAAGAGTGTGTACAGTAGTGTGTACTGTAGTGTGAGAAGAGTTGTAAGTACTGCGTACACTAGGTGTGTACAGTAGTGTGTAGAAGAGTGTGTAGAAGAGTGTGTACAGTAGTGGGTGTAGTAGCGTGTACAGTAGTGCGTACAGTAGCGTGTACCAGAGTGTGTACAAGTGTATGTACAGTAATGTGTACTGTAGTGTGTACCAGAGTGTAAACAAGAGCGTGTACAAGAGTGTGTACTGTAATGTTTACTGTAGTGTGTACAAAGTGCCAGAAAAACCTTTAAGTAACTGTCCCCAAAAGTTGATCATAATTTCTGACGAGCAACAAAAATGCACAATAATGACATCTGCTCAGAGATATCGTCCATGCGTCATGACCTCTCCGATATAGCTCTTGCGTGCTTGGCTAAGTTACAATGTACATTGTACATTAATCAATCTTCTGAGAATGTTCTCTATTCTCCTTCTTCTTCTTTTTATTCTTCTTCTGGTTTGTTGCTTGTATTATGTTCTTGTATAGATGAAGAATATTAGCAATTGTATTGAGAAGCAATCATAAACATTAACTCTTTGTTTCCATGAGCATGTTACACTTGATCAAAGAATCGACGAAATACACTAGAGACCGTTCATGTCCTTATGGAGTAATAGATAAAGGTATCTAAGATCAGGAAATCTAATATTGATCCACATTTAATTTTTGTTTCAGATAATACACAAGTCTATCTCAATCAATCAAGTGTCATGTCTCCCGGCGTAGGCGATCGTATCTCTCCAAAACTCTCTCTCTCTCTCTCTCTCTCTCTCGTTGGTGCAGTTAATCAGTTCTGAAGTTGATTTGTTGTCAAACCATGATGTCAGACCATCCAACATCTTCTCCTCTGTCTTCCAAGATCTCTTCTTTAATGAATTTTACCTGTTGTCACCTACTGTTCTAAACCTTCTCTTCGCATTATATGATCGAAGAACCTTGATTGTCTGATTCTTATTCTTTTGATAAGATTTCTTTGTGTGCAGGCCTGATTTAAAAACATCATCATTTGTTTTCTTTGCAATCTATGAAATTTTCAACATTCTTCTGTAAAAACCTCATCGTTACGGCTTCCATCGATCGTTCATTGCCCATGATTCACTACCATACATAAGTATTGGTTCAATATAGCACTGGAGTACTCTTTTCCGCAGTGTCTTTATTAGTGAGTTCACGCATAGTGTTTTTTTCATTTTCATAAAAGCTGCTTTTTCTTGAGCTATTCTACTCCTAATATCTGTTTTACATCTTCCATATGATGTTAGGAATGGTCCCTGGATACTTGAATCCATGGGCTTATTATCTGTATTTTATCTTATCTTCTCAACATTTATTGCTATTTGTTTATTTATGATAAATATTTATTTGTTTTACTTTCAGTGTTACCTACCACGCCCTGGACTCACGTGACCATAGGATAAGTTGTCTCGTATCAAGACTAAGATAAGTGGTGATACATGTCTAGTATCAAGATTAAGATAAGTGGTGATACATGTCTGGTATCAAGACTAGAATAAGTGGTGATACATGTCTGGTATCAAGATTAAGATAAGTGCTGATACATGTCTGGTATCAAGACTAGAATAAGTGGTGATACATGTCTGGTATCAAGACTAGGATAAGTGCTGATACATGTCTGGTATCAAAACTAGGATAAGTGGTGATACATGTCTGGTATCAAGACTAAGATAAGTGGTGATACATGTCTAGTATCAAGATTAAGATAAGTGGTGATACATGTCTGGTATCAAGACTAAGATAAGTGGTGATACATGTCTGGTATCAAAACTAGGATAAGTGGTGATACATGTCTAGTATCAAGACTAGGATAAGTGGTGATACATGTCTGGTATCAAGACTAGGATAAGTGGTGATACATGTCTGGTATCAAGACTAGGATAAGTGGTGATACATGTCTGGTATCAAAACTAGGATAAGTGGTGATACATGTCTAGTATCAAAACTAGGATAAGTGGTGATACATGTCTGGTATCAAAACTAGGATAAGTGGTGATACATGTCTGGTATCAAGACTAGATAAGTGATGAACATGTCTGGTATCCTTCTACAACCAAACTGTCACTGCTCGTGTACAAATCCATGGGCGTATTACGACACAAACGTTGAATGAGGTTACAAGTTAACAAGTAACAAAGGTTGTATTACCAGAAGTCACATTTTCAGAAGTCACATTACTAGACGTCACTTTAGCAGTTGTCACATTAGCAGTTGTCACATTACCAGACGTTGGAGAACTACACTAGTGGATGTAACATAATATCTTCACGCCATCTGGAATCTTTTGTTGCTCGATAAAGACAGTATAATCAACAAACATGTCTGGACTTTGCATCGACCATGTCATCCTTCTTCTTGCAGCAATCACATTTTATTTGGTGTCATTTGCCAGAAATACAGACAGTATTCCTATAGGTAAGTTTCTCATTCAAATACTGTCACATAGTCTTTTATCTTCTTTGCGTTCGTTCTTTACGACCAATTTTAATCACTCTTTGTGATATGTTTGATCTTTGCCAAGAACGTGTATACGTTGCACATTGGTTTGTAGGCCCCTAAACGCATAAGACTTCTACACGTTTAGGACATGCATCCGATTTCAGCCAAATCTCCTTAGTCGCCTTTTACGACAATCGTGACAGGTAACAGTGGTTCTATTCTTTACATCCCAAATGTGGGCCCCGATAACCACTCGGGCGACTGACACATAGTAAACACAGCCAGAACACGTTTCCTGTCATAATCTTTACACATTAGAATACTGTGAGTGACGTATTACACGGAACAACTATAATACTACAAGTGACGTAGTACACAGAACAACAATAGCACTATCAGTGACGTAGTAATCATCATCATCAAATATCTTGTCTTATGCAGAACTTTGCCACGCTAACAGCATAGCTTTTATATCTTCTCGATGTTGTAGACTTCCACCCCCTCTCTCTCTTGCCTCTCTCTCTTTTTCTCTCTCTCTAACCTGACTGCCACTCTCTATATCTTCTCTGATCTTTGTAGACTCCCCTCCACCCTTTTCTCTCTCTCTCTCACTCACTCTCAGACTGACATACCAACACACTGGATGCAATATTTCTATTTACTTGTCTTCTGATATCGCGAGAGAATGTAACAATCAGGGCGGTTATGCAACTTGCCCAGTTCTCAACTTTAATATTCATATTATTTCATGACGAAGCGGTAGGATGCAATTTGTCGTTCCATAAATCAAATTTGATTTGTTCCTGCACTCTATCCTTGCTCCACGCTAATCTCATTTCTGCCATCAAGTTTGCCAGAAATTGCGCCCAAGTAGAAACGCTAGCTTTACAAACGACCAGCATTTCTGGACGGAGCAAAAATATTCTTCGACTTGTGAGCTATATCATATTGAGAAATGTTCCATTTAGATAATGGATGCTTAGTAGTGCCCAGTGTCCCATCTAGATAATAGCTAGTTAGTGTCCCAGTGTCCCATTTAGGTAATAGCTAGGAGTGTCTTAGTGTCCCATCTAGGTAATAGCTAGTAGTGTCCCAATGTCCATTGTAGGTAATAGGAGTGTCCCATCTAGGTGATAGCTAGGAGTGTCTCAATGTTCCAACTAGGTAATAGCTAGTAGTGTCCATGTCCATTAGTAGTGTCCCATCTAGTGATAGCTAGAGTGTCCATTTCCACTAGGTAATAGCTAGTAGTGTCCCAGTGTCCCATTCTAGATAATAGCTAGTAGTGTCCAGTGTTCCATCTAGGTATACTAGGGTGTCCCAGTGTCCATTTAGATAATAGCTGGTAGTGTCCCAGTGTCCCATTTAGATAATAGCTAGTAGTGTCCCAGTGTCCCATCTAGATAATAGCTAGTAGTGTTCCAGTGTCCCATTTAGATAATAGCTAGTAGTGTCCCAGTGCCTAGATGTCTAATCCATTTAGATAATAGCTAGTAGTGTCTCAGTGTCCCATTTATATAATAGCTAGTAGTGTTCCAATGTCCCATCTAGATAATAGCTAGTAGTGTCCTTTTTACAGTCTTCCATTCTCCGTCTCCGATTCTCTGTCTCCCACAGTCCGTCTCCCATTCTCTGTCTCCCACAGTATGTCTCCCATTCTACACCTCCCATTAACTGTCCCCATTTTTCATCTCCCATTCTCTGTCTCCCAAGGTCGTTCCCTCATTCTCCGTCTCCCATTCACTATCTCCCATTCTCCATCTCTCATTTTCTGTCTCCTATTTTCCGTCTCCCATTCTCCGTCTCCCTCAGTATGTATCACGTTATCTTTATTGCCTCTGTCTGTCTCGTCCTTTCTCTCCTTTCTCTTGTATATGTCCCTTTCTCCGTCCCTCCCTGTCTGACCTCTATATCTGACAATATTCTAAATTAATTGAATACAACCGTGCAAATCTCTATAATATATTTCATCTCTAATCCCGTCCACAATTGGAGACCTTCCAACCAATCAAGTTTTGGCTATAAATTGCCCATGCTTTTATGCCATATCTGGACAACTGATGTAATCCGGCCTAGTAAATCTTGCATGTCTTCTCATCGGCTTTGTCCAGATTTTCTCAAGCCGGTTTCTCTGAGCTAAAGTCAGTTTTGAATATTCGCATTTTATATTTTGGTTGAAGGGCTAATTGCGTTTGACACCAAGATCTTGTTGTTTGGAACAACGTGATATATACCATCATCTGAAGCTTTCAGATTCCATCATCATCATTATTATTCAGGGTCGTGCCTTGCTATGATACAGAGAGGCGGCCGCATCAGGCGGCACCGTAAGAGGGCAGCAATAGCAGAAAAATCAAATATACAATTGAAGGTTATGTTAAAGAAAAAAAAATTTAAGGGCGGCATTTCGAAGGCTTGCATCATACTGAGAAAATATACCACACGGTCCTGTTATTATTGATAGAGAAACAGTTTTGTTGACTGCATTGCATAACTTGTTCAACATCACGTTTTATGTTCCTTTCTGTAGTTTTTTACTCACTTGTGGTATGTTTCTTTCTGTTCTCACTGTGTCACTACGTGGTATGTTCTTCTGTTCTCACTGTGTCACTAGTGGTATTCTCTTTCTGTTCTCACTGTGTCACTAGTGGTATGTTTCTTTCTGAAACTCTCAACTCTGAGCCTACATGTAAGTACCTGTAACGAAGGTTTCGACTCCAGAGAACTTACACGTAGGTCCGGCGCAATGCTGAGTTACTCCCACACCAGACAATCATGATCCCATGTTCAGCCTGGATAGACTAGAAAATTTCTTTCAGGAATTGAACATTATATTCTTCTTCTTCTTCTTTGCGTTCGTTCTTTACGACCAATTTTAATCACTCTTTGTGATGTGTTTGATCTTTGCCAAGAACGTGTTATATACGTTGCACATTGTTTTCTCTCGCGCGATCACCTAAAGACTGATATACCAGATTCTCCATAAATCATCCATGTGGAAATCTGAGTTTATGCAGTCTTAGCATGGATGGTTTCGTCACATCTTCAGCGCCATTTGGAGCTCTGGTGCTTATCCTTCGGCGATGTGTCCGGATTCAGCCAGCGTTTACTGGGTTGTCCTCCGTTAGCCTTTGGCTGTCCAGCCGACTGCAAAGGCAGCAGCTTGACTTCTACACATTTAGGACACGTGCATCCGATTTCAGCCAAACCTCCTTAGTCGCTCTTACAACTGGTGCAGGTAACAGTAGTTCTATTCTTTATACCCCAAATTTGGGCCCCTGTAACCACTCGGGCGGCACATTGGTTTGGTAGGCCCCTAAACGCATAGACTTCTACATGTTTAGGACACATGCATCCGATTTCAGCCAAACCTCCTTAGTCGCTCTTTACGACATGCGTGGCAGGTAACAGTTGTTCTATTCTTTACACCCCAAATTTGGGCCCCGGTAACCACTTGGGTAACATTGTGTGTTACTATAAACACTTATCCGATACTGCAACTGTTGGCACGATACTATCTGTAGCTACTGCAACGATACTGTACCGACTACTTCGATATTATAGCTACCACTCCGATACCATAATTGCGATGACAATATTAGTAGCTGATTGATTGATTGATTATTTTATGGGTTGATTGATCGGTTGATTTGTTGATTGCACTTCTGTGAACAACCAGGGGTGATTCTATCTGTTTCTTATACAAGAAGATCTCAGCGGTTATGCACGACTCCGTAGCACCGGCGAGGATCCTAATGTAATTTAAGGATGGTGAAAATTGTTATAATTCGTTTTCTTGACTTAGTATTGATGATTTTTGTCTAGGCTGCAACTTCCCAGTCTGTTCTTGTTGATTTTCAACTATCCCGGTTATTTTACATGCTGAACAGCTAGACTAGACATATGGATTGAGTTAGATTTGGATTTATATTTAGACAGACAGACATACAAACAGACACACAAACAAGCAGACCGAAACAAGCAGACGACAAGCAGACAGACAGACAGATAGACAGACCCACCGACGTACCGACGGACGCATTGAGGAACAGACGGACGAGTATATGCATGGATGGATGGATAAACAGACAGTCGGATGGACAGACAGACTAATGGATGGATGGTCGGCAGGGTGGATGAATGGATAAACAGACAGACCGTCTAACGGATAGACAGACAGATGGATGAACGGATAGATGGATAAACAGACAGTCGGACGGACAGACAGACTAATGGATGGATGGTCGGCAGGGTGGATGAATAGATAAACATACAGACCGTCTGACGGATAGACAGACAGATGGATGGACAGATAGATGGATAAACAGACAGTCGGACAGACAAACGGATGGATGGTCGGAAGTACCGACGGATCGATTGATGGATAAACAGATAGAGAGTCGGACGGACAGACAGAAGGATCGGTGGACGGAAGGATGGATGGATAAACAGACAGATCGTCGGACGGACAGACAGACGAACAGATGGATGGATGGATGGATAGATAAACAGACGGATAGATAAGCCACCTTGATCTCTGACCATTGCCTGGTCAAACTGAATGTGATCAAATCACCCTCGTCTATTGATTGTTTCCCCGAGTGTTGCCCAACCACATCAGATATATACACACACAGAGGGGACATAACTCCCGTGGGAAGTCAGAACAGCACGAGTTGTCTCAAGTTATGAATTGTATATAATTCTTCGGTTGTCGTGTCAGACATCTTGGGTCATTCTTGGACATCCTGGGGTCATCCCTAGACATTCTTGGTCTAGGCTTAACTCATGTTAGAAGCTAATATCTTTACTTTTTTTCTGGCGTAGTGTGATCAAAATCCTGTTTTGAGAACGTACATGTCTTTGTCTTCCTTGGAGCGATATCTGACAGCACGTGGTGTCTATCATTATCATCATCGTGTGCCATGCCGGCGCCTGGCTTAGGTAATCATAAATCTTCACAAACGTTTGTCCTTGCCGTACTGACTATTAGTTCCAATATTGACATTCTTCCGTGTCATGAAGCCAGACTGTCTAGGATTGTGTCTCTCTGTCTCATCTCCCAATAATTTTCTCTGTTGTCAGAATGTATTCTCAACTTTTCTATCTCATCAACATTTCCGTAAATTGATTCCTGCAACTTGTTGATATTGTACTCAGTGGCGGCTCGTACTCATTTTTGTTGGTGGGGCCAGACACAAATTTTCGGAAAAATCATGGTTTTGTTTAGGTTAAATTTTAATTTATAAAATAATAAATACATGTTATACATTATTTTTGGTGGGGCCCGGCCCCACTGGCCTTAATGACGAGCCGCCACTGATTGTACTTGTTACTATATTTCTCTTTTACCGTTACATGTTACATAGAACTTGCAAGAAATGTTTCCATACCGCTCTAACCTGGGCAACTCGTTTAATCTCTTCCATAAAATTAAGTTCAAAATTTCTCACCTCTCTCAGTAATGATCGTTTCAAGGTTTCTGTTGTACATCCTCTCTTTCTTGAACCCTTTGCTTTCCACTACAATGCCTGTTTCATTATTTTTTATCATTTCTTCTGAAGGTGTGTCCAACATATCTCCATCTTCTCCTTCTTATAACAGTTGTTACTAGTGGTTGACCAGACATTTCTCTAATTTCATCACTTCTCCTGAATAAGTCCCATTTTATGTTTATTATTTTTAAGTGTATTTAATAATGGTCAGAAAATCTCGAATGAATATAAAACTGACGTAGTAAAATAGCGAAACACGTACAAAGTACTATAGTTTTACAAAATACAGAAATAGTGATGATAAACAGCAACGTTTCGACCAAAAGGCCTTTATCAAGCAAACGATACAACAGGAGTGACGAATTTCAAGGAACACTACAAATGAACACTTCCATGTTCCTTGAAATTCGTCACTTCTTTTGTATCGTTTGCTTGATAAAGGCATTTTGGTTGAAACGTTGCTGTTTATCGTCACTGTTTCTGTATTTTGTAAAAAAAAAAGTAAAGTAAAGGAACCCTTTCATACCCGTGTATATAGGTCCGTGGTATATAGGTCAATACAGTGTTAGGCATGTATTTTTCATTGATCGTCGGCACACGATGGGTGATGTGGTCAGCATCACGCCGGCCGCCTTTACTTTCCCAGAGCATATCTGGTACCCAGTTGAGGTTGGGTCGACCTGAGAGCCGTCGCGGGCATTCCGCGCGCATTGCGGGAGCTGAACCCAGACCACCAGCCTTGCGAAGCGAGTTCACTAACAACTACGCTACAGCGGCTCTCTTCTGTATTTTGTAAAACTATAGTACTTTGTTTGTACGTGTTTCGCTATTTTACCACGTTTTACTGCAGTCTTCCCCCTTTTTCCATAAGCAGTACGTAATATTCAGTAAATATCACATAAACACAAAATTGACCACAGACATTAAATACAAAACTGACCACAGGCTTTGGTCAGTAAGGGTCAACAAATTGTGACTGATCACAAAATTCACCACAAACATTAAGTAATGGTCAGTTAATCCTGATTGATCTTAAAAATGACCGTAGACGGAAATGAGTGCTCAGCTAATGGTGACTGATCATCGAGGGCAGGAACTGGTCATTTTCACGTACTCTATACAAAAACAAAAGAAAATAAAGCGAAGACAACTCAGTTCGAGTTCTGTTCCCACCTCCTAATAACCCTCCCGCCAAACCACGAAACCACCCGAATGAGCAAACAGAAAGGTAACCAAGACATCCCTCCACTCCCTCGCCACTCCACGCCACTCAGTTAAGTCAGCAAGTATCATGATAAAAAGCTTGCAAACACCAAAGTCAACAACAATTGGCTATTTCCGGTCTTGTGTGGTCAGTCTCTGACTTGTAATGTCAGATCTTCAAGATCGTCTCTCTACCACTTAAGTGGAGTCTGGTCAATCTCCAGAATCCTCTAGCATTTATTTATCTGACTTAACTGACAAATAATGGAACCAAGGGTCAGTAATCGATTGATAGAGTCAGCCAAGAGGGTGTGACAGCCTGGACACTTGAACCAAACAATTGTACATACAGTCGAAAGGGTTCAGTGGTTAGAGCGATGCCGTCAGCCAAGAGGGTGCGACAGTCTGGACACTTGGACCAAACAATTGTACATACAGTCGAGATGGTTCAGTTGTTAGAGCGATAGCGTCAGCGGAGAGGGTGTGCCGGTGTGAATACTGGGACTTTAGGTTTCTACATACATTCGGGATGGTTCAGTTGTTAGAGCGATAGCGTCAGCGGAGAGGGTGTGCCGGTGTGAATACTGGGACTTTAGGTTTCTACATACAGTCGGGATGGTTCAGTTGTTAGATCGATAGCGTCAGCGGAGAGGGTGTGCCGGTGTGAACACTTGGACTTTAGATTTCTACATACATTCGGGATGGTTCAGTTGTTAGAGCGATAGCGTCAGCGGAGAGGGTTGGTGTGAATACTTGGACTTTAGGTTTTCATACAGTCAGATGGTTCAGTTGTTAGAGCGATAGCTTCAGTGGAAGGATGTGACAGTGGAACACTTGACTTTAGTTCATCAGTCAGGATGGTTCAGTTGTTAGAGCGATAGCTTCAGGGAGAGGGTGTGACAGTGTGAACACTTGGACTTTAAGTTTCTACATACAGTCAGGATGGTTCAGTTGTTAGAGCGATAGCTTCAGTGGAGAGGGTGTGACAGTGTGAACACTTGGACTTTAGTTTTCTACATACAGTCAGGATGGTTCAGTTGTTAGAGCGATAGCTTCAGTGGAGAGGGTGTGACAGTGTGAACACTTGGACTTTAAGTTTCTACATACAGTCGGGATGGTTCAGTGGTTAGAGCGATAGCGTCAGCGACGAGAGTGTGACAGTGTGGACACTAGGACTATAGGCTCATAAAGGCCCTCTGTGGCGTAGAGGTTAGGTCATCGTCTCTCGTGTCAAGGGTACTTAGGTCCCGTAACAAGGGTACGAAAAAACTTAGGTCCCGTGTTCAATTTGAGCACGTAAAAGAACCCTTCGCAGTTCAAATTGAAAAGAGCAGGCTGGAAAGCGACTGCCCGAGCAAAATTCATTAGAAAAGATTAAAAATAAAATTTCCAAATAAATATTTTCACCATCTTCAAAATTACACCATGGACTCTTGCCGGAGCTACGTAGCTCGTGAACTGCAGCTAAAATCTTTCTGTGTAAGAAAGAGATCGAATCGTTACTGACCGAAGTGTCAAGATGATGGTCCTATCAATCAATCAATCAGATACAGTTGCGATGGCTCAGGGGTTAGAGTGGTAGCCTCAGTGGAGAGGGCGCTGGTATAGACACTTATGTACACTCGTACATACAATTGGGGTGATCTGATGGTTAGAGCGATTACTTAAGCGGAGAGGGCGCTGGTTCGAATGCTTGCGCTGTACCTGGTAAATACTATCAGGTGACAACGATTAGAGGATGATGAATCAACAAACTTGCAAACGTCTTTCTTTTGTCAGCACATGTTACTTGTAACCCAGTGTCGTGGTTATGTATTTGTCTTGCGCTTCTGGGACTGTGTTGTCAGACACTGTTACCGGCTGTTAACCCAGTGTCGTGGTTTTAGTATTTTCTTGCGCTTCTGGTGACTTGTGTTGTCACACTGTTACCGAGTTGTTAACCAGTGTCGTGGTTTTATGTATTTGTCTTGCGCTTCTCTGGTGACTTGTTGTCAACACACTGTTACCGAGTTGTTAACCCAGTGTCGTGGTTTTATGTATTTGTCTTGGCTTCTCTGGTGACTTGTGTGATGGTTTTCTTAGTTCCCTGGCAGAATTCAACTACGTTATCTAACCACCTTTTCCTCGGTCTTCCTCTCGCCTTCCTTCCTGATATTCTGTTGTGGAAAGCTTCATAGGCAGTTTGGTCTGTTCTTACTAAGTGGCCAAACCACTTCATTCTCTGTTTCTCTTAATAATTCAAGCACGGTCTTGTTCCAAACCGTCAACCTCTGATAAGTGTAAATAACCAGTCAACCCTGCTGATAAGTGTAAATAACCAGTCAACCCTGCTGATAAGTGTAAATAACCAGTCAACCCTGCTGATAAGTGTAAATAACCAGTCAACCCTGCTGAAAATGCATCTCTCTGAATTTCAGCCAAACAATAAACAACTCTCTCTCTCTCTCTCTCTCTCGATCACGCCCAGACGATACCAGATTTCATAAACTATTCATGTGAAATCTGATGTATCAGCCTTAGCATTGTGTGTTTTAGTCACATCTTCAGCCCCATTTGAGCTCTGGCTTATCCTCAGGAGTGTCCGGTTTCACCAGCGTTTACCGGTTCGCTCTCGCTCTGTAGCCATCTAGTGTTTTTACGGTGTGGGGTAGCTAGCCCCACCTCCAACCTCCTTAGTCGCCTCTTGCGACATGCGCGGCAGGTAATAGTGGTTCTATTCTTTACACTCCAAATTTGACCCCGGTAACCGCTCGGACGGTAAGCAACTCGATGTCATGCACCATCGAGTATATTTGTCAATATCTTGTTATGTCCATATTTTTCATTGACCACCCGCACATGATATGGTCAACATCAATCTAGCCTACTTTACTTCCATTCCTTTTCTGATACCAAATTAAGGTGGGTGGACATGACAGCGTTAAGGTTGGGATAAATATCCGTTTCTGCAATAGGAGTGAACCACGCGCGTAGAAGCGATTGCCCTAGCTGCTATGCTATATCGGTTCTCATCGTTAATGTGATTTTTTTAGTATATCTATCAAATCTGTTCATTTCAGTATCAGTTTGAAATATTTTCATTGCACTGGACATTTCATTGCACTCGGACATTTCCCCATTGCACTCAGGACATTTCCCCATTGCACTCAGGACATTTCCATTGCACTCGGACATTTCCATTGCACTCAGGACATTTCCCATGGTTGTAGTTCTGTATCATGGTCTTTTGTATTTGTCTTACGCTTCTCGCATGGTTTGAGTATTGAACTTCTTCATCTTTTAGCATAATTCTAACACCCCATCAATCCATATTTTCCTTGGTTTTCCTCTTGCCTCTCTCACCCGATGTTCTGTTGTAGAGCACTTTCAAGAGAGTATAGTCTGGCAGCATTTTTCGTACTAGATGGACCACCCGTTCTATTCAATTGGTAGATAATAGATGAATAAGAGAAGGAACCAGTCTTCTTCTTCTTCTTCTTTGCGTTCGTTCTTTACGACCAATTTTAATCACTCTTTGTTTCAGTTTGAGTTTGGAATATCTTCATTGCACTCCGGACATGTCCATAGGTGCTCCGATCTCCTTGCAATATCTCCAACAGCGTCCAGCGACTGACCATACCAGTTCGATTTTGATTGATGAGCCTACTCATGTACCTGTTATGCATGCTGTTCTTTTCTTGCTACTCCAATCTTCAAACCCAGCTCCTGCAATCTAGTAGTTGACGTGGATTGGTTTAAATGAAAATCTTCTTTGCTGCCACACTCTATGAGGGCGTTCAAAATATCAGCTCTATCCATTGGCTGGCCCTCTGATATGGTGGCAAAGCCAGCCAGCCTGTCTGCTATCTCATTACACTCTTTGTGATATATTTGATCTTTGTCAAGAACGTGTATACGTTGCACATTGTTTGGTAGGCCCCTAAACGCATAGACTTCTACATGTTTAGGACATGTGCATCCGATTTCAGCCAAACTTCCTTAGTCCCTTCTTACGATATACGTGGTAGTTAACAGTGGTTCTATTCTTTACACCCCAAATTTGGGCCCCAGTAACCACTCGGGCGAAGGAACCAGTCAAAAAGTGGCATGTAAAAAATGTTGAATATGTAATCATAAATAGATAAAACGTTGAATTTGTTCTTATCGTTGTCATGTCTCCGTTGCTAATGGGGCTGTCGACGTTGCACAATTGCCGGAAATAACGTAAAACTGACATTTGGATGTGAAGAAAGAACATCTCCGGTATCCACATGCGTGACTTTCAGAGTACACTAACGATCAGGCCAGAAATGTGTTTCCGGAACCGGAAATGACTAGAGAGCGAACACTCATCCCACTTCTTTGCTCACATTTGATTTCCTTGCAAATGGATTTCTCAAACACGCGAGTGCCATTTGGGGACCAGGCCCTGCTCTGAGGGTTTGATTGGTCGCTGTGTATATTGCCTGTTTACGCTCCAATCTCGTTCTCTCTCTCCCAGTCTGGGAACACGATATTGCTTTAGCTATCTGACATTGCACAATTAGTTGTCTTTTGATGGCTGTCATGAAATCTCAATCAGCCGGACTTGTTTGGGTCAGCAACTGTAACAACTTGCTAGAAGAGGATTTGTTAGAAAATGTGTACATTTCCAATCAGTCTGTTTCTCATAACGTTATTCACCAAGTTGATTAATATCTCTCTCTAGTGTATGTTTGTGTGTGTGTTAGGGGACTGTGTTGTTGTGTATGTGTGTGTTAGGGGACTGTGTTGTTGTGTATGTGTGTGTTAGGGGACTGTGTTGTTGTATGTGTGTGTGTTAGGGGACTGTGTTGTTGTATGTGTGTGTTAGGGGACTGTGTTGTTGTATTGTGTGTGTTAGGGGACTGTGTTGTTGTATTTGTGTGTGTTAGGGGACTGTGTTGTTGTATTTGTGTGTGTGTTAGGGGACTGTGTTGTTGTATATGTGTGTGTTAGGGGACTGTGTTGTTGTATATGTGTGTGTTAGGGGACTGTGTTGTTGTGTATGTGTTTGTTAGGGGACTGTGTTGTTGTATGTGTGTGTGTTAGGGGACTGTGTTGTTGTATGTGTGTTGTAGGGACTGTGTTGTTGTATGTGTGTGTTAGGGGACTGTGTTGTTGTATTTGTGTGTTTAGGGACTGTTGTTGTTGTATGTTTAGGACTGTGTTTGTATGTGAGGGACTGTGTTGTTGTATGTGTGTCTCAGGTCACTGTGTTGTTGTATGTGTGTTAGGGACTGTGTTGTTGTATGTTGTGTGTGCCAGGTCTCTGTGTTGTTGTAGTGTGTGTTAGGGGACTGTGTTGTTGTATGTGTGTGTTAGGGACTGTGATTGTTGTATGTGTGTGTTAGGGACTGTGTTGTTGTATTGTGTGCTAGGTCACTGTGTGTATGTGTTGTGTGTGTGTGTGTGTGCAGGTCACTGTGCTGTTGTATGTTGTGTGTGCTAGGTCACTGTGTTGTGTTATGTGTGTGTTGCTAGGTCACTGTGTTGTTGTATATGTGTGTGCCAGGTCTCTGTGTTGTTGTATATGTGTGTGTGCTAGGTCACTGTGTTGTTGTATATGTGTGTGAGCTAGGTCACTGTGTTGTTGTATATGTGTATGTGTGCTAGGTCACTGTGTTGTTGTATGTGTGTGTAGGTCACTGTGCTGTTGATGTGTTTAGGTCACTGTGTTGCTGTATGTATGTGAGGTCACTGTGTTGTTGTTTATATTGTGAGTTTATGTCACATTATGTCCTGTTATTGTATATATCAGTGGCGGCTCAGTTGCTAATATTTGTTGGTAATGGGCAATCAGTTTTCGGAAAAATCATGGTTTTATGTAGGTTATATTTTAATTTATAAAATAATAAATAGACGTTAGACATTATTTTTGGTGGGGTCTGGCCCCACTGGCCCTTAATGACGAACCGCCACTGGTATATATCATACAGAAACAACCGTTCGAAATAAAATATTGGGGATCCGGTGAAGACCTCCAGCGTACCACACTCTTTTATAGACACATACCGGAGTAGTCGCATAGTAGAAGTTGATGACAGAAGAAGAAGAAGAATATGTCACGTCCTTGAATGTCTGTCATGTCCTTGTACATGTCTGTCATGTCCTTACATGTCTGTCATGTCCTTGTACATGTCTGTCATGTCCTTGTACATGTCTGTATAAAATGAGAAGTTCGTTAAAATTGTGAGATAACAAGACAAATAGACAAAAACTGAAGAGAAAATAACAATAATGATATTCAATTTAGAAAGTTCAAATGTCAACATACGAGATTTATCCAATTAAGAGAGAGATGTCAAATAAGAGAAATGACATCAACTATTGTTAGAGAACTGAAGGAGAGATTAGAGAAGGAGAGAGAGAGACTAAAGAAAGAGAGATAAATGATGTTACGGTGTTACCCAATCCTGTCATTTTCCGACACTCCTATTATCCATTTTTCTTGCGTTTTCTACATGGCATCATTTCTAATTACATGGAGTATTTAACAGAGGTCTTCAAGTCTTCCAGGATCAGGAATCTTCAAGTCTTGTAGTACCAGGGATCTTAAGTCTTGTGAGTATCAGGATCTTCAAGTAGTACCAGGATCTTCAAGTCTTGTAGTACCAGGGATCTTCAACTCTTGCAGGATCAGAGATCTTCAACTCTTGCAGGATCAGGGATCTTCAACTCTTGCAGGATCAGGGATCTTCAACTCGTGCAGGATCGGGATCATTAAGTCTTGCATGATCAATATCTTTAAGTCTTACAAGACCGGGCTTAGATACAAAAAAAACACATCAAAAATTGATTGTTTGAGCGAACACAATACGTATGTCCTTGCAGGTGATTGTTCAGTACCTTCTCTGTCGAAAAATCACACAACGTTCACATAGAATGGTCAATGGGTGGTTGTTCTAGAACAATCGCGGAAGTAGCCCTCTGACCATAATCACATGCAGATTGTCCAGTGTGGTCAAGGAGAAAAGTTTCTAGAGCAATTTCAGCGCTAGACTTGAGAGAGTACCGCATTGGTCACAGAATAGACTCTACCTGTGTAGAAATCTCCTCAACGCTAAACATAGCACTACACGCCTAGAGTTGTTGGAGGTTTCTGGGTCTTCAAGAAAGAAGCTAGGTGCTCTCCTGAATTCAAATATAGGAAAAAGTGAGAAATAAAGTCATAACTCCTGGGGGTTAGAAAACAAACAAAGAAGTCATGGAATTTTCAAATCTTGTACTACCAGATATCTTTAAATTTTATATGAGCCTATATAGAATATGTCCATCTTTGATTATTAACATTAAAACGTTTACATTGTTGTGCATTATCGGTTCAATTCTTTTCTTCTGTGTTCACTAGTTGGGATTTCGATCTCTAATAAGGCAGCTCTGCCTCAGATTATCACCACGTCATCAGTTTGTCTTCTGGTTCTCACTAGATTGGGATTTCGATGATTCTCTTAATAAAGGCAGCCGTCTGCCTCAGATTATCAGCCACGTCATACAGTTTGTCTTCTGCGTTCTCACTAGATTGGGATTTCGGATTCTCTAATAAAGGCAGCCGTCTGCCTCAGATTATCAGCCACGTCATACAGTTTGTCTTCTGGGTTCTCACTAGATTGGGATTTCGGATTCTCTAATAAAGGCAGCCGTCTGCCTCAGATTATCAGCCACGTCATATAGTTTGTCTCTGACGCTAGTGTAAGTAGGCCACCTCTTTTTTCTCAAATCTGTATACTGGGGGCAGTTCTGTAGGATATAATTCCTATGATTTCTGCTTCCCGTTTGTGCCAACCTCTTCCCGCAGTAAGTTGTGGCTACCCTCGTGATGGTAGGTCTGACATTCTTACTGCATGGCTAAATCTCCGAGGCAGATTGGCAACCATAAAATCCGTTATCCCATTCCTCATTGTGAGGGGTCGTTGCACCATGTTATGTGCCTTACGGCCTGGTGCATCCGTTTTCTGCAAGCATTTGTTTTGGGTTAGCCTTCCCTAGCGGACACATGCATCCGATTTCAGTCACACCTCCTTAGTCGTCTCTTTCGACATGCGTGGCAGGTAACAGTGGTTCTATTCTTTACACCCCAAATTTGGGCCCCGGTAACCACTCGGGCGGGTTTCAACTTGAGGCAATGGCTACACCAACTAGTAAAGCAATACTTAACCTACAAACACGAGCTAATAACTGAACTGATTGGCTGAGGGCCTATGCACCAACTGTAACATGAACGACAAGAGAGAGAGAGAGAGAAGAGACAGAGAAGAGAGAGAGAGATAGAGAGAGACACAGAGAGAGACAGAGAGAGAAAATTAGTCTGTACCATGAAATGATATGTTTACAAATATGATGTTTTTGTTGTTACACACTGGGAAAATGTCGAGAAAACTTAGCCAAACAGGCCACCCAGTTGGTCTAGCATAGAAAGAGGGAAAACATGACTAGACAGAATCTGTTGAAGCGACAACTTAAAGTGTTATTGTTTGATGTAATAATTGATTGTTTGATTGACAGTATCATCATCACTGAACTTTAACGAATAGCCATGTGTGCTCTGGTCTCTTTCTTACACGGGAATATCACAGCGGCAGTGCGCAAACTCCGTAGCACCGGAGTGTTTCTCAGATATAATTGTGAGGATGGTGAAAATGTGAAGGATTTTTTTAAAACTGAATTTTTGTCCGAACAACAATTTTCTTGCCTATTCTTGCAATTTTCTTGCCTACTCTTGCGATTTTCTTGCCTACTCTTGCAATTTTCTTGCCTACTCTTGCAATTTTCTTGCCTACTCTTTCAATTTTCTTGCCTACTTTGGCGATTTTCTTGCCTACTCTTCGATTTTCTTGCCTACTCTGGCAATTTTCTTGCCTACTCTGGCAATTTTCTTGCTTACTCTTTCAATTTTCTTGCCTACTCTTCAATTTTCTACTGCCTACTCTGTATTTTCTTCCATTCTGCAACTTTTTGCCTCTCATGCAACTTGCCATTCTTGCATTCTGCCTACTATTGCAATTCTTGCTACCTGCATTCTGCACTTGCAATTCTGCCTACCTTCAATTCTGCCTACTTGATTTTCTGCTACTTGATTTGCCTACCCAATTTTCTTCTACCTGGAATTTTCTGCTTACCTTCAATTTTCTGCCTACTCTTTCAATTTTCGCCTACCTGATTTTCACTGCCAGGTTATTTTACGTCCGTCGTCCATTTTATCGTCCGTCTCAGATAGAACTGAAACTTGATCTCACCTACATTAAGATTAGAGATATCTGAGAAATCATCCGATCGCTCTACGCAGAAAAAAACAAAACAAGAGCACTTTTGTAGCGGAAAGCAACCCCCCACCCTTAACCTTCTTACCCCCACCCTTAACCCTCTTACCCCCACCCTTAACCCTCTTACCCCCACCCTTAACCCTCTTACCCCCACCCTTAACCTTCTTACCCCCACCCTTAACCTTCTTACCCCCACCCTTAACCCTCTTACCCCCACCCTTAACCCTCTTACCCCCACCCTTAACCCTCTTACCCCCACCCTTAACCCTCTTACCCCCACCCTTAACCCTCTTACCCCACCCACCCCGACTACAGAGATATTGTAACAATGTTTAAGAGGTCGTTCGGAATATACCACCCTTGAGATGATATTGGTGTATCTCCTATGCTCCACCAGTAATGTAAAAGAATAAATAAATCAAAAGATGACGTTCTCACAATAATCGACAATAACAGTTTCAACGAAGAAGGAGAGAAAATAAAGTTGTAGAAAATGGAGCACATGCCCCACCAAATATATCATTTGTTGCAGTGGCGGCTCGTAGTCATTTTTCTTGATGGGACCAGACACAAATTTTCGGAACAATCATGGTTTTTGGAGTATTTACTATTACTTGTCTATTCCGTGAAGTTTTCCCCCTTTCAATTATTGGTGGGGCCAGGCCCCACTGGCCCTTAATGACGAGCCGCCTCTGATTTGTTGTATGAGAAAAGGGAGCACATGCCCCACCAAATATATCATTTGTTGTATGAGAAAATGGAGCACATGTTCCCTCCCCCCCAAAAAATATATCATTTATTGTATGATAGTTTTGTTGACATTGATTGATGAGAGTTCTGGTTCCGGTTTTTGTTTTCCAGGGGCTATATTTGACAGCAGAGACATCATCTCACAGAAGGCATTCCAGTTCGCCTTGTCCTTACACCAGACTCAGGCACGACAAAGGGACCCTTACTTTCAGTTCAACTTGACATTTGATGCCATTGACATTACTGATAACTTTCAGCTGGCCAGCGCAAGTATACATATTTACATCATTTGTTATTTCTTATAGTTAATCTCTTCGGGGACGATGAAGATGATGATGGTGATGATGATGATGATGATGGTAGTGGGGATAATTATGATGGTGGTGGTTGTGGTAATGGGGATAATGATGGTGATGTGGTTGTGGTAGTGGAGGGAAAATGATGGTGTGGTAGTGTAGATAATGATGGTGGTGGTGTTGGTAGTGTAGATAATAATGGTGGTGGTGTTGGTAGTGAAGGTATGATGGTGGTGGTGGTAGTGGGATAATCATGATGGTGGTGTGTTTGTGGTAGTGGAGGTAATGGTGGTGGTGGTTTTCTAGTGGTGGTAATGATGATGGTGGTGATGGTGATCATTGTAGTGATGATTAAGAAGATGACAATAGTGGTAGTTCGTGATAAAAGCTGTATTGGTACTTATCTTCGTCTGCTTAGATCTTTGGGAGAGTCTTTTCCATAATCATATCCAGTGTTTGTCTTCCAGTCTACTGCAGATTTTCTCTGTATAGAGTGTTAACCTCTTGAAAAGACAATGGTTGGTAAATTTGCTCTTTGGCACTGTCCTCCTTAGTTAAGACATCGGCAATCTCATTGCCTGCAATGCCACAGTGAAATGGAATCAACTGCAAGTGAATTTCTGCCTTTTCTGAAAGCTGAGCAAGTTCTCTTTTTAGATTTTGTACTGAGCTGTCAGCGGATTTAGCCTCCAGGGCTTGTATAGCTGACAGTGAGTGTATTGGTGCTTATGATGATGATGATGGGGATTATGATGATGATATAGATATTAATGACGATGATTATGATGATGATTATGATGATGATTATGATGATGATATAGATATTAATGACGATGATGATGATATAGATATTAATGATGATGATGATGATGATGATGATGATATAGATATTAATGACGATGATTATGATGATGATTATGATGATGATTATGATGATGATATAGATATTAATGACGAGGATGATGATATAGATATTAATGATGATGATGATGATGATATAGATATTAATGATGATGATGATATAGATATTAATGACAATGATGATGATATAGATATTAATGACAATGATGATGATATAGATATTAATGACGATGATGATGATATAGATATTAATGACGATGATGATGATATAGATATTAATGACGAGGATGATGATATAGATATTAATGACGATGATGATGATATAGATATTAATGAGATGATGCTGATATAGATATTAATGACGATGATGATGATATATATATTAATGACGATGATGAGGATGATAAAGATATATAATGATATAGATGATAAGATATTAATGATGATGATATGTATGACGATGAGATGATGATATAGATATTAATGATGATGATATAGATATCAATGACGATGATGATGATGATATAGATATTAATGATGATGATATAGATATTAATGACGATGATGATGATGATATAGATATTAATGACGATGATGATATGATATAGATATGACGATATGATGATGATATAGATATTAGATGATGATGATATAGATATTAATGACGATGATGATGATGATATAGATATTAATGATGATGATGATGATATAGATATTAATGACGATGATGATGATATAGATATTAATGAGATGATGATGATGATATTAATGATTGAATGATGATGATATAGATATTAATGACGATGATGATGATGGCGATGATGACTTGCACAACGAACTCACACTCTAAGACACAAATCACATACCGACCACAAAGACAAAGTTGTTGATGTTGTACGAACGAACGAAGAAGTTAGAAAAGAAGAAAACCACACAAACTGGTGGATTTCATTTATGAATATGTATTTTGACTAAATTTCATATTCCTGTTTTCTAAAAAAAAGTCATGATTTATTATGCGATCTGTGTGTCAGTGTGTGTATAAGTTTAAGTGCATGTGTGTTTTGTGTGTGTGAGTGAGTGTACGCACGTGTAGGTGTGTGTTTGTTTTTGTTGTTTTTTTCCCGATTCAGAAGCACTTGAGCTTTTAGCTCTTCGACTCGGTGTCATAGACATCGTAACCCTTCGGTTCGGTGCCACGAACACCGTAAATATGGGAACCTGTGGCCTTTCTCTGACCAGCCCGTGGAATTAAACCGCACTCACAGAGGGCTTGTCACCAGCAGTCCAATGTTCTACGAACACGCTGGGCAGCGGACAGTGTGTGTGTGTGTGTGTTACACACCTGTATGAGAGAGTGTACACACGTGTAGGTGTGTGTGTTACATACATGTATGAGTAGATTTTGAAAGTCTAAAGATTGACTTTACTGCACTGCCTTGCCAAATATAACTCGGTTTCTCTCCGTAGAAGTAACGTGCTACCTGCCAATATTATTACACAAAGCACCAACTCCGTAGCTTCAACAACATTCCTTCGAGTCTCTTGAGAAAGTGACCTCGTATACAAAACGACGCGGTCCAGATTTGAACCAGGGGCCCGCCTGTCTAACGTTCTTCGTAGAGCGTTGGACGACGGGTGACAAGCCCTCTGTGAGTGCGGTTTCAATTCCGCGGGCTGGAGGAAAAGCCACAGGTTCTCCAGATTTACGGTGTTCGTGGCACCGAACCGAAGGGTTACGGTGTCCATGGCACGAGGCGAAAGCTGAAAGCTCAAATGCTTCTGGATCGAAAAACAAAACAATTTGAACAGTGATCGTCGAAACACAAGACAAACGGTTCATTCACTTGACCACTTGACCACAGTATACTAAAGCATGTACTTATATGTGCATGATTAAATATATAAGTATTTTCTGATGGTATAAATCTTTCTGTAACTGGAGATCGAACTCAGACCACTCGTCTAGACAGCAAATGTACTATTCACTGCGCTATCGCGGATCTTTAAATGTACAGTTGTACAAATATGCTAAATGTACAGTTGTGACAAATATGCTAAATGTGTACAGTTGTGACAAACATGTTAAATGTGTACATTTGTGACAAACATGCTAAATGTCTACATTGACAAACATGCTAAATGTGTACAGTTGTGAAAACATGCTAAATCACAGTTGGACAACATGTAAATGTACAGTTGTGACAAACATGCTAAATGTCTACAATTGTGACAAGATGTAATGTGTACATTTGGACAACATGCTAAATGTGTACAGTTGTAACAAACATGCTAAATGTGTACAGTTGTAACAAACATGCTAAATGTGTACAGTTGTAACAAACATACTAAAGGGTCAGTTAAAAACATGTAAATGTTACAGTTGTAACAAAATACTAAATGTGTACATTGTAACAAACATGCTAAATGTGACAGTTGACAACATGTTAAATGTCTACAGTGTGACAGACATGCTAAATGTACAGTTTGACAAACATGCTAAATGTCACAGTTGTAAAAAAGTAAATGTGTACAGTTAAAAACATGCTAAATGTGTACAGTTGTAACAAACATACTAAGTTACAGTTTAAAAACATACTAAATGTACAGTTGTAACAAACATGCTAAATGTGTACAGTTGTAACAAACATGCTAAATGTACAGTTGTACAAACATACTAAATGTGTACAGTTGTAAAAACATTAAATGTGACAGTTGTAACAATATACTAAATGTACAGTTGTAACAAACATGTAAATGTACAGTTATGACAAACATACTAAATGTGTACAGTTGTAACAAACATACTAAATGTGTACAGTTGAAAACATGCTAAATGTACAGTGTAACAAACATACTAAATGTACAGTTGTAAAAACATACTAAATGTGACAGTGTACAAACATGCTAAATGTGTACAGTTGTAAAAACATGCTAAATGTGTACAGTTGTAACAAACATACTAAATGTGTACAGTTGTAACAAACATGTTAAATGTGTACAGTTGTAACAAATATACTAAATTGACAGTTGTAACAAACAGTTAAATGTCAGTTATGCAAACATACTGTGAATCAAACATACTAAAGTACTGTCAAACATGCTAAATGTGTACAGTTGTAAAAACATACTAAATGTTACAGGTAACAAACATGCTAAATTGTACAGTTGTAACAAAATACTAAATGTGTACATTTAACAAACATGTTAAATGTACAGTTATGACAAACATATAAATGTGTACAGTTGTAAAAACATACTAAATGTGTACAGTTGTGACAAACATCAAATGTACAGTTAACAAAATACTAAATGTACAGTTGTAAAAACATGCTAAATGTGTACAGTTGTAACAAACATGCTAAATGTGTACAGTTGTGACAAACATGCTAAATGTACACGCCCACCAGATTCCTATTTCTGAATTTCTTTATTTCCTGAAGCCATTAATCATTTGAAATTACTCTGGCCATTCTTTGACTTCTCCACGATAGAAGGGGGACCCTTTACAACTCTTAGCTAGCTCACGCGGGCCACTACTGGTCCCCAACTAGAAATCTGCTTACCTCTCTCGTCTTGTATCCATGTCTCAACAAAACGGAGTTGACTGAAGCAAATTGCTAGAGAAGCTTATTCCAGAACATTTCCAAGAAGCAAACATCGATTTTGGTTCCAGTGAATCCCTAATTACCCCTGTCTCCCTAATATCTCGTTTCTCCTGGTGTTTATCCGATTAACTTTCCAAGGAAATTCTCCAGGAAAAAAGTTATATTTTCAGAGAACGTTGATCGCCTTAAATGATGATCATCCTTCTTGTCAAGGAAGCTTTGTTCATCTTGATTGGCATGATGTTTTACCTTGTCATTCCGGCTTCATTCTTACAATCTGATTCTTTCAATCTGATTTCTTACAATCTGATTTCTTTACAATCTGATTTCTCTACAATCTGATTCTTTACAACGATATTCAAATCTGATTTCTCACAATCTGATTTCTTTACAATCTGATTTCTTTACAATCTAATATCTCCACAATCTGATTTCTCCACAATCTGATTTCTTTACAATCTGATATCTCTACAATCTGATTTCTCCACGATCTGACATCTCTGGGATCTGAGCCTAAGAGCGAGCGTTTGTACGTTGTACCAGTTATACGCCTACAATAAGGCCAACACATCCGATTTCTGCGATACTTTTTATATACTAGGGTAGCATCCCTAGGGCCTATATCAGTCGCCTCTTACGACATTCCTTGTAGATCGCAGTGTTACTTTTCTTTGCTCCCCTTGTGAGCCCCAGCACCAGATGGGTACATTTCTGAATACGATGTTCGGTTTGTATTGGTATGTGACATTCGGCACGCCGGTACTGGTAAAGTGATCAGCATCACGCCGGCCACATTTACTTTCCAACATATATTTGGTACCCAATTGAAGCTGTGTCGACCTGGGAGTCTTTTGTCTTCCAAATACTCCTAACAGAGACAGGTTGAGTAATGAAGACATCAGGAAAGAAAAGTGGGTACAACATGAGGTCTCAACTCGACCTGAGAGCCTTTCAGTTTCAGTTTGGAATATCTTCATTGCACTCCGGACATGTCCATAGGGGCTCCGATCTCCTTCGCAATATCTCCAACAGCGCCCAGCGACTGACCGTACCAGTTCGATTTTGATTGATGAGCCTACTCACGTACCTGTTATGCTGTTCTTTCTTTGCTACTCCAATCTTCAAACCCAGCTCCTGCAATCTAGTAGTTGACGTGGATTGGTTTAAATAAAATCTTCTTTGCGGCCACACTCTATGAGGGCGCTCAAAATATCAGCTCTATCCATTTGTGTGGGAGCCTTAATAACGTTAAAAATGTCTACACAGAAATCCCAATGCAAAGGGTGTCAAAGCGAAGGGTTGACTTCAGTACACCGGTGTCCCTGTATGGCTTCATCCCTGTTGGTAGAAATTGCGCGCTATCTAACGAGTGTGTTGCACAAAGCACAAACTCCGTAGCCCCAGCAATAATTCTAGAAATGTCGAACCCACAGCTTTCAGAAGAACAGGCAAACGCCTTGACCGTTTAACCATAGAGATTCCTAAGTCCCAATCAGCAGAGACTGGTAGTAACTCGTTTGGAACTGAAGTCTGGAGACTACAATCAATTTCGTTAGACGGCAGTGGATTCTATTCCATGTGACACACACGCACATAAACACTACACACAAACTCCACACAAACGACGCACGCACAACACACACACACAAACGCACGTACGCACACACACACACACAAAACCATATCACCCAAACCATACGACACAGTAAAACAACCTACACTTTATAACAAAACTTAATTAGATATAAAACAGAAGTAGAAAGTAAAAGAGAAAATATAATGGCAGTTTGGTTTCTTTGAAGAAATAGAGAAATTGTTAGTACGAGGAAATGTACTCTGTGTGACATACAATCAATTTGATGACGTGTTTGGCAGCATCGACAACTAGTCATGTTCTAAACACCTTAACATCTACAAAACGACGCAAATAAACTCTACTTTTCTTCAATTACTAGCGCAGCAGCCTTGTGCCTTCAAAGCTTCTGCTCAACCAATGTAAGTAGCAGTATCTGTTCTTGCTAAATTTTTTTTTTTTGTGGATCTCTGTGATGCTTAGAGGATTAAGTCTCTCAAGTCGACGAAAGTACACAGGTCTCGCCTCCTCAGTAGAGACATATGATATTTTTCCAGAGGATCCCTGGATCTCCCGGTTGTAGAGTGGAATCGAGTCTTTCCTGAGTCCCTATCAGAGATGGACGATAAAACGTAGTTCCCATGTTCAATTTGAGCACATAAAAGAATCCTTGGCAGTTCAAAATCGAAAAGATCAGGCTGGAAAGCTGCTGCCTGGACAAAATTTCATTAGATGTTAAAAAATAGCATTCCTACAAAAATGTCTTCACCATCTTCAAAATCACATTGGAAACCCTCGCCGGTGCTACGGAGTTCGTGCACTACAGCTGAGATCTCATGTGTAAGAAAGAGATCGGAGTACACATTGTTACACACCGAAGTGCAATGATTATGATCATATCAATCAATGAATGAATCAATCAATCTTTTGTTTAATATAATGTGTCCCATTAATCTGGCTTTGTAGGAAGACAGCTCTCTCTGACATCAGTTATCATTTATGTGAGCACTATCATCATAGCACTCCGGACATGTCCATAGGTGCTCCGATCTCCGCCTCAGCAAATCCAGCAGAGTCCAGCGACCCAACATGCCAGTTCGATGTTGATTAATCAATCTCTTTGCATATTTAGTATCTCGTTCTTTTCGGGCTGCACCAATATTGACACCCATCTCTTTCAATCTGGTCAACGAGTGGGATTCACAGCCCTGAAACTCCTCTTTTCGGAAAGACTCTCTCAATGCGTGAAGAATGTCACTTCGATCCATTGCAGCTCCTCTGATATTGTAGCCAAGCCAGCCAATCTATCAGCTCGTTCATTACCCCTAACTCTTGCGTGCCCAGGGACAAAAATAAAGGTGATTTCTCTGATCATTGTCTACCGCTTGATACCTCATGAGGTGAACGTTTTTATGATGATGTGCACACATCTGGCAAAAGTTCAGATGTCCAAAACGTCCAGAGGCGAAGGTCTGACTTTTTTTTTTTTCCGATCCAGAAGCACTTGAGCTTTTCAGCTCTTCGGCTCGGTGCCATGGACATCGTAACCCTTCGGTTCGGTGCCACGAACACCGTAAATCTGGGAAATCTGTGGCTTTTTCTGCCATCCCACGGAATTGAACCCTGTACACACAGAGGATAGTCACCGAAGTCCAACGCGCTACGAACACGCTGGGCAGACGGGCAAGGTCTGACTTTAATGCATCGGGTTTTCCCACATGGTTCCGTCCATATCGACAGAGATGACATGTCATCTGCCGAGAGTATTGCACAAAGTACAAGCTTCATAGCTCCAGCAACAATTCTAGAAATGTCATGAAAAAATTTCACATGTTTCTCAGTTCAGATTCAAACCCACAATCTTCAGTACTACAGGCAAACGACTTAGCCACTTCGCCATTGAGACACTTATGAATTTCAGATGTGATGTCATTAAACATCTCTCTCCGCCCGTCTGCCCAGTGTGTTCGTAGCGCGTTGGACTACAGGTGACTATCCCTCTGTGTGTACGGGTTCAATTCCGTGGGATGGCAGAAAAAGCCACATATTCTCCAGATTTACGGTGTTCATGGCACCGAACCGAAGGGTTACGATGTCCATAGCACCGAGCCGAAGAGCTAAAAGCTCAAGTGCTTCTGGATCGGAAAACAAAAACATCTCTCTCTCTCTCTCTTTCTTCTCTCTCTCTCTCTCTCGCTCTCTCTCTCTCTCTCTCTCTCGCTCTCTCTCAGCATGTGACACCCTTGTGATTAATGCAGCAACAAATGTAGACAATTCTTCTCTATTCTTGACCATCCTCTGTATTGTGTTCCAGTTGTGTTGTTTCTTTCAGTTCTTACTCTACTGTTCTCTTCCAGGCCATTCTTGGTCTTCCACATTTTTGTTTACCCTCTGGTCTCCATCTTAGTGCAGTTTTCATAACTAGAAATAGTTTTCGTGCGTATCACATGTCCGATCCAGCTCCAACTTCTATTTTGGATGATGATGCTTATATTCTCTTGTTGACACTGAAAACTGTTTTTGGCGTAGGCCATCATGGATCTCCACAAATCTGTGTCTTTGGTGTCTGCTATCATCTCAGATGTTGACGCTCTACCGTGAATTCAGGGTATCCAAAATTGTATCTCTCTGTCTTCCTCTGTCTCGTCTACCTTCGATTTTACCGGTTGTTACAATGTTTCTTGGTTAGAGATAGTATTTGGCCATGAAACATCATAATTATAATATTGCTCTACCACATGCTCAACAAGAGTAACGAGCAATTGTATGAAGTAATATATCACATGCTCAAAAGTAGTAACGAGCAATTGTATGAAGTAATATATCACATGCTCAACAAGAGTAACGAGCAATTGTATGAAGTAATATATCACATGCTCAACAAGAGTAACGAGCAATTGTATGAAGTAATATACCACATGCTCAACAAGAGTAACGAGCAATTGTATAAAGTAATATATCACATGCAATTGTATGAAGTAATATATCACATGCAATTGTATAAAGTAATATATCACATGCAATTGTATGAAGTAATATATCACATGCAATTGTATAAAGTAATATATCACATGAAATTGTATAAAGTAATATATCACATGCAATTGTATAAAGTAATATATCACATGCAATTGTATAAAGTAATATATCACATGCAATTGTATAAAGTAATATATCACATGCAATTGTATAAAGTAATATATCACATGCAATTGTATGAAGTAATATATCACATGCAATTGTATGAAGTAATATATCACATGCAATTGTATAAAGTAATATATCACATGCAATTGTATAAAGTAATATATCACATGCAATTGTATAAAGTAATATATCACATGCAATTGTATAAAGTAATATATCACATGCAATTGTATAAAGTAATATATCACATGCAATTGTATAAAGTAATATATCACATGCAATTGTATAAAGTAATATATCACATGCAATTGTATAAAGTAATATATCACATGCAATTGTATAAAGTAATATATCACATGCAATTGTATAAAGTAATATATCACATGCAATTGTATAAAGTAATATATCACATGCAATTGTATAAAGTAATATATCACATGCAATTGTATAAAGTAATATACCACATGCTCAACAAGAGTAACGAGCAATTGTATAAAGTAATATAATTTACAATGTGTAAACTTTTATTAGGTTCGGGGGAATGGGTATATGTGGCGAAGGGGTAAAGCCGTTCCACTTCCGTTCTGAAGGTCGTAGGTTCGAATCCAGATCTCATCACTCGGTTCATGTATCTTCTACAAACACTCTTTCAACCAAACATGACAATAACATACAAATCATATACAAACATGACAATAACATACAAATCGTATACAAACATGACAATAACATACAAATCGTATACAAACATGACAATAACATACAAATCGTATACAAACATGGCAATAACATACAAATCGTATACAAACATGGCAATAACAACAAACGTATACAAACATGACAATAACATACAAACGTATACAAACATGACAATAACATAAAATCTATACAAACATGGAATAACATACAAATCTGTATACAAACATGGCAATAACATACACATCGTATACAAACATGACAATAACATACAAATCGTATACAAACATGACAATAACATACAAATCGTATACAAACATGGCAATAACATACAAATCGTATACAAACATGACAATAACATACAAATCGTATACAAACATGGCAATAACATACAAATCGTATACAAACATGACAATAACATACAAATCGTATACAAACATGGCAATAACATACAAATCGTATACAAACATGACAATAACATACAAATCGTATACAAACAGACATAACATACAAATCGTATACAAACATGGCATAACATACAAATCGTATACAAACATGGCAATAACATCAAATCGTATACAAACATGACATAACATACAAATCTATACAAACATGACAATAACATACAAATCGTATACAAACATGACAATAACATACAAATCGTATACAAACATGACAATAACATACAAATCGTATACAAACATGACAATAACATACAAATCGTATACAAACATGGCAATAACATACAAATCGTATACAAACATGGCAATAACATACAAATCGTATACAAACATGACAATAACATACAAATCGTATACAAACATGACAATAACATACAAATCGTATACAAATCATGTGCAATAACATACAAATCTATACAAACATGGCAATAACATACACTCGTATACAAACATGACAATAACATACAAATCGTATACAAACATGACAATAACATACAAATCGTATACAAACATGGCAATAACATACAAATCGTATACAACATGAAATACATTACAAATCGTATGCAAACATGGCAATAACATACAAATCGTATACAAACATGACAATAACATACAAATCGTATACAAACATGGCAATAACATACAAATCGTATACAAACATGACAATAACATACAAATCGTATACAAACATGACAATAACATACAAATCGTATACAAACATGGTCAATAACATCAAATCGTATCAAACATGGCAATAACATACAAATCGTATACAAACATGACAATAACATACAAATCGTATACAAACATGACAATAACATACAAATCGTATACAAACATGACAATAACATACAAATCGTATACAAACATGACAATAACATACAAATCGTATACAAACATGACAATAACATACAAATCGTATACAAACATGACAATAACATACAAATCGTATACAAACATGACAATAACATACAAATCGTATACAAACATGACAATAACATACAAATCGTATATAAACATGGCAATACATACAATCGTATACAAACATGACATAACATACAAATCGTATACAAACATGACAATAACATACAAATCGTATACAAACATGGCAATAACATACAAATCGTATACAAACATGGCAATAACATACAAATCGTATACAAACATGACAATAACATACAAATCGTATACAAACATGACAATAACATACAAATGATACAAACATGGCAATAACATACAAATCGTATACAAACATGACAATAACATACAAATCGTATACAAACATGGCAATAACATACAAATCGTATACAAACATGACAATAACATACAAATCGTATACAAACATGGCAATAACATACAAATCGTATACAAACATGGCAATAACATACAAATCGTATACAAACATGGCAATAACATACAAATCGTATACAAACATGACAATAACATACAAATCGTATAAAAACATGACAATAACATACAAATCGTATATAAACATGACAATAACATACAAATCGTATACAAACATGGCAATAACATACAATCGTATACAAATGACAATAACATACAAATCGTAATACACACGTTTACCCAAACTTGACAACATACAAATCTTATACAAACTTGACAACAACCTATAAATTGTATACAAACATGACAGCAACATAGAAATCTTATACAAACTTAACAACATACAAATCTTATACAAATTTGACAACAACATACAAATCTTATACAAACTTGACAACAACATACAAATCTTATACAAATTTGACAACAACATACAAATCTTATACAAACTTGACAACAACATACAAATCTTATACAAACATGACAACAACATACAAATCTTATACAAACTTGACAACAACATACAAATCTTATACAAACTGCAACAACCTATAAATGTATACAAACATGCAGCAACATGAAATCTTATACAAACTTAACAACATACAAATCTTATACAAATTTGACAACAACATAAAATCTTAACAAACTTGAAACAACATACAAATCTTATACAAACATGAAACAACATACAAATCTTATACAAACTTAACAACATACAAATCTTATACAAATTTGACAACAACATACAAATCTTATACAAACTTGACAACAACATACAAATCCTATACAAATTTTACAACAACATACAAATCTTATACAAACTTGACAACAACATACAAATCTTATACAAACATGACAACAACATACAAATCTTATACAAACTTGACAACAACATACAAATCTTATACAAACTTGACAACAACATACAAATCTTATACAAACTTGACAACAACATACAAATCTTATACAAACACTTAGTAAAGTCAATTTGTCTGACAATCACACATACAAACACACAGACAAACAGCAAGTAAAGATGGTGGCTAGAGCAATCAATTGAAGTCCTGTGATACATGGGCGTGTGCCTTCAAATTGCTGACTCAAAGAACTATTCCTGAGAGTTGCAAAATATTCTAGAAGACGTTCCACAAGTTCGTTCTAATTCAACTACAAATGAGAGCTCATCACTTTCATCTTCTCTTCTTCTTGTTGTGTTTCTCTTTATCTCATTCCTCTCACTTTCTTGTTGTTTCTCTCTCTCTTGTTGTGTTCCTTTCTCTCTCTCTCTCTCTCTTGTTGTCCTCTCCCCCCTCTCTCTCTCTCTCTGAGACGTTCCACACAGCTCGTTCTAATTCAACTACAAGTGAGAGTCATCTTTCTCTTTGTTATCTCTCTCTCTCTCTCTTGCTCTCTCTCTCTCTCTCTCTCTCTCTCTCTCGCCTCTCTCTCTCCTCTCTCTCGCCTCTCTCAAACGTTCCACACAGTTCGTTCTAATTCAACTACAAATGAGAGCTCATCTCTCTCTTTGTTCTCTCTCTCTCTCGTGTCTCTCTCTCTCGCTCTCTCTCTCTGTCTCTCTCTCTCTCTCGCTCTCTCTCTCGCTCTCTCTCTCCCTCTCTCTCGCCCTCTCTCAAACGTTCCACACAGTTCGTTCTAATTCAACTACAAATGAGAGTCATCTTTCTCTTTGTTCTCTCTCTCTCTCTCGTGTCTCTCTCTCTCGCCTCTTGCTCTCTCTCTCTCTCTCGCTCTCTCTCCTCCTCTCTCTCCCTCTCTCGCCCTCTCTCTCAAACGTTCCACACAGTTCGTTCTAATTCAACTACAAGTGAGAGTCATCTTTCTCTTTGTTCTCTCTCTCTCGTGTCTCTCTCTCCCTCTCTGCTCTCTCTCTCTCTCTCGCTCTCTCTCTCGCTCTCTCTCTCTCGCCCTCTCTCAAACGTTCCACACAGTTCGTTCTAATTCAACTACAAGTGAGAGTCATCTTTCTCTTTGTTCTCTCTCTCTCTCCGTGTCTCTCTCTCGCTCTCTCTTGCTCTCTCTCTCTCTCTCGCTCTCTCTCTCTCCCTCTCTCTCCCTCTCTCTCGCCCTCTCTCAAACGTTCCACACAGTTCGTTCTAATTCAACTACAAGTGAGAGTCATCTTCTCTTGTTCTCTCTCTCGTGTCTCTCTCTCGCTCTCTCTCTTGCTCTCTCTCTCTCTCGCTCTCTCTCTGCTCTCTATCTCCTCTCTCTCGCCCTCTCTCAAACGTTCCACACAGTTCGTTCTAATTCAACTACAAATGAGAGCTCATCTCTCTCTCTCTCTCTTGTTGTCTCTCCGCTTCCCTTTCTTGTATCTACTTTTCTCTTCTCTTATTTCGATCTTTCTTAGAGGTACGGATACATTTGGTAAAATATTAATTTTCTATCCCTAAGGATTAACCCGTATGTTTGGTATAAATTGCTTGGTTCACTGTTAACAAGAAAAGGAAATTCGTCTTCTTCTTCTGCGTTCTCACTAGATTACGATTTCGTACTCTCTAATAAAGGCAGCCGTCTGCCTCAGATTATCAGCCACGCCTACAGTTTGTCTTGGACGCTAATGTAAGTGGGCCACCTCTTTCATTTCAAGTCTGCATACTGGGGGCAGTTCTGTAGGATATATTTCCTATGATTTCTGCTTCCGTTTGTGCCTACCTCTTCCTCAGTGAGTTTTAGCCACCCTTGTAATGGTAGGTCTGACATTCTTACTGCGTGGCTAAATCTCCAAGGCAGATTGGCGACCATAGAGTCCGTTATCCCATTCCTCATTGTGAGGGGTCGTTGCACCATGTTATGAGCCTGCTCCATCCGTTTTCTGCAAGCATTTGTTTCGGGTTAGCATTCCCTAGCGGACACATGCATCCGATTACAGCCAAACCTCCTTAGTCGCCTCTTACGACATGCGTGGCAGGTAACAGTGGTTCTATTCTTTACACCCCAAATTTGGTCCCCGGTAACCACTCGGGCGAGAAATGGAAATGAGAAGGTAGTTAAAAGTAGAACAAACATGGTCAGACACAAATTTAAACAACTAAATACAATAAAAGAATGCAACTGATAAGAAAACAAAGATCAGAGTAATAAGAGCAAGCATATTCCCAGTGACAACGTATGGGTGTCAAGCATGGACATTTAACAAGACATTGGAAAATATATATGTGCTTTTGAATAAAAGTGTTACAGAAGAGACCTCCGTATATCTTGGACAGAGAAGAGAACAAATAGATCTATCTAGAAAGAACAAATAGATCTATCCAGAAAGAAATCAAAATCAAAGAAAACTGGCTGATGCTACAAATACGAAAGATAAATTGAAGTATTTTTGGACATATAAAAAGACATGACGGGTTGGAGAAGACCATTATGAAAGAAGGCATACCGGCAAATAGGATAAGAGGAAGGCCACGGAGACGATGGATTCAGGAAGTAACTGATGGTTTGAGCAGGTGGATGCAGAGCGGAACATCTAACCAATGAGAAGAGAAATTATGAGGAAATGTTAGGGGGGCAAAGTTCTTCTCAAGACAAGCTATTTAATGACAACATATGAATAGTATATAAAGAATCCGTTAAGTTAATACAATAATGAGATATTTTCTATCTTCAAATTCCGGCCAGCAATGGTGGATTGCGGGAGGGTCATTCAAAATCAGGACTGTTTGATTCTGGACACAACTTTGATAGCGCATTTCCGCCATTTTTGGTCGGGTATTTTCCGGTTTCGTTTGCCGAGCTACTGAGTTAGTGCTCGATCAACACTGTAAGCTATGAATGTTACTTGAAATGCTTTTTGTTGTGTAAACCGTGCGTTTGTTGTGTGTATTCAGAAAATGGCGGACAGCGATTATGACGAACGAACTCAATCTGCCGCATGCAGTGTTTTGCGTATGCAGTGTTTTTGTCGTGATTGATGTTCCCTTCGACATGAATTGCGATTCAAGTGATGAACAGTTTTGTGCTGACACTTTAGCGACGGCCATATGCATTTATGCGGTGCAGGTTGCTTTTGTGGCTGGACGGCTGTTTCATTTTGGAATTAGTTCACTACACAGGAGACAGTTGTTAGCATTTCATGTGATTTTCGTTGGCACAGGAACGGAGCAATTATGGGGTGACCCGTTGCAGTGAAGTTGGAACCGTACATATGAACTATGAAGTATGAACTATCTTCCAGAGATAATCTCCTTCATTAATTGTTTCAACAGTTTAACATGTGCTAACTCGGCAAAAGAGGACTCGCATTTACCGAAGTCTCAGGAAATAAGTTTAGAATATCCATCTCGCCCGATTGGTTACCGGGACCCTAATTTAGGGTGTAAAGAATAGAACCACTGTTACCTGCCACACATGTAGAGGCGACTGAGAAGGTTTGCTGAAATCGGATGCATATGCCCTAAACGTATAGATGTCTATGCGTTTAGGGGCCTACTAAACCAATGTGCAACGTATACACGTTCTTGGTAAAGATCAAACATATCACAAAGAGTGATTAAAATTGGTCGTAAAGAACGAACGCAAAGAAGAAGAAGAATGTTTATCTTAAGTTAGCTGAAAATTGTGTGTATTTCTTTTTTTCTGTTCGTTTCTTTAACCCTGTTTTGCCTCACAACATTAGGATAAGAAATATCTAGAACGTTCTTTTGTATACGCTTCCTACATGGTGTCTTACTCTGCCTCGAAATTTACCCACCTTTTGCGTCTGTGCCTTGCTTTGCTTTGTGACCCCCACTGCTGATCAGAGTAGCCTTGATCCCTGACGCGCACTGTCTGTTGGTTTTAAAGGGGTTTTAAAGCCGAAGGATTGACTTCATTGTACCGGGTTTTACCCCATATGGCTCGGTCCCTCTCCGCAGAATGGCACGCCAAATGCCGAGAGTATTGCACAAAGCACAAGCTCTGTCGCTCCGGCTACAATTATAGAGGTCTCTGGGAAAAACTGCACTCGTGAACAGAACGTGCCCGGATTCAAACCCACGACCTTCGACTCGCAAGGCAAAGGGCTTAACCACTCAGCCACAGAGACCCCTTAATATGCTTATGTGGCTGATGCATTTAATTTGTTGTCTTTTGATGTTCAGGTACTGATGTTGTACCCAGTAGTTGCGTGTGTCGACCCTTAAATGAAATAGGTCAGTTTGACAACTTTGTCGTTTAGATGTCAACAATAAATTAGTGATATGTTGAGTTGTTTATACTGAAATCATCATCAAGTTACATGTACTTTGCGGAACTTCAAACTCACCACAGCCAGCCTATTTTATTTATTATTTTTTCCGATCCAGAAGCACTTGAGCTTTTTCAGCTCTTCGGCTCGGTGCCATGGACATCGTAACCTTCGGTTCGGTGCCATGAACACCGTAAATCTGAGGAATCTGTGGCTTTTTCTGCCATCCCACGAAATTGAACCCGCACACACAGAGGGACAGTCACCCGTAGTCCAACGCGCTACGAACACGCTGGGCAGACGGGCCACAGCTGCCTCAAAAACTAGAGTGACTTCGCTTCCATATAAGACTTCCACAAGAGATGTCCTTTGTTGCTTTCTGCCACCCCTCTGTTAAGTTCTTCCCACGTCAAACCACAATCTTTAATTCTCTTTTCATAGATTTATTGCATGATTGTAACCTTTGTATGATACCAATAGTTGCATGATTGCAAAGGTTGTTTAACGCCAATAGTTGCGGGATTGCAACCGTTTTATGCCAATATTTTGCATGATTGCAAAGCCTGAATGATACCAATAGTTTCATGATTGCAAAGGTTGTTTGACGCCAATAGTTGCATGATTTCAAAGCCTGTATCATACCAATATTTGCATGATTGCGAAGCAGGTATGATAGCAATAGTTGCATGATTGCAAAGCCTGTACGATACCAATATTTGTACCATTGCATAGGTTGTTTGATGCCAATAGTTGCGTGATTGTCACAGTTGTAATCTAATATTACCTGTATAATAACATCTATATTTCAGTGAATAAGCCTGGACTCCCCCTACCTCCAAATATCTATCTTGCAGTTGAAGCCTTTCTCTCCATCATTCTTTCTATTTCACTGTCATTATTTCATCTAGAAATTGCTCATTTTAATGTCTTCTTGGTAATTATGAACATAAAAAAACTTCATCACATCTAAAATCCGATCCAGAAATCATGGCGTTGATCTTGCCGGCAGAGAATCCGTTCAAATTGTCTGATTCTTGTCGTTTTATTTGTCGCCAATAAAAGTCATTTATATTCTCAAGATGAAATTAAAGATGTTCAACATTAGAATGGAGAGATAGATTAGTGTCTGATTCAGTACTAGAGGAATCTATAGCCATTCTGAGACAGAGATAGACTTGAATCTTTGGTCACTATAAGACGGTTCTAGACTGACTAGAAACTATAGCCACTCTAAAACAGAGATATACTGACTAGAATCTATAGCCACTCTAAACCAGGGATAGACTGACTAGAATATATAGCCACTCTGAGACAGAGATAGACTGACTAGAATCTATAGCCACTCTGAGACAGAGATAGACTGACTAGAATCTATAGCCACTCTGAGACAGACATAGACTGACTAGAATCTATAACCACTCTGAGATAGAGATAGACTGACTAGAATCTATAGCCACTATGAGACAGAGATAGACTGACTAGAATCTATAGCCACTCTGAGACAGAGATAGACTGACTAGAATCTATAGCCACTCTGAGACAGACATAGACAGACTAGAATCTATAGCCACTCTGAGACAGAGATAGACTGACTAGAATATATAGTCACTCTGAGACACACATAGACACACTAGAATCTATAGCCACTCTGAGACGGAGATAGACAGACTAGACTCTACAATTGAATCGATGTTGAATCATTGTTACAAAAGCGATTGAGAGTCACAGTTACATTGTTTGAGAACCGATTGTACACAATATTATATTCAAGTACACAGATCAGAGATAAACAACGTGTACACATTCATATATATATTCCCAGTGGCAACGTATGACTGTGAAGCATGGACATTTAATACGGCAGTGGAAAAACATATATATGCTTTTGAATATAAGTGTTACATAAGAGTCCTCTTTATACCGTGAACAGAGAAGAGAACAAATAGATCTATCCAGAAAGAACTCAAAATCAAAGAAAACTGGCTGATGCTACAAATAAGAAAGAGAAAATTGAGATATTTTGGATATATAAAAAGACATGAAGGGCTGGGGAAGACCATCATGGAAGGAAGATCCGGCAAAGAGAAGAAGAGAAGACCACGGATAAGATGGATTCAGGATGTAACTGATGGTTTGAACATGACGGCTGCAGAGGCAGGACATCTGGCCTATGAGAGAGAGAAATTCTGGAGGACTGTTAAGGTGGCAAAGTTCTGCTCACGACACGCTATTTGATGATGATGATGAAGATGATGTTGATGATGATGATGTTGATGATGATGATGTTGATGTTGATGATGATGTTGATGATGAGGTTGATGATGATGTTGATGTTATATATATACCAACACATAAACTCGTACTTAGATCGCCCATCATAGAAACACGTAAGTGTCTGGTCTCACACGTACATGTCTCGTCTAGAATACACAGACATTTGTCTTGCCTGTAATGTCTCGTTTCAGTCTGCAGACAGATGTCTCAAGGCGTCTTCGCAATATTAGGACAAAAGTCGATCAAGTCGGCAGACATTGTTAAGTCTCTGACCTCCACGTTTCATATGCCCTACATTACAGCTTCGTTATCTCCGTCTTCATTAAGAAATGGACGTAACAGGTAAGCCAGAAACTGAACCACTGACTCCAATGTCACAGCAGATAAGTGTCAAGTTTGATTGATTGATTGATTGGTTGATTGATTGATTGATAGTACTATCATATTTGTTGAGAAGACTGACCGGAAGCATTGAAAGACAGGCACTGTTTTGGACCAGCAGGAAAGAGGAGATGGGAAGCCTGACATACCTGGAGAAGAGACTAGAGGCTGATATTAAAAGGATAGGTAAAACATGGACAGAATTGAAAGGGATGGCAGGAGAGAGGAAGAGCTGGAAGAAGTTTGTTGAAGACCTGTGCTCCGTTGGGAGTTGAAAGGTGAAGATGAAGACTATCATATTTGCACTTCAAAAGTCTTGCTTGTCATGCAGGCAGACACAAGGCGTGCTTATGGTGCAGACAGACAATAGACTTGCTTGTATAGGCAGACAGACAATAGACTTGCTTGTATAAGCAGACAGACAATAGACTTGCTTGTATAAGCAGACAGACAATAGACTTGCTTGTATAAGCAGACAGATAATAGATTTGCTTGTATAAGCAGACAGACAATAGACTTGCTTGTATAAGCAGACAGAAATAGACTTGTTGTATAAGCAGACAGATAATGATTTGCTTGTATAAGCAGACAGACAATAGACTTGTTTGTATAAGCAGACAGACAATAACTTGTATTATAGAAACGATAATGATTGCTTGTATAAGCAGACAGACAATAGACTTGCTTGTATAAGCAGACAGACAATAGACTTGCTTGTATAAGCAGACAGACAATAGACTTGCTTGTATAAGCAGACAGACAATAGACTTGCTTGTATAGCAAACAGACAATAGACTTGCTTGTATAAGCAGACAGACAATAGACTTGCTTGTATAAGCAGACAGATAATAGATTTGCTTGTATAAGCAGACAGACAATAGACTTGCTTGTATAAGCAGACAGACAATAGACTTGCTTGTATAAGCAGACAGACAATAGACTTGCTTGTATAAGCAGACAGACAATAGACTTGCTTGTATAAGCAGGCAAAGCTTTGCTTGTTGTGCTATTAAATATTTTCATAAAATAACTTTCAGAATATAATCAAAAGTTGTTTGAAATATTTGTTTCGCTTCTACTTTAAATATTCCACATTTTTCAGTTGTTAATATTGGTAATTGCTGATGTGTGACGTTCATTTGATCACGTGATGATCTATATCAACCCTATTTGTTATTCCTAGCTACGAGATTCACTTACGTCCTGACCATACAGCAGCCATTGTTGACGTCATTGAGTTCTTTGGCTGGAAGAACGTACATTATCTTTACGATTCTGATGAAGGTAAATCTGCTATAATGATGTACATGATGAGGCAGAGGAAGGGGGTTATCTGATGTTCACCATGGGGAGGTGTCTCTGTGACTCACCAGGGAGGGAACGTATATGATGCTCACCATGGGGATGGGTATCTGGGACTCGCCAGTGTGGAGGGGGAGTGTCTGTGTCTCACTATGGGTCCTCTGTGACTCACTAGGGGAGGGATCTGTGACTCACTATGGGGGGTATGTGTGACTCACTATGGTGGGTCTGTGACTTACTATAGGGGTCCTCTGTGACTAACTATAGGGGCCTGTGATTCACTGGAAGAAGGAGGGGTCCTCTGAAACTCACTAGGGGAGGGCTCTGTGACTCACCGGAGGTAGGGTCTATATGAGTCACCATGGAAGGGATTTCTGTGAATCACCTGGTGGAGGGTTCTGTGTCTATGTTACTCATTAGGGAAGTCTCTGTGGTTAAGAGGTAAACCTCTTATGACTGAATCAATAAAAAGCAGAATCACACTTATCTTCGTTCCGGGGCACATGGGTGTTGTTGGCAATGAGTTAGCAGACAGGCTTCCTGGCTCTGCCACCATATCAGAGGGCCAGCCAATGGATAGAGCTGATATTTTGAACGCCCTCATAGAGTGTGGCCACAGAGAAGACCTTCATCTAAACCAATCCTGCCCGAGTGGTTACCGGGGCCCAAATTTGAGGTGTAAGGAATAGAATCACTGTTACCTGCCACGCATGTCGTAAGAGGCGACTAAGGAGATTTGGATGAAATCGGATGCACGTGCCCTAAACTGTAGAGTCTATGGTTTAGGGGCCTACCAAACCAATGTGCAACGTATACACGTTCTTGGCAAAGATCAAACATATCACAAAGAGTGATTAAAATTGGTCGTAAAGAACGAACGCAAAGAAGAGAAGAAGAAGTAAACCAATCCACGTCAACTACTAGATTGCAGGAACTGGGTTTGAAGATTGGAGTAGCAAGAAAAGAACAGCATAACAGATACGTGAGTAGGCTCATCAATCAAAATCGAACTGGTACGGTCAGTCGCTGGATGCTGTTGGAGATATTTCGAAGGAGATCGGAGCATCAATGGACATGTCCGGAGTGCAATGAAGATATTCCAAACTGAAATGAAGAGGTAAAGCTGCTGCTTTGCGTCCTGAAAGTCGTGGTTAGTATCCGCACCACGCCGTTCTGTTTGCGTGTACAGTTTTTACCAAGAACTCTAGAATTGTTGCCGGATTAAGGAAGTACATGATTTGAGCAATAGTCTTGGCATGTGCTGGCGTAGCATTTCTGCGAAGAAGGATACGGAGAAACCCGGTACAAGTCAACCATTCTTCTTGAGACCTTTTTTAATCTAACTCACTGTTGTCTTCTGTTGCCTTCTGTTGCCTTCTGTTGCCTTCTGTTGCCTTCTGTTGCTTCTGTTGCCATCTGTTGTCTTCTGTTGTCTTCTGTTGCCTTCTGTTGCCTTCTGTTGCCTTCTGTTGTCTTCTGTTGTCTTCTGTTGCCTTCTGTTGCCTTCTGTTGTCTTCTGTTGCCTTCTGTTGCCTTCTGCTGTCTTCTGTTGCCTTCTGGTGTTGGTGATCTTCAATTGATATAACTACTGCTGAAGTTAGAACATTGCTTACCTGAATGATGTAGGACACTGGTAATAAACAAAGCAAGCCTTCACGCAAAAATTAGTCTGATGCACCATATTATGTTCCCCAACTGCGTCTGAGTTCCATGTTGGGCGAACCAAAAATATAACTTGTTGCAACAGAATTTTGTCTCCTGATTGATTGATTGATTGATTGATTGATTGATCAGTCTTCTACAAAAGAACACCAGGAAAGAAGGCAAGAGGAAGACCATGAAAAAGATGGTTAGATAACATAGCAGAATTCTGTCAAAGAGCAAAAATAACAATCACCCAAGTCACAAGAATAGCGCAAGACAAAAAAACAGAAAACCACGACACTGGGCAACAACCTGGTAGCAGTGTGACGACAAAAGAAGAAGAAGATGGACTGAAAGGATGTGTGTTCCAGAACCTGCTTTTATATCTCCAAGAATGTGACTCGACTCATTGTGATAGTATGTGCACAATTGTATGTTGGCAAGTCTGTATGTTGAACAGTTGAGAGTGGAAGAAAGAAAGGAGAGCAGAGAAAATCCTGGTTTGACAACATCAAGAGCAAACCGGCGTAGAATTTCTCCACACTCGCTTGAGGAGGTGAAGACAGAGATTCATGGCGTGCTGATGTCTCCACAGTGACACCCTACGACCTAACGGGTTTTGGGTTTTATCAGTGGCGGCTCGTAATCATTTTTGTTGGTGGGGCCAGACATTTTTTCCGGATAAATCATGGTTTTTGGTTGCTATATTTTATATTTATAAAATAATAATATACGTTATACATTAATTTATAAAAAAATAATAAATACACGTTATACATTAATTTATAAAATAATAAATACACGTTATACATTAATTTATAAAATAATAAATACACGTTATACATTAATTTATAAAATAATAAATACACGTTATACATTAATTTATAAAATAATAAATACACGTTATACATTAATTTATAAAATAATAAATACACGTTATACATTAATTTATAAAATAATAAATACACGTTATACATTAATTTAGGTGGGGCCCAGCCCCACTGGTCCTTAATGACGAGTCGCCACTGGGCTTTATTATTATTATGTATGAACTGTCTAAAGCAGTTGATCTCAACCTGTATTAGAGTGCGACATCCTGAAGATGAGAGAAGAATACATCACCCACTTTATTTTTCTCATTTCCTCCTCCGAATTAACAGCAATTTCCAAACAGAAAACGAAACAAAAACCTTGTTTCTCACTCTGAGATTTATAACAGCGATGTCCACTAAACACAATAACATTGACAGTGAGAAATGTAAATGTTTTTAAAACTAATTTTGCACAAGAAATTTGAGTAAAATTACAACATTTGAGATAAAATCAATGTTGTTCTTTCTTTGTTTTTTTGGGGGTTTTGGGAGATATTTTGAGCTTAAATTTGAATGAAAAAGCGTATTTTAACTGGGCAAACAAGTTGGTATCATCTTCTACTTCTTTGCTTTCATTCTTTACGACCAATTTTAATCACTCTTTGTGATATGTTTGATCTTTGCCAAGAAGGTGTATACGTTGCATATTCGTTTGGTAGGCCCCTAAACTCATATACTTTTACATGTTTAGGACACGTGTATCCCATTTCAGCCAAACCTCCTAAGTCGCCTCTTACGAAATGCGTGGTTGGCAACAGTGGTTCTATTCTTTACACCCGAATTTGGGCCCGTAACCACTCGGTCGAAGTTAGTATAGAAATGTATTAATTTTCTTTTACGGCACATTTTATCATTATTATGTCAATACTGACTCGCAAGATTATGAACATCAGGTGGTATGATAAGATAACCAACTCTGAAGTACTGCAATGTGCAAACCTGCTTTCCATCATGGGCATGTTCAGCAGTAGAATATTAAGATGTTTTTTGGGTTGTTTTTTTTCCGATCCAGAAGCACTTGAGCTTTTCAGCTCTTCGGCTCGGTGCCACTGACATTGTAACCCTTATGTTCGCTGCCACGAACACTGTAAATCTGGTGAACCTGTGGCTTTTCTGCCAGCCCGCGGAATTGAACCCGTACTTACAGGGAGCTTATCACCCGTAGTCCAACGCGTTACGAACACGCTTGACAGGTTGGCGACTAAGATGGTTAGGGCATGTGAGAAGATGGGCAATTGCCGCATACCAAAACAATTGTTATTCTGTGAACTTTTGGAGGGGAAGAGGGCACCAATGGTAGTACGTACCATTGCGTCATTGCTGACTCACCAGTGTTAGATCCCCGCAGTTAAGAAGGACCTACCTTTGCGTCATTGCTGACTCACCAGTGTTAGATCTCCGCAGGTTAAGAAGGACCTACCATTGCCGTCATTTGCTGACTCACCAGTGTTAGATCCTTGCAGGATAAGCAGAACCTATCATTGCTGACTCACCAGTGTTAGATCCACGCAGGTTAAGAACCTGCCATTGCGTCATTGCTGACTCAACAGTGTTAGATCCTCACACTTTAAGTTAAGCAGGACTTGACATTGTGTCATTGCTGACTCCCCAGTGTTAGATCCCACAGGTTAAGCAATATTTTTATTGCTTGCATTGCTTACTTCCGTATTAGATCCCCTCAGGTTAAGCAGGACCTTCCATTGCGTCAGTACTAACTTTCCGATGCACATTTCAGGTTTGCAAAGGCTACAACATCTGCACAAAATGATGAGAAATGACAGCGTTCAGTGGTTCTCTATGGTCAGATTTGCTGATGTCAACGATGTACATGACGAGCTCAGACTGACAGATGTCACTGAGGGTATGAATATCTTCTCTAAGGCTTTTGTTTTAGACCTTTCTTCGGAGGAAGCATACAGCAAAGTTCTTAAACAGGTCAGTCTAATAAGAAAGTGTCGGCTTTCATTCTGGTGTATGTTGTGTGTTGTATGTTGTGTGCTGTGGCTGTATGATGTGTGCTGTGGGCTGTATGTTGTGTGCTGTGTAATTAGTTGTGTGTTGTATGTTGCTTGTTGTAGGGGATGTGGGCTGTATGATGTATATTGTGTGTTCTATGTTGTATGTTGTTTGTTGTGTAATTTGTTGTATATTCTCTCTCTTTTTCTATCTTGGTCTAGTTTATTTCCTCTCACATTCTCTCTGCCTACCTTCCTCTCTGCCTCTCTCTTGGGCTTTTTTATTGTGTTAGTAAGTAGGTTTAGACCATGGGTTCCCAAAGTGGGTGATACCCCCAGTGGGCGCTGAAGCGTTCTAGGGAGCGATAGTGGGTTCAGAAGAGTTTTTTTTTGGGGGGTTTAGGCGATTAGGTGTCGGTGGCTCCGTAAAGAAGAATTTAATAATAAATATTTTTAAATAAATTATTTTCGTGATTTTGCGATTGAATAATCATTTAACATTTGAATGCTGCGTTTTAATTCATCTTATGTCGGTCTTACACGATCCATTTTTCATCAATTTTCTATTTCATGTATATAATCATTGAAAATTGACCATGTATTACAGAAATGTATATCAATTTTCTATGTCAAAGTGAAAATAGAGCATGTATATATATACAGGGTGTTCAAGATAATTGCAGCCCGTGAATGGAGCTAATCTGGCATATATGTATGGAAATGTGAAGGTTCAGTTATGACGTAGTATAGGTCAAGGTTGTGTGACGGTGTGTAATTGTAGTGCGGGAAGGGGTGATGAACAAATGTGACGTAGGACGAGCTAGTCAGAACCGGTTTAAATAGTAAATAAACACAACTCAATTTGTACCTGGCAACTTTCGAATTGTCAATGGGGCTGCAATTATCTTGAACACCCTGTATATGTGTGTATATATATATATATATATATATATGGATATGTGGGGGCGTTGGCAAACTGTTATAATGGGGAGGGCGTTACAAAGTTTATGTCTTCCAAAGTGGGCGATGGGCCGAAAAAGTTTGGGAATCTATGGTCTAGACAATCTAAACGTTGATATTAAAGCCATATGACCATGTCTCTCCTTACTCATTTCCTTGATGGCAGTCTCGTTACTTTAGCAGAAGTCTGAACATGAATATCCCAGAGTGCCGATACATAATCCCGTGTACACTATCCCACTTATCCATAACTCCGTGGCTTGTCCTTCAACTGTATGTCTGTCACAGACCTTCATATCTGATTCTATGACTAAAATCTAGTTGTATTCTTCTATTTATGTTCTCTCTCTCACTTTAGTTATAATTAGTTCATCCATAAATACCCTGCTCTTCAACATGAATCCCACATTTTTAAAGTTCCAATTAATAGAATCGTGGACTGTTGAATCTACTTTCCATCTTCTATTTCATCCATCTAGTTATCTTCAATGGATAGAAGAGTTGAGCTGCCGTAGCCAGTTGGGCTTAAAATAGAGCCGTTAAGATTAGAATTGTCGTCTGCTCTCCCAACAAATATGGGTTTGTTAGAAAGTTGTCGATCACGTGACAAGAATATCGTTTCTCATCTTTCATCTCGTGATATCTGCTGGTGATTGCCAATTTGGAAAATGACTGCCATTGATTTTTGTGTATTTCTTGCCTTCAAAGCAAGATAACTGGCCACTGTTTGGCTGGCCAATCTCGATACATTGCAAGACATGACAAAACATTTTGGTCATTCAGAGAATGTTGTCTAAAATCTGGCTCAAATTACTTTCTATACATAACAAACATATATGCTAATGAGGTGTCTTGTTTTCTATAGTTATCTGGATTCATTTATTCTCTTCGTTAACAATATCATCATCTTCTTCTTCTTTTTTCTAATCCTGTTTTGTGTCACAGCGTCAGGATAAGAAGAGATTTCTAGAAAGGACTTTTGTGTGTGCTTCATAAATAGTGTTTTCGTCGCCTCTGTTATCCCTTAGACCAGAGTTTCCCAAAGTGGGCAGTACCCCCCAGTGGGCGCTGAAGCGTCCTGGGGGACGTGCGATAGTGGGTTCAGAAGAATTTATGGGGTGTTCATACGATTAGGGGTCGGTCATACAAAGAAGAAATTAATCATAAATATTTTCAAATAAATTATTTTCGTGATTTTGCGGTTGATCTAAATCATTTAAAATTTGAATTCTTCATTTAAATTCATCTTATGCCCATCTTACACGATCCATTTGTTCATCAATTTTTATTTCATGATTAATCATTTGAAAATTGACCTTATGACATAATATATATAAATTTGTTAGTTAAAGAGAAAATAGAAAATTGTATATAGGAGGGTGCAGCGGGGACGTTGACAAACTTTATAATGTAGGGGTTCAAAGTTTATGTTGTGAAATAGTTTGGAATCTATGCCTTAGACACCTTAGCGTGCACTTCTTTTTGCTTTGTACTCCACTGCTATCAGATGTAACATTGCTAGCGTGCACGGCTTTTGCTTTGTATCCACTGTATCGAGTAACATTGCTAGCGTGCACGGCCTTTTGCTTTGTATCCACTGTATCGGAGTAACATTGCTAGCGTGCACGGCCTTTTGCTTTGTATCCACTGTATCAGGAGTCACATTGCTAGTGACAGGCCTTTGCTTTGTATCCACTGATCGGAGACATTGCTAGCTGCACGCGCTGCTTGTATCCACTTATCGGATAACATTCTAGGTCATCGGCCTTTTGCTTTGTATCCACTGTATCGGAGTAACATTGCTAGCGTGCACGGCCTTTTGCTTTGTATCCACTGTATCGGAGTAACATTGCTGCTGCACGGCTTTGCTTTGATCCACTGTATCGATCAACATTAGCGTGCACGGCTTTTGCTTGTATCCACTGTATCGGAGTAACATTGCTTGCTGCACGGCTGCTTTGTATCCCTGTATCGATAACATTGCTAGGTGCACGCTTTTGCTTTGTATCCACTGTACATGCTTACTATCTATGAAACATGCCTTCGTCCTTTGCTTTGTATCCACTGTATCGAGTACATTCAGCTGCCGCCTTTTGCTTTGTATCCACTGTATCGAGTAACATTGCTTGCGTGCAGGCTTTTGCTTTGTATCCCTGTATCGATAACATTGCTAGTGACGCCTTTTGCTTTGTATCCACTGTATCGGAGTAACATTGCTGTGTCACGTACCTTTGCTTTGTATCCACTGTATCGGGTAATTGTTAGGTGCACCTTATACTTTTATCCTGTACGAAGTAACATTGCTGAGCTGCAGGCTTTTTGCTTTTATCACTGTATCGATAACATTCTAGCGTACACCTTTGTGACTTTTATCCACTGTATCGGAGTACATTGCTACGTGCACGCTTTTTGCTGTTTATCCACTGTATCGAGTACATTGCTAGCGTGCACGCCTTTTGCTTTATCCACTGTACAGTATTGCAGCTTGCACGGCCTTTGCTTTGTATCCACTGTATCGAGACATTGCTACGTGCACGGCTTTTTGCTTGTATCCACTGTATCGAGTACACATTGCAGCGTGCACGCTTTGCTTTTGTATCCACTGTATTCTGGAGTAACATTCAGCGTGCACAGCCTTTGCTTGTATCCACTGTATCGGTACATTCGCTACGTGCACGGCCTTTTGCTTTGTATCCACTGTATCAGTTACATTGCTCAGCTGCTCGGCCTTTCTTGTATCCAGTATCGGTAACATTCCAGGCACGGCCTTTGCTTGTATCACTGTATCGTAACATTGCTGATCCGGCTTTCTTTCATCCACTGTATCAGTAACATTGCATAGCGTCCGGCCTTTTGCTTTATCCACTGTATCAGTTAACATTCTAACGTGCACGGCCTTTGCTTTATCCACTGTATCGATAACATTCTGCGTGCACGCCTTTGCTTGTATCCACTGTTCGGAGAACTTGCTATAGCGCATCGCTTGCTATTTGTATCCACTGTATCGATAATCGATTGCTGCGTGGCACTTTCTTTGTATCCACTGTATCGTATAATCATTGCTAGACGTGCACGCGCTTTTCTTTTATCCACTTTCGGAGTAACATTGCTAGTCCGCCTTTTCTTTGTATCCACTGTTCGATAACATTGCCTTTGCTTATTCCACTGTATCGAGTAACTTGCCTTTGCTTGCATCCACTGTATCATAACATTGCCTTTGCTTTGTATCCACTGTATCGAGTAACATTGCCTTGCTTTTATCCACTGTATCGTTAACATTGCCTTTTGCTTTGTACTCATCTATGAACTGTGCCTTTTTCTTTGTCCACTCGTATCGAGCTAACATTCCCTTTTGCTTTGTATCCACTGTATCCAGTAACATTGCCTTTGCTTTGTATCCACTGTATCGTAACATTGCCTTTTGCTTGTATCCACTGTATCGAGTAACATTCCCTTTTGCTTTTGTATCCACTGTATCGGAGTAACATTGCCTTTGCTTTGTATCCACTGTATCGATGAACTTGCCTTTTGCTTTGTATCCACTGTATCGGAAAAGCATTTGCCTTGCTTTGTATCCACTGTATCGAAGTAACATTGCCTTTTGGGCGCACTTGTTTTTGTAATCGCTTATATGGTCGAACCATTGAGTTAATTTTTATTGATGAGTTTAGTACTGATTTGTACCACTTTTCTGATGTCTTCATTTCTAAACCAGTCTCTTCTTGATACTCCCAGTATTCTGCGTAGATACTTCCTCCTGCGTGATTTAGTTTTCTTCTAAATTTGATGTCAGTGACCAGGTTTGGCACTGGTAGAATAATGTGGGACACAACCACCTGAAACAAAATGTCTTACATAAAGCTATGTATGCCCGCCTGCCCAGCTTGTTCGTAGCGCGTTGGACTACTGGTGACTATCCCTCTGTGTGTGCGGGTTCAATTCCGCGGGATGGCAGGAAAAAGCCACAGATTCCCCAGATTTACGGTGTTCGTGGCACCGAACCGAAGGTTACGATGTCCATGGCACTGAGCCGAAGAGCTGAAAAGCTCAAGTGCTTTTGGATCGGAAAAAAACAAATAAATGTAGAAACCGTGTACAGTACAAACCGTGTACAGTACAAACTGTGTACAGTACAAACATACATACAAACTGAAGAAGTTATTCATTCTTACTCAGATCCCAGAGGTTGGCATGAAAAATTTGGTTCAACTATCTCCTTGGAACATTGGTGAGTATTTGGATAGTTGTAACCTTAATTTGTTGGACAGAAAGAATATAGACTCTATAGGAGACTAGAAGATTGAGATCTTTGACTTATCAACAACATTAAGTCTAAGTAACTCACTTATATTGCTACATTAAACGTCATTGATTATTAGAGAATAATAATGAAGGGCGTGATCTTTGGAAGGTGAGTCAGGGGAAGATGGAGGTAGGGGAAGATGGAGGTAAAGGACGATGGAGGCAGGGGAAGATGGAGATAAGGACGATGGAGGCAGGAGAAGATAAAGGCAGGGGAAGAGGGAGGTAAAGGACGATGGAGGCAGGAGAAGAGGCCTGGAAAGATTGGCAGTGGAAGATGAGGTAGGAAAATGGGTATGGCGAGATTGGACAGTGGAAGATATGGAGTTAAGATCAAGACGAAGTGGCAAAAGATTAGGAAGCTAACATGAGGTTGGAGAAGCTGAGAAATTGAACTTTTTTGGACGGCTGGAATAAGAGTAAAGTTCTTGCAACGTATATGCAACATGAGATGATGAGATAATAATAATAGCCGTCCATCGCAAGTGATGATGACAACAGTCTCAGACTTGTGCTGTTGCACCTCCTGGTGTGCCGAGATGACTGTAGAGTCAATCTAGAACAAATCCTACCAGAGGTGGGGCATAATGAATCAGAGTTAGGACAGTGCGTGTTGTGTGTTCTGTCTTTCAGCGCAGCTCGTTTTCTTTGTGTCAACGACACTATGATTCTCAGCTATGCGGTTTCCTTGTGTTGTTACAGCGCCACATTTGGCGATCTTGCAGAAGGGATTCCCAGCATGTGGTGTCTAATCGAAGCATTTCAGAGACACTTTAGAGTACTTTGAAGCGGTTATTTTCACCAGCAGAACGTCTGCCTTCAAGTTTGCCATATCAACTGTTTGGGGAGTGTTTATCAGGCATTCGAGAACGGTGACCGACCCATCTCATTGGGCCTTCTGCAACAGGGTGTTGACGCTGGGATCTTTGCTTGTGAGGACTTGTTGCGGAGAATTGTCCTTCCAGTTTATTTTTAGTATTCTGGAGACAGCGAGTGGAAGTGGTTTAGTTTTCTTGCGTGTCTGCTATAGACTGTTCATGTCTTGCTGGGTACAGCAGCGTGGTTAGCACTATGACCTGGTAAACTTTCAGCTTTGTGGTTACGCTTATCCCCTTCTTCTCCCACACAGTGACACGTAGCCTTCCGAACGTAGCTCTGATTTTGGATATCCTATTGTTGATCTCAAAGTCTATGTTTACCAATCTGGATAGGATGCTGATGATGATAGTGAGTAGTTGGTAACAGTCTGGCTCTAATACGTAAGAATGAACATAGTTGATATACTTGGATCTAACATTGCACTAGATTTTTACCTGATTGACTGGGTCCATCTCCGCAAAAACGGCAAGCTACCTGCTGAGAGTATTTTAACAAACACCAGCTCCGTAGCGCCGTAGCTCCGGCAATATTTTTAATATCTCTAGAAAAAAACGCACTCGTGAACATAGCGTTGCGGACAGGACTCGAACCCACTAGCACTCGTGAACATAGCGTTGCGGACAGTACTGAACCACTACTTCGGTGACATGATTGGTTTCGTAATACATAACATTGAATATATTTAATTTGATAAGTTCTAAACGTAACGGTCAATATTTGGCAGGATTTCCAATCATTAAATTTGTCACGGTTCCGACACGGCGGTGCTAATGTGACCGGCTTCCAACTACTGGAGAACTCTACAGACTCAGCTCGTGGCCTTGTCCAGGATATCAAAAAGGTCAAGGAGGAGGAATGGAAACAAAGTAGCCATGGATTGCCAGTAAGTACATTTGAGTATTGTATGGCCTTTTTTCGTCTTTACAGACAGTCAATTGGCAAGTGTTTTACTGTGATAACTTCTGAGTTTTCTTTCTTGTCTTTCAGCTCATACATAAGTCTCTCTCAAAATACTGCAAAATATCACTTTCCACACAACTCTGTCATCAGCTAGTTTTTCCCATGTGCTGGGACCTATAGAAAAGTCTTCACTGAGGCCTTGTATATATTTTTATATCTGAGCAGTAGTCTGCCCTGGTGCCTCTTCCCTTCGAAAGTTCACAGAGCAACATTCTTTTGCTATGCTAGTTTCATTCTCTCCTGCCCCAACCATCTATCGTCTCTGCTCACGATTAAGATGGGTGTACATGTCGACATTTAGTACTTACAGGTGAATTAGGTTTCTATTCATGTCTCTCTCTCATCTCTCCTCTCCTCTTCTCTCTCTTTCTCTCTTTCTCTCTTCCTCTCCCTCTCTCAATTTTCTCCATTTCAATATTTTCTTCTCTCTCCCTCTTTCTCTCTTCCTCTCTCTCCATCTCTCTCTTCCCTGTCTCTTCCCTCCTCTCTCTCTCTTCCTCTCTCTTCTCTCTCTCTCTCTCTCTCTCTCTTCCCTCCCTCTCTTCCCCTCTCTCTCTTCCCTCTTCTCTCTTCCCTCTCTCTTTCTTCCCTCTCTCTCCCTCCTCTCTCTCTTCCCTCTCCCTTCCCTCTCTTTCTCTCAACATCTTTCTTCATATTTAAATATATGTATGTCTCTCTCACGTGACTAATTAACAGTTTGTAACCTCTTGGTGTCCCGGTTGACAGATAATTCTTTCACAAGAGATTTCCTATGTTGTCTTTCTGTCTCCTTTCTACTACTTAATGCTCGTGTCAGGCCCCAATTTTTCAACTCTCTTTTTGAGCGTGCCGACTTTCTTGCAAACAAAAACAATGCCCGACTCAAACTGGCTTAAGTATGGGCAGAACCGATGTCATCAATGCGGTACGTTCTCATTTATGTCATATGGGCAAATCTCAGACAATGGTACGAGTCCGAGAATTAGAAGTTAAGTTTGGACATGTCAGACAGTGTCGTCTTCGTGATAGAGAGAGAAGATATAGTGATCAACTTCTCATGGGCACGGTGAGCAAATATACTTTATGATGACTGCTGCAGCGGAGGACAGAGCCCGCATGGTAATGTCCGATCTGTCATGACGTCGATCGCATAACATAACATTCTTCTTCTTCAGAGATCTTTGGTCATGCGCTTAATTTACTGTGGACCACAAACTGGGCAGTCAGCTTCAGTCTGTCAGGTTTCCCCAAAGCTTAGTTTTCAGGTTGACTGGGTGCGGCCACATGTTGCTTCTCAACTCATCCAGGAGAGGACAGTCTTGCAGGATATGCTCCGGTGTCTGTTCCGCCTGCTGACACTGGCAGAGAGCTGTTTGACTTATTCCATACATTAGCATAACATAACATAAAATAGCATAACATAACATGAGCATAACATAATATAATATTATAATATTAGCATAACATAACATAAAATAACATAACTTAACATGATAACATAACTCGTTTCTACAGTTCATCTCCATGTTTTCTTTGGACGTCCATGTCCTATCCGATGCCCATTGGAGAGCTATCCTGACCAATGTCTCTAATGGCTTACAACATATATGCCAAATCCATTTCCACCTCTATCTTTTAATGATAGTCTCCAACGATGCACTGTCTGTTCGTTTTAAAATCTCTTCATTTGATCTTGTATTTGGTCAGAATGTTTGCTGGATTCTTCTTGAGCATTTATTTTGAAATGTCTCCAACTTGTGTATGATGTTGCAAGTCATTTTCTAGCACTCACTACTGTATAATAACACTCCCAGGACACTGCTTCTATTGTCCAGCACTCACTACTGTATAATAACACTCCCAGGACACTTTTTATTTTCAGACTCACTACTGTATAATAACACTCCCAGGACACTTTTTATTGTCCAGCACTCACTACTGTATAATAACACTCACAGGACACTGCTTCTATTGTCCAGCACTCACTAATGTATAATAACACTCCCAGGACACTGCTTCTATTGTCCAGCACTCACTACTGTATAATAACACTCCAAGGACACTGCTTCTATTGTCCAGCATTCACTACTGTATAATAACACTCCCAGGACACTGCTTCTATTGTCCAGCACTCACTACTGTATAATAACACTCCCAGGACACTGCTTCTATTGTCCAGCACTCACTACTGTATAATAACACTCCCAGGACACTGCTTCTATTGTCCAGCACTTACTACTGTATAATAACACTCCCAGGACACTGTTTCTATTGTCCAGCACTCACTACTGTATAATAACACTCCCAGGACACTGCTTCTATTGTCCAGCACTCACTACTGTATAATAACACTCCCAGGACACTGCTTCTATTGTCCAGCACTCACTACTGTATAATAACACTCCCAGGACACTGCTTCTATTGTCCAGCACTCACTACTGTATAATAACACTCCCAGGACACTGCTTCTATTGTCCAGCACTCACTACTGTATAATAACACTCCCAGACACTGCTTCTATTGTCCAGCCTACTACTGTATAATAACACTCCCAGGACACTGCTTCTATTGTCCAGCATTCACTACTGTATAATAACACTCCCAGGACACTGCTTCTATTGTCCAGCACTCACTACTGTATAATAACACTCCCAGGACACTGCTTCTATTGTCCAGCACTCACTACTGTATAATAACACTCCCAAGACACTGTTTCTATTGTCCAGCACTCACTACTGTATAATAACACTCCCAGGACACTGCTTCTATTGTCCAGCACTCACTACTGTATAATAACACTCCCAGGACACTGCTTCTATATACTTTAAGTTGTATTTTAAGATTCAATCCTTGGCATTCCAGATTTTGTTGAGCATGGCAAAAGTTTGACTTACTTTCTGGATAGTTCTAATGATGTCCTTTTCTGAATGATCATTCTGCGATACTGTACTTTCCAACTCTACACAATCTTCAACTTATTCTATAATTTCATTTTGTAATATAAGTTGGGAAATGACTAAAGATTTAGAAATTAAATTGAATGCATTTGAAAAAAGATGTCTGTGAAAAATAATGAATATAAAATGGAACGGATTGAGGAGAAGTGATGAAATCAGAGAAATATCTGGTCAACCATTAGTGACAACTGTTATAAGTAAGAGAAGATGGGGATATATTGGACACACCTTGAGGAGAAATGATCAACGAATATCAAAGCAGGCATTGAAGTGGGATGCAAAGGGTTCAAGAAAGAGAGGTCGACCTAGGGGGACCCTGAAACGAACTTTGCTGAGAGAGGCAGGAAATATCGGTCTCATTTCCATGGAGGAGAATGAGCGAGTTGCCCAGGATAGAGCGGTATGGAGAAATTACTTACAGGCCCTATGTAACGTATAATGATACGAGAGGAATTATTACTTATGTCTCATATCGTAGTATTTATCTATTCTCTAATCCTGTTTTGTCTTTCAGTATCAGGTCGAAAAAGTAGACACCTGGAGTGAGCCTCTCTATGCATCTTGTCTTTCTTTCTCTTCTACAATCCTGAGTTGCCTCACAGCTTCAGGGTAAGAAGAGTTTTCTAGCACGGACTTTTGTATGTACTTCATTTATAGTGTCTTTCGTCGCCTCTGTTATCTCTGAGGTCCACCTTTTGCTTGGCCGGCCTTTTGCTTTGTATTGGGGTATCGTATTATAGAAGTTTGTAATCTCTCACTTTCTCGCGAGACAATAATATCTCACTAGATATCACGTGACTACAAACTTCTACACCATCTCACGTGACTATAATGTCCATTCACATTATTTCAGACCACAGGTACATGCATCTTTGACATTTCTCATACATGACGCATCATTAAATAGGTAGTCTTGAGCAGAACTTTGCCACCCAACAGTCCTTCGGAATGTATCTCTCATAAGTCAGATGTCCCGCCTCTGCAGCCGACATGTTCAAACCATCAGTTACATCATTAATCCATCTTTTCCGTGGTCTTCCTCTTCTTCTCTTTGCCGATGCTCCTTCCATGATGGTCTTCTCAGCCCTTCATCCTTTTTATATGTCCAAAATTCCTCAATTTTCTCTTTCTTATTTGTAGCATCAGCCAGTTTTCTTTGATTTTGAGTTTTTTTTGGATAGATCTATTTGTTCTTTTCTCTGTCCAAGATATACGAAGGACTCTTCTGTAACACTTATATTCAAAGCACATATCTATGACTTTAATCGTGATTACGTCGTGGCTATAATATATCACCCACTCTCGTTATGTCTGACAACAGGTACACGCAGCTCTGACTGTGGATGGTCTAAGCGTTCTGGAGACAGCTATTTCTTCTATGATGAAGGAGGATAGCGACGTATTCCGCTGGATCTTTCGTCGCGGGGAGTTGTACAACTTGAACCGAACAAAAGGCATCCCTTGTACTACTAAACCTCCAGCTCCTTGGATGTTTGGGCCACGCTTGTTAGAAACAATTAAAAAGGTAGGCTCAGACTTAGAAACATGCGCTCTCAGTTTAATTGTATTTCAGTATTGTCTCAGTAGCCCTCACCTTTTTTGTTTTAGATAGCAAGCTAGTTAGTTAATTAGTCGATCGATCATTCAGTTGGTCGGTCGGTCGGTCAGTTAGTCAATCAGTCAGTCATGTTGAACAAACGATACAATGTTGCAAGCGTGGACTGCAGCTTTCAATGTTAAGGTTGCCGCACATCTTGAGCAAGAGAGCCGCTGTAGCGTAGTTGTTAGTGAACTCGCTTCGCAAGGCTGGTGGTCTGGGTTCAGCTCCCGCAATGTGCGTGGAAACAGTGTCCTGGGAGTGTTATTATACAGTAGTGAGTACTGGACAATATATATAAACTGCATCATTAGCTTTATTTCCCGACCGCGACGGCTTCAGGTCGACCCAGCCTCAACTGGGTACCAGACATGCTCTGGGAAAGTAAAGGCGGCCGGCGTGATGCTGACCACATCACCCATCGTGTGCCGACGGTCAATGAAAATACAGGCCTAACACTGTATTGACCTATATACCACGAGGTATGAAAGGGTTCCTTTACTTTTTTACTTTACATCTTGAGCAGAGACTACTTGTCCTTTTGATTCATCAACTGGTTATGTCCGTGGTAGATTACTGATTTGGCATCCTTACGATATCATAATCACAATGTGAACGACTCGAACGTGTTCAGAATGAAGGTATGCGTATAGTTCTTGAGATACCCCCATCACCCGAGTGGTTATAATAATTCCTCTCGTACCGTTAACCACCCGAATGGTTACTGTGGCCCAAATTGGTGTGTAAAGAATAGAAGCACTGTTACCTACCACGCATGGTGTAAGAGGCGGCTAAATAGGTTGGGCTTGGGGCTAGCTACTCCACACCGTAAAAGCTCTAAATGGTTACAGAACGGATAGCGAACCGAGTAAACGCTGGCTGAAACCGGACACATCGCCGAAGGATAAGCACCAGAGCTCCAATTGGTGCTGAAGATGTGACGTAAAATACACCAATGCTAAAGCTGCACGAATCAGATTTCCACATGAATAGAATTTATGGGGATATCTGGTACATCGGTCTGGGCGGTGATCACAGAGAGAGAGATACTCCCATGAGTTAGTATCTATAGATACCCCCATTGTGAATATGAGATATAATGCTTGACATTCTGTCACTACGTACCCATCATGCAGCAGACATATATACAGCAGAGAGTCCAAAACAAAGCATATATGCGGGTTACTGTTGATCATAGACACCCACTGCACAAGAACACTAATGATGTTGAAGGCACGAGAATCAAGAGCGGCATGTCGTGGATGGCCCAGGATGAAAGAACAATTAACAAGGTGACCACAGTTGCGACACTACCAAAAGGAAAGAATAGATCCTAATAGATGAGCGTTTCCCAAAGTGGGTGCTACCGCCCACCAGTGGGCGCTGAAGCGTTTTAGGGGTTGGGGGGCGATAGTGGGTTCAGAAGAATCTGTGGGTGTTCAGGCGATTAGGGGTCGGTGGCTTCTTAAAGAAGAAATTAATAATAAATATTATAAAATAAATTAATTTCGTGATTTTGCTATTGAATAATCATTTAAAATTTGAATTCTGCATTTAAATTCATCTTATGCCCGTCTTACACGATCCATTTTTTCATCAATTTTCTATTTCATATATATAATCATTTGAAAATTGACCATGTATGACAGAAATATATCTCAATTTTCTATGTCAAAGAGAAAATAGAGCATGTATATATGGAGGGAGACGTTGGCAAACTGTTATAACGTGGAAGGGGGTGTTACAAAGTTTATGTTGTGCAAAGTGGGCGGTGGGCAGAAAAAATTTGAAAATCTATGCAATAGATGATAGCATGACCAACTATCGCAACGTTATCATTACTCTTGGAAGAGAATGTAGAGATTCTGGCATCATGAAAGCTGAACTCGCAGTTATGCAGCTGATAGAAGATAAAGCAAGTGATGATGATGATGATGATGTTTACACCGACCGATGAGTCTCTATATCGTAGCGAGAAGTCAGACTGGGGATTCTCCCGAAGAAGGGAGAAGACATTGTCATTCCCATATACAGTCGATTTCATAAACAAGCGGCGTGTACACCACCATCATTATATCACCATAACAGCCCATTAAACCGTATTAAGTAACCGACTTAATATTAGTTCATGAAAATATACGGTTACGAAGATCCAATCTGACGTTTATGTCTGTATTCCAGGGACGATCTAAAGGTATGTCTGGCAATTTGACATTTAGCGGAGAGGGTTACAGGAATCAGTTCAGTCTTGGAGTCTATTCTATGGCACTGGATAAAGGATTACAGAAGATAGGTACAGCCATGATACGGCTTCATTGAAGATATATATTTTCTAGAATTTCTAGTACAATCTCCCTTACAGACATCGATACCATTAGTATTGTTCTATATTTACACATCGATACCGTTAGTATTGTTCTATCTTTACACATATCGATACCCGTATCTTTTTTGCACACATCGATACCATTAGAACTGAGCTTTCTTTGCACACATCAATACCATTAGCTTTATTTGCACACATCAATATCATTAGCTTTATTTGCACACATCAATATCATTAGCTTTATTTGCACACATCAATATCATTAGCTTTATTTGCATACATCCATACCATTAGCTTTATTTGCACACATCAATATCATTAGCTTTATTTGCACACAGCAATACCATTAGCTATATTTGCGTACATCCATACCATTAGTATTGTTGTTTTTCTGTATTTACACGCATTGATACTAGTTGCATTATTCTATCTTTACGCATATCGATACCTTTTTCTTTCTTTGCATACATCGATACCATTAGTATTGTTATATCTTTGCACACATCGATACCCTTAGTATTGTTATATCTTTGCACACATCGATACCCTTAGTATTGTTATATCTTTGCACACATCGATACCCTTAGTATTGTTATATCTTTACACACATCGATACCCTTAGTATTGTTATATCTTTACACACATCGATACCCTTAGTATTGTTATATCTGTGCACACATCGATACCCTTAGTATTGTTATATCTTTACACACATCGATACCCTTAGTATTGTTATATCTTTGCACACATCGATACCCTTAGTATTGTTATATCTTTGCACACATCGATACCATTAGTATTGTTATATCTTTGCACACATCGATAACATTAGTTTTATTCTATCTTTACGCATATCGATACCTTTATCTTTCTTGCACACATCGATACCCTTAGTATTGTTATATCTTTGCACACATCGATACCCTTAGTATTGTTATATCTTTGCACACATCGATACCATTAGTATTGTTATATCTTTGCACACATCGATACCCTTAGTATTGTTATATCTTTACACACATCGATACCCTTAGTATTGTTATATCTTTGCACACATCGATACCCTTAGTATTGTTATATCTTTACACACATCGATACCCTTAGTATTGTTATATCTTTGCACACATCGATAACATTAGTTTTATTCTATCTTTACGCATATCGATACCTTTATCTTTCTTGCACACATCGATACCCTTAGTATTGTTATATCTTAACACACATCGATACCATTAGAATGGTTCTATCTTTACACGTATCGATACCCTTATCTTTCTTTGTACACATCGTCGATACCATTACAACTGAGCTTTGTTTGAACACATTGAGACAATCAGTGTTGTTTTGTTTTCTATATGTACACACATGGATACCATTTGTCCTATTCTAACCTTACACACATCGACACAATAAGCTTACTTTAAGCACATCGATAGCATTAAAACTAAGCTTTCTTTGCACATATCCATACGAGAAACAACCACTAGGAATAGTTTGTACCGCAACATTAGAAACAGCCATCAATAATCTCAAGTACTGCAACATTAGAAACAGTCTTGAATGCTCTAATAGAGCATGAAATTAGCTAAACGTTTCTGTTATAAAACACACAAGACTAAAAGAAAATGTGGAATGTTCTGGGCATATAGAATAAAAATATGAGATGTTACATTATAAGCCAAGTCCAGTCTGACAGAGAGAGAAAGAGAGAAAGTGGACTTGACTATTAGTTGAACAGTTTTATGTCTCTGTCTACAGGTACATGGACACAGAGAGAGAGAGAGAGAGAAAGAGAGAAAGTGGACTTGACTATTAGTTGAACAGTTTTATGTCTCTGTCTACAGGTACATGGACACAGAGAGAGAGAGAGAGAGAAAGAGAGAGAGAGAGAGACTGGACTTGACTATTAGTTAAACAGTTGTATGTCTATGTCTACAGGTACATGGTCACACAGAGAGAGAGAGAGAAAGACAGAGAGAGAGAAAGACTTGACTTGACTATTAGTTAAACAGTTGTATGTCTATGTCTACAGGTACATGGACACACACACAGAGAGAGAGAGAGAAAGAGAAAGACTGAACTTGACTATTAATTAAACAGTTGTATGTCTATGTCTACAGGTACATGGACACCAAAAAGTCGTTTTGTGAGTATTTATGACAAGTCGGAGGAGGACAACATTGAAGCTAACCGTCAGCGAGATGCTAACAGTTCTTTGATCATTACATCAATGCTGGTCAGTCTAACAGTGGTGGTAGTTGTTGAGTTGGTAGTAGTTTGCAAATGTGATGTTGCTTGTGATAACAGATAAACAGAGAATGGCTCGCTGGTTGTGTTCGTAAGGACGCTCGTATTGCTAGGCTAGGCGATTAGTGTCAAGAATGAGGGAAGGTTCGAGTCCGTGTTTGTCTATTTGTTTTCGGAGCTCTTAATACCTGTACATGTTTTTGTTGATCATTGTGATAACAGATGAAGTTGTGGTGGTCATGGTCGCGATTATAAATGTGGTAGATTTAGTAGTGGTGCTTGTAGATGGGGTGGTAGTGGTTCCAGTTGGGGAGATGGTTGTAGTGGAGCTTGTAGATGGGATGGTAGTGGTTCCAGTTGGGGAGATGGTTGTAGTGGTGCTTGTAGATGGGGTAGTAGTGGTTTCAGTTGGTGAGTTGGTAGTAGTGGTGCTTGTAGATGGGATGGTAGTGGTTCCAGTTGGGGAGATGGTAGTAGTGGTGCTTGTAGATGGGATGGTAGTGGTTTCAGTTGGGGAGTTGGTTGTAGTGGTGCTTGTAGATGGGGTAGTAGTGGTTCCAGTTGCGGAGATGGTAGTAGTGGTTCTAGTTGGGGAGGTGATTGTAGTGGTGCTTGTAGATGGGGTGGTAGTGGTTCAGTTGGGGAGATGGTTGTAGTGGTGCTTGTAGATGGGGTAGTAGTGGTTTCAGTTGGTGAGGTGGTAGTAGTGGTGCTTGTAGATGGGATGGTAGTGGTTCCAGTTGGGGAGATGGTAGTAGTGGTGCTTGTAGATGGGATGGTAGTGGTTTCAGTTGGGGAGGTGGTTGTAGTGGTGCTTGTAGATGGGGTAGTAGTGGTTCCAGTTGCGGAGATGGTAGTAGTGGTTCTGTTGGGAGGTGATTGTAGTGGTGCTTGTAGATGGGGTGGTAGTGGTTCCAGTTGGGGAGGTGGTTGTAGTTGTGCTTGTAGATGGGGTGGTAGTGGTTCCAGTTGGTGAGGTGGTAGTAGTGGTGCTTGTAGATGGGGTGGTAGTGGTTTCAGTTGGGGAGGTGGTTGTAGTGGTGCTTGTAGATGGGGTGTAGTGGTTTCCAGTTGGGAGGTGGTAGTAGTGGTGCTTGTAGATGGGATGGTAGTGGTTCCAGTTGGGGAGGTGGTAGTAGTGGTTCTAGTTGGGGAGGTGGTTGTAGTGGTGCTTGTAGATGGGGTAGTAGTGGTTTCAGTTGGGAGGTGGTAGTGGTGCTTGTAGATGGGATGGTAGTGGTTCCAGTTGGGGAGTTGGTTGTAGTGGTGCTTGTAGATGGGGTAGTAGTGGTTTCAGTTGGTGAGGTGGTAGTAGTGGTGCTTGTAGATGGGATGGTAGTGGTTCCAGTTGCGGGGGAGTATGGTTGTAGTGGTGCTTGTAGATGGGGTAGTAGTGGTTTCCAGTTGGGAGGTGGTTGTAGTGGTGCTTGTAGATGGGGTAGTAGTGGTTCCAGTTGGTGAGGTGGTAGTAGTGGTGCTTGTAGATGGGAGTAGTGGTTTCAGTTGGGAGGTGGTTGTAGTGGTGCTTGTAGATGGGGTAGTAGTGGTTCAGTTGGAGGTGGTTGTAGTGGTGCTTGTAGATGGGGTAGTAGTGGTTCCAGTTGGTGAGGTGGTTGTAGTGGTGCTTGTAGATGGGGTAGTAGTGGTTTCAGTTGGTGAGGTGGTTGTAGTGGTGCTTGTAGATGGGAGAGTGGTTTCAGTTGGTGAGGTGGTTGTAGTGTAGTAGAGAGATGTTTAAAGGGTTTTTAAGCCGAAAGATTGACTTCATTGCACCGGGGCTTGCAAGATGTCATTGGCGAGTGAGAATGATTGCTGCTGACGCCGGTCAGCTTGCACAGAACAGAGTTATCGGGACTGCTGTCATGGAAGCCAAGTTCCGGAAGGGACAAGCTACTTGATAAACTTTAAGCAATGTTTTTGGGACGCCTTGTAATGTATCGCATTATTAGACTTATTCATCTCCGCTCCTCATGGAGCATAGAACCTCACCAAATGATCTCCATTTTTCTCGTTCTCTGATCGTTTTCTTTATAGCCTCCCTGGATAGTCCAGCATCGTATATTTCCTCAAGAAGTCTCCGTCTTCAGGTCTGTTTGAGGTGTTCACTTTTCTTTTCTCTTGCGGTTCCACTCAAGTATTTGTCAAGTAGCACATAACTGTGTCTTCCATATTGCATGATAGATAGACCCAAAGTCATTTCCACCTGAACGGTGTTGACATGGGCTCCTGTCCTGTCCTCATCCACAGATCTGTGTTGACATGGGTTCCTGTCCTGTCCTCATCCACAGATCTGTGTTGACATGGGTTCCTGTCCTGTCCTCATCCACAGATCGGTGTTGACATGGGTTCCTGTCCTGTCCTCATCCACAGATCTGTGTTGACATGGGCTCCTGTCATGTCCTCATCCACAGATCTGTGTTGACATGGGTTCCTGTCCTCATGCACAGATCTGTGTTGACATGGGCTCCTGTCCTGTCCTCATCCACAGATCTGTGTTTGCCAGTAAGAAGTCATAATATCTCTGTCTGAGAATCTACCGAAGACATCTATTGATAAAAGTCTGAACTTTATTTGGATTTAACTTGGTGACTCGTCACGTACCAACCACCAATAACAGCATACAATAAAATGAGATCGAGTACTAGAGCTAAGGGAAGACCAAGAAAAGATGGATAGACAATATCAAGACCACACTACATAAACACGGATACAACACAACAAGGGCAACTCATCTAGCCCTAGAACGCAAAGTAAAGCTCCCATCCCTACGCTTAACGGCAAGAGTGGACAGCCATCTACATCTTCCACCTGGGAAAAGACAATAGACTCGTCACGGAGCCATACAACAACAAAGATTTCACATTTGAGTTGGATATCTTGATCTTTGTTTTAGTGGAGATGGCAGTAGATTACCCACACTGAGTGCAGGAGAGCAGAAGGGCTTGGTCGGACTTCCCTAATCCTAGCTATAATCCCCTCATCTCTACTTCATGATTGTCATCTCATTACTCGGATGACGTTGCGAATATCTAACACCACTTCGAATAACAGCTTGCACAAGAATTGAATGTTCTTTCATTAAGTTAATTAATACGAATTCAAACATGGCTGTGTATAAGTAATGAGATTGTTTGGGAGGAAATCGGAGTAATTATGGATATGTTCCGACGTGCAATGAAGATGATCCTTAAATGAACAATGAAGTAATGAGATGCCGACAGAGCAGCATAACTCTCCAATGTTGTGTGTTCAGTATTTGCTCAATAACAAGTAACATTTTGTTAGCCACGTGTCAGTGACAGGTTTGGGCAGTGGCGGCTCGTGATCCTTTTTGTTGGTGGGGCCAGACTCAAATTTTCGGGGAAATCATGGTTTTGGGTTAGGTTATATTTTAATTTATTAACTAATAAATACACGTTAAACATTATTTTTGGTGGGGCCCGGCCCCACTGGCCCTTAATGACGAGCCGCCACTGGGTATGGGCTTAATCCGAGAAGAAAGCAATTTTCTTTTTTTGGGGAAGAACTTGAAAAAGATGAAAAAAATAAAACTGTCAGAAGCTTATAAATATTTTCTAAATAACCCTTGTAGCCCCACCTCCTCATCCCTACCCCTCTCCTCCCCACCCCTCTCCTACCCATGTTGACGAAAGGCCGTAAACAGTTGCAGAAAAAATTCAATCCTGGAAAAAATCCTCGCAAATTGGGGGTAGTTGTGGAAGCAGAGGTAGCTGTTGTTAGTGATGGTAGAGGGGATAGATGGGATAGTAGGGATAATGATGGCAACTGTGGCAGCGGTAATAATTGTGGTAACAGTGACATTAGACGTGTAACATTGGTAGCAGTGGTAGTTGTGGTAGTTGGGGTAGTGGGGGTAACTGTGGTGGGGTGGGGGAGAGTAGACGTGTAACACTGGTAGCTATAGTAGTGGTGATAACTGCGGTAGTGGCGGCAACTGGGGTAGTGGTAGTAACAGACGTGTAGCAGTGGTAACTATAGTAGTGTAGTAACTGTGGTAGTGGTGGTGGTAGCAGTGGTAGTGGTAGTAGCAGTGGTAACTGCGGTAGTGGTGGTAACTGTGATAGTAGTGGTAGCAGTGGTAGTGGTGGTAGATATGGTAGTGGTGGCAACTGTGGTAGTGATGTTAGCAGTGGTAGCTATAGAAGTGGTGGTAACTGTGGTAGTGGTGGTAGCAGTGGTAACTGTAGTAGTAGTGGTAGCTATAGTAGTGGTGGTAACTGTGGTAGGGGTGGTAGCAGTGGTAGTTGTGATAGTAGTGGTAGTTGTGGTTGCAGTGGTAGCTATAGTAGTGATGGTAACTGTGATAGTGGTGGTAGCAATGGTAGCAGTGGTAGCTATAGTAGTGATGGTAACTGTGATAGTGGTGGTAGCAATGGTAGTGGTGGTATATATGGTAGTGGTGGCAACTGTGGTAGTGATGTTAGCAGTGGTAGCTATAGTAGTGGTGGTTACTGTGGTAGTGGTGGTAACAGTGGTAGTGTTGGTAGCAGTGGTAACTGTGGTATCGGCGGTAACTGGGGTAGTGGTAGTAACAGACGTGTAGCGTTACACAACAGTAATACCCATTTCGATAAATCTTTAAAAAATGCAGATGGGAACTTTATGTACAAAAAAAGGTTGCTGGGCAGAACGTGAGAACAAAGATATCAACATTTATAGGAAAGGGGGGACAACTTTCCGGTGAGATCATAACGATGGCAGTCCATACGCTAAGGCAACACCCTCCCCACTCCCTCCTTCTCCCAAACTATGACTTTATGATAAAAATTGTGATTAACTGTTGCTAACAAGCTATGGTTTAAACCATAGATTCCCAAACTTTTTCTGCCCACCGCCCACTTTGCACAACATAAATTTTGTAACGCCCCTCCTTCACATTATAACAGTTTGTCAACGCCCCCTCCATATTATAACAGTTTACCAAAGGCCCCCAACCCCATATATTTACTCGCTCTATTATCTCTTTGACATAGAAAATTGATTTATATTTCTGTCATACATGGTCAATTTTCAAATGATTATATGCATGAAATAGAAAATTGATGGAAAAAGGATCGTGTAAGACGGGCATAAGATGAATTAAAATGAAGAATTCCAATTTTAAATGATTATTCAATCGCACAATCACGAAAATAATTTTTTTTTTAATATTTGTTATTAATTTCTTCTCTAAGGAGTCACCGATCCCTACTTGCCTGAACACCCCCGAAATTAATCTGAACCCACTATTGCACCTTCCCTCCCCTCCCACCTTTTCCCAGAACGCTTCAGCGCCCACTGGGGGGCGGAACCGCCCACTTTGGGAAACGCTGGTTTAAACATTTATAAGAAGTTAATATTTCTATACCTGGATCCGTAATCAAAATCTGAGATCTCTCTCTCGCGATCCCGGCCTAGACTGATGAACCAACTTTTATCATGAATTTTATCGTGTTTTTAAGGGACTCCGTTCCTCCGTACAGCTTCTCGCGAAGCTCTGTGTTTTGGGGCCAGGTTTCTTTTCTTATACCTGCTATCAGTTGACAATCGTGCAGAACGTGTTCTGTCGTCATGTCCGCCTTTTGCAGGGGCACAGGCTAGTTGTGCCAATTTTAAATTTGTGAAACATGTGGGCGCGAAGCTTGTTGTGGCCGGTACGGAGGCGAACTATAGCAACCTGTTCACTACGAGACAGACCATAGTATCCGTCGCTGTTGTTAGCCTGAGGATGGTCTTTTGTCCATTTGTCTCTGTAGTGCCAGCCGATGGTTGTTCTGGCTTCCTCATAACTGATCTCGAGTTCAGTCTGAGGTAGTCGCCCGCCTTCTTTAGCTAACTTGTCGGCATATTCATTACCGTTTTGATCTGATTCCACTGAATAGCTGAGTCTTCTCCATTTTCGCGTAGTAAACTACCAATATATTTTTAAAATTAACTTTGCCCCCAGCTCCCACTCTCTTCCCTTTCCCTTCCCTTCCTGGAAACATGTAAGGACGCCCGGACATGTGATCATAATGTCAATATGCAAAACCTGCGAGCAACATTCGCTGACACTCTTAGCCAACTCCGTGGTTATCAAGAAATAAAATCTGTGCGTGCTTGCTAACTGCTTGTTACGAAGCAGAAGAAAGTTGAACTTGAAGCCTCTGGGAAGTTGAACATTTCTCTTTCAGAAATTAGAAGCAAGCTCTGCAATTAGTTCACAAATTACCGTTGATATTTCTCTGGCCAAACTGGAGAAAGTTAGCCTCCAGCAAGCCAAGCTGGCAAAAACTATCAACCTTATATTTTTATTGGCTTCTCTGAACTTGAACTAATTGATCACTTTGTGTTTGCGTGTGTGTGCTTATTTGTGTGTGTGTGTATCGCTGTGTTGTGTGTTTGTGTGTAAATGTGCGTGTGTGTGCTCGCTTGTGTGTGTATGTACGTGTGTGTGTGTGCTCGTTTGTATGTGTGTATGTATGTGCGCGTGCGCGCATTGGAAATTAGTGTAATAGTTCTTCTTCACTTGCAGACATGAACTCTTTAACGCTCCATATCGACCACTTGTTAAACTACCTGTGTGAATTGTATGTAATCCGAGCCTAAGGGTGATAATACCTGGTATCCTAGTTTACCCTCAAATAGCCAGCACATCCGATTTCTGCGTTGCTTATTAGTTACTATGTAGTTTCCTAGGCCCCTACCTCAAGTCCCTCATCACGAACATGCTGTAGTTGACTTGTTACTATTCTTTGATATCGGTTGTGCTAGTTGTATCTCTCCGTTCCAAACTGTCCACCTCATCATTTGATATCAAGTTGTGCTAGTTGTATCTCTCCGTTGTCAAACTGTCCACCTCATCATTTGATATCAAGTTGTGCTAGTTGTATCTCTCCGTTGCCAAACTGTCCACCTCATCATTTGATATCAAGTTGTGCTAGTTGTATCTCTCCGTTGTCAAACTATCCACCTCATCATTTGATATCAAGTTGTGCTAGTTGTATCTCTCCGTTGTCAAACTTCACCTCATCATTTGATATCAAGTTGTGCTAGTTGTATCTCTCCGTTGTCAAACTATCCACCTCATCATTTGATATCAAGTTGTGCTAGTTGTGTCTCTCCGTTGTCAAACTATCCACCTCATCAGTCTCAGATATGTTACATGAGATGATAAAAAGCCGACGTATTGACTTCATTGCATCGGGTTTTACCTTATATGTTCGGTCCCTATCCACCGAAATTGCACGCCATCCTCCGAGAGTATTGCACACAGCACAAACTCCATAGCTCCTGCAACAATCCCGGGGAGGTATACCTAGGACATTTTTTCAGCAAGAGGAAGATTAATTAAATAAATCCAACACAGATGCAGCAAATCAAATAATAATATAAATGGCACCAATTTTGAAATACAAACATGTCACCATGAACACTAAAAGAGCATTTTACAACACAATCTTTCTCCTAACACTATGCTATCAGTGCCAAACCTGGATGCTGACATCAAATGATAGAAGAAAACCAGTCATGACAGAAATGAAGAGTCTACGAAGAATGCTGGGAGTAACAAGAAGAGACCGGCTTAGAAATGAAGACATCAGGAAAAAGTAGGTACAACATCAGTACTGGACTTTATCAAGAAGCAACAAATTAAATGGTTTGACCACATAAGCAGATTACCAATAAATAGTGCGCCTCAAAGACCGATGTTGTTCCGATACAATGTATACAAAGCAGAAGACAGCCACGTAAAAGGTAGACCTCAGAGATAACAGAGACAACGAAAAACACAGTTTATGAAGCGTACACAAAAGCCCGTTCTAGAAATCTCTTCTTATCCTGACCCTACAAGGCAAAACAGGATTGGAGAAAAGAACATAGTTACAAATTTCCCGAACAGCTCAAATAAGAGGATATACAAGTTAATATAGCAAAAATGAAAGTAATGAGAAATAATCAAAAATTGGATCACTAAATTATGTTACGAAATGAAATAATCACAGAGGAAGCTCAAGATTGTGTTGACATGGGAAGCTCAAGATTGTGTTGACATGGGAAGTTCAGTATCGCAGGATGGTGATTCGAAATAGACAAAATTGAGAAAATCAAGAAAGAAAGTCAAATTGTCATCACCTGCAAAACCAAAGGATTAAATCTTAAAGCTCTAAATATATAGAAGTAGTGTCCTGGGAGTGATATTATACAGTAGTGAGTGCTGGACAATAGAAGTAGTGTCCTGTGAGTGTTATTATACAGTAGTGAATGCTGGACAATAGAAGTAGTGTCCTGTGAGTGTTATTATACAGTAGTGAGGCTGGACAATGAAGAGTGTCCTGGGAGTGTTATTATACAGTAGTGAGTGCTGGACAATAGAAGAGTGTCATGAGTGTTATTATACAGTAGTAGTGCTGACAATAGAAGCAGTGTCCTGTAGTGTTATTATACAGTAGTGAGTGCTGGACAATAGAAGCAGTGTCCTGGGAGTGTTATCAGTGTGAGTGCTGGACAATAGAAGAGTGTCCTGTGAGTGTATTATACAGTAGTGAAGCTGGACAATAGAAGTAGTGTCCTGTGAGTGTTATTATACAGTAGTGAGTGCTGGACAATAGAAGTAGTGTCCTGGGAGTGTTATTATACAGTAGTGAGTGCTGGACAATAGAAGTAGTGTCCTGTGAGTGTTATTATACAGTAGTGAGTGCTGGACAATAGAAGCAGTGTCCTAGTGATTAAGAAGTGCTGACAATAGGGTGTCCGGAAATACAGATATCTGAAATAGAAGAATTCTTAATATACAGAAATGCGGGACAACATTGTCAGACGTATTATAAATATGCGACAAAGATGGAGGTAGATTAGAGTGAGTGTATGGGTTGTCATGTTGTATGTATACAGTAGTAGTGCTGACAATGAGTATGCCCAGTATGTTGTATACAGTAGTAGTGTGACTGAAGCAGTGTCTGAGTGTATATGTAGTGTGTAAAAGTATGTTGTATGTAATATAGTTGTATGAGCCAAATATGTAGATATTTGAATGATTGTATCTGAAAGTAGGGCAATGTTGCAAATAGTTGCCAATAGTGTCAGTGGGCAATGGGCTTATAAGACTGTCATGAGCTCTTAAAATAAAAGTATAGTTGTATGAGTATGTTGTATGCAGTATGTTGTATGAGTAGTTGTATGCAGTATGTTGTATGCAGTATGTTGTATGAGTATGTTGTATGCAGTAGTTGTATGCAGTATGTTGTATGCAGTATCGTTGTATGCAGTACATGTTGTATGCAGTACGTTGGTATGCAGTATAGTTGTATGTCAGTATGTGTGTATACAGTATGTTGTATGGTATGTACAGTATGCGTATGTTGTATGCAGTATGTTGTATGCAGTATGTTGTATGCTATGTATCGTTGTATGCGACGTTGTATGGTATGTTGTATACGTGCCGCCTGTCCGGCCTGTTTGTAGGCATTGGACGACGGGTATAAGCTCCTGTGAATGCGGGTTCAATTCCACGGACTGGCAGAAAGCCACAGGTTCTCCAGATTTACGGTGTTCGTGGCATCAAACCAAAGGGTTACGATGTCCATGGCACCGAGCCGAAGACTGAAAGCTCAAGTGCTTCTGGATCAGGAGAAAAATAAATGCCAGTAAAGACAGCTCTCCGAATGACAACAGATCTCTAAATATTGCCTGTATGTCTAAAGGAAACATGGAGATGAACTGCAGAAAGAAAGTTGAAAGATTGCGACCTGGCATGGGAAACAATTAGTAGAAAGGTATCAGAACGGCATCAATGGAAATCTCTTGTGACAGCCGTATGTATCAAACAGGACAAGAAAATTGTATCAGTGGCGGCTCGTGATCATTTTTTTTTTTTTTTGGTGGAGCCTGACATAAATTTTTCGAAAAATCATGGTTTTTGGGTTGGTTATATTTTAATTTATAAAATAATAAATTCACGTTGCACATTATGTTTGGTGCTGCTCGACCCCACTGGCCCCTAATGACGAGCCGCCACTGGATTGTATAGATAGATAGATTGGATATTATACTTGAATATTATTTTTTTCAGACTGCTCCATTTCTGATGATAAAAGAAAGAAAAGATGGTGAACAAGAGCTAACAGGAAATGATAGATTTGAAGGTAAGACAAGTTATTGTCAATACAACAAACCATCATAACTATGGTAACGAATATCGATACTAGGGTAGAATCTTGTAAAACTTTACAGCAAAGAAAAAACGAGTTTAAATAAAACACTAGGTAAGACTGTTAGTTCTTTATATACTGGACTATACAGTGGCGGCACGTGATCATTTTTGTTGGTGGGGCCATATACAAATGTTCGGAAAAATCATGGTTTGGGGTTGTTATGTTCTAATTTATAAAATAATGAATACACGCTTCCCCATTATTTTTGGTGGGGCCCGGTCCCAGTGGCCCCTAATGACGAGCCGCCACTGGATACATATATATATAAACGCATACCAAAACAGCTGATGTATGGCGAACTTAAAAGGTGCAGACGTTCAGCTGGTGGACAAGAAAAACGCTTTAAAGACGCTCTTAAAGTGTCGCTGAAATGCTTTGATATAGACACCACGTGCTGGGAATCCTTGCGCAAGATCGCCAAATGTGGCGCTGTAACAACACAAGAAGAGCTCGCATAGCTGAGAATCGTCGTGCCGTTGAGGCACAGAGAAAACGAGCTGCGCGAAACGATATAACACACAACACCACATGTTAACCTATCATGTTGACCCACATGTCTAACCGTGATCATATATAACCCCACCTGTGGTAGGGGATTGTTTTCTAGGAATGGACTCTACACTCACCTCCGCACACACCAGATAGGTGCAGCAGCACACGTCTGAGGCTGTTGTCATCATCGCTTGCGATGGACGGCTATTATTATTATACGCTGGAAGGTGTCAAATGCGCAGTCAAGCATTTTGCCAACGTCGCGCTAGGTTTAGTGAGCTGGCACTAATCAAGATCATACCTCACCTCCACGCGGTGACCATGGAAACAAATAGAAGATCCTGTCTGTCTAAATGGGTAGAGATCGAGGAGAGCTACTCTGGTAAAAATGGGGGCAGACTCAGTCACGTTTTGTAAGATCTACTCACAACACAGAAGAGCAGAATCCCAGAGAGACTATTTCTGCACGTCTCTCCCGGCCGATGAGAAAAGCTGAATAATTAAAAACGAATCGTAAGAATTAACAATGTACGAGTTGTCAGAAGACACGTATTCAGTCCTCTCGAAATAATGGTCGCTCCACATTTGCCGGCTCTCGGCAAGAATCGTCGGAAAAGATGCAATATGACGTGACAACACAAGGGAAGATTGCAGTAAAATCAGCACAAATTCATTGTTTTTAAATGGAAATAAAATTTCGGCAACTTCCCACATCTTCAAACTATATCGTGCACCATCGACGGGGCTACGGAGTTTATGCACTGCCCCTGAGATCCTCCCATGTAAGAAAGAGGTCAGAACACACATGGCTATTCACCGCAGTGCAATGATGATGGTTTTATTAAGCAATCAATCAAGTGAGCAATCAAACAATCTGATGAAATCAAAGAAAGTTTAACGGTCAGTGATTGTCTTCATTGCACCGAGTATACTCATATGGATCAGCCCTATTCGCAGAAATCACGCGTCACCTGCGGGCATTATTGCATAAAGCTCGAATTCCGTAGCTCTGGCAACAATCCTTAAAAGTTCAGAGGATTTTGAAAATGCACAAGTGAACAGAACATTGTGATCCGGATTTGAACTCACGATTTTCAGAACACAAGACAACGGCTTAGGTACAGAGAGCCTCGGTCAAACTGTCGGTATATACTTCTATGTATGAGGGCGAAGTCATATAGTAAACCACAAAGTTCTGTGGGATCGTAAGTAAATGTAGTTGGTGTTTTCTAAAGGTGTCATTAGATGACAGCAACATCGAACTTTATATTCTCATTCGCCAGGTGGCGCTATGTGTCATGCGCATGCGCAGCGCATAAACAAAATGGCGACTGTACTTACGGAGGGTACAACCAAAGAGCAACGTGCTGTTGCGCGTTTTTTGTGCGAAAATGACTGCCTGCAAAGGACATTCATAAGGAAATGCTTCCTGTTTATGCTGACAAATGTTTGTCCCTGCAAAGCGGTTCATATCTGGGTAGAAAATGTTTCTCAAGAACGCTCTAAAATTGCTGATGAAATCCGATCTGGTCATTCTGTTGAGATTCCAACAGAAGCATCCGTGCAGCGGGTGGAGGAGAAGATTAGAGGTGAAAGGCGAGTAGCGATAGACTATAGCATCTGCAATAGGGTGCTTACATGGTTCAGCATACAGCACAATGCATGATCGATTCAAATTTAAGAAAGTGTGCTCAGTGTGGGTACTCAGACAATTGAAGGAGTAACACAAAATGAACCGATTTGCCTGTCCTTGCATCATCTCTGTCGATACGAAGATGAAGGAGAAGAGATGCTGAACAGGATTGTTACTGAGGATGAATCATGGGTGCATCACTATCAGCCCGAATCAAAGCGTGCTTCAATGCAGTGAAAACATCTTTCTTCGCCTTGTGTCAAAACATTCAAGGTTACGCCATCAGCAGGGAAAGTCATGCTGACGGTGTTCTGGGATTGTCAAGGAGTGCTTTTAACCAATTTCAAGAAGAAAGGTGACAATGTGAATTCGGAATCATACTGTGAAGTTCTATCGATGCTTCATGATGCAATTCGAAAAAACGTCCAGTACTGCTGACTAGAGGAGTATTGCTTCTTCATGACAATGCCAGACCACATACGGCTCGATTAACTCAGGAGAAAATTAACCATCTAAGGTGGGAAGCTCTGGAACATCGACCTTACAGTCACGACTTAGCCCCTAACGATTTCCACCTTTTTGGTCCACTGAAAAACCACCTTGGCGGGAGACATTTCGCGAATAACGCCGAAGTTGAATGTGAAGTGAAAACGTGGTTTAGAAAACAGAGCCCGCTGTTCTATGCAGCCGGTTTGGGAGGATTGATAAAACGATGGGATAAGTGCACCAATGTTGGTGGAAATTATGTTGAGAAATAAAGAAACAATGTATGTATAAAAATAAACTGGTTTCAAATTGTTATCATGTTTAGTTATTTTTCTACAGCCATTTGTGGCTTACTTATTGACTTCCTCGTATTTTATATTTCATATGTTTGATATTTCTAGTTCTATAGTGTCACTACTGTAGCAGACAAACATTGGACATCTTTGTGTGTAATTTGTAACTCAATCTCTACACAAGTCTATGCTATATCAGCCTTTCATTTCTCTCTTCATGATCACCGCTTAGACTGATGTACCAGATTTCCCATAATTGTTTTGTCTTATTCATGTGGAAATCTGATTCATGCAGACTTAGCATGGGTGTGCTTCGTCACATCTTTAGCGCCATTTGGAGCTCTTGTGCTTATCCTTCGGCGATGTGTCCTATTTTAGCCAGCGTTTGCTGGGTTCGCTCTCTGTCAGCCTTGGGGTGTCACCAGCCGACCTGCAGGGGCAAAAGGTTGCTATTTTCTTTTAAGGTAGCTACACTTAGACAACCTTCCCTTCCGGGTTGTTGAGCGTTATCTGCCCAGGTTACCATTTTTTTTGACTACTTGGTTTGCCTGCCGTCCAGTTTGTGTGTGTACGGTTTACTCCGCTATCCTTTGATTGTCCCCAATCGTACTACAAGGCAGTAGTAGTACTCTGCGAGGGGAAACGCGTTTATTGTTCTCTGGATGGAAACTCCATCTTCGAGACTCGCCACCGTATTGTCCACCTCACGTTTCTTTTGGGTACCCCTTCTCCATTTCTGTTGTGCCCTCGTCTACCGACTGGGCACGCCCTTTCTCTTCGTCACTTGTGCTCACATTGTTCTACTAGACGATACCTTACCCATTTCTAAATCACTGTGCACAGTGCACAGTTTATCACCATTCGGTAGGAACGTTTGCACTGGATTCAAGCCTCTGCTGGGCTTTCCAGTTTTTCTGCACATTTGGGTGGTCCGCTCACCCTACGTTTGCCACGCCTTTTCGTGGCTCCATCAACAGCACCTTACATGTCTGCCCCACCGGTGGGATTACCTGTGTATCGTTCGTATGCGTGTTCGCTCTACATTGGTGCCTGCTCACCGTGTTTATCAGGTTTCTCACCGTTTCGCACATTTACTATGCCCTCGAGACTGTCAGGAGACGCATCTCAATTCAGGCACCCACCTCAGAGCTCCGAGTTTCGCCCCATGTGGGCCCACGTCTCTTCTCCGGATGCACCCCTCATCTTTTTATGTTTATTTGTTCAGCTTTTCCCATCGACCGGGAGAGATGTGCATTAAAAGTCACTCTGAGATTCTGCTAGTCTGTCTTGCGAGCGGATCTCATCCAACGTAGCTGCGTCTGCATCACTACTTATACCAGAGTAGCTCTCCCTCGATCTCTACCCGCTTAACCAGACATAACCCGTTGTCTATTTCCAGGGTCACCACGTGAAGGTGGGGTAGGATCTTGGTTAGTACCAGCTCACTAATCCTGACTCGACGTTGTCCCTATGCGCCTTTGACCCAGCTTTTCATTTGGATTATTTTTTAAACCTCACTTTGCAGGATTTTCAATGGACCTGGCCATGGAACTTTCAAAGGAAGTTGGATTTACATCATTTACCTTCCAGATTGTGGCTGACGGTAACTATGGCAACCGACATGCTGGCAACAATTCCTGGAATGGCATGATGGGAGAACTACTTTCTGGTGTAGGTATTCTTGCAGACATATCATATCATTGAATGTACTAATCTTTATTGTTTTTTCTCCACTGCTCTTGTGATGTTTTTCAGTCCTACAGTATACGAATAGTTCTGTCAGGGGCTGTCTTTGTACACAGTATATGGTTGACTCTACCACTTTTTACCATATTATATATATATATATATATATATATATATACAGTAGTGAATGCTGGAAGAAGTAATATACTGGGAGTGCTATTATACAGTAGTGAATGCTGGAAGAAGTAATATACTGGGAGTGTTATTATACAGTAGTGAATGCTGGAAGAAGTAATATACTGGGAGTGTTATTATACAGTAGTGAATGCTGGAAAAGTAATGTACTGGGAGTGCTATTATACAGTAGTGAATGCTGGAAGAAGTAATATACTGGGAGTGTTATTATACAGTAGTGAATGCTGGAAGAAGTAATATACTGGGAGTGTTATTATACAGTAGTGAATGCTGGAAGAAGTAATGTACTGGGAGTGTTATTATACAGTAGTGAATGCTGGAAGAAGTAATGTACTGGGAGTGCTATTATACAGTAGTGAATGCTGGAAGAAGTAATATACTGGGAGTGCTATTATACAGTAGTGAATGCTGGAAGAAGTAATATACTGGGAGTGTTATTATACAGTAGTGAATGCTGGAAGAAGTAATATACTGGGAGTGTTATTATACAGTAGTGAATGCTGGAAGAAGTAATATACTGGGAGTGTTATTATACAGTAGTGAATGCTGGAAGAAGTAATATACTGGGAGTGTTATTATACAGTAGTGAATGCTGGAAGGAGTAATATACTGGGAGTGCTATTATAAAGTAGTGAATGCTGGAAGAAGTAATGTACTGGGAGTGTTATTATACAGTAGTGAATGCTGGAAGAAGTAATATACTGGGAGTGCTATTATACAGTAGTGAATGCTGGAAGAAGTAATATACTGGGAGTGTTATTATACAGTAGTGAATGCTGGAAGAAGTAATATACTGGGAGTGCTATTATACAGTAGTGAATGCTGGAAGAAGTAATGTACTGGGAGGTTATTATACAGTAGTGAATGCGGGAAGAAGTAATATGCTGGGTGCCATCAGTAGTGAATGCTGGAAGAAGTATATACTAGTGTTATTATACAGTAGTGATGCTGAAAAGTAATATACTGGGAGATGTGCTATTAACAGTAGTGAATGCTGAGAAGTATCTCTGGGGTGTCTGTTATACAGTAGGATGCTGGAAGAAGTAATGTACTGGTGCATATACATATGACTAAGAGTACTATCTGAGTCTATTAACAGCTTAGATCGAAGAAGTAATGTACTGGTCTATTATCAGTCACAGTGAAGTGGAAGAGTAGATCTGGTAGTGCACTATACAGTATGAATGCTGAAGTAAGTCCCTATCGCATTTATCCCAGTAGTATGCTAATATATACTGGATCTATTTACGTAGTGAATTAAAAGTATATATGAGTGATTTTCAATGATGCTGAGAAAGGGAACTGTCAAAGAAGTCATGGAAATTTACGAGTGCTATTACCTACAGTAGTGATGCTGAAGAGTAATATGGCAAGTGATACATGACTGGAAAATAATTCCTGGAATGGCATGGAATGGGAGAACTACTTTACTGGGAGGCTATTATCTTGAATGCAAGAAGAATATCATTATCATTGAATGTATAATAATATATTGTTTTTCTTATGCTACATGCTCTTGTGATGTTTTTACAGTATGAAGCATAGAAAAAGTTCTGAGGGTGTTTTAACAGTATAATGTTGAAGAACTTTACTTCTATTATACAGTATAATCTAAGAATAATATACTAGTGCTATATATACAGTAGTGAATGCTGGAAGAAGTAATGTACTGGGAGTGCTTTTATACAGTAGTGAATGCTGGAAGAAGTAATCTACTGGGAGTGCTATTATACAGTAGTGAATGCTGGAAGAAGTAATTTTGTACTGGGAGTGCTATTATACAGTAGTGAATGCTGGAAGAAGTAATGTACTGGGAGTGCTATTATACAGTAGTGAATGCTGGAAGAAGTAATGTACTGGGAGTTTTATTATACAGTAGTGAATGCTGGAAGAAGTAATGTACTGGGAGTGCTATTATACAGTAGTGAATGCTGGAAAATGATACAACACATAATACACAAGTTGAAGACATTTCAGAATAAATGTTTAAGAAGAATCCTGCAAAATTTTCTGGCCAAATACCAGAACAAATGAGGAGCTTTTGAAACAAACAGACTGTGCATCCTTGGAGATCATCATTAAGAGACGAAGATGAGTGATTTGGACATGTATGGTATGCCAGTGAGGGCATTGGCTAGGACAGCTTCAGATGGACTGACAGATGGGAAGAGAAGGCCTGGATGTCCAAAGGAAACATGGAGAAGAACGGTGGAGAGAGAGTTGAAGGAGTGCCGCCTGACGTGGGAGACGGTTGGTAGAAAGGCAGCAAAACGGCAACAGGAGTGGAAGTCTGCCTATTGTCATTTGGAAGCTCTTCTATGTGTCAATTCGGGACAAGAAGAGGGTATAAATATATATCGTAGCATTATAAATTACGTAGGTCCTGCAAGTAATTTCTCATTACCGTACTGTCTTCAGCTAATCTCTCAATCTCTTCCATGAATTCAGTTCGATATTTCTTACCTCTCTCAGGGCGTACGTATCAGTTTGTTTCAGGGTTTACCTAGTTCATCCTTTCTTTCTTGTACCCTTTGCCTCCCATGTCAATGTCTGCATTCTTTTACTAATATAATATCGTATTGTATCACAATGTCTGTGCATCAAGTGATGTCCTACCAGCAGCTCCTGCAACCGAACTGATACCAGATGTCGTGCTTGTACTTCTCTGGATGCTATCAGCGAGGTCGAGAAGGGGTAGTTGACGCTTGGGCAACTCAGCTACTCCATAAAAATCGCTCCAGACATGCGTCACGGAGAGACTACGTGACGCAATACCTATTGTCTCCTGAGACAAAGAGGCCAATAATGATGATGAAAATGTCTGTATTCTTGTACTGCATGTCTAGAAGAGACCCCCTCCCCCACATGTTCAACTCTATCACTAATTTCTGGGTTTTCCATTTCTCCACATTTGAGAGCATCTATCGTTTTCTGTACTCATTCTGCCAGGGCTCGCAAGGAGCAAAGAATAGTAACACTGCAACCTACAAGGCATGTCGTAAGAGGTGACAGAGGTAGGGGACTAGGGAAGCTACTAGTAAATAAAAAGCGTCGCAGAAATCGGATGTGCTGACCTACTTATAGGCGCATAACTGACACAATGTACAATCGCACTGAGGCTAGGATCATATTACATATCACAAAAAGTGATTAACAAGTGGTCAATAAGGAACGTTTCAAGAAGAAGTATTCTTTCATTCTCTTCCTTGTTTTCATATTATCATCATCATCATCGCCGTCATCATCATTATTATCATGACCCTTACATGCCAGTTTCTCTTCTCACATTCGACATCTCTAATACTATCCATATATTCACAAAACAGATGAGACTGCAGTAAAACTATTTGATTGGCAAAACACGTAATCACAAAGTACTGTAGTTTTACAAATTACAAAAACAATGACAAAATACAGCAACGTTTCGACCAACAAGGCCTTTATCAAGCACACGAACAACAGGAGGGACAAATTTTAAAAAACAAATGGACGACCAAAAACAAACGTTTCTAATGAAAATCTGAAATTAAAAAATGACTTATCAAACTCGACATCTCTAATACTATCTATCTACTACTTATCAAATTCGACATCTCTAATACTATCTACTACTTATCAAACTCGACATCTCTAATACTTCTCATCTACTACTTATCAAATTCGACATCTCTAATACTTCTCATCTACTACTTATCAAATTCATCATCTCTAATACTAATTTTATTACTTATCAAACTCATATTCTCTGATGCTGTACGTCCTATCAAGGTCGCAGATATAGCGGTTGCACCTCTAACAATAACCGCAGAACGAGAGAGATATGTAGATTTTTCTAAGCACTTCATGGACATTGGTGTGACCATCATGATCAAGAAACCAGCCAGTCAACGACCTGGTGTCTTCTCTTTTATGGAACCACTATCTGTAGAAGTGAGTAGAATTATTGTTCTGTATAGTATCATATATGTATGTTAGTTATTGCATACGTTCTATAGTATAATCAGTGGCGGCTCGTCATTAAAGGCTAATGGGGCCGGGCCCCACTAAATAAATGTGTAAAGTGTATTTATTATTCCTTAAATTAAAGTATACCCTAACCTAACACCATGATTTTTCTGAAAATGTGTGTCTGGCCCCACCAACAAAAAAAATCACGTACCGCCACTGAGTATAATAAATGTATGTTAGTTATTGCATACGTTCTCTACAGTATCATATCTGTATGTTAGTTATTGCATACGTTCGATAGTATCGCCGGTCAGCTTGCACAGACCAGAGAATTTTTCAGAACTGCTGACATGGGAGCCAGGTTCCGGAAGTGACACGCTACTTGATGATGATGATGATAGTATAATATCTGTATATAATAGCTAACTTGCTCTATATGTAGGCATTGTTATAGCTAACTTGCTCTATATGTAGACAATGTTATAGCTAACTTGCTCTATATGTAGACAATGGTATAGCTAACTTGCTCTATATGTAGACAATGTTATAGCTAACTTGCTCTATATGTAGACAATGTTATAGCTAACTTGTTCTATATGTAGACAATGTTATAGCTAACTTGTTCTATATGTAGACAATGTTATAGCTATACTTCTCTATAGTACAATGTTTATATGCTACTGTTCGATATATGGGGCAGACAAATGTTATAGAACTGCTGACATGAGCCAGTTCAGTGACAGCTACTTGATATGATATGTAGATAAATGTTAAAAGCTAACTTGCTCTATATGTAGACAATGTTATAGCTAACTTGCTCTATATGTAGACAATGTTATAGCTAACTTGCTCTATATGTAGACAATGTTATAGCTAACTTGCTCTATATGTAGACAATGTTATAGCTAACTTGTTCTATATGTAGACAATGTTATAGCTAACTTGCTCTATATGTAGACAATGTTATAGCTAACTTGCTCTATATGTAGACTATGTTATAGCTAACTTGCTCTATATGTAGACAATGTTATAGCTAACTTGCTCTATATGTAGACAATGTTATAGCTAACTTGTTCTATATGTAGACAATGTTATAGCTAACTTGTCTCTTATGTAGGCATTGTTATAGCTAACTTGTCTTTATGTAGGCAATGTTATAACTAACTTGTTTTTTATGTAGACAATGTTATAGCTAACTTGCTCTTATGTAGGCATTGTTATACTAACTTGTTCTATATGTAGGCTATTATAGCTAACTGCTCTATATGTAGGCTTGTTATAGCTAACTTGTTCTTATTAGTATGTGGACTGACATAATTTTCCTTGTATTTCAGGTATGGATCTGTATCATCCTGGCTTATGTGACAGTTAGTGTTGGCTTATTTCTAGTCTCCAGAATGAGTCCCGTGGAGTGGAGAAAGTTACATAGTGGGGACTTTGTTTACCACAATAATTTTTCCCTCATCAACTCCTTCTGGTTTTCCATGGGAGCTTTGATGTTTCAAGGGAGTGACAACTGTCCCAGGTGAGTGTACCCATGAGAGCTTTGATGTTTCAAGGTAGTTACAACTGTCCCAGGTGAGTGTACCCATGGGAGCTTTGAGTGTTTCTTCAAGGGGAGGGACACTGTCCCAGGTGAGTATGTCTCATCCTATCCCTTCCATGGGAGCTTTGAAAAGTTTCAGGAGTGATGTCAAACAACTGTCCCAGGTGAGTTTCTATCTATTCTTCCATGGGAGCTTTGATGCTTCAAGGGAGTGACAACTGTCCCAGGTGAGTGGACCCATGGGAGCTTTGATGTTTCAAGGGAGTGACAACTGTCCCAGGTGAGTGTACCCATGGGAGCTTTGATGTTTCAAGGGGAGAGTGACCATAGCATTCGGTCCTGCCAGGTGAGTGGACCCATGGGAGCTTTGATGTTTCAAGGTAGTGACAACTGTCCCAGGTGAGTGTCTATCTACTATATTCCTTAAATCCTGTTTTGCCTTTCAGCGTCAGGTCGAAAAGGAAACACCTGGAGCGAACCTCTCTATGCACCTTGTCTTTCCTTCTCTTCTTCAATCTTGGTTTGTCTCACAGCTTCAGGGTAAGAAGAGATTTCTAGAACGGGCTTTTGTGTGCGTTTCATAAAGTGTCTTTCGTCGCCTCTGTTATCTCTGAGGTCCACCTTTTGCGTGCCGGCCTTTTGAAATTAGTGTGTGTGTCTATTGAAACTAGAAACTGCTTACACGGTGTCAGCAAGAGAATGACAATTTTACTAAACTTAAGTCTAAGATAAAACTTGATTGTCTGAAACTTCTGCCATATCTACGACCTTCTCCAGCCTCCAGTTGGGAATCCCTGCATTAGATCACACAGTTGGGAACCCCTGCATTAGATCACACAGTTGGGAACCCTCTTGCATTAAGGAGCACACAGTTGAGGAATTACCCTGCATTAGATCACACAGTTTGAATCTTCTGCATTAGACACACAGTTGGGAACCCCTGCATTATATGACTTACAGTGACACGAATGTATAATATGACGTGACGTGGTTGACATCGCATAACTTCTCTCATGTTTTTATACTCAGTGACTCCATGAGCATGATTCGCAAAGTTGAAACACAAATGGTGAGATGAAACTTGTTGGAGGTACTGGTACAGACAGGAATATGAGAAATCACCTTCATTTTTGTCCTTGTGCACGTAGAAGTCAGTGGTAATGAACGAGCTGATAGATTGGCTGCATGGCTATGATATCAGAGGAGCTGCAATTATCCGAAATGACATTCTTTTTTCGATCCAGAAGCACTTGAGCTTTCAGCTCTTCAGCTCAGTGCCATAGACATCGTAACCCTTCGGTTCGGTGCCTCGAACACTGTAAATCTGAAGAACCTGTGGCTTTTCTGCCAGTCCGCGGAATTGAACCCGCACTCACAGAGGACTTGTCACCAGCCGTCCAATGCGCTACGAACACGCTGGGCAGGCGGGCAAATGACATTCTTAACGCACTGAGAGAGTCTTTACGAACAGAAGAGTTTCAGGGTTGTGAGTCCCCACTTGCTGACCGGATTGAGAGAGATGGGTGTCGATCTTGGTGCAACCTGAAAAGAGCGTTATACCAAATATGCAAAGAGATTGATTAATGATTAATCAACATCGACCTGGCGTGTGTTGGCCGCTGGACGCTGCTGAATTTGTTGAAGCAGAGATCGGAGCACCTATGGACATGTCCGGACGCTATGATGATAGTCCTCTTATAACTAATGTATAATATGACCATAATGAGTTTCCATACTTGTCATCTGCAGGTCTATCTCTGGACGTGTTATAGGTGGCGCTTGGTGGTTCTTTGTTCTCATCAGTATCTCATCCTATACAGCCAACCTGGCAGCATTTTTGACAATTGAAAGAATGATCACGCCCATAGAATCTGCAGACGATCTAGTCAACCATCATGCTATCAAATATGGGGCAGTGGCATCAGGTTCTACATTACAGTTTTTTATTGTAAGATTTTCACGCATTTTTCTATCATGCAGTTAAAATTGTAATCATTTTTTAATGCTACAGTTGAGTCTTTATTGTTTCCGTATGTGCTAGTGCAGTGTCTCCCAGACTGGGGTCCGCAGACCCTGCGGATTCGCCCGCCTGCTCAGCGTGTTCGAAGCGCGTTGGACTACGGGTGACAAGTCCTCTGTGAGTGCGGGTTGAATTCTGCGGACTGGCAGAAAAGCCACATGTTCTCCAGATTTACGGTGTTCGTGGCACCGAACCGAAAGGTTACGATGTCCTTGGCACCGAGCCGAAGAGCTGAAAGCTCAAGTGCTTCTGGATCGGAATAAAAGACCCTGCAGATCCGCGATTTACTCACAGGAGGTCCTCAAGCGCTCCGTAGCACAGGCTAATGTCCCCGACGTAATTTTGAAGATATTTTTGTAGGAATTTTATTTTTAATCTTTCCTAAGGAATGTTGCCGGTGCAGCGGCTTTCCAGCCTGTTCTCCTCGATTTTGAACTGCCAATGGTTATTTTACATGCTAAAATTGTGCACAGGGCCTACATTTTATCGTCCATCTCCGATAGGACTAGGAACTCAATCTCACCTATACTGAGATCAGGATCTCTGGAAAAATATCCAGATAGTTCAACGAGGGAGCGAACCTGGTACCTTTTGCACCAGAGACGAGCACCTAACTTCTACACCACAGAGGCCGGAGTAGTCACATCGCAGAATTTGATCTCAGAAGTTGATCTCAGAAGTTGATCTCAGAAGTTGATCGAAGAAGTTGATCGAAGAAGTTGATTGCAGAAGTTGATCGCAGAATTTGATTGAAGAAGTTGATCGAAGAAGTTGATCGCAGAAGTTGATCGAAGAAGTTGATCGAGGAAGTTGATCGAAGAAGTTGATTGCAGAAGTTGATCGCAGAAGTTGATCGAAGAAGTTGATTGCAGAAGTTGATCACAGAATTTGATCGCAGAATTTGATCACAGATGAAAGGAAAAAATTACATTAATATCATAAATTTAATATTCAAATGAAGAATTAACTAATTATATAAGTTATCAAGTTGTATATGCATCCATCAATACTTGATGGTAGAGAAACATGAACACTAAACAAGAAACTAGACAAGATGAAAACCTTTCTGATGGTCTCCAGTGGATTAAAGACAACTATTTCACATGTACGTCTTCTTTTTTTGTTACACTGCTACCAGGCTGTTGCCCAGTGTCGTGGTTTTCTGTTTTTGTCTTGCGCTGTTCTAGTGACTTGGGTGATTGTTATTTTTATTTATTTGACAGGATTCTGCTATGTCATCTATCCATCTTTTTGTGTTCTTCATCTCGCCGTCTTTCCTTGTTTTCTTTTGTAGAAGACTCTGTAATCATAGCAGTAACTTAAGTGATGGTCTGGTTGGAATCACAGACTTTTATCCATGCATGTTTTCTCAGTGACTCAATAAGTATGCTCAGGAAGATTGAAACAGGATGGTCTGGTTGGAATCACAGACTTTATCCATGCATGTTTTCTCAGTGACTCAATAAGTATGCTCAGGAAGATTGAAACAGGATGGTCTGGTTGGAATCACAGACTTTTATCCATGCATGTTTTCTCAGTGACTCAATAAGTATGCTCAGGAAGATTGAAACAGGATGGTCTGGTTGGAATCACAGACTTTATCCATGCATGTTTTCTCAGTGACTCAATAAGTATGCTCAGGAAGATTGAAACAGGATGGTCTGGCTAGAATCACAGACTGTTATCCATGCATGTTTTCTCAGTGACTCAATAAGTATGCTCAGGAAGATTGAAACAGGATGGTCTGGTTGGAATCACAGACTTTATCCATGCATGTTTTCTCAGTGACTCAATAAGTATGCTCAGGAAGATTGAAACAGGATGGTCTGGTTGGAATCACAGACTGTTATCCATGCATGTTTTCTCAGTGACTCAATAAGTATGCTCAGGAAGATTGAAACAGGATGGTATCTGAGACAATAATGTAGTCGCTAAGGAGTTGTAGGTTGACAAAAATCAGTTTAAATTTTGTGTCAAGTCATGCAGGTGAAAGAGTAAATGAACGCGCGGATAGGCTTGCAGGTATGGTTGCTCTATAAAGCGGGCGAGCTATAGACCAGGCTGATATTCTAAATTCCTTAAGGGAGAGAGGACGTGTACATGATTCAAGAAATAGTGGTGAATCTACAACACTAACTAGACTTCAAGAATTTCAAGTCAAATGTGGTGTAGCTAGACAAGAGCACTATACTGGTAGCCAAAGAAGAATAGTAAACCAACAAAGAACCGGTGTGGTTAGTCGACACACGGTGAGAGATATACTGAGGAGGAGATCTGAGCACTAATGAAGTCATTGGTTCGACGTGTAGTGATGATGATCTGACGACTAAACTAAACTCTGTATACAGTGGAGTTTGGTTCATTCTTATTACGTGGCATTCCCATGTGCACGCTCACATTTTTGACTTATGTTTGAAGTAATACTTTATAGTGATAGTATTTATCCATCTCTCACTCTCTCACAAACACAGAACTCTGATGTAATACTTTATAGTGATAGTATTTCTCACTCTCTCACAAACACAGAACTCTGATGTAATACTTTATAGTGATAGTATTTCTCACTCTCTCACAAACACAGAACTTTAATATAATACTTTATAGTGATAGTATTTATCCACCTCTCACTCTCTCACAAACACAGAATTCTGATATAATACTTTATAGTGATAGTATTTCTCACTCTCTCACAAACACAGAACTCTGATGTAATACTTTATAGTGATAGTATTTATCCATCTCTCACTCTCTCACAAACACAGAACTCTGATGTAATACTTTATAGTGATAGTATTTCTCACTCTCTCACAAACACAGAACTTTAATATAATACTTTATAGTGATAGTATTTATCCACCTTCACTCTTCACAAACACAGAATTCTGATATACCTGTGTACAGACAAATGGGAGAATATATGATATCTCATCCCGATGTCTTGGTACATAGTAATGAGGATGGAATTGAAGTAAGTAATAGTCTTTGATGACTAACAAACATCACATTCATATTGATATATTGTTCCATAGATTGTTACATATATTGTTCCATATTTCATTACATATATTGTTCCATATTTCATTACATATATTGTTCCATATTTCATTACATATATTGTTCCGTAGATTGTTACATATATTGTTCCGTAGATTGTTACATATATTGTTCCATATTTCATTACATATATTGTTCCATATTTCATTACATATATTGTTCCATATTTCATTACATATATTGTTCCATAGATTGTTACATATATTGTTCCATATTTCATTACATATATTGTTCCATATTTCATTACATATAGTGTTCCATATTTCATTACATATATTGTTCCATATTGCATTACATATATTGTTCCATATTTCATTACATATATTGTTCCATAGATTGTTACATATATTGTTCCATATTTCATTACATATATTGTTCCATATTTCATTACATATCTTGTTCCATATTTCATTACATATATTGTTCCATATTTCATTACATATATTGTTCCATATTTCATTACATATATTGTTCCATAGATTGTTACATATATTGTTCCATATTTCATTACATATATTGTTCCATATTTCATTACATATATTGTTCCATATTTCATTACATATATTGTTCCATAGATTGTTACATATATTGTTCCATATTTCATTACATATATTGTTCCATATTTCATTACATATATTGTTCCATATTTCATTACATATATTGTTCCATATTTCATTACATATATTGTTCCATATTTCATTACATATATTGTTCCATAGATTGTTACATATATTGTTCCATATTTCATTACATATATTGTTCCATATTTCATTACATATATTGTTCCATATTTCATTACATATATTGTTCCATATTTCATTACATATATTGTTCCATATTTCATTACATATATTGTTCCATAGATTGTTACATATATTGTTCCATATTTCATTACATATATTGTTCCATATTTCATTACATATATTGTTCCATATTTCATTACATATATTGTTCCATATTTCATTACATATATTGTTCCATAGTTTATTTGTCTGTCTATGAAACTCTGCCTATTCTTCTATATATCCACATCTCAAATGCATAAATTCTGTCTTCTAAATGCTTGTTCATTGTCCATGTTTCGAGCCATACATTAATATAGGATATATATATAGCATTTGATCATTCTCATTTTTAGCCTGTTTGTAATTTGTTTGGATGTCAGTAACTTTCTCATACTATTGAAATTATCCTTGGCCATTCCTATTCTCTTTTAATTTCTGTTATACATCTGCCATCATCTGTTATCATCTGCCCGAGATATGAGAAGCTTTTTACTTGATGTGCCAACATAGAAGTAAAGTAAAGAAAATGAAATCATAGGATAAATTGCATCAGTTTCGAAATGCAAACACTAAAAGATCATTATACAACACAATCTGTCTTCAAACATTATGCTATCAGTGCCAAACTTGGATGCTGACATCAAATGATAGAAGAAAATTAGTCACGACAGAGATGAAGCGTCTACGCAGAATACTGGGTGTAACAAGAAGAAACCGGTTGAGAAATGAAGACACCAGGAAAAAAGTGGGTACAACATCAGTACTAGACTTCATCAAGAAACAACAAATTAAATGGTTCGGCCACGTAATCAGATTACCAACAGACAGTACGCCACAACGAGTATTGTTACTCTGATACAGTTGATACAAAGCAAAACGTCATCCACGCAAAAGATGAAGCACAGAGATAACAGAGGTGACTGAAAACACTGTTTATGAAGTGCACACACAAATGCCCATTCTAGAAATCTCTTCTTATCCTGTCACTGTGAGGCAAAATAGAAGTAGAGAAAAGAAGAGATGATGTTGGTGACTCAGTCTTGTCTGATGTTGGTAACTTTTCCAAGTCATCGCATTTCACATGTAGCTATTTTTTGCAACTGTGCTGCTTTGCTCATTGTCCATGTTTGGCTCTGGTAACACAAAGATGTGGTTATTTACACCGATGGTTCAGTCATTCGCCAACAACGCTGTGCGTGAGCTTTTTCAGCACGCTCAAGAGGAAAATAATAAGAGAGGCCAGTGGGGGCTTACGCAACTACCACAAGTAGTTTGACAATGGAGGTTCGGGCGGTTACGGAGGTGATGAAATGGTTGACATCTCACAATTACTCTCGTGTTTTCATACTCAGTGACTCCATGAGCATGATTCGTAAAATCGAATCAGGTATGGTGAGACGCAACTGGGTGGAGGTACTGGTATAGACAATGATCAGAGAAACCACCTTCATTTTTGTCACTGGGCACGCAGGAGTTAGGGGTAATGAAGGAGCTGATAGATTTGCTGGTCTGGTTTGGCTACAATATCAGAAGGAGCTGCCATGGATCGAAATGGCATTCTTCACGCATTGAGAGAGTCTTTCCGAACAGAGGAGTTTGAGGGTTGTGAATCCCACTCGCTGACCAGATTGAAAGAGATGGGTGTCAATATTGGTGAAGCCCGAAAAGAACGACATACTAAATATGCAAAGAGATTGATTAATCAACATCGAACTGGCGTGTTGGGTCGCTGGACGCTGCAGGATTTACTGAGGCGGAGATCGGAGCACCTATGGACATGTCCGGAGTGCTATGATGATAGTCCTCATAAAACTGATAATTGGTAACACAAAATAGGCATGAAAATGCTGTTGATCGTTGTCTATAGATAACATCAGTGGCGGCTCGTCATTAAGGGCCAGTGGCGCCTGGCCCCACCAAAAATAATGTATAACGTGTATTTATTATTTTAGAAATTAAAATATAGCAACCAAAAACCATGTCTGGCCCCACCAACAAAAATGATCACGAGCCGCCACTGGATAACATAAAACTCTAAAATCTCTTTATCTGTTGTTCTATTATCTGTTCTCAACAGAAAGTACTCAAGTCCAAAGGTAAATATGCGTTTTTAGCAGAGTCTCCACTGGTTGAGTATATCAGCAATAGGAAACCATGTGATACAACAAGTGTTGGTGGTATGTTGAATAACAAAGGATTTGGTGTTGCAACTCCAAGAAACTCACCATTAAGGTTGGTCTTTATTTATCATCTATTCTACGGGTGACACGCCCTCTGTGGGTGCGGGTTCAACTCCGTGGACTGGCAGAAAAGCCACAGATTCCCAAGATTTACGGTGTTCGTGGCACCGAACCGAAGGGTTGCGATGTCCATGACACAGAGCCGAAGAGCTTTCAGCTCAAGTGCTTCTGGATCGGAAAAAAATGTATCATCTACAGACGCAAACATTCACTCAGGCATGCATGCTCATCGGCTCTATGGGCAAGATAAAGAAGATCAAGACCGGTTATGTACGAAGGGAGTGGATGCAATTAATAGAAAATGCGACAATCCAGATACTTACCTTCATCTTTGTCCCAGGTCGTTCTGCCCTGAATGACAATGAGAGAGCATATGCACTGGCGGGCAATGCTACGATTGAGAATGTGTCTGCTATGTACAAAAACGACATTATCAACGCTCTCAGATAAAACATACGCTCTGAAGATTTCAATGACGAAGATAAAGGGTATTCTCTAACTCGGTTGCGCAAATTATGTATACCGATAGGTGCGACAAGACGGTAAAACCACGAGAGAAACCTCAGTAGATACATCAATCAACACAGACCGGGAGTTGTTAGTCTAAACACACTGAAATACATGCTTGGGAGGAGATCGGAGCAATTATGGACATTTCCGATGTGCGATTAATATTATACTCAAATGAACATCTATCATCAATCTATTATTTATCGATCTAAATCTATTATTAAATATTAGAGTCCCAGTTAAGCAATAGCCTGTTTGGATTTAGAAAGGGTTAGAGCTGCGCAGACGCAATATTTACACTAAGACTCAGTGGCGGCTCGTTATTAAGGGCCAGTGGGGTCGGGCCTCACCAAAAATAATGTATAACTGTATTTATTATTTTATAAATTAAAATATAGCAACCAAAAACCATGATTTATCCGGAAAAAATGTCTGGCCCCACCAAATAAAATGATCACGAGCCACCACTGATAAGACTAATCTGCAAACAATGAAGAGCGACACAAACACAATATTTACACTAAGACTGATCTGCAAACAATCAAGAGCTACACTGACGCAATATTTACACTAAGACTCTGCAAACAATCAAGAGCTACATAGACGCAATATTTACACTAAGACTGATCTGCAAACAATCAAGAGCTACATAGACGCAATATTTACACTAAGACTGATCTGCAAACAATCAAGAGCTACATAGACGCAATATTTACACTAAGACTGATCTGCAAACAATCAAGAGCTACATAGACGCAATATTTACACTAAGACTGATCTGCAAACAATCAAGAGCTACATAGACGCAATATTTACACTAAGACTGATCTGCAAACAATCAATACAATATAATCAAAGTGTATATAGGACAATCGTTCCAGGTAAGTCAGTAGAAGTTAGAAACTTAATTAGACGACATCCACTTATACCGAAACCTGCCATTTTGAATCTTCTGAAGCAATGATTGAGTCAGATGCAACAACGGCCCATGTAAACAGAGTCCTAGAAAGCCATTGGATGGCAGCAGTAACAGCCTCATCATCCATCCTCGTACTGGAAGTAGTTGTCCTGTATGCTCCACTTCGCTCTGCAATGACCCTACCATGCGGACTAGCTAAGAAAGTACAGCCTGACTTCTCACCACAATGCACAGACCCATCGGTATAAACAGCAACATCATCACCACTTGCAACAACTTATATTGGCTGCTTCATTGCGAGCTCACCCTTCGTGTTGCCCCAATCTCTACATTCTCTTCCAAAAGTAATGATAACGTTGAGACAGTTGGTCATGCTACAATCTATTGGGATGCATTCTTCCCCTTTTGGTACGGTGAAGCACGTAAAGCGAAGTACTGTAGTGTTACAAAATACAAATACAATGACTATACACAGCCACGTTCCGACCAAAAAGGTCTTTATCAAGCAAAACAATCTTTTGGTCGGGTTGCAACTGTGGTCACCTGACCAATTATTCTCTCAGCTTGTGTCATCCACGACATGCCACGCTTGATTCTCGTGTCCTTGAAGTTATTAAATGTTCTTGTGCAGTAGATGTCTCTTATCCGCAGTAACCCGTATATATGCCTTGGTTTGGACGATTTCATAACGGGAACGTAGAGACAGAATGTCAAGCATATATTGCATCTTCACAATGGAGGTATCCAATGGCTGCTCGTCTATAAGGGCCAGTGGGGCGGACCCACCAAAATAATGTATAACGTGTATTTATTTTTAAAATTAAAATTAAAATATAGCAATTTAAAACCATGATTTATCCGGAACAAAATAGTCTGGCCCCACCAACAAAATTATCACGATCCGCCACTGGGGGTCTATGTAGTGCAACCAAGAACAATATGCATACTTTCATTCTGAACACGTTCGAGTTGTTCACATTGTGATCCAGATATCGTCAGCATGCCAAGTTCATAATTTACCACGGACATAACCAGTCGATCGAACAAAAGGACACATTGTCTCTGCTCAAGGTATGCGGCTACCATAACTTGGAAAGCTGCAAGACGACGCTTGCAACGTTGTATCTTCTGTTCAACATGGTGTTTGAAAGATAGACTACGATCAAAGGTTATTCCAAGATAGTGCAGCCTGTCACTGATAATGTGACTCTGTGTATGCCAGCCCTGACTATGGAATTGTTCAAAGAGCACCCCAACATTCACGCCTTCTAGTGGTTGACCTGAAGGTGAGACTCTACAGTCTGTACCAACGCAAGGTCATGTACAATTAACATTTTAACGTTTGAATAGGTGGTATCAACTGTTGACAATTCAAAGAATTACATTCAGCCTCGCTCCTGGGCATATGGGTGTCTGTGGCAATGAGAGTTAAGACAGGCTGGCTGGCTCTGACACCATATCGGGGCATATGAGTATCTGTAGCAATGAGAGTGAAGACAGGCTGGCTGGCTCTGCCACCATATCAGGGCACATGGGTATATGTGGCAATGAGAGAGCAGACAGACAGGCTGGCTGGCTCTGCCACCATATCAGGACACATGGGTGTCTGTGGCAATGAGAGAGCAGACAGGCTGGCTGGGTCTGACACCATATCAGCCAATTGATAGAGCTAACATTCTGAAAGCCATCATAAAGTGTGGCGGCAATTTCATCTAAACCAATCCAAGTCAACTGTTAGATTGCAAGAGCTTGGATCGAAGATTGAAGTTACCAGTAAAGGACAGGCATATGAGTAGTCTCATCATTCAACATCAAACTGGTATAATTAATCGCTAAACACTGTTGAAGATAGTGTGAAGGAGAACGAAACATAACATGCATATGAGTAGTCTCATTAATCAACATCGAACTGGTACGGTTGGCAGGGCCGTGCGGTATATTTTCTTAGTATGATGCAAGTCTTCGAAATGCCGCCCTTAAATGTTTTTTCTTTAAAATAACCTTCAATTGTGATATTGATTTCGCGCTTATGCCGCCCCCTTACGTGTCGCCTGATGCGCCGCCTCTTCGTATCATAGCACGGCAAGACCTGCGGTTAGTCGCTGGAAAACTGTTGAAGATATTGTGAAGGAGATCGGAGCACCTAAGGGCAGGGCCAGAGTGTAATGAAGATATTTCACACAGAAACTGTTGACAGAAATACAACCAACCACCAATAACACCATACAATAAAAAGAGATCGGGTACTAGAGCTAAGGAAAGACTAAGAAAAAGATGGATAGACAATAGCAAGACCACACTACATAAACACGGATATAACACAACAAGGGCGACTCATCTGGCCATAGAACGCAAATTAAAGCTCCCATCCCTACGCTTAACGGCAGGAGTGGACAGCCAACTACATCTTCTATCTGGGAATAGACAATAGATAGACTGTTGACAGAAGGATACACTCACAGAACATATTGTTATTAAATTCACAAAACAGTTCACACAGATTGTGTATTTTTGTGCATACAAAAGTTATTTTCAAACACCACATTTTTGATTGACAGTATAAGGTATGTACAGTCCAGGAAGACATTGTTTGATTGATAGGTTGACTGACACATTTCAGGGATCCGATAAATGTGGCTGTTCTGAACTTGAAGGAGCAAGGCAAGCTGACTAATTTGTATGAGAAGTGGTGGGTGGAGAAAGGTCAATGTGGAGGAGCTCATGGCAGTAAGGTAACAATGTTTGCATTCTCGTTTCTCTCATAGGTGCACATGGCACTGTATTATAGGTGCACCGGGTACTCTCTCATATGTGCACATGGCACTGTATTATAGGTACACATGGTACATATATATACATATATATATCAGTTTGACTGAGAGAAGTGAGAAATATTAGACTCGGTTCCATAGAAGAGATTGACAAGTTGCCCAGGATAGAGCGGTATATAGAAATTGATATTTAACAGGATATGCACCGTAACTTATCAATCAATCAAGTACCATGCCTGCCGGCGTAGGCGATTATGTCTCTCCACAACTCTCTCTGCTTGGAGCATATAATCAGTTCTGACGTCGATCTTGTGTGGAACCATGATGTCAGGCCATCCAACATCTTCTCTCGCTGTCTTCCACGATCTTTCCTGAATTTTACCTGTTGTCACCAAATGTTGAAACACGTATAACAAAGTACTGTAGTTTTACAAAATACAAAAACAATGACAATAAACAGCAACGTTTCTACCAAAAGTCCTTTATCAAGCAAACGATACAACAGAAGAGACGAATTTTCTCACTACATATGACTACGGCAGAAACATCCCAATGGTCTTAAAATGAAAATATGTGACTTAAAACGAATAACAAATTAAATGCAAAATAACTAGAAGTGGAAAGACCATTATAGGACCATTGGGGTGTTTCTGCCATAGTCTATATATAGTGTGCTGTGAAATTCGTCACTCATGTTGTATCGTTTGCTTGATAAAGGCCTTTTGATCGAAACGTTGCTGTTTATTGTCATTGTTTTTGTATTTTGTAGAACTACAGTACTTTATTATTACTTGCTTCGCCATTTTACATAGTTTTACTGCAGTCTCCCCGCTCTAATATCGATAATACTATTCAAATATTCTAAACCTTCTCTTCACATTATATGCCCGAAGAACCTTGATTGCCGGATTCGTATTCTTATTTATACCGGTACAGTATCTTATATGATAAATATTTATAGATATTTGTCTAAACTTATCAACAAATGTTATCGCTGAAATAGATAATATATTTCCGTGACATTTTCTCAAATGAACTTTTAGAATTGTGGGAATAGACTAAGATGGCTTCTGTTTCTATTTTCAGAAAGGCAAGATGTCGCTGTCACAACCTGGCTGGCATTTATTCTTATTGTTGGTTTGTTCTCGCTATAAGTCTGGGGTCATTGGTTTGCTTGTTTCAGAGTCAAGCAAGGTATTTACTTCAGTATTTAGGTGTGTGTTGTTTCAGACCAAGCATAGTAAGTTTTTCTTTGTTTTATGTATGTGTGTGTTTGTTTCAGGCACATAAGGTGAAGTTTTATCAGTATTTAGTGTGTGTGTGTGTGTTTGTTTCAGAGCCAAGCATAAGGTGAGTTTTACTTTAGTTTTAGTGTGTGTGTGTGTGTTTGTTTCAGAGCCACATAAGTGAATTTTTACTCAGTATTTAGTGTGTGTGTGTGTGTTTTTTCACACAAATGGCTGAAATTTTTACATTTATATTTGTGATTGTTTCAATGATGTTTGTTTCAGAGCAAGCATAAGGTGGTTTTTACTCTAGTTTTAGTGAATGTGTGATGTGTGTTCGTTGAGCAACATAGGTGAGCTTTTTACTCATATTTATGTGTTGGTTTGTTCTCGCTAGGTGAAGTCTGGTGGTCTTGGTTGTTTGTTTCAGAGCAAGCATAAGGTGAAGTTTTTACTTTAGTTTTTAGTGTATGTGTTTGCAGAAGTTGTAGTGGTACTGGGAGCAGGGATATAATAGTTTAATGGTGGTACTGATCAATCAATCAAGTGCCATGCCTGCCGGCGTAGGCGATCATGTCTCTCCACAACTTTCTTTGCTTGGTGCATGTAATCAGTTCTGACGTCGATATTTTGTCGAACCATGATGTCAGGCCATCCAACATCTTCTCCTCTGTCTTCCACGATCTCTCCTTCCCTGAATTTTACCTGTAGTCACCAAATGTTCTAAACCTTCTCTTCGCATTATATGCCCGAAGAACCTTGATTGTCGGATTCTTATTCTTTTGATGTTTCTTTGTGTGCAGACCTGATTTAAAACCTCCACGTTTGTTTTCTTTGCTGTCCATGGAATTCTCAACATTCTTCTGTAAAACCACATCTCTGTGGCTTCCAATGATCGTATTGATTGTTTGTTCAGTGTCCATGATTCGCTGCCATACATAAGAATTGGTTCAATATAGCATTGGAGTACTCGTTTTCGCAGTGTCATTGGTAGTGAGTTCCCGCATAGTGTGTTCTTCATTTTCATAAAAGCTGCTTTCGTTTGAGCTATTCTACTCCTAATCTCTGTTGTACATCTTCCATCTGGTGTTAAGAATGTTCCTAGATACTTGAATCGATGGACTTGTTTCAGTGCTGTGTTATTTATTTTGATATTGCATGTTGGTGTTTCTTGTTTCTTGGAGACAACCATAACCTCTGTTTTCTTTATATTCATGCTTAATCCTTTCTTTTCACTTTCTCTCACTAGTATGTCTATCAAGTCTTGCAGATCGTGTTCATTTGTAGCCATGAGAATTGTGTCATCAGCGTATCTTAGGTTGTTTATATTTTGTCCACCGACTGCTATTCCTGTCTTTTCTTCTACAGATCTCATGATTTTTTCGCTATATAAGTTGAATAGGTTTGGTGAGAGTACGCACCCTTGTTGTGGTACTGATGCTATAAGTTAAATGGTGGTAGTGAGACCAAAGACACATGATGATATTGTTAAGTCAAGGAGAAATTATGATGTTGCAGAAATTATAATGGTGGTAGTGAGACCAAAGTGACATGATGATATTGTTAAGTTAAGGAGAAATTATGATGTTGCAGAGTATAGGTGGTAGTGAGACCAAGACACATGATGATATTGTTAAGTCAGGAGAAATTATGATGTTGTAAAGGTAGTGGTGGTATCTGAGCTAGCAGTATCATTGATGATAGTGATGTCACACTGACAGTAATGATGAAATTATTGACGATAATGATGTTACAATGGCAGTAATTATGACCCTGGGGTCCCTGTGGCTAAGTAGTTAAACCCTTTACCTTGCGAGTCGAAGGTCGTGGGTTCGATTCCGACCGCACCGTTCTGTTCACGAGTGCAGTTTTTTCCAGATATCCCTATGATTGTTGCTGGAGCTACGGAGTTCGTGCTTTGTGCAGTACTCTCGGCAAGTGGCGTGCTATGTCTGCAGAGAGGGACCGAGCCATATGGGGTAAAACCCGGTGCAATGAAGCCAATCCTTCGGCTTTAAAACCCCTTAAAATTATGAAATTATTTCTGATAATGATGTCACTGCAATGATGTAATTATTAATGATAATGATGTCACTGGCAGTAATGATGTAATTATTTCTGATAATGATGTCACTGGCAGTAATGATGTAATTATTAATGATAATGATGTCACTGACAATAATGATGACATTATTGATGATAATGATATTCAGTAGAAAATAGCTGATTACAAAAAAAGGTGCCCTAATAATGACAGCCAGGCACTGCTCATGTGAACACAACCTAGTACTCAAGTCACCCCCTTTCGCTATTGGTTACTAAACTGACGTCATTGCACTGCGGGCAGAACCATAGGTGCTCAGTCTCCCCAACAGATATCGAAGAGTATGCATACTGATGGTTCCTGTGGCTCACTGATTAAACACACCTCTCACTCTGCCTTTCAGGCATCCAGTTCGACTTGAACAACGGGTAACTCCAAACTGCATAAATCGTTTGATCGATTCAACATCGATTTTAGTGTCCTCATCCAACAGACAGTCGTGAAGAGACCGAAGAATACCCCCTTATCCATCTTCAACTCCCCAACAATCGATACCTCCTTCCCATCCCCCAACTACTAATAATTGGATTTTGACCTATGACAATTGATCTCAGAATTCATGATTGACAAATAAAAACTAAACTCTACTTTTTTTTAATTTTGACATGTAGATCAAGGACACTGTGACAGGTGAAGGTTACTTGAAAGGAACCAGTACATTCTCAACGATATGTAGTACAACCAGTGGGGACAAGACAGAAGCACAGATGCTACAATATGATACTATTATTAGACAGGTCAGAGGTCAACATTTGTTTACAGTTCTAGTGAGATCATAGTTTATGTATTGTGTTCTTCCCCGTTTGTTGTCATGGCTCGCAAGGGGAGCAAAGAATAGTAACACTGCAACTTACAAGGCATGTTGTAAAAAGCGCCTGAGGTAGGGGCATAGGGAAGCTATCCTAGTAAATAATAAAACATGATCGCAGACATAGGATGTGTTGGCTTACTTGCAGCCGCATAACTGGCACAATGTACAATCACTCTTAGGCTGAATTCACATACAAATCACAAACAGTGGTTTAACAGGTGGTCCGCCCGAGTGGCTACCGGGGCCCAAATTTTGGGTGTAAAGAATAGAACCACTGTTACCTGCCACGCATGTCGTAAGAGGCGACTTAGGAGGTTTGACCTGAAATCGCATGCACGTGTCCTAAACGTGTAGAAGTCTATGCGTTTAGGGGCAATGTGCAACGTATACACGTTCTTGGCAAAGATCAAACATATCACAAAGAGTGATTAAAATTGGTGGTAAAAACAAACGTAAAGAAGAAGAAGAAGAAGAAGAAGAAGAAGAAGAAGACTGGTCGATATGAACCGTTCGAAGAAGAAGAGAAGAAGAAATTGTCTTCCATAATTGGTTTGTTGCCTACATTTTGAGGCATGATTTTTGACACCAGAACCTATCTATAAGATGTGGTCTGCACATGGTTGTCCATCCAGCAGAGTTGGGGTCAGGTAGTCTCTCTTAGGAGGGGTTAAAAGTACAAATGAATAGTCTACTGATGACTTGTATAACATAAGTCAACCTCCACCTACCAGTGACGGAGACAAGAAAACACTGAAGAAAAAAAAGTTATAACCCTTTCATACCTTGTGGTATATAGAGTAATACAGTGTTAGGCCTGTATCGTTCATTGACCATCAGCACACGATGGGTGATGCGGTCAGCATCACGCCGGCTGCCTTTACTTTACCAGAGCATGTCTGGTACCCAGTTGAGGTTGGGTCGACTTGAGAGCCATCGCGGTCGGGAAAAACTCCACGTCTAAGAAAACACTGACTAAAGCTAAACGGGACTGTCCAAAGCTAACGGGACTCGGACTGACTCACCTAGGCAAATGGACTTCTTTGAGTTTGGATTTTTTTCCATCATGGATTAGAGAGGTAAACCCCTAATAATAAAAAAGCATGTAGAAAAAGAATGTGCTGGTCTATTATTGGTCTGTAGACATGTAACTGACACAGAAAACTCATGCTCAAAGGTGCAAACCACATACAGACTACAAGATGTGATTTAACATGTAGTTAAAGTCGAGCAAATAATAAGGGGAATTAACCCAAAACCAAAGTCTGTGTTTGGTGACAGTAAGGTGTCACAGTCAAGTGTCCTGACTTCGAAAGTTCGTTTGTTGGGTAAAGAATTTAAGTTCCTTTATGTTGATCTGTGATTCAGTTACTTGTAAGTAATTGTAACTAGGATTTTTTCTGGAGCTACAGAGTTTGTGCTTTGTGCAGTGCTCTTGGCAGGTGGTGTGATATTTATGCGGAAAGGGACTGAGCCATATGGGATCAAACCCGGTGCAATGAAGTCAATCCTTCGGCTTTAGACCCTTGTATCTCTCTCTCTCGCGATCCCCGCCTAGACTGATGAAACAAATCTTATCATGAATTTTACTTTTAGGGACTCCGTCCCTCGGTACAGCTTCTCGCTAAGCTTTGTCTTATCGGACCAAGTTTCTTTTCTCAGGGCTGCTAACAGCTGGCAGTCTTGCAGTATGTGCTCTGCCGTCATGTCTGCCTCTACACTGTAGCACAGGCTAGTTGTGCCAATTTAAATTTTTTTTTTAATGTGGGCCCGGAGTCTGTTATGGTGGGTACGGAGGTGGAATATGGCAACTTGTTCACTACGGGACAGACCATAGTACCCATCACTGATGTTGTGTTGTGAGACTTTTGTGTCTGAATAGTAATCATTGCATATCTATATATCTTGTTATTTGTCTGTCTGTGTCTGTCTGTATCTGTCTGTGTCTGTCTGCCTTTAGTTGAAGCTTGTTGATGTTTTATTCCTTACCAGATACCAGAATATCCAATAGCAGAACATCCAACAGCCCCAACAGCTTGTGAGAACATTTTTGAAGGTGACTGTGATGGACAGTCTGCAGATTATTTGAAACAATCACAATTCATGAAGGAGTTCAAACAGGATGTAGTGTGCCCATGTTGTGATTGTAATAGACTGGGTTTGAATCTCAGGAATGATATTACTACTATATGTGTTGTCATGTTTGGTGTGCTTGCTTGTTTATCTTAACATCGATTATATTCTTGTTCTTTGACTAGTCACTTTGACTAGTCACTTATGGTCACCTCATGTCATTTTGACTTGTTACTTTGATTGGTCACTGTGACTGATCATCTCTTAGCATCTTTGTCCTTTATGATTCTTGACTGGTCACTTTGACTAGTCACTTGCTAGTCACTTTGTAAATATTGTCACTGTGACTGTCACTTATCTGTCATAGCTATCACTTTGACTTGCTGCGACTTTGACTGATTGGATTCCTTTGACTGGTCACTCTGACTAGTCACTTTGGCTGGTCACCTCTTTGGTCACTTTGATTGGTCACTGTGACTGGTCACTTAGCTGGTCACTTAGCTTATCACTTTGACTTGTCACTTTGACTGATTCCTTTGACTTGTCACTTTGACTGGTCACTTCAACTGGTAACTTTACTGACCACTTCGACTTGTCACTTTTCTTATCACTTTCACTGGTCGGTTTGACTGGTCATCTTCTATGATTGAGACGTCTTTTGATGCCTAAGATCTGCATTGGGCACTTTAGACAACAACCTTATCTCTACAAGATGAGACTTAATGAAATTGACCAGAGTTGATACAAAAATGATATTCAAACAATTGAGAAAACCTCTCATACTATAGAATGGATTCATGCATGTATCTGATACAAGTTTGTGTCGTATTGGGAAACTCAAGAATAAGAATATGAACACCTCTCATACTATAGAATGGATTCATGCAAGTATCTGATTCATGTCTGTATCGTATAGACTGTTCAGATCGGAAACTGATAGCAAAAAGAAGAATATGAATACCTCTCATACTAAAGAATAGATTCATGCAAGTATCTGATTCATGTCTGTGTTGTGAAGACTGTGCAGGTTGAGAATCTGATAGCAGAAGAAGAAGAAGAATTTCATTCTCACAGATGATCAAGTTCATTTGTATTTTTCTCTTATTTGTATTCCCAACTATGTAATATGCAAGTATAATAGGCAAGTATGACAACAGAACATATCCTACAGAACTGCCCCAGTATGCAAATCTGAGAAAAAGAGGTGGCCCACTTACACCAGCGTCCAAGACAAACTGTATGTCGTGGCTGATAATCTGAGGCAGACGGCTGCCTTTATTAGAGAATCCGAAATCCCAATTAGTGAGAACGCAGAAGACAAACTGTATGGTGTGGCTGATAATCTGAGGCAGACGGCAGCCTTTATTAGAGAATCCGAAATCCCAATCTAGTGAAAAGCAGAAGACAAACTGTATGGCATGGCTGATAATCTGAGGCAGACGGCTGCCTTTATTAGAGAATCCGAAATCCTAATCTAGTGAGAACACAGAAGAAGAAGTATTCCCAACTCTCACAGATATAGTAGGCAGCGTGTGGTTGCCGATAGTAAAGTTGATAACATGCTACGCTGGTGGCCACAGAAATTGGTTTGCCGTGGAAATCCTGGTATGCTGTGGAAATTCTGGTATGCCGTGGAAATCCTGGTATGCTGTGGATATCCTGGGGACCGAGGCCAGCTTAGACCAAAGATTATCGGTGTACAGACGGTATGTGGTTGGCTTACAATAAACCCGGATCAGTTACTTAGGGATATAAATTATAAGTACCTCTGATGTTGAAGTAAAAATCGCCTGAATGGCAAGGGACACTCGTATTAAGTGAAACAAGCCTTCATGCAAAAATTAATGGTATTACTTGTTGATATGTTGCTTGTTATGCAACAATGACGGACAGCGGTTATGACGAACCAACTCAATCTGCCGTCTGCAGTGTTTTGCGTGTGCAGAAAGCTGAATTTTGTCGTGATTGATGTTGCCTTCGACATGAATGCAATTCAAGTGATGAACAGTTTTGTGTTGACACTTTAGCAACGGCCATTGCATTAATGCGGTGCTGGTTGCTTTTGTGGCGGAACGGCTGTTTCATTCTGAAATTAGTTCACGACACAGGAGATAGTTACAGTTGTTAGAATTTCGTGTGATTTTCGTTGGCACAAGAATTGAGCAATTATGGGATGACCCGTTGCAGTGAAGTTTGAACCGTACATATGAACTATGTTGCTTGTATGATAATGTTATTACTGGTTGATATGTCACTTGTTTGATGACCTTATTATTGGTTGATATGTTGATTGTATGAACATGACGTTGAATTCTGATATTATACTTGCTCAACTTTCGGGTCATTTTAAACAAATAAATCAGTGGCGGCTCGTGACCATTTTTGCTCGTGGGGCCAGACATATTTTTGGAAAAATCATAGATTTGGTGGTTTTTTTAAATTTATAAAATAATAAATACACGTTACACATTATTTTTGGCGGGACCCGGCCCCACTGGCCCTTAATGACGAGCCGCCGCTGGAATAAATAATATCATGACTATAATCAAATATGGCTGAACACCCATGATGCATCATTCTGCAAACATTTGATTAATAACTGTAACGCAAGTATAACTAAACGTTTCTTCAATATTATACTTACAAATGTATTATTTATCTGTTGTGATTTTTTTCTAAATAAAATTCAATTTCATTATTTGACTTTTCGTTTTATCTTCCATGACTTCCTACGTCCTAACATGACACTAATTCTGGCAATCTTTGACACGTTGTTTAGTTATTGTTTTGTCATTATATTCTTCTCTGCGATCCCTGTTTTGATGATTACACTGTCAGACATGTTCTTATGATGAAGTCGACTGTTGTCTGGAGTTCATCTCTGGTGCCATGTAGTTTTGAATGTAGTGTTGTGTTGTAGGGCCAGTCTCCTTTCTAGGAGGACATACAGGGGACAGTTTTGTAGTCTTATGATGAAGTCGACTGTTGTCTGGAGCTCATCTCTGGAGCCATGTAGTTTTGAATGTAGTGTTGTATTGTAGGGCCAGTCTCTCTTTCTAGGGAGGACATACAGGGGACAGTTTTGTAGTCTTATGAGGAAGTCGCATCTCTGGTGCCATGTAGTTTTTGAATGTAGTGTTGTGTTGTAGGGCCAGAATTTTTTTCTGGGGAGGATATACAAGGAGCAGTCTTGTCTTATGAAGAAGTCGACTGTTGTCTGGAGTTCATCTCTGGTGCCATGTAGTTTTTGAATGTAGTGGTGTGTTGTAGGGCCAGAATTTCTTTCTAGGGAGGACATACAGGGAACAGTCTTGCAGAACATGTTCTTTGATTTGATCAGCGGTGCCACAGGGACACAGAGGGGAAGGAAACAATTGTAGCTTGTGTAGGTGTGTGTTCAGTCTGTTATGCCCTATCCTGAGACGAAGATGATGGTCTGTCCTTGTCTGCCGAGTGTGTGGTAGTCATCGTTTAATAGTTTAGTTATTGGTTATTGGTTATTGGTTACTAAACTGACGTCATTGCACTCCGGGCAGACCCATAGGTGCTCAGTCTCCACCAACAGATATCGAAGAGTATGCATACTGATGGTTCCTGTGGCTCACTGATTAAACACACCTCTCACTCTGCCTCTCAGGCATCCAGTTCGACTTGAACAACGGGTAACTCCAAACTGCTTAAATCGCTTGATAGATTCAACATCGATTTTAGTGTCCTCATCCAACAGAGAGTCTCGAAGAGACCGAAGAATATCCCCTTATCCATCTTCAACTCCCAACAATCGATGCTGTTGATGCAAGCCTGTCCGCTCTCTCATTACCGTAAACACCCGCATGCCCAGGACAGTATATCAACGTAAGCCGCTGGAGGTTAGAAACTTCTATAGACGACATCCACTCATACCGAAACCTGCGCTTCTAGATCTTGTGAAGCATCAACTGAGAGTCAGATACAACAACTGCCCCAGTAAATGAAGTCCCAGAAATCCAATGGAGGGCAGCAGTAACGGCCTCAACCTCCATCCTCATACTAGAAGTAGTTGTCCTGTATGCCCCACTTCGCTTTGCAACAACCCTACCATGCGCATTAGCCAAGACACCTAATGAATAGTTTAGGTTATCTGCTAATATCTATGATAGCTCTTTTTTCAGTATATGCAATTTTGTTTTCTACCTGTCACAAATACACAAACGATATATAAAAATACTACAGGGTGTTCAAGATTAAAGCAGCTCCATTGACAAATCGAAAGTTGCCAGATAATCTATCGCGTTATGTTTATGTACTATTTAAACCGGTTCTGACTAGCTCGTTTTACGTCACATTTGTTCATCGCCCCTTCCGCACTACAATTACATACCGTCACATAACCTTGACCTATACTACGTCATGACTGAACCTTCTCATTTTCATACATATATGCCAGATTGACTCCATTCACAGGCTGCTATTATCTTGAACACCCTGTAGAAGAGGCTATCAGACTAACAGAATAGATAGACCAAAAGGCACCACAAATACACACACTTCATGAGGAACTTAACAAATACTTATAACATACATTCCAAGTAGTTTTGCAGAGAACCAAACTTTAAAACGTTGTATCAGAGATCCAGCCGCCGAGTGGTTACCGGGGCCCAAATTTGGGGTGTAAAGAATAGAACCACTGTTACCTGCCATGCATGTCGTAAGAGGCGACTAAGGAGGTTTGGCTGAAATCGGATGCACGTGTCCTAAATGTGTAGAATCGATGCGTTTAGGGACTACCAAACCAATGTGCAACGTATACACGTTCTTGGCAAAGATCAAAAAACATATCACAAAAAGTGATTAAAATTGGTGTAAAGAACGAACGCAAAGAAGAAGAAGAAGATCCCAGCAAACATTTTTTAACAGTAGAACAAAACATACAAAGACACAGGTAAATAAAAGAGATTACTAATGAAAAAGAAGAAACCCTAATAGAAAGTCAAGAAATAATCAACATCTTCCATAAATACTACAAACAGCTTTACACGGGAGTCTCTGTGGCTAAGTGGCCTGTTTCAACCATTTGACTGGTATCCTTCGACATACAGAAAGCCTTCACCGACTTCAGGTACTTGAAGATTAGATCCTGCAAGTGTGATCTTTACATGAAACCTTTAGTTCGAATCACTTGCCCTGAGTCAGAGCCAACTATAAACTACTGGGCCTTCGGGCTCAGGTAGAAATTGTGGGAAATCAGACCCCAACTACACCACGTGACCTCGCATTCCAGTATTGGTGTATATAGACGAATCATTTTAAAATCAACACAAAATGCTAAATCGAAGTTATATTATCCAACAAGTTAAGTTTAACAATAAGGAATATCAATATTATGAATATTTTTCACCAATAAATAACCATAGACTCACAGAATTGAGTAAAATTGCAAAAAGCGTGCAGTTTTCTATCAAACATCTGTAATTTCCAGATCCCTTTTCTTATCTAGGTCAGGGAATACCCAGCCAGTTGTCTGGCCTGTGCTAGAGCCTGGCTGTGCCTGAGTCCTCGTACCCTCAGAACTTTTACGGCCAGTGACAATTAGTGAAGTGCGACTTCTCTATCGGATTTTCTGTCTGTGGTGAGGTCGTTCCGTACGCATCGTATAATAAACACTTTTTTTAATGCCGTATATTTAGTCTTGGATCTACACCAAAGAGGATTTACTACTTTGCGCTCGCCAACATCACCCACCCAGTCCTTCCGGGGATGGCATTATTTTCCGGCACTAAAAGCAACTTTCCATTTTGCACTCATGCAACAGTAGGCCCTACCGTGTCCGGTTATTCCATGGAGGGCAGTTTCGTTAGGAACAAGGGCACAACTTTAGGTTTTGCGCTCGGCCAACCTTACCCGATAAATGTATCTTAACACAGGGGACGCACTCGTGGAGTATGATCTCAATGTGTGGTCATGTTAACCAATCCACGTCAACAGCTAGATTGCAAGAGCTTGGATGGAAGTGGCCAGAAAAGAGAAGCACAACAGGTGTATGGGTAGGCTGATCAATCAACGTCGAACTCAACTGGTACGGTCGGTAACTCGCTGTCGTGGCACATATAAGCTATCATGCTATGAACATGTCCGGAGTGCGATGAAGATATTCCAAATTGAAACAATAGCAGGACACATGCTATCTAGATTTGATACTATTAACACGGAGAGATATGTTTGTGAAAGTGGTTAAGTTGGTTATGATACAGTTATCAGTTATATGGATACGAGGACTATCATCAGAGCACTTCGGACACGTCCGTAGGTGCGTTACGATCTTCGCCTCAACAAATCCAGCAGCCCAACACGACAGTTCGATGTTGATTAATCAATCTCTTTGAAATATTTGATTACGTTGGTAATATAATCAATTACAGGGCGGTGTGAGGGACACTATTGTTCATGTTGGAAAGAAATATCAGAATGTGTAACTCGTTGTTTCAAGAAACCAGAAAATTAGAAATTTCCATGCCGATAAATTGTTTGATCATGTGATCAATCCTAGTACACAAAACAGGCTAAATATAGAAATATCAACAAACCCGAAACTTGTATAAGGCTTCAGTACAAGTCATATCATCACAATTGTATATGGGATCAATTTCAAAGAGAGCTGGTTGGTGTTTTGCTGTATGATAAACATTAAAAATGCAGATAGAATACGACCAAACATTAATTAGATACTCCTCACTGACCCACTAGTAACCTAGAATTAGAAGAGGCACTGCAGTCTGCGGGCATACAATCAATAAACAAAGCGCTCTCTACATTTATGCTTACCTTAATTTGTATAATATATATTGTAATATTTAAATAGGGGGAAGACTGCAGTAAAACTTGTAAATAGCGAAACACGTACAAACAAAGTACTATAGTTTTACAAAATACAGAAACAGCGACGATAAACAGCAACGTTTCGACCAAAAGGCCTTTATCGTTATTCGTTTTTATTTCCAGTTCATTAGATACATTTGCATTTTTCCGTTATCGTCCATTTGTAAGTGTTCTCTATAATTCGTCACTCCTGTTGTGTCGTTTGCTTGATAAAGGCCTTTTGGTCGAAACGTTGCTGTTTATCGTCGCTGTTTCTGTATTTTGTAAAACTATAGTACTTTGTAATTTGTTTGTACGTGTTTCGCTATTGTAATATTTACTTTTTTATCATTGAATTTGATGTCTTGCATTTTGACATACAAGCAATGTCTTTCTTTTTTAAGTATGATCACTGATGTTAATATTTGTTTAGGGTTGGGCTTTTAACAATCCTAAAAATGTCTAGAACAGATGGAGGAATGTTTCGTCTGCCGATCTCGTCTGCGACATAGCTTATAATCCAGTGTTAGATGATAAGTCAATGTGAACGAATACAGGTATATTCCATGATTTTTACATTATATTTACACTTCAGATAGAATATTTGTCCATTTATAAGTCAAATGCTCACAGTCACAACACTATCAAAGCAGAAACATGATTTTCTGCGACTAGTCTTATTATTAAATAGTAAAATGCATTCATTACGAATTACAATAGACTCGTAATCGATCCTTAGCTTTCATTGATCCAACCTGCATTGAAGCATCGTTTATGCTTCTCAATATAATTTGGGAGCGGACTTTGGTATAGATTTTAGATTTCAAAAATGATTGATAGGACGAACCATCATCGTTGTTGTAATTCAGTGAATGTTCATCCCCCTTTGTGCACCGATTTCTTTCTTAGACATGAAGGTCTCATTGGAGGTGTACTGACATCGCGACGGTTCATGATGTAATTTTAAAGATAGTGAAAATTAGTAGCACTTTCAGTTATAATATGTATTAAAGATGTTTACCGGAGTTGCGACGTTTCAGCCTATTCTTATTGATTGTCAATTGCCAATGATGTTTTTGTTGGCTCAACTTGAATACCAGATCTACAGTTTGAGTTTAATAAAGAAAATATACAATAATTATGAATGAGAAATTTTAAAATATTCCAGAACTTTGCGAAACATTACTCAGATGGTATTAGCATCATCGGAATTGTTTTCATGTTGAAATCTGGTGACAAATAAAAACATTAAATAAATATAAAAACTTAAGTATTAGTTCTATGTTCATATTTTATTTATGTACATGGGGAGTCTCTGTGGCATAGAGGTTAGGTGCTCACCTCTCATTCCAAAGGTACTGGTCCGTTCCTTGTGGAGCCATCATGTTATTTTTCCTAGAGATCCCTTGTCTCAGTGTAGGTGTGATCGAGTTTCTAGTCATATCAGAGACAGATGATAAAATGTAAGTTCTGTGTTCAAGTTGAGCATGTAAAAAAATACGTGACCGTTCAAAATTGAGAAGAGCACGTTGGAAAGCTGCTGACCAGGCAAAAATTCATTTGAAAGATTAAAAAATAAAATTCCTACAAAATAATATCACCATCTTCTAAATTGCATTGGAGGCCCTTGCGGTTGCTACGGAGTTCGTGCACTGCTGCTACATTTCTTCCTGTGTAAGAAAGATATCGTAGCACACATGGTTACTCACCGAAGTGCAACGATGATTGTCCACTTAACTCTTTGCACGCAGTTATTTCCTCAATTTTTAAGCAGTTAATTCAAGGAAGTAAAAAAAAAATTTTAATAAAACAATCCCAACTACTTGTCAATAAATAAACATATATATTATATACTAAATTGAAGAAAACTGAACAACCCAATAGAATAACAAGGTTGAAAAATAGTATAAGTAAAACAGTAGAAGTAATACAAGAAAGAATTCTTATAAGGCAAGCAACACTATGGCACAGTGTACGGCTTATGGCGTGCAGCGGACTTCCGCCGTGGCACAGAGTACGGCTTAAAGCGTGGAAAGAGTTAATCAATCAAACCTTCTATGCTTAGTGGTTCTATGTTCAGTTTATCCCTCATGTATTTACTAACTTTATGACCATCTCTATCCTGTAGGTACCCTACTCTACACACACTAGGATTAACTATTTTATTTGAAGTGTGTAGAAATGGTGCGTCAAGTGGCCTTGTTACCTGCTGGATGTCAGCCATGGAACCATGATGTTGTCACAGTCAGTGACTGCAGATTTGCCTACAGTGCAACTCTAGCCATTTATATTTATGAGGTTTGTCTTTATACAGCTTTAACAATTTATGTTAATGAGGTTTGTCTGTATACAACTTTAGCAATTTATTTCTATGAAGTTTGTCTTGTAGAATTTAACTCTTTCCACGCAGTTATTTCCTCAATTTTTAAGCAGTTAATTCAAGGAGGTTTAAAAAAAAAAAAAAAGAAGATCCAAACTACTCGTCAATAAATAAACATATATATATTATTATATACTAAATTGAAGAACACTGGACAACCCAATAGAATAACAAGTTTGAAAAGTAGTATAAGTAAATCAGTAGAAGTAGAACTAGAAAGACTTCTCGCTCGAGTGGTTACCAGGGCCCAAATTTGGGGTGTAAAAATAGAACCACTGTTACCTGCCATGCATGTCGTAAGAGGCGACTGAGGAGGTTTGGCTGAAATCGAATGCATGTGTTCGCTAGGGAATGCTAAACTGAAACAAATGCTTGCAGAAAACGGATGCACCATGCCGTAAGGCGCATAACATGGTGCAACGACCCTCACAATGAGGAATGGGATAACGGATTCTACGGTTGCCAATCTGCCTCAGAGATTTAGCCACGCAGTAAGAATGTCAGACCTACAATCACGAGGGTGGCCAAAACTTACTGCTGGAAAAGGTCAGCACAAACAGAGAAGCAGAAATCATAGGAATTATATCCTACAGAACTGCCCCCAGTATGCAGACTTGAGAAGAAAGGAGTGGCCCACTTACACTAGCGTCCAAGACAAACTGTATGGCGTGGCTGATAATCTGAGGCAGACTGCTGCCTTTATTAGAAAATCCGAAATCCCAATCTAGTGAGAATGCAGAAGAAGAAAGACTTCTTATAAGGGAAGCAACTCTATGGCGAAGTGTGCGGCTGATAGCGTGCAACTGACTTCCGCCGTGACGCAGTGTGCGGCTTAAAGCGTGGAAAGAGTTAATTTATATCTATGAGGTTTGTTTTATACAACCTTATTCATATCTGTAAGGTTTGTCTTTATATAACTTAGTTTATATTTTTGAGGTTTGTCTTTATAGAACTTATACAATTTATACAGGGTGTTCAACTTAAAAGCAGCCCGTGAATGGAGTTAATCTGGCATATATGTATGGAAATGTGAAGGTTCAGTTATGACGTAGTATAGGTCAAGGTTGTGTGATGGTGTGTAATTGTAGTGCGGGAAGGGCGATGAACAAAGCGTGGCGTAGGGACGAGCTAGTCAGAACCGTTTTAAATAGTAAATAAACACAACACGATAGATTATCTGGCAACTTTCGAATTGTCAATGGGGCTGCAATTATCTTGAACACCCTCTATCAACAGGCTCATGTATAAGACACTTTTTGAAAATTGTATTATTAGGTGGACCACAAGTTTCATGATTACCGTCTGCTAGCTATAATGTCTGAACACAAATCTACAATAACATCCATCTGCTGGTGTCCAGAGAAGCCAGACTATCTGGCCAGTTCTAGTGTTGATGGCACTGTCAGCGTATGGGATGTTGCTAAACAACAAGCAGTTGCCAAGTAAGTGTCAACAGGATAAATTGTTTACATATTTCTTCCATGTTTTGTGACGAAACAATTAAAAAATGCTCAGAGATTTGTTCCATGTTTTGTGTCAAATATCTTCATGTCAAATATCTTCATGTAAAAATTACATACTTTGGTCACATCAAGCGTCACTGTGGCTTGGAAAGAACAATACTAGAGGGCAGGGTCCCAGGACACAGAGGCAGACCAAGAAGAAGATGGCTACAAGATATTAAAGAAACCATCAATATGACCATCGACAAAGTGGGTGAACTGTTAAGAGACAGAGTGAATTCAGATGTGCTGCAAAGATAGCAACGTCCTATAAAGGATACGCACCTTGATGATGATGATAATGATCTTCATGTAAAAGTAAAATATATCCTCTGGAATTGCACTTTCGTTTTTATCTGTAAACTCATTCACTGTTTTATTTTATTGTCAATAGGTATCTTGTGTTTTTTGTTTTAATTCCAGCTAAACAGAGCATGTTTGGATGTTGTATCAATTTTGATATTTTTATTGTGGGGTTAGGGTTAGGGTTACCATTTTATATTCTGTGACTTATACTCTCACAGGCATACACACAAAGAGGCAGTCTACAGTATTTGTTGGACCAGGAACCAGTCCCAGTGTCTAAGTTTCATTGGCAAAAATGGTCCATTGTGGCTTTGGCATATCCAAGATGGCCAGAACCTGTCTCTTGTGAAGGATACCAACAGTTTTACTTCCTCGGTTACTATGTTGCGTTGGCATCATGATAGACTTTCAGATGTTGTCTTTGGGCATGAGGATGGGTCAGTGTCGCTTCTGCAAGTTGGTGAGTGTAAACAGATAAAAGTGATGTGTGTAAAAGAGGGTTGCCATATTTTGATCTCCGATATGAAATCACTTCTGAAATATCAGCAAAAATGAGGATATATGGTAACCCTATGTAAACAGATAAAAGTGATAAGTGAGATAATTATGATTCATCATCAAGGTGTGTATCCTTTATAGGACGTTGCTCTCTTTGCAGCACATCTGAAATTCACTCTGTCTCTTGCCAGTTCACCCACTTCTTCGATGGTCATATTCATGGTTTCTTTAATATCTTGTAGCCATCTTCTTCTTGGTCTGCCTCTGCGTCCTGGGACCCTGCCCTCTAGTATTGTTCTTTCCAAGCCACCGTGACGCTTGATGTGACCAAAGTATGTAATTTTTCTGTATAGTATGTTGTTTATCAGCCAATTCTCTTTAACATTTAGTACTTTCAGGACATCAGTGTTCTTTCTTTTTTCTGTCCATGGTATTCGTAGGATCTTTTGTAGCATTTATGTAGCATTATGATTTTTTCGTCATATAGCTTGAGTAAAGGTAAAGGAACCCTTTCATACCTCGTGGTATATAGGTCAATACAGTGTTAGGCCTGTATTTTTCATTGACCGTCGGCACACAATGGGTGATGTGGTCAGCATCACACCTGCTGCCTTTAGTTCCCAGAGCATGTCTGGTACCCAGTTGAGGCTGGGTCGACCTGAGAGCCGTCGTGGTCGGGAAAAATTCCACGCATATATCTTGAGAATCACTGGTTATTGCTGCTTTGTCCTTGATCATAACAAAGTATATCAATATTATTTAACGATATAAATATTATTCAGATTTTAAAAGTGGAGTTCTAAGAGTTTGGAGTGTCTCAAACCCTCTACCAATTGAGAACATGAAATGCAACATAATAATCGTATAAACAAAGCAAAGAAGGAGAATTTATGAGGACAATAAAATAGATATTGAAGCGATTAAACAGTTTGGAGTTGCCCGTTGTACAAGTAGAACTGGATGCCTGAGGGAAAGAGTGGGAGGTGTGTTTAATCAGCGAGCCACAGGAACCATCAGTATGCATGCTCTTCGATATCTGTTGGAGGAGACTGAGCACCTATGGGTCTGCCCGGAGTGCAATGACGTCAGTTTAGTAACCAATAACCTTGATCATATCCTCCATAGGTATGAAAGCACACACAGAAATATATCTTCAAGACTGAGTCATCTGTAGACAACAGTGAGAACACAACAGATTCAGTAATTGCTGTTGATTATATCCTCAGAATTGAAAAATCTGGCCAGCAATGGCGGAATGCGGGATGGCCATTCAGAATCAGAACTGTTTGATTCTGAACATGACTTTGCTAGCGCATTTTCGCCATGTTTGGTTGGGTATTTTCCGGTTACGTTTGCTGATCTACCGAGTTAGTGCTTGAGCAACGCTGTGAGCTATGACTGTTACATGGAATGCTTTTGCTGTGTCAACCGTGCGTTTGTTGTGTGTATTCAGAAAATGGCGGACAGCAGTTATGACGAACAAGCTCAATCTGCCGTATGCAGTTATATTGCGAGTGAGAAAACTGGATTTTGTCATGATTGATGTTCCCTTCGACAAGAATTGCAATTCAAGTGATGAACAGTTTTGTGTTGCTACATTAGTGACGGCCATAAGCATTTTATGCGGTGCCGGTTTCTTTTTGTGGCGGCTGTTTCATTCTGGAATTAGTTCACACAGGAAACATTTCACAGTTGTTATCATTTTGTGTGATTTTCATTGGCACAGGAACGGAGCAATTATGGGGTGACCGTTGCAGTGAAGTTGGAACCGTACTTATGAACTTATGAACTATATCCTCAGGTTTGAAAGCACAGAAACATGTGATTCATGGACTGAGACAAACTGTAGGCAACCCGTGCAGAATGGAACAGATCTATGAATGCTCTTGATCTATATCCTCAGGTTTGAAAGCACAGAAACATATCTTCAAGACTGAATCATCTGTAGACAAATGTGAGAACACAACAGATCTAGTAATTGCTCTTGATCATATCCTCAGGTTTGAAAGCACAGAAACATATCTTCAAGACTGAATCATCTGTAGACAAATGTGAGAACACAACAGATCTAGTAATTGCTCTTTATTATATCCTCAGGTTTGAAAGCACAGAAACATATCTTCAAGACTGAATCATCTGTAGACAACAGTGAGAACACAACAGATCCAGTAATTGCTCTTGAGTGGGACCCCTTATCTAAAGATTACCTCTTGATATGCAACCAACTGGAAGGTGTCCGTCTGGTCGACGTAGCACACCTACAAACTCTCATGCTATTTCAACTACCCAGCGCAGCATCACAAGTTCAAACTGTTGCTTGGTTACACAACGCTCCAGGCATGTTTGTCACCGGAGGTAACTATCATTGTTTTAGTGCATGAATTATCTTCTCTTGTAACAAATATTTATCATTGCTGTTATTAATCTCACATTCTATAAATATTTATCATTGTTATTATAAACCTCACATTCTATAAATAGTTATCAATGTGGGTTTTTTAATTTGGTACATATTTATTACTGCCATTTTTATTTTTTTAATTATTCCGGTTTATGTTGAAAAAAGCTGTACCTCTGCTCAAAAACAATTAATTACTCATCTAATAAATAATATTATTTAGATTGTATAAACAATAAAATAGATTTTATAAATGATATTATTCAGATTGTATAAACGATATAAATAATATTATTTAGATTGTATAAATGATATAAATAATATTCAGATTGTATAAACGATATAAATATATTTATTCAGATTGTATAAATGATATACATGAAAATTTATTCAGATTGTATAAACGATATAAATGATATATTATTCAGATTGTATAAATGATATACATGATATATTATTCAGATTGTATAAACGATATAAATGATATATTATTCAGATTGTATAAATGATATAAATAATATTACTCAGATTGTAAAAGTGGAGTTCTAAGAGTTTGGAGTGTCTCAAATCCTCTACCAATTGAGAACATGAAAATTAAGGGCTCTGGTTTCCATCGACTGGATATCATCAGCTTGGACATCAATTGTCATGGCAACAGGGACAACAAACAAGTAACAGATGGAAGCCAAAGTACCAGCCATCATCATCATGTGAGAGCAACATTTGCCTACTTTTGTGCGTTTTCTTCCCAGTTGTTGTGACATATAACTTCTGCTGAGTCATCTTCTTCAGCTTATGGTTGTTTTTAGTTGCCCACATTCCTTAGTAACATCTCTCTGATTCTCCATCTATTTCATACCTTCATTGTACCATCTCTTTTATACCTTCACTGTACCATCTATTCATCCTATCTTAGACACTGTCCCGTTCGAGTGGTTACCGGGGCTCAAATTTGGGGTGTAAAGAATAGAACCACTGTTACCTGCCACACATGTCGTAAGAGGCGACTAAGGAGGTTTAGATGAAATCGGATGCATGTGTCCGCTAGGGAATGCTAACCCGAAACAAATGCTTGCAGAAAACAGATGCACCAGGCCGTAAGGCGCATAATATGGTGCAACGACCCCTCACAATGAGGAATGGGATAACAGATTCTACGATCGCCAATCTGCCTCGTAGATTTAGCCGCGCAGTAAGAATGTCAGACCTACCATCACGAGGGTGGCCAAAACTTACTGCGGGAAGAGGTCGGCACAACGGGGAAGCAGAAATCATAGGAATTATATCCTACAGAACTGCCCCAAGTATGCAGACTTGAGAAGAAAGAGGTGGCCCACTTACACCAGAGTCCAAGACAAACTGTATGGCGTGGCTGATAATCTGTGACAGACGGCTGCCTTTATTAGAGAATCCGAAATCCCAATCTATTGAGAATGCAGAAGAAGAAGACACTGTCCTCATCTGGTCATCAGAATTATCACAACATTCTTCATTTTACATTCCTAGTCATGGTCCAGTGAACCAGTCAGTGACCATCTTTTCTCTCTCTTTTGTCCTCTGCTTTTTTGCCTTTAGGCATAGCAGGTTTAACTGATGATCAGCTTCTGAGATAGTACACGCTCAGTCGCTTGATGTGCTGTGGTATTGTGAAGTTTTAAGATGTCTCTAACACTATCAATCCATCTTTTTCTTGGTCTGTCCCTTCCTCTTGATGATTCTATTTTCAGGTTGTACACTCTTACAACTGGTCTAGTCGGTTTCATTCTCACCAAGTAGCCAAATCATTTGAGTCTCTGTTTTTCAATGAAACTTATAGCAGGTGTTGTTCCGACTGTTCTTCTAATTTCCTCATTTCTTATATGGTCTCTTCTTGTTTTATTTACTGCTTTCCTCAAGCATCTCATTTCACAGGTGGTAATTCTCCTTTCTTGTTCTTTTGTCAGTGTCCATGTTTGGCACCGGTTGCACAGTGTTGGTATGAAGATTGCATTTATAATCTGTCTTTTAGACTTTACTGGAATTGTTGAGTGTTTCAAGATTGCAGTAAGGTTAGGTCTTTTTTATTATATATATGCAGAATACTAAACTGTTTTTTTTTATATTTCTTGATATATTTACCTGTATGGTAGATTTGTAATCATCTTCCTGTTTGCTTATTTCTCACCATAACTTACCTGTGTGGTAGATTTGTAACCATTTTTATATTTGCTTATTGTCTCACCCGTAATTTACCTGTGTGGTAGATTTGTAACCATTTCCTGTTTGTTATTGTCTCACCTGTAACCTACCTGTATGGTAGATTTGTAACCATCTTCCTGTTTGCTTATTGCCTCACCTATAACTCACCTGTATGGTAGATTTGTAACTATCTTCCTGTTTATTTATTGTCTCACCTGAAACCCTTTACCTGTGTGGTAGATTTGTAACCATCTTTCTATTTGCTTATTCCTCACCTGTAACTTACCTGTTTGGTAGATTTATAACCATCTTTCTATTTCTACTTTCTCACCTGTAACTTACCTGTTGATTAAATTCTGGCTCACATTTTTCCTGTAAGTGTTTGTACTGTCCGTCATTGTTTACATATCCGACCACATGTTGCCAGATTTCATCAACTAGTGAAGCAAGATCAACGGCCAAAGTTACACAATCTCGCTTCACACTACCACATGTTCAAGTACTGTGTGCATTTAAAGATGGTGGAGTGGGGTTATACGACATGGGCAGACGGAAGTGGACTTTCCTTCGAGATCAGGTAATGATATATATCATTCTAGTTTGTCACAAAGAAACCTGTTTTCCAGTTTATAACAACCAAATCTGTTTTCCAGTTTGTAACAACCAAATCTGTTTTCAGTTGTAACAACCAAATCTGTTTTCAGTTTGTAACAACCAAATATGTTTTCTAGTTTGTACAACCAAATATGTTTTCTAGTTGTAAAAACAGATATATTTCTAGTTTGTAACAACCAAATATATTTTCTAGTTTGTAACAACCAGATATATTTTCTAGTTTGTAACAACCAAATATGTTTTCTAGTTTGTAACAACCAAATATGTTTTCTAGTTTGTAACAACAAATATTTTTCTAGTTTGTAACAACCAAATATGTTTTCTAGTTTGTAACAACCAAATATGTTTTCTAGTTTGTAACAACCAAATATGTTTTTCTAGTTTGTAACAACAGATATGTTTAGTTTTAATAACCAAATATGTTATATAGTTTATAACAACAAATATGTTATAGTTTGTAACAACCAAATATGTTATATAGTTGTAATAACCAAATATGTTATATAGTTTGTAACCCAAATATGTTTTCTGTTGTAATAACCAAATATGTTATATAGTTTGTAACAGACTCTAAATTACAAATACTTCTGAAGTCAGAATATGCCTAGTCTGAATGACAAGACATACTGGTGATAAAAAAAGCAAACCTTCACACAAAAATCAGTCAGAGGCGCCATGATTACTCCTGAGTTCATAGCAACCAAACTGGGGAAAACATTTTTAAACAGTCGGAAGTTTTCATGTTTTGGAAACCGCAGGGAAAGAGGAGCAGAGGAAGGCTTAGACAGACCTGGAGAAGAGAGCTGGAGACTAATATGAAAAGGATAGGTAAAACATGGAAAGAATTGGAAGGGATGGCAGGAGAGAGGAAGAGCTGGAAGAAGTTTGTTCTTCTCGTTCATTCGCTGTGAATTCAGGCATAGTCAGTGTGTGCAGTACGGTTTTTCTGGCTGATTTTACGGGAAGGCTTGCTTTCCCTATCATAAGTATCCCTCACCATTCAGGGGAGTCTTGTCCGACTTCAGAGATAAAGCAGTTTGTTGAAGACCTGTGCTCCATTGGGAGTTGAAAGGTGGTTATTGGTTACTAAACTGATGTCATTGCACTCCGGGGAGACCCATAGGTGCTCAGTCTCCCCCAACAGATATTGAAGAGTATGCATACTGATAGTTCCTGTGGTTCGCTGATTAAACACACCTCTCACTCTGCCCCTCAGGCATCCAGTTCTACTTGTACAATGGGTAACTCCAAACTGCCTAAATCGCTGGATCGATTCAACATCTATTTTAGTGTCCTCATCCAACAGGCACTCGCGAAGAGACCGAATAACATCCCCTTATCCATCTTCAACTCCCCAACAATCGATGCTGTTGATGCAAGCCTGCCGCTCTCTCATTACCGTAAACACCCGCATGCCCAGGACAGTATATCAACGTAAGCCGCTGGAGGTTAGAAACTCTATAGACGACATCCACTCATACCGAAACCTGCTTTTCTGGATCTTGTGAAGCATTGACTGAGAGTGGTTGACTGAGAGTAGTCGACTGAGAGTAGTTGACTGAGAGTAGTCGACTGAGAGTAGTCGACTGAGAGTAGTCGACTGAGAGTAGTCGACTGAGAGTAGTTGACTGAGAGTAGTTGACTGAGAGTAGTTGACTGAGAGTAGTCGACTGAGAGTAGTTGACTGAGAGTAGTCGACTGAGAGTAGTTGACTGAGAGTAGTCGACTGAGAGTAGTTGACTGAGAGTAGTCGACTGAGAGTAGTTGACTGAGAGTAGTCGACTGAGAGTAGTTGAAAGGTGAAGAAGAAGAAGTAAGTTTTCATAAGTGTCCCATTGTTTCTCTTTTCAAACTCATCTCCCGAGCCAGTCTCTTAATTTTATTTATTTTTATTTTTTTCGATTCAGAAGCACTTCAGCTCTTCGGCTCGGTGCCATGGACATCGTAACCCTTTGGTTCGATGCCACGAACACCGTAAATCTGGGAAACCTGTGACTTTTCTGCCAGCTGCGGAATTGAACCCGCACTCACAGAGGGCTAGTCACCCGTAGTCCAACGCCTATGAACAAATTAAAACTGTTTGCTCAAAGAATGTTTTCTATTTCCCAGGGCCATATTGAAACAATATTTGACTGCAAGTTTAGTCCAGACAACCCAGACCACCTAGCAACTGCCAGTTTTGATGGAACTGTGAAAGTATGGGACATCACCACCATGACCTGCGTAAGTAAGGTAGATGCTAGGGTCATAGTTCAACAATACAAAACTAGGAATACTGTTCTTTCTTTTCTCAAATCCTGTTTTTGCCTCACAACGTCTTTTTCTTCTTCTTCGAACACTTCATATTGACCACTTGTTAACCACTCTTTGTGATTTGTATATGATCTAAGCCTAAGAGCGATTGTGTGATGTCCAGGTATGCGCCTACAAGTAAGCCAGCACATCCAATTTTTCGACGCTTTTTATTTACTAGGGTAGCTTTCCTAGGCTCCTACCTCAGTCGTCTCTTACAACATGCCTTGTAGGTCGCAGTGTTACTATTCTTTGCTCCCACTGTGGGCCCGGCACAACACGGAAGCTCTCTATCAATCAGTTATCAGAGGACTATCATTATAGCACTCCGGACATGTCCATAGGTGCTCCGATCTCTGCCTCAGCAAATCCAGCAGCGTCCATCGGCCCAACACACCAGTCCGATGTTGATTAATCAGTCTCTTTGCATATTTGGTATGCCGTTCTTTATGGGCTGCACCAATCTTGACACCCATCTCTCTCAATCTGGTTAGCGAGTGGGACTCGCAACCCTGAAACTCTTCTGTTCGAAAAGACTCTCGCAGTTCGTTAAGAATGTCATTTCGGCCCATTGCAGCACCCTCGGATACTGTGGCCATACCAGCCAATCTGTCAGCTCGTTCATTACCCCTGACTCCTGCGTGTCCAGGGACACAAATGAAGGTTATTTCTTTGATCCCAGTCTGTACCAGTACCTCCACCCAGTTCCGTCTCACCATTCCTGTTTCAACTTTATGAATCATTCTCGTGGAGTCACTGAGTATAAAAACATGCGCGAAGTCATGAGATGACAACCACGTCACCGCCTCTGTAACCGCCCGTACTTCCATCGCCAAACTACTTGTGGTTGTTGTGTAGGCCCCACTGGCCTCTCCTATCAATCATTAATTATCTATTGTTCTTTATTAATCATTAATTGACTGTTATGTCAACTCTGTAACGCATAAATATCAGGCTGATACGCAGCTTCACTTAAGAATGTTATTATGAAGTATTTACAAATAATGTTACTACTTACTTTAAACAGCTGAAGTCATCACCGGGCAACGAGGGTATCATTTATCACATTTCATGGGCCCCAGCTGATCTCAATTGTATCGTAGCATGCACAGCCAAGCAAGGGGCCTTTATTTGGGATGTCAGTAAAGGAAAGATAATTAAAAGATTTAATCAGGTGAGTCTAGATTTAGATATGTTCTAGTTATTTCCCTAGCATGATGTGATGCGTTGTATAGTACAGACACCAAACTTTGATCACTGACAACAAATGATAGAAGAAAACTAGTCACGACAGAGATGAAGTGTCTACGCAGAATACTGGGTGTAACAAGAAGAGACCAGTTGAGAAATGAAGACATCAGGAAAAAGTGGGTACAACATCAGTACTGAACTTCATCAAGAAACAACAAATTAAATGGTTCGGCCACATAAGCAGATTACCAACAGACAGTGCACCTCAAAGAGCGATATTGCTCCGATACAATACGTACAAAGCAAAAGGTCAGCTACGCGAAAGATGGACCTCAGAGATAACAGAGGTGATGAAAGACACTATCGACAAAGCACATACAAGGACCCGATTTAGAAATCTCTTCTTGACCTGATGCTGTGAGGCAAACAGGATTCGAGAAAAGAAAGATCAAACTTTGAAATAATTGATTTATCATTGATTTCTGCAATGAAATATTTGATCCTTTATTGATGTTCGTAGACAATATTTTCACATTTTTTATTTGATCTTACTATAAATTATTAAATGTTACCTGTTAACACTGAAACAAACTTTACTGAGAGAGGCAAATAATATTGCAGTCAATTCCATGGAAGAGATTGAGCGAGTCGCCCAAGACAGAGCCGTAGCGTGAAATTAATTGCAGGCCCTATGTAACGATACAATGGTACGGAGTTTTTGTTATGTAGGGATTAAAGCTTCTTTAACTCTTCCCACTCCCAAACGCAGCGCACTGCACCACAACGTATTCCGTTGAACGCCATTCGCTGTACATTGCGCTATTCAAGTTGTTTCCTCTTATACAAGTCCTTCTAGTTTTACTTCTACTATTTTACTTCTACTACTTTTTAACCTTGTTATTCTAATAGGTTGTCAGCTTTCTTCAAATTAGTATATAATAAGATATATATATGTTTATTTATTAACGAGTAGTTAAACGTATTTGTTTTTAACTCTTTCATTGCTTTAAGCCACACACTGCGCCACGGCGGAAGTCCGTTGCACGCTATAAGCCGCACACTGCGCCATAGAGTTGCTTCCTTATAAGAAGTCTTTCTAGTTTTACTTCTACTGTTTTACTTCTACTACATTTTAACCTTGTTATTCTATTAGGTTGTCAGTTTTCTTCAATTTAGTATATAATAATATATATATGTTTATTTATTGGCGAGTAGTTGGGATCGTTTTATTTTTAAAAAATTTTTTTTTTTACTTCCCTCGAATTAACTGCTTAAAATTGAGAAATAACTGCGTGGGGAAAGAGAGTTAATAAATGCTTTTTTGCCTCATTTGAATTAACCGTGTACAACTAAGGAACTAACTGCATACAGAAAGAGTTAAGCCGAGGCATGCGCTTTCAACCTATGGCGAACTTTTTATTGGTTATATCAGGCCATCAAACATGAAAAATAAGGATTCTGTTGAGGGGGGAATCCAAGTATTACTTAAAGTTACGAGAAGAAATATATATTATGTTGTAGGCGATTCGGTGGTGGAATCGCAAGGGTGCTTAGTGGTCGTTACAGCATGATAGATTATGTTAACCACCTTGGACGTATGATGTTAATGACCAACTCAAACTCTTTTCTTGGTAGATTAGGTCATATTTATTGATGTTATTCTAGAGCAGTGTTGACAATCACATCCACTTAGTTCTAATGTTTATATCGGTCTCCTATGGTGTCACTTTCATCGCTAAGCAGTCCTAACTAACCTACGTCAAAGTCTCGTTCTAGTCCTACTTTTCTCATCATAGTGTGCAACTTTGGCGTGCAAACCCTACGGTGTCTCCTTATATTATCTAGATCGTTTCTCTCTCTCTCTCTCTCTCTCTCTCTCTCACCGCCCAGTCCGATGTACCAGATTTCCCCATAAATTCTATTCATGTGGAAATCTGATTCATCAACCTTAACATTGGTATGTTTTACGTCACATCTTCAGCACCATTTGGAGCTCTGGTGCTTATCCTTCGGCGATGTGTCCGGTTTCAACCAGCGTTTACTCGGTTTGCTCTCCGTTCTGTAGCCATCTAGTGTTTTTACAGTGTGGGGTAACTAGCCCCATGCCAAACCTCCTTAGGCACCTCTTACGACATACGTGGCAGGTAACAGTGGTTCTATTCCTTACACCCCAATTTGGGCCCCGGTAACCACTCGGGCAAAATCGTTTCTACTGTCCTATCTACCTGTCTAGTATGAGGCAGTCTCTGCCCTGGGGTGATAGCCATATGCCCCCAGAATAGCCATGTCCCTATGCATGGCTATGCCCTCCTACATATATAAATAAGTGTCAAGTTATTTTGTTGAGATGTATAACTGTCAATATTTCTCTTATCTCCAAGCACTCAGACAGTACTACTGTGTATTGTGTGGCATGGAATCACATTGATTCTAAACGAATCATGACTTGTGGAGCAGATGGATATTGGTAAGATAACGTTGTTGTTGCTGTTGTTGATGTTGTTGTTGTACTTGTTGTTGTTGTCTTCATAATTACTCTCATACTAATTAGTCTTTAGTTCTCTCCTCTTGCTGCCTCATATCATTATCTCCCATTATCCTTCATTTATCTAATACAGTTTTATTTTTGTGCCAGGGCATGCAGATGTAAGGGGACATGAACATGCCAATCAGCTTGCAGTTATGGCTGCTGTAAAAGCGGCGAACAATGGACCTTCTTCTTCTTTGCGTTTGTTCTTTCGACCAATTTTAATCACTCTTTGTGATGTGTGATCTTTGCCAAGAACGTGTATACGTTGCACATGGTTTGGTAGGCCCCTAAGCGCATAGACTTCTAGACGTTTAGGGCATGTGCATCCAATTTCAGCCAAACCACCTTAATCGCCTCTTACGACATGCGTGGCAGGTAACAATGGTTATATTCTTTACACCCCAAATTTGGGCCCGGTTCTACTTGTACAATTTATTGTATGCTTATCAAGATCCAAAAGGACAGGTTTGTGGATGTCGTCTATAGAAGTTTCTAACCTCCAGAGGCTTATCTGGATCTACTGTCCTGGGCATGCGGGTATTTACAGCAATGAGAGAGCGGACAGGCTTGCATCAATAGCATCGATTGTTGGGGAGTTGAAGATGGATAAGGGGATGTTATTCGGCCTCTTCACGACTGCCTATTGGATGAAGACACTAATATAGATGTTGAATCGATCCAGCGATTTAAGCGGTTTGGAGTTACCCATTGTACAAGTAGACTGAATGCCTGGGGAGCAGAGGGATGAGTGTGTTTAAACAGCGAGCAACAGGAACCATCAGTACGCATTAGAACAGGACACATTCGACTCCATGAACACGTGTATACAAAATTCAAGATTGACAATTCAGCCATGTGTACATGTGGACAGGCACATCAGACTGCAGAGCACATACTTCAAGACTGCTCGAATATGAAATACTGAGGCAAAATCACTGGCCTAATGAAACAATACTCGACAGAAAACTACACGGACCTCTGTGTGAGCTAGCTACAAAAGATAGTGAAGTTTATACAAGAGACAACATTGAATATATAGACAATATTTCAAGCGACGAAAGGAAGGAAGGATACAAGAGACAACATTGAATATATAGACAATATTTCAAGCTACCGAAAGGAAGGATACAAGAGACAACATTGAATATATAGACACTATTTCAAGCTACCGAAAGGAAGGATACAAGAGACAACATTGAATATATAGACACTATTTCAAGCTACCGAAAGGAAGGATACAAGAGACAACATTGAATATATAGACAATATTTCAAGCGAACATAAGGAAGGAAGGATACAAGAGACAACATTGAATATATAGACACTATTTCAAGCGAACGAAAGGAAGGGAGAAAGGAAGGATCAGTATGCATATTCTGCAATATCTGTTGGGGGAGACTGAGCACCTATGGTTCTGCCCACAGTGCAATGATGTCAGTTTGGTAACCAATAACTAACCTGGACCCTTATGATCTAGAGACCCTTAGGATTGTTGCCAGAGCTACGGAGTTCGTGCTTTGTGCAATACTCTCGGCAGGTGTCGTGCAATACTCTCGGCAGGTGTCGTGCCATTTCTGCGAAGAGGGACCGAGCCATATGGGGTAAAACCCGGTGCATTGAAGTCAATCCTTTGGCTTTTAAACCCTTTTAAACTAACCAACAACCTTATCCACAAATACATTCATCCATATTCTGTTTGTTTATAAAGTGGATATATATCTGATATATCCACAGTATAGTCCAGCAAGTGGATGGTGTGGTTATCCACAAATATAAACATCCATCTCCTGTGTTTGGCTGTGACTGGAGTCCATTTAACAAGTAAGATATCTATAGATGTTTCAATGATGTCCACATGTAAACCCATACACAATCTGGTATTCTTGTTTTTTCTGAATTTCTTACTGTCATGTAGCTTGAATTGTGTACAACGTATCATATGATTTTAAAATTTTTTTAAATATAAGCCTGCTATGAATTCAGACTTTAGTCTTGGCGTCTAATATAGGGCCTCTGATTTTTCAGAGGCTTCATTGAATGATTTTCAGAGGCTCCATTCAGATGATTTTCAAGGTTCCATTAGATGATTTTAGAGGTTCATTCAGATGATTTTCAGAGTTCCATTCAGATGATTTTCAGAGGTTCATTCAGATGATTTTTCAGAGGTTCCATTCAGATGATTTTTCAGAGGTTCCATTCAGATGATTTTTCAGAGGTTCCATTCAGATGATTTTTCAGAGGTTTCATTCAGATGATTTTCAGAGTTCCCATTCAGAGATTTTCAGAGATTAAAAGAGATTCAGAGAGCATAGAGACATTAATACTAATGCACAAGAAGTTAGAATATCATGGACAGAGAAAATAACAAATGCTTCTGTTCTGCAACAGCTTGATATTAAAGAGATTTGGCTATTACAGAGCATGAAATTAAGAAAAAAATATTCGACATGAGTGCCTAGAAAAGGTAATTTGGTGGGAATGGTGCCTGGAAGAAGAATGAGAGGAAGACCTAGAAGATGATGGGTGCAAGATGTCATTGTCAATCTGAGAATGACTGCTGTAGATGCCGGTCAACTTGCACAGAACAGAGAGTTTTGCTGTCATGGGAGCCAGGTTCCTTGAAGGGACAAGCTACTTGATGATGATTATGACTGATTTTTGCATGAAGGCTTGTTTTTCTTATCACTAGTGTCCCTCGCCATTCAGAATACAAATTGCAGGAAAGTTATATTAATTTATAAATATGATTATTACTATATATTGTCAGATGTAGTGCCATCACCACATCAGTTGGCAAAACGCTTCAATAAATTAAACTGCTAACTAGATTCACTTCATGCCACAATGTTATGAAACTGGTTTTTTTTCACAATTCACTTCTGCACAGTGTTATGAAACTTCTTTTCACAATTCACTTCAAGGCAGAATGTTTTGAAACTTTTTTTTTTTCACAATTCACTTCATGCCACAATATTTTGAAACAGTTTTTTCACCCAAAAAACCAGATTGAAAGTTAAGATCTATATATATTGTGTCCATTAATTTATCTACAAATAGGGACATGCTGGCTACTGGCTGTGAGGACAAATTTCTTCGTATATTCTACCTAGCTTCTACATCAGACCAACCTATCCGTGTATTTGCAGGTGAGGTTTTCAACATCCTGTATTGTCTCTTGTTTGCACAGAATCAAAGTACGACTGGTCAGAAATATATTCAATAATTGAAACTGATAAGTACTGTCTTAATGCATGGGTACACTGAGCAGTTGTCAGAGGTTCATCAGTACTGTCTTAATGCATGGGTACTGAGCAGTTGTGAGGTTTATCAGTACTGTCTTAAGCATGGTACACTGGGCAGTTGCAGAGGTTCATCAGTACTGTCTTAATGCATGGTACACTGGGCAGTTGCAGAGGTTCTCGGTACTGTCTTATGATGCTTACGAGGCAGTTGCCAGAGGTCCACATTTTAGTGATGCCATTGTAAATTTATTTCATCTAGTCAGCCCTGTCATGCAGCATCCATAGCGTAATATGAACTTCGTCTAGCACAGCATCCGGGGGCGTCATTATGAACATAGAACATTCGTCAACGCAGCATCCTCGAGGCGTCATATGAACATTCACAAATAACAATAAAAGTTTAATTTTTTGTTTCAAAGCCTAACTCTATCATACTCCAATCGCCCGAGTGGTTACCAGGGCCCAAATTTGGGGTGTAAAGAATAGAACCACTGTTACCTGCCACGCATGTCGTAAGGCGACTAAGGAGGTTTGACTGAAATCGGATGCACGTGTCCTAAACTTGTAGAAGTCTATGCGTTTGGGGCCTACCAAACCAATGTGCAACGTATACACGTTCTTGGCAAAGATCAAACATGTCACAAAGAGTGATTAAAATTGATCGTAAAGAACAAACGCAAAGAAGAAGGAAGGACATACTCCAAGTATTGTTCTAATGTGTAACTCTAGCATGTTCTAGGATGTAGCTTTGACATGTTCCATATTCTCTTCTAGGGCATGAATCTAAAGTGTTCAATGTGAGATGGAACCCACTCAAAGAAGGAGTTTTGTGCAGTGGTTCTGATGATGGGTAAGTGGGCTTAAGTTTCAAGCTAAGAACTGGGTAAGTAGGCTTAAACTTCAAACTAGAACTAGGTAAGTGAGCTTAAACTTCAAGCTAAGAACTGGTAAGTGTGCTTAAATTTCAAGCTAAGAACTGGGTAAATGGGCTTAAACCTCAAGCTAAGAACTAGGTAAGTGGGCTTAAACTTCAAGCTAAGAACTGGGTAAGTGGGCTTAAACCTCAAGCTAAGAACTGGGTAAATGAGGCTTAAACTTCAAGCTAAGAACTGGGTAAGTAGACTTAAACTTCAAGCTAAAAACTGGGTAAGTAGACTTAAACTTTAATCTAAGAACTGGGTAAGTAGACTTAAACTTCAATCTAAGAACTGGGTAAGTGGACTTAAACTTCAAGCTAAGAACTGGGTAAGTAGACTTAAACTTCAAGCTAAGAACTGGGTAAGTGGGCTTAAACTTCAAGCTAAGAACTGGGTAAGTAGACTTAAACTTCAAGCTAAAAACTGGGTAAGTAGACTTAAACTTCAATCTAAGAACTGGGTAAGTAGACTTAAACTTCAAGCTAAAAACTGGGTAAGTGGGCTTAAACTTCAAGCTAAGAACTGGGTAAGTGAGACTTAAACGTCAGGCTAAGAACTGGGTTAGTGGACTTAAACTTCAAGCTAAGAACTTTAATAATTTATGCGTCCGTGTGGTGCTGGGGCCCTCAAGGGAAGCAAAGATCCTACATCAATCACTGCAACCTACAAGGCATGCCGTAAGAAGCGATTGATTTAGGACCTAGTGAAGTTACCCTAGTAAATAAAAAAGCATTGCAGAAATCAGAAGTGCTGGTCTACTTGTAGGCGCATGACTGGCACAATGTACAATTGCTCTTAATCTCAGATCACATATAAATCACAAAGAGTGGTTAACAAGTGGTCGATATGGAACATTCAAAGAAGAAAAAAAAGAATTTCTGAAACCTGTTATCATTTAAAGTTCATAGTTTTAATAAGACATGCTCAACATTGGAATAACAAATATAATTGCAATATATGCCAGATGCTAATTTCTAATTTTACCTAATTTTTCTATTTTTTTACTTTATTCGTTTTTAGTCAAATTTTAATTTTAGGGCCGCTAGGAATTTATTGTTTGATTCCATTTGTTGTGTGATGTGTAAGAAGTGAATTTCTTCACTTCTGTTGTATCTGTTACTTGATAAAGACCTTTTGGTTAAAACGTTGATGTGTATTGTTTTTGTATTTTGTAATCAGTTCTTTGTTTTTACATGTTTCACTAATTTGACCTGGCAGACATATACGAGTTTGGGACTATACAAGAGATCAGTGCTTGTGTGTGTTATCTGGCCACACTGGCCGCATTCGAGGTCTGACTTGGAATTCTGAAATCTCCACTTTTCTAGTATCTGGCAGCTGGGATTGTACAATTCGAATTTGGGACATCCAAGATGGAGCATGTTTGTGTTGTATATTGGATCATGGTGCAGATGTTTATGGTAAGACATTTATAGCAGTGACATTTGTTTTGATTATTATATTTCTCTCTCATACCGTTATATGTTACATAGGGCCTATAAGCAATTTGTCCATACCGCTCTGTCATAGGCAACTTATTCAATCTCCTCTATGGAGATGAGTCAAATATTTCTTGTCTCTCTCAGTAAATTTTGTTTCAGGGTTTCCCTAGGGTGACCCTTCTGTCTTGAATCCTGTTTCCCATTTTAATGCCTGCTTTGATATTTGTTGATCATTTCTTCTCAGAGTATACCCAACTTATCTCCATCTTTTCGTTCTCATAACAGTTGTTACTAGTGGTTGACCAGATATTTCTCTGATTTCATCACTTCTCTTGAATTTATCCAATTTTATGCTCATTGTTTTTCGCAGACATCTATTTTCAAATGCATTCAACTTACTTTCTATATCTTTAGTCATTTTCCAACTCTCGCTGGCATATGTTAGGATTGATACAACATTTGAATAAAAAATTTGTAATTTAGTTTTAATACTATATAACTTGCAGTTCCCTATTTTGTTTTGCACTTCGACAATTTACACATTAGAACAAATCAGCGAGCCACAGGAACCATCAGTATGCATACTCTTCGATATCTGTTGGGGAGACTGAGCACCTATGGGTCTGCCCGGAGTGCAATGACGTCAGTTTAGTAACCAATAACCAATTCTTATTTTATTTAGACTTTTAAAACTGATGTTGCTTTGACAATTTGTAGCATAATTTCATTTTTGGTATGTGCAATCAAAATTGCTGGCCAAATATTTCAACTGTTCTGTTATAACAGTGATATAGTTTGATTGATTTTAGCATTGTGTATATATTTTGAGAAGTGTCCAGTCAAATGGACTAGAGCGCTGCTTCCATGCGGAGGACCCATTTTCATCCACGGTAAGGCCACAGATTTATTTCTGTCAGGGGCATAAAAAACAAATTTGAATCTGAACAGTTTCACTTCGACTGCGCTAGCCATGCGGCCATTTAATTTCTCAGGCTCTTGTTCCTTGTATTCTACACTGTCATAAAAAGGGATACTACAGACAGAACGATAGGCTTTTTTTTAAAACATATATATTTCGGAATCGAGAGAGAGAGAGAGAGAGAGAGAAACATATATATTTCATGTTCATTTATATGTCTGGTTTATTGTCTTATGTAAGTATAATACAGGGTGTTCAACTTAAAAGCAGACCGTGAATGGAGCTAATCTGGCATATATGTATGGAAATGAGAATGTTCAGTTATGATGTAGTATAGGTCAAGGTTGTGTGACGATGTGTAATTGTAGTGCGGGAAGGGCGATGAACAAATGTGACGTAGGACGAGCTAGTCAGAACCGGTTTAAATAGTAAATAAACACAACGCGATAGGTTATCTGGCAACTTTTGAATTGTCAATGGGGCTGCAATTATCTTGTATCTTGTTTTCTGCTATTTTTAGCAAACAGGAAGAAATAAAGTACTGTTCTTAGAGGATTTTATAACAAATATATCCGCCTGCCCAGCGTGTTCGTAGCGCGTTGGACGACGGGTGACAAGTCCCCTGCGAGTGTGGTTCAATTCCGCGGGCTGGCAGAAAAGCCACAGGTTCGCCAGATTTACGGTGTTCATGGCACCGAACCAAAGGGTTATGATGTCCATGGCACCGAGCCGAAGAGCTGAAAAGCTCAAGTGCTTCTGGATTGGGAAAAAATATAATAAATATATTCCAATATTTGTAACTGTTATATTATCTACAAATATCTCTCATTTGCAAATTATGAATGCAATAATGTTGTCGATTGGTAGACAGTCTGTTTTGGATTCTATTTGGATATAAACATGATCTATTGCAGGTTTGACATGTCATCCATCTCGACCTTTCTTGTTAGCATCATCATCACGTGACTCCACAGTTCGGTTATGGTCAACAAGGTCGTTAGTTCAACCTATAGAATTAAATATTTTGGCTGGGAAGTTGAGATCGCAAGCAACTGGTTCAGGAGGTCAGTTTGAATATATTAACAATAATTTAGTGTACATTAGTTAGGGCAATGTGTGTGTACACGTTCTGTTTTTGTTTTGGTCTATGTTCTTGGCTAATGCGCATGGTAGAGTTGTTGCAGAGCGAAGTGGGGCATACAGGACAACTACTTCTAGTATGAGGATGGAGGTTGAGGCCGTTACTGCTGCCCTCCAATGGATCTCTGAGACTTTATTTACTGGGGCCGTTGTTGTATCTGACTCTCAGTCGATGCTTCACAAGATCCAGAAGGGCAGGTTTCGGATGAGTGGATGTCGTCTATAGATGTTTCTAACCTCCAGAGGCTTACGTGGATATACTGTCCTGGGCATGCGGGTGTTTGGTAATGAGAGAGTGGACAGGCTTGCATCAACAGCATCGATTGTTGGGGAGTTGAAGATGGATAAGGGTGTATTCTTCAGTCTCTTCGCGACTGTCTGTTGGATAAGGACACTAAAATCGATGTTGAATCGATCAGCGATTTAGGCAGTTTGGAGTTACCCGTTGTACAAGTCGAACTGGATGTCTGACAGGCAGAGTGAGAGGTGTGTTTAATCAGCGAGCCACGGAACCATCAGTATGCATACTGTCGATATCTGTTGGGGAGATTGAGCACCTATGGGTCTGCCCGGAGTGCAATGATGTCAATTTAATAACCAATAACCAATGTTCAAAACTTGGAAGTCTCTGTGACTAAGTGGTTAACCCATTGACCCTTCTGAGCAGATCTACTGACTTGCAGTATTTTTGATAATAACGCAAAGCCAGTTTACTGGATAGTTTAGTATAATAATAATAATAATAATTGCTCTCATACCATTATACATTACATAGGGCCTGCAAACAAATTCTCCATACCGCTCTATCCTGGGCAACCCGTTCAATCTCCTCCATGGAACTGAGACCAATATTTACTACACGGACCTCTGTGTAGCTACAAAAGACAGTGAAGTTCATACAAGAGACAACATTGAATATATAGACAATTTCAAGCACGAAGAGACAACATTGATATATGACAATTTCAAGCGAAGAAAGGAAGGAAGGAAGATCAATATTTCTTTCCTCTCTCAGCAAAGTTCGTTTCAGGGTTTCCTAGGCCGCTACTCTCTCTTGAACCCTTTGCATCATAGTTTAGCATACATTGCAATATAAATGTATTCGAAGGCAACGAGAATTACGGAGAGAAAAGTTTTGGATGTGGGCTCAAATCTAGACCAAGTCGCATGTGCAATTTTTCTGAGATCCCTAAATTATTGCTGGAGCACCTGAGTGGTTACCGGGCCCAAATTTGGGATGTAAGAATAGAACCACTGTTACCTGCCACGCATGTCTAAGAGGCAACTAAGGAGGTTTGGCTGAAATCGGATGCATGTTCCTAAACATGTAAGTCTATGCGTTTAGGGCCTACAAACCAATGTGCAACGATACACGTTCTTGGCAAAGATCAAACATATCACAAAGAGTGATTAAAATTGGCTGTAAAGAACGAACACAAAGAAGAAGAAAAAGAAGAAGTTGCTGGAGCTACAGAGTTAGTGCTTTGTTCAACACTCATTGCAGATGATGTGCCATTTCTGTCAACAGGAATGTAGCCATATGGGGGAACCCAGTGCAATAAAGTCAATCCTTTACATCATCTTTAGGTACAATTGTTTTTGTTGTTTTTTAACCGATCCAGAAGCACTTGAACTTTCAGCTCTTCGGCTCGGTGTCATGGACATCATAACACGTCGGTTCGGTGCCACAAACACCGTGAATCTGTGGCTTTTCTACCAGCCCGCGGAATTGAACCAGCACTCACAGGTGCTTGTCACCCGTAGTCCAACGCGCTACGAACACGCTGGGCAGGCAGTCCTTTAGGTTCAATCAACATGTGTGTGTGTGTGAGAGCCATGATAACGTAGTGAGTAGTGCACTTACATAGGAATGTGGTCACATGATCAAATTTGACATCAAGACAATCTATTTTTTTATATCTTCTACAGAACTACCAGTTTGTAACCAGTCATCTCAACTCTTATCTGGTCAAGTGTCCAAGAATCTGTTTGTTGACCTCAATCGCAGAAATGACAATGATACAGCTTTTTGGGGAAGGATCGCTCAGTTTTTCTCAGTAATATCTTGTTTTCGTTCTTAATTTTTACAGCTAATTCATATTTGAAAATTTTGTGAACAAATTTGCTAGTGTGTTGTCGGGGTTCTCAAGGAGAGCAAAGAATAGTAATACTGCGCGCTTATAAGGCATGTCAGAGCCGCAGTAGCGTAGTTGTTAGTGAACTCGCTTCTCAAGGCTGGTGGTCTGGGTTCAACTCCCACAGTGCGCGTGAAATTTTTCCCAACCGCGACGGCTCTCAGGTCGACCTAGCCTCAACTGGGTACCAGACATGCTCTGGGAAAGTAAAGGCGGCCGGCGTGATGCTGACCACATCACTCATCGTGTCCCGACGGTCAATGAAAAATACAGACCTAACACTGTATTGCCCTATATACCATGAGGTATCTTCTTCTTCTTTGCGCTTGTTCTTTACGACCAATTTTAATCACTCTTTGTGATATGTTTGATCATTACCAAGAACGTGTATACGTTGCACATTGGTTTGGTAGGCCCCTAAACGCATAGACTTCTACACGCTTAGGACATGCGCATCCGATTTCAGCCAAACCTCCCTAGTCTCCTCTTACGACATTCATGGCAGGTAACAGTGGTTCTATTCTTTACACCCCAAATTTGTGCCCGGTAACCACTCGGACAATACCACAAAGTATAAAAGGGTTCCTTTACTTTACTTTTTACTTACTTATAAGGCATGTTGTAAAAGGCGACTGAGGTAGGGGCAGTAGGGAAGCTACTGTAGTCAATAAAAAGCCATTCTGGTTTTTTGGTCATTTTGTTTACTTCTATGGACATGCCTGTTGGATGAAGACACTAAAATTAATTTCGAATCTGTCCGGTGATATAAAGAATTTGGAGTTACAAGTTGTACAAGTAGAACTGGATGCTCGAGCGGAAGAGAGAGAAGTGTGTTTAACCAGTGAATCACAGAAACCATCAGTATGCATATCCTTCGATATCTGTTAAGGGAGACTAAGCACCTAGGGTCTGCCGAGTGCTGTTATTCTGTTGGGAGACTACGCACTGAGTCTGCCTGAGTGCTATGACATCCATTCAGTAACCAATAACCAGTTCTATAGATCTCTTTCTTATTCCTTTCCGTTCCAAATCGAACATTAGACTTCAACTTATCGTTAACATTTATAAACTTATCGTTAAAATTGAGAAAACTTACCATTAAAATTTTATTGAGTTTTTCTAGAACGAGACACTGCAGTCTAAGAGCACACCTCCATAGAATGGGTCTCAGGGGCTCGGTTGCCGCACCTGTGGAGCACCAAAGCAGTCCCCAGAGCACATCCTACAAGACTGCCGCAGTGTGAGAATGAGAATCTGGCCAACAGAAATAACCCTACAAAACAAACTATGGCAGACCGGTGAAAACCTCAAGAACACTGCCCAGTTTATGACACATACCAGATAGCGTGTTAGCAGTTGAAGAGAAGAAGAAAAGCGAGTTTATACAATTACAGAGTATCATATGAGCAAGTTGATGTAGAAGAAAAGAGATTTTATCAATTGTGTTCCTAATGGCAGCTAACAACAATGATAACAGCATTTTCACACAATCTGTTTCAAAATGAAACTTGGACAATGAGTAAAGCAGTTGAAATAACTACATGAAATGTGATGCTTAAAAATGTACATAGCCATAAGACACTAATTTTGTCTTTGGTAATATGCACCGTACAAGTAATAATTGCTTCATTGTGTTTTTTTTGTGTATGCATTTGTTCTTGACCCAAAATTTTCTCTTTATTGACATGTGTTTCCTTCTACAGCATCCATGTGGAACCACCAATCTCTGGGATCTAGTGTATGTCATGCAAGGGCAAGAAACCCTTCTGTCTACCCTGTATGCCAAGGGCATAGTACATAGAAAACATTTGACAGTGTTCAAAGGGGTGAGGAGACTAACTTAGTTTTCAGATGCTATAGCCGCCTGAGTGGTTATGGGGCCCAAATTTGGGGTGTAAAGAATAGAACCACTGTTTCCTGCCACGCATGTCGTAAGAGGCGACTAAGGAGGTTTGGCTGAAATCGGATGCATGTGTCCGCTAGGGAATGCTAACCCGAAACAAATGCTTGCAGAAACGGATGCACCAGGCCGTAAGGCGACAACATGATGCAACGACCCTCACAATGAGGAATGGGATCACGTATTCTACGGTCGCCAATCTGCCTCAGAGATTTAGCCACGCAGTAAGAATATCAGACCTACCATCAGGAGGGTGGCCAAAAATTACTGCAGGAAGAGGTCGGCACAAATGGGGAAGAAGAAATCATAGAAATTGTATCCTACAGAACTGCCCCCAGTATGCAGACTTGAGAAGAAAGAGGTGGCCCACTTACACTAGTGTCCAAGACAAACTGTACGGCGGGGCTGATAATCTGAGGCAGACGGCTGCCTTTATTAGAGAATCCAAATTCCAATCTAGTGAGAACCAGAAGAAAAAATGTATTGAAAATAGATGACTATGAAAATAATGAGCGTATATCAGACAAATTAGGAGAAGTGATGAAATCAGAAAATGCTGGTCAACTACCAATAACAACTGTTTAAGCGGAGACGATGGAGATATGTTATACTCTGAGAAGAAATGATCAAAGAATACCAAATCAGGTATTAAAGTGGAAGGCAAAAGGTTGAAGAAAGAGAGGATGCCTTAACTCATTGCGTCCAGTTGACGCTCCCAACGTAGAAAACAGTTCTCTCATTATGCCAAAACACGCTGCCAACGTCTAATTTGGGTCCATGCATGTTTTGTTTCACTGTTCAGCTACTATACGTCCGACACTGTTTTTGTTTACAGAATTCAATGGGCAGATAACTCCCATTTCATTCATATACTATACGGCATGGCAGAATTTATTTTGGATTATTTAGAAATAGTTTTATTCGCAAATATATTTTTCTGTTGTGAAAAAGTGAACTTTCGTGTGAAAGGTTTAGTTACAAGATGTTGTTTCGTCCTCCATATCGTTAAAGTGCCGAACAAGCCATGGATTTGTTCCAAAGTTCAATTAAACACACACAGTGTTTCATGTTTATGATTTCACCAACAAAGATGGATAATTCAGCAATGGCTAAGCATTGATTCAAGTTTGAAAAATTTTGCTAGAAATGTGTTCTGGCAGAGCGTGATTACCCCCAAAATTTTCTAGGACACAAAGAGTTAAGGAAATCCTGAAACAAAATTTACTGAGAGAAGCGAGAAATATTGACAACAATTCCATCAAGGAGATTGAACGAGTTGACCAGGATAGTGCGGTATGAAGAATTTGCTTGCATGCATTTTAACGACTTTCTCCTATGATACACAATGTTTTTTTTTTAATTTCTTCAGTTTTCTTTGTATTTTATCAAAAACAATTTGAGATCAAATTGTCTTCAATTATTATTTGGTAATGTCTTCACAGTGAAAGATAAACTCAGCAACAACCTGTATCAAATATTATAAGGAAACATAGATGGAAATATTTAAGTCATGTTCTTAGATCAGACAAAAAGAGACTAAATCGACAAGTACTTATGTGGTCACCAGTTGGGAAAAGAAAACGTGGAAGACCTAAGACCACTCTTCAAGAACAATCCTACAAGAAAGTAAACTATTGGGATGTAAAACCATACAAGATTGCTAGCGACGAACCGCATCACATGGAGATCTAAAACCTCTGCCCTATGTCGCCTTTGCACGAAAGGAACAAACTAATTAACTAACTAACTAATGTCTTCAACTTGAAGAAGATATAGCAGAGAAATTAGCAAGATGAAGCCAGAAACATAAGTATACTATATTCACAATATGTTATGTCTATAACATTTATAGAAAAGTGATATTCAATTTCAGAAAATGACTGGATGTGAAACCAGTCATGCAATTCATAAAATAACAACAGATTAAATGGTTTGAACACCTGACAAGAATGCCCTGGTATAGCCTACCACAGAGAGCCACACAGAAAAAGTATAATAAGTACAAGGCAAGAGGAAGAACATGCAAAAGTTGTAGCGACGGCATCAAGAACATCCTTACGAAAATGAATATCAGCTCACAAAGTGCCTTAAAACAGGCACACACAAGATCACTATGTGTCCTGTCTCTCCCGCCTGCCCAACACTTCTATAAAGAAGTAAATGGTGGAAGAGAAGAAGATAATCAATTCCTGTTCCCCCTGTATCCACTCATTCAATGGAACTGACCATTTAAGAACTTGCAATATCTAGGTCACTGCCGTCCGATCATGTTCCTCTGATGATTGAAGTCGATTTGCTCTAGAGAATTGTTTTATAACTTTATATGGTACCTTGCGACCTCATAGACTCAACACCCTACATACCTATGCTTGTTAATACTGTCTCTTCTCATGCCCCATAGCATATGTGTATATGTTAAATGCATATATTTGATTATTATTGTTTTATCTTCTTTTTTCCAGTTCTAGTTTTTCACATTTTTTTCGTTTTTAGTCACATATTTTCATTTAAGGCTGTTAGGGGTTTATTGTCTGATTGTATATGTTATGTCTGCCATATCTATCTATATCCTCTGTGTGTCCCAATTGACACATAAGGTTTCCACAAGAGACTTCCACTGTTGCCGTTCTGCTGCCTTTCTACCAACCGCCTCCCACGTCAGGCCACACTCCTTCAACTCTCTCCACATTTCTTCTCCATGTTTCCTTTGGATGTCTAGGCCTTCTCTTCCCATCCGCTGTTCATCTGAGAGCTGTCCTAGTCAATGCCCCCACTGGCATACGACATACATGTCCAAACCACCTCCATCTGTCTGCCGTATTCTTCTTCTTCTGCATTCTCACTAGATTGGGATTTCAGATTCTCTAATAAAGGCAGCTGTCTGTCTCAGATTATCAGCCACGCCATACATTTTGTCTTGGACACTAGTGCAATTGGGCCACCTCTTTCTTCTCAAGTCTACATACTGGGGCAGTTCTGTAGGATATAATTCCTATGATTTCTGCTTCCCATTTGTGCCGACCTCTTCCTGCAGTAAGTTTTGGCCACCCTCGTGATGGTGGATCTGACATTCTTACCGCATGGCTAAATCTCTGAGGCAGATTGGCGACCGTAGAATCCGTTATACCATTCCTCATTGTGAAGGGTCGTTGCACCATGTTATGCGCCTTACGGCCTGGTGCATCTGTCTTCTGCAAGCATTTGTTTCGGGTTAACATTCCCTAGCGGACACATGCATCCGATTTCAGCCAAACCTCCTTAGTCGCCTCTTACGACATGCGTGGCAGGTAACAGTGGTTCTATTCTTTGCATCCCAAATTTGGGCCCCGGTAATCACTCGGGCGTGTCTGCCGTATCAGAAGTCAGTCAGAATTTCTTCACTTCTGTTGCATCCTTTGCTTGATAAAGGTCTTGTGGTCAAAACCTTGCTGTGTATTGTTTTTCTACTTTGTAAAACTACAGTACTTTGTTTTGATGTGTTTCACCTTGCCAGCAATGGCGGAATGTGGGAGGGCCATTCAGAGTCAGAACTGTTTGATTCTGAACACGACTATGCTAGCGCATTTCGCCATGTTTGGTCGGGTATTTTCCGGTTTCGTTTGCCGAGCTACTGAGTTTGTGCTTGAGCAACGCTGTGAGCTATGACTGTTACATGGAATGCTTTTTGCTGTGTGTCCACCGTGCGTTTGTTGTGTGTATTCAGAAAATGGCGGACAGCGGTTATGACAACAAGCTCAATCTGCCGTATGCAGTTATATTGCGAGTGCAGAAAGCTGGATTTTGTCATGATTGATGTTCCTTCGACAAGAATTGCAATTCAAGTGATGAACAGTTTTCTGTTGCTACATTAGTGACGGCCATATGCATTTTATGCGGTGCAGGTTTCTTATTGTGGCGGTACACGGCTGTTTCATTCTGGAACTAGTTCACAGGAAACATTTCACAGTTGTTAGTATTTCGTGTGATTTTCATTGGCACAGGAACGAAGAAATTATGGGGTGACCCGTTGCAGTGAAGTTGGAACCGTACTTATGAACTATGAACTATGTGTTTCACCAATTCTTGTTTCAAACCTTTCAAGTCCAGACGACAAGAATCAGGTAGTATCAGTAATCATCTCTCTTTATCTTCCTCTTCTTCTTCTTCTTTCTTCAACCAGGGCTGCAAAGTTTTCACTCTTGGGCAGCCAATGCCAGTTGTAGAATCTGCATGTGTTCTGTAATTGTGGGAGACTAGTGTAAAGTGTATTATGAGCAGATGGGTGTGGTGGGAGGAGTTCTTGTCTAGCTTTATGTAGTCCAGGACATTCAAGCAAGATATGCTGTACTGTCTCACATGAGTGACTGCACTTTCTACAGTGTGGTAGGTGTGTGGGGTTTATTCTGTGTAGGTGGTAATTCAGTCCAACATGTCCTGTTCTTAACTGGAAGATAGTGCTTTGATCTTTACTTTGTAGCAGATTTATATTGTCCTTGGGGTTTGGTCTATTCATCTCTGCATACATTTGTCTTCCTCTAATATTTCTATCTTTCTCTCTCTCCTCTCTCGCTGAGCATATAATTTCTGTGTGGACTCATAGATTGAAATGTTAAAATAACCAGATTCATGTTTTCTTATTACTAGTCTGAAGCCCAGCAGCTGGAGATGGTCAAAATGTCCAGGTTTGGTGCAGGGATCGGAGCACCAACTAAAGAAGATTGCCTCAACAAAGCAGCCAACATTCACATCCAACTGGGAAATGTTCAACGCTACTGTGAGTTGATGGTGTCATTAGGCAAGGTTAGGTCTCTCTTTTTTGAACATGTGTATGTATAAATTAAATTTGTTTAGTTTACTCAAATGCAATAATAATAATGTGGGCGTCTGTAGCTTAATCTGTAGTAAGCTCGATCACAACCCAAGCATACCTGGTTCAAACTCCATGGCTGTCAGTTTGGAAGCAAATTTGTCCACACTGATTTTTACAAGCGGTAAAAATAAACCTCACTGTTCTGAAAGCAATGACAAACTACTCAAAGTATAAGTTGTGCCTAGAAAATCGATGACTCGTTTATCACCCGTGCCTAGAAAATCAACGACTCGTTTGCTGAGGTTGGTGTCGATATCCTGTAAAGGATATTTCATGATTTTAATGTTTTCAATAATAATAACTGTCTATCACAAGTGATGATGATAACAGCCTCAGACATGTGCTGCTGCACCTCTCTGGTGTGTGCGGAGGTGACTGTAGAGTCCAATCCTCGAACACAATCACTTACCACAGGTAGGGTATACATGATCAAGGTTAGACATGTGGGTGTTGTATGTTCTGTCCTTCTGCACAGCTCGCTTACTCTGTGCCACTTAACAGCATGATGATTCTCAGCTACACTAGTTTCTCTTGTGTTGTTACAGCACCACATTTGACGATCATACACAAGGGATTCTCAGCATGTGGTGTCAGTATAGAAGAAATTTAGAGACTCTTTAAGAGCATCTTTAACAGAAACCGGAACTATCATACAAGACTGTCTTCTCCTGGGTGAACTGAGAAACAGCATGAGGACACACACCCTCTTTCTCTCTTTGCCTTTTTAACCAGGATTAGGGCATAGGCCCTCAACCAACTCAAGCCATGTCTTCCTATCTCTAGCTATCTCCTGCAGCTCTCTCCAGCTCTTCTTTATATTGTTGACCTCCGCCTCCAAATCTCGTCTCTACGTATTTCTGCCTCCCTTCTTTCGCAGTCCATGTGGGTTCCAGGCAAGGACCCTTCTTGTTATATTCCCCTCAGATTTTTGCAAAGTGTGTCCTATCCAGCGCCAGCGTCTTTTTAACCTGTTTGTTCAGTGGAAGCTGTCTTGTTCTCTCCATAAGTTCCTCATTTGTGACCCTATCATACCATCTTATTCCTCAATTCTGTGCAGACAGTTGAGGACACACACCCAGTCATCCTGAAAACTAAGCTTTGGGGAAACCTGACAGACCTCAAACTCTGACTGCCAAGTTTGTGATTCACAGTGGATTAAGTGCATAACCAGAGATCACTAAAGAAGGAGAAGAAGAGCTGTCACTTTAAATCATGGATTCCCAAACTTTTTTGGCCCACCGTCAACTTTGCACAACATAAACTTTGTAACGCCCCTCTCCACATTATAACAGTTTCCAACGCCCCACATATATACATGCTCTATTTTCTCTTAACATAGAAAATTGATATATATTGTATATTTCTGTCATACATGGTCAATTTTCAATGAGTATATGCATGAAATAGAAAATTGATGAAAAATGGATCGTAAGACGGGCATTAGATGAATTTAAATGCAGAATTCAAATTTTAAATGATTATTCAATCGCAAAATCACGAAAATAATTTATTTCAAAATATTTATTATTAATTTCTTCTTTAAGGAGCCACCGACCTAATGCCTGAACACCCCCAATTCTTCTGAACCCACTATCGCCCCTAGAACGCTTCAGCGCCACTGGGACGGTACTCCACTTTGGGAAATGCTGCTTTAAATTAAACTATTTAGAAAACCTAGTAATATCTAGTCAATAGTTGTACATGTTTTGTTAGATTTGTCTTCTTATTGATTCTCTGACAATGTTTTGACAAGTTCAGATTTACAACAGTTTTTCATGACCTGGTGATTGGAATAAGGACAAAGATATAGTCCTTCTGAAATTAAATTTGCTTCTCCTAACAATATAACATTATTTGTATCAAATTCTGCAGTGGGAGAGAGCACTAGCCGTAGCACCATCTGTGTCTATGAGTTATTGGCAACAACTTAATCAGAGGTTAGTATGTAATACCAGAAATTGTAGTCTATGTTTTGTGTATGTTGTAGAGAGACGTGAACAATAGTTCACTGTTAGAAAACTGACATATGTGTAATCACTTCAAGACTTTGCTACATAACACACTTTTGTCTCTCTCGACTGTGATACCTCTGACTCTTGGGGCAGTACTCTCTCTCTCTCGTGCGCGATCACCTGAATGACCGATGTACCAGATCTCTCCATAAATTCATTTATGTGGAAATCTGATTCATGCAGCCTTATCATGGGTGGGTTTCATCACATCTTCACCGCCATTTGGAGCTTTGGTGCTTATCCTTCAGCGATGTGTCCGGATTCAGCCAGAGTTTACTCGGTTCGCTCTCTGTTAGCCTTTGCCTGTCTCCAGCTGTCCTTTAAGGCAGCAGGTTGACTTCTACACATTTAGGACACGTGCATCCGATTTCAGCCAAACCTCCTTAGTCGCTTCTACGACATGGTGGACGTAACAGTGGTTCTATTCTTTACACCCCAAATTTGGGCCCGTAACCACTGCACTCTAGTAAATAAAAAGCGTCACAGAAATCAGATGTACTGTCCTACTTGTAAGCATAGAACTGGTACAACGTACAATTGCTCTTAGACTCAGATCACATAAAATCACAAAGAGTGGTTAACAAGTGGTTGATATGGAGCGTTCAAGAAGATCATAGAAGATATAGAAATATTTGTTATTCAGAATGAAGGTTTCATTTTTGGTAATTTCCGTACTCATTGAATATTTATGAAGCTTATATGTTAAAACTCTCCCCTCTTTTCCTTAGATATTGTACTGCCTTGATAGAGGAAGATAACGAAGAGATGATTCCATTTTGTGTTGCTGGGGGAGATGTTGGCCAGGTGGTATCGTTTCTATCTACCAGGAATCAGTTAGCTGACGCTGTTGTGGTTGCACAGAGTGCTTTCGAAGGATCCATTCATCAACCTGACACTGAACATTACAGAGGGAATTCTCACGACAATCATTGTGATCAGAGGGAGCATTTAAACAGGTCAGTTTGTCACCAGTGGTTAGTTATTAGTGTAGTGTCAGCAGTGGTCAACTATTTCTCTAGGGTCACCAGTATTCAGATTTTCTTTTAGATTTGCATCACCAGCATCGCTTGTTGAGGAGTTGAAGATGGATAAGGGGTATATTCTTTGGTCTCTTCGCAACTGTCTGTTGGATGAGGACACTAAAATCAATATTGAATCGATCAAGTGATTTAAGCAGTTTGGAGTTACCCAAGTCGAACTGGATGCCTGAGAGGCAGAGTGAGAGGTGTGTTTAATCAGCGAGCCACAGGAGCCATCATACTCCTTGATATCTGTTGGGGGAGACTGAGCACTTATGGGTCTGCTCGGAGTGCAATGACGTCAGTTTAGTAACCAATAACCAGATTTTCTTCTGTGTCTAGGTAACCAGGTAATGTGATGAAGGATCAGTTGATAAAGTTGTGGTATGTGTATGTGTGATAAAGTGTTATTCTGTCACTAAATGACATGAGTTGATAAAGTGTTATTTTCATGCCTAGGCTGACTGTAGAAGTAATGGACAATTTATCCGCTTGCTACTTCCGAAATGGATCACCAACTCTTGCAGCCTGCTGTCACCTGGCAGTAGATGATCAGAAGGTAAGGAACTACCACCTGTTCAAAGGTCAAGTGTAGACTAGCACAGACGATTACTGGTTACTGAACTGACAGCACAGCACTATGTGCAGACCTATAGGTGCTCAGTCTTCCCCAACAGACAACTATTGGTTATTGAACTGACAGCACAGCACTATGTGCAGACCTATAGGCGCTCAGTCTTCCCCAACAGACAATTATTGGTTACTGAACTGACAGCACAACACTATGTGCAGACCTATAGGCGCTCAGTCTTCCCCAACAGACAACTATTGGTTATTGAACTGACAGCACAGCACTATGTGCAGACCTATAGGTGCTCAGTCTTCCCCAACAGACAACTATTGGTTATTGAACTGACAGCACAGCACTATGTGCAGACCTATAGGTGCTCAGTCTTCCCCAACAGACAACTACTGGTTACTGAAATGACAGCACAGCACTATGTGCAGACCTATAGGTGCTCAGTCTTCCCCAACAGACAACTATTGGTTATTGAACTGACAGCACAGCACTATGTGCAGACCTATAGGCGCTCAGTCTTCCCCAACAGACAATTATTGGTTACTGAACTGACAGCACAGCACTATGTGCAGACCTATAGGAGCTCAGTCTTCCCCAACAGACAATTATTGGTTGCTGAACTGACAGCACAGCACTATGTGCAGACCTATAGGCGCTCAGTCTTCCCCAACAGACAATTATTGGTTACTGAACTGACAGCACAGCACTATGTGCAGACCTATAGGTACTCAGTCTTCCCCAACAGACGATTACTGGTTACTGAACTGACAGCACAGCACTATGTGCAGACCTATAGGTACTCAGTCTTCCCCAACAGACGATTACTGGTTACTGAACTGACAGCACAGCACTATGTGCAGACCTATAGGAGCTCAGTCTTCCCCAACAGACAATTATTGGTTACTGAACTGACAGCACAGCACTATGTGCAGACCTATAGGCGCTCAGTCTCCCCCAACAGACAATTATCGGTTACTGAACTGACAGCACAGCACTATGTGCAGACCTATAGGAGCTCAGTCTCCCCCAACAGACAACTATTGCTTTTTGAACTGACAGCACAGCACTATGTGCAGACCTATAGGTGCTCAGTTTTACCAACAGACAATTATGTCTCTATTTAGTTTCTTTCTTCCATGTTTTGTCTGTGACTTTCTTCCATGTTTTATTTGTGACTTTCTTCCAAGTTTTGTCTGTGACTTTCTTCCAAGTTTTGTCTGTGACTTTCTTCCAAGTTTTGTCTGTGACTTTCTTCCAAGTTTTGTCTGTGCCTTTCTTCCATGTTTTGTCTGTGACTTTCTTCCAAGTTTTGTCTGTGACTTTCTTCCAAGTTTTGTCTGTGACTTTCTTCCATGTTTTGTCTGTGACTTTCTTCCAAGTTTTGTCTGTGCCTTTCTTCCATGTTTTGTCTGTGACTTTCTTCCAAGTTTTGTCTGTGATTTTCTTCCAAGTTATGATTGTTACTTTCCTGTATCTTCATTCTCTATCGTCCTTACTTTTTGCCATCAGTTTTTTCTATTGTTGCAGCATATCTACTCCTATCATAGATGTTTCATCCATTTTTGTAGAATGCTTCTCATAAATGTCTGAATATTTTGTGCAACTAATGGACACATGAACTAATGGACACATGAACTAATGGACACATGAACTAATGGACACATGAACTAATGGACACATGAACTAATGGAGAAATGAACTAATGGACACATGAACTAATGGACACATGAACTAATGGACACATGAACTAATGGACACATGTACTAATGGACACATGAACTAATGGACACATGAACTAATGGACACATGAACTAATGGACAAATGGAGAAATGAACTAATGGACTAATGGAGAAATGAATTAATGGAGAAATGAATTAATGGACAAATGAACTAATGGAGAAAGGAACTAATGGACAAATGAACTAATTGACAAATGAACTAATCGACAAATGAATGAGTGGACACATGAACTAATTGACAAATGAACTAATTGACAAATGAACTAATCGACAAATGAATGAGTGGACACATGAAATAATAGACAAATGAACTAATTGACAAATGAACTAATTGACAAATGAACTAATCTACAAATGAACTAATTGACAAATGAACTAATCGACAAATGAATGAGTGGACACATGAAATAATGGACAAATGAACTAATTGACAAATGAATGAGTGGACACATAAAATAATAGACAAATGAACTAATGGACACATGAACTAATGGACACATGAACTAATGGACAAATGGAGAAATGAACTAATGGACTAATGGAGAAATGAATTAATGGAGAAATGAATTAATGGACAAATGAACTAATGGAGAAATGAACTAATGGGCAAATGAACTAATTGACAAATGAACTAATCGACAAATGAATGAGTGGACACATGAACTAATTGACAAATGAACTAATTGACAAATGAACTAATCGACAAATGAATGAGTGGACACATGAAATAATAGACAAATGAACTAATTGACAAATGAACTAATTGACAAATGAACTAATCTACAAATGAACTAATTGACAAATGAACTAATCGACAAATGAATGAGTGGACACATGAAATAATGGACAAATGAACTAATTGACAAATGAATGAGTGGACACATAAAATAATAGACAAATGAACTAATGGACACATGAACTAATGGACACATGAACTAATGGACAAATGGAGAAATGAACTAATGGACTAATGGAGAAATGAATTAATGGAGAAATGAATTAATGGACAAATGAACTAATGGAGAAATGAACTAATGGACAAATGAAGTAATTGACAAATGAACTAATCGACAAATGAATGAGTGGACACATGAACTAATTGACAAATGAACTAATTGACAAATGAACTAATCGACAAATGAATGAGTGGACACATGAAATAATAGACAAATGAACTAATTGACAAATGAACTAATTGACAAATGAACTAATCTACAAATGAACTAATTGACAAATGAACTAATCGACAAATGAATGAGTGGACACATGAAATAATGGACAAATGAACTAATCGACAAATGAATGAGTGGACACATGAAATAATAGACAAATGAACTAATAGACAAATGAATGAGTGGACACATGAAATAATGGACAAATGAACTAATGAGTAATGAAACTCATGGAGAAATGAACTAATGAAACTATAAAAATCAGAGACAGTTTTACTGTCCGTTATACATACAAATCTAACACTACCCAAGTCCAGCTATCAAATCCTGCCTCACAAGTGTTGCTACCATATTCCAACTATTTGTAATTTGTAAAACTACAGTACTTTGTGATTACGTGTTTTACCATATTCCAACTACATTAGTCCAAATTCATTATCAAATAGCTGGTCCTGAGTAGAACTTTGCCATCCCAACAGTTCTTCAAAGTTTCTCTCTCTCTCTCTTAGGCCAGATGTCGCACCTCTGCAGCCGTCATGTTCAAACCATCATTTACATCCTGAACCCTATCTTCTCGTGGTCTCCTTCTCTTTGCCGGTATACCTCCTTCCATGATCATCTTCTCCAGCACTTTATGTAATTTTATATGTCCAAAATATCTTAATTTTCTCTTTTTTATTTGTAGCATCAGCCAGTTTTCTTTGATTTTAAGTTCTCTCTGGATGGATCTATTAGTTCATGGATTTATTTGTTGTGTACTTTTGTGTTCCATACTTGACTGGCTAAAGTCACAAAACTACACTCATGCGTGCATTCTGAGTGACTCATTGAGTATGATCCGAAAGGTGAAGGCCGGTCGGTGCGCAGGCAATGGACTGAATCACTGCAGGCATCAACAATTTGCAGAATTACACTTGTCTTTGTTCCGTGCCACATGGGTGTCGTTGGCAATGAGAGAGCAGACAGACTGGCTGGCTCTGCCGCTATATCAGAGGGCCAGCCAATGGACAGAGCTGACATCGTGAACGTCCTCATAGAGCGTGGCCGCAGAGAAGACCTTCATCTAAACCAATCCACGTCAACTACTAGATTGTGAGAACTGGGTTTGAAGATTGGTGTGGCAAGAAAAGAATGGTACAACAGGTATACGAGTCGGCTCATCAATCAAAATAGAATTGGTACGATCAGTAGCTGGATGCTGTTGGAGATATTGCGAAGGAGATCGGAGCACCTATGGACATGTCCGGAGTGCAATGAAGATATTCCAAACTGAAACTGAAACTGAATCCATACTTGATTAAGAGACTAACTTTTGTTAGAATGATCAGTTAATATACTTTGTCAATCTGCCATACTTTACGTTTGGTTTATCTTATTCCATCAGATGTTTGCTAAACAGCAGAACTGCAGCTCCACATGATAGTTGTTAGTTTAGATATCACATAGGCTATATGTCACATGATCATTGTTATAAATATAGTTTAAATGTCACATGATCATTGTTATAAATATAGTTTAACATGTCACATGATCATTGTTATAATTATAGTTTAAATGTCACATGATCATTGTTATAAATATAATTTAAATGTCACATGATCATTGATAATATAATTTAAATGTCACATGTCATTGTTATAATATAGTTTAAATGTCATGATCATTACTATAAATATAGTTTAAATATCACATGATCATTGTTATGAAAGTTTAAATGTCACATATGCTTCTTGTTCTGTCAGCGAGCAATGTGTAAGCTGATCAGAGGTCATGAACTAGAACTAGCATTGAGCATCGGCCGTGTTTTGGCTGGAGTACCAAGTGAGACTGACATTGTTCTTGAACTGTTGTCACGGAGATGTGAAGCTCTAGGAAAATGGTATGTCTAAATACATGTGTTCCATCTGGTAAGCCATTTTATGCTGCTGTTGTGGTAACTGTTGTTGTGGCTGCTTTGTTGTTGTTCTGTTGTGGTGATGCTGTTGTGGCTGCTGGTTGTGTGACTGTCTGTTGTGGTGCTGCTGTTGTGGTGACTTGTGCTGCTGTTGGGCTGTCTGTTGTTGTGGCTGCTGTTGTTGTGGCACTGCTGTGTTGTGCCTGCTGCTGCTGTTGTTGTGTCAGCTGCTGTTTTTGTGGCTGTTGCTGTTATTGTGACTGTTGTGGCTGCTGCTGTTGTTGTGACTGTTGCTGCTGTTGTGACTGTTGTTGCTGTTGTTGTTGTTACTGTTGCTGCTTTTGTTGTTACTGTTGCTGCTGTTGTTGCTGCTGCTGTTGTTCATCCATTCAGTAATAAAGACCATTCTGTTCAATAAGTAACACAAATGACTTGTGTTGAGTGAGTCTATGATCAGCTGTAGATCACTGATCGCCTGAGTGGCTACCGGGCCCAAATTTGGGGTGTAAAGAATAGAACCACTATTACCTGTTACGCATGTCGTAAGAGGCGACTAAGGAGGTTTGGCTGAAATCGGATGCATGTGTCCGCTAGGAATGCTAACCCGAAACAAATGCTTGCAGAAAATGGATGCACCAGGACCGTAAGGCGCACAACATGGTTCCATGACCTTCACAATGAGGAATGGGATAACGGATTCTACGGTCGCCAATCTGCCTCCGAGATTTTTCCACGCAGTAAGAATGTCAGACCTACTATCACGAGGGTGGCCAAACGTATCTGGGAAGAGGTCGGCACAAAAGGGGAAGCAGAAATCATAGAAATTATATCCTACAGAACTGCCCCCAGTATGCAGACTTGAGAAGAAAGAGGTGGACCATTTACACTAGCGTCCAAGACAAACTGTATGGTGTGGCTCTGACAGACGGCTGCTTTTATTAGAGAATCCGAAATCCCAATCTAGTGAGAACGCAGAAGATTACTGATGAGCCTCATAAGCTCTTGGACAGCTCTCGAACAGCATCGGCAGGCGAATGTCTGTCATTGTTGGATGTTGTATTGCTTTTCTGGCTTGTCTCTCCTGTTCTGCTACTACAGTTTGAAATGTCTTACATACTACTGCACCGTGACTAAACATTGTAAAACAGTAATTTGATCTTACGCTAAAGCTTTCTACCTCTCACTGTTTCTAGCAAATATATTTTTTAGTGAGAGATATTCAACATGTCTTTCAATGCCTTTTAAAACATTTTATTCATTTTAAAGTTGTGTGAATAGAGTGATACCCATATAAAAGGTGTATAAATAGTGATACCCATATAAAAGTTTATGAATAGAGTGATACCCATATAAAAGTTTATGAATAGAGTGATACCCATATAAAAGTTTATGAATAGAGTATACCATATAAAAGTTTATGAATAGAGTGATACCTATATAAAAGGGTTGAATAAATGAACCATATTTTGGAGTGATACCCATATAAACGTTGTATGAATAGAGTAATACTCATATAAAAGTTGTGTGAATAGAGTGATACTCATATAAAAGTTGTGTGAATAGAGTAATACTCATATAAAAGTTGTGTTAATAGAGTAATACTCATATAAAAGTTGTGTATATATCTACTTTATGCTTATTATTTCATTTATTGTCTCCCAGGGACCTTGGATTGGACTTGCTAATGCTACAGAGTGCACCATCTCTCCAACAAGCTAAACTGTGTGCCCGTTGCTCATCTAGCATGTCAGAAATCAACTCCTTGCACTACAAGGTCAACATTTTGTGTGGTTTGTGTTGCATGCCAACTGCTACATTAGATGCTCCATCATCATGTCTCCATGTTTTCTCCTCATGAAATATGTTTGATTGATTGTTTGATTGATTGTTTGATTGGTTGGACCATCAGCATTGCCCTTCAGTGAATACTCATGTATGCTTCTATCTCTTTCTTACGCTGGAAGATTACAGCAGTAGTGCATGAGCTCTGTAGCTTCAGCGAGGGTCTCTGATGTCATTTTGAAGATGGTGATAATTGTTTGTAGGAATTTTATTGTAACCTCGTTCTTCTTCTTCTTTGCGTACGACCAATTTTAATCACTCTTTGTGATATGTTTGATCTTTGCCAAGAACGTGTATACGTTGCACATTGGTTTGGTAGACCCCTAAACGCATAGACTTCTACACGTTTAAGACATGTGCATCCGATTTCAGCCAAACCTCCTTAGTCGCTCTTACGACATGCGTGGCAGGTAGCAATGGTTCTATTCTTTACACCCCAAATTTGGGCCCGTAACCAGTCGGGTGGTAACCTCGTTAATTAATGATAATCAGAATTTTATTGTAACCTCGTTAATTAATGATAATCAGAATTTTATTGTAACCTCGTTAATTAATGATAATCAGAATTTTATTGTAACCTCGTTAATTAACGATAATCAGAATTTTATTTAACGCGTTAATTAATGATAATCATAATTTATTGTAACCTCGTTAATTAACGATAATCAGAATTTTATTGTAACCTCGTTAATTAATGATAATCAGAATTTTATTGTAACCTCGTTAATTAATGATAATCAGAATTTTATTGTAACCTCGTTAATTAACGATAATCAGAATTTCCCGAAAAAGTATTTCTAAATAACAGTTTGGGAGTCTCTGTGGTTAAGTCTTTGCCTTGCGTTCCGAAGGTCATGGGTTCAAATCTGGACCGTTCTGTTCACTAGTGCATTATTTTCAGAGACTCCTAGGATTGTTGCAGGAGCTGCGGTATTTGTGCTTTGTGCAATACTCTTGACAATTGTCATACCATTTCTGCAGAGAGGGACCAAGCTATATACAGTAAAACCCAGTGCAATGAAGTTTTTTTCTTTTTTTTTTCTTTCATTCGCTCAACTCAGACGTTTCATCTCTGAAACTGATTTTTGCGTGAAAATCCGTTTTCCAATTTCTTACAATGGCAGCAGCTGTCACATTGTAAATTACTTACACTGGCAGCCGTGTGCTCAATGTACTCGTAATTAGTATTCCTCGCCATACAGGCAGATTTTCTCCGACTTCAGAGGTACTCACGTTATCGTCCTGAGTAAGACCAGGGACTCGAACAAATGCCGGACAGTAGGTTCGAACCCTAGCTATGAGGCATCTCACAGCTAGCAGGCCGAGCTACTATCAACTACTCTAGGCAGTCCCCTCAATGAAGTAAATCCTTCAGCTTTTAGACCTCTTTAATATTTTTCAGTTTATATTTTTGTAAGCAGAATAGTGGGTTTTTTTTTTTAATTTAATGTCAAGTCAGAATTACCTTTTCATCTGTTATCCGCCCAAGTGATTACCGGGCCCAAATTTGGGGTGTAAGAATAGAACCACTGTTACCTACCACCATGTCGTAAGAGGCGATTAAACATTGTGGTAACTGTTAACATTGTGGTAACAAGAGGCGATTAAGGATGTTTGGCTGAAATCGGATGCACATGTCCTAAACATGTAGAAGTCTATGCGTTTAGGAGCCTACCAAACCAATGTGCAACGAATACACATTCTTGGCAAAGATCAAACATATCACGGAGTGATTAAAATTGATCGTAAAGAACGAACGCAAAGAAGAAGAAGACCTGTTATTATTTTTTATTAATGTTACTATTAATATTACTTTATTATGATTATTATTGCTACAACTGTCACGTGCCGACTGAGCCTCCACTGTCATTAGTCAGACTTTTGGAGGGGACGGGTGATAGTAAGTCTTAGATGATTGACTTTAACCAGAGTTTAAATGTGGTTTCCAGGCTGGTCTACCACTGATGGAAGAATGTGAGAGTAAAGCTAGATCACTTGAAACTTCTCCTGAAGATGTGATGGACTGTGTTAAATATTATCTGTTGTCTTCAGCTTGTGAGAAGGGACTTAGTATAGGACTACAGTATATTAGAGGTAACTACTTGTTTAACTATTTGGACTGTTGTGTAGCAGTGGTGACTTCATGTTAGACTGTTGTGTAGCAGTGGTGACTTCACGTTGGACTGTTGTGTAGCAGTGGTGACTCTATGTTTAACTGTTGTGTAGCACTGACGTCTTCATGTTGGACTGTTGTGTAGCAGTGGTGACTTCACGTTGGACTGTTGTGTAGCAGTGGTGACTCTATGTTTAACTGTTGTGTAGCACTGACGTCTTCATGTTGGACTGTTGTGTAGCAGTGGTGACTTCTTGTTGGTATGTTGACTAAAGTATTTAAGTGATGACTGGAGTTACATCAGAGCACTGAGTGAGTCACAAAACATCAGGGCAGTGAGTGAGTCCCAAAACATCAGGGCACTGAGTGAGTCACAAAACATCAGGGCACTGAGTGAGTCACAAAACATTAGGACGAGTGAGTGAGTCACAAAACATCAGGCAATGAGTGAGTCACAAAACATCAGGGCAATGAGGGAGTCACATGGCTTCCGGGCAATTAGTGAGATATATGACATCAAGGCTATAACTCAGCCACAAGACAGGGTAATAAGTGAGTCACAAAACATCAGGGCAGTAACTGAGCCTCAAGCCAGGGCAGTAACCGAGACTAGTGACAAAGAATCAATATGTGATGATGAGACTAAAAAAATACTCCACAAGACGACTGAGACAAGAGTAGAGAACATTTCAAGAACCCTGTGGAAGGACAAGATCAAGTAATAGACAAACAAACAGAATCATAGAGAAAAATCAGGGAAAAAGTGGATACAACATAGATACTGAACTTTATCAAGAAGCAACAAATTAAATGGTTTGGCCACATAAGCAGATTACCAACAGGCAGTATACAGAGGCAATGTTCTCGTACAGTGATACAAAAAGGAAAGGCCAGTAAGGTGGACCCAGAATAAAGAGATGAAAACACTTTATGAAACACACACAAACCTGAAACTTTTCTACCTGAAGCTGTGAAGCAAATCAATTGAAAGAAAGAAAGACAAGATGCAGAGGCTCACTCAGGTGTCTCCTTTCGACCTGATACTGAAAAAGGAAAACAGATTATTAGAGAATAGGGTTAGAACAGAGAAATGATGGATTAAATGATGAGATTATTGTTACACTCCCGAAGTGTTTACCGGGGCCCAAATTTAAATAGACCATTCCGCCATGCATGGCATGAGGGGCACATGGCTTCGGGCAATTAGTGAGATATATGACATGGCTATAACTCAGCCACAAGACAGGGTAATAGTGAGTCACAAACATCAGGAGTAACTGAGCCTCAAGCCAGGCAGTAACGAGACTAGTGACAAAGAATCAATATGTGATGATGAGACTAAAAAAATACTCCACAAGACGACTGAGACAAGAGTAGAGAACATTTCAAGAACCCTGTGGAAGGACAAGATCAAGTAATAGACAAACAAACAGAATCATAGAGAAAATCAGGAAAAAGTGGATACAAATAGATACTGAACTTTATCAAGAAGCAACAAATTAAATGGTTTGGCCACATAAGCAGATTACCAACAGGCAGTATCGGGAGGCCACAGCAGAGCAAAGTGGATCGAGATACAGTGACTAAGAACAATAGAGGAAAGGCAAAGCTCTAAAGTGTCTTCTTCAGTCTGAGCATAACTGAGGCATGAATATCTAGATATGAATTCTATGAAAGTTTTGTTACCCGATGTAGCAAATCTTGAGAGTAAAGAAATTTATGCCACATGCATAAGGAGGTCTGACATCATGCGTGCTAAACTGAGCAGATTGGCTGACAACAAGTCAGTTATCCATCACATACATGAATAGAAGGTCGTAATCAACCAGAGAGAGAATATGAATGTACGCCATGGCACACTTGGAAATTTGGGTGAGAGAAGGAACACTGCATAAAGATGACTATAATGTGAAAGAGTGTGCAGAGGAAGAAATAGTGGCAAGAACAACGATGATGAGGAACAGTGTATCTAACGAAATTTGGGCCACAAACCACTAGGCAGATACATGAAAAGATGCACAAGAAAGATGCAAAGGGGTGGAAGCGTTAGTTAGGGTACGGTAGTATTATGCTGTGAAAAAGGCTCATGTCATAATAACGAATAACTCAAATCCGCAAGTGTACGTGATAATGCAACATCCTCAGACTGCATTGTGTGCTGCACTTCTAGGTGTGCGGAGGTGACTGTTAAGTCCAATCCTCGAACACAATCCCCTACCACAGGTGGGGCATACATGATCACGGTTAGACATGTGGCTATTGTGTGTTCTGTATTTTCGCATAACTCACTTTCTCTGTGCATCAACGATTCTCTGCTACACGAGTTTCTCTTGTGTTGCTACAGCGCCACATTTGGCGATCTTACGTAAGGGATTCCCAGCACATGGTGTCCCATATCAAAGCATTTTAGAGACACTAAGAATGGCCGATGCTACAAATAAGAAAGAGAAAATTGAGATATTTTGGACATATAAAAAGACATGAAGGGCTGGAGAAGACCATCATGGAAGGAGGCATACCGGCAAAGAGAAGAAGAGGAAGACCACGGAGAAGATGGATTCAGGATATAACTGATGGTTTGTGCATGACAGCTGCAGAGGCAGGACATCTGGCCTATGAGAGAGAAATTCGGAGGACTATTGGGGTGGCAAAGTTCTGCTCAGGACAAGCTATTTGATAATGAAGTACGTCTTTAAAGCTTTTTTTCTGTCCACCAACTGATCATCTGCTCCCGTCAAATATCACTGTTTTGGGATGCGTTTATTAGGCATCCTAGCAACATGACTGGCCCATTTCATCTGGTTATTGGTTATTGGTTACTAAACTGACGTCATTGCACTCCGGACAGACCCATAGGTGCTCAGTCTCCCCAACAGATATCGAAGAGTATGCATACTGATGGTTCCTGTGGCTCGCTGATTAAACACACCTCTCACTCTGCCTCTCAGGCATCCAGTTCGACTTGAACAACGAGTAACTCCAAACTGCTTAAATCGCTTAATCGATTCAACATCGATTTTAGTGTCCTCATCCGACAGAGAGTCACGAAGAGACCGAAGAATATCCCCCTTATCCATCTTCAACTCCCCAACAATCGATGCTGTTGATGCAAGCCTGTCCTCTCTCTCATTACCGTAAACACCCGCATGCCCAGGACAGTATATCCATGTAAGCCGCTGAAGGTTAGAAACTTCTATAGACGACATCCACTCATACCAAAACCTGCCCTTCTGGATCTTGTGAAGCATCAACTGAGAGTCAGATACAACAACTGCCCCAGTAAATGAAGTCCCAGAAATCCAATAGAGGGCAGCAGTAACGACCTCAACCTCCATCCTCATACTAGAAGTAGTTGTCCTGTATGCCCCACTTCGCTCTGCAACAACCCTACCATGCGCATTAGCCAAGAAACCCCAGCCGGATTTCTCACCACGTTGAACCGACCCATCGGTATATACAACAACATCATCATCCCTTGCATTATCTTCTATCAGCTGCTTAACTGCGAGATCAGCCTTTATGTTGTCCCAATCTCTACATTCTCTTCCAAGAGTAATGATAACGTTGAGATAGTTCATCATGCTACCTTCTGTTGGGATCCATTCTTCCCCTTTTGGTAGGGTCGCAACCGTAGTTCATCTGGGCTTTCTGCAACAGGGTGTTGAAAGTTGGGATCTTGACTCTTATGAGGACTCTGACAATGAGGCTCATTCTAGCTTCCCTTCAGCTGAATGTGACCACAACTTCGACTGGAAACCCTGACCTTGTGGACATGGATTCTGTGCACTTTTCCCAGACTGTGTTGGTTAAATGTTTCATTTGTTCATTCTGCCAGATAAAATGCAGGCTCCAAGTTGGACAGCTGATGATGTATTCCCTATGTTACAGTTGCTGGGCTGTATTAAGACAGAGAGACTTCAACATGCCAAATGTTCATTGTGAGTTAGTGTTTGAGAGAGAGATCAGTGACTGTGAGATGTATGACTGATGAGTTTGTGTTCATCCTTATCAACCAATTTAACCACACTTTGTGATCTGTGTGGTTTGAACCGAGAATGTGAGTATGTTGCACCCCCATTAGACCTCCCCCCACTGCATGTACACCAGCTATATGCTAATTGTGGCTAAAGTGTACAGATATTATCCAACAGGATCCAAATTTCTGCAGATGGCTAATTGTAAGATTTACAAACAGAAAAACACCACTTTTAAAGTATCACATCTAGAGTTATACTGTAACATAGTATCAGATCTGATTGTTTATAGGGAGGTGGCTCATGTCTGTGAGTTAGTGAGATGTACTTCTTCTTCTGTTTCAGATTATCAGCCATGCCATACAGTTTGTCTTCTGCATTCTCACTAGATTGGGATTTCGGATTCTCTAATAAAGGCAGCCATCTGGCTCAGATTATCAGCCACGCCATACAGTTTGTCTTCTGCATTCTCACTAGATTGGGATTTCGGATTCTCTAATAAAGGCAGCCGTCTACCTCAGATTATCAGCCACGCCATACAGTTTGTCTTCTGCGTTCTCACTAGATTGGGATTTTGGATTCTCTAATAAAGGCAGCCATCTGGCTCAGATTATCAGCCACGCCATACAGTTTGTCTTCTGCGTTCTCACTAGATTGGGATTTCGGATTCTCTAATAAAGGCAGCCGTCTACCTCAGATTATCAGCCACGCCATACAGTTTGTCTTCTGCGTTCTCACTAGATTGGGATTTCGGATTCTCTAATAAAGGCAGCCGCCTGCCTCAGATTATCAGCCACGCCATACAGTTTGTCTTCTGTGTTCTCACTAGATTGGGATTTCGGATTCTCTAATAAAGGCAGCGTCTGCCTCAGATTATCAGCCACGCCATACAATTTGTCTTCTGCATTCTCACTAGATTGGGATTTCGAATTCTCTAAGAAAGGCAATCGTCTGTCTCAGATTATCTGCCACGTCATACAGTTTGTCTTCTGCGTTCTCACTAGATTGGGATTTTGGATTCTCTAATAAAGGTAGCCGTCTGCCTCAGATTATCTGCCACACCATACAGTTTGTCTTCTGCGTTCTCACTAGATTGGGATTTCGATTCTCTAATAAAGGCAGCCGTCTGCCTCAGATTATCAGCCACGCCATACAGTTTGTCTTCTGCGTTCTCACTAGATTGGGATTTCGATTCTCTAATAAAGGCAGCCATCTGCCTCAGATTATCAGCCACGCCATACAATTTGTCTTCCGATTCTCACTAGATTGGGATTTCGAATTCTCTAAGAAAGGCAGTCGTCTGTCTCAGATTATCTGCCACGCCATACAGTTTGTCTTCTGCGTTCTCACTAGATTGGGATTTCGGATTCTCTAATAAAGGTAGCCGCCTGCCTCAGATTATCAGCCACGCCATACAGTTTGTCTTCTGCTTCTCACTAGATTGGGATTTCGGATTCTCTAATAAAGGTAGCGTCTGCCTCAGATTATCAGCCACACCATACAGTTTGTCTTCTGCTTTCTCACTAGATTGGGATTTCGGATTCTCTAATAAAGGCAGCCGTCTGCCTCAGATTATCAGCCACGCCATACAGTTTGTCTTCTGCGTTCTCACTAGATTGGGATTTGGATTCTCTAATAAAGGCAGCCGCCTGCCTCAGATTATCAGCCACGCCATACAGTTTGTCTTCTGCATTCTCACTAAATTGGGATTTAGGATTCTCTAATAAAGGTAGCCGTCTGCCTCAGATTATCAGCCACTCCATACAGTTTGTCTTCTGCGTTCTCACTAGATTGGGATTTGGATTCTCTAATAAAGGTAGCCGTCTGCCTCAGATTATCAGCCACGCCATACAGTTTGTCTTCTACGTTCACACTAGATTGGGATTTCGGATTCTCTAATAAAGTCAGCCGTCTGCCTCAGATTATCATCCACTCCATACAGTTTGTCTTCATGCTTCTCACTAGATTGGGATTTCAGATTCTCTAATAAAGGCAGCCGTCTGCCTCAGATTATCAGCCACGCCATACAGTTTGTCTTGGATGCTAGTGTAAGTGGGCCACCTCTTTCTTCTCAAGTCTGCATACTTTGGGCAGTTCTGTAGGATATAATTCCTATAATCTCTGCATTCCTCGTTTGTGCCGACCTCTTCCCGCAGTAAGTTTCGGCCACCCTCATGATGGTAGGTCTAACATTTCTACTGCGTGGCTAAATCTCCGAGGCAGATTGCCAACCGTAGAATCCGCTAACCCATTCCTCATTGTGTGGGGTCGCTGCACAATGTTATGCGCCTTTATGGCCTGGTGCATCCGTTTTCTGCAAGCATTTGTTTCAGGTTAGCATTCCCTAGCGGACACGTGCATCCGATTTCAGCCAAATCTCCTTAGTCACCTCTTACGACATACATGGCAGGTAACAGTGGTTCTATTCTTTCCACCACAAATTTGGGCCCCGGTAACCACTCAGATGGTGAGATGTACGATTCCTCATGTGTCCGTTTGATCCTATTATGACTTTCTTTCATTCTTTATTTCTACTTTCAAAGACATGCTCTAAGGAGGAGCATCTGGCCGAATGGATCAGAGTGTGGCTCCCTTGTAGGAGACCCAAGTTCAATCCACAGTAAGGCCAAGGGTTTTTTTTATGTTGGGGCAAAATAAATATCCTAACCTGAGCAGTTTCGCTGTGACTGCACTAGCCATGCGGCCATTAAATTTGTCAGGCTCTACACTGCCCTAAAACGCGGTACTACAGGCAGTAATAGCATTTTTGTGTGGTTTTTTTTTAACACTTTCACTGCCACCCACTTTTCAACCAAGTCTGGCTCACTGCCATGCTATTTTTTGGGCATGATTAGTTTTCAGGGTGATAATTTCAAATAATGTAAAAAATAAACTAATAAACTTAGGACTTTTAAACTATGGAATAGTATTCATATATTAATGAGCTACTAATCTGTCTATACGTATAGTATATTCTGAAGATAGATTCAGGATGTAACTGATGGTTTGAACATGATGGCTGCAGAGGCAGGACATCTGGCCTATGAGAGAGAAATTCCGGAGGACTGTTGGGGTGGCAAAGTTCTGCTCAGGACAAGCTATTTGATGATATTCTTTATAATCCACAAGCTATTGTAGTAATTGATATTGACATCACTCCCCATACCTATCCACAGTATCATATGCCGCCATTTTCGAGATGGGTGTCCATCACCTACTCCTGTACTTGTGGGAATACCTGCTATTGATCCCTAAACATCGTCACGTGAATCACAATTCAAATTCATATCACATTCAGAGTTCGTTTTAACACTATCACTGGCTAAAAAGTCTTTAAAAGTCATTTTGGACATCACTATTCATCAGCTACATCACCCATTTTGAAAATCTTTGTTTACTTATGAAAAAATCGTTCAAAATCAGACTTTTATCCGCCATTTTGAAGAGATCGTCGGAACAATACGAAAGTAGTGCATCTCGGGACCCCGTTTTCAGCTAGCGATACTCCCCATTTAAAAAAGACATCTTCTGCGACACTTGTCATACGACAAAAGTCGACAATGGCAGTGAAAAAGTTTTGGTCTTTCTCCAACTTTTGTCGTCGGTGGCAGCGAAAGTGTTAACGGTATTCTCTCAGTCTCAATTTTTGTCCAGTAATTTGTGTTTGTTTCTTTTTTTATAATTTCAGACTGATCTTCGAGTTATTAAGTTTGTCAGCATATGTTGGAGCTCTGGTTGCAATGAAGAGACAGTATACCCCCATTGTGGTTCCACTTTTGACACATGCAAAGTATGTCATTGTTATTGTTTTTGTACCTACAACTTCTGAGTTGCACATTTTTTTGTTTATCTTTGTCCCGACATCCACGATGAAACCGAACAACTATAGCGGGTGTAGATACAACATTTATGGAAGACATGCTCCTTTCTTCTTCTTTTTGTCAGCACACTGTTACCAGGTTGTTAACCCAGTGTCGTAGTTTTATGTATTTGTCTTGCGCTTCTCTGGTGACTTGTGTTGTCAGCACACTGTTACTGGGTTGTTAACCCAGTGTCGTAGTTTTATGTATTTGTCTTATGCTTCTCTGGTGACTTGTGAGATGGTTTTCTTAGTCCCTGGCAGAATTCAACTTTTGTCAGCACACTGTTACCAGGTTGTTAACCCAGTGTTGTAGTTTTATGTATTTGTCTTACGCTTCTCTGGTGACTTGTGAGATGGTTTTCTTAGTCCCCTAGCAGAATTCAACTTTTGTCAGCACACTGTTACCAGGTTGTTAACCCAGTGTTGTAGTTTTATGTATTTGTCTTGCGCTTCTCTGGTGACTTGTGTTATCAGCACACTGTTACCGAGTTGTTAACCCAGTGTCGTAGTTTTATGTATTTGTAGAAGACATGCCAAGAAACTAAATCACAATCACACAGTATGTCTTAGAGAGGTCTCTGTAGCATAGAGGTTAGATACTCGTCTCTCGTTCCAGAGGTACTCAGTTCACTCCCTCGTGGAGCCAACAGAATATTTTTTCCAGAGATTCCTGATCTCAGTGTAGGTGAGATAAAGTTTCTAGTCCTATCAGAGACGGACGATAAAACTTAGGTCCCATGTTCAAGTTGAGAAGGTAAAAGATTCCCTAGCAGTTCTTCTTCTTCTTCTTCTTTACGTTCGTTCTTTACGACCAATTTTAATCACTCTTTGTGATATGTTTGATCTTTGCCAAGAACGTGTATACGTTGCACATTGATTTGGTAGGCCCTAAACGCATAGACTTTTACCCGTTTAGGACATGTGCATCCGATTTCAGCCAAACATCCTTTGTCGCCTCTTACGACATGCATGGCAGGTAACAGTGGTTGTTTACACCTCAAATTTGGGCCCCGGCAACCACTCGGGTGCCCTAGCAGTTCAAAAATCGAGAAGAACAGGCTGAAAAGCTGCTGCTCAGGCATAATTTATTTAGAAAGATTAAAATTAATAAAATTTCATATTTTCACCACCTTCTAAATTACACTGTTGACCCTCACAGGTACTACTGAGTTTGTACACTGCCGATGAGATCTTCCTGTGTAAGAAAGAGATCAGAGCACACATGGTTACTCACTGAAGTGCTATGATGATGGTTCTATCAATGCACTGCCGCTGAGATCTTCCTGTGTAAGAAAGAGATCTTGGAAGAGAATGTAGAGATTGGGGCAACATAAAGGCTGATCTTGCAGTTAAGCAGCTGATAGAAGATAATGCAAGGGATGATGATGTTGTTGTATATACTGATGGGTCGGTTCAACGTGGTGAGAAGTCAGGCTGGGGTTTCTTGGCTAATGCGCATGGTAGGGTTGTTGCAGAGCGAAGTGGGGCATAAAGGACAACTACTTCTAGTATGAGGATCGAGGTTGAGGCCGTTACTGCTGCCCTCCATTGGATCTCTGGGACTTCATTTACTGGGGCAGTTGTTGTATCTGACTCTCAGTTGATGCTTCACAAGATCCAGAAGGGCAGGTTTTGGTATGAGTGGATGTCGTCTATAGAAGTTTCTAACCTCCAACGGCTTACGTGGATATACTATCCTGGGCATGCGGGTGTTTGCGGTAATGAGAGAGCGACCAGGCTTTCATCAACAGCATCGATTGTTGGGGAGTTGAAGATGGATAAGGGGATATTCTTCTGTCTCTTCGCAACTGTGATGGATGAGGACACTTTTTTTTTTTTTTTTTTGTCGTCCGCTTTCAACTCAGACGAAGTTTCATCTCTGAAACTGATTTTGCGTGAAAATCCGTTTTTCCAATTTCTTAAAATGGCAGCAGCGTGCACATTGTAAATTACTTTACACTGGCAGCCGTGTGCTCAATGTACTTGTAATTAGTATTCCCTCGCCATACAGGCAGATTTTCTCCGACTTCAAAGGTACTCACGTTATCGTCCTGAGAAAGACCAGGGGACTCGAAACAAATGCCGGACAGTAGGTTCGAACCCGAGCTATGAGGCGTCTCACAGCTAGCAGGCCGAGCTACTATCAACTACTCTAGGCAATCCCGGATGAGGACACTAAAATCGATGTTGAATCGATCAAGCGATTTAGGCAGTTTGGAGTTACCGTTGTTCAAGTCGAACTGGATGCCTGAGAGGCAGAGTGAGAGGTGTGTTTAATCAGCGAGCCACAGGAACCATCAGTATGCATACTCTTCGATATCTGTTGGGGAGACTGAGCACCTATGGGTCTGCCCGGAGTGCAATGACGTCAGTTTAGTAACCAATAACCAATAAAGAAAGAGATCAGAGTGCTATGATGATGGTCCTATCAATCAATCGGACGTCTCAGAAAGAACCACTTTATAACTTATTTTTTAGATGATTTGAGTGTCAGTTCTTTGGGCCAATTTTACATAAAAATTGTAATAACTGTGCTTTCTGATCAAGTACATCAATTCTGTCATGCATTTTTGTAGTATAAGAATTTGGTTTGCTCTTTCTTCTTGTTTGATGTCCATATTTTCTTTTGCATGAAGAGCTCTAATGAAGAAAGGTAACTTGAAGTTGGGGATCTCCGAGACGCAAGTTGAAGCAGACCTGTCTGTGTTTAGAGCATCTTTAGACAACAAGTAAGTTGCAGCTTTCATCTTCTGTCTATCTGCTTATTCATAGTGTCTTGTTGCTCAGACAGTTCTCTGTCTATCTGCTTATTCATAGTGTCTTGTTGCTCAGACAGTTCTCTGTCTATCTGCTTATTCATAGTGTCTTGTTGCTCAGACAGTTCTCTTCTATCTGCTTATTCATAGCGTCTTGTTGCTCAAACAGTTCTCTTCTATCTGCTTATTCATAGCGTCTTGTTGCTCAAACAGTTCTCTTCTATCTGCTTATTCATAGTGTCTTGTTGCTCAAACAGTTCTCTTCTATCTGCTTATTCATAGTGTCTTGTTGCTCAGACAGTTCTCTGCTTATCTGTTTATTCATAGTGTCTTGTTGCTCAAACAGTTCTCTTCTATCTGTTTATTCATAGTCTCTTGTTGCTCAGACAGTTCTCTGTCTATCTGCTTATTCATAGTGTCTTGTTGCTCAGACAGTTCTCTGTCTATCTGCTTATTCATAGTGTCTTGTTGCTCAGACAGTTCTCTGCTTATCTGTTTATTCATAGTGTCTTGTTGCTCAAACAGTTCTCTTCTATCTGCTTATTCATAGTGTCTTGTTGCTCAGACAGTTCTCTGTCTATCTGCTTATTCATAGTGTCTTGTTGCTCAGACAGTTCTCTGTCTATCTGTTTATTCATAGTCTCTTGTTGCTCAGAAAGTTCTCTGTCTATCTGCTTATTCATAGTGCCTTGTTGCTCAGACAGTTCTCTTCTATCTGCTTATTCATAGTGTCTTGTTGCTCAAACAGTTCTCTGTCTATCTGCTTATTCATAGTGTCTTGTTGCTCAAACAGTTCTCTGTCTATCTGCTTATTCATAGTGTCTTGTTGCTCAGACAGTTCTCTTCTATCTGCTTATTCATAGTGTCTTGTTGCTCAGACAGTTCTCTTCTATCTGCTTATTCATAGTGTCTTGTTGCTCAAACAGTTCTCTGTCTATCTTCTTATTCATAGTGTCTTGTTGCTCAAACAGTTCTCTGTCTATCTGCTTATTCATAGTGTCTTGTTGCTCAGACAGTTCTCTTCTATCTGCTTATTCATAGTGTCTTGTTGCTCAGACAGTTCTCTTCTATCTGCTTATTCATAGCGTCTTGTTGCTCAGACAGTTCTCTTCTATCTGCTTATTCATAGTGTCTTGTTGCTCAGACAGTTCTCTTCTATCTGCTTATTCATAGTGTCTTGTTGCTCAACAGTTCTCTTCTATCTGCTTATTCATAGTGTCTTGTTGCTCCAACAGTTCTCTGTCTATCTCCTTATTCATAGCGTCTTGTTGCTCAGACAGTTCTCTGTCTATCTGCTTATTCATAGTGTCTTGTTGCTCCAACAGTTCTCTGTCTATCTGCTTATTCATAGTGTCTTGTTGCTCAGACAGTTCTCATTTTATTTTTCTGTCTATCTGCTTATTCATAGTGTCTTGTTGCTCAGACAGTTCTCTCTGTTTCTGTTATCTGCTTATTCATAGTGTCTTGTTGCTCAGACAGTCCTCTGTCTATCTGCTTATTCATAGTGTCTTGTTGCTCAGACAGTTCTCTGTCTATCTCCTTATTCATTAGTCTTGTTGCTCAGACAGTTCTCTGTCTATCTGCTTATTCATAGTGTCTTGTTGCTCAAACAGTTCTCTGTCTATCTGCTTATTCATAGTCTCTTGTTGCTCAGACAGTTTTCTGTCTATCTGCTTATTCATATGTTCTTGTTGCTCAGACAGTTCTCTTCTATCTGCTTATTCATAGTCTCTTGTTGCTCAGACAGTTCTCTGTCTATCTGCTTATTCATAGTGTCTTGTTGCTCAAACAGTTCTCTGTCTATCTGCTTATTCATAGTGTCTTGTTGCTCAAACAGTTCTCTGTCTATCTGTTTATTCATAGTGTCTTGTTGCTCAGACAGTTCTCTGTCTATCTGTTTATTCATAGTGCCTTGTTGCTCAGACAGTTCTCTGTCTATCTGTTTATTCATAGTGTCTTGTTGCTCAGACAGTTTCTTCTATCTGTTTATTCATAGTGTCTTGTTGCTCAGACAGTTTTCTGTCTATCTGTTTATTCATAGTGTCTTGTTGCTCAGACAGTTCTCATCTATCTGCTTATTCATAGTGTCTTGTTGCTCAGACAGTTCTCTCTATCTGCTTTTTCATAGTCTCTTGTTGTCAGAAGTCTCTTCTATCTGTTTATTCATAGTGTCTTGTTGCTCAGACAGTTCTCTTCTATCTGTTTATTCATAGTGTCTTGTTGCTCAGACAGTTCTCGTCTATTTGCTTATTCATAGTCTCTGTTGCTCAGACAGTTCTCATCTATCTGCTTATTCATAGTGTCTTGTTGCTCAGACAGTTCTCTTCTATGTTTATTCATAGTGTCTTGTTGCTCAGACAGTTCTCTTCTATCTGTTTATTCATAGTGTCTTGTTGCTCAGACAGTTTCTTTCTATCTGCTTATTCATAGTCTCTTGTTGCTCAGACAGTTCTCTTCTATTTGTTTATTCATAGTGTCTTGTTGCTCATACAGTTCTCTTCTATCTGTTTATTCATAGTGTCTTGTTGCTCAGACAGTTCTCTTCTATCTGTTTATTCATAGTGTCTTGTTGCTCAGACAGTTCTCTTCTATCTGTTTATTCATAGTGTCTTGTTGCTCAGACAGTTCTCATCTGTTTTTCTTTAATCTATTCCTAATTTATCTTTTCTTCTATCTAATAGTATATTTATCCAATATGTTATATAAATATGTTATAATACGTTACATAGGGCCTGCAAGTAATTTGTCCATACTGCTCTGTCCTGGGCAACTTGCTCAATATCTTCCATGGAATTGAGACAATTATTTCTTGCCTCTCTCAGCAAAGTTAGTTTCAGGATCTCCCTAGGTCATCCTCTCTTTCTTGAACCCTTTGTCTCCCACTTCAATGCCTAATTTGGTATTATTTTCTCATTTCTTCTCAAGGTATGTCCAACATATCTCTATCTTCTCTTTCTTATAATAGTTGTCACTAGTGGTTGACCAGACACTTCTCTGATTTCATCACTTCTGAATTCGTTCCATTTTCTTCTATCTGTTCCTAATTTATCTTTTCTTCTATCCGTTGTTTTTTTTCAACTTAAAATTGTCAACCTGAAGACATTTTTGGTTGAATATATTTCAGACAAACTGTAGAGATGCAGTTGTTGTATAAAACCTTACTTCAACGGTGCGGTACTGACAGGGACTGGGTAATACAACCAGGTGCAGACTGGGTGACAGGGTCTCACCTCCCATCTCACTCGGATGTTCAGACGTCGGTCTTGTCCCATGAGAGAATCAAGGTATGTATAAATATTTTGGCAGTTAATGCTCTTGACTTGTTAGATACAGATTCGCTTAGTTTACACTCTAATATTGGATCTAGATTTGTGGCCCACACACTTATATAATGTCCGTATACATGGACCAATTGGGTACTCAAGTGCTTCTTCTTTGCGTTCGTTCTTTACGACCAATCTTAATCACTCTGTGATATGTTTGATCTTTGCCAAGAACGTGTATACGTTGCACATTGATTTGGTAGGCCCCTAAATGAATAGACTTGAACACGTTTAGGACATGTGCATCTGATTTCAGCCAAACCTCCTTAGTCGCCTCTTACGACATGCATGGCAGGTAACAGTGGTTCTATTCTTTACACCCCAAATTTGGGCCCGTAACCACTTGGGCGGCTCAAGTGCTATATTGGGTCTAGATTTGTGGCCTACATACTTATATAATGTCCGTATACATGGACCAGTGGAGTACTCAAGTGCTATATTAGGTCTGAATTTGTGGACCACACACTTATATAATGTCCGTAGACATGGACCAGTGGAGTACTCAAGTGCTATATTGGGTTTAGATTTGTGGCCCACACACTTATATACTGTCCATATACATGGACCAGTGGAGTACTCAAGTGCTATATTGAACGAATACTTATGTATGGCAGCGAATTATGGACAATGAACAAACAATCAATAAGATCATTGGAAGCCACAGAGATGTGGTTTTACAGAAAAAAGCTGAAAATGCTATGGACAGCGAAGAAAACAAATGTTGAGGTTTTAAATCAGGCCTGCACACAAAGAAACCTTATCAAAAGAATAAGAATCTGACAATCAAGGTTCTTCGGAATATAATGGAAGAGTAGGTTTAGAACATTTGGTGACTACAGGTAAAATTCAGGAAGGAGAGATCGTGGAAGACGGAGAAGATGTTGGATGATCTGACCACATGGTTTGACAAAGATTGACGTCAGAACTGATTAACTGCACCAGGGAGAGAGTTGTGGAGGGACATGATTGCCTATGCGATAGGCATGGCACTTGATTGATTGATGAACCAATGGATCACACACTTATATAATGTTTGTATACATGAACTAGTGAAATTTGTATTTATTATATGGTTACAATTATTCTATTATCTTTTCATGTTCATATTTGTTAATATCTCCTTTCTTTGATTTTTCTGTCTTTAGGGTCCAGCTTTTTTTCTAGAAGATGGGCAGTCAGCTGTGTCCTTGAATGAAGCTCTGATGTGGGCTAAGGTCAACCCATTCTCACCGCTAGGGTCTGGTGTTAGAATTAATCCTTTCTGATAGACTACATCTTACAGTCATTCGATTGACATGTTTTGTTAGCGTAAAATAGATACAGCTCACTGGAAGAAATGACCTTTGGTAGCAACCTCACCAGAAGGAATAATTGACATGTTTTGTTGGCGTAAGATAGACAAAGCTCACTGGAAGAAATGACCTTTGGTAGCAATCTCACCAGAAGGAATGACCTTATTCAAGGATAAATAGAGGTCATATATTGCACATAGAATAAGACATTAAAAGATGACATGAAAGTAATGAACTGAAAATAACGCAGATTTAGTAGTAGTATTCATTGTGAGCATCTGTAGCTTAAGCGGTAGTGAGCAAAGAGTACCGGGTTCAAACTCCGTGGCCAGCAATTTGGAAGCAAATTTGTTCCCGTAGATTTTTTAGAAACTGTAATAATAAACCTCACCGTTCGGAAAGCAATGACAAACTACTGCATGTATAAGTGGTGCCTAGAAAATCAATGACTTGTTTACTGTGGTTGATGGCTACGTCCTGTAAAGGATATGCAAGAATTTGTATTTTCATTGGACATTAACAAAGCAAAATGTTAACCCAAAGTTTAAAGGGTTTTTAAGCCGAAGGATTGACTTCATTGCACCGGGTTTTACCCATATGGCTCGGTCCTCTCCGCAGAAATTGCATGCCACCTGCCGAGAGTATTGCACAAAGCACAAACTCCATAGCTCCAGCAACAATCCTAGGGGTCTCTGGAAAAACTGCACTCGGGAACAGAAGACCGCGGTCCGGATTCCAACCCACAACCTTCGACTCGCAAGGCAAAGGGCTTAACCACTCGGCCACAGAGACCCCCTAACCCAAAGTGGCCAACAATAATAATGAAGACATTTCAAATGTTTCTAAGTTGGAGTACTTTAGCTTCGTAATTAATAACAACAACAGAGATTGTATGTAAGAAATCAGAAGTAAACTAGCCATGACATTTCAGAGTGTGGTTAGCATGAACAAATATATGACATACCACCGCCCAAGTGGTTACCGGGGCCCAAATTTGGGGCGTAAAGAATAGAACTACTGTTACCTGCCACACATGTCGTAAGAGACGACTAAAGAGGTTGGGCTGAAATCGGATGTACATATCCTAAACGTGTAGAAGTCTATGCGTTTAAGGACCTACCAAACCAATGTGCAACGTATACACGTTCTTGGCAAAGATCAAACATATCACAAAGAGTGATTAACATTGGTCGTAAGAACAACGCAAAGAAGAAGATTAGACTTGTCTCCAGGACAAATTTGAACACCTTCTCCAGTTCTGAAGAGTTCCCACATGGTTTCAAACACAGCTCTACCTATTTTTAAAATTAAATTGTAGATATTGGGAAACATGGCAAGAAACCTTTTAGAAACATCATTTCTTATCTTCATTTTCATCATGGCTGCCATTATTTCCCATCATACCTTTTAGCACTTCATTTAGTTCTGAATTTTTGCATATGTCTAAATATAAATACTGGCCTCCAGTTTTCATATTTTTATTGTCCATGATTTGCTTCCATTACATAGTATGTTGTTAGTTAGTTAGTTATGGTTCCAATTTAACAACTACAGGTTGCCCATTAATTACACCATGCCAGTAAAAACCACACAAATGTTCGTCAGTTATCAGTTATATGAGGACTGTCATCATAGCACTCTGGACATGCCCATGTGTGCTCCGATCTCCACCAGCAGCCTAACACACCAGTTCGATGTAGATTAATCAATTTCTTTGCATTATTGTTATGTTGTTATTTTCGGGCTGTACCAATATCGACACACATCTCTCTCAGTCTGGTCAGCGAGTGGGACTCAAACCTGAAACTCCCCTGTTGGAAATGCTCGTCATTGTCTCATAAGACCTTGTGAAGGAAACATCAGTCCCAACACAAACCAGTAGTTTTCACATGCATTAAATACATAAGGCAGTCACCAGAGTGTCAGCACCACCGTCACTTGAATTTACAATTCATGTTGAAGGAAACTGCTGTCACAACAACATACCAACAGTCTGCACAAGGACTACTGTATAAGGCATCCACTAGATCTCTGGCAACTAGTTGTTTGCCATTTTATGAATATCCAGTTTACAACACAACCACCATCGACACAAACAAAGCATTACAAATTAGATTCACAGTGTCACACCAAGCACTTAACTCAGTAGCTGGACAACAAACCTTCTGTACTGCATTCCATACTATATGTTCATATAATGTAGAATAAATCTCTTCATACAATCATGAACATCAATTTATTGGAACATTTTTCAAGTATTCATGTAATTCAAGTTTTTTATCAAATGTATTCTTGATTACATAATAATACATTCTATTTGTTTATACAGGGTGTTCATCTTAAAAGCAGCCCATGAATGGAGCTAATCTGGCATATATGTATGGAAATGAGAAGGTTTAGTTATGACGTAGTATAGGTCAAGGTTGTGTGATGGTGTGTAATTGTAGTGCGGGAAGGGCGATGAACAAATGTGACGTAGGACAAGCTAGTCAGAACCGGTTTAAATAGTAAATAGGCGGAGATGCAATGAGTTCCTGGTAAATTTATATTTATCAATGGGGCTGCTTTTAAGTTGAACACCCTGTATATCTGTATAATAATTATGTTTTTATATTGTATTTTAGAGACATGTATAGGTCATAATTCTGTTTTTATATTGTATTTTATAGACATATTTTTACTGAAATAAATGACCAGTTAGGCTTGTTGTTTGCACGTTATATTTCTTTAATATGTGATCATTATTGTGTGAACTTGTTTGACTTTTGTTGTTAACAGCAATGTCTAGAAAACACCAGCTTATTGTCCAGAGACAATGGCCCACCTGCCCAGCATGTTCGTAGTGCGTTGGACGACGGTGTGACAAGTCCTCTGTGAGTGCAGGTTCAATTCCTCGGACTGGCAGAAAAAGCCACAGATTCTCCAGATTTACGGTGTGCGTGGCACCGAACCGGAGGGTTACGATGTCCATGGCACCGAGCCGAAGAGCTGAAAGCTCAAGTGTTTCTGGATTGGAAAAATAAAAATGTCCAGAGAACACCTGCTTGTTGTCCCCAATCTCTGCCTTCTGAAGCTTTTTCTGGAGAATCTACACAGTAGCCTTGTGCTCCCTGAGCATCGCAGCTAAGTTGTCCCCTTTCTCTGCCTTCTGAAGCTTTTTCTGGAGAATCTACACAGTAGCCTTGTGTTTCCTGAGCATATGCAGCATTAAGTTGTCCCCTTTCTCTTCCTTCTGAAGTTTTTCTGGAGAATCTCGACAATAGCCTTGTGCTCCCTGACCATCGCAGCTAAGTTGTCCCCTTTCTCTGCCTTCTGAAGCTTTTTCTGGAGAATCTACACAGTAGCCTTGTGCTCCCTGAGCATCGCAGCTAAGTTGTCCCCTTTCTCTCTTGCAAGATGCAAAGAATCCCTTAAATTATCCATCTCACATTTCTTCACACAAGATTCCTTATACTTCTTCTTCAATGCATCTATGGTGGTCACTTCCTCTGTGATCTTCCTCTGCAAACTATTACACTTCTTCTTCATATTTACAAATGTTCGCTGCGTGTTAACACAGCTTTCACACGCACAGCTGCCTCTTAATCTCTTAGAGGATGGTGACCTAACAGGTGTACCTGAAACTAAAACAGATGGTAACTGATTAGAAATTACTGGCTGAAATACAAAAAATTAGACACATCTTTAAAACGCACTGGAAATATTTCAGGACAAAGATCTACGAAGGATGACCATTGCCGAATCAAAGATTTGCTCTTCTGTTGTATCAATGTGTTGAAGCGTACAACGGCACTTATAAGAGAAGCTTCATCCAGATACTTATCCTTTTCTATGATAGCCTTAGCAAGCACTAGATCTTTGACTTGCTTAACTACATCTGCAATAGCTGGTCTACTTTCATCCAAGAGCAGCTGTGCTATATATCCTTTCTTGACAGGATACTCTGGTACAAAGCTGGCTAAATATGCCCGCAGATGAACCATGGTCGTCATGGTTATGAAAATTTCGTTTGTGAAGCTGCAAGTAGTAGATATATCTGCAATTCAAGTAAAGAAGAAATACGATATCATAATTTATTACAACTAAAATAGTATAACAATTAATTGATAGATGAGTCTAAGTCTTCTTCAAACGCTCCATATCGACTACTTGTTAACCACTCTTTGTGATTTGTATGTGATCTGAGCCTAAGAGCGATTATACGTGATCTGAACCTAAGAGCGATTTTACATTGTGCCAGTTATGCACCTACAAGTAGGCCAGTAGATCCGATTTCTGCAACGCTTTATTTTCTGGGATAGCTTCCCTAGGCCCATATGTCAGTCGTCTCTTACAACATGCTTTGCAGGTCGCAGTGTTACTATTTTTTGCTGCGATTGAGGGCCTCGGTAACACACAGCGTAAGTCTAAGTGAAGTTAGTCTATATTCTTAGGTCTATTAATATTATTAATATTCTAATAGTGTTCACACGTTCCCCGTGCCTATGGTGAGAGCTTTAAACTTGTTCTTCATTTTGAGTGTTCTGTAGATTTGTAGTTGAGTTTAGTTGTCTGAAACTGTAGCTTACGCTGTATTTTGATTAAAGTAAACAAAAGTTGCATTATTCATCAACCTCACGCTCTCGTCCAGGACTATCTGTCATTATTAATATTAATGGTTACTGAACTGATGTCACAGCACTCTGGGCAGACCCATAGGTGCTCAGTCTCCCCCAACAGATCTTGAAAAGTATGCATACTGATCTCTACCTCTTCTTCTATATAATATTTCCTTGCTTGATGTGCTGGAGTACGGGCGATAGTGCCGAGCTCCGTACCACCGTTGGAGCTCATGTGGCAATATTAATGTTATACATTTACTTAGATTATCATTAAGTAAATATATAAATTTATTATTTTTATGTATATTGTCTATAATTATTTTTATTAAAAAAAACTTGTTACTGCCTGTAGTACTGCTGTTTATGATGGTGTAGGACAGGTGAGACGAGAGCCTGAGAAATTTAATGGTCGCATGGCTAGTGCAGTCATCGCGAAGCTGTTCAGGAGGAATTTTCCTTTATGCCCACGACAGAAAAATTCCTTGGCCTTACCGTGAATTGAACATGGGTCTCTTGCATGGGAGCTGCGCTCTAATCCGTTCGGCCAGATGCTCGTCCTATAATAATAATTATAGTGAATTAACTATTGAAAAGATGGTATGACAAGACCACAAACAGAGAACTGTGGGATAGGGCAGGACAACGGCAGGTGGAACAGGAGATAATGAGCAGAAGGTGGCGATGGATAGGACACACACTGAGAAACCCCCTAACAGCATCACGAGACAGGCTCTCCGATGGAACCCCAGGGCAATAGAAGTAAGGGAAGACCCAGAAACACCTGGAGACGGAGTTAGAGAAAGAATGCAAAAAAACGGGGAGAGAGTGGCGAGATCTGGAAAAGATGACCTTGGATAGGCGGGCTTGGAAGGCCTTGGTTGCGGACCTATGCTCCCCTAGGGGCGAAGAGTGAAGAACTATTGAAAAGAATATACATTTTATTATTAACTGGCATTTCAAATTAAATGGTGCTTACTGCTTGTTTGTCTAGTAAGGAACGGTTGTGGGTCAAGTGAGGGATGGTTGTATGGTAAATGAGGAGCAGTTTATGGTCAAATGTTTGTTTTTTAAAGGGTTTTTAAAGCCGAATGATTGACTTCATTGCACCGGGTTTTGCCCCATATGCCCGAGAAATGGCACGCCACCTGCCGAGAGTATTGCACAAAGCACGAACTCAGTAGCTCCGGCAACAATCCTAGAGGTCTCTGGAAAAAACAGCACTCGTGAACAGAAGGCTGCGGTCCGGATTCGAATCTACGACCTTCGACTCGCAAGGCAAAGGGCTTAACCACTCAGCCACAGAGACCCCCAAATGTTGTCCTGTTGTGTGTCAAGTGAGTGGCGGCTATTTGTCAAGTGAGTGGTGATTCTATGTCAAGTTAGAAGCAGTTTTAGAAGTGGAGATGGGGTCAACGGCGCAAGGAAGTGGCGCGCCAGGAATAGAGAAATGGCTCTAATCCCCCCGCTCTCACCTCCACGTGGTGACCCTGGTAACAGACGGTGGTTCTGATCTGGCCAAGAGGGCAGGTGCTGTGGGAGAGATACTCTGGGGCAAGTAGAGATGCACAGGTAGTCATGCTTGATGGGATCTGCCCGCATCACAGACGAGCGAACTCCTAGAGTGACTATTAATTCTCGCCTCTCCCGGTCGAAGGGAAAAGCCAGAACGACACATGTGGAACCTCGCTGGGTAAACTCGGAGCCCACACATTCTCTCTTCTGTTGCTTATTTCTGGAGCCGATGAGAATGACAGGTGATGAGTTGGACTGCGTGTTGGTCCACATGAGTCAAAAGTTCGAATCAAAACCATCAAAGCGAGGTTGACCCGTATATGACGAAATTAGGAGTACACGCATTCTCTCTCTTCTTTCGTAGTTCTTGAGCCGATGAGAATGCCGGATGATGAGTTGAGTTGCACGTGGGCAACATGGGGCAAACTCGGTTTGCCCACTCGAAGTCGGACTGCCCAGCAGGAATTGACGGAAACGTTGAGGTAGGCACCAGGGCAGAGCGAGCGCGCACACGGACGTGCAAGGGCGGCGTCACATGTGGCGAAAAATGTGAGCACGAAAAAGACGATGGTGACAAGGTATCAGGGGAGGGCTAGCACGCACGCTGGCAAAAGTCATAGTGAGCCTCATCGAGGGGCAGGCACGGCAAGAGGTTGTGCGTCCCACCCATTAAAACAACTGGTAAGCCCAGCAGAGGCAAAACCAGTGCAAGCGTGGCAGCAGCATCGCGCAACAACATCGCGGTAGGCAGGGTGTGCGTCCCACCCAAATGTACAGAGCAACTGGTAAGCCCAACAGAGGCATAGCCAGTGCGCGTTTCCGATCGCAGGGAACTACTGCTGCCTTGTAGATTGATTGGGGACAATCAAAGTCTAGCGGAGCAAACCGTAAACAAACCTGAACGGGCGGCAAACCAAGGTGTTCATTAAAACGACCGGTTTGCTGGCGCTCATAAGCCCGGGAGGGCAGGCCGTCTAAGGGTCGCTGCCCTGAAAGAAATAGCAGCCCACTGCCTTGTGGGTTTGGCTGGGGACAGTCAAAGGCTAGCGGAAGAAGCGAATCCGCACACAATAGCTGGCTGAAATCGAACACCCCACCGAAGGATAAGCAACTGAGCTCAAATAGGTGCTGAAGGTGGTGCACGTACATTATGTTCTGATGTTTGGATGTTTATATATCACAAAGAGAATGATAAAAACAAGCCTAGAACGATCGAAGAAGAAGAAGTGGAGATTCGCTGCCTACAACAGTCAACGCAGAAGTTGAAACGTTAATCTTTATTCTGGGTGAGGGGCAATGAGAGAGCGGATGCACTGGCGGGCAATGCTACGATTCAGAATGAGTCTTCTATGGACAAAAGCGACATCATCTACTTGTATTGTTTTTGTATTTTGTAAAACTACAGTACTTTATTTTTACGTGTTTCGCCATTGCTACATAGTTTTACTGCACTTCTTCCCTGATATCGATAGTGCTCTTCTGTATAGAAAATTACACTGAGACATTGATACCAAAACAGACGTGAAACAAACAGATCTGCTAAACCTGCGGCGGAGATATTTGTTATTAAATATTAGATCTCACTTGGAATGATTTTGTCGATCATACGTCCTGTGCAAAGAGCTATTTGTCGATCGTTTTACGTACAGATAAATTGCAATTCTTTGTCAAATAAAATGGTAAGTACAGATTATTGATTTCATTCATATATTTTCGAAAACATTCAGTATTTGAATTTGAGTCTCAGTATTCTCACCACAACAAGTCAAGGGAACACTAACTTTAGTGCCACTAAGAAATAAAACGCATTTGTGCACGCACGCAGAATCTACTTCTTATAACTTATAGTAGTTTTTTATGAGAAGCATTATAGTTTTGGTACACTAACACTGAATTGGAGCTGTCAGAATTAGTGACTAATATATGGGCTCAATATGGTTAATATGGAGAACGCCCGGTAGCAAAAGATACTAGATAGCATGCCATGGCCATACATGATTGATACTATTACTACTATACTCATTTAAGAATGATTATGATGATATTGACATTCTCATCATTCTGAATATTCATTAATTGATTGCTCAAATTTTGAGAGATTTGGAACAAAGTTGTCGAGAAATGTAGATAGTCAAATCTCGACAAATGCACAATGACAATGGGTAACCTATCCCATGTCGTTTTAATTAATCTTACATGTTGATATTCGTTCCCATTGATATTTGTTTCTGTTGAAATGTCTTGTTCCTCTGCTATTAACCACACCTAGTCCATGTGTAATGTAGTCTAGATAATGATATTGTTGATCGGACGTTAATTCATTTGTCTCCATAACTTCAAGTTATTAACTTGTCATAAGTGTTAGAGATCTTTCTTTACTCCCATAACCACCATTTTTATTATTAACCGGGCATTGGAAATTTTAACCACCAGTTCTTTATTATATATGTATGTTAAACTCATATGTGATGTTTTAAACATAGACTTCAAGTTCCAAAAGGTCGAAGCTTTCAGATGAGGAGAGATCGTCTGTACTAGTGCCATTGAAAGAAGCAGGATGGACGTTAGTGGATGGCAGAGATGCCATTTACAAGGAATTTGTTTTCAAGAGCTTCAACCAGGTACATTTTTATTATATTTTCGTACCAATATATATTACATAGGGCCTGCAAGCAATTTCTCCATACTACTCTGTCCTGCCACCTCGTTCAATCTTCTATGGATGTGAGTTCGATATTTCTTTCTCATACCGATATACATTACATAGGGCCTGCAAGCAATTTCTCCATACTACTCTGCCACCTAGTTCAATCGTCTATGGATGTGAGTGATATTTCTCATCTCAGTAAAGTTTGTTTCAGGGTTTCCTCGACATTCAGTTTCCTAGGGTATCCAGGGTTTCACTAGGGTATCACTTCTTTCTTGATTTGTCTCCCAATTCAATGCCTACGTTATGATTCTTTGATCCTTTCTTCTTAAAGTATAGATTTCATCATCCCTTGAATGCATCCCATTTTATTTTATTTTGCAGACATCTATTTTCAAATGCATTCAACTTACTTTCTATATCTTTAATCATTTTTCAACTCTTGGTGGCATATGGTAGAAGTGAGACAACATTGGAATTAAAAATCCCTGAATAAATGAACGTTGGTCCACTAACCATTTGTTTATCTATTCCAGGCCATCTCACTTCGATTAACTCCAATATCTCCTATATCTTTTCATTCATTTCCTCAACAATTTGGGCCGATTTTGTAGATTTTACCATTGTTCTTACATTCCGGAATCCAATCTGAGTGTATATTTTGAAGCAATAAATATAGGAGTTCGGTTGCCGACTTCTGCAAAGCAACTTTCATCAGCAACTGTACCTCTGAAGGCAACATAGGCTCGCCTATATGGCGAGGGACACCAGTGAAATGGTAAGCAGGCTTCACGCAAAAATCAGTCAAAAGCGCAATACCAAGCATCATGATGTCCACCTGAATTCACAGCGGGCAATCACAGAAGAAGAATAAGCTACTGTCACTGGTGCACCATACACCACTTGGCTGGTCTGTTTACCGGTATGAAGTCTTTTGTGTTTCTGAACTATAAAAATTACTTGTCGTGAGGTAGCTGGTCTCACGCACAAGTTCTCCTTTCTCATTAGGACTTGGCAATGGTAGAGTTAGCCAGGTACATGCCTAGGTGATATTTCTGTGTGTGACCATGGCAGGCCTAAGTGATGTGTGTGATGAGCATATCTTGGTGATGTTTCTGTGTGTGATAATGTCAAACTAAGGTGTGTGTGTGTGACCAGGGCATACCAAGGTGATTTGTGATTGTCTGTGACCATGGCTCAGTAGTGAATATATTTATGTGTATAGCCATGACACACCTAAGAGCTTGATTGATAGTACCATCATCATTGCACTTTGAGTATCATGTGTGCTTCAATATCTTTCTTAAATGAAAGATCTCAGCGGCAGTGCACAACCTTCCTAGCACCGGCAAGGGTCCCGATGTAATTTTTAAGATAGTGAAAATATTTTTGTATAAATTTTATTTTTCTAATGAATTTTGCCTGGACATCGGCTTTCCAGCCTGTTCTTCTCGATTTCGAACTGCCAAGGGTTCTTTTACGTGCTCAACTTGAACGTGGGACCTATGTTTTATCATCTATCTTTCTTCTTCTTCTTTGCGTTCGTTCTTAAGACCAATTTTAATCACTCTTTGTGTTGCACATTGGTTTGGTAGGCCCCTAAACGCATAGACTTCTACACTTTTAGGACACACGCATCCGATTTCAGCCAAACCTCCTTAGTCGGCTCTTACGACATGCGTGGCAGGTAACAGTGGTTCTATTCTTTGCACCCCAAATTTGGCCCCGGTAACCACTCGGGCAGATCTATCTTAAATAGGACTAGGAACTTGATCTCACCTACACTGAGATCAGGGATCTCTGGAAAAATATCAAGGGAGCAAACCGAGTTCCGTTGGAACAAGAAGCGAGCATCTAACCTCTACACCACAGAGGCCTCCAGGTAGAGAGATACAGCCCAGATGATATCTTGTATTTTTGTTTTCTGTAGTTGTGATATCTAAACAAAAATAGATGTGAACATTAGTTATAAGACTTGATTTACCAAGTTTAATATATTTGTTTTTCTAATTTCATTTCTTACATAGTTTCTTCTTTCTTTTGTCTTTCTCTGCTTTTTTGCCATTAGGTGTAGCAGGTTTAACTGATGATCTGTTCTGAGATAGTGTATGCTAGGTCACTTTATATGCTGTGGTATTGTGAAGTTTTAAGTTGTCTGTAACTATCAATCCATCCTTTTCTTGGTCTGCCCCTTTCTCTTGATGATTCCATTTTCAGGTTATATGCTTGTGCAACTGGTGTAGTTGGGTTCATTCTCACCAAATGGCCAAACCATTAGAGTCTGTTTTTCAATGAATCTAATAGCAGGTGTTGTTCTGATTGTTTTTCTAATTTCTTCATTTCTTATATGGTCTCTTCTTGTTTTATTTACCTCTTTCCTCAGGCATCTCATTTCACATATCGCAATTTTCCTTTCTTGTCTCTTCTCTTGGATTGAAGAAATTAGAAAAACAGTCAGAACATCACCTGTTGTTAGATTCATTGAAAAACAGAGACTTTTAAATTGGCTTGGTCACTTGGTGAGAATGAACCCAACTATAAACATAGACACCAGCAATACCACAGCATATCAAGCAACCGAGCATCAGTTGGACATGTGACGCTAACGACAAAAAAAAAATAGAACAAAAGAAAGATGAATATATTTGTTAGTCATCTTTCATCTTGTATTTCAGGCTTTTGGTTTCATGACACGAATAGCTCTCAAAGCCGACAAGATGGACCATCACCCAGAGTGGTTTAATGTCTACAACAAGGTAACAACAGATGTAGAAAATCTCAAGTTGTAGCTGGAAGATCAATAGTTCTGTTATAGTTTATTGTAGTGTAGTTTGAGTGTCTGTAGCTCAAGCGGTAGGAAGCTCGATCACAAACCCAAGTGTACCTGGTTCAAACCCCACGGTGGGCAAGTTTGGAAGCAAATTCATTTCCGTGGATTTTTACAAAAGGTAAAAATAGACCTCACCGTTCAGAAAGCAATGGCAGACTACTAAACGTATAAGTGGTGCCTAGAAAATCAACGACTCGTTTACTGTGGTGGTAATGGCTACATCCTTTGGGATATGCCACGATTTTAATTTTCGTTGTAGTTTGCCTGTGTGTTGCTGGTGCCCTCAAGGGAAGAGAAGAATAATAACTATGTGATCTACAAGCATGTCATAAGTGGCGACTGAGGTAGGAGCCTTGGGAAGCTACCCTAGTAAATAAAAAGCATAGCAGAAATCGGATGTGCATAACTGGCACAATGTACAATCACATTTAAGCTCGGATCCTACATTTTTCCTGATGCCTTCATTTCTAAACCGGCCTCTTCTTTATACTCCCAGCATTCTGCGTAGACACTTCATCTCTGTCTTGACAAATTTTCTGCTATCATTTGATGTCATCATTTTGGTTTGGCACTGATAACATAATGTAGGGAGAAAGATTGTGTTGTACAATGCTTTTTTGTGTTCATGGTGACATGTTTTCATTTTAAAATTGGTGCCATTTGTCCTATGATTTGGTTTGTTTTACTGCATCTATGTTGGATTTATTTTTTTAGTTATTCTTCTATTTACTGAAAAAATGCTCCCTAGATATGTAAAGTTTTAATTGATGTTTGCCGATTAAGATATTGGTATTGTTTTAATCTCAAACGAATGTCATTACTTCTGTTTTGTCAATGTTTATTCTCTAATTAACATTCGATTAATGTGATGAACAGCAGCAGGGATAGTACGCAACCTTCTCTTATTCCTGACCCTACTTGAAACTTTTCTGATAGTCCTGTGTTTGTTCGAATCGTACACTGGCTGTTTGTATAAAGGCTCTTGCAAAGGTTGGTTAGGTAGTCATTAACCCCATAGGTTGATAGTATTTTCCACAACTTGTGCCCATCTACGCAGTTGAACGCCTTTTCCTGGTCTACAATGCAACATGCATGTGTTTGTCTGATTCAACAGTCCTTTCCACTAACTGCCTGAGGGCGAATATCGCGTCTGTACAGTTTTTGTTCTTCCGGAGTCCCATTTGCGAGTCCCTGACTTCTGTATCATATCTAATACTATGTATTTTCATCAATGAAGAGTTCTAATGTTCTTCTACAATTCTTCCTCAGGTCAGAATAACTCTCATCTCACATGATGTTGGTGGTTTGTCAAATAGGGACATTGTACTTGCAACATTCATGGAAGAGGTTGCTAAAAACAGCTAGTTCTTGAACAAATAACAAAAGCAGTGGAAATGTTTGATAGTGTCTGGAAAAGTTGAGTACAAACAAGGCAAGAGCAAGACAAAACACAAAGGGAAGAAGAAACATGAGATGCACTACAGATAGTCGTTTAGAGAAGCGTAGATAACCTGGGATGGCTGATCCATGATGCAAATGTTAAGATATATTAGCAACATAGTAAATGGGAGATCCACTTGCTGATCCATGATGTCAATGTTATAATATATTAGCAACATAGTAGATGGCAGATCCACTTGCTGATCTATGATGTAAATGTTATAATACATTAGCAACATAGTAGATGGCAGATCCACTTGCTGATCCATGATGTCAATGTTATAATATATTAGCAACATAGTAGATGGAAGATCCACTTGCTGATCCATGTCAATGTTATAATATATTAGCAACATAGTAGGCGGAGATCCACTTGCTGATCCATGATGTAAATGTTATAATATATTAGCAACATAGTAGATGGGAGATCCACTTGCTGATCCATGATGCAAATGTTATGAAAAAATAAAGTAGCTAACATGTAAGTAAAAGAAATAGAGGAGATCCACTTGCTGATCCATGTCAGTGTTATAATATATTAGCAACATAGTAGATGGGAGATCCACTTGCTGATCCATGATGTAAATGTAGATATATTAGCAACTAGTAGATGGAGATCCACTGCGATGATGATTAAAAGTTTTTGAAAAGGCCCCGGATCCATGCAGTTAAATATATTAGCAACATAGTAGATGGCAGATAGCAACTACTTTATAGCCAAACATGTCACATATTTTGTGAAACTTGTGTGTGTTCTCTCTCTCTCTCTGAAACCTTTTAACCAGGTTTAGTGCATAGGCCCCTCAGTCTACTCATGACTTATCTTCCTATCTTTAGCAATCTCATGCAACTTCTTCCAGCTACTCTTCCATATATCATTAATCCATGAATACAAATCTCTTTCTCCCCTCAGATTTTTGCAAAGTATGTCCTATCAAGCACCAGTATATATCTTGTCTTCGCCTCCTGGTTCACTGAGATCTGTCTCATTCTCTCCAGATGATAAGCTTCTCATTTGTGACATCATCCAACTATCTGTCTCTTCTCTCTATTGTATACAGAGCAGACACTTGTTGATGGAAAGTATGCATTAGTTGTTTTGGTCAATCTCCATCTTTCTCATCCATACTTTTATATATGCATATGTTCATTATGTGACATGTCCAGTGATATTAATATCATGTTCATTATGTGACATGTCCAGTGACATCATCATGCAATGTGACATGTCATTTTATTATGTACACTGTCATGTTTATCATGTGATATGTCTGTTGTCATGACATGCCATTATGTGACATGTCTAGTCAATGTAAAATAAACCAGAAATGAAGATTGAGTAATAATAAATACAAGTTTTATTTGTGACAAAATGATGATAAGTCTGGGACGACATTTTTGATCTCTCTTACAAATCTTAAACAAATATATACATATCCGCGATTTATGGTTGACTATGATCTCTCTCTGCTTGTCAAGTAGTGAACAGCTCTCTCTCCCTCCCTGCATAGATCATGTCTCTCTGCTTGTCAAGTAGTGAACAGCTCTCTCTCTCTCTCTCTCCCTGCATAGATCAAGTCTCCATGTCTTGTAACCTCTCCTCAATATATCTGTAGATTACAAGAATAAAATCATGAGATTTATTGTGAGTTAGTTTCTGGTGTTAATGAGTCAGTCAACATTTGTTGCCTTCCTTGTAATGTTTCTCATCTTCTTTACTTCCGTCCGAGTGGTTACCGGGGCCCAAATTGGGGTGTAAAGAATAGAACAACGGTTACCTGCCACGCATGTCGTAAGAGGTGACTAACGAGGTTTGGCTGAAATCGGATGCATGAATCAGATTTCCACATGAATGAATTTATGGAGAGATCTGGTACATCAGCCTTTTAGGTGATCGCGAGAGAGAGATCTGGTACATCAGCCTTTTAGGTGATCGCGAGAGAGAGATCTGGTACATCATCCTTTTAGGTGATCGCGAGAGAGAGATCTTCTTTACTTCTATTATATCTAACATTTTCGACTACAATGTGTGTACACAGTATGCAGTGGTTATGTGACAATGGTTGTAGTCAAGTGGTTAGATGTTTGACTGTACAAGGTGTACACCGGTTTTAGTCTAGTGGTTAGATGACTGCGCATGACACAGATGTTCTATTATTGATGGAGGCTGTGTCTGGGCTCCTCATCATCATCATAAGTCCTCATTGTGCCCAGGGCACATAAGACATAGACCAAACATGTTCACACAATTTCATCTACTTTTTGTAATGCAATCAATCTTCTAGTGCAGTTTAGTTGAGTTTTGTATCTCTTACTGTAGCTGGTTTCTTGTGTGTGTCTCTTTCTGCAGCTGTTTTTGTGTACAGTGTAGAGTTCTCAGACGCTTACAACGTGCTATAGAAGACAGCGGTTCTATTTTTGTACAGTGTAGGGTTCTCAGTCCTGCACTCAATCTTTCTTAGTTGACGTTTACGACATGCGATAGAAGTTAGCAATTCTATTTCTGTACAGTGTAGGGTTCTCAGTCCCACACTCAATCTTTCTTAGTTGACGTTTACGACATGCTATAGAAGACGGCGGTTCTATTTTTCGCTACCATGGAAACCACACTGTCACTATTAGTAAAGAAATGTTGGCAAACAGGAAACTAACACAATAATTACTTCAACTGCTGTATACAATTTGATCTTCTGCAAATATATAATAAGCAGGAATAATGGAGATGATGTGGTAAGTCAATATCAGATTATAGAGCACTTTGTTGTGTTAAATATCTTGGTTTTTTTTTTTAATAGCACTAATTGTATGTGCTGTTTTTGCTGAAGAGCTATGGGGAATGAGTTTGGTACAGGGTTCAAAGGGTTAACTGCGGTAGATATTGATTTCAAAAACTTACTTTAACTTGAGTAGGTACTGGTCTCTTTGTTGTCTCAAGATTTCAAGTAGTGGATCATCATTAAACTCTCCATCAGACTCATAGTCCTCATCATCATCATCATGTACAACTGAAAGTAGTAGTAGGTGCATACATGTACATACATGTACATATACATATATATATATACAGATACATATATATATATATATGTGTCTGGTTACAAAATAGTAAACAAATCAAACTTTGGCCATGCTTAACAAAATCCGGAGAAACTAAAGTATTAAATCTGAAAACAAAACTCATAACATCTAGGAAGCCGTGTCCAGGGAGTGGTATTATACAGTTAAAAACAGATCATCATCATCATATAGCTTGTCCTGAGTAGAACTTTGCCACCCCAACAGTTCTTCAAAATTTCTCTCTTTCGTTGGCCGCTGCAGTCGTCATGTTCAAACCATCAGTTACATCCGAATCCATCTTCTCTGTGGTCTTTTTCTTCTCTTTGCTGGTATGCCTCCTTCCATGATGGTCTTCTCCGGCCCTGTGTCTTTTTATATGTCTAAAATACCTCAAATTTTCTCTTGCTTATTTGTAGTATTAGCCAGTTTAATATGGAAAACAATCAGAGGTTACAAATAGTTGCAACACTTTCATCTTCAAACAGTCAGCAGAGCACTCCTTCCCACTCAACCTCAACACTGTGACACAATTTGTTGTAGACTTTTCTCTGTGGTCTATTTTCTTTGTCACTAACCTATACATCATCATCATGAGTTAAATAAAGACAGATAGCAGGAGTATGTCACCTAGTATATCATGCCTGCCAAAAGTTGGAACCATGTCCAATCTCGTCAACTAAACAACAACTAAAGAGATAACAAGACTTGGTGTTGTCAACAACTTTCTGATGTTGTATCAGCCAAAGTAACAAAAACATGGCCACTATGTCTTGTGTTTCAACTATAATTTCTTCTGCATTCTCACTAGATTGGGATTTGGATTCTCTAATAAAGGCAGCCGTCTCCCTCAGCTTATCAGCCACACCATACAATTTGTCTTGGACACTAGTGTAAGTGGGCCACCTCTTTCTTCTCTGTTTGCATACTGGGGACAGTTCTGTAGGATATAATTCCTATGATTTCTGCTCGTTTCTGTCGACCTCTTCCCACAGTAAGTTTTGGCCACCCTTGTGATGGTAGGTCTAAATTCGTACTGCGTGGCTAAATCTCTGAGGCAGATTGGCGACCGTAGAATTCGTTATCCAATTCCTCATTGTGAGGGGTCGTTGCACTATGTTAGGCGCCTTACGGCCTGGTGCATCCGTTTTCTGCAAGCATTTGTTTCGAGTTAGCATTCCTTAGCGGACACATACATCCGGTTTCATCCAAACCTCCTTAGTCGCTTCCTACAACATGTGTGGCAGGTAACAGTAGTTCTATTCTTTACACCCCAAATTTGGGGCCCGGTAACCACTCGGGCAACTTTAATATAACACACCATGTATGTCAACTATAAGATAACACATCCTGTATTACGACTATAATATAACACACCCTGTATGTCAACTATAACACAACAGATCATGTATGAGAACTAGAACTGATAACATGTTCATGTATTACAATTACAGCATAACAGATCCAAGTCAGAATATCAAATATGAACATCAAACTGAACAAAATGTAACTGGACAACAAAATCTCCTTAGAATAATAACAATTGAGATATTTAGGAAACAAAAAAAAGGTATTTATTTTCAACTTTATTTAACGACAAACATGACTAAAAGTCTATAACAAACACATACAGCCATCTTATCAACATGATAGTGTGCATGAAAATAGCTACAAATATAATACTAAAGTGAATATGTCTACACGATAATTGCTCAAACTTGATCACAAACATCTCAACAAATAATATCCATAGACAGCTTTTCTAACAAATTCTGTTTCAAATCTATAAGAAAATTAACAACAAAATATCAGGATTTCAATCTATGATTGATTGATATGACCATCATCATTGCACTTCGGTGAGTAACCATGTGTGCTCCGATCTCTTTCTTAACACAGGAAGATCTCAGCAGCAGTGCATAAACTCTGTAGCACCGGCAGGGTCCCGATGTCATTTTGAAGATGATGAAAATATTTTGTAGGAATTTTATTTTTAATCTTACTGATGAACTTTGCCCGTACAGCGGCTTTCCAGCCTGCTCTGCTTGATTTTGAACTGTCAAGGGTTCTTTTACGTGCTCGTCTTCGACAGGACTAGGAACTCGATCTCACCTATATTCAGATGCGGAATCCCTGGAAAAATATCCCATTGGCTCCATGAGGGAGCAAACCGAGTACCTTTGGAACAAGAGTTGAGCACCTAACCTCTGCTCCTCAGAGACACTAAGAGTTGAGCACCTAACCTCTGCTCCTCAGAGACACTAAGAGTTGAGCACCTAACCTCTGCTCCTCAGAGACACTAAGAGTTGAGCACCTAACCTCTGCTCCTCAGAGACACTAAGAGTTGAGCACCTAACCTCTGCTCCTCAGAGACACTAAGAGTTGAGCACCTAACCTCTGCTCCTCAGAGACACTAAGAGTTGAGCACCTAACCTCTGCTCCTCAGAGACACTAAGAGTTGAGCACCTAACCTCTGCTCCTCAGAGACACTAAGAGTTGAGCACCTAACCTCTGCTCCTCAGAGACACTAAGAGTTGAGCACCTAACCTCTGCTCCTCAGAGACACTAAGAGTTGAGCACCTAACCTCTGCTCCTCAGAGACACTAAGAGTTGAGCACCTAACCTCTGCTCCTCAGAGACACTAAGAGTTGAGCACCTAACCTCTGCTCCTCAGAGACACTAAGAGTTGAGCACCTAACCTCTGCTCCTCAGAGACACTAAGAGTTGAGCACCTAACCTCTGCTCCTCAGAGACACTAAGAGTTGAGCACCTAACCTCTGCTCCTCAGAGACACTAAGAGACTTTAATCTCAGAAAATAAACTAGAAAATCGATCAAGATTTTAATCGTTGACAAGACGAATAAGAAAATTTATCAACTCGAAACCTTGGTCAAAATTACCAAGAAAATCATCCATGCAGATAGTTCTGCACTTGGCATGAGTTGGTTGAGGGCCTATGTTTCAATCTGGGTTTAAATGGCTTGAGAGAGAGAGAGAGGTAGGGTCTGCACTTGGCGTGAGTTGGTTGAGAGCCTATGTCCCAATCGGAGGTTTAAAAGGCATGAGAAAGAGGTTGTTCTGCACTTGGAATGAGTTGGTTGAGGGTGTATGTCCTAATCGGGTTAAAAGGCATGAGAGAGAGGTAGGTCTGCACTTGGAATGAGTTGGTTGAAGGCCTATTTCCCAATAGGAGGTTTAAAAGGCATGAGAGAGAGGTAGTTCTGCACTTGGAATGAGTTGGTTGAGAGCCTATGTCCCAATCGGAGGTTTAAAAGGCATGAGAGAGAGGTAGTTCTGCACTTGGCGTGAGCTGGTTGAGGGCCTATGTCCCAATCGGGGTTTAAACGGCATAGAGAGAGATCTGCAGTTATCTCATACAACTCTGCAGATAACCTCATATTCTCATAAAATTTGAATATACAACTAAACAATTTATTACTAAACTTAGTTTAAGCTTCTTAACATTTTCCTGGAACCCACAGGGAAGGTGAAAGATAAGGAAGCCTAGAAAAACAAGGAGAAGAAATTTGGTTGCAGAGATTAATGATATTCAGAAGAGTTGAGAGCGCAGAGATGCCAAGGACCTCTGAAGTCGGAGAAATTGATAATAAGGAAAGTATATCCTCACTCAAAAATCACCAGAATCTCTGAATACATAGCAAGCAAACGCAGAAGAAGATAGCTAAAGATGAGAAAAGAGGGCTGAGGACCTATACCCCAATCAGAGTTAAAAAGGTAGAAAGTTATATTTGATGCTCTAAGAAACACATGCTAAACCTGGCCAAGAAGCAATTTCTTTTCAAAGCAACATCAAATATCATAACATCTTATCTCCAACAATTTCTCCATATACCTTGCTGATCTGAAGAAGACTGTGCTATAGGTGTACTCTCTAATGGAGTCTTATCTCTCAGTGATGGAGCTGGTGAAGTCAGCGAGTTGCCAGATCCCTGCATAGATTGAGACCGACCTGGAGACTGTGCAAACATGGATGCCCAACTGTCCACACTTGACAGCAATGTTGAATTATCAAACAAGTGATCTGCAACAGTCTAGTAGATGAAATGTGTTATTCATTCTTCTAGAGATTGTTCAATCATTCATATTAACAAAATATTAGCAGATAAGGATTCCAGAAATAATACTGACATGTTACTATGGTTACAAGACTTCAACTTTTCATCGTACCATCTTTCAGTTCTAGGACTTCTTCTTGAACTCTCCACATCAACCACTCTTTTATGATTTGTATGTGATCTGAGCCTAAGAGCAATTGTACATTGTACCAGTTATGCACCTACAAGTAGGCCAGCCCATTTGATTTAAGCAACACTTTTTTATTTACTAGGGTAGCTTCCCTAGGCCCTACAGCAGTCATTCTTAGGACATGCCTTGTAGGTCGCATGTTACGAGCCTGACACCACACAAGCGAAGCTCTAAGACAAGAAATTCTTTACAATATATGTTATGATTAATATGTCTGTAAGAGTTTACAAATAAGACGTAACAAATTAAACTTAGACTAGATTAATAAATTAGAGTTTTATATATATCAACCAATCACCCATCTACTAATATCAACCAATCACCCATCTACTAATATCAACCAATCATACACCTACAAATATCAACCAATCACTCATCTACTAATATCAACCAATCACACATCTATGAATATCAACCAATCACACATCAAATAATATCAACCAATCACACATCTACGAATATCAACCAATCACATGTCACTATCACATTACCTGGCCTATCGCATACTGCACTGGCTGTTGTCCAGATGAAGCAACCCTATGTCTGGTCGAGTGACATCTTGGTGATGATTCAGACATGACTTGTACAGGGCTAGATTTGTCCAAGTTGACATCCTTGTTCTGGTTAGACATAAACTTGCTGGTAGTGCTTCTGTGACCTGGCATTGAGAATGGACAACCTCTCAGAGAGATGACCACCTTCATTTGTTATATCTGTCAGAACTCCTTCTTCAGCAACGTCTCCTCCTTTATTCTTCTTTGAATGAGTTTTATTTCTGACTTGTCTTGTCTTCTCCTTCCCCTTGATATTCTTCTCGTCTCCAATAACTTTACTTTCAACTTGTTCAACACAGTTCATTGATGCTCCCATTGGAGAGATATTCTCCATTTCTTTCTCCTCATGAACAATCTGATCGTTGTCATCATTCCTAACCATTTCATCTTTCTTTCCGTCTCTGATTTTTGTTGATTTTTACATTCGAAATTGGTTTCTCAGCTTCCAAAAATTTGTAGAAATTCCCATTACTTCTTTTGGTAACTTGTTTGTTTGATTTGTCAACATAGGTGGCTCCCTCTATGGACATGTTCAACTTATATGTTTCAGTTATGTTCTTTGAAGATTCTTCTAAAATTTTGTTTTTTGAAGATGGTTCTAAAATTGCGTTCTTTGAAGTTTGTTCCACAGTTGTGTTCATGTTAATGTCCTCGTCCGTACACTGTCTATTTTTAGCTACATGGGTATCATCTACACAAACATCTTCGGTCGGTCTTTGATTCTGAAAGTCTTCTGTTTCTACTTTCTTATCTTCACTGCTAGTTTGTCTGTCTTCATTGCTGTGTACACGGCCCTGCCTAGCCGATTCTGACTGAGAATTTCCCAGAAAAAATCCTTTCTTCTTTGCGTCACAAACAACTTGCGATCCAAAACTATCAACAATAATGTCATGTGCACCGTCATTATTAATATTTGTATCCTGTGCCGTAGTTTGTTGTTCTGTGAAGCTGTATTATTTCTGTCAAGTGTAAGAGGTGTCCAAGAAGGGTCTGTGTGTCTGACAAATCTTCCATCGCCAACATTGGCATTATTTATGCTAAAATTATAATCAGCAGTGGTTGATATCGAGGATGAAGAAAATGGTTGTCTTTTCTCTTGTCCCATGTTAAGTTTAGTGCCCTCTGCGAATGACATGTTACTATGGTTACCACTTCCTGTGATCTTTGATAATCTTTCCAAAACTGTATCTTGTGTGTGTTGTAAATGTTGACCAGCAGTTTGAGGAATTATCTGGCCAAAACAAAAGAAGAAAACTATAAAATTGATATTTCGGAAATAAATAAAGAATATAAAATTGACATTTTAAAAATAAATCAATAATATCAAATTTCAAAAATAAATAAATTATATAAAATTGACATCTCAATTTTACTTGCAACTGATCAATCTTGAAATTCATGACGAAACAACAGATTGACAACTGCTGACTCCAGACACTAGCATATTTGATTGATATCTAACAAGCACTTAACATTAACAACCAGCGTGTTTGTAGCACGTTGGACGATGGGTGACAAGACCCCTGTGAGTGCGGTTCAATTCCATGAGCTAGCAGAAAAGCCACAGATTCTCCAGATATATGGTGTTCATGGCACCGAACCGAAGGGTTATGATGTCCATGGCACCGAGCCGAAAAAGCTCAAGTGCTTCTGGATCTAAAAAAAAAACAACATAGATACCACAGATCAAATACAACTGAAGATAGTCCAAAGAAAGTAACCCAAATTAATGATGGCTACACACTGTACAAGAGAGCTGATGAATGGTTCGAGGTACCCAGTAGGAGTGACATTTGTCTCTGAGTGCAGCTGTATTCTCTCGTGATCGTTCTTTTACAGCCGTTTTTATCATTCTAATTGTGATGATAAACAGCCTAACATCAAGAACGGGTGTACGTTCACAATCTTCAGTACCATTTGGAGTTCTAGTGCTTATCCTTCGGTGATGTGTTCGGTTTCAACCAGCATTTACTGTGTCTGCCAGCTGTATTCAATAAGAGTCTGTTAACCAAGGTTGGCTCAGAATTAACTGGTTACCATAGAAACATAAACAAACGGATAGAAAAATCTCTTTAGGCCACAGAGATGTGGTTTTACACAAGAATAATGAGAATCACATGGACTGCTAAAATAACAAATGTGGAGGTGTTGAATGAGGTTAAGACACAGATAAAGTTTATCATCAATATAAGAAAGAGTTAGTCATCATTTTTCAATCATGTGATGAGAAGGGGAGGTTTAAAATACATTTTAACAACTGGTAAATTGTAAATCTGAACTATCCCATATAGCCCTAGATATTGACGGACTTATTACATCACATGACATCAAAATTACCATGCAATGGATCCCTGGGCATTCAAACACACCTGGAAATGACAAAGCAGATAGGCTAGCCAAGAAAGGGTCAACACAGGAACAACCAATCACAGCAACAACTCTCCATACAGCAAAGCAAATCCTAATGACAACAAATAAAGAAATTTGGCTGAACAGATGAGCCATGGGAAACACAGGAAGAGAGGTGTACACCCATATGGCCAGCCCTAACCTTAATAACAACATCAACCACCTTATAAGAAGAGATCAGAGCACCATTTTTAGACTCGAACCCAACACATAACACTTAATAATCACTTGAACAGAATTCATCCACAACACACTCCAGAGTGCCAACTGTGCGCACATCATCATGAAACCGTTCACCACCACCTCTTCAAGTGTCAAGCACTAGAAGACATCAGGAAGACCCTCCTTCCTCCAAGGCCAGATAAATGGAACACATTATACAGAACAAAAGAACAACTTACAAACACATGCAGATACCACTACATAGCATTGGGCCGAAGGGCAAAAGCTCAAGTGCTGCTGGATCATGAAGAAGAAGAACTGGTAAAATCGAAGGGAGACGAGAGAGGGAGAGAAAATTATCAACAGCCTGACTTCATGGTATGGAAGAGCATCAATATCTGAGATGATAGCAAACACTAGAGACAGAAATTTGTGCAGATCCATGATCACCTACACCAGCCAGCATGGCACCTGATGATGTTGACCATAGAAACAATGGAAAGCAGCAAAGATGACTAATGTTATATTGGATCCCATTGCCCATCATCATGTACCGTTAAACAAAGATAAACATGGACCTAAGATTGTATTCCCAAATTACCACAGGGTATGAAAATGGGTTGCTTATTTTACACCTCTGTAGTCGTGAAGACCCGCCTGCATGGCAAGGGACACCAGTCAAATGGTAAAGCAAGCTTTCACGCAAAAATCAGTCAGAAGCGCCATACCAGGCATCATGGCTAACACCTGAATTCACACCAGCGAATGCAAAAGATGTTTATTTTACGTTTTTACAACTAACACATGAAGTGAATGCCATACCTTATTGGTCAAGTTTTCATCCTGATTACCATCATCCAATAACATATCCATCCTCTGTCTCTCAAACTGGATATCTTCATGTGTCACTAATGCCTTCTGGGAAAGTATCTTGTGACGAAATTCTTCCAGTCTGGAATCTAATAATTCTGTGTGCTGTTTACAAGAAAGAAAAATGTCATCAAGAAATATGAACATGTTGTATGAAAGTTTGACTTTTTTAAATATGAAATTTGTGTGATTTTTTTAAATGTGAAATTTGTGTGAAAGTGTGATTTTTTTAAATGTGAAATTTGTGTGAAAGTGTGATTTTTTAAATGTGAAATTTGTGTGAAAGTACACCAGACTGTTGATTTATTGAAACAACAAATACATTGTTCAGCAACAAACAAAAACAGAACTGGTTCTACGGTGCATCTCAGACTATTGCTGTATTTCTGGACGCAAGAAGGAAGATAAGCTAGCAACAAGTGCAAGATATAGTGGCAGAAGGTTATAAAGTTTCAAAATCAAATCTACAAATGAAGAATATCCCCAAGAGCTAACTACCAACTTACCTTAGAAGGTTTCATATTAGATAATCTCTCAAACTGAGGGGCTGTACTAGAATCTTCCAATTTACGTCAAAGCCTCCAACGAGTCAGAATGTCATCATCAGCATGTGTAGTTCAAGCCACAAGCCAAGACTACCAACTTACCGTAGAAGGTTTCATATTAGATAATCTCTCAAACTGAGGGGCTGCACTAGAATCTTTAAATTTACGTCGAAGCCTCCAATGAGTCAGGATGTCATCATCAGCATTTGGCTGAAATCGGATGCATGTGTCCTAAACGTGTAGAAGTCTATGCGTTTAGGGGCCTACTAAACCAATGTGCAACGTATACACGTTCTTGGCAAAGATCAAACATATCACAAAGAGTGATTAAAATTGGTCGTAAGAACGAACGCAAAGAAGAAGAAGAAGAAGATCATCAGCATGTGTAGTTCAACCACAAGCCAAGATTACCAACTTACCTTCAAAGGTTTCACATTTGATAATCTCTCAAACTGAGGGGCTGCGCTAGAATCTTCCAATTTACGTCGAAGCCTCCAACGAGTCAGAATATCATCATCAGCGTGTGTCTTGGAAGTCACAATCCAAGATTGAGATTTCTCCCCTCTTTTAATCAATGGCTTTGATGCTGGTCTGTGGTAAGTGTCTGCAAATAGTATATACAAATGTGTGTGACTACTACTTGAACATGCTCTCCGACTCATCTCCAATCATCATGTAGTTTTGTTGACAGAAACAACAGCTGATGCACACAATCATTGAATCAATCATGTGTTGACAAGTAACGCCCGAGTGGTTACCGGGGTCCAAATTGGGATATAAAGAATAGAACCACTGTTACCTACCATGCATGTCATAAGAGGCGAGTAAGGAGGTTGGGTGCGGGGCTAGCTACCCCACACAGTAAAAAAACACTAGATTGCTACAGAAACAGCAACCAGGGAAATTCATAGCTCACCACCTAAGGAAGAAGGAGGGACTGATGAAGTGAATACGGAATGCAAGAAAATGAGGAGAGTGGAGAGATCTGGAAAGGATGGACTTGGATAGGCGGGCTTGGAAGGCCTTGGTTGCAGACCTATGCTTCCCTAGGAGCGAAGAAGAAGAATTGACAAGTAAACATAAACACCATTTTCATACAGGTCACATGAATTATCATTCTTAAGCTTTACTTTTTTATAAAAGTGTTAGAGGGGAATGTGGCGATCTTGTGTGTGTGCTTGTTTTAAGGCATATTGTAAACTGTTGATCGTTTTCTTATGGCTGTTATTGATGCTGTGCCTCCATCTTTTGTGTGGTCTTCCTCTTACTCTGTACTCATTAAACTTTTTTCAGTGTGACTCTCTGTGGTAGTCGATACCAGGGCATTCTTGCCAGGTGTCCAAACCATTTAATCTGTTGTTCTTTTATGAATTGCATAACCGGTTGGTTTCACATCCAGTCTTCTTCTGATTTCTGATCTTTTTTCTATTATTGTCACTCCTGCAGCTCTTTTTTGCCGATCCAGAAGCACTTGAGCTCTTCGGCTCGGTGCCATAGACATCGTAACCCTTCGGTTCGGTGCCACGAACACCATAAATCTGGGGAATCTGTGGCTTTTTCTGCCATCCCGCGGAATTGAACCCGTACACACAGAGGGATAGTCACCTGTAGTCCAACGCGCTACGAACACGCTGGGCCCTACAGCTCTTCCAAGACACCTCATCTCCATCATTACGATTTTCTGCACATTAGCTGCTGTTATTGGCCATGTTTGGCACTGGTAAAAAAATTCTTAAAGTTATTCGAAAAAAGAAAATATTTTAGAAAGGTTGAATGTAAAACAAAAACTATTTCTTTTCTCTTATCTTATTTTGCCTCACAGCGACATGATGATATGAAGAGATTTCTAGAACAAGCTTTTGAGTGCTCTTCATAAATAATGTTTTTCACCGCATCTGTTATTTACGAGGTTTGGCTGGACAATTTCTTATGAACGTCTACTATATCCCTCTTAGAACCATCCTCTATTTGTTTCCCCTTACAAGATCCATAGTCTAGGCTGACAAAAATATGTTTTACTTTTGTGCCAGGGTTGGAAGGTGTAAGATGAAGGAACCTGTTAATATGCTTTGGGTATGGTTACTGTAGAAAACAGGCAGAGATAGACCAGGTTGATATTCTGAATTGCCTACAGAAAAGAGGATGTGTAAACGTTTCAAGAAGGTGGTGAATCTACACCCTAACCAGACTGCAAGAATACCAAATCAAATGTGGTGTAGCTAAACAAGAACACTATACTGGTAGCCAAAGAAGAATAGTAAACCAACATAGAACTGGTGTTGTTAGTTGCCACACGCTGAGAGACATACTGAGGGGAGATTGAAGCACATATTGGACTAATTTGTTTGATGTACAGTGTGATGGTCTGACGACTAAACTAAAACTGGTGACATTAGTTTACACATGCTGAGAGACATACTGAGGAGATTGGAACACTTATGGACTAATTGGTTTGATGTACAGTGATGATGGTATGACGACTAAACTAAAACAAAAACCCATATTTATGTTGCTTGTGTCAGACACAGCTGTCTCCTGTATCAACAAAACAATAACAAATAAATATATAATAAAAATCTAATAAAACACAACTTACCTGGGACACTGAAGGCAGATTGATAAGGAGCTTGGTCATGGCTGTTACTGGAGCTATCAACAGAGTGAGGCGCCACTCCATCAGTGTGACAATGGACTGATGATGCCAGACTCAGCTCATGACAAGAAATAGAAACACATGGTGTGTGACATCTCACCCATGTCATGTAGATCATGTCACATCTTACCCATGTCATGTCACATCTCACCCCATGTCATGTAGACCATGTTCACATCTCACCACATGACATGTAGACCATGTCCACATGTCATGGATCAGTCACATCTACCCATGTCATGAGACCATGTCACATCTTACCACATGTCATGTAGACCATGTTCACATCTCACCTACATCATGAGACCATGTCACATCCATCCAATGTCATGAGATCATGTCCACATCTTACCCATGTCATGTAGACCATGACCATATCTTACCCACATGTCATGTAGACCATGTCCACATCTCACCTACATGTCATGTAGATCATGTCCACATCTTACCCGCATGTAGACCATGTCACATCTTACCATGTCATAGACCATATCCATATCACCCACATGTCATGTAGACCATGTTCCCATCTCACCTACATGTCATGTCACATCTCACCATGTCACAGGAGATTTAGTTGAAATATTCAAGGGCCAAACAAAATACACTGACTATGTTCTATAATGTTGTTACATTGTGCGCACTCATTAATGTCATTACATTGTCTGTCCTTCAGAGATGAGATAGTCAAGTGCTTAGACCACCTGCTTCTTGCACTGATAAGTGAAATAGAAACCCATTGGTCATTGTGTCTGTCCTTCAGAGATGAGATAGTCCAGTGCTTAGCACCATGCTTCTCACTGATTTGGTCATTGTGTCTGATCCTTCAGAGATGAGATAGTCAGTGCTTAGACCACCTGCTTCTCATGATTTGGTCATTGTGTCTGTCCTTCAGAGATAAGATAGTCAAGTGCTTAGACCACCTGCTTCTCATGATTTGATGTTAGAATTTAATATGATTTTCACTTCTTGACGCTCCATATCGAACACTTGATAACCACTTGTGATTTGCATGTGATCTGAGCCTAAGAGTGGTTACGTTGTGCCAGTTATGTGCCTACAAGTAGACCAGCACATCCAATTTCTGCAATGCTTTTTATTTACTAGGTCGCTTCCCTAGGTCCTACATCAGTCACCTCTTGATGATATGCCTTGTAGGTCACAGTGGTATTATTCTTTGCTTCCTAGGGGCCCGGCACCATATGGGCGGGTCCCTAGATCAAGTTCTACAATTGGAGCTGGATTTTTCTAACTGTAATGGCTCACTGGTCAGCTCATATGTACGAAATACTGGGAAACAAAGGTGGCTGTCATGATGTTGACCACATCCACAATCATGTGTCACTGGACAAAGAAAAATATGGGCATAACACTGTATGCCTCAATATATCACATGGTATGAAAATGGGTTCTTTCTTTCACTTACTAATACAGTTCTCATACAGTTTGCACTTACTAATACAGTTCTCATACAGAAACAACATTAATGTCCTTACACAAAACACCAACATCCGAATGACAGGACACAAAACAAACACAGTCCAAGCTAACCTTCTAGACAACAGCCTGTCTGCCTTGCTCTGTAAATGAAATGTCTGTTCGTCCATGGTAAGAAGAGCTTCTCTGGTCAACTGTGTGGACAAATCATACAGGAGATGAAATCTAGCATAAACCAACAACAACAATCTGGAGACGATTCTCCCACCTTACTCCAATGAGGAGTATAGGAATAACTCATACAACATAAGGAAGATACAAACAAACATACAGTCAGAAACAGGACCCATCTACAACTAGCAGCAAGTAAGTTTGTGTAGGGTTTGAATGTGTGTTTCAGTTTGGAATATCTTCATTGCACTCCAGACATGTCCATAGATGATCCAATCTCCTTTGCAATATCTCCAACAGTGTCCAATGACTAACTGTACCAGTTCAATGTTGACGATGAGCCTACTCATATACCTGTACTGCTGTTTTTTTCTGGTCACTCCAATCTTCAATAGCTTTCCTAGGCTCTACCTCAGTCGTCTACATGTGACTTACTACATGCCGTGTAGATTACAGTGTTACTATTCTTTGCTACCCCTGTGAGCTCGGCAACACACAGCGACATATTACCAGGACACATATTTGTACAGACGGGTAACTAAGATTTTACGAAGAGAGAAGCCCTGATTGATAGGACCATCATCATTGCACTTCAGTGAGTAACCATGTGTGCTATGATCTCTTTCTTACATAGGAAGATCTCAACTGTAGTGCACAAACTCTGTAGCACCGGTGAGGGTCCCCGATGTCATTCTGAAAATGGTGAAGATATTTTTGTAGAAATTTTGTTAATCTTTTCTAATGAATTTTGCCCAGGCAGCTGCTTTCCAACCTGCTCTCTTGATTTTGAACTGCCAAGGGTTCTTTTATGTGCTCAAATTGAACACGGGACCTATGTTTTATTGTCCGTCTCTGACATGACTATGAACTCGATCTCACTTACACTGAGATCAGGGATCTCTGGAAAAATATCCAGATGGCTCCACGAGGGAGTGAACCTGGTACCTTTGGCACGAGAGACCTAACCTCTACGCCACAGAGAAGCCCTACTTTAAAGTACGTCATCTGGAGTTATACTGTAACTTGCTATCAGATTTGATTAGTCACAGGGAGGATGTTAGACCAGACTAATGACATCTAGTTTAGTCAAGGAAGACATACATCTTCTTACCTTGCTTTCTACTTGTTGCTGTAATCTAGACTCTTGGACAGCATCAAGATGTCTGCCACTTCTTCCTTGTTCAACTTCCATTGAATTATACCTGCTATCTGGTGATGAGTGCAGCCACCAAAACTGTAGCTGTTCTCCTTTCTCTTTCATTCTTTCTTCTCTAGATTTTGGTGCAGACTGCCGAAACCGCTTGATGTAACTAGTGAGGAAATCAAAGCAGGCATTAGTTATAGACAGAGGTAATTTCAATCTTCTTCTTCTTCTGCATTCTCACTAGATTGGGATTTGGATTCTCTAATAAATGCAGCCGTCTGCCTCAGATTATCAGCCACACCATACAGTTTGTCTTGGACGCTAGTGTAAGTGGGCCACCTCTTTCTTCTCAAGTCTGCATACTGGGGCAGTTCTGTAGGATATAATTCTTATGATTTCTGCTTTCCTGTTTGTGCCGACCTCTTCCCGCAGTAAGTTTTGGCCACCCTCATGACGTTAGGTCTGACAATCTTACTGTGTGGCTAAATCTCTGAGGCAGATTGGCGTCCGTAGAATTCGTTATCTCATTCCTCATTGTGAGGGGTCGTTGCACCATGTTATGTGCCTTACGACCTGATGCATCCATTTTCTGCAAGCATTTGTTTTGGGTTAGCATTCCCTAGCGGACACGCCCATCCGATTTCAGCCAAACCTCCTTAGTCGCCTCTTACGACATGTGTGGAAGGTAACAGTGGTTCTATTCTTTACACCCCAAATTTGGGTCCTGGTAACCACTCGGGTAGGATCTCATGTTCTAAGAGTTAACTAGGATCTCATGTTCTAAGTTAACTAGGATCTCATGCTCTAAGAGTTAACTAGGATCTCATGTTCTAAGAGTTAACTAGGATCTCATGTTCTAAGAGTTAACTAGGATCTCATGTTCAAAGAGTTAACTAGGATCTCATGTTCTAAGTTAACTAGGATCTCATGCTCTAAGAGTTAACTAGGATCTCATGTTCTAAGAGTTAACTAGGATCTCATGTTCTAAGAGTTAACTAGGATCTCATGTTCAAAGAGTTAACTAGGATCTCATGTTCAAAGAGTTAACTAGGATCTCATGTTCTAAGAGTTAACTAGGATCTCATGTTCTAAGAGTTAACTAGGATCTCATGTTCTAAGGGTTAACTAGGATCTCATGCTCTAAGGGTTAACTAGGATCTCATGTTCTAAGAGTTAACTATATCAAACTAATAATAATAATAATAGCTGTCAATCGCAAGCAATGATGACAACAGCCCCAGACGTGTGCTGCTGCACCTCTCTCGTGTGTGCGGAGGTGACTGTAGAGTCCAAGCCTAGAACACAATCCCCAATCACAGGTGGGGCATACATGATCAAGATTAATGTGGGTTCTGTCTTTTCATGAAGCTCATTTTCTCTGTGCCTCAACAGCACAAAGATTCTCAGCTATATAGGTTCCTCTTGCGTTGTCACAGCACCACATTTGGCGATCTTGCGCCCGGGATTCCCAAGATGTGGTTTGTATATCAAAGCATTTTAGAGACACTTTAAGAGTGTTTTTAAAACGTTTTTTCTGTCCACCAACCGATCGTCTGCCCCCTTCAAGTTCGCCATACATCAACTGTTCTGGGATGCATTTATCAGGCATTTGAGCAACGTGACCGGCCCATCTCACTTGGACCTTCTGCAACAGTGTGTTGACACTAGGGATCTTTGTTCTTATGAGGACTTTGGTATCTGGAATTTTGTCTTGCCAGTTTATTCTTTAACATAACTATATCAAAATAACATAAATAGCAGAGACTAAACAGAAAGTCAATATACAGAGAATACAAACTTCTGTAGAACTGATTGTCCTGTGTCATGTCTAGATACATTATCATTCTGTGTCTTATTGTTGATAAAGTTGTCTGAAGGATGTTGATAAGTAAGCCTCTCTAAGCCAGTAATAATGTTCCCAACATTTGGACTTGCAGTCTGAGAATCTTCTATCATTGAAGTGACACTGCTAGTATTGACAGAAGCACTGGAGAAACAAAAACAAAATGTGGGATCAGTTTCAGTGGTGAAACATGTAAAAACAAAGTACTGTAGTTTTATAAAATACAAAAACAATACACAGCATGTTTCAACCAAAAGGCCTTTACCAAGCAAAGGATACAACAGAAGTGAAAAATTTCACTTCTTACACAGCACAGAAATCTCTTAATAATTCTACGAGCACAGATTAGATTATACCACTGTCGGCTTGCTAGGCCTGTCCCAACAAGTGGGTACAACATCAGTGCTAGACTTATCAAGAAACAACAAATTAAATGGTTCGCCACGTAAGCAGATTACCAACAGACAGTGCACCTCAAAGAGCAATGCTGCTCGATACAATGGGTACAAAGCAAAAGGCCGGCCACACAAAAGATGGACATCAGAGATAACAGAGGTGACGAAAGACACTATCTACGAAGCGCATACAAGGGCCCGTTTTAGAAATCTGTTCTTGACCTGACGCTGTGAGGCAAACAGGATTGAGAAAATAGAAGAAATATAGAAGACACAGCACAGAACATATAGAATCAGACAATAAATTCCTAACGACCCTAAAATGAAAATATGTGACGGAAAACAAACTAAACGTAAAAAACTAGAAATGGAAAAAAGAAGATAAAACAATAATAATCAAATATATAAAGCATAAATACATGTACATATATAGGGTGTTCAAGATAATAGCAGCCTGTGAATGGAGTCAATCTGGCATATATGTATGAAAATGAGAAGGTTCAGTTATGACGTAGTATAGGTCAAGGTTATGTGACGTATGTAATTGTAGTGCGGGAAGGGGCGATGAACAAATGTGACGTAAACGAGCTAGTCAGAACCGGTTTAAATAGTACATAAACATAACGCGATAGATTATCTGGCAACTTTCGATTTTCAATGGGCTGTTTTAATCTTGAACACCCTGTATAATATGGAGCATAATAAGAGACAGTATTAAGAAGTCAAGAAATGTAGTCCATGAGGTCACAAGGTACAATGTCAAGATATAAAATAATTTTCTAGAGATTATATTCCATATTTTATATTCTTCTTATCTCCAACCCTGTTTTGCCTCACAGCGTCAGGATAAGAAGAGATTTCTAGAACGAGTCTTTATAGGTGCTTCATAAATAGTGTCTTTAATAGTCTCTATTATCTCTGAGGTACATCATTTGCTTTGTATCCATTGTATCGGAGCAACATTGATCTTTTAGGCACAGGGTCTGTTCGTAATCTGCTTATGTGACCGAATAATTTCTCTCGCACGATCACCGCCCAGACTGTTGTACCAGACCTCACCATAAATTCTATTCATGTGGAAATATGATTCATGCAGCCTTAGCATTTTGTGTGTTTTATGTCACATCTTCAGCACCATTTGGAGCTCTGGTGCTTATCCTTCGCGATGTGTCCGGTTTCAGCCAGTGTTTACTCAGTTCGCTCTCCGTTCTGTTGCCATCTAGTGTTTTTTACGGTGTGGGGTAGCTAGCCCCACGGCCAACCTCCTTAGTCGCCTCTTACGACATGCGTGGCAGGTAACAGTGGTTCTATTCTTTACACCCCAATTTGGGTCCCGATAACCACTCGGGTGACCGAATCATTTAATTTGTTGTTTCTTGATGAAGTTCAGTACAGATGACCCACTTATTTCCTGATGTCTTCATTACTCAACCGGTCTCTTCTTGTTACCCCCAGCATTCTGCCTAGACACTTCATCTCTGTCGTGACTAGTTTTATATATATATATGTGCAACAACCACTGATGCTAAATTTCATATTATTGAGAAGCAACAACCACTCATACTAAATTTAATTGATTTTAAAAAAGCCTTTGATAGTCTATACAGAATCTCTCTGTGGAATATTCTGAGATGCTATGGAATACCAGACAAAATAATAAACATTATTAAGAGCCTCTATTATGGTTCACAGTGTGCAGTTCACACTGATGGTGGACACAGCGACTGGTTTATGGTTGAAACCGGAGTAAAGCAAGGCTGTATTCTATCTCTGCTATTATTTGGAGTGGCCATTGACTGGGTGATGCGAAAATGTTGCAGGGCGAAACTGGCATCGATTGGGTAGAAAATAGTCAACTAGAAGATTTGGATTTTGCAGATGATATTGCCTTGTTAAGTAGAAACAACCAAGATATGCAAAGAAAAACAGACAACTTGTCATCTATAGCATCAAAGTTGGACTGCAGATAAGCTATGAAAAACAAATATAATGAAGACACCTATGGCAAGTAATGAAGATATCACACTAGAATCTAAAATGATAAAAATAACAGAGCAATTCACCTATTTGGGTAGCAATTTTGATTGTACAGAAAATGTTAAAAAAGAAATTATGATACGAATTGGCAAAGTAACATCAGCTTTTAAAAGTCTAAATAAAATATGGAACTGAAAGTTATATAGTATTAAAACTAAATTACGAATTTTCAATTCAAATGTTGTATCAATTCTAACATATGCTAGCGAGAGTTGGAAAATGACTAAAGATATAGAAAGCAAGTTGAATACATTTGAAAATAGATGTCTGCGAAAAATAATGAATATAAAATGGAACGAATTCAGGATAAGTGATGAAATCAGAGACATGTCTGGTCAACCACTAGTGACAACTGTTATAAGAAAGAGAAGATGGAGATATGTTGGGCACACCTTGAGGAGAAATGATCAAAGAATATCAAAGCAGGCATTGAAGTGGGATGCAAAGGGTTCAAGAAAGAGAGGTCGACCTAAGGAAACCCTGAAACGAACTTTGCTGAGAGAGGCAGGAAATATCGGTCTCAGTTCCATGGAGGAGATTGAGCGAGTTGCCCATGATAGAGCGGTATGGAGAAATTACTTGCAGGTCCTATGTAACATATAACGTCGAGAGGAATTATTATTATTATATATGTTAATGTATATATGTTATATATATATTTGATTATTTGCCCGAGTGGTTAACGGAGCCCAAATTTGGGATGTAAAGAATAGAACCACTGTTACCTGCCATACACGTCGTATGAGGCGACTAAGGAGGTTTGTATGAAATCGGATGTGCGTGTCCTAAACGTGTAGAAGTCTATGTGTTAAGGAGCCTACCAAACCAATGTGTAACGTATACACGTTCTGGCAAAGATCAAAGATATCACAAAGAGTTAGTAAAATTGGTGTAAAGAAGAACGAAGAAAAGATTTGATTATTATTTTTTTTTTTTCTTTTCGATTTCTAGTTGTTTACATTTATTTCATGTGACATTACCTAACAGAAGTAGAAGTCTGACTATCAGGCCATGTTTCATCCATCTGGTTACTGCTAATAACATGTCCTTCTGTCAGCTCATGAAGAGTTTTGATGTTAGGAAGTGCTGAAGTCTTGAAACTTGAACCTTCCTTAAGAAATCTGTCTGCTACAACATTTTGTACAGCTGTGTCATGTCTTCTCTGTGGGCTCTTAATTGCCTAGATCAAAGAAAGAATAACTTCACAACTGGGTAGAATTATAATCTATGTACTCAGAGCATCCACATATGTGCTCAGTACCTTTTATCTAAGTGAAAGTCTCAGCAGCAGAACACTTACACAATAGCAATGATGATTATTTCAAATTTGTTCTCAAATTCAGAAAGTCAATGTTTTCACTTTCCATCTGAATGACTGACAGAACTACCAGTGTAGTTTCCAGCAATAGTGAAGAATAGAACTAGTCTCTTCACATATGTTATAAACATTTAATAAGAGGAGTTGAATGTGGGGCTGACGGCCACACAAACATTTAAATTAAATTCTGACAAAAAAATGTTCACCCTATTCAAAATTACATCGGGAACTCTCATCTATGCACTGTTACTGAGATTTGCCAGTGTAAGAAAGGGATCAGAGCACACATAGTTATTCACCAAAGTGCAATAATGATTAACCAATCAATCTCTCTCTTTTGCGATCACCTAAAAAACTGATGTACCCGATCTCTCCATAAATTCATTCATGTGGAAATCTGATTCATGCAGACCTAGCATGGGTGGGTTTCGTCACATCTTCAGCGCCATTTGGAGCTCTGGTGCTTATCCTTCGGTGATGTGTCCGAATTCAGCCAGCGTTTACTGGGTTCGCTCTCCGTTAGCCTTTGGCTGTCCCCAGCCTTCCTGCAAGGCAGCAGGTTGGCTTCTACACATTAAGGACACGTGCATCCGATTTCAGCCTATCCTCCTTAGTCGCCTCTTACGACATGGTGGCAGGTAACAGTGGTTCTATTCTTTACACCCCAAATTTGGACCCAGGTAACCACTCGAAAGAGAAAGAATTGAGTGCACCAGGATTCAAACCTAGTCCATTGGTGGCCTACTGCCCAACTAGTTAGATCTACAGTACTTAACAAGAGAAAGAATTGAGTGCACCAGGATTCAAACACAGTCCAGTAGTATCCTGCTGCCCACCTAGGTAGATCCCTCAACATACAGTACTTAACAAGAGAAAGAATTGAGTGCACCAGGATTCAAACCTAGTCCATTGGTGGCCTGCTGCCAAACTAGGTAGATCTACATACTAACGAGAAAAATTGAGTGCAGGATTCAAACCTAGTCCATTGGTGGCCTGCTGCCAAACTAGGTAGATCTACATACTTCGAGAGAAAAATTGAGTGCACCAGGATTCAAACCTAGTCCATTGGTGGCCTGCTGCCAAACTAGGTAGATCTACATACTACGAGAGAAAATTAGTGCACAGATTCAAACCTAGTCCATTGGTGGCCTGCTGCCAAACTAGGTAGATCTAGTTACTTAACAAGAGAAAGAATGAAAGGCAAACAATAATACAAAAATCAACATAAGACAAACATGTTAAATTAGCAAGGAGGCAGTGAGCTGCATTTCTCTCTCTCTCGTGATCGTTCTTACTGCCATTTTTATCACTCAAATGTGATATATAAACAGCTTTAATACCAAGAACGGGTATACGTTCACAACCTTCAGTACCTATTGGAGCTCTGGTGCTTATCCTTCGGTGGTGTGTTTGGTTTCAACCAGCATTTACTGGGTTTGCTCTCCATTAGCCTTTGCTGTCTCCAGCCAAACCTGCAAGGCAGCAGGTTGCTATTTTCTTTGGGGCAGCGACCGTAGATGACCTGCCCCCACCCACCCCAGGTTGATGGGCGCCATCTGCCCAGCAAACCGGTCTTTTGTGGACTACTTGGTTTGCCGCCCATCCAGTTTTGTGTACGGTTTGCTTCGCTAGCCTTTGATTGTCCCCAATCAAACTACAATGCAGCAGTAGTTGAGCTGCATTTGAACAGCAATATATGGAATTCAATGCCAGTATATTGTTAGATTTCTGATTGTAACTTTTTGTGACATATTTAGAATTTGCCGTAAACACTTCATCTCTGTCAGATCATCCTGTGTCCTAAATCTTGAACAAATAAATAGTTGTTCTAGAACAGATAAATTTAAGAATTAAACAAACCATTGTGGCTATAAGAGAGCAAACTAGTAGCATGTCCCTTGCTGAATGTCGCTTTTATTACAGTCTGCCTGAAAATCTCTCCGTCTCTAGCAAGTTCTCCCTGACTCCTCCAGTGTCATGTTCAAGGTTTCTTTGATGTCCTGAAGCCACCTTCGTCTTGGTCGTCCCCTGTCTCGTACTCCAGGAACCATGCCTTCCCTTACCGTTCTCTCCAAATTACTGTGACATTTAAACCACTGGCCAAAATATTTCATCTTCCGGGACATGATGTTATTTATGAGCCAATGCTCCTCGATATGAGGGTCTTTGTTTTTTCTCTTCTCTCTCTCTCGCGATCACCGCCCAGACCGATGTACCAGATCTCCCCATAAATTATATTCATGTGGAAATATGAATCATGCAGCCTTAGCATTGGTGTGTTTTACATAACATCTTCAGTACCATTTGGAGCTCTGGTGCTTATCCTTCGCGATGTGCCCGGTTTCAGCCAGCGTTTACTCGGTTCGTTCTCCGTTCTGTAGTCACCTAGTGTTTTTATGGTGTGGGTAGCTAGCCCCACCCCCAACCTCCTTAGTCGCCTCTTACAACATGCGTGGCAGGTAACAGTGGTTCTATTCTTTACACCCAATTTGGGCCCGGTAACCCTTGGGCGCAGGATGTTCTAAGAACCTTTCTGTAACACCTTGTTTCGAAAGCTTCAATTTTGGCATTATATGTTTGAGTTATGGTCCATAATTCACATCCATATGTTGTTACAGGAAATATGCAAGTTCTCAGAGGTTTTAATACTGAGAGAAAACAAAGTAACGTATAATTGATCACTATTCACCAATACCTGACTTTCATCAACAGTTTTAGTTGGACTTGGGTGATAGAATGACTTTGGTAAATGCTGTACAACAAAAGGAGAATTGTGTCTGAAAACAAACCAAAAAAATGATTCACTACAACAGAAGAAATAGCAACAACAGTTTACATATAATAGAAAGATCAATAATTGTTTGTATAATCAATAACATCACACAGATATTAGTGTAAAACATAAAGTGTTCACTTTTTTCAAATCAGACATAAATGGGTTGTTAGTTAATTTCCTGCAGCAAACGTTTCCCAAGTGAGCAACGAAATTGGTCCTTCAACCTCCTACATACATGGACCTAGAAATATGAAGTGTATTTTATACACTGTGGCAGTCTGCAAAAGCTGCGGGATATTTTTATCAACATTATAAACAAGAACATAGCGGTATAACAAATTATATATAATTTATCAAATATTCAATGTCTGAGGTTAACAGATGCAAAAAGTACGTCAATAACTAAGTTGAGAACAAAAAAATGTTTCATATAAAGTTTCAGGATTCAATACACTTCAAAGTGGAAGAATTGTATTATTGATAAAAGGGAAGACTTAATAGCCGTCCATCGAAAGCGATGATGACAACAATCTCAGACGTGTGCTGCTGCACTCTCTGGTTTGTGCGGAGGTGACTGTAGAGTCCAATCCTAGAACAGAATCCCCTACCACAGGTGGGGCATATATGATTAAGAGAAGACTACAGTAAAACTATGTAGCAAATATGCTTCTTAATTACTGTCTCTTCTAATGCTCCATAATACATGTGTTTATACAGGGTGTTCAAGAGATAATAGCAGCCTGTGAATGGAGTCAATCTGGCATATATGTATGAAAATGAGAAGGTTCAGTTATGACGTAGTATAGGTCAAGGTTATGTGACGGTATGTAATTGTAGTGCGGAAGGGGCGATGAACAAATGTGACGTAAAACGAGCTAGTCAGAACAGGTTTAAATAGTACATAAACATAACGTGATAGATTATCTGGCAACTTTCGATTTGTCAATGGGGCTGCTTTAATCTTGAACACCCTGTATATGTTAAATGCATATATGATATGTATATATTTGATTATTATTGTTTTATCTTTTTTTCCATATATAGCTATTTACATTTATTTCAATTTTTGTTTTAAGACACATTTTCATTTTAGGGTCGTTTGGGATTTATTGTCTGACTGTAAATGTTATGTCTGCCGTATAGGAAGTCTGAATTTCTTCACTTCTTTTGTATCTGTTGCTTGATGAAGGCCTTTTGGTCAAAATATTTTGTAAATCCTAGGGGTTGGTGACTCAGTCTGTTAACTCCGACGTTTAGAGTTCGAATCACGCTGCGGACAGTTTGGTTGCAAATTGTTTGCGGGGATTTTAACAAAAGGACGATGACACCACCCGTTCAGAAAGCAATGGCAAACTACTGAACGTAATAATGCCTAGAAAAATCACAAACAGCGTTAAAAGCCGGGGTTGATTCACAAAGTCCTGTAAAGGATATGCAATTAACTTAACAGTACTTTGCTTTTTACTTGTTTCGCCATTTCAAAATGGAAAAGATATTTAAATATGAAAGACAGATTTGATCCAATCCACAAATTTTTAACGTTTACAAATGTTCATCCAAAATATATATTTTAATTTCATTTTTAAACCAGAAATGATTTACGATGAAAAACATATATTTACTTCATAAAGATCACAGCATTTCATATTTGTCTTTGACAATGCTCATACTAAACATTCCAAGGGGTCGCTGATAGAAAAGTTGAAGGACACTGCGTTAGTGACCATGTGCCATGGAAATTCTGGTATTCAAGACCAGATTGTGTCAAAATTCTCAGTGTGCACACTGTATGCGGTTGGACTGGTTCTGCGATCCTTTACTGGAGGGTCTAAACTACAAGTACCTCTGAAGTTGGAGTAAGGCATGTCTGAATGACGAGGGACAATGTGATATGGAAATCAAGTCTTCATGTAAAAATCAGTCAGAGGCACCATAACTAAGCCAGAATTTATAGCAGGCAAACAAACAAATATTCCTTCAAATAAATTTTATGAATATTGGAAAAATAAAAAAAGGTGTAAAGACGAATGATTGACTTCATTGCACCAAATTTCCCCTCACGGATCAGTCCATTCCCACAGAAATAGCACTCTAATTGCAGAGAATATAGCATAAAACAGGAACTTTGTAGCTTCTGTAAATATTATAGTGATCTGGCAAAAATACACTTGTGAACAGTATAGCTTGGTCCGGATTAAAACCCACAACCTTTGAATAGCCAGGCTAATGCCGTAACCTCTTAGCTTCCCATTATTATTTGAAAAATAACTGCACTAAATAATTACACTTAACTTTTAACCACTTCAGATTTTGTTGCGACCATTGTGGTTCCTGTATCGACCATAAATAATGATAAATGAATATAAATAAATGCCAAGCGATAATAGTATGCTGCTGGTACCGGGGTTGCATTTCCTCTTCAATCTGTACTTCCTTAGCCAAACTGCAATAGTGCAGTCTGTTACCAGGGTCCCCATTTAGAGATGGGTTAGTCTTCGTCAGCTCTGATTCACTGACATTTCATTTACTGTGTTTAGATCACCTTTCCCAAAGTTAAGGTCAGTCTACTAGCTCTTGTATTAAACACAAACTTATGTGCGACCAGAGCAGTTAACCCCCATTTTGTTAGTTTATGGTCTCTTTAAGTGGACACACCTGCATCAGTTGGGCATATAACAGCAAAACATATAAAATGTTAATCCCAAGTGAAAATTAATGGAATTATTTATAATTTGTGGCTAGCTTTGGATTGTCAAAATAAAAGTGTTGTGCAGGTCCTAACATTTCTGTGTGAATGAGCTACACAACACAACACCAATAAGTTAACAATTCAATAAGAGAAGTGGTGGTGGGGAAAAGTAGATTTTTAACAAAAGTAGACTATACCATGGACGTTACCATAGCAACAATGTGGTCACGCAAAACTATATTTGATTCAGTTTAGTTTTCAGACTTTCCTTCTTTTATGTTATATATGTTTTTTTCTGCAATTTCTGCTCTCGGTCGAGTTAGAATGACACATGAAGTATGTATACAGTTAAGTTGGGTAAGTTATTTGCAGTGCAGTTTTCATCTGGCGTCTATTGGTGCGCCTAACGACGGCTTCCTACTATTTGGCCTTTTACTACTACTTTTGATCTTACATTGTATCACTAGTTACAATACTCTCTAACTAACCTAAACATACAAGATACACTTGTATAAATGACTAGTCAATATATTTGGCTAGTTTAGCCATTTACTACATTAATAACAATCTTAGGATCTAAAAATGAACACGTTTAGACATGAAATTCATGGTTATTACGAAAATGGTACTCTCTTAATTCAAACTCCCAGAGCGATTGACGTCGTTGTGTGTGTTACCGCAAAGATGCATACACGCATTGCAATTCAAACATGTGAATATACAAAACAAACTTTATGTCGGTATCAACATTTCCTCTAATTATACAATTGCTTATACGAAGAAGTATGCTTACGGTTGTGTCTTGTGTGATTGATAAGAAGACATAATTGTTTGGGCAACTTATCTTCAATTCAACGAGTAGCCATTTTAACGTTACGAGTAATATCAAAAACATAGACAACCAAAACGATCATTGATTGAGATCAAACATTATTTTGTAAAATTTTATTTTCTAGTTTTATTATCAATAATGATATATAACATATCTTAAATGTAAAAATCGCAATCTATAGAAGTTACAAAAATTAAACATTGTGTTATAAATTGTATAAAATATTTATATAATTTAGTTTGTTTTATAAAAGATTCATATTTTACACTAGAACTTGTATTACTTGCTCAACATGGCGGCGACTGGAAATGGTGCGGCTAAAGTAAAGCAGGCGCTTTCTAAAGAACAAATTGTCACTGTGTTTAATGAGCTAAGGCAACAACAGAGGATACTAGCATCAAGAATATCAGAAATTGAAATGGACATGAAAGAACATGAGTATGATATAATTGTTAATTTCATATAAATATTTAATGTATAATAATTCCACGACCTCTTCTTGTAGACTAGACTAGTTACTGTTATACGTTACATAGACGAGTAATTTCTCCATACCGCTCTTTCCTAGGCAACTCGCTCAATCTCCTCCATGGAACTAAGACCGATTTTTCTTGCCTCTCTCAGCAAAGTTCGTTTCAGGGTCTCCTTAGGTCGTCCTCTTTCTTGAACCCTTTGCTTAAATGCCAGCTTCGATTCAGTGCTAAGTTAGATTATTATTAATTTATTCGTTAATCACTTCTCCTCAAGGTGTGTCCAACATATATGTCCATCTTCTCTTTCTTATAACAGTTGTCACTATTTAATGTATAACGGGCAATAAAAAATAATTGAAATTGACTTAAGTAAAATAAACAAACACTGGCAACAACCTGCAAAAGAGAAGAAACAATTGAATAATTTATCTATTTCAGTATATAACGTTTACAGTTAAAGCCCTCATAAATAGCTTGTCTGAGCATAACTTTGCTAACCCAAAGTCTCTGAACTTTTCTTCATTGCAGATGTTCTGCAGCTGTCATGTTAGACCATCAGTTACATCCTGAATCCATCTTTCAGTGGTCTTCTCTTCTCTTTCATACCTCCTTTCCCGATGGTCTTCTAAGCCCTGATTTTTTTACATGTATAAAATATTTAAATTTTCCTGATTGTAGCATCAACCAGTTTTCTAGATTTTTAGTTCTTCTAGATAGACATTTATTCTCTTCTGTCAAAATATAGGATCTTCTATAATACTATATTTGAAGCACATATAGTTTGATAAGGGGCAAGCTCTAAATTAGTTTGAGTTGCACAACAACTAACCCTTCAACATCAGCTGAAACTCAACACTAGCAGGGGCTAGCTATAGTATTCGGTCTGCATAACTACATAAGCTTATTTGAACAATTTAATAACTGATAAGTTTATGATTGATTGATAGACACCATCATTGCTGGTGAGTAATCATGTGTGCTCTAATTTTTACAAATGAAGATCTCAGCACAGTCATGGACTTAGCACTGGGAGGTCCTCAATTGTCATTTTGAAGATGGTAAAATATTTTGTAAAATTTCATTTTAGTCTACTTTTACTTTATGATTTTTAGTGATTTTCAGCCTGCGTTCTTCTGATTTTGAACTGCAAAAGTTCTTTACTTCTCAAATTGAACATGGAACCTATATTTTATCGTTCATCTTTGAAAGGACTAGGAACTCGATCTCACCTGCACTGAGATCAAGGATCTCTGGAAAAATATCCAGGTGACTCACAAGGGAGTGAGCATAGCACCTTTGGAACGAGAGGCAAGCGCCCAGCCTCTACGCCACTGAGACCTCACAAGATTATGTTCAAGACAAATTCTAAAATGTGATGTAACATTGACCAGTGAACATATGGATCATTGTATCAACTATGTCTGCGGTAATAGCACCAAGTTGTGAACTATACCTGTAATGTTGTTCAAAAATAAACCAAAATCATGACTAAAGATGGCAATTATATGTGCTGTTTATTTTCAGCCTTGTAATTGATGTTTTGAAAGATGTTGATCAAAGTCGAAGATGTTACCGAATGATTGGAGGTGTTCTTGTGGAAAGAAAAGTAGAAACAGTATTACCGGGCCTCAGTAGCAACAGAGAAAAGGTAATATTCTGAAAAATTGTATACCATCAGCGTCAAATGTTCATTAATTCAGCAACTTGATTGGGTGTACATGTTGAACATTCTTGTCTTCAGTATCCACTTTCAGGGGGTCTCTGTGGCTGAGTGGTTAAGCCCTTTGCCTTCCGAGTCGAAGGTCGTGGTTTGAATCCGGACCGCAGCCTTTGTTACGAGTGCAGTTTTTTCCAGAGACCCTAGGATTGTTGCCGAGCACGGAGTTCGTGTTTGAGCAATACTCTCAGCAGGTGGCGTGCCATTTCTGCGGAGAGGAACCAAGCCATATGGGGTAAAACCCGGTGCAATGAAGTCAATTCTTCAACTTTAAAACCCTTTTAATCCACTTTCACTTCATGTTTTAGATTATATTTCAATATTGTATATATTGTGATGCTGGTGTAGACCTTTTGGTTATTATGTTTGAGAGTTCATTGTTCCTGAGATCCCTAGGATTATTGCTGGAGCTACTGAGTTCAAGCTTTGTGCAATACTCTTGGCAGGTGGTTTGTCATTTCTGCAGAGAGGGTTAGATATATATTGGGATACCTGATGCAATGAAGTCAACCCTTTGTATTTAATATTTGTTTGTATATAATGATACAACAAAAATATTAGGTTATGGAAACTTACATTTTCACATATTTTACAAACTCACATATTTTGAAAATGTTATCAGCTGCGAGGTGGCGTCTGTGGCCTAGGGGATAGTGACTCGGTCTATTAACCCAGACGTTCTGAGTTTGAATCACTGCTGGACAGTATGGTTGCAAATTGTTTCCATGGATTTTTACAAAGGACGATGGCACCACCCGTTCAGAAAGCAATGGCAAACTATGGAACGTAATAATGCCTAGAAAAATCACAAACAACATTAAAAAGCTGGAGTTGATTCACAATGTCCTGTAAAGGATACGCAATTAACTATCATCTGCGATAGAGGAGCTGGATCTGACATTAAAAGTACGAAGTGCATCAAAGACAGTCTGAAAATCAGCCCAATACAGCATCAGAACCAAGACTAATATATACCACAGCTGTGTGCTATCAATGTTACTATACAGATCAGAATGGTGGAGAATGACAGAACAAGATATATTCAAACTTTCCACCTTCCATACAACTTGTCTGTGAATGATCTTTCGCATGTTCTGGCTAAATACTATCTCTAATCAAGAACTGTTTACAGTGTCAAGAGAATATGAACACTATCATCCAAAAGATATGCTGGAGATAAATCGGACATGTGTTGCACATAGAGGCTAACTTTGCCACAAAAACTGCACCGAGATCAACACCAGCAATAAACGAGAACGTAGAAGACCCAAAAATCACCTAGAGGAGAATACTAGAACAAGAACTGAAAGAGATCACAGCTGGAACACAATACAGAGGGTGGCCAAGAACAAAGATGAAGGGTGTACATTTGTTGCTGTCTTAAGCATCAAAGGCATCACAAGTGAGAGATATATTCTTTCATGGTTCCAATGAATTACACTGTATTGTTGTTCCCATAAATTATGTCCTGTTGTTTTTAAATTTGTTTTGTTTTTACATAAACTTATTTTGTTTTGCTTTTCTCTAGTCACCCTCACCTCATATGGCTTCTCACTCTTACTTATCAGATTATATAACCTTTTCCGTCTTTACAGACTGTCAATTTTGCAAGTGTTTCACTGGGTCAATTTCTGAGTTTTCGCTTGTCTCTCAGCTCATCCCTAAGTCTCTCTTCAAAAGATTCTGCACTATTGCGTAATGCTGTTTTCCATATATCTCGATCATCAGCTAGTTTTTCTCATTTGCTGGGACTGAGAGAAAAGTTATTCATTGAGACCTTGCAATCTTTATATCTAAGCAGTGGTCTGCCTTGGTGCCTCTTCACCTCCGAAAGTTCACAGAACAACATTTGTTTTGGAATGCAGCCATTGTCCATTCTTCGCACATGCGCTAGCCATCTAAGTCTTCTACTACTGAGCATGTCCATGATGGAAGGCAAGTTTGCACGTTGCAGTACTTCAGAGTTGGTTATCTTGTCGTACCACCTAATGTTCATAATCTTGCAGAGACATCGAAGGTGAAAGATGTTAAGCTCTCATGCCTTGTCCATGTTTCTGAGCCATATAGTAAAGAGCTAATTACACAAGCTCAATATATTTGAATCTTCTTCTGCAATGTTAATTTTTTTGTCCCACGCTTCTCTTTGATAGTTTGCGAATGTATTATAAGATTATGCTGCTATATATTACATGTTCTATTCATCATATTTATTGTTCTCTTGTTATTTTCATTGCCACTTCAGATGATGGAATATGTGAAATCACTTCAAACCAGCTTGGAGACTAAAGGCAAAGAACTCAATCAATTTAGGGAAACACATGGTATTCAAATTAAAGCCGACAGCTCAGATGACAAGAAAGAGGCAATAGCTGAAGCTAAGTCTGGTGACAGACAACCCAATATTTTAGCTAATATTTAACAATTCTTGTGTTGCTGCGTAACTAACATGTACAGATTTTGTCAATGCACTCCCAGAATATGTCATCTTCCAATTCTTGAAATACATTTTTTTATGTTGATATGCTGTTTGATTTTTATCTCTTTCTGATGGTGTTATCGTACATGGTTAGGTTCTACTGGTCAATGATGTCTGTTGTATAGAACCATCTTGCTGTTTGTGCTGTATTCTTTGTGTTCGGGGCTCGGTAAGAGCAATAATAATAACACTCGACTTGAAGCATGTCATAGAGTGACTGTAGGGGCCTAGGAAGCTACATAGTAAATAAAAGGGTGTCATAAATCATGTGCTGCGATACTTGTAACACATAACTGACACAACGTACAATTGCTCATAGGCACAGATCACAAAGAGTGATGTAACAATATATCATGACCAGATTAACATCTCAAAACATTCAATTTGTAATAGAAATGTTTTATTATTCAGTTTATGAATCACAGATAACATTAGTTAGTGAAACGTTTGGCACTTCTTGTCAAATAGCTGCTGCCTAGCACTTTGTCAAATAGCTGCTGGCCTAGCACTTTTGTCAAATAGCTGCTGGCCTAGCACTTTTGTCAAATAGCTGCTGGCCTAGCACTTCTTGTCAAATAGCTGCTGGCCTAGCACTTCTTGTCATATAGCTGCTGGCCTAGCACTTCTTGTCAAATAGCTGCTGGCCTAGCACTTCTTGTCATATAGCTGCTGGCAATATATTTTCTTTAAGTTCTGTCAAACTGCACTTCAATTAATGATGAAAAACTTAAAAACAAAAGTATTGTACAGGGTGTTCAAGATAATTGCAGCCCTATTGACAATTCGAAAGTTGCCAGGTACAAATTGAATTGTGTTTATTTACTATTTAAACCGGTTCTGACTAGCTCGTCCTACGTCACATTTGTTCATTGTCCCTTCCCGCACTACAATGACACACCGTCACAAAACCTTGACCTATACTACGTCATAACTGAACCTTCCCATTTCCATACATATATGCCAGATTAGCTCCATTCACGGGCTGCAATTATCTTGAACACCTTGTAGTTTTACAAAAACAATACACATCTAATGACAGATAAATCATAGTACTAACATATGTTCAAGAATTTACTCAACAAACAAAATAATAATATAACATTTCTCTGCATTTTCCCTGTAAAAGTTGTGTTTTTTTCATTTATTGTTCTACAACTCTGAATCATATCGTCTCTGGTAAATGTAATGAAGTTTTATATCCAGATTTCATATATGATCAATCAAAAGTGCCATGCCTGCTGACGTAGGCAATCATATCTCTCCACAACTCTCTCTCCATGGTGCAGTTTCAGTTCTGATGTCAATATTTTGTCGAGCTGTGATGTCAGACCATTTTCTCCATTTTCCACGATCTCTCCTTCCTTGAATTTTACCCATTGTCACCAGATGCTCTGAATCTCCTCTTCGCATTATAGGACAGAAGGTTTGATTCTTATAATGTTTCTTTGTGTGCAGATCACTACATCACTTGGGTACAGTCTGCAGTGGGTACAGTATGAGAATATGAAGCCCACAAAGACACTGTATTATAATATCTTTAGCATATATATTTGTTTAAATATGAATATACAACTTTAAGTTGAGATCAATACAGGAAATCTCATTTGTGTTTAACTGTTCCTGTTAGTAACTGGCCGCATCCCTGTTTAGTAACCACAGTATTCCTGTTTAGTAACCGGTCGCATCCCTGTTTAGTGACAGTAAGTAAAGAAACTCAGCGTGTTCGTATTGCGTTGGACGACGGGTGGCAAGCCCCCTGTGAGTGTGGTTCAATTCCGCGGCTGGCAGAAAAGCCACAGGTTCTCCAGATTTACGGTGTCCATGGCATCGAACCGAAGGGTTACGATGTCCATGGCACCGAGTCAAGAGCTTAAAAGCTCAAGTGCTTCTGGATGGGAAAATAAAACAAACCCTGTTTCATACCATGAGGTATATTGGAGCCATATTTGTCTTATACCAACACAAGATGGGTGTTGTAATCAATATCACACCAGCCACCTTTACTTTCAAGTATTTCTCAATTGAAATTGGATCGACCTGAGAGCCATACAGTCAGAAAAATGTCCACTCCAAGTAGAGAATTTCATCCCGAGACCATGTGTCTATGAATCAAATGCTCTAACTACTAGTCTACCACAGATCTTGTGTTCCTGTTTAAACTGCGTGATTATGCATCTTCAATCATTATTGTAGAATAATTTTTTTAAAGAACTGTCGTTATTACTGCCTGTAGTAATACCGTTTTTAGGACACAGGGATTATGAGCCTGATGGATTTAATGGCCACAAGGCTAGTGCAGTAGCAGCAAAACTGGTTCAAGTTAGGATTTGTCCTTTATGCACCTGACAGAAAAAAATATGTGGGTTGCACATGGGTCTCTTCCGGATGGAGCACGCTTCTTCATTCAGTCAGATGCTCCGGACGCTTTCCAGCATTTTGTCAAGTATCTTGTAGATAGACATGTCAAATTGATGTCTGCCAAGTTTTTTCATAATGAACGTCTTCAAACCAACAAAAACATGAATTTGTTGAAAAACGCAGTTCAAGAATTATAATATCATGTATTATCATTGATAATCGAGAATTCCTGACGAATTCAATTTGCAATATAAAAAAATCTCTGAAATTAATGCATAAATATGTTGTCTCCGTTTAAATTTATCCATAAAATATATCTCCATGTTGAAATTAATTCACAAATATATCACCCAATGTTCAAATTAATTAATAAAATATATCACTCAGTGCTTCGGACGCCCTACCCTTAAACCACTCTGGTTTGTATGTGAACTGAGCCTAAGAGCGATTTTACACCGTGCCAAGTTATCGCTATGCTGACTAGGTCAGCACATCCGCTTTAGTGCTAGCATTTTATTTACGAGGGTAGCTTTCCCTAGATCTGCAACCTCTTTGACTAAGCGCGTGTACCTTTTGCATCGTATGATGAGCACTCTTTAATGATCTTTTAACGCGTATATTTGGGCTTTGATCTACGTCAAATAGCATTTACTACTTTGCTGAATTTTTCTGACTGGGTGTGGTCGCTCGGTTTAGGAACATTAACAACCCTTCTAGGACTAGTCAGTGGGATGGTCACTTGTCGGCTGCTTTGTGTATTCATTGCTCTTACAATCTTTCGCCATATATTTGGGCTTTATGATCTACGCCAAAGAGCCAGCATTTTATTTACTAGGTAGCTTTCCTAGAACTGTGGGACGGATGGGTTTGCTACTTGGACGTCATCTTGCTAGAGAAGGATGATCGGCATCCGAAAAGTATCGCCCTTAGCCAATGTTTGGGTTTGTACCAGTCACGCCTTTGCATTATCGGCCTTATTTTTCTATCCACGGTGAGTTTGTTCCTGAGTAGGAGTATTCTCAGCCGTTCGGGCACATGTCGGCATGGCAATTTGCAATGTCTACTCTGCATTTTCCTGTCCCGGAGAACACTGGACTGGGGCTGCGCACAGATATTCTAGAGGGTTGTTTCAATCGGCGCTAGCAACGCAAGTGAAATGTTGCGCTCGCCAACATCACCCACCTCAGTTCTTCCGGGATGTTAGTTGTTAATGCAACAGTACCTTGCCCGGTTGTCCCAGAAAGGGCAGTTTCATTAGGCACTAAAACACAACTTTAGGATTTGCGCTTGGCCAACCTTATCCAGTAAATGTATCTGCGCTAGGTCTTTGGTACAGAGTTTGCCGCAATCTTCCCATGTGTCATCACGATACATTACAGTGTTTTCAGAGACACTTGCCGAGACTGTTGATTACACATCGTTCTCATTGGTTCTTGCCCCACAGCTAGCAATTTTGGTGCTGCCATTTGCTCCAAGGAAGTTGGCATTCGTTCACATACGACTTGTACGCTGCTATTTATTACGTTTCAGCAACTATTTGGCAAGTTTTCATCGGACTTCGGCCAGGAGATGCATGCATTTTGTTCAGGGTTTTTAGACCTGCATTACTTTTCCGTACTTGTACTACTACCTGTAGCTGTCCCTCGATCCCTACCTGCTTAGCCAGACAGGATCCACTATCTGTTTCCAGGGTCACCACATGGAGGTGGGTAAGATTTTGAATAGTGTCAGCTCACTAAACCTGGCGCAACATTATCCCTAGAACTGCGTCTTTGACCCCCACCTCAGTGTTCAAATTAATTCATAAAAATATATCACTTCAGTGTTCAAATTAATTATGTGATAATCAGACCAAATATATATAATCTCTTATCTAGATATGCTTAGAACAAGTAAAACAAATTCATCAGATTATAAATAGAATGATGTGGTAGCCAAAGAAACCAACAATGAAATGTATACACTAACAGCAATCATAGAAAGAGAATTTGAATTTATATTATTGTGAACTGAAATTGGGTACCACATATTGGCATATAGTATTAGAATTAGGGTTTTTCCGGTTTCAAGATGGAAGGTGTTGTTTTCTTTGTACTTGCTATGGTCGGTTGATCTGAGGCCTAATAATCCTCAATCGGGAAAACCCCAGTATTTCGGAAACAGAAGATTTGTCTAAATGTATAACGTTCTATTAATCTAAAATGGAGTGATTTCATTTCGAACAACACAGTGAGAGACAGAACATAGCAACAACCTGTATCAAATATAAGGAAATGAAGGTGGAAATATTTAGGTCATGTTCTTAGATCAGACGAAAAGAGACTAAATCGACAAGTCCTTATGTGGTCACCAGTTGGGAAAAGAAAACGTGGAAGACCTAAGACCACTCTTCAAAGAACAATCCTACAAGAAAGTAAACTATTGGGATGTAAAACCATACAAGATCTCCAACTGCTAGCAACAAACCGCATCACATGGAGATCTAAAACCTCTGCCCTATGTGCCGCCTTTGGCACGAAAGGAACACAATAACTAATTAAAATGCCAAAGAAATGAAAGAACTGTACCACATATTGGTAGAAGATGATAATATATTAGAACAATTTATTAACTGCCCTTAGAAATCAAGAATAGTAACTCACTTATGACTACTAAATATGTTCTAATGAATGGGAACTTGCCAATACTGAAAAACAAGAATGTAGCGATGGACACCAAGAGAGCAATGTTGCAAATAGTTGGGTTTTTTTACCCACTCTGTACTGTCAAAACTGGGCGCTGATACCAAATGACAGAGCTGAAGTATTTATGATGAATTCTAAATGTAACAAAGAGACGAAATCAGAAAATGTGGATCCTTGCCGGTCCTACCATATATTCTTCTTTGCTCTTTACGACGATTGTAATCACTCTGTGATATGTTTGATCTTTGCCAAGAACGTATACGTACATTGATTTGATAGGCCCTAAATGCATAGACTTCTACAAATTTATGACACATGCATCCGATTTCAGCCAAACCTCCTTAGTTGTCTCTTACGACATGCGTGGCAGGTAACAGTGGTTCTATTCTTACACCCCAAATTTGAGCCCGAACCACTGGCGATAATATATTAAGAAACAACCTGTTAAATGGTTCGATACTCATCACAGTTACCACACGACAGTCTTCCACAAAGAGAACTCGGATACAATGGCTACAGACCTAGAGGACGACCATGTAAACAATGGATCGACAAAATATCTGAGGTACTAAATTCAACCTTGTAAATGCAAAGCACATAAGGAGGGTCACTCCAGGTGTCTTTTTTTCCACCTGACGCCGAAAGGCAAAACAGGGATAGAGGATAGATAGAATGGGAAGTTTACTGCTACCTTGTTTGATTGGGGACAATCAAAGGCTAGCTGAGCAAACCGTACACAAAACTAGACAGTAGGCAAACCAAGCAGTCCATTAAAAAGATGGGTATAGCTGGGCAGATGACGCTCATCAGCCCAGGAGGGCAGGTTGCTGCCCTGAAAGAAAATAGCATCCTGCTGCCTTGTGGGTTTTGGCTGGGGACAGTCAAAGGCTAACGGAGAGCGAACCCGTAACGCTTGTTGAAATCGGACACTTCACCGAAGGACAAGCACTAGAGCTCCAAAAGGTACTAAATGATGTGACATAAAATTGCGTTCTTGGCAAAGGCTGTGTATATTTCACAATCAGAATGATAAACATGGCGGAAAAAGAACGATCGAGAGAGGCGACGCCAAAAGGCAAAACAGGGATAGAGGATAGATAGTTAGAATGGGGAGTTTATTTTTTTAGTAACGCTCTATAATACATTTTGTTGCTCTTCTGTTTTCTAAAACGAAATAATGTAGCCACTATTATCCCAGATATTTAACTTAGTTTGTGCCTATGTGTTGTTGGGGCCCGTAAAGAATAGTACCACTGCAACCTACAAGGCATGTCGTAAGAGGCGATATTGTAGGACCTAGGAAGCTACCCTAGGAAAAAAAAAGCATCACAGAAATCGGATGTGCTGGCCTACTTGTAGGTGTATAACTGGCACAAAGTACATTCGATCTTAAGCTCAGATCACATACAAATCACACAGAGTTGTTAACAATTGGTCGATATGGAGTGTTAGAAGAAGAACAACTTAGTTTGTGAGATTCAATTGTATTTTCATAATTGTGGTTTATCTTGGATCTTCACGATAGGAACAGGAGGACAACAGACAGAGAGAGCCACTAATAATCAAGTAATATCACTGTGTTCCGTCACCACTACTATCACCAGTTAGTGCCGCTGCTGGTTCCCCTGATGACCACAAGTTGACTTGCTCTTTCTGTTGTTGCAATTTCTTCTCATATTCCTCAATGACGGCAATCGTGGCAGCAGATTTAGCTTCAGTCAAGATTGATTCTGCACCCTCCGCTATCATGTCCTCTGCAAGCCGTTCACCTGCAGCCAGAGCAGACACATAATGATGTCTTTTGGTGGCAGTTTGGCAGAAGATACCCACAAAAGATGAGAGTGATGGAACCTGATGGTGACAAAATATACAGACCATAATATGAACATCTCAATATACAAAAAGTTATCAACTTTCAATTGTCCACAGTATTACTAAACTATGTACTTTTGAATATAAGTGTTACAGAAGAGTCCTTCGTATATATCTTGGACAGAGAAGAGAACAAATAGATCTATCCAGAAAGAACTCAAAATCAAAGAAAACTGGCTGATGCTATAAATAAGAAAGAGAAAATTGAGATATTTTGGACATATCAAAGACATGAAGGGCTGGAGAAGACCATCATGGAAGGAGGCATACCAGCAAAGAGAAGAAGAGGAAGACCACAGAGAAGATGGATTCGGGATGTAACTGATGGTTTGAACATGAGGCAGGGCATCTGGCCTATGAGAGAGAGAAATTCTGAAGGACTGTTGGGGTGGCAAAGTTCTGCTCAGGACAAGCTATTTGATGATGATGATCACTAAACTATACAAACATCAAATTTGAGCTTAGCTGTCAGGTCGACTAGATGGGGCACATGTTGTTTCATAGACCCATCAGACCAAGAGAGAGCAGTCTTGCAAGACATGCTCTAGTGTCTGTTCCACCTGTTAACACTGTCAAAAAAGCTGTTTGACTTATTCCTATTCTATGTAAGAGTTTGTTGAGTCTTCAGTGTCCAGTATGTAGTCAAAATATAATGACCTGGTCTGTTCTACTGAGATCTTTGAGGAAGTCTTTTTCATAATCATATAACTAAAATAGGCTGAAATGCTTTCACTGCTCAAGTCAGAAGGGATGTTGTGAAGGAAGACGGTGTTGGCTTTGCTGTGACTACAAGCAGTCTCACTATGAAAGTCATGGCAGTAAGTAAGCGATGTCTGGCTGGAGCCACTCACTTTATCCATGCATGTTTTCTCAATGAGTATGCTCAGGAAGATTGAAACAGGCTGGGCTTGTAGACAATAGTTGGAGTCGCTGAAGAGGTCTAGACTGACAAAAACCAGTTTTATTTTATGCCAGGGCATGTAGTTGTAGGATTAAATGAATGCATCTATAGGCTTGCAGGTATGGCTGCTGTATAAAGCAGGCAAGCAATGGACCAGGCTGATATTGTGAATTACCTAAGGGAGAGAGGATGTGTTAATAGTTCCAGTAATAGTGATGAATCTACAACACTAACCAGACTGCAAGAATACCAAGTCAAATGTGATGTAGCTAGACAAGAGCACTATACTGGTACATCGGTTACCAAAGCGATGATTTGGCTAGAATCACAGACTTTTATCCATGCATGTTTTTCAGTGACTCAATGAGTATGCTCAGGAAGATTGAAACAGGATGGGCTAGGAGACATTGGATAGAATCGCTGGGAGGTCTAAGCTGACAAAGATCAGTTTTATTTTTGTACCAGGGCATGCAGGTGTAAGGGGAATGAACGTGCGGATAGGCTTGCAGGTATGGCTGCTGTCCAAAGCGGACGAGCAAGGGACCAGGCTGATATTATAAATTCCTTAAGGGAGAGAGGGGGTGTACATGATTCACGTAATAGCGGTGCATCCACAACACTAACCAGACTGCAAGAACTCAAAGTTAAGTGTGGTGTAGCTCGACAAGAACGCTATGCTGGCAGACAAAGAAGAATTGTAAACCAACAAAGAACCGGTGTCGTTAGTCGCCACACGCTGATGGACATACTGAGGGAGAGATCGAGCACTTATGGACTAATTTGTTCGACGTGCAGTGATGGTGATCCGACGACTAAACTAAAACTAAAAACTATACTGGTAGCCAAAGAAGAATAGTAAACCAACAAAGAACAGATATCATTAGCTGCTACGCTGAGAGATACTGAGGAAGAGACCGTCGAACTTATGGACTAACCGGTTTGATGTGCAGTGATGATGATGAATGATCCGACGACTAAACTAAACCTCAGTTGTTAGTTGCCACACGCTGAGAGACATACTAAGGAGGAGATCATAGCACTTATGGACAAACTGGTTCAATGTGCAGTGATGATGATCCAACAACTAAACTAACTAAAAATAAAATTAATAAAGTAAATAGAAAGTTGGTCTTACATCATGAGGTGGATGCTCCAAATCGACAGCTGTGCTAAGAAGTACTGCCTGGCTACCATCAATGCTGAATACACCTCCTCTCATGTTCAGCTGATGGTGATAAAAGAAAACCATATTAAATTTAATATGACAATGAAATTTGAACTAACAAACAGTATACATCTTCGATCGCTCCATATTGACCATTTGTTACCCACTCTTTTTTATTTCTATATGATTTGGCCTAAGAGCGATTGTACATTGTGTCAATTATGCACGTACAAGTAGGCCAGCACATCTGATTTCTGCTAAGCTTTTTATTTACTAGGTAGCTTCCCTAGGCCCCTACCTCAGTCACCTCTTATAACATGTCTTGTAGGTCACAGTGTAACTATTTTTGCTCCCTTTGAAGCTCCGGCAGCACAAGGCGAGTAGATATCAAAATACGGAAGTATGCAGTAAAACTAGCAGATATAGACCTCTCATTCAGTGTCTCCCATGTTATGTCTGTTCAGCCAAATTTCTTGTGTTGATCCCTTCACAGCCAACTTGTCTGCTTTATCATTTCTGTGTATATTTGAATGTATTGGGATCTACATAGTTATTTTGATGTCATGGGATGTAACAAATTGTTGCACAGTATCCAATAAGCATGTCTGAAGCTTTTTTCCCTCCCTGTGAGCAAGTTATCTCCTAGTTTCTTCAACGATCTCTGGTCATACGCTTAGTTTACTGTGGACCACAAACTGGGCAGTCAGCTTCAGGTCTGTCAGGTTTCCCAAAGCTTAGTTTTTAGGTCGACTGGTTGTGGCCACATGCTGCTTCTCAAGTCACTCAGGAGCCCCTTGTTTCATTATGATTATATGTAGTGTTATCCTTCATTATTGAACTCTCTGTCTAGCTTCCACTGTTTGTTCCCTTTCTCTGTCCGAGATGTAAACCAATTCTTCCATTAGTTATTGAACCAACATCAAAGCACTCCAGACAGACCTCACTCTTCCTAACAGATGCCAAAGGATATGCAAACTGATGGTTCCTGTGACTTGCTGGTTAAACACACTCCTCTCTCTGCCCATCAGACATCCAGTTCTACTTGTTATTGGTTACTGAACTGACATCAAAGCACTCCGGGCAGACCCATAGGTGCTCAGTCTTCTCAACAGGTTAGGATTTTTCTTTATGCACCCGACAGAAAAAACTCTGGGCCTTACGGAGATTAACCGTGTCCCATGCATGGGAACCCGCATTCTAATCCATTCAACTATAAACGCTCCACAAAAGTAATTAAAAACATTAAATTAAAACACAATTTGAATTGTTGACACTTAGCGTACGTAAGAAGATCAAGACTGAATTTATGTCATGTAATCGGCAGATTTCATCCAAAACAGAAAATGACGTTCAAAGTTTCTGCAGACAAAAAGATACTATAGTCTGTCCATTAATTCGTGAGCACGCTTGAAATTGATTTTCTCGAAAACTACCTGTTGGATCTCAGTGATTTTTTCATGCAGCCTTAGAATATCCATGACGCTAAAATAAAGCTAACCAGTAGTCCGTAGATGCTACGGATTTTGCACATCGGCAAATTCCTTTGATCTTTTATGACAATTGCAAATACGGGGCTCAAATTTTAGATTTTACAGTATCCCTAGAATTTGTCCATGTCAATTCTATTCATAGGTGTATTTCCATATTAACTTGATAGGTCAAGTAATTAAGTGTGTTGCCCTTTATGTGCAATCGTGAACTTGGATACAATATGCAACAGTTAGTCCTCCTCTTCGGTCACCATTAGACCCAGGGTGTCTTAACTTCACCACAAATTGTATGATGGTAGACACATTTGGATATGGAAATGTATACGTTGCTATTTCTCAGTCTGTAATCAAAATATGATTTGTATCATCCGAATCTCACGATTCCATGAGGTTGATAATTGTTACTGGCTGGACAAATTGTAATCCATCTCGGTGCCAGTACTGCCTTCCTCTCGGAGCACATGTTCAACACACTTCTTCCAGAACTGCATGTCTATCATTGAGAAGGACTCACGTGTCAGAACTTCAACATCACACATTTTAAACGTCCTGTTCTGTTCGGCAACTTGCCCTTTACTTTAGCCCAGACAAGCTCTATCGGATTGAGGTGAGCATGATATGGAGGTAGTCGCAAAGACGTGTGGCGTATTCGCAATGATTTTGTCAATATGAAACACCTTTGTCTTATTTGTCATCCTCACCAGGTGCAACAACTCGGGTTTCAAATATGTATCATCGAGCTGACATTTTCCTTAGCAAGCCAAGTCCTAATTTGATCTTTTGTATTTGATGCAGTTAGTACTTTGTCTTCCGCTGATACTGCGTTTGTGATAGGATGCATTATCCATTACCAAGCATGATGGTCTGTTTAGAATTGGAAGTAGATCTTTCTCCATCCAGTGCCTGAAAATATGTCCATTCATTTCTGTGTGGTAGTCCTACCGTCGGTACTTTTTGATTGGAAAATAAGTCCAGCGTCATGGACAAAATATATCCTGCTACTTCACTACTTCCTGCATGTGTTAGTATAATACGCTGGCCTTTGCTGCTTGGTATTTTTCTTTCTGTTCACCGTCTACTGATTGCCATTCTTTAGCATTGGTGTGGTGAGCATTGACCCAGGATTCGTCCAAATATACAATATCATAGCATTGCCTCCGCGCTCACGGATCTGCCTCAGGTATTTACTTCGGGCAGCAATTAAATGTGGCTTTCACAAATAATATTCCTGCCGCTCATAGTTTTTCTGAAGGTGAAGCGACGGCTCTTACAATTTTCATAGAGTACTTTTAGAAATGTCTATGCTGCAATCTGATTGCAGTTTTAATTTCAGTTTCTTGAGAGTAACAAGTTGATTTGTCGCAAACATTTTCAAGAGCTCCGCTTATGACATCTATGTCAAAGTCGCAATTGTTCTTTTCTTTCCTTGCTTGACATTAGTGCACTTTGTGTCCTGTTTAATCCATCGGAAAAGGATTCTCTATTCAGACCAAGCGCCAGTTGCGCCGTTTCTCAGGTTATGAATATCGCAATATAGATGACCTCTCTTAGATTCCCTACGGAAGTGTTGGTATAGTAAAACTGTGACCTTCTGCATTGTTATAAATGTGCACTTCAGACTCATTATGAATGTGATATCAATGTCAGTTTTGATAAGCCAACAAATATGATACAATAGCTTCATACAAATAGAGAGATACGCCTATAACTATACAATGGTATCCCAATTATAACGCCATATGCTTTCCGCTTTCAAAGTCGACTGGGTTAGGTGCAGGATTTCGTGAAACTCACGATATTTCAATGTTACCATAATGTATTTTAGAACAACGCGTCTGTGTACCGTAAATCTGTTACTATTGTGTACAATCCGTTGAGGTTGATTTTAATATAACCTGAAGAAGAAATATTTCAAACTACATCAAATTTTCTTGGAAAAAATATTTCTCTAGCGTCATGGATATTCTAAGGCTGCTTGCAAAAATCACTGAGATCCAACAGGTAGTTTTAGAGAAAATCAATTTCAAACGTGCTCACGAATTAATGGACAGACTATAGACACTGAGAAACACAATAATAATAAACTTTGACTTTGTTATGATAAATAAAGAAACAACAAATTTCTTCTTCTGCATTCTCACTAGATTAGGATTTCGGAATCTCTAATATAGGCAGCAGTCTGCCTCAGATTATCAGCCACGCCATACAATTTGTCTTGGATGCTAGTGTAAGTGGGCCACCTCTTTCTTCTCAAGTTTGCATACTGGGGGCAGTTCTGTAGGATATCTTCAGCGATCTCTGGTCAGCGCTAATTTACTGTGGACCACAAACTGGGCATTCAGCTCCAAGGCAGATTGGCGACCGTAGAATCCGTTATCCAATTTCTCATTGAGAGGGGTTGTTGCACCATGTTATGCGCCTTACAGCCTGGTGCATCCATTTTCTGTAAGCATTTGTTTCTGCTAGCATTCCTAGCGGACACATGCATCCGATTTTATCCAAACCTCCTTAGTTGCCTCTTACGACATGCATGGCAGGTAACAGTTGTTCTATTCTTTACACCCAAATTTGGGCCCTGGTAACCACTCTGGTGATAAACAACAAATAATAATCACTATCTGTTGAGATAATACAAGTTAGTACCTGATGTTTAGAGATCTCAGTAAAGGCTGATACTGGCACACTGCATCCTCCTTCCTGCAAACCAGAATTAAAAATCATTCATTTGATGACGAGAACATATAAACATTATCTTGATATAGCATATTGTTTGTAGAAAAAGACATCGCTCACAGCTTGCTTGAAAAACTCTTCGATTTCTTATCAGTTCTCCTGCTTCCTCCATAATCATGTTCAATGCTTCCTCAATGTCTTATTGCCATCGTCATCCCCTGTCTCATCTTCTTCAGTGTTGCCACTATGAATTCAGGCATAGTCAGGCCGCTGGTTTGGCACTTCTAACTGATTTTTGAATGAAGGCCTGCTAATTATATACTGTTTCTTCTTCTTCTTCTTTGCGTTCGTTCTTTACAACCAATTTTAATCACTGTTTGTGATATGTTTGATCTTTGCCAAGAACGTGTATACGTTGCACATTGGTTTGTAGGCCCCTAAACACATAAGACTTCTACACGTTTAGGACATATGCATCCGATTTCAGCCAAACCTCCTTAGTTGCCTCTTACGACATGCGTGGCAGGTAGCAGTGGTTCTATTCTTTACACCCCAAATTTGGGCCCGTAACCACTCGGGCGATATACTGTTTATTCAAGAACTTTATTGTGATCAAATGGCAGCTGTAAGAACATGTGATGATACATCAGATTGGTTTAACGTAAGCAGGAGTCCGATAAGGTTGTATTCTGTCGCCTTGTCTTTTTAACATATATGCAGAAAACATCATGAGGAATGTTATAGAAGATAGTGGAAAAGAACAATATGTTCCTTTTATAATCGAAGGAAGAGAAATACCTGAACTAAAATGACGACACAGTGTTACTGTCAACATCACAAAATATGACAGAAATTAATAATGGAAATGCCAGACAAAAACTAAATCTTATATCTTCAATTCTGGTTCCTACTCAATAGATAGAAAATTAGTGACACTTAATTGGCTTTTTATTTTTCAATTCCATGATAAAACAAGTAAAAAGACAATAATGAGAATATTAAAAAAAAAAAAAAAAGGTTCACGGTGAAGGATTGACTTCTTATGCCAAGTTTTCCTTATGGCTTGCTGCCTCTGTAGAATTAGCACAACCAGCTGAGAGTATTTCAGAAAGCATGAACTCTCTAGCTCCAATCATACCGATTTCTAGAAAAAATGCTCTCATCAACCAAATAACGTAGTCTAGAACCGAACCTATGACCTTCAGAAAGCAAAGCCAACGACTTTACCACATAGGCCCTCTCTCCCCTCCTTATAATGAGAATATCAAATAGAAAAGAAATGTGTTTACAAACTGACCAACTTCCGAAGGAAAGCTCTCTCAGCTACACATGTGATTGTTGAGTCATGATCATGGATTCTATGAAGTAGCTGTAGAGTAGCCTCATCATCAGCTCGACACTCCACAGACATGGCTCCTTGTGACACTGCATACATGCACTCGTCTGGGCTCAGAACCTGCAATCGTCCATGCTGCAGAGTTAAATATATAAAGTCTCTGCTGTTTGTCAGCAAACTATGTCAGTACAAGTTGGTTAAATTGGACAAATGTGGGGTTATATATGACATATAAGTGAGTCAAATATGAAATGTTAAATATGAACAGTTAAATAGCAAAACACGTAAAATCAAAGTAATCACAATATAGAGGAGATTGCAGTAAAACTATTTGATTTTCAAAACACGTAATCACAAAGTACTGTAGTTTTAGAAATTACAAAAACAATGACAAAATACAGCAACGTTTAAAAACAAGCCTTTATCACCAAGCGAATAACAGGTGCGAATTTTAAAACAACAAAAACTTATGGACGATTTTCATTAGAAACGTTTGTATGTAGTTGTCCATAAGTTTTTGTTGTTTTTTAAATTGTCACCCTGTTGTTCGTTTGGTTGATAAAGGTCTTGTTGTTGAAACGTTGTGTATTTTGTCATTGTTTTGTAATTTCTAAAACTACAGTACTGATTACGTGTTTTGAAAATCAAAGTACTGTAGTTTTACAAAATACAAAAACAATCGCCCGAGTGGTTACCGGGGCCCAAATTAGGGTGTAAAGAATAGAACCACTGTTACCTGCCATGCATGTCATAAGAGGCGATTAAGGAGGTTTGGCTGAAATCGGATGCACATGTCCTAAACGTGTCGAAGAAGTCTATGCGTTTAGGAGCCTACTAAACCAATGTGCAACGTATACACGTTCTTGCTAAAGATCAAACACATCACAAAGAGTGATTAAAATTGGTCGTAAAAACGAACGCAAAGAAGAAGACAAAAACAATACACAGCAACGTTTTGACCAAAAAGGCCTTTATCAAGCAAAGGATACAACAGAAATGAAGAAATTCACTTCTTACACAGCACACTACCATTAGGAATTTATTGTCTGATTCTATATGTTCTGTGCCATGTAAGAAGTGAATTTCTTCACTTCTGTTGAATCATTTGTTGATAATGGCCTTTGGATGAAACTCTGCTGTGTATTGTTTTGTAAAACTACAGTAATCTGTTTTACATGTTTCATCATTGCTACAAAGTTTTACTGCAGTCTTCCCTTATATTGAACAGTTAAATATGAATTTATATATGAGTTGTTATATATGAAATATCAACAGTTTGCGCAGTCTTTTGAGAAGAGACTTATGTATGAGCTGAACGACAAGAGAGAAAAGTGAAAACTCAGAGGTTGTCACAGTAAAACACTTGCCAATTGACCGTCTGTAAAGATGAAAAAGGCCATATATCAACAGTTAAATATGAGATACCGCCCGAGTGGTTACCGGGCCCAAATGTGGGGTGTAAAGAATAGAACCACTGTTACCTGCCACGAATGTCGAAGAGACGACTAAGGAGGTTTGGCTGAAATCGGATGCATGTGTCCTAAACGTGTAGAAGTCTTATGCGTTTAGGGGCCTACCAAACCAATGTGCAACGTATACACGTTCTTGGCAAAGATCAAACATATCACAAAGAGTGATTAAAATTGGTCGTAAGAAACAAACGCAAAGAAGAAATATGAGATACAAAATTAAATATGAGTAGTTAATCCTCTTGGGACGACATCATTGATTTGTTGGCCACCATTGATCTAGTGAGAAAGCCAGTCCTGGGGTGCAGACGATATCGAAGTTGATAACACACTGCACTAGCGGAAATTTCAAGGTTCGAGGCCAAATATTCTTGGTGGTTGGGCTACATGAAACCATGACCCTTTACTTGGGGATGTAAATCACAAGTACCTCTGAATTCAAAGTGAGGCTTATCTCAATAGATAGGGACACTGGTGATAAGGAAAGCAAGCCTTCATGCAAAAATCACACCGGCTTCCGGGTCGCCAACATAGCGGTTGTGAAAATTCCTAACGGATAAACTGTGCGCGATTTCTTGTGATTGCGGTGTGATTGACGCGGTTTCTGGCCACTATAAGAGGATAGAATGTGTTAATTAGTGTCCGTGTATGTATGGTCAGAGCAAACACCTGACTGTACATTGTGGCCTTGAGCGTGCGGCGCGTATAGGAGAATAGCGTGACCTGTTATCGATAGGTAGCGCACCGCGTGACGATGGACTAAGAGCGAGTCCAACCAGCTGCCTTGTAGGTTAAAAAATTAAGGCTAAAGGTGGGCAGCCTGACAGAAACGCCGCAGAAGACGGGTGCACAATGTGCAGCCCAATTCAATTTACTGTACATCGACTGGTGGTGGTGTGCAAAAATCAGAGATGTCATATTAAGCGCAATGACTATGCCTGAATTCATAGCAGAGATTATAGGGCTAATTTTTATAGCAGCTATTGATCTAACGAGAAAGTCGGACCAACCAAAATAGTGGCTCCGTGTAACAAGAGATGTATTTCAGTACACAGAAGAAGAAGAGAAAGTATGAGCAAGACAGTCACAAAGTTATTGAAATCTTAGACATAAAAATTAAGGTCCAGTACCTGTGAGATCCACTCATGCCAGCCCATCCTCTCGAGACCAGCCACAGCAAGAATAATAGCATCATAAACATTCTGTTCTGAAAGTTTCTGGAATCGTGTGTTTAAATTGCCTCTCTGATTCGAAGCTCAGGAATTAAACACGTTTCATTAAAAGATTACAGTATGATGTACATGCCATTTAGTTGTTGAGTGATAGACATGCCATTTATTTGTAGTATATTGTATATATCATATAGGTGTGTCCCTCCACCTTAGCCTGCTGTATCATGGTTGGATGGTTTGTGTGCCTTTAGGATCCTTCAGGCTTCGTGTGTGGGTGGTTTGTCAGCTGCTTGTGGATCCTTCAGGCTTCGTGGGTGGGTGGTTTGTGTGCCTTTAGGATTCTTCAGGCTTCGTGGTGGATGGTTGTGTGCCTTTAGGATTCTTCAGGCTTCGTGGGTGGATGGTTTGTGTGCCTTTAGGATCCTTCAGGCTTCGTGGGTGGGTGGTTTGTGTGCCTTTAGGATCCTTCAGGCTTCGTGGGTGGTGTTTGTGTGCCTTTAGGATCCTCTGCAGGCTAAGTGTGGCGGAGTCTAACTCCTGGCAGGTCTAACCAAGCCGAACAGACTGAAGGTGAAAGGCCAGATCAAAGTGCGGGGAGCGGGATGAGGCTCGTAAGGTGACAGCGCAGAACCCACAGGCGAGTGGTAAATGCTCTGGCTGCAACCAACCCATCCCCCAGCTATGGGACAAATAGCAGTCATCCTCTCTCCCTTGAGGACGACATCCTTTTTCTTGTCTTGTCTTCTACTTCTATGACACTTTAAAGTATATGGGATTAAACTATAGTATGTAGGGAGCACACCCTGCACAAAAGCCTGGGTTGGTGAGCTGACAGAAGGCTGAAATCACATAGAGTAGGACTACTCCAGACAAACCCAGGAAGACAGATCCCATCAACAGCAGACTGCAACTGTCTAGAAAACAAACTCCAAAAAAAAAAACAGATGTCATTAGAAACGGAATGTGTCAGGCATTATTGGTTGGGAGGAATCGACACATAAGAATCTCTTCTTTGAACACTTCATATCGACCACTTGTTAACCACTCTGTGTAATTTATGACATTTCTAAATAAAAAGCCAAGCCAGGTTTCTCATTATGATGTACACCACCCAAAGGTATGTATATACAACAACATCATCACTGGACTATTTCCTAAAAGTTAATTGCATGTCCTTTACAGTACTTTGCGAATCAACCCCAGCTTTTAACGCTGTTTGTGATTTTCTAGGCATTATTATGTTCAGTAGTGTGCCATTGCTTTCTGAACGGGTGGTGCCATCATCCTTTTGTAAAATTCCACGCGAAACAATTTGCAACCAAACTGTCCGCAGCATAATTCGAACTCAGAATGTCGGGGTTAATAGACCGAGTCACTATCCCCTACGTCACAGATGCCACCAGAACTATTCCATACAACTGACAAATTCAAACAACGCACACAGTACATATATTTTATCAGATGTTAAAGAATCAATACCATATGCCCCCATTGTTCAACAACAAAACCGACCATAAACAAAAGGATACAATATTCTCAATGGTGTATTGTGGGTACATCCGTTTGATCTGAGCTGCCCGTCGCAGAGAGCTGGTACCTATAACACTGGAATAAAGGAGGCATAACACTGGTTGGTTATTGGTTATTGGTTACTAAACTCCGGCAGACTCCATAGGTGCTCAGTCTCCCCAACAGATATCAATGAGTATGCATACTGATGGTTCCTGTGGCTCGCTGATTAAACACACCTCTCACTCTGCCTCTCAGGCATCCAGTTCGACTTGAACAACGGGTAACTCAAACTGCTTAAATCGCTTGATCGATTCAACATCGATTTTAGTGTCCTCATCCAATAAGAGTCAGAGACCGAAGAATATCCCTTTATCCATCTTCAACTCCCCAACAATCGATGCTGTTGATGCATCTGTCCGCTCTATTACCGTAAACACCGCATGCTCAGGACAGTATATCCACTAAGCCGGAGATTAGAAACTTCTATAGCGACATCCACTCATACCAAACCTGCCCTTCTGGATCTTGTGAAGAATTGACTGAGAGTCAGAGACAACAACTGCCCTAGTAAATGAAGTCCCAGAAATCCAATGGAGGGCAGCAGTAACACTGGTTAGTGCAGGCAAACAAAAGATATAGATATATAAATATATAGGATGTTATTACAAACAACACAGATGACAAATATAATGTCAGTCTTTTTCTTCTTCATTCGCCGCTATTCTTCTTCAAACACTATTTCTACCACTTGTTAAACCACTCTTTGTGATCTGAGCCTAAGAGTGATTGTATGTTGTGCCAGTTATGCACATACAAGTAGACCAGCACCTCCGATTTCTTTGCATCTTTCTACTTACTAGGCAACTTCCCAGGCCCCTACCTTAAGTCGCTCTACGAATGCCTTGTAGGTCACAGTGTTTCTATTCTTTGCCCTGTTCAGGCGTAGTTAGGGTGCCTTGTACAACGCTTCTGACTGATTTGGGTGTGAAGACCTGCTTTTCTTATTATCAGTGTCTTTCACCATACAGGTGTGCATTCTCAGATTTCAAAGGTAGATATGATGTCAGTACAAACAAGACAGTCTAAATAATCCAGACACTAACTAAATTTGTCAAATATAAGAAAGTAGAGAAAGCCATTAGAAGATGTGAGACATAATAATTGTGATGTGATGATCAGGCAAACGCATGTCGCAAATAACTACAGGGTGAAATGTGATACCTCGAAAAGTTACCAACAACACCAGAAAAGACAGTCACCGACATCAGCATAAGAACAAAGTTGCACAGAACCTTGCTTTAATTACATTGAAAACATAGAATGAAGTGGTTTGACCACTTAATAAGAATGCATCCAAACTCCACAGTATACAGTCTTCTACAACAGAACATCAGGAAAGAAGGAGGAAGACTACGAAAAAATGGTTAGATGGCATAGCAGAATCCTGTCAAAGAGCAAAATATCCGCTGACGCCATCAGAACAGCGCAGGACAAAACAGAAAACATGACATGACAACAACCTGGGGCAGTGTTCCAACAAAAGAAGAGATGATCAGGTGTAAGAGCCAGCCTAGCCAGTAGAAGAAGAGATGATCAGGTGTAACAGCCAGTCCAGCCAGTAGACGAACAGATGATCAGGTGTAAGAGCCAGCCCAGTCAGAAGAAGAAGAGATGATCAGGTGTAAGAGCCAGCCCAGCCAGTAGAAGATGTGATGATCAGGTGTAAGAGCCAGTAGAAGAAGAGATGATCAGGTGTAAGAGCCAGCCCAGCCAGTAGAAGATGTGATGATCAGGTGTAAGAGCCAGTAGAAGAAGAGATGATCAGGTGTAAGAGCCAGTAGAAGAAGAGATGATCAGGTGTAAGTAGCATGAAGGAGATGAAAACCAATGTTTATATAACTAAATGAGAGATGATATTTTCTGTGTCTAACCTGCCAGCTGGTAAATCATTCAGTGTCTTGCCTCTGTGTTTTGGATGCATAACTACAGCATCATAAGGATTGTCCCTTCTGTAGTAGGTAAAATAAACATACAAAATATAACAGAGTTGCAAAACAGACCTGTATAAGAACAGGACAGGAACCCATGATAACCCAGGTTAAGAGGAGAAAATGGTGATGGGTTGGGCATACGGAAGACACAGTCAAGTGTCACTAGACAAGCACTTGAGTGGAACCTGCAAGAAAAACGGAAAAGGTCATCCCAAACAGAGCTGAGACAAAGTCTTCTTGAGGAACTGAAGGGTGCTCGACTATCCTGGGAGACCATAAAGAAAACAATCAGAGACCGGGAAAAGTGGCAAACAATTGTTGAAGCCCTATGCTTTACAAGAGCAGAGAGGAATAAGTCAAGTAAGTCACACAAATTGACAGTTGCACTAGAAGCATGATAGACTAAATCAATGAATTAATAACTTGTATGATCAAACATTATCTTCAACTGGTATGAGTCAATTTTAAGATGCAAACACGTCACCATGAACACAAAAAGAGCAATGTTCAACACAATCTTTCTCCACACATTATGTTACCAGTGCCAAACCTGGACGCTGACAACAACGATAGAAGAAAACTAGTCACAACAGAGATGAAGTGTCACGAGAATGCTGGGTGTAACAAGAAGAGACGTTGAGAAATGAAGACATCAGGAAAAAAGGTGGTACAACATCAGTACTAGACTTCATCAAGAAACAACAAATTAAATGGTTCGGTCACGTAGCAGATTACCATCAGACAGTGCACCCCAAAGAGCAATGCTGCTCCAATACAATGGGTACAAAGCAAAGCGCCACGCAAAGATGGACTCAGAAATAACAGGCCGAAAGAAGACCATCTACGAAGCGTATACTAGGCCCGTTAGAAATCTCTTCCTGACCTGACGCTGTGAGGCATACAGGATTCGAGAAGAAGAGAAGGTATGAGTCAGCTATGATGGCCTCCTATGACCAATCAGACATGAAACCATGTTACAGTATAAGTCCAGATGTGGTACTTTAAAGTGGAGATTTTCTGTCTGTAAAAACATTAGTTACCCATCTGTACAAATTTGTGTTTACGGTAATGAGAGTGAGCAGGTTGCATCAACAGAATCGATTGTTGGGGAGTTGAAGATGGATAAGGGGATATTCTTCTGTCTCTTCGTGACTGTCTGTTGGATGAGGACACTAAAATTGATGTTGAAGCGATTTAGGCAGTTTGGAGTTAACCGTTGTTCAAGTCGAACTGGATGCCTGAGGAGAGTGAAGTGTGTTTAATCAGCAGCCACAGGAACCATCAGTATGCATACTCTTGATATCTGTTGGGGCAGACTGAGCACCTATGGATCTGCCCGGAGTGCAATGACGTCAGTTTAGTAACCAATAACGAATAACAAATGTGTATATTGGATAATATTCATACAATTGTAACGAGAAATTTGAATATGCCTGTCAGACATGTCATAGGGCTTCTACTTTTCTGCAATCAACTTCTGCTATCAACTATGCTGGTATGTGTCATAAATAGGGCAGTGCCTTGAGGCTCTTCACCAGTCCCCATAGTTTTTTTTAGGGTTGTTTCTGTTAGCCAGATTTCCATTCTCACACTGCTCAGGCTGGGGCAGTCTTGCAGGATGTGCTCTGGGGACTATTTTGGTACTCCACAGGTGCATGCGGCAGAGTCCCGGAGATCCATTCTATGGAGGTGTGCTCTGAGACTGCAATGTCCCGTTTTAAGTCTGAAGACTGTGGTCTGCACTTTTCTGTCATAGGGGCCTAACAGAGGTGCAACATACTCACATTCTCAACACAAACCACAAAGAATTGTTAATTTGTTTGATAAGAACAAACATAAACAAACAAACATCTGCAACTAACCTACAGACACAACCAATAAGCAGACCATCTGGAAGACTGGTTGGCAGGTCTTTGAGAGAATGGACAACAAAATCCACCTGTTTCTTCAACAAAGCAGTCTCCAACTCCTTGGTAAACAATGATTCTCCCAATCTGCAGATGCAACACAAAAATGGGACTAATTGTGTGTTCAGATATTTATAATTCAATACAGTACTAAGCTAATCTTTTCAAGATTCTCTTCTTTGTCATAACACACATGTGCCAGGTTTTTGTACAGTGTCTCTGTGCTGCTCTAGTGGCTTGAGTGATACTTATTTTTGCTTTTTGACAGGATTCTGATATCATCTAAGCATCTTTTTTCGTGGTCTTCCTATCGCCTTCTTTCCTTATGTTCTGTTGTAGAAGACTGTATACTGTGGAGTTTGGTTGCATTTTTATTGCTGAAATACTTCATTCTTTGTTTCTCAATGTGTTTCTCAAGCAAGGTCCTGTGCCAACATTCTTTCTTATGCTTGATGTTGGTGACTATCTTTTCTGGTGTTGTTGGTAACTTTTCGTAGATATCGCATTTCACATGTAGTTATTTTTGTGACTACACTTTGCTCATTGTCCATGTTTGGCTTTGGTAACACAAAGTAGGTATGAAAATGCTGTTGATCATCTGTTGTTTAGCTGTCAGTGAGTTGCTTGGGTGCCTTAACAATGGGGCTATCTGGTAGGTTACAGCGTTTGCTTTTGCACTCTAGCCTTCCATCTTCTGTGAATATGCTTCCAAAGTATCTCTGTCCTCCTGAAATAGTATTGAGTCTAGTATTTTCTGTTAACAAATAATGACTTCTCAAATGTTTCTCAGTCTTATTTTTGTCCAGTTCGCCCACTATAAATTCAGGCGTAGTCTGATTTTTGTGTGAGGGCTTACTTTCCTTATCCCCAGTGTCCCTTGCCATTCAGGTGAGTTATACTCCAACTTATAGTTTACTTGTAATTTAGATTTCCTAAGTAAATAATCAGGGTCTCTTGTCGTTCAATTGCATACCATGTGCACATATACTCTTTTTTGGGGGAAATTTCCACTGCATGTGATCAACTTCACTTTTAGCAACCCTATTCAGTCTTTTGATGAGCTCTCAAGTAAGGAAAATTGAATCTATAGAATAATATTACCATCTCTTTCCTCTCTCCGTGATCACCGTCCAGACATGATGACCAGATTTCCACATAAATTCTATTCATGTGAAATCTGATTCATGCAGCCTTAGCATTGGTGTTTTATGTCACATCTTCAGCACCACTTTGAGCTCTGGTGCTTATCCTTCGGAGATGTGTCCGGTTTCAGCCAGCGTTTATCTGGTTCCTCTCCGTCTCTGTAGCCATCTAGTGTTTTTTATGGTGTGGTAGCTAGTCCCACGCCCAACCTCCTAGTCGCCTCTTACGACATGCGTGGCAGGTAACAGTTCTATTCTTTACACCCCAATTTGGGCCCGCTAACCACTCGGGTGATATTACCATCTAAGAGCTCTCAAATAAGAACAATGGAATCTATAGAACTGACCGCGTGTTGCCGGGGCTCACAAGGGGAGCAAAGAATAGTAACACTGAGACCTACAGGCATGTCATAAGAGCGACTGAGGTAGAAGCCTAGGTAGCTACCCTAGTAAATAAAAGGTCGAAGAAATCGAATGTAGTGGCCTACTTGTAGGAGCATAACTGACACAACGTACAATTGCTCTTAGGCTAAGATTACATACAAATCACAAAGAGTGGTTTAACAAGGAGCGCTTCAAGAAGAAGAACAATACCGTCTATACGGCTGACGCACAATTTTGCCCACGTGTCCAGCGTGTTGGACTACGGGTGACTAGTCCTCTGTATGTGCGGGTTCAACTCCGCGGACTGGCAGAAAAGCTACAGGTTCCCCAGATTTATGGTGTTCGTGGCACCGAGCCGAAGAGTTACGATGTCCATGACACCGAGCCGAAGAGCTTTCAGCTCAAGTGCTTCTGGATCGGAAAAAAAATTTAAGAAAATACTAAGAGACTACAACAGAAAATTATATAGATAATGTAATTTTGATGTGAAGATAAACACTTACTTTTGAGAGTGCAGAATCCAAAATTTGATCACCAGTTGTGGTCATCGGCACTGAAATAAAACCATAACAACAATGACTATACTCAAGGAATGAGCCTCACATTATGTGTCATACATGTTTTACTCTCTTCATCTCTTCATTGTCCGAATTTTGTACTATCAGAATAAAAGTGGGCAAACTATTGTAGGAGGCAGAGGATGACCAAAATGATGGTGGCAGCAGGACATCAAAGAAACCTTGAACATGACGCTGAACAAGACGGAAAAACTTTCTAGAGACGAGAGTTTGTTTTTTACGGGCTGTGATGAAAGAGATGTTCTGGGAGAGACATGCTACTTCTTCTTCTTCTTTGCGTTCGTTCTTTACGACTAATTTTAATCACTCTTTGTGATATGTTTAATCTTTACCAAGAACGTGTATATGTTGCACATTGATAGGCCCCTAAACACATAGACTTCTACACGTTCTACCACTTGTTAAACACTCTTTGTGATTTGTATGTGATCCTAGAATAAGAGCGATTGTACGTTGTATCAGTTATGCGCCTACAAGTAGGCCAGCACATCCGATTTCTGCTACGCTTTTATTTACTAAGTTAGCTTCTCTACGCCACTACTTCAGTCGCCTTGTAGACTGCAGTGTTACTATTCTTTGCTCCCCTTGCGACTTGTAACCACTCTGGCTACTTGATGATGAGACTATTGTAGATACATCATGTTCTCTAGTTGACCCAGTGTAATTATAAGTTGCTGGTGTGTTCTCTTACATTTTAGTTGTCATTAGTTGGGAGTGGCCAAATTATCTTGAATGCATATTTTTCATATGATAATGGCCAAATACTATCTCTAACCAAGAACTGCTTACACAGTGTCAACAAGAGAATATGAACACCATCATCCACAAAAAGATGTTGGGGATGGATCAGACACGCGAAATGCAAAAAAAACTAATTCTGTCACAAAAACTGTACTGGGATAGATACCAGAGGGTAAGCAAAAACGTGGAAGACCCAAAATGACCTGGAGGAGAGCAGTAGAACAAGAACTGAAAGAAATTAATCACAGCTGAGCTGGAACACAATACAGAGGACAGCCTAGAATAGAGAAGAAAGGTGTGCATTTGTGGCTGCCCTAAACGTCAAGGTTGTTACAAGGCTAGAGAGTAAGAGATATGTGGAAATATGTATTCAACAATTACATCATGTTTTCTTTCTTTGAATTTTCTTTCTTCATAGTTTCAGCTGTTTTAATAAAGTTTACGATTTCTTACACCAATTAAGTTGTTGATTCTGTAGCTCTTCTGTCCAGTAACTTGCTTCTATGATTTATTTGTTCATGCAAGAGGACTTCTTTTCAGTGATTTCTTCTATATGTTCTTCTTCGCACAATCTTTATCAACCCACTTGTTGATCCTCTTTGTGTTCTGCATGTTATTTGCGCCTTAGAGTATGAGTTATTTCCCGTTATATCCCTCATTGTTTTTCTAGTGTCCAAATGAGGCTGGGTTGACATGAAAAGCTGATATAGTTGGAAAAAATCTAACTTTCCCCAATCAAGAAATTTGATTCTAGGACCATGCACCTACAAAGTATTGCACTAACCACTACATTTTTGCAGCTTTCATATGGAATGTGTCATGCAGTAAATAAAAATGATAAATAGTGTCAAGAAATCAGAAGAAGATTTATTTTTCTTCTTCGAAAGCTCCATATTGACTACTTGTTAACCACTCTGTGTGATCTGAGCCTAAGAGCTATTGTATGTTGTGCCAGTTATGCACCTATAAGTGTGCCAGAACATCCGATTTCTGCGCTGCTTTTTATTTACTAGGGTCGCTTCCCTAGGCCCCTACCTCAGTCGCCTCTTATGACATGCCTTGTAGGTTGCAGTGGTACTATTCTTTGCTTCCCTTGCTAGGGAATGCTAACCCAAACAAATGCTTGCAGAAAACGGATGCACCAGGCCGTAAGGCGCATAACATGGTGCAACGATCCTTCACAATGAGGAATGGGATAACGGATTCTACAGTCGCCAATCTGCCTCGGAGATTTAGCCACGCAGTAAGAATGTCAGACCTACCATCACAAGGGTGGCCAAAACTTACTGTGGGAAGAGGTCGGCACAAATGGGGAAGCAGAAATCATAGGAATTATATCCTACAGAACTGCCCCAGTATGCAGACTTGAGAAGAAAGAGGTGGCCCACTTACACTAGCGTCCAAGACAAACTGTATGGTGTGGCTGATAATCTGAGGCAGACGGCTGCCTTTATTAGAGAATCCGAAATCCCAATCTAGTGAGAATGCAGAAGAAGAAGAAGCAGCTTCCTTGCAGGCGCTGGCACCACTTGGGCGAGAAGAAGAATCATAAAGAGGCAACAAGAGTACTGCAGCAACTTACCTGTTTCAAACTTGAGAGTCGGGTCCAATGTCTTTAACATCTGAATCACAGAGTTGGTCTGAATGAGGGCAAGCTGTTAGAGAATAAAAAATAAAAATGTGTGTATAAGAACACAAAGCCAACATTGTTGTAATGGGTGTGCCAAATGTTACTAAGCAATGAAATATAGTGTTGCATTTTCTACGGCCAGCATTGAAAGTGTCTACTCTGCTGAATATCTGAATTCATAGAAGGCAAACCTGTGTAGCAGGCAAATACAGAAAAAGTCCCCCTTGTGTGTCGAGAAAGTCTCCTCTTAGGTCAGTCGTCATAAGAATACTGCAGTGAGAACGTTGTCAAATTTATTGGAGAATAACAATAGCATTAAAGTCTGAAGATCTTTTACTAAGGAATCTTCTGCTTCAGCAAACTCTGGTTATGCGCTTAATTTACTGTGGACCACAAACTGGGCGGTCAGCTTCAGGTCTGTCAGGTTTCCCAAAGCTTAGTTTTCAGGTCGACTGGATGTGACCACATGTTGCTTCTCAGCTCACCCAGGAGAAGACAGTCTTGCGGGATATGCTCCGGTGTCTGTTCCACCTGCAGACACTGGCAGAAAGCTGTTTGACTTATTCCTAGTCTATATAAGTGTTTGTTGAGTCTGCAGTGTCCGGTGCGTAGTCGAAATATAATGACCTGGTCTGTTCTGCTTAGGTCTTTGAGGGAGTCTTTTCCGTAATCATATCCAGTGTTCTAAGGGAGCTAAATTACAACTACCTCTGAAATCAAGTAAGGCTCCATCAGTTGCATCTCGAATCCATCTTCTCTGTAGTCTTCTGCTTCTCCTCTTAGCAGGGATGTCTCCTTCCATGATGGTCTTCTCCAACCTTCTGTTTCTTTTTATGTTCAAAATACTTCAATTTTCTCTTTTTTATTTGTAGCATCAGACAGTTTTCTATGATTATGAGTTATTTATGGATAGATCTATTTGTTCTCTTCTCTATCATGGCATACGGAGTAATCTTCTGTAACTTCTCCTTCTTCTTTTGTCATCCCACTGCTACAGGGTTGTTGCCCAGTGTCATAGTTTTGTTTTTGTCTTGCGCTGCTCTACCTACTCTAGTGGCGTGGGTGATGGTTATAATGATAGCTATATTAGTATTTATTGTAATTAATAAATGTTAGCATGGTGAAATGGAACTGATAGGAAAGTAACAATAAGAATACTAAAGATATGCATGTATGGGTATGAAACATAGCAAAGCTGTTGAAAAACAGATAAGTGCTTTCGACTGACACTGTACAGGACAGCCAGTAGCGTAGTGTACAGTGTTAGTCAGTAGCGTAGTGTACAGTGTTAGTGTAACACTAAGTGTTACACTTACAGACGTTAGTGTACTCAGTACTGTTACTCTGTTACTACTAGTACTAATACTACTATAGTCACTATATTGTCTATATATATACTATAATATAGTACTATAGTATAGTGCAACTAATCTCTACAGTATGAGTATTCTAAGAATCTTCTACAACAGAACATAAAGGAAGAAGACGAGGTGGAAGACCACGAAAACGATTGTTAGATGGCATTGCAGAATCCTGTCAAAAAGCAAAAATAACAAACATGTTAAATATATAACATATTGACATACGTGCTGAACTCTTGTAACATCAAAGTTTACAGTCAAATGGTTGAATATAGATTAATAGAATTAATGGATCATTTCTTGTTTGAAACACACACGATAAGTTTACCTGACTTTTTCTAGTCCCAACACGTATCACCCGTTCCTCTGCCATGTTATTTACAACAAAATGGATATAAACTCCTTTAAAAGTTTGATGTTTGGATGTCCCGTTATATAAATCCCTGACCTGTTTCGCTGACTTAGTGACTAGAAGCAGAAGTAGCAGTAGTGTACTGTAGCTCTCCTTCTTCCTCTCTTTCTTGCCTTCATACTGTTGAATTCGATACTATTTAGAAATCGAGTCTTGGCCTTGAGTATCATCATCATCAAGTGGTATGTCCTTAGCAGAACTTTGCCACCACATCATCAGCATCAGATATCTTGTCCTTAGCAGAACTTTGTCACACCAACAGTCCTCCGGAATTTCTTTCTCTCATAGGCCAGATGTCCTGCCTCTGCAGCCGTCATGTTCAAACCATTAGTTACATCCTGAATCCATCTTTTCCGTGGTCGTCCTCTTCTCTTTGTCGTCTGAGCATAACATCATCATCAGGTGCCGTGCCGGCTGGCGTAGGTAATCATGGATCTCCACAAATCTATGTCGTTGGTGTTTGCTATCAACTCAGATGTTGACGTTCTACCGCGCCATGAAATCAGGCCATCCAACATTTTCTCTCTCTATCTTCCCATGTCTCGTCTACCCTCTATTTTACCGGTTGTCACGATGTGTTCTAAACCTCCTCCTCATCACATGCCCGAAAAATGATGACTGCCTCTTTCTTATATTGATGATAAGCTTTCTCTGTGTCTTGATCTCATTCAGCACCTCAACATTAGTCATTTTAGCAGTCCATGGGATTCTCATCATTCTTATATAAAACCACATTTCTGTGGCCCTCAGAGATTTTTCGATCTGTGTGTTTATTGTCCATGACTTGCATCCGTATGTCCGTATTAGTTCTATGTAGCATTGAATAACTCGCATTCTGATCTGGATTGACAAGGACTTGTTGCAGATAATGCTTCTCATTTTCAGGAATGATGTTTTCGCTTGTCCTATTCTGCTCTTTATTTCTGATCGGCATCTGCCATCTGATGTTACCAGACTCCGAGGTATTTAAATTGCTGCACTTGTCTTAGATCAGTCCCATTTACTGTGATGGTGCATTTTGGCAAAATCTGCTTTTTGATATTATCATAACTTCTGTCTTCTTAATATTCAAACTGAGTCCTTTGTTGTTACTTTCTGTCACAACCTACATAACATACTGTATATATTTTTACTAATACTGTACCTAAAGAAATCAATCTTAAAATAACTACAATAACAGTCGGTCACGTTTCACCCACTTCTCCTTCGTCTATTTTTCAACAATACAGTATTTGTAGTTTTATTATATTTAATTTTGTCCTGTTTTTTCCTTCTTCAAATAACCTCATTACTTTATCTCATATCCACACTTGATTTTTAAAAAATTTCATTTATATAATAATGTTTGTCAACTTCCAATGTTCACCATAAACATATTTTTCTCAAATAGACCTCGTTCAGAGTACAGGAACAATAATGGTCCAAACATACTAAAGTCAGAAGGAAAGATAAGTGCTCCGATACTCTTCGCAATATCACCAACAGTGACTAACCGTACCAGTTTGATGTTGATTGATGAGCCTACTCATAAGCCTGTTGTGTTGCTCTTTTCTGGCCACTACAATCCAAGCGCTTGCTATATAGCTGTGACGTGGTTTGGGTATTGATAAAAGTCATATTTACGACCATACTCTACGAAGACGTTCAGATCTATCCATTGGCTGGCACCTCAATATGGCGGCAGACCCAGCAAGACTAACTCGCTCTCTCATTGCCATCGACGTCCATGTGCACGTAATTCTGTAAATTTTTTACCCTTGTAGTGATTCAGTTCATCCTCTGCGGAACAGACCAGTCTCCACGTTCCAGTTCATACTCACTGAATCTCCCAGAATGCGTGAGCGTAGTTTTGTGACTCAAGCCGCCAGAGTCGTGTCTTGATTGATTGATTGGACAATCATCATTGCACTTCGGTTAGTAACCATGTGGGGGACTGCCTAGAGTAGTTGATAGTAGCTCGGCCTGCTAGCTGTGAGACGCCTCATAGCTCGGGTTCGAACCTACTGTCCGGCATTTGTTCGAGTCCCCTGGTCTTACTCAGGACGATAACGTGAGTACCTCTGAAGTCGGAGAAAATCTGCCTGTATGGCGAGGGAATACTAATTACGAGTACATTGAGCACACGGCTGCCAGTGTAAAGTAATTTACTATGTGCACGCTGCTGCCATTGTAAGAAATTGGAAAAACGGATTTTCACGCAAAAATCAGTTTCAGAGATGAAACTTCGTCTGAGTTGAAAAGCGACGAAGAAAAAGAAAAAAAAAAAAAAAAAAAGTAACCATGTGTGTTCCAATCGAAAATATCTCGATGGCTCTAAGAGGGAGTGAGCAGAATATCTTTAGAGCGAGAGTTGGGCACCAAACCTCTACGCCACAGAGACCCCTTCCCTCCCCACCCTCCGCCAAATAAATCGTGACTTAGTTACCACCAGTACTTCCATTGGCGTGCTAGAGGAGACCAATGAGAAGATTGGTGCAAGATATGATAGATAAGTTGAGTACATAATAGCCGTCCATCGCAAGCGTTGATGACAACAGCATCAGACGTGTGCTGCTGTGCCTCTCTGGTGTGTGCGGATGTGACTAGAGTCCAATCCTTGAACACAATCCCCTATCACAGGTGGGGTATTCATAACAAGGTTAGACATGTGGCCCGGCCCCACTGGCCCTTAATGACGAGCCGCCACTGGTCTGTCCTGTGTCTAATATTCACCCCACGTTCACGGCCTTCCCAAAAGACATCCATGAGCATGGCAGCAAACATTATGCTGAAGAGTGTTGAGACCAGTACACAGCCAAGTTTGATGCCGATGGTGACATGGAAGGCTTCCGAAAGCTTCCCTGCATCAAGTACAAGCACCATCATTTCCTCGTGAAATTGTTGGGCACTCTTAATATGATAAGTTGAGTATGATTGCGGCAGACCCCCAAAAACTTTAAGTAGGAAAGGAAGGCATTTAGAGTTGTTATCATTGGAGCCAAATTCCGACAAAGACAAGCTTAGATGGTGACCGACGCCCGAGTGGTTACCGGGGCCCAAATTGAGGTGTAAAGAATAAAGAATAGACTGCAGTCTTCCCCCTATTTCGATGTAAAGAATAGAACCACTGTTATCTGCCACGCATGTTGTAAGAGGCAACTAAGGAGGTTGGAAATGGGGCTAGCTACCCCACACCATAAAAACACTAGATGGCTACAGAACGGAGAGCGAACCGAGTAAACGCTGGCTGAAACCGGACACATCGCCAAAGGATAAGCACCAGAGCTCCAAATGGTGTTGAAGATGTGACGTAAAACACACCAATGCTAAGGTTGCATGAATCGGATTTCCACATGAATAGAATTTTTGGGGAAATCTGATACATCGGTCTGGGTGGTGATCACGAGAGAGAGAGAGAGAGAGAGAGAGAGAGAGATGGTGACCGTTAGAAAGCGTGAGCATCTGAATATTACGGGGTTTCATCCGTTGCAGTGGTTAGACTTTTTATGTAGCTAAAGAATATATATTTGTGCTGTATACAAAAATTTCTTTTATAAAGTCACGACTCACGTATCTAAACAGCAATTTAACGTCCCTAGCAAAAATAAAATTAATAACTACTATTATAAGACTACGTAAAACTGATATGTAGCAAAACTTATTGACTAGCAGAAAATATGTCGTTGAAATATTAGTGTTTTGTTGTGACATTTATAATATTTGTTCTATAATACTTTACGTTCCTTGTTTTATAAGCAGCCAGTGTAGTATTGTTATGGACGCCAGATTGGACATGCAGAAAATAGCGCTTGATATCTCACACTTTGACTATCTTCATACGACCACTCCATGAATCACACAATCCTGTCTCTGTATTGTTGTAGTGTTTCATTGTTTGCACTACAATATGGCTGATCAAGCACCAGAATATCTTTCATCAGAAGAATTGAGGAATAGATTGTATCACAGTTTGCGTAATCGCGGGCTTGTAGATACCATTAAGGTATGTAATCAATGTATAATAATTTAAATAATAATAATAATTCCTCTCGTACCGTTATACGTTACATAGGCCCTGCAAGCAATTTCTACATACCGTTCTATACTGGGAAACTCGTTCAATTTCCTCCATGGAACTGAGACCGATATTTCTTGCCTCAACAAAGTTCGTTTTAGGGTCTCCTTAGGTCGTCCTCTCTTTCTTGAACCCTTTGCATCCCACTTCAATGCCTGCTTTGATATTCTTTGACAATTTCTTCTCAAGGTGTGTCCAACACATCTCCATCTTCTCCTTCTTATAACAGTTGTTGCTAGTGGTTGATCAGACGTTTCTCTGATCTCATCACTTCTCCTGAATTCATTCCTTTTTATGTTCATTATTTTCCCCAGATATCTAAACTATTTTCAAAATGCATTCAACTTGCTTTCTATATCTTTAGTCATTTTCCAACTCTCGCTGGCATATGTTAGGTATGTATACTATATAATATATTTCCCATACAGTAACAATGGTTACCAGTCTGTGGTTTATGTGAACGGTCATTTATGACTGATATTTAGTTATATTACAATTACACTAGCACCATAGTTGAAGGCATGTAATTAAATTAGTTATTTTTTTCGCCCGAGTGGTTACCGGGTCCAAATGTGGGGTGTAAAGAATAGAACCACTGTTACCTGCCACACATGTCGTAAGAGGCGACTAAGGAGGTCTGGATGAGATCGGATGCATGTGTCCGCTAGGGAATGCTAACCCAAACAAATGCTTGCAGAAAACGGATGCACCAGGCCGTAAGGCACATAACATGGTGCAACGACCCTCACAATGAGGAATGGGATAAAGGATTCTATGGTTGCCAATCTGCCTCAGAGATTTAGCCACGCAGTAAGAATGTCAGAACTACCATCACAAGGATGGCCAAAACTTACTGTGGGAAGAGGTCAGCACAAACGGGAAGCAGAAATCATAGGAATTATATCCTACAGAACTGCCCCCAGTATGTAAACTTGAGAAGAAATAGGTGGCCCACTTACACTAGCGTCCAAGACAAACTGTATTGCGTGGCTGATAGTCTGAAGCAGATGGCTGCCTTTATTAAAGAATCCGAAATCCCAATCTAGTGAGAACGAAGAAGAAGAAGAAATTAGTTATTTTAGCAACATATACATGCTTTTGAGTATAAGTGTTACAGAAGAGTCCTTCATATATCATGGACAAATAAGAGAACAATAAATCTATCCAGAAAGGACTCACTGGCTGATACTACAAATAAGAAGACAATTATGGAAGGAGGCATATGAGAAGAGCAAGACCATGTAGAAGATAGATTCTTCTTTGAACGCTCCATGTTGACCACTTGTTAAACACTCAGTGTGATTTTTATGTGATCTGAGCCTAAGTGTGACTGTATGTTGTGCCAGTTAACACCTATGTAGTAGGGGGTCCATATTGTAGTGATGATTGTGGTATTTAATGATGGTATACTCAGACGATAATATAGACAAACACTGTCTTTCAGACTTCATATATATTTATTTTTGTGATGTTAATCATGAGTAGACAAAACACGTTCGTCCATCTGTAATGTTTATGTTCACTAACGTTGCTACGCAGTCACTACACAAAACTACGTCAACTAGTTTCTCTACGTCGATGTCTCGTTTTAGTGTTGCCATCTGCTTAGAGAGTATCTTTGGCTTGCAAACACTACAGTCTGCTAATAAACTATCTAAATATATACAAGCTATACACTACAGCTAACTGTCTGGTTCATCAGCTGCCACCTGGGGGGGACTGGCTACTACACCTACAAGTAGGGCATCACATCCAATTTCTGCGATGCTTTTTATTTACTAGGATACCTTCCCTAGGTCCTACATCAGTCACCTCTTACGACATGCCTTGTATGTTGCAGTGGTACTATTCTTTGCTTCCTTGCGGGCCCCAGCACAACGTTTGAGCATGGAGGCTGCAAACACAGGACATCTGGTCTATGAGAGAAATTCTGAAGGACTGTTAAGGTGGCAAAGTTCAGCAGACATGTCCATAATTGCTCTGATTTTATCCTAAGCATGTATTTCAGTGTGGTTAGACTAACAATTCTTGTTCTGCATTAGTGTTAGTGGTGTGTTAGTTGTTGAATCTACTGGGGTTTTTCTCATGGTTTGCCTGTCTTGCAGCACCTATTGGTATGCATAACTTGCACAACCGAGATAGAGAATACCCTTTATCGTCTTTGTTGAAACTATCAAAGCATATGTGTATACATGTATGTATTTTTATTTCACAGTCACAGCTGCGTAACAGTTTAGTTACAGAACTTCAGCAGAGTATACATGGACCATTAACCATTAAAGATCTGAAAGTTCATGAAGGAGGATCCCTGTTACATCGAGCATCTAACAGTCTTGTGGCCAATCACCTGCGAGCTTGTAAATATGAATATACCCTCAGTGTCTTCTTGCCAGAATGTGGGCTAAGCCAGGACAAGGTACCATTATTTAATTTTGAACAAAGATTAAATGAAAATGTATAAATATGGAATCAACTGAATTCTTCTTCTTCTTCTTTTCTGAATCCTCTTTGCTTCACTCTCTTTAGCCTGTTACGCCCTTGGCGTTTAGGGCAGCAACAAACGTACACCATTCTTCCCTGTTCATGGCCTTCCTCTGTATTGTGTTCCAGCTATGATTCATTTCCTTCAGCTCTTGCTCTATCGTTCTCCTCCAGGTCGTCTTGGGGCTTTTGCTTCACAGTGCCAGAAAAAGAAATTTCCAGAACAGACTTTTGTGTGCGCTTCTCTAATCCTGTCATGCCTCACCGCGTCAGGATAAGAAGAGATTTCTAGAACTTGCTTTTATGTGTGCTTCTTTAACTCTTTCCACGCCATTTATTTTCTCAATTTTTAAGCAGTTAATTCAAGGAAGTAAAAAAAAAAAATATTTTAATTACGATCCCAACTACTCGTCAATAAATAAACATATATATATTATTATATACTAAATTGAAGAAAACTGGCCAACCCAATAGAATAACAAGGTGGAAAAGTAGTATAAGTAAACCAGTAGAAGTAAAACTAGAAAGACTTCTTATAAGGAAGCAACTCTATGGCGCAGTGTGCGGCTTAAAGCGTGCAACGGACTTCCGCCGTGGCGCAGTGTGCGGCTTAAAGCGTGGAAAGAGTTAATAGTGTTTTTCACAGCCTCTGTTATTTTTGGGTCCACCTTTGCGTGGACAGCCTTTTCTTTGTATCCACTGTATCGGAGTAGCATTGCTCTTTGAGACGCACTGAAATTTATAATTGGTTTATAATGGTAACTGGTAGATTTTCTGCTATCTGCTGTGTATATTTTTCTGTAGCCAGATTTTTTAACAATTTGTCAGATCTGGTGAAAAAGGTTCAACACTAGTAATAACTTGTAGACACAGAGAGAGAGAGAGAGAGAGAAAGAGGACTAGTACACATATAAAACTGAAGATTAATCATAAATTAGACCATGGGGATTCCTTGTAGAAGTTTAAGGTACTACAGTGTCGCATGACAAGAATGAACTAATTAATGATTTTCTTCTGACAGAAATTTGATACAGTTGACCTACTTAAGCTGCTCAACATTAGCCCACAATCAAGACTCTATCAGAGACTGGTGAGTTGTTTATATTCTATTTGTTTGAGCTATATTTCTTCAATATAGATCCTGGACAGTGTTGGCATTTCAAGCATGTACACCTTGCTAAGTCAGTAGCACGAGCGTTGGTCCCAGATGTAATTTACAAGGTGGTGAAAATATTTTGTATTAATTATAAAAAAATCTTTTGAATGAATTTTACCAGGCGGCGGAGGTGGCTTTCCAGCGGTTTTGAAGTGCTAAGGGTTCTTTTACGTGCTCACCGCGAACACAGGACCTACATTTTATCGTCATTCTCAATTAGAACTAGTAACTCGATCTCATCTACACTGAGATCAGGGATCTCTGGAAAAATATCTTGATCATTTCATGAGGGAGCCAATCGAGTACCTTTGAAATGAGAGGCGAGCGCCTAACCTCTACTCCACAGAGACCCCTGATTCTTTAAGAAGGCATGTAACCAATTCAAAGGAATAGGTGTGAACCTGCGACACTAACTAGACTGTAAGAATTCCAAGTCAAATGGGGTGTAGCTAGATACTGGTAGCCAAATAAGAATAGTAAACCAATAAAGAACCAGTGTTTGTTAGTTGCCACATCCTAAGAGACATACTGAGGAAGAGATTGGAGCACTTATGGACTAATTCATAGAATGTGCAGTGGTGATGATCCGATGACTAAACTAAACTGAGACATACTGAGGAAGAGATTAGAGCATTTTTTTTCCCCGGTCCAGAAGCACTTGAGCTTTCAGCTCTTTGACTCGGTGCCATGGACATCGTAACCTTTTTAGCTTTTCTGCCAGCTCCGCGGAATTGAGCTCGCACTCACAGAGGGCTTGTCATCCGTCGTCCAACGCGCTACGAACATGCTGGGCAGGCGGGCAATCAGAGCACTTATGGACTAATTGGTTTGATGTGCAGGGATGATGATCTGACTACTCATCATCATCATTGGCCTCTTTGTCTCAGGAGACAATAGGTCTTGCGTCACATAGTATGTTCTGCGCTGAATCACGTTTCTTGTGGCTGTAATGGCCCATTCTGGAGTGGCACTCCTTGCCACAGTTGCTGCAGGTAAAACTGGAGCTGAACATAGGATGTTCTCTCTGCCCTCTGCGCTCTCTTTTCCCTCCACATGTGATGTTGTTTTTCTTTTTGAGCCGCCCTCACTGCCGCTCGCCATGCTTGCCTGTCTTTGGCCAGCCGCTCCCAGTGTTCTTTGTCTATGCAGCATGAAGTTAGATCACGTTTGTAGGTGTCAATGAAGCGTAATAATGGGCGCCCATGCTGTCTAGCACCAGTTGCGATCTGACAACTAAACTAAACTAAACTGACCATTCAAGTCACATGATCTTTCAACAAGTGATAAGAATATAGTTATTTTAACATGTAAATAAAATAATTTCTTTGTGTATTATTCTTCAGATGATAAACTTTGTTTTTCCAGACCAATGATTTACCTTTCTACTGTAACATCTTTTGTTTCAGAATGATCACTCTCAGCAGGACAGCAAACTAGGTCAGATTACAGATAATTTGGATTGGATTCAGATTTTGTTTTGTTCTTTAAGAAATAGCTTTCTTTCATTTGTTTTGCTGACTTGAATTATTTTGTAAATCGAAACAAGTCAGGGGTAAAATCAAATAAGGTGAGAGAGAAGACAGAACCAGGGTCAGTGAGCTGGCACAGACCAGGACACTACTTCATCTTCTCATGGTGGACCTGGAATCAGATGCAATGCTGTAGTCTGGTAAAGTGGGTAGGGATCAGAGGAAAAGCTACCCGTGAGAGGAGGAGATATGTAAGTGCAGAGATGCATGGTTTAAAATTATATTGCACACGGCAATATCTCAGAGGGATTATGCCTACATGATTCCTTTGACCGACATTCAGAAATAAATAACCGGCACTGGTTGAGATCTAGAAAAAGATAGCCAGCACAACTGCTATGTAATAGTGTCCAAGACATTAACTAGTCCTGACAAATGAGCCAATAAAGTCTGTAGAAAAGTTGTGCTGACATGTCAGGTTGGTCATGCCAGAATGCTTCGTCTCAGCAATTTTGTCAAGGGCTGCTGTTTACTTACTGCAACCTGGAAAACTTAATTATTATTCTTTTTACAATAACAATTTTTTTTTATTCTTACAATCTCGAGAAAAGTTAAATATAGCTCTCTATTTATATTTTAACTTTATTTGATCTTTGCTAACATTAATTAATTCTCTATTTATATTTTGTTAACTTTATTTGATCTTTGCTAACATTCATTAATTCTCTGTTTATATTTTGTTAACTTTATTTGATCTTTGCTAACATTCATTAATTTTCTGTTTATATCATCCTTCTGTGTGTGTAGGTTTCTTATGGCAACTGCTGTCGGAAGTGTGTAGCCTACACTCAAACTCTGTCAACAACGCTGGCTGCCAGACTGATCTGATTAAGTTTGGACCTATCTCAACACTTGGTAATTGTTCCATCTTAAACTACTTTTAAATAATATAGTTTACATGTTCTTCTTTCAGTTGAAGGTTAACTTTTGATGTCATCAATGAAGCAGGTAATGGATAGTGTTAGGACATGCAAGAACATGGATAGGAAGGCTTCATAACTCCCTCCACTTCTTCTTCTGTGATCAACTTCTGCTATGTGACTACTCCGGTATGTGTCGTAAACAGGGCGGTGTGCTTGAGGTCTTCACTGGTTACCCATATATTGTTTTGTAGTGTTGTTTCTATTGGCCAGATCTCCATTCTCATACTGCTGAGGCAGTCTTGCAGGATGTGCTCTGGGGACTACTTTGGTGCTTCACAGATGCAGGCAGCTGAGTCCCTGAGACCCATTCTATGGAGGTGTGCTCTGAGACCACAGTGTCCCGTAAGTCTAAAGACTGTGGTCTACACTTTTCTGTTTAGTGTGCTTCCTCCACTAAAGAGTTCCAACCGTAACCCTTTCACTGCTACATACTGTCCGAAAGCTGAGCTAAAAATAGCTACTCATTCTTTCTAGGTCACAAACGTGAATGTACTCATATAGCAGTGACAGTAGAAATGTATAACGTAACACGTCTTTAGTCCACAGAGGAGAGATAATAACAGACATGTTAATGCATCTTTAGCAGTGAATGGGGAAAACGTATAAACACGCCTTAGCAGCTAAAGGGTTAAGAGACATTAATACACTTTAACAATGAAAATGAGACATGTACACTTACCATATCGAAATAGGGGGAAGACTGCAGTAAAACTTGGTACACTTACCATACAAGGAATGACTATGATTGGAGAGATATCTTACACAGATTGGGGATACCGGGAGGGAAGAAGGCATTGCTGGATTCATGGAGGCGTCTCACATCTACATTTGTACTTCTGAGCATGAGAAACTGATCACAAAAGAGAAGAATATATCATACACAGAAGGGAGTTACCACTGTTAGGGGGTTGCTGGATTCACAGAGGCATCTCACATCTATGTTTGTACTTCTGAACATGAGAAACTGATTGCAGAAGAAGAAAAAGGTATTTCACACAGAAGGGGGGCTACCACTGTGGGGAGAGGGGAAGTGGCATCGTTGGATTCACTGAGGTGTCTCACATCTACATTTGTACTTCTGAGCATGAGAAACTGATCACAGAAGAAGAAGAATCCTTTCACTTAAAAATATTTCCTGATGAATCAACTGTGGAAGACACTGGCCTACGAGACAGAATCCACACAAAACTGTTTGGAGCCTTGATGAACTAACAAACACAAACAACATCCAGAGAACCGGACTCATTTGTAGACATTGAACATCAGCGAAAGAAGAAAGAAGCTGATGAACAAAACACAAAACTACATCCAGAGAACCGGACTCATTGTAGACATTGAACATAGCGAGAGAAGAGAAGCCTTGATGAACTAACAAACACAATAAAAATAGAGCAACGACTCATTTGTGTAGACTTATACTATTTCTTATCATATGAAAGCTTGATGAACTTTTACACATACTTATCATCATCGAGTAACTGACTTCATTATTATTTTCTTACATACTTATTTCTATCATGAAGAATGATAACCTTGATAATTAACAAACCAATAATACATCCGAGAACGACTATTGTGTAAAGAATTGAACTATACCAGCATGCAGAAGAAGCCTGATGAACTAACAAATATAACATACATCAGAGAACGGACTCATGTGTAGACATTTGTAAGCTAACCAAAGAAGCAAAATTCGATGAACTACAAAACATAACAACATCAGAGAAGATATTGTGTAGAATTGAACAACAGCAACAGAAGAAGAAGCTTATTTTGAACTATCAAAATATTACATCAGAGAACCGGACTCAATGTGAAGACATTGAACAACAGCTCACTAGAAGGAAGATTGATGAACTAACAAACCAATAACATACATCGAGGAACGGACTATGTGTGACATTGCAACACAGCTGAGGATAGAAAAGGACTTGAGTGGAACAAAAAACACATCTAGAGAACGACTCATTGTAGTAGACATTGAACTAGGTTAAATAGCAGAAGTAAGCTCTGATGAATCAACCTAATTGCCCAGAGATCGCTCTTGTTGTAGACCAATTGACCAGGTTCTGATTAGAAGCTTGATGAACTAACAACACAATAACTCATCAGAGCGACTCATTGTGTGACATTGAACATCAGCACAAAGAAGAGCCTTGTGAACTAACAAAGCAATATACCGATCCAGGGCCCGTGGTTCTTGTCGTGACTTGAAACATATGAATATAAGACTTGATGAACTAATCAACAATTAACATACATCAGAACGACTTCATTGTGTAGCATTGAACAACAGCTTATGCGAAGAGAAGCCTTGATGAACTAATAAACCTATAATAGCATCCAAGAACGGACTCATGGTAGACTAACAAGCATGAGAAGAAGAGCTTGATGAACTACAAACACACAACTACATCCAGAGAACGGACTCATTGTGTAGACATTGAACATCAGCGTACGAGAAGAAGAAGCTTTGATGAACTAACAAATACAATAACATACATCCAGAGAACCGGACTCATTGTGTAGACATTGAACAACAGCGAACGAGAAGAAGAAGCCTTGATGAACTAACAAACACAATAACATACATCCAGAGAACCGGACTCATTGTGTAGACATTGAACAACAGCGAACGAGAAGAAGAAGACTTGATGAACTAACAAACACAATAACATACATCCAGAGAACCGGACTCATTGTGTAGACATTGAACAACAGCGAACGAGAAGAAGAAGACTTGATGAACTAACAAACACAACAACATACATCCAGAGAACCGGACTCATTGTGTAGACATTGAACATCAGCGAAGAAGAAGAAGCCTTGATGAACTAACAAACACAATAACATACATCCAGAGAACCGGACTCATTGTGTAGACATTGAACAACAGCGAACAAGAAGAAGAAGAAGACTTGATGAACTAACAAACACAATAACATACATCCAGAGAACCGGACTCATTGTGTAGACATTGAACATCAGCGAGCGAGAAGAAGAAGCCTTGATGAACTAACAAACACAATAACATACATCCAGAGAACCGGACTCACTGTGTAGACATTGAACAACAGCGAACGAGAAGAAGAAGACTTGATGAACTAACAAACACAATAACATACATCCAGAGAACCGGACTCATTGTGTAGACATTGAACAACAGCGACAGAAGAAGAAGCCTTGATGAACTAACAAACACAATAACATACATCCAGAGAACCGGACTCATTGTGTAGACATTGAACATCAGCGAACGAGAAGAAGAAGCCTTGATGAACTAACAAACACAACAACTTACATCCAGAGAACCGGACTCATTGTGTAGACATTGAACATCAGCAAACGAGAAGAAGAAGCCTTGATGAACTAACAAACACAATAACATACATCCAGAGAACCGGACTCATTGTGTAGACATTGAACAACAGCGAACGAGAAGAAGAAAACTTGATGAACTAACAAACACAACAACATACATCCAGAGAACCGGACTCATTATGTAGACATTGAACATCAGCGAACGAGAAGAAGAAGAAACCTTGATGAACTAACAAACACAATAACATACATCCAGAGAACCGGACTCACTGTGTAGACATTGAACAACAGCGAACGAGAAGAAGAAGACTTGATGAACTAACAAACACAACAACATACATCCAGAGAACCGGACTCATTGTGTAGACATTGAACATCAGCGAACAGAAGAAGAAGAAACCTTGATGAACTAACAAACACAATAACATACATCCAGAGAACCGGACTCATTGTGTAGACATTGAACATCAGCGAACGAGAAGAAGAAACCTTGATGAACTAACAAACACAACAACATACATCCAGAGAACCGGACTCATTGTGTAGACATTGAACATCATCGAACGAGAAGAAGAAGACTTGATGAACTAACAAACACAATAACATACATCCAGAGAACCGGACTCATTGTGTAGACATTGAACATCATCGAACGAGAAGAAGAAGACTTGATGAACTAACAAACACAATAACATACATCCAGAGAACCGGACTCATTGTGTAGACATTGAACATCAGCGAACAGAAGAAGAAGAAACCTTGATGAACTAACAAACACAATAACATACATCCAGAGAACCGGACTCACTGTGTAGACATTGAACAACAGCGAAACAGAAAAAGAAGACTTGATGAACTAACAAACACAATAACATACATCCAGAGAACCGGACTCATTGTGTAGACATTGAACAACAGCGACGAGAAGAAGAAGCTTGATGAACTAACAAACACAACAACATACATCCAGAGAACCGGACTCATTGTGTAGACATTGAACATCATCGAACGAGAAGAAGAAGCCTTGATGAACTAACAAACACAATAACATACATCCAGAGAACCGGACTCATTATGTAGACATTGAACATCAGCGAACGAGAAGAAGAAGAAACCTTGATGAACTAACAAACACAATAACATACATCCAGAGAACCGGACTCATTGTGTAGACATTGAACATCAGCGAACGAGAAGAAGAAGAAACCTTGATGAACTAACAAACACAATAACATACATCCAGAGAACCGGACTCACTGTGTAGACATTGAACAACAGCGAACGAGAAGAAGAAGACTTGATGAACTAACAAACACAATAACATACATCCAGAGAACCGGACTCATTGTGTAGACATTGAACAACAGCGAACAAGAAGAAGAAGAAGACTTGATGAACTAACAAACACAACAACATACATCCAGAGAACCGGACTCATTGTGTAGACATTGAACATCAGCGAACGAGAAGAAGAAGCCTTGATGAACTAACAAACACAATAACATACATCCAGAGAACCGGACTCATTGTGTAGACATTGAACAACAGCGAACGAGAAGAAGAAGACTTGATGAACTAACAAACACAACAACTTACATCCAGAGAACCGGACTCATTGTGTAGACATTGAACATCAGCGAACGAGAAGAAGAAGAAGCCTTGATGAACTAACAAACACAATAACATACATCCAGAGAACCGGACTCATTGTGTAGACATTGAACAACAGCGAGCGAGAAGAAGAAGACTTGATGAACTAACAAACACAACAACATACATCCAGAGAACCGGACTCATTATGTAGACATTGAACATCAGCGAACGAGAAGAAGAAGAAACCTTGATGAACTAACAAACACAATAACATACATCCAGAGAACCGGACTCATTGTGTAGACATTGAACATCAGCGAACGAGAAGAAGAAGAAACCTTGATGAACTAACAAACACAATAACATACATCCAGAGAACCGGACTCATTATGTAGACATTGAACAACAGCGAACGAGAAGAAGAAGACTTGATGAACTAACAAACACAATAACATACATCCAGAGAACCGGACTCATTATGTAGACATTGAACAACAGCGAACGAGAAGAAGAAGACTTGATGAACTAACAAACACAACAACATACATCCAGAGAACCGGACTCACTGTGTAGACATTGAACAACAGCGAACGAGAAGAAGAAGACTTGATGAACTAACAAACACAATAACATACATCCAGAGAACCGGACTCATTGTGTAGACATTGAACAACAGCGAACGAGAAGAAGAAGACTTGATGAACTAACAAACACAACAACATACATCCAGAGAACCGGACTCATTGTGTAGACATTGAACATCATCGAACGAGAAGAAGAAGCCTTGATGAACTAACAAACACAATAACATACATCCAGAGAACCGGACTCATTATGTAGACATTGAACATCAGCGAACGAGAAGAAGAAGAAACCTTGATGAACTAACAAACACAGTAACATACATCCAGAGAACCGGACTCACTGTGTAGACATTGAACAACAGCGAACGAGAAGAAGAAGACTTGATGAACTAACAAACACAACAACATACATCCAGAGAACCGGACTCATTATGTAGACATTGAACATCAGCGAACGAGAAGAAGAAGAAACCTTGATGAACTAACAAACACAATAACATACATCCAGAGAACCGGACTCATTGTGTAGACATTGAACAACAGCGAACGAGAAGAAGAAGACTTGATGAACTAACAAACACAACAACATACATCCAGAGAACCGGACTCATTATGTAGACATTGAACATCAGCGAGCGAGAAAGAAGAAACCTTGATGAACTAACAAACACAACAACATACATCCAGAGAACCGGACTCATTATGTAGACATTGAACATCAGCGAACGAGAAGAAGAAGAAACCTTGATGAACTAACAAACACAATAACATACATCCAGAGAACCGGACTCATTGTGTAGACATTGAACATCAGCGAACGAGAAGAAGAAGACTTGATGAACTAACAAACACAACAACATACATCCAGAGAACCGGACTCATTATGTAGACATTGAACAACAGCGAACGAGAAGAAGAAGAAACCTTGATGAACTAACAAACACAATAACATACATCCAGAGAACCGGACTCATTGTGTAGACATTGAACAACAGCGAACGAGAAGAAGAAGCCTTGATGAACTAACAAACACAATAACATACATCCAGAGAACCGGACTCATTGTGTAGACATTGAACATCAGCGAACGAGAAGAAGAAGAAACCTTGATGAACTAACAAACACAATAACATACATCCAGAGAACCGGACTCATTATGTAGACATTGAACATCAGCGAACGAGAAGAAGAAGAAACCTTGATGAACTAACAAACACAATAACATACATCCAGAGAACCGGACTCATTGTGTAGACATTGAACAACAGCGAACGAAGAAGAAGACTTGATGAACTAACAAACACAACAACATACATCCAGAGAACGGACTCATTGGGTAGACATTGAACATCAGCGAGCGAGAAGAAGAAGACTTGATGAACTAACAAACACAACAACTTACATCCAGAGAACCGGACTCATTATGTAGACATTGAACATCAGCAACGAGAAGAAGAAGAAACCTTGATGAACTAACAAACACAATAACATACATCCAGAGAACCGGACTCATTGTGTAGACATTGAACATCAGCGAACGAGAAGAAGAAGACTTGATGAACTAACAAACACAACAACATACATCCAGAGAACCGGACTCATTATGTAGACATTGAACATCAGCGAACGAGAAGAAGAAGCCTTGATGAACTAACAAACACAATAACATACATCCAGAGAACCGGACTCATTGTGTAGACATTGAACAACAGCGACGAGAAGAAGAAGACTTGATGAACTAACAAACACAACAACATACATCCAGAGAACGGACTCATTGGGTAGACATTGAACAACAGCGAACGAGAAAGAAGAAAACTTCAAAAGTAGAATTGGAACAAGGAAGTAAGTAATAGATAAGCAAAATTTTATTTGAAGTTACCTTCTTTATCATTACTTATTTTATTGTTTCATTTGTCTGTGTGTATGTTCTGTTGCAGATGTGAAACTGTCAGATGTCGATCAACTGTACTCATCTCGACGGGAAGATTTTCTGCTGACCGGGCGTGCTGGTGCAGAGGAGAGGATGTTGAACTTTCAGCGGCAGCTGGAGGATAGATACAACACGCAGTTGAAGTTGGAGGTGTGGTGATTTATTGTCTTCTCTTTAAACAAAGCAGAGGTCAACTAGAATAGGTTTAAATATAGCAGTGTTTCTGTCTTTGTCTGTGCTTGATATCACCATATGTTGTCTGTATGTTGCCCAGTGGTCTGTCTTTGTCTGTGCTTAATATCACCATATGTCACCTGTATGTTGCCCAGTGGTTCTGTCTTTGTCTGTGCTTGATATCATCATATGTCACTTCTATATTGCCCAGTAGTCTGTCTTTGTCTTGTGCTTGATATCACCATATGTCGCCTGTATGTTGCCCAGTGGTTCTGTCTTTGTCTGTGCTTGATGTCACCTCTATGTTGCCCAGTGGTTCTGTCTTTCTCTGTGCTTGATGTCACCTCTATGTTGCCCAGTGGTTCTGTCTTTGTTTGTGCTTGATATCATCATATGTCACCTCTATATTGCCCAGTAGTCTGTCTTTGTCTTGTGCTTGATATCACCGTATGTGGTCTCTGTGTTGCCCAGTGGTTCTTTCTGTCTGAGCTTGATATTATCATGTCACCTCTATATTGCCCAGTAGTCTGTCTATGTCTTGTGCTTCATATCACTGTATGTGGTCTCTGTGTTGCCCAGTGTCTTTGTCTGTGCTTGATATCACCATATTCACCCGTATGTTGCAAGGGAAGCAAAGAATAGTACCACTGCGACCTACAAGGCATGTTGTAAGAGGCGACTGAGGTAGGTGCCTAGAGAATCTACCTTAGTAAATTAAAAGCATAGAAAAATTATTTCCCGGTAACACACTGGTGGGTCATAGATAATATTGGGTATATTGTTTTGTTTGTGAATAACTTGTCAACTAGTTTTGTTTGTTCTGTCTCCTGTCACTCCAGCTTGCAAGAATTAGAGACGCTGAGATTGCTGCCATGAAACTAGAAGAGAAAGAGAACAGCAGGAAAGTGCTAGAACAAGCAAGACGAGATGTATGTAGATCATATGAAGTCACATTATTGTCTCTATCAGTCATATCAAGTCATAACTCAGTCAGTCATCACTCTAAGCCACCAAGTCACATTATTGTCTCTATCAGTCATATCGAGTCATAACTCAGTCATCCTCTATGCATCAAGTCACCAAGTCATTATTGTCTCTATCAGTCATATCGAGTCATAACTCAGTCAGTCATCACTCTCGCACAGTCACATTATTGTCTCTATCAGTCATATCGAGTCATAACTCAGTCAGTCATCACTCGCACATCAAGTCACCAAGTCACATTATTGTCTCCATTAGTCATATCAAGTCATAACTGTGCAAGGAACAAAGAATAGAACCACTGCAACCTACAGTGCATGTTATAAGAGGCATGATGTAGCCCCTAGGAAGCTACCTAGTAAATAAAAAGCAGCGCAGAAATCGAATGTGCTGGCCTACTTGTAGGCACATAACTGGCACAAAGTACAATTGCTCTTAGACTCAGATCACATACAAATCACACAGAGTGGTTGACAAGTGGTCAATATGAGCGTTCAAGAAGTTCTACATCAAATCACCAACTCACATTATTGTTTCTATCAGTCATATCAAGTCATAACTCAGTCAGTCCTCACTCACATCAAATCAAATCACCAACTCACATTATTGTCTCTTTTACTTAAATACCCATCATCATCATCAAGGTATCCTTTATCCTTCCTGGGTATCCTTTATATGCATTGCTCTCTTTGCAGCGCATCTGAAATTCACACTGTCTCTAGCCAATTCACCCACCTCGTCGATGGTCATATTCATAGTTTCTTTAATATCATGTAGCCATCTTCTTCTTGGTCTGCTTCTGTGTCCTGGGACCCTGCCCTCTAATATTGTTCTTTCCAGGCCATCATGACGCTTAATGTGACCAAAGTATCTACAGCCAATTCTCTTTAACATTTAGTTTTTTCGGACATCTGTGTTCTTTTTTTTCTGTCCATGGTATTTAAATATCCATATTCTTCATTTATTTCCATTTCTTCAAGTATCAAGTCTTCTTCTTCTTTGCGTTCGTTCTTTTCGACCAATTTTAATCACTCTTTGTGATATGTTTGATCTTTGCCAAGAACGTGTATACGTTGCACATTGGTTTGTAGGCCCCTAAACGCATAAGACTTCTACACGTTTAGGACACATGCATCCGATTTCAGCCAAACCTCCTTAGTCGCCTCTTATGACATGCGTGGCAGGTAACAGTGGTTATATTCTTTACACCCCAAATTTGGGCCCAGGTAACCACTCGGGCGCAAGTATCAAGTAAGTCAAGGAGCCCATTTTCATACCTCAAGGTATAATGGGTACTACAGTGTTAGGCCTGTATTTTTCAGTGACCACCAGCACTTGGTGGGTGATGTGGTCCACGTCATGCTTGCTATATTTACTTCCCTGATTTTACTGGTACACAAATGAGGCTCGGTCGACCTGTGAGCCGTTATGGTTGGAAAACTAGTCCGTGCACACTGTGGAATTAAACCCAGACCACTCTCCTAAGAAGCGAGTTCACTAACAACTACGCTTCTGCAGCTCTCTTTCTACATTTATAATTCATATTTATTACTTTAGTGTACTAGATTCACATAGCAACCAATCTATCTGAATAGATTCACCTAACAACAAATATGTCTGGATAGTTTCGCTTAACAACAAATCTATTTGTATAGATTCAGCTGTTTATTAAAGTATGTTTTTCTGATAAATCTGTCTTTTGGATCCACAGCTTGAGAGAATGTACAAGGATAAGCATGATGCTCTGGTACAGAGAGAGAGAAATGCTGCAGAGAGATTACAGCAACAGTTGGAGGTAGGGCTGACATTTGCAGGTCATTTCAGAGTCACTTCTGTGTAGACGTTGAATGCTGTGTGTCTTCATTTTCTCATATTTTATATGGTCGTATATAATGCATACATTGCTTGAATTACATTGATAAGCAAAGAATGAAGTGGTTCGACCACTTAATAAGAATGCAACCATACTCCACTGTATACAGCGTCTTCTACAACAGAACATCAGGAAAGACAGTCACCAACATCAGCATAAGGAATCCCCGTGTGGTAAGGGTCCCGCGAGGAAGCAAATAATAGTACCACTGCGACCTACAAGGCATGTTGTAGAGGCGACGAATGTAGGGCCTAGGAATCTACCTAGTAAATAAAAAGCGTCGCAGAAATCCAATGTGATGACCTACTTGTAGACGCATAACTGGCACACTGTACATTCGCTTGTAGGCTCAAATCACTTACAAATCACACAAAGTGGTTAAAAAGTAGTTGATATGGAGCGTTTGAAGAAGTAGAAGAAGAATAACCAATAATACAAGAACTCCATTCATTAATCTCAACCCATTGCTTAATGCCTATGTGCCATGGCTTACAACAAGTTATTGATTATGCCTAAGCTACAACAAACAGAAACTGACCAACTCTACTGACCCCATCGTAATTAAACTAAAACTTCTTCTGCATGAACTTTTACAATTAAATAGTACAGTTCCATACTAATCACAGTGATAATGAAACAAAACTACTGCTTCTCACGGACTTTCCAAATTTTTTTTTTTTCTTTTCTATTCTCTGTTCAACTCAGGACGAAGTTTCATCTCTGAAACTGATTTTTTGCGGAAAACCGTTTTACCAATTTCTTACAATGGAGCAGGTGACATTGTAAATTACTTACACTGGCAGCCGTGTGCCAATGTACTTTCGATAATTAGTATTCCCTCGCCATACAGGCAGATTTTCTCCACTTCAGATGTACTCACGTTATCGTCCTGAGTAAGACCAGGAGACTCGAACAAATGCCGGACAGTAGGTTCGAACTCGCTATGAACTTTCCAAATTAAATAGTACAGTTCTCGTACTAATCACAGTGATAATGAAAACAAAACTACTGTGAAAGTTATGTGTGTATATTTCAAGTTTTCAAATTAAAACAATTCTCCAATCTTAAAACTATAGAAAAAATTCGAGTTATTTGCAATTTTTATTTGACAGTTTAATAGGGACTAAAACCGGAACAAATGGCGTACGAAAGCATTTTTCGGGACATCACATTTTTTTAAAAACGGGACTGTCCCAGAAAACCGAGACATCTGGCAACTCTAGACAGGGGAAGACAATGATACTGTTGATAAAGTATATGTGATGTATTTGACAGATACAAGACAGAGAGACGTACACTCAACGTCAGACAATTCTGGAAGAAATAGACACTGTTAGACAGAGGGAGGCTGAGGTCAAGAAAGATGCAGAGGTCTACAAGCGGTAAGGAATGGGAAACTGTGAGGTACTGCACAGACAATAGTTGTGTAGATAGAGAGGTTCACAAATGTAGCAGAATTATTGTGTATGTAAGATTTGAAAATATAGTATGCACTATTGTTGTGTAATTCGCCCATGTGTTTCTACGTTCTCGTCTTTCGTCACTTTCTTTCTAATAGTCTGCAACTTTTGGTGTGCAACTGTCTTCTACATGTTAGTCTTAATGTCCATTATTTGTACTATTCTTCATCTCAGTATGGAAGATGCCTATGTCCTTCTAAACATAGTCTTAGATTTTTATGTTGGTATGTACCAGTTCTGTAACATACACATATGGTAGCTAACCTTTTGTTGTCACACCAGGGAAAGGAGGTTATTAGAAGATCGGATGAAGGATAAAGAAGCAGAATTGCGCAGACGAGAACTGGAGATCACACAGAAGGAGACCTCATTTGAGCAGCGTCTGCAGAATGGAATGGCTCAGTAAGTGTATTCATACTTCATCTGTCATCAGTTTCCCATGTTCAGATATGATCAACAAACAAACAGGGCACAGGTATTAAAAGCTTCCGAAAAAACAAATAGACAAACACGGGACTCAACCACTTACCCTAGTCCTTACGACACCAATCATTTAGCCTAGCAATATGAGTGTTTTTATGGACACAACCAATGAGCCATTCTAAAAAAATGACTCACGGGGAGTGTCTTTCTCAAACACTCGTTATTTAACTAGACAGAACAATCAGGTAGGGTTCGCTCCAACAATGTCTGCACAAACACATGCTATAAGCTTATTGTGCTTGTATATATTAGAGACGAGACAATATCATACATACACACATGTATACACATATAACAAACATGCATACATCATTCAAAGTAGCTTCAAATTTATTATAAGATGAGCACACAGAGTTTTTATCAAGAACCCAGAGGAAGCAACGGAAGTATGAATATGATCAACAATAAACAGGCACAGGTATTAAAAGCTCAAAAAACAATAGCAAACACGGGACTCGACCACTTCCTAGTCCTTACAACACCAGTATTGCTAGGCTAGACAATTGGTGTCGTAAGGACTAGGGTAATTGGTTCGAGTCCCGTGTTTGTCATTTGTTTTTCGGAAGCTTTTAATACCTGTGCCCTGTTTGTTTGTTGATCATATTCGTAATTCGTTGCTTCCTCTGGGGTTCTTGATAAAAACTCTGTGTGCTCATGTTCAGATATCCAAACAGAAAGATGAATTCAGTTTCAATTTGGAACATCTTCATTGCACTCTGGACATGTCCATATGGGCTTCGATCTCTTTCGTAATATCTCTATCGTCCAGCGACTGACCGTACCAGTTTGATTTTGATTGATGAACCTACTCATATACCTGTTGTGCTGTTCTTTTCTGGCCACTTGAATCCAAGCTCTTGCAATCTAGCAGTTGCATGGATTGGTTTAAATGAAAATCTTCTTTGCAGCCCCACTCTATGAGAGCATTCAGAATGTCAACTCTATCCATTGGCTGGCCCTCTGAATGGTGGCAAAAGCCAGCCAGCCTGTCTCTCTCTCATTGCCAATGATGCCCATGTGCCCGGTAATGAAGATATGTGTAATTCTACAAATTGCAAAAGCTTGTTGTGATTCAATTCATTGCTTCCATGGATCGAGTCTGATCCACAGTTGTAGCCATATTCTGTGTAAGATCTCTGAGCTTAATTATCACTTGTATGATGCTTCGTCGCATTAATGTGTTTCCATTCTAGTTCAAAATCGAGAAGAGCAGGCTGGAAAGCCCTTGCCTGGGAAAAATTCATTAGAAAAGATTAAAATAAAATTCCTACAAAAATATCTTTACCATCTTCAAAATTACAGCTGGGACCATCGTAGGTGCTACAGAATTTGTGCACTGCAGCGGAGATCTTCTGTGTACAAAGAGATTGGAGCACACATGGTTACTAACATTGTGCACAATACCATAAATGTTTGAATAGTAGCCTTATCTTTGCTTTTTTTGCTGGCCAGGGCAAATCTTGATGGAGGTTGGGATGTGTCCACTTGAAGGTGTGCCCAAGGCTAAGCCAGTGTATATCACCATATAATAATGTTCGTCAATCAAATATGATTATAATAACCACATAGTTACTTCATCCAACAAACAAAATGTAGTATCAGTCAATGGACACGTAGGTGACTTATCAGTCCGATGCGTGCCTTGAAGAGTCGTGGACAGTGTGGGCATGAGATTGTTGCTACAGTCTGGGACTCGTGTGCACGGGCCCTTTTCTCTTTGTCTACGCAGTACTGATGCTGCTTGACGTGCTGCCTCACAGGATTTTGCACCCTTTCGTAGGAGTGAACACCAAGACGTTCGGTCCCGTGCAGCTTTTCCCAGGTATCAATCTTGATTTCGAAGGATTTTAGAGAGGACTTGAGCGTGTCTTTGAATTTCTTCTTTTGGCCCCTCGGAGCATTTGCCACCGACATTTCACTGTAGAATAATATCTTTGGCATCCTGTAATCAGGCATGCGGACGAGATGTCCCGCCCAGCGAAGTTGGTGTTTCATAAGTATGGTGTTAATACTGGGAATACCAGCTCTGTCAAGAACAGTGGTATATCACCATATAGCTTGTCTTGGACTGACATTGATTTGTATACTTCTAAAGTAGTTAGTGGTCAACTGTAGTCTGTGTACTTCTCCATATAGCGTGTCTTGGACTGACATTGACTTGTATACTTTCAAAGTAGCTAGTGGTCAACTAGAGTCTGTGTACATTTCCATATAGCTTGTCTTGGACTGACAGGGACTTGTATACTTCTAAAGTAGTTAATGGTCAACTGTAGTCTGTGTACTTCTCCATATAGCTTGTCTTGGACTGACATTGACTTGTATACTTCTAAAGTAGTTAGTGGTCAACTGTAGTCTGTGTACTTCTCCATATAGCGTGTCTTGGACTGACATTGACTTGTATACTTTCAAAGTAGCTAGTGGTCAACTAGAGTCTGTGTACATTTCCATATAGCTTGTCTTGGACTGACAGGGACTTGTATACTTCTAAAGTAGTTAATGGTCAACTGTAGTCTGTGTACTTCTCCATATAGCTTGTCTTGGACTGACATTGACTTGTATACTTCTAAAGTAGTTAGTGGTCAACTGTAGTCTGTGTACTTCTCCATATAGCGTGTCTTGGACTGACATTGACTTGTATACTTTCAAAGTAGCTAGTGGTCAACTAGAGTCTGTGTACATTTCCATATAGCTTGTCTTGGACTGACAGGGACTTGTATACTTCTAAAGTAGTTAATGGTCAACTGTAGTCTGTGTACTTCTCCATATAGCGTGTCTTGGACTGACATTGACTTGTCCAAAGTAGCTAGTGGTTAACTGGAGTCTGTGTACATTTCCATATAGCTTGTCTTGGACTGACATGGACTTGTATACTTCTAAAGTAGTTAGTGGTCAACTGTAGTCTGTGTACTTCTCCATATAGCGTGTCTTGGACTGACATTGACTTGTATACTTTCAAAGTAGCTAGTGGTCAACTAGAGTCTGTGTACATTTCCATATAGCTTGTCTTGGACTGACAGGGACTTGTATACTTCTAAAGTAGTTAATGGTCAACTGTAGTCTGTGTACGTCTCCATATAACTTGTCTTGGACTGACATGGACTTGTATACTTCTAAAGTAGTTAGTGGTCACCTGGAGTCTGTGCACATCCCCATATAGCTTGTCTCCAACTGACATTGGGATTGGCCTTGTGTGTTTTCTCTGTTCATTGTATGTTGGATACTCTTGCAGTATGTGTGTCTTTGTCATCTTGCTGATGCCAGTAGGATCAATCTTATACTTGTGAAACAGATGACCTCCAGTTGTGTCCAGTTCATAGATGGAAGAGGACAACCTGTTCTTTTCTACTGAGTTGGTAATATCAATCATCGTTTATGCTGATCTGTGTGATATTTTGCTCATTTGTTCTTATAGTTGTTGTATACATTTCATCTGAGAGCCGCTGTAGCGTAGTTGTTAGTGAACTCGCTCGCAAGGCTGGTGGTCTGGGTTCAGCTCCCGCAATGTGCGTGGAATTTTCCCGACCGCGACGGCTCTCAGGTCGACCCAGCCTCAACTGGGTACCAGACATGCTCTGGGAAAGTAAAGGCGGCCGGCGTGATGCTGACCACATCACCCATCGTGTGTCGACGGTCAATGAAAAATACAGGCCTAACACTGTATTGGCCTATATACCACGAGGTATGAAAGGGTTCCTTTACTTTTACTTATACATTTCATCTGGGTGTTGCCGGGGCTTGCAAGGGGAGCAAAGAATAGTAACACTGCTACCTACAAGGCATGTCGTAAGAGGCGACTGAGGTAGGAGCCTAGGAAGCTACCCTAGTAAATAAAAAGTGTCACAGAAATCGATGTGCTGGCCAACTTGTAGTTGCATAACTGGCACAACGTACAATCGGTCTTAGGCTCAAATCACATACAAATCACAAAGTGTGGTTTTTATAAGTGGTTGATATGGAGCATTTGAAGAAGAAGAAGAAGAAGTATACATTTAAATAGTAAACTAGTAAACAATAAACCAAATATATTTTCAATGTTTGTATATATTGTGTGAGCTCTGTAGCTCAGCGGTAGTGAGCTCGATCCCAGACCCAAGCGTACCTGGTTCAAACCCCACGGTGGGCAAGTTTGGAAGCAAATTCGTTTCTGTGGGATTTTTAAAAAAGGTTCTTTCTTCTTTGCGTTGTTCTTTACGACCAATTTTAATCACTCTTTGTGATATGTTTGATCTTTGCAAGAACGTGTATACGTTGCACATTAGTTTGGTAGGCCCCTAAACGCATAGACTTCTACATGCTTAGGACACGTGCATCCGATTTCAGCCAAACCTTTAGTCGCCTCTTACGACATGCATGGCAGGTAACAGTGGTTCTATTCTTTACCCTCCAAATTTGGGCCCGGTAACCACTCGGGCGTTTACAAAGGTAAAATAGACTTCACCGTTCAGAAAGCAATGGCAAACTACTGAACGTATAAGTGGTGCCTAGAAAATCAACGACTCGTTACTGTGGTTGATGGCTACGTCCTTTGGGATATGCCATGATTTTCATTTTCATATATTGTGTAAGAAATGAAATAGATAGATTTAATACTAGAATTTTGTCTTCCATTTTGTACTAGATATAAACTGGACCAACAAACAAGGTACATTGAAAGAATACAACATATTGAAGCAAGAGAGGCCACTGTTAAAGGTTAGTTGTAGTTTTAGGCTTACACGTGTACTGGCTGACTACTATCTCGAACCAAGAATTGCTTGCACGATGCCAACAAGAGAATATGGGCACTATCATCCGAAGATGGCGCTGGAGATGGATTGGACATGTGATGCGATGGAGACTGGCTCCGACACGAAAACTGCACTGAGATGGACTCCAGAGGGTAGGTGAAAGCGTGGAAGACCCAAGACGACCTGGAGGAGAACGATAGAGCAAGAACTGAAGGAAATGAATCATAGCTGGAACACAATACAGAGGAAGGCCATGAACAGGGAAGAATGGTGTGCGTTTGTTGTTGCCCTAAACGCCAAGGGCGTAACAGGCTAAAAGAGAAAAGAGTAGTTTTAGGAAATGCTTACAATCTTGGGAAACCACCCACCTCTAGTTTAACTTGATAGTTTTTAAAGTTTTAGTTTAGTCTTTGGATTATCATCACTGCACATCAAACCAATTAGTCCATAAGTGCTCCAATCTCCTCCTCAGTATCTCTCTCAGCGTGGGACGACTAACAACACCAGTTCTAGTTTAGTTTAGTTTTAGTTTAGTCGTTGGATCATCATCAGTGCTCATTGAACTAATTAGCCCATACATGCTCCGATCTCCTCATGTCCCTCAGCGTGTGGCAACTAACGACACCAGTTCTTTGTTGGTTTACTATTCTTCCTTAGCTACCAGCATAATGTTCTTGTCTAGCTACACCACATTTGATTTTGGAATTCTTGCAGTCTGGTTAGTGTTGTAGATCACGGCTATTACTGGAATAATTTACACGTCCTCTCTCCCTTATGAAATTTAGAATATAAGGATGGAAAAAATGCACTCATGAAAAGAACGGTGCTGCCTGGATTTGAACTCTCAACCTTTGGAATGCAAGACTTAACAACACAGAAATCCCTTCATTTTGTGCGTTTGGCTTGCTTTCCTTATCACCAGTGTCCCTCGCCATTCAGATGAGCCTGGTCTACAAGTGTGTTCTGAGCCTAGCCCTACATTCAGCAGGGTTGGGATCGGCTAGTCTCTCTTAGTGAGCCTGGTCACTTTTGTTGTATCGTTTGCTTAATAAAGGCCTTTTGGTCGAAACGTTGCTGTGTATTGTTTTTGTATTTTGTAAAACTACAGTACTTTGTTATTACATGTTTCGCTAGTCTCTCTTAGGAGGGATGAAACGTGAAAATGAGTAGCCTGCTGATGACCCTCAGAACACGCAAGTCAACCTCCACCTCCCAATGGTGTAGACTGGGAAACTGTGACCGTGAGGTCAAAGTTAACGGGCATTCCTCCCTAGGTCAGGATTTTAATGTCCTCTGGAGTTAACCTGACAAAAATCTCGAGTCCCCCGAATGTGATATGAGTGGATTTACCCTGATATCAAGATCCAGACCCCAGCTATGGGCAAATAGCCCCACTGCCTTGTGGGAACCTTGGGAGAGGCAAAGGCTATGGAAGTAAACCCAAATAGAGCATCAACTTGCTGCTGCCTAGCAGGTCAGCTGGGGACAGCCAAAGGCTGACGGAGAGCGAACCCAGTAAATGTTGGCTAAAACCGGACACATCGCCAAGGATAAGCACCAGAGCTCCAAATGGCGCTAAAGATGTGACATAAACACACCACTGCTAAGGCTGCATGAATCAGATTTCTACATGAATATAATTTATGGGGAGATCTGGTACATCGGTTCAGGGTGATCGCTGAGCGGAAGGAGAGAGAGAGATAACCATACTCTTACTTGAGAAGTACTTGTAATTTAGACCCCTCAAGTAAAGGATTATGGTCTCTTATAGTCTAACCACCAACCATGTGCAACCCGAGAATATTTTGGCCAAGCTGGTTTCGAACCCTGGAATTTCTAGGCACTAGATCACTAGGTTAGAGTGCTATCAACTTTGCTAACAGCAACCCTTCTCTATTGATGATTGTGTGTTTCTGTTTGATGATGTACACATGTGTATATATCTGTGTGTAGTTTATTGAGTCAAGTTCTACTAACACATTGTGAACACACCCATGTATATTCTAGAGGCAGAGAGAGCTGTTACAGAGGAAAGAAGTCGCTTGCAACAAGTCAAAGATGAACTCAGGGACAAAACACACAGGGTCAATGAATTGGAGGTCAGTTGTTGGTGTCTTTTTTTGTTGCTATCTAGTTGTTGCTTTCTTGTTGCTGTCTAGTTATTGCTGTCTAGTAGTTGGTGTCTTTGTTGTTGCTATCTAGTTGTTGCTATCTTGTTGTCTTGTTGTTGGTCTTTTTTTGTTGCTGTCTAGTAGTTGGTGTCTTTGTTGTTATCTAGTTGCTGCTTTCTTGTTGCTGTCTAGTAGTTGGTGTCTTTGTTGTTGCTATTTTGTTGCTGTCTGGTTGTTCAAATTTGTCTATATTATCAAAGTCTACCTTGTTGACTAACCTCAGGGGAGAGAGATATACAGGGTGTTCAAGATAATTGCAGCCCGTGAATGGAGCTAATCTGGCATATGTATGGAAATGGCAAGGTTCAGTTATGACGTAGTATAGGTCAAGGTTGTGTGACGGTGTGTAATTGTATTGCGGGAAGGGGCGATGAACAAATGTGACGTAGGACGAGCTAGTCAGAACCGGTTTAAATAGTAAATAAACACAACTCAATTTGTACCTGACAACTTTCAAATTGTCAATGGGGCTGCAATTATCTTGAACACCCTGTACAAACTATTTAGTGGGAGTGTCATGTTTGTTTGTGACACTCTTCTATTTTTGTTGTCATCTGTAGCTACTTTTGATTGTCTGTCTGTTGTATATGCCTACTTTTATTATCTGCTTGTTTGTGACTTGTCTTCTTCTTCTTCTTTTCTCGAATCCTGTTTTGCCTCACAGTGTCAGGATAAGAAGAGATTTCTAGAACAGGCTTTTGTGTGTGCTTCTCGAATCCTGATTTCTTCTTCTATTCGATCGTTCTTCACGGCCAATTGTATCTTTCATTTTGTGATATATAATTGGTCCGCTGACAAGAACGGAGTGATCTACGTTGGGTCGATTATGCGCCCATGGTGACTAGGCCCGCCCATCCGGTTTCAGCCAGCTTTTGATTTACTAGGTGAGTTTTCCCCTAGGGAATCCTGATTTGTCTCACAGCGTCAGGATAAGAAGAGATTACTAGAACGAGCCCTTGTGTGTGCTTCATAAATAGTGTTTTTCATTGCCTATGTTATTTTTGAGGTCTACCTTTTGTTTAGATGGCCTTTTACTTTGTATCGAGCAGCATAGCTCGTTGAGGTGCACTGTCTGTTGGTAATCTGCTTATATGTTCGAACCATTTAATATGTTGTTTCTTGATGAACTTCTTCTTCTGCATTCTCACTAGATTGGGACTTCGGAATCTCTAATAAAGGCAGCCATCTGCCTCAGATTATCAGCCACGCCATACAGTTTGTCTTGGATGCTGGTGTAGTGGGCCACCTCTTTCTTCTCAAGTCTGTATACTGGGGGCAGTTCTGTAGGATATAATTCCTATAATTTCTGCTTCCCTGTTTGTGCAGACCTCTTCCCGCAGTAAGTTTTGGCCACCCTTGTAATGGTAGGTCTGACATTCTTACTGCGTGGCTAAATCTCGAAGCAGATCGGCGACCGTAGAATCCGTTGCCTCATTGTGAGGGGTCATGTTATGCGCCTTACGGCCTGGTGCATCCGTTTTCTGCAAGCATTTGTTTCGGGTTAGCATTCCCTAAGATGAAGTTCAGTATTCATGTTGTCCACACTTTTTTCCTGATGTCTTCATTTCTAATTCAGTCTCTTCTTGATACTCCCAACATTCTGCGTAGACACTTCTTCTCTGTTGGGACTAGTTTTTTCAGTCATTTAATGTCAGCATCCAGGTTTGGCACTGATAACATAATGTGGAAAGATTGTGTTGAACATTGCTCTTTTTGTGTTCATGGTGATATGTTTGAATTTTTGTCCCAGGGCACGAAGGAGTTAGGGGTAATGAACGAGCTGATAGATTGGCTGGCTTGGCTACAATATCAGAGGGAGCTGCCATGGATCGAAATGACATTCTTCACGCTTTGAGTCTTTCAGAACAAAGGAGTTTCAGGGCTGTGAATCCACTCGCTGACCAGATTGAAAGAGATGGGTGTCAATATTGGTGCAGCCTGAAAAGAACGACATACTAAATATGCAAAGAGATTGATTAATCAACATCGAACTGGCGTTTTGGGTCGCTGGACGCTGCTGGATTTGCTGAGGCAGATATCGGAGCACCTATGGACATGTCCGGAGTGCTATGATGATAGTCCTCATATAACTGATAACTGATGTTTGCATTTTAAAATTACCACCATTTAATTTGTTGTTTCTTGATGAATTTCAGTACTGATGTTGTACCAACTTTTTGTTTGAATTTTATAATTGTCTGAAAATTCTTTTATGTTCTTTCCAAACTACTGTTGTCTGTCTGTGGCTACTCTAGTCTGTTGTCTGTCTGTAACTACACCTACCAGCCTGTGCCTGTAAGCTACATTTATTCTCAGACTGTACCCTTTTCTGTCCCTACAGACTATCCTCTCAGAAGCCAAGTACAGCGAGATCAACGCTAACAAGAACAATGAATATCTTAATGCTAAACTACGAGATGTAAGTCTGTCTGACTGTCAACACATTGTTTGAATTGTCTTTATTATTTTTCCGTCCGTCCGCATGAATTCTTCTGACGCTAATATCTCACCTTGACTGATTTCTGCATGAAGACTTACTTTTACCCTAGTGTCCTGCATTCAGGCAAAGCTTATACTAACACCAGAAGTTACTTGTAATTTAGATTCAATTCACGTAAGACTGCAATGGTTAGCAGCCCAGGAAAAGAAACTTCTCAGCTAACACAGAGCTTCATGAGAGTTGTACTGAGGACGAGTCCCTCAAAGCAACAGTAAATTCATGATAATTGGTTCATCAATCTAGGGCTGATCGAGAGAGATCTCCAAAAAGATAAGGTCTCTGTGGTCCAACCTGAGTACTGAGTGCACACAAAGAATTTTGACCCAAGCTGTCTTGCAACTCAGGAATTAGTAAAACGAGTTATCACTTGACTATTGGCTACCCCATCTTTGTTTTATGTTCTTCTTCTTTGCATTCGTTCTTTACACAATTTTAATCACTCTTTGTGATATGTTTGATATTTGCCAAGAACGTGTATACGTTGCACATTGGTTTGGTAGGCCCTAAACGCATAGACTTCTACACGTTTAGGACATGCATCCGATTTCAGCCAAACCTCCTTAGTTGCCTCTTACAACATGCGTGGCAGGTAACAATGGTTCTATTCTTTACACCCCAAATTTGGGCCCCGGTAATCACTGGGCGCTTTAGATCTCCAATTACATACTGCAAGGCTGCCAACGGTTAGCAGCCCAGAGAAAAGAAACTTGGCTCGTTAACACAGAGCTTCGTGAGAAGCTGTACTGAGGGACGGAGCCCTCAAGCAACGTAAAATTCATGATAAAAGTTGGTTCATCAGTCTAGGCCGGGATCGAGAGAGAGATATCTCCAATTAAAAGATAAGGGTCTCCTGTGTCCAACCAGTATTGAGTGCACACCAAGAATTTTTGACACAAGCTGACCTCGAACCCTAGAATTAGTGCAGCGTGTTATCAGCTTGACTATTGGCTACCCCATCTTTGTTTTAGGTAAATATGAACCTCATTAGAGCTACCTTTGTCACTGACATTTAGCTTCTCATTGTGCGCATATGTTGTCTGGTCTCTCAAGGGGAGCAAAGAATAGTAACACTGTGACATACAATGGGGGACTGCCTAGAGTAGTTGATAGTAGCTCGGCCTGCTAGCTGTGAGACGCCTCATAGCTCGGGTTCGAACCTACTGTCCGGCATTTGTTCGAGTCCCTGGTCTTACTCAGGACGATAACGTGAGTACCTCTGAAGTCGGAGAAAATCTGCCTGTATGGCGAGGGAATACTAATTACGAGTACATTGAGCACACGGCTGCCAGTGTAAAGTAATTTACAATGTGCACGCTGCTGCCATTGTAAGAAATTGGAAAACAGATTTTCACGCAAAAATCAGTTTCAGAGATGGAACTCGTCTGAGTTGAAAGCGGACGAAAGAAAAAAAAAAAAAAAACATACAAGGTATGTCATAATAGGCGACTTAGATAGTGGCCTAGGAAGCTAGCCTAGTAAATTAAAAGCGAATAAGTCACTGTTTATTGTGGTACAGTTTGGTTGTATAGATGACTGTGTGAGATGTGTGTGTTCTATAGATCACTCGCCCACCTGCCCAGCGTGTTCGTAGCGCGTTGGACTGTGGGTGACTAGCCCTCTGTAAGTGTGGGTTCAATTCAGTGAGCTGGCAGAAAAGCCACAGGTTCCCCAGATTCACAGTGTTAGTGTACCAGTAAAAACGTTACGTACCAGTAAAAGGTTATGCGTTACAGTATACCAGCCTACTGAACCTTATACAACAAATGAACACACCTAATAGTAACTCCACTCACATACATCAATACACACTCTAAGAAATAAACAACACAAAAGAACTAACACCAACGTCACGATTCAAGAACAGTAATTATAAAGCATCTATTGTAGATTGAATCTTCACATAATCATTATTCATAAACATAATTTATCATAAGACAATATAAATAAATCAAATTCCACATAAATCAACTTATTGAAAACTGCCATATTTGCAGCTAATAATATTACCTTAAATTAATCTCCAGATCCGTATCCTTTGTCCTTCGTAGTACGAAGGGCCTCACAACAACAAATTCCAGTCTTGCAGAACTTTAGGATCACACTGTGGCCTAAACAGTACAAAAATCACGCTGTCCACCATAGACAGTGACACACAACGTTTTCAGTCTTGTAGAATTCTAACATCCCACAGATGCCTAAACCGTAGAAAACTACACTGTCGACATAAGACAAGTGACTCACGACGATTTCAGTCTTGTAGAATATATAACATCACCCAGATGCCAAAATAGTAGAAACCACGTTGTCTAACCAAAAGACAGTGACTCACCACGTTTTCAGTCTTGTAGAATATAATACATCACACAGATGCCAAAACAGTAGAAAAATAACATCACACAGATGCCTACACAGTAGATAACGACGTTGTCTAATCAAAGAAAACCATCACGCCCGTCTTGTCCCTTATCCATTTTCTCTGTCAGTCCTACTGTCCAGTCCCAGCCTCAATCATAAATCGACTACCTCAACAGTACTCCTGCCGTACCGTACCGTCCCAGACTCAATGTACAATACATCTGGTCACTCAAAATATCAAAAAACCCCGTTAGTTCACAACTCAGGTAACCTCCGTGACAACTGATGAACTGTCGTGAACTATCATCACAACAAATCAAAAGGGGGAAAAAATCAAAAGGAAATAAACAACTAAAATCTAATATTTGGGGATTTCTCCCTTTATCCCCAGGAACAGTAATACTGTTACATTTGTGGCATCGAACCGAAGGGTTACTATGTCCATGACACCGAGCCGAAGAACTGAAAGCTCAAGTGCTTCTTGATCGGAAGAAAAGAAAAATAGTTCACTGTGTGGGATGTGTGTTCTATAGTTCTCTGTGTAAGATGTGTTTTATTCCATCTGCAGATGTCAGATTACAAGACACTGAAGGAACAAGTGGTTCTCTACAGAAATGAACTAGAAACTGTCCGAACGTAAGTTTCAAGATTTTATGCTAGAATTTAATATGAATTTTCACTTCTTCTTTGAACGCTCCATATCGACCACTAGTTAAACCACTCTTTGTGATTTGTATGTAATCTGAGCCTAAGAGTGATTGCGTGTTGTGCCAGTTATCTGCCTACAAGTAGGCCAGCTTATCCGATTTCTGCGATGCTTTTATTTACTATGGCAGAGCTTCCAGGCTCTATCTTCGCTAGACATACCTTTAGGTTCAGTGCAGCTTTTAGGCTCAGATCACATACAAATCAAAGTATTCTTAGCAAGTAGCCAAGGGTGCAAAGATATACTTGACCTACAAGACATGTCAGAGATGACTGAGTAGCCTAGAAGTTACCAGTAATAAAAATGCGGAATGTAGTTCTGCCTCGGAGGTATAACGCTCACAGCATATCGCTTTAGGCTCAGATCACTACAGACTACGAATGCTAGCAAGTGCGATATATGAAGCGTTCAAAGAAGAAGAAGAACTCGCATTCTTATCTGCAATTCAGAAAGCAATGGCAAACTACTGAACGTATTAGTGTTGCCTAGAAAATCAACGACTCATTTACTGTGGTTACTATTCTGTTATGCCATCTAACCATCTTTTTGTGGTCTTCCTCTTGCCTTCTTTCCCAATGTTCTGTTGTAGAAGACTCTGTATACTGTGGAGTTTGGGTGCATTCTTATTAAGTGGTTAAATCACTTAATTCTTTGTTTCTCAATTTGCTGCTAGATATTGATACAGAAATGTTTGCTAGATATTAATATTCTTGATTGCTGGATTGATTTCAGGCGCTTGGCAGAAGTGCTGACAATGAATGAACGAGAACGAGGCCGTAAGTTTATAACTATCTTTTAGTTGCTGGTCAGATTTATTATTCAACATTTTTTTAAAATATATCATATGTTAATTGTTTTCTTGAATAATTTGTGATAATTATATTTGTGTTATTGGTTACTAAACTGACATCATTGCACTCCAGGCAGACCCCATAGGTGTTCAGTCTCCCCTACCAGATATAGAAGAGTATGCATGCTGATGGTACCTGTGGCTCGCTGATTAAACACACTCCTCACTCTGCCCCACAGGCATACAGTTCTACCTGTACAACAAGTATCTCCAAACTGCTTAAATCGCTTGATCGATTCAACATCTATTTTATTATCCTCATCCAACAGACAGTCGTGAAGAGACCGAAGAAAATCCTCTTATCCATCTTCAACTCCCCAACAATCAATGCTATTGATGCAAGCCTGTCCGCTCTCTCATTACCGCAAACACCTGCATGCCCAGGACATTAGATCCATGTAGGTCTCTGGAGGTTAGAAACTTCTATAGACAACATCCACTCATACTGAAACCTGCCCTTCTGGATCTTGTGAAGCATCGACTGAGAGTCAGATACAGCAATGGCCCCAGTAAATGAAGTCCCAGAGAGCCAATGAAGGGCAGCAGTAATGGCCTCAACCTCTATCCTCATACTAGAAGTAGTTGTCCTGTATGCTCCAATTCATGCTGCAACAACCTTACCATGCTCATTAGCCAAGAAACCCCAGCCTGACTTCTCACCACAATGAGCCGACCCATCGGCATATACAACAACATCGTCATCATCTCTTGCATTATCTTTTATCAGCTGCTTAACTTCTATCATTTGTGATAACTGTGTAATACTTTCATCTATGTTGACTCTGTTTGTGATAACTCTATCAGTAAACTACAAGAGATTGATCATCTATGAAGACACTCTGTTATAAATGTGTGTTGTATCTTGTATAGGACAGGACATGTTTTACTATAAAGTGTGTGTTGTATCTTGTATGCAGGACATATGTTATAAGTGTGTGTTGTATCTTATATGACAGGACATGTATTATAAATGTGTGTTGTATCTTGTATGGCAGGATATGTGTTATAAATGTGTGTTGTATCTTGTATGACAGGACATGTGTTATAAATGTGTGTTGTATCTTGTATGACAGGACATATGTTATAAGTGTGTGTTGTATCTTGTATGACAGGACATGTATTATAAGTGTGTGTTGTATCTTGTATGACAGGACAAGAAGAACTTCTAAGGGAGCTTCGAAGACCATCTCCTGAGTCCCTCCTTCTGCACAGAGACTTGGAGAGAGCTAAAGAAAGTATGAGACAGGAGCAGCTTGTATATAAGCAACAAACTCAGCTGCTGGAAGCCAGGTTGAAGGAAGAGGTGGGTCTATGCTTGTTGTTGTTGATGTTGATGTATCACTCAGCGTGTATCTTTGCTATGTATCACTCAGTGTGTATCTTTGCTATGTATAGTCTTTGTGTGTTTGTAGGAACAGTCTGTGTTTGTGTGGGTAGAAACAGTTTGTGTGTTTAGTAAGTGATATCTATCAGTGTGGGATCTTGTGCGTGTGGAACTGTGAGAATGGGCGAGAATGTGGGAGTATGGTTGTGGGAGTGTGGAACTGGTTGTGTGTGCTGGACTTTGGTTGGGATGTATGGGACCATGTTAGTGTGGGACTGTGTGGTTGTGGGAGTATGGGACTATGTTAGTGTGGGACTGTGGTTGTGGGACTGTGTAGTTGTGAGAATGTGTGGTTGTGGGAGTATGGGACTATGATTTTGGGAGTATGGGACCATGTTAGTGTGGGAGTATGGGACCATATTAGTGTGGGACTGTGTGGGTGTGGGACCATGTTAGTGTGTGAAACTGTAGGGGCACTTGACTGGGAGATTGTCTGTATGATAAAGTTTTGAATATGCTAATTTGTCTGTGGTCATCAGCTGGACAGAAACAAAGATCTGCTGCAGAGATTTGAGGAACAGATGATGCAGATGAAGGAGATGAACAGAGAAATTGTGGATCTACGACAACATTTACATTTGACCACACGAGGTAATGTCTAACATTTACTCTAGTCAATTTACAGTTACCAAGAGTCAGCGATGACTCATTGATTTGTACAGCTACCAAGAGTCAGCGACGACTCATTGATATGTGCAGTTACCAAGAGTCAGCGATGACTCATTGATTTGTACAGTTACCAAGAGTCAGCAATGACTCATTGACTTGCAATTACCAAGAGTCAGCAATGACTCATTGACTAACACAGTTAGCAAGAGTCAGCAATGACTCATTGACTTACACAGTTACCAACAGTCCTAGCAGAAGTTGACAAATAAGTCCTAGCTAACCTGGAAGAAGAGAGACATATGAAAGTATTACTAGACTTATATTATTCTCACACAACGGTATGCTATAGCTAAACAATACATATTTAAATGATACAAATTATAAAACATGAATTCCCTATCAAATAAAAATGAAATTATTATATTTCTGATATTCTCAACTATTTATTTGTTCCCGGAAGAATATAATAATTCTTAAGTCAATCTGAAAAGTGTTTGAGAAGGGTGGAGCCAGTTATTGATGTCTGTCGCAGACGGATTGTTCAAAAGACGACTAGATTTAACTTGCATGACAGTATGTCCCCATGACCATAATACAAGACCTTATTTGTGGAATGAGAACATTAACCAAGTAATGAATTCTTTGTTTTGTACATTTTGATTTGACAAGAACAATCTTGTCGGGGTCTCTGTGGTTAAGCCTTGTGTTTCAAAAGCCGTGGGTTCGAATCGGATATCGCCATTCTATTCATGGGTGCATTTTTGCTGTAGACCCTGCGTTTGTTGCCAGAGCTCGAACATTATGCAATACTCTTGGCAGGTGGAGCATGGAAATTTTCCCGACCGCGACGGTTTTCAGGTCAACCCAGCCTCAACTGGGTACCAGGCATGCTCTGGGAAAGTAAAGGCGGCCGGCGGGATGCTGACCACATCACCCATCGTGTGCCGACGGTCAATGAAAAATACAGGCCTAACACTGTATTGACCTATATACCACGAGGTATGAAAGGGTTCCTTTACTTTTTACTTGGCAGGTGGCATGCCATTTCTGCAGAGAGGGCAGAGCTTATGAGGTAAAACCCAGTGCAATGAAGTCAATCCTTCGGTTTATACCTTTTTTTTTTTACAAATCTTATCCGTGTCTGTAGTAATATTACTAAATATGGTTTGTTGTTTGTCTTAGCTTTGAACAATGAAGTTTACAGGAGCAAACCAAGTGATGAGAATGAGGGGTGAGTCACATATGTTTTATTCATGTTGTCTTGTGCTATGTGTAACATTGTAATATGTGGTGTGCTGTGATACAAATATACAAACATCAATTAAAGCATCATTTAGGAATAGCTACAGCAACTCATTAACAGACTCCAGTTAACATGCAACGAATACAATATGACAATAAACATCACCAAAACTGAAGTAATGACATTAAAAGAGAGAGAGGCAATATCTCCATCGACAAACATCAATTAAAACGAGTCAAACACATGAGTGGTTACCGGGACCAAATTTGGAGTGTAAAGAAAAGAACCACTGTTACCTGCCACGCATGTCGTAAGAGGCGATTAAGGAGGTTTGGCTGAAATCGGATGCATGTGTCCTAAACATGTAGAAGTCTATGCGTTTAGGGGCCTACCAAACCAATGTGCAACGTATACACATTCTTGGCAAAATCAAACTTCACAAAAAGTGATTAACATTGGTCGAAGAATGAACGCAAAGAAGAAGAAAACAAGTCAAAAGACTTTACATACCTAGGGAGTATTATTTCAGCAAACGGAAGAATAACTAGTGAAATGCAACATAGATGCAACAAAGCAAATCAAATCATAGGGCAAATGGTACCAATTTTAAAATGCAAACATGTCACCATGAACACAAAAAGAACAATGTTCAACACAATCTTTCTCCCAACATAATGCTATCAGTGCCAAACCTGGACGCTGACATTAAATGATCAAGAAAGTAGTTGCAGCATAGATGTAGTGTCTACACAGAATGCTGGGAGTATAGAGAAGAGACCGGTTTATCTTCTTCTTCGCGTTCGTTCTTTACAACCAATTTTAATCATTCTCTTTGATATGTTTGATATTTGCCAAGAACGTGTATACGTTGCACATTAGTTTGACAGGCCCCTAAACGCATAGACTTCTACACGTTTAGGACATGTGCATCCGATTTCAGCCACACGTCCTTAGTCGCCTCTTACGACATGCGTGGCAGGTAACAGTGGTTCTATTCTTGACACCCCAAATTTAGGCCCAGGTAACCACTTGGGCGGACCGGTTTATAAATTAAGAAAAAATTTGGTACAGCATCAGTACTGAACTTACCTGCTGCTTTGCAGGTTGGCTGGGGACAGCCAAAGGCTGACGGAGAGCGAACCAAGTAAACGCTGGTTGAATTCAAACACATCGCTGAAGGATAAGCACCAGAACTTGTGAACGTATCACACCCGTTCTTGGTGTTAGGCTGTTTTTATATCACAATTAGAATGATTAAAATGGCCGTAAAAGAATGATCATGAGAGAGAGAAAGAGATACTGAACGCCATCAAGAAACAACAAATTTAATGGTTCGGCCACATAAGCAGATTATCAACAGACAGTGCGCCTCAAAGAGCAATGCTACTACAATACAGGGACACAAAGCAAAAGGCCGTCCACGCAGAAGTGGACCTCGGAGATAACGGAGGTGACGAAAGACACTTTTTATGAAGCGCATATAAGGGCTCGTTCTAGTAACCTCTTCTTATCCTGATGCTGTGAAGCAAAACAGGATTGAAGAAAAGCATAAGAAATGTGTGATATGATGTCATCATCATCATCAGGTGCCGTCTCCACATCGAAGGTTGGCTGCAATGAATCTCCAGCATCCTCTGTCTTTCGCCTTGGTGTTGCACACTGCCAGACTGTAACCTGTCCATTTCTTAAAGTTTCCTCCCACTTATCTCTCGGTCTTCCTCTTGCTCTTCTCCCTCAACTTTCCCCTCTAGTAAATGTTTTATCATGGTGTCATGCCTTTTATGTGCCCAAAATACTTTACTTGTCTGAATTTTATTTCTCTTAATAATTGTTTCTTCATGCCTAGTTTTCCTAAAACTTGTTTATTTGTCTGTTTTTCTGTCCATGAAACTCTGCTTATTCTTCTATATATCCACATCTCAAATGCATCAATTCTGTCTTCTAACTGCTTGTTCATTGTCCATGTTTCGAGCCATACATTAATATAGGATATATATAGCATTTGATCATTCTAATTTTTAGCCTGTTTGTGATTTGTTTGGATGTCAGTAACTTTCTCATACTATTGAAATTATCCTTGGCCATTCCTATTCTCTTTTAATTTCAGTTATACATCTGCCATCATCTGTTATCATCCGACCGAGATAGGAGTAGCTTTTTACTTGATGCAGTAATTCTCCATGTATTTTTATATTCATTTTAGGTTTTTCCATTTCCTTGTTGATTACCATAGTTTTTGTTTTCTGTATGTTAATGTCTAATCCATATTCCTTGCTAGTTCTGTCCAATTGGTCCACTAATTCTTGTAGATCTTGTTCATTTTCTGTACAAACAAATTAATATTTACACATTTTTAAAAATCATTTAATTTGACGTTACTTTTAGAAAAGTGAAGTCTGTAGTGAGAGTTGCTGTTAGAAAAGTGAAGTCTGTAGTGAGAGTTGCTGTTAAAAAAGTGAAATCCCTATTGATTGTTGCTGTTAAAGAAGTGAAGTCTGTAGTGAATGTTGCTGTTAAAAAAGTGAAACCTGTTTTGAATGTTGCTGTTAGAAAAGTGAAGTCTGTATTGAATGTTGCTGTTAAAAAAAGTGAAGTCTGTATTGCAAACTGTTACACTTAGAAATGTGCTTGACTGCCAACTCTTACTTTATGAAAACATGTTTCAGTCCAACAAGGAGCTCTCCACAGAATGAATCAAGAAGATCACAGAGAGAACATGGCAGCAGCATCAACAGGAAGCAATCAGCAGACTTGAGCCTTAACAACCCTGGTCCTAGGAGATCGCTCAGATTTGAAGCAGACACTAAAGATGTTTATCATGATGTGGACTTTGACGACATCCCAGCATTGCCTCAAATATCAGGGGGAGACTACCAAGATGATGACATGTCATCGATTGATTCAGCCGATGTCATTGCTCATGCAAAGTATCGACTGATGAATTTAGATAAAGAAGCTCATGTAAGTAGATTAATACATTTATTGTTATTGTAAAGTGACATTTATTGTTATTGTAAAGTGACATTTATTGTTATTGTAAAGTGACATTTATTATTATTGTAAAGTGACATTTATTGTTATTGTAAAGTGACATTTATTGTTATTGCAGAGCGAACGAGTAAAGAGTAGAAAACCAGCTCGCCGAGTGGTTACCGGGGCCCAAATTTGGGGTGTAAAGAAAAGAACCACTGTTACCTACCACGTATGTTGTAAGAGACGACTAAGGATGTTTGGCTGAAATCAGATGCATGTGTCCTAAACGTATAGAAGTCTATGTGTTTAGGGGCCTACCAAACCAATGTGCAACGTATACCTGTTCTTGGCAAAGATCAAACATATCACGAAGAGTGATTAAAATTGGTCGTAAAGAACGTCGCAAAAGAAGAAAGTAGAAAACCAGCTATTACAGAGTATGCATCGAAGATCTCTATTATTTTTTTGGGCCATACAGTATGATTTTTGAGATTTTGTGGAAGAAATATTTCAAACTTGGTCTCTGTGACAGCAAACAAAACACAGAAAGCTCACCAACACAGTAAGCTCACCATAAATGAAATGAAGTGATTGAGGAAGGGACTGGGGGTCACCAGGAAAGATAGACTACGAAATGAGGACATCAGAAGCAGAGTGGGTATAACTTCATGCACCAGATACATCGATAGACAACAAATGAAGTGGTTCGGACATTTAATGAGAATGAAATACAACCAACTACCAATAACAGCATACAATAAAAGAAGATCAGGTACTAGAGCCTAGGGAAGACTAAGAAAAAGATGGATAGACAATATTTTTTTTTTTTTCGATCCAGAAGCACTTGAGCTTTCAGCTCTTGGCTCGGTGTCATGGACATCGTAACCCTTCGGCTCGTGCCACGAACACCGTAAATCTGGGGAACCTGTAGCTTTTCTGCCAGTCCGCGGAGTTGAACCCGCATTTACAGAGGACTAGTCACCCATAGTCCAATGCGCTACGAACACGCTGGGCACGCAAGCGATAGACAATATAAAAACCACACTAAATAAACACGGATATAACACAACAAGGCGCTCATCTGGCCCTGGAACGCAAATTAAAGCTCCCACCCTACGCTTTAGTGGCATAAATGAACAGTCAGTATATATATATGGAACTGCAGTAAAACTATTTGATTGGCAAAACACGTAATTACAAAGTACTGTAGTTTTACAAATTACAAAAACAATGACAAAATACAGCAACGTTTCGACCAACAAGGCCTTTATCAAGCAAACGAACAAACAGGAGTGACAATTAAAATGAAACACAAATCCTGCTTTGTAATCTATATGGGTATATGTTGATGTATTCAAGTTATATATTTACTAGATGTTTCATTGTTTCTTTTCCTTTCTATTTCTAGTTTTATGTGTGTTTTTTTGTGTTACATTTATTTCGTTATTCGCTTTTATTCCAGATTTTCCTTAGATACGTTTGTATTTGGTGTCCATTTGTGTTTCATTTTAATTTGTCACTCCTGTTTGTCGCTTGTGATAAAGGCCTTGTTGGTCGAAGCGCTTGCTGTATTTGTCATTGTTTTTGTAATTTGTAAAACTACAGTACTTTGTAATTACGTGTTCTGCCATAAATGAAAAAAAATTTCATCATCCACCTGGAGATAGACAATAATTTCATTATCCACCTGGAGATAGACAATAATTTCATTATCCACCTGGAGATAGACAATAATTTCATCATCCACCTGGAGATAGACAATAATTCAATATTATAACTACCATCCGATGTTATTATTTTCATATTATTTATTTATTTGTCAATTACTCTGTCAGAACTTGGAGAGAGCATATCATGACTTCCACTGCCGGGTGACCAACATTGCAGCCTTACCAACAGATGAACCATCAACTTGCCCGCAGGATTCTGGAAAATCTGGCAAGTCATGTTGTATTTTGGTTATTCTTTGTCTTTCATGTCACTAGGGTCTCTCTGTAGTATAGAGGTTAGGTGTTAGCCTCTTGTTTCTCTCGCGATCATTCTTATGCCGTTTTTATCATTCTATTGTGAATATAAAAGGCTCACCTAACATCCAAGTAAACAATGAAGAACTCCAATGTGTAGAGAGCTACGAATATCTGGGCTCAATAATTAACAATAACTGTGACTGCTCCAAAGAGATCTCAAGAAGATTGGCAATAGCAATCAAGAAGTTAAACAATGAAGAACATGTGGCAAAGCACCTGCAAAATACTAAAATTAAAAATATTGAGAGCATGCATTTTCCCAGTGGCTACTTATGGTTGTGAATCATGGACTATTACACAGAAATTAAGAACGAAAATCCAGTCCTTCGAAACTAAATGCTACAGAAAGATCCTACGAATACCATGGACAGAAAAAGAAAGAACACTGATGTCCTGAAAGAACTAAATGTTAAAGAGAATTGGCTGATAAACAACATACTGTACAGAAAAATTACATACTTTGGTCACATCAAGCGTCACGATGGCCTGGAAAGAACAATACTAGAAGGCAGAGTTCCAGGACACAGAGGCAGACCAAGAAGAAGATGGCTATAAGATATTAAAGAAACCATGAACATGACCATCGACGAAGTGGGTGAACTGGCAAGAGACAGAGTGAATTTCAGATGTGCTGCAAAGAGAGCAACGTCCTATAAAGGATACACACCTTGATGATGATGATTGTGATATATAAACAGCTAAACATCAAGAACGGAAGGTACATGCACAGCCTTCAGTATTAATTGGAGCTCAAGTGCTTATCCTTTGGTGGTGTGGTCGGTTTCAAACAGCGTTTACTGGTTGTCTCCGTTAGCCTTTTGCTGTCCCCAGCCAAAACCCACACGGTAGCAGGTTGCTATTTTCTTTCAGGCAGCGACCCATAGATGACCTGCCCTCCTGGGCTGATGAGCATCATCTGCCCAGACCTCTTGTTTCAAATGTACTTGGTTTCATATCACTAGGTGTATCTGTAGCGTATAGGTTAGGTGTTCACCTCTTGTTTCAAAGGTTCTCTGTTTGCGCTCTTGTGGAGTCATCGGAGATCAAGTTCCTAGTCCTATCAGAGACGGGTGATAAAACTTAGGTCCCAAGTTCAATTTGAGCACGTAAAAGAACCCTTGGTAGTTCAAAATCAAAAAGAGCAGGCTGGAAAGCCATTGCCTGTTCAAAATTCATTAGAAAAGATTACAAATAAAATCCTACATACATATCTTCACCATCTTCAAAATTACATCGGGGACCCTTGCCGATGCTACAGAGTTTGTGCACTGCCGCTGAGATCTTCCTGTGTAAGAAAGAGATGGGAGCACACATGGTTACTCACCGAAGTGCAATGATGATGAAGAAAGAGATGGAAGCACACATGGTTACTCACCGAAGTGCAATGATGATGAAGAAAGAGATGGAAGCACACATGGTTACTCACCGAAGTGCAATGATGATGGAGAAAGAGATGGAAGCACACATGGTTACTCACCGAAGTGCAATGATGATGAAGAAAGAGATGGAAGCACACATGGTTACTCACCGAAGTGCAATGATGATGAAGAAAGAGATGGGAGCACACATGGTTACTCACCGAAGTGCAATGATGATGAAGAAAGAGATGGAAGCACACATGGTTACTCACCGAAGTGCAATGCTGATGAAGAAAGAGATGGGAGCACACATGGTTACTCACCGAAGTGCAATGATGATGGAGAAAGAGATGGAAGCACACATGGTTACTCACCGAAGTGCAATGATGATGAAAAAAGAGATGGAAGCACACATGGTTACTCACCGAAGTGCAATGATGATGGAGAAAGAGATGGAAGCACACATGGTTACTCACCGAAGTGCAATGATGATGGAGAAAGAGATGGAAGCACACATGGTTACTCACCGAAGTGCAATGATGATGAAGAAAGAGATGGGAGCACACATGGTTACTCACCGAAGTGCAATGATGATGGAGAAAGAGATGGAAGCACACATGGTTACTCACCGAAGTGCAATGATGATGGAGAAAGAGATGGAAGCACACATGGTTACTCACCGAAGTGCAATGATGATGGAGAAAGAGATGGAAGCACACATGGTTACTCACCGAAGTGCAATGATGATGGAGAAAGAGATGGAAGCACACATGGTTACTCACCGAAGTGCAATGATGATGGAGAAAGAGATGGAAGCACACATGGTTACTCACCGAAGTGCAATGATGATGGAGAAAGAGATGGAAGCACACATGGTTACTCACCGAAGTGCAATGATGATGGAGAAAGAGATGGAAGCACACATGGTTACTCACCGAAGTGCAATGATGATGGAGAAAGAGATGGAAGCACACATGGTTACTCACCGAAGTGCAATGATGATGGAGAAAGAGATGGAAGCACACATGGTTACTCACCGAAGTGCAATGATGATGAAGAAAGAGATGGAAGCACACATGGTTACTCACCGAAGTGCAATGATGATGAAGAAAGAGATGGAAGCACACATGGTTACTCACCGAAGTGCAATGATGATGAAGAAAGAGATGGAAGCACACATGGTTACTCACCGAAGTGCAATGATGATGAAGAAAGAGATGGAAGCACACATGGTTACTCACCGAAGTGCAATGATGATGAAGAAAGAGATGGAAGCACACATGGTTACTCACCGAAGTGGGGGACTGCCTAGAGTAGTTGATAGTAGCTCGGCCTGCTAGCTGTGAGACGCCTCATAGCTCTGGTTCGAACCTACTGTCCGGCATTTGTTCGAGTCCCCTGGTCTTACTCAGGACGATAACATGAGTACCTCTGAAGTCGGAGAAAATCTGCCTGTATGTCGAGGGAATACTAATTACGAGTACATTGAGCACACGACTGCCAGTGTAAAAGTAATTTACAATGTGCACGCTGCTGCCATTGTAAGAAATTGGAAAACAGATTTTCACGCAAAAATCAGTTTCAGAGATGAAACTTGTCTGAGTTAAAGCGGACGAAAAAAAAAAAAAAAAAACTCACCGAAGTGCAATGATGATGAAGAAAGAGATGGAAGCACACATGGTTACTCACCGAAGTGCAATGATGATGAAGAAAGAGATGGAAGCACACATGGTTACTCACCGAAGTGCAATGATGATGGTCCTATCAATCATTATATAGTTTTTAACACATGACTTCGCCCGTCTGCCCATCGTGTTCGTAGCGCGTTGGACTACAGGTGACAAGTCCTCTGTGAGTGCGGGTTCAATTCCAGCGACTGGCAGAAAACCACAGACTCCCAGATTTACGGTGTTCGTGGCACCGAACCGAAGGGTTATGATGTCCATGGCACGAACCAAAGAGCTTTCAGCTCAAGTGCTTTGGATCGGAAAAAACCCAAAAACACATGACTTAATTATGTTCTCCAGATTTTTTTTTTCCTGTTTGTGAGCCTACTCAGTAATTATCATGAATTTGTTATTGAATAACTAGTTTGATTTTTGGCTATTTTCATTCATCAGTTGGTCACAGAGAGCATGATGTGGCATCACCAAGGCAGAGTCCTATCCCTTTTGAGAATCCAATGTCATCTACACCTTACAAGAAGTCTAGGAAACCTCAACTCTTCAACGGTTAGAGATCACCATTTTTACATGTTTCTGCTTTGTTGATGATATTAATTGTATCATCATCAAATAGCTTGTCCTGAGCAGAACTTTGCCACCCCAGCAGTCCTCCGGAATTTCTCTTTCTCATAGGTCAGATGTCCCGCCTCTGCATCCATCATGTTCAAACCATCAGTTACATCCGAATCCATCTTTTCTGTGGTCTTCCTCTTCTTCTCTTTGCCGGTATGCTTCCTTCCATGATGGTCTTCTAGTCCTTCATGTCTTTTATATGTCCAAAATATCTCAATTTTCTCTTTCTTATTTGTAGCATCAGCCAGTTTTCTTTTATTTTGAATTCTTTCTAGATAGATCTATTTGTTCTCTTCTCTGTCCATGATATATATAGGATTCTTCTGTAACACCCATATTCAAAAGCACATACGTGTTTTTCAACTGCCTTATTAAATGTCTGTGCCCGCCTGCCCAGCGTGTTCGTAACGCGTTGGACTACGGGTGACTAGCCAGCTGTGAGTGCGGGTTAAATTCCGCGGACTGGCAGAAAAGTCACAGGTTCACCAGATTTATGGTGTTCGTGGCACTGAACCAAAGGGTTACGATGTCCATGGCACCGAGCCGAAGAGCTGAAAGCTCAAGTGCTTCTGGATCGAAAAACAAAAGCAATTAAATGTCGTGCTTCACACCCATACCTTGCCACTGGGAATATGCAACAGCATCATCTATGACAGATGATGCCCCACCTCAATCAAGTATGCCCCACCTCGATCAAGTATGCCTCACCTCGATCAAGTATTCCCCACCTCGATCAAGTAGGCCCCACCACGATCATGTATACCTCACCTCGATCATGTATCCTGTGGGGCATACTACGACCTGTGGTAGGGGATTGTGTTTGAGACATTCCAAAGAACTGTCAGGGTGGCAAATCTCTGCCCAGGACAAGCTCAGGACAATGATGATGTTTGAGAGAGAACAGGCAGCATCCAAAATATTTATATCAAGGTGCAATCTCTCTCTGTGTATTTGAACTATCTATGGGATGTAAATATCTCAATAACTTTGTCTACTTTCTGAAAGGATAGTTTTTTGTTGTTTCTTCTACAGATAGTTTTTTGTTGTTTCTTCTACAGATAGTTTTTTGTTGTTTCTTCTACAGATAGTTTTTTGTTGTTTCTTCTACAGATAGTTTTTTGTTGTTTCTTCTACAGATAGTTTTTTGTTGTTTCTTCTACAGATAGTTTTTTTGTTGTTTCTTCTACAGATAGTTTTTTGTTGTTTCTTCTACAGATAGTTTTTCTATTGTTCCTTCTACAGATAGTTAGTTTTTTTGTTGTTTCTTCTACAGATAGTTTTTTGTTGTTTCTTCTACAGATAGTTTTTTGTTGTTTCTTCTACAGATAGTTTTTTGTTGTTTCTTCTACAGATAGTTTTTTGTTGTTTCTTTTACAGATAGTTTTTCTGTTGTTTCTTCTACAGATAGTTTTTTGTTGTTTCTTCTACAGATAGTTTTTTTGTTGTTTCTTCTACAGATAGTTTTTTTGTTGTTTCTTCTACAGATAGTTTTTTTGTTGTTTCTTCTACAGATAGTTTTTTTGTTGTTTCTTCTACAGATAGTTTTTTGTTGTTTCTTCTACAGATAGTTTTTTTGTTGTTTCTTCTACAGATAGTTTTTTGTTGTTTCTTCTACAGATAGTTTTTTTGTTGTTTCTTCTACAGATAGTTTTTCTATTGTTTCTTCTACAAGATAGTTTTGTTTTTCTTCTACAGATAGTTTTGTTGTTTCTTCTACAGATAGTTTTTCTATTTTTTTCTTCACAGATAGTTTTTGTTGTTTCATCTACAGATAGTTTTTTTGTTTCTTCTACAGATAGTTTTGTTGTTGTTTCTTCTACAGATAGTTTTTTTGTTGTTTCTTCCACAGATAGTTTTTCTGTTGTTTCTTCTACAGATAGTTTTTTGTTGTTTCTTCTACAGATAGTTTTTTTGTTGTTTCTTCTACAGATAGTTTTTCTATTGTTTCTTCTACAGATAGTTTTTTGTTGTTTCTTCTACAGATAGTTTTTCTATTGTTTCTTCTACAGATAGTTTTTTGTTGTTTCTTCTACAGATAGTTTTTCTATTGTTTCTTCTACAGATAGTTTTTTGTTGTTTCTTCTACAGATAGTTTTTTTGTTGTTTCTTCTACAGATAGTTTTTCTATTGTTCCTTCTACAGATAGTTTTTCTATTGTTCCTTCTACAGATAGTTTTTCTATTGTTTCTTCTACAGATAGTTTTTTGTTGTTTCTTCTACAGATAGTTTTTCTATTGTTTCTTCTACAGATAGTTTTTTGTTGTTTCTTCTACAGATAGTTTTTCTGAGCTAGGCACAAGATCACAGCGGCAGACTCATGCTGTGTCCCAAGCATTGCCCCAGTTTGACCTGTCATCTATGACAGATGATGCCAGGACAGATCACAGACCACTGTAAGTCTTCTTGTCTCAGTTAAGAAACATCATGTTGTTTATCATTAGAAAGATCATGTTTATCATGAAGTAGAATTTAAACCAAGGGTTCTCTGTGGTTAAGTCCTTGCCTTGTGTCCTGAATGTTGCGGGTTCATTTCCAAACCACCACTGTTCTGTTCACTAGTACATTTTTTTCCAGAGATCTTCTTTTTCTTCTGCATTCTCACAAGATTGGGATTTGGATTCTTTTTTTTTTTTTTTTCTTTCGTCCGCTTTCAACTCAGACGAAGTTTCATCTCTGAAACTGAATTTTCATGAAAATCCGTTTTTCCAATTTCTTACAATGGCAGCAGCTTGCACATTGTAAATTACTTTACACTGGCAGCCATGTGCTCAATGTACTGTAATTAGTATTCCTCGCCATACAGACAGATTTTCTCCGACTTCAGAGGTACTCACGTTATCGTCCTGAGTAAGACCAGGGACTCGAACAAATGCCGGACAGTAGGTTCGAACCCGAGCTATGAGGCGTCTCACAGCTAGCAGGCCGAGCTACTATCAACTACTCTAGGCAGTCCCCTCGGATTCTCTAATAAAGGCAGCCGTCTGCCTCAGATTATCAGCCACGCCATACAGTTTGTCTTGGATGCTGGTGTAAGTGGGCCACCTGGGGGCAGTTCTGTAGGATATAATTCCTATGATTTCTGCTTCCCCATTTGTGCCGACCTCTTCCAGCAGTAAGTTTGGCCACCCTCGTGATGGTAGGTCTGACATTCTTACTGTGTGGCTAAATCTCTGAGACAGATTGGTGACTGTAGAATCCGTTATCCCATTCCTCATTGTGAGGGTCGTTGCACCATGTTATGCGCCTTATGGCCTGGTGCATCCGTTTTCTGCAAGCATTTGTTTCGGGTTAACATTCCTAATTCCAGAGATCTAGGATTGGGGACGGAGCTACAGAGTTTATGTTTTTTTGCGACACTCTTGACAGATAACATGCCATTTCTGCGGAGAGGGGCCGAGCCATATGGGGTAAAACCCAGTACAATGAAATCAATCCTTTGACAAAGGGCGGACATGATGGCAGAGCATATACTGCAATACTGTCAGTTGCTAGTAGGCCTGAGAAACGAAACCTGACCCGATAATACTGAGTTTTGCGAGAAGCTGTACGGATGGACGGAGTCCCTAAAGACAACAGCAGAATTCATGAGAAAGTCTGGTTCATTGTCTAAGCTGAGATCGAGAGAGAAATCCTTCACTGTAGACCCCGTACTGTTATGTCATTTGTAAACATTATTAGACATTGAGAGTAGTTCATCTTTATGTAACACAAGGTCATGCTTTAAACTATATATATTAAAACATGAACTTTGAACTGCATGTCCCCACTCACATTCTAACATTTCTTTCTATATGTCTTTGATTTGTTGTGCGACATGAAGACAAGGGGAGGAGAGGCGAGAAAAGATGAGAACTATCACTGTAGATGATCTGGAGCAGAGACCAGGGTCACCTGGAGTCATTATTGTTGCTGACTCTGTGTCCAGTGATGAAGGTGAGTATTGATGTTGTTGCTGACTCTGTGTCTAGTGATGAAGGTGAGTATTGATATTGTTGCTGACTCTGTGTCTAGTGATGAAGGTGAGTATTGATGTTGTTGCTGACTCTGTGTCCAGTGATGAAGGTGAGTATTGATATTGTTGCTGACTCTGTGTCTAGTGATGAAGGTGGGTATTGATGTTGTTGCTGACTCTGTGTCCAGTGATGAAGGTGAGTATTGATGTTGCTGACTCTGTGTCTAGTGATGAAGGTGAGTATTGATATTGTTGCTGACTCTGTGTCTAGTGATGAAGGTGAGTATTGACATTGTTGCTGACTCTGTGTCTAGTGATGAAGGTGAGTATTGATATTGTTGCTGACTCTGTGTCTAGTGATGAAGGTGAGTATTGACATTGTTGCTGACTCATTCCCTCCCTCTCCGATGTCATTTTGAGGATGGTGAAAAATGTCTCTTATTTTTTCATTTTGAAATTCTTGTTAATGTTATTTTGCTCGGCTGTAGTTTTCCAACCTGCTGATCAATATTACAGTCAGTGGTTCTTTATGTTCTCATCTTGAATACAGGATCTCTGTTCTATCATCTGTCTCTGATAGAACTAGGAACTTGATCATTACATGAATCATCTGTCACTAGACAGATAGTCTGATAGCCGCACTGATAAACAGAATACTTAGAAGTGCGAGGTTGATCAACAACAATACTTTAGCTGATGAGTCTTGATAAACAAGTGAATACTTTAGAAGTGAGAGGTACTTGATAAATGAAGTGAATACTTTAGAAGTGAGAGGTACTTGATAAACGAAGTGAATACTTTAGAAGTGAGAGGTACTTGATAAATGAAGTGAATACTTTAGAAGTGAGAGGTACTTGATAAATGAAGTGAATACTTTAGAAGTGAGAGGTACTTGATAAATGAAGTGAATACTTTAGAAGTGAGAGGTACTTGATAAACGAAGTGAATACTTTAGAAGTGAGAGGTACTTGATAAACGAAGTGAATACTTTAGAAGTGAGAGGTACTTGATAAACGAAATAGTGAATTCATCTTTAGAAGTGAGAGGTACTTGATAACGAAGTGAATACTTTAGAAGTGAGAGGTACTTGATAAACGAAGTGAATACTTTAGAAGTGAGAGGTACTTGATAAACGAAGTGAATACTTTAGAAGTGAGAGGTACTTGATAGACGATGAAGTGAATACTTTAGAAGTGAGAGGTACTTGATAAACGAAGTGAATACTTAAAAGTGAGAGGTACTTGATAAATGAAGTGAATACTTTAGAAGTGAGAGGTACTTGATAAATGAAGTGAATACTTTAGAAGTGAGAGGTACTTGATAAATGAAGTGAATACTTTAGAAGTGAGAGGTACTTGATAAACGAAGTGAATACTTTAGAAGTGAGAGGTACTTCTTCTTCTATCCCCAGAAATTATGAATTTTCACTCTTTTTACTATAGTGCAATGGGGGGAGTCCCAGGCTTTCTTTAAAACACAGAAACTTCCAACAGCTCCAGGCATGTAGTGCTATGCTTAGTGCTGCGGAGACTTCTACTCAGGTAGTGTTCAGTACCTCATCGACACAGATACTGCGGTGCACAATGGCGGCTCGTGATCGTTTTTGTTGGTGGGGCCAGACCCAAATTTTCGAGAAAATCATACTTTGGGTTAGGTTATATTTTAATTTATTAAATAATAAATACACGTTACATATTATTTTGTGGGGCCCGGCCCTCTGGTCCTTAATGATGAGCCCACTGGCAGTGCATATATAAAACTTAATCTCCATGCAAAATCCAGTCCTTTGAAACTAAATGCTACAGAAAGATCCTACGAATACCATGGACAGAAAAAGAAAGAACACTGATGTCCTGAAAGAACTAAATGTTAAAGAGAATTGGTTGATAAACAACATACTATACAGAAAAATTACATACTTTGGTCACGCTAAGCGTCACGATGGTCTGAAATAACAATATTAGAGGGCAGGGTCCCAGGACGCAGAGGCAGACCAAGAAGAAGATGGCTACAAGATATTAAAGAAACCATGAATATAACCATCGATGAAGTGGGTGAACTGGCTAGAGACAGAGTGAATTTCAGATGTGCTGCAAAGAGAGCAACGTGCTATAAAGGATACGCACCTTGATGATGAATCTCCATGCGAACCATACATTTAAATATTCAGATTTTCCTCTAATTGTCCATGTTTTGCTTGCGCACACACACAGAATAATGTCATAACTTTAATATTCATATTTTCCTCTTCTTCTTTGCGTTCTTTGCGACCAATTTTAATCACTCTTTGTGATATGTTTGATCTTTACCAAGAACATTTATACGTTGCACATTGGTTTGGTAGGCCCCTAATTAAGACATGTGCATCCAATTTCAGCCAAACCTCCTCAGTCGCCTCTTACAACATGCGTGGTAGGTAACAGTGGTTCTTTTCTTTACACCCAAAATTTGGGCCCCAGTGACCACTCGGGCGATATTTTCCTCTAATTGTTCATGTTTTGCTTGCACACACACACACAGACACAGAGAAATGTCATAACTTCATTATTATTAATATCTTACAGACAAGAGACTAGCATCAACAAAAGTGGACATCAAGGACCCAGTGTTACTTCCAACATTCTCTCATCCAGTCAATATAGAACAAAAGTCTTCTAGAACAAATATTGTTGTTACTGCAGACACATCTACACCTCCTACTCAACCAGTTTCTCTAGATTTGGCTTGGAAGTCTCAACAAACAGACAAACAGGAAACAGGTTTGGTTGGCATAAAAAAGTTGGATTAGAAAATAAATTGAGTTATTATCACACAAACCTGTGCCGTTTAAAAATATTTCATTTGATTCATCTATTACCCTATTATTACCCTATGTACCATGTGGTATAACAAAGGTTTAAACAATTTTTAAAAATATAAAGCAACCTTTCTAGGCTGTGTACTGCCCGTGTGATGCAGGGGCCGAAGGAGGCAAAGAATAGTACCACTGCAACCTACAATGCATGTCGTAAGAGGCAGCCGATGTAGCCTAGGATGCGACCATAGTAAATAAAGCAGCACAGAAATCGGATGTGCTGGCCTACTGTAGGCGCATAACTGACAACGTATAATCGCTCTTGTGCTCGGATCACATACAATCACACATAGTGTTTGACAAGTGGTCAATATGGAGCGTTCGAAGAAGAAGAAAGACTGTGTACAAGATCGCATTGGGTTTATGAAACTGACATCAAAATTTCATCATTAAGTTTAACTGGACTGTCTAACAAGAGTCCATGGTACAGAAAATGTTGAGAAGCTTTGTATTATGTTTGTTGTATATATATATATATATCATTATTAGTTTTTGTGTCATTCTTGATTACATCTAATGTTGTCTCCTCACACAGAAAGAACTTCTCAGAGCAGACAGACCAAGATGGAGACAGACACGCTGCAACAGAAGATCAGACATGAAGAAGAAGAAGAAGACAAAAGAGAGGTAACTCACTACATCTGTTTATTAACTCCCTTGGTTGACAGACTTCTATTGTTCAACCTTCATCTTATCTAATATACATTACATAATGTGTTGTCTGTCAACTGTGTATTGTAGTCTGTGGCCTTAGATTTGTCAACTGTGTGTTGTAGTCTGTGGCCTTAGATCTGTCAACTGTGTGTTGTAGTCTGTGGCCTTAGATCTGTCAACTGTGTGTTGTAGTCTGTGGCCTTAGATCTGTCAACTGTGTGTTGTAGTCTGTGGCCTTAGATCTGTCAACTGTGTGTTGTAGTCTAGACCTTAGATTGATTATGATCCGCTCTGAAGATAGTATGAGGCAGAAAGTTTGACTTGGGCAATGTTTAGCTTCAGAGAAAGAACGGAAGTGGTCTGGGAATGTTAGGTCAGATAAACCTAGACATCACTTTTGGTTGACGTTCAGATGTGCTGTAGGGTCTAAGTAAGGGTTGCACTCACATTCTCTGTGTAAACCACATAGATTATGAAGAATAGTTAACTTGGTTGATAAGAACAAACAACTTCTGTCATTGCATGCATTGCTTCTTATCCATCAAACATAAAATCAGCCCTGAGAGACAGCAAATATCTTCATTATTGTAAAAGTAAAGGAATCCTTTTTATACCACGAGGGTAGGATCGTATTTTTTCATTTACCATCTGCAGGAAGGAAGGGTGTCTCTGTGGCTGAGTGGTTAAACCCTTTGCCCGCCTGTCTGCCCAGCGTGTTCAGAGCGTGCTGGACTACGGGTGACTATCCTCTGTATGCGGGTTCAATTCCGCGGATGGCAGAAAAGCCACAGATTCCCAGATTTACGGTGTTCGTGGCACCGAACCGAAGGGTTGCAATGTCCATGGCACCGAAGAGCTGAAAAGCTCAAGTGCTTCTGGATCGGAAAAAAAGAAAAATCCTTTGCCTTGCAAGTCGAAGGTCGTGGTTCGAATCGACTGCTGCCTTCTGTTACAAGAATTTTTTCCAGAGACCCCTAGGATTGTTGGTGGAACTATGGAGTTCGTGCTTTGTGCAGTATTCTCGCCAGGTGGCGGCCATTTCTCGAGAGAGGACCGAACCATATGGGGTAAAACCCGTGCAATGAAGTCAGTTCTTCGGCAAGAAAAGTAAAGGAATCCTTTTTATACCACAAGGGTAGGATCGTATTTTTCATTTACCATCGACACCTGATGGATGATGTGGCTAACACTGGCTGCCTTGCTTTTCCTGGTACCCAATTGAGGCTGGGTCAATCTGAGAGCAGCTAGGGTCGAAATAAATTCCACGCCAGCTGTAGACTTGAACCCGGACTACTAGCTTTAGGGGTGAGTTCGTAACATCTTGGCTACTGCAGCTTTCTTTATTGTTATAAATGAACATGATTTAACTTGATTGATTGATTGATTGTGATGATTTGATATTAATAAATATTGAATTATAAATTAGTGCTACATTGAACTAACTTGATTGATTGTCATGATGTGATGCTAATAAAGATGAAGGTTATGTTATGATTGCTAGATTGATGACATGTTTCTTTGAGCCAACTTGATTGATCGATTGATTGATTGTCATAATGGGATGTTATTAAAGACGAAGGTTATGTTACAATTGCTAGATTGATGACATGTTTCTTTGAACCAACTTGATTGATTGATTGATTGATTGATTGATTGATGCATGGTGTGATACTAATAAAGACAAAGGTTATGTTACGATTGCTAGTTTGATTGTATGTTTCTTTGAGCCAATATTTTTATTGATTTATTTTATTGATTACTTCTGGAAATAATTTGATCAGACTCGACCAGTAGCAGCATCGACACCTACTTTTGTTGTTGGAAGTGAGGAGGAGGAGGAGGACAAGATTGATCCTGTCATGAAGGAGTACATGGCTAAAGTTCTCGAACAGAAAGAGAGAGAGAAAGAGGTACTAGTATGAATGAAGTCAACTTTTTGTTCAGTGTTCATTCTCTCCGCAGCGGTCACCGCCAGACCGATGTACCAGACCTCCCATAAATTCTATTCATGTGGAAATTTGATTCATGCAGCCTTACCATTGGTGTGTTTTACGTCAGATCTTCAGCACCATTTAGAGCTCTGGTACTTATCCTTCGGCGATGTGTCCGGTTTCAGCCAGCGATTACTCAGTTCGCTCTCCGTTCTGTAGCCATCTCGTATTTTTTACGGTGGGGTAGCTAGCCCCACACCCATCCTCCTTAGTCGCCTCTTACGACATGCATGGCAGGTAACAGTGGTTCTATTCTTTACACCCCAATTTGGACCCCGGTAACCACTCGGGCGGTTCAGTGCTCATTTGAGGATCATTTTCATCGCACATGTCCATAATTGTTCTGATCTCCTCCCAAGGATGTATTTCAACGTGTTTAAACTCCTGTTCTGTGTTGGTTGCTGTATCTACTGGGTTTTCTCTCATGGTTTTCCCATCCTGTCGCACCTATCGGTGTGCATAACCTGCACAACCGAGATAGGGAATACCTTTTATCTTCTTCATTAAAATATTCAAAGCATATGCTTTCTCGTAGAGTATTGACGATGTCGGCTTTTATCCATTGAAGACCCGTTCTCGATCGTAGAGATCAACTTATGATACTAAGTATCATCATGATAGTCATGTACCATGTCTGTTTATGATCATTTTTCTTCATAAATCTCAGGACTCCAGTGATGGCGACCGATCCAGTTATTGATACTTATCATGCCATGCTGCTAAGCTGTTCAGTAACTTCTCTCTCTCTCTTTCTCTCTCTCTCTTGTCAGTAATCTCTCCCCTTGTCATCATATGTTGTAACTTCTGTCTTTGCATCTTATGTCCTAAACCGCCCGAGTGGTTACCGGGGCCCAAATAGGGGGGTAAAGAATAGAACCACTATTACCTGCCACGCATGTCGTAGAAGCGTATAGGAGGTTTGACTGAAATCGGATGCACATGTCCTAAATGTGTCAAAGTCTATGCGTTTAGGGACCTACCAAACCAATGTGCAACGTAAACACGTTCTTGACAAAGATCAAACATATCACAAAGAGTGATTAAAATTGTTTGTAAAGAACGAACAAGAAGAAGAAGAGGCCTACAAACATCACAAATAAGAATTCATTCCTTTTTATTTTAAAATGTTTATTTTTTAATTGGACCCTACCAGGAAGTGCCACAATGGGTGGACCCAGTACTAGTGAACATGTAAAAATCTGAGCATTATTAATCTTCCTAATGAGAGTGCTCGGAATTTGTTTAAGGGATTTTATTTTGCCATTTGGTGTTTCATGAAGGCTCCCACCCTTTGGCCACGATCAAGTGGACATTACACTTTGACCTTAGCCAAAAGACAAAGAAGCGATATAAATTAATTAACTCCATTTAGTGAATCCAAAAATTAATTAATATTATCACATTCCAAAAAAAGTTTTGTATACATTTGTTGTCAACATGGGACGTAATTCATCTCATACATACTTTAATGAACAAGATTATCGTTATTATATATTATTATTATTTCTCTTATATTTTCTGTTTATCTTTGTTGTGTAGTAAGTCATGTAATATTCTTTGTTCCATATCTCTGTGTGCTTGGAACCAGCAACGAGCAAAGAAAACATTGTCTCAGGGACAACCAAGGGTAAGATAGAATTTGAATTACATTATCTCCCTTGGAAGTTTTCCAATTTGCTCTTGTTTCACACATGCTGTGAACTCACTTGTAGTCATTGTGCTTAATATATCACCGTTGACAGATTTGTGCATGAAGGCTTGCTTTCCTTATCACCAGTTTCTCTTGCTATTCAGGCAAACCTTACTCCGTGACTTAAGAGGTACTTGTAATTTAGGTCTCTAAGTGAAGGATCAAAGTCTCATATAATACAACCACTTAACACATGCACACCAAGAATTTTTTTTAGTTTGAACAGCTTGAGAAGGAAATTCTGGCTAACTGAAACACTCCTTTAGTACAAACTATGGGGGAACCGGTGAAGACCTCGATCTGACCACCTTGTTCATGACACATACCGGAATAGTCACATAGCAGAAGTTGATTGCACAAGAAGAAGATTTCCACAAGCGATGTCAAAGCATTGTGATGATGATGCTGTTTTTGTTAGCTGCTGAAATAGACAAAGCGCATATGTGGGCCTTTTTGAATGCATAGATGTTGTATCATTTACTTTAAAGAAAAATTTATTTAAAAATTTTTATTTTAAAAAAAAATTTATTATTTGGGTCATACATATGTGTGACAATTTGATATGCATGATGGTCTGATATGTGTGACCGCCCTTGTAGTGCCGGGGCCCGCATTGGAAGTAAAGAATAGTACCTCTGCAACCTATAAGGCGACTGAAGTAGGACCTAGGGAAGCTACCCTAGTAAATAAAAAAATGTTGCAGAAATCGAATTGCTGGCCTACGTGTAGGCGCATAACTGGTACAACGTACAATCGCTCTTAGGCTCAGATCACATACAAATCACAAAGAGTGATTTAACAAGTGGTCGATATGGAGCGCTCAAGAAGAAGATTCTTTTACTTTAAACAAAAAAATATTATTTGGGTCATACACGTTAATTTGATACTCCTGGTAATCTGATTTATGTGACAATCTGATCTGTGTGATGATCTGATCTGTGTGATGATCTGATCTGTCTGATGATCTTATATATGTGTGATGATCTTATATGTGTGATGATCTTATATGTGTGATGATCTGATCTGTGTGATGATCTTATATATGCACAGATGTCATGATAAAATGTAACTACAAATCTGTTTCACAGGATAAGACACCAACTCATTCTATATCTGAGGATTTATCTGTCGCTGACGACAAGAGGTTAGTAATCTGTGTTTGTCATCTACTGTATCAATGAAACGCTCGAGTGGTTAGCGGGGCCCAAATTTAAGATGTAAAGAATAGAACCACTGTTACCTGCCACTCATGTCGTAAGAGCCGACTAAGGAGGTTTGGCTTAAATCGGATGCACGTGTCCGCTAAGGAATACTAACCTGAAACAAATGCTTTGCAGAAAACGGATGAACCAGGCTGTAAGGTGCATAACATGGTGCAGCGACCCTGCAATGAGGAATGGGATAGCGGATTCTACGGTCGCCAATCTGCCTCTGAGATTTAGCCACGCAGTAAGAATGTCAGACTTAAAATCATGAGGGTGGCCAAAACTTACTGAGTGGAAGTGGTCAGCACAAACGGGAAAGCAGAAATCATAGGAATTATATCCTACAGAACGGCCCCAGTATGCAGACTTGAGAAGAAAGAGGTGGACCACTTACACAAGCGTCCAAGACAAACTGTATGCGTGGCTGATAATCTGAGACAGACGGCTGCCTTTATTAGAGAATCTGAAATCCCAATCTAGTGAGAATGCAGAAGAAGAAGAAGAATCATACATATGAGCAACTACTCTTCTGTTTAATAGTCTTCATGTCTGCCATGTTTTACAAGGGGAGTTAACCATATGTGTAATATATTTTTATCTCAATGTTTGTTTTGTTTCCTCCTCTAGTGAACAAGGGATGACGACTCCTGGTGAGATATGCAACAGACAAGGATTCCTGCCTAGATAAAGCATCTTATTTTGTTTACAATGCAAACTGATCTTGTACCTGGCAACAATTCCGTCCATCAAAACTATTTTACAATATAATTCTAGATAGTATTTGTGTATTTATGTTTATGATATCATCTTTGATACTGTGCCGCTATGGGTGTGTATGTTGTTGAGATTGAGAGCAGTGTGGGTGGCATAAATCATATCATCTTTGATACTGTGCCGCTATGTGTGTGTATGTTGTTGAGATTGAGAGCAGTGTGGGTGGCATAAATCATATCTTCTAGACCATAGGTTCCCAAACTTTTTCGGCCCACTGCCCACTTTTAAAGGAAAAAAAAGGAACCCTTTCATACCTTGTGGTGGTCGCCGAGTGGTTACGGCCCAAATTTGGGTGTAAAGAATAGAACCACTGTTACCTGCCACGCATGTCGTAAGAGGCGACTAAGGAGGTTTGGCTGAAATCGGATGCACATGTCCTAAACGTGTAGAAGTCTATGCGTTTAGGGGCCTACCAAACCAATGTGCAACGATACACGTTCTTGGCAAAGATCAAATCATATCACAAAGAGTGATTAAAATTGGTCGAAGAACGAACAGAAAGAAGAAGAAGATACCTTGTGGTATATAGGGCAATACAGTGTTTGACCTGTATTATTCATTGACCGTTGGCACACGATGGGTGATGTGGTCAGCATCACGCAGGCCGCCTTTACTTTCCCAGAGCATGTCTGGTACCCAGTTGAGGCTGGGTCGGCTTGAGAGCCGTCGTGGTTGGGAAAAATTTCACGCAACTGCGGAGTTGAACCTGGACCACCAGCCTTGAAAGCGAGTTCACTAACAACTACGCTCACGCGCTCTCACTGTCCACTTTGCACAAATAAACTTCGTAACGCCCCCTCCACATTATAACAGTTTGCCAACGCGCCCCCCCATTTATACATTCTCTATTTTCTCCTTGGCACAGAAAATTGATATATATTTCTGTCATACATGGTCAATTTTTAAATGATTATATGCATGAAATAGAAATTGATGAAAAAATGGATCGTGTAAGGTGGGCATAAGATGAATTAAAATGCAGAATTCCAATTTTAAATTATTATTCAATTACAAAATCACGAAAATAATTTATTTTCAAATATTTATTATTAATTTCTTCTTTAAGGAACCACCGACCCTAATCGCCTGAACATCCCCAAATTCTTCTGAACCCACTATTGCCTACCTAGAACGCTTCAGCGCCCACTGGGGACGGTACCGCCACTTTGGGAAACGCTGATCTATAGTCATCATCATCTAGTAGCTTGCTCTGAGCAGAAATTGGTTATCATAACAATCCTTTGGAATTTCTCTTTCTCGTAGGCTAGATGTCTGCCTCTGCAGCCGTCATGCTCAAATAATCAGTTACATCCTGAATCCATCTTCTTCGTGGTCTTCCTATTCTTCTCTTTGCTGGTATGTCTTCTTCCATGATGGTCTTCTCCAGCCCTTCGTGTCTCTTTATATATCCAAAATAACTCAATTTTCCCATTTTTATTTGTAGCATCAGCCAGTTTTCTTTGATTTTGAGTTCTTTCTGGATAGATCTATTTGTTCTCTTCTCTGTCCATGATATACAGAGGACTCTTCTGTAACACTTCTATCCAAAAGCACATATATGTTTTTTCACTCTCTTGTTAAATGTCCATGCTTCACTCCCATACGTTGCCACTGGGAATATGCATGCTTTTAGTATTCTGATCTTTGTTTTCATATCAGTTCCATTCCTTACTGTTTTCAGTTATTTAATTTTTTTTGTATTGCTACGTTTGTTCATCTTTGATACTATGCCACTATGTGGGAGTATGTTGTTGGGATTCTTCTTCTTCTTCTTGTTCACCCACTATCTTCTTCTTCTTCCAACATTTTCAGACATCAATTTGTATACTTTTAAAGTAGTTAGTGGTCAACCGGAGTCCATGTACATCTCCGTATAGCTTGTCTTGGACTGATATGGGGATTGACCATGTGTTTTCTCTCTGTTCCATGTATGTTGGACATGTTCACCCACTATGAATTCAGGCATAATTAGGACGTCCAGTAGGGTGCTTCTGACTGATTTTTGCATGAAGGCTTGCTTTCCCTATCATCGGTGTCCCTCGCCATTCAGGCGAGCCTTCTCTGGCTTCAGAGGTGTTGTTGAGATTGAATAATATCGTCTATAATACTACGCCGCTATGTGTGTGTATGTTGTTGAGATTGAATAATATCGTCTATAATACTCAGCCGCTATGTGTGTGTATGTTGTTGAGATTGAATAATATCGTCTATAATACTACGCCGCTATGTGTGAGTATGTTGTTGAGATTGAATAATATCGTCTATAATACTATGCCGCTATGTGTGTGTATGTTGTTGAGATTGAATAATATCGTCTATAATACTACGCCGCTATGTGTGTGTATGTTGTTGAGATTGAATAATATCATTTATAATACTACCCGCTATGTGTGAGTATGTTGTTGAGATTGAATAATATCGTCTATAATACTACGCCCTATGTGTGTATGTTGTTGAGATTGAATAATATAGTCTATAATACTACGCCCTATGTGTTGTATGTTGTTGAGATTGAATAATATCGTCTATAATACTACGCCGCTATGTGTGTGTATGTTGTTGAGATTGAATAATATCGTCTATAATACTACGCCGCTATGTGTGTGTATGTTGTTGAGATTGAAAACAGTGTGGATGGCATAAATAACAGATTGAGTTAGTACATTCTTCTTCTCATGCCAAATTTGAAGTTGTGCAACTTTGACTAATTTACTACTAATTATTACTATACTCACAAAGACATCAGGGAACCATGTCGGTTTGTGCCGCTGAGATCTTCTTGTGTAAGAAAGAGATTAAAGTACACTGTTAGACCGCTGGACGCTGCTGGATGTGTTGAGGTGGAGATCGAGGCACCTATGGACATGTCCAGAGTGCTATGATGATAATCCTGATAAAACTGATGAGAGTTTTTGTGTAAGAAAGAGATTGAAACACACATGGTGATTCACTAAAGTGAAATTATGATAATCTTATCAATCAGTTAATCAATTAATGAAGGTCACCAATAATGGAGTAAACACTCTGCACCAGTGACCATGTCATGCAGAAATTCCGAGGCTGGAGGCCAGCTTGTCCAGAAATTCTCGGTGTTCGCTTGGTATGTGGTTGAACTACAGTAAACCTTTCTTCTTCTTCTTGCAACCTCATTCTATGAATTAAGATGTAGTCATGGTTCCTGGTATAGCACTTCTAACTGATTTTTGCATGAAGACCTGCTTTCCTTATTATCAGTCTCAAGGTGTAGTCATGGTTCCTGGTATAGCACTTCTAACTGATTTTTGCATGAAGACCTGCTTTCCTTATTATCAGTCTCAAGGTGTAGTCATGGTTCCTGGTATAGCACTTCTAACTGATTTTTGCATGAAGACCTGCTTTCCTTATTATCAGTCTCAAGGTGTAGTCATGGTTCCTGGTATAGCACTTCTAACTGATTTTTGCATGAAGACCTGCTTTCCTTATTATCAGTCTCAAGGTGTAGTCATGGCTCCTGGTATAGCACTTCTAACTGATTTTTGCGTGAAGACCTGCTTTCCTTATTATCAGTCTCCCTTACCATACAGTCAAAAGTTGGGAAAAGAAAACGTGGAAGACCTAAGACCACTCTTCAAGAACCATCCAACAAGAAAGTAAACTATTGGGATGTAAAACCATACAAGATCTCCAACTGCTAGCAACGAACCGCATCACATGGAGATCTAAAACCTCTGCCCTATGTGCCGCCTTTGACACGAAAGAACAAACTAACTTAGCATAAAGGCGGGACTTCTCCGACTTAGGAGGTAACATGAAACCCTGATCTTGTACTTGGGGATCAAAATTACAGGTACCTCTAAAGTCGGTGTAATGCTCACCTGAATAGAGAGGAACACTTGTGAAAATGAAAGTAAGCCTTCGCACAAAAAAATCAAAGGTATCATATTAGGCACTGATTACTGCGTCTATATTCATAGCGGGCAAATGAAGCATTTGTTTTCTTAATCAGTTTAGTTAATAAAAGTATTTTACTTTTGTTTGTTGTTCGTATTCTTTCAGAGAACTGATTGCCTTCTCAGTGAGCAACTTTTTCATTCTTCTTCTGCGTTCTCACTAGATTGGGATTTCGGATTCTCTATAAAGGCAGCTGTCTGCCTCAGATTATCAGCCACGCCATACAGTTTGTCTTCTGTGTTCTCACTAGATTGGGATTTCGGATTCTCTAATAAAGGCAGCCGTCTGCCTCAGATTATCAGCCACGCCATACAGTTTGTCTTCTGCGTTCTCACTAGATTGGGATTTCGGATTCTCTAATAAAGGCAGCCGTCTGCCTCAGATTATCAGCCACGCCATACAGTTTGTCTTCTGCGTTCTCACTAGATTGGGATTTCGGATTCTCTAATAAAGGCAGCCGTCTGCCTCAGATTATCAGCCACGCCATACAGTTTGTCTTCTGCGTTCTCACTAGATTGGGATTTCGGATTCTCTAATAAAGGCAGCCGTCTGCCTCAGATTATCAGCCACGACATACAATTTGTCTTGGACGCTGGTGTAAGTGGACCACCTCTTTCTTCTCAAGTCTGCATACTGGGGCAGTTTTGTAGGATATAATTCCTATGATTTCCTCTTCCCCGTCTGCATACTGGGGGCAGTTTTGTAGGATATAATTCCTATGATTTCTGCTTCCCCGTTTGTGCCGACCTCTTCGCACAGTAAGTTTTGGCCACCTCGTGATGGTAGGTCTGACATTCTTACTGCGTGGCTAAATCTCCGAGGCAGATTGACGACCGTAGAATCCGTTATCCCATTCCTCATTGTGAGGGTCGTTGCACCATGTTATGCGCCTTACGGCCTGGTGAATCCGTTTTCTGCAAGCATTTGTTTCGGGTTAGCATTCCCTAGCGGACACGTGCATCCGATTTCAGCAAAACCTCCTTAGTCGCCTCTTACGACATGCGTGGCAGGTAACAGTGGTTCTATTCTTTCCACCCTAATTTGAGCCAGGGTAACCACTCGGGCGAGCTACTCGACTACCATATTAAAATTACTCATGACCACATAGGAGATCTTCTTACCTACCACCACCAGCTTGCGGTCTGAAGACCAGGTGTTAGGAGTGGCATGCTCACACTTTCCTAATCATTTCATTATCACTTTCTTCTCCACGTCACACACCTTGCTTCTATTGTTTCCCTAGTTCTGTGTGTGATGTGCTTATCTCCAGCCTTGTCTGAACTGTTTTACTGGAGAACTTGTTTTATGAATGACAGCACACTAAACAAGCATATCAGTTTTGTTTTTGTCATGTATTTTCTTTCAATGTTGCAGCCCACTACAGCACATGTAGGCTCAGGGCTGTGCAGTATGTTTTCTCAGTATGATGCAAGTCTTCGAAATGCCGCCTCTTAAATGCTTTTTCTTTAAAATAACCTTCGATTGTTATTTTGATTTCTCTGCTTATGACGCCCTCTTTACGGTGCGGCCTGATGCGGCCATTTCTCTGTATCACGGCACGGCCCTGTGCACGCTTACCCGTGACCTGGGCAACATAGGGCCGACTAGCTTAGACGGGAAATCGAAATTTCCGTTTTCTTCTTCTTTGTGTTCGTTCTTTACATAGTTCATAAGTTCATAGTTCATAAGTACGGTTCCAACTTCACTGCAACGGGTCACCTCATAATTGCTCCGTTCCTGTGCCAATGAAAATCACACGAAATGCTAACAACTGTGAAATGTTTCCTGTGTGAACTAATTCCAGAATGAAACAGCCGCGTACCGCCACAAAAAGCAGCCTGCACCGCATAAAATGCATATGGCCGTCGCTAATGTAGCAACACAAAACTGTTCATCACTTGAATTGCAATTCTTGTCGAAGGGAACATCAATCACGACAAAATCCAGCTTTCTGCACTCGCAATATAACTGCATACGGCAGATTGAGCTTGTTCGTCATAACCGTTGTCCGCCATTTTCTGAATACACACAACAAACGCACGGTTGACACAGCAAAAGCATTCCATGTAACAGTCATAGCTCACAACGTTGCTCAAGCACTAACTCAGTAGCTCGGCAAACGAAACCGGAAAATACCCGACCAAACATGGCGAAAATGCGCTAGCAAAGTCGTGTTCTCTCTCTCTCTCTCTTTAGCCTGTTACGCCCTTGGCGTTTAGGGCAGCAACAAACGTACACCATTCTTCCTGTTCATGGCCTTCCTCTGTATTGTGTTCCAGCTATGATTCATTTCCTTCAGCTCTTGCTCTATCGTTCTCCTCCAGGTCGTCTTGGGTCTTCCACGCTTTCGCCTACCCTTTGGAGTCCATCTCAGTGCAGTTTTCGTGTCGGAGCCAGTCTCCATGCGCATCACATGTCCAATCCATCTCCAGCGTCGTCTTCGGATGATAGTGCCCATATTCTCTTGTTGGCATCGTGCAAGCAATTCTTGATTCGAGATAGTAGTCGGCCAGTACACGCGTAAGATTTTTCGCAGACAAGTTGTATGAAAGGCGGAGAGTCTGGACATATCCTGTTCTGTCATTCTCCAGCATTCCGATCCGTACAGCAATGTTGACAGCACACAGCTATTATAGATACTAGTCTTGGTTCTGATGCTGTATTGGGCAGATTTCAGGTGGTCTGAAGGGTCATGAATGCACTTCGTGCCTTACTCAGTCTGTTTTTAATGTCAGATCCAGTGCCTCCTTCATTGCTAATAACACTTCCAAGGTATGTGAAAGCGGTTGTATCTCGGAGGGTTTTACCTTCTAGTTTGACTGGTGCTGGGGTTGCTATGTTCAAGTCATTACTTCAGTTTTCTTCTGATTTATTTTCAGCCCAACCATCTCACTATATTGGTTAAGACGGCAGGTCTTTTCCTGGATATCTCTATGTGTATGAGATAGGAGTGCGATGTCATCTGCAAAATCTAGGTCATCCAGAGTGGATGTGAGCGTCCATCTAATACCTCTTGCCTTATCTTCCGTTGTTTTACGCATCACCCAATCTATGACAGTGTTGAATAATAGGGCTGACATAACACATCCTTGTCGCACGCCTGTTTTTACTTCAAACTTTAGTTCTGAAGTTTCAACACTGCATGCAAACTTGCTGTAGCAGCTTTTATAATATTTATAAAACACAGTGGGATTCCATACCATCTTAAGATACGCCATAGACTTTCGCGGCGTATGCTATCAAAAGCTTTTTCAAAATCTACAAAGTTGATATAGAGTTTGCTTTGCCATTCTGTGCATTGCTCTATGATATTTCTAAGAGCAAATATTTGGCCTATACAGCTCCGTCCTCTGCGAAATCCTGCTTGTTCCTTTCTTAGTTTCTTATACACAGCATCAGTAATACGTTGTACGATGATTTTGCTTAAGATTTTACTTGGGACAGAAAGCAGTGTTATTCCACGCCAATTATTACAATCGGCAAGGGAGCCCTTCTTGGGGATCTTGATGATGACTCCTCTGTTCCATGCATCAGGTATTATTTGGGTATTCCATATAGTAGTAAACAAGGGTTGCAATATATTCGCTGCAAGTTCTGGGTCTATTTTGAATAGTTCTGCGTTTAAGTTATCATTCCTGGTGCCTTGTTATTCTTAAGAGATTTAATTGCTGTAATGATCTCATCCGGGCTGGGTGTTTCAATGCCAATTTCTAATTCCTCTGTTGGTTCTGGTATGTCTGCTACTACCGTTGGCGGTGGTCTATTTAGAAATTCTTTAAAATGCTCTGTCCATCGTATTTCTTGTTCCTTTTCCGTTGTCAATAGTATTCCATTCTTATCCTTTATGAGAGTATTTGATCTCCTGTAATGTTTCCAGCTTATTAGCTTTGTAATTTTGTACACTGTTCCCTGATCACACTTTTTGCTGCTTCTTCTGCCTGCACTGCCAGGTCTTCAACATACATTCTTTTGTCAGCTCTTACAGCCCGTTTGATTTCTTTACTTGCGCTTTGTACTGTTCTTGGTATCTTGCTTTCAGTCTTTCGGACTTTGCTTCTAACAATTTCTTTTTAATATTCTTCGGCTGTCTATTATTTTCCATGTTGTTGGTGTTATCCATTCTTTTCTTTGTGCGGTACCCTAGACATGTTTCACTGCTCTTGCTATATATAGATGCTATGTTGTCCCATGTTCTATCTATGTTGTCAGTTTCATCCGTAGTTTCATTACTTTCTAGGACTTGGAATCTGTTCTTTATCTGCATTATAAACTTATCCCTTACTTCCGTGTCTTTTAGTCTATCCACATCGAACCTCTTTTGGAAGTTTTTCTGTTGTCCTGTTTTTCTTAGTTTAAGTTTGACATAAGCTGTGACTAGGTGGTGGTCGCTACCAACATCTGCACCTCTCTTGACTACAACATCTAGCAGCGAGCGTCTCCAGGGTCCATTGATCATTATATGGTCTATTTGGTTTTTATCTCTGCCATTAGGGAATACCATGTTAATTTGTGGATATCTAAATGTTGAAATAGGGTTCCTCCTATAACGAGATTGTTCATGCTGCGAAGTTCACTAAACGTTCCCCATTTTCGTTCATCATACCACATCCATATTTTCCCATAGTTCTATAACTATGCGTGTTGTCTTGTCCGACCTTCGCATTTAGATCTCCCATAACAATGATAACATCATGGGATGGTGACTTGTCTAATACTGCTTGTAGGTTTTCGTAGTAAGAGTCTTTCTTTGTATCTTCGCTATCATTAGTTGGCGCATAGCATTGTAGGATTGTGATGTTTGTATGCTTCCCTTTAGTCTGATCTTAATCAAGCGGCTGCTGATAGGTTTCCATTCTAACAGACATTTTTCCACGCCTTTTCTTAGAATTACTGCTACTCCTTCATGGTGTAGGTCATCATCTCGTCCAGAAAAAAGGACTGTTTCACCTGTTGCAGTGATACTTCTTCCATTTCCTGTCCATCTGCTCTCGCTAACCCCTAGGATATGTAGATTATATCTTCTCATTTCTGCTGTTATTTGTGACAGTTTTCCGGTTTCGTACATTGTTCTTACATTCCAGCATCCAATTCTGGTCTTGGTTTTAAAGTCGTGTTCAGAATCAAACAATTCTGAGTCTGAATGGCCCTCCCGCATTCCGCCATTGCTGGCCAGATCGTTCTTTACGACCAATTTTAATCACTCTGTGATATGTTTGATCTTTGCCAAGAACGTGTATACGTTGTACATTGGTAGGCCCCTGAACGCATAGACTTCTACACATTTAGGACACGTGCATCCGATTTCAGCCAAACCTCTTACGACATGCGTGGCAGGTAACAGTGGTTCTATTCTTTGCATCCCAAAATTTGGGCCCCCGGTAACCACTCGGGTGTTCCGTTTAATATTGCCGGGTTTATTTTTATATGTGTTTGATAGAACACCGTAAGGTTATCTGCAATTGTACACAATTCTACCAGTCCAGGGTTATTTATTAATGAAAATTGCTAATAACACTGATATTCCTTAGTGTTAAACTTGTAACATAATATAACAAAATCTTTTTTTTTTTTTTTAAATTTGTCACTCCTGTTTTTGGTTTGCTTGATAAAGGCCTTGTTGGTCGAAACGTTGCTGTATTTTGTTATTGTTTTTGTAATTTGTTTTTGTTTTTTTGTTTTGTTTTCTTTTTTTTCTTTCATCCGCTTTCAACTCAGACGAGTTTCATCTCTGAAACTGATTTTTGCGTGAAAATCTGTTTTCCAATTTCTTACAATGGCAGCAGCGTGCACATTGTAAATTACTTTAGACTGGCAGCCGTGTGCTCAATGTACTCGTAATTAGTATTCCCTCGCCATACAGGCAGATTTTCTCCGACTTCAGAGGTACTCACGTTATCGTCCTGAGTAAGACCAGGGACTCGAACAAATGCCGGACAGTAGGTTCGAACCCGAGCTATGAGGCGTCTCACAGCTAGCAGGCCGAGCTACTATCAACTACTCTAGGCAGTCCCCCTTGTAATTTGTAAAACTACAGAACTTTGTGATTACGTGTTTTGTCAATCAAATAGTTTTACTGCAGTCTCATCTATTTTGTGAATATTTCAACATAATATAACCTTGATTAAACGTGTTGTGCTGTTTTTAAAATGACCTGTGGCTAAGTGGTTAAACCCTTTGCTTTACGAGTCGAAGGTCGTTGGTTTGAATCCGGACAGCGCCGTTCTGTTCACGAGTGAAGTTTTTTCCAGAGATCCTAGATTGTTACCGGCGCTACGAAGTTTGTGCTTGTGCAATACTCTCGGCAGGTGGTATGCCATTTCTGCGGAGAGGGACGAGCCATATGGGGTAAAACCCGGTGCAATGAAGTTAATCCTTCGGCTTAAAAATCGTTAAAACACACATATATACAGACATAAAATATGGTACGCCACGTGTAGAGATTATTGCACAAAGCACGGACTCGTATCAATCCTAGAAATATCCGGGAGGAAAATGCTCTCGTGAACAGAACGATGAGGTGCGAGTTCGAACCAACGACCACTGAAGCTCAAGGCAACGATTTAGTCACAGAGATTTCCCCACACATACATATGTACATACAAACACACACGATCGTACCTTACATACATATAGATAGACAGACAGAGAGTTAGATCTCGCAATAGCCGGTTTTAAATAGACTGTATGTATCTTCTTTTGTCGTCACACTGCTACCGGGTTGTTGTCCAGTGTCGTCACACTGCTACCGGGTTGTTGTCCAGTGTCGTCACACTGCTACCGGGTTGTTGTCCAGTGTCGTCACGCTGCTACCGGGTTGTTGTCCAGTGTCGTCACGCTGCTACCGGGTTGTTGTCCAGTGTCGTCACACTGCTACCGGGTTGTTGTCAGTGTCGTCACACTGCTACCGGGTTGTTGTCCAGTGTCGTCACATTGCTACCGGGTTGTTGTCCAGTGTCGTGGTTTTTGTCTTGCGCTGTTTGGGTGATTGTTATTTTTGCTCTTTCCCAGGATTCTCCTATGCCATCTAACCATTTTTTCGTGGTCTTCCTCTTGCCTTCTTTCCCGATGTTCTATTGTAGCGCCCGAGTGGTTACCGGGGCTAAATTTGGGGTGTAAAGAATAGAACCACTGTTACTGCCACGCATGTCGTAAGAGGCGACTAAGGAGGTTTGGCTGAAATCGGATGCACATGTCCTAAACGTGTAGAATTCTATGCGTTTAGGGGCCTACAAAACCAATGTGCAACGTATACACATTCTTGGCAAAGATTAAACATATCACAAAGATTGATTAGAATTGGTCGTAAAGAATGAACTCAAACAAAAAGAATGAGTTCTGTTGTAGAAGACTCTGTATACTGTGAAGTTTGGATGCATTCTTATTAAGTGGCCAAACCACTTCATTCTTTGTTTCTCTATGTAATTCAAGCAAGGTTCTGTGCCAACTTTCGACTGCATATATACAAATAGAAATGTCTGTTTTCTCAGTCTATCCGAAAGGATAGAGATAAGACTATACGGATTTTGTTTTGTTGCAACAGAAAATGAAAATATTTGTTTTTAATTATAGAAAGTGTCTCAAGTTTGGGAAAGTATCCATTACGTTCGACTTGGGACATCCACTCTCTCTCTCTCTCTCTCTCTCTCTCTCTCTCTCTCGTCGGGACATATCCCCCCTACACCTAAGAAAAAACTCCTCCCAGAAAAACCCCGCGCCATCATTCACTGGCAGTCACTACTAATTTCATCAAACGTCCGTAACTCGATTGTCTTTCGATGGCTGCCCAGTTAATTTTTAATGGATACGAGAGCAACCAAGGATAAATCCAGTCTTGTGTCCATTAGTTGAGTCCCCTTCATTTCTATAATCAAATATTAGCAGGACACATTGGCTGGCTTTTCCAGCTCTCGTCAGCCATTTGTCAGTTTCAGTTTACGTGGACATCTGTCATGGCGGGGCCAGCGTGATCTCTGACGTCTGATGATCTAAGGTGTTATAATATTGGTTGTGTGTGTGTGTGTGGGGGAAGTATGGCCAAGTCCTCGGGAAAGTGTTGGGGATTTGTAACTTGATATGTCAGAGTTATTGGTGTGTACTGTTGTAATATGGTTTGTTATATGGGGAGTACTTCTTCAAACGCACCATATCGACCACTTGTCTACCACTCTGTGTGATTTGTATATGATCTGAGCCTAAGAACGAATGTACGTTGTGCCAGTTATGCGAATACAAGTAGGCCAGCACATCCGATTTCTGCGTTGCTTTTTATTTACTAGGGTAGCATCCGTGGCCTACATCAGTCGCCTCTTACGACATGCATTGTAGGTTGCAGTGGTACTATTCTCTGCTTCCTTCAGGCCCCGGCACCCAGGGCGTCATGGGGTGTACTAGGGGGGTGTGTGGCTGTTCGGTGATGTGTACTGGAGGGGATTTAGCTGCTAGGTGTTGTGTACTGTGAGATGTGGCTGCTAGGTGCTGGGTACTGTTGGGATGTGGCTGCTAGGTTTGTACTGTGGAGGTTTGGCTGCTAGGTGTTGTATACTGTGGGATGTGGTTTCTATGTGATGTACGCTGTGGGATGTGGCTACTAGGTGTTGTGTACTGTGGGGTGTGGCTACTAGGCGTTGTGTACTGTGGTGTGTGGTTGCTAGGCGTTGTGTACTGTGGTGTGTGGTTGCTATGTGATGTATGCTGTGATATGTGGCCACTAGGTGTTGTGTATTTGAGGATTTTCCTTGTACTAACGAATGCTAACTTGCCATGGAGAAATGTGATGGGGGAGGGGTGGGGGTGTACTGTGGATTGCTAGTAGAAAACAACGTGGAAATGCTGAGTCTGAGGTACTGGGGGAGGCAATATGATTTGCATTAAGCACATTCTTCTTCTCCCCCCTTTGCTTCCAGGGAGGCATAGATCCGCAACCAAGACCTTCCAAGCCCTCCTATCCAAGGCCATCTTTTCCAGATCTCCTCCTTGAAGGGCCTTTCTTCTTCTTCTTTGGGTGGTGAGTTATGAATTTTCCTGCTTGTGGTTTCTGTAGCTATCTAGTGGGGTTTTTTTTTACTGGGTGGGATAGCTAGCCCCACGCCCAATCTCCTTAGTCGCCTCTTACAACAAGCGTGGCATTTAACAGTGGTTCTATTCTTTACACACCAATTTGGGCTCCGGTAACCACTCGGGCGATTAAGCACATTACTAGCATAATACGGCTTGTAAGTTGAGAGGTAGGAAGTCAGGGTAGTTTGCTATGCAGGTAGTCTACTTCTTCTTCACCCTTCGCCCCTAGGGGAGCATAGGTCCGCAACCAAGGCCTTCCAAGCCCGCCTATCCAAGGCCATCCTTTCCAGATTTCGCCACTCTCTCCCCGTCCTCTTGCATTCCATCTCTAACTCCAGTCTCCAGGTGTTTCTGGGTCTTCCCTTACTTCTATTGCCCTGGGGTTCCATCGGAGAGCCTGTCTCACGATGCTGTCAGGGATTTTCCTCAGTGTGTGTCCTATCCATCTCCACCTTCTGCTCATTATCTCCTGTTCCACCTGCCGTTGTCCTGCCTATCCACAGTTCTCTGTTTGTGGTCATGTCGTACCATCTCAGATGGAGTATCCTGCGTAGGCATCTATTGATGAATGTCTGCAGGTTTTTGGTGTTCACCTTAGTTGTTCTCCATGTCTCTGCTCCATACAGAAGGACAGACTTGACATTTGAGTTAAATATCATTATCTTAGTTTTATTCCTAATCATTCTTGAACTCCATATGTTCTTCAGAATGGCAAATACTAATCTTGCTTTTTGTATTCTAACCTTAACATCTTCATCTGTGCCACCTTGAATGTTGACGACACTTCCCAGATATGTAAATGTGTCCACCTCTTTTAGTGGTGATCCTCTCAATAAGATTGGGTCTCTGGAACCAGCATTTAATCTAATGATCTTTGTTTTCTCCCCATGAATAGTCAGGCCTAGTTGCTGTGAGACTGTTTCTAGTTTTGTTGTTTTCTCTTGCATCTGCTGATGGTTGTGAGAGAGGAGTGCTAGATCATCTGCAAAATCCAGATCCTCCAATTGACTCATTATGGTCCATTGTATTCCATTTCTTCCCCTGGCAGTTGTTGATCTCATTGCAGGTAGTACTGGGACAGAATGTTAGGGCCGTTATGAATGTATTGTCTGATTCTATATGGTCTGTGCCGTGTAAGAACTGAATATCTTCACTTCGGTTGTATCCTTTGCTTGATAAAGACCTTCGATCAAACGTTGATGTGTATCGTTATCCTTTTCGTAAAACTATAGTATTATGTTTTTATGTGTATCAACATTGGGACAATATGGTATGGTGAGTCGAACCACAGCCAACTCTAGATAACTAGGCCAGACAACTGACAAGGGGTTCCATGACCTAGATCAGAAAAGGGGCTGGAAAATATAGATATTTGATAGAACACTGCAAGCTTTTTGCAATTTTACTCAATTCTGTGAGTCTATGGTTATTTATTGGTGAAAAATATTGATAATATTGATATTCCTTATTGTTAAACTTAACTAGTTGCATAATATAACTTCGATTTCGCATTTTGTGTTGATTTTAAAATGAATTCGTCTATATACACTAATACTGAAATGCGAGGTCACGTGGTGTAGTTGTGGTCTGATTTCCCATAATTCTTATCTAAGTCCGAAGGCCTATAAGTTTATAGTTGGCTCTACTCGAACCCTGGACAGAATTTGCAGAATTATACTCATCTTTCTTTTGGAGCACATGAATGTCGATGGCAGTTAGAGAGTTGACATTCTGAACGCTCTCATGTCGATGGCAGTTAGAGAGTTGATATTCTGAACGCTCTCATGTCGATGGCAGTTAGAGAGTTGACATTCTGAACGCTCTCATGTCGATGGCAGTTAGAGAGTTGACATTCTGAACGCTCTCATGTCGATGGCAGTTAGAGAGTTGATATTCTGAACGCTCTCATGTCGATGGCAGTTAGAGAGTTGACATTCTGAACGCTCTCATGTCGATGGCAGTTAGAGAGTTGATATTCTGAACGCTCTCATGTCGATGGCAGTTAGAGAGTTGACATTCTGAACGCTCTCATGTCGATGGCAGTTAGAGAGTTGACATTCTGAACGCTCTCATGTCGATGGCAGTTAGAGAGTTGACATACTGAACGCTCTCATGTCGATGGCAGTTAGAGAGTTGATATTCTGAACGCTCTCATGTCGATGGCAGTTAGAGAGTTGACATACTGAACGCTCTCATAGAGTATGGCAGCAACGGAGATTTTCATTTAAACCATAGACTCCCAAACTTTTTCGGCCCGCCTCCCACTTTGTACAACATAAACTTTGTAACGCCTCCCTTTCACATTATAACAGTCCCCCTCCCCTTCACTCCAACATATGTACATGCTCTATTTCTTCTTTGATATAGAAAATTGAAAAATATTTCTAGATGCATGTCAATTTTCAAATGATTTTATGCTTGAAATAGAAAATTGATGAAAAAATGGATTGTGTAAGACGGGCATAAGATGAATTTAAATGCAGATTTCAAATTTTAAATCGCAAAATCACGAAAATAATTTATTTAAAAATATTTATTATTAATTTCTTCTTTAAGGAGCCACCGACCCTAATCGCCTGAACACCCCTCCCCAAAGATTCCTCTGAACCTACTATCGCCTATAGAACGCTCCAGCGCCCACTGGGGGTGGGGGAGGTTGCGTTACCGCCCACTTTGGGAAACGCTGATTGAAACTAATCCACGTCAACTGCTAGATTGCAAGAGCTTGGATTGAAAATTGAAGGGGTCAGAAAAGAACACCACAACAGGTATATGAGTAAGCTCATCAATCAACATAGAACTGGTACGGTCAGTCACTGGACGCTGCTGTAGATATTATGAAGGAGATCGGAGCACTTATGGACATGTCCGGAATGCAATCAAGATATTCAAAGAGTGAAACTGAAACAAGTACATGTCTGAAAACGTTGAAAGAAGAAAAGTGTAGCTTCCTATGCGGGAAGTATGAGGCATTATGACCTAGTGAATCGACCCCTAGATGTTTGCTAAAGATTTGAACCTGCTAATTAGTGCACCGTTTTTTTTTCCAGTCTCGTAACGACCACATTGAGAACTGTATGGGATCACGAGATAGGCGGGGCTTATCTACGGAACTCAACGATCGATCACGGATGCCCTTTCGTGTCACGTGACTTCAGTTGATTCATCTATTGACGTAGCCACGTCAGTCTCCATTGGGCATATCGTTCATCAAGACGACAGGGCAGACCGGCAAATTATGTAGCATTCGACGGTCGCCTGCGCCAAAATGGATAGGGGAACTAGCATTTCTGACTTGGCTCTTAGCGTCAGATAAATATATACAATTTTAACTGACATTTAGCATTCGCAGACCACACACACACACACACACACACACATTTCTACTTCTCTATCTCTATCTCAGCGGTTCTTAAACTTTTCATTACTGCCGACCCTTTTAAATACATTTGCTGCCTGACTGCCAAATGTTTCTAGATATAAAAATCTTCTAGCGATGGAGTTATTACACCACACCAACAGTCAAGCTGGCTCCAATTTCTAGACTGCAGGAAACTTCAAATGATCTTTCATTTTGTCCTGTCAGACATTTAGACTGGTCTGGTCAGGCTCTTTGATTTTGCAGCGGAGATAGTTTACCATTGTTTCTATACATATTTAAAAAAAATTATTTTTCTGTTTGAAATGGCAAAGATCATAATATTTCTTCAAGCGCTTGAGGACCCCATGAGTACCTGTTGACTCCTATGAGTACCTCGTGGACCCCCTATAGTACCTCACGGGCCCCCTCATGAGTACCTCGCATGCCTCTATGAGTACCCTGCATGCCCCTATGAGTACTCACTGACTCTATGAGTACCTCACTGACCCCCTATGAGTACCTCGTGGACCCCCCTATGAGTACCTCACTGACCCCCTATGAGTACCTCACTGACCCCCTGAGTACCTCACTGACCCCTCATGAGTACCTCACTGACCCCCTATGAGTACCTCACTGACCCCCATATGAGTACCTCACTGACCCCCTATGAGTACCTCACTGACCCTTTATGAGTACCTCACTGACCCCTATGGGGTACCTCACTGACCCCTATGAGTACCTCACTGACCCCATGAGTACCTCACTGACCCCTATGAGTACCCCCACTGCCCCCTCGAGTACCTCACTGTCCCCCTATGAGTACCTCACTGACTCCCTATGAGTACCTCACTGACCCCCTATGAGTACCTCACTGACCCCTATGAGTACCTCACTGACCCCCTATGAGTACCTCACTGACCCCTATGAGTACCTCACTGACCCCTATGAGTAGCTCACTGACCCCTATGAGTACCTCACTGACCCTATGAGTACCTCTGGGCCCCCTATGAGTACCTCACTGACCCCTATGAGTACCTCTGACCCCAGTATGAGTACCTCACTGACCTCCCTATAAGTACCTCACTGACCCCCTATGAGTACCTCGCGGGTCCCCCTATGAGTACCTCACTGACCCCCTATTAGTACCTCACTGACCCCCTATGAGTACCTCACTGACCCCCTATGAGTACCTCACTGACCCCTATGAGTACCTCACTGACCCCCTATGAGTCCCTTATCGGGCCCCCTATGAGTACCTCACTGACCCCTATGAGTACCTCACTGACCCCCTATGAGTACCTCACTGACTTCCTATGAGTACCTACTGACCCTATGAGTACCTCACTGACCCCCTATGAGTACCTCACTGACCCTCATGAGTACCTCACTGACCCACTATGAGTACCTCACTGACCCCCCTATGAGTACCTCACTGCCCCCCTATGAGTACCTCACTGACCCCCCTATGAGTATCTCACTGACCCCACTATGAGTACCTCACTGACCCCCTATGAGTACCTCACTGACCCTATGAGTACCTCACTGACCCTTATGAGTACCTCTGGGCACCCTATGAGTACCTCACTGACCCCTATGAGTACCTCACTGACCCCTATTAGTACCTCACTGACCCCTATGAGTACCTCACTGACCCCCTATGAGTACCTCACTGACCCCCTATGAGTACCTCACTGACCCCCTATGAGTACCTATCGGGCCCCCTATGAGTACCTCACTGACCCCCCCTATGAGTACCTCACTGACCCCTATGAGTACCTCACTGACCCCCTATGAGTACCTCACTGACCCCTATGAGTACCTCACTGACCCCCTATGAGTACCTCACTGACCCCCTGATGAGTACCTCACTGACCCCTATGAGTACCTCACTGACCCCCTATGAGTACCTCACTGACCCCTATGAGTACCTCACTGACCCCTATGAGTACCTCACTGACCCCCTATGAGTACCTCACTGACCCCCTATGAGTACTCACTGACCCCCTATGAGTACTTCACTGGGCCCCCTATGAGTACCTCACTGACCCTCTATGAGTACCTCGCGGGCCCCCTATGAGTACCTCACTGACCCCCTATGAGTACCTCACTGACCCCTATGAGTACCTCACTGACCCCTATGAGTACCTGCTGACTCTCATGAGTACCTCACTGACCCCCTATGAGTACCTCCGGGCCCGCCTATGAGTACCTCACTGACCCCCCTATGAGTACCTCACTGACCCCCTATGAGTACCTCACTGACCCCATATGAGTACCTCGGACCCCCTATGAGTACCTCGCTGACCCCTATGAGTACCTCCACTGACCCCCTATGAGTACCTCACTGACTCCTATGAGTACCTCAGGGGCCCCTCATGAGTACCTCACTGACCCCTATTAGTACCTCACTGACCCCCTATGAGTACTACTGACCCCTATGAGTACCTCGTGGACCCCTATGAGTACCTCACTGACCCCTATGAGTACCTCACTGACCCCTATGAGTACCTCACTGACCCCCTATGAGTACCTCACTGACCCCTATGAGTACCTCACTGACCCCCTATGAGTACCTCACTGACGCCCCTATGAGTACCTCACTGACCCCATGAGTAATTCCTCACTGACCCCTATGAGTACCTCACTGACCCTTATGAGTACCTCTGGGCACCCTATGAGTACCTCACTGCCCCCTATGAGTACCTCCGGGCCCCCCTATGAGTACCTCACTGACCCCTATGAGTACCTCACTGACCCCCTATGAGTACCTCACTGACCCCATGAGTACCTCTACGACCTCCTATGAGTCCTCACTGACCACCTATAGTCCTCACTGACCCCTATGAGTACCTCACTGACCCACTATGAGTACCTCACTGACCCCCTATGAGTACCTCACTGACCCCCTATGAGTACCTCACTGACCCCCTATGAGTATCTCACTGACCCTATGAGTACCTCACTGACCCTTGAGTACATCACTGACCCTATGAGGTCCCTCACTGGACTCCCTTATGAGTCCCTCTGGGCCCCCTATGAGTACCTCACTGACCCCTATGAGTACCTCGCGGGCCCCCTGATGAGTACCTCACTGACCCCTATGAGTACCTCACTGACCCCCTATGAGTACCTCATGACCCTATGAGTACATCACTGACCCCCTATGAGTACTCTCACTGACCCCTATGAGTACCTCACTGACCCCTATGAGTACCTCACTGACCCTATGAGTACTTCATGGGCTGCCCTATGAGTACCTCATGGGCCCCTATGAGTACCTCACTGACCCCTATGAGTTTCACTGACCCCCTATGAGTACCTCACTGACTCTATGAGTACTCGTGACCCCCTATGAGTACCTCACTGACTTCCTATGAGTACCTCACTGACCCCCTATGAGTACCTCAGGGCCGCCTATGAGTACTCACTGACCCCCTATGAGTACCTCACTGACCCTATGAGTACCTCACTGACTTCTATGAGTCTCGTGGACCCTCATGAGTACCTCGCTGACTTCCTATGAGTACCTCACTGACCCCTATGAGTACCTCACTGACCCTCTATGAGTACCTGCGGGCCCCTATGAGTACCTCACTGACCTCTATTAGTACCTCACTGACCCCTATGAGTACCTCACTGACTTCTATGAGTACCTCGTGGACCCCTATGAGTACCTCACTGACCCCTATGAATACCTCACTGACCCCTATGAGTACCTCACTGACCCCTATGAGTACCTCACTGACCCCCTATGAGTACCTCACTGACCCCTATGAGTACCTCACTGACCCACTATGAGTACCTCACTGACCCCCTATGAGTACCTCACTGACCCCCTATGAGTACCTCACTGACCCCTATGAGTATCTCACTGACCCCCTATGAGTACTTTCACTGCCCTTCCTATGAGTACATCACTGACCCCCTATAGTACCCTCACTGACCCCTTATGAGTACCTCGCGGGCCCCCCTATGAGTACCTCACTGACCCCCTATGAGTACCTCGGGCCCCCATGAGTACCTCACTGACCCCCTATGAGTACCTCACTGACCCCCTATGAGTACCTCACTGACCCCCTATGAGTACATCACTGACCCCCTATGAGTACCTCACTGACCCCCTATGAGTACCTCACTGACCCCTATGAGTACCTCACTGACCCCCTATGAGTACTTCTGGGCCGCCCTATGAGTACCTCGGGGCCCCTATGAGTACCTCACTGACCCCTATGAGTACCTCACTGACCCCCTATGAGTACCTCGCTGACCCCCTATGAGTACCTCACTGACCCCCTATGAGTACCTCACTGACCCTCTATGAGTACCTCGCGGCCTGCCTATGAGTACCTCACTGACCCTATGAGTACCTCACTGACCATGAGTACCTCACTGACCCCTATGAGTACCTCGTGGACCTCTATGAGTACCTGCTGACCCCTATGAGTACCTCACTGACCCCTATGAGTACCTCACTGACCCCCTATGAGTACCTCATGGGCCCCCTATGAGTACCTCATGACCCCCTATTAGTACCTCACTGACCCCCTATGAGTACCTCACTGACCCCCTATGAGTACCTCGTGGACCCCCCTATGAGTACCTCACTGACCCCCATGAGTACCTCACTGACCCCATGAGTACCTCACTGCCCCCCTATGAGTACCTCACTGACCCCCCTTTGAGTACCTCACTGACCCCCTATGAGTACCTCACTGACCCCTATGAGTACCTCACTGACCCCCTATGAGTACCTCACTGACCCCTATGAGTACCTCACTGACCCCCTATGAGTACCTCACTGACCCCTATGAGTACCTCACTGACCCCTTAGGGAGTACCTCACTGACCCACTATGAGTACCTCACTGGACCCCTATGAGTACCTCACTGACCCCCTATGAGTACCTCACTGACCCCCTATGAGTACCTCACTGCCCCCCCTATGAGTACCTCACTGACCCCCTATGAGTACCTCACTGACCCTTATGAGTACCTGCGGGCACCCCTATGAGTACCTCACTGACCCCTATGAGTACCTCTGGGCCCCCTATGAGTACCTCACTGACCCCCATGAGTACCTCACTGACCCTATGAATACCTCACTGACCCCTATGAGTCCTCACTGACCCCCTATGAGTACCTCACTGACCACCTATGAGTACCTCACTGATCCCCTATGAGTACCTCACTGACTTTATGAGTACCTTACTGACTCCTATGAGTACCTCAGGGCCCCTATGAGTACCTCACTGACCCCTATGAGTACCTCACTGACTTCCCTATTAGTACCTCACTGACCCTGTGAGTACCTCACTGACCCTATGAGTACCTCGCTGACCCTATGAGTACCTCACTGACCCCCTATGAGTACCTCACTGACCCTCTATGAGTACCTCTGGGCCCCTCATGAGTACTCACTGACTCCTATGAGTACCTCACTGACCTCCTATTAGTACCTCACTGACTCCCTATGAGTACTATGACCCCCTATGAGTACCTCTTGGACTCCCTATGAGTACTCACTGACCCCCTATGAGTACCTTCACTGACCCCTATGAGTACCTCACTGACCCCCATGAGTACCTCACTGACCCCTATGAGTACCTCACTGACCCCTATGAGTACCTCCTGACCCCTATGAGTACCTCACTGACCACCCTATGAGTACCTCACTGACCCCCTATGAGTACCTCACTGACCCCCCTATGAGTACCTCACTGACCTCCTATGAGTACTCCTACTGACCCCTATGAGTCCCTCACTGACCCCTATGAGTACCTCACTGATTCCTATGAGTACCTCACTGACCCCCTATGAGTACCTCTTGGGCCCCCTATGAGTACCTTGACTGACCCTATGAGTACCTCGCTGACCCCAGTATGAGTACCTCACTGACCCCCCTATGAGTACCTCACTGACCCCCTATGAGTACCTCAGGGTCCCCATGAGTACCTCACTGACCCCTATTAGTACCTCACTGACCCCCTATGAGTACCTCACTGACCCCCTATGAGTACCTCACTGACTCCCTATAGTACCTATCGGGCCCCTATGAGTACCTCACTGACCCCTATGAGTACCTCACTGACCCCCTATGAGTACCTCACTGACCCCTATGAGTACCTCACTGACCCCTATGAGTACCTCACTGACCCCCTATGAGTACCTCACTGACCCCTATGAGTACCTCACTGACCCCCTATGAGTACCTCACTGACCCCCCTATGAGTACCTCACTGACCCCTATGAGTACCTCACTGACCCCCTATGAGTACCTCACTGACCCCTATGAGTACCTCACTGACCCCCTATGAGTACCTCACTGACCCCTATGAGTACCTCACTGACTTATGAGTACCTCGCGGCACCCCATGAGTACTCACTGACCCTATGAGTACCTCGCGGGCCCCCTATGAGTACCTCACTGACCCCCCTATGAGTACCTCACTGACCCCTATGAGTACCTCACTGACCCCTATGAGTACCTCACTGACCCCCTATGAGTACCTCACTGACTTCTTATGAGTACCTCACTGACCCCCTATGAGTACCTCACTGACCCCCTATGAGTACCTCGCGGGCCCCCTATGAGTACCTCACTGACTTCTATGAGTACCTCGGTCCCCCTATGAGTACCTCACTGCCCTCCCTATGAGTACCTCACTGACCCCCTATGAGTACCTCACTGACCCCCATATGAGTACCTCACTGACCCCCTATGAGTACCTCGCTGACTTCCCCATGAGTACCTCACTGACCCCCTATGAGTACCTCACTGACCCCCTATGAGTACCTCACTGACCCCCTATGAGTACCTCACTGACTTCCTATGAGTACCTCACTGACCCCTATGAGTACCTCACTGACCCCTATGAGTACCTCACTGACCCCCTATGAGTACCTCTCGGCCCCCTATGAGTACCTCACTGACCCCCTATGAGTACCTCACTGACCCCTATAGTACCTCACTGACCCCCTATGAGTACCTCCCGACCCCCTATGAGTACCTGCGGATCCCCTATGAGTACCTCGCGGGCCCCTATGAGTACCTCACTGACCCCCTATGAGTACCTCGTGGGCCCTGTTTGGGAAACGCTGCCTATTCTCTTCATTCCTCTCTTCTCCTCTCATATTAGGATGATACAGGCGCCCGAGTGGTTACCGGGGCCCCAAAATTTTGGGAGTGTAAAGAATGAACCACTGTTACCTGCCACGCATAAGTAAGAGGCAACCAAGGAGGTTTAGCTGAAATCGGATGCATGTGTCCTAAACGTGTAGAAGTCTTATGCGCTTAGGGACCTACCAAACCAATGTGCAACGTATACACGTTTTTGACAAAGATCAAACATATCAAAAAGAGTGATTAAAATTGGTCGTGATGAAATAGAGATATGTCTGGTCAACCACTAGTGACAACTGTTATAAGAAAGAAAAGATGGAGATATATTGGGCACACCTTGAGGAGAAATGATCAACGAATATCAAAGCAGGCATTGAAGTGGGATGCAAGGGTTCAAGAAAGAGGTCGACCTAAGGAGACCCTGAAACGAACTTTGCTGAGAGAGGCAGGAAATATCGGCGGTCTCAGTTCCATGGAGGAGATTGAGCGAGTTGCCCAGGATAGAGCGGTATGGAGAAATTACTTGCAGGCCCTATGTAATGTATAACGGTACGAGATGAATTATTATTATTATTAAAGAACGAACGCAAAGAAGGAGAAGAAGAAGAAGGAGAGGATGATACAGGATACAGTTTGGTCTGTAGTTAGAAGTGAAGTTTGCACATTTTCTCACTTCTCAACAATCTCCACAGTTGGTGTGAGGAGCGCCCGTGTGGTGCCGGGACCCACCACAGAAGTAAATAATAGTACTACTGCGGACTACAGGGCATGTCGTAAAAAGGGGACTGATGTAGGCCCTAGAAAAGCTACCCCAGTAACCCTGTCTGTAACTCAAGCGGTAGTGAGCTCGATCACAAACCCAAGCGTACCTGGTTCAACCCCACGGTGGGCAAGTTTGGAAGCAAATTCGTTTCCGTAGGATTTTACAAAAGGTAAAATATACTCACCGTTCAGAAAGCAATGGCAAACTACTGAACGTATAAGGAAGCCTGAAAATCACCGTTACTGTCGTTGATGGCTACGTCCTTTGGGATATGCCACGATTTTCATTTTCAGTAAATGAAAAGCATCGCAGAAATCGGATATGCTGGCCTACTTGTAAACGCATAATTAGCACAACGTACAGTAGTTCATAGGCTCAGATCACATACAAATCACACAGAGTGGTTAACAAGTTGTCGATATGGAGCGTTTGAAGAAGAAGAAGAAGAATGTGTGAGGAGAAGTAAGAGGGAAAGGCAATGGTGGGAGGAAGGAGAGAGAAAAATGAAAGAAAAGTTATCAACAATAACAGATAACAGGATGCATGTAATAACAAATAACAGGATGCATGTAATTAGAGAATGGATGTAACAAATAACAGGATGGATGTAATAAGATAAAATAATGATCAACAGATTGGAAACAGGAACTCACACAAGAAATAATCTCAGTAAACAGTGTACAGGGACAGGCAACAATAAAATAACAGGTTTAACACTGGATATGTGTGTGTGTGTGCGTATGTACAGTTATGTACATATATGTTTGTTCTCGTCTGTATGTGCATGCATGTATGCATCACTTGGGGGTCTCTGTGGTTAAGCCATTGCCTTGCGTTTCGAAGGTCGTGTGTTCAAGATAGCATTTTGTTTCAGAGACCCCCCTAGGATTGTGTTGCAGGAGCTGCGGAGTTCGTGTTTTGTGCAATATTCTCGGCAGGTGGGGGCCATTTATGAAAGGGAGACCAAGCGATATGGGGCCATGACACTGCATACCATGACTCTGCACACCATGACTCTGCACACCATGACTCTGCACACCATGACGTTGCACACCATGACGATGCACAGCAAGACGCTGCACACACCATGACGCTGCACACCAAGACGCTGCACACCAAGACGCTGCACACCAAGACGCTGCACACCACGACTATGCACACCACATCAAGAGTTTAGAAAACGTGTTGGGTATGTGGAAAAACATATCTCTAAAGACATTTCACCAGCACCCGCGCTACCTAGGAAAAGAGTAATCACTTCTGCGTGTACCCCATCCGTGTGGTACTTACTAACACGATAACCTCCAGCAGTTCTTCTTCTTCTTCTTTGCGTTCGTTCTTTACGAACAATTTTAATCACTCTTTGTAACATATTTAATCTTTGCCAAGAACGTGTATACGTTGTACATTGGTTTGGTAGGCCCCTAAACGCATAAACTTCTACATCTTTAGAACACGTGAATCCGATTTCAGCCAAACCTTTTTAGCCGCCTCTTACGACATGCGTGGTAGGTAACAGCGGTTCTATTCTTCACTCCCAAATGTGGGCCCCGGTAACCACTTGGGCGCAACAGTTCTAAAAGAGCATATATAAGTCACACGAGCCAGATTCTTCAAAACCGATATAAGACCAAATAGAACGTTCCAAGCCAACGTTTCCCAAAGTGGGCGGTATCGCCACCCATGTGGGCGCTGAAGCGTTCTAGGGAACGAAAGTGGGTTCAGAAGAATTTGGGCGGTGTTCATGCGATTAGGGGTCGGTGGCTCCTTAAAGAAAAAATTAATAATAAATATTTTAAAATAAATTATTTTCGTGATTTTGCAATTGAATAATTATTTAAAATTTGAATTCTGCATTTAAATTCATCTTATGCCCGTCTTACACGATCCATTTTTCATCAATTTTCTATTTCATGCATATTATCATTTTGAAAACTGACCATGTATGACAGAAATATATATCAATTTTATATGTCAAAGAGAAAATAGAGCCTGTATATATTGGGAGGGGGGCGTTTGCAAACTGGTATAATGTGGAGGGGGCGTTACAAAGTGGGCGGTGGGCTGAAAAAGCTTTGGTATCTATGCTCTAAACGGTCTAAAGCCGAAGGATTTACTTCATTGCAGCTGGGTTTTATCCCATGTGGCTCGGCCCCTATTCTCAGAAATGGCAAGCCACCTGCCATGAGTATTGCACAAAGCACGAACTGCGTTTCTCCGGCAACAACTTTAGGGGTCTGTGGAAAATACACCCGTAAACAGAATGGCGAGATCCATGCTTGAACCTACGACCCTTGCTCGTGTGTTGCTGGGGATCACGAAGGAACAAAGAATAGTACCACTGCAACCTACAAGGCATGTCGTAAGAGGCGACTGGGGTAGGGTCTTAGGAAGCTACCTAGTAAATAAAAAGCAGCGCAGAAATCGGATGTTCTGGTCTACTTGTAAACGCATAACTGGCACAACGTACAATCGCTCTTAGGTTCAAATCACATACAAATCACATACAAATCACATACAAATCACATACAAATCACATACAAATCACAAAGAGTGGTTAACAAGTGGTCGATGTGACGGGTTCAAAGATGATAAAGAAGAACTTACAACCTTCGGTACGTAAGGCAAAGACTTTCTCTAACCACTTAACCACAGATACCTCACTAAATAGAACATTGTCGCGTGCTAAACAATGGCTACCATTTTTCATATACCTTTTTTTTCCGATCCAGAAGCACTTGAGCTTTTCAGTTCTTCGGCTCGGTGCCATGGACATCGTAACCCTTCGGTTCGGTGCCACGAACAGCGTAAATCTGGGGAATCTGTGGCTTTTTCTGCCATCCCGCGGAATTGAACCCGCACACACAGAGGGATAGTCACCCGTAGTCCAACGCGCTACGAACACTCTGGGCAGACGGGCTTTCATATACCTTAAAAACCCAGCGCCGTCGTTCTTGTATCTACTGCGAGGAGGTGGCCATGTGTTTGAGAAAGCACATACTAGCAATGCCAGTCTTGTCGTCGTAGTTTCCGCCGTTCTTGTATCTACTGCGATGAGATGGCCATGTGCTAGAGAATGCCAGTCTTGTCGTCGTAGTTTCCGCCGTTCTTGTATCTACTGCGATGAGATGGCCATGTGCTAGAGAATGCCAGTCTTGTCGTATTGGTAATCCTCTCAAATGTTCCCTGTTTAATTTGATGAGCTCAACTCCCGGTGCAAGCCCCGGTGCAGGCCCCCATTGTTGTGTTCTGGTTGTTAAACATGTCAAAGCCGGAGCATCGCTCTTCCTGTAATTTTCCCAGCTTAATGACCACATCAGAGAAACGCAGTTCGCCCCGCGCTCTGTAATGAACTTGTCTAGTCTTGAAAACTCAGTGAAGCGAAACCAAGTGGCAGCGACGGCTTTTAGATTTAAACCAAAATATTTTTAAAAAAAAGACAAATTCTGAATTAAGATATGGGACTCGACGTCGGCAAACGATTACAATTACTGGACTCTCTTCTTCTTCTTTGCGTTCGTTCTTTACAACCAATTTTAATCACTCTTTGTGATATGTTTGATATTTGCCAAGAACGTGTATACGCTACACATTGGCTTGGTAGGCCCCTAAACGCATAGACTTCTACATGTTTAGGACACATGCATCCGATTTCAGCAAACCTCCTTAGTCGTCTCTTACGACATGCGTGGCAGGTAACAGTGGTTCTATTCTTTACACCCCAAATTTGGGCCCCGGTAACCACTCAGGGACTGGACTCTCATCCCTGTCCCTCCCTGGAACTCTCCTCACATCCTCCTTCACACGCACGTACAGACACACACATACCCACACACGAATTTACATATGCATACTGCACCCCATAGTGGAGCGTCTAGCACATAGATTCCTCACCTTTTTCGGTCCACCGCCCACTTTGCACAATATAAACTTTGTAACGCCCTCCACCACATTATAACAGTTTGCCAACGCCCCCCTTCCATATATATACATGCTCTATTTTGTCTTTGACATAGAAAATTGATATATATTTCTGTAATACATGATCAATGTTCAACTGATTATATTCATGAAATAGAAAATTGATGGAAAAATGGATCGTGTAAGACGGGCATAGAGAGCCGCGGTAGCGTAGTTGTTAGTGAACTCGCTTCTCAAGACTGGTGGTCTGGGTTCAACTCCCGCAGTGTGCGTGGAATTTTTCCCGACCGCGGCGGCTCTCAGGTCGACCCAGCCTCAACTGGGTACCAGACATGCTCTGGGAAAGTAAAGGCAGCCGGCGTGATGCTGATCACATCACCCATTGTGTGCCGACGGTCAATGAAAATACAGGCCTAACACTGTATTGCCTATATACCACGAGGTATGAAAGGGTTCCTTTACTTTTCTTTACTTTTTTAAGACGGGCATAAGGTGAATAAATATGCAGAATTCAAATTTTTAATGATTATTCGATGGCAAAATCTCAAAAAAATCCCCCTAAATAATTCTGAACCCACCATCGCCCCCTGGGAGGCTACAGCGCCCACTGGGGCGTACCGCCCACTTTGGGAAACGCTGGTCTAACAGAATGGATTAAAGCGCGGCTCACATACGGGGAGAACCGGGTTTAATCATCAGTAAGGCCAAGGAGTTTTTTTTTCTGTCGAGGACATAAATAAAACATTTTAACTGGAACAGTTTCGAGGCAACTGAAATAGTCATGCGGCCATTACAGGCTGACGTCCCTTCTGTTCTACACCGCCCTAAAAGCGGTATTACAAGCAGTAAAGACACTTTTACGAACCCTCCCCACCAACATCCCTACACAATCACCTACCCGTAACCCTCACAACTCACACATACCCACACACTCCCACAAGCATATACACACAATCACCCACCCGTCGCCTGAGTGGTTACCGGGGCCCAAATTTGGGGTGTAAAGAATAGAACCACTGTTACCTGCCATGCATGTCGTAAGAGGCGACTAAGGAGGTTTGGCTGAAATCGGATGCACGTGTCCTAAACGTGTAGAAGTCTATGCGTTTAGGGCCTACCAAACCAATGTGCAACTAATACACGTTCTTGGCAAAGATCAAACATATCACAAAGAGTGATTCAAATTGATCGTAAAGAACGAACGCAAAGAAGAAGAAGACCCACCCGTAACCCTCCTAACTCACACATGCCCACACACTCACACAAGCATATACACACATTCACCCCACATGCACGCACGCACACGCTCACCTCATCCGACACTGAAACCCCGCCACCCCCTTCCCTACATCCACTTTCTCACCACACACCACCGTCCTCCACCACTAACCCCTCTGTCCCTAACAAACTCACAACACACTCATACATACACACACATCCACACCCATACATACAGACACCCAGTGGCGGCTCATGCTAATTTTTGTTGGTGGGGCCAGACACATGTTTGTGTGGAAAATCATGGATTTGGGCTAGGTTATATTTTAATTTATACAATAATTTATTTTTTCCATCCAGAAGCACTTGAGCTTTTCAGCTCTTCGGCTCGGTGCCATGGACATCGTAACCCTTCGGTTCGGTGCCACGAACACCGTAAATCTGGGGAATCTGTGGCTTTTCTGCCATCCCGCGGAATTGAACCCGCACACACAGGGGGATAGTCACCCGTAGTCAACGCGCTACGAACACGCTGGGCAGACGGACATACAATAATAAATACACGTTACACATTATTTTTGGTGGGGCCAGGCCCTACTGGCCCTTAATGACGAGCCGCCACTGCAGACACACTACATACATCCACTCCCACATACGCACGTGCATGCACACACACACCCTCCCCTCCTCCCCTTCCTTACCTCAGTCTAAACAAGAGAGAAAGTTGCCAGAACTCAGAAACAAACTGGTAGTATTCCTGAGACATAAAGCGAATTATATCTCTACCAGCAAGGCAGACATTTGCAAACAACAAGCATCACTTTGGCGCATGTTGTGTGATGCCGTCTCGACAGTGGGTCTGACTTCCAGGAGGAGAGTCAGCGGGAGAATCAGATAACGTTCATGACAATGAAGTTCAGAAGATGACGACAGGTAAACAAGATAATTGTGGCGTGTGTGTGTGTGTGTATGTGTAGGCAGGTGTTGGGGAGAAATAGGAGGAGAAGGAAGGCAAATGGATGAATCAGAGAACAAGGAGTTTGTTATAGCCCTACTGGGATAACGTGTCATGAACAGAAGAAAAGGCGGTCCACAAGGGAGATTCTCTGGGTTTAATATCAAGCCAAGAGTTTTTTCTGAGGACATTCTTTTAAGGACAGTCGGAAGCCAACTGAATATAGTCATGGCCAATTACAGGCACGCCTACGTTTACACGTAGTGGTATTCAAGTAAAGACACTTTAGAATCACCAACATCCCTACACAATTATGAATCACAGATTCACACATCCCACACATTCTTCTCACAGCATTGACACTCACCAAGGCGAGTGTTCCCGGGAATTTGGAGTGTCTAGAATAGAAGGCCAGCTCGTCTACCTCAGATTATCAGCCAGGCCATAGAGTTTGCTTCTGCCGTTCTCTAACTGTAGAGTCATCGTTTACCTCAGAACAGGCCATACAGTTCTGCGATCAAACTTGGGATTCAATGATCTAAAGAAGAGCAGGAAGAAGCCACGTAACTGCTCTCTACTAATTCATCCCACACACACCAGATATCAACCACCCCAATACGTTTGTCTTCTGCATTCTCACCACGCTCTGACATGAAACCCCGCCACCTTCACATTCCACTTTCTCTAAAAAGGCAGCCTCTGTCCTCAGATTATCAACCCATCGTCCCTAACAAGTGATCTCACTAACACACTCAGTTACATACAACAATCCACACCCTATACATCTGACCCCAGTGATCAGCCATATTTGCTTGGATGGGACACTGTTTGGGGCAGTTCTGCTAGGATATAATTCATAAATTTCTTTCCATTCCGAACCTCTTCCGAGTAAGTTTTGCCGCCCTCGTGCCATGGTATTCGACTTCGTTCTGCGTGGCCTAAATCTGAGGCAGATTGGCGACTTCATGAATCCGGTTATCCGCATTCCCATTGGATAGTCGTTCCATGTTATGCGCCATACGGCATGAGGCATCTTTCACTTACAACATTTTTTCGGGTTAGCTTCCCTAGCCACATGACATCCGTCATGCAAACCTCTAACCCTCCCACATACGCACTGGCAGGAACCCATGGTTCTCCATTCTTTACACTCCAAATCAGGCGAGAACCAAACTCAGAACAAGGTGTTCTGAAAGGATATATCCACAGCAGGCAGAATTTCACAAGCATCACTTCTGCCATTTTTATCCTCTCATCAGGGGTCTGACTTCCAGGAAATCATGTAAACTAGATAACTCTCATACTGAAGTTCAGAGATGACGACGGAAACAAGATAATTGTGGGTCGTTGCTTGTTGTGTGTGTAGGCGTGTTGGGATAAATAGGAGGAGAAGGAGGGAAAGGAAGGCAGAAGTTGGATAGAATGCAGAGAAGAACAAGGAGTTTTGTTTATAAAGAACCCCATGGGAAGCAGCGGAAGCCAATGAATATGATCAATAAATAAACAGTTACAGTATTAGAACTTTAGAAAGAACAAATTATAAAAACAGGATTTTCTTCTGCGTTCTCACTAGATTGGGATTTCGATTCTCTAATAAAGGCAGCCGTCTGCCTCAGATTATCAGCCAGCCATACAGTTTGTCTTCTGCGTTCCTCACAGATTGGGATTCGATTCTCTAATAAAGGCAGCGTCGCCTCAGATTATCAACGCCATACAGTGTTGTCTTCTCGTTCCACGATTGGGATTCGGATTTCTAATAAGGCAGCCGTCTGCCTCAGATTATCAGCCACGCCATACAGTTTGTCTTGACGCTAGTGAAGTGTAAGCACCTTTTCTTCTCAGTTTGCAACATGGGGAGTTCGTGATAAATTCCTATGATTTCTGCTTCCCGTTTGTGCCGACTCCTTCCGCAGAAGTTTTGGCGCCTCGTAATGGTAGGTTCGAATTCTTCTTCGTTGGCTAATCTCTGAGGCAGATTGGCGACCATAGAATCCGTTATCGCATTCTCATTGTGGGGTCTTTGCACCAATGTATGCGCCTTACGGCCTGGTGCATCTGTTTTCTGCAAGCATTTGTTTCAGGTTAGCATTCTTAGGACACATGCATCCGATTTCATCCAAACCTCCTTAGACGCCTCTTATACATGCTGGAAGGTAACAGTGGTTCTATTCTTTACACCCCAAATTTGGTCCCGGCAACCACTCAGGGCGATGTCTTAACCACATCGACACAGAGATATAAATATCCTTCCTCCCCCTTTCTCCCCTCCTCTCCAGAATATTCCCATGTAACACTGAATAACTCTCTTACTGAAGCCAGCAAACCTCAAGAACGACAACTTGCTGCATAGACTAGCTTTAATTTTCTACAATCCTGCAGTTATTCTCTCACCTATTCTATTTTCTATTTCTGATCTCAGTCTACAATCTGATGTTATCAGAGTTTCTAGGCATTTACATTCTCAGATATGTCTTTTCAGAATCTTATTTACTCTGATGAAGTGTGTGATGATATGGGATGATTGTTGATGGATGATGTTGTTGATGTTTTGAATCGTGAGTGTAGTTTTATAGTTTATTTTTATTTTGATGTGTTATTGATGTTTGAGTTTAGATTGATTTGATATGTTTTAAGATCTTTTGATGAAGTGTGTTGATGAGTGTGTTGATGTGTGTTGATGTGTGTTGATGATGTGTGTTGATGGAGGTGTTGATGAGGTGTTGTTGATGTGTTTGATGATGTGTGTTGATGGAGTGTGTTGATGGAGTGTGTTGATGTGTGTTGATGATGTGTTTGATGAGTGTGTTGATGGGTGTGTTGATGGAGTGTGTTGATGAGTGTGTTGATGATGTGTGTTGATGATGTGTGTTGATGGAATTCTGTTGGATAATAAATTGATAATTTTTAGAGAGTGTATGATGGATATATCCAAAGTTGATGTAATCTGCATGCAGGATGTGTAGGCATGATTCCTAAACTTTTTTGCACGCCCCTTTGATAAATTTGTAACGCCCCTCCTCATTATAAGTTTGATATCTTATATATATATATATATATTATATATATATATATATATATATTATACATGCTCATTTTCTATTTGACATAGAAAATTGATATATATTTTGTAATACATGGTCAATTTTCACATGATTATATACATGAAATAGAAAATTGATGAAAAAATGGATCGTGTAAGACGGGCATAATATGAATTTAAATGCAGAATTCAAATTTTAAATGATTATTCAATCGCAAAATCACAAAAATAATTTGTTTTAAAATATTTATTATTAATTTTTTCTTTAAGGACCCACCGACTCCTAATCGCCTGAACACCCCCCAAATTCTTCTTAACCCACTATCGCCCCCCTAGAACCCTTCAGCGCCCACTGGGAGGCGGTACCGCCCACTTTGGGAAACGCTGGTGTAGGAGAAGCTGGGGTAATACAGGACAAGTTGGCTATGTGAAAGTTATCCGGTAGGTTGCAGTTTTACATACAAGAAAATATCAAGAGATTTGAGATATGTAGCTTCAAAACTGACGTTTCGGCTGATATGTCTTTGATAAGAATCAACAGCACAAAGTAACTGAATACTACTGTTACAACTATAACACAACCATTTCTGCAACCACTTGTAACAACTAAACTAAAGTAACTACTTATTTAACGACTAAAGTAACTACTTATTTAACGACTAAAGTAACTACTTATTTAACGACTAAAGTAACTACTTATTTAACGATTAAAGTAGCTACTTTAGATAGCCAGAGTACAGTAAGAACAACAGAAGGAATTACCGACTGGTTCTCCATTACATCAGGTGTTAGACAAGGTTGTGTCCTCTCACCACTACTCTTTATTGCATTTATGGATAAAATAACTCAAGAGTCAAATTCAGATAATGATGAAATAAATGAACTGCTGTTTGCAGATGATCAGTGCCTGATACATCAAAATGAACAAGATCTACAACATCATATTGACACCTTGAACAAACATTGTGTAAAACATGACATGAAAATCAACAACACTAAAACAGAAATAATGAATATGGGAAGAAAACATAATAATCTAGACATCAATGTCAATGGCACTAAAATAAACCAAGTGAAAGAATTCAAATACTTAGGAAGCATATTCACAGAAGACGGAAAACTGGATAGAGAGATAGAGGCTAGAGTACAAAAAGCAAATGCTGTAACCTACCAGCTAGCCCCATTGTTAAGGCACCCAAAAATTTCACAGGCAGCTAAGCAACAGATGATTAACAGCATTTTTATACCTACTTTGTGTTACAGAGCCAAACATGGACATTGAGCAAAGCGCAGTCACAAAAATAACTACATGTGAAATGCGTTGCCTGCGAAAAGTTACCAACAACACAAGAAAAGACAGAATCACCAACATCAGCATAAGAAAGAAAGTTGGCACAAAACCATGCTTGAATTACATAGATAAACAAAGAATGAAGTGGTTTGGCCACTTAATAAGAATGCATCCAAACTCCACATTATACAGAGTCTTCTACAACAGAACATCGGGAAAGAAGGCAAGAGGAAGACCACGGAAAAGATGGTTAGATGGCGTAGCAGAATCCTGTGAAAGAGCAAAGATAACAATCACACAAGCCACCAGAACAGCGCAAGACAAAAACAGAAAACCACGACACTGGGCAACAACCCGGTAGCAGTGGACGACAAAGAAGAAGAAGAAGTAGCTACTTATGTAACGACTAAAGTAACTACTTATATAACGACTAAAGTAACTACTTTTGTAACGACTAAAGTAACTAATTATGTAACGATTAAAATAACTACTTATGTAATAACTAAAGCAACTACTTGCATAACGACTAAAGTAACTACTTGCATAACGACTAAAGTAACTATGTATATAACTACTAAAGTAACTAATCACGTTTGCTACAAACGAACAGCAACAGTAAGGTTTCGCTGATAAATTTTCGTCTGCATCGAAGGAAGGTAGGAAAGTTCATCGTAAACTTCTAGACATGTTCATGGCTACATTTCTTCTGCCACACATCACAACATTTCACGGACCAGTTTCCCGTCAACTAGTTCAGGCGCCGTTAAACTCAATGACAATAAACACACTCGGTTGGCGCTCGACGTGGATGAAACCTTACTCCATATCTTGGTAGGGATGTTGAAACAGACGGTAACTCGTGGCAGAAGATAATTGAAACGAAAGGAACACAATTATGAAAGAAATCTACCCCCATCTGAGTTGAGTGACAGAGGATGAGTTTCAGTTGCGAGGTCTCCAAGTTTGAGAGCATTTTCTCGATTAGTGCCAGAGTTAACAGGTAGTAGATAAATCTGCGAATTCAAGACTTCCAGAATATGTCAGTGCCATGGGATCTTGGAGAGAGATTTTTTCTTGTAACGATTCTGAGAAACCAATTTATAAACTTTACGTCTGTGTTGCCGGGGCGCTCAGGGGAGCAAATAATAGTAACACTGCGACCTAAAAAGCATGTCGTAAGAGACGAATGTGGTAGGCGCCTAGGAAAGCTACTCTAGTAAATAAAAAGCGTTGCAGAAATCGGATCTTCTGGCCTACTTGTAGGTGTATAACTGACACAATGTACAATCGCTCTTAGGTTCAGATCACATACAAATCACAAAGAGTGGTTGACAAGTGGTCGATATGGAGCGTTAGAAGAAGAAGAAGGCTCAGATCACATACAAATCACAAAGAGTGGTTTAACAAGTGATCGATATGGAGCGTTCGTCGAAGAAGAAGAAGAAGAAGAAGAAGGCTCAGATTACATACAAATCACAAAGAGTGGTTTAACAAGTGATCGATATGGAGCGTTCGTCGAAGAAGAAGAAGAAGAAGAAGAAGGCTCAGATTACATACAAATCACAAAGAGTGGTTTAACAAGTGATCGATATGGAGCGTTCTAAGAAGAAGAAGAAGAAGAAGAAGAAGGCTCAGATTACATACAAATCACAAAGAGTGGTTTAACAAGTGATCGATATGGAGCTCGTAAAAGAAGAAGAAGAAGAAGGCTCAGATTACATACAAATCACAAAAGGGTTTAACAAGTGGTCGATATGGAGCTTGAGGAAAAGAAGAAGAAAGAAGGCTCAGATCACATACAAATCACAAAGAGTGGTTTAACAAGTGGTCGATATGGAGCGTTAGAAGAAGAAGAAGAAGAAGGCTCAGATCACATATAAATCATGCCCAAGTAGTTACCGGGGCCCAAATTTGGGGTGCAAAGAGTAGAACCACTGTTACCTGCCTTGCATGTCGTAAGAGGCGATTAAGGATGTTTGGCTGAAATCGGATGCATGTGTCCTAAACGTGTATAAGTCTATGCGTTTAGGAACCTACCAAACCAATGTGCAACGTATACACGTTCTTGGCAAAGATCAAACATATCACAAAGAGTGATTAAAATTGGTCGTAAAGAACGAACGCAAAGAAGAAAAGAAGACATACAAATCACACAGAGAGGTTTAACAAGTGGTCGATATGGAGCACTCGAAGAAGAAGGCTCAGATCACATACAAATCACAAAGAGTCATTTAACAAATAGTCGATATGGAGAGTTCAAAGGTGAAGATTCTATAAACTCGAATGAAATATTACCAGGTTTTCGAAGTGTCTGAGAAACCGTTTTTAACTTTAAATGTACACCTGGTATTTGCTGAAGATTTCTTAAAAATCATTCCATAATTTCTAAATAAAATAATACCTGGTCTCAGTGTCGGCTCGTCATTAGGGCCAGTGGGCAGGCCCCACCAAAAATAATGTATAACGTGTATTTATTATTTTATATATTAAAATAGCCCGTCTGCCCAGCGTGTTCGTAGCGCGTTGACTACGGGTGACTATCCCTCTGTGTGTGCGGGTTCAATTCCGTGGGATGGCAGAAAAAGACACAGATTCCCCAGATTTACGGTGTTCGTGGCACCGAAAGGAAGGGTTACGATGTCCATGGCACCGAGCCGAAGAGCTGAAAAACTCAAGTGCTTCTGGATCGGGAAAAAAATATTAAAATATAGCAACCAAAACCATGATTTATCCGGAAAAAATGTCTGGTCCCACCAACAAAAATGATCACGAGCCGCCACTGTCTGATCTTTATGTAAAGTTTCTTGTACAGGTAAACTGTGTTAGTATCATCTTGTACAGTGGCAGCTCGTAATCATTTTTCTTGGTGGGCCAAAACACATTTTCCTGAAAAATCCTGGTTTTAGTAGTATTTACTATTATTCTATTCCGGGAAGTTTCCCCCCTTTCGATTATTGGTGGGGTCAGGCCCCACTGGCCCTTAATGACGAGCCGCATCTGATCTTGTACAGGTAAACTGTGTTAGTATCATCTTGTACAGGTAAACTATGTTAGTAGCATCTTGTACAGGTAAACTGTGGTAGTATCATCTTGTACAGGTAAACTGTGTTAGTATCATTGTGTACAGGTAAACTGTGTTAGTATCATTGTGTACAGGTAAACTGTGTTAGTATCATCTTGTACAGGTAAACTGTGTTAGTATCATCTTGTACAGGTAAACTGTGTTAGTATCATCTTGTACAGGTAAGCTGTGTTAGTATCATCTTGTACAGGTAAACTGTGTTAGTATCATCTTGTACAGGTAAACTGTGTTAGTATCATCTTGTACAGGTAAACTATGTTAGTAGCATCTTGTACAGGTAAACTGTGGTAGTATCATCTTGTACAGGTAAGCTGTGTTAGTATCATCTTGTACAGGTAAACTGTGTTAGTATCATTGTGTACAGGTAAACTGTGTTAGTATCATTGTGTACAGGTAAACTGTGTTAGTATCATCTTGTACAGGTAAACTGTGTTAGTATCATCTTGTACAGGTAAGCTGTGTTAGTATCATCTTGTACAGGTAAACTGTGTTAGTATCATCTTGTACAGGTAAGCTGTGTTAGTATCATCTTGTACAGGTAAGCTGTGTTAGTATCATATTGTACAGGTAAACTGTGTTAGTATCATCTTGTACAGGTAAACTGTGTTAGTATCATCTTGTACAGGTAAGCTGTGTTAGTATCATCTTGTACAGGTAAACTGTGTTAGTATCATCTTGTACAGGTAAACTGTGTTAGTATCATCTTGTACAGGTAAACTATGTTAGTATCATCTTGTACAGGTAAACTGTGTTAGTATCATCTTGTACAGGTAAGCTGTGTTAGTATCATCTTGTACAGGTAAACTGTGTTAGTATCATCTTGTACAGGTAAACTGTGTTAGTATCATCTTGTACAGGTAAACTGTGTTAGTATCATCTTGTACAGGTAAACTGTGTTAGTATCATCTTGTACAGGTAAGCTGTGTTAGTATCATCTTGTACAGGTAAACTGTGTTAGTATCATCTTGTACAGGTAAACTGTGTTAGTATCATTGTACAGGTAAGCTGTGTTAGTATCATTTGTACAGGTAAACTGTGTTAGTATCATCTTGTACAGGTAAACTGTGTTAGTATCATCTTGTACAGGTAAACTGTGTTAGTATCATCTTGTACAGGTAAACTGTGTTAGTATCATCTTGTACAGGTAAACTGTGTTAGTATCATCTTGTACAGGTAAACTGTGTTAGTATCATCTTGTACAGGTAAGCTGTGTTAGTATCATCTTGTACAGGTAAACTGTGTTAGTATCATTGTGTACAGGTAAACTGTGTTAGTATCATCTTGTACAGGTAAACTGTGTTAGTATCATTGTGTACAGGTAAACTGTGTTAGTATCATCTTGTACAGGTAAACTGTGTTAGTATCATCTTGTACAGGTAAACTGTGGTAGTATCATCTTGTACAGGTAAACTGTGTTAGTATCATCTTGTACAGGTAAACTGTGTTAGTATCATCTTGTACAGGTAAACTGTGTTAGTATCATCTTGTACAGGTAAGCTGTGTTAGTATCATCTTGTACAGGTAAACTGTGTTAGTATCATCTTGTACAGGTAAGCTGTGTTAGTATCATCTTGTACAGGTAAACTGTGTTAGTATCATCTTGTACAGGTAAACTGTGTTAGTATCATCTTGTACAGGTAAACTGTGTTAGTATCATCTTGTACAGGTAAACTGTGTTAGTATCATCTTGTACAGGTAAACTGTGTTTGTATCATCCTATACAGGTAAACTGTGTTAGCAATGTGTTGGTGCCAGTAGCTTGGTGATATGCTGGAACTCTGACAGTCTTATTAGTGTCAGAAATGTTTGCGACGACAGAAAATATTTACATCGGTACACTTACCTTTATCCCACAATCACCTGTCATGTACCTGCATGTGTCGTTTACCTGTCCACACAGACCATGAGGACCGTACATTCTTCATTAAAACTCCTGCTACAGGCTGTAATATAAACTCATATTACTATATATATTCCTCTTCTACCGTTATACTGAAATGGGATGAAGGAAATTAAGAGAAGAACAAACATGGCTTTACAAAAATTAAACAACTCAAAACAGTATAAAACGGAACTGATAAGAAAACATAGATCAGAATACTAAGAGCATGCATATTCCCAGTAGCAACGTATTGGTGTGAAGCATGGAAATAAAGCAGGGGAAAAAACATATATGTACTTTCGAATATAAGTGTTACAGATGAGTCCTTCGTATATCTTGAACAGAGAAGAGAACAAATAGATATATCCAGAAATAATTTAATCCTTTAGCTGCTAAGGACGTATATATACGTTTTTTCCATTCACTTCTAAAGACGCATTAACACGTCTGTTATTATCTCTTCTCTGTGGGCTAAATACGTGTTAACACGTTATACATTGCTACTGTCACTGCTATAGGCGTACATTCACGTTTGTGACCTAGAAACAAACAGTAGCTATTTTTAGCTTAGCCTTCGGAAAGTATGTAGCAGCGAAAGGGTTAAAATCAAAGAAAACTGGCTGATGTTATAAATAAGAAAGAGAAACTTGAGATATTTTGGACATATAAAAAGACATGAATGGCTGGAAGGCATACCGGCAAAGAGAAGAAGAGGAAGACCACGGAGAATATGGATTCAGGATGTAACTGATGGTTTGAATATGAGGCAGGAGAGGCAGGACATCTGACGTATGAGAGAGAGAGAAATTCCGGAGGACTGTTAGGGTGGCAAATTTCTGCTCAGGACAAGCTATTTGATGATGTTGACTGTTATACGTTACATTTTTTTCCCGATCCAGAAGCACTTGAGCTTTCAGTTCTTCGGCTCGGTGCCATGGACATCGTAACCCTTCGGTTCGGTGCCACGAACACCGTAAATCTGGAGAACCTGTGGCTTTTCCTGCCAGCCTGCGGAATCGAACCCGCACTCACAGAGGGCTTGTCACACCGTAGTCCAACGCGCTACGAACACGCTGAGCAGGCGGGCTTATACGTTATATAGGGACTGCAAGCAATTTCTCCATACTGTTCTATCCTGGACAACTCGATTAATCTATTCTATGGAACTGAGACCGATATTTCTTGCTTCTTCCAGCAAAGTTCGTTTCAAGGTCTCCCTATGGCGTCCTCTCTTGAATCCTCTGCCTCCTACTGCAACGCCTATTTTGTGATTATTTGATCATTTCTTCTCAAGGTGTGCCCAACATATCTCCATCTTCTCCTCTTACAACAGTTATTACTAGTGGTTGACCAGACTTTTTGTGATTTCATCACTACTCCTGAATTCATTCCATTAGTTGGTCATTATTTTTCGCAGACATCTATTTTCAAATGCATTCAACTTGCTTTCTATATCTTTAGTCATTTTCCAACTCTCGCTGGCATATGTTAGGATTGATACAACATTTGAATTGAAAATTATTAATTTAGTTTTAAAACTATATAACTGGCGGTTCCATATTTTATTTGTCTATTCCCAGGTGGAAGATGTAGTTGGCTGTCCACTCTTGCCGTTAAGCGTAGGGATGGAAGCTTTAATTTGCGTTCTAGGGCCAGATTGTGTTATATCCGTGTTTATGTAGTGTGGTCTTGATATTGTGTATCCATCGTTTCCTTGGTCTTCCTTTGGCTCTAGTACCCGATCTCTTTTTATTGTATGCTGTTATTGGTGGTTGGTTGTATTTCATTCTCATTAAATGTCCAAACCACTGCACTTGTTGTCTGTCGATGTATTCGGTGCATGAAGTTATGCCCACTCTGCTTCTAATGTCCTCATTTCGTAGTCTGTCTTTCCTGGTGACTCCCACTGCCTTCCTCAAGCATTTCATTTCCCACCTGGTGAGCTTTCTGTGATGTGTTGCTGTATGAGACCAAGTTTGGCACTGGTAACAAAGTGTTGGTAGGAAAATACTTTTATCATCTGTCTTTTCACTTCCATCTTGATCTTTGGGTGTTGTAGTAATGGTGCCAGCTGGTAGGTCACTGCATTTGCTTTTGACACCTTGTCTCTATTTCTCTATCGAGTTTTCTGTCCTCTGTAAAAATACTGCCTAAATATTTGAATTCAGAAACTTGCTTTACTCTGGTGTTATCTATTTGTATGTTTGCTTGGCTTGGTGTTCTGCTGATTTTCATGGTCTCCGTGACACTTATTACAAGTATTAAATAAACACTTATTACATTAAATAGATACTTTTTATTTACTAGGGTAGCATCCTAAGGCCTACATCAGTCGCCTCTTACGACATTCATTGTGGCTTTCAGTGGTACTATTCTTTGCTTCCCTTGCGGGCCCCGGCACCACCCGGGCCTTATTTGAATTCAGAAACTTGCTTTACTCTGGTGTTGTCAAATTTTATTTTTAGACTTTTAAAATAATAAAAAAAACTCGTATTAGAAATATAAAAAAAATAAAATATCCGCAGTTTTTTCAAAACTTAGAGTATGATGTAGAGCCGCTGTAGCGTAGTTGTTAGTGAACTCGCTTCGCAAGGCTGGTGGTCTGGGTTCAGCTCCCGCAATGTGCGTGGAATTTTTCCCGACCGCGACGGCTCTCAGGTCGACCCAGCCTCAACTGGGTACCAGACATGCTCTGGGAAAGTAAAGGCGGCCGGTGTGATGCTGACCACATCACCCATCGTGTGCCGATGGTCAATGAAAATACAGGCCTAACACTGTATTGACCTATATACCACGAGGTATGAAAGGGTTAAAAAAAAAAAAAAAAAGAGTATGATGTGTCTGTCACTACACATTTCTAGCCTTAGTGAGCAGGCGGTAGGAGGGCCAATTCCTTTCATCACGTGTGGAACTTCGAGTGGGGGATTGAACCCAGAACACTCTGGCGTGTGAGTCGACAGGTGAACGCTTACGCTACCTAGTCTACCTCCTATTATTTCATTCTTTCTTGTCGCTACTGTCTGTACACACATCACTACTATCTGTACACACATCGCTATTGTCTATACACACATCGCTATTGTCTGTACACACATCGCTACTGTCTGTACACACATCGCTACTGTCTGCACACACATCGCTACTGTCTGTGCACACATCGCTACTGTCTGTACACACATCGCTATTGTCTGTACACACATCGCTACTGTCTGTACACACATCACTACTGTCTGTACACACATCACTACTATCTGTACACACATCGCTATTGTCTGTACACACATCGCTACTATCTGTACATACATCACTACTGTCTGTACACACATCGCTACTGTCTGTACACACATCTCTACTGTCTGTACACACATCACTACTGTCTGTACACACATCACTACTATCTGTACACACATCGCTATTCTCTGCACACACATCACTACTGTCTGCACACACATCACTACTATCTGTACACACATCACTACTGTCTGTACACACATCACTACTGTCTGTACACACACCGCTACTGTCTGTATACACATCGCTATTGTCTGTAAACGCGTCGATACTGTCTGTACACGCACAAGATCACTACATTACCCCCAACTTCTATAAAGAAGTAAATGATGGAAGAGAAAAAGTAGTAGTCCAGGAAGGTGGGGGCGTAAGCCTTGAGAAACGTAAGCCTTGAGGAACGTAAGCCTTGAGGGGCGTAAGCCTTGAGGAACGTAAGCCTTGAGGGGCGTAAGCCTTGAGGAACGTAAGCCTTGAGGAACGTAAGCCTTGAGGGGCGTAAGCCTTGAGGAACGTAAGCCTTGAGGGACGTAAACCTTGAGGAACGTAAGCCTTGAGGAACGTAAGCCTTGAGGAGCGTAAGCCTTGAGGAACGTAAGCCCTGAGGAAAGTAAGCCCTGAGGAAAGTAAGCCTTGAGGAAAGTAAGCCTTGAGGAAAGTAAGCCTTGAGGAAAGTAAGCCTTGAGGAAAGTAAGCCTTGAGGAACGTAAGCCTTGAGGAAGCCTTGAGGAACGTAAATCTTGAGGAACGTAAGCCTTGAGGAGCGTAAGCCTTGATTAACGTAAGCCTTGAGGAAAGTAAGCCTTGAGGAAAGTAAGCCTTGAGGAACGTAAGCCTTGAGGAAAGTAAGCCTTGAGGAACGTAAATCTTGAGGAACGTAAGCCTTGAGGAACGTAAGCCTTGATTAACGTAAGCCTTGAGGAAAGTAAGCCTTGAGGAACGTAAGCCTTGAGGAACGTAAGCCTTGAGGAACGTAGTCCTTGAGGAAAGTAAGCCTTGAGGAACGTAAGCCTTGAGGAAAGTAAGCCTTGAGGGACGTAAGCCTTGAGGGACGTAAGCCTTGAGGGACGTAAGCCTTGAGGAACGTAAGCCTTGAGGAACGTAAGCCTTGAGGACGTAAGCCTGAGGGCGTAAGCCTTGAGGAACGTAAGCCTTGAGGAACGTAAGTCTTGAGGAAAGTAAGCCTTGAGGGACGTAAGCCTTGAGGGACGTAAGCCTTGAGGGGCGTAAGCCTTGAGGGACGTAATGACCGCATGACTAGTGCAATCGCCGCGAAATTGTTCAGGTTCGGATTTTTCTTTATGCCCCCGACAAAAAAAACATTGACTTTACCTAGCGGCGATCGAATTCATTCAACCAGACGCTCCTCTTAATATTTTACTCCAATCAGTGGCGGCTGGTGATAATTTTTGTTGGTGGGGCCAGACATTTTTTTCCGGATAAATCATGGTTTTTAGTTGCTATATTTTAATTTATAAAACAATAAATACACGTTATACATTATTTTAGTTGCTATATTTTAATTTATAAAATAATAAATACACGTTGTACATTAATTTTAGTGGGGTCCAGCCTCACTGGCCCTTAAAGACGAGCCGCCACTGACTCCAATGTTAAAACAGTTCTGTCATATGGGTCAGAAACATGGAGAACGACTAAAATAATAACGCAGAAATTGCAAACATTCATAATCTGGTGTCTGTGCAGAATAGACGAACTGAGATGGAATGATAGAGTCACAAATGAGGAACTTATGGAGAGAACAAGACAGATTCCAGTGAACCAAGAGGTTACAAAATAACGCTGGCGCTGGATAGGACACGCTTTGTGAAAACCTGAGGAGAATATAACAAGAAGGATCCTTTCATAGAACCCACATGGACAGCGAAAGAAGGGGAGACTGAGAAATACATGGAGACCGGATTTGTAAGCAGATATCAACAATATAAAGAAGAGCTAGAGGGATCTACAGGAGATAGATAGAGATAGGAAGACTTGGCATGAGTTGGTTGAGCGCCTATATCCAATTCCGGGTTAAAAAGGCAGAGGAGAGAGAGAGAGAAAGAGAGAGATGCTCCTCTTCCCTCCTATTACCGGCAGCAATATAAAGAAGAGCTGGAGGGATCTACAGGAGATAGATAGAGATAGGAAGACTTGGCATGAGTTGGTTGAGCGCCTATATCCCATTCCGGGTTAAAAGGCAGAGGAGAGGAGAGAGAAAGAGAGAGATGCTCCTCTTCCTCCTATACCGGCAGCAATATAAAGACGAGCTGGAGGGAGCTGCAGGAGATAGCTAGAGATAGGAAGACTTGGCATGAGTTGGTTGAGCGCCTATACCCCACTCCGGGTTAAAAAGGCAGAGGTAGAGAGAGAGAGAGAGAGAAAGAGAGAGATGTTCCTCTTCCCTCCTATTACCGGCAGCAATATAAAGAAGAGCTGGAGGAGCTGCAGGAGATAGCTAGAGATAGGAAGACTTGGCATGAGTTGGTTGAGCGCCTATATCCCATTCCGGGTTAAAAAGGCAGAGGAGAGAGAGAGAGAAAGAGAGAGATGCTCCTCTTCCCTCCTATTACCGGCAGCAATATAAAGAAGAGCTGGAGGAGCTGCAGGAGATAGCTAGAGATAGGAAGACTTGGCATGAGTTGGTTGAGCGCCTATACCCCACTCCGGGTTAAAAAGGCAGAGGTAGAGAGAGAGAGAGAGAGAGATGCTCCTATTACTGACAGCAATATAACCTCCTTTTGAAAAGTAAATCGTGACTCTTCCTTTACATGACTTACCCATCAACAACAGTGGAAGACTCGTCGATTTTCTAGGCACCACTTACACGTTCAGTAGTTTGTCATTGCTTTCTGAATAGTGGGGCCTATATTTAACGTTCGTAAAAATCCAAGGACACGAATTTGCTTCCAAACTTGCCCACCGCGGATTTTGAACCAGGTACGCTCGTGTTGTGATCAAGCTCACTATCACATAAGCTACGGACGCCCACTGTAGCTTAAGCGATAGTAAACTGGATCACAACTTAAGTGGACTATTAACTCCTATTACCAGCTGCAATATAAACTCCTACTACCGGCTGTAAAATAACTATTACCGGCTGTAGAATAAACTGACCAAGCACAGCCAACTCTAGATAACTAGGCCAGACAACTGGCAAGGGGTTCTCTGACCCAGATCAGAAAAGGGGGCCGGAAAATATATAGATGTTTGATAGAGCACTGCAAGATTTCTTGCAATTTTACTCAATTCTGTGAGTCTATGGTTATTTACTGGTGAAAAATATTTATAATATTGATATTCCTTATTGTTAAACTTAACTTGTTGCATAATATAACTTCGAGTTAGCATTTTGTGTTGATTTTAAAATGAATTTGTCTATATACACCAATACTGGAATGCTAGGTCACGTGGTGTAGTTGGGGGTCTGATTTCCCATAATTCTTACCTGAGTCCGAAGGCTCATACGTTTATGGTTGGCTCTGGACCAAGACACATGTCAGTTCCGTGTCTGTCTCCTTACAGACGTCAGAGTTTGATTCACGGAGCCTCATGGACATACCTTGACAAGAAATGGCTTCATACACCTGAGAAATCTTCTCTGCACACATTCCAGACCGTTTCCACCTGAGATACTCTGTCACAATGTTTAGCTATTCCCTGTGAGAAGTTCAACTTATTTCGCATTGTCTCTGCGAGAAATAATTAACAATTTCTAAAATTACAGATAATGCAATAGAGTCTCTCGGGATCTCTCTCTCTCTCTCTCTCTCTCTATTATCTCGCCTTTCGTCTCGTTCTCATTACATTCTAGATGATAGTGTCTCGCTCGTCATGTATTTTTGGTTAGCTTCCTTGGAGGTCTCCTAATTTCACGGCTTGGTAATCTCGTGATGGGTGAGACCTCAATGCTTGGTCTGTGCGTGTACGAGAGTGTGAGTGTAAGCGTGAGTGGCGCGAGCGTGTTGATACTTCTACTGTCACATACAGACAAAGGTTATTAGTTTCTTCATACATTCTGCATTTCAAGATAAATAAAACAAAATAAGACAGAAAGAAATGAAGAAGAGGATTTTAAAAGTTTAAAAACCAAAGGATTGACTTCATTGCACCGGGTTTTTAACCCATACAGCTCGGTCCCTCTCCGCAGAAATGGCACTCCACCTGCCGAGAGTATTGCACAAAGCACGAACTCCGTAGCTCCAGCAACAATCTTAGGGTCTCTGGAAAAACTGCACTCGTGAACAGAATGGCGCAGTCCGGACTCGAACCCACGACCTTCGATTCACAAGGCAAAGGGCTTAACCACTTAGCCACAGAGACACCGGAAGAAGAGAGGAACGTATATGAAGGAAAGACAAGTGAAGATAAGAAGTAGAGAGAGAGGACACGAAGAGAGGAGGAGAGAAGAGAGAGAGAGAGAGGAACACGAAGAGAGGAGGAGAGAAAGAGAGAGGGGAGAGGAACACGAAGAGAGAGAGAGAGAGGAACACGAAGAGAGGAGGAGAAGGAACACGAAGAGAGGGAGGAGAAGAGAGAGAGGAACACGAAGAGAGAGAGAGAGAGGAACACGAAGAGAGAGGAGAGAGGAACACGAAGAGAGAGAGGAGAGGAACACGAAGAGAGAGAGGAGAGGAACACGAAGAGAGGGAGGAGCGAAGAGAGGGGGAGAGGAAACGAAGAGAGAGAGAGGGAACACGAAGAGAGGGAGGAGCACGAAGAGAGAGGAGAGGAACAGAAGAGAGGAGGAGAGAAAGAGAGAGGGAACAGAAGAAGGAGAGAAGAGAGGAGAGACACGAAGAGGAGAGAAGAGGAGAGAGGAGGAAACGAAGAGAGGGGGAGACGAAGAGAGGAGAGAGAGGAACACGAAGAGAGGGAAGGAGAGGGACAGAAGAGGAGAGAGGAGAGGAAAACGAGAGAGAGAGGAGAGGAGGGAGAGGACAAGAGAGGGAGAGGAACAGAAGAGAGAGGAGAGAGAGGAAGAAGAGAGAGGAGGAGGAACGAAGAGAGAGGAGAAGAGAGAGGAGAGGAACACGAGAGGGAAGGAAAGAGGGAGAGAACGAAGAAGAGAGAGAGAGGAACACGAAGAGAGGGAGGAGAGAAGAGAGGAGAGAGAGAGAGAGGAGAGGAAACAGAAGAGAGGGAAGAGAGAGAAGAGAGGAAGAAGGAGAGGAACAGAGAGAGGGAGGAAAGAAGAGAGGAGAGAGAAAGAGAGAGAGGAACACGAAGAGAGGGAGGAGCGAAGAGAGAGAGAGGAACACAAAGGGTGAGTAGAGAAGAGAGAGGAGAGAACACGAGAGAGTGAGTAGAGAAGAGAGGAGAGGAACACGAAGAGAGAGAGGAGAGGAACACGAAGAGAGGGAGGAGAGAGAATACGCCATAGAACCACAACAATACAAGAAACAAGCAGAAAAAGAAAATAATGAAGAGGAAAGATAATTAACGAAAATTTTTTTTTTTTTCCCGATCCAGAAGCACTTGAGCTTTTCAGCTCTTCGGCTCGGTGCCATGGACATCGTAACCCTTCGGTTCAGTGCCACGAACACCGTAAATCTGGGGAATCTGTGGCTTTTCTGCCATCCCGCGGAATTGAACCCGCACACACAGAGGGATAGTCACCCGTAGTCCAACCGCTACGAAACACGCTGGGCAGACGAATTAACGAAAATAAAGACGGGCAAAGAAGATTACATGCAAACAGACAGACAGATAGACATACAATATGTTTAATATCCGCCCCTGCCATTCCCCCCTCCCAAACCACAGACAGAAATGATTGAAATCATGAGAACAATAGATCTGATATTCTATTCTCTCTCTGTCTCTCTGTGTCTCTCTCTGTGTCTCTCTCTGTGTCTCTCTCTCGTTCTTCGTGTCTCTCTCTCTCTCTGTGTCTCTCTCTTGTCTCTCTCTCTCTGTGTCTCTCTCTGTGTCTCTGTGTCTCTCTCTCTCTGGTGTCTCTCTGTGCTCTGTGTCTCTCTCTGTGTCTCACTTGTGTGTCTCTCGTCTCTCTGTGTCTCTCTCTCTTCTCTCTCTGTGTCTCACTGTGTGTGTCTCTCTGTCTCTCTCTGTGTCTCTCTCTCTCTGTGTCTCTCTCTCTCTGTGTCTCTCTTGTGTCTCTCTGTTCTCTCTCTCTGTGTGTCTCTGCGTGTCTCTCTCTGTGTCTCACTGTGTGTGTCTCTCTGTCTCTCTGTGTGTCTCTCTCTCTGTTTCTCTGTGTCTCTCTCTCTGTCTCACTGTGTGTGTCTCTCTGTCTCTCTCTCTCTGTCTCACTGTGTGTGTCTCTCTGTCTCTCTCTCTGTGTCTCTGTGTCTCACTGTGTCTCTTTCTCTCTGTCTCTCTGTGTGTCTCTTTCTGTGTCTCCCTGTGTCTCTTTCTCTCTGTCTTACTGTGTCTCTTTCTCTCTGTCTCTCTGTGTGTCTCTCTCTGTGTCTCTCCCTGTGTCTCCCTGTGTCTCTTTCTCTCTGTCTCTCTGTGTGTGTCTGTCTCTGTCTCACTGTGTCTCTCTCTTTCTCTCTGTCTCTCTGTATGTGTTTCTCTATGTGTCTCACTGTGTCTCTTCCTTTCTGTGTGTCTCTCTCTGACCCACCGTGTCTCGTTCTCTCTGTCTCTCTGTGTCTCTTCCTTTCTCTCTGCCTCTGTCTATGTCCCCTCTTTCTATGTCTCTTCCTCTGCCTCTTTACCTCTCGCCCTTTTTCTCACTCTCGCTCTCTCCCCTCTCTTTCCCCCTCTCTCTCTCTGTTTCTCTCGCTCTGTTTATCTCTTATCTCCCTTTCCCACTCTCTCCCACCTCTCTTCTCCCTCTCTCCACCTCTCTCCCTCTCTCTATTTCTCTCCCTCTCGATCTGTTTCTCACTTTCGCTCTCCCACTCTCTCCCCTCTCTCCTGTTCTCTCTCTCTGTTTATCTCCCTCTCACTGTTTCTCTCCAGCTCGCTCTCCCACTCTCACCCCTCTCTCCACTATTTCCCTCTCTCTGTTTCTCCCTCTCACTCTCGCCTTTCTCTCTCTCTCCCTCTCGCCCTGTCGCTCCCTCTTGCGTTCTTTCTCCTCTTTTTAAGTCCCTCTCTCTTTCTCTCTCTCTTTCTCTCTCTCTCTCTCTCCCTCTGTCTGAGATACCGTCGGCGGCAGAAAGTCAAAGTGAATATATCATCAGTTATTTCCTTGGCATGAAGACAAACAGAGGGCACATGTCGAGTAGGCAGAGAGGGCACCTGTCTAGAAGGTAGACATATTCATTGTTGGATACATAAAATACATGGACGGGTTGACACACGCCAATGTCAATGTTAGCTTGGCCGTGGTTAGACCAGGTCGAGACCTCGCTCGTGAGCAGCGGTTAACGTTAGGAACTTATTACAAATCAACATAAGTAGACATTCCCATGATGCACAGGGAAGTTATTAGAAGACTGGTCATTATTTAGTCAATTACTGGACTGGATTGTGGGCAGGAGGACGTGGTGAGTTCTAGAAGCGTTGACTTCAGTCATCAATGCAAATGTCCAATTCATTTACGGTTTAAAAATGACAATCGTGGCCTATCCTTTACATGACTTAAAACACAGTAAACGTGATCCTTTACAGTGATCCTGTACAGTGATCCTTTACAGTGATCCTGTACAGTGATCCTTTACAGTGATCCTGTACAGTGATCCTTTACAGTGATCCGACACAGTGATCCTTTACAACACAGTAAACGAGTCGTCGATTTTCTAAGCACTACTTATACGTTCAATAGTTTGCCATTGCTTTCTGAACGATGAGTTCTATTTTTACAGTTCGTAAAATCCAAGGGGACAAATTTGCACCACTTATACGTTCAGTAGTTTGCCATTGCTTTCTGAACGATGAGTTCTATTTTTACAGTTCGTAAAAATCTAAGGGGGACAAATTTGCTTCCAAACTGTCGGTCGGAGAGTTTGAACCAAGAACTCTTGGGTTGTGAGCGAGCTCACTATCGTTTAAGCTATAGACGCCCACCGTTTACGGTTGACCCAATTGAAAATGTGTCACAGAATTTCACAAGATGAAAGTAAATAGTATGAGTCGTCGGCCGAGCTATTGTGTTAGTACGCTGATAGTTTTAGATAGTTGAAAAGGGGCTTAGCACTTATATGACTGAGGTGCCCAGCGTGTTCGTAGCGCGCTGGACGACGGGTGACTAGTCCTCTGTAAGTGCGGGTTCAACTCCGCGGACTGGCAGAAAAGCTACAGGTTCCCCAGATTTACGGTGTTCGTGGCACCGAGCCGAAAGGTTACGATGTCCATGACACCGAGCCGAAGAGCTTTCAGCTCAAGTGCTTCTGGATCGGGGAAAAAAAAATATGACTGAGGTCACAAAATTTGATTATGAATAATTTTCTAGCTGGCCTTTTGTCTATGTTCGAGATAAAGTACTGGGAATAGTTGATTTACAACAGCTGGCTCCCGACAGAGCACTGAATCTATGAAATTACAGCTGGTTTCAACTGAAACAAAGACAAGACATAAAATGACAACGTAAGAAAGTGACAACCGGTAAAATCGAGGGTAGACGAGACAGAGGAAGACAGAGAGAAAATGTTGGATAGTCTGACTTCATGGCACAGTAGATCATCAACATCTGAGTTGATAGCAAACACAAACGACAGAGATTTGTGGAGATCCATGATCGCCTACGCCAGCCGGCACGTACCAGATGATGAAGAAAGTGACAAGAAAATGTAAGAAAAGATCTAAAATGACAACATATGCCTTTAACTCTGTAATTTGTTTGGTCTCTCTCTCTCTCTCTCTCTCTCTTTGCTTTTTAACCGAATTGGGACATAGGCCATCAACCAACTCATGCCAACTCATTCCTATCTCTAGCTATCTCCTGCAGCTCCCTCCAGCTCTTCTTTATATTGTTGATCTCTGCCTCCAAATCTCGTCTCCATATATTTCTCGGCCTCCCCTTCTTTCGCTGTCCCCGCGGGTTCCAGGAAAGGACCCTTCTTGTTATATTCCCTCAAGTTTTCGCAAAGTGTGTCCTATCCAGCGTCAGCATTATCGGCTTGTCGTCATCTTTATAAAATACTGAGAGCCAATATATCATCTTATAAGGGATAAAGAGTTAAACTGAATTTGATAATTAAAAAACAGACTTGCAACAGATGAAAACAAGAATGAAAGCATAATGTCCACTGAATAACAGTGAACGAACTTGAAAACAACACAGCTTGGGGGCTGGAATGTATATATATTTGATAGAACACTACAAGCTTTTTTTGCAATTTTAATAAATTCTGTGAATCTATGGTTATTTATTGGTGAAAAATATTCATAATATTGATATTCCTTACAGTTAAACTTAACTTGTTACATAATATAACTTTGATTTAGCATTTTGTGGTGATTTTAAACTGAATTCGTCTATATACACCAATACTGGAATGAGAGGTCACGTGGTGTAGTTGTGGTCTGATTTCCCATAATTCTTACCTGAGTCCGCAGGCCTATAAGTTTATAGTTGGCTCTGGTTTAGCCATGGACATGAAGTGGACAATGGATATCTGAAATCGTGATCTCCGATAATATATTCTCCCGATGACCTCCCGTCTGAGCTAGTCACAGGCCAGGCTTCTCAAATATCAAGTGAAACTGATGACCAAGCTGGTCGGTTATTCCACAACTCAGGAGATGGATCAAATACAATGCTTTGTGAGACTGACAGACTTTGCTTTACTCAAATCTGGGAGTCTAGGATTTATTGAAGTGGGAAAAATATTTATAATATTGATATTCCTTATCTAGAAACTTAACTGTTACATAATATAATCTTTGATTTAGCATTGGATTTTAAACTGAATTCGTCTATATACACCAATACTGGAATGCGAGATCACGTGGTGTAGTTGGGTCTGATTTCCCACAATTCTTACCTGAGCCCGAAGGCCCAGTTGTTTATAGTTGGCTCTGGCTAGTCAGTCTTATGTTGCCGGGGGCAATGTCTCAAATATACCAAAGTTGAAATATTACTGGATGGCATAATTCCTACAAGTCTGTGTCTGGTTAGTGTTCCACAATTCTCAGGAGATGGAGTCAGATATCAATCGACTTTTTGGGACGACAGACTGGTTGTCTACGCAGAATGCTGGGAGTAACAAGAAGAGACCGGTTTAGAAATGAAGACATCAGGAAAAAAGTGGGTACAACATCAGTACTGGACTTCATCAAGAAACAAGAAATTAAATGGTTTGGCCACATAAGCAGACAGGACCGTGCTGTATGTTTTCTCAGTATGATGCAAGTCTTCGAAATGCCGCCCTTAAATCTTTTTTCTTTAAAATAACCTTCAATTGTAATTTTGATTTTGCTGCTTATGCCGCCCCCATTATGGTGCCGCCTGATGCGGCCGCCTCTCTGTATCATAGCACCTCATGGCCCTGTAAACAGATTGCCAACAGACAGTGCGCCTAAATGGTAATGCTGCTCCGATACAATGGGTACAAAGCAAAAGGTCAGCTACGCAAAATGTAGACCTCAGAGATAACAGAGGCTACGAAAGACACTATTTATGAAACGCACACAAGAGCTAGTTCTATAAATATCTTCTAATCCTGACGCTGTGAGGCAAAATATGATTGGAAAAAAGAAAGAAAGAAAGAAAGAAAGAAAGAAGAAAGAAAGAAAGAAAAAGGTTGAATGAAAGAAAGAAAGAAAGAAAGGAAAGAAGGAAAGAAAGAGAGAAGAAAGAGAGAGTTGAATGAAAGAAAGAAAGAAAAGAAAGAAGAGAAAGAGAGGTTGAATGAAAGAAAGAAAGAAGAAAGAAAAGAAGAGAAAGAAAGAAAAGAAAGAGAGGTTGAATGGAAAGAAAGAAAGAGAAAGAAAGAAAAAGAAAGAGAGGAGGAAAGAAAGAAAGAGAGGTTGAATGAAAAGAGAAAGAAAGAGAGGGTCAAAAAGAAGGCTAATGAGTTGAGGTCATGGTTGGTAAATGAGCCAGGAAGATTGAATGAGAGGGGTCAGGCAGGGCAGGTAATGAGCCAGAGACCCTAGCCCCCCCAACCTCCACGCGGTGACCCTGGAAACAGACTCTGGTTCCGGTCTGGCTAAGAGGGGCAGGGATCGGGAGAACTACTGGTAGTGGTAGCAGTGCAAGTACGGAAACACGATAAAGATATATACAAACAAAATGCACAAATCTCCTGACCGATGTCCAACAAGATATTGCCTAAGTCCCTGAACGCAAAGAAACAGCAACGAAACGTCTCAGACATGGGATGAAGGACCAAACGTATGCCCACGTAGGGCGAAGCTCGAAGCCTTGAGGAGGGGCAAACATTGCCAGCCCGTCGGCAAGAATAAATAAGACAGGACCGTAACGAATAAAAGTCTACCCTCGTGTTGGTGCGAGAGAAGATTGCAGCTGACCCAGCATCGGTAGCCTGGTGCAGATACATGTACAGGGCAAGGTTTGCCGAGCGCAAAAGAACAAGTTGCGTTTAGTGCATAACGAAACTACCCGCCCTGGGAAAACCGTGCAAGGTACTGTGCGATTAAAAATTAACATCCCCGGAAGAACTGAGGTTGGTGATGCCAAACGGAACTGCCAGCCTTGGGGCAACCGGGCAAGGTTCGATTGCAGTCGTAACTAACATCCCCGGAATAACTGGGGCGGGTGATGGCGGCGAGCGCAAAATCCACAGTTACGCTGATAGCGCCGACTGAAACGACCCTCTACATTGTTTGTACTCGGCCCCATGCCAGTGCTTTCGAGGTTAATTGCAAATTGCCACGTACCAATGCGCGTCTAGAAAAGGCCAAGAGTGTTCCTTCTCCGGATCAAACTCAAAATGTACGGTAAAGCAAGGCCGACAATGCACGGATCAGACAGGAAGTTCGGGTCTGAACATTGGCGAAGGCCGATACTTTACACGGTGTTTTATACGAGTAAGACGCCGTCCGAGGATAAGCTTACAAGCCCCGAGAAATATTTCTCAGTCAGAACGGGCATAAATAGCGTAACTCACTGTCTCGGCGTAGATCACAAAGCCCAAAAATACGGCAAAGCTGATCGAACCATAGGGAAAGCTCACCCTAGTAAATCAAAAGCTGGCTGAAAACGAACACCCCACCGAAGGATAAGCAACTGAGCTCAAATAGGTGCTGAAGGCTGGTGCACGTACATCACGTTCTGATGTTTGGCTGTTTATATATCACAATGAGAATGATTAAAACAGGCCTAGAACGATCGAAGAAGAAGAAGAAGAAGAAAGAAAGAAAGAAAGAAAGAAAGAAAGAGAGGTTGAATGAAAGAAAGAAAGAAAGAGAGGTTGAATGAAAGAAAGAAAGAAAGAGAGGTTGAATGAAAGAAAGAAAGAAAGAGAGGTTGAATGAAAGAAAGAAAGAAAGAAAGAAAGAGAGGTTGAATGAAAGAAAGAAAGAAAGAAAGAAAGAAAGAAAGAAAGAAGAAAGAAAAGGTTGAATGAAAAAAAAGAAAGAAAGAAGAGAGGTTGAATGAAAAAGAAAGAAAGAGAGGTTGAATGAAAGAAAGAAAGAAAGAGAGGTTGAATGAAAGAAAGAAAGAAAGAAAGAAAGAGGTTGAATGAAAGAAAGAAAGAAAGAAAGAAAGAGGTTGAATGAAAGAAAGAAAGAAAGAGAGTTGAAGAAGAAGAGAAAGAAAGAGAGGTTGAATGAAAGAAAGAAAGAAAGAAAGAGAGGTTGAATGAAAGAAAGAAAGAAAGAAAGAAAGAAAGAGAGGTTGAATGAAAGAAAGAAAGAAAGAAAGAGAGGTTGAATGAAAGAAAGAAAGAAAGAAAGAGGGGTTGAATTTGTTCATGTTAGACCGTGTCTCTAGACAGGAAAGGGGGGTGGGAGGTTATTTACGGATAACTATCTACAGGGTGTTCAAGATAATTGCAGCCCCATTGACAAATCGAAAGTTGCCAGATAACCTATCGCGTTGTGCTTATGTACTATTTAAACCGGTTCTGACTAGCTCGTCCTACGTCACATTTGTTCATCGCCCCTTCCCGCACTACAATTACACACCATCACACAATCTTGACCTATACTACGTCATAACTGAACCTTCTCATTTCCATACATATATGCCAGATTAGCTCCATTCATAGGCTGCTTTTAAGTTGAACACCCTGTAATTAGTTTTCATAATTACTGATAATATGATTGGGGCCCTTCCCGTGCTGAGTGGGGGGTATAGATATCAAAACTGAGACCCTTAACTGAGGATTGTGGATAGAGGTACCGTATCTGGGACAAGACTCGGGCCCTTATCTGAGGATTGTGAATAAAGGTACCGAGCCTGGGGCCCTTCCTGCGCTCAGTGGGGATATAGATATCAAAATTGGGACCCTTAACTGAGGATTGTGGATAGAGGTACCGAGGCCTGTAAGATAATTTTCCTCAGATTATAATCACACAAATATCTTATCTACCCTATCCATCCATCCATCTACCCATCCTCTATCCATCCACCCTTATCCATCCATCCATCCAGCATCCATCCATCTATCCATCCACCCTATCCATCCATCTATCCATCCATCTATCCATCCATCTATCTCTATCCATCCATCTATCCATCCATCTATCCATCCATCTATCCATCCATCTATCCATCCATCTATCCATCCATCTATCCATGCATTCATTCGTTCATCCGCCCGCCTGTCTATCTGTCTATCTGATCTATCTAATATATTTAATATAAAAATAAACTACTGCAGTTTTACAAAATACAAAAACAATACACTGTAACGTTTCGACCAAAAGGTCTTTATCAAGCAAAGAATACAACAGTAATGAAGAAATTCACTACACCGCCTCTTACGACATGCTTTGTAGGTCGCAGTGTTACTATTCTGTGCTCCCCTTGAGAGCCTCGGCAACACACATTGGGTTGAACACAGCCAGGCTCTACTGGGTTGAAACACTAACCACGCGAGCAACCGGCGACCTTTAATCTCAATAAGAATGACCGGCTAAATCCGCGAAGTAAAGGGCTTCTACCGCGAAGCAGAGTTCAATGGTTGACTCGTCTGTTACCATACTAAAAATAGCATTGTGCACGCGCTGGAGATCCATTAAAATAATGACAACTTTATCGAATTAGTGGGCCAATACTATGACAACATGATACATCATCTTGTGTGTGCGTCGGGGGGAGAGTTATGTACGCTGTTTAGAGAAAAGTGGTTTCTGTGCGTGCGGGGTGTGCCTGTGTGTTTGTAGATATGTGTGTGCAGTGGCGGCTCGTCATTAAGGGCCAGTGGGCCGGGCCCCACCAAAAATAAAGTGTAACGTGTATTTATTATTTTAGACATTAAAATATATCCTAACTGAAACCATGATTTTTCCGAAAATATTTGTCTGGCCCCACCAACAAAAATGATCACGAGCCGCCACTGGGGTGTGTTTGTGTAGACGTCGGGTTCTGTGGGTGTAGACAATTATGTGTTTGGGTGTAGCCATGTGTGTGCGTGTTTATATGTATGGATGTAGATATTTGTGTGCATGTGTGTGTGTGAGTGAATCAACAGAAAGGCAGGCAGACACATATACATAAAGAGATACAGGTGCCCGCGTGCCCAGCGTGTTCGTAGCGCGTGGACTACGGGTGACTAGTCCTCTGTAAGTGCGGGTTCAACTCCGCAAACTGGCAGAAAAGCTACAGGTTACCCAGATTTACGGTGTTCGTGGCACCGAACCGAAGGGTTACGATGTCCATGACACCGAGCCGAAGAGCTTTCAGCTCAAGTGCTTCTGGATCGGAGAAAAAAAGAGAGAACAGGTAAACCGACAGGCACGCAGGTAGATAGAAGACAGACATACATGCAGGCAGACAGATAGGCAAGCAGGCAGGTGGACGTACCGACCGACCGACAGACAGACAGGCAAGCAGGTGGGTGGACGTACCGACCGACCGACCGACGTTCGCAGCGCGTTGGACTACGGGTGACTATCCCTCTGTGTGTGCGGGTTCAATTCCGCGTGATGGCAGAAAAAGCCACAGATTCCCCAGATTTACGGTGTTCGTGGCACCGAACCGAAGGGTTACGATGTCCATGGCACCGAGCCGAAGAGCTGAAAAGCTCAAGTGCTTCTGGATCGGAGGAAAAATTATTTTTAAATGGAAAGGGTGATCGGAAGATAACAAACAGAATTCTCAATTGGTGGTCGGTTTCACTGTGTGTTGCAGTTGCTCTCAATGGGAGCAAAGAATAGTAACACTGCGACCTACAAGACATTTCGTTAGAGGCGACTGAGGTAGAGCCTAGGAAGCTACCCTTCTTCTTCTTCTTCACATTTCAACTCCCAACGGAGCACAGGTCTTCAAACAAACGTCTTCCAGCTCTTCCTCTCTCTTGCCATCCCTTCCAATTCTTTCCATGTTTTACCTATTCTTTTAATATCACCCTAGCTACCTTAGTAAATATCACCCTAGCTACCTTAGTAAATATCACCCTAGCTACCTTAGTAAATATCACCCTAGCTGCCTTAGTAAATATCACCCTAGCTACCTTAGTAAATATCACCCTAGCTACCTTAGTAAATATCATGCTGGCTACTTGTGTAAAATCCCCTAGATGTAAACCCTCTTAGAACTTCACTCTCCCATAAAATCACTAAGTGGCTTAAATATCAGCTCTTAGAAAATAAGACCTTAGTAAATATCACCTAGCTACCTTAGTAAATAAAAACGTCGCAGAAATCGGATGTGCTGGCTTACTTGTGGGTGAAAACTGGCACAATGTACAACCGCTCTTAGACTCAGATCACATAAAATCACAAAGAGTGGTTAACATATAGAGCGTTCGAAGAAGAAGAAGAAGAAGGTGGTTGTTTTTATGTAAAAGTGAGATGCCCGCGTGCCCAGCGTGTTCGTAGCGCGTTGGACTACGGGTGACTAGTCCTCTGTAAGTGCGAGTTCAACTCCGCGGACTGGCAGAAAAGCTACAGGTTCCCCAGATTTACGGTGTTCGTGGCACCAAGCCGAAGGGTTACGATGTCCATGACACCGAGCCGAAGAGCTTTCAGCTCAAGTGCTTCTGGATCGGAAAAAAAAAATTAAAAGTGAGGTGAGAGGGGGAAAATATAGTGTGAGAGCGAGAGTGAGAAAGAAGAGAGAGAGAGTGTGTGTGTGGAGAGAGAGAAAGTGAAAGAAAGATATAGCTAGAGAACGCAACTTATAGAGAGAACAATCCAGAAAACAGAAACTGGAAACAAGCAAATATAAAATAGTTGAACAGAAATAAGAAAGATGAAAATCCCCTTGAAGATGTTAGAAAGACAATCAACCACCCTGACTTCTATTGTAATTACTTTCTTCAACGCGTCAGCAAACTTGAATTGCTTTATTTTCTGAGTGGTCGCTCTCGTGAAATATAAGACCTCGATTTGTCCTCGATAGAGAAGACAGCCCTGATGGGTTAAATATTGCTGCTTTGGGAATAAATGATTACATGCAACGCAATCAATGTTTTGTCGAAATAAGTCAATCGAATTTGTCGTGTCATATTTGTCCCTACATTGATTACGTTTAAAGTAATGATCGGAATTACTGTTTTATCGGAGTTATTAGAGTTTTGTAATGATAAAGTGTTATGTTATGTATGATGCGATCGACGTGATGGCACATTGTGCATTTCCATGCGTGCTCTGTCCTCCGTTGCAGTACCCATCCTAAAGTCAATTTGCTCACCGTACACATGGAAGGTCTAAGCTGACAAAGATCAGTTTTATCTTTTGTGCCAGGGCATGCAGGTGTAAGGGGGATGAACGTGCGGATAGGCTTGCAGGTATGGTTGCTGTACCGCAATTAGGGCTAGGCAGGGTGTAGATGACTGTTTAGAGGGTGTTGGGGATGTTTAGAGGGTGTTGGGGGATGTTTAGAAGGTGTTGGGATTTTGAGGTGTTGGGATGTTTAGAGGTGTTGGGGATGTTTAGAAGGTGTTGGGTGATGTTTAGAGGGTGTTGGGGGATGTTTAGAAGGTGTTGGGGATGTTTAGGTGTTGATGGGTGATTAAGAGATGTTTAGGGGTGTTTAGAGTGTGTTGATGGGTATTTGAGGGTGTTGATGGTATTTAGAGTGTGGTGATGGGTGTTTAGTGGTTGTTGAGGTGTGTTTAGAAGGTATTGAGGGTGTTTAGTGGTTGTTGAGGTGTGTTTAGAAGGTATTGAGGGTGTTTAGAGTGTGGTGATGGGTGTTTAGTGGTTGTTGAGGTGTGTTTCGAGGATGTTGATTGATGTTTAGAGAGTATTGAGGGGTGTTTGAAGGGTGTTGAGAGGTGTTTAGAGGGTTTTGAGGAGTGTTTAGAGGGTTTGAGGGATGTTTAGAGGATGTTTATTGCTGTTTAGAGGGTTTGAGGGCTGTTTAGGGTGTGTTGAGGGATGTTTAGAGGGTGTTTAGGGATGATTAGAGGGTGTTGGCTGGTGTTTAGAGGGGGTGTTGATAGGTGTTCATAGGGCGTTGAAGCTGTTTAGAGTGTTTTTCGGGACTGGGGCCCTGGGACTGGGGCTACCCTCTAATATTGTTCTTTCCAGGCCATCGTGACTCTTAATGTGACCAAAGTATTCAATTTTTCTGTATAGTATGTTGTTTATCAGCCAATTCTCTTTAACATTTAGTTCTTTCAGGACATCAGTGTTCTTTATTTTTCCTGTTCCATGGTATTCGTAAGATCTTTGTGTAGCATTTAGTTTCGAAGGACTGGATTTTCGTTCTTTTTTTAATGTAATAGTTTAGCTATAGCATAGCTTTATGTAAGACATTATAAGTCTAGTAATACTTTCATATGTCTCTCTCTTCTTCCAGTTTAGCTATGACTTATTTGTCAACTTCTGCTAGGACTGTTGGTAACTGTGTAAGTCAATGAGTCATTGCTGACTCTTGCTAACGTGCAAGTCAAGAGTCATTGCTGACTCTTGGTAACTGTACCAGTCAATGAGTCATTGCTGACTCTTGCTAACTGTACAAAGTAATGAGTCATCGCTGACTCTTGCTAACTGTACCAGTCAATGAGCCATCGCTGACTCGTGGTAGCTGTACCAGTTAATGAATCATCACTGACTCTTGGTAAGTGTGTAAATTGACTAGAGTAAATGTTAGACATTACCTCGTGTAGTCATATGTAAATGTTAGACATTACCTCGTGTAGTCATATGTAAATGTTAGACATTACCTCGTGTAGTCATATGTAAATGTTAGACATTACCTCGTGTAGTCATATGTAAATGTTAGACATTACCTCGTGTAGTCATATGTAAATGTTAGACATTACCTCGTGTAGTCATATGTAAATGTTGTCGTAGATCCACAATTTCTCTGCTCATCTCCTTCATCTGCATCATCTGTTCCTCAAATCTCTGCAGCAGATCTTTGTTTCTGTCCAGCTGATGACCACAGACAAATTAGCATATTCAAAACTTTATCATACAGACAATCTCCCAGTCAAGTGCTCCTACAGTTTCACACACTCACATGATCCCACACCCACACAGTCCCACAACGACAGTCCCACACTAACATGGTCCCATACTCCCACACTAACATGGTCCCATACTCCCAAAATCATAGTCCCATACTCCCACAACCACACGACCTGTGCCCCTGTGGCTTGGCAAGTATGACAACAGAACATGTCCTACAGAACTGCCCCCAGTATGCAGACCTGAGAAGAAAGAGGTGGCTCACTTACACCAGCGTCCAAGTCAAACTGTATGGTGTGGCTGATAATCTGAGGCAGACGGTTGCCTTTATTAGAGAATCTGAAATCCCAATCTAGTGAGAATGCAGAAGAATATACATTAAACAGAAAAGCGCAAAACATAGTCTTCAGACTTGGAACGGGACACTGCGGTCTCAGAGCACACCTCCAAATCATGGGTCTCCTGCACTCGATGCCTGCACCTGTGGAGCACCAAAGCAGTTCACAGAGCACATCCTGCAAGACTGCCCCAGCCTGAGAGTGTGAGAATGCAAATCTGGCCAACAGAAACAACCCTTCAGAACAAACTGTGGGGGACCGGTGAAGGCCCTGCGCTAGCCCTGTTTATGACACATACCGGAGTAGTCGCATAGCAGAAGTTGATGCAGAAGAAGAAGAGTTATCTCAAACAGGGTCAACACAGCTGAAGTTATCACAAGTTATGAAATAAAACAATTAACGTATGATGTATTTTTTAAAATGTTGAATAATAAATCTGATCAGCAACTAAAAGATAGTTATAAACTTACGGCCTTGTTCTCGTTCATTCATTGACAGCACTTCTGCCAAACGCCTGAAATCAATCCAGCAATCAAGAATGTCAATATCTAGGGCTAAGGCTAGGGTACACCATCAGTGAATTTGGTCTTGTTGTGTATCGTTGTTTTTGTATTATGCCCTTTCTTCTTTGCGTTCATTCTTTACGATCCAATTTTAATCACTCTTTATGATATGTTTGATCTTTGCCAAGAGCGTGTATACGTTGCACTTGGTTTGTAGGCCCCTCTACACGTTTAGGACATGTGCATCCGATTTCAGTCAAACCTTCTTGGTCGCCTCTTACGACATGCGTGCTAGGTAAGTGGTTCTATTCTTTACACCCCAAATTGTGCCCTTATATTAGATGAGAAAGAGTGAGACAGTGAGAGAGAGAGTGAGAGTAAGAGAGTGAAAGAGTAGGAAATGGAAGAGAAAAAAGCAGAGTAAGAGTGAAAGCTGGAGAGAGAGATAGATGGATAGAAGGCGACAGAGATATTAAACATGACCACATACTTGAACAGAAATACCTCTCGATCGGTCGCCTTTCTCAATAATGAGTTGATGAAAGCGTGGTAACGAGGATATGGTGGTTGATAATATGATGAGAACACGCACATGGATTCAGTGACAATCCCTGGAGGGGCCCCCCTCCAAATCTTCAAGTTCAGAGAAGAACCTCAAACACCTAGTTCTTCCAGCACGCGCTAGCCTCTTATTCACTTAATAACAGTACAGAAACCAGGAATCCAAGACTTGACAATCTGAGAGGTCTGGGCCTGGTTCAACGATTCTGTCAGCTTCCATTTGACGAAGATCTTGAGTGAAAAATTCCTGGTGACTTTATCTCTGCGCCATCTTTGGAAGCAGTTCCCTCTTGTCTGTTTCATTTTATGATAGCATAGACACGAGCTCGCAGACACACACGCGTAAACATACACACGCATAAATATATACACACATTCACACATAGAGCGACACGCGCAGAAAGAAAGAAAGAGTGTGCAACACGTAGAAAATAATATAAGAAACAGCATGCACAGGAAGATTGAGAGAGGGAAGAGAGGAGAAGTGAGCACACAGTTATATATATATTTATACATATATATAGTGGCGGCTCGTCATTAAGGGCCAGTGGGACCAGGCCCCACCAAAAATAATGTGTAACATGTATTTATTATTTTATAATTAAAATATAACCTAACCCAAAACCATGATTTTTCCGCAAATTTTTGTCTGGCCCCACCAACAAAAAAAAAAATGATTTCGAGCCGCCACTGTATACACACAAGACACACATAGAGCGACAGCTGCAGATAGAAAGAAAGAGTGTGCAACACGTAGAGAAATATATATAAGGAACAGCTTGCACAGGAAGATTGAGAGGGAAGACAGGAGAAACAAGCACACAGTTATATCATCTTCTTCTTTTGTTGTCACACTGCTACCGGGTTGTTGCACAGTGTCGTCACACTGCTACCGGGTTGTTGCACAGTGTCGTCACACTGCTACCGGGTTGTTGCCCAGTGTCGTCACACTGCTACGTGTTAAGCATGCACTGCTCAAGGATTGTGGCAAGGGAAGCACCGGTTTATGCACATCTTCTCCTTCTTGGTAATGCTCCAGTGTTCGTGCACTGCTACCTGGTTGGCACGGTGTTGTTGCCGGTTGTGCACAGTGCTCACACTGCTGGGTTGTTGCACAGTGTCGTCCACTGCTACCTTTTGCACACGGTTGTCACTGCCGTTGTTGCCCAGCTACATGCTACCGGGTTTTCCCAGTGTCGTCACACTGCCGGTTGTTGCCCAGTGTCCACACTGCTACCGGTTGCCAGTGTCGTCACGCGGTTGTGCCAGTGTCGTCACACTGCTCCGGGTTGTTGCCAAGTGTCGCCCGCTACGGTTGTTGCCTGGCTGTCCTGCTCGGGTTGTTGCCATGTCGTACTGCTAGGTTGTTACAGTGCGTCACTGCTTTCCGGGATTCTAACTGTGCTCAACCTCTGGTTGTCTTCCTCTTCTTCTTCCCTGATTCCGTTGTGCAGACTCTGTACTGTGGTTTGGTTCCATGTCTTTCAGCAAACCGACTTCAGTGTCTTTCTCAATGTTTGAGCAGGTTCGTCAACTTGCTTCGTTGTGCCTGTTGGTCGAATCTGTCCTGGTTGTTCATTGTCACCTTTTCTCAGCAACGGTTGTTCCATATATTTATAATATATAGATTTGTGCCAGTATTACATGCTGACGGGTGTGCACAGGTGTGCACCGAAGATTGTGCAACTGTGTCGACATATGCTTCTTCTTCTTCTGTCCCTGCCTCGGTTCCCAGTGTCCCAACCTCATGGGTTGTTGTCTCAGGCTCAGCTACGGTTGTTGCCAGTTTGTGTTCACTTTTGACGGTGTTGCACTGTGTACACACTCTTCGGGTTGTCATGGCTGTAACTGCCCGGTTTGCCGTGTGCGTGGTTTCGTTTGTCTTGGACCTGTTGGGGCTTTGTGATTGTACTGGTTTTCCAGGATTCTGCACGGCATTAACTTGTCGTTATGGCCTACAACTGGCCTCTTCCAATTTCTGTTTTAATCTTATACGTTGGTTTGATGCATCTTATTTAGCCTAATCTTCACATCATTTTAGGTTTCATGGGATATTCTTTGCTTCCAACTTTCTCTCATGGACGATTATATACTCTGTGCTTGAGTCATGGAAGATTTTATATATGAAGCAGAAGTAATAAAAATATATATATATATATAAAATATAATATCACATAGAAGAATGATATAATATAAGAGCAGTGTGAAGGACAGGTGAAGAAGATAGAGAAGGGAGGAAATATATATCTCATTTATAGCTATTCAAAAGCAGAACCATGAAATGTATATTATATATGAGCCTAAGAGACTGTAGTTGAAGATATATTATTATGATTTTCAGAAGAAGCATGGAAGTATAACTATATAACGGCTCAGTGTAGGACATTGAAGAATATATAGTATACACGTAAATCGGGAACCTGTAGCTTTTCGCCAGTCCGCGGAGTTAACATATAATAAAACGTTGTGCCAGAGGACTAATATAAAAGCAGCAATTTCGCCTGTAGTTATATGATATATAAAACAGTACATAGCCACGATTAGACATCATTTATATGAGATATCTACATACAGTATATATCATACAAATGGAAATAATATATATAATAAATAAGAAACAGAGAAGAATATAATAATGTAGATATATATATATATATGAGAATGTTAGAATTCTCATTTTTTATTTTAGACCTTCTCTGCTTTCGCAAGAATATTTATATTAATGATGATAGTTTGAGATAATACACGAAGATATTATATAAATGAGAATTGTGGAGTAAGATATATATACTCATAAAAGCCAATTTCATTGGGCACTATCTCATTGATAAGATTCCAATTTTAGGTAGATTGCAACTGGTGTATTGTATATTCTGACCAAGTGGCAAACCCTTTGAGTCTAGTTTATAATATATAAAAGCAGTGTCGATAGTTCTCTAATTCTCACTTATATATATATATATTAATATAGAAGTACTAAGCAATATATTATTATAAATTCCGTGTTCGTCATTGAGATATCATATATGTCAATGGTAAATCATTAGAAGATATATTATATGTTTAGCAGGCATCAATGAAGAATTATATATATATTTTACGATCCAGAAGAAGTTGACATTGAGAATATATTCATATATGAACAGAAGTGCCATTGGTTAGATGAACTATACACCTAAAGCTGGAGAACATTGACTTTCTACAGCGCAATTAACGCATAAAGGAGCTTGTCATGTCGCAAGCGCTTATATAAAAGCGGAGGCAATGGGAATAATATATATAAATATACAAGAGAGAAACATGAAAAGGATATATATAATAGATAAGAAGAAGTGCCATGGGAGATATATATATTGAAACAAAAGTCGTAGAGGAGGATATTATATATTTGAGAAGGCGTTTGGGGAAATATATATTTATAAATCTAGCAAGATGGTCATGTGTAGATTATTATTGATTTATGGTACAGAAAGTGATGAAAAGATATATATATTATAAAGCATAATGTTATTTATGAGTTATTATAAGCTTTCAAAACAGTCCGTCCATGGGAAATATTATATTTAAGTCAGAAAGTCCTAAGAATATATAATATAAACAGTAACTACCATGAGGATCTCTATATGCTATCTCTATATAGTGGGCAGAGGTGCAAAGACTAAAGTTTACTTATCTCAACTACAAACCTGTCTATCGAAAAATTTATATTAGTAACTATCTAGGGTTAGGAAGGATTATATAGTATTAAAAGCAGAAGTGCACATGGAGAAATATATATATATATAAAGCAGAAGTGCACATGGAGAAGAATATATATATATATAAAAGCAGAGAAGTGCACATGGAGAAGAATATATATATATATATAAAAGCAGAGAAGTGCACATGGAGAAGAATATATATATATATAAAAGCAGAGAAGTGCACATGGAGAAGAATATATATATATATATAAAAGCAGAGAAGTGCACATGGAGAAGAATATATATATATATAAAAGCAGAAAAGTGCACATGGAGAAGAATATATATATATATATAAAAGCAGAGAAGTGCACATGGAGAAGAATATATATATATATAAAAGCAGAAAAGTGCACATGGAGAAGAATATATATATATATAAAAAGCAGAAGTGCACATGGAGAAGAATATATATATATATAAAAGCAGAGAAGTGCACATGGAAAGAAAATATATATATATATAAAAGCAGAAGTGCACATGGAGAAGAATATATATATATATAAAAGCAGAAAAGTGCACATGGAGAAGAATATATATATATATATAAAAGCAGAGAAGTGCACATGGAGAAGAATATATATATATATAAAAGCAGAAAAGTGCACATGGAGAAGAATATATATATATATAAAAGCAGAAAAGTGCACATGGAGAAGAATATATATATATATATAAAAGCAGAGAAGTGCACATGGAGAAGAATATATATATATATAAAAGCAGAAAGTGCACATGAGAAGAATATATATATATATATAAAAGCAGAAAGTGCACATGGAAGAATATATATATATATAAAAGCAGAGAAGTGCACATGGAGAAGAATATATATATATATAAAAGCAGAGAAGTGCACATGGAGAAGAATATATATATATATATAAAAGCAGAGAAGTGCACATGGAGAAGAATATATATATATATAAAAGCAGAAAAGTGCACATGGAGAAGAATATATATAAAATTTTTAGTTTCGATCCAGAAGAACTTATGATTATGAATGTTAATTTTTTTTTTTTTTCTTTCGTCCGCTTTCAACTCAGACGAAGTTTCATCTCTGAAACTGATTTTGCGTGAAAATCCGTTTTCCAATTTCTTACAATGGCAGCAGCGTGCACATTGTAAATTCCTTTACACTGGCAGCCGTGTGCTCAATGTACTCGTAATTAGTATTCCCTCGCCATACAGGCAGATTTTCTCCGACTTCAGAGGTACTCACGTTATCGTCCTGAGTAAGACCAGGGACTCGAACAAATGCCGGACAGTAGGTTCGAACCCGAGTTATGAGGCGTCTCACAGCTAGCAGGCCGAGCTACTATCAACTACTCTAGGCAGTCCCCGTGAATGTTATAATTTTCCTCTCATTCTCTTTTCTCTTCTTTTGTCCTTCTCTGCTTTTTGCCGCTAGACGTAGCAGGTTTAACTGATGATCGGTTTCCGAGATAATACACGCTCGGTCGCTTGATATGGTGTGGTATTGTGGAGTTTAAGATGTCTGTAACTCCATCAACCCATCTTTTTCTTGATCTGCCCCTTCCTCTTGATGATTCCATTTTCAGGTTGTACGCTCTTGCAACTGGTGTATTCAGGTTCATTCTGACCAAGTGGCCAAACCATTTGAGTCTCTGTTTTCAATAAATCTAATAGCAAGTGTTGTTCCGACTGTTCTTCTAATTTCCTCATTTCTTATATGGTCTCTTCTTGTTTATTTACTGCTTTCCTCAAGCATCTCATTTCGCATGTGTTAATTTTCCTTTCTTGTTCTTTTTTCAGTGTCCATGTTTGGCTCTGGTAGCTCTCATTAGCTGCTGTTATTAGCCATGTTTGTCATAGGCAACTCAATGTGACTATGTATATATTTTTTTTTTTACCGATCCAGAAGAACTTGAGCTTTCAGCTCTTCGGGTCGGTGCCATGGACATCGCAACCCTTCGGTTCGATGCCACGAACACCGTAAATCTGGAGAACATTGACTTTTCTACCAGCCCGCGGAATTGAACCGCACTCACAGGGAGCTTGTCACTCGTCGTCCAACGCGCTACGAACACGCTGGGCAGGTGGGTGAATATATATATTTAAGAATAGACGTGCACAGGAAGAGAAATATAGAAAACGCGTGCACACGATCAACGATACGTAGAAGCAGAGGCGGAGAGACGGATATATAGGAGTTCCGAACAAAAGTATGTAGTAGGGTGATCATTTTATATTTGTAGTGTGGCGTTTGGGGGTAGACATCCCATATTCTTCTTCTTCTTTGCGTTCGTTCTTTACGACCAATTTTAATCACTCTTTGTGATATGTTTGATCTTTACCAAGAACGTGTATACGTTGCACATTGGTTTGGTAGGACACTAAATGCATAGACTTCTACACATTTAGGACACATGCATCCGATTTCAGCCAAACCTCCTTAGTCGCCTCTTACGACATGCATGGTAGGTAACAGTGGTTCTATTCTTTACACCCCGATGAACTTTCTATAACGATGGTCTTTTGTTGTTGGTGCTTTGATGGTACAGCATAATTATGAAAAGATACAAACTCTATCTTTGAGGCTTCATATTCGTTTATTTATTGATGTTATTCATAAGCTTTCCAAAACACGTCCGTCCATCAGTCGTGTTTATATCGGTCTCCTATGTTGTCACTACGTCGCTAAGCAGTACTAACAAATCTACGTCAACTAGTTTCACTACGTCGATGTCTCGTTCTAGTGTTGCTATCTGCTTATAGTGGGCAGTTTTGGTGTGCAAACACTAAAGTCTCTACTTATCTCCTATCTACAAACCTGTCTATCTAAACTACATGTCTAGTCTGCTAGCTACTATCTGGGGTTGGGGAACGGTTGTACCCGGTCCTGGTACACTACTACAGGTATATGAATAAATATATATATATAGAGAGAGAGAGGGTAGAGATCAGAGAGAGAAAGAGCAGCGTGCACCGGGAGTGAGATGACCGAAGAAGGAGCAGCGTGCACCGGGGAGTAAGAGATAAACCGGAAGAGGAGCAGGGGCGGGGGAACCAACCGAAGAGTGAGATACCGAAGGAGCAGCGTGCACCGGGAGTGAGATACCGAAGAGCAGCGTGACCAAGTGAATCAAAGGCAGCGTGCACCCAAAAGTGTCAGGTGAGATACCAAAGGAGCAGCGTGCACCGGGAGTGAGATACCGAAGGAGCAGCGTGAACCGGGAGTGAGATACCAAAGGAGCAGGTGCACCAAGAGTGAGATACCAAAGGAGCAGCGTGCATGAGTAGATGGAGAGAAAGAGTACCTTCAATACACTCTGAGAAAATACCAAAAACAAAAACAAACAAAATATCACCCAATGACGATCTACACCTGAACATATTTTGACAGACGTCTTTTATGCTATCTTAAGACGGTTATCTTGTGTGATTGTTCATTTCGTTATCCATTAGTTCACTTAAGGATGCCAACTTACTACAGCATACATGACTAACAGCAACTAATAGAAGCAGTTTTTACAACAAAAATTTGTATTTTTTAAATATTGTTTTGTTTTCAAATCTGTTACATTTTGTACATCATCTTCAAAAATTAGCTTGTCCTGGGCATACCTGCCATCCTAACAGTTCTTAAATTTCTCTCTCTCCATTCTCTCTCTTCTCTCTCTCTCTTTCTTTCTCCTCTCTTTCTCTCTCTCTCTTCTCTCTCTTTTCTCTCTCTTTCCATAGGCCAGATGGTCCTGCCTCTGCAGCCGTCATGCTCAAATCATCAGTTATATCCTGAATCCACCTTTTCCGTGGTCTTCCTTTTCTCCTCTTTGCCGGAATGCCTCCTTCTATGATGGTTTTCTCCAGCCCTTCATGTCTCGTTATATGTCCAAAATACTTCAATTTTCTCATTCTCATTTGTAACATCAGCCAGTTTTCTTTGATTCTGAGTTCTTTCTTGATAGATCTATTTGTTCTCTTCGCTACCCACGATAAACGGAGCTCTTCTGTAACATTTATATTCAAAAGCACATATATATTTTTTCACTGCCTTATTAAATGTCCATGCTTCACACCCAGTGGCGGCTCGTGATCATTTTTGTTGGTGGGGGCCAGACTTTTTTTTCCGGATAAATCATGGTTTTAGGTTGCTATATTTTAATTTATAAAATAATAAATACACGTTATACATTATTTTTTGGGGGGATCCATCCCCACTGGCCCTTAATGACGAGACGCCACTGTTCACACCCATACGTTGCCACTGGAATATGCATGCTCTTAGTATTCTGATCTTTGTATATAAACGAAGTGTAACTGCATATTTATTGTGTATCTTTTTCTTCTTTTTCGGCGCTACTGGTCATAGGCGTAATACACTGAGCCGCCCTTGTGTTGCTGGGACCTGCAAGGAAGCAAAGAATAGCAACACTGTGACCTACAATGCATGTCGTAAGAGACGATTGAGGTATGGCCTAGGTAAGCTACCGTATTTAGTAAAAAGCGTATCAGAAATCGGATGTGCTGGCTTAATTGTAGGCGCATAACTGGCACAACGTACACTCGTTCTTAGGCTCAGATCACATACTTCTTCTTCGCGTTCGTTCTTTACGACCAATTTTAATCACTCTCTTTGATATGTTTGATCTTTGCCAAGAACGTGTATATGTTGCACATTGGTTTGTAGGCCCCTAAACGCATAGACTTCTACACGTTTAGGACACGTGCATCCGATTTCAGCCAAACCTCCTTAGTTGCCTCTTACGGCATGCATGGCATGTAACAGTGGTTCTATTCTTTACACCCCAAATTTGGGCCCCGGTAACCACTCAGACAGGATCACATACAAATCAGAAAGAGTAGTTTAATAAGTTGTCGATATAGGGCGCTCGAAGATGGATACGCAGTGGACCACAAACTTGGCAATCAGCTTCAAACCGCAAATAAGGTAGAATGAGATCAAGTACATGAAGACGGGGAGGAGAAGGAGGCGGGAGGGGGATATCAAGCCGAAGTATTGTCTTCATTGCACAGGGTTTTACCAGCTATATGGTTCAGTCCCTCTCCGCGGAAATGACACGCCATCTGCCAAAAGTAATCTGCCAAATAAAGTCCCTACTCCGTAGCTCTGAAAGCAATCGTAGGGGTCTCTAGAAAAAACATAATGAAGAAATAGACGAAGAAAAAGACGAAGAAATAGATGAGGAAGTAGATGAAGAAATAGATGAAGAAATAGATGAAGAAATAGACGAAGAATTAGATGAAGAAATAGATGAAGAAATAGACGAAGAATTAGATGAAGAATTAGATGAAGAAATAGATGAAGAAATAATGAAGAAATAATTGAAGAAAAACTATGAAGGAATAGATGAAGAAATAGATGAAGAAATAGATGAAGAAATAGATGAACAAATAAACAAAGAAATAGATGAAGGAATGACAGAGAAAAGAACAAATAGAAAAGATGAAGGAAGAAAAAATAGAGAAATAAAGAAAAGTAAATAATAAGAAATAGTGAAGAATAAGAGAAAAAGATAAAGGTAGATGAAGAAATAAAAGAATGAATGGAAAATGAATAGAGAAACAAATAAAAAAGAAAGTTATAAAGGATACAGACACTAGTATGGAAAGAAAGAATGGAAGATAATGAACGGAGTACCACCGCCACTGAAATCTGTAATCGGTATCTAACGATGGAATCGTTACTGTGTCTCTCAAGTGTCACTGTAAGGCCGGTGAGAAAACTCTGCACGATACTATTCAAAGCACCCTGGGTAATAATGATGGCCGCCTAGCGGGCTAGATGACAGATTCAGCGGTCCTCAAACTGGTGGTACAAACACCGTTTCATGTATGAACTCCGTTGATTATATTTAGCACAATAATGGTTTCAACTACATGTCCCGTGTATGTACATTATATTGTCTAGTTGTTTGTTCCCATAATGTTGCAACCACAATAACTTTATTGTATGATACGCCTTCGCTAAAGTTATTGCAACGACATTGTAAATACCCTGATTTCAAAATTAGTTTGACAATTGCTGTCACGTGATTGTTGTCATCAAATTATGTGCTTTGCGATTCGATTAACTCAGAAGTGCACAGACCAATCAAAAAGATAGAAACGCGTGTCAGATGCTAAAGGTCAAATCTGAAAAATGGAAAACATACATTACATTGTAGTACAAGTAGAACTTGATGTTTGATGGACAGAGAGAGGAGTCTGTTTAACCAGCGAGTCACAGGAATCATCAGTGTAATACCCTTCGACATCTGTTGGGGAAAATTGAGCACCTATGTGTCTGCGCGGAGTGCTGTGATGTCAGGTTAGTAACCAATACAGTTTTAAACAACTCAAACACGAGTAGAATGAAATACTGACCACAAAGTGGCTGACCGACCCGGTCAGAGACAAAATAGATCAGCGATTCAAAACAATGGTAGAAGAGATTACCAGCCCCCCAACAGAAGCAGAAGAAATTACCAGCCTCCAAACAGAAGCAGAAGAAATTACCAGCCCCACAATAACAAACAGAAGCAGAAGAATTACCAGCCCCAAACAGAACAGAAGATTACAGCTCAAACAGAAGCAGAATTATCAACCACAGAATAGATTGTCCTCTAAGATATCATGAACTCACATTTAAGGAGGTGAAAGAACCTCCAGAGATAGATTTTCCATCAACGGATGTGATGAAAGCAACGTTAAGCTAAGACACATACGTGACTGATGATGATGCAGTTAGTATAGACATGATGATGATGATGACGATGATGATGATGATGATGATGATGACGATGATGATGTTGATGAGATGATGAGATGATGATGACGATGATGATGAGATGATGATGATGATGATGATGATGGATGATGATGTGATGATGATGATGATGATGATGAGATGATGATGATGATGATGATGATGATGATGATGATGATGTGATGATGATGACAATGATGATGTGATGATGAGATGATGATGATGATGATGATGATGATGAGATGATGATGATGATGAGCGATGATGATGTGATGATGATGATGATGATGATGGTGATGATGATGATGATGATGATGATGATGATGATGATGATGATATGATGATGATGGTGATGATGGTGACGATAAGTGACGATGATAATGATGATGATGTTGTTTTAGGTGAATAAAAAACAGTGAACATGAAAAAAGTATTGTAATCTAGCATGACCCGGGATTTGAACACTGTAGAAGAAGAAGAAGAATAGCAGGAATGGAACGATGAAGAGTGTATGTCCCGTAATCTAAACTTGTAGTCATGTTGTGATCCCATAACACGTTCGATGATAGAGGGGTCAGTAAGCACACCGCTGAGAATCACTGAATAGGATAAGATAACTGCTGACGACCAAGCAGGTGGGTAGAATCTACTAGTCTTGTGCTCGTCTTTCGTGTCAAAAGTACCAGTTCGTTCCTTCGTGGAGCTATCTTTATATTTTTCCAGATATTCCTGATCTCAATGTAGGTGAGATCGAGTTCCTAGTCCTATCGGAGACGGACGATAAAACGTAGATCCCGCGTTCAATTTGAGCACCGAAACGAATCTTTGGCAGTTAAAAATCGAGAAGATCAGGCTGAAAAGTCGCAGCTTGGACAAAATTTATTAGAAAATATTAAAAATAAAATTCCAACAATATCTTCACCCTCTTTAAAATTACATCGAGGACCCTCGCCGATGCTACGGAGCACTGCAGCTGAGATCTTCATGTGTCAGAAAGATATCGGAATACTCATGGTTACTTACCGAAGTGCAATGATGATGGTCCTATCAATCAGGACATGTTCCACAAATTTAAGATTGACACAACTAGCCTGTGCCCCTGCAAAAAAAGGCGGACATGACGGCAGAACACGTTCTGCAAGAATGTCAACTGATAGCAGGTATAAGAAAAAAAACCTGGCCCCATAACACAGAGCTTCTCGAGAAGCTGTACGGAGGAACAGAGTCCCTTAAAACCACGGTAAAATTCATGATAAAAGTTGGTTCATCAGTCTAGGCCGGGAACGCAAGAGAGAGAGAAATATCTCTGTCCACTGACCGCACTGCTGTCTAAGGAAGCGAAGTAGCACGATTGCAGATAAAGAGGGGGAATGCTTTCACTCAGCGCCGATGTCATACCACTATCAGATGTTGTCGAGGAATTCAACTTCTTTTCGTGGTCGATATGCACAAGACCTGCACTGCTCAACGCGGTGCCTGCAGGCGCCCGTGTCATACATTCATAGCGCCCGTGTCATACATTCGTGGCGCCCTATTTGACTCAGCGGGCTTTAATGTTAATTAGATTGCAAGAAAACAAATATTGTTCACTTTTTTCTAGCACTATCATAAACACACAATCTTCTCTAGCATTCTCATGAACAAGTAGCAATCTTCTCTAGCAATCTCGCTAGAACAAGTAGCCCAAACTTCTCTAGCAATCTCATGAACAAGTAGCAATCTTCTCTAGCAATTTTCATGAACAAGTAGCAATCTTCTCTAGCAATCTCATGAACAAGTAGCAATCTTCTCTAGCAATCTCATAAACAAGTAGCAATCTTCTCTAGCAATCTCATGAACAAGTAGCAATCTTCTCTAGCAATCTCATGAACAAGTAGCAATCTTCTCTAGCAATCTCATGAAACAAGTAGCAATCTTCTCTAGCAATCTCATAACAAGTAGCAATCTTCTCTAGCAATCTCATGAACAAGTAGCAATCTTCTCTAGCAATCTCATGAACAAGTAGCAATCTTCTCACAATCTTGAACAGTAGCAATCTTTCTCAATCTTAACAAGTACATCTTCCTGCTAATCCTCATCTATGTTTGAATTTCCTGAACAAAATCCTAGTGCAATCTTCTTAGCACTATAAACAAGTCACTCTAGACAATGGCTTCAGAAAAGACTTTCCATGCTCTCTGACCAGTGCAACCTTCAGCAATCATGAAAAAGTCAGAATGCGTGTCCAGTTCTTTTTTCCCATCTGACCCTACTATGCCTTCTCCGTGGTCTGTTTTTTCACTCTTCCCAGTGTCTTACAACCATATTAATATTTTTATGGCTATTATTAGTAATATTGCATGTTTGATTGATTGATTGATTGATAGATAACTGTGGTGGCTCGTCATTAAGGGCCATTGGGGCTGCCCCACCAAAAATAAAGTGGTGTACTTATTACTTTATAAATTAAAATATAACCTAATCCAAAATCATGATTTTTCCGAAAATGTGTGTCTGGCCCCACCAACAAAAATGAGCACGTGCCGCCACTGGATAGAACCATCATCATTGCACTTCGGTGAGTAATCATGTGTGCTCCGATTTCTTTCTTACCCATGACGATTTCAGCTGCACTGCACAAACTCCGTAGCACCGGCGAGTGCCCCTGATGTAATTTTTGAATATGGTGACGATATTTTTGTAGGAATTTTGTTTTTAATCTTTTCTAATGAATTTTGTCTGGGATTTGGCTTTCCAGCCTGCTCTTCTCGATTTTGAACAGCCTAGGGTTCTTTTACGTGCTCAACTTGAATACAGGACCTATATTTTATTGTCAGTAATATTGCATACGTCAAATGGCGCACGCGACTCTACAAGCATCAGTCAGATGCGCCCCAATAGATAAAAACGCTGGACTGCACTGCACTAGACAATATTCAGTTGATTGTGCCGTCGCTTCCTCAGCTACCCAGCTGAAAATGGGTTCCTGGATTTTATAAATTGAAAGGAAAAAAACCTGATTCTTAAACGAAGCTACTGTGTAAGTATATAAGTTTGAGAAAATAGAGATTTCGTTACATGGACACAATCTTGAGTCTCCCACTGAAGCTGTAACCGTCTGTCAGGGATGTCGGGGTTGGTGACTGTGGTTGTGGTCGTTCTCATGAAACAAGTTAGTACTTGTAAAACTACGTTACCACCATACAAGTCACCTCTGATGATAATGTTCAGAGCTATCTGAACATGTCAATCAAACGACTTTGCCTATAGTGACGGCGACCTGCTGTTTGTTAACGTCACCATCTTGAAGAAATAAAGACAATCAGGATTATTTTTTTTATTTTTATTGGTAGCCGCAACGTTTAAATATGGTAGGAGGAGCTAAATATGAGGAGTCGTCAGAAGTAAAACACGCCTACCTCGCATGAGACAGAACTGTTATTCGATATATCCGATTTCTCATCCTTGCTATCGATTGATTCGTTGATGTCGTGAGAGAGAACGACAGCCCCCTAGCGACTTGGCTCCGCCCACTAAACGTGAAGAATTAACTAATAGTGGATTAGCGGGTTCGCTGAGAGATTTCCTGGCTTTAACAACATGTTTTGTATTTGCTCTAGGCGCCAGCTCGAGCCATTCTCCGCCGCCGCCGCCGTCGGATTAGGATTGTAGTAAAGATTGCTAACAAAACCTCGGCTTAAACCAGAAGGAGTGGACACTAGTTGGAACGTATATTTTGTTAGCTCTGTCCAGGACTTTCTTCAACAATTCCTTTCTAACAAAGACATCCACGTTACATACATCATCCTCGGTGTACACACAAGCCGGCTAATTGAATGATAAGATAGCCACGACATCTTTGTTAGCTTGTAGCATAAATTAACATAGTTTAGCTTCTAGACTAGTGCCAGTTCTTGAACGTCATCGACACTAACGAAATATTATATACAGTTCATTTCTCCATTATCTTACCAGATATCGCTAGTATTATTATTACTTAGACAGTGTCTATAATAAACTCGTCGTTATCACTAACATCTTCAGTTTGATGATAGTGAGAGATAAAGAAGTTGTAGAAGATATAAAGAAGAAATTATTTGACAACACGGTGATGACTATAAGATTGCTGAATACAAGCGGGTTGGATATACCTTAGCCTTCTCACCTGGAATACCTGAATCATAAGCTTATTATACTCTCAGGTAAGTTGTTCTCGTGGTAACTATGACTATCTTCCTCTTCTATTCCACCATTTTCTTCTTTTTAGGAGTGTTGAAAGGGGGTAGGATCGTGAGTGCTTGTTCTAAGGCACTTTTGTACGCTGTTACTCATTTTATTAAGGCTGTTCTTGATGCAGTCAATCCATCTTTTGCGTGGTCTTCCTCTTGCTCTGTACTCGTTATACTTTTTTTTCAATGTGGCTCTCTGTGATAGACGATACCAGTGCATTCTTGTCAAACCATTTAACATGTTGTTCTTTTATGAAATGCATGACTGGTTTCACATCCAGTCTTCTTCTGATTTCTTCATTTCTAATGTTGTCTCTTATACGTTCAGAAAGTAATGGCAAACTATTGAACGTATAAGAGGTGCCTAGAAAATCGACGACTCTTTTACTATTGTTGATGACTAAGTCCTGTATAGGGTATGCCACGATTTTCATTTTCTCTTAATGTCACTCCTTCAGCTCTTCTAAGACACCTCATCTCTGTCGTTATGATTTTCCTCTCATTAGCTGCTGTTAATTAGCCAGTTTGTCACTAGTGTGACATCAATCTTCGTGACAGTATTGAATCTTTTCCCCAGCTCCAGAACGCACTCGAGACTTTCAGCCTCTTCAGGCTCGAACAGTGGCACATGACATCAGTTTAACCTCTTCGGTCCGGTGCCCACGTGCGACCGTAAATCTGGAGAACCTTGGCTTTTCTCCAGTCAGGAGAAACCCATTCCCAGAGGTTTTGCACCCGTCTTAACGTGCTACGAACACGCTGGGCCCAGGGGGCTCGATCATGTAATAGTTAACCCATCTTCTTACGCTTGTCAGCATCAGTCGGAGACAGCAGAATGTGATAGCATTAGAAGTTATAATTCGATTGCCTGTAATTCATTAGACAACGTCATAGTTCGATCAAACCACATATAAACATGTTTACTATGAAAATTATGGCGATACACGTAAACAAAAGTAATATATTTGGCAAATATACTTTTACAACCATATTACTTTTATTATAGTTTCAAGTATCTTATCAGTAAAGTATTTTGGGCACATAAAAGACATGACACCATGATAAAATCTTTACTAGAGGGGAAAGTTGAGGAGGGAAGAGCAAGAGGAAGACCGAGAGATAAGTGGGAGGAAAACTTTAAGAAATGGACAAGTTACAGTCTAGGAGAGTGCAACACCAAGGCGAAAGACAGAGGATGCTGGAGATTCATTGCAGCCCAAACCCTTTGATGTGGAGACGGCACCTGATGATGATGATAGTTTACAAAGTCCAAAAAAAACAATACGCAGCGACGTTTCGACCAAAAGGCCTTTATCAAAGCAAAGGATCACCAAGTGGTAAAAGAATATAACCACTGTTACCTGCCACGCATGTCGTAAGAGAGGTTTGGCTGAAATCTGATGCACGTGTCCTAAACGTGTAGAAGTCTATGCGTTTAGGGGCCTACCAAACCAATGTGCAACGTATACACGTTCTTGGCAAAGATCAAACATATCACAAAGAGTGATTAAAATTGGTCGTAAAGAACGAACGCAAAGAAGAAGAAGATGGCAAAGGATGGAAAAGAAGCAAAGAAATTAACGGCAGACATAAAACCTAGGATAGACATTGATTATCTGACTGTATATGTGATTTCTGCTTTTTAGGAAGTCTGAATTTCTTTGTTTCTTTTGTATCATTCTCTTGACTTTTGGTAGAAACGTCGATATATATTGTTCTTGTGCTTTATAAAACTAAATTACTTTTATTTTACGTGTTCCGCCTGTGCTACATAGTTTTACTGCAGTCTTTCCTGATATCGATATAAAAATGAAGTAATAATCTTATGTCTATGATGATCAAGCACAGTCCTCGTAGCACACAAGACCACATAAGTCAGGGACAAACAAAAACCTACACTCAAATGTGTAGTAATTGTTTTGTTTCTCTCTGTTTCTGTAGCTGTTATCCTTCTTGTATAGTCTGATAGCTGGCCCACCCTATCTCTCTCTCTCTCTCTCTCTCTCTCTCTCTCTCTCTCGCGATCACAGCCCAGACCGATGTACCAGGTTTTTCCATAAATTCTATTCCTGTGGAAATCTGATTCAGGCAGCCTTAGCATTGGTGTGTCTTACGTCACATCTTCAGCACCATTTGGAGCTCTAGTGCTTATCCTTCGGCGATGTGTCCGGTTTCAGCCAGCGTTTACTCGGTTCGCTCTCCATTCTGTAGCCATCTAGTATTTTTTTACGGTGTGGGGTAGCTTCTGTGGCCTAGGGGATAGTGGCTCGGTCTATTAACCCCGACGTTCTGAGTTCGAATCACACTGCAGACAGTTTGATTGCAAATTGTTTTGCGTGGATTTTTACAAAAAAAGGATGATGGCACCACCCGTTCAGAAAGCAATAGCAAACTACTGAACGTAATAATGCCTAGAAAATCACAACAGCGTTAAAAAGCTGGGGTTGATTCGCAAAGTCCTGTAAAGGATATGCAATTAACTTTAGGGTAGCTAGCCCACGCCCGACCTCCTTAGTCAGCTCTTACAACATGTATGGCAGGTAGCAGTGGTTCTATTCTTTACACCCTAATTTGGGCCCCGGTAACCACTCGGGCGGAATCGAACATAGTGAGAAGTTTCATAACTAGCTGCGTCTGATTGAGAAATGAGAACTTGAAATAACTGCCACTGGTCATTGAAAACATTAAATAACTACGCCACTGCGGCTCTGATTGAGAAATGAGAACATTAGAAATGTCATTGGAATCACACCATGTTAGAAGACAACAAATTTTTTTTTTTTTTTCCCGATCCAGAAGCACTTGAACTGAAACTCTTCGGCTCGGTGTCATGAACATCGTAACCCTTCGGCTCGGTGCCACGAACACCGTAAATCTGGGAACCTGTAGCTTTTTTTGCCAGTCCGCCGAGTTGAACTCGCACTTACAGAGTACTAGTCACCCGTGGTCCAACGCGCTACGAACACGCTGGGCGCGCGGGCAAGACAACAAATAAAATGGTTTGATCAAGTAATGAGAATGAAACCACATCTACTACTATCTCGAGCCTATAGCAACCGGCAACCCGGACACAGAGCACGAGAAAAACCATGTACACGATGGATAGATAATATCACAGATATCCTGCAAGATCAAAGATTAACAACTACAGATGCAACAAGCCTGGCAGGGCACAGGATAAAAATAGAAGCTCCCACGCCGCTTTACGGCACACATGGATAAGACAAGACGATAATTTAGTGTTTACGCTTATGCAGTAGGTATCAAATTAAAACATATCATCTAAACTGCTATTTTATATATCAATTTCTAAACAAACATCCAAAACACAACAAGAACGATGGATATTACCAACTGTCCAGAAGGGACCAGACAGCCATACTTCGCCTCCGGACGGTCACAACAGAATGAGACACCACCTGTACACTAAATTCAAGATAGGCACCAACGACCTGTGCCCCTGTGGCTTGGCAAGTATGACAACAGAATATATCCTACAGAACTGCCCCCAGTATGCAGACCTGAGAAGAAAGAGGTGGCCCACTTACACTAGCATCCAAGACAAACGTAGCGCTGTAATCTGAGGCAGACTGCGCTAATAGAATTCGAGAAATCCCATCTGTAAGTGCAGAAGAACGTTTGCTGGATAATCTGAGGCAGACGGCTGCCTTTATTAGAGAATCCGAAATCCCAATCTAGTGAGAACGCAGAAGACAAACTGTATGGCGTGGCTGATAATCTGAGGCAGACGGTTGCCTTTATTAGAGAATTCAAAATTCCAATCGTAAACGAAGACAAACTGTATGGTGGTGATATTGAGGGAGAGCGCCTTATAGAAGACCGAATCAACTAAGCGAGAAAACTGTGGCGTGGCTGATAATCTGAGGCAGACGTCTGCCTTTATTAGAGAATCCGAAATCCCAATCTAGTGAGAACGCAGAAGAAAACTGTATGCGGGTGTAATCTGAGGCAGACGTCTGCCTTTAAATTCAAAATTCAAGTCTAGTAGAAGCAAGAAAATCATTGTAAATTATTGCAACATAAAACCTAGGAGCAATTTTGTCAGCAAATAGAAGACTAACTAACGAAATCCAACATATATGCAATAAAGCAAATCAAATCATTGGACAAATCGCGCTAATTTTAAAATATAACAATGTCAATATAGATGGAGACTGCGGCTGCAAGAGATAGGAAGACTTGGCATGAGTTGGTTGAAGGCCTATGCCCCAATCCGGGGTAAAAAGGCAAAAAGACGGAGAGAGAGAGAGATGGAGACTGCAGTAAAACTATGTAGAACGGCGAAACACGTAAAGTTTTACAAAATACAGGAACAATGACAATACACAGCAACGTTTCGACCAAAAGGCCTTTATCAAGCAAACGATACAACAAAAGTGTTTCTGTGCATTTGTCACTTTTGTTGTATCGTTTGCTTGATGAAAGCCTTTTTGGTGAAACGTTGTTGTATATTGTCATTGTTATTGTATTTTGTAAAACTACAATACTTTGTTATTACGTGTTTCGTAGTTTTAACATACCAGTATGTCACCATGAACACTAAAAGAGTATTGTATAACACAATGTTTCTCCTAACATTAATGTTCAGTGTCAAACATGGACGCTGGTATCAAAATTTGCAAAAGCGTTGCACGGGCAAAATTCATTGTTACAAAAGTTTCAAATTAAATTTCGACAAAAATGTCTCTATCTTCAAAATTACATCTATTTGTTCTCTTCTCTATCCATGATATACGGAGGTTTCTTCTGTAACACTCTAATTCCCCTTTTTAAATTATATAGTGAGGAGTGTGTTTAATCAGCGAGCCACGAGAACCATCAGTATGCATACTCTTTGATATCTGTTGGGGAGACTGAGCACCTATGGGTCTGCCCGGAGTGCAATGACGTCAGTTTAGTAACCAATAACTTTAATTCAAAAGCGCATATATGTTTTTTCACTGCATTGTTAAGTGTCCATGCTTCCCATCCATACGTTGCCGCTGGGAATATGCATGCTCTTGGTATTCTCATTTCTGCTTCCCTATCAGTTGCATTCCATATTGTTTTTAGTTGTTTTTTTTTAGGCTATGTTTCTTCTTCTTTTCGCCCGTGTGGTGCCTAGGCTCGCAAGGGGAGCAAAGAATAGTAACACTGCAACCTACAATGCATGTCGTAGAGACAACTGATGTAGGCCCTAGGGATGCTACCTAATAAATAAAAACGTCAAAGAAATTGGATGTGCTGGCCTACTTGTAGACGCATAACTGGCACAACGTACAATCGCTCTTACGCCCAGATCACATACAGATCACAGGGAGTGGTTTAACAAGTGATCGATGTACATACCGTGTCATTTTAACTCTTTCGATACCATGAGCGTTATTGAGTTCCTACCGAAGCTGTTTTGTGCGACAATACTTTTCGTCACTAAATCTTCTTTCTTTCTTTTCTTTTGTCCTTCTCTGCTTTTTTTGTCACTAGGCGTAGCAGGTTTAACTGATGATCGGTTTCCGAGATAATGCACGCTCGGCCGCTTGATATACTGTGGTATTGTGGAGTTTTAAGATGTCTGTAACTCCATCAACCCATCTTTTTCTTGGTCTGTCCCTTCTTCTTGATGATTCCATTTTCAGGTTGTACGCTCTTGCATCTGGTGTATTCGGGTTCATTCTGACCAAGTGGCCAAACCATTTGAGTCTCTGTTTAATAAATCTAACAGCAGGTGTTGTTCCGACTGTTCTTCTAATTTCCTCATTTCTTATATGGTCTCTTCTTGTTTTATTTACTGCTTTCCTCAAGCATCTCATTTCACATGTGGTAATTTTCCTTTCTTGTTCTTTTGTCAGTGCCCATGTTTGGCTCTGGTAGCACAGTGTTGGTATAAAGATTGAATTTATAATCTGTCTTTTAGTCTCTACTGGAATTGCTGGGTGTTTCAAGATTGGGGTAAGCTGGTATGTAATCTTCTTCTTCTTTGCGTTCGTTCTTTACGACCAATTTTAATCACTCTTTGTGATATGTTTGATCTTTGCCAAGAACATGTATACGTTGCACATTGGTTTGGTAGGCCCCTAGACGCATAAACTTCTACACGCTTAGGACATGTGCATCCGATTTCAGCCAAACCTCCTTAGTCGCCTCTTACGACATGCATGGCAGGTAACAGTGGTTCTATTCTTTACACCCCAAATTTGGGCCCGTAATCACTCGAGCGGCTGGTATGTAATGTTGTTGGCTTGCTGGATTCTAGTTTCGATCTCTCTGTCCACTCAATGATTTAGTAATAAAAAGGGTTTTAAAAAATAAAGGAACCCTTTTCTCATACCTCGAGGTATATTGGGTAATTTCGATGTTAGCGGTATTTAGAAACGGTTTGGTAGAAATGCGACAAAACGACAGCAATGAAATCTTTCGTAGAAGCTTGATTATGTATCAAACAGGACACGAAGAGGATATAAATATATAGTTATATGGCCTTTTTCATCTTTACAGACGGTCAATTGGCAAGTGTTTTACTGAAACAACTTCTAAGTTTTCTCTTGTCTCTCTTGTCTTTCAGCTCATCTCTAAGTCTCTCTTCAAACAATTCTGCACTTTTGCGTAATGTTGTTTTCCATATATCTCGATTATCAGTCAGTTTTTCACATTTGTTGGGACCGATAGAAAAGTTATTCTTTGAGGCCTTGCAGACATCTTTATATCTGTTGTTTCGGCGTTGAAAGCAAGAATAAAGTGTCCTCTTCATTTGTGCCTGGCCTGGGCAGCTGATATGGGCAATGTGCCTAGCCTGGGCAGCTGATATGGGGAATGTGCCTTGTCCATTTTGCACAAACCCCCACCTCTTCCCTACTGTTTAATCCAAAGGAAAGACAAAGTCCATCAAAGTTTGGTATCAAGCAGGGTTTGCAGTTAAATATACAACATTAGTATACAACATTAGTATACAACATTAGTATACAACATTAGTATACAACATTAGTATAGAACATTAGTATAGAACATTAGTATAGAACATTAGTATAGAACATTAGTATGCAACATTAGTATAGAACATTAGTATACAACATTAGTATAGAACATTAGTATAGAACATTAGTATGCAACATTAGTATACAACATTAGTATACAACATTAGTATAGAACATTAGTATACAACATTAGTATACAACATTAGTATACAACATTAGTATAGAACATTAGTATACAACATTAGTATAGAACATTAGTATACAACATTAGTATAAAACATTAGTATAAACATTAGTATGCAACATTAGTATACAACATTAGTATAAACATTAGTATACAACATTAGTATACAACATTACTTATAAGCACTTGTTTCTGTCACGTGTTATTGGTTCAGAATTGTATTCAAATATACATTTTTGGAAGCATGTATAGTGTTGTCATTTTGTCTATTGTTTTTTCCCTGGCGGTTGATGGAACTGGTTATCCACTCTTGCCGTTAAGCTTTAATTTGTGTTCCAGAACCAGATGAGTTGATCTTGTTGTGTTATATCCTTGTTTATTTAGTGTGGTCTTGATATTGTCTATCCATCTTTTCTTGGTCTTCCTTGCTCCTCCCTTCTCCTTCTTCTTTGCGTTCGTTCTTTACGACCATTTTAATCACTCTTTGTGATATTTTTTATCTTTGCCAAGAACGTGTATACGTTGCACATTGGTTTGGTAGGCCCTAAACGCATAGACTTCTACATGTTTAGGACACGTGCATCCGATTTCAGCCAAACCTCCTTAGTCGCCTCTTACGACATGCGTGGCAGGTAACAGTGGTTCTATTCTTTACACCGAAATTTGGGCCCTGGTAACCACTCGGGTAGGGAAGAGTTTAATGTCCATGTTTCGCATCCATATATTGCTACTGGGAATATGTATGCTCTAAGTTAGTATTCTAATATTTGATTTCTATCAGTATTTATTCCAAACTGTTTCTAGTTGTTTTCAGTTTTTTTACTGTTACCTTTGTTCTTCATTTAATTTCCTTCATCTCATTTCCATCTGTTGTTATCATCAATGAAGATATTGGTCATTAGTTACTGAACTGATGAAATATCACTCCGGGCAGACCCATAGGTGCGCAGTCTCCCCCAACAAATTATGAAGGGCATGTATATTGATGGTTCCTGTGGCTAGCTGTGGTTTTTTTTTCCAATCCAGAAGCACTTGAGCTTTTCAGCTCTTCGGTTCGGTGCCACGAATACCGTAAATCTGGGGAATCTGTGGCTTTTCTGCCATCCCGCGGAATTGAACCAGCACACACAGAGGGATAGTCACCCGTAGTCCAACGCGCTACGAACACGCTGGGCAGACGGGCAGACTAGCTGGTTAAACACACTGCTCACTCTGCCCATCAGACAACAAATTCTTCTTGTACAACGGGTAACTCCAAACTGCTTAAATCGCTTGATCGATTCAACATCGATTTTAGTGTCCTCATCCAACAGACAGTTGCGAAGAGACTGAAGAACATCTCCCTTATCCATCTTCAACTCCCAACAATCGATGCTGTTGATGCAAGCCTGTCCGCACTCTCATTGCCGCAAATACCCGCATGTCCAGGACAGTAGATCTACGTAAGCTTCTGGAGGTTGGAAACATCAATAGATGACCTCCACTCATTCCACAACCTACCATGCGAACCTACATATTTAAAACTGTTCACATTTTCTACTTTTATTCCCTTGATCAAAATACAATTTGTCATTCTAAGAATATACGTCTCAAAATATATAAAAAATAATTTTAAAAAAAAAAGAACTGTTCTTACTGCTTGTAATACCAAAAGAAAAGGATGATTAAATCAATGAGAAAGCCACAAATACCAAAACAAGACGATTACTATAATATGATCAGATTGGAACAAGTTGTCATTCTGCGCCTTAGAACAGGACACAATCGGCTCGCAGCCACATGTATACAAAATTCAAGATTAGCAATTCAGCCATGTGTACATGTGACAGGCAAACAGATCTCAGAACACATACTTCAAGACTGCCCCAAATATGATACAACTGAGGCAAACTACTGGCCTAACGAAACAACACTAGACGAAAACTACACGGACTCTCGTGTAGCACAAAAAGACTGAAGTTCATACAGAGACAACATTGAATATAAGACATATTTCAAGCGAACGAAAGGAAGGAAGGACTGCTTGTAATATCGCTTCTTAGGGCGGTGAAGGACAGGGGGGACGAGAGCCTGCCGAATTTAAATCCGGATGGCTAGGGCAGTGAAAGAGGAGTAGGGGAAGACCTAGACAGACCTGGAGAAGAAAGCTGGAGACTGTTATTAAAGAATAGGTAAATATGGAAATAATTGAGAAGGGATGCAGGAGAGGAAGAGCTGGAAAACGTGTGTTGAAGACATGTGCTCCTGTGAGAGTTGAAATTGAAGTTGAGAAGAAGAATGGTCAGTACAGTCGCTGTGTTCATGTTAGAATTTTTCTATTATGTCCCCGACATTAAAAACTCCTTGCCTTACCGTGAATTAAACACGGGTCTGCTCATAGTGGAGCGCGCTCTAATCCATTCAGCGACGACCTCAATATTAACAGCATAACAATTGTTTCTTGATTTATTTCTACAGATAACAAGAGAGAGAGAAGGGAGGAGGGAGTCATGGTCGACTCAATCTACAACACGCTGAGATGTTGAAATCCAGTTTACAGACACTGCTGAGATACTGCAGAGTTGAGAATCTAGACTTACAGACACCTGCTGAGATACTGCAGAGTTGAGAATCTAGTTCTACAGACACCCTGAGATACTGCAGAGTTGAGAATCTAGCTTACAGACACCGCTGAGATACTGCAGAGTTGAGAATCTAGCTTACAGAGAACTTAGAGTAAAGACAACGTATTGGCATACTGCTGCTACACAGATAAACAAATAAACCGGACCTAGTTATTCAGTCATCATCCGCTAGTGTCGACATCATCTACTAGTGTCGACATCTACCTAGTTTTCGACATCATCTACTAGTGTCGACATCATCTACTAGTGTCGACATCATCTACTAGTGTCGACATCATCTACTAGTGTTGACATCATCTACTAGTGTTGACATCATCTACTAGTGTTGACATCATCTACTCATTGCTGTTGACATCATCTACTAGTGTTGACATCATCTACTAGTGTTGACATCATCTACTAGTGTTGACATCATCTACTCATCGTTGACATCATCTACTAGTGTTGACATCATCTACTAGTGTTGACATCATTTGCTAGTGTCGACATCATCTACTAGTGTCGACATCATTTGCTAGTGTCGACATCATAAACTGGTAAGCGTCTGTAGCTTAGCGATAGTGAGCTCGATCACAATCCAAGAGTTCCTGGTTCAAACATCGTAGTGGACAATTTGGTAGCAAATTTGTTAACGTGGATTTTTACGAACGGTAAAAATAGACCTCATCGATCAGAAAACAATAGCAAACTACTGAACGTATAAGTGGTGCCTAGAAACTCTATGACTCGTTTACTGTGGTTGATAGCGACGTTCTGTAGAGGTTATGCCACGATTTTCATTTCAATGTCTATAGCAGCAACTGGAGTTAGTTATCAAGTCATCTGATGACGATGTCGGCACTGTAAGGTGGGTTCACATTTCTTTGCAGTGATCTTGAAAGACGTATATCTTGGAAGAAGTCCACAAATTATTTCTTGCAGAAATATCTGCTGTGTTTGTTTGAAGATTTCCAGAATGTTCTCTAACGAAATACAAACATGTCCAACACAGCAACCGCTGACGTATAAGTAACATTTCTTACCACAAAAATCACATAATTAACTTGGAAGAAAGTTTGTTTTAAAAACCACGTTAAACACACAAATTCAGTTTCAGTTCGGAATATCTTCATTGCACTCCAGACATGTCCATAGGAGCTCCGATCTCCTTCGCAATATCTCAAACAGCATCCAGCGACTGACCGTACTAGTTCGATTTTGATTGATGAGCCTACTCATATGAACCTGTTATGTGGTTCCCTTCTTGCTACTCCAATCTTCAAACCCAGCTCCAGCAATCTAGTAGTTGACGTGGATTGGTTTAAATGAAAATCTTCCTGGCGGCCACACTCTAAACACACAAATAAGTGAATTGTATTTTTAAAACCGAAAGAACAGATATACTGCTACTGCTACAGGAACTAGAAGCAGGCTGAGCTCGAGCTCTACTACTACATATCGTTGTCACAATCAGATACTATCATCATGTTGTTGGAAGGTACGTCCCCCGACATGATGACGGCACAGTCTAAGCTGCTATTCCAGATTAACAAATACTACAATGAGAGGGTACATGCCCGTAAAGCGAATGTGAGTAAGACCATCAGAGATGTTTGTAAAGTGGTGCAAGATGTACTGAAAGAGGTGGAAGTTCAAGAACCAAGGTTTATCAGGTAAAAACAAACTATCAACATCTTATTGTCGTCTTGTACTTTTCAGTTATCTTCTTCTTCTTCTTCTTTGCGTTCGTTCTTTACGACCAATTTAATCACTTTTTGTAATATGTTTGATTTTTGCCAAGAACGTGTATACGTTGCACATTGGTTTGGTAGGCCCTAAACGCATAGACTCCTACATGTTTAGGACACGTGCATCCGATTTCAGCCAAACCTCCTTAACAGCCTCTTACGACATGCGTGGCAGGTAACAGTGGTTCTATTCTTTACACTCCAAATTTGGGCCCCGTAACCACTCGGTGTCTCAGTTGTCTAGTTATCAGGTGTCTAGTTATCAGTTGTCTAGTTATCAGTTATCAGTTGTCTAGTTATCAGTTGTCTAGTTATCAGTTATCAGTTGTCTAGTTATCAGTTGTCTAGTTATCAGTTGTCTAGTTATCAGTTATCAGTTGTCTAGTTATCAGTTTCTGAGTTATCAGTATCAGTTATCAGTTGTCTAGTTATCAGTTGTCTAGTTATCAGTCATCAGTTATCAGTTGTCTAGTTATCAGTTATCTAGTTATCAGTTGTCTAGTTATCAATTGTCTAGTTATCAGTTGTCTAGTTATCAGTTGTCTAGTTATCAGTTATCAGTTGTCTAGTTATCAGTTGTCTAGTTATCAGTTGTCTAGTTATCAGTTATCAGTTGTCTAGTTATCAGTTGTCTAGTTATCAGTTGTCTAGTTATCAGTTATCTAGTTATCAGTTGTCAGTTATCGTTGTCTAGTTATCAGTTGTCTAGTTATCATTATCAGTTGTCTAGTTATCAGTTGATCAGTTATCAGTTGTCTAGTTATCAGTTGTCTAGTTATCAGTTGTCTAGTTATCAGTTGTCTAGTTATCATTATCTAGTTATCAGTTGTCTAGTTATCAGTTGTCTAGTTATCAGTTGTCTAGTTATCAGTTGTCTAGTTATCAGTCATCAGTTATCAGTTGTCTAGTTATCAGTTGTCTAGTTATCAGTTGTCTAGTTATCAGTTGTCTAGTTATCAGTTGTCTAGTTATCAGTTATCTAGTTATCAGTTGTCTAGTTATCAGTTGTCTAGTTATCAGTCATCAGTTATCAGTTGTCTAGTCTATCAGTTGTTAGTTATCAGTTGTCTGTTATCAGTTGTCAGTTATCGTGCTCTAGTTATCAGTTGTCAGTTACCAGTTATCAGCTTGTCTAGTTACGTTCATCAGCTGCTAGTTATCAAGATTATCAGTGTCTAGTTATCAGTTGCTAGTTATCAGCTTCGTCTATATCAGTTGTCCCAGTTATCAGTTATCTATTATCATTATCTAGTTATATTATCTAGTTATCAGTTATCAGTCTATCTAATTATCAGCTCTATCTAGCTTATCATTGTCCTAGTTATCATTATCTAGTTATCAGTTATCTAGTATCAGTTATCGATTATCTTCTGACCATTGTCTAGTATCAGTTGATCTGTTATCAGTTTGTCTAGTTATCAGTTATCGTTTCTATTATCAGTTGTCTGTTATCAGTTGTCTAGTTATCAGTTGCCTAGTTATTTCAGTTATTGTTATCAGTTGTCTAGTTATCAGTTATCAGTTGTCTAGTTATCAGTTGTCTAGTTATCAGTTGTCTAGTTATCAGTTATCAGTTGTCTAGTTATCAGTTGTCTAGTTATCAGTTATCTTGTTATCAGTTGTCTAGTTATCCGTTATCTAGTTATCAATTGTCTAGTTATCAGTTATCAGTTATCTAGTTATCAGTTATCAGTTGTCTAGTTATCAGTTATCTAGTTATCAGTTGTCTAGTTATCAGTTGTCTAGTTATCAGTTGTCTAGTTATCAGTTATCTAGTTATCAGTTGTCTAGTTATCAGTTATCTAGTTATCAGTTGTCTAGTTATCAGTTATCTAGTTATCAGTTGTCTAGTTATCAGTTGTCTAGTTATCAGTTATCTAGTTATCAGTTATCTAGTTATCAGTTGTCTAGTTATCAGTTATCTAGTTATCAGTTGTCTAGTTATCAGTTGTCTAGTTATCAGTTATCTAGTTATCAGTTGTCTAGTTATCAGTTATCAGGTAAGAATAAACTGTCAACATCTTATTGCTATCTTGTAAGTCTCAGTTATCTAGTTATCGGTTATATTTTTTTCTGATCCAGAAGCACTTGAGCTGATAGCTCTTCGGCTCGGTGTCATGGACATCGTAACCCTTCGGTTCGGTGCCACGAACATCGTAAATCTGGGGACCTGTAGCTTTTCTGCCAGTCCGCGGAGTTGAACCCGCACATACAGAGGACTTGTCACCCGTAGTCCAACGCGCTACGAACACGCTGGGCACGCGGGCGATCAGTTATATAAAGATTATCATCGTAGCACTCCAGACACGTTCATAGGTGTTCCGATCTTCGTCTCAACAAATCCAGCAGCCCAACACGCCAGATCGATTTTGTCTTTCTCATCCCTCTCCTTGTATAATAATAATTCCTCTCGTACCGTTGTACGTTATATAGTGCCTGCATGTAATTTCTCCATACCGCTCTATCATGGGCAACTCGCTCAATCTCCTCCTTGGAATTGAGACCGATATTTTGCCCTCTCAGTAAAGTTCGTTGCATGGGTCTCCTTAGGTCGTATTCTCTTTCTTGAACCCTTTGCATCCCACTTTAATGGCCGGTTTGATGTTCGTTGATCATTTCTCCTCAAGGTGTGCCCAACATACCTCCATCTTCTCTTTCTTATAATAGTTGTCACTAGTGGTTGACCAGACATGTCTCTGATTTCATCACTTCTCCTGAATTCGTTCCATTTTATATTCATTATTTTTGCAGACATCTATTTTCAAATGCATTCAACTTGCTTTCTATATCTTTAGTCATTTTCCAACTCTCGCTGGCATATGTTAGGATTGATACAACATTTGAATTGAAAATTGTAATTTAGTTTTAATACTATATAACTTGCAGTTCCATATTTTATTTAAACACGTAAACACAAAGTACTACAGTTTTACAACATACATAAACAGTGACGATAAACAGCAACGTTTCGACCAAAGGCCTTTATCAAGCAAACAACACAACAAGAATGACGAATTTCGAGGAACACTACAAATGGACGATTACATGTGAAACATAAACCTATCTAATGAAAATCTGGGAATAAAACGAACAACGAAATGAGTGCAACACAAAAACCGAAAGTGGAAAAGAAGAGAAACAATAAACAATATAGTGGATAAATGACACATATATGGAGCAAACACACATATAGATAACAAGGCACGAGATAAGACAGTACTAAGAAGCATAAGAATGTAATGCGTTGAGTCCAAGAGGTCGCAAAGTGCCATAGAATGAAATAAAACGGTTCTCAAGGGCGAATCGACTGCGATCATCGGAGGAACATGATCGGATGGCTGTGACCTGGACATCGTCAACTCCTGAATGGCCAGTATCGTTGAAATGAGGGGCCACAGGAGTCACAGAGCATTGGCGAATATCGCGTAAGTGTTGGGCGAATCGGTCACTGAGTCTCTTACCGGTTTCGCCAATATAGGACTTGTTGCACCGTTTGCAGGTGATGGCATAGATGATATTGCGGAACTCACACGTGAAACTGTCTTGAATGGCATACGTAGCTTTTGGAAAAGAGACAGTGGGGTCTGTATTACATATGCACATGTATTGCAGCGCCGACGTCCGCACTGGATGGTGCCCAAGTGACTCTGGATATTAGGCTTGAGGCGACTGTGTACCAACATATCCTTGAGGCTTCTGTCCCGTCTGTAAGCCACCAAAGGATAGTGTTGGAAGACTGAACGTGTCTCAGGATCAGACTGAAGAATAGGGGGATGATGGAATAAGACCTTTTCACCAGGGAACTATGAGGGTGGAAAGTTAAGATAAGTTTAACCCTGTCAGAATTGGGGTTCTATGTATGTAGAAAGGGCCTCCTGGCGAGCAATTAGCTGAACCCGATGCATGGCAGATGTAAGCACATTCTCCGGGTATAGGCGCTGGCGAAGAAGTCCAGCATCTCGTGAGCTCTATCAAGAAATCGTCGTCCTCACTACAGAGGCGACGAAGGCGTAAGAGTTGAGAGAAATTTTATTTAGACTTTTAAAAGCTGATGTTGCTTTGCCAATTCGTATCATAATTTCTTTTAACATTTCCTGTGCAATCAAAATTGCTACTTAAACAGGTGAACTGCTCTGTTATTTTTATCATTTTAGTTTCCAGTGTGATATCTGCATTACTTGCCATAGGTGTCTTCATTATATTTGTTTTTTCTTATCTGCAGTCCAACTTTTGATGCTATAGACTATAGATGACAAGTTGTCTGTTTTTCTTGCATATCTTGGTTGTTTCTACTTCACAAGGCAATATCATCTGCAAAATCCAAATTTTCTAGTTGACTATTTTCTACCCAATCGATGCCAGTTTCGCCCCTGCAACATTTTCGCATCACCCAGTCAATGGCCACTCCAAATAATAGCGGAGATAAAATACAGCCTTGCTTTACTCCGGTTTCAACCATAAACAAGTCGTCTTGTCGCATAAACCAGTCGCATACTCTCCTTGTATGCATGTATATATATATATATATATATATATATATATATATATATATATATTGCCTTCCTAATATTGTTTTTGGAGCTACGGAGCTCGTGCTTTGTGCAACATTCTCGGCAGATAATGTGCCATTTATGCCGAAAGGGACGGAACCTTATGGGGAAACCCGACGCTTTGACGTCACTTCTTCACATTTAGACCCGTTAGATATACAGAGTGTTCAAGATAAAAGTAGCCTCGTCAAGGGAGCCAATCTGGCGTATGTTTATGAAAACGAGAAGGCTCAATTATGACGTAGTATAGGTCAAGTGGGTGGCGTCTGTGGCTTAGGGGTTAGTGACTCGGTATCTAACTCCTACGTTCTGAGTTCAAATCACGCTGCGGACAATTTGGTTGCAAATTGTTTCACGTGAATTTTAACAAAATGACGATGGCACCACCCGTTCAGAAAGCAATGGCAAACTACTGAATGTAATAATGCCTAGAAAATCACAAACAGCGTTAAAAGCTGGGGTTGATTCGCAAAGTCCTGTAAAGGATATGCAATTAACTAACTATAGGTCAAGTGAGCGAGTCTTTTTGTGATGGTATGTAATTATGATGCGGGAAGGGGTGATGAACAAATGTGACGACAGGACGAACTAGTCAGATCCGGTTTAAATAGTAAATAGACAAAACGCAATGCGTACCTGGCAACATTTGCTTTGTTACTGGTGCTGCTTTTATCTTGAACACATTGTATATAAATATTGTTATATGTCGAATTTTATCAAACAAGAAATTTCCAAAATGGTGACATGACATGGAAGACACAAGCAAAGAATCGTAGATTTCCAGTAAGACTTAGAATACATAAGTTTTCCTCTCTCGTACGTGTATACGTTACATAGGGCATGCAAACAATTTCTCCATACCGCTCTAGCATCGGTAACTCGTTCAATATTATCTATGGAAAAGAGTCGGAATTATGCTCTAGTAATGGGGTTGTTTTGAAAACTGTAGTCTCTCGCTTTCTTTCCTAGTGTCCTATTGTAGAAAACTATGAATAGTGTGGAGTTTGGGTGCATTTTTATTAAGTGGTCAAACCACTTCATTCTTTGTTTTTCAATGTAATTCTTCTTCTTCTTCTGTGCGTTCGTTCTTTACGACCAATTTTAATCACTCTTTGTGATATGTTTGATCTTTGCCAAGAACGTTATACGTTGCACATTGGTTTGGTAGGCCCTAAACACATAGACTTCTACACGTTTAGGACACTGCATCCGATTTCAGCCAAACCTCCTTAGTCGCCTCTTACGACATGCGTGGCAGGTAACAGTGGTTCTATTCTTTACACTCCAAATTTGGGCCCGGTAACCACTCGGGCGCAATGTAATTCAAGCAAGGTTCTGTGCCAACATTCTTACTTATGCTGATGTTGGTAACTCTGTCCATTCTAATGTTGTTGGTTACTTTTTGTAGGTGTCAGATTCCACATTTAGTATATAACATTTAATATTTAACCTCCCATTATTTTTCATCTTTCTTTTTTCGAATTCTGTTTTGCCTCCCAACGTCAGGATAAGAAGAGTTTCTAGAACGGGCTTTTGTGTGCGCTTCATAATCTTTTTCACCGTCTCTGTTATTTATGAGATCTTCTTCTTCACCTTTAAATTCCCAACGGAGCACAGGTCCTCAACAAACTTCTTGTAGTCCATCCCTCGTCTTGCGTTTCCTTTTAATATCAGTCTAGCTCCATTCTCCATCTATTTCTATGCCTTTCTTTATTCCTCTTTCTCTGCGGGTTATTTATGAGCTTTTAATATCAGTCTGCTCCAGATCAATTCTCATGATCGTCTTAGTGGTTACCGGGCCCAAATTTGGGGTGTAAAGAATAGAACCACTGTTGCTTGCCATGCATGTCGTAAGAGGCGACTAAGGAGGTTTGGCTGAAATCGGATGCATGTGTCCTAAACGTGTAGAAGTCTATACGTTTAGGGGCCTACCAACCAATGTGCAACGTATACACGTTCTTGGAAAGATCAAACATATCACAAAGAGTGATTAAAATTGGTCGTAAAGAACGAACGCAAAGAAGAAGAAGAAGAAGAATTCTCCATGTATTTCTATGTCTTCCCCTACTCCTCTTTCCATGCGGGTTATTTCTGAGGTCTCATCATCAAGGTGCGTATCCTTTATAGGACGTTGTTCTCTTTGCAGCACATCTGAAATTCACTCTGTCTCTTGCCAGTTCATCCACTTCGTCGATGGTTATATTCATGGTTTCTTTAATATCTTCTAGCCATCTTCTTCTTGGTCTGCTTCTGCGTCCTGGGACCCTGCCCTCTAATATTGTTCTTTCCAGGCCATCTGAGATCTACTACAATATAATTCAAATTTAACAACTCATTACTAGAATAAGCCGTACAAATAATGAGATTCGACCAGGTATCTTCCAAAAGTGGAAATGGCGGCTCTATGGATCCCCCAATACCTCTTGTCATTTGCCACTGTACTGTAATCTTCTTCTTCTTCTTTGCGTTCGGTTTCGTATGCTCGTCTAAATCATGAGATGGGTTGCCTCTATGAAGCTGCATGTCAGTTGGAGTTCTTCGAGAGTTCCCCATAGCTTGGTCTGTAAGCTTTGTTCATGAGTCCATGTTTCATTTCGTTGGTGTATGTATGATGGACATGACTGCAGGATGTGCTCTGGAGTCTGTGTTTCTGTCTGGCATGCACACTGTGCAATCTGAGCAGGCTTTATTCTGTGCATGTGGTGGTTGAGCCTGTAAACTGACCACCGCTATAATGGAAAACTGTAGCAAAGACGAAACACGCAGAAACAAAGTAATATAGCATTACAAAGTACAGAAACAATATACAGAGACGTTTCCACCAAAAGGCCTTTATCAAGGAAAAGATACAAAAGAAACGAATAAATTCAGACAAAAGGATCAATACGAATCTCTTAATATTTCCTTTCCGCTTAAATTAATGTCTTTCTCTTGCCTGCTTGTCAACAACCATTGATTTAAGTATGGTTTTCAGATATGTCATGTTTCGTTATGTGTCCAAACTATTTCTTCATGCATATGTCTGCTTCCCCGACAACGTTCAATTCTTCTGTAAATGCATACACAACTCAGAGAGAGATTTCAATCCTGTTTGATTGTTTCAATCATGTCTTTGAGAAGTAGATGTTGTTTGTCGTTCGCCCACTTTGTATTTAGACTTAATATTAGACAGCACGTTTAATATGTGGTCTATGCCTGGTTATGTTATGTTATGTTATGCGATCGACGTCATAGCACATTGGGCATTCCCATTCGTGATCTGTCCTCCGTTGCAGCAGCCATCCCAAAGTCCATTTGCTCACAGTACCATGAGAAGTTGATTACTATATCTTCTCTCTCTACCACGAAGACGACACTGTCTGGTATGTCCAAACTTAACGCCTAATTCTTGAACTCGTTCCAGTCTCTGAGACCCGCCCATGCCACACAATTGAGAGCGTACCGCATTGATGATATCGGCTCTGTCCATGCTTCTGCCCACTTGAGTCAGGGCACTGTTTGCAAGAGAGTCAGCACGCTCGTTACCCGCACTCCAGCATGTCCAGGCGTGTACAGCCAAGTCATTTTCTTGAGATGTGATCTCCGAATGCTGTTCACCCATTCCACCCGCATACTTCCAGATGCAATCAGTTGAAGCATACTCATCGCTGGTATTTACGGGAAGGTTTGTTTTCCTTATCACAGTGTCCTTAGCTATTCAGGCGAGTCTACTTCGACTTCAGAGTTACTTGTAATTTAGACCTTCAAGCAATGGATCAAGGTTTATAGTACAACCACTTACCGCGTTGACCCAAGCTGGCGTCGAACTCCGGAACTTTCACGACGCATTAGTGCAGCGTGGTATCGATTTAACTATCCGCGACAATATCATTGTTATGATTGTCATACATCTCAGAGACTTCAATCATTGTTGATTGTTTCAATCATATCTTCTAGTTAACAAATTAGAAGTCATTGTTATAATATCTTAGTGGGTTTTTTTCTTCAGTTACCTCAGCAACCGTCTGAGGTAGTTGTCAGCATCGCTTGCGATGAACGGCTATTACTTATCTAGAAGTTTCTGTTCGACTTTTTGCTGTTGTCTTGTGAATCAAATCGTTGCAGAAAAATATTCTTAGAACTTCATAGAAGGCATAGAACAGGGGAATACATATATAAGCATCCTAGGAGATGTGAACATGATGAAATGTTGCGTCATAAACAAGGTCTTTCTTTCTCGAATCCTGTTTGCTTCACAGCGTCAGGTCAGGAAGAGATTTCTAAAACGGGCCCTAGTATGCGCTTTGCAAATAGTCTCTTTAGTCGCCTCTGTTATCTCTGAGGTCCATCTTGTGTGTGGCCTGCCTTTTGCTTTGTACCCATTGTATCGGAGCAGCATTGCTCTTTGAGGTGCACTGCCTGATGGTAATCTACTTACGTGGCCGAACCATTTAATTTGTTGTTTCTTGATGAAGTCTAGTACTGATGTTGTACCCACTTTTTCCTGATGTCTTCATTTCTCAACCGATCTCTTCTTGTTACACCAACATTCTGCTCTAGACACTTCATCTCTGTCGTGACTAGTTTTCTTCTATCGTTTGCTGTCAGCGTCCAGGTTTGGCACTGGTACATAATGTGGGGAGAAAGATTGTGTTGAACATTGCTCTTTTGTGTTCATGGTGACGTGTTTGCATCTTAAAATTGGCGCCATTTGCCTATCATTTGATTTGCTTTGTTGCATCTGTGTTGAATTTCATTAGTTATTCTTACGTTTGCTAGAAAAAATGCTCCCCAGGTATGTGAAATCTTTTACTTGATTTAGTGGGTGACTGTCGATGGAGATATTGGTAGTGTTTTCTTCTCTGGCGAATGTCATTACTTCTGTTTTGTCAATGTTTATTCTCATGTTGTATTCGTAAACATGAACAATGAACAAACAGTTAGAAGACAGAATTGATGCATTTGAGATGTGGATATATGAAGAATAGGCAGAGTTTCATGGACAGAAAAACAGACAAATAAACAGTTTTAGGAAAACTAGGCATGAAGAAACAATTATTAAGAGAAATAAATAAAATTCAGACAAGTAAAGTATTTTGGGCACATAAAAAGACATGTTTTTCACTCACTGATAAAATATTTACTAGAGGGAAAGTTGAGGGAAGAGCAAGAGGAAGACAGAGAGATAAGTGGGAGGAAACTTTAAGAAATGGACAGGTTACAGTCTGGCAGTGTGCAACACCAAGGGAAAGACAGAGGATGCTGGAGATTCATTGCAGCCAACCTTCGATGTGGAGACGGCACCTGATGATGATGATGATGATGTATTCGTTACATGCTAACTGGAGTGTGTTGATGTGTTGTGATAAACAAGGTCATGTCTTGGAAACTGAAATGTGTTGGTGATATTAAACGTTACAGTTTTTTAGTCTTCTTCTTTAAATGTTTCATATCGATCATTTGTTAAACCACTCTGTGGGATTTGTATGTGATCCGAGCCTAGTACGAGTGTACGTTGTACCAGTTATGCGCCGACAAGTAGGCCAGGACATCCGATTTCTGTGACTCTTTTATTTACTAGGTAGCTTCACTAGACTCTACCTCAGTCGCCTCTTACGACATGCCTTGTAGGTCGCAGTGTTACTATTCTTTGCTCCTCTTGTGAGCCCGACAAACAAACGGGTGGCAGTTGTTTAGTGAGAGAGAGGAGAGAGAGAGAGAGGTGAGGAGGGAGTGAGAGAGAGTGAGAGAGAGAGTGAGAGAGGAGGAGAGAGAGTGAGAGAGGAGAGAGAGGAGGAGAGGAGTGAGAGAATGAGAGAGGAGTGAGAGAGGGAGTGAGAGAATGAGAGGAGAGAGAGAGAGAGTGAGAGATGAAGAGGGGAGTGGGGAGGGGAAGAAGTGAGAGAATGAGAGAGAGAGGAGAGAGATGAGAGTGAGAGAGGAGTGAGAGAGGAGTGAAGAGGGAGAGGAGATGAGAGGGAGTGAGAGGAGAGGAAAATGAGAGAGGAGTGAGAGAGAGGAGTGAGAGAGGAGAGAGGAGAGAGGGAGGGGTGAGAGAGGTGAGAGAATGAGAGAGGAGTGAGAGAGGAGGAGGGTGAGAGAGGGAGTGAGAGAGGGGTAGAGAGGGAGAGAGAGGAGAGATGAGAGAGGGAGTGAGAGAGGGAGTGAGAGAATGAGAGAGGAGAGGAGAGAGGGAGTGAGAGAATGAGGAGGGAGTGAGAGAGTGAGAGAATGAGAGAGGGTGATAATAGGACATGGTTCCTAGACGGACGACCATAACGACGGTGACAACAGGACAACTTTAGCATCAAGATGTAGCAGACGAGAGATTCTTTCAAATTGTCCCATTCCTAAATTGCGCGATGAACCCTCGCCGGTGCTACTGAGTATGTGCACTACCGCTGATATCGGATCACATGTGATTGTTCGCGGAAGTACAATGATAATGTTTCAATTAATCAATTTTATTTGTTCTAAAAATGACTGTTATATTTTAACAATTCTTTTTTCATGAGAAAACGTGTTTACAATTTGTGTGTGTGTGTTTGTGTGTTCATACTACTAGTATTACCATTGCTACAATTACTACACCGATTTGTCTTTTTTCTTCTAATAGTACTACAACAATAGCAACAACAAATGTATCTGCTACTACTACTATTACTACTATTACTACTACTACTGCTACTACTGCTACTACTACTATTACTACTATTACTACTACTGCTACTACTACTACAACTACTATTACTTACTATGCTACTACTACTACTGCTCTACTACTACTGCTGCTACTGTACTTACTACTACTACTATTACTACTGCTATTATAATCACATTACATAATAAAAAGCGCCATAAAACTACTACAATTACTATTACTAACATCACTACTACTACCACCACTACTACCACCACCACTGCTACTACTATTGCTACAACTATTATCACCACTACCACTACTATTACTACTATTATCACCACTACTATTACCACTACTACTACTATCACCACAATCACTACCACTACTATCACCCCTACTACTATTATTACCATCACTACAACCAGCACTACTACTATATATTTGTATATCACCCTTGAAGTAATCACAGAACCATTAATGAACTAACCAGACATCTGACTTGTTTATTTCTTCTCGTAGCTCCTCACTGAAGTCAATATGAGATACGAAGGTGTGAATCATCTCTCCTACAGAATTCGAGGTCGTCTCTATCTCAACCAGATGGGAGTGTTTAACTTTGTCGACGATGGTACCATCCCTGGATGTGCAGTTCTCAAGTTATCAGACGGTCGGAAGAGATCTATGTCTCTTTGGGTAGAATTCATCACCGCTTCTGGTTACTTAAGCGCTAGAAAAATCCGATCTCGTTTTCAAACTTTGGTGGCGCAGGCAGTTGATAAGTGTAGCTACCGGGATGTTGTGAAGATGATTCCAGACACTACAGAAGTGAAACTGAGAATTAAAGAAAGATATATTGTACAGATAACACCAGCTTTTAGATGTGGTGGGATCTGGTGTAGATCGGCAGCGCATTGGCCTACACCTCATGTATCATGGCCGAACCCGAATCTAGTAGCTGAGGTGAAAACAGAAGGGTTTGATCTATTATCGAAAGAGAGTATCTACATGAAAGATAAACAGTCTGCGGCGGAGGGTGATGCTTGGGTCATGTCTTTCAGATACGCAGAAGACAGGTTGCTGTACGGCGGATGTCGTCGTCGGTGTCTCAGCATTTTGAAAACTCTCAGAGATCGTCATCTAGACATCCCAGGCCAGCCTATCCTCAACTATCATATGAAGACTCTACTCTTGTACGAGTGTGAGAAACATCAAGGAAATCGAGTGGGACGATACCTGTATCGCAGACCGTATCAACGGCATTCTCCTTCAACTAATCTCGTGTCTACAAAACAGACGTTGTCCACAGTACTTCCTACCAACTGTAGATCTATTTAAAGGTAAATCAACAGCAGCCATGGACAATGTTGCTAAACAGGTATGGCGTCTTGTTCGAGAACTTCTAACGAATCCTAAGTCTTGAGCACTTAGAACATGCTGATCTGTACAGTCTTCTCAGAACGTTCTGTTATAATTCATAGCCTGAAATGTTGCTAAACAGTATGCGTCTTGTTCGAGAACTCTAACAATCCTAGAAGTCTTGAGGCCTTTAGAACATGTTGTCAATGTCTACAGTCTCTCAAATGTTCTGTTATAATTCATAGCCTGGACAATGTTACTAAACAGGTATGGCGTCTGTCGAGAACTTCTAACGAAACCTAGAAGCTTGAGGTACTTTAGAAATGTTGATCAATGTCTACAGTCTTCTCAGAACGTTCTGTTATAATTCATAGCCTGGGCAATGTTGCTAAACAGGTATGGCGTCTAGTGCGAGAGAAAATGCTGGTCAATGTCTTCAGTCTTCTCAGAACGTTGTCATAATTCCTAGTCCCAAACCTTCTAATACAACTGAAGACAAAAAAAATTAATCATCTTATGATTCGACTTGTTTAAAACATGACAGGACAGTCTTCCAAGAGATTACTAAATATGTTGAAAGTTTGTATATTGAAGAACTATATGATAAACGTTAACGCTGGATAGAATACAACTTGAGAAAATCAGTGGGAGATATAACAAGAAGGACTCTTTCGTGGAACCTACAGGTTAAGGAAGAGGAAACCTAGAAATTTGGAAGCAGAGATTTGGAGGCAGAGATTTACAATATACAGAACAGCTATCTCTCTCTCGATCACCGCCCAGACCGATGTACCAGACCTCCCCATAAATTCTATTCATGTGGAAATCTGATTCATGCAGCCTTAGCATTGGTGTGTTTTATGTCACATCTTCAGCACCATTTGGAGCTTTGGTGCTTATCCTTCGGCGATGTGTCCGGTTTCAGCCATAGTTTACTCGGTTCAGAACAGCTATAAGAAGCTGCAGGTGAATACAAAAGATATGAAGACCTGGCATAAGCTAGCTAAGGGCCTATACCCAATCAGGGTTAAAAAGGCATACGAGAGAGAGGAGGAGAGAACAAAGAAGCATGACTTATGTTACAATAATTCAACTTAAAGTTTATAACGGGACCGACATCCAAACATAAACACTTTCTTTCTAAAGAATGTTTTATTATTTATTATTGATGTGTAACAGTAGCGGCTCGTGATCATTTTTGTTGGTGGGGCCAGACATTTGTTTCCGGATAAATCATGGTTTTGGTTGCTATATTTTAATTTATAAAATAATAAATACACGTTAACATTACTTTTTGTGGGACCCGGCCCCACTGGTCTTAATGACGAGCCGCCACTGATGTGTAATATTTTCTTTAATCTGAGACAATATGGTCGGCAACAAGTAGGTGATAGTGACAAACTCAGTACATCCACACTGATTTGACGCGTAGTGATAACACTGGGAACTACTTTATTTGTGTACATACATACGATCACTTTGATAACACAAGGTTATATATGTGCACATAGTTTAATACTACTTTTTTAGTGTATACACGTAAACGGCCGTATAATACTACTTTTATATGTGTACATGCAGTGGCGGTTCGTGATCATTTTTGTTGGTGGGGCCAGACATTTTTCCCGGATAAATCATGGTTCTTGGTTGCTATATTTTAATTTATATAATAATAAATACACGTTATTATTAAATACATTATTTTTGGTGGGGTCCGGCCCCAATGGCCCTTAATGACTAACCGCCACTGTGTACATGTGTACGGCCATATAATACTATTGTTACTACCTGTAATACCGTTTTTAGGACGGTGTAGGACATGGGGGACGTGCACCTGTGGAATTTAAATTAGTTCATGGCTAGCGCAGTCGCGGCCAAACTGTTGAGGTTATATTTTTTTCTTTATGTCCCGACAGAAAAATAATTTTTGGCCTCACCGGGAATTGAACCCGCATCTTCCGAATGGAGGCCCGCGCTCTATTCCATTGGACCAGACGCTCCACTAACGGCTGTATAGTATTACTTTGTGCGTGTGTGTGTGTGTGTCCACCTTCGGTCCTGTGGTAGATGTGATGCATGTGCGTGTGTGTGTGTCTAAGTTTGGTCATGTGGTAGATGTGATGCGTGTGTGTCCACGTTCGGTCATGTGGTAGATGGGAATGCTCGTGTGTGTGTATGTACACGATCTATCATGTGGTAGATGTGATGCGTGTGTGTGTGTGTCCACGTTTGGTCATGTGGAAGATGGGAATGCGTGTGTGTGTGTATGTACACGATCGATCATGTGGTAGATGTGATGCGCGTATGTGTGTGTCCACATTCGGTCGTGTGGTAGAGTTCTTCGTATATCATGGACAGAGAAGAGAACAAATAGATCTATCCAGAAAGAACTCAAAATCAAAGAAAACTGGCTGATGCTACAAATAAGAAAGAGAAAATTGAGATATTTTGGACATATAAAAGACACGAAGGGCTGGAGAAGATCATCATGGAAGGAGGCATACCAGCAAAGAGAAGAAGAGGAAGACCACGGAGAAGATGGATTCAGGATGTAACTGATGGTTTGAACATGACGGCTGAAGAGGCAGGACATCTGGCCTATGAGAGAGAGAAGTTCCGGAGTACTGTTGGGGTGGCAAAGTTCTGCTCAGGACAAGCTATTTGATGATGACGATGTTAGATGGCATGACAAATCTGACAATCAACCAAACATGTGTGACAAGTCGTCTGGTATATTTATTATTAAAATGTTTTAATAAAATTCAAATGTGATTATTTTGTTATATAGAGAAAATGTCGATGTTAATTTCGAATATCAAAAGCTTGAGTTATAATGTCGATCTATTATTATGTATTGTGAGCCGCTGTAGCGTAGTTGTTAGTGTTAACTCGCTTCGCAAGGCTGGTGGTCTGGGTTCAGCTCCCAGAATTTTTCCCGACCGCGACGGCTCTCAGGTCGACCCAGCCTCAACTGGGTACCAGACATGCTCTGGGAAAGTAAAGGCGGCCGGCGTGATGCTGACCACATCACCCATCGCGTGCCGACGGTCAATGAAAATACAGACCTAACACTGTATTGACCTATATACCACGAGGTTTTTGTTCCCCCTCGATCCAGAAACACTTGCGCTTTTCAGCTCTTCGGCTCGGTGCCATGGACATCGTAACCCTTCGGTTCGGTGCCATGAACACCGTAAATCTCTGGAATCTGTGGCTTTTTCTGTCATCCCGCGGAATTGAACCCGCACATACAGAGGATAGTCACCGCAGTCCAACGCGCTACGAACACGCTGGGCAGACGGGCACCACGAGGTATGAAAGGGTTCTTTTTATTATTACTATGTATTACTTCTGGGATATAATAATAAGATTTAAAGAACTCCCAGGGAAGCGCCGAATCCATTGTATGATCAATAAATATACTGTGAACAAAGACAACATATGCAGTTGTTCGGATATTTAATAGTGAAAATGATTAAATTACCCAATAGACTCATGGACACATGCATACACGGATGCCACCCACAAAGGAGGAGGAAAGGGGGGTGTCCTCAGACTAAAAATGGAGTAGAACTAATCTTAGTTCTGGCCATCCACCGGCAAGTTCTCAACCAATTTCAGGTTCCGTCCCTCCGTACAGCTTCTCATTTAGTTCGGAATTTCCCGGTCTGGTTTCGTTTCTCAGGCCTGCTAGCAAGGGACAGTCTTGTAGTATGTGCTCTGCTGTCGTGTCAGCCTGCTCGCAGTGGCACGGCACAAGCTGGTTGTGCCAATTTTAAATTTGTTAAACAGGTGATACCAGAGTCTGTTGTGGCCGGTAGAAGCGGAATATGATAACTTGTTTGCTACGGGACAGACCATAGCACCAACCTTTGGCGTTGTATTGAGGGTGGTCTTGCGACCACCTCTCTCTGTCTCGGTGGTCTCTGTGGGTAAGTGGTTACGCCCTTTACCTTGTGAGTCGAAGGTAGTGGGTTCGAGTCCGGACCGCGCCATTCTGTTCACGAGTGCAGTTTTTCCAGAGACCCTAGGATTGTTGCTGGAGCTACGGAGTTCTTGCTATGTGCAATACAATAAGGTGGCGTCCCATTTCTGCTGAGATGGACCGAGCCATATGGGGTAAAACCCGGTGCAAGAAGTCAATTCTTCGACTTTAAAACCCTTTTTTCTCTCTATATCGCCATCCGAGGTTGTTTTAGCCTCCTCGTAGCTGATTTCGTAATCAGTCTGCGGCAGTCGCCCTCCTGCCTTTGCTAGCCTGCCTGCCTCTTCGTTTCCCCCTTATGTTGCAGTGTGATGGGATCCATTGTATGACTCTGTGATATAATGATATAGTAAGTAGTAAAAAGTAAAGGAACCCTTTCATACCTCGTGGTATATAGGTCAATACAGTGTTAGGTCTGTATTTATCATTGACCGTCGGCACACGATGGGTGATGTGGTCAGCATCATGCCAGACGCCTTTACTTTCCCAGAGCATGTCTGGTACCCAGTTGAGGCTGGGTCGACCTGAGAGCCGTCGCGGTCGGGAAAAATTCCACGCGCATTGCGGGAGCTGAACCCAGACCACCAGCTTTGAGAAGCGAGTTCATTAACAACTACGCTACAGCGGCTCTGATATAATGATATAATGATGATATAATGAGTATATAAGTGTTACAGAAGAGTCCTCCGTATATCATGGACAGAGAAGAGAACAAATAGATATATCCAGAAAGAACTCAAAATCAAAGAAAACTGGTTGATGCTACAAATAAAAATTAAAAAAATTGAAATATTTTGGACATATGAAAAAACACGAAAAGTTGGAGAAGATTATTATGGAGATATAATCGGCAAAGAGGTGAAGAGGAAGACCAAGAAAAAGATGGATTCCAGGTGTGATTGCTGATGTGAGCATGAATGTTACTGAGACCAGATGTCTGAAATCTAGTGTCTGTATTAAAATATATAATGTCTGTATTTTAAATGTCGAATGTCTGTATTTTAAATATCAAATGTCTGTATTTTAAATATCAAATGTCTGTATCTATGAAGAATACAATGTCTGTAAAACAAAAACAAAAAAAAATTACCCCACATTTCCATGAATAAAATGAGAATTTCATGAAATATTTGCAATAATTTTGTCTTTATATTTGTGTTGTATTTCAACAATAATGTTTTATTCTTCTGCTCATAACGAGAATTTACTCAGCTATTTCTATTGAGTATTCTCGTTCCTTGGTGTTAGCACGTTTGATCAACTTTGGTGTAGCACGTTTGATCAACTTTGGTGTTAGCACGTTTGATTAACTTTGGTGTTAGCACGTTTGATTAACTTTGGTGTTAGCACGTTTGATCAACTTTGGTGTTAGCACGTTTGATCAACTTTGGTGTTAGCACGTTTGATTAACTTTGGTGTTAGCACGTTTGATCAACTTTGGTGTTAGCACGTTTGATCAACTTTGGTGTTAGCACGTTTGATTAACTTTGGTGTTAGCACGTTTGATTAACTTTGGTGTTAGCACGTTTGATCAACTTTGGTGTTAGCACGTTTGATTAAATTTGGTGTAGCACGTTTGATCAACTTTGGTGTTAGCACGTTTGATTAAATTTGGTGTAGCACGTTTGATCAACTTTGGTGTTAGCACGTTTGATCAACTTTGGTGTTAGCACCTTTGATCAACTTTGGTGTTAGCACGTTTGATCAACTTTGGTGTTAGCACGTTTGATCAACTTTGGTGTTAGCACGTTTGATCAACCTTGGTGTTAGCACGTTTGATCAACTTTGGTGTTAGCACGTTTGATCAACTTTGGTGTTAGCACGTTTGATCAACTTTGGTGTTAGCACGTTTGATCAACTTTGGTGTTAGCACGTTTGATCAACTTTGGTGTTAGCACGTTTGATCAACTTTGGTGTTAGCACGTTTGATTAACTTTGGTGTTAGCACGTTTGATTAACTTTGGTGTTAGCACGTTTGATCAACTTTGGTGTTAGCACGTTTGATCAACTTTGGTGTTAGCACGTTTGATTAACTTTGGTGTTAGCACGTTTGATCAACTTTGGTGTTAGCACGTTTGATCAACCTTGGTGTTAGCACGTTTGATCAACTTTGGTGTTAGCACGTTTGATCAACTTTGGTGTTAGCACGTTTGATCAACTTTGGTGTTAGCACGTTTGATCAACTTTGGTGTTAGCACGTTTGATCAACTTTGGTGTTAGCACGTTTGATCAACTTTGGTGTTAGCACGTTTGATTAACTTTGGTGTTAGCACGTTTGATTAACTTTGGTGTTAGCACGTTTGATCAACTTTGGTGTTAGCACGTTTGATCAACTTTGGTGTTAGCACGTTTGATTAACTTTGGTGTTAGCACGTTTGATCAACTTTGGTGTTAGCACGTTTGATCAACTTTGGTGTTAGCACGTTAGATCAAACTTGGTGTTGGCACGTTTGATTAACTTTGGTGTTAGCACGTTTGATCAACTTTGGTGTTAGCACGTTAGATCAACCTTAGTGTTAGCACGTTAGATCAACTTTGGTGTTAGCACGTTTGATCAACTTTGGTGTTAGCACGTTTGATTAACTTTGGTGTTAGCACGTTTGATCAACTTTGGTGTTAGCACGTTAGATCAACTTTGGTGTTAGCCCGTTAGATCAACCTTAGTGTTAGCACGTTAGATCAACTTTGGTGTTAGCACGTTTGATCAACTTTGGTGTTAACACGTTTGATCAACTTTGGTGTTAGCACGTTTGATTAAATTTGGTGTAGCACGTTTGATCAACTTTGGTGTTAGCACGTTTGATCAACTTTGGTGTTAGCACCTTTGATCAACTTTGGTGTTAGCACGTTTGATCAACTTTGGTGTTAGCACGTTTGATCAACTTTGGTGTTAGCACGTTTGATCAACTTTGGTGTTAGCACGTTTGATCAACTTTGGTGTTAGCACGTTTGATCAACTTTGGTGTTAGCACGTTTGATTAACTTTGGTGTTAGCACGTTTGATTAACTTTGGTGTTAGCACGTTTGATTAACTTTGGTGTTAGCACGTTTGATCAACTTTGGTGTTAGCACGTTTGATCAACTTTGGTGTTAGCACGTTAGATCAAACTTGGTGTTGGCACGTTTGATTAACTTTGGTGTTAGCACGTTTGATCAACTTTGGTGTTAGCACGTTAGATCAACCTTAGTGTTAGCACGTTAGATCAACTTTGGTGTTAGCACGTTTGATCAACTTTGGTGTTAGCACGTTTGATTAACTTTGGTGTTAGCACGTTTGATCAACTTTGGTGTTAGCACGTTAGATCAACTTTGGTGTTAGCCCGTTAGATCAACCTTAGTGTTAGCACGTTAGATCAACTTTGGTGTTAGCACGTTTGATCAACTTTGGTGTTAACACGTTTGATCAACTTTGGTGTTAGCACGTTTGATCAACTTTGGTGTTAGCACGTTAGATCAACCTTAGTGTTAGCACGTTTGATCAACTTTGGTGTTAGCACGTTTGATTAACTTTGGTGTTAGCACGTTTGATTAACTTTGGTGTTAGCACGTTTGATTAACTTTGGTGTTAGCACGTTAGATCAACTTTGGTGTTAGCACGTTTGATCAACTTTGGTGTTAGCACGTTAGATCAACTTTGGTGTTAGCACGTTAGATCAACCTTAGTGTTAGCACGTTAGATCAACTTTGGTGTTAGCACGTTAGATCAACTAATAGTTCGTTAGATCAGGTTGTAATATATGTATCATGTTCATTAATTTATTAATATGCTTAGTAATATACCAGAAAGTGTACAGAGTAATATACCAGAAAGTGTACAGAGTGATATACCAGAAAGTGTACCGAGTAATATACCAGAAAGTGTACAGAGTAATATACCAGAAAGTGTACAGAGTAATATACCCGAAAGTGTACAGATATACCAGAAAGTGTACAGAGGGATATACCAGAAAGTGTACAGAGTGATATACCAGAAAGTGTACAGAGTGATATACCATAAAGTGTACAGAGTGATATACCAGAAAGTGTACATAGAGATATACCAGAAAGTGTACAGAGTGATATACCAGAAAGTGTACAGAGAGATATACCAGAAAGTGTACAGAGGAATATACCAAAAAGTGTACAGAGTGATATACCAGAATGTTTTACACCGTAAACATTTATTTTGGAATATCTCTAACTTCTGTATTTTCCAGCCTTCCAGGCATTCCAGCATTCTTAGCTAAGGAGGGCAGTGCCAAAGAGCAAATTTACCAACCCTTGTCTTTTCAAGAGGTCAAAACCTCATACAGAGAAAATCTGAGTAGACTGGAAGACAAACACTGGATATGATTATGGAAAAGACTTCCTCAAAGACCTAAGCAGAACAGACCAGGTCATTATATTTCGACTACTGCACCAGACACTGCAGACTCAACAAACACTTATATAGACTAGAATAAGTCAAACAGCTCTCTGCCAGTGTCAGCAGGCGGAACAGACACCAGAGCATATCCTGCAAGACTGTCCTCTTCTGGGTGAGCTGAGAAGCAACATGTGACCACACCCAGTCGATCTGAAAACTAAGCTTTGGGGAAACCTGACAGACCTGAAGCTGACTATCCAGTTTGTGGTCCACAGTAAATTAAGCGCATGACCAGAGACCAAAGAAGAAGAAGAATTGTCCAGCACTCACTACTGTATAATAACACTTCCAGGACACTGCTTCTATTGTCCAGCACTCACTACTGTATAATAACACTCCCAGGACACTGCTTTCTCCAGCACTCACTACTGTATAATAACACTCCCAGGACACTGTTTCTATTGTCCAGCACTCACTACTGATAATAAAACACTTCTAGAACACTGTTCTCTATTGTCCAGCACTCACTACTGTATAATAACACTCCCAGGACACTGTTTCTATTGTCCAGCACTCACTACTTCTTATAATAACACCCCAGGACACTGTTTCTATTGTCCAGCACTCACTACTGTATAATAACACTCCCAGGACACTGTTTCTATTGTCCAGCACTCACTACTGTATAATAACACTCCCAGGACACTGTTTCTATTGTCCAGCACTCACTACTGTATAATAACACTTCTAGAACACTGTTTCTATTGTCCAGCACTCACTACTGTATAATAACACTCCCAGATCACCGACACTGTTTCTATTGTCCAGCACTCACTACTGTATAATAAACACATCCCAAGACACTGTTTCTATTGTCCAGCACTCACTACTGTATAATAACACTCCCAGGACACTGCTTTCTATTGTCCAGCGCCTCACACTGTATATAACTCAGGACACTGTTATTCAGCACTACACTGTATATACACTCAGGACACTGCTTCTATTGTCCAGCACTCACTACTGTATAATAACACTCACAGGACACAGGCCCCAGAGCACATCCTGCAGTCATGTCCATCATACATACACGAACGAAACAAGGCCTCACGAACGAAGCATACAGGGCAAGCTATGGGGAACTCTCGAAGAACTCCAACTGACATGCAGCTTCATAGAGGCAACCCATCTATGGTTTAAAGCGCATACGAAACCGAACGTAAAGAAGAAGATATCTACATTTTGAGATCAGATTGATCCACTTTGATTTGAGACAGACACCTGGCACACACACATGAGTGAAGGTTTATGATCTGTCAATCTGATCGTAATGGTAGAACTGACAACGTAGTAGCAACCAAAAAAATCAAAAATTCAATACGTCTACCACGATTGAAGCGAGCGAGGTGAATTGAAAGACCAAAAACTGAGCTTGTCGCCGAGAGGTCTTTCTATTTTGTGAACACAAGGATAAAAACAATTCAGTACGGACAGGTTGTTTACTTTCGCTGCTACATACTTTTCGATGGCTGAGCTAAAAATAGCTACTCTTTGTTTCTAGGTCACAAAAGTGAATGGACGCTTATAGCAGTGACAGTAGCAATGTTTAACGTGTTAACACGTCTTTAGCACACAGAGGAGAGATAATAACAGACGTGTTAATGCGTCTTTAGAAGTGAATGTACAAAACGTATATATACGTCTTTAGCAGCTAAAGGGTTAAAGCACCCTACTGGTTACCGGCTCCAAATTAGGAGTGTAAAGAATAGAACCACTGTTACCTGCCATGCTTGTCGTAAGAGTCAAATAAGTAGGTTGAACGAGGAATCCGGATCGTGCCGTTCTGTTTACGAGTGCAGTTTTTTTCCAGATACCCTCAGAGTTGTTGCTGGAGCTACGGAGTTTGTCTCTTTCTCTCTTTGCCTTTTACCCGGGCTGGGACATAGGCCCTCAACCAACTCATACCAAGTCTTCCTATCTCTAGCTATCTCCTGCAGCTCCCTCCAGCTCTTCTTTATATTATTGATCTCCACCTCCAAATCTCGTCTCCATGTATTTCTCGGCCTCCCTTCTTTCGCTGTCCCTGCGGGTTCCAGGCAAGGACCCTTCTTGTTATATTCACCTCCGGTTTTCGCAAAGTGTGTCCTATCCAGCGCCAGCGTCTTTTTAACCTGTTCGTTCACTGGAATCTGTCTTGTTCTCTCCATAAGTTCCTCATTTGTGACCTTATCATACTATCTTATTCCCTCTATTCTGCGCAGACACCAGTTGATGAATGTTTGCAATTTATGCGCTATTGTTTTAGTTGTTCTCCATGTTTCTGACCCATACAGTAGAACTGCTTTAACATTAGAGTTAAATATCCTAATTTTGTTCTAGATTTGATTTCTTTGGACTTCCAAATGTTTCCCAGGGCAATGAAAGCTCCTCTTGCCTTCTGTATTCTTATTTTAACATCCCTATCTGTTCCACCCTGTTTGTCTATGTTGCTTCCCAAATATGTGTATGATTCTACCTCTTGAAGTGGGATTTCCCCAGGGAGATCGAGTTGTCGTTTGCTTGGTTAATTCTCAATATCTTTGTCTTTCCCTCATGAATGTTCAACCCTAGTTGCTGGGACCTTTGATTCAATGTGTTTAGCTTATCCTACATCTGATTTCGTATATGTGACAGAAGGGCTATATCATCAGCGAAGTCCAGATCATCTAGTTGCTCTGTCAGAATCCATTGGATTCCATTTCTGGTGTTAGTTACTGTGGTCTTCATAATCCAGTCTATTGTCAGTAAGAACAACAAAGGTGATAGAAGACATCCCTGACGCACTCCTGTTTCTATTCCAAAGGTATCTGTTAGTTTACCTTCATGAAGAACTCTACATTTCATATCTGTATATGTTGCTTTTATTAGGTTAATAACTTTCTGTGGGACTCCATAATGCCTCCTTAATTTCCAAAGGGTTTCCCTATCAATACTGTCAAAAGCCTTCTCATAATCCACAAATCCGATATAAAGTGGGAATTTCCATTCAATACTTTGCTCTATTATTGTATGTAATGTGGCTATCTGGTCAGCACAGGATCTATTTGGTCGGAAGCCTGCCTGTTCATCTCTTAGCTTTTATATCGATGGCATCTCTCAGTCTCTCCAAGATGACTCTGCTTAGTATTTTCCCAGGTACTGACAACAGCATATTCCCCTATATTTTCACACTTCTGAAGGTCCCTTCTTTGGTAGCTTCACCAGGTATCCTTCTCTCCAGTTTGCTGGTATTTCTTCGGTCTCCCAGATTCTGCTAAATAATTTATACAGTATTTCTGTGGATGTGTTTATGTTGGCTTTAACCGCCTCCGCTGGAAGCCCTGACCGGCCGCTTTCCCATCTTTTAAAAGTTTAATGGCTTTACTAATCTCCTCCTTGGATGGTTTCTCACAGTTGATGTCCAAGTCAATTTCTGCCGGTTGGATATCTGGGGGTTTGTAGGTGCTGGTCTGTTCAGGAGTTCCTTGAAGTATTTCATCCATCTTTCCATTTGGTCTCTAACATTAGTGATAGTTACGGAGTTCGTGCTTTGTGCAATATTCTCGGAAGGTGGCGTGCCATTTATGCGGAGAGAGACCGAGCTATATGGGGTAAAACCCGGTGCATTTAAGTCAATCCTTTCATCAATCAATCAATTCAAAGAAGTTACAACTGAGCGAGTGAGACTTGTTCTAGAATATTACGATGCATGGACACGAAGAGATCATCTGAGATGGTTATACTGGATGAGATCACATCTGGAGAAAACCTGAGGAGGCTGAGTAAAACTTCAAGTTGAACCAAATATCATGTCGCCATGGATCTTCTTCTTCTTCTGTTGTCGTCACACTGTTACAGGGTTGTTGCCCCGTGTCGTGTTTTTTCTGTTTTTGTCTAGCGCCATTCTGGTGGCTTGGGTGATTGTTATTTTTGATATTTGAAAGGATTCTGCTATGCCATCTAACCATATTTTTCGTGGTCTTTCTCTTGCCATCTTTCCTGATGTTCTGTTGTAGAAGACTCTGTATAGTGTGGAGTTTGGATGTATTCTTATTAAGTGACCAAACCACTTCATTCTTGTTTCTCATGTAATTCAGCAAGGTATGTGCAACTTTCTTCTTATGCTGATGTTCTGTTGTAGAAGATCATGTATACTGTGAGTTTGATGAATCTTATTATGACCAAACCACTTCATTCTTGTTTATCAATGTCTGTTGTCGACAAGCCACATGGATAATACCAGTACAGTCACTATTTGAAACAAATAGGCATGGCGGCAAAGTCTGCTCAGAACAAAATGTTAGAGTATGATTGATTGATTGATTGATTGATTGAAGTTATCAAATAGTACGCTGTTAGAAAAATTGAAAACAGCTCACCTGTGTAGTGCCGGGGCCCGCAAGGAAGCAAAGAATAGTACCACTGCAACCTACAATACATGTCGTAAGAGGCGACTAATGTAGGTCCTAGGGATGCTACCATAGTAAATAAAAAGCAGCGCAGAAATTAGATGTGCTGACCTACTTGTAGGCGCATAACTGGCACAACGTACAATCGCTCTTAGGCTCAGATCACATGCAAAGGGGTTGACAAGTGGTGGATATGGAGCGTTCGAAAAAGAAGAAAACAGCTGTTTCGTTGACGACAATATAATAAAGCCCTCTCCCGACTCTCGGTGTGTTCACAAGTCATTGTTCACGAGAACAAGTTCATGGTCTGTTCCAACACGAAACCACAGTAAAGTAATGACCAGAAATCCAATTATTGATTGATTAAATGGTTGATTGATTGATAGGGCCATAATCATTTGCACTTCGGCGAGTAACTATATGTGCTCTAATCTCTTTCTTACACATGAAGAATCCAGCAACAGTGCACGAACTCCGTAGCACCGGCGAGGGTCCCTGTTGTCATTTTGAAGATGGTGAAGATATTTTGTAGGAATTTAATTTTTAATCTTTTCTAATGAAGTGTGCATGAGCAGCGGCTTTCCAGCCTGCTCTTTTCGATTTTGAACTGCTAATGGTTCTTTTACGTGCTCAACATGAACACATGACCTATAATTTATCGTCCATCTCCGATAGGACTAGGAACTCAATCTCACCTACATTGAGATCAGATATCTCTGGACAAAGATATCCTGATGGCTCCACGGGTGTGCAGCACCTCAGCTCTACGTCACAGAGAGCTCCTTTCAGTTCAGTACGACTTGATTCTGTTGTCGAATCTGACACGTGATCAGTACTGTACACTTTCAGACAGCGACAACCAATCGGAAACTGAGTTTTGCTAAACATAATCAGCTGATGGATTATGGGATTAGAAGTCACGAGATGACGATAACGTGACTGACATGATTTCCAACAAAAAGTTTACTGCTACTTGTATTATTAACTATTCAATTATTATTACAAATTATTAATTATTATCAATTATTATTACATATTACATTATTATTATTACAATTATTATTACAAATATTATTTAATTATTTACAATTATTATTTATTTACAATTATTATTTACAATTATTATTAGTTTTACAAAAATTATTATTATATTACAATTATTATTCAATTAATTTTATTTTACAATTGTTATTACAATTATTATTATTATTACAATTATTTTACAATTATTACAATTATTATTATTATAATTATTATTACAATTATTATTACAATTATTATTATTTTTATTATTACATTTATTATTATTATTATATTATTACTACAATTGAATTGAATTATTATTACTAAATATTACAATTATTATTGTTATTACAATTATTATTACATTTATATTATTACTACATTATTATTATTATTAAATTATTATTATTATTATCACTACAATTATTACAATTATTATTATAAATTACTATATTACAATTATTTATTACTACAATCATTACATTATTATTTTTTAATTATTACATATTATTATTATTTATTATTACATTTTATTATATTACAATTATTATTACAATTATTACTATTTACATTCCATACAATTATTATTATTATTATTTATTTTTACACTTATTACTATTATTGTAATTATTATTACTACACATATTATTATTATAAATATATTAAATTTAATGGTAATGATACCTATTTTGTAGATAACTTCTTTCTATCAAATTTCAACGACTGAACTTCTATAATTTTGTAATCATAGTCTGTCATAATCTCCATAAATTCCAGTTCATGATCCCACTGGTCATTTCGATATTCAATGAGAAATATGGACGGAGGACAACTGGAAATGTCATGGGACTAGCTATGGGACACGCAACTCATCAATATATCTTCATTAGTGATGCTTGCTGGGACAGCTTAGGACTGGGACGATTCATGATGTCTGAAAGTAGGAGCTCACTTTCAGTTCTGTTTGATAAAAATTATTAGTTATATTTCTGGCCAAGTTTGCAAGATGTCGGCTTATATGTCTGTGTGACTCAGCAGACACTGGACTGTATGTCTACGCAGACACTGAACACAAGATGTCTGGCTACATGTATGTCTGTATGACTACGGCAGTCACCGGACACAAGATGTCTGGCTATGTCTGTGTGACTACGGCAGACACTGGACTGTAGGACTACGACAGACACCGGACACAAGATGAATGGCTACATGTATGTCTGTATGACTACGGCAGACACCGGAACAAGATGTCTGGCTATATGTCTGTGTGACTACTGCAGACACTGGACACTAAAACAGGAATCATCTAGAACTAATTTACACAAGATGTCTGGCTACATGTATGTCTGCAGGACTACATGAACACGGGCTGTAGGAATACGCCAGACAACGGACTGTAGGACTGCGCCAGGCGTTATTGCCATGACCAACCCCCGGAACAAGACACATGACCGGGACCATTAAAACCAATTTTACAGAGTCGGCTAAATTTGGGGACTGTGGATACCCCCAGACCCGGACACAAGACGTTGGCACAGAACGGGGGCCAAGAACCAAAAACGTCGGGCCCAATGTGTATGATTGGGGACTACAAACCGGCCAAAAACTCGGGAATTGTATGACTGGATACGCCCGACACAAACGTCGGGCTAATGTATAACTGTGGACCCCCAAACACCGGACAACTTGGCTACATGATGACTGTGGGTCCCGGGAACCCCAAAAGACTAACGCTGGCCAAAGAGGACGGGGGGGGCACCGGACACAAGACGTCTGGCTCATGTGTATGACTGTGGGGACTACCCCAACACGGGGACCCCGCGTCGGGCAAATGTGTATGATGTGGGATACGCCAGACCCCGGACCAAGACGTCTGGTTTGTTTTTTGGGTGGATACCAACCCTGGACCCCGACTCGTTTTTTGACGTAATCCCCGACCCCGGACAAAAGACGTCTCACATGAAATGACGTGGTACGCCAGACCCCGGATAAGCTTGAGTCATGTAGCTGATTATCATTTTTTTGGGAAAATTTGTTTTATTTTTTTTCCCTATAAAACCAGACTGAATTTCTTGGTTTTAACCAAAACCCTGGGAAGGAATGAAATGGAAAAACAAACAACGGGAATGCCCAGGAGTAACCCCGTGGGGGTTTCCGCTGCAGGAAATACTGCTGCGGGCAAAAAAAGGTGGGGGAAAACCGTAAAAAAACCCTGAATGGGCAAAAAAAGGTGTTCATTAAAACGACGGTTTTGCGGGGAAAGTGGGCCATAACCCCGGGGAGGCAGGCGTCAAGGTCTCTGTCCTGAAAGAAAAAGCAACTGCCCTTTGGGGGGTGGGGGCATTCAAGGCTAGCGGAAGAAGAGAATCCCCCACTGCTGGGAATCAACACCATCGAAGGGGGAAAATGAGCTCAAAAGGTTGGAAGGGGGCCCATCACGTTCGTGTTTTGTATTCCAAAGAAATTTAAAACAGGCCTAGAACGATCGAAAAAAAAGAGAGATGTGCGCATATATTTTCGACAAAATTTCTGTCAAATAATGTCGTGGAGACGCATTCTCAGTCCATTTAAAAACTCTCTGTCTCTTGCAAGTTCTCCGCTCTTCGCGTTTTTTCAATTTTTTTGATATCCCGCCCCACCTTCCTCTTGGTCGTCCCCGCCCCGTTTTCCCGGAACCATACCTTCCCTTACCTTTCTCTCCAGACTGCTGTGCGTTTTCAACTTTCAAAATATTTCATCTTCCGGACATGATGTTATTTATGACCCAATGCTCCTTGATATTCAGGTCTTGTAGGATGTCTTTGTTTCTTCTCTTCTCTGTCCAGGATGTTCTGAGAAATTTTCTATAGCTCATTGTTTCAAAAGCTTCAATTTTGTTCTTTAATGTTTGTGTTATTGTAGAAGGCATGCAGCCAGTCCCTCAACCCCAGGTGGTAGCTAGCAGACCAGACAGGTAGTTTAGATAGATAGGTTGGTAGATATGAAATTAGTTGACCGTAGTGTTTGCGCACCAAATCTGCACGTTAATAGCAGATAGCAACACTAGAACGAGACATTTACTTAGTGAAACTAGTTGACGTAGAATGTGTAGTGACATGTAGCAACGTTAGTGACAAGGAAGACCGATATAAACAGTAGACAGGAACGGACTTGTTTTGCCTATGTACGTAGAACATCAATAAACATGTAATCCAACTACCTAAGCAGAGCTCTATAGTTGTTTCATCTCCAATTATGTTGTGAATTGTCCGGCAGTGACGTGATTTACCATCAAACACACATCATCATACCACTCATTATTATCGCACCAAAATTCAAACTATAACATTATGGTCAACGATTCATATCCATATTTGCCCGAGAATGTGCATGTTCTCAGATGTCTTACTTTTGTTTCTTTGCTTGTGTCGTGCCATAGTTTCGTCATGCTGACCAACCTCTGGAAAGCCATGGCTAGTCTTCTTCTAACTTCTTTTGTACAATCTCCATTGTTGTTAATTATAGAGTCAAGATATTCCAAATCTGTGACGTTCTCAATGTCTTCATTATTGATGGTAGTTTTGGTTGAGATTTTGAATAATTTTAGTTTTCTTTGTATTCAGAAAATGTTATGATTTTTGCTTGCTTTTGACAGACCGAACTAGATGTTAAGCCGGTGGTATTTATTTGAGAAGTGTTAGATACGTTCATGTAGTGTGTTCATCATATCGTCGACTCAGGTGGCGTCGTCATTAGCCAGAGGGCGGGACCCACCAAAAAAAAGGGTTTAAGGGTATTTATTATTTTATACATTAAAATATATCTAACCCGAAACCATGATTTTTCCGAAAATTTATGTCTGGCCCCACCAACAAAATGATCAAAACCCACTGGTCAGATTTCTTGTGAACTGGAGCGAAAAAATCCAGGTCTTCGAACATAAGTTTACAGACGGGTACTACGTATTAGTTACATTGAATAAAGGCGAACATCTATGTAAGAGAGAAATAACCACCTTGCGGTCGACAAGTGCCACTTTGACAATCCTGAAAGGCGTAAACTTGCGTGGTTCGGGCATGGGTGAGACATAGCTCATCTCTAAGACTATCCTACAGGGAACAGTTGAGGGTAGAAGAAAGAAAGGAGGGCAGATAAAATCCTGGTTTGACAACATCAGGAGCTGGTCAGGTTATTGGTTACTAAACTGACGTCATTGCACTCCGGGCAGAGCCATAGCGCTCAGTCCCCCAACGATATCGAATAGTATGCATACTGATGGTTCCTTGGCTCGCTGATTAAACACACCTCTCACTCTGCCTCTCAGGCATCCAGTTCGACTTGAACAACGGTACCCAAACTGCCTAAATCGCTTGTCGATTCAACATCGATTTTAATGTCCTCACCCAACAGACAGTCGCGAAGAGACCGAAGAATACCCCCTTATCCATCTTCAACTCCCCAACAATCGATGTTGTTGATGTAAGCCTGTCCGCTCTTCCATTTCAGGACAGAGTTTCTCCACCCCTGCCCGAGGAGTTGAAGACAGAGACTCATGGCTGCTTTTGGGTGATGTCTCCACAGTGACACCCCTACGACCCTAGCGGGTTATAGGCTTTATATATTATTATCGTCTTCTTCCTAGCTCCTTGAAGCATAAGGCATCAACAAATATGTCCTCCAACTGATCTTTGATCTTAGTTCATACCAAGCAGTGCCGGACTAATCCAGCCTGTAGCAAATGTTACCCTAAAATGATGCCTAGGTTTTGAATGATAATAAAATAAAAACAACTTTTACAAACAAACTTTTCTCGATTTAAGGGAAAAAGGTTAAAAGATACCATTCTACAGCAAACTTAGCAACCAAATTCAGTGAATGTCAAGCAGAATGTATTCTGCATTTATCTCCTTAATGCGTGCTTGTAAGCTTGTAATTTTACAAGCTAAACATTTTCTGCTCTAGGCGCGGAGCCTCCAGAAAGTGGGCCTGCAGATTTGCTATTTTGCTATAGGGCTAATACGGCATTTTATTCCAGGTCTTTGCCGCAGCTTATCTTTCTCTGACACAGTTCGTCGATCATCTCCTATCAGCGTTCCAAAGTGAGCGGTACCCACGTGGGCACTGAGGCGTTCAGGGGCGATAGTGGGTCAGAAGAATTGGGGCGGAGGGGATTCAGGCGATTAGAGGTCTGTGATTTGAGATTGAAAATATTTAAAATTTGAATTTGCATTTTAATTCATCTATGCCCATCTTACACGATCCATTTTTTCATCAATTTTCTATTTCATGCTTATAATCATTTGAAAACTGATCATGTATTATAGAAATATATATTATTTTTTGTTAAGAGAAAATAGAGAGCATGTATATAGTGTGGGAGGGCGTTGACAAACGTTAAATGGGGGCGTTCAAAGTTTATTTGTCAAAGTGGGCGGTCGGCCAAAAAAGTTTGGGAATCTATGTCTATATCTTCCCTACTCCTCTTGCCTCTCAGATTTCTTTTTCAGAGCCACATGTGGTTGTCTACTTTTGCATTCTTAATGCATGCCTCAACCACTTTCATCTCCTCAACAGACTGTTTAGAACATCGCTAAGGTTTTTATTAGTTTTCCCAATTATACCGACCCAGAGACAGTTCAGCTATTGTCGTGTCAGGCAAAGACATAACCGCCATGATGAATTATATGATTTCAAATTATTTGACGAAATTAAAAATGAACAGCTAACAGATTGAAGACTCAGATAACCACGGATGGTTGAAAGCTGCAGATGAATCTTGCTATTTTACATGTGGTAATATGGACAAGACTTGAATCTAGACGCCCTGCCATTATTCTGTGACATCAAACATTGATAATGGATCACAGAAGGCAATTTCGGATCATTTCTCATTGTTGCAATACGCATGCGCACCATTATTATGTGAGATGACGTTTCCTTTTCCGCGACCATTAGCGTAGGAAGTAAGATGGGGAGTCTGCGCAGACGAAATAACAACCGACTTCCTGTTGTCAGGTCTTGACTTCATACGCCCCATTTCCCCTCTTCAAGTTACACTACAGGGAACTCCAACATTTTTACACACCCAGTTTCCCACAAATATACCCCAGGATAATATATTTCTTTGTTTAGTTGATTTAGAATATAAATATAGCAATCAAGTCAATCCATTAGCACAAGATTTGTCTACAACTATAAGTTGTTCGTTGTGAACTAGATTTGTGTGTATGTTAACTATCTGTCTTGTCATGTTAGGACAAACTCAATGAAAGTTTTTACTTCCAGTTAAGTTATCTCTTTTTCTCAACTTACTTTTCTATGAATTTTAGTCTTCTTCTGGTTCTCAGATTTTTCTTCTTCTTATTCAATTTTTTCATTTTCTTCTTCTCTTTCTTCTTTTCTTCTCTCTCTCTTCTCTCTATCTCTTAAGCCGTTTTTTATCATTCTATTATGATATATAAATACAAACATCAAGAATGGAATGTATTTTTTATTTTTTTACCAGAAGCACTGAGTGGCTCTTCGTTTCGTGTCATGGACATCGTAACCCTTCGGTTCGGTGCCACGAACACCGTAAATCGGGGGAACCTGTAGCTTTTCTGCCAGCCCGGGGAGTTCAACTGCACATACAGGACTTTCCCCGTAGCCCAACGCACGAACACGCTGGGCACGCGGGCAATGGAATGTGTCACAGCCTTCAGTACCTAGGGCTCAGGTGCTTACCCTTTCGGTGGTGTGTTCGATTTCAACCAGCGTTTACGGGGTTCGCTCTCCTTTAGCCTTTTGGTGTCCAGCCAAAACTCACAAGGCAGAAGGTCTTCTTGATCTCATTTTTTATCTGATTATCTTTTCTTCTTCTTTTTCTTCACCTATTTTTTTTATTCGTTTCGTCAATTGTGACGGACTGGTCAGGTTGCCTGATATCACATGGTCCCTCTGATCGGGGATCCCGATCAAGTGAGCCCCTCTGATCAGTGGACCCCCTGATGAAGTGTGTTTCTCTTTACATTTAGACAACATGGTTTTTTGTCTTTGTTCCGGGGCACATGGGTGTCGTTGGAAGAGAAAGCAGACAGACTGGCTGGCTCTGCAGCTATATAAGAGGAGCCCAGCCCATGGACAGAGCTGACATCGTGAACGCCCTCGAGGCGTGCCGCGAGAAGACCTTCATCTAAACCAATCCACGTCAATACTAGATTGCGAGAACTGGGTTTGAAGATTGGTGTGGCTAGAAAAGAACGGTACAACAGGTATACGAGTCGGCTCATCAATCAAAATAGAACTGGAACGGTCAGTCGCTGGACGCTGTTGGAGATATTGCGAAGGAGATCGGAGCACCTATGGACATGCCCGGAGTGCAATGAAGATATTCCAAACTGAAACTGAAACTGAAACATGGGGTTTTTTGGTTTTTTTTTCCCGATCCAGAAGCACGGGGTTTTTCAGCTCTTCGGCCCGGTGTCATGGACATCGTAACCCTTCGGTTCGGTGCACGAACACCGTAAATCTGGGAAATCTGTGGCTTTTTCTGCCATCTCGCGGAATTGAACCCGCACACACAGAGGGATAGTCACCCGTAGTTCAACGAACACGCTGGGCAGACGGGCTAGACAACATGTTAAAGATATTAAACATGAAAATACAAGTTGTAATATTATTATTGATCTGTATCTAGCTAACACTGATATTCTACTATTATTTGAATCAATTTCATCAATTATTCGTCTTGGATTCTACAGGGTGTTCAAGATAAAAGCAGCCCCCATGACAATTGAAAGTTGCCAGGTACAGCATTGAGTTGTGTTTATTTACTATTTAAACCGGTTCTGATAGCTCATCCTACGTCACATTTGTTCTCCCCCTTCCCTTTCACTACAATTACACACCGTCACGAAACCCTTTGACCTATACTACGTCTAACCGAACCACCCCATTTCCATACAAAATGCCAGATTAGCTCCATTACGGGCTGCTTTTAGTTGAACACCTGTACAACTGGCTGATACTACAAATAAGAAAGAGAAAATTGAGGTATTTTGGACATAAAAAAAGACATGAATGGTTTGAGAAGACATCATGGAAGGACGAATACTGGCAAAGAGGAAGACCACGGAGAAGATGGATGCATGATGTAACTGAAGGTTTGAGCATGACGACTGCAGAGGCTCGAATTTTGCCTATGAGAAGAGATTTGAAGGACTGTTGGGGTGGAAATGTTCGCTCGGGACAATTTGATAAACTAGTGGGGAGAAATTTCATCACATTTAAAAAAATGTAGATGTTGTTTTTAAATCTGTTTAGCCCGTCTGCCCAGCGTGTTCGTAGCGCGTTGGACTACGGGTGACCAGTCCTTTGTAAATGCGGGTTCAACCCGCGGACTGGCAGAAAAGCTCGGTTCCCCCGATTTACGGTGTTTGGGGCACCGAGCCGAAGGGTTACGATGTCCAGCCCCCCAGTGCTTTGGGTCGGAAAACAGCAAAAAATCATAGTTTTATAGTTATGGGTGTCCCCGCCCCTCCCCACCCGCCACCATCTTTATTTTACACCTAATCGTAGGATTGTGAAAGTTGGCACATAACCTTGCTTGAATTACATTGAGAAACAAAGAATGAAGTGGTTTGGCCACTTAATAAGAATGTATCCAAACTCTACAGTATACAGTCTTCTACAACAGAACATCGGGAAAAAGGGCAAAAGGAGACCTGAAAAAGATGGTTAGATGGCATAGCAGAATCCTGTGAAAGAGCAAAAATAACACAATCCTTAAGCTACCGGGAAAAGCGCAAGAAAAAAGAAACCACGACACTGGGCAACAACCAGGAAGCAGGACAACAAAAGAAGAAGAAGAAGAAGAAAAGGATTGTGATACGTCCTCAATTTTGCGAACACGCCCTCATTTCACGAGTAAATCTGATCGTCCGCAAACAATTTTTTGGGAAAATTTTAGATATGTCCGGCATTTTACAAGCCAAGAAAAATTAACATTCTGTCAGGTCATCATGTGGTAACCATAACAACAAAATCGTTTGACTATTTGAAACTGTAGAGTAGTAAAATGTACTCTGAAATCGTGAAGATAACATAGTTCTTCTTTGCTATTCCAGCATACAATGCTTGTGAAAGATTATTTTATTTAATCCATGCCCATGGACCAATGAGAGAGAATCGTCTAAGTGTGGATTCAGTCAAGTCAATTTCAGTGTTAAAATTTAATTTAGAAAATTTTCACATGTAGGCATTTATGGACATTTTTTAAAAGAAAGACATTTAAAAAAAGATCAGGTCATCAGAAAATATACAGGATGTTCAAGCAGCACCGTGCGGTATGTTTTCTCAGTATGATGCAAGTCTTCGAAATGCCGCCCTTAAATTTTTTTCTCTTTAAAATAACCTACAATTGTAATTTTTATTTTCTGCTTATGCCGCCTCTCTTGGGTTTCCCCCTGATGCGCCGCCTCTGCATCATAGGCACGGCCGGCATGCGTTCAAGAAAAAGCGGGCCCCATTAACAACAAAGTTGTCAGTTACTTATTGCGTTGTGTCTATTTCACTTAAACCGGTTCTGACTAGATTGTTCTACGTCACATTTGTTCATCGCCCCCTTCCGTACCCACAATTACACACCATTACACAACCTTGACCATACTACGTCATAACTGAACCTTCTCATTTTCATAAATATATGCCAGATTAGCTCCCTTGACGACGATGCTTCCTTAACGACGAGGCTGTTTTTTTCTTGAACACCCCATATAGAAACATTAAATTTAATTTAATGTTAGGAAGTGTCCTCATACGGAAGTTCAAAATATGCAACCTTCCAGTTTCGGGCCTTACTAGTAGTTTTGTCGCCGATTCAATCTCTCTAACCTGAAAAGTGTCTAATTTCAGTGTGACGATGAAGAACCCAGTGTATGAGGGAAGTGAACACTGTAATATGGTTACTAAATTCAATTTCCCGATACACTGACTTAAAAAGAAGCATTTACACAACTCGTGTAGTGCGCATGTCATCTTTCAGACCGGATATGAACTTTTAAAAAGATCAAAACATTGTGTGAGCTCATTCCCGGGAAATATGATGGGGGCGGGCCAAACATGCTAACAAGCGCCCTTTGTTTTGAAACACAATCTCCAAACTAGCCTCCTTTACGAAGTCGAATGTTAGTTTAATCCTTTAAGTTCTCTTGTTTTGTCTCCCTTGAACTGTCATGGAAGAACGTTCTGGATGCCAATGATAAAATGTTGCCAAATGTGCCAGCTGCAGCTTTCCTTCCATTTTTTTGTAGCAGAAAGAGTGCGAGGAGATGCCGTTTACATCTTGCCCTTGTCTACACGACGACATGTTGATTGTTTTTATTTAGCACACGCTCACATATACATCATGTAAAATATATATAACTAGTTGTTGAGTAAACGGGAGAGGGAGAGAGAGGAGAGGAGAGAGGAGGGAGAGAGAGAAGGTTACTTGTACTTGTCCCATGAAATCTCTAACGATATATGGAATAAGAGGTTAAAATGCATGAGATAGGTAGACAGAAGACCCTGCTGCGTAGGCAGACAGATAGACAGTCAGATCTTCTCCGTACTCCTCCTCCCTGTCTTCCCGTACTTCTAGTTCCGTCCCTCCTCCTCAACTCCTCCTCATCTCCTCCTCCCTGTCTTCCGTACTTTAGTTCCGGTACTCCTCCTCCGGTACTCCTCCTCCCTCCCTCCTCCCTGTCTTTCCCCCACTTCTAGTTCCCGACTCCCCCCTCCCGTACTCCTCCTCAGTACCCCCCTCCAGTACTCCTCCTCCCTGTCTTCCCTACTTCTAGCCCATGCTCCTCCTCCAGTACTCCTCCTCCAGTACTCCTCCCAGTACTCCCCCTCCAGTACTCCTCCTCCAGTACTCCTCCAGTACCTCCTCCCCGACTCCTCCTCCTGTCTTCCGTACTTCTAGTTCCCTACTCCTTCTCACTCCTCCTCCAGTACTCCTCCTCCCCGTACTCCTCCAGTACTCCTCCTCCCTGTCTTCCCGTACATAGTTCCCATACTCCTCCTCCCGATTCTTCCCCGTCCTCCTCCTCCCCTCTCCTCCCTCCCTTATTCTCATCCCCGTCCCCTCCTCCCCCAACTCCTCCTCCCTTACTTCTCATCCCTCTCCTCCTTCTCGCACTCTTCCTCTCATCTTCAGCCCGTCCTCCCCAGTCACTCTCCTCCTCCCATATTCCTCTCCGTATCCCCTCTCACATTTTTCTCGCCGTCATACTTCTCCCGTACTCCTTCTCTCATTCATCGTTATCCTCCTATCCTTGTCCTCCTTCAACATCTTCCTCGCCGTCATACTTCTCCCCGTACTCCTTCTCTCATCCTCATCGTTATCCTCCTATCCTGTCCTCCTTCAACATCTTTCCCCGCCGTCATACTTCTCCTGCCCTTCTCTCATCCTCATCGTTATCCTCCCTATCCTTGTCCTCCTTCAACATCTTCCTCGCCGTCCTACTTCTCCCGTACTCCTTCTCCATCCTCATCGTTATCCTCCCTATCCTTGTCCTCCTCAACATCTTCCTCGCCGTCATACTTCTCCCCGTACTCCTTCTCTCATCCTCATCGTTATCCTCCCTATCCTTGTCCTCCTTCAACATCTTCCTCGCCGTCATACTTCTCCCTCTCCTTCTCTCATCCCTCATGTTATCCTCCTATCCTTGTCCCCCCTTCAACACTTCCCTCGCCGTCATACTTCTCCCCGTACTCATTCTCTCATCCTCATCGTTATCCTCCCTATCCTTGTCCTCCTTCAACATCTTCCTCGCCGTCATACTTCTCCCCGACTCTTCTCTCATCCTCATCGTTATCCTCCCCATGTTGTCCCCCTTCAACATCTTCCTCCCGTCATCCTCCTCCCCGTTTTCAATTTTCCCCGCCTCATATATGACGAGCCATCAATATAAAGGTGCGTCTGCTGTGAGAGGAGACTTAGGCCGACGGTTCCAGCATGCCTAGCGTGGATGACGTGGCACTATGGATACAAACTGTGGTCTCTAATGCCTGCATTACCGTCTGGCGCCTGAGTCTCAAACTACTACATACAGGGTCCCTTAGTCTCAAACTATACATAGGGTCCCTGAGTCTCAAGCTGCTACATCAAAAGCCCTGAGTCTCAGCACTACATATCGCCCCCGGGTGTCAAACTACTACATACAGGATCCCTGAGTCTCAAGCTACTACACACATGATCCCTGAGTCTCAAACTACTACATACAGGAGTCTCAATCACATACAGGGTCTCTGAGTCTCAAACTACTACACACAGGGTCCCTTAGTCTCAAACTACTACAAGGAGTTCAAACTAACATACAGGATCCTTAGTCCCAAACTACTACATAGGGATCACTGAGTCTCAAACTACTACATACAGGATCCCGGTCTCAAACTACTACATACAGGAGTCTCAAACTACTACATACAGGATCCCTTAGTCTCAAACTACTTCACACAGGGTCCCTGAGTCTCAAACTACTTCATACAAGGTCCTGAGTCTCAAAATACTACATACAGGAGTCTCAAACTACTACATACAGGATCCCTTAGTCTCAAACTACTTCATACAGGGTCCCTGAGTCTCAAACTACTGCATACAAGGTCCCTGAGTCTCAAACTACTTCATACAAGGTCCCTGAGTCTCAAACTACTACATACAGGAGTCTCAAACTACTTCATACAAGGTCCCTGAGTCTCAAACTACTTCATACAGGGTCCCGGAGTCTCAAACTACTACATACAGGAGTCTCAACTACTACATACAGGGTCCGTGAGTCTCAAACTACTACATACAGGGCCCCTGAGTCTCAAACTACTACATACAGGGCCCCTGAGTTTCAAACTACTACATACAGGAGTCTCAACTACTACATACAGGGTCCGTGAGTCTCAAACTACTACATACAGGGCCCCTGAGTCTCAAACTACTACATACAGGGCCCCTGAGTCTCAAACTACTACATACAGGCCCCTGAGTCTCAAACTACTACATACAGGGTCCCTGAGTCTCAAACTACTACTTACAAGGTCCCTGAGTCTCAAACTACTACATACAGGTCCCTGAGTCTCAAACTACTACATACAAGGTCCCTTAGTCTCAAACTACTACATACAAGGTCCCTGAGTCTCAAACTACTACATACATGGTCCCTGAGTCTCAAACTACTACATTACAGGGTCTTGACAAAACTTGCTCTTGTGGTTGGTTTGCCTTTTAGAAGAGAATCTGGCCCAAGTGGTTACCGTGGCCCAAATTGGGTGTAAAAGAATAGAACCACTGTTACCTGCCGCGCATGTCGTAAGATGCGACTAAGGAGGTTGGGAGTGGGGCTAGCTACCCCACACCGTAAAAAACACTAGATGGCTACAGAACGGAGAGCAGAACCGAGTAAACGCTGGCTGAAACCGGACACAGGCCGAAGGATAAGCACCAGATCTCCAAATGGTGCTGAAGATGGGACGTAAAATACACCAATGCTAAGGCTGCGTGAATCAGGTTTCCACATGAATATAATTTATGGGAGGTCTGGTACATCGGTCTGGGCGTAATGCGAGATAGAGAAGAGAATCTATTTATCCAGATGCTTAATACAACCTTAACTTTGGAGATTATGAACTTACACACACACACACACACACACACATACACATATACATTCACGAGAGATATCAACCTCGCCCATGTATTGCCGGAGCTGCAAGGAGCAAAGAATAGTAACACTGCTACCTACAAGGCATGTCTAAGGGGCGACTGAGGTAAAAGAACAACAGATTAAATTATTTGGACATCTGACAAGAATGCCCTGGTATCGTCTACCACAGAGAGCCACACTCAAAAAAAGTATAATGAGCACAGGAAAACCACGCAAAAGATGGAACGACGGCATCAAGAACTCCTTAAAAAATGAATAAAATCTTACAAAGTGCATTAGAAGTAGCACACACAAGATCACCCCGCCACCCCCGCCCACCCCGCCCCACCCCAACACTTCAATAAAGAAGTAAATGGTGGAGGAGAAGAAGAAGAATCGTTCTCTTGTTAGTAAAAATATATATCACATAACTAGAGAACATCATATTGATATTACCAATCTTCTAAGGTTATGTATTACATTCAGTGGCGGCTCGTGATAATTTTTGTTGGTTGGGGCCAGACATTTTTTTCCGGATAAATCATGGTTTTGGTTTTGTTTTTAATTTATAAAATAATAAATACACGTTATACATTATTTTTGGTGGGGTCCGCCCCACTGGCCCTTAACGACGACACGTCACTGATTACATTGATTTATAGAAATATATTATCAAAGTAAATGTGATTCTTTCCTTCAAATTAAAGCTTAGGTATTAGATGACCACCTACCTTCTGTCATGTCAGGTAAACCACTAGTGACAACTGTTATAAGAGAGAGAAGATGGAGATATGTTGGGCACACCTTGAGAGAAATGATCAAAGAATATCAAAGCAGGCATTGAAGTGGGATGCAAAGGGTTCAAGAGAGTGAGGTCAATCTAAGGAGACCTTGAAACGAACTTTGCTGAGAGAGGCAAGAGGTATCGGTCTCAGTTCCATGGATGAGATTGAGCGAGTTGCTCAGGATAGAGCGGTATGGAGAAGTTACTTGCAGGCCCTATGTAACGTATAACGGTACGAGAGGAATTATTATTATTATACCTTCTGTACCCTGTTGATTTCCGGGGTTGAAGAACATTATAGAACACAGTCTTTCTCTCAACATTATACAGGGTGTTCAACTTAAAAGCAGCCTATGAATGGAGCTAATCTGGCATATATGTATGGAAATGAGAAGGTTCAGTTATGACGTAGTATAGGTCAAGGCTGTGTGATGGTGTGTAATTGTAGTGCGGGAAGGGCGATGAACAAATGTGACGTAGGACAAGCTAGTCAGAACCGGTTTAAATAGTAAATAGACGGAGATGCAATGCGTACCTGGCAAATTTCTATTTATCACTGGGGCTGCTTTTGAGTTGAACACCCTGTTTTTTTTTTTTTTTTTCTTTTTTTCTTTTTTCTTTCGTCCGCTTTCAACTCAGACGAAGTTTCATCTCTGAAACTGAATTTTGCTTGAAAATCCGTTTTTCCAATTTCTTACAATGGCAGCAGCGTGCACATTGTAAATTACTTACACTGGCAGCCGTGTGCTCAATGTACTCGTAATTAGTATTCCTCGCCATACAGGCAGATTTTCTCCGACTTCAGAGGTACTCACGTTATCGTCCTGAGTAAGACTAGGGACTCGAACAAATGCCGGACAGTAGGTTCGAACCCGAGCTATGAGGCGTCTCACAGCTAGCAGGCCGAGCTACTATCAACTACTCTAGGCAGTCCCCCAGTGCGGAACTGAGGAACACTGATGATAAGGAAAGCAGACTTCACGCAAAAATCAGTCATAAATACTATACCAAGAGCCCTGACTACGCCTGAATTCATAGCAGGTGGATGCAAGAAGAAGAAGAGGAAGAATACGTACTGAACTTCATCAAGAAACAAGAAATTAAATGGTTCGGCCACATAAGCAGATTACCAACAGACAGTGTACCTCAATGAGTTGTTAATCCGATACAATGGATACATAAGCAGATTACCAACAGACAGTGTACCTCAATGAGTAATGTTAATCCGATACAATGGATACATAAGCAAATTACCAACAGACAGTGTACCTCAATGAGTTATGTTAATCCGATACAATGGATACATAAGCAGATTACCAACAGACAGTGTACCTCAATGAGTTGTTAATCCGATACAATGGATACATAAGCAGATTACCAACAGACAGTGTACTCAATGAGTTATGTTAATCCGATACAATGGATACATAAGCAGATTACCAACAGACAGTGTACCTCAATGAGTTATGTTAATTCGATACAATGGATACATAAGCAGATTACCAACAGACAGTGTACCTCAATGAGTTATGTTAATCCGATACAATGGATACATAAGCAGATTACCAACAGACAGTGTACCTCAATGAGTTATGTTAATCCGATACAATGGATACATAAGCAGATTACCAACAGACAGTGTACCTCAATGAGTTGTTAATCCGATACAATGGATACATAAGCAGATTACCAACAGACAGTGTACCTCAATGAGTAATGTTAATCCGATACAATGGATACATAAGCAGATTACCAACAGACAGTGTACCTCAATGAGTTATGTTAATCCGATACAATGGATACATAAGCAAATTACCAACAGACAGTGTACCTCAATGAGTTATGTTAATCCGATACAATGGATACATAAGCAGATTACCAACAGACAGTGTACCTCAATGAGTAATGTTAATCCGATACAATGGATACACAGCAAAAGACCGTCCCAGCAAAAGACCGTCCCAGCAAAAGACCGTCCCAGCAAAAGACCGTCCCAGCAAAAGACCGTCCAGCAAAGGTGGACCTCAGAAATAACAGGACAACGACAGACACTGTTTATGAAGCGCACACAAAGTCCGTTCTATAAATCTCTTCTTATCCTGACGCTGTGAGGCAAACAGGATTATAGAAAAAAGTGAATTTCCGGGGTTCATAAGATTATAATCTGACATCTCTGGCGTATCTTGGGTTAAATGTGATTAGAGGGGTTGTGCGAGGAGGAGGGAAGGAGGAGAGGGGGTTTAAAGCGCCCCACATACTGTCCCAAAAAATATAGAAACCCCAATTTAAAAAAAAAAACTGCTCATGAAATTGAGTGACGAAACACGTAATAACAAAGTACTGTACACGGCGAACCAACACCGCTCTTTTAGTAATTTGCACTACTTTTTCATCGCAGTCCCGAGGAACACAAGTCAGCCATTGTGTTTTTCGATCGAATCGATGAAACAGCGTATAAACAATTGCTTCATATGAAATATGTGTCATTCATATAGTAAAACCGATTGTTCTACGTGTAACTGTAACATATTCTACAGATCTGGAAAATTCTATGATTATATGTTAAGTAGAAGCTATTTTGAACGAAATTTTTTTTCGATGGTCACTACCATTATTTTGGAACCTTGAAAATTTAGCTTGGTACTACCATAAACATCGTATTTACGTGAAACGACATTATTAACTTCTCTTTACTCATACATTTTCATTACTAGAAACATTTTCTCTCTTCTAAGGGCAACTTTACATCTGCACCTCGTCAATAACCTACCAGACTTACCATTTCTCTGTGCTACGAAGCCGGTTTGCTTTTGACGTCCATAACAACCGCTGCAGTTTGCGATCTTCTCGTGAATTCTTTTCGTCATTTTACTTGTGTCAACGATATCCAGCAATGCTAAATACAAATTTTAATTTTCTTTTATATTTCAAACATTATTTATGCCTTTCAGTTGACTTTTGTATCAAGTATCAACGGTAATATTAAATATCCCACACTAGATCTAGCTGTCCAAAGTGAACCATTCGTCAGCGATAGACGGATAATGATTGCCGATCTTTATCGTACACTATTCAGATTTACTTGAGAAGTCTCATATTATTGTATTGTGATTTCAGAATTAAAATAACTAGTGAATCATTTCAGTATCCTTTTAATTGTCTTTCTTAATTATAGGCATTCCATGTTTAAAAGTTGTGCCATTTAAATTGCACTCATTGCTTAGCTGCAATCAGCTGCAATGAAGCTTTGTGACAAAATATAGTCTAGTAGCAATTTCAAATGTAACTATTGCAAGATCATCTACGTTTTCTTTTTTTATGTAAACTTCTTCTGTGACTTTTAATTTGTTAGTGGTTGAACTAAATGTGATCATTTATATTTACTCAACATATATAAATGATTTACCAAATAAGTATCCAGCATGTTTGTATGTGAGATGTGCATACATAAGTAAATATATAAAACTCACACTATTCAAAGAGTCACTCAGAACAGCACAACATATTGCAGATAAATCAAGAAATATATGAATACAAAAATTAACCTCTGATGCTAGAGTGAATAATTTACCAATATGCTTTTATTATTTTCTAAATTGTTTTGGTTGTGTGGAACATATAATGAGCACTAGATCAACAGTTTCAATAAATAATATTCATTATGATCTCCCATGCAACTGGTTTCAACCTTGCAATAACATTAAATATATTTATTACTTTATTTTAAAAACTGGAGATAGAGGGTTTTGTGAATAATTTACTCAGAAAGTGTTAAAGCTTGACCATCATTGCAAGACTAAGGTCAAATGCATGGGAAAATTAGAAAGGATATTATTCAATGAAATTGTTGATCTAGTAGTCAATACATTTTTAAAACAATCAAGAAAGTTTTTGACAATAATGAAAACACACTGGTAAATCATTTACCTGTACTTCAAATATATATAAATTAGGATTTATACAAAGATCTGATTTGCTGTATCATTGTGTTTACTGTACCTTTGATTAATCAATTTTACTCAAAGCTCAGGTCCTACACAAAACTTTCAATGACATAAAACGTGCTTGTTCAATGTATGTTCATATAGAAGACATGATGCAGTATTTCATCACTAATTATCACATTTAGTTCAACCACTAACAAATTAAAAGTCACAGAAGAAGTTTACATAAAAAGAAAACGTAGATGATCTTGCAATAGTTACATTTGAAATTGCTACTAGACTATATTTTGTCACAAAGCTTCATTGCAGCTGATTGCAGCTAAGCAATGAGTGCAATTTAAATGGCACAACTTTTAAACATGAAATGCCTATAATTAAGAAAGACAATTAAAAGGATACTGAAATGATTCACTAGTTATTTTAATTCTGAAATCACAATACAATAATGTGAGACTTCTGAAGTAAATCTGAATAGTGTACGATAAAGATCGGTCCAATCATTATTGCCGTCTATCGCTGACGAATGGTTGACTTTGGACAGCTAGATCTAGTGTGGTATATTTAATATTACCGTTGCTACTCGATACAAAAGTCAACTGAAAGGCATAAATAATGTTTGAAATATAAAAGAAAATTAAAAATTTGTATTTAGCATTGCTGGATATCGTTGACAAGTAAAATGACGAAAAGAATTCACGAGAAGATCGCAAACTGCAGCGGTTGTTATGGACGTCAAAAGCAAACCGGCTTCGTAGCACAGAGAAATGGTAAGTCTGGTAGGTTATTGACGAGGTGCAGATGTAAAGTTGCCCTTAGAAGAGAGAAAAATGTTTCTAGTAATGAAAATTTATGAGTAAAGAGAAGTTAATAATGCCGTTTCACGTAAATACGATGTTTATGGGTAGTACCCAAGCGAAATTTTCAAGGTTCCAAAATAATGGTAGTGACCATCGAAAAATTTCGTTCAAAATACTTCTACTTAACATATAATCATAGAATTTTCCAGATCTGTAGAATATGTTACAGTTACACGTAGAACAATCGGTTTTACTATATGAATGAAACATATTTCATATGAAGCAATTGTTTACACGCTGTTTCATCGATTCGACCGAAAACGCAATGGCTGACTTAGTGTTAAATTATTTACCGCCACGGACTGCGCTGAAAAAGTAGTGCAAATTACTAAAAGAGCGGTATCTTAATGCAAATATGACGCCGTGTGTAGTTTTACAAATTACAAAAACAATGACAATACACAACAACGTTTCGACCAAAAGGCCTTTATCAAGCAAACGATATAACAGGAGTAAAATCAATATAGATGGTGACCGCAGTAAAACTATGCAGAAAAACCTAGTTTTGTATTTTGTAAAACTACAGTATGTTGTTATTACGTGTTTCGCGATTCTACTTACTTTGACTGCATACCCCAATCTATATATATGAAATTGAGTGTACATTTGTTATCTCCACCTTATTTATCATTGTGCTGGTGATAATGATGATGACGGTGATGATGATAATCAGTGGCGGCTCGTCATTAAGGGCCAGAGGGCCGAGCCCCATCAAAATAATATGTCACGTGTATTTATTATTTAATAAATTAAAATATAACCTATTCCAAAGCCATGATTTTCCCGAAAATTTGTGTCTGGCCCCACCAACAAAAAAAATCACGAGCCGCCACTGATGATAATGATGTGATGATGACTATTAGATGATACATGCTGAAGTACAGTAGGTTTAAGCTTGTATCAAGATAATCACATAAAATAACCAGGTTTTAGCTACAACAGGAGGATATAGTTCATTTAGATTAATCTGACTAGTCACAGTAGGAATAAGCTGCCTCCACACTCGACTGACCATTCATTCCATTACACTTGACTGACATACTTGGTCTGTGATAGGATCTCTTCCGTCTCGACTAGTTCAACTATTTCACTCTGTTTCACGCATCGTGTCCAGTTTATGAGAAACTAGTTCTGACAGACTCTGCCGACGACTCTCGTTTCTACACTGTTCTGTTGATAATTGTAGGCAGGGGTGTATGAAAATAAGGACATATTGACAACGACATGTTGACCGTTATCTCTGAGCTTGGCTTAATATTTCCAGATTAACCAGTTTGGGACAAAAGTACAATTTACTAGTACGACCAGAAGGTTCAAATCTTTAGTAACTGCAAGGAAAATCTCTAAGTGTTGGTAGCTGTACAGTGTTGTATTGGGTCACAGCCAACTCTAGATAACTAGACCAGACAACTGACAAGGGGTTCCCTGACCTAGATCAGAAAAGGGGGGCGGAAAATATAGATGTTTGATAGAACACTGCAAGTTTTTGCAATTTTACTCAATTCTGTGAGTCTATGGTTATTTATTGGTGAAAATATTCATTATATTGATATTCCTTATTGGTTTCAGATAGGTCTCAGATAGCTATCAGATAGGTTTATGTTTCCACATGTAATCGTCCATTTGTAGTGTTCTTCGAAATTCGTCATTCTTGTTGTATTGTTTGCTTGATAAAGGCCTTTTGGTCGAAACGTTGCTGTTTATCGTCACTGTTTATGTATTTTGTAAAACTGTAGTACTTTGTTTTTACGTGTTTACCTATTCCTTATTGTAAACTTAACTTGTTGCATAATATAACTTCGATTTAGTATTTTGTGTTGATTTTAAAATGAATTCGTCTATATACACCAATACTGGTATGCAAGGTCACGTGGTGTAGTTGGGGTCTGATTTCCCATAATTCGAGTCCTAAGGCCCATACGTTTATAGTTGGCTCTGACTGGGTACTTGTGTAATAATTTACCCCAAGCAAATAGGAGATCCAAAGGGTTCAAGAACGAGAGGTCGACCTAAGGAGACCCTGAAACGAACTTGCAGAGAGGACAAGAAATATCTGTCTCAGTTCCATGGATGAGATTGAGCAAGTTGCCCAGGATAGAGCGGTTGGAGAATACTTACAGGCTCTATGGAACGTATACAGTCGAGAGGAATTATTATTATTGTTAAATGGGAGACGGGCTTCAGGGTTTTCCCGGGGTGTGTCTGCTGTTTATATGTGTCGCGGTTTATTCCAGTATCGCTTATAGGGGTTTCAGTGTGATAAAACAGGAGGTATACCGAAAAGGACATAATTTCCTCTTTCTTTTCAATTTCGTCGTTTTCCTTTCGTTATGACATCTGTTTTCTTCTACAATGTCTTCTGTTCTTCTTCTACGAAGTCTTCTTCTTCGACTCTGATATGAAATATTTCATTTTTTAATACATTCGTTATGACAGTGGGTACAACATCAGTACTAACTTCATCAAGAAACAACAAATTAAATGGTTCGGCCATGTAAGCAGATTACCAACAGACAGCGCACCTCAAAGAGCAATGCTGCTCCGATACAATGGGTACAAAGCAAAGTCCGACCACGCAAAGATGGACCTCAGAGATAACAGAGGCAGGAAGGACACTATCTACGAGGCGCATACTAGGACCCGTTTTAGAAATCTGTTCTTGACCTGACGCTGTGAGGCAAACAGGATTCGAGAAAAGAAAGAAAAGAAAAAGTAATTTTTAACATTACTTTTTAACATAGACATTCTTTAATACATTCTTCTACTATTATTGTTTCCGTTGATTTTAACAAAGGACGATGGCGCCACCTGTTCAGAAAGCAATGGCAAACTACTGAACGTATAAGTGGTGCCTAGAAAATCAACGACTCGTTTACTGTAGTTGATGGCTACGTCCTTTAGGATATGCTACGATTTTCATTTCACTATTATATGTTCTGTTTTTTCTTCTATTATATGTTCTGTTCTTTCTTCTATTATATGTTCTGTTCTTTCTTCTATTATATGTTCTGTTCTTTCTTCTACGTTCTTTTCATTCTTTTAATACCTTCGTTATGATGTTCCTTCTTCTTCTAGCACATCTTCTTCTGTTCTTCTTCTGCGACATCTTCTTCTGTTCTTCTTCTACGATATTCTACCGTGCAGTGGCGGCTCGTGATCATTTTTGTTGGCCCCTAATACATTCGTTATGATGTTCTTTCTTCTTCTAGCATATCTTCTTCTGTTCTTCTTCTGCGACATCTTCTTCTGTTCTTCTTCTACGATATTCTACCGTGCAGTGGCGGCTCGTGATCATTTTTGTTGGTGGGACCAACAAAAATTTGCGAAAAAAATCATGATTTTAGGATAGGTTATATTTTAATCCATAAAACAAATACACGTTACACATTATTTTTGGTGGGGCCTGGTCCCACTTGCCCCTAATGACGAGCCGCCACTGATTCTACGATATCTTCTTCTTCTCGTTGATGATTCTGAGACATCTGTTATCAGTTTTTAATTTTGGAACTCGCCAAGTTTCCGAGCTGAATATTCCGAGCTTTGTTTTCGTGGAGATGGCAGTAATCTTTAAGTGTCTCTAAAATGTGTCGATATAGACACCCCGTGTTGGGAATGCCTGGCGCAAGATCGCCAATTGTGGTGCTGTAACAACAGTGGCGACTCGTGATAGTTTTTGTTAGTGGGGCCAGATACAAATTTTCGGGAAAATCATGGCTTTGAGAAGGTTATATTTCGATTTAATTAAATAATAAATACACGTTACACATTATTTTTGGTGGGGCCCGGCCCTCTGGCCCTTAATGACGAGCCGCCACTGTGTAATAATATAATAGGAGCTCGTGTAACTGAGAATCGTCGTACCGCTGAGGCGCAGAGAAAGCAAGCTGCGCGAAAAGGCAAAAACAAAGACCCACATGCTAACCTTCAATCCTCACTTGGGTAAGGTATACAAGGTTTGTTCTGAGTCTAGACTGCATTCAGCAGGATTGGGATCGGCTGGTCTCTCTAGGAGGGTGAAAAGTGAAAATTAGTAGCTGCTGATGATCTTCAGAATACGAAGTCAACCCCCACCTCCCAGTGGTGTAGACAGAAATGTTGCCCTGTGGTCAAAGTCTAACGGGGCAATGACTCGCCTAGGAGATGGATTAAAAAAATATATATTAATGTCCTGGAGTTAACTAGACAAAATCTAGGTTGAGGTCTGCAGCCCCTCCTCCCAGACTTGTGATATGAGTGGATTTACCTGATATCCAAGATCCAGACCCGAGCTATGGGCAAATAGCTCCACAGGAACCTCCGGAGAGGAAAAGGCTATGGTAGTAAAACCAAACAGAAAAGCAACCTGTTGCCTTGCAGGTTGGCTGGGGACGGCCAAAGGCTGACGGAGAGCGAACCCAGTAAACGCTGGCTAAAACCGGGCACATCGCCGAAGAATAAGCACCAGAGCTCCAAATGGTGCTGGAGATGTGACGTAAAACACACCAATGCTAAGGCTGCATGAATCAGATGTCCACGTGAATAGAATTTATTGGGAAATCTGATACATCGGTCTGGGCGGTGATCGCGAGAGAGAGAGTTAAATAGAAAGATACTGATGCAAGCCTTGGGATACAAAAAATTGTTTACATACAAACATATATATACGCACAATAAACAAACTGACATACAGGTCGATAAACATAAGGAAGACATATTATAAATAACTGAAAAGCTCATGAATCTCCCAAAAATAATGTAAAGTCCTAATTTGGGTCTGATGTCTTGGGAAAAAACAAGAAAATGGGATATCCCAAACGTCACAACCACATGTCGCGTGTGACGCTAACTCGTGAGTTGAACACCAGACCAGGTCGATTGCTGTGAGTGATTTAATGTTGGTTAGCAGCTTGTCATGTATGTCTTCACACTTTCTTCTTAGGACATGGTTAACGATTTCAGTTATCTTTCAAACATTAACACAATGATGGGGGCGGCGGCAGTGGTGTATGTGGCTAGCTATCTTATAGTAACATCTCATCTGTATACTTGTTACATACAACACACTCACATTCAAATTTTTAAACATACTCCTCTTTTTTTTGTGTTTTTCTTATCTATTCTGTGTTTTTTATCTCGTCTCTTATCATTCACTGTTTTTTATCTCTCTCTTTCTATTCACTTTTTTCTTATCTCTCTCTTTTCTATTCCCGTTTTTTATCTGGTCTCTTATCTATTCCCGTGTTTCTTATCTTCTCTTACATTCACTGTGTTTCTTATCTCGTCTCTTATCTATTCCTGTGTTTTTATCTTCTCTTATCTATTCCTGTGTTTCTTATCTGTCTCTTATCTATTCACTGTGTTTCTTATCTCGTCTCTTATCTATTCACTGTGTTTCTTATCTCTTCTCTTATCTATTCCTTGTTTCTTATCTCTCTTTATCTATTCACTGTTTTCTTATCTCGTCTCTTTTCTTTTCCCGTGTTTTTATCTCGTCTCTTATCTATTCCTGTGTTTTTATCTCGTCTCTTATCTATTCACTTGTTTCTTATTTGTCTCTTATCTATTCCCTTTTTTCTTTTCTCTCTTATCTATTCACTGTTTTCTTCTCTTATCTATTCACTGTGTTTCTTATCCTCTCTTATCTATTCACTTTTTTCTTATCTCGTCCTTTTTTTCCCGTTTTCTTATCTCGTTTTTATCTATTCACTTTTTTCTTATTTGTCTCTTATCTATTCACTGTGTTTTTTTCGTCTCTTATCTTTCCTGTGTTTCTTATCTCTCTCTTATCTATTCACTTGTTTCTTATTGTCTTTATCTATTCCGTGTTTCTTATCTGGTCTCTTATCTATTCATGTGTTTTTATCTCTCTCTTTTCTATTCCTGTGTTTCTTTCTGTCTCTTTTCTATTCACTGTGTTTTTTCTCGTCTCTTTTCTTTCACTGTGTTTCTTATCCGTCTCTTTTCTATTCCTGTGTTTCTTATCTCTCTCTTATCTATTCACTGTGTTTTTATCTCGTCTCTTTTCTATTCCCGTGTTTCTTATCTTCCCTTTTTCTATTCATTGTTTCTTATCTCTCTCTTATCTATTCCTGTGTTTTTATCTCGTCTCTTATCTTCCTGTGTTTTTTTCCTTCTCTTATCTATTCACTGTTTTCTTATCTCTTCTTATCTATTCACTGTGTTTTTATCTTCTCTTATCTATTCCTGTGTTTCTTATCTCTCTCTTATCTATTCCTTTTTTCTTATTTTTCTTATCTATTCACTGTGTTTTTTTATTCTCTTATCTATTCACTGTTTTCTTATCTCGTCTCTTATCTATTCACTGTGTTTTTATCTCCCTTTTTATCTATTCACTGTGTTTTTATCTTCTCTTATCTATTATTTTTTCTTTTCTCTCTCTTATCTATTCACTGTGTTTCTTATCTTCTCTTATCTATTCCTGTGTTTTTATCTCGTTCTTATCTATTCACTGTGTTTTTTTCTCGTCTCTTTTATTCACTGTGTTTCTTATTTGTTCTTTTCTATTCCTGTGTTTCTTATCTCGTCTCTTATCTATTCCTGTGTTTCTTATCTGTCTCTTTTCTATTCCCGTGTTTTTTATCTCGTCTCTTTTTCTATTCACTTTTTTTCTTATCTCGTCTTTTTTCTATTCCTGTGTTTTTATTTGTCTCTTATCTATTCACTTTTTTTTACTCTTCATCATTCCTGTTTTCATCTTCTCTTATCTATTCCTGTGTTTTTATCCGTCTCTTATTATTCACTGTGTTTCATCTCGTCTCTTTTCTTTCCTTGTTTTTTATTTGTCTTTATCTATTCCCGTGTTTCTTATCTGTCTCTTATCTATTCCTGTGTTTCTTTTTTTCTCTCTTATCTATTCCTGTGTTTCTTATCTCTCTCTTTCTATTCCCTTTTTTCTTATCTCGTCTCTTATCTATTCATTTTTTTATCTTCTCTTTTTCTATTCATTTTTTCTTATCTCGTCTCTTATCTATTCACTTGTTTCTTATCTCGTCTCTTTTCTATTCCTTGTTTCTTATCTCTCTCTTATCTATTCCTGTGTTTCTTATGTCTCTTATCTTTTACTGTGTTTCTTATCTTCTCTTATCTATTCCTGTGTTTCTTATCTCGTCTCTTATCTATTCCTTGTTTTTCTCTCTCTTATCATTCCTGTTTTTTTTCTCTCTTACTATTCACGTGTTTTTTATCCTCTCTTATCTATTCCTGTGTTTTTATCCCTTTTTTATCTATTCCTGTGCTTTTATCTCGTCTCTTTCTTTATTGTTTTTACCCCCTTTTCTTTTCTATTCCCGTGTTTGTCGTCTTTTATCTTATCTATTACTTGTTTTCGTCTCTTATCTTATCTATTCACTGTGTTTTCTTCTTCTTATCTATTCCTTTTTGTTCTCTTTTCTTATCTATTCACTGTTTTTTTTCTCTTATCTATTCACTGTGTTTGTCGTCTCTTTTCTTATCTATTCACTGTGTTTTGTCTCATCTTATCTATCCCTTGTGTTTGTCCCTTTTATCTATCCACTGTTTTGTTCTTTTATCTATTCATGTGTTTCTTTTCTCTATCTTTATCTATTCCCCCTTTTTTGTCGTCTCTTATCTTATCTATTCCTGTTTTGTCTTCCTTTTTTATCTATTCCTGTGTTTGTCTCTTTATCTTATCTATCCATTGTTTTGTCCCTTCCCTTTTCTATCCCTGTGTTTTTCTTTTATCTATTCACTGTGTTTCTTATTCCCTTTTCTTATTTTTCACTGTGTTTGTCGTCTCTTATCTTTTTCTATTCATTTTTTGTCTCTTATCTTATCCATTCATGTTTTTTTATCTCATCTTTTCTTTCACTTTTTTGTCGTCTCTTATCTTATCTATTCACTGTGTTTGTCTTCTACACTATTCCCGTGTTTGTCGTCTCTTATCTTATCTATCCTTTTGTTTGTCCCTTTCCCTTTTCTATCCCTGTTTTTTCTTCCTTTTCTTTCACTGTGTTTTTATTTGTATCTTTTACATTCACTTTTTTTTGTCTCTTATCTTATCTATTCCTGTGTTTGTCTTCTCTTATCTTATCTATTCCTGTGTTTGTCTTTTTTATCTTATCTATCCATTGTGTTTGTCCTTCCCTTTTCTATCCCCCTGTTTTTCTTTATTATTCACTGTGTTTCATCTCTTCTTATCTATTTTTTGTGTTTTCGTCTCTTATCTTATCTATTCACTGTGTTTTCTTCTCTTATCTTATCTATTCACTGTGTTTGTCGTCTCTTATCTTATATCCATTTGTTTGTCCTTCCGTATCTATCCCCGTGTTTGTTCTTTTCATTCACTGTGTTTCTTATCTCGGGATCTTATCAGATGAACTTGCTTCTTGTGAGATTGTCTTCCCCGAGCACAAGGGAGTTTAATGAACGAGCAGTGATTGTTTTTTGGCACACAGGAGTCATGTTTAAACAGGCTAGTAGTTTTCTTCCCTGGCACACAGGGTCAGTGAAAGAACAGCTAGTAGATTGTCTTCCCCGGCACACAGAAATCAGTGTTAATGAACGGCTAGTGTTTTTTCCTGAGCACGGAGTCAGTGTTCATGAACGGCTAGTAGATTGCTTCCTGACACAGGGTCAGTGTTAATGAACAGCTGGGAGATTGTTTTTCCCGAGCCACAGGGTCAGTGTTAAAAACGAGCTAGTAGATTGTCTTCCCCGAGCACACAGGGTCAGTGTTAATGAACAGGGTAGTAGATTGTCTTCCCCGAGCCCAGGGTCAGTGTTAATGGGCGAGCTAGTAGATTGTCTTCCCTGAGCACACAGGAGTGTTAATGAACAGGGTAGTAGATTTCTTCCTGAGCACACAGGGCAGTGTTAATGAACAGCTAGTAGATTGTCTTCCTGAGCACACAGAGCGTGTTAATGAACGGCTGGGAGATTGTCTTCCCCCGGCCCCAGGAGTGTGTTAATGAACGAGCTGGATTGTCTTCCCCGAGCCCCAGGAGCGTGTTCTGAACGGTGTGATTGTCTTCCTGACACACAGGGGTCAGTGTTAATGAACAGGCTAGTAGATTGTCTTCCTGAGCACACAGGGTGTGAATGCAGCTAGTAGTTTTCTTCCCTGAGCACACGGGGTCAGGGTTTATGAACAGGCTGTAGATTGTCTTCCTGAGACAAGGGGGCAGTGAAAGAACAGCTAGTGATTGTCTTCCCCAGACACGGAGTCAGTGTTCATGAACGAGCTATAGATTGTCTTCCCCGAGCCCCAGGGTCAGTGTTCTGAACGAGCTAGTGATTGTCTTCCCCGGCACAGGGTCAGTGTTAATGAACGAGCTAGTAGATTGTCTTTGAGCACACAGGTCAGTGTTCATGAACGAGCTGTAGATTGTCTTCCCCGAGCCCCAGGAGTCATGTTAAGAACGGCTAGTAGATTGTCTTCCTGAGACGGGTCAGTGAGAACGAGCGGGAGATTGTCTTCCCCGAGCACACAGGGGGCGTGTTAATGAACAGCTGAAAATTGCTTCCCCGGCCCAAAAAGGGCAGTGTTAATGAAGAGCTAGGGGTTGTCTTCCTGGGACACAGGAGTCAGTGTTAATGGGAAAACTGTAGATTGTTTCCCCGAGCACACGGGCGGTTTGAACATAGTAGATTTTTCCCCGAGCACAGGGGTCAGTGTTAATGAAACTAGTAGTTGTCTTCCTGAGCACACAGGAGCTTTAATGAACAGGGTATGATTTTCTTCCCCGGCACACAGGGTCAGTGTTTAAAGAACGAGCTAGTAGTTTCTTCCCCGGGGCACAGGGGGTCGTGTTAATGAACGAGCTGTGATTTCTTCCCGGCCCGGGGGGGCAGTGTTAATGAACAGCTAGTAGATTGTTTCCCGGAAAAGGGGGTGTTCATGAACAGCGTAGATTGTCTTCCCCGAGCACACAGGGGGTCAGTGTTAATGAACAGGGATAGATTTCTTCCTGAGCACACGGGGGTCGTGTTCATGAAAAGGGTAGTAGATTGTCTTCCTGAGCACACAGGGGTCAGTGTTAAGAACGGCTATAGATTCCTGGGATCCCCGATATCAAGGGGGCTCAATAAAAGAAATTATATTTTAATGCACTTAGAAGTCTTTCCGGATAGATAGTTTCTGGTCTGAATTTAGGGTGATAAGATTGGGAAAATGGATGTCGATATTGGGACGCCGGGGCGACATCCAAAATGCGTTTTTTAGTCAATATCAACGGCGTGTTGGGCCCTGGACGCCGGGTTTTTTTTTTTTAAAAGATCAGAACCCTTTGGGTTTTGCCTTTGGCTCTGCCGTGGACATCTAACCCCCGGTTCGGGGCCACGAACACCTAATCTGGGGAACCTGGGGCTTTTTTCCCGCCCCCGGAATTAAACCAGCAGTCAAAAGGGCTTTTACCCCCTAGTCCCAAAACGCCACGCACGCTGGGCAGACGGTGGTTTTTTGAGGCGGAGATCGGGCGTCAGGCATGTCCGGGGGCTATGATAATAGTCTTCCCTAACTGATGAGAAAAAAAAAATTCCAATAGAAAATTTCATGGCTTTGACTGTTCGGGTAGATCCCAAAAACGGGCTGATGATAACTTTGAAAGTATTCCCTACTCGTGGGGGGGAAACACAACAATGGAATCATAATTTAACTAAAACAAATAGCTCGACATTCAAAACCAATCTTAAAATCCCCCAAAACAGGCTAACAATCTGGCGGACATCTCTCAATGCTATCCGTGATTCAAAGTACAGGGGACATGATGAATGCACTCAAAATGCACAGAATAGTGAAAAAAAATATGCCAGCATGCGTGTGCATTCCGTGAGGAGATGTTGTCAGCATGGAAGTGAGAGATCGGGTCGTTCGTGCAAAGTCGTTCACAACTTAGATATGTTAAGAAATTGGATTGTTCATTGTCGGGCGATAGGTGCAACGAAGGATGTTCATCAGTAGCTGGGTAGCTGTAACCATTCTTTTAAGCGCGATAAGTGCAGGAGGCATTCAAAGTAGATGTGTAACCGTGTAACGTTTATTGTAAGGGTGAGCACAAGGATATAATAAATTTGAAGCTACTTTGAATGATGTATGCATGTTGTTATATGTGTGTCTCGTCTCAAATATATACAAGCACAATAAGCTTATAGCATGTGTTTTTGCAAACACTGTTCTATCGAACCTTACCTGATTATTCTGGGGTCTAGTTATAACGAAGCGTTTAGAAAGACCTCCTCAGAGTTTTTTTGGAATGGCTCGCTGGTTTGTTCGAGGACGCTCGTATTGCTAGGCTAGGCGATGGGCGTCGTAAGAAATGAGGGTAAGTGGTTCGAATCCTGTGTTTTCTGTTTTTTTTTCGAGCTCTTAATCCTGTCACTGTTTGGGTTTTTGATCATTGTAAGGGCGCGAAGTACAGGAGGCGTTCACCAGTAGTTAGATAACTATAGTCATTCATAGTAAGGGAGCGAAGTACAAGGGGCGCTCACCGTAGTTAGATAACTATAGTCATTCATAGTAAGGGCGCGAAGTACAAGGGGGCTCTCACCAGTAGTTAGATAACTATAGTCATTCATAAATAAGGGCGCGAAAGTAGAGGCGCTACCATTAAACATGGTGAGAGACATTAACAGATTAAACATAGTTTATTTGTTACTCTATCAAGAAACACCAGTAGTAGCATGAATGTAACCGTTCATAGTAAAGGCTCTAAGTACAAGGGGGCGTTCACCAGTAGTTGCATGAATGTAACCGTTCATAGTAAGGGCGCTAAGTACAAGGGGACGTTCACCAGTAGTAGCATGAATGTAACCGTTCATAGTAAAGGCTCTAAGTACAAAGGGACGTTCACCAGTAGTAGCATGAATGTAACCGTTCATAGTAAAGGCTCTAAGTACAAGGGGGCGTTCACCAGTAGTTGCACGAATGTAACCGTTCATAGTAAGGGCGCTAAGTACAAGGGGACGTTCACCAGTAGTAGCATGAATGTAACCGTTCATAGTAAAGGCGCTAGTACAAGGGGCGTTCACCAGTAGTTGCACGAATGTAACCGTTCATAGTAAGGGCGCTAAGTACAAAGGGGCGTTCACCAGTAGCTGCATGAATGTAACCGTTCATAGTAAAGGCGCTAAGTACAAAGGGGCGTTCACCAGTAGTTGCACGAATGTAACCGTTCATAGTAAAGGCGCTAAGTACAAGGGGGCGTTCACCAGTAGCTGCATGAATGTAACCGTTCATAGTAAGGGCGCTAAGTACAAGGGGACGTTCACCAGTAGCTGCATGAAAGTAACCGTTCATAGTAAGGGCGCTAAGTATAAGGGGCGTTCACCAGTAGTTGCATGAATGTAACCGTTCATAGTAAGGGCGCTAAGTACAAGGGACGTTCACCAGTAGTTGCATGAATGTAACCGTTCATAGTAAGGGCGCTAAGTACAAGGGGGCGTTCACCAGTAGTTGCATGAATGTAACCGTTCATAGTAAGGGCGCTAAGTACAAGGGATCGTTAAGCAGTAGTTGGGCAACTGTAACCATTCAATGTCAGGGCGCTACGTGCAGGGATTGGGTGGGGGGACAGTTCAACAGTAGCTGTATGAATATAATCATTTAATGTGAGGGCGCTGATTGCGAAAACGTTAAGCGTACAATTTGTATATTGAGCAATTACACTATATCGTGTACATTACATAACCTTTGAACTAGTTTGAAACTATAAAAATAAAGGAACCAGGAATGTAGGGAACGTAACGTTAAGAAGATAATTCCCTTGGTCACATTTAAATGTTAAGTCATAATACTGTACGTTTCTCGACCTTTTGGATAAGATAAAAGTGTAGTATATACTTGATCGCGGGCAAACGGAGGAAGCCTTCATTAAACGCCAAATCGCACAAGAAAATCCACTTAAACAAACTTCGAGCAGCTCTCATTCGAAAGAACGATGACGCTTGGAGATTTACACGATCAATCGTACTGGGTCCACTCGTTGCACCACTTTTGAGTAGGGCCCAACAATATATATATTATATGAAAATCCAGTACTTCGAAACTAAATGCTACAGAAAGATCCTACGAATACCATGGACAGAAAAAGAAAGAACACTGAGGTCTTGAAAGAACTAAAGAGAATTATCTGATAAACAACATACTATACAGAAAAATTAGATACTTTGGTCATATTAAGCGTCACGATGGCCTGGAAAGAACAATACTAGAGGGCAGGGTCCCAGGACGCAGAAGCAGACCAAGAAGAAGATGGCTACAAGATATTAAAGAAACCATGAATATGACCATCGACGAACTGGGTGAACTGGCTAGAGACAGAATGAATTTCAGATGTGCTGCAAAGACAGCAACGTCCTATAAAGGATACGCACCTTGATGATGATGATGATATATATATATACTGTACGATTTATAACATGAGAGGTCTGTGTATGAAGATGGCATGTTGACAAATGATTGAATTTCTCAACATGGACATTTTTGTATAGCCCACATTTCAGCGTTCTGACAGAAGACATTTCTTACCAGACAACTACATTAATTGTAGCAGTATGTATGTCTACATGACCGGGATACTTGTCTGTCTACGTGGTCAAATACCTGTCTGTCTTAATGGTCAGCAGTAATTCTAAAAGTACTCGGCTAACTCCCTCGTATAAAAATTATAACAATTTTTTTTTTCCCGATCCAGAAGCACTTGAGCTGAAAGCTCTTCGGCTCGGTGTCATGGACATCGTAACCCTCGGCTCGGTGCTACGAACACCGTAAATCTGGGGAACCTGTAGCTTTTCTGCCAGTCCGCGGAGCTGAACCCGCACTTACAGAGGACTAGTCACCAGTAGTCCAACGCTACGAACACACTGGGCACGCGGGCAAATAATAATAATAAAGCCCATAACCCGTTAGGATCGTAGGGGTGTCACTGTGGAGACATCAGCACAAAAGCACGCCATGAATCTCTGTCTTCAACTCCTCGAGCAAGTGTGGAGAAACTCTGTCCTGACCAGCTCTTGATGTTATCAAACCTGGATTTTCTCTACCCTCCTTTCTTTCTTCTACCCTCAACTGTTCCCTGTAGGATAATCTTAGAGAGTGAGCTATGTCTCATCACATGCGCGAATCACGCAAATTTACGCCGTTTCAGGATTGTCAAGAGTGGTACTTGTCGTCCTGCAAGGTTGTTTATTTGGTCTCTTACATAAATATTCGTCTTATGTTCTATGTAACTAATACGTAGTACCCATCTGTAACACTTATATTCGTCTTATGTTCTATGTAACTAATACGTAGTACCCGTCTGTAACACTTATATTCGCCCTCGTGCCCAGCGTGTTCGTAGCGCGTTGGACTACGGCTGGCTAGTCCTCTGTAAGTGCGGGTTCAATTCCGCGGACTGGCAGAAAAGCAACAGGTTCCTCAGATTTACGGTGTTCGTAGCACCGAGCCGAAGGGTTACGATGTCCATGACACCGAGCCGAAGAGCTTTCAGCTCAAGTCGCTTCTGGATCGAAAAACCACCAAAAAACCCACTTATATTCGAAAGCATGTATTCTTCGTTCCAGTCCTGCATTGAGCGTCCAGCTCTCACAACCGAAAAAAAGAATGGATAACACCAGCGATCTGTAGATGTTGATTTTTGCCAGAGTGCTGTATAGTACTCCCTCGTGGAGTACTCTGAATATTTTTTCAAAGATCAATGATCTCAGTATAAGTGACCACCCATATGTTGCCGAGACTGCAAGGGAGCAAAGAATAGTAACACTGCGACCTAAAGGCATGTCGTAAGAGGCAACAAGGTAGGACCTAGGAAAGCTACCCTAGTAAATAAAAAGCATCGCAGAATGCTTGCCGTGCTGGCTTACTCGATTCGGACATAAAAGCATTGTGGGTTAAATCCCACACTCGACGTTCCACACGTGAGGAAAGACATTTGCCCTCCTACCTCCCGCATACTAGGACCTAGAAATGTGAAGTTACAGGAAGTTGATACTGTAAGTTCTGAGAAGGTTACGAAGAATGTTGATCTTATTTATTTAGAAAACGTAATGGCTTTATATATTTAACCACTACATCGCTAGATACCAACTACAATAATGTCTCTTCTTCTTCTTCTCCTCCTTTGCATTCCGTTTCATATGCTTGTCTAAACCATAGATTCCCAAACTTTTTCGTCCCACCGCCCACTTTGCACGACATAAACTTTGTAACGCCCATCGCCCACTTTGCACGACATAAACTTTGTAACGCCCATCGCCCACTTTGCACGACATAAACTTTGTAACGCCCATCGCCCACTTTGCACGACATAAACTTTGTAACGCCCCCTCCTTCCCATTGTAAAAGTTTGCCAACGCCCCCTCCATATATATACATGCTCTATTTTCACTTTGACATAGAAAATTTTTTATAAATTTCTGTTATACGCGGTCAGTTTTCAAATTATTCTATACATCAAATAGGAAATTGATTTTTAAAAATGGATCGTGTAAGATGGGCATAATATGAATAGAAATGCAGAATTAAAATTTATTATGATTATTCAATCGCAAAACCACGAGAGAAAAAATCCCCCCAAATGCTTCTGAACCCACTATCGCCCCCTGGAAAGCTTCAGTGCCCACTGGGCGGTACTGCCCACTTTGGGAACCCATGGTCTAAACCATGAGATTGGCTGCCTCTGTGTAGCTGCATGTCAGTTGGAGTTCCTCGTGAGTTCACCATATCTTGCTACATAAGCTTCGTTCATGAGGAAATGTTATTCTTCTTCAGCGATATCTGATCATGCGCTTAGTTTACTGTGGACCACAAACTGGGCCGTCAGCTTCAAGTCTGTCAGGTTCCCCAAAGCTTAGTTTTTAGGTCGACTGGGTGTGGCCACATGCTGCTTCTCAGCTCACACAGAAGAGGACAGTCTTGCAGGATATGCTCTGGTGTCTGTTCCGCTTGCTGACACTGGCAGAGCGCTGTGTGACTTATTCCTAGTCTATATAAGTTTTTGTTGAGTCTGCAGTGTCCGGTGTGTAGTCGAAATACAGGGTGTTCAAGATAAAAGCAACCTGTGAATGAAGCATATCTGGCATTATGTATGAAATGAGAAGGTTCAGTTATGACGTAGTATAGGTCAAGGTTGTGTGACGGTGGTGTAATTGTAGTGCGGAAGGGGCGATGAACAAATGTAACGTAGGACGAGCTAGTCAGAACCGGTTTAAATAGTAAATAGACACAACGCAATAGGTTAACTGGCAACTTTCGATTTGTCAATGGGGCTGCATTTATCTTGAACACCCTGTATAATGACATAGTCTGTTCTGCTGAGGTCTTTGAGGAAGTCTTTTCCATAAACATATCCAGTGTTTCATCTCGTTTTTTTTTTAAAAGCAGTTTTAAAGCCTAAGGATTGACTTCATTGCACCCTGTTTTACCCCATGCAGAAATGTTCCCTCTCCGCAGGAATGGCACGCCACCGACAGAGAGTATTGCTAAAGCATGAACTCTGGTAACAATCCTAGAGTCACTGGGGAAAAAAATGCAATCGTGAACTGAACGACGCGGTTCAAATCGAGGGCTTTATCACTTAGCCACAAAGGCCCCAGCAGTGTTTCATCTGTTCAAAAGTTATCATTTATTGTTATTGTTCATCATCATCAGGTGCCGTCTCCACATCGAAGGTTGGCTGCAATGAATCTCCAGCATCCTCTGTCTTTCGCCTTGATGTTGCACACTGCCAGACTGTAACCTGTCCATTTCTTAAAGTTTCCTCCCACTTATCTCTCGGTCTTCCTCTTGCTCTTCCCCTCAACTTTCCCCTCTAGTATAGATTTTATCATGGTGTCATGTCTTTTTATGTACCCAAAATACTTTACTTGTCTGAATTTTATTTCTCTTAATAATTGTTTCTTCATGCCTAGTTTTCCTAAAACTTGTTTATTTGTCTGTTTTTCTGTCCATGAAACTCTGCCTATTCTTCTATATATCCACATCTCAAATGTATCAATTCTGTCTTCTAACTGCTTGTTCATTGTCCATGTTTCGAGCCATACATTAATATAGGATATATATAGCATTTGATCATTCTCATTTTAACCTGTTTGTAATTTGTTTGGATGTCAGTAACTTAATCATATTATTGAAATTATCCTTGGCCATTCCTATTCTCTTTTTAATTTATGTTATACATCTGCCATCATCTGATCAAGATATAAGAACTTTTTTATTTGACGTAATAATTCTCCATGTATTGTTATTGTTTCAGTTACATTTTTTGGTCAAAAGTTAACCCCAATCTCTGTTCCTCATTTGTTTTTTTAGAAACAGGCATCCCTCCTTCCTGTTCGTTCCGAAACGAGGCCCCGTATCATAGCAACCATCAGTAACTTAGGCCAGCAGAAGTATCCAGAGAATACAATCAAGATAGCACTCCACGGATCATTTGCTCGCAATTATATTTATTTGATTAGGGAATTCCCTGTGTAACAGGAAGCGGTAACTAGATCACTTCCTCTCAGGGGATTCCCTATTGTATTTTAGCACTGCATCTGACCATCCGGCTTTTTTGTGCTTGCTATAATTAGATCAAATCTCCCACAGGACAACTCAAACAATTCAGGGAAGCCATTTCCATAGCGGTTCATAATTCTCTTAATTCTATCCAATGTTTGTTGTTGTGTATTTAATGCCTCTCCATTGGCAAATGATCATGAGATATTAGTTTGATCCTCACCCCTACCTCCTCTCAATCCCTCCGCCTCCCCTCCCCGGTCTATTAAATTCTGTTCTTTTGTTGTATGTTATTTTTCATTCCTCCTAATTGTTGTCTCTGTTCTTTGTTTCTCGTTGTTATCTCTGTTCTTTGTTTCTTGTTGTTATCTCTGTTCTTTGTTTCTCGTTGTTGTTTCTGTTCTTTGTTTTTCGTTGTTATCTCTGTTCTTTGTTTCTCGTTGTTATCTCTGTTCTTTGTTTCTTGTTGTTATCTCTGTTCTTTGTTTCTCGTTGTTATCTCTGTTCTTTTTTTCTTCTAGTTGTTATTTCTGTTCTTTGCTTCTTCTAGTTGTTATCTCTGTTTTTTGTTTCTTCTAGTTGTTATCTCTGTTCTTTGTTTCTTCTAGTTGTTATCTCTGTTCTTTGTTTCTTCTAGTTGTTATCTCTGTTCTTTGTTTCTTCTAGTTGTTATCTCTGTTCTTTGTTTCTTCTAGTTGTTATCTATGTTCTTTGTTTCTTCTAGTTGTTATCTCTGTTCTTTGTTTCTTGTTGTTATCTCTGTTCTTTGTTTCTCGTTGTTATCTCTGTTCTTTGTTTCTTCTAGTTGTTATCTCTGTTCTTAGTTTCTTCTAGTTGTTATCTCTGTTCTTTGTTTCTCGTTGTTATCTCTGTTCTTTGTTTCTTCTAGTTGTTATCTCTGTTCTTTGTTTCTAGTTGTTATCTCTGTTCTTTGTTTCTAGTTGTTATCTCTGTTCTTTGTTTCTTCTAGTTGTTATCTCTGTTCTTTGTTTCTTCTAGTTGTTATCTCTGTTCTTTGTTTCTAGTTGTTATCTCTGTTCTTTGTTTCTAGTTGTTATCTCTGTTCTTTGTTTCTTCTAGTTGTTATCTCTGTTCTTTGTTTCTTGTAGTTGTTATCTCTGTTCTTTGTTTCTTCTAGTTGTTATCTCTGTTCTTTATTTCTCGTTGTTATCTCTGTTCTTTGTTTCTTCTAGTTGTTATCTCTGTTCTTTGTTTCTCGTTGTTGTCTCTGTTCTTTGTTTCTCGTTGTTGTCTCTGTTCTTCCGTTGTTGTCTCTGTTCTTTGTTTCTCGTTGTTATCTCTGTTCTTTGTTTCTGTTGTTGTCTCTGTTCTTTGTTTTCGTTGTTGTCTCTGTTCTTTGTTTCTCGTTTGTTTCTGTTCTTTGTTTCTCAGTTATTTCTCTGTTCTTTGTTTCTGTTGTTATCTCTGTTCTTTGTTTCTCGTTGTTATCTCTGTTGTTTGTTTCTCGTTGTTTTCTTTATTTAAACTAGAGACTTTCCTTTTTGGTTATTTGTTATTGTCACTGTGCCCAGGCCGCTGTCTTGTGTTCCGAAAGTCGTGGTTGAATCTGGCCATTCTGTTCTTCTTTCCTTTCAACGGAGCACCAGTCTTCAATAAACCTTTTCCATTATTCCTCTCTCTCTCTCGCCATCCCTTCCAATCCTTTCCATGTCTTTCCTATCCTTTTTAAATTCGTCTCCAACTCAATTCTCCATGTATTTCTAGGTCGTCCCTACTCATCTTTCCCTGTAGATGCCGTTCTGCTAGCGAGTGCATTTTCTCAGAAATCTGTAGAATTGTTGCCAGAGCTAAGGAGTTCGTGCTTCTGTGAAATACTCCCTGCAAATGACGTGCATTTCTACGGAGAGGGATCGAGCCATCTGGGATCAAACCTGTTGCAATGACGTCATTACTTCTTTGTTTGACCCTCTTTAGTAACCGAACCGACGTCATTGCATTCCAGGCAGACCCCTAGAGGTTCAGTCTACCTCGACAGCCATATCGAAGCGTATAAATATTGATGGTTCCTGGGCTCGTGATAAAACATACTCACTTTCTCTGTAATTTTGAAATTGTGGTCATTTTGTTTGAATTTTTATTTTATTTAATAAATAAATTTTGCCGGCAGCTGCTTGCAGCCTACTTATAGGTTTGTAACTACCAAGTGTTCTTGTACGTGCTCAGCTTGAACACGGAACCTCCGTTTTATCGTCCGTCTCCGATAGGATTAGGAACTCGATCTCACTTATATTGAGATCAGGGATCTCTGGAAAAATACAGGATGTTCAACTTAAAAGCAGCATGTGAATGGAGCTAATCTGGCATATATGTATAGAAATGAAAAGGTTCAGTTATGACGTAGTATAGGTCAAGGTTGTGTGATGGTGTGTAATTGTAGTGCGGGAAGGGGCGATGAACAAATGTGACGTAGGACAAGCTAGTCAGAACCGGTTTAAATAGTAAATAGACGAGATGCAATGCGTACCTGGCAAATTTCTATTTATCATTGGGGCTGCTTTTAAGTTGAACACCCTGTATCACGGATAGCTCAAAACGCGAGGAACGAACCGAGTACCTTTGTAGCGAGAGGCGAGCACCTTATCCCATCGCCATAGAGTAACAGCATTACAAACATGTCACAATGAACACTTAGATAGCATTGTATACTTGTACAACTTGGTCTTTCTCCCGACATCAGTGCGACAACCTGGACGGTGACATCAAACGATAGACATAGACTAGTCATGATCGGAATGAAATGTTTACGCAAATTGCTGGGAGCACTAAAAAATAGATTAGAAATGAAGACATTAGGAAAAAAAGTGGTTACAAGATCAGTACTGAACTTTATCAAGAAACAAGGCTGCACACAGGACGTTGAGGTATATTTTCTCAATATGATGCAAGTCTTCGAAATGCCACCCCTTAAATATTTTTTCTTTAAAATAACATTCAATTGTATATTTGATTTTGCTGCTTATGCCGCCCCACTAAGGTCCGCCTGATGCGACCGCCTCTCGAATCATAGCACGGCCCGGCCCTGGCTGCACAGATCGTTTTGCTAAATTCTGTGTGAGTTATGTTATGTTATGCGATCGACGTCATGGCACATTGGGCATTCCCATTCGTGCTCTGTCCTCTGCTACAGCAGCCATCCCAAAGTCCATTTGCTTGCTCACCGTACCCATGAGAAGTTGATTAGTATATCTTCTGTCTCTACCACGAAGACGACATTGTCTGGCATGTTCAAACTTAATGACTAATTCTCGAACTCGTTCCAGTGTCTGAGACTCGCCCATGTCACATAAATGTGTGCGCATCACATTAATAATATCGGCTCTGTCCATTCTTCTGCCCGCTTGAGTTGGGGCAGTGTTTGCAAGACAGTCAGCACGTTCGTTACCCTGAACTCCAGCATGTCCAGTTGTGTACAGCCAAGTCATTTTCTTGAGATGTGATCTCCGAATGATGTTCACCGATTCCACGTGCAGACTTCCAGATTCAATCATTTAAAGCATATTCATCGAGTCAGATATGATAATCGTATGAGTTACCTGTTGCTCAGCCACCCATGACAGAGCCCTGGAGGTAGCGGTGATCTCAATAGTCATGATCGATGTCGTTATCTCGAAATCGCTGCATTCCTCATGAAGTGTGCTACCGTTTCGTGGTGCTGAATAAACCCACCATAATCTGGTTCCGCGTCTGACAGAGCCATCGGTGTAGATAATGATATCACCTGGATGGGAGTGCTGATCCACGAGTGCAGAATCTGCGCAATGACGAGGCCCGTAATCTATGAGCGTGCGCACACAGACGGTGTGTGTCTGTATGTGTGTGTGTTCGTGTGTCTGTGCTTTAATATCTTCAAAAGCGCCGAGTGGTTACCGGGCCCAAATTTGGGGTGTAAAGAATAGAACCACTGTTACTTGCCCCACATGTCGTAAGAGGCGACTAAGGAGGTTTGGCTGAAATCGGATGCATGTGTCCTAAACGTGTAGAAGTCTTATGCGTTTAGGGGCCTACCAAGCCAATGTGCAACGTATACATGTTCTTGGCAAAGATCAAACATATCACAAAGAGTGATTAAAATTGGTCGTAAAGAACGAACACAAAGAAGAATATCTTCAAAATTGAAATCTGTAAGAAGGGAGCGGAGGGTGTGAACGAAAAAACGCGCAGGTGAGAACCAACATTTAAATATGTCAAACCTGTCATCCTGACCTAATTTGAGAGTATGATCAACGAAAGAGATCGAAAATCAATAGTTTATTGCAGCGACAGGTGTAGTTATAATCCTTTCACAATTTCGTGACAATCGTTAAAATTTTCATAATTGTTCAATCTTATGATTGTTTCTTATCTTCTTCTTCTTTGCGTTCGGTTTCGTAAGCTCGTCCATGGCCTCCGATAACATAAGGCCGACGGGCTCATGTAAAAATTCTAGGAAATAAGACCACAACTGTCGCGTGATCCTCACATTCAAATGTTGTCGTACAGGATGTTCAAAATAAAAGCAGCCTGTGAATGGAGCTAATCTGACATTTATGTATGAAAATGAGAAGGTTCAGTTATGACGTAGTATAGGTCAAGGTTGTGTGACGGTATGTAATTGTAGTGTGGGAAGTGGCGATGAACAAATGTGACGTAGGACGAGCTAGTCAGAACCGGTTTACATAGTAAATATACACCACGCAATAGGTTAACTGGCAACTTTCGATTTGCCAATGGGGCTGCAATTATCTTGAACACCCTGTATATAGACACATTCATTTTTAAAACACTAAAACATGTTAAATCAAGGTTATATTATGTTACAAATTAAGCTTGATGCTAAGGAATATCAGTATTATTAATATTTTCCATCAATAAATAACCATGGACTCATAGAATTGAGTAAAATTGAAACAGAATCGTACAGTGTACTATCAACCATATACAAAAACCAGCCCCATTAAACAGGAATTTTCGATTTGCCGTCTGAGCTAGTCGGTCTTATGTTGCCGTGGGCCACGTCTCGTCTAAACCATGAGATGGGTTGCCTATATGAAGATGCATGTCAGTTAGAGTTCTATGTGTTATTCTGTGCATGTGATGGTTGAGCCTGCAGTAACCTGTTCTTAGGCGAACGATGTGCTGTTTTCTGTTTAGTCTGCTGGTGGGATCTTGTGGGTGTTTGCTGCGGGTTTGTTGCCTCCACAACTCTTTGTGTTTTCGATCGTTTATGATCAAATTTGGTTATGTGAGTTGAAGACATCCATGACGTTAATAATATATTTATTTTATCAATGAAACATGGACAATGAACAAGCAGTTAGAAGACATAATTGATGCATTTGAGATGTGGATATATAGAAGAATAGGCAGAGTTTCATGGACAGAAAAACAGACAAATAAACAAGTTTTAGGAAAACTAGGCATGAAGAAACAATTATTAAGAAATAAAATTCAGACAAGTAAAGTCATAAAAGACATGACACCATGATAAAACATTTACTAGAGGGGAAAGTCGCCCGTGTACTGCCGGGGCTCGCAAGGCGAGCAAAGAGTAGCAGCACTGCGACCTACAAGGCATGTCGTAAGAGGCGACTAAGTGTGGGTTTGGCGTAGGGCTGGATACCCTATCCAGTAGAAAATTTTAGCCACAAAATCCAACCAACCATGAACAAGTCACATAAAAATAAAATAAAAACTGTGCCAACCAAGAGGAAAGGAAGCTCTTCTAGAAGAGGTATGAAGCGATGCAGAGAAAGCCGCAAGGAGTCTACACCGCAGATTATCTTCCTTTCACCTAGGAAAAGCTCCAGAATTGGCACTTGGAATGTTAGAAGTATGTATCAAATGGGAAAGACAGCACAAGTTGTAAATGAGATGAAATTTCACGGGATTGGCATCTTGGGATTATGTGAAACTAGGTGGAATGGTGCAGGCAAACAACGTCTAAACACAGGAGAAACAATGCTGTTCTCAGGCCATATGGAAGAAAATGCCCCCATAGTGAAGGAGTGGCTTTAATGCTATCTAAAGAAGCGGAGACTGCACTAATAAAATGGGAAGCAGTGAGTCCTAGGATAATCACAGCAACATTCAGAACCACCAAAAGAAAGTATTCTTGAATGTGACCCAGTGTTATGCACCTACCAATGATAAAGAGGAAAAGTAAAAGAGGAATTTTACATAAAACTTCAAAATACTATAGGTAATCAGAGAAATGGGAACATCAAAATTCTGATGGGTGACCTCAATGCCAAAATAGGTTCGGACAACATAGGCTACGAGGAGATCATGGGAAACACGGACTAGGAATAATGAACGAAAATGGAGAACTATTCACTAATTTCTGTGCAGCGAATCAATACGTCATAGGTGGAAGTGTCTTTCCACATAAAAGAATACATAAAGCAACCTGGGTATCACCAGATCACAGAACAGAAAATCAAATTGACCACTTATGCATAAACAAGAAATTCAGGACATCTCTACAAGATGTAAGGGTTCTAAGGGGGCAGATGTAGATTCGGATCACCATTTGCTGATAAGTAAATTAAACTGAAGCTTAAGCGATACATAACATCCCATGAACATAGACACCAATATAATGTAGGATACCTCGAAGTCAAGAAACAAAGGAACAGTTCACGGTCACAGTCTCTAATAAGTATGAGGTGTTGCGGCAATTAGAAGATGAGGTGAGTGCGGAAGAATGCTGGCAGCAAGCCAAAATATTTGGAATGAAACATGCACAGAGGTATTAGGAAAGAAGGAGCGAATCATAAGGCATGGATAACTCCAGAAACTCTCAAGGAAATAGAAGAAAGGAAAAGAGGAAAGCAGATTTAAATAATAGCAAAACTAGAACTGCCAAAGCCATAGCCCGGGAAAAGTACACAGAAGCTAGCAAGAAAGTGAAGAAACAAATAAAGTTAGAAAAAAGACAATACGTAGAAGATCTAGCAAGAGAAGCAGAGGTAGCTGCAGGAAAAGGAAACCTTAGGGATCTTTACAATATCACTAGAAAGCTAGCAGGAAAATACAGACCATCAAATGGGTTGATCAAAAATAGTAGTGGGAAAACTATCACTAATGTTAGAGACCAAATGGAAAGATGGATGGAATACTTCAAGGAACTCCTGAACAGACCAGCACCTAAAAACCCCCCAGATATCCAACCGGCAGAAATTGACTTGGACATCAACTGTGAGAAACCATCCAAGGAGGAGATTAGTAAAGCCATTAAACTTTTAAAGATGGAAAAGCGGCCGGTCCAGATGGTATTCCAGCAGAGGCGGTTAAAGCCAACATAAACACATCCACCGAAATACTGTATAAATTATTTAGCAGAATCTGGGAGACCGAAGAAATACCAGCAAACTGGAGAGAAGGATACCTGGTGAAGCTACCAAAGAAAGGGACCTTCAGAAGTGTGAAAACTATAGGGGAATAATGCTGTTGTCAGTACCTGGGAAAATACTAAGCAGAGTCATCCTGGAGAGACTGAGAGATGCCATCGATATAAAGCTAAGAGATGAACAGGCAGGCTTCCGACCAAATAGATCCTGTGCTGACCAGATAGCCACATTACGTATAATAATAGAGCAAAGTATTGAATGGAAATCCCAACTTTATATCGGATTTGTGGATTATGAGAAGGCTTGTGACAGTATTGATAGGGAAACCCTTTGGAAATTAATGAGGCATTATGGAATCCAACAGAAAATTATTAACCTAATAAAAGCAACATATACAGATATGAAATGTAGAGTTCTTCATGAAGGTAAACTAACAGATACTTTCGGAATAGAAACAGGAGTGCGTCAGGGATGTCTTCTATCACCTTTGTTGTTCTTACTGACAATAGACTGGATTATGAAGACCACAGTAACTAACACCAGAAATGGAATCCCAAAGGACTCTGACAGAGCAACTAGATTATCTGGACTTCGCATGATATAGCCCTTCTGTCACATACACGAAATCAGATGCAGGATAAGCTTAACACATTGAATCAAAGGTCCCAGCAACTAGGGCTGAACATTCATAAGGGAAAGACAAAGATATTGAGAATTAACCAAACAACTCGATCTCCCTGGGGAAATCCACTTCAAGAGGTAGAATCATACACATATTTGGGCAGCAACGTAGACAAAGAGGGTGGAACAGATAGAGATGTTAAAATAAGAATACAGAAGGCAAGAGGAGCTTTCATTGCACTGGGAAACATTTGGAAGTCCAAAGAAATCAAATCTAGAACAAAATTTCGGATATTTAACTCTAATGTTAAAGCAGTTCTACTGTATGGGTCAGAAACATGGAGAACAACTAAAACAATAGAGCATAAATTGCAAACATTCATCAACTGGTGTCTGCGCAGAATAGATGGAATAAGATGGTATGATAGGGTCACAAATGAGGAAATTATGGAGAGAACAAGACAGATTCCAGTGAACGAACAGGTTAAAAAGACGCTGGCGCTGGATAGGACACACTTTGCGAAAACCGGAGGGAATATAACAAGAAGGGTCCTTGCCTGGAACCCGCAGGGACAGCGAAAGAAGGGGAGGCCGAGAAATACATGGAGACGAGATTTGGAGGCGGAGATCAACAATATAAAGAAGAGCTGGAGGGAGCTGCAGGAGATAGCTAGAGATAGGAAGACTTGGCATGAGTTGGTTGAGGGCCTATGCCCCAACCGGGGTAAAAAGGCAAAGAGAGAGAGAGGGAAAGTTGAGGGAGAAGAGCAAGAGGAAGACCGAGAGATAAGTGGGAGGAAACTTTAAGAAATGGACAGGTTACAGTCTGGCAGTGTACAACACCAAGGCCAAAGACAGAGGATGCTGGAGATTCATTGCAGCCAACCTTCGATGTGGAGACGGCACCTGATGATGATGATCTATGAAACATATGGTATATGAATATTTTTCCTTCTTTATGATCTATAATTGAATAATGAAACTGAAATGGTAGAATTTGAAGATATTTTCTTTCACAAAGTTTCATGATTTTTTTTGGGAAGTAGCAACAAGGTTTCATCGTCACGTAGCAAGTCCGTTCATGAACCTGGCTCCCGTGACAGCAATCCTAAAAAACTCTGTTCTGTGCAAGTTGATTGGCGTCAGAAGCAGTAATTCTCATATTGTCAATGACATCTTGCACCCATCGTCTTCTAGCTCTTCCTCTCATTCTTCTTCCAGGCACCATTCCTTCCATAATTATTCTCTACGCACTCATGTCGTTTGATGTGTCCAAAATATTTAATTTTCCTTGATGTTATGCTCTTTAATAGCCAACTCTCTTTAATATCAAGCAATATAGGCGTTAAGTTTGGACATGCCAGACAGTGTCGTCTTCGTGGTAGAGAGAAGATATAGTAATCAACTTATCATGGGTACTGTGAGCAAATGGACTTTGGGATGGCTGCTGCAACGGAGGACAGAGCACGAATGGGAATGCCCAATGTGCCATGACGTCGATCGCATAACATAACACAACATAACATAACATAATATCAAGCTGTTGCAGAACAGAAGCGTTTGTTCTTTTCTCTGTCCATGATATTCTAAGTACTCTTCTGTAGCATTTGTATTCAAAGGCATTAATGATCTTCTCCCGCGGCAACAGAGTTTACCCACTTTTAAAAAATAAGAAAACAATGTTGTTTCAGGGGCCGCAGACGCAATAATGTAGGATATAAAATGGCGCACCAGGGTCAGTGAGCTGGTACTGACCAAGACCCTTCCCCACCTTCACGTGGTGGCCCTGGTAACAGACTAATGTCTGGCAAAGCGAGTAGGGATCGAAGGAGAGCTACTTTAGTATAAGTAGAAGGGTAGATGCAAACACGTTCGATTCGAGATCTGATCACAATACAGACGATGAGATTCTCAGAAAATGCGCAGTCCGATAGTCAATGAAGACTATTCAAAGTGACGCCAGTGTGGTTGCCTGGGCCCGACTTAGGGGTAAAAATAAACCACAAATACCTACAACATGCTGTTTACAGGGAAAGTGGAGGTTTGACGTGGGACTATCTACCTCACTCTGTAAAAAAAATAGCTTTAAATAACCACGGCCACGTGCATGAGAGCTTTCAAGGCCTTGGTTGTGGACCTATGTATCATTAGAGGTGAAAGGGATAAAGAGGAAGAAAAATGTTATTTCAGTATCATTGTGTTTCAGTGCATGTGAAAGTTAGAAACATATTTGGAGCTAGGTGTGCAATATTATAGAAATTAATAGGGGGACTGCCTAGAGTAGTTGATAGTAGCTCGGTCTGCTAGCTGTGAGACACCTCATAGCTCGGGTTCGAACCTACTGTCCGGCATTTGTTCGAGTCCCCTGGTCTTACTCAGGACGATAACGTGAGTACCTCTGAAGTCGGAGAAAATCTGCCTGTATGGCGAGGAATACTAATTACGAGTACATTGAGCACACGGCTGCCAGTGTAAAGTAATTTACAAATGTGCACGCTGCTGCCATTGTAAGAAATTGGAAAAACGGATTTTCACGCAAAAATCAGTTTCAGAGATGAAAATTCGTCTGAGTTGAAAGCGGACGAAAAAAAAAAAAAAATTGAAATTAATAGAAAAAAATTATCGTAGAAATGGGATGAAGGAAATTGAAAGAAGAACAAACATGGCCTTACAAAATATTAAACAACTACAAACAGTACGGAATGGAATTGATACGAAAACAAACTTAAGAATTACTAAGAGCATGCATATTCCCAGTGGCAACGTATTGGTGTGAAGCATGGACATTTAACAAGGCAGTGGGCAAGATAGATAAATTAGTTTCGCTTGTCGAAGGGAGATAATTCTATATATAAAATGGACTGATGTGAATTACATCCCATTTTTTGTTCTGACATAGGCGTGACCCTTTCGCCCATCCTATGACGATATACTGGCTCGCTGTATATTACGAGACGACGCAGAGCCGATGTAGTGGCTATTTCCGTACACATTGCAATTTAAAAAATAACAATAATAATAAAGCCCATAACCCTGTTGCCGTTAGGGTCATTGGTGTGTCACTGTGGAGACATCGGCACAAGAAGCATGCCATGAGTCTCTGTCTTCAACTCTTCGAGCGAGTGTGGAGAAACTCTGTCCTGACCAGCTCTTAATGTTGTCAAATCAGGATTTTCTCTGCCCTCCTTTCTTTCTTCCACCCTCAACTGTTCCCCTTAGGATAATCTAAGAGAGTGAGCCATATCTCATCATATGCCCGAACCACACAAGTTTACGCATTTTACGTAGAGCAACGTCCTAGTCAAATGATACTTGCGACCTGCAAGGTTGATTGATTGGTCTCTACATAGATGTTCAATGCTAAAAGGCAATTTAAATGCGTCAATGTATATCAAGATCGAATGAAATGTTAAATAACCAAATCAAAATTGCAAAGCTACAGTGTGTGGCTGGTCTACAAGGTGTGCTCTGTGGCCAACTTTGCATTCAGCAGAGTTGGGGTCTGCTAGTCTTCTTAGGAAGGGCAAATAGTAAAAATTAGTAGACTACTGATGATTCGTAAAGGCACAGGCCAACCTGATCTTCCTGACTGTGGTGTAGACCAGGAAAAATGTAACCTCGAGGTTAAAGGCTAGCGGGACTGCAGTTCCCCCACGAGGATAGACTTCCCTGTGTCACTTTTTTTAAATGCTTTGTTTATCCTATGTAGGAAGGTGAACCAGAATTTTAAAAAAACAAAGCAGAAACAGGGAGGGCTGGTTTATGTGTCTGTGTTGAAACACAAAGTACTGTAGTCTTACAAAGCACAAACGCAATATACATCAACGTTTCGACCAACAGGCTTTATCAAGCAAAAGGATGCAAAAGCAGCGAACCAATTCAGACTTCCTATAAGCCAGACATAACATATATAGTCAGAGCACAACAGCACACGTCTGAGATTGTTGTCATCATCGCTTGCGATGGACGGCTATATAGTCAGAGAATAAATCCGTTACCGTACAGGAAGTCTGAATGTCTTCACTTCTTTTGTATCCTGTGCTTAATAAAGACATTTTGGTTGAAACGTTGTATGTGGTTTTTGTGCTTTGTAAAACTACAGTACTTTACATTTACGTGTTTCTCCATTGCTACATAGTCTTACTGCAGTCTTGAAGTCTATATATATATATATATACATATCAAAACGAGCGTGGGACAACACAAAACTGACATTGCAGACGAAGATTCAAATATATCGAGCCTGTGTAATTAGTTCTTTACTATATGGCTCAGAAACACGGACAGCCTACTCAAGACACGAGAGGATACTTAACATCTTTCACCTTCGATGTCTCCGCAAGATTATGAACATCAGGTGGTACGACAAGATAACCAACTCTGAAGTACTACAACGTGCAAACCTGCCTTCCATCATGGGCATGCTCAGCAGTAGACGACTAAGATGGTTGGGGCATGTGAGAAGAATGGAAACTTATCGCATACCAAAACAAATGTTGTTCTGTGGACTTTCGGAGGGGAAGAGGCACCAGGGCAGACCACTGCTCAGATATAAAGATGTATGCAAAGCCTCAATGAAAAACTTTTCTATAGGTCCCAACACATGGGAAGGAGTAGCTGATGACAGAGTTGTATGGAAAGCCAAATTACGAAAGGACGCAGAGTCTTTTGAGAAGAGACTTATGTATGAGCTGAACGACAAGAGAGAAAAGCGAAAACTCAAAAATTGTCACAGTAAAACATTTGCCAATTGACCGTCTGTAAAGACGAAAAAGGCCATATATATATATATGTCTGTAGACGGCTAACTGGAATGGACTCAAGCTATAAAGCCCAAATCACATACATAATACAAAAAGTGGTTTAACAAGTGGTTGGTGAAGAGCAGCGCTGTCCAACGATGAGCCCGCGGGAGCCATGGCGCACGTGTCATATATTCATGACTACCTATTTTATTCCCTCAGCTTTAGTGCTAATCAGATTGAAAGAAAATTCTATTTTAAGTTTTTTTCATAGCACTCCCATGAACACGATCATCCCACTTTTGCAATACTGTTGTATTTTGTATATATATATATGGAACTGTAGTAAAACTATTTGATTGGCAAAACACGTAATTACAAAGTACTGTAGTTTTACAAATTACAAAAACAATGACAAAATACAGCAACGTTTCGACCAACAAGGCCTTTATCAAGCAAACGAACAAACAGGAGTGACAAATTAAAATGAAACACAAATGGACGACCAAATACAAACGTATCTAAGGAAAATTATTTACGTATTTTCCTTAGATACGTTTGTATTTGGTCGTCCATTTGTGTTTCATTTTAATTTGTCACTCCTGTTTATTCGTTGCTGATAAAGGCCTGTTGTCAAGGCTGTATTTGTCATTGTTTTGTAATTTGTAAAACTACAGTACTTTGTAATTACGTGTTATATTTGTAACTATTCTACTGCTCCTAGCCCATCTTTTTGTTTATTTCACTGAAGAAAACGCAGGCATCTTAACAATATTAATACTATTATTACATGTATTACTATTGCATCCGTGTTTTTCCGAGACTCACTTTGATCTTAACCAAAAGGTGTTGACTATTGCCTACCTTAGTCGGGAAGCGAACTCTTCTCCTACGACTGTGAAACCTTTTCGCCATATTTTTCTATGTTTTTTTTTTTGGAAGGGTTTTAAAGCCGAAGGATTGACTTCATTGCACCGGGTTATACCCATAAAGCTCGGTCACTCTCCACCGAAATGGCGCGCCCCCTGCCGAGAGTATTACACAAAGCATGAAGCACGAACTCCGTAGCTCCAGCAACAATCCTAGGGATCTCTGAAAAAAACTGCACTCGTGAAAAGCGGCGCGGTCGGATTCGAACCCACGACCTTCGAATCACATGGTAAAGGACTTAACCACTTAGCTACAGAGATCCCCATTCTTCTATGTGTACACTTTCAGACGTCAACTTGATCAAAGAATGTTGTGGTCAGCTCATAGAAGTAAGTAAGCGTTAGCAGTAAGCATCTTGCTCCAGTATGTTATCGGTCACATAATTAAGTGCATTTCTGCTCCTAACATCTGATACACTTAGAGCACCAACCACTTGATTTACGCCAACGCTCTTCACTTTCTGTTTGTAGTCTTCTATATTGCAACTAATTACTTCCCTTGATTACAAACCAAAAGTTAAAACCTTTTATGGAAGCAGTAGCTCTCTGGTATTGAAAACCCAAACTTCACATTGATATATCAGCTGGTTCCTTTGTCTAACGGACGTCGTCTGATACGATATTTTTTATTCAAAACATTTTGTGTATCTTAATTGTTCACTATTAGAAATCATGACATCGGCTGAAGTTGAACGGGTGAGTTTGAATATGAAACATGTATCTCTCTATATTCTATGTGGATTATACAAATATTGAAATCTTGTTGCTAGTCCGTTGAGATCGCCGGTCGCTACCGGCGAGCCAAGTTGAAGTGATGACTCACTCTTCTGTCTTCACTCTCAGATTCAAAGAATGTTAATCAAATGTCTGTTAGAAGTTAATCATTAACTATTAGAAAATCATGGCAGAAGTTGAAGGGGCAAGTTTCGATTTGAATTATGGCTCACAATATTTCTTGTTTGATTTACTAGTGTTAGTGTTACTGTTAGTATGTGTGAAGTTATGTTGTTTCGTTGAAACTAGCAGAATAAACAAAAATAAGCCAAGGAGTCGCCTGTGAGCAAATTAGTCATGAAAAGCGGATTACGGAATGAAAGAGATTTAAAATAGACAAATCAAATAATTTGAACACACAAAGAGACTTAGGAAAACCATACCAAACTGGAGGACAATGCTGAAAGTAAGAAGAATACAATGATTGAAGTGGAACAGGACTATCCAAGAAAATAAGTAAACAAATAGTAGTTATAGTTTATAATTATAGTTTATTATTTGAAAGTTAGTATGTATCATGATAACAGACATATACCGTTCGTAAGATTCGTAACAGTCAATCGTTGATGTGGAAGACCTATGAGAAACACTTTACAACATGCTCTGTCATAAAAGGGAGTGGTTTACACACAAAAATACTCAGATACTATAGTATATTCCATAGTAACACTCCTAGCAACGAAAAAGACAATAGGTTAGCAAAACCAGGAATGGGAAATAATGTCTGAAACAAGTATAACATTTCATTAGCTTGTCAGGAAAAGATACATGGAGAAATGGAAAACAGAGTATCCAGATGAAGAGATTTGTCAGGAGAAGATACATAAACAAGTGAGAAACAGAACATCCAGGTGACCAGATTACTGATACATATTACCACTTCAATAGAAAAGAAGTAGAATAGCTGTTGTAGCATAGTGATTAATACACTTCCTTCATAGATGAGTGGTCTTGATTCAATATTCAGATGGAGTGTGATGATTTCCTACCATAAACGACTCTCAGGTCGACCCAGCCTTAACTGGGTACCAGAAAAACACAGAGAAGTAATGAGACAGCTGGTGGGATGCTGCTTACATCAACCATGATTTGCTGTTGTTCAAATAAATAATACAAGCATAACACTGTATTCCTCGGTAAACCTTACGGTATGTAAACAAGTTATCGCTACTATCTATTTACAAGTAGATGTACCAACACAGAACATTTGTCTTGTTTCATTTGTATTATATTAGCTCATTAAATTATGATTTCAATACATTTCTTTTTTTGTCCTTTAGTCACCAGCGCAGTCCTTGCACAATATAATCCGTGCTCTGAACCTGACTGGGCATGTCGGTTTTGACAGTCTTCCTGATCAACTTGTTAATAAGTCTGTGTCACAGGGATTTTGTTTCAACATTCTTTGTGTTGGTAAGTTTTAGTGTATTGGTGAGTTCAGTGTATTGATGGTAGGCATTAGTGTGTTGGTGACTTTCAGTGTATGTGTATTTTACGGTGTGTTGGTGGGTTTCAGTGTATTGGTAGGTTTCAGTGTGTTTGTAGGTTTCAGTGTGTTGGGACATGCATTCTTCTTTGCGTTGTTCTTTACGACCAATTTCAATCACTCTTTGTGATATGTTTGATCTTTGCCAAGAACATGTATCGTTGCACATTGGTTTGGTAGGCCCATAAATGCATAGACTTCTACACGTTTAGGACACATGCATCCGATTTCAGCCAAACCTCCTTAGTCGCCTCTTACGACATGCGTGGCGGGTAACAGTGGTTCTATTCTTTACACCCCAAATTTGACCCTGGTAACCACTCGGGCAGGGACATGCATTAAGATTGCAGAAGACCAGACACTCACAGATGGCACTGAAATGAAATCCAGGCGGAAAGAGGGGTAGGGGAAGACCTAGAGATGAACTGTAGACAGAAAAAGAAAAGAGAGGGAATGAACTACACTGGCTTGTTCAAGGCCTGGTGAGAGGAAATTTGCTGATGCCTAATGCTTTAACTAATAGATGAAAAGCTTTTGTGAAACAGATGATAATATGTCATGTTATGTTGTCTTGTAGGTGAGACTGGTATTGGCAAGTCCACCATGATGGATACTTTGTTCAACACAAATTTTGATTCAACCCCAAGTTCTCATGATCTACCTGGAGTCAAACTCAAAGCACATACATATGGTAAGAAATATTCTCTTCTATTGAAGTATTATTTTACAAAACAAAGATAATAGATGAATAGTTGAACAAGCTCTTGAATCAAACAAGTGACTTGACTTTTTCCTTGTGGAGCATAGGGCTTCAACAGTTGTTCACCACCTTTCCAGGCATCTTGTTTTTTTTTTTATAGCTTCCCATGATTGTCCAGCATCGTTCAGATGTTCAAGTGCCCGTGTGTTGCGGGGCTCGCAGAGGAGCAAAGAATAGTAAGACTGCGGCCTACAAGACATGTCATAAGAGGCGACTGAGGTAGGGCCTAGGGAAGCTACCCTAGTAAATAAAAAGCGTCAGAAAAATTGGATGTGCTGACCTACCTGTAGGCGCATAACTGACACAACGTACAATCGCTCTTAGGCTCGGATCACAAAAAGTGGTTAACAAGTGGTCGATATGGAGCATTTGAAGAAGAAGTTCAGTTGCTCAAGGGTGTAAAGAATAGAACCACTGTTACCTGCCACGCATGTCATAAGAGGCGATTAAGGAGGTTGGAGGTGGGGCTAGCTACCACACACTGCAAAAAACACTAGATGGCTACAGAACAGAGAGCGAACCGAGTAAACGCTGGCTGAAACCAGACACATCGCGAAGGATAAGCACCAGAGGTCCAAATGGTGCTGAAGATGTGACATAAAATACACCAATGCTAAGACTGCATGAATCAGATTTCCACATAAATAGAATTTATGGGGAGGTCTGTTACATCGGTCTGGGCGGTGATCGTGAGAGAGAGAAAGTTGCTCAAGAACACTGAGTCTCCGGGTCTGTTTAGGATGTTTCCTTTTACGTTTTTCTTGCTGCAGGTTCCTTTCCATTTAAGTGCTTGTCGGGTGACAATCAATTGTGTCTTCCAATCCCAACTCATCACCAGTTTCTCCTCCTAACCTCGGTCATCGTGGGTTCCTACCCTGTTCTCATTCACATGTTTGCAATTACCATTCTGCTATACCATCTCAGTCTGGGAATACGCAGAAGACATATGTTGATAACAGTCTGAAATGTGTTGTTGTATTTAACAAAAGCACTTTAATCAAACAAGTGTATATGAAAAAAGTAGTCATTGACAAGAACGTAATATAAACCAAAAGACAGCTAAGGTTACAACCTTTCTGTAAGGCATCATTTGATTCAGAGCATTTTTGCTATTTTGTGAGTAGACATCAAATCTCTTTTCTTCTTCGAACACTCCATATCAACCACTTGTCAACAACTTTGTGTGATTTGTATGTGATCTGAGCCTAAGAACGATTGTATGGTATATGCCAGTTATGCGCCTACAAGTAGGCCATAGTGAAACACGTACAAACAAAGTACTATAGTTTTACAAAATACAGAAACAGTGACGATAAACAGCAACGTTTGACCAACAAGGCCTATTTCGATACAAGTAGGCCAGCACATCCAATTTCTGCGCTGCTTTTTATTTACTAGGGTAGCATCCTAGGGCCTACATCAGTCGCCTCTTACGACATGCATTGTAGGTCACAGTGGTACTATTCTTTACTTCCTTGCGGCCCCTGCACCACACGGACGAAATCTCTTTTCTAAATGTTTGAATTCATCTGAATTGTGAAAGTTAGTTTTGTGAAACTGTCATAATAAAGGGTCTAAAGTCGAAGGATTAACTTCGTTGTATTCCATATGGTTCAGTCCCTCTCTACGGAATGGCGCTATACATGCCGAGAGTGTTACACAAAGCAGGAACTCCGTAACTCCAGCAACAAAACTAGGGGTCTCAGAAAAAAGACTCTGGGGAACAGAATGGTGAGATCTGTCTTCGTACTCTCAACCTTCGGAAGACAAGGCAGCGTCTTGGCCACAAAGACTCCCTTTGTAAAACCACACTCAACATGGAAGTGATAATTTTGTGAAACTACACACAACATGGAAGTGATAATTTTGTGAAACTACACACAACATGGAAGTGATAATTTGGTGAAACCACACTCAACATGGAAGTGATAATTTGGTGAAACCACACTCAACATGGAAGTGATAATTTGGTGAAACCACACTCAACATGGAAGTGATAATTTGGTGAAACCACACTCAACATGGAAGTGATAATTTGGTGAAACCACACACAACATGGAGTGATAATTTGTGAAACCACACCAACATGGAAGTGATAATTTGGTGAAACACACACAACATGGAAGTGATAATTTGGTGAAACTTATCTGAGAGAGGAATAAGAAAGTTTGATGAAACTATCTGAGAAAAAAACAACTGTAATTTCTCTGAATATTTTGTCTGTGTTGTTGATATGTGTGTTTTGTCTGTGTTGTTGATGATTCATGTCAATACCATTTCAGAATTAAGAGAGAAGAATGTTCTTCTGAAACTGACCTTGGTCGACTCTGTGGGATTTGGAGATCAGATCAACAAAGATGACAGGTGAGGTATGAGTAATGGCCATTGAGTTATTTGTATGTGTCGATTCCTCCATGCCAATAATGGCTGACACATTCCGTTTCTGATGATATTTTTTTTTGAGTTTGTTCTCTAGACATTTGCAGTCCCCTGCTGACAAGATCTGTCTTCCCGGGTTTGTCTGGAGTCGTTCTACAATAGGTGACTTCACTTTCTGTCACTGAGCTCACCAACACAGGCTTTTATGCAGGGTGGGCTCCCTGGACACTATAGTTTAATCCCATCTACTTGGAGGAAAGTGTCATAGAAGTAGAAGACAAGACAAAGGATGTCCTCCTCAAGGAAGAGAGAGGATGACTCCTATTTGTCCCATAGCTAGGGGATGAGTTGGTTGCAACCAGAGCATTTACCACTTTCCGAACATAAGGTGGGTTCTGCGTTGTCACCTTATGAGGCCCCATCCTACTCTTTGGTCTGGCCTTTCACTTCAGTCTATTCAGCATGGTTAGACCTGCCAGGAATTAGATTACCGTCGACATAGCCTGAAGGATCCTAAAGGCACACAAACCAACAACGATAAGGTAGGCTAATGGGAAGAGTATGAGTAATGAACAAGTTGACAGATTGGCTGGCATGGCTACAATATCAGAGGGAGCTGCAGTGGACCAAAATGACATTCTTAACACATTGAGTCTTTCCGGATAGAGGAGTTTCAGGGTTGTGAATCCCAGTCTATGACCAGATTGAGAGAGATAGGTGTCAATATTGGTACAACTCAAAAAGAACAACATACCAGATATGCAAAGAGATTGATTAATTAACATCAAACTGGCGTGTTGGAATGCTGGATTTTTCAAGGCAGAGATCGGAGCAGCTATGGACATGTCCGGAGTGCTTTGATGATAGTTCTTATATCACTGATCAGAAAAGATCAAAGCACTATCTTTCAGTTAAGAACAGGACATGTTGGACTGAATTACCACCTACACAGAATAAACCCCACACACCTACTACACTGTAGAAAGTGCAGTCATTCATGTGAGACAGTACAGCATATCTTGCTTGAATGTCCTGGACTGCAAAAAGCTAGACAAGAATTCCTCCCACCACACCCATCTGTTCATAATACCCTTTACACTAGTCTTCCACAATTACAGAACACATGCAGATTCTACAAATTGGCATTGGCTGCCCAAGAGTGAAAACTCGCAGCTCTGGTTAGAAGAAGAAGATATCAATGATCAAAAATCTGGTACATTGGTCTGGGCGGTGATCGCGCGAGAGAGAGAGTAAGATGTGAAGATTCCTACTCCGAAGGGATCTAGTTTTTGGAAGGTTAGAAAGGGTTTTATTTTCTTGTTATTTAAGTTACTTTTTGTTTTTAAAGAAGGTTGCTCAAGTTACATTCTAACATGTGATCTGTGTTTCAGCTGGAAGCCAATTGTCGACTACATAGATGCGCAGTTTGATGCATACCTGCATGAGGAGCTCAAGATTAAACGAATGTTACACACATACCATGACACGCGTGTCCATGCTTGTCTGTACTTCATTGCTCCAACAGGTCACTCGTAAGTGTGTACTTCATTTTTGTCTATCTCTCAAAATCTTGATTGATTTCAATATTGATTGTTAATTCTGAAGTCGGAGAAGACACACCTGTATGGCGGGGGACACTGATAAAAAGGAAAGTAAGCTTTCATGCAAAAATCATTCTGAAGCGTCATACAAGGCGCTCTGACTACGCCTAAATTCATTGCGAGAGAATGCAAGAAGAAAAAGAATGTTGATTGTGACAAGGCGAACATTAGTTGACAAGTCACATTTTCCCATGTCAGCTAGTTTGTAGAAAAGATATTTGACACTGTGTTTTGCTTTTGTTATACTTTGTCTCAGATACTTAAATCATGCAGCTTTGCTGGGGAGTCTCTTCCTTGGTGCTGTGTCTCTCTCTCTCTCTCTCTCTCTCTTTTGCCTTTTTAACCCATATTGCGCCAGTGTGGTGCCGGAGCCCACAAGGGAAGCAAAGAATAGTACCACTGCGACCTACAATGCATGTCGTAAAAGGCGACTGATGTAGGCCCTAGGGATACTACCTTAGTAAATAAAAAGCAGCTCAGAAATCGGATGTGCTGGCCTACTTGTGGGGACGCATAACTGGCACAACGTACAAATGCTCTTAGGCTCAGATCACATACAAATCACACAGAGTGGTTAACAAGTGGTCGATATGGAGCGTAAAGAAGAAGAAGAACCCAGATTGGGTTAAAAACCAAATTATGCCAAGTCTTCATATCTCCTGCAGTTCCCTCCAGCTCTTCTGTGTATTGTTGATCTCTGCCTCCAAATCTCTTCTCCAAATTTCTATGCCTCCCTCTCGTCCGCTGTCTCTGTGGATTCCAGGAAAGAGCCCTTCTTGTTATATTACCCTCGCCCGTCTGCCCAGCGTGTTCGTAGCGCGTTGGACTACGGGTGACTATCCTCTGTGTGTGCGGGTTCAATTCCGCGGGATGGCAGAAAAAGCCACAGATTCCCCAGATTTATGGTGTTCGTGGCACCGAACCAAAGGGTTACGATGTCCATGGCACCGAGCCGAAGAGCTGAAAAGCTCAAGTGCTTCTGAATCGGGGAAAAAAAATATTACTCTCAGATTTTCTCAAAGTGTGCCCTTTCAACACCAACTTCTTTTTTTTAAAACTTCTTGGTTCACTGGAATCTGTCTTGTTCTCTTCATAAGCTCCTCATTTTTAACCGTATCATACTATCTCAGTCCTTCTATTCTGCTCTCAGAGCTATGCTTGAAGGAAACTTGTGCTCCTGGCAGGTTTAACTGTGGCCTCTAGTAACATAAGACTGTTTGGTCAGTTGACAAGTTTAGTAGCAGAAGATCAAGTTTTCTATCAAAGGGAGAAGTTTAGTTACATAAGGTCAAATTTGATATCAGAAGATCAAGTTTCTATCAAAAAGGGCAAGTTTAGTTACATAAGGTCAAGTTTGATATCAGAAGATCAAGTTTTCTATCAAAAGGACAAGTTTAGTTACATAAGACAGATATTACAGTGTAAATGTGGAGTCACAATAATACAGAGATGGATGGCTATTATTCAACCACCAATTTATCTTGAGTTCACGATTCCTGCTAGAGTCAATGCCCTAACCCACCCAGCTGAAACTGAGTACCCAACTTTCTGATTCAGGTATAGAGGAGAATTAAGAATCTCTACCATAGTTACTGTGTAAGTACTCTGAGACTTTGAATCAGCTGAAAGGGACTGCAGGCCTATAGGGAAACACTGAGAGTAGTAAAGACGAGTCATTAAATTTGTTCTCTTGATTGTTTTGTAATCTTGTATGATTGACAGTATTAGATGGTGGACCGCCCGGGTGGTTACCGGGTCTCAAATTGGAGTGTAAAGAATAGAACCACTGTTACCTGTCATACATGTCGTAAGAGGTGACTAAGGAGGTTGGAAGTGGAGCTAGCTACCCAACACCGTAAAAAACACTAGATGGCTACGGAATGGAGAGTGAACCGAGTAAATGCTGGCTGAAACCGGACACATTGCTGAAGGATAAGCACTAGAGCTCCAAATGGTGCTGAAGATGTGACGTAAAACACACCAAAGCTAAGGCTGCATGAATCAAATTTCCACATGAATAGAATTTATGGGCAGGTCTGGTACATTGGTCTGGGCAGTGATCATGAGAGAGATGGTGAACCAGACACAAATGTTGACTAGACTCTAGTTTTGCCTTGTTTTCTGCAGGCTCAAGGCTCTTGACCTTATGACTATGAAACAAATGGATACAAAGGTCAACATTGTCCCAGTGATTGCCAAGGCAGACACCATTACCAAGGCAGAGTTGACCAAGTTCAAGGCTAAGGTAACTGCTTTTAAGCTTGAAGGTGGAGATGTTTGCATAACAGGTATTGACTGATTGATTGCACGATAGGACCATCATCATTGCACTTTGGTGAACAACCATGTGTTCTATTATCTATTTCTTACACAGGAAGATCTCACAGACAGTACAAAAAATCTGTAATGCCAGCAAGGGTCCTTATCTAATTTTGAGGATGGCAAAAATGATATCACTATTTTATTTTTAATGTTTAAGTAATTTTTGTCCAGGCAGCAACTTTTCAGCCTACTTGTTATGTACTGATGCGGGGGATGAACTGATATGGCACCGTGAAGTCACTTGGTCTGCATAACCTAATAACATTTAGCAGTTATTCCGTAAGTGTGTTGTCAGGCTCTCAAGGGGAGTAAAGAATAGCAACACTGCGATCTACAAGGCATGCCATGAGAGGCAACTAAGGATGGGGCCTAGGAAGCTACCTAGAAAATAAAAAGCAACGCAGAAATTAGATGTAGATGTTATGCAGACTTGTAGATGCATAACTAAGGTAATCTATTCGATCATCGGAGGTAAAAATCCTCCACCAAGATAAAAGAATCAACTATCTCAAACCTGTTGTTTGCTGATGACTGTGCCCATGCTACCAACTCTGAAGAAGAAATGCAGACTTACATGGACAAGTTCTCAGTGAGCTATGATAATTTTGGCCTTACCATTAACACCAAGAAAACAGAGGTCATGTTCCAGCTCGCCCCTAGAAAGCAGTACTATGATCCAGTCATCAACATTACTTCTTCTTTTCGTTCGTTCTTTACGACCAATTTTAATCACTCTTTGTGATATGTTTGATCTTTGCCAAGAACGTGTATACGTGCACATTGGTTTGGTAGGCCCCTAAACGCATAGACTTCTACACTTTAGGACATGTGCATCCGATTTCAGCCAAACCTCCTTAGTCGCCTCTTACAACATGCTTGGCAGGTAACAGTGGTTCTATTCTTTACACCCCAAATTTGGGCTCCGGTAACCACTCGGGCGTCATCAACATTAAACACTAGTGTCTCCTGTCAGCGGACAACTTTGCCTATCTTGGCAGTCTCCTATCCAGATCGGCAAACATAGACTCTGAGGTCAACAATAGGATATCCAAAGCCAGTACTGCGTTCGGAAGGCTATTTGTCACTGTGTGGATGGGGGACTGCCTAGAGTAGTTGATAGTAGCTCGGCCTGCTAGCTGTGAGGCGCTTCATAGCTCGGCTTCGAACTTACTGTCCGGCATTTGTTCGAGTCCCCTGGTCTTACTCAGGATGATAACGTGAGTACCTCTGAAGTCGGAAAAAATCTGCCTGTATGGCAAGGGAATACTAACTACGAGTACATTGAGCACACGGCTGCCAGTGTAAAGTAATTTACAATGTGCACGCCTCTGCCATTGTAAGAAATTGGAAAAACAGATTTTCACGCAAAAATCAGTTTCAGAGATGAAACTTCGTCTGAGTTGAAAGCGGGCGAAAAAAACAAAACCAAAAACACTGTGTGGGTGCGGAAGGGGATAACGTAGCCACAAAGCCCTCAAAGAGCAAGAGATCCCAAGCCTCAACACCCTGTTTCAGAAGGCCCAAGTAAGATGGGGCGGTCACATTGCTTAGATGCCTGATAAACGCATCCCCAAACAGTTCATGTATGGCGAACTTGAAGGGGGCAGACATCCTGCTGGTGGACAAAAAAAACGCTTCAGAGACACTCTTAACCCTTTAGCTGCTAAGGATGTATATATACGTTTTCCCCATTCACTTCTAAAGATGCATTAACACATCTGTTATTATCTCTCCTCTGTGGGCTAAAGACGTGTTAACACGTTCTACATTGCTACTGTCACTGCTATAGGTGTACATTCACGTTTGTGACCTAGAAACAAAGAGTAGCTATATTTAGCTCAGCCTTCAGAAAGTATGTAGCAGCGAAAGGGTTAAAGTGTCTCTGAAATGCTTCGATATAGACACTACGTGCTGGGAATCCCTTGCGCAAGATCGCCAAATGGGGCACTGTAACAACACAAGAGGAACCCGCATAGCTGAGAATCATCGTGTCGTTAAGGCACAAAGAAAACGAGCTGCGCGAAAAGGCAGAACACACAGCATGCACATGTCTAACTTTGATCATGTATGCCTACCTGTGTGGACTGTGTTCTAGGATTGGACTCTACAGTTATCTCCGCACACACCAGAGAGGTGCAGCAGCACAAGTCTGAAACTGTTATCATCATCGCTTGCGATGGACGGCTATTATTATAGATGCATAACTGGCACAATGTACAATCGTTCTTAGGCTTTGTTCACATTCATATCACAAAGAGTGGTTTAACAAGTGGTTGATATGGAGCGTTTGAAGAAGAAGCAATTATTCAATGATTATTAAGATCTAGTTGTTTCTGACAATAGTTGATGTCCGAGCTGATGACCAGTGGAGTACACATATACCAGTTCCCAACAGATGATGAGACAGTAGCTGATACTAACTCAACCATGAATGTAAGTAGTAGTTTAGTTAGCCTCTGTGTTATGTACATTGTCATGTGTGTGTAGTCCTTGTGTTATGTGTGTGGTAATTATGTTTTGTATGTTTTCTTCTCTTGCACTTTCTGTTTAGTCACTTTCTCTTCAATGACATTCTCTACCACACTTTCTCTTTGATCATGTTCTCCCTCACACCTTCCATGTTATTCTCTCCTTCTTTAGAAATACATTGTTGTGTAATAGCCATCCATCACAACTGATGATGATTTCACCTCTTTGGTGTGTCTGCAGAGGTGACTGTAGAGTCCAATCCTAGAACACAATCCCCAACTACAGGTGGGGCATACATGATCACAATTAGACATGTGACTGTTGTGAGTTCTGTTTTTTCTGTGCCTCAATGGCATGATGATTCTCAGCTATGCAGGTTCCTCTTGTGTTGTTGCAGTGCCACATTTGGCGATCTTGCGCCAGGGATTCCCAGCATGTGGTGTCTATATCGAAGCATTTCAGAGACACTTTAAGAGTGTCTTTAAAGCGTTTTCTGTCCACCAGCTGAACGTCTGCCCGTTCAAGCTCGCAATACATCAACTGTTTTGGAAACCGTTTATCAGGCATCTGAGCAACGTGACTGGCCCATCTCACTTGGGCCTTCTGTAACAAGGTGTTGATGATTGGGATCTTTGCTCTTGTGAGGACTTCGCTATTTGGAATTTTGTGCTGCCAGTTTATTTTGAGGAGTCTGCGTAGACAGCGTGTGTGGAAGTGATTTAGTTTTCTTGCGTGTCTGCTATACACTGTCCATGTTTTATATATTTCTCATATATCTTATTCTCAGCAACACTTACCATTTGCTGTTGTTGGTAGTAACGATGAAGTCAAGATTGGTAACAAGATGGTTAAAGCTAGACAGTACCCATGGGGAACCGTTCAAGGTATGCAGCATCATCATCATCCTTCATGTTTTATGTCCAGTAGAAATGTGTCAGTAGATTTATACACAACCATCATCATGTTACTTGTGTGATATCAATGTATTAACTAGAGCATAGATTCCCAAACTTTTTTAGCCCACCACCCACTTTGTACGACATAAACTTTGTAACGCCCCCCTTCCCATTATAACAGTTTGCCCCCATCATATACATGCTCCATTTTCACTTTGACATAGAAAATTAATATATATTTCTGTCATACATGGTCAATTTTCAAATGATTATATACAAGAAATAGAAAATTGATGAAAACATGGATAGTGTTAGATGGGCATAAGATAAATTAAAATGCAGAATTCAAATTTTAAATAATTATTCATTCGCAAAATCACGAAAACACACTCCTCACAAATGCTTCTGAACCCACAATCGCCCCCCTGGAAGACTTCAGCGCCCACAGGGCGATACACCACTTGGGAAACGCTGAACTAGAGTAATGTGACTTTGAAAAACTTGATTTCTGTAACAATGAATAGTGACACAAATCTCAGTACGGTCATCATCATCATCAACTAGCTTGTCCTGAGCAGAACTTTGCCACCCCAACAGTCCTCCGAATTTCTCTCTCTCATAGGCCAGATGTCCTGCCTCTGCAGCCATCATGTTCAAACCATCAGTTACATCCTGAATCCATCTTCTCCGCGGTCTTCCTCTTCTTCTCTTTGCCGGTATTCCTCCTTCCATGATGGTCTCTCCAGTCTCCAGCCCTTCATGTCTTTTTATATGTCCAAAATATCTTAATTTTCTCTTATTTGTAGCATCAGCCAGTTTTCTTTGATCTTAAGTTCTTTCTGGATAGATCTATTTGTTCTCTTCTCTGTCCAAGATATACTAAGGACTCTTCTGTAACACTTATGTTCAAAAGCACATATATGTTTTTCAACTGCTTTATTATGTATTTCTTTTCTTCATATTTTCTAGCCTTGTTTTTGTGTTTCTGTTATGCTGTTGTGTAAGACAAAACTGCAGTTGGATAGACTGACTAACTTCTAGATGACAATGAGAACATTATGACAAGTCTGGCAGAGAGAGAGAGACAGAACATAGATGACATGTATGTATGTGTATTATGTCATTGAGATGTTGGTGGCACCCATGTGGTGCCAGCGCCCGCATGGGAATCACACAAGTTGTCGATATGGAGCATTCGAAGAAGATGTAGGTGGTATATTAACAGTGGAGAATGAAAACATTATGACAAGTCTGGTAGAGAGATAGAAAGACAGAGACAGAAATGACATGTGTGTGTATGTATCATATCATTGAGATGTTGGTGGTGTATCGACAGTGGAGAATGAGAACATTATGACAAGTCTGGCAGAGACAGAACATAGATGACATTTATGTATCAATCAATTGGGTTTTTCGACTTGCCAAGAGACAGCTGATGACATTTGTATTGACAGTGGGAGAATGAAGAGAACATTATGACAAGTCTGACAGAGAGACAGAGACAGAAATGACATGTATGTGTGTGTATGTATCATATCATTGAGATGTTGGTGGTGTATTGACAGTGGAGAATGAGAACATTATGACAAGTCTGACAGAGACAGAACATAGATGACATTTATGTATCATATCATTGAGATGTTGGTGGTGTATTGACAGTGAAGAATGAGAACATTATGACAAGTCTGACAGAAAGACAGAGACAGAAATGACATGTATGTGTGTGTATGTATCATATTGAGATGTTGGTGCTCTGTTGACAGTGGAGAATGAGAACCATTGTGACTTTGTGAAGCTTCGGGAGATGCTTATTCGAACCAACATGGAGGACATGAGAGAGGTGACTCACTCTGTGCACTTTGAACTCTACCGACGTCATAAACTGGAGGAGATGGGCTTCTCAGACTCTGAAGCTAAAAGGTTGGTTAGAACTGTCAAGTGATAGTTATTTGTTTGTCTAGTGAGGACTTGTTAAGGGCTCTCTGTGGCTAATTGGTTAAGCCCTTGCCTTGCGAGTCTTAAGGTCATGGGTTTGAATCCGAACCCACTTGTATGTTGCTGATCCACAAGAGGAGCAAAGAATAGTAACACTGCCACCTACAAGGCTGCAGTCTTGATTTTATTCATTTTGGGCCTCCGGTAACCACTCGGACGATTAAATTCTTGAGAAGAAATGATCAAAGACTACAAAAGCAGGCATTGATGTGGGAGACAAAGGGTTCAAGAAAGAGGACACCCTAGAAAACCTAAAACAAACTTTGCTTAGAGAGGCAAGAAATATCAGACTCAATTCCATGGAAGAGATTGAGTGAGTTGCCAAAAACAGAGAGGTATGGAAAAATTACTTGCAAGCCATTTGTAACATATAACAGTATGCATGGAATATATATATATATATATATATATATATGTACATACATGTTCTGTTTTCCTTCAATCTGCAGATGATTATTTACAGAAACATGATTGTCTTGTTGATTGTCACAGATTGTACAAACGAAACACTTAAAAAAGAAGTCGCAAGATTTACAAGTACAAAAGAAGATGCTGTATCGTTTCAACCCAAAGGACTTCATCAAGAATACAGAACAAGTGGAGGACTTGATATTTCACTGTAACAGAAAATATATGCAGACATGCAGATCGTAAATATCGAATATAATAACAGGCTGTGATAGTGATCATATGCCGTGGACATTCCGAGATTCGGGGTCAAACATTCTCAGTGTTTGCATGCGGTTGGGCTACAGAACTTGATCTTTTACTTGGGGGATCTCAATTACAAGAGTAAGTCTAGCAACTCTAGGGATAAGGAAAGCAAGCATTCACACAAAAATCATTCAGAGATATCATACTAGGTACAATATTAGGTACTACGTCCGAATTCATAACAAACAAACATGACTTGATATTTGACTGAGCAGTCATATTTGAAATGTACTAGAGTCAGTAGGAAAGTTGACTGAGCAGTCATATTTGAAATGTACTAAAGACAGTAGGAAAGTTGACTGAGCAGTCATATTTTAAATGTACTAAAGACAGTAGGAAAGTTGACTGAGCAGTCATATTTTAAATGTACTAAAGACAGTAGGAAAGTTGACTGAGCAGTCATATTTTAAATGTACTAAAGACAGTAGGAAAGTTGACTGAGCAGTCATATTTTAAATGTACTAAAGACAGTAGGAAAGTTGACTGAGGCAGTCATAATTTTAAATGTACTAAAGACAGTAGGAAAGTTGACTAGCAGTCATATTTTAAATGTACTAAAGACAGTAGGAAAGTTGACTGAGCAGTCATATTTTAAATGTACTAAAGACAGTAGGAAAGAATATTTTTTAAATAGAAACTTGAATAAATCGATTGAATAAATGAATGAATTGATTGGTATACATGACACTTTCTGATTGATGATCATGATTGATGTTCATGATTGATATCCATATTTGCAGTCTATCTGAAACCTATGAACAGAAGAGACAAGAGCATATTACAACGCTACAGAAGAAGGAAGATGAGATGAGACAGATGTTTGTCATTAGAGTTAAGGAGAAAGAGTCAGAGTTGAAGGAAGCAGAAAAGGAGGTTTGTACTCTCAACATTTTCTTCTCATTTACAAATTGGGGAGGAGGGAGACAGATAACCTTTATAAGGGTGTATCTAAACGATAGATATTCTTCTTCTTTGTGTTGTTCTTTACGACCAATTTTAATCACTCTTTGTGATATGTTTGATCTTTGCCAAAAACATATATACATTGCACATTGGTTTGGTAGGCCCCTAAATGCATAGACTTCTACACATTTAGGACATGTGCATCCGATTTCAGCCAAACCCCTTAGTTGACTCTTACGACATGCGTGGTAGGTAACAGTGGTTCTATTATTTACACCCCAAATTTGGGCCCCAGTAACCACTCGGGCGACGGGATCTATATCCTATTCTTGTGTCCATTTGACACAATAGACTTTCACATGAGATTTCTATTGTTGCTGTTCTGCTATCTTTCTACTGATTGTTCCCCATGTCAGGCCACAATCTTTCAACTCACTTTCCACCGTTCTTCTCTGTGTTTGGTAATCCAGACCATCTCTTCCCATCTGCTATCCATCGGAGAGCTTTCCTACAAATACCCTCTACGGGCATACAACATACATCACCATGGGTATCTATGGCTCTGTAGTTAAACCCTCTCGTTCTAAAGGTCGTGGGTTTAAATCTGGACCGCAACTTTCTGTTCAAGGATGTATTTTTTCAGAGACCTCTAGGATTGTTGCTGCAGTTTGTGCTTGGTGCAATACTCTCGGCAGATGCCGTGCCATTTTTGCGGAAGGAGACCAGGCTTATAGGGTAAAACCCGGTGCAATAAAGTCAATACTTTGTCTTTAGACCCTTTAGACATAACCAATCCACCTTTATCACCGTCTTTTAACTCTTTCCACGCTTTAAGCCGTACACTGCGCCACAGCGACTTCTGTTCCACGCTTTAAGCCGCACCCTGCGCCATCAAGATGTTTCGATCGCCGTTCGAGCTGTTTCGTTCGCCGTTCGAGTTGTTTCGTTTATACAAGTCTTTCTAGTTTTACTTCTACTAATTTTAGTTTTTAATAGTATTCTTCCGGTTCCTTCATTTTAATAGCGTCACTTTTTTCGATTTAGTCGTACATTCACCACGTTTCGATTTGCTTCAAGTTTATTTGTTATTGCTACAGACGCAGCATTTGTAAACAGTTCAATGTGGGACCAGGCCTTTCATGTAATAAGCGTCCCATGCGTGTATCAGGCGAGCAGGCGCTGATTTTTATAGAAAAATGCATGGACAATTCAGATTATAGTAGTATTATAAGTAGTATTAGTAATGATTCCGATCCAAAATATAATGATATGAATCAGGCAGACGATCATCATAATATAATGGCTATCAAAGCCCAACTGGAGTTTGATGTCAACTTTTCATCATATCTTCATTTCTATTGGGTATATTGTCAAAAAATTTTGCCTGAACTTCACAAATTGGATTACAAAATGATTTCTAGAAGCACATAGGGATACATTTTGAATATGTTGTTATAATGTCACGTAAGTGTTGCATATGTCACTAACAATTTATAATTTTTTATAGTTGTCATATTTGCCCCAGTTTCTTCTAAAATATTCCATGTATTGCTATTTAACCTTGTTATTCTAATAAGTTGTCCAGTTTTCTTCAAATTAGTATATGATAAGATATATATATGTTTATTTATTGATGAGTAGTTATGATTTGAAAAAATAACCCATTGCATTTTTGCCTCCTTAAATTAAATGTGTACAACTGAGGAAATAAATGGGCGTGGAAAGAGTTAATAATGGTCTCCAATGCTGCACAGAAAGTAAGGGGGAAGAAGACCCTTATAATTATAACTGAAATGTTGGGAGGGGTTCTCATAAAGACAAATGACTGATAGACCTGATGAATATAACTGAAGGAGATAAGTGCCCTTCATAAAGATAACTGTAAATGGTTGGGACATCATATAGATAGTTATAGAGGGTTGGGTTATCATATCGTTATAGAATGTTGGGACATCATAAATATTGTTATGTTCTTTGCATTCATATTCTGCTGTGTGTTTGTTGTTTCATGCGTTCTTCAAATTTGTGTGTCCTCTACTCAGCTTCACAATCGTTTCGATGCCCTAAAGAAACAGCACACCGAGGAGAAACAAAAACTGGAGGAGAGCAAGAAACGTTTAGAGGATGAGATGAATGTCTTTGCTCAGCAGAAGGTCTCGGTTCAAACCCACACCTCCACAATGACCAAGAAGAAGAAATAAACCACATCAAACAAGTCTTGACCAGTAGCCAGCAGTTCCGTGCGATGACATTCATATTTTATTCATATATTCCGAGACATTGTCAAGCAGACATTGTAATATATTTGTTATTGTCATTTAGTTCATATTTGACTGATTTAGTTATTTTTGTTGTGAAATGAATCATTAGTTCATACCGATTCATAGAAAAATCAACTTTTGTTCCAATGTCATCTAACTCTTGTTCTAATATCATCCAAAATGTGTTTCAATATCATCCAGCCTTTGATATAATTGAAAGTGTAATCAAATATCATCAAATAATATCATTCAAATGTCACCCAAGACTGCATCAATGGCAGCAGCTGAATTCTGGAGAATGTTTTTGGATAACTTTATCAACTGTGCAAGTTGAAGATGATATGAAATGTCAACTGAATATATTCTAAATTTGCACAGACTGGAATTATCTTTTTCTGACTCTGTTGTGTCTTTGTAACCTTGATTAGGGCATAGGCTCTCAACCAACACATGCCAAATCCAACTTTCTTTAACTATCTTTTCCAGCTCCTTCCAGCACTTCTGTATATCGTTAATCTCTGTCTCCAAACCTCCTTTCTATGTATTTCTAAACTTCTCTCTTTTTTTGCTTTCCATGTGGGTTCCAGGAGATGACCCTTCTTGTTATATTCCCCTCTGATTTTCTCAAAATGTGTTCAGCATCTTTTTTCACCTCTTGGTTCACTATGATCTGTCTCATTCTCTTCATAAGTTCCTCATTTGTGACCCTATCATACCATCACAGTTCCTCTTTTCTACACAGACACCAGTTGATGAATGTTTGGAATTTCTGCATTATTGTTTTAGTAGTTCTCCATGTTTCTGACCCATACAGTAGAACTGCTTTAACATTGGAGTTGAATATCCTAATTTTGGTTCTAGATTTGAAAGAGATGATGGCTCTTATATATTTTTCTCATGGACAAGTTGTCACTATATCATGTTTGCCATTTTTAATCATCTACTATATGAACAATTATTGTATCAAATAGCATTTATCTCATCATACTATTTACACAATTATTATGTCATATAACATCTCAACAAACTAAACAATTGTCACAATGAACGTATAAGTGGTGCCTAGAACTAGTAATGCTGTTGAAACACCATCTAGTCAAGTAGTTTGAACTCTGACCTAGTCAAGGGGTTAGAGCAGCATTTCCCAAAGTGGCGATACGCCCCCAGTGAGCGCTGAAATGTTTGGAGGGGCGATAGTGTGCTCAGATGAACTTGGGGGTGTTCAGGTGATTAGGGGTCGGTGGCTCCTTAAAGATGGAATTAATAATAAATATTTTGAAATAAATTATTTTTGTTAATTTGCGATTGAATAATCATTTATCTCATCATGCTATTTACACAATTATTATGTCATATAACATCTCAACAAACTAAACAATTGTCACACTGAACGTATAAGTGGTGCCTAGAAAATCAACGACTCGTTTACTGTGGTTGATGGTGACTTCCTGTAAAGAATATGTCACGATTTTAATTTTCAGCGTTTATCTTGTAGACAACTGTTGTTGCATTGTTTGCAACTATGAAATTATTGTATGCATTTGCAGATGCTATTTAAAAATATTCATGCATTTTTGGCATGCTATTTAGACAATAGCATCCATTTTGCAGCAGTATTAACAAATATTGACATGCATTTTTGCAGCATGCTATTTGACAAATATTGATCCATTTTAGCATTTTTGATAATACTGCATTTGCAATAGCTATTTAGACAAATATTGACATGCATTTGCATGCTATTTAGAAAAATATTGACAGCATTTATGCAAATTTTAAAATATTGAGCATTTGCAATAAGCTACTTCAGTCATTATTGTTTGGCATTTTGTTTAGCAGCAAACTATTTAATAAATCATTCATTTTTATGCATTTTTGCAATGTGCATTTTTGCAACATGCTATTTAGACAAATATTAACAGCATTTTTTGCATTAATCTACTTATGTCCTAATTGTTGGGCAGTTTTATTTGCAACAAGCTACTTAATCAATCATGTTTTATGCATTTTTTGCAACAAACTATTTAGTCAATTATTTTCATACATTTTTTAAAAACAAACTATTTAGACAATATTTGTCAGTTTACATTATTTAGATAATTGTTGTCGTGACAAACTATTTAAATAATTTTTTTTGCATGCATTTTTGCAGCATATTTGTATGAAAATCTCTTGCCAAGTTTCTCATTTTATTTTGTAGACGCAATACTCAAACATTTTAAAGTTGTGTTTTGTTAGTTCTGGCATAACTCTCTTAACCATTCATTGAGTGTACTCATTGATTAAGTGTGCTTTCTCATACAAGGGTACAGGGGTTTTTGTGACGTAGAGGTTAGGTTCTCACTTCTCATTTCACATGTCGGTTTGCTCCCTCATTTTTGTTTTGTATCGATCCAGAAGATCTTTTCAGCTCTTCGGCCGGTGCCATGGACATCGTAACCCTTCGGTTCGGTGCCACGAACACCGTAAATCTGGGGAATCTGTGGCTTTTTCTGCCATCCGCGGAATTGAACCCGCACACACAGAGGGATAGTCACCCATAGTCCAAGCGCTCACGAATACGCTGGGCAGACGGGCTTTGCTCCCTCATGAAGCCATCAGGATATTTTTCTAGAGATCCCTGATCTGAGTGTTGGGGAGATCGAGTTCCTAGTCCTATCAGAGATGATGATAAAACGTAGGTCCTGTGTTCAAGTTGAGCACGTAAAGAACCCTTGGCAATTCAAAATTGAGAAGAACAGGCTGGAAAGCCACTTCCCTAGAAAAATTCATTAGAAAGATTACGAAAATAAAATTGCTAAATCGGGGACCCTCGTCTGTATGCACTACGAAGTTTGTGCACTGAGATCTTCCTGTGTAAGAAAGAGATCGGAACACACAAGGTCACTCACCGAAATGCAATGGTGATGGTCCTATCAATCAATCTCACACAAGATATCCACTTAAATATGAATGCTTGCTTAACTATGCAAGAAGTATAACTTGTCAGTGTTGCAATCTCAGACACATTGCCAGGCTCAACATTTGTTGTTAGGTCAGGGTCGACAGATCCTCGACTACATCTGCAGATAGTAGTTTGGTACATAGATAATATCTAATCAACAGGTCCTTGGCTGAAGATGCAGAAAGAAGTTTGGGGAATGAAAGCACACCAAATCCATTACTGTTCAATTCTGTTTGTGGCATAGTCAAGTAATTAAAGCTCTGGCCTAGTAATGCTGTTGAAACACCATCTAGTCAAGGGGTTAGAGCAGCATTTCCCAAAGTGGCGGTACCGCCCCAGTGAGCGCTGAAATGTTTGGGGGGGGCGATAGTGTGCTCAGATGAACTTGGGGGTGTTCAGGTGATTAGGGGTCGGTGGCTCCTTAAAGATGGAATTAATAATAAATATTTTGAAATAAATTATTTTCGTTATTTTGCGATTGAATAATCATTTGAATTCTGCATTTAAATTCATCTTATGCCTGTCTTACACGATCCATTTTTCATCAATTTTCTATTTCATGCATATAATCTTGTGAAAATTGACCATGTATGACAGAAATATATATCAATTTTCTATGTGAAAGAGAAAATAGAGCATGTATATATTGGAGGGGTTGGCAAACTGTTATAATGTGAGGGGCATTAGAAAGTTTAAGTTGTGCAAAGTGGGCTGAAAAAGGTTTGGGAATCTATGGGTTAGAATACCAACCAAGTCAAGGGGTTAAAGTGTCAACCATAAATGTTGTCACATCCATCACAGGTTAGTCACATGACAAGTCCATTTGACATCATACCATGCGTAGAGTTCTGACCAAGTCAACCAGTAATAGAACTTTGACCATAACTTGACATGCACAGACATCCATCAGATGTTTTGACATCATCACCATGTTTGTCGAACATCAGTCAACCATGTTTGTCGACACATCCATCAACCATGTTTGTCGAACATCCATCAAATGTTTCCACATCCTCAACCATGTTTGTCGACACATCCATCAACCATGTTTTGACTCAGTCAGACACATCCATCAACCATGTTTGTTCGACACATCAGTCACCATGTTTGTCGAACATCGTCACATTTTTACCATCAACCATGTTGTGCTCTATAAAATAAAATACAGTTTCCTATAGCCTTTTCAAACCTTATGATATGAAGTGCCTGTAACTTCACATTTCTAGACTCTAGTGTGCAGGAGGTAGGAGGTCCAATTCCTCCAAATGTGGATCATCGATTGAACCAACAACTCTTGAGTCCTAGTTGATAGGTGAAAGCGTACACATTATGCTAACTCATCCCATGTTGTGCGTTAGCAAGTTATAATTTTGTGTACCTGGTTACCCAAGTTGAAGAAGAGAAAGTTAGCCCATGGCACACAGTAACATAAAGCCATTGAGCTGAGTCAAGAATGGAAATTCATGTTGATTTAGACCTACTTTGATATATATATTTGATAAAACATCATAGCAATTTGACATAATTCTACAAGACTATGGTTATTTATTGATGGAGCTGCCCAGCGTGTTAATAGCGCATTGGACTACGGGTGACTAGTCCTCTGTAATGCGGGTTCAACTCCGCGGACTGGCAGAAAAGCTACAGGTTCCCCAGATTTCGGTGTTAAGTGGCACCGAGCCGAAGGATTCCTGATGTCCTTGACACGAGCAAGGCTTTCAGCTCAAGTGCTTCTGGATCGGGAAAAAAAAAATTGATGGGACATGTTAATAATACTGTTATTCTCTCCCTCTTCCTTTTTAACCTAGACTGGAGCATAGGTTCTCAACCATCTCTAGCTATCTCCTGCAGCTCCCTCCAGCTCTTCTTTATATTTTGATCTCTGCCTCAAATCCTGTCTCCTTATATTTCTCGCCTCCTTCTTTGCTGTCCGGAGTTTCAGGAAAGGACCCTTCTTGTTATATTCTTTTTATTGTTGTGAATATTGTGTTGTTTTTAAAATAAATTTGTCTTTATCTAACAATACTCAATGCAAGGTCACATGACAGGTGGTCGATTTGGGAATTTCCTTGACGGAACAGTCTTATATCTACATGGTGGCTGTGAATAACCTCACCTCCAGATTTCTAATCCTTAGTTATTTCACATTTGTTAGTGCAAAAGTTTCAGTTTTTAATATCTTGATTGCACTCCAGAAATGTCCATAGGTGCTCCGATCTCCTTTGCAATATCTCCAACAGCTTCCAGCGACTGACCGTACCAGTTCAATGTTGATTGATGAGCCTACTCATGTACCTGTTACGCTGTTCTTTTCTGGTCACTCCAATCTTCAATCCCAGCTCTTGCAATCTAGTAGTTGACATAGATTGGTTTATATGAAAATCCTCTGTGCTGCCACACTCTATGGGGATGTTCAGAATATCAGCTCTATCCGTTGGCTGATCCCTTGATATGGGGGCAGAGCCAGCCAGCCTGCCTGCTCTCTCATTGTCATCGACACCCATGTGTCCTGAAACGAAAATGAGTGTAATTCTGCAAAGTTCTGGAGTATGGTCAGGAAGCTAAGCTCTAAGGAAGAATGGTAACTCTCACTTACAGATAGGTAACTCACTCACAGAAAGGTAACTCTTACACAAACATTTTTTTGTCAGCATTGCATGTGATTTATACTATTATTTTTTATATATATTATTTTGCTCAATATTGTACTTGCATGCATTTGTAATAAATATTTGGTTCAATATGTTTCTTATTTTGTTTTTTCTTACTTGTGTTGTACCTATGTTTTGTTACTGTTGTTACCTATGGACTGCTAAAATGACTAATATGGAGGTGTTGAATGAGGTCAAGACACAGAGAAAGCTTATCATCAATATAAGCAAGAAGCAGTCATCATTTTTCGGACATGTGATAAGAAAGGGAGGTTTATAACACATTGTTACAACCGATAAAATCCAGGGTAGACGAGACAGAGAGAGAAAATTTTGGATAGCCTGACTTCATTGCACGGAAGAGCTTCTGAGATGATAGCAAACACCAGACAGAGATTTGTGAAGATCCATGATCGCCTACGCCAGCCGGCACGGCACTGAAACTCCTCTATTCTGAAAGATTCTCTCATTCTAGTCAGCAACTGAGATTTAGTTTACAGTTATATGAGGACTATCATCATAGCACTCCGGACTAGTCCATATGTGCTCCGCCTCAGCAAATCCAGCAGCGGCCCAACACGCCAGTTCGATGTTGATTAATCAATCTCTTTGCATATTTAGTATGTCGTTCTTTTCGGACTGCACCAATATTGATACATATCTCTCTCAATCTGGTCAGCGAGTGGGATTCACAGCCCTCAAACTCCTCTGTTCGGAAAGACTCAATGCGTGAAGAATATCGTTTCGATCCATCTCAGCTCCCTCTGATATTGTAGCCAAGCCAGCCAATCTATCAGCTCGTTCATTACCCTTAACTTCTGCGTGCCCAGAACTGAGATTCATAACCATGAAACGCATCTGTTCTGAAAGACTCTCTCAGTGCGTTCAGAATGTCATTTCGGTGCTCTCTGATATCGTAACCATGCCGTCCAAAATGGCAGGTTGTGGTATGAGTTGATGTCGTTTGTTGAAGTTCCTAACCTCCATAGAGTTAAATGGATCTACTGTCCTGGGCATGCGGGTGTTGGGACAATGAGAGAGCGGACAGGTTTGCGTCAACAGCCTTGATTGTCGGATAGTTGAAGATGTATAAGAGGGATGTTCTTCTGCCTATTTATGACGTTGGATGAAGACACTTCTGCGAAAAATAATGAATATAAAATGGAACGAATTCAGGAGAAGTGATGAAATCAGAGACATGTCTGGTCAACCACTAGTGACAACTGTTATAAGAAAGAGAAGATGGAGATATGTTGGGCACACCTTGAGGAGAAATGATCAAAGAATATCAAAGCAGGCATTGAAGTGGGATGCAAAGGGTTCAAGAAAGAGAGGAGGACCTAAGGAGACCCTGAAGCGAACTTTGCTGAGAGAGGCAGGAAATATCGGTCTCAGTTCCATGGTGGAGATTGAGCGAGTTGCCCAGGATAGAGCGGTATGGAGAAATTACTTGCAGGCCCTATGTAACGTATAACGGTATGAGAGGAATTATTATTATTATTATGAAGACACTAAAATAGATGTTGAATCGATCCAACAATTTAAGGAATTACCCGTTGTGTTGGTAGCCATGGACAATAAACAAACTGATCGAAAAATCTCTGATGGCCACATAGATGTGGTTTTACAGAAGAATGATGAGAATCCCATGGACTGCTAAAATCACTAATGTTGAGGTGTTGAATGAGGTAAAGACACAGAGAAAACGTATTATGAATACAAGAAAGAGGCAGTCATTTTCTTCTTCTTCTTTGCTTTCGTTCTTTACGACCAACTTTAATCACTCTTTGTGACATGTATGATCTTTGCCAAGAACGTGTATACGTTGCACATTGGTTTGTAGGCCCCTAAACGCATAGACTTCTACTACACGTTTAGGACATATGCATCCGATTTCAGCCAAACCTCCTTAGTCGCCTCTTACGACATGCATGGCAGGTAACAGTGGTTCTATTCTTTACACCCCAAATGTGGGCCCCGGTAACCACTCGGGCAAGAGGCAGTCATCATTTTCGACATGTGAGGGAGGGATGTTTATAACTTGTAAAATCGAGGGTAGACGAGACAGAGGAAGACAGAGAGATACAATTTTGGGCAACCTGACTTCATGGCACAGTAGAGCGTCAACATCTGAATTGATAGCAAAAACCAAAGATAGAGATTTGTAGAGATCCATGATCGCCTACGCCAGCCGGCACGGCACTTGATGATGATAGGTAGAAATGGATGCATGAGGTGAAGAATGTGTTTAATCAGCGAGTCACTGTAACCATCATTATGCATACCCTTTTGACATCTATTTGGGAGACTGAGTACCTATTGGTCTGCACGGAGCGCTGTGGTGTCACTTGAATAACAATACTTCTTCGAACGCTCCAGATCGACCATTTGTTAACCACTCTTTGTGATGTGTATGTTATCTGAGCCTAAGAGCGACTGTACGTTGTGCCAGTTATGCGCCTACAAGTAGGCCAGCGCATCGGATTTTTGCGATGCTTTTTTATTTATTAGGATAGCTTTCCTAGGTCCTTACCTCAGTCGCCTTTTACGACATGTCTTGTAGGCTGCAGTGTTACTATTCTTTGCTCCCCTTGCGCGCCCCGGCAATACACAGGCAAATAACAATACAATATCAGTAATTTGACATTCTTTATCGTTCTCATGTAATGGTCTTCTTCTTCTTCTTTTGTCGTCACACTGCTACCGGGTTGTTGCCCAGTGTCGTGGTTTTCTGTTTTTGTCTTGCGCTGTTCTGGTGGCTTGTGTGATTGTTATCTTTTGCTCTTTCACAGGATTCTGCTGCGCCATCTAACCATCTTTTCCGTGGTCTACCTCTTGCCTTCTTTCCCGATGTTCTGTTGTAGAAGACTCTGTATACTGTGGAGTTTGGATGCATTCTTATTAAGTGGCCAAACCACTTCATTCTTTGTTTATCTATGTAATTCAAGCACGGTTTTGTGCCAACTTTCTTTCATATGCTGATGTTGGTGATTCTGTCTTTCTTGTGTTGTTGGTAACTTTTCGCAGGCAACGCATTTCACATGTAGTTATTTTTGTAACTGCGCTTTGCTCAATGTCCATGTTTGGCTCTGGTAACACAAAGTAGGTATAAAAATGCTGTTGATCATCTGTTGCTTAAAAAAGTAAGTAAAGGAACCCTTTCATACCTCGTGGTATATAGGTCAATACAGTGTTAGGCCTGTATTTTTCATTGACCATCGGCACACGATGGGTGATGTGGTCAGCATCACGCCGGTCGCCTTTACTTTCCCAGAGCATGTCTGGTACCCAGTTGAGGCTGGGTCGACCTGAGAACCGTCGCGGTCGGGAAAAATTCCACGCACATTGCGGAGCTGAACCCAGACCACCAGCCTTGCGAAGCGAGTTCACTTAACAACTACGCTACAGCGGCTCTCATCTGTTGCTTAGCTACCTGTAATGGTCTATGTAGTGTAAATATAGGGTTCTCTCCTCTCGTTCGCTTCAAAAGTACTGCCTTTGATATTCGCGTGAAGAGATATCGTTATATTTCCAAAGATACTTGATCTTATTGTAGGTGAGATTCAGTTCCTAGATTTATCGGTGACGGACGATGAAAATTAGGTCCCGTATTTTGTGCACGTAAAAGAACCATGTCCAGTTGAAAATCGAAAAGAGTATGCTGGAAAGTTGCTATTCCCAGACAAAATTTATTACAATATAAAAATAAAAATTATACACATTGTTATCCTCCACAAAATTACATCGGGGCCCCTCTCTCCCCGATATGGTGGGAAAGCCAGCCAACCTGTCTGCTCTCTCATTGACATTGACACCAATATGTCCCGGTAAGAAGATGAATGTCATTCTGCACATTGTTGACACTTGTAGTGATTTAGTCCATTGCCTGCGCATCGAACAAACATCCACCTTTCGCAATTCGGATCATACTCAATTAATCACCCAGAATTCACGCATGAGTGTAGTCTGCTCTGACATATGGAAGGGAATCATCATCAATTATTAAATAGCTTGTCATGAGCAGAACTTTGCCACCCCATGCCCAACAGTCCTCCGGAAGTTCTCTCTCTCATAGGCCAGATGTTCTGCCTCTGCAGCCGTCTTGTTCAAACCATCAGTTACATCCTGAACCTATCTTCTCCGTGGGTCTTCCTCTTCTTCTCTTTGCCAGTATGCCTCCTTCCATGATGGTCTTTTCCAACCCATCGTGTCTTTTTTTATCTGTCCAAAATATCTCAATTTTCTCTTTATTATTTGTAGCATCAGCCAGTTTTCTTTGATTTTGAGTTCTTTCTGTATATATCTACTTGTTCTCTTCTCTGCCCATGATATACGGAGAACTCTTCTGTAAGACATATTCAAAAGTACATATGTGTTTTCATCATCATCAGCAAACAATTTGTCCTGAACAGAAGTTTGCCACCCCAACAGTTCTCCGGAATTTCTCTCTCTCACAAGTCAGATGTTCTGCCTCTGCAGCCGTCATGCTCAAACCATCAGTTACATCCTGAGTTTATCTTCTCCGTGGTCTTCCTCGTCTTCTCTTTGCCGGTATGCCTCCTTCCATGATGGTCCCCTCCAGCCCTTCATTTCCATTTACATGTCCAAAATATCTCAATTTGCTCTTTCTTATGTGTAGCATCAGTCAGTTTTCTTTGATTTTGAGCCCTCTCTGGATAGACCCATCCGCTCCCCTCCCTGTCCATGATACACGTAGGACTCCTCTGCAACACTTATATTCGAAAGCACATATATGTTTCTCCACTGCTTATCAAATGTCCACGTCCCACACCCACACGTTGCCACACTGGGATCATGCATGCCCTCAGTATTCTGATCTTTGTTTTCTTATCAGTTCCGTTCCATACTGTTTTTAGTTGTTTAATTATGTTTTCCTCTGCCTTGGTAAATATCCATGCTTCACACCCATTTGTTGCCATTGGGAATATGCGTGCTCTTAGTATTCTGATCTTTGTTTTCTTATCAGTTCCGTTCCATGCCGTTTTTAGTTGTTTAATTTTTTGTAAAGCCATATTTGTTCTTATTTCAATTTCTTTCATTCTATTTCCATCTGTTGTTAGTAGTGAACCAAGATATTCAAAACTGTTCACATTGCCATCTGTTGTTAGTAGTGAACCAAGATATTCAAAACTGTTCACATTTCCATCTGTTGTTAGTAGTGAACCAAGATATTCAAAACTGTTCACATTGCCATCTGTTGTTAGTAGTGAACCAAGATATTCAAAACTGTTCACATTGCCATCTGTTGTTAGTAGTGAACCAAGATATTCAAAACTGTTCACATTGCCATCTGTTGTTAGTAGTGAACCAAGATATTCAAAACTGTTCACATTTCCATCTGTTGTTAGTAGTGAACCAAGATATTCAAAACTGTTCACATTTCCATCTGTTGTTAGTAGTGAACCAAGATATTCAAAACTGTTCACATTTCCATCTGTTGTTAGCAGTGAACCAAGATATTCAAAACTGTTCACATTTCCATCTGTTGTTAGCAGTGAACCAAGATATTCAAAACTGTTCACATTTCCATCTGTTGTTAGTAGTGAACCAAGATATTCAAAACTATTCACATTTTCTACTTTCTACCCGCTGATAAAAATATCTTTTGTCATGTTCGTTTTCGCCCGAGTGGTTACCGGGGCCCAAATTTGGGGTGTAAAGAATAGAACCACTGTTACCTGCCACGCAGTGTACACACAGGAAACATTTCACAGTTGTTTACATTTCGTGTGATTTTCATTGACACAGGAACGGAGCAATTATGGGGTGACCCGTTGCAGTGAAGTTGGAACCGTACTTATGAACTTATGTACCTGCCACGCATGTCGTAAGAGGCGACTAAGGAAGTTTGGATGAAATCGGATGCATGTGTCCGCTAGGGAATGCTAACCCGAAACAAATGCTTGCAGAAAACGGATGCACCAGGCCGTAAGGCGCATAACATGGTGCAACGACCCTCACAATGAGGAATGGGATAACAGATTCTACGGTCGCCAATCTGCCTCGGAGATTTAGCCATGAAGTAAGAATGTCAAACCTACCATCACAAGGGTGGCCAAAACTTACTGCTGGAAGAGGTCGGCACAAACGGGAAGCAGAAATCATAGGAATTATATCCTACAGAACTGCTCCCAGTATGCATTGTTTGTTTGTTTATTAGGGGATTAAAGCCTCTTTAAGCCGAGGCACGCCCTTTCAACCTAAGGCGAACCTTTTATTGGTTATATCAGAGCGTGTAGGCCAACAAACATGAAAAATAAGAACTAACTCCTTTCGGAGAATCCAAGAATATAAGTATAATTGGTTTAACCCAGTATGCAGACTTGAGAAGAAAGAGGTGGCCCACTTACACCAGCGTCCAAGACAAACTGTATGGCGTGGCTGATAATCTGAGACAGACGGCTGCCTTTATTAGAGAATCCGAAATCCCAATCTAGTGAGAACGCAGAAGAAGAATGTTCGTTTTATCTGTTGGAAGAGAATCACGGACAATAAATAAACAGGACACTATAAAGTCTTGAAAAAAAGAATTTATGAAACATGCAAAACTGCAGCACAACACAGCACTGGTGCGAAGTTGGTCACTTCTCTTTAGACGAGGTAGACAGGTCAAGTATCAGTTAATGTCTGTATTCATACATAATCTACAAGTTGGGTATGTCAGTGTCGAGTATGTGTGTCTTGTCTTAGGATCCGTGCTTGGTAGGGTTCACTGTGCGTATTCCCAGTAGCCAGTCTTCTGCTTATACCATGCTCTACTAAAACTACTGGCTCGGAAACATGGACAATGAACAAGCAGTTAGAAGATAGAATTGATGCATTTGAGATGTGGATATATAGAAGAATAGGCAGGGTTTCATGGACAGAGAAACAGAAAAATAAACAAGTTTTAGGAAAACTAGGCATGAAGAAACAACTATTAAGAGAAATAACATTCCGACAAGTAAAGTATTTTAGGCACATAAAAAGGCATAACACCTTGATAAAATCTTTACTAGAGGGGAAAGTTGAAGGGCGAAAAGCAAGAGGAAGCCCGAGAGATAAGTGGGAGGGAAATTTAAAGAAATTGACAGGATACAGTCTGGCAGAGTGCAACACCAAGGCGAAAGACAGGATACTGGAGATTCATTGCAGCCAACCTTCAATGTGGAGACGGCACCTGATGATGATACTAATACTACTAACTGCTAATGTCAGAGTTGTGTGGAAAGCGATATTATGATTGCGCAAGGGCGCAGAATATTTTGAAAATAGACTATGGATGAGCTGAAAGACAACAGAGAACAGCGAAAACTCAGAAGTGGACAATGACACAAGCTGATAATAAGAGATTTAGAGACATATTGCTGGTCAGAGTATATATATGAGCGATAGAGAAAATGTATCGATGAGTGTGAATGAGTGAGACAGAGAAAATGTTTTCAGTTCCTTCATTCTTATTGTTGGTCATCTCTCCACAGTTCCAGGGAATATCAACGAAATGGAAGTTTGAAAGCTGTCTTTTTTTTGGGATGGTGCTGTTGCGGTGTATGTCATGTACTTTCCCTCGTCAGCAATGTCTATAAACTGACTTGAATTTTAGTGGCTTTGTTAAAACGGACATTTCAAAAACCTTATCTAATGTTTTATCGCTAATCTGGAGTAAATTACCCTCCCACTAAATGGTTTTTAGTCAAAAGTAACTAAAGATTAAAAAATATAGCAGTAGAGCATTATATATACACGGTTTGTATATTCCAGACTAGGACTATTTGTACTGAGATGGTTATTTTATAAGAATACCGTTTCCGTCGTGTTTGGTAGTGTTCAGTTTTGAAAAAGAAATGAGTTCTAGTGCAGTGGTATTGAAACCTGTTACTCCAGACTTTGGCGGATATCGGACCACTGCAGTTTATGATGTAAGTAATGTCCTCTACATCATCATCAACATCGTTCTTATTTTGTAATAACTATTTATATTACTGCCTCTAGTATTGTCTTGGCCAATTTAATCGGAATCATTGCTGAAGCTATACTGGACTGTGGACAGCAGTTGCCAGTTAGTTAGTAGCTTTGTTGAGACTGAATTCTTTGAACCATATTAATCAAGTCTGATAAGATAATCCGTGGCTCCCGGCAACATAAAGACAACTAGCTCAGACGGGAAAACGAAAATTTCTGTTTAACTCTTAGTGGACCAGGGCAAAAGTCACGTTTTTACAAAGCCATTTTTTTATTATACATTTGTATACAGACAGCTGTCATTAGTTTTGACATAAAACATATATTTAATTTTATGGAACATGTACAATATATCAAAATGTTCAGAAATGAATGTTCTATTTATTTATATTAGTGAAATATTTTTGAAAAAGAAAGAGAGAAATTTTATGTGACTTTTAGTAAGAAAAATTTTAAAAAATATTTTTAGTGAGAATAAAATTCTTACTTACCACTCAATATGAATATATCCAACACATCTGCAAGCCATAACACATTTTCTGCTCATACTACAATCATTTTTACACATTCCAAGAAAGTTTCATCCGTTTTTATGAATAAATAACATTTTTATAATAATTTACAGTGTTTGAGTCTTGAAATGGAAAATTTTGAAATTTTGAAAAACAATAAGTCATTATGTACAAGTTGTTCCAAATGTTAATTATTTGGAATGATATTTAGAAAAACATTTGTTTGGATGTAGAAATGGGTGATTGGTGCATCTTTGACAAAAAAATGATGTTCTTGTTCTTTTCTCTGCGGTGCTGCAGATAACACATTGACGGGTTATCAGCAGTGATTTTCTTATTATGTGATTGTTAATTTGAAGTCTGCTTATATGGTGTTCATCGTGGAATACAAGAGATAACTCATGTATGAGCTAGGTCTTGAAGTGCAGCAGAGGCTTTTTTGGAGTGTTTCCTGGTCTTGTCAGGGCATGCAGAATAAATGCATTCAACTGCGCAACTTCGAAGATCCAAAAAAATTTTTTCCACCATTTCCTGGTTCGCCTTTGAAAAGTGCCATAAGTGGTGACACACTGATCGACCTTGTCACATCCATTCATGCTGAAGTTATATGATTCAACTAATGATGGCTTTCCCCTTACTTCTCCAGTACGGCTTGTTTTCTGGACCGTGGCTACTGAAGCTTCACTGGAAACAAGAATGCAAGGCTTTTTAGCTTTCTTGTCCCTAAACATAACACAGAGAAATTTATTTTCTACATGCATAAACCACTTCATCTGCATGTAGATCAATTTTGTGGTCTTGATCGCCTGAGGGAAATCTCTGCGGTTTATGTTTAGGGTTCCAGTGTAGTAATAGCTTCTCTCATGGAGATACTGAAGAAGTGGGAAACTTGTGTAGTATCGATCAGCGTAAATATGATGGCCTTTTCCGCAAGGTTTCAGGAGGGTGTCAAAAACTTTAACAGCCTATTGGCTGGCTGGATCCAGGTCTGGGCTATAAGATGTCTTGCTGCCAAAATAAATAAGTACGTTGAAAACATAGCCAGTGTTGCTGTCACAGAGCCCGAAGGTTTTAACGTGATATTTTTTGGCTTTGATGCATTGAACATCTTATGAACCCACCGTCCCTTCCATCCAATGACCATCTCATCTATAGAGAGATCCTTGAACGGATAATAGGCATTTTGAAAGTTAGACACCACTTTCTGCAGAAAGGGCTCTATTTTTGCCTTTCCCAGGGCATCTACTTCACTTACATGGAACATGGTTTGGTAGATCGCCTTGAACCTGTTCCTCGTGAACATCTCACTGTACCATTGTGTCTGCATGTAGGGTTCAGTGGACCAGTAGTCGCTAACTTTGGGTTTCTTTACTATGCCCATTGCTATGACTACAGCAAAGAATTTATGCAGTTCTGGCAAGTTCAGTGGTGTCCAGGAGAGAAAAATTGAGTGCTTTAGCGTTTTCCTTGTGCACCTTGCACCGCTCTTCAGCATAGTTATTTACTGATGTCACAAGCTCTTCCAATGTTTTGTCGCTGAAGAGAGCTTTCAAGCAATGTAGAGCTGTTGAACCTTCAGGTATAATATCAGGATTGACACCAGTAATCCTATGCTGAGGTGGAACAAACCGAAAGTTGTTCTCAGTTTTGCCCTCAAATATTTCCTTGCAGTTTCCATCACTACTGGCCTGTCTCTTTGGTCTACTGGATGGTGTTGTGCCTGCTGTGGGGCTCCTTCTAGTATTATTTGCAGAAACAGAAGTAGTTGGATTAGTAGTATCAGTATCAGTTAATAATACAGAACGTGATCCTCGTTTCCTTTTAGAAGCAGAGCCTTTTCCCTTACCTTTACAGACTTTACTTGAACAGCTGGGTAGACAGCAGGAAAACGCCCTCCCTTGATCACTTTCATTATTGCTGCTGGTATCAGACAAATTATTCAGAACTTCGTATTCATAATCTGAACTATAAGCACTCGACACTTCATCATCATTGTCGAACTCAGCCAAATGATGAATAAGATTTACAGCTTGCTCTACTGTATAACGCGACTTACGTGTTTCAGAAGAAGAAGCCATTTTTTTTTCAATAAAAACTGTGAGTAAACAAAAATGTTTGCTGAGATTTTGTGTGTTTTATAACGGTTCTACTAACTGTAGCTCGAAAACGACTACACAAGCATGTACAGACGGAAATGACGAATGACCAGAGGTCAAAATAAAAAAATGTGGACTGGAATATAAATTTACTACAGCGGTTCTAAAACTATGATAACCAAACGCCACTTAGCGTGGCGGAATGTAAAAACGTGTCCACTTCAAATGCCACTTAGCGTGGCGCTTGGTCCACTAAGAGTTAAAGGGGGCTGATTTTTATAAGTGTTTGATAGAACACTAAGGTTTTCTGTAATTTTACACAATTTTACGAGTTCATGGTTATTTATTGATAAAATCTGTTAATAATACTGATATTACTTATTGTTAAACTTAACTTGTAACATAATATAACCTTGATTTAGCATGATGTGATGTTTTTAAAATGAATTTATCTTTATCTAACAATACTGGAATGCGAGGTCACGCGACGTTTGTGGTCTGATTTTCTAGAATTTTTACATGAGTCCGTCTTATGTTATCGGAGGTCGTGGATAATCGCATGGGTGGCATGTTATTTACCCACCCACGAGAGCGCGCTGAAGGCAGTGGTGATCTCTATAATCATGGTATGGAATTCTCGTATCCAGTTTTGACAATGTGTGATCTTCTTACTTGAGTTGTCAAACTTACTCAAAACATGTGGGTATTACTGCTAGTACCTGTAAAGTTTCTTGTGGTATTTAAACACTTGTAAATTCTCAAATATTATGTTTTTTTAGAGCTCCTGCGCTAAAGATGGGAGAATACTTCAGTGATGACCAAATAGACCCTACCTGAGTAGGAGTCTCCGCAGCACTAAGCATATCACCACATGCCTATAGTTGTTGGAGGTTTCTAGGTCTGAAAAACAACCAGGTACTCTCCCCAATGCACTATAGGAAAAAGAGTGAGCTCAAAATTCCTGGGGTTTAACAACAATAACAACAATATTTGTCATCTCTTCCACAGGATTTATTTTCCAGTGTTAACAAACTCACAATTGATAAAGTGGATCTCAGAGAAAAACGAGTTTTGATCAGGTCAGATTGTCTTGTTTTACGTGCTTATTTAAAAAGTAGGTTTTGACATTTTCAATATGGAGTCACTGCACTTGTGAAATGTGGTGCCTGCGAAAAGTTATCAACAACACCAGAAAAAACAGAGTCACCAACATCAGCATTAGAAAGAAAGTTGGCACAGAACCTTGCTTGAATTACATTAAGAAACAAAGAATGAAGTGGTTTGGCCACTTAATAAGAATGCATCCAAACTCCACAGTATACAGAGTCTTCTAAATCAGGAAAAAAGGTGAGAGGAAGACCACAAAAAGATGGTTTGATGGCATAACAGAATTCTGTCAAAGTGCAAAAGTAACAATCACCCAAGATACCAGAACAACGCAAGACAAGAACAGGAAAACACGACATTGGGCAACAACCCGGTAGCAATGTGACGACAAAAGAAGAAGAAGAAGTCACTGCGCCGACAGAGTTGAATGAACTTTACTATACTGGCACTCTGTTTACTTTACTATATCAGTACTCTGTCTATTTTACCACACCAATACTCTGTCTACGCTACTATACCAATACTCTGTCTACGTTACTATACCAGTACTCTGTCTACGTTACTATACCAGTACTCTGTCTACGTTACTATACCAGTACTCTGTCTACTTAACTATACCAGTACTCTGTCTACTTTACTATACCAGTACTCTGTTTAATTTACTATACCAGTACTCTGTCTACTTTACTATACCAATACTCTGTTTACTTTAATATACCAATATTCTGTCTACTTAATCAATCTGATCGGAAGCTCCTTAAAAATCATCTGCCTAAACTTGACACATCTCATTGTGAAATCTGTCCTTACTAAGGAATTGTGCATCATTGGTGGACCCCTGAGTTTAGAAAACTGGAATCTAACCACTTGTCTAGTGTCTTGTATAAGTGCAATCAAGGTATCTCTACCTATGAATGTCTACCTACTTTGTTGAGTTAGGAACAGAAAAGTCAACAAGGAAGGAAACTGGCAGATGCGGCTCGTTATTAAGGGCCAGTGGGGCCGGGCCCCACCAAAAAGAATTTATAACATGTATTTATTATTTTATAAATTAAAGAATAACAACCCGAATCCATGATTTTTACAAAAATATTTGTCTCGCCCCACCAGCAAAAATGGTCTCGAGTCGCCACTGGAAACTCACAACACCTACCTTCAAATACTATAAGCTATTTTAATCATATTTAAAAAAAAATATTGGGCTCCTACCAGGTAGTGCCACAGCATGGGGACCCAGTTACAGTTGAACTTGTAAAGATTCTTAGTGTTGTCATTCTATCTTATAAGAGCTGCTTGGAATTTGTTATTTAGTTACCTGTTCTTCTTCTTCTTTTGCCGTCACACTGCTACCGGGTTGTTGCCCAGTGTTGTGGTTTTCTGTTTTTGTCTTGTGCTGTTCTGGTGGCTTGTGTGATTGTTATTTTTCTCTTTCACAGGATTCTGCTACGCCATCTAACCATTTTTCCGTGGTCTTCCTCTTGCCTTCTTTCCCGATGTTCTGTTGTAGACTCTATTTCTAATATATATTTTGCTGCAGCAGGAGCAATGATGAACCCAGCACCATGCTTGTTGGTTTCGCCTGGTTGTGTTCCTCGCCATGTAAATATGAAATCTTTATGTATTTTCTTAATACCCTGTCCTTTTCTTCTAGTGTCGGCTACTCCTATGATTGTGATTTTATGCTTGATCATATATTCTACTATCTCTGTTGTTTTTATCTCCGAATCCACTAATATTCCACGTCGCTATCCTAAACTCTGGTGATTTACGCATTGCTGTGTTCTGTGTTGATGTTATTTCCGCCCGCTTTGTTATTGTGCGTGTGTTTTGGACGTCGTTGTTATCGCGTTTCTTCCTAAGTATTCCCCACAATTCTTGAGCAATGGGGCTTGAACAAACAAATCCTCTACCGGTTTCCTGGACCTGTCGTAGATTCATCCTTGTTTGAACATTTTATGTTAAAGAAAACACACTAATAACACATTAGTTACCTGTTGGCTCTATGAAAGCTCCACCCTGGCCGTGATCAAGTGGGTAATACACTTTGATCTTAGCGAAAAGGCAATGAAATATTATAGCTTAGTACTAGGAGGGGAGAGCTGCAGTAGTGTAGCTGTTAGTGAACTCGCTTCTTGGGCTAGGGGTCCGGGTTCACGTCTTTCACAGTGGCCGTGGAATATTTTTTCTACCGTAATGGCTCTCAGGCCTCAGTTGGGTACTAGGGCAATACACTTTGATCTTAGCGAAAGGCACGAATTATTATAGCTTAGTACTAGGAGGAGAGCTGCAGTAGTGTAGCTGTTAGTGAACTCGCTTCTTGGGCTAGGGGTTCGGTTCACGTCTTTCACAGTGGCCGTGGAATATTTTTCTACCGTAATGGCTCTCAGGCCTCAGTTGGGTACTAGGGCAATACACTTTGATCTTAGCGAAAAGGCAACGAATTATTATAGCTTAGTACTAGGAGGGGAGAGCTGCAGTAGTGTAGTTGTTAGTGAACTCGCTTCTTGGGCTAGGGGTTCGGGTTCACGTCTTTCACAGTGGCCGTGGAATATTTTTTCTACCGTAATGGCTCTCAGGCCTCAGTTGGGTACTAGGGCAATACACTTTGATCTTAGCGAAAAGGCAACGAATTATTATAGCTTAGTACTAGGAGGGGAGAGCTGCAGTAGTGTAGTTGTTAGTGAACTCGCTTCTTGGGCTAGGGGTTCGGGTTCACGTCTTTCACAGTGGCCGTGGAATATTTTTTCTACCGTAATGGCTCTCAGGCCTCAGTTGGGTACTAGGGCAATACACTTTGATCTTAGCGAAAAGGCAACGAATTATTATAGCTTAGTACTAGGAGGGGAGAGCTGCAGTAGTGTAGTTGTTAGTGAACTCGCTTCTTGGGCTAGGGGTTCGGGTTCACGTCTTTCACAGTGGCCGTGGAATATTTTTTCTACCGTAATGGCTCTCAGGCCTCAGTTGGGTACTAGGGCAATACACTTTGATCTTAGCGAAAAGGCAACGAATTATTATAGCTTAGTACTAGGAGGGGAGAGCTGCAGTAGTGTAGTTGTTAGTGAACTCGCTTCTTGGGCTAGGGGTCCGGGTTCACGTCTTTCACAGTGGCCGTGGAATATTTTCCCTACCGTAATGGCTCTCAGACCTCAGTTGGGTTCTAGGAAAAACACTGGGAAGTGAAGGCGGCCAGCATGATATTGACCACATCACCCACCATGTGCTGACGGTCAATTAAAAATATGGTCCTAACAATGTATTGCAAAATATACCTATAGGTATTTTCTTCTTTGAACGCTCCATATCGACCATTTGTTAACCACTCTTTGTGTTTTGTATGTGATCTGAGCCTAAGAGCGATTGTACTTTCTGCCAGTTATGCGTTTACAAGTAGGCCAGCACATCTAATTTCTGCTACGCTTTTTATTTAATATGGTAGCTTTCCTAGGCCACTACATCAGTCGTCTCTTGACATGTCTTGTTTGTCACAGTGGTACTATTCTTTCGTGATTTTAGTGATCTTGTGTGTGCTTGTTTTAAGGCACTTTGTAAGCTGATATTCATTTTCGTAAGGCTGCTCTTGATGCCGTCGCTCCATCTTTGCGTGGTCTTCCTCTTGCTTTGTACTCATTATACTTTTTCTGTGTGGCTCTCTGTGGTAGGCGATACCAGGGCATTCTTGTCAGATGTCCAAACCATTTAATCTGTTGTTCTCTTATGAATTGCATGACTGGTTTCACATCCAGTCTTCTGATTTCTTCATTTCTAATTTTGTCTCTTATTGCCACACCTGCAGCTCTTCTTAGACACATCATTTCTGTCGTTATGATTTCCACTCAACTATACTCATCTATATTATCTTTACTTGTATGTAACTAACACACAATTATTATGTTATTTATATTATGACTATATATTTGTTGACATTCTCCAGAGTTGACTTCAATGTGCTTCTGAAAGATGGCAAAGTGTCCAACAACCAAAAGTGAGTATATATTGATATATATCTATAGTTTGATTATCTCACATATCTACATAGAATGGGACAGTTTAATTATCTCCCATATTATAGAATGTTATAATTTAATTATCTCACATATTATAGAATGTTATAATTTAATTATCTCCCATATTATAGAATGTTATAATTTGATTATCTCCCATATTATAAAATGTTATAATTTGATTATCTCACATATTAGAGGGTCTTGATGGCATAGAGGTTAGGTGCCCTCCTCTCACTCCAAAGGTACTCAGTGCGCTCACTCGTGGAAGCATCGAGATATTTTTCCAGGATCCCTGATCTCAGTGTAGTTGAGATCAAGTTCTTAGCTCTTTCCACGCTTTAAGCCGCACACTGCGCCACGGCGGAAGTCCGTTGCACGCTATTAGCCGCACACTGCGCCATAGAGTTGCTTCCTTATAAGAAGTCTTTCTAGTTTTACTTCTACTGTTTTACTTATACTACTTTTCAACCTTGTTATTCTATTGGGTTGCCCAATTTTCTTCAATTTAGTTTATAATAATATATATATGTTTATTTATTGATGAGTAGTTGGGATTGTAAATAAAAAGAAATTTTTTTACCTCCCTTGAATTGAGGAAATAATTGCATGGAAAGAGTTAGTTCTATCGAGTCGGATGATAAAAATTAGGTCTGTGTACAATTTGAGCACGTAAAAAAACCTTGGCAGTTCAAAATCGAGAAGAGCAGGCTGGAAAGCTGCTACCTGGACAACATTCATTAGACAAAGCTTATAAAAAATAAAATTCCTACAAAAGATTTTCACCATCTTTTAATTACATCAGGGACCCTTACCTGTGCTATGAGATCGTCCTGTGTAAGAAAGTGATCGGAGTACATATGGTAACTCACCAAAGTTTAATGATAATGGTCCAATCAATCAAACAATCAGTATGTTATAGTTTGATTATCTCCCATATTGTAGAATGTTAAACATTTATAGTATATTGGTGTCATTGACAGACATAGACTGCAAATATAGGTGTCATTGACAGACATAGACTGCAAATATTGATGTCGTTGACATACATAGACTGCAAATATTGATGTCATTGACAGACATAGACTGCAAATATTGATGTCGTTGACAGACATAGACTGCAAATATTGATGTCATTGACAGACATAGACTGCAAATATTGATGTCGTTGACATACATAGACTGCAAATATTGATGTCGTTGACAGACATAGACTACAAATATTGGTGTCATTGACCGATATAGACTACAAATATTGATGTCATTGACAGACAGACTACAAATATTGATGTCATTGATAGACATAGACTGAAAATATTGATGTCATTGACGGACATAGACTACAAAATATTGATGTCGTTGACAGACAGACTACAAATATTGGTGTCATTGACAGACATAGACTGCAAATATTGATGTCGTTGACAGACATAGACATGAAGTTGACATAGTTCTTTTTTCTCTGGACAGGATTGTTGCTGCTCTGCCAACCATTAGGTTTGCTTTGGAAAAAGGGGCAAGATCTGTTGTCCTGATTACCCACCTTGGCAGACCTGAAGGACGCCCTGATCAGAGATGCAGTATGAAGATAGTAGTTGCAGAGTTATAGACTTTGTTGGGAAGGTAATCTGCACTTGGTAGTCAGGGTTTTCTATATCCGCTGAGTGGGCTTTATGAGCATATCAAAAGAGGCGACTTAGGTAAGGGCTTAGGGAAGCTACCCTAGTAAATAAAAGCCGCGCAGAAATCAGATGTGCTGGCCTACTTGTAGGTGCATAACTGACACAACGAGCCATCGCTCTTAGGCCCGGATCACATAAAACTCACAAAGAGTGGTTAACAAGTGGTCGATAAGGAGCATTCGAAGAAGTCTGATACAAGAAGATTAAGACATGTGTAAAGTTTGTCTGTATAAGACTAAGACATGTAAAGTTGGTCTATATAAGACTTGTGTAAAGTTTGCATAAGACTAAGACATGTGTAAAGTTTGTCTATATAAGACATGTGTAAAGTTTATCTGTATAAAACTAAGACATGTGTACAGTTTGTCTGTATAAGACTAAGACATGTGTACAGTTTGTCTGTATAAGACTGACACGTGTAAGGTCTGTCTGTATAAGACTAAGACATGTGTAAAGTTTGTCTATATAAGACTAAGACATGTGTAAAGTCTGTCTATATAAAACTAAGACATTTGTGATATGAGATGTTATTATTGTTCATCATTCTTCTGTTCCCATCAGAAAAGTCATGTTCCTTGAAGACTGCGTAGGGCCTAAAGTTGAAGAAGCTTGTGCTAACCCTCCCCATGGAAGTGTTATTCTGCTGGAGAATCTGAGATTTCATATCGAAGAAGAAGGCAAAGGAAAGGATACTCAAGGCAAAATGGTAATCACGTGGCAGTACGTGACACTTTCACGCAGTCAGATATATCTGTCATATGTTTATAAATGTCATGTCAGTTGTATGTCATATGTCTATAAATGTCATGTTTTTCTGTCCAAAAAATGTCTAATATTTTGTATCATCAGACCTGATTGTTGTCCTCACCTTCTTGCTGAATATAAACTAAAATATTCTACAGGTAACTGGGTGTCAGAGAATGTATGTACACACTTAGTGTGTCAGGGAATGTATATACACACTTAGTGTGTCGGGGAATGTATGTACACACTTGGTGTGTCAGGGAATGTATGTACACACTTGGTGTGTCAGGGAATGTATGTACACACTTGGTGTGTCAGGGAATGTATGTACACACTTGGTGTGGCAGAGAATGTATGTACACACTAGGTGCATCAGGGAATGTATGTACACAATTAGTGTGTTGGCGAATGTATGTACACACTTGGTATGTTAGAAAATGTATGTACACACTTGGTGTATCAGAGAATGTATGTACACACTTGGTGTGTCAGGGAATGTATGTACACACTAGGTGCGTCGGGGGAATGTATGTACACACTTGGTGTATTAAAGAATGTATGTACACACTTGGTGTGTAAGAGAATGTATGTACACACTTGGTGTGTGTTGGCAAATGTATGTACACACTTGGTGTGTCAGAGAGTGTATGTACACACTTGGTGTGTCATAGAATATCACTCTATACATCTTAATACTGTTCTCAATTTCTGTTCTCTCAGGCTAAAGCCGATGAAATGTCAATCACAGCTTTCCGATCATCTCTGTCCAGGCTTGGCGATGTGTTTATTAATGATGCTTTCGGTTCATCTCACCGACCTCACAGGTACAGCAACAGTACACCACCGATGAAAGTTTAGTTCATTAATAATAATAATAATTCCTCTCGTACCGTTATACGTTACATAGGATCTGCAAGTAATTTCTCCATACCGCTCTATCCTGGGCAACTCACTCAATCTCCTCCATGGAACTGAGACCGATATTTCCTGCCTCTCTCAGCAAAGTTCGTTTCAGGGTCTCCTTAGGTCGATCTCTCTTTCTTGAACCCTTTACATCCCACTTCGATGCCTGCTTTGATGTTTGTTGATCATTTCTCCTCAAGGTGTGTCCAACATATCTCCATCTTCTCTTTCTTATAACAGTTGTTAGTTCATTAGCTATTGTTATATTTTACTGACAAGAACAGATAGCCATGCATCTATACATCGCCAGTATGTTGCTGGCGTCCAAGGAGGGAGCAAAGAATAGTAACACTGCGACCTACAAGGCATGTCGTAAGAGACGACCGAGGTAGGACCTACGGAAGCTACCCTAGTAAATAAAAGCAGCGCAGAAATTGGATGTGCTGGCCTACTTGTAGGTGCATAACTGACACAATGTACAATCATTCTTACGCTCAGATCATATACAAATCACAAAGAGTGGTTAACAAGTGGTTGATATGGAGCAGCGCCTGCATGGTGCCGGGGCCTGCAAAGGAAGCAAAGAATAGTACCACTGCAACCTACAAGGCATGTCGTAAGAGGCAACTGATGTAGGCCCTAGGGATGCTGTCGTAGTAAATAAAAAGCAGCACAGAAATCGGATGTGCTGTCCTACTTGTAGACGCATAACTGGCACAACGTGCATTCGCTCTTATGCTCGGATCACATACAAATCACATAGAGTGGTTGACAAGTAGTCGATATGGAGCGTTCGAAGAAGAAGAAGTATGTCTACAGAACTTATAGTTGTCCATGTTATATTTTTCTTCGTGGCCTGTCTCTCAAAGAATCCTCTCGTATGTGTGACTTGTTTGAAGGAATGAGTTGAGAGATGAAGCCGAACAGTCTATTGTCTATTCCCAGGTGGAAGATGTAGTTGGCTGTCCGCTCTTGCCGTTAAGCGTAGGGATGGGAGCTTTAATTTGCGTTCTAGGGCCAGATGAGTCACCCTTGTTGTGTTATATCCGTGTTTATGTAGTGTGGTCTTGATATTGTCTATCCATCTTTTTCTTGGTCTTCCCTTAGCTCTAGTACCCGATCTCTTTTTATTGTATGCTGTTATTGGTGGTTGGTTGTATTTCATTCTCATTAAATGTCCAAACCACTGCATTTTTTGTCTTTTGATGTATTCGGTGCATGAAGAAGTTATGCCCACTCTGCTTCTGATGTCCTCATTTCGTAGTCTGTCTTTCGTGGTGACTCCCACTGCCTTCCTCAAGCATTTCATTTCACACGTGGTTAGCTATCTGTGATGTGTTGCTGTAAGAGACCAAGTTTGACACTGGTAACAAAGTGTTGGTTGGAAAATACTTTTATCATCTGTCTTTTCACTTCCATCTTGATCTTTGGGTGTTTTAGTAATGGTACCAGTGAAAAGCAAACGGTGGAGTTAACGACAGTAGAATGGACGATAAAACGTGTTCAAGTTGAGCACGTAAAAAAACCTATGGCAGTTCAAAATCGAGAAGAGCAGGCTGGAAAGCCACCGCCTGGTCAAAATTAATTAGAATAGATGGAAAAAATTCCCCTAAAAATATTTTCACCGTCTTCAAAATTACATCAGGGACCCTCGCCGGTGCTACAGAGTTTATGCACTGCAGCTGAGATCATCCTGTGTAAGAAAGAGATCAAAGCACACATGGTTACTTATCAAAGTGTAATGATGATCAATCAATCAGAATGGTTACAAAACAAAAGATTGTAAAAGCAGGACGACATTGTTCTCAAGAGTCTCTCTCTCTTTACCTTTCTACCCTGGATTGGGGCATAGGCCCTCAACCAACTCATGTCAAGTCTTCCTATCTCCTGCAGCTCCCTCCAGCTCCTCTTTATATTGTTGATCTCGTTCCCAAGAGTGCTGTGACAAATATGTATTTTCTGCTATTCAGAAATGCTTTATTCCCCCTTAAAATTCTTATTATCGTTAAAACTGTCAAAGTAAGTTGGGGCACTATAAATGTACAAGATGTACGCCCATGTTCAACAGTCTGAGTCTAACGGTGAAAGATTGACTTTATTGCATCGGGTTTCCCCATATGACTCCGTCCCGGTCGGCAGAAATCTACAGAGAGTGTTGCACAAACTCCATATCTCCAACAACAATCTCTTTCTCTCTCTGCCTTTTTAACCCGGATTGGGGCATAGGCTCTCAACCAACTCATGCCAAGTCTTCCTATCTTCTGCAGCTCCCTCCAGTTCTTCTTTATATTGTTGATCTCTGCCTCCAAATCCCATCTTCATGTATTTCTCGGCCTCCCATCTTTTTCTGTTCCTGTGGGTTCCAGGAAAGGACCCTTCTAGCAAAAATGCTAGGGATCTTATAAACAAATTGAAAGGAACCCTTGCCGGTGCCACAGAGTTCGTGCACTGCAGCTAAGATCTTCTTGTGTAAGAAAGATACCGGCGCACACATGGTTACACACCTAAGTGCAATGATGATGGTCCTATCAGACAATGATAAAAAAGTGCACATGTGACTCGGTCTGAAATCGAACCCTTCAGAACAACAAACATCTTAACCACTTTGCCATAGATACCCCCGTGGAGGCTATGATACGTACTAGAAAATATACAACTGTTGGCTGCAAATATTAGTCTAAAATATTGGTTATATGTTACTGAACTGACATCACAGCACTCCAGGAAGACCCATAGGTACTCAGTCTCCCCCAACAGATGTCGAAGGGTATGCATACTGATGGTTCCTGTGGCTCACCGGTTAAACACATTCCTCCCTCTTCTTATTTTTCTTTGCATTCGTTCTATGCGATCAATTTTAATCACTCTTTGTGATATGTTTGATCTTTGCCAAGAACATGTATATGTTGCACATTGGTTTGGTAGGCCCCTAAACGCATAGACTTCTACACGCTTAGCACACATGTATCCGATTTGAGCCCAACCTCCTTAGTCGCCTCTTACGACATGCGTGGCAGCTAACAGTGGTTCTATTCTTTACACCCCAAATTTGGGTCCTGGTAACCAATCGGGTGACTCCTCCATCTGCCTTCAGGCATCCAGATCTACTTGTACAACGAGTAATTCCAAACTCTTTAAATCGCTGGATTGATTCAACATCAAATTTAGTGTCCTCATCCAACAGTAGGTTACCAAGAGACAGAAGAACAATCCTCTTATTCATACTAAATGCTTGAGTGGTTACCGGGGCCCAAATTTAGGATGTAAAGAATAGAACCACTGTTACTTGCCACACATGTCGTAAGAGGCGACTAATTATTTTTTGGCTGAAATTGGATGCACATGTCCTAAATATGTACAAGTCTATGCATTTAGGGCAGGGGTCGGCAACCTTTTGAGACGGAAGAGCCAAAAGTTATAATTTACAAAATTTCTCAGTTTTTAAAGAGCCACTAAAGTTGTTGTTTCAATATTATGGTATTTGATTAGGATTAGGAATATAAATTTGATTTTCGATTTCAAATAAATGGCTTTAAATACGAAATAATATTTATTCATATCAAAAATTTAAACCTTTAATAAATGATTTTAATAGATCGCTACAATAGTTACATCAATGGGAGCATTGGCCTTGCATGCTTTTTGAAAGTTCGGTTAAATCTGGCTCATAACTTGTTATTTTCAGTTTCAAGCACGCCTCTAGATTTTTATTTGTTAGTTGGCTTCTTACTTTACTTTTTATTATATTCATGCAAGAGAACGCTTGCTCGCACGAATATGTTGACCCGAAGATCGTCGGCACTCCAAATGCCAACTTCTTCTTCACCTCACTGTAGCGTTCTGGAAGACTATTCCATGCGTCAAATATGAGTGCCTCAACTCGAGGTATTTCTTTTAGAGCTGTCCACTTGTGCAGCGCAACGTGCATGCTTTTCTGGACCTCCAACTCTTCTAACTTGCTCTTGAGTTCTGTGAACTTGCCACTCCACAAGTGTTTGGTTTTCAAATCCAGCAATTGCATTTGAAGCGAACCGGCATCAATTCCAAATGGCTCAATGTTGATCTCATTTTTATTTGTATTGAGAGGATTTACTATGAACGCCAGAGTACTTGCATTTGTTTTGAATTGCTCAAATCTCTCGGCGAATTCATTTTTCATTTTGTAAACCAGCTGCGCAGCTACATTTCGACGGTGCTTTAATTTGACTACCGGCAATGTATTTATTATAGGGACGTTCTATCCTCTCTCCTTCCTACATTCATGGTTTTTATCCTGTTTGCAATATTTCTTTGAGTTTTGAAAATAAAATAATATGATAATTATTTTTTGCGCATGGAACTGGAAGGCCGCAATTTGACATCGAAAGAGACACAACTTGACATCGAAAGAGTCGCGAGCCGTAGGTTGCCGACCCCTGGTTTAGGGGCCTACCAAACCAATGTGCAACGTATACACGTTCTTGACAAAGATCAAACATATCACAAAGAGTGATTGAAATTGGTCGTAAAGAACGAACGACAGAAGAAGAAGAAGATCCAAAACTTCCTAGCAACCGATGCTTTCGATGCAAGTCTGTCCACTCTCTCGTATTTTTGGGCCCTTACCCTTTAGTGCCGCAGAGGGTGGCACCTGGTCATGTTTTAGATGTGTAAAATCCCAAGCGTAGTCGTCCTTTCGAACAAGAGCTGCTTGGGATTTTAAAATTTGGTATAGTTGCCTATTGGCTCTATAAAGGCTCCCACCCTTTGACAGCAATCAAGTGGGCACTACACTTTGATCTTAACAAAAAGGAAGAGAAGTGATCTACTCTCTCATTGTTCCGAACACCCATATGCCCAGGACAGTAGATCCACATAAGTCTCTATCTCCTGGGGTCTCTGTGGCTAAGTGGTTAAGCCCTTTGCCTTATGAGTCAAAGGTCGTGGGTTTGAATCCGGACAGCGCCGTTCTGTTCACAAGTGCAGTTTTTTCAGAGACCCCTAGGATTGTTGCTGGAGCTACGGAGTTCGAGCTTTGTGCAATACTCTCGGCAGGTGGCGTGCCATTTCTGCGAGAGGGACCGAGCCATATGGGGTAAAACCTGGTGCAATGAAGTCAATCTTTCGGCTTTAAAACCCTTTAAAACATGAGTCTCTGGAGTTAGAAACCTGTATAGCAGCCTAAACTATGAAAGCAAACTTTGATGATATTGGTCCTAGTTGTTATACTGATAAGTGTACACATTTCTGCTCTAACAGTTCTATGGTTGGTATCAACTTACCAATCAGGGTAGCTGGTTTCCTAATGAAGAAAGAGCTGGACTTCTATATCAAAGCTTTAGATAGTCCAGTGAGACCATTTCTAGCCATTCTTGGTGGGTAAGTCATTTCCCTTGTATTAGTTGGTGAGTCATTTTCCTTGTATTATTGAGTTATTTCTCTTGTATTAGTGAGTTATTCCTCTTGTATTAGTGGGTGAGTTATTTCTCTTGTATTAGTGGGTGAGTTATCTCTCTTGTATTAGTGGGTGAGTTATTTCTCTTGTAGTAGTGGGTGAGTTATCTCTCTTATAGTAGTGGGTGAGTTATTTCTCTTGTATTAGTGGATGAGTTATTTATTTTGTATTAGTGAGTTATTTCTCTTGTATTAGTGAGTTATTTCTCTTGTATTAGTGAGTTATTTCTCTTGTAGTAGTGAGTTATTTCTCTTGTAGTAGTGGGTGAGTTATTTCTCTTGTAGTAGTGAGTTATTTCTCTTGTAGTAGTGGGTGAGTTATTTCTCTTGTATTAGTGGGTGACTGGATAGGTACATCATTTACGCTATCTTATCTTCTGTGCGTACACACTCACAATATGTCTTGAATGTCTTGTCTCATGTATACACACACACACACAAACATTACTTTGAATGTCTCATGTACACACACAGATTTCAACTAAGCTAGTGGTTAGACAATAATCTCATTCAACTTGAACAGAGAAAAGATATCCAACAAGATACACCTCACATACAATAATCTCATCCAACTTGAACAGAGAAAAGATATCCAACAAGATACACCTCACATACAATAATCTCATCCAACTTGAACAGAGAAAAGATATCCAACAAGATACACCTCACATACAATAATCTCATCCAACTTGAACAGAGAAAAGATATCCAACAAGATACACCTCACATACAATAATCTCATCCAACTTGAACAGAGAAAAGATATCCAACAAGATACACCTCACATACAATAATCTCATTCAACTTGAACAGAGACCTCACATACAATAATCTCATCCAACTTGAACAGAGAAAAGATATCCAACAAGATACACCTCACATACAATAATCTCATCCAACTTGAACAGAGAAAAGATATCTGACAAGATACACCTCACATACAATAATCTCATCCAACTTGAACAGAGAAAAGATATCCGACAAGATACACCTCATTGACAATCTTCTAGAGAAAGTGGATGAAATGATCATTGGCAACGGCATGGCTTTCACCTTCCTCAAAGTTCTCTACAAAATGGAGGTAATCTTCTCTGTTCACCTTCTCTCGCTGTTCACCTTCTCTCTCTGTTCACCTTCTCTCTCTGTTCACCTTCTCTCTCTGTTCACCTTCTCTCTCTGTTCACCTTCTCTCTCTGTTCACCTTTTCTCTCTGTTCACCTTTTCTCTCTGTTCACCTTTTCTCTCTGTTCACCTTTTCTCCCTGTTCACCTTTTCTTTTTGTTCACCTTCTCTCTCTGTTCACCTTCTCTCTCTGTTCACCTTTTCTCTCTGTTCACCTTTTCTCTCTGTTCACATTTTCTCTCTGTTCACCTTTCTTTTGTTCACCTTTTCTCTCTGTTCACCTTTTCTCTTTGTTCACCTTTTCTTTTGTTCACCTTTTCTCTGTTCACCTTCTCTTTGTTCACCTTTTCTCTCTGTTCACCTTCTCTTTTGTTCACCTTCTCTCTCTGTTCACCTTCTCTTTTGTTCACCTTCTCTCTCTGTTCACCTTTTCTCTCTGTTCTCCTTTTCTCAATGCACACCTTCTCTCTATCCACCTTCTCCATGTTAGTATGTGAGTGTATGAGTAGTATCACTTTGTATTCCCTCCTCAGATTGGTAACTCTGTCTATGTATGTGTGTATTCCCTCCTCAGATTGGTAACTCTGTCTATGACGAGGAAGGAGCAGCTTTTGTCAACAAGTTGTTTGATAAAGCTAAACATAAAAGTGTACAGATGCACCTACCATCAGACTTCATCACTGGCAACAAGCTATCTGAGGATGCTAAAACTGCTACTGCATCTGTTGCTTCTGGTATTCCTGAAGGATGGATGGTAGGTGACCTTCTACTTTGACTAAAACAAAAAGTGATCATTCTGTTTGCCACGGAACAAAGCTCAATTCACAGTTGTTCATGTTTCTAAACCATATTATGCAATTACCAAATATATACAGGTCAGTTAGTTAACTCTTAGTGGATCAGGGCACATTTGTTTTTAGAGTATAAAACGCCCTTTATCATGGCCTTTGGTCCACAGGGAGTTACAGGTATCCTATTAGAAGATGATTTGTTCTCATACTATGATCAGTAAGTTACGGGTATCCTTTTAGAAGATTATTTGTTCTCATGCTATGATCAGTAAGTTATGGGTATCCTATTAGAAGATTATTTGTTCTCATGCTATGATCAGTAAGTTATGGGTATCCTATTAGAAGATGATTTGTTCTCATGCTATGATCAGTAAGTTATGGGTATCCTATTAGATGATTTGTTCTCATACTATGATCAGTAAGTTACGGGTATCCTATTAGAAGATGATTTGTTCTCATGCTATGATCAGTAAGTTACGGGTATCCTATTAGAAGATTATTTGTTCTCATGCTATGATCAGTAAGTTACGGGTATCCTATTAGAAGATGATTTGTTCTCATGCTATGGTCAGTAAGTTACGGGTATCCTATTAGAAGATGATTTGTTCTCATGCTATGATCAGTAAGTTACAGGTATCCTATTAGAAGATGATTTGTTTCACATTGTGCTAGCTATACATTCAGTTGTTGTAGTCATGACACCTAATATGGCACTTGGGACTGATTTTTGTGTGGAAGCTTGCTCTCCTTTTCACCAGCGTCCCTCACTATTTGTAACAGTATTCACTGTCATTTAGAGGCTTTGTGCAATACTCTGCAGATGGTGTGCTATTTCTGGAGAGAAGGACCGAGCTATTTCTGCGGAGGACTGAGCTATTTCTGCGGAGAAGGACCGAGCTATTTCTGCGGGGAAGGACCGAGCTATTTCTGCGAAGGACCGAGCTATTTCTGTGGAGAAGGACCAAGCTATTTCTGTGAAGGACCGAGCTATTTCTGTGGAGAAGGACCGAGCTATTTCTGCAGAGAAGAACCAAGCTATTTCTGCGGAGAAGGACCGAGCTATTTCTGCGGAGAAGGACCAAACTATTTCTGTGGTGAAGAACCGAGCTATTTCTGCGGAGAAGGATCAAGCTATTTCTGCAGAGAAGGACCGGGCTATATGGAATAAATCCTGGTTAAAAGAAGCCAATTCTTCAGCTTTAGATACTTTAGTATGCTCAGCAGACAGACCAGGGCCGTGCAGCACTATGATACAGAGAGGCGGCCGCATCAGACGGCACCGTAAGGGGGGGCGGCATAAGCAGCGAAATCAGAATTACAATTGAAGGTTATTTTAAAGAAAAAACATTTAAGAGACGGCATTTCGAAGACTTGCATCATACGGAGAAAATATACCGCTCGGCCCTGAGACAGACAGACAGTACACATCAGCTTTAGTAGTAATGGCCAGCATGTTTCATCTACACATTTTCTGAAACGATATCCTGACGAAGCTTTTGAAGCTTTGCATATTTGTACATCTAAAGGGATGATATACTAGTCAACAACAGTTAATGCCATTGTTTATTTCATTCCATCCCAGGGTCTAGATGTGGGATATAAAACTAATGAAGAGTTTACAAATGTCATCGAGAGAGCCAGGACGATTTGTTGGAATGGGTGAGTTCTTGTTCCCTATGTTTTCATCAATTTTATGAATTTTATTTTCCTGTTTTCTCTCTCTATCTCTATCTCTCTCTCTCTCTCTCTATTTGGAGGTCTCTGTGGCCTAGAGGTTAGGTGCTCCCCTCTCATCCCAAAGGTACTCGGTTTGCTCCGTCGTGGAGCCATCAGGATATTTTCCAGAGATCCCTGATCTCAGTGTAGGTAAGATCAAGTTCCTAGTTCTATCGGAGACTGGCAATAAAATGTAGGTTCTGTGTTCAAGTTGAGCATGTAAAAGAACCCTTTGCAGTTAAAAACTGATAAGAGCATGCTGCAAAGCCGCTACCAAAGTAAAATTCATTAGAAACAAATAAAATTCCTACCAGCCCGTCTGCCCAGCGTGTTCGTAGCATGTTGGACTACGGGTGACTATCCCTCTATGTTCAATTCCGCGGGATGGCAGAAAAAGCCCCAGATTTACGGTGTTCCGAAGGGTTACGATGTCCATGGCACCGAGCCGAAGAGCTGAAAAGCTCAAGTGCTTCTGGATCGGAGAAAAAAAATTCCTACCAATTATCTTCACTATCTTCTAAATTACATCAGGACCCTCATCGGTGCTATGGAGTTTGTGCACTGTCACTGAGATCTTCCTGTGTAAGAAAGAGATCTGAGAACACATGGTTACTTACCGTAGTGCAATGATATGATGGTTTATTCAATCTCTCTCCTATGCCTTTTTAACCTAATTGGGGCATAGGACCTCAACCAACTCGTGCCAAGTCTTCCTATCGCTAGCTATCTCCTGCAGCTCTTCTGTATATTATTAATCTCTGCTTTCAAATCTTGTCTCCATGTATTTCTAGACTTTCCTCTCTTTCACTTTCCCTGTAGGTTGCAGAAAAGGGCCCTTCTTGTTATATCCCTCTCGAATTTTTCTTAAAGTGTGACCTATCCAGTGCCAGCGTTTTACTTTTTAAAAAAAATGTTCATCTATCATCAATTTGGTCAATTCTCATTTTTCTGATTTTTTTTTTTTTTTTTCGATCCAGAAGCACTTGAGCTTTTCAGCTCTTGGCTCGGTGCCATGGACATCGTAACCCTTTGGTTTGGTGCCACGAATACCGTAAATCTGGGGAATCTGTGGCTTTTCTGCCATCCAGCGGAATTGAACCCGCATACACAGAGGGATAGTCACCCGTAGTCTAACGCGCTACAAACACGCTGGGCCATTTACAAACACGCTGTGCAGATGGGCCATTTTTCTGATTAAGAACATGTTACAATAATTCTTCTCCCCTCCCCATCATTAAATGTGATTGTCAGTATTATAGCACATAGTCATATCTTATTTCCTATCACTTTAGCTTTACAGCAACATTGGGAGTCTCGAGTTGAATGCTACCTTTTGTCAGACTCAACAACATGGAAGTCTACCTGTTTCAGTTGTTTTTCAATAAGTGTAACTTTTCTTTAACTCTTAACTTTAAGCGTTTGACTGCGTAGATAGGGAAAAATTGGGGAAATATCAAACTGCGGACTTAATGGAGCAAATAGAAGAATAACTAACAAAATCCAACATAGATGCAATAAAGCAAATTACATCATAAGATAAATGATACCAACTTTGAAATGAAAACATGTCACCATGAACACTAAAAGAGCATTGTACAACACAATCTTTCTCCCGACATTTTGCTAACAGTGCCAGACTTGGACTCTCATCAAACAATAAAAGAATACTAGTCACGACAGAGATACAGTGTCTAAGCAGAATGCTGGAAGTATCAAGAAGAGACTGGTTTAGAAATGAAGACATCAGGAAAAAAGTGGGTACAACATCAGTACTGAACTTCATCAAGAAGCAACAAGTTAAATGGTTCGGCCACATAAACAGATTATCAACAGACAGTATACCTCAAAAAGCAGTGTTACTCCAATACAATGAATACAAAGCAAAAGTCAGGCCTCGCAAAATGTAGACATCAGAGATAACAGAGGCGAGAAAAGACACTGTTTATGAAGCACATACAAAAACCTGTTCTAGAAATCTCTTCTTATCCTGGCATTGAGATAAAACAGGATAAGAGAAAAGTTAGAAGAAAATTGTCTTAGAACTACTCTGATGACATGTTTTACTACTGTAACTGGTACAGGAGCATCTGGCCGAATGGGATTAGAGTGCGGCTACCATGCAGGAGACGTGTGTTTAATTCACGGTAAAGCCAAGGATTTTTTGGCATTGTGGGCATAAATGAAAAATCCTAATCTGAACAACTTCACGGCGGACTGCACTAGCCATTCAACCATTAAATTCCTCAGGCTCTAATCCCACCTGTCCTACACTGCCCTAAAAAGCGGTACTACAGGCAGTAACAATAGTTTTTGTGGGTTTTTTTAACTGGTAGACTTTTAAACAGAGAGCAGCGGTAGCGTAGTTGTTACTAAACTCGCTTCTCAAGGCTGGTGGTCTGGGTTCAACTCCCGCAGCAGTGTGCGGAAATTTTCCCGACCGCGACAGCTCTCAGGTCGACCCAGCCTCAAGTGGGTACCAGACATCCTCTGGGAAAGTAAAGGCGGCGGCGTGATGCTGACCACATCACCCATTGTGTGCCGACGGTCAATGAAAATACAGGCCTAACACTGTATTGTCCTATATACCACGAGGTATGAAAGTGTTCCTTTACTTTTACTACTTACTAGACTTTTAAACAGTTTGTCATGTGACTATTTCTATCATTTAGTCCACCTGGAGTGTTTGAATTGGATAATTTTTCTATTGGCTCGAAACAAATGATGGATGCTGTTGTCCGAGCAACGAATCGAGGAGCAATTAGCATTTTAGGTGAGTCTTTAACTGATTAGTGGATGATTTCTGCTGTCTATCTCTTCCTATCGTACACATTCTCAATCACTTCTTACACACAGATGATAGTTTTTTTCTTTTCATTCTCTCTCATCGGACCCTCACTGGTACTAAGGAGCTCTTGCACGGCCTCTCAGATCTTCCTGTGCAAGAAAGAGATAGGAGCACACATGGTTACTAACCGAAGTGCAAAGTGCCCGTCTGCCCAGCGTGTTCATAGCGCGTTGGACTACGGGTGACTATCCCTCTGTGTGTGCAGGTTCAATTCTGCGGGATGGCAGAAAAAGCCACAGATTCCCAGATTTACGGTGTTCGTGGCACCGAACCGAAGGGTTACGATGTCCATGGCACCGAGCAAGAGTTGAAAAGTTCAAGTGCTTCTGGATTGGAAAAAAAACAACAGAAGTGCAATGATGATAGTCCTATCAAATTATTCAATCATTCTCTCTCACACACACTGTCTTGCTCTCTCAATCTCTCCTCCACACATTATATCCACATTCTCTTTCACTAACTCATACAATATCCAACACACACTGTCTCTTCCTCACATACTCACACATACACTGTCTCTCCCACTCTTTCTTGAATTGCTCTCTTACCCTCTCACACAAATACATGCTCATTCTATCATACACACTCTCTCTCCCTCACATACTTCTTCTTCTTTCTTCTTTGCGTTCGTTCTTTACGAACAATTTTAATCAATCTTTGTGATTTGTTTGATCTTTGCCAAGAACGTGTATATGTTGCACATTAGTTTGGTAGGCCTCTAAACACATAGACTTCTACACGCTTAGGACACATGCATCCGATTTCAGTCAAACCTCTTAGTCGCCTCTTACGACATGCATGGCAGGTAACAGTGGTTCTATTCTTTGCACCCCAAATTTGGGCCCGGTAACTACTCGGCGCCTCACATACTCACACATACACTGTCTCTCCTCACATACTCACACATACAATGTCTCTCCCTCACATACTCACACATACAATGTCTCTCCCTCACATACTCACACATACAATGTCTCTCCCTCACATACTCACACATACAATGTCTCTCCCACTCTTATTTTCAAATACATCTCAGACAGGATAATTTCAATAGCTGTTTCATCAAAATGAAAACTTTGAATAGAACAATTCAACAAGAAATCACTTTCTAAATTTGAAATCTATTGCAGAATCTATGAGTGATGATGTATGTGTGATTTTTTGGTGTCAAACATCTTGATAGAGAAATAGAGACAAGATGTCAAAAAGCAAATGCAGTGACCTACTAGCTGGCACCATTACTACAACACCCAAAGACGAAGATGGAAGTGAAAAGACAGATGATAAAAGTATTTTCCAACCAACACTTTGTTACCAGTGCCAAACTTGGTTTCTTACAGCAACACACCACACAAAGCTCAACAAGTGTGAAATGAAATGCTCGAGGAAAGCAGTGGGGGTCACCAGGAAAGATAGACTACGAAATAAGGACATCAGAAGCAGAGTGAGCATAACTTCATGCACCGAATACATTGAAAGACAACAAATGCGGTGGTTTGGACATTTAATGAGAATGGGATACAACCAACCACCACTAACAGCATACAATAAAAAGAGATCAGGTGCTAGAGCGAAGAGAAGACTAAGAAAAAGATGGATAGGCAATGTCAAGACCACACTACATAAACACGGATATAGCACAACAAGGGCAACTCATCTGGCCCTAGAATGCAAATTAAAGCTCCCACACTTACGCTTAATGACAAGAGTGGACAACCAATTCTATCTTCCACCTGGGGATAGACAATAGACTATCCAATTTGCTAACAGATTTAGTCAGTTTTCAACCCTTCAACCAACTATAATGTTATTTAAAACCTGTCCCATCTGTTGATACAACTCAATGTGAAGCAGTATCCGTGAAGTTTTCAACCCTGAACATAACCATTTCCCATCTGTTGATACAACTCAATGTGGAAGCAGTATCTGTGAAGTTTTCAACCCTTGAACTAACTATAATGTTATTCAATAACCATTTCCCATCTGTTGATACAACTCAATGTGGAAGCAGTATCTGTGAGTTTTCAACCCTGAACTAACTATATGTTATTCAATAACCATTTCCCATCTGTTGATACAACTCAATGTGGAAGCAGTATCCATAAAGTTTTCAATCCTTAAACCAACTATAATGTTATTCAATAACCCGTTCCCATCTGTTGATGCAACTCAATGTGGAAGCAGTATTGTGAATTTCGACAAATATAATCTTGAAAAGTTATTAATCTTGAATTTGCAAGCAGACATATTTTTGAAATTCTCTCATGAGAAAAAAGGACAATTTTGGACCTTGGTGAGTGAGAAACGAGAATATTAGAGCAAAGTTGGTACTATACCATGCATACAGTACATCGAGAAGCAAAGAATCAAGTGGTTCGGCCATCTAATGAGAATGGAACCACATTTACTACCATCATGTGCCTACAATAATCGACACTCAGGGCGAAGAGCACGAGGCAGGCCAAGAACACGATGGATAGATAACATCTCAGAGTCCTCAAAGCATGGACTGGCAACGCAAGTGCAACACACCTGGCACAAGATAGAAAACTAAATCTCCCCACGACGCTTCACTGCAAATGTGGTTAAGATAAGATAAGGTGGACAAGAATAAATATTCAATGACTTGTAGTGTGAAAGAACCTAAACTATCCAACGATGACTACCACACACTTGACAGACAAGGACAGACTATCATCTTCCGACTCAGGATAGGTCATAACAGACTGAACAAACACCTACACAGGCTGCGATTGTCCCCAACCCATCTGTGCCCCTGTGGCTCCGCTGAACAAACCACAGAACATGTCCTGCAAGACTGCCTCCTGTATGTCCTCCCAAGAAAGGAATGCTGGCCCTACAACACACTACATTCAAAACTACATGGCACTAGAGATGAACTCCAGACAACAGTCGATTTCATCATAAGAACGCGTCTAACGGTATAATCATCAAAAAGCGATCGCAAAGAAGAAGAAGACTTGTAACGTTGCTCTGAAAACATATTCGTGCATTGGTTCAACATATCTATGTGAACTTTATTTTTTTATCTATGAACATCGTCAAGAAAATTTTAATAGATCCATTAAAAGTAGCCTGTTTGAGTTGCACACCAACATTTCCTCAATTTGTAACATATATGCAGTGTCATTCAAACATCAGGACGTCGGAGTGGTCACCAAGGCCCAAATTTGAGGTGTAAAGAATAGAACCACTGTTACCTGCCACGCTAGTCTTAAGAGGCGACTAAGGAGGTTTGGCTGAAATCGGATGCATGTGTCCTAAACGTATAGAAGTTTATGTGTTTAGGGGCCTACCAAACCAATGTACAACGTATACACGTTCTTGGCAAAGATCAAACATATCACAAAGAGTGATTAAAATTGGTCTTAAAGAACGAACGCAAAGAAGAAGAAGATCGATGAACATCGTCAAGAAAATTTGTATCGCTCCATTAAAAGTAGCCTGTTTGAGTTGCACACAAAAATTTCCTCAATTTGTAACATATATGCAGTGTCATTTAAACGTTAGGATTATAAGTTCAGATTAAGTTTTCATATGTTTTAATACTACGAGGGGAAGTCAATAAGTAAGCCACAAATGGCTGTAGAAAAATAACTAAACATGATAACAACTTGAAACCAGTTTATTTTTATACATACATTGTTCCTTTATTTCTCAACATAATTTCCACCAACATTGATGCATTTATCCCATCGTTTTATCAATCCTCACAAACCGGCTGCATAGAACTGCGGGCTCTGTTTTCTAAACCACGTTTTCACTTCACATTCAACTTCGGCGTCATTCACGAAATGTCTTCCGCCAAGGTGGGTTTTCAGTGGACCAAAGAGGTGGAAATCGCTAGGGCTAAGTCGGGACTGTAAGGTGGATGTTCCAGAACTTTCCACCGTAGTTGGTTAATTTTCTCCTGAGTTAATCGAGCAGTATGTGGTCTGGCATTGTCATGAAGAAGCAACACTCCTCTAGTCAGCAACCCTGAACGTTTTTTTTCGAATTGCATCATGAAGCATCGATAGAACTTCACAGTACGATTCGGAATTTACATTGTCACCTTTCTTCATGAAATTGGTTAAAAACACTCCTTGACAATCCCAGAACACCGTCAACATAACCTTCCCTGCTGATGGTGTAACCTTGAATTTTTGGACTACGGCGAAGAAGGATGTTTCCACTGCATTAAGCACGCTTTGATTCGGGCTGGTAGTGAAGCACCCATGATTCATCCCCAGTAACAATCCTGTTCAGCATCTCTTCTCCTTCATCTTCGTATCGACAGAGATGATGCAAGGACAGGCCAAATCGGTTCATTTTGTGTTCCTCTTTCAATTGTCTGGTACCTACCTTGAGCACACTTTCTTAAATTTCAATCGATCATGCATTATGCTGTATGCTGAACCATGTGAGCACCCTATTGCAGATGCTACAGAGTCTATCGTTACTCGTCTGTCACCTCTAATCATCTCCTCCACCAGCTGCACTGATGCTTCTGTTGCAATCTCAACAGGACGACCAGATCGGATTTCATCAACAATTTTAGAGCATCCTTGAAAAAATTTTCTACCCAACTATGCGCGTTTACGGGACAAACATTTGTCAGCATAAACAGGAAGCATTTCTTTATGAATGTCCTTTGCAGGCAGTCCTTTTGCCCACAAAAACGCACAACAGCACGTTGCTCTTTGGTTGTACTCTCCGTAGGTACAGTCGCCATTTTGTTTATGCGCATGCGCGCATGCGCATGAGACACATAGCGCCACTTGGCGAACGGGAATATAAAGTAAAGTTGGATGTTGCTGTCACCTAATGACACTATTAGAAAACACCAACTACATTTACCTACCATCTCACATAATTTTGTGGCTTACTATTGACTTCCCTCGTATTCTTCTTCTTCTTCTTCGATCGTTCTAGGCCTGTTTTAATCATTCTCATTGTGATATATAAACATCCAAACATCCGAACGTAATGTACGTGCACCAGCCTTCAGCACCTATTGGAGCCCAGTTGCTTATCCTTCGGTGGGGTGTTCGTTTCAGCCAGCTTTTGATTTACTAGGTGAGCTTTCCTAGGTACGATCAGCTTTGCCGTATTTTTGGGCTTTGTGATCTACGCCGGAACAGTGAGTTACGCTGTTTATGCCCGTTCTGACTGAGAAATATTTCGGGGCTTGTAAGCTTATCCTCGGACGGCGTCTTACTCGTATAAGACACCGTGTAAAGTATCGCCTTCGCCAATGTTCAGACCCGAACTTCCTGTTTGATCCGTACATTGTCGGCCTTGCTTTACCTTACATTTTTGAGTTTGATCCGTGGAAGGAACATTCTCAGCCTTTTCTAGACACGTATCGGTGCGTGGCAATTTGCAATTAACCTCAAAGCACTGGCATGGGGCCGAGTACAAACAATGTAGGGTCGTTTCAGTGGGCACTATGAGCGTAACTGAGGATTTTGCGCTCGCTGCCATCACCCGCCCCAGTTATTCCGGGATGTTAGTTACGACTGCAATCGAACCTTGTCCAGTTGCCCCAAGGCTGGCAGTTCCGTTAGGCATCACCAACCTCAGTTCTTCCGGGATGTTAATTTTAATCGCACAGTACCTTGCACGGTTTTCCCAGGGCGGGTAGTTTCGTTATGCACTAAACGCAACTTGTTCTTTTGCGCTCGGCAAACCTTGCCCAGTACATGTATCTGCACCAGGCTACCAATGCGGGGTCAGCTGCAATCTTCTCTCGCACCAACACGAGGGTAGACTTTCATTCATTACGGTCCTGTCTTATTTATTCTTGCCGACGGGCTGGCAATGTTTGCCCCTCCTCAGGGCTTCGAGCTTCGCCCTACGTGGGCATACGCTTGGTCACTGGATGCACCTCTCATCCATGTCTGAGACGTTTCGTTGCTGTTTCTTTGCGTTCAGGGACTTGGGCAATATCTTGTTGGACATCGGTCAGGAGAATTGTGCATTTTATTTGTATGTATCTTTATCGTATTTCCGTAATTGCACTGCTACCACTACCAGTAGTTTCTCTCCCCGATCCCTGCCCCTCTTAGCCAGACCAGAACCAGAGTCTGTTTCCAGGGTCACCGCGTGGAGGTTAGGGCAGGGTCTTGGTTAGCGCGCCCCCTCGCTAACCCTGGCTCATGTTACCACCATGACCTCATGAGCCTTTTGACCCCGTACTATTCATATCGCTCTATTACGTTTACTCGTATTATTATTGCAATCGCCACATGGTGCCCACGTCTCCTCTGCCAGCAGTCAACTTCGTCCCAGTATACAAAAAGGTTAAACCAACATGGTGGGCTTACACCAAGACAATACGCAGTAAGTAATAGAAACACTTGCCCAGTGTGTCCGTAGCGCCTTAGACGACGGTATGACAAGCCCTCTGTGAGTGCGGATTCAATTCTGCGGGATGGCAGAAAAAGCCACAGGTTCTCCAGATTTACGGTGTTCGTGGCACCAAACCAAAGAGTTACGATGTCCATGATACCGAGCCGAAGAGCTGAAAGCTCAAGTGCTTCTGGATCGGAAACAAATATTAAAAATAGAAACACTTAATTCAGTTTTGGTTGAATTTCTCTGTCCAGGTGGCGGTGATACTGCTATATGTTCCAAGAAGTTTAATACAGAAGAGAAAGTTAGCCATGTTAGTACTGGAAATGCTGCCAGCTTGGCTGTCTTAGAAGGTGAGTTCTCCTTTTCTTTTTCGTTCTTACGACCAATTTTAATCACTCATTGTGATATGTTTGATCTTTGCCAAGAACGTATACGTTGCACATTCGTTTGTAGGCCCCTAAACACATAGATTTCTACACACTTAGGACACATGCATCTGATTTCAGCCAAACTTTCTCCCCTCTTTTCCCCGATCCAGAAGCACTTGAGCTGAAAGCTCTTAGGCTCGGTGTCATGGACATCGTAACCCTTCGGCTCGGTGCCACGAACACTGTAAATCTGTGGAACCTGTAGCTTTTCTGCCAGTCCGCGGAGTTGAACCCGCACTTACAGAGGACTAGTCACCCGTAGTCCAGCGCTACGAACATGCTGGGCACGCGGCACCAAACTTCCTTAGTCACCTCTTACGACATGGGTGGCAGGTAACAGTGGTTCTATTCTTTACACCCCAAATTTGGGCCCTGTAACCACCAGGGAGTAAGGTGAGTTGATTCTGTGATTCTTTATCTCTCACTACGTTCCTCTAATATCTTTTCTTGATCATAGATAGTGTTAATACAAGTGTTCGACTTGTAGGTTAGCTAGAGTCATCTCTGTAATAGTTTGTTGATGTGTTCTGTAGGTCGTGGGTTCGTATCCACAATTTTGTGATTCTTCATCTCTGACTGTCCTTCTTTAATATCTCTTCTTGTTAATTTTCTATTGAATGATTGAGTCGATGGGTTAATCAAATAACAGAGCATAATATAACTCAAACATAATGTTATCTAAATTTTGTTCTTGTCTTCATGCAGGTAAACCATTGCCAGCTGTGGATGCCCTTAGCCCTGGTTAACAGAAGTAGACAGTTGATGCCCTTAACCCTGGTTAACAGAAGTAGACAGTGGATGCCCTTAGCCCTGGTTAACAGAAGTAGACAGTGGATGCCCTTAGCCCTGGTTAACAGAAGTAGACAGTAGATGCCCTTAGCCCTGGTTAACAGAAGTAGACAGTGGATGCCCTTAGCCCTGGTTAACAGAAGTAGACAGTGGATGCCCTTAGCCCTGGTTAACAGAAGTAGACAGTGATGATGTTCGTCAGCTCCTACCCGTTAACAGAAGTAGACAGTGGATGATCTTAGCCCTGGTTAACAGAAGTAGACAGTGGATGATCTTAGCCCTGGTTAACAGAAGCAGACATCAGAAGTGACAGCAACAGAATGCTGTATATTTATATGTTGTTTTCAAATAGCATGTCCCTTGCAGAATATCTCTTTCATCACAGCCTGCCTGAAAAGTTATGTCTCTAGCAAGTTCCCCTGCCTCCTCCAGCATCATGTTCAAGGTTTTTTTGATGTCCTGCTCCCACTTTTGTCTTGGTCGTCCCCTGCCTCGTACTCCACGAAACATGCCTTCCATTACCCTTCTCTCCAAAAGAGTGAGGTTTATGAAAATCAGGGCATATCCTTTACTGGACTTCACAATCAACCACAGTAAATCAGTTGTCGATTTTCTAAACACCACTTATACATTCAGTAGTTTGCCATTGCTTTCTGAATGGTGGGTATATTTTTCCGTTTCGTAGAAATCCATGGGAAAAATTTGCTTCCAAACTGCCCGCAGTGGAGTTTAAACCAGGTACTCTTGTGTTGTGATCGAGCTCACTAGCACTTGAACTACCGACGACCACAATAAGGTTTAATGGGACCAAAATATTTTATCTTCTGGTACATGATGTTATTTATGAGCTAATGCTTCTCGATATGCAGGTCTTGTAGGATGTCTTTGTTTGTTCTCTTCTCTCTCCAGGATGTTCTAAAAACTTTTCTGTAACACCTTGTTTCAAAGCTTCATTGTATATGTGAAGGTTACATCTTCTTCTTCGAACGCTCCATACCGATCACTTGTTAAACCACTCTTTATGATTTTTATAGGATCTGAGCCTAAGATCGAGTGTATTTTGTGTTAGTTATGCGCCTACAATTAGGCCAGCCCATCTGATTTCTGCTACGCTTTTTATTTACTAGAATAGCTTCCCTAGGCCCCTACTTCATTTGCCTCTTATGATATGCCTTGTAGGTTGCAATGTTACTATTCTTTGCTCCCTTATGGGCCCTGGCAACACGGGAGGGATGTTACATCAATTAAGTTGAATTGATTGTAACAGTTACAATTGTATCTGCTGTTCAGATTAGGTTATCTCCCATATCATGATGAAAGATTGGCCACAATGTTGTGTTGTCAGTTACTCTGAAATTTGATCACAACCGTTGTGTGACCGCATTCGAATTTTTAGATAAAAACAAATTCATTTTAAAACAACATAACATGTTAAATCAATGTTATCTTCTTCTTCTTTGCGTTCGTTCTTTACGACCAATTTTAATCACTCTTGTGTGATATGTTTGATCTTTGCTAAGAACGTGTATACGTTGCACATTGGTTTGGTAGGCCGCTAAACGCATAGACTTCTACCGTTTAGGACATGTGCATCCGATTTCAGCCAAACCTCCTTAGTCGCCTCTTATGACATGCGTGGCAGGTAACAATGGTTCTATTCTTTACACCCTAAATTTAGGCCCGGTAAACACTCAGGCAATATGTTTAATGTTATCACTTCTTTCTAAACTTGTCATATTTTTAGTAGAAATAAAATAACATTTGAACATCAATATTTGTGTGAGTGCATGTCAGCAGTGTGTTTTTTAAATCTCTTGCACCCGTGTGTTGACGTGGCTTGCAAAGAATAGTAACACTACAACCTACAAGGTGTGTCATAAGAGGCGACTAAGGTAGAGACCTAGGGAAACATAGGGAATCCTAGGGATCGATAAAAAGGAAAGCAGTTCTTCATGCAAAAATCAGTCATAAGATCATACCAGGTGTGCTGAATTCATAGCAGGCAAATGCAAATAGAATGAGAATGGCCTTGTGTAGTCCAACCAGGTACCTTGTACACTATATGTGAATCAGCGAGCCACGGGAACCATCAGTATGCATACTCTTTGATATCTGTTGGGAGAGACTAAGTACCTACAAGACACAGATACCATCAGTATGCAAACTCTTTGATATCTGTTGGGGAGAGACTAAGTACCTACAAGCCATGGATACCATCAGTATGCACACTCTTTGAGTACCTATGGGTCTGCCCCACCCCTCCTGGAGTGCAATGACGTTAGTTAAGTAACAAATCACCCGAGTGGTTACCGGGCCCAAATTTGGGGTGTAAAGAATAGAACCACTGTTACCTGCCGCACATGTCGTAAGAGGCGACTAAGGAGGCTTGGCTGAAATCGGATGCAAGTGTCCTAAACGTGTAGAAGTCTATGCATTTAGGGCCTACCAAACCAATGTGCAACGTATACACGTTCTTGGCAAAGATCAAACATATCACAAAGAGTGATTAAAATTGTTCGTAAAGAACGAACAGAGAAGAAGAAGTAACAAATAACCATGACACACCGAGAATGTTTGGAAAATTGGTCTCAACCTGAACAAAGATATTCTTCTGCGCTTCTCACTAGATTGAGATTTCGGATTCTCTAATAAAGGTAGCCGTCTGTCTCAGATTATCAGCCATGCCATACAGTTTGTTTTGGACGCTAGTGTAAGTGGGCCACCTCTTTCTTGTCAAATCTGCATACTGGGGACAGTTCTGTAGGATATCATTCCTATGATTTCTGCTTCCCCGTTTGTGCCGACCTCTTCCCGCAGTAAGTTTTGGCCACCCTCATGATGGTAGGTCTGACATTCTTACTGCGTGGCTAAATCTCCGAGGCAGATTGGCGACCGTAGAATCCGTTATCCCATTCCTCATTGTGAGGGGTTGTTGCACCATGTTATGCGCCTTACGACCTGGTGTATCCGTTTTCTGCAAGCATTTGTTTCGGTTAGCTTTCCCTAGGGACACGTGCATCTGATTTCAACCAAACGTCCTTAGTCACCTCTTACGACATGCGTGGCAGGTAACAGTGGTTCTATTCTTTACACCCCAAATTTGGGCCCCAGTAACCACTCGAACGGAACAAAGCTAGATGTAACCTTCAAGGTCCGAGACTTCCAGTATCACGGATCTGACCAACAAGATAAATAAAAATATGGAGTACTGACACTAATGAGAAACAATATCAGTGCATGTCAGTTTGGCTGAAATCGGATGCATGTGTCCTAAACGTGTAGAAGTCTATGCGTTTAGGGCCTACCAAACCAATATGCAACGTTAAAGTTGGTTGTAAAGAATGAACGCAAAGAAGAAGAAGTGCATGCCCGTTTCATGAATACTTGAAGGAAACAATACCAGATTTTTCATCTCAGAGCAACAAGTACAGAATTTTGCTTGCTCAACTATTACTATTCAAATCGCCCGTGTTGCCGGGCCCACAGAGGAAGCAAAGAATATTACCACTGCGACCTACTAGGCATGCCATATGAGACGGGGCCTAGGAAGCTACCTAGTAAATAAAAAGCGTAATTATAGCACACATGGAGTAACGGCATTGCGGCCTTTTAACTAATATCAAAGTATGGTGCCAACTTCTCTCTCTGCCTTTTAACCTGGATTGGGGCATAGGCCCTCAACCAACTCATGCCAAGTCTTCCTATCTCTAGCTATCTCCTGCAGCTCCTTCCAGCACTTCTTTATATTGTTGATCTCTGCCTCCAAATCGCGTCCCCATGTATTTCTCGTCTTCCCCTGGTGCCCACTTGACAGCGGCCACATGGTGGAAGCCTTCATAGAGCCAATATGCAATTAAATACATTTAAACACATTACGAGCAGTTCTCATTCGAAAGAATGGCGACGCTGGGAATTTTACACGTTCAATCTTAACTGGGTCCGTCCGCTACGGCAACTACTGGGTAAGTAACTGGGTCCGCCCGCTACGGCAACTACCGGGTAAGTAACTGGGTCCGTCCGCTACGCCAACTACCGGGTAAGTAACTGGGTCCGTCCGCTACGACAACTACCGGGTAAGTAACTGGGTCCGTCCGCTACGACAACTACCGGGTAAGTAACTGGGTCCGCCCGCTACGATAACTACCGGGTAAGTAACTGGGTCCGTCCGCTACGGCAACTACCGGGTAAGGGCCCAATTTTTAAAAAAAACTGAAGAACTTGTTTCTGGCGTCATTTGCTATCAGTTGATTCATTTCAATGTCAGCTTTCTCAGTGCAGCTTCTTCTTTGCGTTCAGTTTCGTATGCTCGTCTAAACCATGAGATGGGTTGCCTCTATGAAGCTGCATGTCAGTTGATTCATTTCTAGGTTAGCTTTCTCATTGAATAAATATGGGAATTATAATCTGTAATAAAAATCAATGTTAGAGGCATGAAGTTAAGATGAGTCATGATCGACTGCGCCTGTCGGTACTTCATGGGAGCAAGTGGTCAGAAGCAATATCAAATACGGGATATGATGGTATCCACGTTATTCTTGTCTGAATCCCAATGTTAGATAACTTAACAAAACTATAATGGCTGGAACATTCTCCCAAAGTAAACGGTTCAGCGTCCGGGACTGTGGCGATGCTCTTACACAATGGCTGTGAAATGGGATGCCTACGAAAAGTTACCAGCAACACTAGAAAAGACAGAGTCATCAACATCAGCATAAGAGACACCCACGTGGTGCCGGGACTCGCAATGGAAGCAAAGAATAGTACCACTGCGACAGGGCATGTCGTAAGAACTGACTGATGCAGGACATAGGGGAAACTACCCTAGTAAATAAAAAACATCGCAGAAATCGGATATTCTGGTCACATGATCACATGCAAATCACACAGAGTGGTCAACAAGTGGCCGATATGGAGCGTTCGAAGAAACATGAGAGAAAAATTTGGGACAGAACATTGCCTGAATTACATTCAGAAACAAAGAATGAAGTAGTTTGGCCATTTAAAAAGAATGCAACCAAATTCCACTGTGTACAGTCTTCTACAACAGAACATCAGGAAAGAAGACGAGAGAAAGACCACGAAAAAGATGGACAGATGGTATATTAGAATCCTGTCAAAAAGCAAACATAACTATAATTCAAGCAGCGCAAGACAAAAACAGAAAACCACGACACTGGGCAACAACCCGGAAACACTGTGATGACAACAACCCGGGAACACTGTGATGACAATAGAGGAAGTGTGTTACACGTGACAAGTGTTTAAAAAAACTCATTGTGACAATGGAAAAACAGCAAACATAGTGGCAACAAACGAGTTGATCGTTAACTCTGGAGCAGGCTGCACCTGACGATAAATATCAATATATTTGTAAAACGAAGTACGTAGCTATCGAAAGAAGTAAAAAAAAAACGACAGCTTATTCTTCTATTAAAAAAGATAGTTTTGACATTGGGAAGTTTGTTTCCGGTTACTCTCAAATGGCCGGTATGTCATTCAACGGAGAAAATGTAAATGTAAGTTCTTTGCGCTTTAATACCTAGTTATTAGACAAATTATATTGGCCATAATCAGCATTGGAGAAAATCAGCAAGTGATTACCACTAACTGTTTAAAAGTTAGTCGTAATGTATATTTATATTTTCCTTAGTAACATGCAAATTGTTGACTGATATTTGACGATGTGATGTTACTAGCAGTAGCCGAGTAGCACGCAGAATTCGTGTTTTAGCTTAAATGAACCCAAGCAACACAATTTACTAAAGATCACCGTAACTGCACATACTGACATAGGGTACACTCGACTCTTGGTTGCAGTTTAAAAAAATGAAAACTTGAAGGTTATGCATGCTCAGTTGATTGTTAATAAGATCGTTGTCTTTTCCCAGGTGGATGATGGAATTGGTTGTCCACTCTTGCCGTTAAACGTAGGGATGGGAGCTTTAATTTGCCTTCTAGGGCCAGATGAGTCGCCGTTGTTATATCCGTGTTTATGTAGTATGGTCTTGATATTGTCTATTTTTTCCCCACCTTTTTCTTGGTCTCCTTAGCTCTAGTACCCGATCTCTTTTATTGTATGCTGTTATTGGTGGTTGGTTGTATTTCATTCTCATTAAATGTCTTAACTACTACATTCGTTGTCTTTCGATCTATTCAGTGCATGAAATTATGCCCACTCTGCTTCTGATGTCCTTATTTCGTAGTCTTATCTTGCCTGGTGACTCCCACTGCCTTCCTCAAGCATTTCATTTCACACGTGGCGAGCTTTCTGTGGTATGTTGCTGTAAGAGGCCTAGTTTGGCACTGGTAAAGTGTTGGTAAGAAAATACTTTTATCATCTGTCTTTTCACTTCCATCTTGATCTTTGGGTGATGTAGTAATGGTGCCAGCTGGTAGGTCACTGCATTTGCTTTTGACACCTTGTCTCTATCGAGTTTTCCGTCCTCTGTGAAAATGCTGTCTAAATATTTAAATTCAGAAACTTGCTTTACTCTGGTATTGTCTATTTGTATGTTTGCTTGGCTTGGTGTTCTGCTGATTTTAATGGCCGTCTTTTGTTTGTTGATTTTCATGTTGTACTTTCTACATGCTATTAGCAATGAATTCATATGATGTTGTAGCTGATCTTCATAGACTGGTCGTTTGCAAAAGTAATACTGATTCTTGATTTGTAAATAGCTAGTGTTCAAAGTTGTCTTACTACTCAAACTTAATCAAATAAATTACTGAACATGAAAATCAAGAAGTTATCAGTCTACCCATTTATGTGAGTACTGCAATGTTGCAGAATTTATTCCCTTAACTTTTTTACAGTCTAGCTACATGAATATTACTTTGAACAGGGCTCGATTGAATCCGCATTTGTATATATACTTCTTCTATAAATGCTCCATATCAACCACTTGTTAAATACTCTATGTGATTTGTATGTGATCTGAGCCTAAGAGCGATTGTACATTGTGCTAGTTATGCGCCTACAAGTAGGCCAGCACATCCGATTTTCTGATGCTTTTATTTACCAGGGTAGCTTCCTAGGTCCTACATCAGTCGCCTCTTACGACATGCTTTGTAGGTTGCAGTGGTGGTACTATTCTTTGCTTTCCTTGGCAGGCCCCGGCACCATAAGGGCGACATATATACAAAACTCAAAAGTTGACAATTCAACAATGTGTGGCCCGTCTGCAGAACACGTACTTCCAAGACTGCTCCCAATATGATATACTAAGACTTACTGACATAGGGAAATAACACTGAAAAAAAACTACGCAGACTTCCTGTGAACTACAAAGACGGGGAAGTTTACAGAAGTGACAACATTGAATATGTACACAATATTTCAAGTGAATAGCTTCAAGTCAATCCCCCACCCCCACCCACCTTTTTTTTATACCTTGAGATTTATGGGGTAATTAAATTTTTTTATCCAGAAGCACTTGAGCTTTCAACTCTTCAGCTCAGTGCCATGGACATTACAACCCTTTGGTTTGGTGCCACGAATATCATAAATCTGAAGAACCTGTGGCTGTTCTGCCAGCCCGCGGAATTGAGCCGCACTCACAGGGAACTTGTCACCCATTGTCCAACGCTCTACGAGCGCGCTGGGTAGGCGGGCATATTGGGTAATACAGTGTTAGGTCCATTTTTGTCATTGACCGTCAGCACACGGTGTGAGATGTGATCAACGCCATCTCTACTTCCCAATGCTTTTCCTGGTACCCAATTGTGACTGGGTTGACATGAGAGCCACTATGGTCTGAAAAATATTCCATGCTCACTGTGGAGTTGAAACCAGGACCACTATCTTAAGAAGCGAGTTTACTAACAACTATGCTGCTGCAGCTTTAAGTTGAACTTGAACCAGTTAACATTTTCTGTGTCTGTATGCTCTAAAATGACAGTGTGTAGTTAACTGAACAATAAGAAAACTAATTAGATTGATGAAATTTATTTCCACAGTTTAGAAGTGCAAAGTCAGCCTCATTACCTGTAGAAGAAAACAAGCTGAGATGTTTTACTTCACAGAAAGCTACCATATTTACTCCACCATTTCAGCCAGTCAGACCACAAAGTATATACAAATGGACCAGACAGCAGTCAAATAAAACAATACTATCTAGTTGCTCATCTGAGGGTTATGTAACAAAACCGAATCTAACAGCTCTTAATCAGAATGAACAAACACCAGGCAGTCGAACAATCAGGGGTTTGAACTCTGCATTCTCTTCTATTAATTTATGCACTAGCACAAATAAATTTTCGAATCCATCAAATGATTCTATGGCGAAACCTGTCTTCAGGTCCAGCTCAGCTTCTCCGAAGTTTGATAATCATTCAGTCAACAGATCACATGTCAGTAATTACGATACAAACTCTAACTATTCAAAGCCACAGAGTCCATGTGCTTCAGTTAGTTCACACAACGCAGGCTTGGATAATCTTTACACTCTAATGGAAGAAAAGACAGATCTCATATCAGGGTCTGAAGTCTGCTCTTGCCAACGATCTCCACAGCTCATCCTCTGCAGATCATGCGGAAATTTGCAGACGGGTCGCATCCGTAAAAGATGTCTAGTGCATCCAAATCAATTGTATCTGATGGATCAGCTTTGTTGTTCGGAATGTGAGTCTAGGAACCTGAAAGAAATTGCTAGTGCTCACTCCCCAACAGGAGAATAGATGTCATATTTGTGCACGCACATCATGGACATTTCAAACTGATTTCTATCAGAATCTACCAGTTACTGTTGTATTACGTAAGATGTATGTGATATATACATTTATTTCAGTTATAAGTACAAGATGTTTATGTTTGTTGGTTTTTACTGTTATTGTTCACCTGTGTGTTAGTAACACTGCAACCTACAAGAGGAAACTGAGGTAGGGGTCTAAGGAAGCTACCTTAGTAAATTAAAAGCGTAGCAGAAATCGGATGTGCTGGCCTACGTGTGTGCACATAACTGGCACAACATACAATCACTCCTAGGCTCAGATCATATACAGATCACACACAGAGTGGTTAACAAGGTGTCGATATGGAGCGGTCGAAAAAGAAGAATCCCCAATATACCGCAAAGTATGATTCCTTGACTTTATTTAGTTATAATAATCTTGACTAGATTAATATTTTCTGTTGAAACTAAGACAGGACACTACAAATCACACGACTGTCAGCATACATATTTTCAATATGACAACCTTCTTCTTCTGCTACCAACTTCTATTTGACTACTCTGTTATGTGCCTAAAACAGGATGTGCGCGTGCAGTCTTCACCGATTTCCCCATAGTTTGTTTTGTATGGTTGTTTCTGTTTGCAATATAACAACCAAAATCAAAGATGAATACAAGATTATATAAATGTCTGGTACATGCCATTCATCAATAGATGCCTGTGCAGGATACTCCATCTGCGATGGTATTGCAGGACCGTAAACAGGGAACCGTGGGATACAGTGGGGAAAATGGCAAGTGGAATAAGAAATAAGGAGCAGATGGTGGCGATGGATAGGACACACACGGAGGAAACCCCCTAACAGCATCATGAGACAGGCTCTCTGATGGAACCTCCAGGGAAATAGAGTAGGGGAAGACCCAGGAACACCTGATGACAGGAGTTGGAGACAGAATACAATAAAATGGGGAGCGATCTGTAGAAAATGGCCTTAGATAGGCGGGCTTGGAAGGCCTTGGTTGCGGACCTATGCCTCCCTAGGGACGAAAGGTAAAGAAGAAGACATGACACTAACAGAGACAGGTCACTCACATTTAATCAAGCTGTAAACCTTAGTGAAAAACAAGCTAGTTTTGTTGCTATGTTGATAAGATATAGAAAATATTTTACATTTTCTAGTTTCTTTATCTTCATTTATTTCAATGTTACATTTCAACTTTGTATTTGCTAATTATATTTCAATGTTACATTTCATCTTGTTGTATTTGCTAATTATATTTCAATGTTACATTTCAACTTGTAGTATTTGCTAATTATATTTCAATGTTACATTTCATCTTGTTGTATTTGCTAATTATATTTCAATGTTACATTTCAACTTGTAGTATTTGCTAATTATATTTCAATGTTACATTTCAACTTGTATTTGCTAATTATATTTCAATGTTACATTTCAACTTGTAGTATTTGCTAATTATATTTCAATGTTACATTTCAACTTGTATTTGCTAATTATATTTCAATGTTACATTTCAACTCGTATTTGCTAATTATATTTCAATGTTACATTTCTACTTGTAGTATTTGCTAATTATATTTCAATGTTACATTTCAACTTGTATTTGCTAATTAAATTTCAATGTTACATTTCAACTCGTATTTGCTAATTATATTTCAATGTTGCATTTCTACTTGTATTTGCTAATTATATTTCAATTTTACATTTCAACTTGTATTTGCTAATTAAATTTCAATGTTACATTTCAACTCGTATTTGCTAATTATATTTCAATGTTACATTTCTACTTGTAGTATTTGCTAATTATATTTCAATGTTACATTTCAACTTGTATTTGCTAATTATATTTCAATGTTACATTTCAACTTTGTATTTACTAATTATATTTCAATGTTACATTTCAACTTGTAGTATTTGCTAATTATATTTCAATGTTACATTTCAACTTGTAGCATTTGCTAATTATATTTCAATGTTACTTTTCAACTTGTAGCATTTGCTAATTATTTTTCAATGTTACATTTCAACTTGTAGCATTTCTAATTATTTTTCAATGTTACATTTCAACTTGTAGTATTTGCTAATTATATTTCAATGTTACATTTCAACTTGTAGTATTTGCTAATTATATTTCAATGTGAATTCTTTCTGCACTAATACTAGTTCCTTGTTATTCTTATACTGTCTGTACTGTTGTGTGTCTATTGTTTGTATTTTTGTACTGTCTGTGTTTGTTGTATGTATACATGTTTATTTAGCATCACCAGTTTTCTTTAGAACTCAAAATCAAAGAAACTGGCTGATGCTACAAATAAGAAAATTGAGATATTTTGGACATAAAAAAAGACATGAAGGGCTGGAGAAGACCATCATGGAAGAGGCATACCGGCAAAAAGAGGAAGACCATAGATAAGATGGATTCAGGATGTAACTGATGATTTGCACATGACAGCTGCAGAGGCAGGACATCTGGCCTATGAGAGACATTCCTGAGGACTGTTGGGGTGGCAAAGTTCTGCTCAGGACAAGCTATTTGGTGACGATGATAAATGTTTATACAATTATGGAAGATGGCATATCGCAAAAGAAAGGCCATGGAGAAGATGGATTCAGAACGTACGATGATTTAAGCATGCGCTACAGAGGTGGGACATCTGGCCCATAGAAGAAATTCGAAGGACTGTTAGGAGGGCAAAGTTCTGCTCAGGACAAGCTACTAGATGATGTTGGCTTAGTTTATTAACTTTACTGACACTTGTTAAGGAATGGGGACCTTTGTTTCAATGTATACATTGGTGATGTTGTACACACTAGTAATGTTGTACACCGTGACGTTGTACACACTGATAAGCGGATTAGTTATTTATCAGATTTGACTTGACTAGACTTTATCATCTGATGATCAAGTGGTCAGTTCTATTGACTTTCTGGATGTTATCATTTGATGATCAAGTGGTCCTATTCTTGACTTAATGGATTATCATTTGATGGTCAAGTGGTCAGTTCTATTCTTGACTTACTGGATGTTATCATCTGATGATCAAGTGGTCAGTTCTATTCTTGACTTACTGAATGTTATCATTTGATGGTCAAGTGGTCAGTTCTATTCTTGACTTACTGGATGTTATCATCTGATGATCAAGTGGTCAGTTCTATTGACTTACTGGATGTTATCATTTGATGGTCAAGTGGTCAGTTCTATTCTTGACTTACTGGATGTTATCATCTGATGATCAAGTGGTCAGTTCTATTCTTGACTTAATGGATGTTACCATTTGATGGTCAAGTGGTCAGTTCTATTCTTGACTTACTGGATGTTATCATTTGATGGTCAAGTGGTCAGTTCTCTTTCTGTGATTCCTTCCTCAAGGACGTAGTAGCGTAATGCATAGAATATTAGTTTTATCAAGTCGGACACAAGAAGGTTGTGGTTTAGCCCCTCACTTGCCGTTACACACGCGAGGAAAGGAATTGTTAATCCTAACTGTTCCCATTTCTAGACCCCAGTGTGCTGATGGTAGGAGGACCAAGTCCTTTCATCACTGGGGTCTTTGTGGCGTAGAGGCTAGGTGCTCGTCTCCATGCCAAGGTACCAGGTCTGCTCCTCGTGAAGTCATCTGGATATTTTTCAGAGATTCTGATCTTAGTGTAGGTGAGATCGAGTTCCTAGTCATACCGGAGATAGATGATGAAACGTAGGTCCCGTGTTCAATTTGAGCACGTAAAGAACCCTTAGCAGTTCAAAATCGAAAAGAGCAGGCTGGAAAGATGCTGTCGGCAAATTAATTAATGATTAAAAATATAATTCCTACAAAAATATCTTCAAAATGACATCGGAGACCCTCGTCGGTGCTACGGAGTTTGTGCACTGCAGCTGAGATCTTCCTGTGCACGAAAGAGATCGAAGCACACATGGTTACTGACCGAAGTGCAAACCGAAGTGCAATAATGATGGTCATATCAATCAGTTCATTTCATCACACTCATTAATCCATCTTCATCTTCATCTCCTGCACACTCGTTAATCCACCTATCTTCATCTTTACCTCCTGCACACTCGTTAATCCACCTCCATCTTTATCTCCTGCACACTCGTTAATCCACCTCCATCTTTATCTCCTGCACACTCGTTAATCCATCTCTATCTTTATCTCCTGCACACTCGTTAATCCATCACTATCTTTATCTCATGCACACTCGTTAATCCACCTCCATCTTTATCTCCTGCACACTCGTTAATCCATCTCTATCTTTATCTCCTGCACACTCGTTAATCCACCACTATCTTTATCTCCTGCACACTCGTTAATCCACCACTATCTTTAACTCCTGCACACTCGTTAATCCATCTCTATCTTTATCTCCTGCACACTCGTTAATCCACCTCTATCTTTATCTCCTGCACACTCGCAGCTAGAAATGTAAAGTGACGGCCAAGTCATACACTAAGATCTGAAAATGGTACGAGACATTGTTTTTAAAACTATAACCCTGCCTCTCACAAAAATCTGACTGACAGCTAAACAACAGATGATCAAGAGCATTTACATACCTACTTTCCATACATAAGAAGCTCCGTCGCAAGAAATAACTACATACAGTGTCGGCTAGTGGTCATTTTTCTTGGTGGGGCCAGACATAAATTTTCGGAATTTTTTTTTAGTATTTACTACTCCGGGAAGTTATTCCCCCTTTCGATTATTGGTGGGGCCGGGCCCCAATGGCCCTTAATGGCGAGCCGCCCCTGACTACATGTGAAATGCGTTGCCCGCGAAAAGTTACCAACAATACAAGAAAAGATAGTCACCAACATCAGTATAAGAAAGAAAGTTGGGACAGAACCTTGCTTGAATTACATTGAGAAACAAAGAATGATGTAGTTCAGCTACTTAATGAGAATGCATCCACACTCCACAGTATACAGAGTCTTCTACAACAGAACACCAGGAAGGAAGACCACGAAAAAGATGGTTAGATGGTGTAGCAGAATTCTGTCAAAAAGCAAAAATAACTATCACCCAAGCCACTAGAACAGCGCAAGACAAAACAGAAAACCACGACACTGGACAACAACAACCCGGTAGCAGTGTGACGACAGAAAAAAAAAGAAAAACCCTGCCTCTGTTTAGCCAGAGCCAACTATAAACTAATGGGCCTTCGGACTCTGGTAAGAATTATGGGAAACCAGACCACAACTACACCTCGTGACCTCGCATTCCAGTATTGATGAACATAGACAAATTCATTTTAAAATCACCAAAAAATGCTAAATCGAAGTTATATTATGCAACAAGTTAAGTTTGAGAATAAGGAATCTCAATATTGTGAATAATTTTCACCAATAAATAACCATAGACTCACAGAATTGAGTAAAATTGCAAAAAAGCGTGCAGTGTTCTATCAAACATATATATATTCCAGCCCCTTCTCTGATCTATTTCAGGAATCCCGGTCAGTTGTCTGGCCTAGTTATCTAGAGTTGGCTGGGGTTTAGCTCTCTCACTTTCCCGCTAACTATTTACCCTCGTCTGCTGTAACCGTCATAACAGAACTTCTGCTGCTCGTGAAGTCACTCTACGTGAATGCCCACTGTTACGGTAACCCATACACCTCACGTGTCTATGTATACTGTCTCGCTCACTCACCAAGATCTAGCTATAACAGTTGTATGTTGACGGTTGTATGTGATGAAACGTTGAATAAAGGGAACTTAAAGACATGAAATTCTTCTTGTGAATGTCTTGCTATTCAATATTATAACAGAATGTACGATATTCGTGTAGTAGGATACAGATGTAGGTAAGAATGTTTTTTATTTAGATATATAACCAGTGGCGGCTCGTCATTAAGGGCCAATGGGGCCGGGCCCAACAAAAAAAGGAAAACGTGTATTTATTATTTTATAAATTAAAATATAATAATAATAATAATTCCTCTCGTACCGTTATACATTACACAGGGCCTGCAAGTAATTTCTCCATACCGCTCTATCTCGGGGTGCTCGCTCAATCTCCTCCATGGAACTGAGACCGATATTTCCTGCCTCTCTCAGCAAAGTTCGCTTCAGGGTCTCCTTAGGTCGACTCTCTTTCTTGAACCCTTTGCATCCCACTTCAATGCCTGCTTTGATATTCTTTGATCATTTCTCCTCAAAGTGTGCCCAACATATCTCCATCTTCTCTTTCTTATAACAGTTGTCACTAGTGGTTGACCAGACATGTCTATGATTTCATCACTTCTCCTGAATTCGTTCCATTTTATATTCATTATTTTTCGCAGACATCTATTTTCAAATGCATTCAACTTGCTTTCTATATCTTTAGTCATTTTCCAACTCTCGCTGGCATATGTTAGGATTGATACAACATTTGAATTGAAAATTCGTAATTTAGTTTTAATACTATATAACTTGCAGTTCCATATTTTATTTAGACTTTTAAAAGCTGATGTTGCTTTGCCAATTCGTATCATAATTTCTTTTTAACATTTCCTGTGCAATCAAAATTGCTACCCAAATAGGTGAACTGCTCTGTTATTTTTATCATTTTAGATTCCAGTGTGATATCTGCATTACTTGCCATAGGTGTCTTCATTATATTTGTTTTTTCATAGCTTATCTGCAGTCCAACTTTTGATGCTATAGATAACAAGTTGTCTGTTTTTCTTTGCATATCTTAGTTGTTTTTACTTAACAAGACAATATCATCTGCAAAATCCAAATCTTCTAGTTGACTATTTTCTACCCAATCAATGCCAGTTTCGCCCCTGCAACATTTTCGCATCACCCAGTCAATGGCCACTCCAAACAATAGCGGAGATAGAATACAGCCTTGCTTTACTCCGGTTTCAACCATAAACCAGTCGCTGTGTCCACCATCAGTGCGAACTGCACACTGTGAACCATCATAGAGGCTCTTTATAATGTTTATTATTTTGTCTGGTATTCCATAGCATCTCAGAATATTCCACAGAGAGATTCTGTGTAGACTATCAAAGGCTTTTTAAAATCGATGAAATTTAGTATGAGTGGTTGTTGCTTCTCAATATGTTCCTCCAAAATTAGTCGTAGGGTAATTATTTGGTCTAACCAGCTTCTCCCAGGTCTAAAACCAGCTTGTTCTTCTCTCAGGTTGTGTCCACTGCTCCTTTGATTCTATTAAGAATGATTTTGCAGAAAGTCTTGGTCATTACTGATAATAGGGTGATCCTCTCCAGTTGTTGCAATCTTTGAGATCACCTTTTGGGGGATCTTAACAATTATTCCTTCTTCCATTGATCTGGGACAGTTTCTTCTTCCCATACTTTATTAAATAGTTCTTGCACCTGGCTAATAGTTGTATCATCAGCCGCTTTGAGCATTTCTGCAGTAATGTTGTCATCACCCGCTGCCTTATTGTTTATCAAGGAATTGATTGCCTCCTTGACCTCAGCTACACTTATCAAAATTAAAATATAGCAACCAAAAAACCATGGTTTATCCGGGGAAAAAATGTCTGGCCCTATCAACAAAAATGATCACGAGCCGCCACTGGATATAACCCTGACAGATTTGTTTGATTGATTGATAGGACCATCATCATCGCACTTCGGTGAGTAACCATGTGTGCTCCGATCTCTTTCTTACACAGGAAGATCTTAGATTTATTCATAGGACTATCGTCATTGCACATCGGTGAGTAACCATGTGTGCTCCGATCTTTTTCTTACACAGGAAGATCTCAGCTGCAGCGCACGAACTCCGTAGCATCGGCGAGGGTCCCCGGTGTAATTTTGAAGATGGTGAAGATATTTTTATAGGAATTTTATTTTTAAGTCTTTTTCTACTGAATTTTTCCCGAGCAGCGTCTTTCCAACCTGCTCATCTCGGTTTTTGAACTGCCAATGGTTCTTTTACGTGCTCAAATTGAACACGGGATCTACGTTTTATCGTCCGTCTCCGATAGGACTAGGAACTCGATCTCAACTACACTGAGATCAAGGGTCTCTGGAAAAATATCAAGATGGCTCCACGAGGGAGCGAATCTGGCACCTTCGGATCGAGAGATGAGCAACTAACCTCTACACTACAGAGGACCCCCCGACAGATTTGTGACATTGGTTGAGAGAGGCTGGGCGGAGGATGATCGTAACTAGGTTTGGGGAGGTCTCTGTGGTTAAACCTTTTGCCTTGTGAGTCGAAGGTCGTGGGTTCGAGTACGGACCGCGCCATTCTGGTCACGTGTGCCGTTTTTTTCCAGAGACCCCTAGTATTGTTGCTGGAGCTACGGAGTTCGTGCTTTGTGCAATACTCTCGGCAGATGGCGTGCCATTTCTGCGGAGAGGAACCGAGCCGTATGGGTTAAAACCCGGTGCAGTGAAGCCAATCCTTCGGCTTTAAAACCCTTTAAACTAGTCATCACATATTGGCTCGCTGGATGTGTTCGTAAGGACGCTCGTATTGCTAAGCTAGGCGATGGGTGTCATAAGAAATGAGGGTAAGTGGTTTGAATCCTGTGTTTGTCTATTTGTTTTTCGGAAGCTCTTAATACCTGTACACTGTTTATTTGTTGATCATATTCGTTACTTCCGTTGCTTCCTCTGCGGGTTCTTGCAAAAACTCCTTGTTTTCATCTTCACATATTGGAATATTGATGTATCAGTTGATAGAATAGCAATATGTGAAGTTGTTAGATGACTGAGTAGAATTACGTTTGTCTAATCTCAATCTATTTATATTAGTTATTAAGTCTGATTTCATTCTATTTCTTTCAGTCCCGTCTATTTTCATTCTATTCTACCAGTTCAGTCTATTTTCATTCTATTTCTACCCAGTTCAGTCTTTTTTCATTCTATTTTTACCCAGTTCAGTCTATTTTCATTCTATTTCTACCCAGTTCAGTCTATTTTCATTCTATTTCTACCCAGTTCAGTCTATTTTCATTCTATTTCTACCCAGTTCAGTCTATTTTCATTCTATTTCTACCCAGTTCAGTCTATTTTCATTCTATTTCTACCCAGTTCAGTCTATTTTCATTCTATTTCTACCCAGTCCAGTCTATTTTCATTCTATTTCTACCCAGTTCAGTCTATTTTCATTCTATTTCTACCCAGCTCAGTCTATTTCTTTCTACTTCCCCAGTTCAGTCATTTTCATCTCATTCAACATTTTTCAGTTTAATCTATTTTATTCTTTTTGTTTCAATTCAGTCTATTTTTATTCTATTTCTGCCAGATTTATGTCCCGCCCCCCCCTCCACCACCACCGCATGATAATACAGTTTGATTTTCACGACTCCATCATAGATTGTTAGATTAAACACAGTCAACTTCCGGGGTCCGTGAATGTATGACCTTTTATACAAAGTTCATCATTACTCCTCAACGACTCCATCCATCCATCCATTAGTTGTCTGCTATCATATTCTTTTATTTGTGCGGCCAACTCTTCTTTTGTACGTCTATCTCTCTCTCTTTGTTTCACAGCTTCTCTCTTTGTTTGTATTTCTGCGTCTCTCTTCCTCTTTGGCGTTGCTTTCTCTTTCTTTCTCTCTCTTTCTACCAGTCCCACTCTTTTTCTTTCTCTTTGTCAGTCTGGCGTCATCAATCAATTATGTCTCTCTTTCTCTCTATCTCTTTGTAAACAATCTGTATGTCTTTCTATCTATCTGTATAGCTCTATGTCTCTGTATCTATCTGTCTATCGCTTTGTCTTTCTATCTGTCTGGCGTCCGTCCGTCAATCGATCTGTCTTGTTTATCTGTCTTTCTATGTATGAATGGCTCGGTCTCTCTATCACTCTCTGTCTTTTTGTCTCGGTCTCTATGTCGTTCTCTCTCTCTGTCTTTCTATTTCTTTATATCTCTGCCTCTGTCTTTCTCTCCATCGCTCTACCTTTCTATCTGTTTATATCTCTGCCTCTATCTTTCTCTCCATCTCTCTGTCATTCTATCTTTCTTGATCAGAGAAACATACAGACACACAAACAAACAAAAGAAATCAGAAGGGGTCTGTCATTACAATATTTTTAAGACGAGAAAAAAAAAAAAAAATTACAACGTATGACATACACAGACAAAAAGAACATACACAAACAATATCAAATAAATAAATAATTCCTCACGTACCGATATACGTTATATATGGCTTGCAAGAAATGTCTCCATACCGCTCTATCCTGGGCAACTCGCTCAATCTCCTCCATGGAACTGAAACCGATATTTCTTGCCTCTCTCAGCAAAGTTCGTTTCAGCAGGATCTTCTTAGGTCGTCCTGTCTTTCTTTTTATTTTATATTTTTCCGATCCAGAAGCACTTGAGCTTTCAGCTCTTCGGCTCGGTGCCATGGACATCGTAACCCTTCGGTTCGGTGCCACAAACACCGTAAATCTGGAGAACATGTGGTTTTTTCTGCCAGCCCACGGAATTGAACCCGCACTCACAGACGGCTTGTCACCCACCGCCCAATGCGCTACGAACACGCTGGGCAGGCGAGCCTTCTCTTTCTTGAATCACCTGCCTCCTACTTCAATGCCGGCGTTGATATTCTTTGATTATTTCTTCTCAAGGTGTGTACAATATAAGAACAGTAAAACTGTTGGAAAGAATTCCACTGTGGCAACATATGGATGTGAATCATGGACAATTGCATAAACATTATGGAAGAAAATATTGTTTTCTTCTATTTACAAAGAATCTAATGTAACAGAGGCGGCAACGTGGTTGGCATCTCATAACGACTCTCGTGTTTTCATACTCGGTGACTTCATTATTATTATTCGTAAAGTGGAAACAGAAATGGTTAGGCGAAGTTGAGTGTAGGTACTGGTACAGACAGGGATCAAAGAAATCACCTTTATTTGAGTCCTTAGACGCAGGAGTCGGGGGTAATGAGCAAGTTGATAGAGCTGGAAGCGTGGCTACAATATCAGAGGGAGCTGCAATGGTACGAAATAACATTCTTAACGCATTAAATCTTTCCGAACAGATGAGTTTCAGGATCGTGAATCCCACTCGATGACCAGATTGAGAGAGATAGGTGTCGATATTGGTGCATGCCGAAAAGAACAACATGCCAAATATGTAAAATGATTGATTAATCAACGTCGAACTGGCATGTTGGGTCGTTGGTTATTGGTTACTAAACTGAAGTCCTTGCACTCCGGGCAGACCCATAGGTGCTCTGTCTCCCCCAACACATATCGAAGAGTATGTATACTGATGTTTCTTATGTCTCGCTGGTTAAACACACTCATCACTCTGTCCCTCCGGTCGCCATGTCTACTTGTACAACGTGTAACTACTTAAATCGGTGTATCTATTCAACATCTATTTTGTGTCCTCATCCAACAGACAGTCGTGAAGAGACCGAAGCACATCCCCTTTATCCATCTTCCACTCACCAACAATCGATACTGTTGATGCAAGCCTGTTCACTCTCTCATTACTGCAAACGCATGCACGCCCAGGTCAGTAGATCAACTTAAGCCTCTAGTGATTAGAAACTTCTATAGACGACATCCACTCATACCGAAACCTGCCTTTTGATCTTGTGAAACATCGACTGAGAGCCAGATACAGATGGGCCGCTGGACTCTGCCTGATTTGTTGTTACAGTAGTCGGAGCACTTATTATAATGTCCTGATTGCTATGATGATAGTCCTCTTATATCTGAAAGAACACTTGCGTTGAAGTTCTGGTCAATTATCAGTTAGCATTGTCTTGGAAATTCCAGCAATAAACAGGATTTCACAAGAACTTCACGACATGTCTATAAATCACACCATCTCAAGACATATCTTGAAATCCTAAAACTCTGTAGCTCACCTTCTCATCTGGTCCACATTCTCTTCATGCAGTAATCACATAAATTATCTGTCGTCATTTCATCAAAATTGTACGCTGAATTTTCTACCCAAATATTTTTGATGAATGCATCTTATCCAATATTAAAATAAAAGGTCAAATCACATGACGCGACACTCGAGCACGCGCACAACCTACAAGTCTTCCATCTTATATCATCAATCATACTGCTCTTGAAAGTTACATCAAAAACTTGTCATTTGCCCACATTACAAATCTATGCAGTTTTCCGATTTCGAAATGTTATAAGTATAGTGTAAACTGGTTGACATTTATTCTTGATTTCTACAATTTTTTGAAGACTGAAATAAAAGGAAATCATCGCCAAGAGCCGTGCAGTTTCACAGTGATAGATCTCTTACAATTGAAATAGATCATCATCATCAAATAGCTTGTCCTGAGCCGAACTTTGCCACCCCAACAGTCCTCTGAAATTTCTCTCTCTCGTAGGGCCAGATGTCCTGCTTCTGCAGCCGTCATGTTCAAACCACCAGTTACGCCCTGAATATCCATCTTCTCCGTGGTCTTTGAAATATGTACACTTTCATAATAAACTACTTTCAACTGAACAGTATCAATTATAACTAGTGTCGTATCCACACTGACGAGGAGGAGGGGGTGGGGTAACCATTTTGAATCTCTTGTCATGTCTTCATGATGGTGTGTGTTTCCAAAGCATTCTATGCAATTTCAAAACACTGTTTGATCCTGTGGTAGTAGATGTCATACAATGGTGCAGGGGCGGTTCGTCATTAAGGACCAGTGGGGCCCGACCCAACCAAAAATATTGAGTAACCTGTATTTATTATTTTAGACATTATTTGTTCATAATTATTTCTTTCAACGAGATACTGATTAGCTTTGAAAGTTGATATATAACGCTAAAATATCATACACAGTCTGAAATTTGAAATTCATAATCTTTTACCCCAAATTAATATACGCCCCTGGTCATTAGGGGCCAGTAAGAACCGGTCCTACCAAACTAAAAAGAATTAACGTGTACTTATTATTTTAGAAATTATTTTTCGTAATTATTACTTTTAACTTGACATTGTTTAGCTTTGAAAGTTGAATATATAACATTAAAATATAAATATTATATCAGAATAATATAACAATCCTGTTATTTATATAATATCTCCTTATTAAAAAATATCAGTTTCAATTTGGAATATCTTCATTGCACTCCGGACATGTCCATAGGTGCTCCGATCTCCTTCGCAATATCTCCATCAGCGTCCAGCGACTGACCGTACCAGTTCTATTTTGATTGATGAGCCTACTCGTATACCTGTTGTACCGTTCTTTTCTTTGCCACACCAATCTTCAAACCCAGTTCTCGCAATCTAGTAGTTGATGTGGATTGGTTTAGATGAAGGTCTTCTCTGCGGCCACGCTCTATGAGGGCGTTCACGATGTCAGCTCTGTCCATTGGTTGGCCGTCTGATATAGCGGCAGAGCCAGCCAGCATGTCTGCTCTCTCATTGCCAACGACACCCATGTGCCCCGGAACAAAGACAAGTGTAATTCTGCAAATTGTTGACGCCTGCAGTGATTCAGTCCATTGCCTGCGCACCGAACCGGCCTCCACCTTTCGGATCATACTCAATGAGTCACTCAAAATGCACGCATGAGTGTAATTTTGTGACTCTAGCCAGAGTAGTGCATTGGTCACCGCCAGTACCTCCATTCTCAATCTTATCAGTAAAAACATATATATACTGATATGCTGGTTAAACGCACTTCTTATTCTGTCACTCAGGTATCCAGTTCTACTTGTACAACGAGTAACTCTAAAATCGCTGCGTCGATTCAACATATATTTTAGTTTCCTCATCCTAGAAACGCTCGTATTGCTAGGCTAGGCGATTGGTGTCGTAAGGACTAGGTAAGTGGTTCGAGTCCCGTGTTTGTCTATTTGTTTTTTCGGAAGCTCTTAATACATGTACCTTGTTTATTTGTTGATCATCCTTTCTTTCTTTCTCGAATCCTGTATGCCTCACAGCGTCAGGTCAGGAAGAGATTTCTAAAACGGTCCCTAGTATGCGCTTCGTAGAAAGTCTCTTTCGTCGCCTCTGTTATCTCTGAGGTCCATCTTTGCGTGGCCGGCCTTTTGCTTTGTACCCATTGTATCGGAGCAGCATTGCTCTTTGGGGTGCACTGTCTGATGGTAATCTGCTTACGTGGCCGAACCATTTAATTTGTTGTTTCTTGATGAAGTCTAGTACTGATGTTGTACCCACTTTTTCCTGATGTCTTCATTTCTCAACCGATCTCTTCTTGTTACACCCAGCATTCTGCGTAGACACTTCATCTCTGTCGTGACTAGTTTTCTTCTATCGTTTGTTGTCAGCGTCCAGGTTTGGCACTGGTAACATAATGTGGGAGAAAGATTGTGTTGAACATTGCTCTTTGATCATCCAACATGCAGAAGTCAAGAGACCGAACAACATCCTATATATCCTTCCTCAACTCCCCGACAATCAATACTGTTAATTCACGCCTGTCCGCTCTCTCCTCGCTGCAAACACCCGCATACTTAGGTCATGTTTATAGCGTGGTTCTATTTATTGTTTGTGTTCAGTGTGATTGTTATAGCCAGGTGGTGGAAATAATAAGCAGAGGCCTTGATATCTAAGCAAAACCCTTTAACTGAGTTTGTGTTTTTTGGTTTAACATCAAGCACTATACTGTCCTAGTTCTGATCTCGCCTCAAAAGGCCTGCATTTAGTCCCAACAACCACGTCTGATATTGTTTAATCTATCATTTGCATATTTGGTTTTCGTTCTCGGATACGCCAAATATGCACCGATCTCCTCAACAGTCAGCAGCTTCCAGCGCCCAAACTCCTGATGTTGTTAAAGATCTCTTGCAATTTAGAATGTTATATCGGTCATTTGGGCTCCTCAATTTTATCGACCACCATCTATCTCTAAGTCTGTCCATTAATTCGTAGCACGCTTTGAAATTATTTTCTGTCGTAAAACTCCTGTTGTTATTAAATTTTTCGTCATGCAGCCTTAAAATTTATCCATGACGCCAAAATATCAGCTATAGTTCATTACCACTGACTCCTACGGGCCCATGGACAAAAATGAAGGTGATTTCTCTTATCACTGTCTGTACCAGTACCTCCACCCAGTTGCGTCTCACTATTCCTGATTCGACTTTACGAATAATGCTCATGAAGTCACTGAGTATGAAAACACGCGAGTAGTTAATGAGCTTGAGTTCTGGTATGTGTGTGAAGTCCTGAGGAGGACTTTGTGCTGATCTGGTGTGTGTATGAGTCGTTTATTGCGTTCTCTTGCTTTCTATTCACCAACATTTTTTTGGTGTTTGTCAGACCCATCGCTTCCTTTTTGTTAATCAATGATATTGAATGTTTCAGACTTGATGGCTTGCAGAAAACTTCTCAGAGATAACTACAGAACATCACTAAAACGGATGCTAGATCTGGTCACATTTCATCGCCTATAGTATGACCAAAGACATCGATTCTGAAAGATGATTGAATATCATTGAGATGTAAACATGTGTTATTGACACCCTAAGCCATAATTTAGTGTTTTAACTATTCAATTTTAGAATTGAAATCACATTTCCAACCTGCAGACTATACATACACCATGTTTGTGAGGAAGGGAACAACAAGGTGGAAGAAACAATCTACTAAACCTCCAACAAGACGGCCATCTTTGCCAGCCCAGAATTCCACTTCTGATCCGGAAATAGGGGAATCAACATCTGTTGCTGAGCAGACCGGACCTTCAATGTCGACTACTGCATCATCTATTCATGTAAGTTACTTTTTCTTGGTACAGTCTGTGTCTTGTTCATCTCTATCAGCTCTCGTCTGTTTTTTTCTTCAGTTTTCCTTTATTGTGGTTCTTTTACTAGCTACCCTCGTCAAAATATCATTTTCTGTGGCCAAGTGGTTAAGCCATTTGCCTTGTGAGTCTAAGGTCGTGGGTTCAAATCCGGACCGCGCCGTTCTGTTCACGGGTACAGTTTTTTCCAGAGACCCCTAGGATTATTGTTGGAGCTACGGAGTTCGTGCTTTGTGCAATACTCTCTGCCATTTCTGCGGAGAGGGACCGAGCCAGATGGGGTAAAACCCAGTGCAATGAAATCAATCTTTCGGCTTTAAAACCCTTTAAACAATATCATCAGTCGGGTCGTCGATAGAGAAGCTGGTAGCAACTGCGCTAGTGAGTCCATGCCGGAGATACTTCGTAGTTCGAAGCTAGCTTAAACCAAACAAAAAATATCGGTGTGCACACGGTACGCGGTTCGTCTACAGGAGACCTTGATCCTTTACCTTGCGATCTTCTTCGAACGCTCCATATCGACCACTTGTTAACCACTCTGTGTGATTTGTATGTGATCGGAGCCTAAGAGCGATTGTACGTTGTGCCAGCTATGCGCCTACAAGTAGGCCAGCAATACGATTTCTGTGTCACGTTTTATTTACTAGGGTAGCTTCCATAGGTCTCTACCTAATCGCCTTTACGACATGCCTAGTAGCTCGCAATGTTACTATTCTTTGCTCCCTTGAGATTCCTGCAACACACGGGCGCCTTGTGGATCTAAATTACAGGTACTTCTGAAGTTGAAGTAAGGCTCTCCTGGATTGCGAGGGACATTTGTGACAAGAAAAGTAAACCTTCACGCAAAAATCATTAAGTGGTGCCATATTAGCTATGTCTTCTACTTTTGCTATTCCGTCTTCCTTTATTAAGTCTTCTTCTTCTCCTAATTATAAACTTCTTTCTTCTTCCGCTTCGGCACACAATGTTAATATTTATTTTCTGGACATATTACGTACATTTCTATGAATTACTTCCCCTGTCTGGTCTGGACGTCGTAACAGGCTAATCAAAGAGTCGAATAGCGCGTGCAACTAACGAGCGAAAACAAAGAATTGGACCATCGAGACATCCGCAAGTAGCAGGCAATAATCAATAAATTTCTGATCAGATCTGGACAAACAACATGGCAGACTAGGCTATGAGCTCGTGACCAGGCTAATTTCCTCAGATTTCCCCCTTATTATCTGTGTTTATGATCTAACATATGATCTCTAGAATGTTCCTTTGTCTAAGCCAGCAAATATACGTATGTTATTTATTAAATTCAGTTGCGTACATGTAACTAACTGATAATGAGAGGTTGAAGGTGGGTGGGTCGTTGAGTGTTGCAGGTGGGTGAGTCGTTGTAAGTTGCAAAATCTCTCTCACACTCACTGATCAGCTTTGGAATGTTCATTGGTTATTTCCCAAATCTCGTTATCTTCAGTTTTTTTGTCCATTCATTATTTTCTTTTTTTTCTTCTTCTAATCTGGATATCCGAGTAAAAACTGGGATTTCTTATCTAATGTCGGTGCTATAGGTACACAGTCTCTTTAAGCTTGATGATAGTATCAGCTTCAGAACAATTGCTGTAACGACAACGACTTGTTTATTAACTTCAGTTAGGTCTTCTTCTTTTTCTTCTAATTTTCTCTAATCTTGTTTTGCCACGAAGCGTCAAGATAAGAAGAGATTTCTAGAACAAGCTTTTGTGTGTGCTTCTTAAATAGCGTTTTTTCACTGTCTCTATTATTACTGTGGTCTACATTTCGCGTGGATAACTTTTTGCTTTGTATCCACTGTATCCAGGACCGTGCGGTATATTTTCTCAGTATGATGCAAGTCTTTGAAATGCCACCCCGTAAATGTTTTTTCTTCAATTTTGATTTTGCTGCTTATGCCGCTCCCCTTGCGGTGCCGCCTGATGCGACCGTTTCTCTGTATCATAGCACGGTACGGTCCTGACTGTATCGGAGTAACATTGTTCTTTGAGGTACACTGTCTGTTGGTATTCTGCTTATGTGGCAGAACCATTTAATTTTTTGTTTCTTGATGAAGCTCAGTGCTGATGTTGTACCAACTTTTTTCCTGATGTCTTCATTTCTAATCCGGTCTATTCTTGATACTCCCAGCATTCTGCGTAGACATTTCATCTCTGACTAGTTTTCTTCAATCGTTTGATGTCAGCGCCCAGGTTTGGCACTGATAGCATAATGTGGGAAGAAAGATTGTGTTGAACAATGTCCTTTTAGTGTTCATGGTGACATGTTTGCATTTTAAAATTGGCGCCATTTGTCCTATGATTTGACTTATTGCATCCATGTTGTATTTCGTAAGTTATTCTTCCATTTGCTGAAAAAAATGCTCCCTGGGTATGTAAAGTCATTGACTTGATTTTATTGATGTTTGTCGATGGAGATATTGGTACTATTTTCCTTTCTGCGAATGTCATTACTTCGGTTTTGTCGATGTTTATTCTTAACTACGCACTGGCTGTTTATAGAGAGGCTCTTCAATAGATTAATTAAGTGGTCATTAACTCCGTAGATTAATAATACTCTCAATCGACTGTTCAGTTTCAGTGTGGAATATCTTCATTGCACTCTGGACTTGTCCATAGGTGCTCCGATCTCCTTCGCAATATCTCCAACAGCGTCCAGCGACCGACCGCACCAGTTCGACTTCGACCGATGAGCCCACTCATGCACCCGCCATGTTGTTCCTTCCTTGCCACTCCAATCCCCAAACCCAGCTCCCTCAATCCAGTAGTTGACGTTGATTGATTTAAATAAAATCCTCTCTGCTACCACACTCTACGAGGGATGCTTAAAATATCAGCTCCACCCATTGACCGGCCCTCTGACATAATGGCAGAGCCAGCCAGCCCGTCCGCTCTCCCATTGCCAACGACACCCATGTGCCCTGGAACGAAGATAAGTGTGATTCTGCAATCGACTGTGCAGAACAATTTAAACACAGTTATTCATATGTACACATAATTTACTGTGTAATTGCACTTTAACATTAAAATAATATGTACATACAAGAACTACGTACATACATGAACCACACACGAACATGTGCACACAAGAATGTGTAGGAATGTGCACATGCCAGAACACGCACATACAAGAACACGCACATACAAAAACACGCACATACAAAAATGAAGGTGGTTTGTTTTTTTTGTTTTTTCCGATCCAGAAGCACTTGAGATTTTCAGCTCTTCGGCTCGGTGCCATGGACATCGTAACCTTCGGTTCGGTGCCACGAACACCGTAAATCTGGGGAATTTGTGGCTTTTTCTGCCATCCCGCGGAATTGAACCCGCACACACAGAGGGATAGTCACCCGTAGTCCAACACGCTACGAACACGCTAGGCAGACGGGCGAATGAAGGTGGTAAATACAGAGAAAATGGGAACAGATGGAATTTCCCCTTAAGAATGATATATTTAGCCCTGAGGATCTCTGTGGCTAAGTGGGGAAGCCGCTACCTTGCGTTCGGAAGATCATGGTTTCGAACCCGGACCGTACCGTTCTGTTCACGAGTGACTTTTTTTTACAGAGACCTCTAGGATTGTTGCCTGAGCCCATGACAAAGCCCTGGAGGCAGCGGTGATCTCCGAAGTCATGCTCGATGTAGTTGTTGTCTCGAAAGCGCCGCAGTCCGTATGAAGTGTGCTACCGTTTCGTTGTGTTGAATAAGCCAACGATGATCTGGTTCCGCTTCTGACATAGCCATCGGTGTAGATAATGATATCACCTGGATGGGAGTGCTGATCCACGAGTGCAAGAATCTCCGTATTGACGACGCCCGGGGCCCATTCTCTACAGCAGCGTCCAAGTGTACTGACAACCCTGGTGTAATGAACCATATCTTCTGATATACACATATATCATATTACCATATTTGTCTCAGTCTTTAGTTTAGTTTCAGTTTGGAATATCCTCATTGCACACCGGACTTGTCCATAAGTGCTCCGATCTCCCTCGCAATATCTCCAACAGCATCCAGCGACTGACCGTACCAGTTCGATTTTGATTGATGGGCCTACTCATCGTGCAGGACAACGATGTCAGCCTTTTCTCTATTTTACACGGCCTACCACAAGAGATCAAATTTGAAGCGTTGTTGGACGTAACGGCAATTTTACGCACGCCATATTGTTGACAACGGAAGCGAATTTGTCTCATATGCATATATATGGCATACGATACCTGGTCTATCACATATTATATCCGGCCTATGACATGTGACATATGTGATCTGGTCTATGTTAGATATAAATTTCGAAGGACTATTATTGTGATATCCAGTGGAGGCTCGTGATCATTTTTGTTGATGGGGACAGACATTTTTTTCCTGATAAATCATGGTTTTTGTTGCTATATTTTAATTTATAAAATAATAAATACACGTTATACATTATTTTTGGTGGGACCCGGCCCCACTGGCCCTTAGTGACGAGCCGCCACTGGTGATATCTTTTTTTTTTTTTTTTCGTCCGCTTTCAACTCAGACGAAGTTTCATCTCTGAAACTGATTTTTGCGTGAAAATCCGTTTTTCCAATTTCTTACAATGGCAGCAGCGTGCACATTGTAAATTACTTTACACTGGCAGCCGTGTGCTCAATGTACTCGTAATTAGTATTCCTCGCCATACAGGCAGATTTTCTCCGACTTCAGAGGTACTCACGTTATCGTCCTGAGTAAGACCAGGGGACTTGAACAAATGCCTGACAGTAGGTTCGAACCCGAGCTATGAGGCGTCTCACAGTTAGCAGGCCGAGCTACTATCAACTACTCTAGGCAGTCCCCTTACTGGTGATATCTAACTTGATATGGTAGTCTGTCTGATATGTGTGATAATAGTATCCAAATTGAAGTAGATCGAATCGCTTTTATTTTCAGACTTTGACGGAGGACAAAAACCTCGTCAACAAAAGTCACCGTTTTGAAAAACATGACAGCTACCAAGCAGTCAACTACGGATCCATATTTGTCCAACTCCGACAAGCACAAATAGAATGTTGCACTGTTTTTGAATTCTTACAACGTCTTTGGGAGATCGTTTGGCAGTCTTGTAAGTATTCATTATAATCGTTCATGATTGGTAGGAAATATCACGTGATACGCAAACTTCATAAAAATGGTTTGTTATTTTCACAGCATGGTCATTAGTTTAGTTTAGTTGTCGGATCATCATCACTGCACGTCGAACCAATTAGTCCATAAGTGCTCCGATCTCCCCCTCAGTATGTCTCTCAGCTTGTGACAACTAGCAACCCCGGTTCTTTGTTGGCTTACTATTCTTCTTTGGCTACTAGCATAATGTTTTTGTATACCACACTTGACCTGGAATTCTTGCAGTCTGGTTAATGTTGTAGATTCACCACTATTACTTGAATCATGTACACGTCCTCTCTCCTTAGGGAATTTATAATATCAGCCTGGTCTATTGCTCGCCTACTTTCCACAGCATCCATACCTGCAGTCTATCAGCGCGTTTATTTCCCTTTACACCTGTATGCCGTGGCACAAAAATAAAACTCCATCCATTGTCTCCGAGCCCATCCTGATTCAATCTTCCTTATTATATAGTTAACAGTTATATAACGCATATCATCATAACATTTCCGGACACGTCCATAGGTGCTACGATCTCCGCCTGAACAAAATCCAGCGGCCCAACTCTCTCTCTCTTTGCCTTTTACCCGGATTAGGGTATAGGCCCTCAACCAACTCATGCCAAGTCTTCCTATCTCTAGCTATCTCTGCAACCTCCTCCAACTCTTCTTTATATTGTTGATCTCCGCCTCCAAATCTCGTCTACATGTATTTTCTGGCCTCCCATTCTTTCGTTGTCCCTGCGGGTTCCAGGCAAGGACCCTTCTTATTATATTCCCTCCAGTTTTCGCAAATGTGTCCTATCCAGCGCCAGCGTCTTTTTTAAACCTGTTCGTTCACTGGAATATGTCTTGTTCTCTCCATAAGTTCTTCATTTGTGACCCAATCATACCATCTTATTCCCTCTATTCTGCGCAGACAAAGCGGCCCAACACGGCAGTTTAATGTAAATTAATCAATATTTTTGCCTATTTGGTATGTCGTTCTTTTCAGGATGTATCGATATCGACACCCATCTCTCTCAATCTGGTCAGTGACTGTGATTCCCAACCCTGAAATTTCTCTGTTCGGAAAGACTATCTCAATGTCATTTCGGTCCATTGCAGCTCCTTCTGATATCTTAGCTATGCCAGCCAATATATCAGCTCGTTATATATTACCCATGATTCTTGTGTGTTCAGTGACAGAACTTATTTCCACATATTTCGATTCTCCAAAAGAAGTTATTCCTTATTTTTCATGTTTCGCCCGAGTGGTTACCGGGGCCCACATTTGGGGTGTAAAGAATAGAACCACTATTACCTGCCACGCATGTGTAAGAGGCGACTAAGGAGGTTTGGCTAAAATGCTAGGGAATGCTAACCCAAAACAAATGCTTGCAGAAAACGGATGCACCAGGTCGTAAGGCGCATAACATGGTGCAACGACCCTCTCCAATGAGAAATGGGATAATTGATTCTACGGTCGCCAATCTGCCTCGGAGATTTAGACATGCAGTAAGAATGTTAGACATACCATCGAAAGGGTGGCCAAAACTTATGCGGAAGAGGTTGGCACAAACGGGAAGCAGAAATCATATGAATTATATCCTACAGAACTGCCCCCAGTATGCAGACTTGAGAAGAAAGAGGTGGCCCATTTACACCAGCGTCCAAGACAAACTGTATGGCGTGGCTGATAATCTGAGGCAGACGGCTGCCTTTATTAGAGAACCGAAATCCCAATCTAGTGAGAACGCAGAAGACAAACTGTATGGCGTGGTTGATAATCTGAGGCAGACGGCTGCCTTTATTAGAGAACCGAAATCCCAATCTAGTGAGAACGCAGAAGACAAACTGTATGGGTGGCTGATAATCTGAGGCAGACGGCTGCCTTTATTAGAGAATCCGAAATCCCAATCTAGTGAGAACGCAGAAGACAAACTGTCATAGTTGGCTGATAATTGGGCAGACGGCTGCCTTTATGAAACCGGAAATCCCAACCTGAGTGAGAACGCGAAGACAAACGAGCGTGGCTGATAATCTGAGGCAGACGGCTGCCTTTATTAGAGAATCCGAAATCCCAATCTAGTGAGAACGAAGAAGAAGAAGAATTTTTCATATTTTGTTGACCTACTTAAATGGGTTGGACACTTGGTGAGAATGAACCTGAATACACCAGTTGCAAAGACGCACAACCTGAAAATGGAATCATCAAGAAGAATGGATCGACCAAGAAAAAGATGGATTGATGGAGTTACAGACATCCTAAAACTCCACAATACCACAGCATATCAAGCGACCGACCGTGCACTATCTCGGAAACCGATCAGCAGTTAAACCTGCTACGCCTAACGGCAAAAAAGCGGAAGGACAAAAGAAATTTGGCATACACGTTTCATAATATAACCAATAAAAGGTTCATCCTTAGGTTGAAAGAACGTGCCTCGGCTTAAAGAATCTTGAATCCTAATGTTTCCACAGTGGGTTCAAGAGATTGTTGGAACCAGTGGCGGCTCGTGTTCATTTTTTTTGTTGGTCCAGATACAATTTTGGGGAATAATCATGGTTTTGGGCTATGTTATATTTTAATTTCAGTTTCAGTTTGGAATATCTTCATTCCGGACATGTCCATAGGTGCTCCGATCTCCTTCGCAATATCTCCATCAGCGTCCAGCGACTGACCGTACCAATTCTATTTTAATCCAGTGGCGGCTCGTGATCATTTTTGTTGATGTGGCCAGACATTTTTTATATAAATACCCGTTACACATTATTTTTGGTGGTGTCCGGCCTCACTGGCCCTTAATGACGATCCGTCACTGGTTGGAACAGTCAACATCTTCTATTATATCAGAATACGATTTGTATATGCCATAGAATGTTCTGAGAAAGATTCCAATCAAATTTCATGTCAGCTTGTGATCGAATATCTCAACAATTAATTAAATGATTGATTGATAGGACCATCATCATTGCACTTCGGTGAGTAACCATGTGTGCTACGATCTCTTTCTTACACAGGAAGATCTCAGCCACTGTGCACGAACTTCGTAGCACCGGCGAGGGTCCCCGAAGGAATTTTGAAGATGGGGAAGATATTTTTGTAGGAATTTTATTTTTAATCTTTTCTAATAAATTTTGTCCGTGCAGCGGCTTTCCAGCCTGCTCTTCTCGATTTTGAACTGCCAAGGGTTCTTTTTGTGCTCAAATTGAACACGTGACCTACGTTTTATAGTCCGTCTCCGACTAAAGTCCGTCCATCTAGGACTAGGAACTCGATCTCACCTACACTGAGATCAGGGATATCTGTAAAAATATCCAGATGGCTCCACGAGGGAGCGAACCTGGTACCTTTGACACGAGAGACAAGCATTTAACATCTACGCCATAGAGACCCCTTAACAACGAATGAATGTTTCATTGGACCCTGCATGATTTAAAGTTACAAGCAGTAGCGGCTCGTAATTATTTTTGTTGGTGGGGCCAAACATTTTTGTCCGGATAAATCATGGTTTTTGGTCGCTATAATTTAACTTATAAAATAATAAATACACGTTATACATTATTTTTGGTGGGGCCCGGCCTCACTGGTCCTTAATGACGAGCCGCCACTGGTTACAAGCTACCCTTTCTCATTGTCATTTCTAATTATTTTAGGTGTTACTCATTCCATCTCAGTTTCTCAAAACTTCCTTCCGATTTGAGTCCTTTCACTCTGTGATTTTTGGTGAAATATTTTTTGTTTACCTCCGTACGGACTTTTCTGTTGAAAAAGTCAACATACCAAGTCTTACATTCTTCGCACAATACTAAATATAAACTTATCTTATCTTAACCACATTTGCCGTGAAGCGGCGTGGGAGAGTTAGTTTTCTATCTTGTACCTGGTGTGTTGCGCTTGACGTTGTCAGTCCATGCTTTCGCAGGGACTGAAATGTTATCTATCCATCGTGTTCTTGGCCTGCCTCATGCTCTGCGCCCTGAGTGTTGATTATTGTAGCCACATGATGGTAGTAAATATGGTTCCATTCTCATTAGATGCCGAACCACTTGATTCTCTGCATTACATCTCAGTTTCTAAAAAGTTCCTTCCAATTTGAGTCCTTTCACTCTGTGATTTTTGGTGAAATATTTTTTGTTTACCTCCGTACGGACTTATCTGTTGAAAAAGTCAATATACCAAGTCTTACACTCTTTGAACAATGCTAAATATAAACTGACAAGACAAAATTCCAGATACCGAAGCCCTCATAAGAGTTTTTTTTACCATCTTTATCACAATTTTGTACTATCAGTGCGAAAATTGGACACTAATAAAGGAAAATTACAACAACAGAGCCACCGCGTGGTGCTGGGGCTGGTAAGGAGGCATAAGAATAGTACCACTGCGACCTACAAGTCATTTCGTAAGAGGCGACTGATGTAGGATCCTAGGGAAGCTATCCTCGTAAATAAAAAGCGTCGCAGAAATCGGATGTGCTTGTAGGAGCATAACTGGCACAACGTACAATCGCTCTTAGGCTCAGATCACATACAAATAACACAGGGTGGTTAACAAGTGGTCGATATGGAGCGTTCCAAGAAGAAGAACTTAGAAGCAACAACAGATAAGAAATATTTGGTGAAAACAGTGAAGGTAACAAGGAAAGATAAGATTTTAAAACAAAATCGTAGAGACCTGATAGGAACAACACCAGTGACAGAGTACATTAAGAGATAACAAACTAAAAGGGTTGCCCATGAAACACTATTACTCAGTACCCACAACCGTGGCCAACGTAACTACAGCTACAGTTACAGTTAGTAACGTTGGCCACGCCACAACAGCAATCACTAATTCAGATACAATGGTTTCAATGTCATTTCCGCCCACACAAACGATAAACACAGAAATAACAGATGCAATAGGCGTCACCACCATATACGAGGCACACTCTAGGGAACTTGTCAGAAATCTTTACGTTCCCTAACGCTGAAAGTCATAACAGGATAACAGGAAAGAAAAAATGTATTTGTTGTACTAGAAACGGCTTAGCTTATCATAAATAGTTTTTGTAATTTCTTTCTTTTCAATTATTCAACGGCACCTGAGTTCTTGTCTATCGGCCCAATGTTATGTAGTGGTATCTGCACGTGTTTGTAAGTTGTTCTTTTGTTCTGGCGAAACACGTAATAACAAAGTACTGTAGTTTTACAAAATACAAAAACAAAACACAGTTAAGTTTTGACCAAAAGGCATTTATCAAGCAAACGGTACAACAGGAATGACGAATTTCACAGCACACTACAAATAGACTGCGACATAAACATCCCAACTGTTCTAAAATGAAAATATTGTGTTCTGTATAATGTATTCCATTTATCTGGCCTTGCAGGATCTTCCTGGCGTCATCTAGCGCTTGGCACTTGAAGAGGTGGTGATGAACGGTTTTACACAGCTGGCAATAACATCTTTAAATAGTTAATATCCTGACATTGTTTCTTATCAGTGTTTCTATCTTGTGAAGTTCTGCTAGCAAGATTTATTTTGTTTGTTGTTTATTTTCAGCTATAATGATGATAACATTACTACTTTTGTTTGGTCTGCCGATATCCATGCTGGCAATGGGTAAGTTGTTCTACATCTTGTTTAGAAGGGTTTAGAAGCCGAAGGATTGACTTCATTGCACCGGGTTTTACCCATACGGTTCGGTCCTCTTTGCAGAACTGGCACGCCAGCTGCCGAGAATATTGCACACAGCACGAACTCCGTAGCTCCAGCAACAATCCTTGGGGTCTCTGGAAAAAACTGCACTCGTGAACAGAATGGTGTGATCCGGACTCGAACCCACGACCTTCGACTCACAAGGCAAAGGGCTTAACCACTCAACCACATAGACCCCCTCTACATCTTGTAATACTACTCGCCCGTGTGGTGGGGGCTCGCAAGGGAGCCAAGAATAGTACCACTGTGACCTACATACATGTCGTAATAGGAGACTGATGTAGGACCTAGGGAAGCTACCTAGTAAATAAAAAGCATCGCAGAAATCAGATGTGCTGGCCTACTTGTAGAAGCATTACTGGCACAATTTACAATCGTTTTTAGGCTCAGATCACATACAAATCACACAGAGTGGTTAACAAGTGGTCGATATGGAGAATTCGACGAAGAAATACTACTACAGTCTACAATGTGTGTCTGACTCAGCATCCAGCAGAGTTGGGGTCAGCTAGTCTCTCTTAGGAAGGGTGAAAAGTGAAAATTAGTTGCCTAATAATGACCCGTATAACACACAAGCCAACCCTATCTCCCAGTTGTGTACACCGGACAACTTTGACCACGAAGGTCCAACAGGGGAAAGGGAGGGCCTGATAGTGTGGGTAAGTGCCAGAGAGGTGAGGGTACAGTGAGTGTACCAGTGTTAGAGAATGTGTCAGGCTTATGTGTAAGAGTGTATGTGTGTAAATGAATCCGAAAGAATGATTGCTTGCGGATGTGATACTGAGTGTTACACACTGCATGTCTGTGTCTTGAGTATGTGTACAGACAGTGTGTGTGTGTCTTGAGTATGTGTGCAGACGGTGTGTATGTCTTGAGTTTGTGTACAGACAGTGTGCGTGTCTCGAGTATGTGTGCAACAGTGTGTGTGTCTTGAGTAGAGTATGTGTGTAGACAGTGTGCGTGTCTCGAGTATGTGTGCAGACAGTGTGTATGTCTTGAGTATGTGTGCTGACAGTGTGTGTGTCTTGAGTAGAGTATGTGTGCAGACAGTGTGTATGTCTCGAGTATGTGTGCAGACAGTGTGTGTGTGTTTTGAGTATGTGTGCAGACAGTGTGTATGTCTTGAGTATGTGTGCAGACAGTGTGTATGTCTTGAGTATGTGTGCAGACAGTGTGTATGTCTTGAGTAGAGTATGTGTGCAGACAGTGTGTATGTCTTGAGTAAGTAGTGTGCAGACAGTGTGTATGTCTTGAGTAGGTAGTGTGCTGACGGTAGTGTGTTGTCTACAGGTGAGAATGTGTGCATGTGTATTGACAGTGTGTATCCGAGTTTGTGTATGTAAGTGTGTGTTGTGTACTGGAGCAGATGTCATTAAGAAATTATCGTTAGTGTGTATGTCTGTGCTGGTGATAGTGCATGTTCGAGTGTGAGTGCATGTGTATACTAGAGCAGATGTCGTTAAGAAATGATAGCTACTGTGTGTATGTCAAATCCTCAATGAATGTTCTCTCACACTATCTCTCCAGGAACCTCCTACCTGGAGGACTGCCCGAAAGAACCCAAGATACCAATCTACCTACTGGTGGGTGGGGCTTTTGGTTTCATCCACATCATCATGTTGCTCTGGCAACAGAAGCGTTCACGTGTATACACTCCGCTAGACGAGAGCAAGGATGAACCTGACATGGATGACAGCAACATGATCATGAGAAGCAACCGTTTTACACATACGTCCTTTCCTTCTTTCTCATTTTCTGGTTTGCTCTAGGAAACTATTGGCTGTTCTCAATCTGGCAACCAAATTATGCCCAGCCTCTTCATGAGCCCAGAAACTGGTGCTCCCACCGACTCTATAGTTACACGTTCTACCAGTTGGTGGTTTGCTACACACTGTTAGGGCTGGGATGTCTAGTGCTTATTACTTGCTTATTGACATATCTGTACGGGGCTTGGAAGGACAAAGATTTACTCACCAACTAAATATTTTACTTCAGATATCCAATCCACGTTTTCTGCAGCATCTGTGTTCTTTCATATGAGTAGTAGACATCATATTCTTACACACTTTGATAATCTGAGTAGTAGACACCATTTCTTACACACTTTCACAGTATGAGTACAAACCGCATCCTCTCTCACACTTTCACAGTATGAATACAGACCACATCCTCTCTCTCTCTCTTTATCTTACACACTTTCACAGTATGAGTACAAACCACATCCTCTCTCTCTCTCTATCTTACACACTTTGACAGTATGAATACAGACCACATCCTCTCTCTCTCTCTCTCTCTATCTTACACACTTTCACAGTATGAGTACAAACCACATCCCTCTCTCCTCTCACACACTTTCACAGTATGAGTACAGACCACATCTCTCTCTCTCTCTAACACACATTTCATAGTATGAGTACAAACCCTCATCTCTCTCTCTCACACTTTCACAGTATGAGTACAACCACATCTCTCTCTCTCTCTCTCTCACACACTTTCACAGTATGAGTACAAACCACATCCTCTCTCTCTCTACACACATTTCATAGTATGAGTACAAACCACATCCTCTCTCTCCACACTTTCACAGTATGAGTACAAACCACATCCTCTCTCTCTCTCACACTTTCACAGTATGAGTACAGATCACATCCTCTCTCTCTCTCACACTTTCACAGTATGAGTACAGATCACATCCTCTCTCACACTTTCACAGTATGAGTACAGATCACATCCTCTCTCTCTCACACACTTTCACAGTATGAGTACAAACCACATTCTCTCTCTCTCCCACACTTTCACAGTATGAGTACAAAATCACATCCTCTCTCTCTCTCTTCTCTCCACACTTTCACAGTATGAATACAGACCACATCCCTCTCTCTCTCTCTTTATCTTACCACACACTTTCACAGTATGAGTACAAACCACATCCTCCTCTCTCTCTCTACACACTTTACAGTATGATACAACACATCCTCTCTCTCACAGTATGAAGTACAAACCACATCCTCTCTCTCTCTCATCACACACACTTTCACAGTATGAGTACAAACCACATCCCCTCTCTCTACAGTATGAGTACAAACCACATCCTCTCTCTCACAGTATGAGTACAAATGACATTCTCTCTCTCTCACAGTATGAGTACAAACACACCTCTCTCTCTCTAACACACATTTTCATAGTATGAGTACAAACCACATCCTCTCTCTCTCACACTTTCACAGTATGAGTACAAACCACATCTCTCTCTTCCTTATACAACACACTTTCACAGTATGAGTACAGACCACATCCTCTCTCTCTCTACACACACACTTTCACAGTATGAGTACAAACCACATCTCTCTCTCACAGATGTACAAACCATTCTCTCTCACAGTATGAGTACAAACCACATCCTCTCTCCTCTCATCACACTTTCACAGTATGAGTACAAGACCTCTCTCACATATCACACTCTCTCTCTCACACTTTCACAGTATGAGTACAAGATCCCCATCCTCTCCTCTCTACATCTCTCTCCTCACAGTATGAGTACAAGATCACTCTCTCTCTCCTTCACACTTTCTCACAGTATGAGTACAAACCACATTCTCTCTCTCTTTCTCACACACACACTTTCACAGTATGAGTACAAACCACATTTCTCTCCTCTTCTCTCTCTCTCTAACACACACTTTCACAGTATGAGTACAACCACATTCTCTCTCACAGTTAGTACAACCACAGTCTCTTCCAGTATGGTACAAATGACATTCCTCTCTTCACATATGAGTACAATACGACACTTCTCATCAGTTGAGTACTCACAATGGTACAAACCACATCCTCTCTCTCAATCATTTTCTCTCACATGATAACACACTACACAAATGATTGGGAGTCTCTGTGGCTAAGCCGTTAAGCCTTTGCTTTGAGTTCCTTATGTGGTGGGTTTGAATTCAAACCACACCGTTCTGTTCCCATGCGACATTGACACATTCAATATTTGAGTCAACATGGACGACACATTCAATATTTGAGTCACACATGGCACACACATTCAATATTTGAGTCACACATGCCACACATTCAATATTTGAGTCACACATGGACACACATTCAATATTTGAGTCACACATGGCACACACATTCAATATTTGAGTCACACATGACGACATTCAATATTTGAGTCACACATGAGACATTCAATATTTTATATAAAACATACAAGACAGATAAATATATTTTATTTCTGATTGCATTCATCAACGTTCTCACACATGGAAATAGGGATCTCTGTGGCAAAGCCAGTGCCTTGTATTCCGAAGGCCGTTAGTTTGAATCCGGACCGTGCCATTCTGTTCACGAGTGCATTTTTCCAGATACCCTAGGATTGTTGCTGGAGCTACGGAGTTCATTTCTTTATGCAATACTCTCGGCTTGTGGCATGCCATTTCTGCTGAGAGGGACCGAGCCACATGGGGTAAACACTTAGCAGTAAAATCTTCGTTCCAGGACACATGGGTGTCGTTGGCAATGAGAGAGCAGACAGGCTGGCTGGCTCTGCCACCATATCAGAGGGCCAGCCAATGGATAGAGCTGATATTTTGAACGCCCTCATAGAGTGTGGCCGCAAAGAAGATTTTCATTTAAACCAATCCACGTCAACTACTAGATTGCAGGAACTGGGTTTGAAGATTGGAGCAGCAAGAAAAGAACAGCATAACAGGTACATGTGTAGGCTCAATCAAAATCGAACTGGTACGGTCAGTCGCTGGATGCTTTTGGAGATATTGCGAAGGAGATCAGAGCACCTATGGACATGTCCGGAGTGCAATGAAGATATTCCAAACTGAAACTGAAACTTAGCAGTAGTGACTTCATAGTCAAATTACTGTGGTCACTTCTAACAAATGTAACGGCTATCATCATCAGATGACCATTACTACTGAAGTGCTATGTTGAGATTCTATGAGATTTAAAAAATGCTGTGTGTTACGACAAATCTGGAAAACCAAAGTATTCAACCTTAGAACAAAACTTTATATATAGAAGCAGTGTCCTAGGAAAACTTGTGTGCTTTTGAATATAAGTGTAACAGAAGAGTCCTCCGTATACCCTGGACAGAGAAGTAAACAAAAATCAAAGAAAACTGGCTGATGCTACAAATAAGAAAAATTGAAGTATTTTGACATATAAAAAGACATGTAGAGTTGAAGAAACCATTATGGAAGGTGGCAAAGATGACTATGGAGAAGATGGATTCAGGATGTAACTGATGGTTTGAACATGATGGCTAAGATAAGATAAGACCTATCCTTTTAATATCAGCCTCCAGCTCTCTTCTTCAGGTATGTCTAGGCCTTCCCTTACTCCTTTTTCCCCTGCTGGTTACAAAACAGTGCTGTCTTTCAATGCTTCCGGTCAGTCTTCTTAATGTGTGTCCTTTATTGATCACATAATTCAGCATGTGTCAGAGAGCATGTTCATGCGTTGTCATGTTTTCTAATTCAGTAATGCTACACATTGATTGACAAACTGTGCTGGCATCATACATGATGATGATGTTACATAAATAGTACATAGAAAATCAAATGTTATATAATGCTGTAGGGAAGATGTGCAGTTTTGCAGACACCTCACAGTACTAGATCTGATCGAGGAGGATTGCAAGTTCTTCTTCTTGCTAATCTATGAGCTTGGGAGGAAGGAGGGGGAATTGCACTCATACGATTGATTCAAACTGACAACCATCAATAATGCAAGACAAACTTACTTAACACAAAACTTTCTGACTTATCATTAGTGTGAAGGCATGTGAATCAATGTAAATTTGTACAAAAAAGAAGTGAATATGATGTTTCTTTCAATGTGTACTAACTTGTGTGTACTTGATGTTCAATAAAAGCAAACAATAATGCTGTTTTGTTTCTTATGTTATTGTTCACCTAGTTATTTATATTATCTTGGTTAAATGGGTCCAACAGCGAAGAAGGGTTGACTTCATTGCACCGGCGGGTTTCCCCATATGGCTCCGCCCCTCTTGGCAGAAATGGCAAATCATCTGCCGAGAATGTTTCACAAAGCACTAACTCTGCAGCTTTAGCAATAATTCTAGGGGTCTCCAGAAAAAAAATTGCGTGTGAGTCCGGTTCAAACCTACAACCTTCAGATCGCCAGGCAAACCGTCTTGACCACTTCACCATAGAGACCCACATTCTTGTTTATTCAGCTTATATATAGATTATTGTTTTAAAATGGCAAGTGATTACTTTGAATATGTGTGTATATATCAAAGGAAGATGAGTTTTAATACAAAAATAGATGACTTGTTATGTGAACACAATGTTGGTGTGACGAGATCTTTTGGCAAAATGAGAGTTATGTCTGTGGTTATAAACATGGCCTCTGCGGCTTATCTCTTGAGGTTATAAACATGATCACTGCAGCTTTATCTCTGTAGTTATAAACATGGCCACTGTAGCTTTATCTCTGTAGTTATAAACATGACCACTGTAGCTTTATCTCTGTAGTTATAAACATGGCCACTGCAGCTATTTCTGTAGATATAAACATGACCACTGCAGCTTTATCTCTGTAGATATAAACATGACCACTGTAGCTTTATTTCTGTAGTTATAAACATGGCTACTGCGGCTTTATCTCTGTAGTTATAAACATGATCACTGCAGCTTTATTTCTGTAGTTATAAACATGGCCACTGCAGCTTTATCTCTGTAGTTATAAACATGGCCACTGCAGCTTTATCTCTGTAGTTATAAACATGATCACTAGCTTTATTCTGTAGTTAAAACATGATCACTGTAGCTTTATTTCTGTAGTTATAAACATGATCACTGTAGCTTTATTCTGTAGTATAAACATGATCACTGTAGCTTTATCTCTGTAGTTATAAACATGATCACTGCAGCTTTATTTCTGTAGTTATAAACATGATCACTGTAGCTTTATCTCTGTGTTATAAACATGTCACTGCAGCTATTTCTGTAGTTATAAACATGGCCACTGCAGCTTTATCTCTGTAGTTATAAACATGGCCACTGAGCTTTATTCTGTAGTTATAAACATGATCACTAGCTTTATTTCTGTAGTTAAAAACATGATCACTGTAGCTTTATTTCTGTAGTTATAAACATGATCACTGTAGCTTTATCTCTGTAGTTATAAACATGATCACTGTAGCTTTATCTCTGTAGTTATAAACATGATCACTGCAGCTTTATCTCTGTAGTTATAAACATGATCACTGTAGCTTTATCTCTGTAGTTATAAACATGATCACTGCAGCTTTATTTCTGTAGTTATAAACATGACCACTGTGACTATATTTCTGTAGTTATAAACATGATCACTGTAGCTTTATCTCTGTAGTTATAAACATGGCCACTTGCCGGCTTTATCTTCTGTATGTTATAAACATGGCCATGCTTGCTTTATCTTCTAGTATAAACATGTCCAGTACGGCTTTATCTCTGTAGTTATAAACATGGCCACTGTAGCTTTATCTCTATGGTTATAAACATGGCCACTGCGGCTTTATCTCTGTTGTTATAAACATGACCACTGCGGCTTTATCTCTATAGTTATAAACATGGCCACTGCGGCTTTATCCCTATGGTTATAAATATGGCCACTGCGGCTTTATCTCTGTAGTTATAAACATGGCCACTGCAGCTTTATCTCTGTAGTTATAAACATGACCACTGCAGCTTTATCTCTGTTGTTATAAACATGGCCACTGCGGCTTTATCTCTGTAGTTATAAACATGACCACTGCGGCTTTATCTCTATAGTTATAAACATGGCCACTGCGGCTTTATCCCTATGGTTATAAATATGGCCACTGCGGCTTTATCCCAGCTGCAACTTCGTTCTTTCTAAACTTTCCATCACTGTCAGGACTGTTCCGTCGTCGTATTGATAAGAGACCATACATGTGATGGTGCCACACTCCTAGTGATCACATCAGTAGTGAACTGTATACAGATTCCGTTACATTCTTGGCAGATGTTATCAAACTATCGGCTGTACTTGCTGTTTCTGTGCTACTGATATGAACCACCGAGTTCCACACACCAAATATTGTTCTGTGAAAGAGAATAGGATTGATTTAATTAATAGTATTCCATTTCATCTTCTTGCATCCCCTGCTTAAATATTTTTCTTCTTCGAACACTCCATATCGATCACTTACCACTCTTTGTGATTTGTATGTGATTTGAGCCTAAGAGCGATTGTATGTTGTGCCAGTTATGCGCATACAAGCAGGTCAGCCCATCTGATTTCTGTGACACGTTTTTTATTTACTAGGGTAGCTTCCCATGGCCCCTACCTTAGTCGACTCCTATGACATGCCTTGTAGTTTGCAGTATTACTACTCTTTGTTCTCATTTGACCATGACAACACGCAGGATTATTTCCTAAACAAATCAATGAAGAAGAAGTGGAGACCTAGTAGAACTTATCCTAATAATAATAATAGCCGTCCATCGCAAGCGATAATGACAACAGTCTCAGATGTGTGCTGCTGCACCTCTCTAGTGTGTGCGGAGATGACTGTAGAGTCCAATCCTAGAACACAATCCCTACCTTAGGTAGCGCATACATGATCAAGGTTAGACACATGCGTGTTGTGTGTTCTGTCTTTTCACGCAGCTCATTTTCTTTGTGCCTCAATGGCACGATGGTTCTCAGCTATGTGGGTTCCTCTTGTGTTGTTACAGCGCCAAATTTGATGATCTTGTGCAAGGTATTCCCAGCACGTGGTTTCTATACCGAAGCATTTCAGAGACACTTTAAGAGTATCTTTGAAGAGTTTTTCTGTCCACCAGCTGAACGTCTGCCCCTTCAAGTTCACCATACATCAACTGTTTTGGGAGGCGTTTATCAGGCATCCAAGCAAGGTGACCGGCTTATCTTACTGGGCTTTCTGCAACAGGGTGTTGACGCTTGGGATTTTTGCTCTTGTGAGGACTTCGGTATCTGGAATTTTGTCCTGTCAGCTTATTTTTAGTATTCTGTGTAGACACTTACCCTACAACTCCAATGATAATCAACAACCAATCAAGAACTTGTTCCTTCAGATTCATCTCACTGAAGACAATACAGAAATATATGTACACAAGTAATGTCGCGTAGACATATAATAATATCTGGTACACATGTACAGGAAATCATATATAATATATAAAAGGGTTTTAAATTCAAAGGAGTGACTTTATTGCACCGGGTTTTACCCCATATGGCTCGGTCCTCTCTGCAGAAATGGCACGCCACCTGCCGAGAGTATTGCAGAAAGCACAAACTCCGTAGCTCCAGCAACAATCCTAGGGGTCTCTGAAAAAACTGCATTCGTGAACAGAATGGCGCTGCCCGTATTCGAACCCATGATCTTCGACTCACAAGGCAAAGGGCTTAACCACTTAGCCACAGAGACCCTGCTTTTAGACCCCGCTATATAATATATATCCAGAGATCCCTGATCTCAGTGTAGGTGATATCGAGTTTTTAGTCCTATCGGAGATATGTGATAAAATGTAGGCCTGTGTTCTGTAAGCATGTTAAAAAAACCTTGTAGTTCAAAATCGAGAAGAACAGACGGGAAGCAACTGCCTGGGCAAAATTCATTAGCAAGATTTAAAAAAAAAAAAAAAATTAAAAAGATTTAAAAATAAAATTCCTTCAAAATATTTTCATCATCTTCTAAATTACATCAGGGACCCTTGCCGGTGCTACAGAGTTAGTGCACTGCTGCTGAGATCTTTCTGTGAACGAAAAGGAACGAAGCACACATGGCACCCACCTTCCTTAATCACCTCTTACATCATGTATGGCAGGTAACAGTGGTTCTAATTCTTTACACCTCTAATTTGGGCCCCGGTAACCACTCGGGTGCCTCCAGATTTGTGGTTATGGTTTACTCCTTTAGTCTTCTGCACAACCATGCTGACCCACAATGCAGTGGGAATTTTCTATCAGGGTTTACTCCCTAGCCATTAGCTCTCCTGAGGCCCCCCTCCTCACAAGTCAATGGGTTTAGCAGTTGCAGATGATACCGTCTACTGTCATACGGTTGCAATTGGAAACATCTGATCTGACACCAAAAGGATGTTAATTAATAACAACAATAATGGCCATCAACCACAAATGATATTAACAACATCAGTTTAACACCTACAGATGCAACCCACAGACACAGGATAGAAAACTGAAACTCCCCACAGCTCTACATAGCATATGTGGATTTTTTTTTTTTTCTGATCCAGAAGGACTTGAGCTCTTCAGCTTTTCGGCTCGGTGCCATGGACATCGTAACCTTCGGTTCGGTGCCACGAACACCGTAAATCTGGGAATCTGTGGCTTTTTCTGCCATCCGCGGAATTGAACCCGCACACACAGAGGGATAGTCACCCGTAGTCCAACTCACTACGAATACGCTGGGCAGACGGGCGCATATGTGGATAAGACAAGACAAGTTTCAGTTCTATATATATATTTGTTACAACAACACTAGTTATACTTACCCTTTGAACAAGCACAAATGAAAGAGTCCGGGTAATATGAAAGACAGTAGAGTACAACAGCAAGCACCAACCAGTGCTACCAGATCTCAAATTGAGGATGAGATGCACCATCCCAGTCAGCAGGACAACCAGGCTCAGTAGTATGATTCTGTAGAGATATAGTTAACATTTTATTCCAATTTATTAGGAGAAATTTATTTGAAGAATAACACCACAACATGGAAAAAAGAAAGGTTATAATATGTAACAAATTCAGGACAAGTGATGAAATCAGGACATGGCTGAGTCAACCATAGTGACAACTGTTATAGGAGAGATGGAGATATTTTGGACACACTTGAGGGAGAAATGATCAACGAATATCAAGCAGGCATTGAAGTGGGATGCAAGGGTTCAGAAAGAGGAGACTCTGAAGGAACTTTGCTGAGAGAGGGCAAGTAATATCGGATCTCAGTTCCATGGAGGAGATTGAGCGAGTTGTCCAGGATAGAGCAGTATGGAGAAATTACTTGCAGGCCTATGTAACAAATTCAGTTTTAGGAGTCTCTGTGGCGTGAGGTTAGGTGCTGCCTCTCATTTCAAGTTACAGTTCGCTCCTCTGAGAGACCATCAGAATATGTTTCCAGATCTGATCTCAGTATAGGTGAGATCTCAGTATAGGTGAGATCTCAGTATAGGAGAGATCTCAGTATAGGAGAGATCTCAGTATAGGTGAGATCTCAGTATAGGTGAGATCTCAGTATAGGTGAGATCTCAGTATAGGTGAGATCTCAGTATAGGTGAGATCTCAGTATAGGTGAGATCTCAGTATAGGTGAGATCTCAGTATAGGTGAGATCTCAGTATAGGAGAGATCGAGAAATGGATGATAAAACACAAGTCCCCTGTTCAAGTTGAGCACTTAAAAAAACACAAATAATGAAGGTGATGTTCAAAATCGAGAAGAGCAGGCTGGAAAGCCGTTGCCTCTCTCAGAGTATGACCAACATATCTCCATATTCTCTTTCTTATAACAGTTGTTCCTAGTGGTTGACCAGACATTTCTCTTATTTTATCACTACTCCTGAATGCGTCCCATTTTTATATTTCTATAGTACACTTAATAATAACAGAGAGAGTTGGAAAATGACTAAAGATATAGAAAGTTGAATGCATTTAAAGAGATGTCTGTAAACAAATAAGATAGAAAATGGCTGAATTAGAAGGATGAAATCAGAGAAATGTCAGTCAACCACATGACAACTGTTATAAAAAGGGAGAATAGATAGATTGAAATGAGAAAAAATGTCTAGTCAACCACTAATGACAACTGTTATAAGAAGGAGAAGATGGAGATATGTTGAACACACCTTGAGAAGAAATGTCTAGTCAACCACTAGTGACAACTGTTATAAGAAGGAGAAGATGGAGATATGTTGGACACACCTTGAGAAGAAATGTCTAGTCAACCACTAGTGACAACTGTTATAAGAAGGAGAAGATATGTTGGACACACCTTGAGAAGAAATGATCAAAGAACAGCAAAGCAGGCAAGGAAGTGAGAGGCAAAGGGTTCCAGAAAAAGAAATAGCCCTAGGGAATACCAGAAACGAACTTTGCAAAGAAAGGCAAAAAAGATCTGACTCTATTCCATGCAAGACATTGAGCCAGTTGTCCAGGGCAGAGCGGTATCGTGAAATTACTTGCAGGCCCTATGTAACGTATATAACAGTACGAGAGGAATATATGTATACTTAATAAATAAGTATTTCAATATTATTATATATAAACATGTCCCCAATGAATGAGACTTACCCCCTTCCATATAGCCTTGCCTGCATCTGGTATGAAATAGTGCTCCAGTATCCTCATGACTGGGAACATCATGACTAGACAAATTGTACAAGAAAATTCTGTATATCAGCATCTAATTCCAGTTCTTGATATCTAATTTATAAGCAGTAAAACAGATTAAATTTATATTGGTTACTGAACTGACATCGCAGCACTCCGAGCAGACTCATAGGTGCTCAGTCTCCCCCCAACAGATATCCACGGGTATGTATACTAATTGTTTATGTGGCTCGCTGGTTAAACACACTTCTCACTCTGCCCTTCAAGCAACCAGCCCTACTTGTACAACAAGTAATTCCAAACTCCTTAAGTCGTTGGATTGATTCAACATCTATTTTAGTGTCGTCATCCAACAGTAGGTTGCCAAGAGACCAAACAACAACCCACTTATCCATCCTAAACTCCCCAACAATTGATGCTTTCGATGCAAGCCTGTCTGCTTTCTCGTTGCTGTGGACACATGCATGTCAAGAACAGTAGATTCATGTGAGTCTCTGGAGGATGAAAACTTACAATGTGTTCAAGATAAAAGCGGCCTGTGAATGGAGCCAATCTGGCATATATTTATGAAAATGAGAAGGTTTAGTTATGACGTAGTATAGGTCAAGGTTGTGTGACGGTATGTAATTGAGTGGGAAGGGTGATGAACAAATGTACGTGGACGAGCTAGTCAGAACCGTTTAAATAGTAAATAAACACCACTCCTGTGTAACTGGCAACTTCGATTTGTCAATGGGGCTGCTTTAATCTTGAACACCCTGTATATATGACATCCACTCATACAGCAATTTGCCATTCTGGATCTTCCTAAGCAATGAGTCAGAAACAACTACTGCCACAGTAAACGGAGTCCCAGAGAGTCAATGGAGGGCCACAGTAACAGCCTCAACCTCCATCCTCATACTGGAAATAGTTGTCCTGTATTCTCCATTTCGCTCTGCAACAACCATACCATGCGTACTAGCTAAGAAACAAAGTTCTATATTTAGTCGAAGGTTAGTGTTCCAATCATCATCATCATCATCACCCTTCCCGGGAACTTGACTCCCATGACAGCAGTACTAAAAACTCTCTATTCTGTGCAAGATGACTGGCGTCAGCAGCAGTCTTTCTCAGATCGTCAATGATATCTTGCACCTATCGTCTTCTAGGTCTTCCTGTCATTCTTCTTCCAGGCACCATTCCCTCCAAAATGATCTTCTCTAGCAATCATGTCGTTTGATGTGTCTGAAATATTAAATTATTGTTCATATATGTAGATATAAATTTTAAAAAGACTATCTTTGGGCGGTGGCATATACCAACCTGGATATGTCAAGAAGAGAGCAATGCACAAAGAAGACTTGACAATGATGCTCAAAGAGAAGCCTGGACCTGTCGAACAAAGAGAATATCTATATTTAGATGGATTCATTGCCTCAAGCAAAACTGATGAGAATATGATTAGTTTGATAATAATACAATCATGATTAGAAAAGGCTTGACAAGTTGGATGTGGCAGAGAGGATAAACTCTCTTCTTCTTCTTCATCACCCCTAGGTAGACTTAGGTCTGTAACCAAGACCTTCCAAGCCCTCCTATCTAAGGCCATCTTTTCCAGATCTCTCCCTATTTTCTTGCAATTCCATCTCCAGGTGTTTCTGGGTCTTCCCTTACATCTATTAACCGGTGACCGCTCAGTACCATCTCTGGTGAAAATCACACAACAGTCGCATAAAGTGGTCAGTGGGGGTTGTTCTAGAACAATCTCGGAAGAAGCCCCGGACTATAATCACATGCAGATTGACCAGCATGGTCAATGAGTGATGTTTATATGGCAACGCTGTGCAGAAAAGAGAAGTACTGCAGTGGTCCAATAGACTCTACCTGTGAGAGTCACACAACGCCAACATGCACTCACGCTAGAGTTGTTGGAGGTTTCTGGGTCTTCAAGAAAGCCAGGACTCTCCCCATTCATTATTGGAAAGAAATAATCCCATATTCTGGGCTAGAAAACAAATAAATAAAACAAACAAATCTCTATTACCCTGTGGGTTTCATCAGAGGTCTGTCTCTCATGCTGTCGAGGTTTCTTCATTGCATGTCCTTCTTCTTCTGTTCGCCTAGAATTCAGGCGTAGTCGGGTGCTGCACTTCTGACTGATTTTCGTGAAGGCATGTTTCACCAACTTCAGAGGTATTTGTGTGTCCGATCCATCACCAGTTTTCCTATTATCTCTTGTTCCACCTGCCCTTGTCAGCCTATCCCACAGTTCCTTGTTTATGGTCCTGACATACCATCCGCAGATAGAGTATCCTGCTCAGGTATCTATTGATGAATGCAACTTTTTAGTTTTGCCCTTAGCTGCTCTCCATAACTCCGCTCCATATAGAAAAACAGTCTTGACATTTAACTGAAATGTATCAAATCTGATACATAATCTTCTTCTTCTTTGCGTTCGTTCTTTACGACCAATTTTAATCACTCTTTGTGTTATGTTTGATCTTTGCCAAGAACGTGTATACATTGCACATTGGTTTGGTAGGCCCCTAAACACATAGACTTCTACACGTTTAGGACATGTGCATTCGATTTCATCCAAACCTTCTTAGTCGCCTCTTATGACATGCGTGGCAGGTAACATTGGTTCTATTCTTTACACCCCAAATGTGGGTCCAGGTAACCACTCGGGTGGGATACATACTAAAATGATGTATTGATTCCTGTTGAATTTATATCTATTCTTTACCTGGTTCAACGTCTTCAAGTGAACACACCTGTTGAATACAGTCCTCGGTCTAACACGCCCAAGATTTTCCTCTTTTAACATTTACTTTTAACTGTATAATATTAGGGAGATACAAAGTGGAAGAAACAATTAATTCTCTCTCTTACCTTGATATAAGTTGAGAGTAATGATCTGGTTAGTATCTGTACCAAATGACTGCAAAACATCAAGAAACATCAATATACAATTATCAAGTTATGAGGCAAACTTTAAAAAAAAAAACACATAATCAAGTTTAGATCTTCTTCTTCTTCTCTTGCGTTCATTGTTACGACCAATTTTAATCACTCTTTGTGATATGTTTGATCTTTGCCAAGAACATGTATACGTTGACATTGGTTTGAGGCCCCTTTTTTTTTTCTTTCGTCGCTTTCAACTCAGCAGTTTCACTCTGAAACTGATTTGCGTGAAAACCCTTTCAATTTCTTACAATGGCAGCAGTGCACATTGAAATTACTACACTGGCAGCTGTGCTCAATGTACTCGTAATTAGTATTCCTCGCCATACAGGCAGATTTTCTCAGACTTCAGAGGTACTCACGTTATCGTCTTGAGTAAGACCAGGGAACTCGAACAAATGCCGGACAGTAGGTTTGAACCCGAGCATGAGGCGTTCACAGCTAGCAGGCCGAGCTACTATCAACTCTCTAGGCAGTCCCTGGTAGGCCCTAACGCATAAGACTTCACACGTTTAGGACACATGCATCCGATTTCAGCCAAACCTCCTAGTCGCCTCTTATGACATGCGTGGTAGGTAACAGTGGTTCTATTCTTTACATCCCAAATTTGGGCCCGTAACCACTTGGCGAGTTTAGATAAACATTTAAAATTGCATCAATGAAAATGTTGCTTTGGTCAAAATCTTGCAGTGTATTATGAAGGTTGCAGGTTCAAATCAATAACTTTTTTATGATGAGGATTTTTGCCAAAGCTATGGAGTTCATGCTCTGTGCATTACTCTTGGCAGCTGGCATGCCGTTTATGTGAAAAGGGACCAAGCCATACAGGGAAGCTAAGAGCAACGGAGCAGATTCTCAGCCTTCACATGTATTTTAAACATCAAATTCATGCCGCAAAAGGTGACTAGGAGGCGTAGGTTGTTGGCCAGTGACCACGCTCTGTAAAAAAACCACTACTGGAACAGAAAGAACCCAAAATTCTCATAAACATCTGGAAACCATAGTGGTAGGAGAACGGAACAACTGTCAATAAGGAAGGACAGGGTGATAATCTGTGGGACTAGGTTTGAAGTGGCAATAAATAAACACAAATTAAATAGAGTGGACATCTGTTTTGTCTTAGGCTGTAGAGGACTGGTGATGAAATATGAAGTTCAGACTAGAACCCCCTTCACATTAGCCTACCTTATCGTGGTTGGAGGGTTTGTGTGTCTTTATGTTCCTACAGACTATGTTGGCGGGAGTCTAACTCCTGGCAGGTCTAACCAAGCTGAACAGACTGAAGGTGTAAGGCAAGATTAAAGGGTGACTATCAGGATGGGGCCTATAAGGTGACAGCACATAACCCACCGGCAAGTGATAAATGCTCTGGCTGCAAACAACACATCCCCCAGCTATGTGGGACAAATAGCAATCCTTCCTTGAGGAGGGTATCCTTTTTTTCATGTCTTATCTACTTCTATGAAACTTTCCCCAAGTATATGGGAATCAAACTATAGAGTCCAGGAAGCACACTTTGCACAAAAAAAAAAAAAACATGTTGGGATCCCGGCACAGAAGGCTGAAGTCACACAGAGTATAACAACTTTAGACAAACCCTGGAAGACAGATCTCGTCAGCAGGGAACAGCAAACTGTCTAAAGAACAAACTCAAAAAAAAAGCGGAATGTGTCAGGCATTATTGGCAGTGAGGAATCGACACATACGAATAACCCAATGGCTAGGCCAGACTAGAACGATGAACACACTCAGACAAAATACTCAAAATGTTCAATAATGAAAACATGAAATAAGCAAGTACTCTATGGTGTAGTGATTAAGACATTTGCCTGTCTTTCTGAAAGTTATGGGTTCAAATCCAGATCGAGTCCCATTTACAATTTGTGTATGAGACTCCAAGGATTTCTGCTGTAGCTACTGAGTTTGTGCCAAACGCTCAGCAGAACGCTTGCAATTTCTGCTGACAGGGATGGAACCATACGGGGAAACCCGATGCAGTGAATGAAATCCTTCACATTTAGACATTGCATGTGTGTTTCTGGGGCCCTCAAGGTGGGCAAAGGATACTAACACTGTGAACTACAAGGCATGTCGTAAGAGACGGCTGAGGTAGTGGCTTAGGAAAGCTACCCTAGTAAATAAAAAGTGGCACAGAAATCATATGTGCTGGCCTACTTGTAGGCGCATAACTGACACTACGATAATTGCTCTTAGCTAGATCACATACAAATCAAAAGAGTGGTTAACAAGTGGTCGATATGGAGCATTGAAGAAGAAAACTTAGACAGACATACAAGAGATATATGAAGTGTTTGAAAAAGACTTAGACAGACATACAAGAGATATGAAGCATTCGAAGAAGAAGATTGAGACAGACATACAAGAGGATATGAAGCTTCGAAGAAGACTTAGACATACAAGAGATATATCGCCAGTGGTTACGGCCCAAATTTGGGTGTAAAGAATAGAACGCTGTTACCTGCCATGCAATGTAGGCGACTAAGGAGGTTTGGCTGAAATCGATGCATGTGTCCTAAACGTGTAGAAGTCTATGCGTTTAGGGGCCTACAAACCAATGTACAACGTATACACGTTCTTGGCAAAGATCAAACATATCCCAAAAGTGATTAAATTGGTCGTAAACGAGCAGACGAGAAGAAGAAGAAGAATATGAAGCGTTTGAAAGAATTAGACATACATACAGAGAATGAGCGTTCAAGAAGAAGATTGAGACAGACATACAAGAGATATGAAGCGTTCGAAGAAGAAGACTTAGACAGACATACAAGAGATATGAAGCATTCGAAGAAGAAGACTTAGACAGACAACAGAATGATGAAGCATCGAAGAAGAAGATTGAGACAGACATACAAGAGATATGAAGCATTCGAAGCAGAAGAAGACTTAGACAGACATACAAGAGATATGAGCGTCGAAGAAGATTGAGACAGACATACAAGAGATATGAAGCATTCAAGCAGAAGAGACTTAGACAGACATCAAGAGATATGAAGCATTCGAGAAGAAGATTGAGACAGACATACAAGAGAATGAAGCATTTGAAGAAGACTTAGACAGACATACAAGAGATATGAAGCATTCGAAGAAGACTTAGACAGACATACAAGAGATATGAAGCATTCGAAGAAGAAGATTGAGACAGACATACAAGAGATATGAAGCATTCGAAGAAGAAGATTGAGACAGACATACAAGAGATATGAAGCATTGAAGCAGAAGACTTAGACAGACATACAAGAGATATGAAGCATTGAAGAAGAAGACAGACAGACATACAAGAGATATGAAGCATTCGAAGAAGACTTAGACAGACATACAAGAGATAGTAGAGGCGGTCGAAGAAGACTTGAACAGACATACAAGAGATATGAAGCATTCGAAGAAGAAGACTTAGACAGACATACAAGAGATATGAAGCATTCGAAGAAGACTTAGACAGACATACAAGAGATATGAAGCATTCGAAGAAGAAGATTGAGACAGACATACAAGAGATATGAAGCATTCGAAGCAGAAGAAGACTTAGACAGACATACAAGAGATATGAAGCATTCGAAGAAGAAGACTTAGACAGACATACAAGAGATATGAAGCATTCGAAGAAGACTTAGACAGACATACAAGAGATATGAAGCATTCGAAGAAGAAGACTTAGACAGACATACAAGAGATATGAAGCATTCGAAGAAGAAGATTGAGACAGACATACAAGAGATATGAAGCATTCGAAGCAGAAGAAGACTTAGACAGACATACAAGAGATATGAAGCATTCGAAGAAGACTTAGACAGACATACAAGAGATATGAAGCATTCGAAGAAGACTTAGACAGACATACAAGAGATATGAGGCGGTCGAAGAAGACTTAGACAGACATACAAGAGATATGAAGCATTCGAAGAAGAAGACTTAGACAGACATACAAGAGATATGAAGCATTCGAAGAAGAAGATTGAGACAGACATACAAGAGATATGAAGCATTCGAAGCAGAAGAAGACTTAGACAGACATACAAGAGATATGAAGCATTCGAAGAAGACTTAGACAGACATACAAGAGATATGAAGCATTTGAAGAAGACTTAGACAGACATACAAGAGATATGAGGCGGTCGAAGAAGACTTAGACAGACATACAAGAGATATGAAGCATTTGAAGAAGACTTAGACAGACATACAAGAGATATGAAGCATTCGAAGAAGAAGACTTAGAGAGACATAGAAGGGAAAATTAAGTGAAAGACTTACCAAATAACCACAGATTCCAAATGATATGTACAATATTGTAACCATGATCATTGTTACAGTTAGATATCTGAAGATGGAACACAATTAGAAATGGTTAATACCTGCATCTCGGAGACTCTCAGGTGTGATAGATTTGGGCATACACAATAAACAATCATGAGTGCGGTGAGCAAATGGACTTAAGGATGGCAGTTGCAGCGGAGGACAGAGTACACATGGGAATGTCCAATGTGTCATGACATCAATCGCATAACATACGCAATAAACAAACACATATACACAAAAATGTATGATTTAGTCAGTACAGATAATCTTTCTCCTCACATTATGCTATCAGTGCCAAACCTGGATGCTGACATCAAATGATTGAAGAGAACTAGTCACGACAGAGATTAAGTATCTACACAGAATGTTGGGAGTAACAAGAAGAGACCAGTTTAGAAATAAAGACATCAGGAAAAAGTGGGTACAAAAATCAGTACTGAACTTCATCAAGAAACAACAAATTAAATGGTTCGACCATAAAAGCAGATTACCAACAGACAGTTGTTAACGGATGGCGAACGTATAATGGATTTGTAGTAGGGTATTGGTCTTTTATGTTGGTTGTAGACGATGATACAAAGGACAAACTCGGTTTGGAAAGCTTCATATTTGGCTTTATTGCAAGGTTGGTCAACAACACGTCTGCCACTTAGTCTTGTTTATGTTTGTCTCTCTTTACTACCATTCTACACAACTACGTATCTTAGTTTTTACTACGTCAATGTCTCGTTTTAGTGTTGCCATTCTGCTTAGAGAATGCAAACACTAAGTCTCTGCTATTAAAATATCTAAATATATACAAGCTACACACTAAAGCTAACTGTCTGGTTCCTCAGCTGCCACCTGGAGGGGGGAACTGGCTATCCACTACACAGTGCGCCTCAAAGAGCATTGTTACTCCAATACAGTGGATAAAAACAAAAAACGGCCATGCAAAAGGTGGACCTCAAAGATAACAGAGGTGATGAAAGACAGTGTTTATGAAGCGCACATAAAATCCATTCTAGAAATCTTTTCTTATCCTGAAGCTGTGAGGCAAAACCAGATTACAGTAGAGAAAAGAAAAGAAGAAAGAGATCAACTGGTATGTAATATGTGTCAAGTCCTTTCATACAACTTGTCTGCAAAAGATATCACGCATGTTCTGGCCAAATACTTTCTCTAACCAAGAACTGCTTGCGCAGTGTTAACAAGAGAATATGAGCATCATCATCCAAAAGTGATGCTTGAGATGCATCGGACATGTGATAAGCATGGAGACTAACTCTGCACTAAGATGGACACCGGAGGGTAAAAAAAAATGTGGAAGACCCAAAATGACCTGGAGGAGAACAGTAGAACATGAACTGAAAGAAATGAATCAAAGCTGGAACATAAAACAGAGGATGACCAAGTACAGAGAAGAATGGATTTGTTGCTGCCCTAAGTGCTTGGGGAGTCACAGGCTAGTGAGAAAGATATGTTGAGTCTTCATTACCATTTTTAGAAGTCTCTTGTCTGTTAGAAGATTGACTGATTGATAGAACCATCATCATTGTTCTTGGTGAATCTGCTCCGATCTCTTTCTTACACAGGAAAATCTCAGCTGCAGAGCACAAACTATGTAGCACCGCTGAGAGTTCCATATGTAATTTTGTGAAGATTGTAAATATTTTGTCAGAATTTTATTGTAATCTTTTTTTAAAAATTAATTTGGCCTGGGCTGTAGTTTTGCAGCCTTCCATTACGACCGTTTTTAACTGCCAAGGGTTCTTTTATATGCTCAATTAAACATGAAACTACATCTTATCACCAATCTCCGATAGGACAAGCAACTTGATCTCACCTACACTGAGAACCGGCATCTCTGGAAAATTATCCAAATCTGTCCGCGCTGGAAATGAACTGAGTGGCTAGCATCTTAACTCTATGCCACTGAGGTCCCAGTTATGTATTTAACATATATTCAAATATATATTTGAATCAGGGAGCTGTGGGATAGAGCGGGATAACTGCAGGTGGAACAAGAGATAAAGGGCAGAAGGTGGTGATGGATAGAACACACACTGAGGAAACTTCTGACAGCATCACGATACAGGCTCTCCAATGGAACCACCAAGGTAATAGGGTAAGGAAGACCCAGGAACACTTGGAGGCAGGAGTTGGAAACGGAATGCAAGAAAATGGTGGAGAGTATAGAGATCTGGAAAAGATGGTCTTGGATAGGTAAAAAAAAAAAGTAAAGGAACCCTTTCATACCTCGTGGTATATAGGCAATACAGTGTTAGGCCTGTATTTTTCATTGACGTCGGCACACGATGGGTGATGTGGTCAGCATCACGACGGCCGCCTTTACTTTCCCAGAAGCATGTCTGGTACCCAGTTGAAGCTGGGTCGACCTGAGAGCCATCGCGGTCAGGAAAAATTCCCGCGCACTGCGGAACTGAACCCAGACCACCAGCCTTGAGAAGCGAGTTCACTAACAACTACGCTACGCAGCTCTCTTCTTGGATAGTAGAGCTTGGAAAACCTTGCATGCGGACCTATGTTCCCTAATCGTGAAGGGTGAAGAAGAAGAATATATCTGAATATTACTGTTCTTCTTCTTCTTTGGTTTAGTCTTTTACGACCAATTTTAATCACTTTTTGTGATATGTTTGATCTTTCCCAAAGAACGTAGATACGCTTGCACATTGGTATGGTAGGCCCCTAAACGATAGACTTCTAATGTTTGACACATGCATCCGATTTCAGCCAAACCTCCTTAGTCGCCTCTTCGACATGTTATGGCAGGTAACAGTGGTTCTATTCTTTACACCCCAAATTTGGGCCCTGTAACCATCGTGGAATATTACTGTTGAAAATATTATGTTGGTATGATATGTATGTAAACATACATACTAAACTGTCAAACCGAGCTATCCTTCTCCGATGCTTTTATCTTCATATTAGTACCACCTTTGTCACATATTGCTGTACGTCATAACAACAGAAGAACATACGGTAATGTTAACATACTTGGGAAACTTGTCTCCACTTCTTGGCCAGTGAGCCTTCCAGAGATAAGATTAGACCAGCTCCTGAAATATGACGCATATACAAGTATATACTATTGAATATAAGTGTTACAGAAGAATCCTTCATATAACATGGACAGAGAAGAGAACAAATAGATCTATCCAGAAAGAACTTAAAATAAAATATATATAAAAATACAACTGTCGTTACTGCTTGCAGTACTGCATTTAAGGGCAGTGTAGGATGACAGCTTGAGGAATTTAATGGCCGCATAGCTAGTGCAGTCGCTGTGAAGGATTTTTCATTTATGCCCACAACAGAAAAATCCTTGGCCTTATCGTGGATTGAACACAGGTCCTTGCATGGGAGCTGAGTTCTAATCCGTTCGCCAAGACGCTCAACTGGCTTATACCACAAATAATAATGAGAATATTAAAATATTTTGGACATAAAGATTGGAAAGACCATTATGGAAGACACGAAGGATTGGAAAAGACCATTATGGAAGGAGGCATTCTAGCAAAGAGGAGACCACGACAGACCTTCATATAATTGATTGCAAGAGAATGTGAGAAATCATTTAACATGGTAAATTTTTAATTTCCTGTTTAGTTTAGTCGTCGTATCATCATCACTGCACATCGAACCAATTAGTCCATAAGTGCATTGATCTCCTCCTCAGTAGGTCTCTCAGTGTGTGACAACTAATTATACCAGTTCTAGTTTAGTTTCATCGTCGGATCATCATCACTGCACATCGAACCAATTAGTCCATAAGTGCAATTCTTCTCAGTATGTTACTCAGTGTGTGGCAACTAACAACACCAGTTCTAGTTTAGTTTAGTTGTTGGATCATCATCACAGCACATCGAACCAATTAGTCCATAAGTGCTCCGATCTTCTCAGTATGTCTCTCAGTGTGTGGCAACTAACGACACCAGTTTTAGTTTAGTTTTCAAATCATCACAGCGTGTGACAACTACTGACACCAGTTCTAGTTTAGTTTAGTGGTTGGATCATCATCACTGCAAATCAAACCAATTAGTCCATAAGTGCTAATATCTCCTCTGTATATTACTCAGTGTGTGGCAACTAACAACACCAGTTCTGTGTTGGTTTACTATTCTTCTTTTGACTTCCAGTATAGTGCTCTTGTTTAGCTACACCACATTTCATTCATTGTAACTGATAGTAATTAAATTTTCATTAATTGTAAAGTCTTCAGTACATTATTTTACTACAGATTTCCCTATATTGGATTGTAAAGCATTGATAAATAAATTTCAAATAATTGTAAAGAAATATAACAAAATAAAAGGGGTAGCACTTACCTCAAAACAATAGACAGCTATAACAAAGAAGAATGGAAGATTTTCAAACGATATCTCCTTTGGGTGTATTCTGAAACAATATGCAACAATTTTAACTATAGTTTTCCCAGTATAATAATAATAATAATAACTCTCTACCGTTATACGTTACATAGGGCCTCAAGTAATTTCTCCATACCACTCTATCCTGGGCAACTCGCTCAATCTCCTCCATGGAACTGAGACCGATATTTCTGCCTCTCTCAGCAAAGTTCGTTTCAGGGTCTCCTTAGGTCGACCTCTCTTTCTTGAACCCTTTGCATCCCACTTCAATGCCTGCTTTGATATTCTTTGATCATTTCTCCTCAAGGTGTGCCCAACATATCTCCATCTTCTCTTTCTTATAACAGTTGTCACTAGTGGTTGACCAGACATGTCTCTGATTTCATCACTTCTCCTGAATTCGTTCCATTTCCTTCCTTTCGTTCGCTTGAAATATGTCTATATATTCAATGTTGTCTCTTGTATGAACTTCACTGTCTTTGTAGCTCCACAGAGGCCCGTGTATTTTTATTAGTTTTTTTTTAGACCAGTGAGTTTGCCTCATTTTAATATTTGGGCAGTCTTAAGTATTGCTCTGCAGTCGGGTTTTGCCTGTCCACATGTAAAATGGCTGAATTGCCAATCTTGAATTTTTTTCATGTGGCTGCGGAGCGATTGTGCCCTTTCAAAAGGGAAATCACCTTGTTCCAATCTGCTCATATTATAGTTCGTCTTGTTTTGGGTATTTGTGGCTTTCTCATTGATTTAATCATCCTTTTTTTTTTGGTGGTGGTAACTGGAAACCCCCTCTCTCCTGCAGCACCTTCCTTGTGTCGGTCTGCTGTTTCTTTTCCTGGTATTCCACAGTGAGGGTACCCACTGAAAGACAACCCTCATCTTGGACAATTTAGACAGGGGGGTTGTAGCCTGGCAATTTTTCTGGACTAAGTGCGGTGCTGATTTTGCATATCAAAAATCAACAGGTTGAGGATGGGTCGGTATTCAACAGTTTTCATTTGCCCCCTTGATTCCCTAAACTATCATAGTTGAAAAATTTTTGCCTTTAATATTTATTTTTGGGGTACTATTACCCCCCGGGAATTTTTTTTTTCAAACATCTTTTTTCAAATCATTAACTTTTTTAATCTTTGCTTTTTCCAATTTGGGGTTGTTGTTGAAAAAATTTAAAAAAGTAATTTTTTTTTAATATTAAAACTTGAGTTCCATTTTTTTTTTTAGTTTTTTAACTATTTACTTTCCAATTTATATTTTTCTTTTTTTTCCCTGTCAATAAAAATTCCCCCAAATATGAACTGCTCTGTTATTTTTTTTTTTAGATTCCAGTGTGATATCTGCAAGGTGTCTTCATTATATTTGTTTTCTAGCTTATCTGCAGCCCAACTTTTGATCTATAGTGACAAGTTGTCTGTTTTTCTTTACATATCTTGGTTTTTCTACCAAAAAGCAATTCATCTGCAAAATCCAAATCTTCTAGTTGACTATTTTCTACCCAATGATGTCAGTTTGCCCCCAACATTTTTTATCACCCAGTCAATGGCCCTCCCAAACAATAGGGAATAAAACCCGCCTTGCTTTACTAGTATAATTAAAACAATTACTGGGTGTACAGACATTTTGGTTTTGGTACATAGGGACCATTTTTCTTCATCCTGACAATCAGCCCTTATCTTGGGGACTGTGTATTCATCAGTCATTCATTTATTAAGTGGATCTCTGGGCCCTTTTTGGGTAAAATCAAATGTATATCATCGCGTATCTCGTGGCCCTTTTAGGGGTTTACAAAGGTATCAGCCTGTGTTACGGAAATAGTGCCCCTTGATGGGCCCAAGGCGGGGAAACCCCATTAAATCCATGGGTCTTCAAAAACTAATGCAATCGACCAAAGGGGTTGATGGGGCGATGTTTTCTTTTCCGTTTCGTTGCGGGGGTCCCCCCTGGTATGGCCATCTGGGTTGGGCCCCAAAAATTTTAATCAACCCCCCCTCCAATTCTCCATCAAAAACATTCAATAAACAAGTCAAAAACTTTACCTCTTTTAGAAAACTACACTCAAAGGTTTTCTTTGAATTTTTACGCCCTTAATTTTTTTTATAAAGTCTTTTTAGTTTTACTTAATATTTTTTAATACTTTTAACCTTTTTTCTAATATTTGTCAGTTTTTTTAAAATTATAATCAGATATATATATATGTTTGTTTATTGGGGAGTAGCTCCTTGAATTAACTGTGTAAAACTGAGGAAATAACTGCGTACGGAAAGAGCTAGGAGCACTTTTAAACAAATGGAAGAAAAAAGTCCAACATAGATGCAACAAAGTAAATCAAATGACAAATGGCACCAATTTTGAAATGCAAACATGTCACCATGAACACTAAAAGAGCATTTTACAACACAATCTTACTCCCCACATTATGCTATCAGTGCCAAACCTGGTTGCTGACATCAAATGATAGAAGAAAACTAGTCACTACAGAGATGAAGTGTCTAAGCAGAATGCTGGGAGTAACAAGAAGAGACCAGTTTAGAAATGAAGACATCAGGAAAAAGTGGGTACAACATCATTAATGAACATAAAAAAACCACAAATTAAATAGTTCGACCACAGAAGCAGATTACCATTGCCTCAAAGAGCAATACTACTCCGATACAATGGATACAAAGCAAAAGGCTGTCCTTGCAAAAGGTGGACCTCAGAGATAAGAGGCGGTGAAAAAAAACTATTTATGAAGCGCATACAAAAATCTGTTCTAGAAATTTCTTCTGATCCCACCCAATACTGTGAGACAAAACATGATTAAAGAAAAGAAAGGACTATTCAGAGACCATGTATTCTTGTAGTCATTTCCTTATATTCAGAGTGGACCTGACTTAATCAACTCTTACTTAACAAGATTCCTAAATATGATATATCCCAAGACTTGAGTATTAACATGACTCACCTGACTGTCTGGTAGTGTTCAAAATCAAACCAAAATACAGCAGTGAATGCAAGCACAACGGAACACTGGGCCAACAAACTGCAAGGAAGACAGATAATGTTCAGTGACTGTTGCATGGTGGGGAAAAAAGGTTATCTTTGATCTATTATTACTATTCCTGTTGTCAGCCTGTCTGCTCTCTCATTGCCATCGATACCCATGTGCCCCGAACAAAGTGAATGTAATTCTACGAATTCTTGATGTTTGTAGTAATTCAATCCACTGCCTGCCCACCTTTCGGATCATACTCAATGGATTACTCAGAATGCACACATGAGTGTAGTTTTGTGACTCCAGCAGCGAGTGCCTTAGTCACCTCCAGTACTTCCATTGTCATGCTACTTGTTGTCATACGAAATGCACCACTGGCTTCCTTGACCTTGCTGTCCTATGAGTTTGCAGAGAACTACCGATCCATCAGTGTAAATCCCAATGTTACATTCATTGCTTCTTCACCTTTCAACTCCCAACGGAGCACAGGTCTTCAACAAACTTCTTCTAGCTCTTCCTCTCTCTTGCCATCCCTTCCAACTCTTTCCATGTTTTCTCTCTCTCTCTTGCCTTTTACCCGGGTTGGGGCATAGGCCCTCAACCAACTCATGCCAAATCTTCCCATCTCTAGCTATCTCCTGCAGCTCCCTCCAGCCTTTCTTTACATTGTTGATCTCCGCCTCCAAATCTCGTCTCCATGTATTTCTGGGACCTTTGATTCAATGTCTTTAGCTTATCCTGCATCTGATTTCGTGTATGTGACAGAAGGGCTATATCATCAGCGAAGTCCAGATCATCAAGTTGCTCTGTCAGAGTCCATTGGATTCCATTTCTGGTGTTAGTTACTGTGGTCTTCATAATCCAGTCTACTGTCAGTAAGAACAACAAAGGTGATAGAAGACATCCCTGACGCACTCCTGTTTCTATTCCAAAAGTATCTGTTAGTTTACCTTCATGAAGATTTCCATGTTTTACCTATCCTTTTAATATCAGCCTCCAGCTATACCTTCATTGCAGTTTTCATTAATGATGGCCTTGACATTTGCATCCAACGCCATGGGATTTCGCTCTCTGCAACCTTTATCGAATTTAATGATGGTTGAAACGGTGTTCCTGTATATTGAAGGCACCGGTATCCATTCTTCCCCATGGTCAATATTTGTGAGCCCACATATCAGCCGAACAGTGTCTGCATCATGGCCAACCCACGACTTGCCCCCACTTTAATAAGTTCCACCACTGGTGTTGAGCAGATCATTCAATGGGTGATCCTTTTTATAACTTATTTTGAGATATGCCCGTGCTCTAGCTATCTTGAGTCTATACTCTATGGTAGGAAAATCAAGGAGAAACCTCATTGCCACACAGGGGTATCCTATTACAACCCAGGATCTTCTTCTCCTTCTTCTTTGCGTTCATTCTTTACGACCAATTTTAATCACTCTTTGTGATATGTTTGATCTTTGCCAAGAATGTGTATACGTTGCACATTGGTTTGGTAGGCCCCTAAACGCATAGACTTCTACTAGTGTAAGACACATGCATCCGATTTTAGCCAAACCTCCTTAGTCACCTCTTACGACATGCATGGCAGGTAACAGTGGTTCTATTCTTAACACCCCAAATTTGGGCCCGTAACCACTCTGCGACAACCCAGGATGATATGCACAGCTTTATTTTATATTCTTTTGAGTCATTAAATTTGCATCTTACTAACCGTGAGGATGGCAATTGCATATTTAATGGTTGAAAGAACCAATGCCTGATACAGGAATCTATCTGTCAAGTCTCAGACATACACAAAAGTAAACAAATAAATAACATAACAATTAGTATAATAATTTCAATGACAAAAACTTAATTACAAAAGTAGCGTACCTGGTTAAAGCTAAGCTACTCAGGTGTCTGAACCAGGTCAACAAACTTAAGACAGGTCAAAATGACAAAAGTAGTCGTACCTGGTCAAAGCTAAGCTGCTCAGGTGTCTGAACCAGGTCAACAAACTTAAGACAGGTCAAAATGACAAAAGTAGTCGTACCTAGTCAAAGCTAAGCTGCTCAGGTGTCTGAACAAGGTCAGCAAACTTAAGGCAGGTAAAACTATCAATAACCAGTGGCCCCTGAAAGAAAAATATTAAATATGGCATTGTCATATTCTTATAAACTTGTATATGTTAAATATCATACTACAGTGGGATTGATTAGCGTAATGCATAGAGCATTCACTTTTTGAATCAGACACAAGAGGGTTTCGGGTTCAATCCAACACTCGATGTTCCACATGTGAAGAAAGGAAATGAGACTAACTAACAAATCTCTAGTAGCTGTAAATTATATGCCAGATAAGCTAAGATAAATCTAACAAATCTCTATGCTGTAAATTATATGCCAGATAAGCTAAGATAAATCTAACAAATCTCTAGTAGCTGTTAATTATATGCCAGATAAGCTAAGATAAATCTAACAAATCTCTAGTAGCTGTTAATTATATGCCAGATAAGCTAAGATAAATCTAACAAATCTCTAGTAGATGTTAATTATATGCCAGATAAGCTAAGATAAACCTAACAAATCTCTAGTAGCTGTTAATTATATGCCAGATAAGCTAAGATAAACCTAACAAATCTCTAGTAGCTGTAAATTATGTGCCAGATAAGCTAAGATAAATCTAACAAATCTCTAGTAGCTGTAAATTATATGCCAGATAAGCTAAGATAAATCTAACAAATCTCTAGTAGCTCTTAATTATATGCCAGATAAGCTAAGATAAATCTAACAAATCTCTAGTAGCTGTTAATTATATGCCAGATAAGCTAAGATAAATCTAACAAATCTCTAGTAGCTGTTAATTATATGCCAGATAAGCTAAGATAAATCTAACAAATCTCTAGTAGCTGTTAATTATATGCCAGATAAGCTAAGATAAATCTAACAAATCTCTAGTAGCTGTTAATTATATGCCAGATAAGCTAAGATAAATCTAACAAATCTCTAGTAGCTGTTAATTATATGCCAGATAAGCTAAGATAAATCTAACAAATCTCTAGTAGCTGTTAATTATATGCCAGATAAGCTAAGATAAATCTAACAAATCTCTAGTAGCTGTTAATTATATGCCAGATAAGCTAAGATAAATCTAACAAATCTCTAGTAGCTGTTAATTATATGCCAGATAAGCTAAGATAAATCTAACAAATCTCTAGTAGCTGTTAATTATATGCCAGATAAGCTAAGATAAATCTAACAAATCTCTAGTAGCTGTTAATTATATGCCAGATAAGCTAAGATAAATCTAACAAATCTCTAGTAGCTGTTAATTATATGCCAGATAAGCTAAGATGAGACTAATTAACAAATCTCTAGTAGATGTTAGTTATATGCCAGATAAGCTAAGCCTAGCTAACAAATCTCTAGTAGATGTTAGTTATATGCCAGATACGCTAAGATAAACCTAACAAATCTCTAGTAGATGTTAATTATATGCCAGATAAGCTAAGATGAGACTAACACAACATGTAAATGCTATACTTACATCTCTACCTGGTGGATCATATCAGACATATTTTTGCAGATGAATATCAAGTAAGCACAGCAGAAACCTGGAAATGTACCATTATGTAGAATTATGTTCCAATCAATTACATTTTTAATGTTCCAACCAATCACATTGCTTATGTTCCAACCAATTACCCTGCTAATGTTCCAGCCAATCACATTGCTTATGTTCAAACCAATCACATTGCTTTAATTGATTGCAAATGCTGCAATTTAAAAATAAAATATTTGCTCAAAGGCTGCAATATCTCTTAAAAGTCGATTGATTGATAGGACCATCTTCATTGCACTTTGGAGAATAATGTATGTGTTGCAATCATTGCTTTCTCACTCAGAAAGATTTAACTCTTTCCACGCTTTAGGCCCACACTGCGTCACGGCGGAAGTTCGTTGCACGCTATTAGCCATAATAGCCATAGCACGCTATTAGCCATAGCGTTGCACGCTAGTAGCTTCCCTTATAAGAAGTCTTTCTAGTTTTACTTCTACTATTTTACTTTACTATTTTACTTCTACTACTTTTCAACCTTGTTATTCTATTGGGTTGTCCAGTTTTCTTCAATTTAGTATATAATAATATATATATATATTTATTGACGAGTAGATCATTTATAAAAATTTTTTTACCTCCTTGAATTAACTGCTTAAAAATTGAGGAAATAAATCCGCGTGGAAAGAGCTAAGTGGTACTGACCGAACTTCACAGCATCGCGAGGGCCTCAATGTAATTTGGAAGATGGTGAAAATATTTGTAGGAATTTTATTTTAATCTTTTTTTTAATGAATTTTAATAAGAAGAAATGAAGAAATTAGAAGAACAGTCGGAACAATATCTGTTGTTGGAGTTATTGAAAAATAGAGACTCAAATAGTTTGGCAACCTAGAATGAACCAGCTACACCAGTTGCAATATCGTACAACTTGAAAATGGAATTATCAAGAGGAAGGGGATAGACCCAGAAAAATATGGATTGATGGAGTTACAGACATCTTAAAACTCCACAATATCACAGCATATCAAGCAACAGAGCATGCACAATCTTGGAAACCGATCATCAGTTAAACATGCGACGCCTAACGGCACAAAACAGAGAAGGACAAAAGAAAGAAGAAGGAATGAATTTGTCAGGGTGGCAGTCTTGCAGATATTCTTATAGATTTTCAACAAGGGTACTATTATGTGCTCACCTTTAACATAAGACCAAAGTTTTATCCTCCGTCTCCATTAGAATTGGTAACTCAATCTGACCTACACTGAGATCAGGGACCACCAAAAACATATCCTGATCGCTCCATGAGGGAGCGAACTGAGTACCTTTGGACGAGGCAAACACTTTACAGCCCCAGAGACCTATTGTTTTTCTGTTAGTTTCTGTTCCCATTTGAATTTCAAGAAATCGTTCGGAGGTCTGTGGCGTAGAGGTAAGGTGCTCGCCTCTCGTTTGAAAGGTAATCGGGTAAAAGGTACCCACTTCAGAAAAAAAGTGGGTACAACATCAGTACTGAGCTTCATGAAAAAACAATTTGGACACAAGCAGATTACCATCAGCCTAAAAGAGCAATGTTACTCCGATACAGTGGATACAAAGCAAAAGACCGTCCACGCAAAAGGTGGGCGCCTAAGAAGTAACAGAGGTGGTGAAAAACACTATTTATGAAGCGTACACAAAATCTCTTCATATCCTGACGGTGTGAGGAAAAACAGGATTAGAGAAAAGAAAGATAAAAAGTTGAATTTATTTCCTACAATTTTTACGGCATTTTTGTCTGTAAATCACATTTAATTATTTAACAAAAAATAATAGCTACATGTAGTATTCTTGTAATATTTGATAATAGTTTATTTATTTATTCACAAAACAATATATCATGCATAAGAATCTGTAGAAAAACTAAGAAAACTACAGCTTAGTTCATACATTCAAGAAATGAAAATGTGGACCAAAATGTATTTGACCGCAGTGTGTTTTTCGACTCAGTAGAGATTGTGTTAAATGGACAAGCTGTGGGTTCTTAAACATGTCTTATATGGGCAGACCCATAGGTGCTCAGTCTCCAATAGCAGATGTAGAAGGGTTGAATGTTGTCAGGTCATATAAACTGCGTGGTGTGTGTGTTGTTGCCTTACATTAGAAAATTCATGGGTTCAAATACGGACCAAGTTGTTCTGCTCACAAGTGCATTTTTTCCAGAGGTCCCTAGGAGTGTTCAGATTCATGGAGTTTGTGCTTTGCGCAATACTCTCGGCAGATTGTGTGCCAGTTCTGTGAAGAGGCCGGGCCATGTGGGGTCAAATCCGGTGCAATTCTTCTTCTTACATTCACTCGCTATGAATTCAGGTGTAGCCAGGACGACTGGAATGGCGCTATTGACATATTTCTGCAAGAAGACCAGCTTTCCTTTTCATCAGTGTCCCCAGCCATACAGGTGTGCTTTCTCCAATTTCCGAGGTAACCCGGTGCAATGAAATCAATCCTTCACCTTTAAATATACTATACATAGAAAGATAAAGAGACAGGCCACTTACCAAACTGAGAGAGAACAATAGTAAAATCCACCACAATTCTGCCTGTAGAGCCCATAGCTTCATAGCCTATAGAAGACACAATAAGGAAGAACATTGAGCATGTAAACAGTAATAAGATCATTAACTAGCAATATGTTCCAAATAAGAGCAGCGTAGCGTAGTTGTTAGTGAATTCGCTTCTCAAGGCTGGTGATCTAGGTTCAACTCCCGCAGTGTGCGTGGCATTTTTCCAGACCGCAACAGTTCTCAGGTTGACCCAGCCTCAACTGGGTACCAGACATGCTCTGGGAAAGTAAAGGCGGCTGGTGTGATGCCGACGGTCAATAATAAATACAGACCTAACACTGTATTGACCTATATACTACGAGGTATGAAAGGTTTCCTTTACTTACTTTTACATGTTCCAAATAATGAAAATAGGAAGAAAACATATAATAAACATCCATGTCAATGGCACTACAATCAACCAAATGCCAGAATTCAAATACTAATGTCTTTCCCCATGTGGATGATGGAATTGATTGCCCACTCTTGCCATTAAATGTAGGGGTGGAAGCTTTAATCTGAGTTCCAGGGCCAGATGAGTCACCCTTGTGTTACATCCGTGTTTATTTAGTGTGGTCTCGATATTGTCTATCCATCTTTTCCTTGGTCTTCCCTTAGCTCTAGTTCTGATCTATTTTTATTGTATGCTGTTATTGGTGGTTGGTTGTATTCCATTCTCATTAAATGTCCAAATCCCTACATTTGTTGTCTTTCAATGTATTCAGTACATGAAGTTATGCCTACTCGGCTTCTGATATCTTCATTTCGCAGTCTGTCTTTCCTGATGACCCCAACTGCCTCTTTTTATTTCCTCGTTGATATTGTTGATGCTTGGCATCTAAAAGTATCAATGTAAAACAGACAAACAAAGATGATATAGACGGACAGACAGACAGGTTTCTCACCCACATCTCCATATGAAATGTCTTGATTTCCAATCTGTGGATGACATAGATTACAACTGTTCACACCAAAGAAAGATTGTGTTTTCATACCATGAGGCATAGAAGGAGAGTATGGTGTTTGGTACATATTTGTCTTTGGTTAATGGTAAATGAAAGGTTGAGAGCATTATAGGGCCTCATGGAAGGAGGCGTCTCAGCAGAGAGGAAGACCACGGAGAAGATGGATTCAGAATGTAACTGATGATTTCAGCATGATGGCTGCAGAGATGGGCAACTGGTCAATGAGAGAAATTCCAAAGGACTTTTGGGGTGGCAAGCAGTTCTGCACAGGACAAGCTATTTGATGATGATGGGTGATGTGGTCAATATCATGATGACTGCCTTTACTTTCCAGTGTTACTCTGGTACTAAATTGAGGCTTCGTCAATCTGACAGCCACTACTGCTGGGAAAAATATTCCACTCACACTGTAGAACTTGATTCTATAACCACAAGCCTACAAAGCAAGCGCTACAAAGTAGCAGCCACTACACTATTGCAGTTCTCAGTTGGCATCAAATGTCAATATTGTTCATTTGAGGATCATCTTCATCGTGCATGTTCATAATTGCTCGATCTGCACCCCAGTATGTATTTCAGTGTGTTTAGACTCCTGTTCTGTGTTGATTGATGTATCTAATGAGGTTTCTCTCGTGGTTTTCCTGTCTTGCCGCACTATCGGTATGCACAACTTGCGCAACCGTGATAGAGAATACCCTTTATCTTCTTCACTGAAATCTTCAGAGTGTATGTTTTCTCTTTGAGCGTTGATGATGTCGCATATGTCCATAGAAGACCCATTCTCGATCGTAGCATTGATCACCAGTGCATCCGCTCTCTCATTGTCCTTCACCCCAGAATGACCTGGGACAAAGATGATGGTAATTGTTGCACTTTGAATTAATTACATCCACTGCCTTCGTACATAACTGGTCTTGATATTCTGTATCATGCTCATAGCGTCACTGAGCATGCATGCATGAGTGAATGTTTGTGTCTAGTCACTCCAGGGATTTTGTCAGCGCCATGACCTCTATAGTCATGCTGCTGGTAGTTGTCACATATGCACCACTTGTCTCTATGACATATCAATATACAATCATATAACTCCTCTCCTTCTTCTTCTTGCACTCACCCACCATGATTATTTGTTACTAAAATGGCGTCATTGCACTTCGGGCAGACCCATAGGTGCTCAATCTTCCCTAACAGATATCGAAGAGTATGCATATGGATGGTTCCCGTGGCTCACTGGTTAAACACACTCCTCACTCTACCCCTCAGGCATCCAGTTCTACTTGTAAAACAGGTAACACCAAACTGCATAAATCGCTGGATCGATTCAACATCTATTGAGTGTCTTCATCCAACAGGCAATTGCGAAGATACCGAAGAACATCCCCTTATCCATCTTCAACTCCCCAACAATTGATGCTGGTTAGTCCACTCTCTCATTACCGCAAACACCTGCTAGGAATTCAGCCATAATCTGGTATGACGCTGTTGACTGATTTTTGCATGAAGGTATGCTTTCCTTTTTATTGGTTTTCCCCTGCCATACTGGTCTGCCTTCTCTGACTTTGGAGGTATTTTCTTATATACAGTAGAATCACTTTCTGGTGGGTGACAATATTTCCATTTTTTAAACATTTCTCTAACATAAACAAATCACTGTCTATGTACTTAATGGTACTTCTTCGTAGGTTCTTCATCTATTTCAGCAGGATGGAAGTGTCAAAGCACTTGCACAATAGTTCCGGCAGAGATTGCATGAAAACTGACCATACTGGAAAACTGAGACCATCTACTGGTTATATGAATCCAACTGAATGTTCCAGAGCCAAGACAAATATGGCACAGAAACATGCAAACTTGATAGAGAAATATGACATATGGCTAATAGCGAAACACGTACAAACAAAGTACTATAGTTTTACAAAATACAGATACAAATTTATATTGCATGTTTCCGTTATCGTCCATTTGTAAGTGTTCTCTATAATTCGTCACTCTATTGTGTTGTTTGCTTGATAAAGGCCTTTTGGTCAAAACGTTGCTGTTTATCGTCACTGTTTCTGTATTTTGTAAAACTATAGTACTTTGTTTGTACGTGTTTGCTATTTACCAAGTTTTACTGCAGTCTTCCCCTATTTTGACATATGGCTAAGAAACATGCAACTTTACTAACAGATATGGCTGAGAAACATGCAACTTTACTAACAGATATGGCTGAGAAACATGCAACTTTACTTACAGATATGGCTGAGAAACATGCAACTTTACTAACAGATATGGCTGAGAAATTAGCAGCTTGATATAGAAATATGGCTGAGGAATATGCAACTTGACTGAAAAATATGCAACTTGATTAAGAAATATGACTGAAAGAAACATCACAAGAGGAACTTGCACAACTGAGAATTGATGTACTAATGAGACACAAAGAAAATGAGCTGCAAAAGAAAAAGACAGAACACACAGATCAACTTTGTTTGTAACAATGTATTGACACACAACATATTGACACACAACGCATTGACGCACACCGTATTAACACACAATATACGGACACAAAATGTATTGACACACAATGTATTGATACACAACATATTGACACACAATATACGGACACACAATGTATTGACACACACTGTATTGACACACAATATACTGACACAAAATGTATTGACACACAATGTATTGACACACAATATACTGACACAAAATGTGTTGACACACAATGTATTGACACACAACGTACTGACACACAACATAGACACATAATGTACTGACACATAATGTACTGACACTCAAAATGTACTGACACTCAATGTACTGACACACAATGTACTGACACACAATGTACTGACACACAATGTATTGACACTTACCATAGTTGGAAATAATGAATGTGAAGGTTCTTTAATCCTGGTGAGAAGTAGCTCTTCACTTCTGAGAAGATCCAATCTTCCTGCTGATACACTTGATTCATGAGACAACAGTCCATCATACTTGATCGAATCATTACTCGTTCCCATTTCCCAGTTTTCAATGATCCGATATTTGCACTTCACCAGAAGAAGCATTGCCTTGATACTTCATACATGAAATAGAACATGTAAGATGTGAGAGCAGACATGTAAGATATGAGAGCAGACATGTAAGATATGAGAGCAGACATGTAAGATATGAGAGCAGACATGTAAGATATGAGAGCAGACATATAAGATATGAGAGTAGACATGTAAGATATGAGACATGTAAGATATGAGAGCAGACATGTAAAATATGAGAGCAGACATGTAAGATATAAGAGCAGACATGTAAGATATGTGAGCAGACATGTAAGATATGAGAGCAGACATGTAAGATATGAGAGTAGACATGTAAGATATGAGAGCAGACATGTATGATATGAGACATGTAAGATATGAGAGCAGACATGTAAGATATGAGAGCAGACATGTAAGATATGAGAGCAGACATGTAAGATATGAGAGCAGACATGTAAGATACAAGAGAGGACATGTAAGATATGAGAGCAGACATGTAAGATATGAGAGCAGACATGTAAGATATGAGAGCAGACATGTAAGATATGAGAGCAGACATGTAAGATATGAGAGCAGACATGTAAGATATGAGAGCAGACATGTAAGATATGAGAGCAGACATGTAAGATATGAGAGCAGACATGTAAGATATGAGAGCAGACATGTAAGATATGAGAGTAGACATGTAAGATATGAGAGCAGACATGTAAGATATGAGAGCAGACATGTAAGATATGAGAGCAGACATGTAAGATATGAGAGCAGACATGTAAGATATGAGAGCAGACATGTAAGATATGAGAGTAGACATGTAAGATATGAGAGCAGACATGTAAGATATGAGAGCAGACATGTAAGATATGAGAGCAGACATGTAAGATATGAGAGCAGACATGTAAGATATGAGAGCAGACATGTAAGATATGAGAGTAGACATGTAAGATATGAGAGCAGACATGTTAGATATGAGAGCAGACATGTAAGATATGAGAGCAGACATGTAAGATATGAGAGTAAACATATTAATAAAGAACTGCATTGCTAGTGTTTCCCTCCCCCTCACAAAATCTTAGCTACTGCTAATATTATTACCTTAAGAATGCAACCACAGACATGACGAATGTACCTTCCAGAATACCAGCCTGCAAGAATTAATGTTATACTTGAGCATTACAAGAAGAACAAACATGACTTATACAAAATTAAAAGTCAAAACAGTATGGAATGGGACTGATATGAAAACACAGCTAAGAATACTAAGAGCATGCGTATTCCCAGTGGCAATGTATGGGTGTGAAGCATGGACATTTAATAAGACGGTGGAAAAACATATAACTGCTTTTGAATATAAGTGTTACAGAAGAGTCCTCCGTATATCTTGGACAGAGAAGAAAAGAAGAAGATCTATCCAGAAAGAACTCAAAATCAAAGAAAACTGGCTGATGCTACAATTTTTTTTTTTTTTTCGATCCAGAAGCACTTGAGCTGAAAGCTCTTGGCTCGGTGTCATGGACATCGTAACCCTTCGGCTCGGTGCCATGAACACCGTAAATCTGGAAAACCTGTAGCTTTTCTGCCAGTCTGCGGAGTTGAACCCGCACTTACAGAGGACTAGTCACCCGTAGTCCAACGCGCTACGAACACGCTGGGCATGCGGGCTGATGCTACAAATAAGAAAATTGAAGTATTTTAGATGTATAAAGAGACACAATGGACTGGAGAAGATCATCATAGAAGGAGGCATACCTGCAAAGAGGAGAAGAAGACCACGGAGAAGATGGATTCAGATGTAACTGATGGTTTGAGCTTGACGGCTGCAGAGGTGGGACATCTGGCCTATGAGAGAGAGAAATTCGAAGGACTGTGGTGGCAAAGTTCTGTTCAGGATAAGCTATTTGATGATGATACTTGAGCAAATCTCTGAAATAAGGGAGAAGGTATTCAAGTGATGAATGATAGAAGAAGATACATGAATGGATAGATTAAGATAGAAAAGAATGAAGGTTCCCTTGTAGAGGCCCTGTGCTCCGGAGAGCTGAAAGGATTATACATATATTCAAGTAGTCACATGTTTCTTACGGAATGTCGCTTTCATCAAATCCCACCTTTAAAACTTTCTGTCTCTAGGAAGTTCTTCCGCCTCCTCCAGCATCAAGTTCAAGGTTCCTTTGATGTCCTGATGCCACCTTTGTCTTGGTTGTCCCCTGTCTCATATTCTAGGAACAATGTTTTCCATTACCGTTCTCTCCAAACCACTGTGATGTTTAACATGACCAAAATATTTCATCTTCTGGGACATGATATTACTTATGAGCTAATGCTCCTCAATATGCAGGTCTTGTAGGATCTCTTTTTTTTTCTCTTCTCTGTCCAGGATCTTCTAAGAACTTTTCTGTAATACATCATCATCATCAGGTGCCATGCCGGCTGGCATAGGCGATCATGGATCTTCATAAATCTCTGGTGTTTGCTATCATCTCAGATGTTGCTGCTCTTCCGTGCTATGAAGTCAGGCTATATACACATTTTCTCTCTCTGTCTTCCTCTGTCTCATTTCCCCTCAATTTTACTGGTTGTCACAATGTGTTCTAAACCTCCTTTTCTCATCACATACCCGAAAAATGATGACTGTCTCTTTCTTATATTGTCTCTGTTTTGACCTCATTCAACACCTTAAATTAGTCATTTTAGCAGTCCATGGTATTCTCATCATTCTTCTGTAAAACCACATCTCTGTGGCCCTCAGAGATTTTCGATCTGTTTGTTTATTGTCCATGACTCTGTAATACCATGTTTTAAATTTGGTCCTTAACTCTTTCCACGCCCATTTATTTCCTCAATTTTAAGCAGTTAATTCAAGGGAAGTAAAAAAAAAAAAAATTTAAATTACGATCCTAACTACTCGTCAATAAATAAACATATATATACTAAATTGAAGAAAACTGGACAACTCAATAGAATAACAAGGTTAAAAAGTACTATAAGTAAAATAGTGGAAGTAAAACTAGAAAGACTTCTTACAAGGGAAGCAACTCTATGGCGCAGTGTGCGGCTTAAAGCGTTATGTTATGTTATGTGATCGACGTCATGGCACATTGGGCATTCCCATTCGTGCTCTGTCCTCCGTTGCAGCAGCCATCCCAAAGTCCATTTGCTCACAGTACCCATGAAAAGTTGATTACTATATCTTCTCTCTCTACCACGAAACGACACTGTCTGGCATGTCCAAACTTAACACCTAATTCTCGAACTGTTGCGGCTTAAAGCGTGGAAAGAGTTAATGTTTGTGTTATGATCTACGATTGACTGACCTAGATAGGCAAACTCAGCGCTAATGAAACAAATCTACTGCCTTTAAGCCCCCTCCCCTCAATTTAAACAATCTTCTCCCCCTCCTCAATTTAAACAATCTTCTTCTTCTTCAAGCGCTGCATATGGACCACTTGTTAACCACTCTTTGTGATTTGTATGTGATCGAAGAATATGAGTGATTGTATGTTGTGCCAGTTATACGCCTACAAGTAGGTCAGAATTCAGGTTTCTACAACACTTTTTATTTACTAGGGTAGCTTCCCTAGGCCCCTACCTCATCTCTTACTACATGTCTTGTAGGTTGCAGTGTTACTATTCTTTGTTTCATTTTAGGGTCCCGACAACACACGAGCCCATTTAAACAATAAATTTGTGTATGAAAGTAACAAGATATAAATTCTCACCTCTTTAAATGCATATGGTAACCCTAAAACACCGGCTCCGATGAAGGCTATGAAAATGCTGGCAACAATTTTGAATGGATTTGTTGTTCCAAGTTCGCTGTTCACTCCATGCATAACCATACTGACGATTATTTGTAGAATAGTTCCGCAATTGTTTATGAATATTTACTTTGCTGCATCACATGTCATTTTAAAAATTGATCTACATAACATTTACTTATGTGTTCACTAATTTCTTCTCCATTCACTTTCAAACTTCCCGTTATTGACCCTGACAATGGTCAGAACTAGGTTACCAATATATTTTTGAAAGGAGACAAGTCACTGCCATGTACTCAATGATTTGTTTGGCGCCAGCAGAGTTCAGAGGTAGATCAGAGCACCAGTAGATGGAAGTTAAAATCCTGGAAAAATCAATTTTTTTGCAGAACTACAGTGTAAATAAAACTGTCGTTACTGTCTGTAGTACCGCTTTTTTTTAGGTTGGTGTAGTACGGGTGGGACAAGAGCCTGAAGAATTTAATGATGTTAGCTTCAAGAATCTAACATTTGCATAACTTATAAGTAAAATGAATAGTTAACTTCAACAATCTAACATTTGCATAACTTATAAGTACAGAAAGCAATGGCAAACTACTGAACGTAATAATGCCTAGAAAATCACAAACAGCGTTAAAAGCTGGGGTTGATTTGCAAAGTTCTGTAAAGGATACACAATTAACTTTTATAAGTAAATTGCATAGTTAACTTTAGTTAACTTCAAGAATCTAACATTTGCATTACTTATAAATAATTTATGCAGTTATTTCAGTTAACATCAATTATTAAAATAGTTACTATAACCTCCACTGTCACTGTGGAATGTACCCACGGACCAAGACTTGAATCAGTCAACAGTGAGTGAGTGTGAGTACAGTGGTACTGACCTTAAAGTATAAACTGATTAAACTATAATAAACCATGAGAGAAACCCCAGTGTAGATACATCAATGAACACATAACGGGAATGTTTAGTCTAAACATACTGAAATACATGCTTGGGGTGAAATCGGAGCAATTATGGACATGTCCGATGAAGATGAACCTAAAATGAACACAATGAGTGAAGTATAATAACAATAACAACGTAATAACTTAAGGGATCGATAACTTAAAGACTTAAGTGGTAAGTCAGTTGCAGCTAAGTCGTATATAATTATTATTATTATATTTATAGCTAGGCAATTAATTATTAATAGGATAGCTGTTAGCATAAGCATTTAAGCTGCCGTCCGCTGCGTTTTATCTCAACAGTTACAACTTAAGTTACAACACACAAATGTTTATGTAAATACGCAAAATGCCTATATGATTATCTAATTAACACAAGCTATAAAAATAATAAGTCGTCCCCCAAGTTGACGACTTCGGGTGCGGATACAAACAGAAGTAACAGCAGACGACCGGTGGACTAACTTAAAATTGAACGTCACACTTCGTTTCACTGATAAGTGTGTTTTCTTATTTTATTTGCTCCCGGAAAACTAGTTTTCTTGACATTGACAATATAAGAGCTCCACGCCTTGCGCATTTTATTTATGCCCTGCTGGCATGAGATCATCGTCACCAAATAGCTTGTCCTGAGCAGAACTTTGCCAGCCCAACAGTCCTCCGGAACTTCTCTCTCTCATAGGTCAGATGTCCCGCCTCTGCAGCCATCATGTTCAAACCATCAGTTACATCCTGAATCCATCTTCTCTTTGCCGGTATGCCTCCTTCCATGATGGTCTTCTCCAGCCCTTCATGTCTTTTTGGACATATGTCCAAAATACCTCCATTTTCTCTTTCTTATTTGCAGCCAGTTTTCTTTTATTTTGAGTTCTTTCTGGATATATCTATTTGATAGTATAGTATATTGTCTTAGCTTAGCCACTGCTTTCTTTTACATTATCTTCCTATGTCTCACTATGGAAATCATGGCGGTTACTAAAGCGATGGTTTTGCTGGAATCACAGACTTTTATCCATGCATGTTTTCTCAGTGACTCGATGAGTATGCTCAGGAAGATTGAAACAGGATGGGCTAGGAGACATTGAATTCGCTGGGGAGGTCTACGCTGACAAGGATCAGTTCTATTTTTGTGCCAGGGCAAGCGGATGTAATGAACGTGCGGATAGGCTTGCAGGTACGACTGCTGTACAAAGCGTGCGAGAAATTGATCATGATAATATTTAAAATGCCATAAGGGAGAGAGGACTACCAGAGGAGAGAGAGGTATAGGACTACCAGCCAGCATAGGACTACTAACTCTGACAGAGTAAAACTTATCTTAACTTTCCACCCCCATAGTTCACTGGTGAAAAATGTTTTATTCCGTCATCTGTCTATCCTTAAGTCAGATCCTGAAACTATCCTTTGGTGGCTTACAGACGGGACAGAAGTCTTAAGGATATGTTAGTACACAGTCACCTTAAGTCCAATATCCAGACTCATTTTGGCACTGTCCAGTGTGGCCGTCGGCGTTGCAACACGTGTGCTTATGTGATACAAACGCGTACTGTATCTTTTCCTTTAGCCACGTTTGTTATTGACGATGGTTTCACATGCGAGTCCCGTAATCTTATCTATGCCATTATCTGTAAGCGGTGTAACAAGGCTTATATCGGTGAGACAGGCAAAAAGGCTCAGTGACCGATTCGCCCAACACATGCGCGACATACGCCAATGCTCTGTGACCCCGGAAGCCACCCATTTCAATGATACTGGCCATATAGGAGCTCACGATGTCCAGGTCACAACCATCCGATCATGTTCCTCGGATGATCGCAGTCGATTTGCTCTGGAGAATCGGTTGATTTCTTTGTATGGTACCTTGCGACCACGTGGGCGCAACGTATTACATTCCTATGCTTCTTAGTACTTTCTCTTCCCATGCCTTGTAATCTATATGGGTATATGTTGCATGTATTCGAGTTATATATTTACTAGATTTTCATTGTTTCTCTTCCGTTCTATTTCTAGTTTTTATGTGTGTTTTTGTGTTACATTTATTTCGTTATTCGTTTTTATTTCCAGATTTTCATTAGAAACATTTGTATTTGATCGTCCATTTGTTTTTTTAAATTTGTCACTCCTGTTGTTCGTTTGTTTGATAAAGACCTTGTTGGTCGAAACGTTGCTGTATTTTGTCATTGTTTTTGTAATTGGTAAAACTACAGTACTTTGTGACTACGTGTTTTGCCAATCAAATAGTTTTACTGCAGTCTCATCTATTTTTGAATATGTAGCTAGACAAGAACGCTATGCTGGTAGCAACAGAAGAATAGTAAACCAACAAAGAACCGGTGTCGTTAGTCGCCACACGCTGGGGGAAATACTGAGGGGGAGATCGGAGCACTTATGGACTAATTGGTTCGACGTGCAGTGATGATGATCCGACGACTAAACTAAACCATTATCTTCCTAACGGTGGCGTCGGATTAGCTTACAAAGTTGACTTTCTTGGTTACTGAACAGAGATCATTCACTCCGGGAAGACCCATAGGCGCTAATTCTTCCTAAAAATGTCGATGGGTATGCACATTGATAGTTATTGGGGCTCGCTGGGTTTTTCTTCTTTTTTCGATCCAGAATCACTTGTGCTTTCAGTTCTTCGACTCGGTGCCATGGACACCGTACATCTGGAGAGCCTGTGGCTTTTCCGTAGCCCGCGGAATCGAACCGCACTCACAGGCGGCCTGTCACCCGTCTTCCAACACGCTACGAACACGCTGGGCAGGTGGGCTAGCTGGTTAAGCACACTTCTCACTCTACCCCTCAAACAACCAGTCCTACTAACAACCAAGTGCCATGCCTGCCTACCGGCGTTGGCGATCATGTCTCTACAACAGTTAACGCGTTTGCAACCTGACTTTTTTCTGGTCCCACCAACATACGCCTTACGGTTAGTGAGCTAGCTGTAACCGCGCCTGATACGAAGACGCGTGTTGGAGGTTGCTTCGGATATTGGAGAACATCGCGTAATGGATAGCGTGCCATTGTTACTAGGGCAGCTATACTACAGTCCAAGGGATACTGGAAGGGACTTACAGTCAACAAGAAGTATCCGATGAGACCGCGCGTGCATGGCCGAAGAAGCAGGCAATTTGCTAGATCTACCTTGGATCTTCCGAAGCATTCCACTGTCAGACACAACGACGGCACCAGTAAACAGAGTCCGAGTGAGCCACCAGAGCGCAGCGATAACGGCCTCAACAATCATCCTCACACTGGAAGCATTTGTAATGTATTCTCTGCAATGACCATATCATGCGCGCTAGTGTGACTTTTCATTATGATGCATAGACCCATCACTTGCATTATCTTCTATCAACTGCTCCAATCTCTGCATTCCCTTCTACATCGCTCTCCTGCATGTGAAGTCCCAGACGTTTATGGCAGTAACAAATGCAATCAGCTTCACTATTCTTCGTCGGCCTCTGTATTGTGTTCCAGCTGTGATTCATTTCTTTCAGTTTTGTTCTACTTTTCTACTCCAGGTCGTTTTGTGTTGGCCGCATTTTTATTTACCCTCTGTTATCCATCTCAGTGCAGTTTTTGTGAGACAGTTAGTCTTCATGCGTATCACATGACTTCTTCGTTCATTCTTCACGGCCCAATTTGATCATTCTTATTGTGATGTATAATTGGTCCACTGGCAAGAACAGAGTGATCTACGTCGGGACGATTGTGCGCCCATGGTGACTAGGCCCGTGATTGATTTACTAGGGTGAGCTTTCCCTAGGGTACGATCCTTTGCGCCGACTACGCCTTTTTTTCAACTTTGCCGTATATTTGGGCTTTGTGATCTACGCCAGGACAGTGAGTTACGCTTTTTTGCCCGTTCTGACTGAGAAATATTTATCGGGGCTTACAAGCTTGTCCTCGGACGGCGTCTTACTCGTATAAAACACCGCGTAAAGTATCGGCCTTCGCCAATGTTCGGACTTCCTGTCTGATCCGTACATTGTCGACCTTGCTTTACCGTTCATTTTTGAGTTTGCTCCGGAGAAGGAACATTCTCAGCCTTTTCTAGACGCGCGTTGGCACCTCGAATTTGCAGCTAACCTCGAAAGACACCGGCCTGGGGCCGAGCACAGATAATGTGGAGGGTCGTTTCAGTCGGCGTTATCAACGCAACTGAGGATTTTGCGCTCGCCACCATCAACCGCCCCAGTTATTCCGGGGATGTTAGTTACGACTGCAATCGTACCTTGCCCAGTTGCCCCAAGGCTGGCATTTCCGTTAGGTATCACCCACCTCAGTTCTTCCGGGGATGTTAATTGTTATCGCACAGTACCGTGTACGGTTTTACCAGGGAGTGTAGTTTCGTTATGCACTAAAACGCAACTTGTTCTTTTGCGCTCGGCAAACCTTGCCCAGTACATGTATCTGTACCAGGGCCACCGATGCGGAGTCAGCTGCAATCTTCACATCACATGACTGATCTGTCTCAAGCGTCTCATTTCGATGACGGTGTTCTTATTCTCTTGATGACGCTGTGTAAGCAGTCCTTTGTAAGATCTTTCGCCGACAAGTGGTATGGAAGTTGGAAAGTTTGAACATATCTTGTTCTGTCATTCTGATCCGTATAGTAAAGTTGATAGCACATAGCTACAGTATAAGCCACACAGCTACGGTATATACTCATCCCAGTTCTGATGATGTACTTACTGATTTATATTTTACTATTGGATGTTACTAAAGATATAGAAAGCAAGTTGAATGCATTTGAAAATAGAAGTCTGCGAAAAATAATGAATATAAATTGGAACGAATTCAGGAGCAGTGATGAAATCAGAGACATGTCTGGTCAACCACTAGTGACAACTGTTATAAGAAAGAGAAGATGGAGATATGTTGGGCACACCTTGGGAGAAATGATCAACGAATATCAAAGCAGGCATTGAAGTGGGATGCAAAGGTTCAAGAAAGAGAGGTCGACCCTGAAGCGAACTTTGCTGAGAGAGGCAGGAAATATCGGTCTCAGTTCCATGGAGGAGATTGAGCGAGTTGCCCAGGATAGAGCGGTATGGATAAATTACTTGCAGGCCCTATGTAACGTATAACGGTACGAGAATTATTATTATTATTATTGGATGTTACAAATATGTGAAACTGAACGACATAAAATCCGACGAACATCTGTTGCGCCGCCCAACAGCTTGCTACCGGCGTTAAGTAAATTTTCACTCCCGTTGTGACAGTAATTTGTTATCCCTGCATTATGTCACACAAAGTTAAATATGAGCAATCGTAATCTTTATAGATTAATATTATCTTTAACTGTGATATTTCTTTTTATCTAGGTTATCGATTTAACTTGACAAAAAAGTTAAAATATACCTGCTCTAAACACTCTGTATACAGTGGAGTTTGGTTGCATTTTCTTATTACGTGGCCGAACGACTTCATTCTTTGTTTCTCTATGTAATTGATGCAAAGTTCTGTCCCAACTTTCTTTCTTATGCTGTTGTTCGTGACTCTATCTCTTGTATTAGTGGTAACTTTTTCGAAGACACCGCATTTCACTTTGTAGTTTTTGTGCGTGATCGCGTTTTGTTCATATCCGGCAACACAGCGTAGGCATGAATATCTGTTGCTTTGCTGGTCAGTGAGATGTTTGGTTGCCTTAACAACGGGGCTAGTTGATACGTTACAACATTTGCTAAATTGTACACAATTCAGAAAGCAATATTACGTGTTTGTGTTCATATTTGACAAAGACACTTTCGTTAGGTATTACAAGACACTTTAGGTGCCATCTCCATATTGAAGGTTGGCTGCAATGGACCTCCAACATCCCCGTCTCTTCCCTGGATGTTTCATTCTCAGTATTCTGCCAGGCTGTAATTTGTCCATCACTTGATGTTTCCGTCTCACGTCCTTCAAATTATTCTCTAATTAGGTTTGATCAATGTGTCTTTACGCGTCCGTAATATTTTACGTGTTTCATTTTTATTTCCTGTAGCATTATATGCAAGCAGTCATTGTCAATTGAGATCAGAATGAGAGTTATACAGTGCTACATAGAACCAATACTGATATTAGGATGCGAGTCATGGGCAATAAACAAACAGATCGAAAAATCTCTGGGGGCCACAGAGATGTAGTTTTACAGAAGAATGATGAGAATCCATGGACTTCTAAAATTACTAATGTGGAGGTGTTGAATGAGGTCAAGACACAGAGAGAAAGCTTATCATCAATATAAGAAAGAGGCAGTCATCATTTTTCGGACATGTGATGAGGAAGGGAGGTTGGAACACATTATAACAAATGGTAAAATCACGTAGAGATGAGACAAAGAGAAAATTTGGGAGTGCTTGACTTCATGGCACGGAAGAGTCAACATCTGAGAAGATAGCAAACACCAGAGATTTGTGGAGATCGTCTATGCCAGCTGGCACCTGATGATGAGTAATTCTTCATGACTAGTTTTTCTAGAGTTCCATGGTAGCACTAGAACCTTATTACAAGTGATAAACACAGCGCAAGAAAACAAAGAGACAGCTCAACACATTTTCACACCCCTTTTGACAATAATGCGTTCACAAGAATTTCCATTATTGTTTTTTTTATTGTGTCAGCCCATCAGGTCACAATATTCGTTTCTCATTGCGCAACGTTTTTCTCCGTTTCCTTTGGATGTCCAGGACTTAATTTCCCATCCTCTGTCCATCGGAGAGCTGTCCTAGCCGATGTCCCTACTGGCATACGTCATCCATGTCGAATCCACCTCCTAATGATAATATCAAATGTTGCACAGTTTGTTCTCTTTATAAGCTCGGCATTTGCTATCATAGTTCTATGGAAGACATTGAGCGAGTGGCCCAGGATAGAGCGGTATGGAGAAATTGTTTGCAGGCCCTATGTAACGATACACGGTGCAGAGAAATTATTATATTATTATTTGCTATTATAACCGCACAAGAATGATACAAATTCAAGTAATACATAAAACTGTGATACAAGTGTAGATTATTTTTGAATAAAGGAGAGGATGGTCAAACAGCTTGGGCACTTAATTTTTAGAGTGAGGGTTCCAACCCTGTGTGACTTTTTTCATTTGTCAGTTAAATAACGATTGAAATCCCAAAGAATATAATGACGGAGGGTGTAAAGAATTAGTGGAAGATCTGACAGTACTAGGGTCTTAGTTTGTGGAGGTGAGGTCTGATAGTACTAGATCTTAGTACACAGTAACATGAAACTATTAGAAACAAGCAAATCAAAATGTGACAGTTTCACAAATAAGAAAGACAAAATATGACATTTTCACCAACAGATACACATAATGTGACACTTTTTCAATAACTCACCAACAAAAATCACAATAAAAATCATGTATTTTATTTTGAATGATTTCAAGAAATTGCTTCTTCCCTCAAGGTCATATAAATGGAATAAATCACCAACATTAACAAGCATTACAAGACCACAGAGTCGGACAAGTTAGTGAGTGATCAGTAGTTACTGAGCTGACTTCATCACACTCTGTGCTGATCCATTGTACAAATATTTATCTTGAAAAGAGACAAAAACATCAGACATAAAGTTGTTGCCTGAATTTGTTCTTATCAACCTAAATAACTGCTCCACATTATCATGGTTGAAGGGTTTGTGTGTCTTGATGATACTTCAGGTTTGGGAGTCTAACTCCTGGCAGGTCTAATCAAGCCGAACAGACTGAAGGTGAAAGGCCAGACCAAAGGGAGGGAAGGAGGATGAGGCCTCATAAGGTGACAGCGAAAACCCACCAGCGAGTGATACATGCTCTGACTGCAACCAACCCCACCCCCAGCTATGGGACAGATAGCAGTCGTCCTCTCTCTCTCTCTTGAGGACATCCTTTTTTTGTTTGACATTTTTTTTTTTTACTTCTATGACACTTCCCCCAAGTATATGGGAATTAAACTATAGTGTAGATGGAGCACACCCTGCATAAAAGCCTGGGTTGGTGTGCCTGGCGACAGAAGTCACCTAGAGTAGGACGACTCCAGACAAACCCAAGAAGACAGATCTCGTCAGCAGGGGACTGCAACCGTCTAGAGAACAAACTAAAAAAAAAAAGATGTCCACAGAATGTGGCAGCCGTTATTGGAAAGGAGGAATCGACAAATACGAATTTGTGACTTGTATAACACAGAGAATGTAAGTACAATGCATCCCCGCTAGGCTCCAAGGCATGTACAACAGACACATCCAAAGTGTATGCATATTATCCAACAGGACACAAATTTATACAGACAGGTAAGAGTACAATTTTACAAACAGAAAAACAAGCGAAAATACAAAGAGTTGTGGAGGCAACAAAACCCCACAAGATCCCATCAGCAGACTAAACAGAAAACCATACAACAATCTTTCGCATAAGAACAGGTCACTGCAAGCTCAACCATCATATGCACATAATAAAGCCTGCTCAGTGTGCATGTCAGACAGAAACACAGACTCCTGCAGTCATGTCCATCATACATATGCCAACGAAACATGGCCCCATGAACGAAGTTTACAAAACAAGCTATGGGAACTCTTGGAACTCCAACTGACATGCAGCTTCATAGAGGCAACCTATCTCATGGTTTAAATGAGCATACGAAACTGAACGCAAAGAAGAAGACCAAACAGATAAAACTCCACTTTAAAGTAACACATCTGGAGTTATGATTTAACCCCTTGTGGACCAAACGCCACACTAAGTGGCATTTTTTATAGTAGAAACAAATGCCTGGTCCGTTAAGAGTTAACCTGGTATCAGATCTGATTGGGAGATCGTCAGAGCCGACTCATGTCAGGACATACAGTGAAAGACAAAACGCAGAACAAGCATATTAATAAAGATGTGAGCTGAACAGAAATGAAGACAGTTACAGAGAGAAGATACAAACTATGTTCATTAGATGATGAACTGAACAGGACTTTAGAAGCGTTGATCAATTTAGTTCATTAAAAATCTTAAGTCTCTCCATGGGAAATATAAACCATTCACAAATTGCTACAATATGGTCAGCTTGCATGTAGATACTTGATCAATGTGGAGATGGCACAACATTCTGAACAGTTATGCACAGGCCCCCTTCAATGTGGAGATGGTACATCATCTGACAAGACATGAACATGCCACCTTCAATATGGAGATGGTACACCATCTGACCAGATCGGTACCAGGCCACCTTCAATATGGAGACTACACTTGATCTGATCAGACGTGACACATTTAACAACTAATCACACCCCCACGCAAAACACTGCCATGCAAACTACACACCTAACACAAACACTAAGATGGCAAAATCTATTGTCAAGACGATTTTCTCTTCTGTTCAGCTTGTGTTGTCTGTTGATTCGACAATTCCATTTCAATCCTTTCTTTTGCGCGAACAATCTGCAACAATAAATAAAATATTTCTGGAGAACAAGCAACGAACAATAAAATATTTCTGAAGAAAGGAACATCTACACAACTTTGTTTTTCTTCTCCAATAGGGAGGCATAGGTTCACAACCAAGGCCATCTTTTCCAGATCTCTCCCTATTTCCTTGCATTCCGTCTCCAGTGTTCCTGGACCTTCCCTTACCTCTATTGTCCTGGAGGTTCCATCGGAGAGCCTATCTTGTGATGCTATCAGGGGGTTTCCTCAGTGTGTGTCCTATCCATCTTCTGCCCTTTATCTCTTGTTCCACCTGCCGTTGTCCCACAGTTCCCTGTTTGTGGTCCTGTTATGCCATCGCAGATGGAGTGGTTACCAGGGCCCAAAATAGGGGTGAAAAGAATAGAATCACTGTTACCTGTCACGCATATAATAAGAGTTAACTAAGGAGGTTGGGTGTGGTGCTAGCTACCCCACCCCGTAAAAAAACACTAGATAGCTACAGAAATCACACAACTTTGGTAGGTAAACCTTTCTATCTCAGCTTAATTAAAGAACCTGCACCTCCACACACACCAGAGAGGTGCAACAACACACTTCTGAGAATGTTATCACCACTTGCAACAGACAGCTAATATTATTATTACTACGATGCTTTGAAAAGGACAAGACAGCAACAGAAGTAGGACATTCAATTCATAACAAATATTGCTGTAATCTTTAGGGATAAAATGCTAGTTAACAATCTAAAAGTCATTTGTCTCCCCTGTTGGGGGAACCTTCCTCTGGTTCGGATGGTTGAGTATAGTCTTTCTTATGGTTGTTCTTTTCATGTTTGTGAAGATTTGTTGGCTTATTTTTCTACGGGGTGAGGTAGCCAGCCCCACTGTCAACTCTCCTAAGTCATCTCTTACGACATGCCTGGCAGGTAAACATTGCTGCATATTCTTTCCTCCCCTTTCAGCACACAGGTTATATGGCTTGGAAACATGGAGGACAACAAAAGAAAACACCAGAAAACTACAGACCTTCATAAATGAATGTTTACATAGTATAGAGGAACTGAGATGGTATGATAAGATTATGAACGAGGAACTGAGAGAAAGAACTAAGCAGATACCGGTGGAGAAAGAGCTACGGAAGAGGTGCTGGCGATGGAAAGGACACACATTGAGAAGACCGACTGGAAGCATAGCAAGACAGGCACTGTTTTGGAACCCGCACAGACAGAGGAGTAGAGGAAGGCCTAGACATACCTGGAAAAGAGAGCTGGAGACTGATATTAAAAGGATAGGTAAAACATGGAAAGAATTGGAAAGGACGGCAGGAGAGAGGAAGAACTGGGAAAAGTTTGTTGAAGACCTGTGCTCCGTTGGGAGTTGAAGAACAATCTAAACAATTCACTAACCTTGGACTGTATATATAAAGATCCTCCTTTTGATTTGTCATTGGCTTCAAACAGATGATCGTAACTTTGCTGCAGTTTATCTACATCGTTTATGTCTGCAATATTCAGAACTTGTTTGGCTTCCTGAAATGAAATATTAAATGTCAATCTATTTAATAATATAATAATCATTCCAATCGCACCATTATATGTTACATTGGGTCTGCAAGTAATTTCTCCATACCACGCTGTCCTGGGCAGCTCGCTCAACCTCTTTAATGGAATTTGAGTCCGATATTTTTTTGCCTCAGCAAAGTTCGCTTTGGGTTTCATTAGGGCTTTCGCTATTTCTTGAACCCTTTGCATCCCACTTCAATGCCTGCTTTGATATTCGTTGATCATTTCTCCTCAAGGTGTGCCCAACATATCTCCATCTTCTCCTTCTTATAACAGCTGTTAATAGTGGTTAACCAGACATTTCTCGGATTTCATCTCTTCTGAATTTGTCCCATTTTATTATCAATGCTATTTACTTACGTTAAAAGACATTATAAATGCAATCTTCATACCAACACTTTGCTATTAGTGCCAAACATGGGTACTGACAAAAGAACAAGAAGGTAAAATTACCACCTGTGAAATGAGATGCTTGAGGAAAGCGGTAAATAAAACAAGATGACACTTCTTCTTCGAATCCTGCTTGCCTCACAGCGTCAGGTCAAGAAGAGATTTATAAAACGGGCCTTTATGTGCTTCGCAGTTAGTCTCTTTCGTCACCTCTGCTATCTCTGAGGTCCAACTTTTGCGTGGCCGTCCTTTTGCTTTGTACCCATTGTATAGGAGCAGCATTGCTCTTTGAGGTGCACTGTCTGTTGGTAATCTGCTTATGTGGCGAACCATTTAATTTGTTGTTTTTGATGAAGTCTAGTACTGATGTTGTACCCACTTTTTCCTGTCGTCTTTATTTCTCAACCGGTCTCTTCTTGTTACACCCATCATTCTGCGCAGACACTTCATCTCTGTCGTGACTAGTTTTCTTCTATCATTTATTGTCAGTGTCCAGGTTTGGCACTGGTAACATAATGTGGGAGAAAGATTGTGTTGAACATTGTTCTTTTTGTGTTCATGGTTGACATGTTTACATCTTAAAATTGGCGCCATTTGTCCTATCATTTGATTTGCTTTGATGCATCTGTGTTGAATTTCATTAGTTATTCTTACGTTTGCTAGAAAAAATGCTCCCCAGGTATGTGAAATCTTTTACTTGTTTTAGTGGGCGATAGTTGATGGAGATATTGGTAGTGCTTTCCTCTCTGGCGAATATCATTACTTCTGTTTTGTCCATGTTTATTTTCCTGTTGTATTCGTTACATGCTAACTGGAGTGTGTTAATGTGTTGTTGTAGCTGTTGTTCTGTTGATATGATTGCCTATCATCTGCAAAAAGAAATTCATCTAAGAGCTCTCCAAGGTTGTTTCCTTCGCTGGTGTTAGCTATTTTACAGATGTGGTCAATATACATGATGAGACACCATATAAGAAAAGAAGAGGTTAGAAGAAAAGTTGGAACAACACCTGTTAGATTAATTTAAAAACAGAGACAAAGTGTTTGGCCATGAGCGTACAACCTCCTCTTCTTCTTTGCATTCGTTTTTTACGACCAATTTTAATCACTCTTTGTGATATGTTTGATCTTTGCCAAGAACGATATACGTTGCACATTGGTTTGGTAGGCCCCTAAATGCATAAACTTCTACACGTTTAGGACATGTGCATTCGACTTCAGAAAAACCTCCTTAGTCGCCTCTTACAACCTGTGTTGCAGGTAACAGTGGTTCTATTCTTTACACTCCAAATTTGGGCCCCGTAACCATTCGGGCGTGCATACAACCTGAAAATGGAATCATCAAGAGGGAGGGGCAGGTCAAGAAAAAAGATGGATTGATGGAGTTACAGACATCTTACAACTCCTGACAGACCCATAGGTGCCCAGTTTCCTCCAACATATGCGAAGGGTATGCATACTGATGGTTCCTGTTGCTTGCTGGTTAAACACACTCCTCTCTTAAGCATACAGCTCTATTTGTACAAAGTGTAATTCCGAACTCCTATTGATTCAGTGTCCTCATCCAACAGTAGATCACCAAGAGACTGAAGAGCTTCCCTAACGATCGATGCAAGCATGTCCGCTCTCTCATTGCCACGAACACCCGCATAACCAGGGCAATAGATCCATGTGAGTCTCTGGAGGTTGAAACCCGACGACTTCATTTAATACCACAACCTGTCATTCTGATCTTCTGAAGCATCGACTGAGAGTCAGAAACAACAACCTCCCCAGTAAATGGAGTACCAGAGAGCTAATGGAGGGCAGCAGTAATGGCCTTAATCTCCATCGTCATACTAGAAGTAATTGTCCTGTATGCTCCATATTGCTCTGCAGCCACCCTACCATGTATGCTAGTCAAGAAACCCCAGCCTGACTTCTCACCACGCTGCACAGGCTCATCAGTACAAACAACAACATCTGTTGTCGAGAGGATTCTTCCGTAACACATTTTCAAAAGCCCATATGTTTTTCCATTGCTTTGTTAAATGTCCATGCTTCTGAAGAAATCTTAACACAGATTGAAGTGTAATGAAGCAGCAGTATGTTATACCAACCTGCAACGTCATTCCAGAAACAGTATCAGCGGCAGCCTTGCGGGCTCCATGACGACCACCACCTGCATTTTGTGCTGCCTGTTGACTAGCAGCATATTCTTGTTTCAATGCCCTTGCGAAGGCTCTACCTACAACCTGTGTCCCTGCTATTACAATCTGTATGAGGTATTTAGCCTGGGGATAAGAAACAAAATTATGTTATTTTATTTGTTCAAAATTTTCAACAAAATAATAGAAATCATGGCATACCCTTTACAGGATGTAGCCATCAACCAAAGTAAACGAGTCATTAATTTTCTAGACACCACTTATACATTCAGTAGTTTGCCATAGCTTTTTGAATGGGGAGGTATATTTTTACCTGTTGTAATAATCCCACGGCAACGAATTTGCTTCCAAACGGCCCGCAGTGGAGTTTGAACCAGGTACACGCCCGAGTGGTTACTGGGGCCCAAATTGGGGTGTAAAGAATAGAACCACAGTTACCTGTCACGCATGTCGTAAGAGGCGACTATGGAGGTTGAGCGTGGGGTTAGCTACCCCACACTGTAAAAACACTAGATGGCTACAGAACGGAGTAAACGCTGGCTGAAACCGGACACATCACAGAAGGATAAGCACCAAATGGTGCTGAAGATGTGACGTAAAACACACCAATGCTAAGGCTGCATGAAGCAGATTTCCACATGAATAGAATTTATGGGGAGATCTGGTACACCGGTCTTGGCTGTGATCGTGCGAGAGATAACCAGGTACGATTGGGTTGTGATCGAGCTTAGTACCGCTTAAGCTACAGATGCTCACAAAATAATACACTGCACAAAAACTTATTAGATCACCGTTTTCAGAACACCACTATAATAATTCCTCTCGACGTATACGTACATAGGTCCTACAAGTAATTTCTCCATACCGCTCTATCCCGGCAACTCGCTCAATCTCCTCCATGAAACTGAGACCTATATTTCTTGACTCTCTCAGCAAAGTTCTCTTCATTTTGTCTGCAATTTGGGCTGATCATTCTCACATTCCAATTTTGTGTGTGTTTTGAGACAAGTAATGTACGCCACTATAGGTGTTCATTATTGTTCTTCTTCACTTATACACAGAATTCAGAAAGTCAAGTGTAGATTTTCAGCAGAGGTATATTGTAGAGAATGTTTTGATCATACATTCTTTATCAAGTAAAGGAAACAAGAGAGCAAGGACAAGAAAAAAACAACAACTAATAGTCATATATAGACATGAATGAAAATCATGGCATATCCTAAAGGACGTAGCCATCAACCACAGTAAACCAGTCGTTGATTTTCTAGGCACCACTTATATGTTCTGTAGTTTGTCATTGCTTTCTGAACGGTGAGGTCTATTTTTACCTCTTTTTTTTTTGGTAAAATCCACGGAAACGAATTTGTCTCCAAACTTGTCCACCGTAGGGTTTGAACCAGGTACGCTTGGGTTTGTGGTCGAGCTCACTACCGCTTGAGCTACAAACGCTCACGTATATAGACGCTCATATATAGAACAAAGTATAAACACAGTGACACATGCAGAGATGAGGATATAGTCAAACTACTCATTCTGTTTGTTGATTGATTAATAGGACAATCATTATTGCACTTTGGTGAGTAACCATGTGTGCTCCGATCTCTTCCTTACATAGAAAGATCTCAGCTGCATTAGCACCGGCGAGGGCTCCCGTTGTAATTTATAAGATGGGGAAAATATTTTGTAGGAATTTTATATTTCTAATGAATTTTGCATAGAACGACTTTCCAGAATTTTTAACTGCAAGGTTTTTTTAAACGTGACCAACATTTTATCATCTGTCTTCGATAGGACTAGGAACTCAATCTCACCCACACTGATCAGGAATCTCTGGAAAATATCCTGATGGTTCCACGATGGAGCGAACAAAATACCTTTAGAACACAAAACAAACTCATAGCCTCTACACCACAGATACTCCCAAAAGACCCATCTTGTGTAAAACTACTTAATTCCATGGTTTGTTTTTTTAGATTTTGCGTTACCTATGTATATGTTACCTTTATTATAGACAACTAGTGCATTAATGACCGGCACAGTGTACTCAACAAACAAGCAAATGACAACACCAATCTCTGTTGATGTGTACAACAACCAACATAGGATTATAGAAACATTAAAAAACTAAACTTTGGAATCTAAAAAATAGCTGTCTTTACTGCCTGTAATACCGTTTTTGTGGCGTGTACGACAGGGGGACATGAATCTGTGGAATTTAATAGCCACTGCAGTTGCAGCAAAACTATTCAGGTTCGGATGTTTCCTTTATGCCCCTGACAGAAAAAGCTCATTGGCTGTACCAGGGATTGAACCCGGGTTTCCCGAATGGGAGCCAGCGTTCCTATCCATTCCACCAGATGCTCCTCATTGGAATCTTCTTCTTTCTTCTGCGTTCTCACTAGATTGGGATTTCAGATTCTCTAATAAAGGCAGCCATCTGCCTCAGATTATCGACCACGCCATACAGCAGTTTGTCTTGGATGTTAGTGTAAGTGGGCCACCTTTCTTCAAGTCTGCACACTGGGGGTAGTTCTGTAGGATATAATTTCTATGATTTCTGCTTCCTCGTTTGTGCCGACCTCTTCCAGCAGTAAGTTTTGGCCACCTCGTGATGGTAGGCCTGACATTCTTACTGCGTGGCTAAATCTCCGAGGCAGATTGGCGACCATAGAATCCGTTATCCCATTCCTCATTATGAGGGTCGTTGCACCATGTTATGCGCCTTACGGCCTGGTACATCCGTTTTCTGCAAGCATTTGTTTCAGGTTAGCATTCCCTAGCGGACACGTGCATCCGATTTCAGCCAAACCTCCTTAGTCGCCTCTTACGCGTGGCAGGTAACAGTGGTTCTATTCTTTACACCCAAAATTTGGGCCCGGTAACCACTCGGGCGTCAGACAAAGAGTGGTTGATATGAAGCGCTCGAAGAAGTAAATAATTTTTGGTTCTTTTTAAACAAATTATCATAAAATGGCAGCTCAACTTACCGCCAGAAGAGACATTTTAAAATATAATCCAATATTTTGCTTGGAATTATCATCTACTAGTTGTCTATAAGTATTAGTATGACGAATGTGAAACAAAACTTGAATAAATAAATGATCTACAATTCCTCAAAGTCTCAGGTAGTAGTACATCTCCGCTTTAATTAAGATTGCAAGTTAAGTAGTTCACAAAATAAGAAACTAACAAATAAATCTCTTGCAATGATGGCTGCAATGTTATATTGAATAAGTACTACATTAATTGATATAAATCATTAACAATGATTGAATGTCAAAGAAAGACGATGAATGTTGTTTGCTGGGGTGGGGGTTGTGATCGTAAAATCCATTGATTGGGCGAACATGAAATTCTAATTTTATTGAATGACGATCACGATGGGCCAATTCTAGTGAAAAAGTGAGTTCAACTAGTTGAACCAGTCCAGTCAGTGAGTGACAAATGTCAATATAACCAATAATCCTGACAAACTTTGAAACTGATATTCAATGATATTCACATCTGCATCTGATCATCATGCCTATCAACTAACTTATCAGTGAATCACTGAATCAAAAATCATTAATATTAGTAAGAAGAGTTAGACATCAACACAACAGTTCTACACGTTGATTACCCCTCTGCACAGATTACAATTTGCTGATGATTACTATATACACCAACACTTTTGACACAGTGATTGTGATTACTGAACTTAGCCATTAATTACACAATAGAATAACAATTTTACACTCACACGGATCACTCATTCACTGTACCGGGTACGTAACTCTACAGACTACTGCTATGCCTACTAGGCTACTACTTAACTACTACTACTAGTACTGACTCGGATTGTAGTAAACTATGAAAAAATGAAAATCGTGGCATATCCCAAAGGACGTAGCCATCAACCACAGTAAACAAGTCGTTGATTTTCTAGGCACCACTTATACGTTCAGTAGTTTGCCATTGCTTTCTGAACGGGTGGCGCCATCGTCCTTTGTTAAAATCAACGGAAACAATTTGCAAGCAAACTGTCCGCAGCGTGATTCGAACTCAGAACGTCGGGGTTAATAGACAGAGTCACTAACCCCTAGGCCACAGACGCCTATAAGTACATTTATTTTCACTCTTTTTAGTTAGTTAGTCTTTCCTCTTGGGCCTGTGGGCGGCGCATGGGGCAGAGGTCATAGCTCTCCATGTCTCGCGGTTCGTTGCTATCTGTTTTAGGTCTTTTAAACCTGTTTGAGTTGACACATTGAGTTTTACGAACGAAATCCAAATATAACACGAAAACACACATCAATATTATATAGTTATAGTATAGTTAAGTATAAACTATAATAAATAATTATAAAAAATAAGGAGAGCATCATGCATCATCTGCGTAAGTAAAATGATCATACGGCAGAATTGAATACAACGCGCAAACACACGACATGAGTTTACAAGAGTAAGTTTAGTGGTGCACCCGCTTATAACCGTAGCTAAAAAATTGCGCAGACAAGAAAAGATGATGAAATGTAACTAACAAATTACGTTTAAGTTAGTTACCATTTACTTCGGTGGGTCATTGAAATCCAGTTTCGTTTTCTTCAATGTCAGCATGATAACACCAGGTAAGAGTCAAATAATGATTGCAAGTTAACTATTATTGTATTAGGCTCTCATTATAGACATTTGATACGTGTAAGAAAGACGTGTAATTAAACATACTTACAGATATGTATTTAACGAGAAAAGATTGTACAACTTTTCTATATTAAATAATTTTCCATATCAAATTTTTAAAAATTTAAATTTTACACTTTTTATTTTTTAATCTGGCACACAAAAAGCAGTGTTATTGTTGGCTTCCAATACTACTGTTCCGCACAATATAAATGGGGAGGCGGCTGGTTTCATCGATAAAACTATACGGATTCTCTGAAAGGAGTTAATTATTATTTTTCATAATTGTTGGCCTACACACTCTGATAAAACAAATAAAAGGCTCGTATTTGGGTTGAATGGAGCGTACCTCTGCTTAAAGAGACTTTAGTCTCCTACACAGCAAACAAAATCGCCGATAGAGTCTATAGGCGAAAGATTAACTTCATTGCACTGTCTTTTCACATAAGGCTTGATCTTTCACTGCAGAAACGGAACGCCAGCTGCCGAGAGTATGGAACAAACTCCGTAGCTCCAGCAACAATCCTAGGGATCTCCAGAAATAATTGCACATGTGATTCGGTTCGGGTTCGAACCTTCAGAATGCCAGGCAAACATCTTAACCACTTCGTCATAGAAATACGTTTTACAGAACGCTGCATACAGTGCCTAACGATTGACTCCACATTTATTTTCAAAAGAAACATGGAGTTTATACATCCTTTTCGTCGTTCATCTGCCAGTCATCAGATCACAATACAAATAGCTTCAATAAACTATGATTTGTTTCAGGTCACTCACGGAGCTCTTCGGGTTTGGAAGGCGTAATTTTCTCTTAGTTTTGTAGATCCAGTATACACATGTATGATGCGTTCTGTAGTCTCTGAGCTCAGTTCACAGACCTAACTCACAAACATGAAGCATTCTATATATATGACTTGTAAGTCGATTGTGTTCCATTAGGACTCTGAGGATAATGGTCTGCACTTGGTGTATCCCCACTGTTTCTTAAATTCTGTTTTTACTATAATTTTCAATTCATGATGTATGTCATGTTTAATCTTTTCGAGTGGTCTATTCTTTGTTAAGAGGTCAGTCTTTTCATTTTCTATTATACCACAGAGGACTGGGATCCATTGCAATACTGTTGTGATGGTGCTGAGCTGCAGTAAAGAGGATGTAAGTTCATTCACAGAACTGTTTTTTTTTTGCATTTAATTCTGGAGTAGTCATGATGCCTAATATGGCACCGCTGACTGATTTTTGCATGAAGGCATGCTTTCTTTATCATCAGTGTCCCTCACCATTCAGCTAAGACTTACTCTGACTTCAGAGGTACTTGTTATTCATGATTTACATCCCCAAGTAAGGGATCAGGAAACCTATAGTCCAACCGTGTACAGTGTGCTCATCAAAATTTTGTTGGCTAAAGTTAACCTTGGAACTGGCACAGCATGTGTTTACTAGCAAAGCTTATCGACTTACTATCCGCTCCCTTCTAATATGCTTTGACTACAGGTTGTAGACTCCTCACTACTACAGGCCGCAATCATGATCAACAACACCAACTCTGACTGCCAACAAGTGGTATCTTTCACAGATGCACTATCTGTTCTGCAAGCCCTCCAGAGTAAACTTCCATCCCTGAGAAAGGAGCTCAGCAAGATTTCTGCCAACAAGAGAGTTACACTCCAGTGGGAACCATCACACTGTGGAGTGCCAGGTAACAAGAAGGCAGACAAACTTGCAAAAAAGGGTGCAGAATATGAACAAGTAGAAAATTAAATCACATACTTTGAAAAAAAAGAGTTATAGTGGACATTAGAAAAGAACCTAAATTATCCAACGATGACTACCACACCCTTGACAGACAAGGACAGACTATCATCTTCCAACTCAGAATAGGACAAACAGACTGAACAAACACCTACACAGGATATGATTGTCCCCATCCTCTCTGTATCCCTGTGGCACAGCTGATCAAACCACAGAACATAGCAAGACTGTCCCCTGTATGTCCTCCCTTGAAAGGAATGCTGACCCTACAACTCAACACTACATACTCTCTCGCGATCACAGCCCAGACCGATGTACCAGACTTCCCATAAATTCTATTCATGTGGAAATCTGATTCATGCACCTTAGCATTGGTGTGTTTTACGTCACATCTTTAGCGCCATTTGGAGCTCTGGTTAACATCGACAAAACAGAAGTAATGACATTCGCCAGAGAGGAAAACACTACCAACATCTCCATCGATAATCACCTACTAAATCAAGTAAAGATTTCACATACCTGGGAGCATTTTTTCAGCAAATGGAAGAATAACTAATGAAATTCAACACAGATGCAACAAAGCAAATCAAATGATAGGGCAAATGGCGCCAATTTTAAGATGCAAACACGTCACCATGAACACAAAAGAGCAATGTTCAACACAATCTTTCTCCCACATTATGTTACAGTTGCCAAACCTGGTCGGCTGACAACAAGCGATAGAAGAAAACTAGTCACACAGAGATGAAGTGTCTCCAAGAATGCTGGGTGTAACAAGAAGAGACCGGTTGAGAAATGAAGACATCAGGAAAAAGTGGGTACAACATCAGTACTAGACTTCATTAAGAAACAACAAATTAAATGGTTTGGCCACGTAAGCAGATTACCATCAGACAGTGCACCCCAAAGAGCAATGCTGCTCGGATACAATGGGTACAAAGCAAAGGCCAGCCACGTAAAGATGGACCTCAGAGATAACAGAGGTGCAAAGAGACTATCTACGCGCATACTGAGTCCCGTTTTGAAATCTCTTCCTGACCTGAACGCTGTGAGGCATGCAGGATTCAGAAAAAAGAAAGGAGCTCTGGTGCTTATCCTTCTGACGATGTGTCCGGTTTCAGCCAGTCTTTACTCGGTTTCTGACAAGCTCGTTCTGTAGCCATCTAGTGTTTTTACGGTGTGGGGTAGCTAGCCCCATGCCCAACCTCCTTAGTCGCCTCTTACAACATGCGTGGCAGGTAATAGTGGTTCTATTCTTTACACCCCCATTTGGTCCCTGGTAACCACTCGGGCGAACACTACATTTAAAACTACATGGCACCAGAGATGAGCTCCAGACAATAGTCGACTTCATCATAAGAACACATCTAACGGTATAATCATTAATATAGCTGCCCAAGTGGTTACCGGGGCCCAAATTTGGGGTGTAAAAATATAACCACTGTTACAAGGCACAATGTCGTAAGAGGTGACTAAGGAGGTTTGGCTGAAATCGGATGCACATGTCCTAAGCGTGTAGAAGTCTGCGTTTAGGGCCTACCAGACCAATGTGCAGCGTATACACGTTCTTGGCAAAGATCAAACATGTCACAAAGTGTGATTAAAATTGGTCGTAAAGAATGAACGCAAAGAAGAAGAAGATTAATTTAGCGATCACAAAGAAGAAGAAGGCTGTAGACACCTAAATGAGGCACAACATACGCATGTTTTGTGATGCAAATCACACACAGATCACAAAGAACACTTAACAAGTGGTTGATAAAGTGAATGCAAACACAACACCAATAACATAACAGAACAAATTCTTCATTAACAATTTATTGCCCAACATAAAAATTATAAAATGTATATGATCATTTTCGGTGAGTTTCCCAGAATAAAAATATGGCTATATGTTATAGTGATGAGTTCAATCTGTACCTCATACAATAATTTTCATAAATTAAATAGAATTTAAGTAAGAACGCACATTTTAAACTTAATTTATACGATTAGAGTGGGGCGATTCAGAAGAAGTGATGAAATCAAATAAATATCTGGTCAACCACTAGTATCAATTGCTATAAGAAGGAGAAGATGAAGATATGTTGGGCCCCTTGAGAAGAAATGTCTGGTCAACCACTAGTAACAATTGCTATAAGGAGAAGATGGAGATAAGTTGGGCATACCTTGAGAAGAAATGTCTGGTCAACCACTAAGTAACAAGTGCTATAAGGAGAAGATGGAGATAAGTTGGGCATACCTTGAGAAGAAATGTCTGGTCAACCACTAGTAACAATTGCTATAAGAAGAAGATGAACTTCTACAATGTTGTTGTTGTCTGAATATATGAATGATTACGTTTGACAAGTACGAGTATTCTCGTATAAACTGAAAATAACAGTAATAATCCCTCGTTATAGTTATGACTTTATCTGTACATGTTTGACTAGTTACTGAAAGACTAGTCTATTGTCTTTCCCCAGGTGGATGATGGAGTTGGTTGTCCACTCTTGCCGTTAAGCTTAGCGGTGAGAGCTTTAATTTATGTTCCAGGGCCAGATGAGTTGTGCTTGTTTTGTTATATCTGTGTTTATTTAGTGTAGTCTTGATTTTGTTTATTGTCTATCCCCACGTGGATGATGAAGATGGTTGTCCACTCTTGCCGTTAAGCTTAGGAGTGAGAGCTTTAATTTGTGTTCCAGGGTCAGATGAGTCGCCCTTATTGTGTTATATCCGTGTTTATTTAGTATAGTCTATCCATCTTTTTCTTGGTCTTCCCTTGGTTCTATAACCTGATCTCTATTTTTAATTGTATGCTGTTATTGGTGGTTGGTTGTATTCCCTTCTCATTAAATGTCCAAACTATTGTATGTGTTATCTTTCAATGTATTCTGTGCATGAAGTTATGCCCACTCTGCTTCTAATGTCCTCATTTCGTAGTCTATCTTTCCTGGTAACCTCCACTGCCTACTTCAAGCATTTCATTTTGCATGTGGTGAGCTTTCTGTGGTGTGTTGCTGTCAGGGACCAAGTTTGGCAGAAATCTAGTAACTGGTTTGAAAGACCAGCAACACTATAAATAAATATATATATATAAATAAATGGGCATATTTTATCAATCTGGCAATATAAATATAGTATAACGGTGAAGGTTTGGCTACATTGCAATGGGTCTTCCCATATGTGTTCGTCCCTGTTAACAGAAATGGCACACCATCTACCGAGAGTGTTGCACAAACTCTGTAGCTAAAAAATTTACACGTGACTCTGTCCGGATTCGAACCCACAACCTTCAGAATGACAGGCAAATGATCTACAAATACCAAATGATCTACAAATACCAAATGATCTACAAATACCAAATGATCTACAAATACCAAATGATCTACCAATACCAAATGATCTACCAATATATTTGTGACAGAACCCTCTATGAACAATTATGTCTACCAACGATCTACAAATATAAAATTCAAAAACATAAAATATTCAATCAAATAAAAAAAAACTACAAACATAAAATCAAAGAATGTCGATACAAAAAAAAAAAATTAAACTAATATTATCTAAATGATGAACACAAGAAAGGTCAAATGTCATGGTAATCCAGACATAAGATAATTCTCCTGACAAAACTGTCAGGTATTTATCAGGTAAGATCATAAATTGTCAGGTATTTATCAGGTAAGATCATATATTCTGTCAGATATTTATCAGGTAAGATCATATATTCTGTCAGGTATTTATCAGGTAAGATCATATATTCTGATTAAATAATAAAACTTGACTGTATCAATAAGAATGTTAAAGCATGATTACCTTGAGAAAAACAACACCACATTAGCATCATCACAAGATGGCACCATAAAACAACAACAATAGTGTTTGAAAACATAACATAAGTAACATTGCATTGTAAATACAAAAATATAACTATCACTTGTCTTCTCCTTATTAGTGTTCGTTCTTTGCAACCAATTTGATCATTCTTATTGCGACATATAATTGATCTTTAACAAGAACGACTGAGTCAGTCCTCCACACTCTTCCTTCCTTCGTATATTCATTACTCTTTTATGATTATTTTTCACGTATATTTGGGCATTATGATACCATCACCTATACATACAGAAGCAAACAATAAGTTTCCCATACATTTGGCTGTTACTCAACCACACATCTGTTCAATTTAGCATTTGTTTTAAACTACTGCATCACCTATGTGGTGCTGGGGCCTGCAAGGGAAGCAAAGAATAGTACCAATGCAACCTACAAGACGTGTCGTAAGGGGCGACTGATGTAGGACCTAGGAAGCTGCCCTAGTAAATAAAAAGCATCGCAGAAATTGAATGTGCTGGCCTACTTGTAGGCGCATAACTGGCACAAATACAACGCTCTTAGGCAAGATCACATACAAATCACACAGAGTGGTTATCAAATGGTCAATATGGAATGTTCGAAGAAGAAGAAACTACTGTACTAGTGGGCGTCTGTCGCTTAGCGGTAGTGAGCTTGATCACAACCCAAGAATACCTGGTTCAAACTCTGCGATGGGGAGTTTGGAAGCAAATTTTTCCCCAAGGATTTTTACAAATGATAAAAATAGACCTCACCGTTCAGAAAGTAATGGCAAACTACTGAATGTATAATTGGTGACTAGAAAATCAATGACTCGTTTACTGTGCTTGATGGCAAAGCCCTGTAAAGTATAGGTCACAATTTTAATTATTCATAATAGAATCTGACATTTATCATGGATATCCTATGTTCTCTTGATATTGTGACACATATAATACATATTCTATACTATCTAGACATCTTGTCACATATAATGGACATCTAGACATCTTGTCACATATAATAGACATCTAGACATCATGTCACATATAATGGACATCTAGACATCTTGTCACATATAATATACATCTAGACATCTTGTCACATATAATGGACATCTTGTCACATATAATGGACATTTTACATATAAAGGGCATCTAGTCACATATAATGGACATCTAGACATCTTGTCACATATAATGGACATCTAGACATCTTGTACATCTAGACATCTAGTCACATATAATGGACATCTAGACATCTTGTCACATATAATGGACATCTAGACATCTTGTCACATATAATGAATGACATCTGTCACATATAATAGACCATCTAGACATCTGTCACATATATGGACATCTAGATATCTTGTCACATATAATGGACATCTAGTCACATATAATGGACATCTAACCATGTTGTCACATATAATAGACATCTATCCATGTTGTCACATATAATGGACATCTAACCATGTTGTCACATATAATGGACATCTACACATCATGTAACATATAATGGACATCTAGTCACATATAACAGACATCTAACCATGTTGTCACATATAATGGACATCTAACCATGTTGTCACATATAACGGACATCTAGCCATCTTGTCACACACAATGGACATCTAGTCACATATAATGGACATCTAGTCATATATAATGGACATCTAACCATGTTGTCACATATAATGGACATCTAGCCATCTTGTCACACATAATGGACATCTAGACATTCATATATCTCAAACCTTTTACATATGGACATCTAGATCATGTCATATATAATGGACATCTAGTCATATAATGATCTAACATCTTGTCAGATATAACAGACATCTAACCATGTTGCCACATATAATGGACATCTACAATGTTTTCTGTTTTCCTTTACTTTTCTGTAAAAATTTGGGCAGTAACGTTTTCTTCTTTCCATTCTTTTTCTCTGCTGATGCCTCATTTCCTCTCTGCCTTGAATCCTGCAATGAGTCGGCTTCTAAACCATCGTGCTCGGAATCTGGACTTTGGTCAAAATGTGTTCCAGGAGTTGAAATAAAGCTGACATCAGAATCGTCCAGTAGTTTTCCCTGTTGGTGTGACTGGACGTTTGCAGAATCTGAACTAGTTTCAACAGCATTGGATGTGTTTGAGATGCTGCCAGTGTTAGAAGAAATGATGTTGTTGTTGATATTATCAACTGTATGATTCAGCTCATGCTTCTCATCTGTGTCCTCACTGGTGATGGAAGCTGGGGAAATGAATGCGGTTTTAGACTGTGTGGTCATATTTGCTCGTGGTGATATATGGTTGCCCGAAGAAGACCCGGTCAGTTTTAGGGATAAGTTACTAATCCTGGCAGGGGTTTTAGCGGGCGACAGATTTCCAGAAGAACTGCTGATTCGAAGTCCTGAGGATGTGGAGGTTGTTGCGGTGGTGCTGTGACTGATCTGATTAGGACCACTCTTCACTTGAGTATGTCCATGACGGTTTCCATTTGTTAAATTTGAGTTGACAGGAGACAGTGATGCACTTGAATGTGACCTCTGATGATGAAAACTGTAGAGAATCAAATACGAGGGGAAGTCAATAAGTAAGCCACAAATGGCTGTAGAAAAATAACTAAACATGATAACAACTTGAAACCAGTTTATTTTTATACATACATTGTCCTTTATTTCTCAACATAATTTCCACCAACATTGATGCACTTATCCCATCTTTTTATCAATCCTCCCAAACCGGCTGCATAGAACTCGGGCTCTGTTTTCTAAACCACGTTTTCACTTCACATTCAACTCGGCGTCATTCACGAAGTGTCTCCGTCAAGGTGGGTTTTCAGTGGACCAAAGAGGTGGAAATCACTAGGGGCTAAGTCGGGACTGTAAGGTGGATGTTCCAGAACTTCCCACCTTAGTTGGTTAATTTTCTCCTAAGTTAATCGAGCCGTATGTGGTCTGGCATTGTCATGAAGAAGCAACACTCCTGTAGTCAGTAACCCTGGACGTTTTTTTCGAATTGCATCATGAAGCATCGATAGAACTTCACAGTACGATTCGAATTCACATTGTCACCCTTCTTCATGAAATTGGTTAAAAGCACTCCCTGACGATCCCAGAACACCGTCAACATAACCTTCCCTGCTGATGGCGTAACCTTGAATTTTTGGACACACTGCAAAGAAGGATGTTTCCACTGCATTGAAGCACGCTTTGATTCGGGCTGGTAGTGATGCACCCATGATTCATCCCCAGTAACAATCCTGTTCAGCATCTCTTCTCCTTCATCTTGGTATCGACAGAGATGATGCAGTAACATCATCTCTGTCGATATGAAGATGCAAGGACAGGCCAAATCGGTTCATTTTGTGTTCCTCTTTCAATTGTCTGGGTACCCACCTTGAGCCCACTTTCTAAAATTTCAATCGATCATGCATTATGCTGTAATGCTGAACCATGTGAGCACCCTATTGCAAATGCTACAGAGTCTATCGTTACTCGTCTGTCACCTCTAATCATCTCCTCCACCGCTGCACTGATGCTTCTGTTGCAATCTCAACAGGACGACCAGATCGGATTTCATCAACAATTTTAGAGCGTCCTTGAGAACATTTTTCTACCCAACTATGCACGTTTACGGACAAACATTTGTCAGCATAAACAGGAAGTATTTCCCTATGAATGTCCTTTGCAGGCAGTCCTTTTGCCCACAAAAACGCACAACAGCACGTTGCTCTTTGGTTGTACTCTCCGTAAGTACAGTCGCCATTTTGTGCATGCGCATGAGACACATAGCACCACCTGGCGAACAGGAATATAAAGTTGGATGTTGCTGTCACCTAATGACACTTTTAGAAAACACCAACTACATTTACCTACCATCTCACATAACTTTGTGGCTTACTTATTGACTTCCCTCGTACATGTAAGTTCAGAATAATAGAAGTTTCAGAGAAATAGTATTATCAATACCGCCTGAGTGGTTACCGGGGCCCAAATTTGAGGTGCAAAGAATTTTTTTTTTTCCAGATCCAGAAGCACTTGAGCAGTCAGCTCTTCGGCTCGGTGCCATGGACATCGTAACCCTTCGGTTCGGTGCCACGAACACCGTGGATCTGGGGAACCTGTTGGCTTTTCTGCCAGCCCGTGGAATTGAACCGACACACACAAAGAGCTAGTCACCCGCAGTCCAACGCGCTACTAACACACTGGGCACGCGGGCAGGTGTAAAGAATAGAACCACTGTTAATGTGACCACGCATGTAAAAGCGTAAGAGGCGACTAAGGAAGTTTGGCTGAAATCGGCTGCATGTGTCCGCTAAAGCACAGAAACAAATGCTAACGATACCAGAGTAACAAATGCTTGACCTACAAATGATAACGGTTTATGCTACCAAAAGGTCAGTAAGATGCGTACATACGAGTGGCAATGCAAGATCCCAATCTCACAATGAGGAATTTGGGAAAAGGCACTTACGTAAAATGTATGGTGGCTAATAATGACAGGAGCTGCTTATTAGAGTGAAATCCCAATCTAGTGAGAATGCAGAAGAATAGGAAAATATTATCAATACAAGGGAAGTAAATCTATGTATAAAAGGTGATAAATGTAAATAAGACGGGAAGTAATGGCACAAAGGGTTTCAGACATGGTATTGACACCAGAGACCACATTTTTAACATGAGAAACATTTTGAGAAATGCAGAGAATATAACGGGTCTCCATACCTGTTTGTAGATTACACCAAAGCATTCGACTATGTACAGCATCAGAAATTGTGGAACAACATGAAAGATGTGAGGTTCCCATCACATTTGATCCATCTAATAGAGGCATTTTATTACGAACAACAAGCCGCAGTAAGAATAGCGGGAGAAACATCAGAATGGTTCGAAGTGAAAAAGGGAGTAAGACAAAGATGCATACTCTCCCCATATTTATTCAACATCTATGCAGAACATATAATGTGAAATATTAGGAATGACAAATGCCCGAGTGGTTACCGGGGCCCAATTTTGGGGTGTAAAGAATATAACCACTGTTACCTGCCACGCATGTCATAAGAGCCAACTAAGGAGGTCTGGCTGAAATCGGATGCATGTGTCCTAAACCTGTAGAAGTCTATGCGTTTAGGGGCCGACCAAACCAATGTGCAACTATACACGTTCTTGGCAAAGATCAAACATATCACAAAGAGTGATTAAAATTGGCAGTAAAGACGACGCAAAAAAGAAGAAGAAGAGAATGACAAAAACTGCAATTTTTTTACATTTAAAAATGGGACAATATTATTCCAGAACTAACCAAGCAGATGATATTGTCCTCCTCTCAAATAGTGTCACGGGCTTGGAACATCTAGTTCGGTCTGTCAAGAAGCACAGCAAAGACCATAACCTTTTTCTGAATTCAAAGAAAACTAACAAAGAAAACTAAAATTATGTCTACCGACAAAGCAAAATCTCAACCCAAAATTACCATCAATAATGAAGACATTGAAAGTCACATTTTTTTGAATATCTTATCTCTGTAATCAACAATAATGGAGATTGCGAAGAAGTTAGAAGAAGGCTAGACATGGCTTTCCAGATGATGGCCAGCATCAAGAAACTATAGCACAGCACACAAGCAAATTTACAAAGATGGATCGGTAGTTCGTCACGAAAAGTCTGCATGGGCCTTCTCTACAAGCTCATGTGGCAGAATGGTCCATGAGGTCAGTGGTAAATTTCGTATGACAACAAGCAGCATGACAATGGAGGTACTGGCGGTGACAAATGCTTTACGTTGGCTGGAGTCACAAAACTACACTCATGCGTGCATTCTGGTGATTCATTGAGTATGATCCAAGGTAGAGGCTGGTTCGGTGCGCAGGCAATGGACTGAATCACTACAAGCGTCAACAATTTGCAGAATCACACTTATCTTCGTTCCGGGCACATGGGTGTCGTTGACAATGTGAGCAGACAGGCTGGCTGGCTCTGCCACCATATCAGAGGGCCAGTCAATGGATAGAGCTTATATTTTGAACGCCCTCATAGAGTGTGGCCGCGAAAGAAGATTTTCATTTAAACCAATCCACGTCAACTACTAGGTTGCAGGAGCTGGGTTTGAAGATTGGAGTAGCAAAGAAAAGAACAGCATAAAAGGTACGTGAGTAGGCTAATCAATGAAGATCAAACTGGTACGGTCAGTCGCTGGACGCTGTTGGAGATATTGCGAAGGAGATCGGAGCACCTATGGACATGTCCGAGTGCAATGAAGATATTCCAAACTGAAACACAAGCAAAGAAATAAAAGTCCGACTTCTGGGAACATGCATATTCCCTGTGGCAACATGTGGATGTGAACTGTGGACCATAACACAAACCAGCTGGCTCTCCAAAACGAAAAGCTTCTCTAAATTATGTCTTTCATAAACAGCTTCTGATTATTCTGTGTTCTATAGTCGACGCTGTTTATAAAAGACACAACTTAGCAATGCTTTTTTTTGGGAGAGCTAGCAGGCTGTGTTCTTAAAATGCTTGTTTGTAGTGCTAGGCAATGGGTGCCGTAAGAAATAAAGGTTATGATTCGAATCCTTGTTCGGTAATTTGTTTTTTCTGGAAGCCTCTAATACTTGTTCAATATCTGTCAGCGCTGCAAGGAACAAAGAACAGTGACACTGACCTACAAGACATGTCGTAAGAGCTGACTGAGTAGGGCCTAGGAAGCCACTCTAGTAAATAAAAAGTGTTCGGATGCGCTTGCCTACTTGTAGGCGCATAACTGACACAACGTACAATCGCTCTTAGGCTTAGATCACATACAAATCACAAAAAGTGGTTTAACAAGTGGTCGATAAGGAGAGTTCGAAGAAGTAGTTCATTGTCTATTTATTAATTATTATTATTGCAATCTGTATCCCATTTGTCTTGTATCTTCTGCTTGATCTTCTTCTTCTCTTCTTCTTCTTTACGTTAGTTCTTTACGACCAATTTTAATCACTCTTTATGATATGTTTGATCTTTGCCAGAACGTGTATACGTTGCACATTGGTTTGGTAGGCCCTTAACGCATAGACTTCTACACGTTTAGGACATGTGAATCCGATTTCAGCCAAACCTCCTTAGTCGCCTCTTACGACATGCGTGGCAGGTAACAGTGGTTCTATTCTAAACACCCCAAATTTGGGCCCCAGTAACCACTCGGGCGTTCTGCTTTATAAATGCCTTTCGATCAAAACAATGCCGCATCTTGTTTTTGTACTCTGGAAAACTAACTTTGTTTTTACATGTTTTTCTTATAATTCAAATTAGATTTTCAAGAATTAATATTACAGGATTACAACATTTAGAATCTCCAACATTTAAACTACAACATTCTTCCAACATTTTGAATCTCCTATATTTCTGGTACAACATTGACATACTTCTCTCCAAGCTGGAATACAACAGAGCCTGCTGAAGAACCTGATGTCGCTGTGGCTGGTGAGCTTCCAACTGAAGAGCCTTGCAGTTCCCCATCTCGATTCTCAATTTTCCCATTACCTCCCCCTGAAACACCAGGGGCAGCAACCTTGCTTAGATGGGGGAGAGAACCTGTACTTCCTGGTGGTGTTTGTATCTTGTTAAATGCTGAGGACTTGGTCTGGGCTGGAATGGTGGTGGCTGTGTGTCCTGTTGTAAGGATAACAGATAACATTATTAAATAACGTATAACTGTGACAATGGAAGTTGATAAATAACTCAATTGGAGATCTCTGTGTCATAGATGTTAGGTTATCGCCTTTCGTTTCAAAGGTACTCAGTTCGCTCCATTGTGAAGCCATCAGGATATTTTTCCAGAGATCCCTGATCTCAGTGTAGGTGATATCAAGTTCCTAGTCCTAATGGAGATGGACGAAACAATAAAAATGTAGGTCCTGTGTTCAAGTTGAGAATGTAAAAGTATCTGTGGCAGTTCAAAATTGAGAAGAGTAGACTGGAAAGCATTTTGCCAGGCAAAATTCATTAAAAAGATTAAAAAATAAAATTCCTACAAAACATTTTCACCATCTTCTAAATTACACCAGGGACCCTCGCCGGTGCTACAGAGTTAATCCAATGCCACTGAGATCTTCCTGTGTGAGAAAGAGGTCGGAGCACACATGGTTACTCACTGAAGTGCAATTGCTGATGAATCAATCAATCAAATAAAAAAACTCAATGAAGCATGTCACAAAGTTGAGTTTATTCTCAGAATCAAGGTAGACTTTGAGATAGGAAGTATGTATCAGAAGGACAAAAGTAATAACAAACACAACAAACACAAAATTGTGAAGGAGAACAGCACAGAATACAATGAGATTGCAGGTTAAAGAGAGAAAGTGGTAATGGGTTGAAGACACTTTTGAGAAACAACTGAGCAGCATAACCAGCTATGCACTTGACCGGAACTAACAGGGGAAGAGAGAAGTGGGGGCATCAAATAATATATAGTATACAACTCTAGAGGTAGAGATCAGAGCGGTTAGAGCCTGGCCAAAATAGAGTTTGGTGGAGAACAACAGTTGCAGTCCTATGTTCTACTGGGAACAGGAATAGTTGTTGTAGTAGTAGTTCCATAGCAACAGCAGTAGGTAGTGGTAGTAGTAGGTAGTTGTAGCAGTAGTAGAAATAGTAGTAGGTGGTGGTAGTAGCAGCAGTAATAGTAGTGGCTGTATTAGTAGCAGGTAACAGCAGTAGACGGAGTAGTAATAGTAGTTGTAGTATCATTTGCAGCAGTAGTTATAATAGTAATAGTAGAAGTAGTTGTAGTACTAGTTGTTATATTTATTTTTTTTTTTGGGGCCCGTCCCAGATGTGCCATACCAGGTGGACCCCATACAACGGAACGTGAAAACGTTTATAAAACTATCAAGCCCCATCAATCCTTCGATCGATGGCACTCCCAGTTTTGTACAAGGGTAGCCATGTGGCTTAATGAAGGCTTCCGACCTTGGCTTCGATCAAACGGGCACTAGTTCCGTAACACAAGCTGATATCTTTGTAAACCCATATAATGAGCCACGTGACAGATATCAAGCGATACAGATACTACACTTTGATCTTAGCCAAAGGGCCGAGGTGCGATCAAGGTTTCTCCTGTGCACAAACGATCAAAAGATTTAATCGTTTGTGCAGAGATAATAGTTGTTATAGCAGAAGTTGTAACAATTGTGGCAATCGTCAAGGAACAATTGCATGATACCTTGGTTGTCTCTACAATTAAATCAAGTATAAGGTGCTTTTTGTCACCATTTATATAAGTGTTCTTATATTATCATATTCCTCTCCTACTGTTATACATTACATAGGGCATGCAAGCAATTTCTCCATACTGCTCTATCCAGGGTAATTCATTCAATCTCTTCTATCGAAGTGAGTTTGATATTTCTCATCTTTCTCAGTAATATTAGTTTCAGGGTTTTTATAGCACCCTTTCTTTTTTGAACCCTTTGCCTCCCACTTCAATGGCTGCTTTGTTATTCTTTGATCATATCTCCCTCTTCTCTTTCTTGTAAGAGTTGTTACTAATGGTTGACCAGAATTTCATTGATCTCATCACTTCTACTAAACATACCCTATTTTATGTTCATTATTTTTCACAGACATCTAATTTCAAATGCATTCAACTTGCTTTCTATATCTTTAGTCATTTTCCAACTCTCGCTGGCATATGTTAGGATTGATACAATATTAGAATTGAAAATTCATAATTTAGTTTTAAAACTGTATCACTTGCAGTTCCATATTTTATTAAAAATTTTAAAAGCTGATGTTGCTTTGACAATTCGTAGTATAGTTTATTGTTTAGTATTTTTATATATAAATATAAAAACCTGTATTAAGTACTGCAAATCAGGACTGGAGAAGAGAAAGAAAGAAAGGCGCAAAGAGAGGCTCGCTCCAGGTGTCTCTTTTTTGACCTGACGCTGAAAGGCAAAACAGGATTAGAGAATAGATAGACAGATTAAAAACTTCCAAATGCCCAACAGAAATAAAATAAAAGAAGTGAAACAATATAATCAAAATAATATTTACATACAAAAACCAAACATAAATATTTAACAAAACAAATAAGAATATAATGCATCAAAATGATCTGATGTACATGATAAATATAATTTGTTTTCGCAGAAACTGACAATAGAAAAATAACTTGATTTTGCTTCACTGCAACCTGAGCTAGACAATCTGGCAATGCTGAAATGTTTTGATCGTGATAAAGTTATTGCAATAAATGAAAATGGGAACTGTTTAATTTATCAGCTAATGGGAATGAAACTTTATATACAACAGCCACCCAGCAGGAACAAAATACATTCTTCTTGAAGTGGTTTCTAAAACTGAGGATGTGAACCCTCCAGTTAAACAAGGTCGGTCTTGAAAAGAAAATATTTAGATAATAAATACGTTACATGGTCTTTTTCCGGTCAAAGACAATCCAAAAATAAAAATAAAACTGTTGCTACTGCCCTGTAATACCGCTTTTTATGCGGTATAGAACTGTGGGGAACGTGTCTGAGAAATTTAATGGCCACATGGCTAGTGCAGTCACAGTGAAACTGTTCAAGTTAGTATTTTTCATTATGCTGCAGACAAAAAAACTCCTTGGCTTTACCGGGGATTGAACTTGGGTCTCCCATGGAGCCACGCTCTAATCCATTCAGTCATACGCTCCCTATCAACAAATAAAGAGCTTTTAAAATGAATAAAAATTGTGCGCAGCTGGAAATCATTTTAAAAAAAACAGGAAATCTTAGCATGACTAGTTGGCAATTTGTGATGGAAAGTGGGCAATATGAACTCTGCTATGACTAAAGTATACTTGGACGGTGAAGATAGAATCTGTCGGTGAGAATATATTTCATCATCTGGAGATTAATATGATATTTATGTTTCGATTTCTGACTGGGATAGACAGGACAATTCATTTGTTCTAAATTCTACATGGGGTGAAAGACCAAGCTCGTATGAATCAAAAACAAGACAACTATAATGATAAGTTGTTATAAAATTAAACAACAAAGTTAAACAATTAAAAACAGTATGGAATGGAACTGATAGGAAAACAAAGATCAGAATACTAAGAGTATGTATATTGCCAGTAGCAACATGCGAGTGTGAAGCATAGATATTTAACAAGGCAGTTGAAAAACATACTCTCGTGAGCTCTATCGAGGAAATCGTCGTCCTCGCTACAGAGGCGACAGGCGCAGAGTTGAGAGAATGGTAAAGAATCACGACAAGCCTGGGAATGGGAAGAGGTATAAAGAAGAAAACTATGTGCATCAGTAGGCTTGTAGTATACTGATGTAGTGATGGTGGATATGCTGATAGTGATGTCAAGAAAGTTGACACAAGAGGTAGAGATGTGAGATGTAAACCGAATAGCGGGATTGAAGACATTAATGAAATTAATGAAGAGTGACAAATCGGCTTCAGGCATATCGGTAATGCCAATACAATCATCAATGTATCTATGATACACAGACGGAAGAGGGCCATCATAGAATTCCATACTAGGTGCTCAAGATGACCCATGAATAGACAAGCATCGAGATGCTGGATTTCTTTCGTAAGCGCTTATACCCGGATAAGGTGCTTGCTTCTGCTATGCGGCGCGTTCAGCAAATTTCTCGCGAGGAGGCTCTCTCTAACCAGCATAGAACTTCCAATTCTGACAGGGTGAAACTTGTCTTAACTTTCCACCCTCATAGTTCCCTTGTGAAGAAAGTCTTATTCCGTCATCTCTCCATTCTTCAGTCTGATCCTGATACACGTTCAATCTTCCAACACTATCCTTTGGTGGCGTACAGACGGGACAGAAGCCTTAAGGATATGTTGGTTCCAGATCGCCTCAAGCCTAACATCCAGAGTCATTTTGGCACCATCCAGTGTGGCCGTCGGCGCTGCAACACTTGTGCTTATGTAATACAGACCTCGCGTGTCTTTTCCAAAAGCCACGTTCGTTGTTGAAGACAGTTTCATGTGCAGTCCGTAATATTATCTATGCCATTATCTGCAAGCGGTGCAACAAGGCCTATATTGGAAAAACCGGCAGGAGACTCAGTGACCGATTCGCCCAACACTTGCGCGATATACGCCAATGCTCTGTGACCCTGTAGCTACCCATTTCAATGATACTGGCCATTCAGGAGCTTGCGATGTCCAGGTCACAGCCATCCGATCATGTTCCTCTGATGATCGTAGTCGATTTGCTCTGGAGAATCGGTTGATGTCTTTGTATGGTACCTTGCGACCACGCGGGCTCAACGTATTACATTCTTATGCTTCTTAGTACTTTCTCTTCCCATGCTTTGTAATCTCTATGGGTATATGTTGCATGTATTACATTCTTATGCTTCTTAGTACTTTCTCTTCCCATGCTTTATAATCTATATGGGTATATGTTGCATGTATTCAAGTTATATATTTACTAGATGTTTCATTGTTTCTTTTCTATTTCTAGTTTTTATGTGTGTTTTTGTGTTACATTTATTTCGTTATTCGTTTTTATTCCAGATTTTCCTTAGATACGTTGGTATTTGGTCGTCCATTTGTGTTTCATTTTAATTTGTCACTCCTGTTTGTTCGTTTGCTTGATAAAGGCCTTGTTGGTCGAAAGGTTGCTGTTTATCGTCACTGTTTATGTATTTTGTAAAACTATAGTACTTTGTTTGTACGTGTTTCACTATTTACCAAGTTTTACTGCAGTCTTCCCCTATTTTGAAAAACATATAAGTGCTTTTGAATATAAGTGTTACAGATATCCTCCGTATATCATGGACAGAGGGAGAACAAACAGATCTATCCTGAAAGAACTCAAAATCAAAGAAAACTGGCTTATGCTACAAATAGGAATGAGAAAATTGAAGTATTTTGGACATATAAAGAAACACAAAGGGCTGGAGAAGACCATCATAGAAGGAGGCATACCAGCAAAGAGGAGAAGAGGATGACCACAGGGAAGATGGATTCAGAATGTAACTGATGATTTGAACATGACAGCTGCTGAGGCAAGACATCTGACCTATGAGAGAGAAAAATTCTGAAGGACTGTTAAGGTGGCAAAGTTCTGCTCAGGACAAGCTATTTGATGATGATGTTATAAGAAGGAAGTAATCCCATCTGTTACGGAACTTAATCATTAAAAATCATTAATTTGCTTATGTTGTGTACCAAGAGTCACCTACGTACCACAAGTGTTGTACAACACATTATACCCAATGAGGACAAGCAAAGCATATAATGCAAATAGTAAAAAAATATATGGATTTCAAATTTCATCTTCTTTTGTCAGTACACTGTTACCAGGCTGTTAACCCAGTGTCGTGGTTTTAAGTATTTGTCTTGCGCTTCTTTGGTGACTTGTGTGATGGTTTTCTTAGTCCCCTGGCAGAATTGAACTATGTTATCTATCCACCTTTTCTCGGTCTTCCTCTCGCCTTCCTTCCTGATATTCTGTTGTGGAGAGCTTCATTGGCAGTTTGGTCTGTTCGCATTCTTACTAAGTGGCCAAACCACTTCATTCTGTTTCGCTATATACTTCAAGCACGGTCTTGTTCCAACCTTTTCTCTAATGCTGGTATTCGCTACTCTGTCGATTCTTGTGTTGTTGGTGACTTTGCGGAGACAAAATCATAGATCATTTCATCCCCTTCTTAAAATTTAAAATTCAGTTCTGTGTATTTTTATTTCTGAAATGTTACAAAAATGATGTGTGTTTTGCTGTTCTGAAATTGTATAATCCACACATAAATGGTTATAAAGTCCATTACAGAGTTTACTGAAATAAAAAACTTACTGATTCTAAAATAAATAGGTAAGCTGATAGAAGAATTGAATTACAGCTTTTCAAGTCAACTAAAAAGTTGCTAAATTAACCAAATTATTTGTCAAAAATATTTATGCTTGTCTAATATAAATATTTGTGCTGTAGTTTATTTAGGTTGCTGCTACAATACTCAACATTGTATATTTTATATGTATTCTGAATTTTCTTACTTGTTGAATATTTGATATGTTCTTCTAAAAACAATACGGTTAAAAATTTCAGTTAAACCATGACATTGAGCACCAACCTGCTAACAGTGTGATGACAAAAGAAAAAAGAAGATTTCAACATTTATTACTTCTAGACACTGGACATAATTATACAAAGAAAGAGTTTACATTCAAACAAGAAAATAATAAACATTTGAATCACCAAGTGCTCATAAAAATATTATACTTTGATTTGACTAAAGAAATGAAACAAAAGTTACTAGAATGTGTTGAAGAATTAAACACAAATAAGAAATTGTAAATAAATAAAAACATGTACTGAAACTTACAGTCCAAATATCTCATTAACATCCAATCCAACAATTGAAAAATAATCTAGCATAAATTAGTTCACTAGTTCCCAATAACATATCCTGGTTAATATCTATTAGTTCATTAGTTCTCAGTAACAGATCTTAGTTAATATATATTAGTTCACAGACTTTTGATCAAATTAACTCCTAGTGGACCAGGGCAAAAGTCACGTTTTACAAGCGCTTTCACGTTTTGATAACCAAACGCCACTTAGCGTGGCAGAATGTAAAAATGCGTCCACTTCAAACGCCACTTAGCGTGGCGCTTGGTCTACTAAGAGTTAATGATTTTACAGGTTTTTTTTTTTTAAATCCCTCCCATCACCAAAAAATATAGTTCTGTAAAAAAAATAATGGAGTTTAATTTAATAGTCAACTTGGCATAACTGGCAATGCTTGTTGTTTTTTGGTATCAAATGTTGGCAGTAAGGGAACAAAAGCCAGATGGCAGCAGGAAAGCCAAACAGAATAATAAAGTAAGCCAAAAAGGCACCAACATAATGGAAATGCCAAAGGATAAAATCAAATCTTGCCGTTAGTTACGGTCTTCTTCTTCAGCCAATGGTTTAGTCTACTTCGGTGGGCCCATGCAAATATCTGTTGTCTTGGCCTTTCAGGTATTTGATTATATATACTCTCAGACTCTTTGTTCTCATCTGTAAAATGATCGGACGAATTAGAGCAAAGAAAGAAAATGGAGAAAAAAACAATTGATAACAAATCGACTAATACACATATAAAAAAGATATACATGAATACTAAAACAAATCTCATTAGAGCTATTTTTTGGACAACATTATGCTATCGATGTCAAACATGGTCACTTACAGCAGCTAATGATCGAGAAATCATAACAACCGAGATGAGATGTCTTAAAAGAGTTGCAGGAGTAGCAATGTAAGATAAAATTAGAAAAGAAGTAATTAGAATAAGACTATAAATGAAACTGACTCTTTGTTCTCATCTCTAAATGATCACAATTGGCAGAAAGAAAATGGAGAAAAACAATTGATAACAAATCGACTAATACACATATAAAAAAGATATACATGAATACTAAAACAAATCTCATTAGAGCTATTTTTTGGACAACATTATGCTATCGATGTCAAACATGGTCACTTACAGCAGCTAATGATCGAGAAATCATAACAACCGAGATGAGATGTCTTAAAAGAGTTGCAGGAGTAGCAATGTAAGATAAAATTAGAAAAGAAGTAATTAGAATAAGACTATAAATGAAACTGATCATTCTCTCTCTCTCTCGATCACCGCCCAGACCCCCATCCCCATATATTCTATTCATGTGGAAATCTGATTCATGCAGCCTTAGCATTGGTGTGTTTACGTCACATCTTCAGCACCATTTGGAGCTCTGGTGCTTATCCTTGGCGATGTGTCCGGTTTCAGCCAGCGTTTACTCGGTTCGCTCTCCGTTCTGTATTTTTTTACGGTGTGGGGTAGCTATCCCCATGCCCAACATCCTTAGTCGCCTCTTACGACATGCGTGGCAGGTAACAGTGGTTCTATTCTTTACACCCCAAATTGGGTTCCGGTAACCACTCGGGCGAAACTGATCATTCAATTCATAAAAAAACAACAGATTAAATGGTCTGGTCACCTGACAAGAATACCCTGGTACCGTCTACCTCAGAGAGCCACATTAAAAAAATATAGACCACGCAAAAGATAGAGTGAATACATTAAGAGTAATATATTATGCAAGGCTACACAATGAACTAAATTATGATATGCAATAACATTTCTCCTTGGCATGCGGGTGTTCGCCTACAATGAGAGATATGAAGATGATATTAAGTTCTTGTTTTCATTTTACCAATGCAAATTTCCAAAAATAAAGAAACAAAATTGTAAATTACTAAAACATTGAACACAGAAATAAATAATAAAACACAATTTTAAACAAAGTTTTAAGGTATGGGAATCCATAATGTCTATGCTTGGAGCAAACAAACTAAAATAATAATGGAAAACTGAAACAAAATGACACAAAACAAATCAGACTCTGACACAGATGCAGAACTGATGCAAAAACGATGTCTTGCCATTCATTAGCATTTTCTTCTTTGTCCAGTAGATATCTCGACTACGATGAGCCCAAGCAAAAATTTGTTCTCGTGGTTTCTCTGGTATTTGATTATATTCACTATCCGATCCTCTATTTTCTTCTGCTGCATGTTTGATAAATAGTTGGATAAGATTATTAAATGTAATACCAGAAACATGTTGAATAAATAGTTGGATAAGATTATTAAATGTAATACCAGAAACATGTTGAATAAATAGTTGGATAAGATTATTAAATGTAATACCAGAAACATGTTGAATAAATAGTTGGATAAGATTATAAAATGTAATACCAGAAACATGTTGAATAAATAGTTGGATAAGATTATAAAATGTAATACCGGAAACATGTTGAATAAATAGTTGGATAAGATTATAAAATGTAATACCAGAAACATGTTGAATAAATAGTTGGATAAGATTATAAAATGTAATACCGGAAACATGTTGAATAAATAGTTGGATAAGATTATAAAATGTAATACCAGAAACATGTTGAATAAATAGTTGGATAAGATTATTAAATGTAATACCAGAAACATGTTGAATAAATAGTTGGATAAGATTATTAAATGTAATACCAGAAACATGTTGAATAAATAGTTGGATAAGATTACTAAATGTAATACTTCTTCTTGACGTTCCACATCGACCACTTGCCAACCACTCTGTGTGATTTGTATGTGATCTGAGCCTAAGAGCGATTGTACATTGTGCCAGTTATGCCCCCACAAGTAGGCCAGCACTTCCGATTTCTGCGTTGTTTTTATTTACTAGGGTAGCATCCCTAGGGCCTACATCAGTCGCCTCTTACGACATGCATTGTAGGTTAGTTAGTTAGTTAGTCTTTCCTCTTGGGCCTGTGGGCGCGCATAGGGCAGAGGTCATAGCTCTCCATGTCTCGCGGTTTGTTGCTATCTGTTTTAGGTCTTTAATGTTTACTAGGCCCATCGTTGAGCCTTCTCTGGTGATGGTTCTACGAGAGTCTCTCTTAGTCTTCCTCGTTTTCTTTTCCCTCTGGTGTCCATATGAGGGATTGGTAAGGGAGTCTTCTTTCATCCATTCTAAGTGTGTGGCCGATGTAGTTCAGCGGCGCTTTCTTATAAAATTTGATACATTTTCTTGCTTGGTCTCGTCTTATTTGTGTATTGGGTCTGAAATCTGACCAATTGAGGTTCAGTATTCTTCTAAGACATTTATTCTCAAAGTTATCTAATTTTCTTTCTAGAGCTTTTGTTGCTTTCCAACTCTCGCATCCATAAGTTAATACTGGAATCACACAAGAGTTAAAGATCTTTAATTTTAAGTGCTTGCTGAGTGAATTGGACTTCCATATATTTGACAATTTGTTAAAAGCACTTGATGCCAATGCGATTCTGTGTGGAATTTCTGGCTCTGTATCCCCGTAGATGTCATCATACTCCCTAGGTATGTAAAACTTTTGACTTTTCAAGAGTGTAGTTTTTTAGTTGAATATTTTCTGGACTGCTGGTAAGGTCAACAATTTTATTTGCACGAATCATCGATTCATTTAGAGCCTAAACTCTGTTTCTCAAACAGTGGTGATTTTTACGATGACGACTTATCGGGCCGACGATCAACAGTTTGTGGGCCAAGCTAGAAGAAAACATGTCCCGCCATCTTGACCAACAAACCGGAAACCATTGTATAAAACCGGATATCATTGTAGGTTGCAGTGGTACTATTCTTTGCTTTCTTTACAGGCCCGGCACCACAGGTGAAATGTAATACCAGAAAATGTTGAATAAATAGTTGGATAAGATTATTAAATGTAAAAATCTGAGCCTAAGAGTGATTGTACGTTGCCTACAAGTAGGACAGCACATCCAATTTCTGCTACGTTTTCTTATTTACTGGGGTAGCTTCCCTAGGCCCCTACTTCAGTCGCCTCTTACGACATGCCTTGTAGATCGCAGTGTTACTATTCCTTGCTCCCCTTTATGGCACCGACAACACACAGGCAGTCTTTTGTTGTCATATTTCATGTCTGGAGTTGGTTGGTGGCACAGGGTATGAAGCGATTCTGTTGCATATACCACAAACAATGAGAATGTTGAGGAGGAGATCAGAGCACCTATGGACATGTCCGGAGTGCTGTGATGATATTTCTGAGAAAACTGATGGAGAACGACTAAAATAATAAAGAATAAATTGCAAACATTCAATTGGTGTCTGCACAAAATAGAGCGAATGAGATCGTATGATTGAGTCACAAATGAGGAAGTCATGGAGAAAACAAGACAGATCTCAGTGAACCAAGAAATGAAGAAAAGACTTGGAAGCTGGATAAGAAACACCTTGAGAAAATCCGAGGGGAATATAACATGAAGCACCCCTTCCTGGATCCCACAGGCAAAGCAAAAGAGAGGAAAGTTTAGAAATACAAGAAAAAGATATTTGGAGGCAGAGATTAACGAAATATAGAAGAGCTGGAAGAAGATGCAGGAGATAGGAAAACTTGGCATGAGTTGGTTGAGTCGTCAGATAGAACTACTGATGCAATGATATCATCTAGCGAGAAAGTGATATTAACTAACACATTGAGTTTGCAGTTTTTTCATTTCAATCCACAAAAGTTGACATGAAAACTCGGTTAAATCCGGCATAAGTTAGTTAATTGCATATCCTTTACAGGACTTTGCGAATCAACCCCAGCTTTGTGACGCTGTTTGTGATTTTTCTAGGCATTATTACATTCAGTAGTTTGCCATTGCTTTCTGAGCGGGTGGTGCCATCGTCCTTTTGTTAAAATCCATGCAAAACAGTTTGCAACCAAACTGTCCGCAGCGTGATTCGAACTCAGAACTTCGAGGTTAATAGACAGAGTCACTAACTCCTAGGCCACAGATGCCACCAAATCCGAAATAACCTGCAATAATTAACATATAACCTACATCGTGCAAATATAACCTACATTAACAAATAAGACAAGAGACCAAGCAAGAAAATGTATCAAATTTTATAAGAAAGCGCAGCTGGAACTACATCGGCCACACACTTAGAATGGATGAGAAGACTCCCTTACCAATCTCTCATATGGACACCAGAGGGAAAAAGAAAACGAGGAAGACCAGAGAGACTCTGCGTAGAACCATCACCAGAGAAGGCTCAACGATGGGCCTAGTAAACATCAAGGACTTAAAACAAATGGCAACGAACCGCGAGACATGGAGAGCTATGACCTCTGCCCTATGCCGCCCACAGGCCCAAGAGGAAAGACTAACTAACTAACCTACATCGTGGCCTTCGATAACATAAGACCGGAGTGTTCAATTAAAAATTCTAGGAAATAAGACTACAACCATCAAATGACCTTGCAATCCAGTACTGTTGTATAAAGACTAATTTCTTTTGTAAACATCACAACATGTTAAATCAAGGTTATATTATGTTACCAATCTAGTGAGAATGCAGAAGAAATTAAGTTTAACACTAAGGAATATCAGTATTAACCTTTTTCATCAATAAATAACCATGTACTCTGAGAATTATGTAAAATTGCAGAAAACCTTACAGTGTTCTATCAAACACTTTGTAAATCCAGCCCCCATTAAACTGGATTTTGGTTTTTCCCCGTCTGAGCTAGTCAGCCTTCTGTTGCCGGGGGGCATACCTATATATGCTTAACATGCTGAAACCTGCCAGATTTTTTTCAAATTCTAATACAGTATATAATGATAATAAATACACGAGACAAACAAGCAAATGTTTGATTCTAAAAAGAAATATCTATTTTCTGGCAACACTCTAATTAATATACAAAATTACCACACCAAACAAAGGGGGTGGGACCAACCAAACAACGAAAGGAGGGTGTGAGGTGACCAGGGGCACAAAGGTGAACAGTTTACAGTAACAGTTTACAAAATAAGCCAGACTCAAAATACTAATAATTCCTTCATACCGTTATACATTACACAAGGTCTGTAAGTAATTTCTCTATCCTTGGCAACTCGCTCAACCTCTTCCATGGAATTGAGACCTATATTTATTGCCTCTTTCCGCAAAGTTCATTACAGGGTCTCCCTAGAGCGTCCTATCTTTCTTGAACCCTTTTCCCCCTACTTCAATGCCTGCTTTGATATTCTTTGATCATTTCTTCTCAAAGTATGTCCAACATGTCTCCATCTTCTCCCTCTTATAACAGTTGTTAGTAGTAGTTGACTAGATTTCATCACTTCTCCTGAATTCAGCAGATTTTATGTTCATTATTTGTATATGTTAAGACACACAAACAAGATAAAAACAAATCTCACAGATTATTTGATTGATCACAATCTAACGATAATCCTAAATAAAATAATCTGATGATTGTTAGATGATTTATAACAGTGGTTCCCAAACTTTGCATTACCGTGGACCCCCTTTTAAATACATTTTGTACTGCAGACCCACAAGTTTCTATATATGAAAATGGATAGGAATTAATGATCTTTGTGCTACAATATTAATACAATGTATTAAAACTTTGCAGTTAGAATAATTCAAATGATCTTCAATTTTTACTTCTTACATTTGGAGCAACTCATACACCAAAAGTACTTGAAAGATTATTACAACAACTTGCTCATTTGAATTTAAACATAATTAAACATAAATGTTTTGAAGTTAAACAAGTGTTAGAAACATATAGTTTTAATGGCTTTTGAGGCCGAATAACTTCATGGTCTGTCAGAGTGCGCATGTAGGTAACAATGTTTTAAAACTGCAGGCTTCAAATGATCTTTCATTTGTGTGACATTTGACTTCGCTTGTCGTCCTTTGATTTGAGAAATTGTTACCTGTTTTATACATATTAAAATTATTTCTGTTTAAATGTCAAAGATCATACTATCTTCAAGCGTTGACCCAACTCTGGACTAGAGTCAAGTGGGAAATTGCAAACACCTTATAACATTCAATCCATTTGGCTGATAGTTACAGCGCTTGTTTATGTTTGAATTTATGATGTCTTCATTTAAATTTAACAAGGACTCTACTTCAGTGTGACAACTTTGAAATGAAACAACTTAATAGTTTAGTCATTGATCATCATCACACATCAACATGAGTTCATAGTGTCGATCTCCTCCAGTATGCCTCAGTTTAGTTTAGTCATCGATCATCATCACTGCATGTCAAACCAATTAGTTCATAGTGCCAACCTTCTCTTCAGTATGTCTCTCAGCGTGTGGTGACTACCGACACTAGTTCTAGTTTAGTCATTGGATCATCATCACTGCATGTCAAACTAATTAGTCCATAAGTGCTCCGACCTCTTCCTCAGTATGTGCCTCAGCGTATTGCGACTACGACCCGGTTCATTGTTGGTTTACTATTCTTCATTGGCTACCAGTATAATGTTCATGTCTAGCTACATCACATTTAATTTGGAATTCTTGCAGTCTGGTTAGTGTTGCAGATCCACCACCCTTATTTGAATTGTGTACCTGTCCTCTCTCCCTTAGGGAATTTATATCAGCCTGGTTGGTCCATTGCTCGCCCACTTTTTACAGCAGCCATACTTGCAAGCACAAATGTAAACCACTCTTCAAAAAACTTTTAAAACAAACTAAAATAGACCCCCATACAATAATACTGAGGAAAAGAATGAAACAAGTAACATTTTAGCATTTCCAGGTTGAAAAATCGGGAACATAAAAATGACGGGTGATTGTATAACATAAAATAGCGGACAAACACACAAAGAAAATCCCACAATAAATGAAAGAAAAAAATAAACACCAAAATAACAACCAAGCCCAAAAAGAAAAATGAAATCTTGCCATTAGTCGCTATTTGTTTCTTCATCCAATAACTATGTCGACTTCGATGAGCCCAAGCAAAAATCTTCTGCGAGGCCTCTCGGTATTTGATTATACATGTCAAATTCCTTATGCTCTTCTGTTACGTGATTTGACGGACAAAGATGAATTAATAATGAGTGGTACATATCAGTTTTCTGTATGTTACAACTATTTACTTACATTCTAGGGGGTCTCTGTGGCTAAGTGGTTAAGCCCTTTGCCTTGTGAGTCAAAGGTCGTGGGTTTGAATCCGGACAGCGCCGTTCTGTTAACGCGTGCAATTTTTCCAGAGATCCATAGGATTATTACAGGAGCTACAGAGTTTGTGTATTGTGCAATACTCTCTGCAGGTGGTATGCTATTTCTGTGCAGAGGAACCGAGCCATATGGGGTAAAACCCGGTTCAATGAAGTCATCTTTAGATTCTTTATGTAAGTCTATGTTTTGTTCGTCTTCTTCTGCGATCCACTTCCTATGCTCAGAGGTCTAAACAGCTCTCTCTCTTTGCCTTTTTACCCGGATTGGGGCATAGGCCCTCAACCAACTAATGCCAAATCTTCTTATCTCTAGCTATCTCCTGCAGCTCCCTCCAACTCTTCTTTATATTGTTGATCTCCGCCTCCAAATCTCTCCATGTATTTCTCAGCCTCCCCTTCTTTCGCTGTCCCTGCGGGTTCCAGGCAAAGACCCTTCTTGTCATATTCCCCTCCGGTTTTCGCAAAGTGTGTCCTATCCAGCGCCAGCATCTTTTTAACCTGGTCTAAACATCAAGATGAGTTTAAGTCTGCACATTTTTCATCTTCTGCGATCAGCTTCCTATGATCATAGGTCTAAACGTCGAGATGAGTTTAAGTCTGTACGTTTTTCATCTTCTTCTGCGATCGGCTTCCTATGATCAGAGGTCTAAACAGCAAGATGAGTTGCCTCTATAAATCCAGTTGTCAGCATGAGGTCCTCACGGATGCCCAACAATTTCTCTTTCAGATTAGTCTCACAGGGTGGCCATGTTTGAAACCTCAAATCATTGAAGGGTTTGGACATGTTTGAAGGATATGTTCAGGAGTCTATGAACTCTTTTGGCAGTGGTCAGTTTGGACAGCTTTCAGTTTATGGAGACATCGTTTGCAGTCTGCAGTGTCCTGTGTGGAGCCTACAGGTGGTGATTTGTTGGTTTCTGTATAACTTTAAGATGGAGGTTTGTAGGCAATTGCTGATTGTTCTAAGACTTCACTTACATTTGTATTTCTCAGTCTGTACTTTTGATGTTGGTTGTTCGTACATGCAATGTGTACCATTCTGCACATCAGATTTTCATCAGTTCTCAAGGCAAAAGTGATGTAGCAATACATATGTTCGTTAATTTATTTTGGGGAGAATGGGCAGTGATCACTCCCAAGGAAGGAGTGAGCAGAAGAAGATGAAGAGTCCCTGATCTTGTGTGACTATCTATTAAAGGATATGTCAGTCTACATATCTGTCAGTGAGCTAACCATACGAACATGCATGAAATAATACAAACAATAACTTAACCACATCCAACCAAATAAGCGTACTACATATACATAACTAAGTCAACAAAATAATATATATATATATATGCAAACTAGTACAATTAAACTGAACAAAACATGTAGCAGAGATTTGATTGATTGATTGATAGGACCATCATCATTGCACTTCGGTGAGTAGTCATGTGCGCTCCGATCTCTTTATTACACAGGAAGATCTCAGCGGCAGTGCACGAACTCTATAGCACCGGTGAGGGTCACCGATGTAATTTTGAAGATAAAGATATTTTATAGGAATTTTATTTTTAATCTTTTTCTAATGAATTTTCGCCAGGGCTGTGGCTTTCCAGCCTGCTGTTCTCGATTTTGAACTGCCAAGGGTTCTTTTACATGATCAACTTGAACACAGGACTTACGTTTTATCATACGTCTCCAATAGGACTAGGAATTTGATCTCACCTACACTGAGATCAGGGTCTCTGGAAAAATATTTTTATGGCTCCACAAGGGAGGGAATTGAGTACCTTTAGAATGAGAGGTGAGCACCTAACCTTTATGCCTCTGAGGCCCCTTAGCAGACATGTAAGACAGATAAGACACAGCAGACATGTAAGACAGATAAGACACAGCAGACATTTGAGTGATAAAAAAAAATAACTTGAAATTGTTAAATTAAAATGTGAGTTTGTGCGTTTTTTGGGCGGGTGGGAGGGGTAAAACTCTTTTAGCTGAGACATGCCACTTCAACTTAAGAATGTTTTTTATTGGTTATTTCAAAGCATAATTTATCTTTTTTTTTACTTGTGTCCAATTTTGACACTGGTAGCACAAAGTTGGGATGCAAATTGTATTGTATTTTACTCGTTTTCGCCCGAGTGGTTACGGGCCCAAATTTGGGGTGTAAAGAATAGAACCACTGTTACCTGCCATGCATGTCGTAAGAGGTGACTAAGGAGGTTTGACTGAAATCGGATGCATGTGTCCTAAGCGTGTAGAAGTCTATGCGTTGGGCCTACAAACCAATATGCAACGTATACACGTTTTGGCAAGATCAAACAAATACAAAGATTGATTAAAATTGGTCGCAAGAACGACACAAAGAAGGAGGAGATGCTCGTTTGCTTTATTCCCTAACCCAATTCTGCAGTCAAGTTGCAAATTCTGCTACATATAATCTAATGAGGATTAACAAATGTTTACAGTTAATTCTGTTTACTGGGGCCGTTGTTGTATCTGACACTCAGTCGATGCTTCACAAGATCCAAAATGGGAAGTTTCGGTATGAGTGGATGTCATCTATAGCAGTTTCTAACCTCCAGAGGCTTACATGGATCTATTGTCTTGAGCATGCGGGTGTTTGCAGTAATGAGAGAACAAACAGGCTTGCAATGATTGTCAGAAAGTTTAAGATGGATAAGGGGGATGTTCTTCAGGCTCTTTACAACTGCCCGTTGGATGAAGACACTAGAAAAGATATTGAATCGGTCCAGCGATTTAAGGAGTTTGGAGTTACAAACTCCACAAGTAGAACTGGATGACTGAGGGGCAGAGTGAGGGGTGTGTTTAACCAGCAATCCATGGGAACCATCAGTATGCATTCTCTTCAACATATGTTGGGAGAGACTCAGCACCTATGGGTCTTCCCAGAGTGCAATGACACCGGTTCAGTAACCAATAACCAATACAGTCCATTCTGGAAATTCTCCCTTTCTTGTGTCTGGAGCATAGGCCCTCAACCAATTCATGCCAAGTCTTCCTATCTTTAACATAGGCCCTCAACCAACTTCTGCCAAGTCTTCCTATCTTTAGCTATCAATTCAAGAAACTGGATTAAATTAATTCTTAGCGGGAAGGAGTTAATTCTTATTACTCTTGTTTGTATGACTAAACACGCCCTGATATAACTAAAATAGGAATAGTTCTTAGGTTGACCGGAGCGTAAGTTAACTTACAGAGGAATTAATCAGTACAAAACAAAAAAACATACAATCGAAAACTGAAACCGAACAGTAAAATAATACATCCCAAAACGCTGGATGCAAGTAAATAAAATTCACACAATTTAAATCTGGAAAAAAAACCGATGACAATGTAGAGGACACAAAACAACTGGAACTAGCAACAAAACTACAAAATTAAACCAACTTCATCCTTCCCTCCTTCCAAATAATAAACAACGTAGCAACACTGACACCAACTTTTTGGAAAAATAATGGAAACAAAAAATAAAACGTCATCTTGCCATTATTTAACATTTTCTTCTTCATCCAGTAACTATATCGACTTGATGTGCCCATTCAAATATCTGATGTCGCTGCTTCTCTGGAATTTGATTATACAAACTCTCCGATCCCCTATTTTCATCTGTTGCATGATTGGATGAATACAGAAACAAAAAATCACAATAGCAAAATATACAATTTCATTTTTTTTGCTGGATAATTTCTATTCTAACAAGCATTTTCCCCACACCTTTTTCTTAGGAGGATCTGCTACTCCTTGAGGGTGTTAGTCATCATCTTGCCAAGAAAAGAGAACTGTTTCACCTGTTACAGTGGTACTTCTTCCATTTCCTGTCCACCTGCTCTTGCTAATTCCCAAAATATGTAAATTATATCTACTCCTTTCTGCTGTTATCTGCGACAGTTTTCCTGCTTCCTACATTGTTCTTATCTTCCAGAATTCAATTCTGGTTTTGATATTCAGGACTTCACTCCTTGTAAAAGTAGCTTTCTTTTGGCTTTCACTACTTCCAGTCATATGAGTCAATGACTCTGGTAGCTCTTCATGTCTATGAATAAGTGGTATCTTTGTTGCTGTTTGGATATGGTATAGTTTTATTTAAAGAATGGGGTTGTTAGTCCCTGTCAAACCCCCAACCTGGAGGACCAGGAAGCCATATTTAGTCTGGCCCCTCCTCAGTGACCTGTTCAACCTGGATGACCCTGCTAGGAACATAAGTTCCCGTCATGCTAGCCCACTGTATGATTGGAGCACGCAAGCCTCCCCACCGTTAACAGATAATGGCTTCATGGGGAGGCTGTGTTTTACACACAATCTCACAACCACGGCCACACAATTAAGGTAGCTAATGTAGACATGTTGCCATTTTCTGTTTGTTTAGAATGAACTTGATGATTAAGAAGTTGATTGTGTTTCAGAATGACATGATGATCAATAAGATGATTGAGTCTATGAAGAACTTGATGATCAAGAAGTTGATGAAATCAAATAGTACTTGAATTATTGTCTTCTATTTTAGCCAAGTGTAAACCAAACCAGGCAGTCCTCTACTTCTTTTCTTTAATCATGTTTTGTCCCACAGTGTCATGATCAGAAGAAGTTTCTATAACTGGCTTTTGTGTGCGCTTCATAAACAGTGTTTTTCATTGCCTCTGTTATCTCTGAGGTTTACACCAGGCAGTAAAATTATAAACTAATGATAAAGTTAAAAACTGCAAAGTTCAAAATTGTAAAACTAAAGTTAAAATAAACACCGCGAAGCTATTTACTTACATTATAAAGTTTAAAAAACCTGCAAAGTTAAAATCTGTAATACCAAGGTTAAAAAACACATAGAAGAGTTGATTTTAAAAAAAATGAAGTTAATAAAAGAAATGTTCAAAATAAATCGGTACACACATGGAATAGTCTGGGAAATATATTGATCAACTAACAGCTGGCCACTTTGTTGTTATTAAAAGCCTGAATCATGACAAAACTAGTGCACAAATTGGTTAGTAACTACACTATTTTTATCTCTACCATGTTAATAATTCTTGTGGATAATGTTAAATAGTTTAGACCACTGATATCCAATGTTTTTATATCAACTAAGTGATTTACCTGTAGGTTGGTAGTCTTCCTCTGCTTCTTCAAATGAGACTGGTGCTATCATAGAATTGGTCATTCGAGTGCCTGGTTGGAATACAAATGGCATATTTTAGATAGATAAAACGCCTGAGTGGTTACTGGGTCCCAAATTTGGGGTGTAAAGAATAGAATCACTGTTACCTGCCACGCATGTCGTAAGAGGCGACTAAGGAGGTTTGGCTGAAATCGGATGCATGTGTCCGCTAAGAGAATGCTAACCCAAAACAAATGCTTGCAGAAAACGGATGCACCAGGTCATAAGGTGCATAACATGGTGCAACTACCCCTCACAATGAGGAATGGGATAATGGATTCTACGGTCGCCCATCTGCCTCGGAGATTTAGCAACGTAGTAAGAATGTCAGACCTACCATCACGAGGGTGGTCAAAACTTACTGTGGGAAGAGGTCGGCACAAATGGGAAGCAGAAATCATAGGAATTATATCTTACAGAACTGCACATTTGAGAAGAAAGTGGCCTACTTACACCAGCGTCCAAGACAAACTGTATGGCGTGGCTCATAATCTGAGGCAGACGGCTGCCTTTATTAGAGAATCCAAATCCCAATCTAGTGAGAACGCAGAAGAAGAAGAAGATAGTTAAAAATATTTTTTCTCTGGTACTAACAGTTGTAGGAGAATATTTAGCGATGTTCGGAAACCTACAAATCTGATGTGGTCAGAGCGGATCAGATCTGGGGAAAACTGAGTGGTGGATATGGTGATACTTTAAAAATTGGAATTTTAGGATAAAGACACGTATGTACGATATCACATAAGCAAGCAAAATGAATAATCAAATCATAAAACTAACAAGAATCCAACATTTCGATTATAAGTCTTTGTCAGAAACATACACAATGTATCCTAAACAAACTAAATCATGGATCTAAATAGGATGGATGACTAAGGATGGAGATGAGCTCACACCTACCTGTCTGCATGGCAACATATGGACACACTAAGAGCGGAAGTTATATGTCTGGTCAGCTACCAATATGGGTATAAGGTAAAGCAATGTATGACTGGTAAAAATGAAAGGGGAGGCAACTCTACTGCATGTGAAACCGGTAAAGGGAAGTAATTAGAGCCGTACAAACTCTAAACATGATGACTTGGTTAAGGGGAAGTAATTAGAGCCGTACAAACTCTAAACATGATGACTTGTTAGGAAGTAATTAGAGCCGTACAAACTCTAAACATGATGACTTGGTTAAACTGTGCCCCCGCAACATAAGCTTGACCAGCTAAGATGGAAATCAAACATTCCTGTTTAATGGGGGCTGATTTTTGTATATGTTTCATAGAACACTGTAAGCTTTTTTTTGCAAGTTTACTCAATTCTATGCATTCATGGTTATTTATTGATGAATAATGTTAACAATACTGATATTCCTTAGCTTTAAACTTAACTTGTAACATAATATAACCTTGATTTAGAATGTTGCGTTGTTTTTAAAATGAATTTGTCTATATACACTACTGGAATGAGAGGATCATGGGACAGTTGTGGTCTTATTTCCTAGAATTTTTACCTGAGCCCACTGGCCGTATGTTATCTGAGGCCATGGTTAAGCATAGTCAATACTTGATCTTGAATGTTTTCAGATTTAATTTTACAATATTAAATTACAAATTCATGCAAAAACAAACAACACCAATTAGTGTTTAAAACAGAGATTCCCTACAACTACCAACACTTCTAATATTCTCCCATCACCAGATCCTCTGCCACTACCAAAAATTAGACAAAAAGAGCAAACTTACCACTGCCAGAGTCACGTCCCAAAACTTGTTTGAGAGAAGTAAGCCCAGAATTGCTAATGATTGGGAACCCACATAAAACTTCTATGGTATGCCACCGATGCAGTCTCTCCTGTAGATCCTGCTTGACCTCTTCCAGAGCAGCTCTATAAATATGATAATAAATGTTACATTTAAAAAGTTTCCCCCAGGGTCTAAGATACAGTCATATAAGTCAGACTAGGGTCAGTTACCCAAAACTTCTATGGTATGCCACCAATGCAGTCTCTCCTGCTTGACCTCTTCCAGAGCAGCTCTATAGATATGAAACAAATGTTGCATTTAAAGTTTCCCCCAGGGTCTAAGATACAGTGATATAAGTCAGTACCATGATCAGCAAACCACAACTGACCAAGACCCTTACTGTATTCCTTCTCTTCTTTTCTCCTCCATCCTCCTTTTTTTCTTCTTACTTAATTTTCATACTTCCTCTTTTTATTTCTTTCCTTCCTCCTTTTTCTTCTTTCTTTTTATCACTCCCCCCTCCTTTTTCCCCTTCCTACTCCTTCTTTGGTGGCATCTGTGGCTTAGGTGATAGTGACTCGGTCTATTAACCCTGACGTTTTGAGTTCGAATCACGCTGCGGACAGTTTAGTTGCAAATTATTTCGCGCAGATTTTTACAAAAGGACGATGGCACCACCCGTTCACAAAGCAATGGCAAACTACTGAACGTAATAATGCCTAGAAAAATCACAAACAGCGTTAAAAGCTGGGGTTGATTCACAGTCCTGTAAAGGATATGCAATTAACTTATTCCTTATTTACACTACTCCTTCTATCTTCATTTCTAAACTGGTCTTTTCATGATACTCCAAGAATTCAGTGTAGACACATTCATCTCTGTCGTTACTAATTTTCTTCTATCATTTGATGTCAGTATCCAGGTTTGGTGCTGGCAGGATAAAGTTGGGAGAAAAATTCTGTTATACAATGCTTTTTAAGTGTCCATGGTAACATGGTTGAGAGCCGCGGTAGCGTAGTTGTTAGTGAACTCGCTCTCAAGGCTGGTGGTCTGGGTTCAACTCCCGCAGTGCGCGTGGAGTTTTTCCCGACCGCGACGGCTCTCAGGTCGACCCAGCCTCAACTAGGTACCAGACATGCTCTGGGAAAGTAAAGGCGGCCGGCGTGATGCCGACCACAGCACCCATCGTGTGCCAACGGTCAATTAAAAATACAGGCCTAACACTGTATTGCCCTATATACCACAAGGTATGAAAGGGTTCCTTTACTACTTTTTACTTACTGGTAACATGCTTACATTTCAAAATTGGTGCCATTTGTCCTATTATTTAATTTACTTTATTGCATATTATTAATAATTTTTTTTAATGTGTACATATAAACATTCATACCTCGCATCGAGAATACTCTGATCGATGTCATCAAGAGAGTTGCTATGGGCCATACGTAGAGAGCCAAAGAAAGCTTGTTTGCGTTTTTATTTTCTCACACTGGGGAAAAAAAAAGGTAAACAGTATTTAAATAGATTTACAGCATGATGTTTAATGCCCGGTTGGCATTAAATAGCCAAATTAGGCATCACTACAGGTAACAAGATAAGATATGAAATTATCATGACAAAAATAACTCAGTAATTTTAATGCCAAAAATAATTGAACTAAAAACTTAACCCAACAGGACTGCAGAGCCGATATATCGGTTCAGAGTAATGTTCATGATGTTGCAAAACCGATATATAGGCTTTTGAATGTATCTTGACAAAAACAAATGTATCTTCATAACCCCTTTACTTTCTTTCTTTCTTTCTTTCTCGAATCCTGTATGCCTCACAGCGTCAGGTCAGGAAGAGATTTCTAAAACGGGCCCTAGTATGCCCCTTTACTGTAGTTTAAAAACTCTTCAGAAACGGAAAGTACTTATAAGTAGGTACATTTCTACCTACTTTTAACAAAGATTTGAAATCGGGAAAGCATGTGGTTTTTATGTTAAAGTCGATTCATATTTTAAAGAAAATTTATAATGTTTCCGACATTTGCCAACCTTGTCATAAAAATGAGTTTATACAGTGTAATCTTGAGTATTGTTAGATCAAATTATAACTTGTGATAGTAATGAATAAGATTTAATTTATGGTAATAACGACATTTGATTGTTTATGGAATGCAGTATTGATAGTTGTAATTCTAAGTCTAATGTTATAATTGCTTCTACAGAATGTGTGATGCACATACCATTTGTTGACATGTCGGCACTAAAAAGTGAATATTATAAAAACTATTGAACCTAATTAGATGAAACCTACAGAATATGTTCACACATGGATAATCTTCATTTAATTGCTACTTCTGGAAATATCTATGCATATTAAGATGTAATACAAACCAGAGAGTACAAATATTTTTAACGATTTTTGTTTTATCAAAATAGTCATGCTACAAATAATCTAACTTTCTCAAACGTCTATAACCTAATGTAAAATATTATTATATTAATGTATTCCACATCCAATTAACAACAATTTAATATATAATATGTCATACTTTAGAGAAACAGTACTAGAGTTATACAGATTTAAACTACTTAACATTGAATGTTAAATTTGAATTGCAAAATAAATGCATCCAGAGGTCAAAATAATTATAGAGTGAAAGGGTTAACATATGTTTTCTGTGAACTAAACTGGCACACACAAAGATGAGATTATGGTCGAGGGAGGAGAGATAAAAGAAGTGGAAGAGTGCAAATATTTAGGCGGAAACGAACACGCCGACAAGCTAGCTAAAGAAGGCAGGCGACTACCTCAGATTGATCTCAAGATCAGTTATGAGGAAGCCAGAACAACCATCGGCTGGCACTATAGAGATAAATGGACAAAAGACCATCCTCAGTACGACAACAGCGATGGGTACTATGGTCTGTCTCATAGTGAACAAGGTGCCATACAAGGTCCGTATCGGCCACAACAAGCTCTATGCCCACATGTTTAACAAATTAAAAATTGGCACAACTAGCATGTGCCCCTGCAAAAAAGCGGACATGATGGCAGAGCAAGTACTGCAAGATTGTCAACTGATAGCAGGTATAAGAAAAGAAACCTGGCGCCATCACACAGAGCTTCGAGAAGCTGACGGAGGAACGGAGTCCCTTAAAAACACAGTAAAATTCATGATAAAAGTTGGTTCATCAGTCTAGGCCGGGATCGCGAGAGAGAGAAATATTTAGGCAGCTATGCATTTGAGATGTGGACATATAGAAGAATAGGCAGAGTTTTATGGACAGAAAAACAGACAAATAAACAAGTTTTAGGAAACTAGGCATGAAGAAACAATTATTAAGAGAAATAAAATTCAGACAAGTAAAGTATTTTGGGCACATAAAAGACATGACACCATGATAAAATATTTACTAGAGGGGAAAATTGAGGGGGGAAGAGCAAGAGGAAGACTGAGAGATAAGTGGGAGGAAAACTTTAAGAAATGGACAGGTTACAGTCTGGCAGTGTGCACACCAAGGCGAAAGACAAAGGATGCTGGAGATTCATTGCAGCCAACCTTCAATGTGGAGATGGCACCTGATGATGATGATGTACAAATAGTAAATTAATTTACAATATACCTCCTTGATTTTTCAAGATAACAAAATGTACGCAAATAAAGAACATCACCTCCATGAAGAACTCATTCAGGAGAAATGGCAGAGATTAAAGACAGGAAGATAGATCATGGCTGAGTCAGGCGGAAGGTACTCTTAGGAAAATATGCGAACCTTCCGGAATTAAAACAGGAGAGGAATGGATTGCCGTGCCACCTCAATTTCAGATCGCTTTTACAATTATTACATCCATTAAGAAAAACTGTGAACACAATAATCCATCATTAATTAAAGGTTGAGGCCTCTTATCTATAAAACAAATGAAGTTATTTACAACAATGGTTTAGTTAGTCATTAACAACGCTGCGCATGGGCTTTTTCAGCACTCACAGAAGGAAAAATAATAAGAGAGGTCAGTGGGGCTGACGCAACAGCCACAAGCAATTTGACAATTGAGGTACGGATGGTTACAGAGGCGGTGACTACTCTTGTGTTTTTATACTCAGTGACTCCATGAGTAAGATTTGTAAAGTCAAAACAGAAATGGTGAGACAAAACTGGGTGGAGATATTGGTACAGACGAGGATCAGAGAAATCACCTTCATTTTTGTCCCTGGGCTCGCAAGGAGTCAGTGGTAATGAACAAGCTGATAGATTGGCTGCAATATCAGAGGGAGCTGCAATGGACCGAAATGACATTCTTAACACATTGAAAGAGTCTTTCCGAACAGAGATGTTTCAGGGTTGTGAATCCCAGTCGTTGACAAGATTGAGAGAGATGGCATCAATATCGGTACAGTCTGAATAGAACGACATACCAAATATGCAAAAAGATTCATTAATCAACATTGAACTGGCGTGTTGGGCTGCTGGATGCTTCTGGATTTTGTTGAGGTGGAGATCAGAGCAACCATGGACATGTTCGGAGTGTTATGATGATAGTCTTCATATAGATGATATCTCCCTTACTTGAACAAAAACCATTTAATAAATTCAATTAGAAAAACTACGCAGGAGCACATCAAACATATCACCCGCTACATGTACCTCTTCCTCTCTCATCTATCTATCTTACCCCATCTCTAGCTGCCAGCAGTTGCCGTTCGGCCGCCTGTCGCTTGGCACTGAAGTTCAAATGCTCAAGTTCATAAGTCAGCTGCATCCATGCTTGAAGCTCCTCAGGCATCGACCAATGACTGTCCAGCTGTTGTTGTATCTCTAATTTATTTTCAGCATCTGAGGACATGAACAACTCGATCAGTTTTCTGTATTTAATGACATAAAAAACTTTGTATATTTTCTCTTTATGAGAACATGAAAAACTCTGTTTTCCGCAGCTGAGGACACGATAAACTTTGTCTAATTTGTAAACAAGAATACAGATTTTAAAAATGTGTTAATACCAAGTGGCAGCATACAGCAGATGTGAAAGTAAGGTAAGTAAAGGAACCCTTGTTATACCTCAAGGTATACAGGGTAATAGGTATACAGGGTAATAGGTGTTAGGCCCGTGAGGCGATTAAGGAGGTTGGGCATGGGGCTAGCTACCCCACTCCATAAAAAGCACTAGATAGCTACAGAAACCCAAACCAAGAAATTCCATAGCTTGCCACCCGAGGAAGAAGAATGACCCCACAAGGAGGGACTCATGAAGCGACCAGATGAAATTTGAAAGGAAATCTGGCTGCCGATTCACCTTCTTTCAACCCAGAAGATCTCCAGGATTGGCACCTGGAAGGTCCGCACTATGTACATGGAGCAGAGACACGGAGAACAACAAAGGGGAACATCAAATAGTTGTAGACATTCATCAAACACATGGAGATGGAAGTTGGAGATGGAATGCAAGAAAATGGGGAGAGGGTGTAGAGATCTGGAAAAGATGGCCTTGGATAAGCAGGCTTGGAAAGCCTTGGTTACGGACCTATGCCTTCCTAGGGTCGAAGGATGAAGAATAATGTCAACTGCTACCTGTTCAGTTTATGATTGTACTAGTAACAGAACATACCTGAGAGAGCTTTCCGTAAGCTGGATAACTCTTCTTCTGCTTGTTTCAGTTTGAACTCCCCTTCCTGTTTGTGACGAACAACAGCCTCCTTGATTGATGCGCGTCGGAGACCTGTCACCAATGCTCATGCGGGAACTTGCAAATGAAGTGAGTTTTGCTTTAAAGAGAATAAGAACAATTGTTTGTTTCTTTTCGTTCACTCATTCTTATCAACCAAGTTAATAATACTTTGTAATATGTGTGTTCTGTGCAGCATGTAGAACAGGGACATTCAAACGTCTTGTGCAGCATGTAGAACAGGGACATTCAAACGTCTTGTGCAGCATGTAGAACAGGGACATTCAAACGTCTTGTGCAGCATGTAGAACAGGGACATTCAAACGTCTTGTGCAGCATGTAGAACAGGGACATTCAAACGTCTTGTGCAGCATGTAGAACAGGGACATTCAAACGTCTTGTGCAGCATGTAGAACAGGGACATTCAAACGTCTTGTGCAGCATGTAGAACAGGGACATTCAAACGTCTTGTGCAGCATGTAGAACAGGGACATTCAAACGTCTTGTGCAGCATGTAGAACAGGGACATTCAAACGTCTTGTGCAGCATGTAGAACAGGGACATTCAAACGTCTTGTGCAGCATGTAGAACAGGGACATTCAAACGTCTTGTGCAGCATGTAGAACAGGGACATTCAAACGTCTTGTGCAGCATGTAGAACAGGGACATTCAAACGTCTTGTGCAGCATGTAGAACAGGGACATTCAAATTTCTGCCAAAGTGTATGAATATTTTACAACAGAACACAAATGTGTACAGATAGGTAACTGTAAGATTTTACATGTAGAGAATCCCTACTTTCAAGTACCTCATCTGGAGTTATACTGTATCATGGTATCAGATCTGATTGGTTATAGAGAGGCCAGGAAAACACAATTTTTTTTTTAGATCCAGAAACACTTGAGCTTTCAGCTCGGTGCCATGGACATCGCGAAGCACTTATGAACTAATTTTATCGATGTGCAGTGATGATAATCTGACAACTAAACTAAACTATATAATCTTTTTTTTTCAACCACATTAACAACAATATCATCTCTTACCCGAAACATTTTCAGCTCCCCTTGTTTCTCTCCAGGAATGGACGAATGTGGCTTCTCTGCATCAGACAGTCTAATCGAAATAATTCATAAATAACTTCAACAATATGGGAGATAAGAAAGGTGATAAATAAAGCTTGCTTTAACTCTTACGTGGATATACTGTCCTGGGCATGCGGGTGTTTACGGTAATGAGAGGCGGACAGGCTTGCATCAACAGCATCGATTGTTGGGGAGTTGAAGATGGATAAGGGGATATTCTTCGGTCTCTTTGCGACTCTCTGTTGGATGAGGACACTAAAATCGATGTTGAATCGATCAAGCGATTTAAGGAGTTTGGAGTTACCCGTTGTTCAAGTCGAACTGGATGCCTGAGAGGCAGAGTGAGAGGTGTGTTTAATCAGCGAGCCACAGGAACCATCAGTATGCATACTCTTCGATATCTGTTGGGGAGACTGAGCACCTATGTGTCTGCCCGGAGTGCAATGACGTCAGTTTAGTAACCAATAACCAATGCTTTAACTCTTTCCACACGGAGTTATTTCCTCAATTTTTAAGCAGTTAATTCAAGGGAGATAGAAATATAAAAAAAAACGATCCCAACTACTTGTCAATAAATAAACATATTATTATGTTATTATATACTAAATTGAAGAAAACTGGACAACACAATAGAATAACAAGGTTGAAAAGCAGTATAAGTAAATTAGTAGAAGTAAAACTAGAAAGACTTATAAGGGAAGCAACTCTACGCGCAGTGTGCAGCTAATTGCGTGCAATGGACTTCCTAGGTGGTGCAGTGTGCAGCTAAAAGTGTGGAAAGAGTTAATGTTGTTTCCTTTCTTCTGCTATCACTCTATTAATTTTAAAATACTGTGTATGATTTCAGCTTCTTTCCTTATTAAGCCTTTATCGATATAGGGGGAGATTGCAGTAAAACTATGTAAAATGGTGAAACACGTATTAACAAAGTAATGTAGTTTTACAAAATACAAAAACAATGACAAAACATAGCAACATTTTGACCAAAAGGTCTTTATCAAGCAAATGCTCCTAAAACCAATGGAACAAAAGCTAACCAGCACCCTACATGACCTACAAGTGGTGATTCTGGTAACAGGCTGTATCAATGCATCTGGGCTAAGTCAGAAGGGATTGAAAAGGGCATGAAACTGTCCACTTGTTATCAGTTATATGAGGACTATTATCATAGCACTCTGGAGACATATTCATAGCAGCCTCTATCTGCCTCAACAAATCAAACAGTGTCCAGCGAGCCCAACACGCTAGTTTGCTGTTGATTAATCAACCTTTATTGCATATTTGGTATGCCGTTCTTTTTGAGCTGTACCAATACCAACATCCATCTCTCTCAATCTGGTCAGCAACTGGGATTCACAACCTTGAAATTCCTCTGTTCAGAAAGACTCTCAGTGCATTAGCAAGAGCTGAGATTGAAGATTGGAGTGGCCAGAAAAGAACAGCACTACAGGTATATGAGTAGGCTCATCAATCGACATCGAACTGGTATGGTCACTCGCTGGACACTGTTGGAGATATTGTAAATGAGATTGGAGCACCTATGGGTATGTCCGGCATGATTTGAAGATGTTCCAAACTGAAACTGTTATGAATGTTATTTTGGTCCATTGCAGCTCCCTTTGATATCGTAGCCATGCAGGTCAATCTATCAGCTCGTTCATTACCCCTGTGTGAACTTGTTATAGCTCTGATGAATGTTCAGTCTATGACGAAACATGTAATAACAAAGTACTTTAGTTTTACTAAGTACAAAAACAATAACAATACACAGCAACGTTTTAACCAAAAAGGCCTTTATCAAGCAAAGCATGCACCAGAAGTGAAGAAATTCACTTATTATATGTCAGACATAACATATACAATTAGACAATAAATCCTAACGGCCCTAAAATGAAAATATGAGACTAGAAAAGAAATAAATGCAAAAAAACTAGGAACGAAAGAAAGAAAATAAACAATAATAATCAAATATATACATTTAACATATACACATACAGAATATGAAGCATGCAAATGGACAGTATTAAGAAGCATAGGGTCCGAGTGGTTACCGGAGCCCAAAATGGGGTTAAAAGAATAGAACCACTATTACCTGCCACGCATGTCGTGAGAGGCAACTAAGGAGGTGGGTGTGGGGCTAGCTACCCTACACCGTAAAAAACTCTAGATGGCTACAGAACGGAGAGCGAACTGAGTAAACGCTGGCTGAAACCGGACACTTCGCCGAAGGATAAGCACCAGAGCTCCAAATGGTGCTGAAGATGTGATGTAAAACACACCATTGCTAAGGCTGCATGAATCAGATTTCCACATGAATAGAATTTATGGGAGGTCTGGTACATCATCTGGGCAGTGATCGAGAGAGAGAAGCATAGAAATGTAGTGTGTTGAGTCCATGAGGTCTATAAGCAACTTTGTACTTACTCTATGCTTAGCTTCTTTAGAGCATCTTCAGCTTTCTGTAGAGCCTCCAAATCTTTCATCATCTTCTTGACCTGTGACTGGGAGTAGCGGTGATGCAGGCAGGCAAACCAGCTGATGCCTATAGCTAGTAGAATAGCCATAAACAGAGCAACATCTTTGGCGTAGCTGTGCAATCCTAAAGAAATATCATGAGAAAAAAAGGTAAGGACAACCTTAAAAGGTAAAAAGGTAAAAGGTAAGGGCTGGTTAACTAATAGATCATCTTCTGAAGTGATTAGTCTATTTCAGCTGGTTTAACCAGGTATACACACTTCACACATGATATACATATATATATATATATATATATATATATATATATATATATATATATATATATATATATATATAGATGGCCTTTTCGTCTTTACAAACGGTCACTTGGCAAGTGTTTTACTGTGACAACTTCTGAGTTTTTGCTTTTCTCTCTTGTCTTTCAGCTCATACATAAGTCTCTTCTCAAAAACTCAATATAGCTTTCCACACAACTCTGTCATCAGCTAGTTTTCTCATGTGCTGGGACCTATAGAAAAGTTCTTCATTGAGGCTTTGCAGACATCTTTATATCTGAGTAGTGGTCTGCCCTGGTGCCTCTTCCCTCCGAAAGTTCACAGAACAACATTTATTTTGGTATAAGACAAGTTTCCATTCTTCTTATATGCCCCAACCATCTAAGTTGCTACTTACATCACTTTACACACACTTCACACATGACACAGTTTACACATGATACACACTTCACTTTACACACACTTCACACATGACACACTTTACACATGATACACACTTCACTTTACACACTTCAAACATGATACACACTTCACTTTACACACACTTCACACATGACACACTTTACACATGATACACACTTCACTTTACACACTTCAAACATGATACACACTTCACACAAGATACACACTTCCCTTTACACAATTCCCATTACATACTTCACGTTTTATGGTGAGCTGCATAGCAGTAAACACTCACAGGGTGGTCAGAAAAGCGATTCAAAGATACACTCAAGAACTCGATGAAATTCTTTGGCATAGATGTCAACAACTGGGAGAATGTTGCTAAAGACAGATCAGCCTGGCGCACACTTCTTCGACACGGTTCCTCGGCCTGCGAGGCAGGTAGAACAGCACAGATGGAACAAAAAAGTCAAAATAGAAAGGCAGTAAAACTTCCCACAAGTATACCTTGCCCACACTGTACAAGAACATTTCAAGCCCGTATCGGGCTCACTAGTCATCTACGCACACACAGACAAACATAACGCAACTACATTCCTTGGATGAAAATTTGTGTGGTCATCATCACCCGTGATGGATGAGCATCACTTCACGTTGCAACAAACTTCACATTTGATGTATTTCATACAAATATAACACACTAACTACACACTTCACACCAGACACACATTTAACACTTCGCACATGACATATATTTCACACTTAACATATGTCATATTTCTCACACATAACACACGCTTCACACATGACAAATTTTCCATACAACACACTTCTCACAAAGAAAATACTTCACTCAAGAATCTTACAATTCCCCAGAAGCTACTTATCATATGAGAGCCGCTGTAGCGTAGTTGTTAGTGAACTTGCTTCGCAAGGCTGGGTTCAGCTCCCGCAATGCGCGTGGAATTTTCCCGACCGCGACGGCTCTCAGGTCGACCCAGCCTCAACTGGGTACCAGGCATGCTCTGGGAAAGTAAAGGCGGCCGGCGTGATGCTGACCACATCACCCATTGTGTGCCGACGGTCAATGAAAAATACAGGCCTAACACTGTATTGACCTATATACCACGAGGTATAAAAGGGTTCCTTTACTTTTCTTTACTTTCCCTTACTTATCATATGTTTTGCGATGTGAGGAAACTTACAAATCTGATATGATCAGAGCGGATCAGATCAGATCTGGAGAAAACCGAAGGAGGCTGCGGTGATACATAATAAATGGGCATTTCAGGACAAAGACACGTATGTATGGTATCATATGTTTTATAATTTGATCATATGTTTTGCAAATTGAATTTAGGGAATTTTTTCAAACCATAAACGGCTCTCATGTCGACCAAGCCAAAACATTGGGAATTAAAGATGGGAGGGGTGAGGCTTACCCCCATCCACCATCATGTATCATAGACCAAAATGAGTCAGACCAATGGAATGAGGACAGAAGAACTGACTTACAATTATGTAAATGTATAGAGACCCCTGCCAAAATGGGACCAGCATATCTGTTAACATACTATCATTATATCGATGATCATATACGTTAAAGAGATCCAACATGGTGGGTCCTAAGCCCGGATAAGAGAGGAAGGTTAGAAAGGGGCTTAGTTCCATCCCACCCCAAAACTGTAAAAACACAATTGTTACAGAAACACTCACCCATGTGGTGCCGGGGTGCCAAAGGAAGAAAAGAATAGTACCATTGTGACCTACAAGGCATGACGTAAGAGGCGACTGAGGTAGGGCCTAGGAATCTACCTAGTAAATAAAAAGCGTGCAGAAATTGGATGTGCTGGCCTACTTCTAGGCGCATAACTGGCACAACACACAATCGCTCTTAGGCTCATATCACATACAAATCACAAAGAGCGGTTTAACAAGTGGTCAATATGGAGCATTCATTCACAGAAGAAGAAAAAGATAGACATATTTGTTCTCTTTTCTGTCAATGATATCCGAATGACTCTTCTATAGCACTAATATTCAAAAGCACATACATGTTTTTTTCCCCATACAACTGTAGTATGTGTCTTTGACATATAAAAGAGATTTGATATTTTACAAATGATTAATGTTGAAATTCCTGCAGGTGTACACCATCTGTTGTATCGTTTTCTCATACAAGAGCGGGGAACAATCATACCAACACATCTGTTATCTACTGACTTTGCTCATTAGTCCGGGTCGTTAACTCTGAAACTTGCTTACTTGACAAAAGAAATGAGGACTGGCTTTTGTTGTTGAAATATTAGAGTACACTGAAGATAATATGTACATCTGTTACTTATATCATTTTAAAATGTTCTCATTATCTGTCTATCTGCCTATCCGTCTATTTGCCTATCCATCTATCTGTCTTTCTGCCTATCCATCTATCCACACATCTGTCTGTCTGTTTGCCTGTCTATCCATCTATCTGTCTTATCTGCCTATCCATATATCCACACATCTGTCTGTCTGTTTGCCTGTCTATCCATCTGTCTTATCTGCCTATCCATACATATGTCTGTCTGTTTGTCTGTCTATCCATCTATCTGTCTTATCTGCCTATCCATCTATCCACACATCTGTTTGTCTGTTTGCCTGTCTATCCATCTATCTGTCTTTCTGCCTATCCATCTATCCACACATCTGACTATCCATCTATCCACACATCTGTTTGCCTGTTTGCCTGTCTATCCATCTATCTGTCTTTCTGCTTATCCATCTATCCACACATCTGTCTGTCTGTTTGCCTGTCTATCCATCTATCTGTCTTATCTGCCTATCCATACATCTGTCTGTCTGTTTGTCTGTCTATCCATCTATCTGTCTTATCTGCCTATCCATCTATCCACACATCTGTCTGTCTGTTTGCCTGTCTATCCATCTACCTGTCTTATCTGCCTATCCATACATCTGTCTGTCTGTCTGTTTGCCTGCCTACCCATCTATCTGTCTTATCTGCCTAGTAGTAGCAATATCAGTATAGTAGCAACCGTTGCAATAGTGGTAGCAGCAGTAGTAGTGGTAATAATAGTAATAGTAGTAGTAGCAGTATCAGTATAGTAGCAACGGGGGCAATAATAATAGTAGTAGTAGTAGCAGTAATATTAGCAGAAAATGTAGTATAGCAGCAGTAGTAGTAATAGGGACAACAGCAGTAATAGTAGTAGCAACAATAGTAGTAATAGTGACAACAGCAGTAATAGTAGTAGCAACAATAGTAGTAATAGGGACAACAGCAGTAATAATAGTAGCAACAATAGTAATAATAGGGACAACAGCAGTAATAGTAGTAGCAACAATAGTAGTAGTATGATAAATGTGGTCAGTCTTAATTTAAAAGCTATATTTACTGACTCTTCGGAGCTCCAAACAAAATGGTATCCATGGCCTTGAGCGACAGTTTCTGCTTGTGGACAGGATTCCTGATACCCAGGGAAGTCAGTAGTGGACTGGTGGAATTGACAAGCCTACAAAAAGAGAAATCATGGACATGTCAGTCATACTTGCTTGTAGCTGTTATTCCAGAGTTTCTCTTTTTAATTACGAGACAAGAAGAACCACTTATAACCGTATGATTTATGGAACCAGTAAAACCATATGAGTTGTGGAACCCCTGAACTGTATAAATTGTGGCAAAGTAGAATGATATTTATCTGACATACTTGAGGTAGACGTACAGCAAGTTGAGAATACAGCATGTATGTTACATGACAGTATATAATAATAATAATAATTCATCTCGTATCGTTATATGTTACATAGGGCCTGCAAACAATTTCTCCATACCGCGCTATCCTGGGCAACTCGCTCAATCTCCTCCATGGAACTGAGACCGATATTTCTTGCCTCTCTCAGAAAAGTTCGTTTCAAGGTCTCCTTAGGTCATCCTCTCTTTCTTGAACACTTTGCATCCCACTTCAATGCCTGCTTTGATATTCGTTGATCATTTCTCCTCAAGGTGTGCCCAACATATCTCCATCTTCTCTTTCTTATAACAGTTGTCACTAGTGGTTGACCAGACATGTCTCTGATTTCATCACTGCTCCTGAATTCGTTCCATTTTATATTCATTATTTTTCGCAGACTTCTATTTTCAAATGCATTCAACTTGCTTTCTATATCTTTAGTCATTTTTCAACTCTCGCTGGCATATGTTAGGATTGATACAACATTTGAATTGAAAATTCGTAATTTAGTTTTAATACTATATAACTTGCAGTTCCATATTTAATTTAGACTTTTAAAAGCTGATGTTGCTTTGCCAATTCGTATCATCATTTCTTTTTTAACATTTCCAGTATATAGAGGTAGCAATATAGTATATCAACACTGCATAAACGACAGTTCCAGAGCTCCTTTACCTAGCGTGTAAGTTTTTATCTCTGGCGGACATTTGCGCATGTGGAAAACAGCCAAATACTGTGTCGCTGGAACTGTAAAGCGCACAGTTCCATACAAGGATTTTTGCAATTTGCTCATAAACCAGTGGATAGCTAGCTACTAACATTAAACTTGAGGATTGTATAATGTATAATTAAGACTCATTATACTGAACGTTATCGATAATCTTTCTTCTCTTTTATCCTTCTCTGCTTTTTGCCGTCAGGCTTCGAAGGTTTAACTGATGATTGGTTTCCAAAATAGTGCACACTGGGTCTGTGGTATATGCTGTGGTGTTTTAAGATGTCTGTAACACCATAAATTCATCTTTTTCTTGGTCTGCCCCTTCCTCTTGATGATTCCATTTTCAGATTGTATGCTCTTGCAACTGGTGTACTCGGGTTAATTCTCACCAGGTTGTCGATAATATCAGTGAAAACAGGAGTTCTGCAGTTCTGCAGTGCCTATATATCGAACCACCATTAGAAGACTGTACAAAAACAACATAGTAAAGCAAACAAGATAACTGCACTCTCTGTTAGCTGACAAAGAGATAAGAGTTGTTGTTCTTTAATTGTCTGAAATCAATAATGCACATCAATGATCTTCAAGAGCCATTACAAATACAGCTGTCTTAAAGATGTGCAAACACTTAGTTGCTTGTCTGAAAAAGATGGATCAATGGTAGCATGTAGGATTTATGTGTATCTAGTATACAGACAGACTGAGAAACATAGTCTGCTAGCGGTATTGAAAGAAGTATAATAGGGCATAAATTCAACAGAATATGACCTTGACAAAAGTATAGTTATTGGTTACTAAACTGACGTCACATCACTCTGGGCAGACCCATAGGTGCTCAGTCTCCTACAACAGATGTGGAAGGTTATGCATACTGATTGTTTCTGTGGATCGCTAGTTAAACATATTCCTCTCTCTGTCCCTCAAGCATTCAGCCCTACTCATACAACATGTAATTCCAAACTCTTTAAATCGCTGGATTGATTCAAAGTCAATTTTAGTGTCCTCATCTAACAGTAGGTCGCCAAGAAACCAAGGAAGATCCCCCTCTCCATCCTAAACTCCCCAACAATTGATGCTTGCAATCAGGGGTGGCTCATCATTAAGGGCCAGAGGGGCCCGGCCCCACCAATAATCAAATGTGGTGAAAATTTCCCGGAATAGTAAATACTAAAAAAAAACATGATTTTTCCAAAAATTTGTGTCTGGCCCCACCAAGAAAAATGACTACGAGCCGCCACTTCTTGTGATGCAAATATGTTCACTCTCGCGTTGCCGTAAACACCTTCATGCCCAGGACAGTAGATCCCTGTGAAACCTCTATAGACGACATCTACTCGCACCAAAACCTGCCATTCTGGATCTTCCGAGGCATCGACTGAGAGTCAGAAACAACAACAGGCCCAGTAAACGGAGCCCCAGGGATCCAATGGAAGGCAGCAGTAATGGCCTCAACCTCCATCCTCATACTGGAAGTAGTTGTCCTGTATGCTCCCTTTCACTCTGAAACAACTCTACCATACGTGCTAGCCAAGAAACACTAGCCTGACTTCTCACCATTATGCACAGACTCATCGGTAAAAACAACATCATCGTCATCAATTGCATTATCTTCTATCAGCTACTTAACAACAACAGAACAACAGCTACAACAACACATCAACAGACTCCAGTTAGCATGTAACGAATACAACATGAGAATAAACATCGACAAAACAGAAGTAATGACATTGCCAGAGAGGAAAGCACTACCAATATCTCCATCGATAATCACCTACTAAATCAAGTAAAAGATTTCACATACTTGGGAGCATTTTTTCAGCAAATGGAAGAATAACTAATGAAATTCAACACAGATGCAACAAAGCAAATCAAATGATAGGGCAAATGGCGCCAATTTTAAGATGCAAACACGTCACCATGAACACAAAAGAGCAATGTTCAACACAATCTTTCTCCCACATTATGTTACCAGTGCCAAACTTGGACGCTGACAACAAACGATAGAAGAAAACTAGTCACAACAGAGATGAAGTGTCTACGCAGAATGCTGGGTGTAACAAGAAGAGACCGGTTGAGAAATGAAGACATCTGGAAAAAAGTGGGTACAACATCAGTACTAGACTTCATCAAGAAACAACAAATTAAATGGTTCGGCCACGTAAGCAGATTACCATCAGACAGTGCACCCCAAAGAGCAATGCTGCTCCGATACAATGGGTACAAAGCAAAAGGCCAGCCACGCAAAGGATGGACCTCAGAGATAACAGAGGCGACGAAAGAGACTATCTCCGAAGCGCATACTAGGGCCCGTTTTAGAAATCTCTTCCTGACCTGACGCTGTGAGGCATACAGGATTCGAGAAAGAAAGAAAGAAAGCTACTTAATTGTGCGAGTTCAGCCTTAATGTTGCCACAATCTCTACACCCTCTTCCAAGAGTAACATCTTTATAGTATTGATTTTAAACATGTAGTCATGTGACCTTTGCTTAATTATCATCATCTGGTAGCTTGTACTGAGCAGAACTTTGACACTTTAACAGTTCTTTGGAATTTCTCTCTCACATAGACCAATTGTACCACCACTGCAGCCGTCATGCTCAAATCATGTTACATCCTGAATCCATCTTCTCCATAGTCTTCCTCTTCTCCTTTCTGCCAGGATGCCTCCTTCGACTTAACATACAAAATAACGAAAGAAACCGTCCAGTGGTTACGGGCCCAGATTTGGGGTGTAAAGAATAGAACCACTGTTACCTGCCACGCAGAAAGAATCTGGCCAGCAATGGCGGAATGCGGGAGGGACATTCAGAGTCAGAACTGTTTGATTCTGAACATGACTTTGCTAGCGCATTTTCGCCATGTTTGGTCGAGTGTTTTCCGGTTTCGTTTGCCGAGCTACTGAGTTAGTTGCTTGAGAAACACTGTGAGCTATGACTGTTACATGGAATGCTTTTGCTGTGTCAACCGTGCGTTTGTTGTGTGTATTCAGAAAATGGCGGACAGCGGTTATGAGGAACAAGCTCAATCTGCCGTATGCAGTTATATTGCGAGTGCAGAAAGCTGGATTTTGTCATGGTTGATGTTTCCTTCGACAAGAATTGCAATTCAAGTGATAAACAGTTTTGTGTTGCTACATTAGCGACGGCCATATGCATTTTATGCGGTGCAGGTTGCTTTTTGTGGCGATACGCGGCTGTTTCATTCTGGAATTAGTTCACACAGGAAACATTTCACAGTTGTTAGCATTTCGTGTGATTTTCATTGGCACAGGAACGGAGCAATTATGGGGTGACCCGTTGCAGTGAAGTTGGAACCGTCTTATGAAATATTAACTACCTGCCACGATATCGTAAGAGGTGACTATGGAGGTTTGGCTGAAATCGGATGCACATGTCCTAAACGTGTAGAAGTCTATGTGTTTAGGGGCCTGCCAAATCAATGTGCAATGTGTACACGTTCTTGGTAAAGATCAAACATATTACAAAGAGTGATTAAAATTGGTTGTAAAGAGCGAACGCAAAGAAGAAGAAAACTAGAGAAACAAAACAAGCGTCAGACATAACATTTAATCAAACGTGTGTACTATACGACTAAAACATGCCTGTCAATGACTCACCTTGGCAGAACTGACCCGTCTATGGCAAAGTTATAGAACACCTGAGAATACTGTGGAAGATCAACATCCTGAACCAGCCATTCTATCATATCATCAACGGTCCAGTTGTATACTGTCAGGGATGGAAGAAATACAAGAGAATCTCAGACTTGCATGTCAAGTAACAGTTCAGGTATGGTATGTGAGCATCTGTAGCTTAAGCGATAGTCAGCTAGATCACAACCCAAGCGTACCTGGTTCAAACTCCGCGGCAGGCAGTTTCCGTAGGATTTTACAAAGGTAAAATTAGACCTCACCGTTCTCTCTCTCTCGCGATCACCGACAAGACCGATGTACCAAACCTCCCAATAAATTCTATTCATGTGGAAATCTGATTCATGCAGCCTTAGTATTGGTGTGTTTTATGTCACATCTTCAGCACCATTTGGAGCTCTGATGCTTATCCTTGGCGTGCTTATCCTTCGGCGTTGTGTCTGGTTTCAGCCAGCGTTTACTTGGTCCGCTCTCCGTTCTGAAACCATCTTGTGTTTTTTACTATGTGGGGTAGCTAGCCCCGCCCCCAACCTCCTTACCCGCCACCTACGACATGCGTGGCAGGTAACAGTGGTTCTATTCTTTACACCTAATTTGGGCCCGGTAACCACTCGGGCGGACCTCACCTTTCAAAAAGCAATGGCAAACTACTGAACGTAAAAATTTGTGCCTAGAAAATCAAGGACTGGTTTACTGTGGTTGATGGCTACGTCCTATAAAAGTATATACCACAATTTTCATAGTATATATATATATTTATTCGGGGGTCTCTGTGATGTAGAGGTTATGTGATCGCCTCTAATTCTAAAAGTACTCGGTTTGCTCCCTCATGGAGCCATCTAGATATTTTTCCAGCAATCCTTGATCTTAGTATAGGTGAGGTCGAGTTCCCAGTCCTATAGGAGACGGATGATAAAACATAGGTCCAGTGTTCAAGTTGAGCGTATAAAAGAACCATTAACAGCTGAAAATCGAGAAGAGCATGCTGGAAAGTCGATGCCAGGGCAAAATTCATTAGAAAGATTTTTAAAAAAACAAATTCTACAAAACAATTTTCACTATCTTCTAAATTACATCCGGGATCCTCGCTGGTGCTACGGAGTTCGTGCACTGCCGCTGAGATCTTCCTGTGTAAGAAAGAGATCGGAGCACAAGTGGTTACCCGTCGAAGTGCAATGATGATGGTCCTATCAATCAATCAATCAATGAAAGCATTTATGATCCCATAGAGGGTCTGGAGATCAGCCCAATAGTGCATCAGAACCAAGATTAATATATACAGCAGCTGTGGGTTATCAACTTTACTATACAGATCAGAATGCTGGAGAATGACAGAACAAGATATGTCTAAACTTTTCATCTTCCATACAACTTGTTTGTGAAAGATCTTACGTGTGTACTCACTTCTCCTGAAGAAGTGATAGAATGAGAGAAATGTCTGGTCAACCGCTAGTGACAACTGTTTTTAAAAAAAGAGAAGATGAAGATATGTTGGACACAACTTGAGGAGAAATGATCAATGAATATAAAAGCAGACATTGAAGTGGGATGCAAAGTGTTCAAGAAAGAGAGGACCAGGACGACTTAAGGAGACCCTGAAAAGAACTGCTGAGAGAGTCAAGAAATATCGGTCTAAGTTCCATGGAGGAGATTGAGTGAGTTGCCCAGGACAGAGCGGTATAGAGGAATTACTTGCAGGCGTATGTAACATATACGATCGAGAGGAATTATTGTTATTTATTACGTGTGTACTGGCCAAGTACTATCTCTAACAATGAACAGCTTGCACAGTGTCAACAAGAGAATATCTTCTTTTTCTTCGAACACTCCATATTGTTAACTTGTTAAACCACTCTGTGATTTATATGTGATCACCACTGTGTGATTTATATGTGATTTGAGCCTAAGAGCGTTGGTACGTTGTGCCAGTTATGCATCAACAAGTAGACCAGCACATCCTATTTCTGCTACACTTTTTATTTACTAGGGTAGCTTCCCAGTGCCGGATTAGGCTAGCGCGGGGCCCGTAGCAAATTTTAGCGCGGGCCCTAGGTTTTGTATGATAATAAAATAAAACACAACTTTTACAAACAAACTTTTCTTGATTTAATGTGAGCAAATTTAGAGATAATACTAGACAAATCAATTTCTCTAAGTAAATTACTTTCAATGTTCATTAAGGTGAGGTTATTTAGACGATCTTGTCCCATCATGTTCCTTAACTCACTTTTATACGCTTTAATGTTGAAAAAGAACGTTCTCCGCTGCAGTTAGTAATCATTAAAAACTAGTAAATTCGTAAGACTATTTCTACATTTGGGAAACACGACTCTAATAAATTTTCCATTATAAGTTTATAAAATTGCAGTTCTAGAGCCTCATGCTTTTCGTTGCAAATAGCAGCAGCTACATTAGTTTTAAGAAGTTCAGTGAACTGCAAAGTTCGTCGCCTAGGCTTTCTTCCAAATCCTCTTGGTAAGAGCTGACAATATTTGGAGTTCTTTTCAAGATCTCTTCCTCTGTAATAGATTTTAACTGCCGGAGTATTCCAAATACACCAGTCACTCTATGGTACAGCCTAAATCAATAACTTTGCAAACAAAACAGAACAGTTGTCCTTTAGTTTCTGTATAACACAACCAATCTTTCACGTGAGTTTTGTTTGTTGGTGTATGTGTGTATGTGAAAACGACTTTCGACAAAATCGTGGATTGTTTGAAGTTGTTTGGCCATTCACCAATATCGTTGAAGTACATTTTACTTTCGTTGTGTTTTTGGCTTGTAGATGATGTTGCTACATTAGAAGCATGTGCTGTGCTTTCTGCCTCTCTTTGGCTTGAAGATGATATGGCTAAATTGGGAGGACTTGTTGTACATTCGATTTCAGTTTGTCTTGTGAAAAATGTGGCTAAATCGTGAAGAGTTGCTGATCTTAATGGTAATATTGGTAATGATGATTCTTCTACAGCACTGCTTTCATCTACTACACAGTAGGACACGTCTTCTGTATTTTCTGCTTCGATTTCGTTGGATTCAGCACCATCACACAGGACATTTAAAAATTCAGACAGCTTGCGTGTTTTTATATAACATCTGGTTATTTTTTCCATTTTCATCTGTCACATAGGCGCGGAGCCCTAGAAGCACAGGGGCCCGTAGCATTTGCTACTTCTGCTACTAGGCTAATCCGGCTCTGTAGCTTCCCTAGGTCCCTACCACAGTCGCCTCTTACGACTTGCTTTGTAGGTCGCAGTGTTAATATTTTGTTCTGTCCTTTCGGGCCCCGACAACACATAGGCGACATGAGAATATGAACATCATCCATAAGAGACGTTGGAGATGAACCAGATATGTGATGCGCATGGAGACTAACTTTGTCACAATATCTGCTCTGAGAATGATACTGGGGTGTTAATGAAAATATGGAAGAGAACGACCCAAAACGACCTGGAGGAGAACAGTAGAACAAGGACTGAACGTAATGAATCACAGATAGAAGACAATACAGAGGACAGCCTAAAGCAGAAAAGAATGAGGTGCATTTGTTGAAATGCCTTAGCGCCAAAGGTTTGAGGGAGAGAGAGAGGGAGAGAGAGCCCATGTGTTGTCCAACTCTCAAGGGGAAAAAGAATAGTAACACTGCGACCTACAAGGCATGTCGTAAAAAGCGACTGAGGTAGGGGCTTAGGGAAGCTACCTTAGTAAATAAAAAGCTGCGAAGAAATCAGATGTGCTGGCATACTTGTAGGCGCATAACTGGTACAATGTACATTCGTTCTTAGGCTTGGATCACATACAAATCACAAAGAGTAGTTAAGGCGAAACACGTTAAAAAAAAGTACTGTAGTTTTACAAAATACAAAAACAATACACAGGAACATTTCAACCAAAAGGCCTTTATCAAGCAAAGGATACAACAGAAGTGAAAAATTCACTTTGTACACGGCACACTACATATAGAATTAGACAATAAATTTCTAATCGAAAATTCAACCAAAAGAGTGATTAACAAGTGGTCGATATGGAGCATTCGAAGAAGAGAGAAAGAGAGAGAAAGAGAGAGAGAGAGAGAGAGAGAGAAGAGAGAGATGTGTAGCTAGGAATAGCAGCTAATACCCTTGTATGTCTGTCGCAGTCATACTCAACTCATCTATTGATTGATTAATTGATAGGACCATCATCATTGCACTTTGGTGAGTAACCAAGTGTGCTCCAATCTCTTTCTTATATAGGAAGATCTCAGCGGCAGTACACGAACTCCGTAGCACCGGCGAGGATCCCCGATATAATTTTGAAGATGGTGAAGACATTTTTGTAGGAATAAAAAAAATAAAAAATAAAAAAGTAATGAATTTTGCCAGGACAGTGGCTTTCCATCCTGCTTTTCTCGATTTTGAACTGCCAATGGTTCAGATAATGATGAAATAAATGAACTGCTTTTTGCAGATGATCAGTGCCTGATACATCAAAATGAACAAGATCTACAACATCATATTGACACTTTGAACAATAATTGTGTGAAACATGACATGAAAATCAACAACACTAAAACAGAAATAATGAATATGGGAAGAAAACATAATAATCTAGACATCCATGTCAATGGTACTAAAATAAACCAAGTGAAAGAATTCAAATACTTAGGAAGCATATTCACAGAAGACGGAAAACTAGATAGAGAGATAGAGGCTAGAGTACAAAAGCAAATGCTGTAACCTACCAGCTAGCCCCATTGTTAAGGCACCCAAAAATTTCACAGGCAGCTAAGAAACAAATGATCAACAGCATTTTATACCTACTTTGTGTTACCAGAGCCAAACATGGACATTGAGCAAAGCGCAGTCACAAAAAATAACTACATGTGAAATGCGTTGCCTGAGAAAAGTTACCAACAACACAAGAAAGACAGAATCACCAACATCAGCATAAGAAAGAAAGTTGGCACAAAACCGTGCTTGAATTATATAGATAAACAAAGAATGAAGTGGTTTGGCCACTTAATAAGAATGCATCCAAACTCCACAGTATACAGAGTCTTCTACAACAGAACATCGGGAAAGAAGGCAAGAGGAAGACCACGGAAAAGATGGTTAGATGGCGTGGCAGCATCCTGTGAAAGAGCAAAGATAACAATCACACAAGCCACCAGAACAGCGCAAGACAAAAACAGAAAACCACGACACTGGGCAACAACCCGGTAGCAGTGTGACGACAAAAGAAGAAGAAGAATGGTTCTTTTACGTGCTCAAATTGAACATAAGACTTAAGTTTTATCGTCCATCTCCGATAGGACTAGGAACTTGATCTCACCTACACTGAGGTCGGGGATGTCTGGAAAAATATCCAGATGGCTCCACGGCAGAGCGAACCTGGTACCTTTGACACGAGAGACGAGCACGCCACACATACTCCTAACTCATCTATGGCATCATCCACCCATCTTCTCCTTGTTCTTCTTCTTCGTCTGCCCGGCATCATGCCCTTCAGAATGTTATCTAAAGAGTCATGTTTCATATGTCCAAAGAGTCATGTTTCATATGTCCAAAGAGTCATGTTTCATATGTCCAAAGAGTCATGTTTCATATGTCCAAAGAGTCATGTTTCATATGTCCAAAGAGTCATGTTTCATATGTCCAAAGAGTCATGTTTCATATGTCCAAAGAGTCATGTTTCATATGTCCAAAGAGTCATGTTTCATATGTCCAAAGAGTCATGTTTCATATGTCCAAAGAGTCATGTTTCATATGTCCAAAGAGTCATGTTTCATATGTCCAAAGAGTCATGTTTCATATGTCCAAAGAGTCATGTTTCATATGTCCAAAATATTCAGTTTATCTCTTCTTTATCAACCACTAAGTGTAAAGTCTGGCCGAATGTGTTAGAGCACGGGTTCCCATTCGGAAGACAAAGGTTCAATCCCCAGTATGGCCAAGCAGTTTTTTTTGTCCTGTCGAGGACATAAAGACAAATTCCTAACCTGAACAGTTTTGTGGCGACGGCGACTGCACTAGCCATGCAGCAATTAAATATCACAGTCCTATGTTTACTCTGTCCTACACCGCTCTAAAATGCAGTATTACATTCAAAACATGTAATCACAAAGTACTGTAGTTTAACAAATTACATAAACAATGACAAAATACAGCAACGTTTCGACCAACAAGGCTTTTATCAAGCAAACGAACATCAGGAGTGACAAATTTAAAAAACAAATGGACGACCAAAAACAAACGTTTCTAATGAAAATCTGGAAATAAAAACGAAAAACTGGGAATAAAAACGAATAACGAAATAAATGTAACACAAAAAAAACACATAAAAACTAGAAATAGAACGGAAGAGAAACAATGAAAAATCTAGTAAATATATAACTTGAATACATGCAACATATACCCATATAGATTACAAGGCATGGAAAGAGAAAGTACTAAGAAGCATAGGAATGTAATACGTTGAGCCCACGTGGTCGCAAGGTACCATACAAAGAAATCAACCGATTCTCCAGAGCAAATCGACTGCGATCATCCGAGGAACACGATCGGATGGCTGGGACCTGGACATCGTGAGCTCCTAAATGGCTAGTATCATTGAAATGGGTGGCTACAGGGTCACAGAGCATTGGCGTATGTCGCGTAAGTGTTGGGCAAATCGGTCACTGAGCCTCTTGCCTGTCTCGCCGATATAAGCCTTGTTACATCGCTTACAGATAATGGCATAGATAAGATTACGGGACTCGCATGTGAAACCATCTTCAATAAGAAACGTGGCTAAAGGAAAACACACAGTACGCGTCTGTATCACATAAGCACACCTGTTACAACGCCGACGGCCACACTGAACAGTGCCAAAATGAGTCTGGATATTGGAGTTAAGGCGACTGTGTACCAACATATCCTTAAGACTTCTGTCCCGTCTGTAAGCCACCAAAGGATAGTTGGGGAAGACAGAACTGGTCTCAGGATCTGACTTAAGGATAGACAAATGACGGAATAAAACATTTGTAATTTGTAAAACTACAGACTCCTGTTGTTCGTTTGCTTGATAAAGGCCTTGTTGGTCGAAACGTTGCTGTATTTTGTCATTGTTTTTGTAATTTGTAAAACTACAGTACTTTGTGATTACGTGTTTTGCAAATCAAATAGTTTTACTGCAGTCTCATCTATTTTGTGAGTATTACGTTCAGTAACGTCAGTTTTTGTTGGGTGTGTTTTGTTTACTAAGCACTTCTTTTCAAGTTGAAGCTGTTGCAAAAATGGACATAATTTGTTCGTTTTCCTACCCATGATATTCTGTGTACTCTTCTGTAACACTTTGCATTCAAAGCCCTCATTCGATTTTTCAACTGTTTTATCAATAATCCATGCCTCACAGTCATACGCTGCTATAGGGGAAAATCTAAGCTGAAGCTAATACTACAATAGTTTATTCCTCGATTTATTACCAGTTTGCATTGAAGTTTCTAAATAGTAAAAATAAAAATATATTTTTATCAATGTTGGGTGTTAGCTCTGACCCCAGCTCCGATAACCTGCGCATGCGGGATACAATGCTGTAAAGAACACATAATCTTATTTTATACAAAAAATATTCATAAAACATCCAATCCGAGTAATTTATAAAATCTAACTTGGACTTGTTTCTTTCTGTCGTTCTTTTGTCCTTTGTTGTTGTTTTTTTGCCGTTGGGGTAGCTGGTTTAACTGATGATCGGTTTTCGAGATAATGCACGCTCGGTCGCTTGATATGTTGTGGTATTGTGGAGTTTTAAGATGTCTGTAACTCCATCAACCCAGCTTTTTCTTGGTCTGTCCCTTCTCTTGATGATTCCATTTTCAGAATGTACGCTCTTGCAATTGGTGTATTCAGATTCATTCTCACAAAGTGGCCAAACCATTTGAGTATCTGTTTTTCAATGAATCTAATAGTAGGTGTTATTCCGAATGTTCTAATTTCCTCATTTCTTATATGGTCTCTTCTTGGTTTTTTACCGCTTTCCTCAAGCATCTTATTTCACAGGTGGTAGTTTTCATTTCTTGTTCTTTTGTCAGTGTCCATGTTTGGCACTGCTAATGTCTTTTAGTCTCCACCGGAATTGCTGGGAGATTCAAGAGTGGGATAAGGTTGTATGTAATGTTGTTGGCTTGATAGATTCTTGTTTCGATATCTCTGTCCAGTCTACTATCTGATGCGAAGATACTTCAAAGGTATTTGAATTCTTGTTTTGAAAGTGTAATTTAAAAAAAATGAAAGAGTGTGTATGTTTTATGTGTGCACCTATTGTTAAAGCGTGTTGTGTAATGTCTGCACATATCACTAACATAGATTGTATATGTGTGCACATATCACTAACATAGGTTGTATATGTGTGCACATATCACTAACATAGATTGTATATGTGTGCACATATCACTAACATAGATTGTATATGTGTGCACATATCACATATCGTATGTGTGTTGCCGAGGCTCGAAGAGGGAGAAAAGAATATGCTTTGGTTATTGGTTACTAAACTGACGTCATTGCACTTCGGGCATACCCATAGGTGCTCAGTCTACCCCAACATATATCGTAGAGTATGAATACTGATGATTCCCGTGGCTCGTTGATTAAACACGCTCCTAACTCTGTCCCTCGGGCATCCAGTTCTACTTGTACAACGGGTTAACTCCAAACTGTCTAAATCGCTTGATCGATTCAACATCGATTTTAGTGCCTCATCCAACAGAGAGTCGCGAAGAGGACGAAGAATATCTGCCTTATCCATCTTCAACTCCCCAACAATCAATACCGCTGATGCAAGCCTGGCCGCTCTCTCATTACCGTAAACACCCGCATGCCCAGGACAGTAGAACCACGTAAGCCTCTGGAGGTTAGAAACTTCTATAGACGACATCCACTCATACCGAAACCTGCCCTTTTGGATCTTGTGAAGCGTCGATTGAGTCAGAAAGTCAAAAGAATATGCAACAGTGTATACCTGCCAAGCATGTCGTAAGAGGTGATTAAGGAGGATGTGGGTGTGAGGATGGCTACCTCACCCCGTAGAAATGACAAGCTAAAAAAACTTCAACAAACAGAAGAGTGGGGAAGGTCTGGGGAATCTGGAGAGGAGAGCTGGTGACTGATGTTAAAGAGATAGGCATGAGGTGGAAGGATTTGGGGGAGGGTAGGAGAAAGGAGGGTCTGGAAGAAGTTTGTTGAAGACCTGTCCTCTCTTGGGAGTTGAAAGGTGAAGATCAAGGAGGAAAATATCACTAAAACATGACTGCACATATTGCTAGACCTGACCAAATCCAGCCAATAACAAGCCATCAATCTTTTATATAGCAAACAAATCTAGAAAAGGGTGTTCCAGTATTTTGGAAATCTTTGAAAATCTACGGTGCGCAATATGTTCATTTTTGACCAATTTTGTTATCTATCCTCCCCCGGCTATTGACAGAGTTCTAGAATTATCCAATTTGGGATCCACCGGGTAATGCCCCCGGTATCATGACGGGTCAGTACGCCCCTGCTCCCACATCACGTCTGCAGGCGGAGGTCTTTGACTGACTGGTCGTCCAATGTTTGCATAATGTCTGCCACCCAATATTTGCACAATATGTTACAAAAGTGACGAGGCGGAGAAGTCAGGAGGTCAGGTCGGTATTGACTCGGTACAAACACAGAGACCGGATGTTAGGTCATTACGGGCTCGATACAAACACAGAGTACAGTATATATTATTTCAGAACATCAGTGGACGAGATTTATTGCTTGCACTCTCCGTATGAAGTTAGTGCTTTATTTTTTATGTTATGTTATGCGATCGAGGTCATGGCACATTGGGCATTCCAATGCATGCTCTGTCCTCCGATGCAGCAGCCATCCTAACTTCCATTTTCTCACCGTACCCATGATAAGTTTAATTATTAGTACACCTTCTCTCTCTACCACGAAGACAACACTGTCTGGTATCAGTTATCAGTTATATGAGGACTATCATCATAGCCCTCCGGACACGTCTATAGGTGCTCCGATCTCCGCCTCAGCAAATCCAGCAGCGTCCAGCGGCCCAACACGCCAGTTCGATGTTGATTAATAAAATCTCCTTGCATATCTAGTAAGTCGCTCTTTTCGTGCTGCACCAATATTGACACCCATCTCTTTTAATAAGGTCAGCGAGTGGGATTCATAGCCCTGAAACTCCTCTGTTCGGAAAGACTCTCGCAATGCGTGAAGAATGTCATTTCGATCCATGGCTGCTCCTTCTGATATTGTAGTCAAGCCAGCCAATCTATCAGCTCGTTCATTACCCCTAACTCCTGCGTGCCCAGGGACAAAAATGAAGGTGATTTCACTGATCATTGTCTGTACCAGTACCTCTATCCAGTTACGTCTCACCATTCCTGATTCGACTTTACGAATCATGCTCATGGAGTCACTGAGTATGAAAACACGAGAGTAGTTGTGAGATTCCAACCATTTCACCGCCTCGGTAACTGTCTGGTATGTCCAAACTTAACGCATAATTCTCGCACTCGTTCCAGTGTCTAAGACTCGCCCATATCACATAGATGAGAAATGAAAATCCTGGCATATCCGAAAGGACGTTGCCATCAACCGCAGTAAAGAAGTCGTTGATTTTCTAGGCACCACTTATACGTTCAGTAGTTTGCCATTGCTTTCTGAACGGTGAGGTTTATTTTACCTTTTTTGTAAAATCCCAAGGGAAACGAATTTGCTTCCAAACTTGCCCACCGTGTGATTTGAACCAGGTACGCTTGGGTTCGTGATCGAGCTCAATACCGCTTGAGCTACAATGAGCGCACCGCATTAATGACATCGGCTCTGCTCATACTCCTGCCTCCTTTAATCGGAGCATCGTTTGCAAGAAAGTCAGCATGCTCGTTACCCTGCACTTCAGCATGTCCACGTGTGTACAGTCATTTTCTTGAGATGTGATCTCCGATAGCTGTCCACCCATTCCACGCGCAGACTTCCAGATTCAATTATTTGAAGCAATTTATTTTTTAGGTTTAAGTTTTAGGGTTAACCCTTTCAATCCCTAATTTTTTTCATTCCTGGACGCACTTCTATTGCAACGCATACTCAATTCGCCGATGTAATGGCATTGCGTCATCTTAATAAATACAGCAAGCCAGTATACCTGCTCAGAAGGGTGAAGAGGTCGTTAGATCATCACTGCACATAGAACCATCATCACTGCACATCGAACCATCATCACTGCACATCGAACCATCATCACTGCACATCGAACTATCATCACTGCACATCGAACCATCATCCCTGCACATACTGCACATCGAACCATCATCACTGCACATCGAACCATCATCCCTGCACATCGCACATCGACCATCATACTGCACATCGAACCATCATAACTGCACATCTAACCATCATTACTGCACATCGAACCATCATCACTGCACATCGAACCATCATCACTGCACATCGCACCATCATCACTGCACATCGAACCATCATCACTGAACATCGAACCATCATCACTGCACATCGAACCATCATCACTGCACATCGCACCATCATCACTGCACATCGGACCATCATCACTGCACATCGAACCATCCCCACTGCACATCGAACCATCATCACTGCACATCGAACCATCATCACTGAACATCGCACCATCATCACTGCACATCGAACTATCATCACTGAACATCGAACCATCATCACTGCACATCGAACCATCATCACTGAACATCGAACCATCATCACTGCATCGACCATCATACTGAACATCGACCATCATCACTGCACATCGCACCATCATCACTGCACATCGAACCATCATCACTGCACATCGAACCATCATCACTGCACATCGCACCATCATCACTGAACATCGAACCATCATCACTGCACATCGAACCATCATCACTGAACATCGCACCATCATCACTGCACATCGGACCATCATCACTGCACATCGAACCATCCCCACTGCATCGACCATCATCACTGAACCATCCACCATCATCACTGCACATCGCACCATCATCACTGCACATCGAACCATCTCACTCACATCGGACCATCATCACTGCACATCGAACCATCATCACTGCACATCGGACCATCATCACTGAACATCGAACCATCATCACTGCACATCGGACCATCATCACTGCACATCGAACCAATTAGTTCATAAGTGTTCAGATCTCTTCCTCAGTATGTCTCTCAGCTTAGTTTAGTTATCGGATCATCATCACCGCACATCGAACCAATTAGTCCATAAGTGCTCTGATCTCCACCTCAGTATGCCTCTCAGCGTGTGGTGACTAACGACATCAGTTCTATGTTGGGTTTACTATTCTTCTTTGGCTACCAGTATAGTTTTCTTGTCTAGCAACACTACAAATGACTTGGTATTCTTGCAGTCTGGTTAGGGTTGAAGATTCACCACCATTCCTTGAATCATTTACACGTCCTCTCTCTCTCTTAGGGAATTCAGAATATCAGCTACTTATATATATATATCATGTGACAGCAGGACATCAAAGAAACCTTGAACAACTCTCTTCTCCAAGAATGTCGAGCCTTTCCTTTACTCCGCTTTCCTCGAGTTCCAAAACAGTGCCTGTTTTGCAATGCTTCCGGTCGGTCTTTTCAATGTGTGTCATACCCAAGGCCAGCGTCTCTTCCTTAGCTCTTTCTTCACTGGTATCTGCTTTGTTCTTTCTCTGAGTTTCTCGTTCGTAATCTTATCATACCATCTGTCCCTCTATTCTACGTAACCATCCATTTATGAAGGTCTGTAGTTTTCTGGTGGTTTCTTTTGTTGTCCTCCATGTTTCAGAGCCATAGAACAGCACTGACTTTACATTTGATTGAAAGATTCTCAGCTTTGTGTCTGTTTTGATCTCCTTTGACTTGCATAATTTACTCAATGCAATCAAGTTTCCCTTGCTTTTGTATTCCTATCTTGACATCTTTGTTCGTTAAGGGACATGCTACTACTTGATATATATATATATATATATATATAAAGAGAAATAAGAAAGAGAAAATTGAGGTATTTTGGACATATAAAAGACATGAAGGGCTGGAGAAGACCATCATGGAAGGAGACATACCGGCAAAGAGAAGAAGATGAAGACTCGGAGAAGATGGATTCAGGATGTAACTGATGGTTTGAACATGACGGCTGCAGAGGCAGGACATCTGGCCTATATGAGAGAGAAATTTCGGAGGACTGTTGGGGTGGTAAAGTTCTGTTCAGGACAAGCTATTTGATGATATATATATATATATTGATAAGATCATGAACAAAAATAAACTTAAACCAGTGGAACAAAGGAGAGCTTCAACAAGAAGAGTCGCCCGAGTGGTTACCAGGGCCCAAATTTGGGTGCGAAGAATAGAACCACTGTTACCTGCCACGCATGTCGTAAGAGGCGACTAAAGATGTTTGGCTGAAATCGGATGCACATGTCCTAAACGTGTAGAAATCTATGCGTTTAGGGGCCTACAAATCAATGTGTTAGGACACAACTGAGGAAACCCCTGACAGCATCGTGAGACAGGCTCTCCGATGGAACCCCAGGGCAATAGAAGTAAGGGAAGACCCAGAAACACCTGGAGACGGGAGTTAGAGATGGAATGCAAGAGGACGGGAGAGAGTGGCGAGATCTGGAAAGGATAGCCTTGGAAGGCCTTGGTTGCGGACCTATGCTTCCTAGGGGGAGGTGAAGAAATCAATGTGCAACGTATACACGTTCTTGCCAAGGATCAAACATATCACAGTGATTAAAATTGGTCGTTAAGAACGAACGTAAAGAAGAAGAACAAGAAGAGTGATGAGAAAATAGGAACATAAAAGTGACGTAATAGAGAAATGACAAACGAGTAAAGAATGATTTAGTAAGAGAATAAGTATAAAATAACGGAACAAACAAAAGGTGAAATAATAGAGACTGAGCATCAGATAGAGAAATCAACAAACATGTTAATACTATGACGTACCTGCAGAATGCTTCCATGACTTCCAGAGATCGTCAACACTGATCAGCTTGTCATTGTGGTGAAAGAGTTCCTGACGTTCAAATCCGTCTGTGTACTGGAGCTCATCTCGTAGAAACTGTAACGAGAACGAGATGAGAATAAGCTACAAGTATTTGATACTAACTGTGAGTAGGAAATTATCGTTAGAATGATACAAATATAACAGGTTTTAAGGAGTTGGTGCCATCTTGTGACGTCTTCTAGAGCCTACTTTAGAGGTATGGTAGTCTCAGGACACTTTCGGTTTGATTAAAAGGGAAAAGAGGTTAAATAGGAAGGGCACGTATTCATTTTAAGTAGCAGTACACCTAATCTCGCATTATTAGGCTACGCCACTTCTATCAAGAGGGTCAGTGTAAGATGGAGGCCCCGAAAAATGGCGACTACCAAGAAGTAGAGCTACATGTGGAGATCGACGAGGGAAAAGCTAACCCGGTATCCAAAAATGGCTGTGCTAAAGTCGGATGTATCGGACCGAAAGGTGCAGATATCATAACTCACGCTGAAAACTGAGGGCACAACACATTCCGTTCTCCGGACTGCATCCTGATATAACCAGCGGGGGTATGAGAACGAACGAAGCAGAAGAAAAATTAGGTGAGTCAAATCCTTTCAGGAAGATTCTGGGATTCAAGGAGACCCTGCAACGAACTTTGAGAGAGGCAAGAAATATCGGTTTCAATTCCATTTAGGAGATTGAGCGAGTTGCCCAGAATAAAGCGGTATGGAGAAATAGCTTCCAATGTAACGTATAACTATTAACGATACGATAGGAATTATTATTATAAATACTTTCAGCAAATGATGGTCCTATTTCACATATGCACGAGCTGGTGTCCCGCCCACTCGTAGTTTGATTAAATTTGTCTTCTTCACGCTAGGGGCACGGATACACCAGGTGTTACAGCATGTCCAGATAAAAAATGAACTGTCAAAATTATAAACAGACTCGGACAAAACATTCGATAATTTTGTTAAACGTAGGCGATGTTGGAGTTGTTTATATGCAAACAGCCAACATCCGTTAATTTTGTTAATGAGAGAAAGCGGACAGGCTTGCATCAACAGCATCGATTGTTGGGGAGTTGAAGATGGATAAAGGGGGTGTTCTTCAGTCTCTTCGCAACTACCTGTTGGATGAGAACACCAAAATAGATGTTGAATCGATCCAGAGATTTAAGCAGTTTAGAGATTTAATTGGAGTTACCCGTTGTACACAAGTAGAACTGAATGCCTGAGGGAGAAAGTGAGGAGTGTGTTTAATTATCGAGCAACGGGAACCGTCTCTTCAATATATGTTGGGGGAGACTGAGCACCTATGGGTCTGCCTAGAGTTCAATGACGTCAGTTTAGTAACCAATAATCTTATCTTATCTTAACCATATTTGTCGTGAAGCGTCGAGGGGAGAGTTCGTTTTCTATCTTGTGCCAGGTGTGTTGCGATTGACGTTGCCAGTCCATGTTTTTGCAGGGACTCTGAGATGTTATCTATCCATCGTGTTCTTGGCCTGCCTCGTGCTCTGCGCCCTGAGTATCGATTATTGTAGGCACGTGATGGTAGTAAATGTGGTTCCATTTTCATTAGATGGCCGAACCACTTGATTCTTTGCTTCTCGATGTACTGTATGCATGGTATAGTACCAACGATGCTTCTGATATTCTCGTTTCTCACCTATCTCTCCTTGTAACGTTGACAGCTTTTCGTAGACATCTCATTTCACATGTTGTAATCTTTCTTTCTTGTGTCTTAGTCAGGGGCCATGTTTACTCAGGCTTGTCGTTTGACTGCCATGTTAATGCTTGGATGTTTTAATAGTGGTGACAGTTGGTTGGTATGTCACTGCGTCTGCCAATAACCAATTTTGTTAAATGTAGATGTTGGTGTTTTTTTTGCATGCAAACTGTTAGCGTATATAAATCATCCTGTATAAACTATATAGCAGATGTGGGTACTAGTCATATGACTTACTGGCTTGTTCCTCTCCGCTCCTAGTGGAGCATAGGGCATCAATAGTTGCCCTTCACTTTCCTCGGTCTCTGGCCGATTTCTTTATGGCTTCCCAAGGATAATGCAACATTCTTCAGTTCATCAAGAAGGATCAGACTCCTGGTGTGTTTAGGGTATCCCCTTTTTCCGTTTTCCATGCGGGTTCCACAAAAGTGCTTCTTTTTCTTAGTTTCTGTAAATGTTTTACTTGCTTATATGGACGAGTAGTTAGCGATGCCATTGTTTCGTTCTAAAGGTCGTGGGCTCGAATCCGAACCGCACCGTTCTGTTCAGGGGTGGATTTTGCCCCAGATACTACTAGGATTGATGACCCGAGCTACGGAGTCTGTGCTTTGTGGCGTCCCATTTGTGCAGAGAGGAACTAGCATATTAAGCAAATCCCGGTGCAATGAAGTCCATCCTTTTGGCTTTAGACCACACACAACCCCGAACCTGGAGGACCAGGAAACCACATTTAGTCTGATCTCTCTCCTTTGACCTGTCCGACTTGGAGAACGCTGTAAAGAACGATGTTTCTGTCGGCCCAGCTCTTTGGATCATAGAATCACGCAAAATTCATGCTGAAGATTTCTTAGGTCAGCCTTGATCTAGAATCACAATTCACTGCTGGGCAAGTTTCTCGGTCAGCTCTTTGGATCTAATCAGAAATCACGCCCGAACGATGTTCTGTCGTCAGCTCTGGATCATAGAATCGCAATTCACTCGCATGTTTTCGGTCCAGCTCTTTGGATCATAGAATCACGCAAAATTCACTGCCTGAACGATGTTTCTGTCGGTCCAGCTCTTTGGATCATAGAATCAGCAAAATTCACGCCTGAACGATTTCTGTGGTCAGCTCGATCTGATGCAATCTGCTGCGATGTTTCGGGTCCAGCTCTTTGATCATAGAATCCAAAATTCACGCAATGTTCTATTAGTCTTCTGAATCACGCCATTCTGCGTGCAAAATTAATTAGAAAGATTTTTGAAACAAATTCTTTCAAAATATTTTCACAATCTTCTAAATTACTTCTTAACCCGTGCCGGTTCTACGGAGTTTGTAACTGTCGCTGAGATTTTCCCATGTAAGAAAGAGATCTGAACATACATGGTTACTCGTCGAAGTGCAAAGATAATGGTGCAATCAATGAATCAATCACATATCTTTTCTTCAATCTTTTTTTGCCTCAAGCGTCAGGATAAGTAGAGATTTCTAGAACGAGCCTTTGTACGCGCTTCATAAGTAGTGTCTTTCATTGTATCTGTTATCTCTGAGGTCCACATTTTGCGTGGTCGACCTTTTGCTTTGTATCCATTGTATCAGAGTAACATTGCTCTTTGAGGAGCACTGCCTGTTGGTAATCTGCTTATGTGGCCGAACCATTTAATTTGTTGTTTCTTGATAAAGTTCAGTACTGATGTTGTACCCACTTTTTCCTGATGTCTTCATTTCTCAATTCTCACCGGTCTCTTCTTGTTACACCCAGCATTCTGCGTAGACACTTCATCTCTGTCGTGACTAGTTTTCTTCTATCATTTGTTGTCAGTGACTAGGTTTAATTTGTTGTTTCTTGATAAAGTTCAGTACTGATGTTGTACCCACTTTTTCCTGATGTCTTCATTCTCACGTCTCTTCTTGTTACACCCAGCATTCTGCGTAGACACTTCATCTCTGTCGTGACTAGTTTTCTTCTATCATTTGTTGTCAGTGACTAGGTTTAATTTGTTGTTTCTTGATAAAGTTCAGTGCTGATGTTGTACCCACTTTTTCCCTGATGTCTTCATTTCGCAACCGGTCTCTTCTTGTTACTTTGGAACCTAATCATACACAACACAGTTAAACAAGCAAAAACATGAAAAGCCAACAAGCAAAACAATTGACTTATTTCTTACGTAATGATGCATTGCTCTTTTATCCAGCAGCAACAGTCCAAAGAAAAAAAGGAAATATACCACAAGGTATGTGATTCGGTTAGCTTTATCTTTTTCACTGATATATGTCTCTTCTTTCCCATCTTTGACCTTCATGGCATCAGCGAAAGCTTTATCAAATATGTTGATATAATCCTTGTAAGATGATCCTGGTCTGACGGACCCAACCCTGGAGTTGACAGAAGCATGTCTAGATCTTCGGCCGTCCCTTTTGTTGATACTCGGCGTCAGCAGAAAATTGGATTCAATGTTGATATGAATTTTCGGGAATTGCATGACGGAAGTGTTAATCTACTAATTATAAAAAAAAAAGTTTATTGCATATCGTTTACAGGACTTTGCGAATCAACTTTTTAACGCTGTTTGTGATTTTTCTAGGCATTATTACGTTCAGTAATTTGCTATTGATTTCTGAACGGGTGGCGCCATCGTCCTTTTGTTAAAATCAACGCAAATAATTTGTAACCAAACTGTCCGCAGCGTGATTCGAACTCAGAACGTCAGGGTTAATAGACTGAGTCACTAACCCTAAGCCACCACTAATTATAAACAATATAGAATTAGAAACAACACATGAAGATAGTGCGTCTAAATGACTCTTATTTGATCTTTCCTTGTCGCGAAGGTTGTTCTTAATAAATTTTACAATACCCAGCGGATGAATGATTATTGGTTACTAAGCTGACGTCATTGCACTCCAGACAGACCCATAGGTGCTCAGTCTCCTCCAACAGATATCGAAGAGTATCAGTTATATGAGGACTATCATTATAGCACTCCGGACATGTCCATAGGTGCTCTGATCTCCGTCTCAGCAAATCCAGCGTTCAGCGGCCCAACACGCCAGTTCGATGTTGATTAATCAATATCTTTGCATATTTAGTATGTCGTTCTTTTCGGGCTGCACCAATATTGACACCCATCTCTCTCAATTATATTACACTCATACGTCTGACCCTAGAACGCAAATTAAAGCTCCCACCCCTACGATTAACGGCAAGAGTGGACAACCAATTCAATCATTCACTCGGGGACAGACAATAGACAGTAGACCGTTATACGTTACATGGGGCCTGCAAGCAATCTCTCCAAACCATTTTGTTCTTCTTCGAACGTTCCATATCGACCACTTGCTAACTACTCTGTGTGATTTATACATGATCTGAGCCTAAGAGCGATTGTACGTTGGGCCAGTTATGAGCCTACAAGTCGGTCAGCATATCCGATTTCTGCGATGTTTTTTTATTTACTAGGGTAGATTCCCTAGACCCTACATCAGTCGCCTTTTACGACATGCCTTGTAAGTCCTAGTGATACTATTCTTTGCTTCCCTTGCGGGCCCTGGCACCATACAGGCGTTCCAAACCATTTAGTTTGGTCATAGGATCACCATCACTGCACATCGAACCAATTAGTTCATATGTGCTCCGATATCTTCCTCAGTTTGTTTCTCAGCGTGTGGCAAATAACGACACCAGTTCTAGTTTAATTTAGTCGTCAGATCCCCATCCCTGCACATCGAATTAATTAGGCCATATTTGCTCCAATCTCTTCCTTAGTATGTTTCTCAGCGTGTGGCAAATAACGACACCAGTTCTTAGTATAGTTTAATTATCGGATCATCATCACTGCACATCGAACCAATTAGTCCAAAAGTGATCCGATCTCCTCCTCGGTATGTTTCATAGCGTGTGGAAAATAATGATACTATAGTGCGTAGTTTAGTTAAGTCGCCGGATACCATCACTGCACAACGAAACAATTAGTCAACAAGTGTTCCATCTCCTCGTCAGTATGTATCTCATCGTCTGGCAACTAACGATACCAGTTCTATGTTGGTTTACTATTCTTCTTTGGCTACCGTATAGTGTTCTTGTCTAGCTACACCACAGTTGACTTGGAATTCTTGAAGTCTAGTTAGGATTGTAGATTCATCACTATTACTTGAATCCAGTGGCGGCTCGTCATTAAGGACCAGTGGGGCCGCCCCCCCCCCTCACCAAAAAAAATAATGTATAACGTGTATTTATTATTTTATAAGTTAAAATATAGTAACCAAAAATCATGATTTATCCAGAAAAAAATGTCTGGCCCCACCAACAAAAGTGAGCACGAGCCGCCACTGCTTGAATCGTTTACACGTCCGCTCTCTCTTAGGGAATTCACAGTTCTCCATATGATCTATTCTGGGTAATATAATTGAGTGCTATATTTCTCGATTCTCTCAGTAAAGTTCGTTTCATGGTTTCATTTTGGGTTATCTTTTTTGAGCCAAGTATAATGTACGAGTCGGGATTTCAGATTCTCTAAAACAGGCCGCAGTCTGCCTGAGATTGCCAGCCACGCAATAAAGTTTGTCTTAGACGTTGGTGTATGTGAGCCATATCTTCCTGCAAGGCTTCCAAGGCAGAGCGGCGACCCATAGAATCAGTTATTCCATTTCTTATTGTGGTTGTTGTCAGTTGACTATCATCATAGCACTTCGAAAATGTCCATAAGGGCTCCGTTCTCCGCCCCAACAAATTCATCAAAGTCCAGCGGCCCAACACGCCAGCTCGATGTTGGTTACTCAATCTCTTTGCATATTTGGTATATCGCTCTTTGTGGGCAGTACCAATATCGATATCCAGCTATCTCTATCTGATCAGCGACTGGGATTCACAACTTTGAAATTCCTCTGTCCGTGAGGATTCGTTGAGTTATGTTATGCGTCTTACAGCCTGGCGCATCCAGTTTATGTCTGTATTTGCTTCGAGTTTATCATCATCAAGTAGCTTGTCCCTTTCGGAACTTGGCTTACATGACAGCAGTCCTGAACAACTCTCTGTTCTGTGCAAGTTGACCCGCGTCAGCTGAAGTCATTCTCAGATCGTCAATGACATCCTGAATCCATCGTCTTCTACGTCTTCCTCTCATTCTTCTTCCAGGCACCATTCCCTTCAAAATTATCTTCTCTGGGCACTCATGTCGTTTGATGTGTCCGAAATATTAATTTACCTTGATTTTATGCTCTTCAATAGCCAACTCTCTTTGATACCAAGTTGTTGCAGAACAGAAGCGTTTGTTATTTTCTCTGTTCATGAAATTTTACTTACTCTTCTGTAGCATTTGTATTCAAAGGAATTTATGATCTTCTCTGTCGCTTTGTCAATGGTTCATGTCGCACAACCATATGTTACCAAGGAACAAACGCAGGCTCTTAAACACGTGATTTTTGTTCTTATGTCAGTTCCCTTCCATAGGTTAGTTAGTTCTTTTGGTTTTTGCAAAGCAATGCTTAGCCTTCTTTTAATTTCTTTTAGAGCATTCCCGTCATTTGTCAGCAATGCCCCAATGTATTCAAAGTTGCTACGGGTTAGCGTCCCATAATATTGCCAAATAAGAAATAGTATTTTTATTAATTCTATACGTCTTCTTCTTCGCGTTCGTTCTTTACGGCCAATTTTAATCACTCTTTGTGATATGTTTGATCTTTGCCAAGAACGTGTATACGTTGCACATTGGTTTGGTAGGCCCCTAAACGCATAGACTTCTACACGTTTAGGACATATGCATCCGATTTCAGTCAAACCTCCTTAGTCGCCTCTTACGACATGTGTGGTAGGTAACAGTGGTTCTATTCTTTACATCCCAAATTTGGGCCCCGGTAACCACTCGGCGAATTCTATACAACTGAACTATTCTATCGCATCATTAACTATACACAACTATTATATAACTACACCAATAGTGGTACAACACGTAGAAAACAAATATGTCTGAAAATGTCCTCTCACAAGAAATACGCATGTCTAAAACTGGAGGAAAGACGAGATGAATGAAGAGCGGCAATCTCGAAACTAACTACCGAAACAACAACTAAACTATCTTATCTGATGTACATGACATTGATTAAGTAAATATCTCCATAAGTCAAGGTTGGTAAGGTTACAGTTATTTAGATCTTAGAGTACTAACAGGTTGTATCATTTTGTTTTGTTAGTCACAACCAAGTTCTTCACAACATTGTTTATCTATGACGAGAGTCTCCAGATCTATGTTAAGTTATGTTATGCAATCGACGTCACGGCACATTGGGCATTCCCATGCATGCTCTGTCCTCCGCTGCAGCAGCCATCCTAAAGTCCATTTGCTCACCGTACCCATGAGAAGTTGATTACTATATCTTCTCTCTACCACGAAGACGACACTGTCTGGCATGTCCAAACTTAACGCCTAATTCTCGAACTCGTTCCAGTGTCTGAGACGTGCCCATGTCACATAATTGAGAGCGTACCGCATTGATGATATCGGCTCTGTCCATGCTTCTGCCCGTTTGAGTCGGTTCAATCTATATCTTCTCTCTCTCTCCAGACCTATATTGCATAAGCCTTCTCTCTCCAGATCTATATTACATAAGTCTTCTCTCTCCAGATCTATATTACATAAGTCTCTGTACCAGAGAAAAGGTCACCCCAGAGATTTTTTACGTCTTTGTACTGGAGAAAGCGTGATTCCACAGTTTGTCTGCAACGGAGAAAACGGGATTCCACAGTTTTTCTGCAACGGAGAAAACGTGATTCCACAGTTTTTCTGCAACGGAGAAAACGTGATTCCACAGTTTTTCTGCAACGGAGAAAGCGTGATTCCAGTTTTTCTGCAACGGAGAAAACGTGATTCCACCGTTTTTCTGCAACGGAGAAAGCGTGATTCCACAGTTTGTCTGCAACGGAGAAAACGTGATTCCACAGTTTTTCTGCAACGGAGAAAACGTGATTCCACGATTTTTCTGCAACGGAGAAAACGTGATTCCACAGTTTTTCTGCAACGGAGAAAACGTGATTCCACAGTTTTTTCTGCAACGGAGAAAACGTGATTCCACAGTTTTTCTGCAACGGAGAAAACGTGATTCCACAGTTTTTCCTGCAACGGAGAAAACGTGATTCCACAATTTTTCTTCAACGGAGAAAACGTGATTCCACAGTTTTTCTGCAACGGAGAAAACGTGATTCCACAGTTTTTCTGCAACGGAGAAAACGTGATTCCAGGTTTTTTTTAGTCTTTGTACCGGAGAAATGATTGCTCCAGTTTTTTTACGTCCCTGTGACATATGGACGCGAGTCATGGACAATGAACAAACAGATTGAAAAATCTCTGGAAGCCACAGAGATGTGGTTTTACAGAAGAAAGCTAATACCCTTGTATGTCTGTCGCAGTCATACTCAACTCATCTATTGATTGATTGATTGGTAGGACCACCAACATTGCATTTTGGTGAGTAACCAAGTGTGCTCCAATCTCTTTCTTATATAGGAAGATCTCAGAGAAAACTTATTACCAATATAATAAAGAGACAGTCATCATTTTTCGGATATGTGATGAGGAGGGGAGGTTTATAACATATTGTGACAACTGGTAGAATCTAGGGTAGACGAGACAGAGGAAGACAGAGACAATTTTGGATAACCTGACTTCATGGCACAGTAGAGCGTCAACATCTAAATTGATAGCAAACACCAAGGGTAGAGGCACCTGATGATGACTAGAAAAAAGGTCATCCCACAGTTCTTTAACGTTACTGTACCGGAGAAAGCCCTGGTCCTCGGGTTGTTTTTTTTACGTCTCTGTAGTGCAGAAACGTCTGTAGCTTAAGCGGTAGCAACTCATCACAACCCAAGCGTACCTGGTTCAAACACCGCGGCAGGCAGTTTGGAAGCAAATTTGTTCCAGTAAAATTTTAAGAACGTTAAAACACAGACCCCATCGTTAAGAAATCAATTGCAAACTATTGAACGTATAAGTAGTGCCAGAAAATCGACGGATCGTTTACTGTTTTTGATGGTGACGTCATGTAAGGGTATGACACGTTAAAAAGTCAAGAAGAGTTGTAAAGGTTCCTTTACCAGACCAGTTATCTGCCGTCTGCCCAGCGTGTTCGTAGCGCGTTGGACTACGGGTGACTATCCTGTGTGTGCGGGTTCAATTCCGCGGATGGCAGAAAAGCACAGATTCCCCAGATTTACGGTGTTCGTGGCACCGAGCCGAAGGTTACGATGTCCATGACACCGAGCCGAAGAGCTGAAAGTTCAAGTGCTTCTGGATCGGAAAAAAAAAATACAAAAAGCCCAGGTCATCTTTATAGTATATCCTTGCAGATCTGGTCGTCCTTCAGTTGGGATTTTTTCTTTTTCGATCCAGAAGCACTGAGCTTTCAGCTCTTCGGCTCAGTGCCATGGACATCGTAACCCTTCGGTTCGGTGCCACGAACACCGTAAATCTGGAGAACCTGTGGCTTTTCTGCAGCCCGCGGAATTGAACCGCACTCACAGGGGCTTCTCACCCGTCGTTTAACGCGCTATGAACACGCTGGGCAGGCGGGCGTTCAGTTGGGATAAGTGACTCAGCTATCTTGAAGCGTATTGATGTTTCATCTAGTTGTCTATATGTACTGTAATTAGTGCATAATAAAAATAATAAAGTCCCATAACCCGTTAGGGTTATAGAGATGTCACTGTGGAGACATCAGAACAAAAGCACGTCATGAATCTCTGTCTTCAACTCCTCGGCGAGTGTGGAGAAACTCTGCCCCGACCAGCTCTTGATGTTGTTAAAACCAGAATTTTCTCTGCCCTCCTTTCTTTCTCCCACCCTCAACTGTTCCCTGTAAGATAGTCTTAGAGAGTGAGCTATGTCTCAGCACATGCCCGAACCACGCAAGTTTACGCTGTTTCACGATTGCCAAGAGTGGTACGTCAAGACCAAATATATGTCCCTGCTGTATTGTTGAGTGGTAATATGAATGATTGTAGCACCATCATCATTGCACCTCGGTGAGTAACCATTGGTGACCTGATTTCTTTCTTACACAGGAAGATCTCAGCTGCAGTGCACAAATTCCGTAGCATGTCATTTGGAAGATGGTGAAGATATTTTTGTAGGAATTTTATTTTTATACTTTTCTATTGCGTTTTGCCTGAGCAGCGACTTTTCAGCCTGTTCCTTTTGATTTTTTAACTGCCAATGGTTATTTTTACGTGTTCAAATTAAACACGGGATCTAAGTTTTATCGCCCGTCTCCGATAGGACTAGGAACTCGATCTCACCTACACTGAGATCAGGGATCTCTGGAAAAATATCCAGATGGTTCCACGACGGAGCGAACCTGGTACCTTTGGTACGAAAGACTAGAGTCCTTAACTCTACGATACAAGTCCTCTTATCTCTACGTCACAGAGTTCCCTTATCTCTACGTCACAGTCCCTCTTATCTCTACGTCACAGAGTCCCCCTTATCTCTACGTCACACAGTCCCCCTTATCTCTACGTCACACAGCCCTCTTATCTCTACGTCACACAGTCCCCTTATCTCTACGCCACAGAGTCCCCTCTTATCTCTACGTCACAGATCCCTTATCTCTACGTCACAGAGTTCCCTTATCTCTACGTCACAGAGTTCCCTTATCTCTACGTCACAGAGTTCCTCTTATCTCTACGTCACAGAGTTCCTCTTATCTCTACGTCACAGAGTTCCTCTTATCTCTACGTCACAGAGTCCCTCTTATCTCTACGTCACAGAGTTCCCCTTATCTCTACGTCACAGAGTTCCTCTTATTCTCTACGTCACAAGTCCCTCTTATCTCTACGTCACAGAGTCCCCTTATCTCTACGTCACAGAGTCCCCCTTATCTCTACGTCACAGAGTCCCTCTTATCTCTACGTCACAGAGCCCCCCTTATCTCTACGTCACAGAGCCCTCCTTATCTCTACGTCACAGAGTCCCCCTTATCTCTACGTCACAGAGCCCTCCTTATCTCTACGTCACAGAGTCCCCCTTATCTCTACGTCACAGAATCCCTTATCTCTACGTCACAGAGTCCCCTTATCTCTACGTCACAGTCCCCCTTACATCTTCTACGCACAGAGTCCCCTTATCTCTACGTCACAGAATACCCAGTTCCATCTCTACGTCACAGAGTCCCCTTATCTCTACGTCACAGAGTTCCTCCTTATCTCTACGTCACAGAGTTCCCTTATCTCTACGTCACAGAGCCCCTCTTATATGAAGTCTAGGAATATAAATGAAGGAAACAGTAAGTCAGGAAGTCACAATAAAAACAAATAGAAACAAACATAAACTTAAATGAAAATCGTGGCATATCCTTTACAGGACGTAGTAATCAACCACAGTAAACGTGTCGTAGATTTTCTAGGCACCACTTATACGTTCAATAGTTTGCCATTGCTTTCTGAACGATGAGGTCTATTTTTACCTTTTGTAAAAATCCCACGGAAACGAATTTGCTTCCAAATTTGCCCACCGTGGAGTTTGAACCAGGTACGCTTGGGTTGTGATCGAGCTCACTACCGCTTAGCTGCAGACGCTCACTAAAACTAAACACAGCATGAAAAAACCTGATAGAACAACAAAGATCAGAATACTAAGAGCATGCATATTCCCAGTAATAACGTATGGGCGTGAAGCATGGACATTTAACAAGTTGTTGGAAAAGCAGATATGTACTTTTGAGCAAACGTGTTACAGAAAAGTCCTCCGTATATCATGGACAGAGAAGAGAACAAATTCTATTCTTTACACCCCAAATTTGGGCCCCGCTAACCACTCGGGCGAAAATGGATTCAGGATGTAACAGATGGTTTGAACATGACGGCTGCAGATGTGGGACATCTGGTCTATGAGAGAGAGATATTCCGAGGACTGTTAAAGTGGCAAAGTTCTGCTCTGGACAAGCTGCTCTATGATGATGAGCTTAGACCACTATATATTACAGTTTTAGAATCCCTGATAGATGGTGATTAAAAAAAATATTTACTGTTAAGGATAACTGTGAATTGTTACATAGCATCTGATTCTTATCTCCCCTTGAATGTAAACAACAATCGTCTGCAGGATGTGATTCACAACAGCATGTCCGCTCTAGACTAACTAACGCACCATTTGTCACAATGGTAAACAGTAATTATAACACCAAGTGTGTGCGGATGGTGTGCTGTCTTATCTTAGGCTATTACAGTAATATAATGAAGCCGACAACCCATAAGGGTCGTAGGAATGCTAGGTCAACAAATTAGGCACACCAAAGGTCTATTTCTTTTGCGTGAGGGATGGGGGAGGAGTAGGAAAAAGATCAAGATCTGTAACAATATATTGACGCATTGAACCAAAATTGTATAAACCAAAACATGAAAATCAACAAAGCTAAAACCGAAATAATGAATATATGAAGAAAACATAATAAACTAAATATACATGTTAATGAAGTACATATACATGTTACAATCGACCAAGTGCATGCATTCAAATACGTAGGAAGCAGATTCACAGAAGACGGAAGACTAGATATAGAGATAGAGGTTAGAGTGCGGAAAAGCAAATGCTGTAACCAGTGGCGGCTCGTGATCGCTTTTATTGGTGGGGCCGACACAAATTTTCGGGAAAATCATGGCTTTGGGTTAGGTTTTATTTTAACTTATTAAATAATAAATACGTTACACATTATTTTTGGTGGGGCTCGGCTCCTCTGGCCCTTAATGACGAGCCGTCATTGGCTATCTATCAGCTAGACCAGCGTTTCCCAAAGTGGGCGGTACCGCCCCTAGTGGGCACTGAAGCGTTCTAGGGGGCGATAGTGTGTTCAGAAGCATGTAGGGGAGTTTTTATCTTGATTTTGCGATTGAATAATCATAAAAATTTGAATTCTGCATTTAAATTCATCTTATATTCGTCTTTCACGATCCATTTGTTAATCAATTTTCTATTTCATGCATGTAATCATTTTAAAACTGACCATGTATGACAGAAATATTGATCAATTTTCTATGTCAAAGAGAAAAGAAACATGTATATATATGTGTGTGGGGGCGTTGACAAACTGTTATAATGTGGAGGGGCGGGGCGTTACAAAGTTTATGCTGTGCAAATGGGCGGTGGGCGGAAAAGTTTGGGAATCTATGAGCTAGACCCACTGTTAAGGCACTTAAAATCTCACTGACAGCTAAACAACAGATGATTAACAGCATTTTTACACCTACTTTGTGTTACCAGAGCCAAACATGGACAATGAGCAAAGCATTGTCGCCAAAAATAATTACATGTGAAATGCGATATCTACGAAAAGTTATCAATAACACCAGTAAAGAGAGTCACCAACATCAGCATAAGAAAGAAAGTTGGCACAGAGCCTTGCTTGAATTACATTGAGAAACAAAGAATAAAGTGGTTCGGCCACTAAATAAGAATGCATCCAAACCCCACTGTATACAGAGTCTTCTACTACAGAAAATCAGGAAAGACTGCAAGAGGTAGACCACCAAAGATGGATAGCAGAATTCTGTAAAAAAATCCACCAAAATAAAATCATCCACGCTACCAGAGCAGCGCAAAACAAAAACAGAAAACCAAGACACTGTGCAACAACCTGGTAACAGTGTGACGACCCAAAAAAATGTGATTTGGCCTTTCGTGTGTGAGCTGGTTGTGTCAGCTAGGCGCATTCTTACTTGTAGGCCAGTACATACGGTTTCTACGTGCTTTTTACAATTCTAGTACGTCTTCGACGTAACACCCAAAAAATATCCGCTGAATTAAGGAAGTTCATTCTTTAGGTCAACTAGGATCCGGTTAGTCTTTGACCTCGCGGTATCCAGATCTACATCACTGGGAGGTGGGGTTGGCATGTGTGTTGGCACGTGCTCCCCCGACTAGCTCAGACGGGAAAATCGAAATTCCTGTTTAATGGGGGCTGGTTTCATTATAAGTGTTTGATAGAACACTGGAAGTTTTTCTTGAATTTTACACAATTCTACCGAGTCTATGATTATTTATTGATGAAAAATGTTAATAATATTGATATTCCTTTAGTATTAAACTTAATGTGTAAAATAATTTAACATTGATTTAGCATTTTGTGTTTTTAAAACGAATTTCTCCATCTAACAATACTGGAATGTGAGGTCACGCGACGGTTGTGATCTGATCGGATTTCCTAGAATTTGTTACATGAGCTCGCCGGCCTTATGCTATCAGAGTCCACGATTGACAATAAGAGTTTCAGTTTCAGTTAGGAATATCTTCATTGCACTCCGGACATGTCCATAGGTGCTTCGATCTCCTTCGCAATATTTCAACTGCGCCCAGCGGCTAACTGTACCAGTTCGATGTTGATTGATGAGACTACTTATACACCTGTTGTTGTGCTGTTCTTTTCTGGACACTTCAATCTTCAATCCCAGCTCTTACAATCTAGCAGCTGACATGAATTGTCTTTAGATGAAAGTCCTTTTTGCGGCCACACTCTATGAGGGTGTTCAAAATGCCAGCTGTATCCATTGGCTGGCCATCTAATATGGTGGCAGAGCCAGTCAGTCTATATGCTATCTCATTGCCAACGACACCCATGTGCGCCGGAACGAAGATAAGTGTAATTCTGCAAATTGTTGACACTTGTAATGATTCAGTCCATTGCCTGCGCACTGACCAGCCTCTATCTTTTGGATCATACTCAATGAATCACTCACAATGCACGCATGGGTGTAGTTTTGTGACTCTAGCCAGAGTAAGAGCTTACGCAAGCCAATGCATGTACGTAAAGCTGGGTTCCCAGTCAGCAGCGATGAGACTGTCCGTGGCCTCTGATAACATGCGGCCGGCGGAGCATGTAAAATATCGGAAATCAGACCACAACCGTCGCGTGTCTCGTATTCCAGTATTGTTAGATAAAGATACATTTATTTAAAAAACAACAGCATGCTAAATCAAGGTTATATTATGTTACAAATTAAGTTTAACGCTAAGGAATATCAATATTTTAAATATTTGTCATCAATAAATTACAATGTAGTCATATAATTTTGTAACAATGCAGAACAATTTTACAGTGTTCTTTCAAACACTTATAAAAACCAGCCCCCATTAAGCAGGAATTTTGGTTTTCCCGTCTGAGCTAGTCGGTCTTATATTGCCGGAGGCCACGGACTGGCTGGGGCTATGGCACAGCCAACTCTAGATAACTAGGCCAGAAAACTGAACGGGTATTCCCTGACCTAGATCAGAAAAGGGGACTGGAAATTACAGATGTTTGATAGAACACTGTAAGCTTTGTTGCAATTTTACTCAATTCTGTGAGTCTATGGTATTTATTGGTGAAAAATATTTATAATATTGATATTCCCTATTGTTAAACTTAACTTGTTGCATAATATAACTTCGAGTTAGCATTTTGTGTTGATTTTAAAATGAATTCGTCTATATACACCAATACTGGAATGCGAGGTCACGTGGTGTAGTTGGGGTCTGATTTCCTACAATTCTTACCTGAGCCCGAAAGCCCATTAGTTTATAGTTGGCTCTGGATATGGTAGAGAAACCGAATACCGACACATGTTGAAACCCGGATATTCAGAACCAAATGTTGCAAGTATCACACCTGTTCGTCTATCGTTGCAAACTATCAACACAACGTGCTCCCTCCCCTTCTACTCAAACTCCATATAAATCACAAAGAAGGGGCCAAAAAGAGGTGTTAAAAGAGAATGCAGAAGAAGAAGACTGTTGTTTTACAGGTTTTATTCCTGGAATGGAAGCGATTAGTGAGAAATCACACACACACCAGTAATGTATATACTCCCCCAGATCCGTCTGCAACAGATTAAATTCGTTTTATTTCCTGCTATGTTTCTTGCATAGCCTATATATAGTTTTACCGTATGCATTCCGTTTGGCAAATATTTGACATATATGTAAACATTAAACTGAACTTGTTACATTGCATGGTTTACAGTATTGTTACATATATTACAGTTAAGGCCAAATATGCTCATAGAATTATTTTTTTTTCTGATCCAGAAGCACTTGAGCTGAAAGCTATTCGGCTCGGTGTCATGGACATCGTAACCCTTCGGCTCGGTGTCATGGACATCGTAACCCTTCGGCTCGGTGTCATGGACATCGTAACCCTTCGGCTCGGTGCCACGAACACCGTAAATTTGGGAAACCTGTAGCTTTTCTGCCAGTCCGCGGAGTTGAACCTGCACTTACAGAGGACTAGTCACCCGTAGTCCAACGCGCTACGAACACGCTGGGCACGCTCATAGAATAGGAACACCGAGAACTAGGAGCCAACCTAGTAAGCTACATCTCAATGTAAGTGAGATCGAGTTCCTAGTCCTATCGGAGACGGACGATAAAACGTAGACCTCGTGTTCAATTTGAGCAAGTAAAAGAGCCCGTGGCAGTTCAAACCCGAGAAGAGCAGGCTGGAAAGCCGCTGTCCGGGCAAAACTCATTAGAAAAAGATTAATTAAAAATAAAATTCCTACAAAATATCTTCACCATCTTCTACATTACATCGGGGGCCCTCGCCGATGCTACGGAATTCGTGCACTGCAGCTGAGATCTTGCTGTGTAAGAAAGAGATCGGAGCACACATGGTTACTCACCAAAGTGCAATGATGATGGTCCTATCAATCAATCACACAAGAAACTAGTCACGACAAGGGGGTCTCTGTGGCTGAGTGGTTAAGCCCTTGCCTAGGAGTCGAAGGTCGTGGTCGAATCCGACCTCGGCCTTCTGTCACGAGTGCAGTTTTTCCACAGACCCCAGGATTTTTGCCGGAGCTACGAATCGTGCTTGTGCAATATCTCGGCAGGTGGCGTGTCTGCGGAGAGGACCGAGCCTATGGAGGTAAAACCCGGTGTAATGAAGTCAACTTCGGCTTAGTCACGACAGAGATGAAGTGTCTATGCAGAAACTAGTCACGACAGAGATGAAGTGTCTATGCAGAAACTAGTCACGACAGAGATGAAGTGTCTATGCAGAATACTGGTAATATCAAGAATAGACCGGTACAGAAATGAAGACATCAGGGAAAAAATGGTACAACATCAGTACTGAACTTCATCAAGAAACAATAAATTAAATGGTTCGGCCACATAAACATATTACAAACAGACTCAAATAGCAATGTTACTCCAAAACAGTAGATACAAATCAAAAGGCCGTCTACACAGAAGGTGGACCTAAGAGATAACAGAGGCGACTCTTCTTCTTCTTCGAACGCCCCATATCGACCACTTCTTAACCACTCTCTGTGATTTGTAATATGATCCGAGCCTAAGAGCGATTGTATGTACGTTGCGCCAGTTATACGCCTACAAGTTGGCAAGCACATTCGATCTCTGCTACGCTTTTTATTTACTATGATAGCTTCCCTAGACCCCTTCCTCAGTCGCCTCTTACGACATGCCTTTTAGGTCGCAGTGTTACTATTCTTTCTCCCTTGAGAGCCCTGGTAACATACGGGCGACAGAGTCGACGAATTATGAAGCGCACATAAAAGCCCGTTCTAGAAATCTCTTTTTATCCTGAAGCTGTGAGGCAAATCAGGACTGGAGAAAATAAAGTTAAGGAGCATAGGGAGCTCGCTCCATGTTTCTCCTTTTTCGACCTAACGCCGAAGGGCAAAACAGATTAGAGAATAGATAGAAAGACAGACATACATATAGACAGACAGACAGACAGACAGACAGACACATAGATAGATAGATAGATAGATATATAGATAGATAGATAGATAGACAGACAGCCAGACAGATAGATAGATAGATAGATAGACGGTGCATGGCGTACAGTATTTTAGCAAACATACAAATGTAGAGGACTAGTCTCTGCCTGCGCTTATCAAATAATAAACATTCAATCAACGGTTCTCAGCGGGTAGAAGTGATAAGGACGACAACAGGTAGATAGCACTATTGCGTAAGCAAAGATTAAATAAACAAGTAGGGAAACACACATCAACAACCGAGGTTTCTACCGATAAGTCTTTCTCTCTTCTCTCTTCTTCTCCTTCTTCTCTTCCACCATTTACTTCTTATAGGTGTTGGGGGAGAGATAAATCTAACACTGGGGTTTCTCCGTCTCGTCGCATCTATTAGTATGCATAACTTGCGCAACCGAGATAGAGAATAACCTTTATCTTCTTCGTTGAAATCTTCAGAGCATATGCTTTCTTAGAGCGTTGATGATGTCGCTTTGATTAAGTCTTATCAAATCTTAATAATAAAGTATTAAAAATATTGTTAGATGACATAGCAGAATCCTGCCAAAGAGCAAAAATAACAATCACCCAAGCAAGACAAAAATAGAAAACCACGACGCTGGGCAACAACCCGGTAACATTGTGACGACACAAGAATAATAATAATAATAAAGTAAACTACTATTAAAACTAAATTACGAATTTTCAATTCAAATGTTGTATCAATCCTAACATATGCCAGCGAGAGTTGGAAAATGACTAAAGATATAGAAAGCAAGTTGAATGCATTTGAAAATAGATGTCTGCGAAAAATAATGAACATAAAATGGAACGAATTCAGAAGAAGTGAGGAAATCAGAGACATGTCTGGTCAACCACTAGTGACAACTGTTATAAGAAAGAGAAGATGGAGATATGTTGGGCACACCTTGAGGAGAAATGATCAACGAATATCAAAGCAGGCATTGAAGTGGGATGCAAAGGGTTCAAGAAAGAGAGGTAGACCTAAAGAGACCCTGAAACGAACTTTGCTGAGAGAGACAGGAAATATCAGTCTCATTTTCATGGAGGAGATTGAGCGAGTTGCCCGGGATAGAGCGGTATGGAGAAATTACTTGCAGGCCCTATGTAACGTATAACGGTACGAGATGAATTATTATTATTAAACTATATATAAATGAAGAACTTTAAAACTAATACACTGTGCATCATTGGAGACCAGCTTTAAAACTAATACACTGTGCATCATTGGAGACCAGCTTTAAAACTAATACACTGTGCATCATTGGAGACCAGCTTTAAAACTAATACACTGTGCATCATTGGAGACCAGCTAACTAATACACTGTGCATCATTGGAGACCAGCTAACTAATACACTGTGCATCATTGGAGACCAGCTTTAAAACTAATACACTGTGCATCATTGGAGACCAGCTTTAAAACTAATACACTGTGCATCATTGGAGACCAGCTTTAAAACTAATAAACTGTGCATCATTGGAGACCAGCTTTAAAACTAATACACTGTGCATCATTGGAGACCAGCTAACTAATACACTGTGCATCATTGGAGACCAGCTTTAAAACTAATACACTGTGCATCATTGGAGACCAGCTTTAAAACTAATACACTGTGCATCATTGGAGACCAGCTTTAAAACTAATACACTGTGCATCATTGGAGACCAGCATTTTCTTTTTGTTCGCCCACTATGAATTCAAGCGTAGTCATTGCGTCTAATATAGCACTTTTGATAGATTTTTGCGTGAAGTCTTGCTCTCCTGAACACCAGTATTCCTCTTCATTAAGGCGAATCTTACTCCGACTTCAGATGTGCTTGTAATTTAGATCCTCAAGTAAAGGATCATGGAAGCTGTAGTTCAAGAGCGCACCATGTGCAAACCGATAATTTTTGGTCCAAGCTGGACTCGAAACCCGGACTTTTCACGGCACATGATCACTAGCGCTGAGTGTTATCAACTTCGCTATCGGCGACTACTGAGATCATCATTAACCCTTTCACTCCACATGCGCTTCTTCTGCGTTCTTACTAGATTGGGATTTCGGATTCTCTAATCAAGGCCGCCGTCTGCCTCAGATTGTCAGCCACGCCATACAGTTTGTCTTCTGCGTTCTCACTAGATTGGGATTTCAGATTCTCTAATAAAGGCAGCCGTCTGCCTCAGATTGTCAGCAACGCCATACAGTTTGTCTTGGACGCTGGTGTAAGTGGACCACCTCTTTCTTCTCAGATACTGGGGGCAGTTCTGTAGGATATGCTCTGTTGTCATACTCGCCAAGCCACAGGAGCACAGATCGTTGGTGTCTATCTTGAATTTAGTGTACAGGTGGTGTCTCATTCTGTTGTGACCGTCCGGAGGCAAAGTATGGACAGTCTAGTCCCTTCTGGACAGTTAGTAATATACATCATCCTTGTTGTGTTTTGGGTGTTCTTTATCCCATTTTGTTTTGTAGTGCCCTTTGACGATGGGTTGTGTTTCTTCATAGCCCACCAGGTTGTCATCTTGGGGCATTCCTGCACCCTCTTGAGAACCACTATCTGTGATAACTAGTTAAGAAACACTTATCTTAGTCAAATAGCTTCAACTAGAACTCGTGTAACACAAACACTAGTCCAGGCCGACATACTTGAAGTCCATTAATTCTAGCACTGTTTCTGCCTATCTACATGAGGGCTGTGGTGTCTGTAGCTTAAGTAGTGAGTTCTATCACAACCCAAGCATACTTGGTTCAAACTCTGCGGCAGGCAGTTTGGAAGTAAATAAGTTGTAAATAAACAAACGTATCTAAGGAAAATCTGGAATAAAAACCAAAATCAGGTTTTTATTCCAGATTTTCCTTAGATACGTTTGTATTTGGTCGTCCATTTGTGTTTCATTTTAATTTGTCACTCCTGTTTGTTCGTTTGCTTGATAAAGGCCTTGTTGGTCGAAACGTTGCTGTTTATCGTCACTGTTTCTGTATTTTGTAAAACTATAGTACTTTGTTTGTACGTGTTTCACTATCAGTTAAACCTGATATGCCTAACGGCAAAAATGCAGAGACGGACAAAAGTAGAACAGATGACTACGTCCTGTCAAGGATATGCCACGATTTTCATTTCACAAGAGGGATTATACCGACGTCTGCAACTTCAAATGTGCATTAACGAATTAGACAGATTACTTGGCGTGGGTTCTTCTTCTTTTGTCGTCACACTGCTACCGGGTTGTTGCCCAGTGTCGTGGTTTTGTTTTTATCTTGCGCTGTTCTGGTGGCTTGTGTGATTGTTATTTTTGCTCTTTCGCAGGATTATGCTACGCCATCTAACCATCTTTTCCGTGGTCTTCCTCTTGCCTTCTTTCCGATGTTCTGTTGTAGAAGACTCTGTATACTGTGGAGTTTGGATGCATTCTTAAGTGTCCAAACCACTTCATTCTTTGTTTATCTATGTAATTCAAACAAGGTTCTGTGCCAACTTTCTTTCTTATGCTGATGTTGGTGACTGTCTTTTCTGGCGTCGGTTAATAATTAATAATTCCTCATGTAACGTTATACGTTACATAGGGCCGAAATTACAAAGTAATTTCTCCATACCGCTCTATCCTGGGCAACTCGCTCAATCTCCTCCATGGAACTGAGACCGATATTTCCTGCTTCTCTCAGCCTAGTTCGTTTCAGGGTCTCCCTAGGTCGACCTCTCTTTTTTTTAACCCTTTGCATCCCACTTCAATGCCTGCTTTGATATTCGTTGATCATTTCTCCTCAAGGTGTGCCCAACATATCTCCATCTTCTCTTCTTCATAGTTCATAAGTACGGTTCCAACTTCACTGCAACGGGTCACCCCATAATTGCTCCGTTCCTGTGCCAATGAATATCACACGAAATGCTAACACCTGTGAAAAGTTTCCTGTGTGAACTAATTCCAGAATGAAACAGCCGCGTACCGCCACAAAAAGCAACCTGCACCGCATAATATGCATATGGCCGTCGCGAATGTAGCAACACAAAACTGTTCATCACTTGAATAGCAATTCTTGTCGAAGGGGACATCAACCACGGCAAAATCCAGCTTTCTGCACTCGCAATATAACTGCATACGGCAGATTGAGCTTGTTCGTCATAACCGCTGTCCGCCATTTTCTGAATACACACAACAAACGCACGGTTGACACAGCAAAAACATTCCATGTAACAGTCACAGCTCACACGTTGCTCAAGCACTAAATCAGTAGCTCGGCAAACGAAACCGGAAAATACCCGACCAAACATGGCGGGAATGTGCTAGAAAAGTCGTGTTCAGAATCAAACCGTTCTGACTCTGAATGGCCCTCCCGCATTCCGCCATTGTTGGCCAATTTTTCTCCCTATAACAGTTGTCACTAGTGGTTGACCAGACATGTCTCTGATTTCTCACTTCTCCTGAATTCGTTCCATTTTATATTCATTATTTTTCGCAGACATCTATTTTCAAATGCATTCAACTTGCTTTCTATATCTTTAGTCATTTTCCAACTCTCGCTGGCATATGTTAGGATTGATTCAACATTTGAATTGAAAATTCGTAATTTAGTTTTAATACTATATAACTTGCAGTTCCATATTTTATTTAGACTTTTAAAAGCTGATGTTGCTTTGCAAATTCCTTTCATAATTTCTTTTTTACATTTCCTGTGCAATCAAAATTGCTACCTAAATAGGTGAACTGCTCTGTTATTTTTATCATTTTAGATTCCAGTGTGATATCTGCATTACTTGCCATAGGTGTCTTCATTATATTTGTTTTTTCATAGCTTATCTGCAGTCCAACTTTTGATGCTATAGATGACAAGTTGTCTGTTTTTCTTTGCATATCTTGGTTGTTTCCACTTAACAAGGCAATATCATCTGCAAAATCCAAATCTTCTAGTTGACTATTTTCTACCCAATCGATGCCAGTTTCGCCCCTGCAACATTTGGCGTGGATTAGTGACTTGAAAATAAAAATCCTGGCATATCCTTCACAGAACGTCACCATCAACCACGGTAAACGAGTCGTTGATTTTCTTGGTACCACTTATACGTTCAGTAGTTTGTCATTGCTTTCTGAACGGTGAGGATATTTTTACCGGGAACAAATCCACCGAAACAAATTTGCTTCCAAACTGCCACGCCATGGGGTTTGAACCAGTTACTCTTGGGTTGTGACCGAGCTCTACCGTTAGCCACCGACAGTGACATAGATCTCCAGATACTAGATGATATGGATGAAGGCGGGGAGGAGTAGAAGGTAATTACAACCCGATCTCCCTGGATGAAGCCCCACTTCAAGAGGTAGAATCAGACACCGTAGAATGACCTCTCTCTCTCTTTGCCTTTACCCCAGGTTGGGGCATAGGCCCTCAACCAACTCATGCCAAGCTCATTCTAGCTATCTCCTGCAGCCTCAGCTCTCTTTTATTGTTGATCTCCGCCTCCAAATCTCGTCTCCATGTATTCTCAGCCTCCTTCTTTCGCTGTCCCTGCGGGTTCCAGGCAAGGACCCTTCTTGTTATATTCCCTCCGGTTTTCGCAAAGTGTGTCCTATCCAGCGCCAGCGTCTTTTGTAGAATGACCTGCAAGACTGTAATCTCCTGGGTAAGCAAAGAAGGCGTCCGTATGGCGCGGGACCCACAATGGAAGCAAAGAATAGTAACACTACGACTTACAAGGCATGTCGTAAGAGGTGATGGATGTAGGGAAATAGGAAGCTACCCTAGTAAAAAAAGCGTAGTAGAAATCGAATGGGCTGGCCTACTTGTAGGCGCATAACTGTCACACCGTACAATCACTCTTAGGCTCAGATCCCATACAAATCACGGAGAGTGGTTAACAAGTGGTCGATATGGAGCATTGGAAGAAGGAGCAGAGCAGGAACATTTGGCCCCATCCAGTTGACCTGAAAGTGACATCCCAGTTTGCTCCACCGCAGATTAGGCGAATGACAAGAGATTGCTTAATAAGAATACACACATACTTAAGCAGCAATATAGACACAGAGGGAGGGATACTTAAGCAACATATAGACAAGAGGGAGTGATACTTAAGCAGCAATATAGACACAGAGGGAGTGATACTTAAGCAACATTGTAGACACAGAGGGAGTGATACTTAAGCAACATTGTAGACACAGAGGGAGTGATACTTAAGCAGCAATATAGACACAGAGGGAGTGATACTTAAGCAGCAATATAGACACAGAGGGAGTGATACTTAAGCAACATTGTAGACACAGAGGGAGAGATACTTAAGCAGCAATATAGACACAGAGGGAGAGATACTTAAGCAGCAATATAGACACAGAGGGAGGGATACTTAAGCAACATTGTAGACACAGAGGGAGTGATACTTAAGCAGCAATATAGACACAGAGGGAGAGATACTTAAGCAGCAATATAGACACAGAGGGAGTGATACTTAAGCAGCAATATAGACACAGAGGGGAGGATACTTAAGCAACATTGTAGACACAGAGGGAAAGATACTTAAGCAGCAATATAGACACAGAGGGAGGGATACTTAAGCAGCAATTAGACACAGAGGAGAGAATACTACAGCAATATAGACACAGAGGAGGATACTACAAAATATGACAGGGAGGATACTACAAAATTGTAGACACGAGGGAGGGATACTTACAGCATATAGACACAGAGGAGGCAGCAAAATGTAGACACAGAGGGAGGATACTTAAGCAGCAATATAGACACAGAGGGGAGGGATACTTACAGGCATCAATGTAGACACAGAGGAGGATACTTAAGCTGCAATAAGACACAGAGGGAGGAAAAGATGTAGATTTCAGAATAAGAATACAGAAGGCAAGAGGAGCTGTTATCGTACTAGGAAATCTAAAGAAATCAAATCTAGAACCAAAATTAGAATATTAAACTACAATGTTGACGCAATTCTGCTGTATGGGTCAGAAACATGGAGAATAACTAAAACAATAACGATAAACGTGCATTTATTAGAGAAGTATACAGAGAAATTAGATCAGATGTTTCATCTGCTACCGCATGACAGTAGACGGTACCATCTGCAACTGTTAACTCACTGTCAGATCAGATGTTTCATCTGCAACTGTTAACTCACTGTCAGATCAACTTTTTCATCTGCTACCTATGACAAGTACCATCAGCAACTGTTAACTCACTGTCAGATCAGATGTTTCATCTGCAACTGTTAACTCACTGTCAGATCAACTTTTTCATCTGCTACCTATGACAGTAGACGGTACCATTAGCAACTGTTAACTCACTGCCTTGTGGAGAGGGGCTCAGGAGAGCTAAGGGCTAGGGGAGTAAACCCTGATAGAAAATCCCCACTGCATTGTGGGTCAGCACGGTTATGTAGAGGGCTAGAAGAGTAAACCTTGACCCCAAATCCTGACGGAGTGACCCTAAGGCAGTTGATGGTTAGGTGTGTATTCCATTTCATCTTCTAGCATCCCCTGCTTGACTCCAAATGTATGGACTGTCTTTCTTTCCTTTGGATGGAACAGTCAGGTTGAAAGGAGTTTGTGCAAAATGAGCAATGCACATTCCCCATATCAGCTGCCCATGCTGGGCATAAATGAAAAGGACACGTCACCCTTGCTTTTGGCTTGGACACAACATGGAAATCAACAGTCACGAGAGACTTAGGGATGGGCTGAAAGGCAAGGGACGCAAGCACAAACTCAGAAGCTGTCAGGGTAAAATACTTGCCAAGTAACCGTCTGTAAAGACGAAAGATGTCATATACCAACAGAGAGAGAGAGAGAGAGAGGAAGTGAGGAGAGAGAAAGGGAGATGGTGAGACACTTCAAAAGAAAAACAAGTCACACTATGAACTGCATAATCGATAAATATCTTCATTTATTATTGACGACTTTTTGCTGTCTATATTTTTCCATTAACTGATGTAAAATAGCTGATGTGTTATATTGGTAATATCACTAACATGTAGAGCCGAACAGTGGATCGTTGAGATTTAGGAGTCTCAAGCATTAGGGGATGCAAGAGGCTTACAGTTAGTACTGAGATAAGGAATGGTATAGTGGTGTGGGGGTGGTGTCTGTGTGGTGTATAGGTAAGCTGCTCGCATCTCGCTCCAAAAGGTATTCAGTGGACCTCTCAATCAAGTGTGTCTTCATCTTTAAATCAAGAATAATGCACGTTTTGTTGCGAGTCCATTTTATTCAAAAACTTCTGTAATGGTGTCTATACATCTGTCTCTTGGTCTTCCTCGTTTCTAAAACCAGATCTACTACTATTGTAAGATTTCTATAATGTTGTGTTTTGGACTTCCACAGTTTGCTAAAACCAGATCTACTACTATTGTAATATTTCTACAATGTTGTCTTTTGGGCTCCCATAGTTTGATATAACCAAATAAATGTTAAACTAAAAAAAAAAATAAGAAACGAGCAAACTAAACATTGCTGACACCAGCATGGGCATTTAATAAATACATAAAAGGAACATAAAATAACATATAAAAAGCAGAACTAAGCAATAATGTGCACACAAACACTACTCAATATGTCAAGTGATTCCCAAACGGTCGTCACCAAGGACAACAAGATGTACTACGGATATCGATTATTTAAAGCTCTCTAGATTAAACCAGATATTTGCAGCAAACAACAGCAGCTATAAGAGTAGACAAACAGATAGAAACTTTTCAGATGATAAAAAAGGGAGTATCATCATCAAGTAGCTTGTCCTAAGCAGAACTTTGCCATCACACCAGTCCGTCAGAATTTCTCTCTTTAAAAGACCACATGTCCCTTCTCTGCAGCCATCATGCTCAAACCATCAGTTACATCCTGAATCCATCTTCGCCGTGGTCTTTCTCTTCTCCTCTATGCCTCATTCCATGATGGTCTTCTCCAACCCTACTTGTCTCTTTATATGTCCAAAATACCTCAATTTTCTCTTTCTTATGTGTAGCATCAGCCAATCTTCTTTGAATTTAAGTTCTTTCTGGATAGATCTATTTGTTCTCTTCTCTATCCATGATATACGAAGGACTCTTCTGTAACACTTATGGACTCCCATGGACTGCCATGACTAATGTGGAGGTGTTGAATGAGGTCAAGACACAAAGAAAGCTTATCATCAATATAAGAGGCAATCCTCATTATTTGGGGCATGTGAAGAGAAAGGGAGGTTTAGGACACATTATAACAATCGGTAAAATCGAAGGGAGACGATACAAGAGGAAAACAGCGAGATAAAATTTTGGATAGCCTGACTTCATGGCACGGTAGAGCGTCAACATCTGGGATGATAGCAAACACGAGAGACAGAGATTTGTGGATCTCCTAAGCCAGGCGGCACGGCACCTGTTGATGATGTCTACGTCAGGTAACAGGATGAGAAACCCTGACGTAGGATGGACATGCACCCAAGAAAGATAACTCTCGCGTTATTATCAGTGTGCAACATTGATTAATCAATTACTCAATCAACATCGAGTTTGACATTTACTGCCGACATATCTGTCTGTTACAGCTTAAAGTTAAAAACTTTAACCCGCTAGTGAGACAATCTTGTATCATCGTTGGAGATAAATTATTTCTAATAGCCATCAAGCGGTTGTGTAGTACTTGCAATAGTATATCACAAAGCTGAAAGTTTACCAGGCCATAGTTCTAACCACGCTGCTGTACGCAAGCGAGACATGGACAGTGTATAGCAGACACGCAAGAAAATTAAACCATTTCCCCACAAGCTGTCTACACAGAATACTAAAAATAAACTGGAAGGACAAAATTCCAGACAGCGAAGTCCTCACAAGAGCAAAGATCCCAAGCGTCAACACCCTGTTGCAGAAGGCCCAACTGAGATGGGTCGGTCACGTTGCTCGAATGCCTGATAAACGCATCCCAAAACAGTTGATGTATGGCGAGCTTGAAGGGGGCAGACGTTTAGCTGGTGGACAGAAAACGCTTTAAAGACACTCTTAAAGTGTCTCTGAAATGCTTCGATATAGACACCTAGTGAATCCCTTGCGCAAGATCGCCAAATGTGGCGCTGTAACAACAAAAGAGGAACCCGAATAGCTGAGAATCATCGTTTTGTTGAGGCACAGATAAAACGAGCTGCGCGAAAAGACAGAGCACACAACACGCACATGTCTAACCTTGATCATGTATGCCCCACCTGTAGTAGGGATTGTGTTCTAGGATTGGACTCCAGTCACCTCCGCACACACCAGAGAGGTTCAGCAGCACACGTCTGAGATTGTTGTCATCATCGCTCGCGATGGACGGCTATATCATACCATACAGGGTGAACAGGTGCTATTGAAATCCAAGTGGTAAAGGTTCAACAACCATAGCGTAAAAGTTCACTGTACAAGGACTCAGTTCAATGACCATAGAGTAGTCTTCTTCGAAAGCTCCATATCGGCAACTTGTTAAACGCCTCTATGTGATCTGTATGTGATCTGATCCTAAGAGTGATTTACGTTGTGTCAGTTATGCACATCCGATTTCTGCGAGCTTTTATTTACTAGGTAGCTTCCTAGGCACCACCGTAGTTGCTCTTACGACATGCTTGCAGGTCGCAGTTTACTATTCTTTGCTCTTGCGGATCCAGCAACACACTGGCGGACCATACAGTCAAAGTTCAATGACAACAGTGTCAAAGTTCAAGGACCATACAGTCAAAGTTCAATGACAACAATGTCAAAGTTCAATTACCATGAATTCGAAGTTCAAGGACCATAGAGTCAAAGTTCAATGACAACAGTGTCAAAGTTCAATGACAACAGTGTCAAAGTTCAATGACAACAGTGTCAAAGTTCAATGACAACAGTGTCAAAGTTCAATGACAACAGTGTCAAAGTTCAATGACAACAGTGTCAAAGTTCAATGACAACAGTGTCAAAGTTCAATGACAACAGTGTTAAAGTTCAATGACAACAGTGTCAAGTCAGACATAGAGTCAAAGTTCAATGACAACAGGTCAAAGTTCAATGACAACAGGGGTCAAAGTTCAAGGACAACAGGTCAAAGTTCATGACAACAGTGTGTAAGTTCATGTGACAGAGTGTAAAGTTCAATGACAAAGTACAAAGTTCAATGACAACAGTGTCAAAGTTCAATGACAACAGTGTCAAAGTTCAATGACAACAGTGTCAAAGTCCAGAATGGAGTCAAAAGTTCAATTACAATAGAGTTAAAGTTCAATGCCCAGAGAGTCAAAGTTCAAGGACCATAGAGCAGCGCCGGATTAGCCTAGTAGCAGAAGTAGCAAATGCTACAGGCCCGCGCCTGGGGCCTATGTGACAGAGATGAAATGAAAGAAAATAAACAAGATGTGATATCAAAAACACGCAAGCTGTCTGAATTTTTAGTGTCGTATGTAATGGTGCTGAATCCAAAGATATCGAAGCAGAAAACACAGAAGTCTCGTCTCACTGTGTCGTAGATGAAGGCAGTGCTATAGAAGAATCATCATTACCAATATTACCATTAAGATCAGCAACTCTTCACGATTTAGTCCCATTTTTCACAAGACAAACTGAAATCGAATGTACAGCAAGTCCTTCCAATTTAGCCATATCATCTTCAAGCCAAAGAGAGGCAAAAAGCACAGCACATGCTTCCAACGTAGCAACATCTTCTACAAGCCAAAAACACAACGAAAATAAAATGTACGCCAACGGTATTGGTGAATGGCCAAGCAACTTCAATCGAGATTATTAGATTGCGAAAGGAAGTAGCGAAGTGCAACATATGAACAGTTATTTCTTGTCTTCAAAAAAATACCATACGATAAAGAAAATAATCCACGATTTTGTCGAAAGTCGTTTTTCACATATACACATAAACCAACAAACAAAACATATGTGAGAGATTGGTTGTGTTATTCAGAAACTAAAGGACAACTTTTCTGTTTTGTTTGCAAAGTTACTGATTCAGGCTGTTCGTCACGGTTTACGAAATAAGGATTTGACGACTGGAAAAATGCAAATAGTTTATTGAAAAGACATGAAGAAAGCACCTCCCATAGAAAAGCGATAATTTCGCTGTTAGTTTGCAAAAAGAAGAATGCGCGTGTCGATTCTCAACTTGTAAGCCAAATTAAAACTGAACAAACATATTGGCGAACACTTTTAGAGTGAATTACTTCAGTTATCAAAATGTTAGCAGAACGAGGTCTTTCATTTCTGGGTAGTAAAGAATCTACTGGTTCACCTCATTATGTAAATTAATTAGGTTTGTTGGAATTTATAGCCAAATTTGACATTTTCTGGCTCAGCATATAAATACTTATGCAAATAAAGGAAAGGGACATACATCATACTTATCAAAAACAACATGCGAGGAATTTATCCATCTAATTGCATCAAGCTTACTGGATCATATTATTTGCGAAATTAATAAATGCAAGTACTTTTCAGTATCACTGGACTCTACTCCGGACATTTCGCATGTGGACCAACTCACTCTAATAGTGCGCTATGTCTTACCATCTGGACCAGTGGAAAGGTTTGTGAAGTTCTTGGATATGGAAGGTCATACTGTTGAACAACTCGCCCAAAGTTTACTTGTTTTTTTAAAGAAAAATGGCATCGATATCAAAGATTGTCGTGGTCAAAGCTATGATAATGCCAGCAACATGAGTGGGAAATACCACGGCTTACAATCACACATTAAGGAGATACATAAGTACGTAAAATACATTCCCTGCTTTGCACATTCTCTGAATTTGGTTGCTAAATGTGCTGCAGAATGTTGTATAGAAGCATCCATTTTTCGATTTTTTGAAAGTCTCTATACATTCTTTTCCGCTTCTACCTATCGATGGGGCATTCTTACAAAAGCACTGAAAGATACAGGTTCAAAACTCCCGACTTTGAAGAGACTGTCGGACACCAGGTGGTCTGCCCGAGCTGATGCGACAAAGGCTCAAACAAGTTTTGGATGACATCTCAAATAACATAGATCAAAAGGTAGAGTGTCGTAATCGGGTGTATGTACTAGTTTTGGAGATGAGTAAGTTGGAAACGGGAATAATGACAATTTTATGGAACGGAATTCTAGAACGCTTTCAAGCGTCTAGCGCTTCACTACAGTCACCTGGTCAAGACCTTAACACGGGATGTGCCTTTTATGAATCGTTACACGGGTACGTTCAAGCAATGCGGTCTACATTTTCAGATATTGAGGCCAAAGTCAAAATCCTGACTGACTTTGAAGAATATCAGCAACAAACTTCAAGACGACGCAAGCGAAATACTAAGTACAACGATTTCAGCGGCTCTACTACGCTCGACGAAGTTGTAGAAAATCAAACACCCAAACAAAAATTTGAAAGTCTGGTGTTTATTGTCATAATTGATAATGTACTGTCTACCTTAGCTAAACAAATGGAATAGTACCATAGAGTGACTGGTGTATTTGGAATACTTTGGCAGTTAAAATCTCTTACAGCAGAAGAGATCTTGAAAAGAACTCCAAATATTGTCAGCTCTTACCAAGAGGATTTGGAAGAAATCCTAGACGACGAACTTATGCAGTTCGCTGAACTTCTTAAAACTAATGTAGTTGCTGCTATAAGCAACGAAAAGCATGAGGCTCTTGAACTGCAATTTTATAAACTTATAATGGAAAATTCATTAGAGTCGTGTTTCCTAAATGTAGAAATAGTCTTACGAATTTACTTGTCTTTAATGATTACCAACTGCATCGGTGAATGTTCTTTTTCAACATTAAAGCGTATAAAAAGTGAGTTAAGGAACATGATGGGACAAGATCGTCTGAATAACCTCACCTAAATGAACATTGAATGTAATTTACTTAGAGAAATTGATTTGTCTAGTATTATCTCTAAATTTGCTCACATTAAATCGAGACAAATTTGTTTGTAAAAGTTGTGTTTTATTATTTATTATCACACAAAACATAGGGCTCCGCTCTAAAATTTGCTACAGGCCCCTCGCTGGCCTAATCCGGCACTGCCATAGAGTCAAAGTTCAATGACAATAGAGTCAAAGTACAATGACCATAGTGTCAAAGTTCAAGGATCATAACGTAGTGAAAGTGACAAATTATTCGCTACGAAACATAACAATGTTGATATTCTCTTGATTTGTGTCTGTAATAATTAACTGTCCCATTGTGTCTGCGATGACGTGCCACTGACAACGCAAAGACTGTCTATCAACTTGGGTGCTACATTTTGAAGAATACACAAAGAGAGAGAGAGAGAGAGAAATAACGGAGAGAGAGAAAGAGTAAAAGCAAGTTCAAGAAAAAAGGAGTAGATTGTAAACATTATTCTATTAAAATGTTGTCTGCCCAGAATAGAGAGACTGAGATGTTATAATTGGATTGCTGATAAGGAGCTAATGGAGAGAACGTGGCCGATCTCAGTTAACTAAGATATTGTGAGAAGGAGGAGGAAGGGAGGGGGGGGTCAGTCAATGGATAGAGCTGACATCTGAACATAGAATGCTGCTGCAAAGATAACGTTCGTCTAACCCATAGATTCACAAACTTTTTTTCGACCTACCGCCCACTTTGCTTGAAATAAACCTTTAACCCCTCCCATTATAACAGTTTGCCAACGTCCACCCCCACATATATACGTGCTCTCATTTTCTCTTGACATAGAAAATTGATATATATTTCTGTCCCACTGTAACACATGGCCAATTTTCAAAATGATTATATACATGAAATAGAAAATTGATAAAAAATTGATCGTGTAAGACGGATTTAAGATGAATTAAAATGCAGAATTCAAATTTGTAATGATTATTCAATCGCAAAATCACGAAAATAATTTATTTTAAAATATTTATTATCAATTACATCTTTAAGGAGCCACTGACCCCTAATCGCCTCGAACACTCCCCAATTCTTCTAAACCCACTGTCGCCCCAATAGAGCGTTTCAGCGCTCGCCGGGGGCGGTACCGCCCGCTTTGGGAAACGCTGGTCTAATCCATGGGTTCCCAAAGTAGGCGGTATCGCCCCCCCAGTGGACGCTGAAGCCTTCCGAGCGGGCGATAGTGGGTTCAGAAGCATGGAGGGAGAGGGGTGGAGGGAAAGAGTTTTCTCGTGATTTTGCGATTGAATAATCATAAAAAAGTTTAATTCATCTTATGCCCGTCTTACACGATCCATTTAAAAAATCAATTTTCTATTTCATGCATATAATCATTTGAAAATTGATAATGTATGACAAAATAGAAATCAATTTTCTATGTCAAAGTGAAAATAGAGCATGTATATATATGGGAGTCACAATCCTAGGGATCTTATGAAAAAATATTATTAATACATAGGATAGATTAAGTTGATGCAAATAACTGACCGAGAGCCGCGGTAGCGTAGTTGTTAGTGAACTCGCTTCTCAAGGTTGGTGGTCTGGGTTCAACTCCCGCAGTGTGCGTGGCAATTTTCCCGACCGCGACGGCTCTCAGGTCGATCCACCCTCAACTGGGTACCAGACATGCTCTGGGAAAGTAAAGGCGGCCGGCGTGATGCTGACCACATCACCCATCGTGTGCCGACGGTCAATGAAAATACAGGCCTAACACTGTATTGACATATATACCACGAGGTATTAAAGGGTTCCTTTTTTTATATATGGGAGGATGGGCCGTTGGCACACTGTTATAATGGGATGGGGGTACAATGTTTATGTCGTGCAAAATGGGCGGTGGGCCGAAAAAGTTTGGAACTCTATGGTCTAATCCAATCCACGTAACGAGTTATATTGCAGGAGCTTGGATTGAAGAGGCCAGAAAAGAGCAACACAAAAGACACGTCAATTAACATCGAACTAGTACAGTTAGTCGCTGGACGATGTTGGAGATAGTGCGAAGGAGATCAGAGCACCTATGGACATGTCCGCAGTACAATGCAAATATTTCAAACGGAAACCGAAACTCTGTAAGCAAGTGCACAAATGCTCATGGCCTGAGTCCCTGCGCCGTTACGATGGTGTTCGTCATCAGAAAGCTGCAAATATTATTTTTCTATCCTCGGGTCTAATAAGTTTCATTCTACCCTGATTTCATTACAACCCTAGATAGTTGCATTCACAACACTGTCCAACCCAAATATTGCATTCACAACACTGTCCAACCTCAAGTAATGCATTACCAGTCCAACCCCAAGTGTTGCTTTCACACTGTCAAACCCCAAGTGTTGCTTTCACACTGTTCAATCCCAAGTGATGCATTCCCAGTCCAACCCCAAGTGTTGCTTTCACACTGTCCAACCCCAGATGATGCATTCACACTGTCCAAAATGACACAAATTTGTATAAATGGGTTAGCCTATGACAACATCTACAGAGTTATACTGCAGCATGGTATCAGATTGAACATAACGAAGTGATGAAATCAGAGAAATGTCTGGTCAACCACTAGTAACAACTGTTATAAGAAAGAGAAAATGGAGATATGTTGGAGACACCTTGAGAAGAAATGATCAACGAATATCAAAGCAGGCATTGAAGTGGTATGCAAAGGGTTCAAGAAAGAGAGGACGACCTAAGGAGACCCTGAAGCGAACTTTGCTGAGAGAGGCAAGAAATATCGGTCTCAGTTCCATGGAGGAGATTGAGCTAGTTTCCCAGGATAGACTGGTATGGAGAAATTGCTTGCAGGTCCTATGAAACGTATAACGGTACGAAAGGAATTATTATTATTATTTTTCTTTTAATGATAAGGTTACGTGAAAAATATTAGCACCATGTGGACGTCTCAGATCTCATGAATTCCACAAAATCGACATTTCAAATATTCTAGATAGATCTACCAGCTGCTTGTTCCCATGTCTTACTACTGACTGGCCATAAATAGTATTGAAAACACTAAGAGAACCACCTGCTGGTCACATGAAAGTGACCGTGGTATTTCAAAAATATCGATATCACATTAAATTAAGAATCACATGACTGTCACCTGACAATTCGTGTGGGTATTCTAGCATCTGTTTTGATTTCAAATTACTAATCCCATGACGGTCACGTGAGAAATGCTAGACGCAGCTGTTTTTGTTCTGATCAACAACAATTTCATCATCATCATCCGTGTGGCATTCTTCTTCTTCCTCTTGAGGACATTAAACAATCTGGGAAACTTGACGAAAAGAAATATCAGAATTTCAACTTCAGATTTAACAAAATAGCTAAACAACAAATGATAAACAGCATTTTCATGCCTACTTTGTGTTACCAGAGCCGAACATGGACAATGAGAAAAAGCAGTCGCAAAAATTAGTTACATGTGAAATGCGATGCCTACGAAAATTTACCAATAACGCCAGAAAAGACAGTCACCAACATCAGCATAATAAAGAAAGTTGGGACAGAACCTTGCACGAACTGCATTAAGAAACAAAGAATGAAGTGGTTCGGCCACTTAATAAGAATGCAACCAAACTCTACTGTATACAGTCTACTACTAGAGAATATCAGGAAAGAAGGCAAGAGGAAGACCACGAAAAAGATGGTTAGATGGCATAGCAAAATCCTGTCAAAGTGCAAAAATAACATTAGCAGAATCCGGTGAAAGAGCAAAAATAACAATCACCTAAGCCACTAGAACAGCGCAAGATAAAAACAGAAAACCACGACACTAGGCAACAACCCGGTAGCAGTGTGATAACAAAAGAAATAAGAAGAATTAAAGGTAAGAAATTGGATTGATTGATTGATTGAAAGGACCATCTACATTGCACTTCGGTGAGTAACCAGGTGTGCTCCGATCTCTTTTTTACACAGGAAGATCTAAGCAGCAGCACACGAACTCCGTAGCACCGATGTAATTTAGAAGATGGTACAAATATTTTAAGGAATTTTATTTGTTCATCTTTCTAAAGAATTCGGCCTGGGCAGCGGTTTTCTGACCTGCTCTTCACGATTTTGAAATGCAAATGGTTCTTTTACGTGTTTAACTTGAACACAGGGCCTACGCTTTATCGTCCGTCTCCGATAGGACTAGGAACTGATCTCTCAACACTGAGATTAGGGATCTCTGGAAAAATATCTGATACTCGGGACGTCCAGAGAGCAGAGCGTCTAACCTCTACGTCACGAGAGCAGAGCGTCTAACCTCTACGTCACAGAGAGCAGAGCGTCTAACCTCTACGTCACAGAGAGCAGAGCTCTAACTCTACGTCACAGAGAGCAGAGCTCTAACTCTACGTCACAGAGAGCAGAGCATCTAACCTCTACGTCACAGAGAGCAGAGCATCTAACCTCTACGTCACAGAGAGCAGAGCGTCTAACCTCTACGTCACAGAGAGCAGAGCATCTAACCTCTACGTCACAGAGAGCAGAGCGTCTAACCTCTACGTCAAGCAGAGTCAACTCTAGCAGAGAGCAAGCGTCTAACCTCTACGTCACAGAGAGCAGAGATCTAACCTCTCCAGAGAAGAATCTTATCACAGAGAGCAGAGCATCTAACCTCTACGTCACAGAGAGCAGAGCATCTAACCTCTACGTCACAGAGAGCAGAGCGTCTAATCTCTACGTCACAGAGAGCAGAGCGTCTAATCTCTACGTCACAGAGAGCAGAGCGTCTAACCTCTACGTCACAGAGAGCAGAGCGTCTAACCTCTACGTCACAGAGAGCAGAGCGTCTAACCTCTACGTCACAGAGAGCAGAGCGTCTAACCTCTACGTCACAGAGAGCCCGCTATATCCTTTCTTAGCACAAATTGCTAGGTAGGACCAAGAGTATATGTAAAAGACGGAATGTAATATAAACGAAGAATGTGCAAACAAACATATTTTAGTACATATTTTCCTAATTAAAAAATGTTTGACCCAGTTTATGGTGTGTGAACTGATAGTACTTTGCCATGCTTGGCAATATATTTCGTAAACAACACTGACCAGTATGAACAAGGATAAATCGTAAAGGTCCTACCAGATGGAAAAGCATCACTGCTGTCAACTCTTGGGGAGGAGGGGCGGCTCTGTGGCGTAAAGGTGTTTTTTCTTCTTTTATCGATCCAGAAGCACTTGAGCTTTCAGCTCTTCGGTTCGGTCCCATGAACATCGTAACCCTTGGTTCGGTGCCACGAACACCGTAAATCTGGAGAACCTGTGGCTTTTCTGCTAGCACGGGGAACTGAACCGCACTCACAGGGGGCTTGTCACCCGTCGTCCAACGCGTTACGAACACGATGGGCAGGCGGGCGGCGTATAGGTTACGGTAATCGGTTCGCTCCCTCGTGAAGCCATCGATATATTTTTTCAGAGATCCCTGATCTCAGTGTAGGTTCGATCGAGTTCCTGGTCCTATCGGAGACGGACGATAAAATGGTTCCGTGTTCAAGTTGATTACGTAAAAGAAACCTGGAAGTTCAAAATTGAGAAGAGCGGGTTGGAAAGTCGATGCCTGAGCAAAATTAATTCGAAAAAAAGGTTTTCTAAGAGAGAGAGAGAAACAGAGTAAATGATTCAAGTAATAGTGGTGTATCTACAACCCTAACCAGACTGCAAGACTATCAAATCAAATGTGGTGTAGCTAACTAAACAAGAAAACTTTGCTGGTAGCCAAAGAAGAATAGTAAACCAACAAAGAACTGGAGTCGTTAGTTGCCACAGCGGGAAAAGACATACTAAGGAGGAGATCGTAGTACTTTTGGACTAATTGGTTGATGTGCGGTGATGATGATCCGACGACTAAACTAAACTAGAACTGGTGTCGTTAGTCGCCACACGCTGAGAGACATACTGAGGAATAGACCGGAGCACTTATGGACTAATTAGTTCGATATGTAGTATTTGGTCTACAATGTGTGTTCTGAGTCTGGTTTTGCATCCAGCAGAGTTGGGATCGGCTAGTCTCTCTTAGGAGGGGCGAAGAGTGAAAATTAGAATCCAGCTGATGACCCTCGAAACTTTGACCGTGAGGTCAAAGAGTAACGGGGCAATGGTACGCCTATGGAGATATACTCCCCTAGGTCATTTTGGTTTTTTTCAATTGCCCGATGGGAAGTAAGTCCAACAAAAAATCTCGGAGTAGGTCTGGCCCCAAGACTTGTGATATGAGTGTATTTACCCTGATTTCCAAGAACCAGACTCCCAGCTATCGACAAATAGACCCAAGCCTTGTCAGAGCCTCGGAAGAGGCAAAAGCTATGAGAGTACGCACAAACACAAAATTCGGAGTGGAGCCACTAAGGCGGACCGGCATCATGTGATGCCCTACCGGCAGCTCCTGCAACGAAATTGATATCAGACGTCGTGTTTGCACTCCTCTGGATTCTATCAGCAAAGTCGAGAGGGGATAGTTGATATTTGGGCAACTCAGCTATTCTATAAAAATAGGCATGCCTCATATATCGACTAAGAATCAATGCAAACAAGGAACATCCTCTCCATGAAGAACTCATTAAGGAGAAAAGGTGTAGACTCAAGAGAGGCAGAACATGGCTGAGCCAGGCGGAAGATACGCTTAGGAAAATATGTGATCCTTCCGGAATTGAAACAGGAGAGGAATGGATTGCTGTGCCACCTAATTTCAGACAGACTGCTTTCACCGTTATTACATCTATTTAAAAAAAAATGCGAACAAAATAATCTATCACTTATTAACGTGGAGGTGGAGGCCCTCTTGAATGACATCATCAATGATACAGATGTGGTTATTTACACCGATGGTTCAGTCATTCGCCAACAACGCTGTGCGTGGGTTTTTCAGCACGCTCAGGAGGAAAAATAATAAGAGGCCAGTGGGACCTACGCAACAACCACAAGTAGTTTGACAATGGAGGTTCGGGGGTTACGGAGGCGGTGAACTGGTTGGCATCTCACAACTACTCACGTGTTTTCATACTCAGTGACTCCATGAGCATGATTCATAAAATCGAATCAGGAATGGTGAGACGCAACTGGGTGGAGGTACTGGTACAGACAATGATCAGAGAAATCACCTTCATTTTTGTCCCTGGGCACGCAGGAGTTAGGGGTAATGAACAGCTGATAGATTGGCTGGCTTGGCTACAATATCAGAGGGAGCTGCCATGGATCGAAATGACATTCTTCACGCATTAGGGAGTCTTTCCGAACAGAGGAGTTTCAGGGATGTGAATCCCACTCGCTGACCAGATTGAAAGAGATGGGTGTCAATATTGGTGCAGCCCGAAAAGAACGACATACTAAATATAAAAAGAGATTGATTAATCAACATCGAACTGGCGTGTTGGGTCGCTGCTGGATTTGCTGAGGCGGAGATCGGAGCACCTATGGACATGTCCGGAGTGCTATAATGATAGTCCTTATATAACTGATTCTGCAGAAAACGTCACAAAAACATGCACAGTCACATGATACACATCTCTACTAGCAACTCACCTCGTCACTTTCAGACAGGTCAACATTTCCATTGCGGTCATCATCTATCAAAAAATGAAGGCTTCTGATAGCATCAAATCCCAGCCTGTCCTTCTCACAATCTTTATTGTCTGCTTGGCATTCTGAAACACACCACATGCGCCATTTTATATTTAACGAAGTTCGAACTTTTTTGTTTGTTTGGTCATTGATATAAATGAATATTCGATTCCTAGTTGCCGGAGATCTTCTTCTTTTGTCGTCACACTGCTACCGGGTTGTTGCCCAGTGTCGTGGTTTTCTGTTTTGTCTTGTGCTGTTCTAGTGGCATGGGTGATTGTTATTTTTGTTCTTTGACAGGATTCTGCTATGCTATCTGTCCATCTTTTTCGTCTTCCTCTTGCCTTCTTTCCTGATATTCTGTTGTAGAAGACTGTGTACTGTGGAGTTTGGATGCATTCTTATTAAGTGGCCAAACCACTCATTCTTTGTTTCTCAATGTAATTCAAGCAAGGTTCTGTGCCAACTTTCTTTCTTATGCTGATGTTGGTGACTGTCTTTTCTGATGTTGTTGGTAACTTTTCAGGCATCGATTTCACATATAGTTATTTTTTAGACTGTGATTTTTCATTGTCCATGTTTGGCTCTGGTAACACAAGAAGGTATGAAAATGATGTTGATCATCTGTTGCTTAGCTGTCAGTAAGATTTGTGGGTGCCTTAACAAGGGTGCTAATTGGTTGGTTACAGCATTTGTTTTTTTTTGCACTCTAGTCTACTTGCCAGTGCTATTAATAAATATTGAATGTCTACTTACTAATGAATGAAATGTGATATGTGTACAAATTATGCATATGTGTCATATTGGAGCGTGCTCTTGTTTGCTGGCATTGAAAAATGAAAATCGTAGCATATTTAAAGGACGTAGCCATCAACCACAGTAAACTAGCCGTTGATTTTCTAGGCACAACTTATACGTTCAGTAGTTTGCCATTGCTTTCTGAACGGTGAGGTCTATTTTACCTTTGTAAAAATCCCACGGAAACGAATTTGCTTCCAAACTTGCCCACCGTGGGGTTTGAACCAGGTACGCTTGGGTGGCTGGCATTAGATGTCATATTTGAGCGTGCTCTTTGTTGTTGCATTAGATGTCATGATTGAAACTATATTTCACTCTATTGACTTTCCCCAGGTGAATGATGGAATTGTTTTTCCCCAGGTGGTTAATGGAATTGTCTTTCCTGAGGTGGATAATGGAATTGTTCTTTCCCAGGTGAATGATGGAAATTTTCTTTCCCAGGTGGATGAGTGTAATTGTCTTTCCTGAGGTGGATGATGGGATTGTCTTTCATGAGGTGGATGATGGGATTGTCTTTCCTGATAATGGATTGTCTTTCCAGGTGGATGATGGGATTGTCTTTCCCCAGGTGGATGATGGGATTGTCTTTCCCCAGGTGGATGATGGAATTGTCTTTCCCCAGGTGGATGATGGGATTGTCTTTCCTGAGGTGGATGATGGGATTGTCTTTCCTGAGGTGGATGATGGGATTGTCTTTCCAGGTGATGATGGGATTGTCTCTAGGTGGATGGGATTGTCTTTCCAGGTGGATGATGATGGATTGTCTTTCCCAGGTGGATGATGGAATTGTCTTTCCCCAGGTGGATGATGGGATTGTCTTTCCGTGGTGATGGTTTCTTTCCAGGTGGATAATGGAATTGTCTTTCCTGAGGTGGATGATGGGATTGTCTTTCCCTAGGTGGATGATGGGATTGTCTTTCCTGAGGTGAATGATGGGATTGTCTTTCCTGAGGTGGATGATGGGATTGTCTTTCCCTAGGTGGATGATGGGATTGTCTTTCCCCAGGTGAATGATGGGATTGTCTTTCCCAGGTGGAGAGAGTCTTTCCAGGTGGATGATGGATGTCTTTCCCCAGGTGGATGATGGGATTGTCTTTCCCCAGGTGGATGATGGGATTGTCTTTCTCAGGTGGATGATGGGATTGTCTTTCCCCAGGTGAATGATGGGATTGTCTTTCCCCAGGTGAGATGATGGGATTGTCTTTCCGAGGTGGATGATGGGATTGTCTTTCCCCAGGTGGATGATGGAATTGTCTTTCCCCAGGTGGAGATTGGATTATCTTTCCCCAGGTGGATGATGGGATTGTCTTTCCCCAGGTGAATGATGGGATTGTCTTTCCCAGGTGGATGATGGGATTGGTTGTTTCACTCTTGCCGTTAAGCATAGTGGTGGGAGCTTTAATTTACGTTCCAGTGCCAGATGAGTCGCCATGTTGTGTTATATCCGTGTTTATTTAGTGTGTCTTGATATTGTCTATCCATCTTTTTTGGTCTTCCTTGGCTCTAGTACTTCATCTCTTCTTATTGTATGCTGTTAGTGGTGGTTGGTTGTATCCAATTCTCATTAATTGTCAGAATCACTGCATTTGTTGTGTTTCAATATATTCGGTGCATGATGTTATGCCCACTCTGCTTCTGATGTCTTCATTTCTTAGTATATTCCTATGATCCCCACCATCTTCCTCAATCATTTCACTTCACACATGGTGAGCTTTCTCTCTTGTATTGCTGTCCGAGACCAAGTTTGGCACTGGTAACATAAAGGGGTAGTGAGCTCGATCACAAACTCAAGCGTACCTGGTTCGAACCCCATGGTGGGCAAATTTGGAAGCAAATTCTTTTCCGTGGTATTTTTACAAAAGATAAAAATAGACCTCACCGTTCAGAAAGCAATGGCAAACTACTGAACGTATAAGTGGTGCCTAGAAAATCAACGACTTGTTTACTGTGGTTGATGGCTACATCCTGTAAAGGATATGCTATGATTTTCATTTTCAACATAATGTTGGTATATATTTCAGTAACAGATACATTATAAGCAGACCAACGTTTTAGTTACTGTCATAATTTCCATAGTGCTTATAGTTACTGGAAAACCACAACTGTCTTTCTTCACAATATCCCCTCTGCCTTGATCAGTGAAATCTCATGAGCTCCGCAGGTGTCGAACCACTGATCCATTGCTGTAAATGATTACAATTCTTCACCAGGTTCAATGTTTTCAAGATAAGACACATGTTTAACACAATCCTTATAGATCAGGGATATCTTTACAAATAGTCTGATCACTCTACGGGAGACCAAACCAAGTACTCTTGGAGTGAGATGCAAGCATTTTACTTACAGGCCACAGAGACCACCATTAAATGCTATTACTACAAGATACATCTGAGGGTTACACATCAGTTATACCTTCATCTGAGGGTTACACATCATTTATACCTTCAGCACTACATTACTGTATTGTTAATCATAACTGATGGGATAGCTACTAATACCACTACAACTATCATCAAATAGGTTGTCCTGAGCAGAACTTTGCAATCCTAACAGTCCTTCTGAATTTCTCTCTCTCTCATAGGCAAGATGTCCTGAATCTGCAGCCATCATGCTCAAATCATCAGTTATATCCTGAACCCATCTTCACTGTAGTCTTCCTCTTCTTCTTTGCGTTGGGATGCCTCCTTCCGTAATGGTCTTCTCCAACACTTCGTGGCTCTTTATATGTCCAGCTCTGAAGATGTCCACTTTATGTGTCCGCTACAACAATGAAGATGGAAAATAGTGCAATTGTCACTTGATATTTGTATAACCATGTTATCCCATAATGAATTTTATGGATATATAAATATTAAAAAATACAAAATGAAGAAGTTCTTGAAAAACAAGAAATGAAGAAAGAATTACTACCGTAAATAGAAATCAAACAAATAAATATTTCAGACACAAAGATCAGAACCTTATTAGAGGAAAAAATTGAAGGATGACGAGCAAGAGACAGGCCGAGATACAATGAGAGGGAAACATCAAAAGATAAATTACAGCCTGGTAGATTGTAACGTAAAGGCGAGAGGCAGGAGATGTTGGAAGTCTATTGCATTCAAGCTTTGATGCAGTGACAGCGTCTGATGATGATAATTGTTCTAAAATGAAGAAGTCCTGATCAAAAAAGTGAAGAATGAAAAGGGAGTTGTTGAAGAATATCAAACAAAGACAAATCAAATAATTTGGACACATAAAGTGACATGATACTGCTGACAAGCATAATGAAGGGAAAAGTTTGTAAAATCTTACAGTTAACCGTCTGTATGCCCTGTTGGATAATGTGTATACACTTTGGTTGAAGTTTGGATGTGCCTGTCCTACATGCTGTAGGGGAATAGCAATGAAGGGTGTGCGCTCACGTTCTCAGTGCAAACAATACAAATCACGGAGTTTTTAACTTGGTTGATAATAGCATATCCAAACAGAAAACAACAGAAGTTAAAGTAATTTAAAAAATTCAGGTTTGGGGTAAATTTGACGTGCCTCGGTATAGTATAAAGAAGCTCTAATCCCATATGAAATAAACAAACAGCAATAGTAGAAGAGTAGTAGAAGTAGTAGTAGTACTAGGAGTACTGGTAGTTGTAGTATAAATAATATGTAGTAGTCGTGTTGGTATATAGTATATCAATATTCAATCAATATAATATATGAAGTGGGTATGCATCAAAGATAACTTGTAAAATAGAACATGTAACACAGAAAGTCTACCTGAGTTGTTAAAGCAAATACTTACCAAAACGAAGTTCTGTTTTAGTATTGGAGTTGCCATTCAACTTGGGGATCGATGAACCCAAAATACGTGTCCCGTGTTTATCAACAATATTACTATGTTCTTTATGGACATTATCCCGCCTCTTTGCTTCATCTCTAGCCTCAAGAAATCCCGGTGTAATACAAATTAAAACACTGACTGAAATCCACATAAAAGTCACTGGAAGTCTTGAGCTAAACCGAGTAGAATTTAGCTTCATAACAGCAGCAGGGTGAGGCTAGACTGTCACACAAACCGACACTAAGAAACCGACTATCCAGTGAAGTCTGAATAATAATGTTTCGTGATTTAGTTTGAACCAGAACTGGTCAATCATGAACATGTCTTGAGAATTATGGTTTTTTAAAAACAATTCTTGGTAGCTTACAGTTACAATTTCATGTGCACAAGATAACTGTTAACAGTTCCATTTATAACAGAACATTAATATAAAACTGATTTGTGCACACCTTGTAATTTCTCGACAAGAAAAGTTTCGATCAATTGTTTTGTTGAATAGTGAATATTATATTCTGTCTTTAAAAGTCTTTTATTTCAAGTTTTTAAAAGTTTAGTTATTATTACTGAATCCCCGTTAATTATGATCTGCAAATCAGTGTTCGTAATTTAAAAGAAATAACACAACGTGGAATACAATTTGTGTAAAAAGGCACACTATCCTTCCAGATAAAACGGAAAAACTGCGTAGGGGGAATTAATTTACATAAATCGTTGATATTATTACATAGCAAGCAAGGATACAGCAGAACAGTAGCACATTTTAGTTTTCACATAAACTCAATAACATGAGTCGTTGTTATATGATTGGCTCACTGTGTCACATGATGTGAAAATGGCTGTCCCAAGACCTGGTGAGGTGGCGATTATTGCTTATCTCGCAAACTTTATATATAATAGTCGTTGGTTATTTGTCTAGTAGTCCTTAGCGAAATCACTAAATGCACTTTTGATCGGTTGATTAATAATGTTGGTAGCTATACATTAACAGATCTGGTTCTTTAGTGATCGGTCGTCTTTGGACAGTGAGTGTCAGCTGTGTTTTTGTTACTAAACTTAAAACAACTAAAAGTACCACCAATCGATGGGACTCTGGGTATGTTAGCTTCACTATGGTGGTGTTCAAAGATTACCACAACATGCACACCATATCAGTATTAACCTGTGAACATCCTCCTGACTCTGAGCTTTAGTTAGTGCTGACGCCCCCTCTGCTTGCTGAGGAAATGTCTTCGGTGTCAGGAAACTGGAAGGGTCAGAAGAAAGGCTAAAGGGAGCATCTTCGCTGAGTCGAGTTGTGTGGGTTCCTTTGCAGCTGTGAAGTGGAAAACGATGCTGTGGACTGTGCAGGGAAGCTAAACTGAAACCTGTATTCCATTACACACCTCACAATAACGATGACAACCTGTTATAATTTGTGATGTATGTTGTGGTATAATGATGAATAATAATGCAGAGAAATATGTGTGGGATGGCTGAGAAGACCGACCGCATTTAGTCTGAATGTGATGTCTTTCAACACCTACACCAGCATATAGTATTATTTAAGTATTGAATGTTGAGGTGCTGGAGGATTGACTCCATAACTATTTACAACTATCTATCTATATCCTCTCTATGTCCCTTTTGACACATAAGACTTCCTCAAGATATCTTCATTGTTGCCGTTATGTCGCCTTTCTACCAATTGTTTCCTACGTCAGGCCATGATCATTCAGCTCTTTCCACAGCTCTTCTCCATGGTTTCTTAAGTCGTTGAGGGCTTCTTTTGCCATCCACTGTCTATCAAATAGCTGTCATACCCAATACCCCCAACTGGCCTACAACATACATGCTCAATCCACTTTTGTCTTATAATGATGTCTTCAATGATTCCGTTTATTAGTTTTGAAAACTCTTCATTTGTTATCGTATTTGGCCAGAATATTTGCATAATTCTTCTTAAATATTTATTTTGGAATGTCTCCAGCTTGTCTATGATGTGGGTCATTTTCCAGTACTCACTACTTTAATTTACTACTAAAGCTTCATAAACTTGTAAAAGATCCTACACTGCTCACTAGTCACTGCATCATCCATCACTTTCCAAAACTATTACATCAAATTATTTACCCATATAGTTGCCAGAAACTTAATGTTCCACTTGGAAACAGAAAAAAAAAAGTTAATTGCATATCCTTTACAGGACTTTGAGAATCAACCCCAGCTTCTTAACGCTATGGTGATTTTTCTAGGCATTATTACGTTCAGTAGTTTGCCATTGCTTTCTGAATGGGTGGTGCCATCGTCCTTTGTAAAAATACACGCGAAAAAATTTGCAACCAAATTGTACACAGCGTGATTCGAACTCAGAACGTCATGGTTAATAGACTGAGTCACTATCCCCTAAGCCACAGACACCACCTGGAAGCAGAACACATTCTTTATTATGCACTGAATAGCTACACACAATGAATCGCGAATTGGCTTGTTGCTTGTCTGAAGAGGACTGTTGCACTAAAGGTCTAAAGCTGAAGGATTGGCTTGATTACGCCAAGAAGAAGAAGGTGCAAATCATATACTGCCATAAAGAGTGATTAACAAGTGGTTGGTGTAGAGCGAACGTAGACAAATTTTGATTAAAAGTAAAATAATTTCACTGAATCATGTATCTTATTTCAGGTGGTGCTTCGCCAGCTGGATGGAACGACCCACCATTATTTACATACAATGCTCAAGGTGCAGTTTCTCCACGTCACAACGTTTTGAACAAGCGGGTCAATTTTCCTCTTAGCAACACTGGAAATGTAGCAATAGAGGCTCTAGTGCCACAAGATGCCAGTTCTGCAGGTGACTTTATTTTGTACATAATTGAGAAATTCTTAGTTATTAATTAAACATTTACTATGGGAGTCTGTCTGGCTAAGTGGTTAAGCCTTTGCCGTGTGTTCTTAAAGTTGTTGATTCGAATTCAGACCGTGCTGTTCTGTTCACGAGTGCATTGTATCCAGAGACCCTTAGGATTGTTGTCGGAGTTTGTGCTTTGCACAGTACTCTTAGCAGGAGGCCGAGATTTCTGCGCAGAGGGACTGAGCCATATGGGGTAAAATCCGGCGCAATGAAGTAAATCCTTAGTCTTTAGAAGCTTTATAAACATTTACTATCATCGTATTCCTCACACACTCAGTGGGGCAGATGAACTATGGTGGGGCAGCACCTTATTGAATGGAGGGGTCACCCAGATTGAGGTTGGCTACAGCTGTCCAGTGAAATCAGGATTATCTACCATCAGCAGTAGGTTGCTGTTGTCCATGTAGCTCTTTCCTTTTCTCCATGTAGCAGTTTCTCCCTCTCTCCTTACAGCTGACAAATCTAAGAAAAGGCAAAGCTAATACAGCTCGGTGTCAGTGACGTCACATAAGTTGCAAAAATGCCATTGAATATTATAATACACGGTGTCACATTTGCATACAGATAGCGATCTTTTAGGAATATACAAGACATTCTTCGCGCATTGGATGCTGGGTAATAAAAAAGTTCATAGCTAGCATCCATTTTGAATTTAAAGTGAATCGGTGAAACCGTGTACAATAAATCAGGTTAGTATACTTGTATGTCACGTTTTTTCAGAAAATCTGTAATTTATTATAAACTTTAAAGTATTCCCCATTGCCTAAATATTTTATAAACATTTCGTAAGGGAAAGCTACCTATAACGAGACATTTTCAAAGGGTCAGCGCAATTATTTTGTACACTGCTATTTTTTGTGAATGTAAGCTCCAAAACATTAAATTTTCATACGATCGTTACGTTTATTGTCACTGAATCATACATTTCCAAAATGGTGAATTATTCTTCTCTCATTTGTGCAATTTTAGTGTGTACAGGTTATCTCGAAGCTACAAACTTTTAATCGCTAGAGCGACGACCCTGTTTTGTTTCGATGTGACTTTCACCAACTACTATGTCATGTTCTCTCTTACCCCTTAAAACATAGTTTTGTTATTTACAGAGCGATAAACTCTAATTCTAAGCATAATTACAAAACTCAGTTATGCTGTACTTCTGCTGGGTGGTTGATATTTGTATCGAATATCTAGTTTAGTATTATAAATTCCTAGCTGAATGTGACTATATAGAATCATCCCATTGACAACAGGCGTTATCTGAATATTATCAACGACTGATTACATTATGTTTTGGAGATCTAATTAGGAACTGTAACATTATGCTACTGTTAGTTATGTGTTTTAAAAAAGTAAATAATAGAACATATTATTAGGATTGATATCAATTGCTCTTAACTAAAGGTACAAGCCAGAGGTCTGTCATTGTTGAAAAAATATCACAATCGTTTCATTACAATTGGCCATGGAAATAAAAAAGATGCATCTCTTTATTATAACTGCTTGCATGCTCCAATTTTAAATATTGATATTGACAAAGTCTCTCCTCCTTACCTTCACATTTTGTTAGGTATTGTTCATAAACACCACACATTACTAGAAAAAGCAGCTGACAGAATAGACAGAGATATCATGGAAAACATAGAAAAGGAACACACTAGTTCAAACACCATACAATATTTAAAACAATATGGTAGAATAGGCAGAAATGTTTTCATTAGAAATAAACAAGTTAGATGCAGATTTATTAGTTTGTGAAAGTGAGGAGGAGAAAATAAAATGCAATACTAAGATTAAAAAAGCATAAGCAAGCCTATTAGAACTTGAGTTTGTAGCACTGTGTGATAGGTCTGGTCCAGTGTGTTCACATTTAGATAAAGTATTAGACAAACACAAAATCACACCACAGGCATATCATAGTAGAGCTTTTGTTGGTAACCACTGTCATAAATACTTAACATGTAAAGTCTATAAAGATCTCACAGAAGATGTCATAACACATACACAATTGTACACACAGAATGAGGATATTATAAATATTGCATTTATCACAAGAGATATTTTTAATACATTAAATACAGCATTTGAAAAAGTTCACAATTACATCTCACACAGTAGACCAATCCATGCTGACACAGTTCCAGAAATACAATTAGCAATACAAGATTATATGACAATATACAGACTGTATTTTCCAGATAAAATAATTCCAAAACAACACATACTAGAACATCACTGTGCAAACTGGATCAGAATTAATGGTTTTGGATTGGGCTTTATCTGAGAACAAGGAGGAGAAGTTGTACATTCAATGGTAGCTGGTATAGAGAAAAGAGCTTGTGGTATAAGAAATAAAACTAAGGAATTAAAATTTATCATAAATACACAGCTGCTACAAACTTATCCAACTGTTAATACACAAGTTCACTGTGAGAAACATAAAGTTTAAATAACAGCAGACGTCTGGGCTGTGCAATTTTATTTGTCCCTGCTGTATTGTGCGTTGTCTAGCTGTCTTTATAACAATTTAGAACAGTTATATATATATGTGTAATGTGTGTTTGTGAGATGTCCTAGGTAAGCATTCTACATGTCAGTAAGTATGTATGAGCAAGTGTGTAGGAGTAAATTATGAATAAAAATCGTAGGCTACTTAATGATGTCTAGTCGACTAATGTGGGCTAGTAAAATTGTGTCATTATATTACAAATATGTATTGTCAATGTTTGAAGATATGTATTATTGTTTGAATTACCATTAGCAGTATATTTAGAAATGAAAGTATTATTGTTAAATGATAAATTAATTATGTTAAACATTACATAGTTCATGAAGAAGTAAGCTATATCCTTATGCATTTATGGAAATAGATGTGTAAATTTATGTTATTGTGATTAATATATATATATATATATATATAACATTTTGGTATGTTGAGATATGTTAAATATATTAGCAATTTAACAGTAATTTTGTCTGACAGTTTTATGCTATTATAAATGACCAGACATAGAGAGTTGTTAAAAAAAAAGTCTTTCAACAGCTGATAACATAGAATTATTTGTCAACCATTGTGCTCACTCTATAATGAAATAAAATTCTTTAAAATTAATTTATTCTTGAATTATTATATTCTACAGTGTTATTACAATTTCATTTCTACTTTAACAATTGTTAATCTTACTTCTCATTCATTCAGAAAATCTCATTACAATTAAGAATTCTCACTATATTTTCGCTAACTTCTAATATTTAAAAAAATTTTTTTTTAGTATAGTTAACATGTTACCTTGTCAAAGAACTAAACTTTGTACATTTTCGTTGTAACATATTTCTTCTGCAATGAATATTAACAACGTACTTCATCAGTGTAATTTAAAAATCTGGCTAGTTAGGATGTGACTAGTTCATACCGATATAACTCCATAATTATATTATTTAACAGACTGAAACTACACAATATTCCAGAGCTACATATTACATTTGATTATATCTAAACGCAATAGTGTATAGTGTGTTTTTACATTAACAACAGCCGGAATTTAAAGCGATATATAAACCCACTGACAAGTTGCCATTTCGTAACCTTGCACAGGAATGTAAACAAAGGGGGAATTAAGCGCAACAAAGGGACACTACTAAGAGAGCGCTACTGATACGCCGTGAATACTGCCTTAGGGACTCCTGCTCTATATTTGATTTCAGGGTTTACTTACCAAGTCTTTCCCATGATTGAACTCTATCTGCAAGGCAGGAGAGGTTTGAAATTATAGTTCACCTTTTTCTAAATCTTATCTATCAAGGTTAACAAGTCCCGTCTGCCTGAAGTTACTAGCTTTCTCAATCCATTTACTTGCCATTAGCTCATTCTTCTGTCTGTTAAAAACAGTTCCGCCAGGAGCAGAACTTGGCTGTCAGAAGCGATAAGAGATACAAGAGACACACATGATAAGAAAAGGACAAAAATAGTGACATAGGGAGGAGAATAAATTATTTTGACCACAATGTATTTTTCATTTCAGCATGTTTATGTCCCAGAAGATGAAATATTTTGGCCACATTAACATCACAGTGGTTTGGAGAGAACAATGGAAAAACATGGTTCCTAGAGTAGAGGCAGGAGATGACCAAGACAAAGGTGGCAGCAGGACATCAAAGAAACCTTGAACATGATGCTGGAAGAGACGGAAGAACTTGCAAGAGACAGAGTTTTTCAGGCAGGCTGTGATGAAAGTGACATTCTGCAAGGGACCTGCTACTACTTGACTTGATGTTTATTGAGACTAACTCGAATAAAAAGTATGCCAAAACTGGATATGGATCTGTAGACATCTAACTGGCATAACAAACTCATGTTCAAAGGTGGAAATCATGTGCATACCACAAGAAGTGTGTCAAGCGTTTGGTGTAAAGCGAACAAAGAAGAAAGAAAGTCAGTATGAAATGTTGACAAAATGAAGCTGTTAGTAGTAAGTGTTCTGTTACAAAAAAGAAGAAAAAAGATTCCGTATGAAATGTTGACAAAATGTAGATGTTAGTAGAAAGTGTTACATTACATTTTATCATTGACAGGTGTTCTTCTCAGTCCTGCAGATGGGCCTCCCAAGCTGCCCCCAGTTCAGATCTTACCCCCTTCATCATCAATCTCAGTTCACCCACCTGTACCACTTTTACTACCAAGTTTGAGTCCGCCTATTGACCACAGCATGCTCCCACCATCATTTCTCTCAGCTGTCCATGATCACAGAGATCTAGAAACTCTACCAGAGCTTCTAGAGAGGCTTCAGCTGGATACTGCTGATTCATTGCGGAAGTACACAAAGAAAGTTTTGTATGAAGTGGTGGATATTTGTCAAGACAGTATACAGGTATTGTAGGCTTTTGTGTAGCTAGTATATTAAACGCTTTAAAGACACTCTTAACACTTTGCTGACCAGCCATCCTGAGCGTTACTGTCTCCCATTACCAAGGGTGTTTGCAGTTTTCTTACAAAATAACTGTTTTTAAAATTAAATTCATAAAAATTTTTAAAGCGACATACCGCTTCAATATTTTATGAGCACCATTATGAATGGTTGTAACATCCGAAAAAATATTTTATGTAAATTTGTCGCATAATTATGAGGCGGCCATCTTGATTTTGTGGGGCTATTTATAGAAATTATAGAATATGTTTTAAAACCAGCCACTTTTCCTAGTTTTTAGTGAGTTTGTTCAATTTCAAGGCAATAAAATGTTAGGGACATGGTTGTCAATGAATAAAACAAGCTAATTATGAGTACTGGTTTAACGATTGACAGCATATTTCAACATAAAAAACAAACATAAGTTTGAATAAAATGCAAAACATTTTTATTTTCTTTGGAATGTATGTGTTTATGCAGCATCTCACAATGAGTGTTTATGAATGTTAAATGAATAAACTAACTAACTAGTTATAGTCTTATCTGCTTCCTTCATGAACTGGGGTTTATATTGTAGCTGTATGCCTCTGCAGGAGTTTTTGCAGGGAACGTTGATAATCCTCAACTGTGTGGTATAACTTGATGCAGAGTGTCAAGCATAGAGGTAAACATTGAAATTTGGGAAAGCATATGCAAGTCAGGCTTCTTTTCCCTGCAGCCGTACACAATTTACAGTCTAGTCTGTATCTTGGGTTTACATATTTGCAATGAAATGACACTCACTAAATCATGATCTTGTGGACATGAAGGCATCACATTTCATTGAAGAATAGCAGGTTCAAGAAAAGCAATACTGACATCCTGCCTAAACTTCTTTGCTGTGATAGTTGTGGAGCTTGCAGTGTTGTAGCTTATGTGCCAATTGAACTGAGCAGTTTCAACTATGAAATGATATAATAGCAGATACCAGTTATAGGATCTGTGTGGGTTGGTCGAGTGGTCGACACCTCTCTCCCCCAAATACTTTTGTTTTATTTTCTGCAAATACTGGCTTCTTGGTTATTATGAATTTTCAGACTGTCTTGTCCATAACACCATTGGAGTGAACAGTAGATATGTGTCATGCCAGATAACTGCCAGCATGAATTTATCTTCTGTCGCACAAAACACAGGTTGATCTGTCGTGTTAATTTCAGTTGCATTTTCTTCAGGAAAATTATTCCTGTTTTCAGGTACTGTTCCGCATGCACCTATCTGCATTTCTATCAGCTCTTGAAATAAAGCTGGGCTTGAATGGAAAACTATTACAGTGGAGTATATATCATTTGTTTTTATATCCATAAAGAAGTTCTTTCACACACTTGGATGAAACACAACCATAGATGATACCTAACACAATCTTAATTATTACACCAGTAGTCTGAGACTGCTGGTTTACAACACATTTCCATATCAATCTGAAGGCACACTATGAATCCATAAATTTCAAATGCACCAGTCTGGTCACAAGTACGATTTTGGTACATGACACTTCATGTGTACTGATATATGTAATTTTCACAGTACCTATTCACTTCATCAGTGATCAAATCTATGGCAGTATCAGGAAAAATAAGCTTGAAAGAAATCAATGTTCATATGATTATGATATACCCAGTTACAGTTGAGTCTGACGTGACAAGTCGGTCACACTACTCACACGCGATGTTATTCGTATAGAAGAGTAATGTCAAGCTCAAATAGTTTGTTTTGAGAACTATTACTCCATCTCCAAAGATTATTTACATGTGCAGTTCTGTTCTGGCCTCTTGTACCACGCCCACTTCTTACTTCAGATGTACCAACATCAACATTATCGTGTAATTCAACATGTTTGTCACTACTGTCACATGCGGTATTATTGCGATACATCTCTGCTTAACCTTGCGGTATCACTTTCGTCACAATATTCGCTGGCAGAGTCAGAATCATCTATGTTATAAGTCTAGTTTATGTTAACAGACATTATAAAAATACTGGAAGTGTACTTGTAACAAAAATAACGAATTTTTCATGAAAACATTGCTTCAAACGGGTCTAACTTTCGATATCGTGGGCGCAACCATTTTGGAATAATAAAATGCCCGGATGACACGTCAGCGCTAAAGTTATCGATACTGCCGCTCTGTTTGAATTGAACATGTTTGAAAATCGACGATCGTCGAAGTTGGTCTCTAAGACTTATAGCCGGAAATTCGCGACCAATGTTTGGTCAGTAAAGTGTTAAAGTCTCTCTGAAATCATTCGATATAGTCACCACTTGCTGGGAATCCCTGGCGCAATATTGCCAAGTGTGGCGCTGTAACAACACAGGAGGAGCTCGCTTAGCTGAGAATTATCGTACTGTTGAGGCACAGAGAAAACGAGCTGCGCAAAAATCAGAACACACAACACCCACATGTCTAACCTTGATCATGTATGCTCCACCTGTAGTAAGGAATTGTGTTCTAGGATTGGACGCTACAGTCACCTCCGCACAAACCAGAGAGGTGCAGCAGCACACATCTGAGGCTGTTGTCATCATCGCTTATGGTGGTTACTATTATCTTCTTCTTTGTGTTCATTCCTTACAACCAATTTTAATCACTTTTTGTGATAGGTTTGATCTTTGTCAAGAACGTGTATATGCTGCACATTGGTTTGGTAGGCCCTTAAACGCATAGACTTCTGCACTTTAGGACACGTGCATCCGATTTCAACCAAACCTCCTTAGTCGTCTCTTACGACATGCATGGCAGGTAACAGTGGTTCTATTCTTTACACCTCAAATTTGAGTCCAGGTAACCACTCGGGCGGACTGCTATTATTATTATTACAATACAAATTGTTTCAGTTTGGAATATCTTCATTGCACTCCGGACATGTCCATAGGTGCTCCGATCTCCTCAGTATCTCCAACAGCGTCCAGTGACTGACTGTACCAGTTTGATTTTGATTGATGAGACTACTCATATACCTGTTGTGCTGTTCTTTTCTGGCCACTCCAATCTTCAATCCCAGCTCTTGCAATCTAGCAGTTGACGCGGATTTAAAAAAATGAAAATCTTCTTTGCTGCCACACTCTATGAGGGCATTCAAAATGTCAGCTCTAGTCATTGGCTGGCCCTCTGATATGGTGGTAGAGCCAGCCAGCCAGTCTACTTTCTCAATGCCAACAACACCTATGTGCCCCGGAACAAAGATAAGTGTAATTCTGTAAATTGTTGATGCTTGTAGTGATTCAGTCCATTACCTGAATTCTTTGTCTTTCTTCTCTCTCTCACTCTCTCTCTCTCTCTCTCGATCATTCTTAAGCCATTTTTATCATTCTATTGTGATATATAAACAGCCAAACATCAGAACATGATGTACGTGCACGAGCCTTCAGTACCTATTGGAGCACAGTTGCTTATCCTTCGGTGGTGTGTTCGATTTCAGCCAGTCTTTCTTGTTTTGTCTTCACAGCGTCAGGATAAGAAAATACTTCTAGAACAGGCTTTTGTGTGCGCATCATAAATAGTGTTTTTCACAGCCTCTATTAAATATAGTACACAAATTGATACAATCTAGCCTGCGTAATTAGCTCTTTACTATATGGCTCAGAAACATGGACAGCCTACTCAAGGCACCAGGGTAGACTTCACACTTTCACCTTCGATGTGTCTCAAAGATTATGAATATCAGGTGGTACGACACGATAACCAACTCTGAAGTACTGCAACATGCAAACTTGCCATCCATCATGGGAATGCTCAGCAGTAATTAAGTAAGATGGCTGTGACATATGAGAAGATGGAAAATAGCAGCAAACACCAACAGGTGTATTGTGAACTTTCAGAATTTTCACACTAATACACTTGTTAAATAACCATCCGTAAAGACAAAAAAGGCCACACATGCATATTATATACATGTATTGTAGATGTGTATTCAACATATATGCTGAAAACATCGTGAGGAATGTCAGATAATCTGCAGAGATAGAAAAATATGAGGCTCTGGTGATCAGAGGTCACGAGTTACCAGAATTAAGATACACTGACAATACATTGCTATTATCTACATCACAAATTGGCATAGAGAACCTGGTACAGACACTTTAAAAAAAACAGCAGAGATCAAAACCTTTATCTCAATACAATGAGAACGAAGGTATTTGCAACTGATTAAACTGAGTTGATGGCTAATATATGTGACTGCAACAACTTGATATTAAAGAGAGTTGGCTATTAAAGAGCATAACATCAAGGAAAATTAAGTATTTCAAACACATCAAACGACATGAGTGCCTAGAGAAGACAATTTTGGAGGGAAGGGTGCCTGAAAGAAGAATGAGAGGAATACCTAGAAGACGATGGGTGCAAAATGTCATTGACGATCTGAGAATGACTGCTGCTGACACGGTCAACTTGCACAGAACAGAGTTTTTCGTGACTGCTGTCATGGAAGCCAAGTTCCAGAAGAGACGAGCTACTTGATAATGATGATTGTAGATGTTATGAATGGTACAACAGATCTGTACATGTGGTACTGGCTCCATAACAACCAAACACCTATTGCAGACTTGTCCAAATTCTGATTGTCAATAAAGTACATTGTTACATTGATATTGAAAAGAAAATTAGCCTGTCATACACACCTCCCAAAGATAATATTTTTAATGGCGTTCCATGTGTTAATGTCACCCATGTTGCCGTGGCTCACAACGGGAAGCAAAGAATAGTAACACTGGGACCTACAAGGCATGTAGTAAGAAGCGACTACGGTAGGAGCCCACCCAAAAGGGGAGGAAATGAATAGGCAGCAATGTGTACCTGCCAAACATGTCGTAAGAGGTGACTAAGGAGGGTAGATAGGAGGACTGACTACCACACCACGTAGAAAATAAGCCAACAAAAAACTGTGTTCACGTAGAATAGAGGGGTGGAGATGGTAAGATAAGATTATGAACTTGAAGAAAGAACCAAGCGGATACCTATGCTGGCGATAGATTGAACACACATTGAGAAGGCTGACTAGAAGCATTGGGAGTTGAAAGGTGAAGAAGAATGTGTTAATGTAGGTGATATGGTTGCATAGTAAACAATACAGACAGAAATTTATTGGACAAAATAGCTAAATTATTATAGAAAAAGGTCTATTTTGCAACATATATAACACACTCTTTACCCAAAGCTCTATTTCTTGTTTAAATAATTTCAAGGGAAGGTCCAGAGAGGATGTACAGACCCGATTAAGCTTGTTGGATGATCAGTGGAGAGATGGGAAGTTGTCCGAGGAGGCTAAGACCAAGCTGGGCTGTCTTGCTTCTGGTAGGTTTCATGTTAATTCTTTATCTATGGAGAGATTTGGTTTTGTTAGATCTAGTCACTTATTTCTCCCAAGTTGTGAAAGCTAATCATCATCATCTAGTAGCTTGTCCTGAGCACTGAGCTTGCCACCCTAATAGTCCTTCAGAATGTATCTATCTTGTAGGCGAGATAGTCCTGCCTCTGCAGCTGTCAGGCTCAAATCATCAGTTACATCATAAATCCATCTTCACCATGGTCTTTCTCTTCTACTCTTTGCCAGGATGCCACCTTCCTTGATGGTCTTCTCCAGCTCTTCATGTCTCTTTATATGTCCAAAATACTTTAATTTTCTTATTTGTAACATCAACCAGTTTTCATCAAATTTTATTCATCAAAATGATCCAAGCTGTACACATTCTAATTGTCTAGCTATCTTATTTTTTATTTCCTCTAGAACAGAGCTGTTCAACTTTTTATATATTGAGGCATATTTGACTTTGGGGTCGCTGGCGATGTGTGGCAGTTGCTCTAATATTACCAAATGATAATAATAGAGTGATATTAATAGTAACATTCGCAGGAAACGAGGATTAGGGGAAGGCCTAGACATACCTGGAGAAGAGAACTGAAGACCTATTAAAAAGGATAGGTAAAACATGGAAAGAGAAGGGATGACAAGAGAGAGGATGAGCTGGAAGAAGTTTGTTGAAGACCTGTGCTCCATTGGGAGTTCAGGTGAAGAAGAATCACAAAATTAAAAGGAGTAATAACAAATGAAAACTTAATCCTGAATAAACGTTGAATTTATTTTAAATGTACTTATAAAAATAACTTTACTGTTATTCAGAAACAATTTTTTTCTTGAAGTTGGTATTAGCTTTTAAGTGGACGGAGTAAAATAGGGTGCCATCATGCCCTCAGGATCTGTGTTAAACAGTTTTAGGGATTTGAACATAGTTAATTGTGATGTGTAAGAAAAACTGTCAATGTTACCTGATAAGATAGAGTAAAATCTCTTTCTTACACAGGAAGATTTCAGTTGCAGTGCACAAACTTCTTAGCACCGATGAAGATCCCCGATGTAATTTTGAAGATGGTAAAAGTGTTGTAGGAATTTTTCTGAATTTTATTGAACAGATGCTTTGCAGTCTACTCTTATTGATTTTCAACTGTCAATGCTCTTTTACTTGCTTAACTTGAAAGCAAGCCCTACTTTTTTTTTTTCATCCATCGGACTAGGAAATAATTGACATTGAGATCAAGGATCCTTGAAAAAAGATAATGATTGCTCCATTTGGGGAACAAACCTAGTACCTGTGTGGCAAGAGGTGAGAACCTTACCTTTATGCCACAGAGATGACCCCTCCCACATCAAATTGTTGTCTTTTTTTTCATTGCTTACTTTCTAGCACCTTTTGTTAGTATTAACATTTGTTATCTTTGTTTCAGCTCTCAAGAACAATGATCTGAAGCAAGCTGACAGGCTGCACCTGGCTCTAATGGTAGATCATATATCTGAGGTGAGAACATATATCAGAATATATAAACAAAGATCAGAATACTAAGAGCATGCATATTCCCAGTGGCAGCTGGGTGTGAAGCATGGACATTTAACAAGGCAGTGGAAATACATATATGTGCTTTTAAATATGTTACAGAAGAGTCCTCCGTATATCTTGGACAGAGAAGAGAACAATTAGATCTATCCAGAAAGAACTCAAAATCAAAGAAAACACGCTAATGCTACAAATAAGAATGAGAAAATTGAAGTATTTTGGACATATAAAAAGACACGAAGGGCTGTAGAAGACCATCATGGAAGGAGGCATACCAGCAAAGAGAAGAGGAAGACCATGGAGAAGATGTATTCATGATGTAACTGGTGGTTTGAACATGATGACTGCAGAGGCGGGACATCTGGCCTACGAGAGAGAGAAATTCAGAAGGACTGTTGGGGTGGCAAAATTCTGCTCAGGACAAGCTATTTGATGATAATGATGAGAACATAAATACCAATTTTCTTCAGCGATCTTTGGTCATGGGTTTAGTTTACTGTGGACCACAAACTGGGCAGTCATCTTCAGGTCTGCCTGGTTTCCCCAAAGCTTAGTTTTTATGTTGACTAGCTGTGGTCAAATGTTGCTTCTCAGCTCACCCAAGAGTGGACAGTCGACTCCGATCATCAGAGGAATATGATCGATATATATACAATTGTTTTGTGTATCCATGACACATGTAAAATTTGTGTAAGCTTCAACATTGTGTTACATGCTAAAGGTCAGCCGACTCCCACTATTTCCTATATGACTTGATTGTTTGTGTCAAAAATAGTTTGTCATGAATTAGTCAAGGAATTTTCTAGTGACATTTGAAAGTAGGACATTTTCTGTGCAAAGTTGGGTAGTGTAGTTTAGTTCTTATATAAACCTTTTTCTTCCTTCACCCCAAGGGAGGAATAGGTCTGCAACCGAGTGTTTTCCAAGGCCATTTTGTTCCAGCTCTCTCCCCATTTTCTTGCATTGTGTTTCCAACTCCTGCCTCCAGGTGTTCCTGGGTCATCTCTTACATATCTGTTATCCTCGGGGTCCCATTGGAGGACCTGTCCCATGATGCTGTCAGGTCTTCTCAGTGTGTGTCCTATCCATTGCCTCCTTTTACCCCTTATCTCTTGTTCCACCTGTCGTTGTCCTGCTCTATCCCACAGTTCTTTGTTTGTGATCTCGTAAGAGGGATGTTCTTCGGTCTCTTCACGACTGTCTGTTGGATGAAGACACTAAAATAGATGTTGGATCAATCGAGTGATTTAAGCAGTTTGGAGTAACCCATTGTACAAGTAGAACTTGCTGCCTGAGGAGCAGAGTGAGGAGTGTGTTTAACCAGCGAGTCATAGGAACCATCAGTATGCCTACTCTTTGATATCTGTTGTGGGAGACTGAGCACCTATGGGTCTGCCCGAGTGCAATGACATCAGTTTCATAACCAATAACGATCTCATACCACCATCATAAATAGAGTATCCTGCGCATGCATCTGTTGATGAATGTCTGCAACTTTTTGGTGCTCCGTTAAATTGTTCTCCATGTCTCCACTCCAAACGGAAGAACAGTCTTGAGATTTGAGTTATATATCATTACATTAGTTTTAGTTAGTTTTAAATAAACCAACTTCCATAAATAATTACAGAAAATATATATTTTGAATTCTCAGGTGAGTCAATGGATGGTTGGGGTTAAACGTCTCATCAACGAACTCAAACTATCCCAGACACCACTCCCACCATCTTCACCCAAGAAGCTATTCCTACCATCAGAACCAGCAACTTCACTTAGCATCAACAGCGTGGAGATGGGAGAACTGGCAGTGAGAACAGAAGACTTGTGCATTGATACAGATAAGTTCTCTAACTTAAAACCAATTTTGATGCCTGAGATGCTGGTGCCACACGTTACAACTTCAGACAAGCAGGTCAACGAAACAGAACAAGAACTGAAGTTGTCGCAACAATATCAGGAACATGCTCATAATGATGCGGTTGTTGAGAGAGATAGTACTGTTGATAATGATGGATGATACCACTTTGTATGTCTAGTTCAATATTTTGTTAAAAATCTTAACCTTATTGTATATATTGATATGTCATTGAGTGCATATAGCTGTACGTAGTTGCTGGGTTTACGTAGCATGTCCATTTTCCCCACATACATATTGGGATAGTTCATAAATTGATTGATGTGACTATCATCATTGCACTTCGGTGAGTAACCATGTGTGCTCCGATCTCTTTCTTATACAGGAAGATCTCAGTGGAAGTGCACAAACTCCGTAGCTCCAGCAAGGGTCCCTAATAGGATAATGTAGTTGATACTGTAATTGAAGTAATATTGATAAAGATGAAGTGGCTGCTGGTTGTATTTGTATCTTGTGTGGTCATCTTTTTTGAACGCTCCATATTGACCACTTGTTAACCACTCTGTGTGATTTGTATGTGATCTGAGCCTAAGAGTGAATTTACGCTGTGCCAGTTATGCGCCTACAAGTAGGCTGTCACATCAGATCCGCTGGATGCTGCTGAATTTGTTCAGGCGGAGATCGGAGCACCTTTGGACATGTCCGGAGTTCTATGATGATAGTCCTCATATAACTGATAACTGATCAGATTTCTGCAATGCTTTTTATTTACTAGGGTAGTTTCCCTAGGTCCTACATCAGTTGCCTCTTATGACATGCCTTGTAGGTCGCTGTGGTACTATTCTTTGCTTCCCTTGTGTGCCCGGCGCCACACGGGCAAATATCAAGTATTTGGCAAGGTTTATAAGGCAGTCAAGTATGTATAGTATTCTAATCAGTCCTCTTATTCGAACGCTCCATATCAACCACTTGTCAACCATTCTGTGTGATTTGTATGTGATCTGAGCCTAAGAGCGATTGTTCATTGTGCCAGTTATGCGCCTACAAGTAGGCCAGCACATCCGATTTCTGTGCTGCTTTTATTTACTAGGGTAGCATCCCTAGGGCCTACATCGGTCGCCTCTTACAACATGCAGTGTAGATTGCAGTGGTACTATTCTTTGCTTCCCTTGCGGGCCCCGCACAACGCAGGCAATTCTAATCAGTGTATGTATGTGTATATAATTTAGTTGTACATACAAATATTGTTGGGCATTTTATTGTCATATCTGTCTCAGCATCATCAAGTGCCATACCAGTCATGAACCACCACAAATGTTTGTCTTTAGTGTTGTTTATCATTCTGGGGTCTCCGTGATGAAGTAGTTAAGTATTTGCCATGTACTCTGAAGGGTGTGGGTTCAAATCTATACCGCATCATTCTGTTTCTACATACAATTTTTCTTGGAGATTCCTTAGGATTGTCATCGGAGTTCATGCTTTGTGCAATACCTTCGGCAGGTGGCCTGCCATTTCTGTAGAGATTAACAGAGCCATATGGGGAAGCTCTTTTTCCACTGGTATCTGATTCGTTCTTTCTCTGAGTTCATTATTCATAATCTTATCATACCATCTCCGTCTCTCTATTCTACATAAACATCCATTTATGAAGGTCTGTAGTTTTCTGGTAGTTACTTGTATTGTCCTCCATGTTTCCGAGCCATAGAACAGCACTGATTTCACATTTGATTGAAAGATTCTCAGCTTTGTGTTTGTTTTGATCTCATTTGACTGCCATATTTTACTCAATGCAATATAGTTTCCCCTTGCTTTATGTATTCTTATCTTGACATTTTTGTTTGTTCCTCCTTCTGTGTCTATGTTGCTACTAAGGTATGTGTATGATTCTACATCCTGTAGAGCTGTTTCCTCCAGCATATTCTGGTTTACATTTACTGCATTTATTCTCATGATTATAGTTTTTTCCCTGTGTAGATCATGTATGTACTGCAATATTTTTATCATTATTATAATCATATGCCATATGTAGTTCTCCCATTAACAATAATTAACACATTTTATTTACATAAAGCATACGTTGCCAATATTTTGTGTAGTATGAACCTGTGTGCTTCTTTGTTCACACTGAATGTTTGTTGTGCAGCTGCATTTTGAACCCTGGTTTGTCTTCCCTCTTATGCTTTTACTTGCTAAGTTAGACTGCAGTAATGCAGCTTGTTACCAGGGTGGTCATCACTTGTTGAAGGAGTAGGACCCATATCTACCCATTTATCATTTAATGCTAGTTGCCTCTATTTAATAATAAGTTGATCTCTGGAACTCCTTATACTTCAGTATACTGATGCCTACAAAAGGATTTTTGCATAAATTTTATTTTCATTTGGCGCTATGAATTCAGACTTAGTCAAGGCTCCTAATATAGCACCTCCGACAGATTGTAACGTGAAGGCTTGTTTTCCTTATCAGTGTCCCTCAAGCCGTACGTAGCTCCTTAAAGCGAGCCTTACTCCGACTTCAGAGGTACTTGTAAGTTAGATCCCCAGTAAAAGATCAGGGTCTCCTGTAGTCCAACTGTGTTCACATCAAAAAATGTTGTTGAGGCTGATCTCAAACCCCCAGAATTTTCATAGGTGGGGTCAACTTTGCTATCGATGACAACCCTTCATAAATATTGAAGCATATTGCGGAGACGACAACAATTTCTTGTATCTTGAAGAGGTAAATGTAACCAGCCATTTTGTGCCTTGCGAGATAGTTGTTCAACTGATAATTTGATGATCAATTATTCTTTCTTTAACGTAAATTTTTCTAATATTTTAATTGATTGTTAGTACTTAAAACTATATCACACACATCTTACTTTTAGTTGACTAACTATATTTCATATGAATACTTCTTTGCTTTGTGATATTTATTTTATATATTTGATTTAATTTTGATATTTATATTATATATTGTTTATTTTGAATGTTTATTTTTGGGATATTTATTTTATATATTTGTTTATTTTTGGATATTTATTTTTATTTTGTTTATTTTGGGATATTTATTTTATATATTTGTTTATTTTTGGGATATTTATTTTATATATTTGTTTATTTTTGGAATGTTTATTTTTGGGATATTTATTTTATATATTTGTTTATTTTTGGGATATTTATTTTATATATTTGTTTATTTTTGGAATGTTTATTTTTGGGATATTTATTTTATATATTTGTTTATTTTGGAATATTTATTTTATATATTTGTTTATTTTTGAATGTTTATTTTGGGATATTTTTTTATATATTTGTTTATTTTTGGGATATTTATTTATATATTTACTTCTGGGATATTTATTTTGCTTTATTTCTGGGATATTTATATATATTTATTTCTGGAATATTTATATATATATATATTAATATATATTTATTTCTGGGATATTTATATATATATATATTTATTTCTAGAATATTTATATATATAAATTTATTTCTGGAATATTTATATTTAAATATATATATATATTTATATATATATTTATTTCTGGAATATTTATATATATATAAATTTATTTCTGGGACATTTATATATATATATTTATTTCTGGAATATTCATATATATATATATTTATTTATGGGATATTTATATATATATATTTTTCTGATATTTAAAAAGTGTAAGGTTGTTATTGGAATAAAGATGTAGTGTCATGTCCACATCGAATGTCAGTTTGAATGTATCTCCATATTTAGTTCAGTTGTTGTGATAGTACATTCTGCCAAGTGCCATCTTGAAATGTTTCTTTGTCACTTATTTCATTGTCTTAGTCTTGCCCACATTTCCCCTCAATATTTTGGTATTCAGAACTATTCAACACTTGTGTCTCAAGAATTTTTCCTGACTTTATATGCTTTTGTTATGTGATAGACCTCATGACACATTGGACATTCCTATGTGTGATCTGTCCTCCGCTGCAGCAGCCATCCTAAAGTCCACTAGCTCACGATACCCATGAGAAGTTGATTAGTATCTCTGCTCTCTCTACCACAAAGATGACACGGTCTGGCATGTCCAAACTTAACTCCTAATTCTCGTTCCAGTGTCTGAGACTCACACATATCGTATAAATGAACACACACCGCATTGATGATATCGGCTCTGTCCATACTTCTGCCGCTTGAGTCGGGCATTGTTTGCAAGAAAGTCAGTCACGTCATTGCCCTGCACTCCAGCATGTCCAAGTGTGTACAGCCAAGTCATTGTCTTGAGATATGATATCTGAATGCTGTCCACCTATTCCGCATGCAGACTTTCTATCCTGTGAAGCATATTCATCGAGTCTGAAGTGATAATCGTATGAGGGGCCGGTTGCTCACATATGCAGGGGTGATTGGTTATTGGTTACTAAACTGACGTCATTGCACTCCGGGCAGACCCATAGGTGCTCAGTCTCCCCAACAGATATCGAAGAGTATGCATACTGATGGTTCCTGTGGCTCACTGATTAAACACACCTCTCACTCTGCCTCTCAGGCATCCAGTCGACTTGAACAACGGGTAACTCCAAACTGCTTAAATCGCTTTATCGATTCAACATCGATTTTAGTGTCCTCATCCAACAGAGATCGCAAGAGACCGAAGAATGCAGGGGTGAAGGGAAATGAAACAACTTATAAACTAGCTGAATCTGCATTCATTGAAAGGGCCACATCTCTATAGTAGATAAACTATCATTACTGCCTGTAGTACCGCTTTTAGAGCGGTATAGGACAGGTTACCGGGGCCCAGATTGGGGATGTAAAGAATATAACCACTGTCACCTGCCATGCATGTCGTAGGAGGCCACTAAGGAGGTTGGCGTGGGGCTGGCTACCCTACACTGTAAAAACACCAGATAGCTACAGAAACCACAGCCAAGAAAATTCAAAGCTCGCCATCCGAGGAAGAAGAGGGACCCCAAATAGAGGGACTCATGAAGCGACCCAGTGAAATTCGAGGCTCTCGATGGAACCCCAGGGCAATAGAAGTAAGGGAATACCCAGAAACACCTGGAGACGGGAGTTAGAGATGGAATGCAGAAAAACGGGGAGAGAGTGGCGAGATCTGGAAAAGATGGCCTTGGATAGGCGGGCTTGGAAGGCCTTGGTTGCGAACCTATGCTTCCCTAGGGCAAGAAGAAGAAGAATAGGACAGGTGCGACGAGAGCCTGAGAAATTTAATGACCGCATGGCTAGTGCTGCGTGAAATTGTTCAGTTAGGATGTTTCATTTATGCCCACAACAGAAAAAAATCCTTGGCCTTACTGTGAATTGAACACAGTTCTCCAGCATGGGAGCCACGCTCTAATCCATTCGGCCAGATGCTCCTTTCTTTAGTAGATGTCCGCAATATATTTCATGACCGTTTGATTGATTGAATGTTTGCTGTTTTTATCAATAATTTTAAGATATTGACTGCTGGAACAAAATTGATACAACACAAACACCCAGTGACACTACCAGAAATCAAGACAGGAAAGATTGACATATCAGGAAATGAGAGAGCAGACAAGCTGGCTAAGTAGGGAACAAAATTGATAACAACACAAACACCCAGTGTTACTACCAGAAATCAAGACAGGAAAGATTCAGGAAATGAGAGAGCAGACATGCTGGCTAAGTAGGGAAGAAAACTGATACAACACAAATAACCAGTATCACTACCAGAAATCAAGACACATATCACTCAAAAATACAAATAGTTGTGGAAGCAACAAATACACAGCAAACACCCACAAGATTCCATCATCAGACTAAACAGAAACTAGCACACAACAATCTTTCACCTAAGAACAGGTTCAACCATCACATGCACAGAATAAATCTTACACACTGTGCATGTCAGAGCACATACAGAAACGAAACATGAATGAAGCATATCATGCTTTACCGATGATTGATTTACTTTGGGTTTCTTTTTTTAGATGTACTTGACATATTTACAATTTCAAATATCGGACAGGATTATCACAAACAGAAATTCGACATTGAAAGTTATAGTTTCTGATAACTCAACATTTGTTATATTAGAGGCCAGTAGTTGTATGTGGCTGATCTCAAGATTGGGATAACACTGCAATGTCTTTCTGTATCTTGAACAAATTATCAACTTCATAAAGATATTGTATATTGATGGGAGTTGTTTTGTTTTACTTCTTTCTACTGTTTATTTGTGTTCGTTCTTATCAAGGGCTCTCTATTGCCAAGTAGTAAGACGTTTGTCTCTCATTGTGAAGGTTGAGGGTTCAAATCCGGAATCATCCGTATGGTGCTTGGGCCTGCAAGGGAAGCAAAGAACTGTAGCCTACAAGGCATGTTGTAAGAGGCGACAGAGTAGGACCTGGGAAGCTACCTTCGTAAATAAAAAGCAACGCAGAAATCGGATGTGCTGGCCTACTTGTAGGTGTAACTGGCACAACGTACAATCCTCTTAGAGGATTGTATTAGATACAAATCACAGAGTGGTTTAACAAGTGGTCGATATGGAGCGTTCGAAGAAGAAGAAGATACTGTAGCATGGTATCAGAATTGATGTCGCCCGAGTAGTTACCGGGGCCTAAATTTGAGTGTAAAGAATAGAACCACTGTTACCTGCCATGCATGTCATAAGAGGAGACTCAGGAGGTTGGTCGTGGGCTAGCTACCCACACCGTAAAAACACTAGATGGCTACAGAACGGAGAGCCAACCTAGTAAACGCTGGCTGAAACCAGACACATCACCGAAGGATAGCACCAGAGCTCCAAACTAGTGCTGAAAATGTGACGTAAAACACACAAATGCAAGGTTGCATGAATCAGATTTCCACATGAATAGAATTTATGGGAAATCTGGTACATCCATCTGGGGTGATCGCGAGAGAGAGATCTGATGTCACAGGGAGGCCATCAGAACTGACTCATGCAACTTCTTTTCTAGCGCCAGCCTAGCTCCAGCCCCGATACCAAGCAATACTACATGGGAGCCACGCCGTTTCTTTCACGATTCGGGCACATTTCTTTCACAATCTCACGCAAAGACAACATAAACCAATATTTTCAAATACTTTAGAATATTCCATATTAATACAGGACCAGGTGACCGTGACTTCAAATTGATTTTGAGTGGTTAACCAGAAAGTTGCTCGGGGCTAGCTTTAGAAGATCTCCTTATAACATTTCTTAACTCTTTGTGGACCAAGCGCCACGCTGTGGCTTTAGCTGACGACTTTTACCAGGAGCCACATTAAATGGCTTTTTAAATTCTAAAACAAATAGCTTGTAAAACATGACTTTTGTCCTGGTCTACTAAGATTTAAGTAAAGACTTTTCTAACTCAGGTACTTTTTTCTGTTTCGTGTGTCTGTCTGTGCATTGTTGTAGTCTGTTTGTTTGGTCTGTGTGCATCCTTCTTCTTTGAGTGCTTTACATCGACCACTTGTTACCCACTCTATGTGATTTGTATATGATCCGAGCTGTTTTTATTGTCTGATCCAGAAGCACTTGAACTTTCAGTTCTTCGGCTCGGTTCCATGGACATCGTCACCCATCGGTTCGGTGCCACAAACACCGTAAATCTGGAGAACCTGTGGCTTTTCTGCCAGCCCGCGGAATTGAACCCGCGCTCACAGGGAGCTTATCACCCGTAGTCCAACGCGCTACGAACACGCTGGGCAGGCGGGAAAGTGATCCAAGCTTACGAGCAATTGCACGTCGTGCCAGTAATAATCCTACAAGTAGACCAGTACATTCGATTTCTGCGATTATTTTTTTTTACTAGGATAGCTACTCATGTTTCCTAATCCTTTCGCCTCTTACGACATGCCTTGAAGGTCGTAGTGTTACTATTTGTTGCTCCCCTTGCAAGCCCCAGCAACACGCGGGCGAATTTTTAAAAAAATGTCAATTGTTACCGTTCTGCGGTCTGTCTACTAATTGTTTCTTACGTCAACCCCTCTCTCTCTCTCTCTGTCTCTCTCTCGCGATCGTTCTTTTTGGCCATTTTGATCGTTCTTATTGTAATTTATAAACAGCCTTTGCCAAGAACGTATTTTTACGTCACATCTTCAGTACCATTTGGAGCTCTGGCGCTTATCCTTCGGCTATGTGTCCGGTTTCAGCCAGCGTTTACTCGGTTTGCTCTCCGTTCTGTAACCATCTAGTGTTTTTAACGGTGTAGGGTAGCTAGCCCCATAGCCAACCCTCCTAGTCGCCTCATACGACATGCGTGCAGGTAACAGTGGTTCTATTCTTTACACTCCAATTTGGGACCCGGTAGCCACTTGGGCGTTACGTCAATCTAGCATATGTTAACTTCCCTTCCATAGTTCTTCTCAGTGCCATTTGTTTATCATCATCATCATTATCATCATCACCATCATCATCACCACCATCATCATCATCATCATCACCATCATCATCATCATCATCATCATCCCCATCATCATCATCCCATCATCCATATCAACATCCCCACCATCATCATCATCATCCCCATCATCATCATCATCATCCCCATCATCCATATCAACATCCCCACCATCATCATCATCATCATCATCCCCATCATCATCATCATCATCCCCATCACTATCATCATCATCATCATCATCCTCAATGAGCTTGTCCTGAGCAGAACTTTGCCACTTAACAGTCTTTCGAAATTTCTCTCTCGTGGATGTCAGTCAGATGTCTCACCTCTGCAGCCGTCATGTTCAAACCATCATGGAAGGAGGCATCCCGGCAAAGAGAAGAAGAGGAAGACCACGAAGGAGGATTCAGGATGTAACTGACTGTTAAAAATGACGGCTGCAGAGGCGGAACATCTGACTAATAAAAGAAATTCTGAATGTTAGCGAGTCTCTGTGACTAAATGGTTCAGCCCTTGCCTTGCCAGCCCAAGTTCGTGTGTTCAAATCCGGATCACACCGTTCTGTTCACGCGTGCATTTTTTCACAGAGAACCATCGAATTGTTGCCGGAGCTACAGAGTTCATGCTTTGTGCAATACTCCCGGCAGGTGACGTGCCAGTTCTGCGGAGAGGTACCGAGCAATATGTAATAAAACTCGGTTCAATGAAGTCAACCTTTCGGCTTAAAACCCCTTTCAGAACGTTTGAAGGACTGTTAGGAATTTCAAAGTTCTGCTCAGGACAAACTGTTTGATGATATCAATTTCATTAACCTTCAAACACAAACAAAAGCAAACTAAATGAGATGGGAAAAGGTATGGGAAAAAAAATCAAACAATTTCTTTCCAAACTTCTCTGTGTTTATTATACCATTCTCAAAATAAAGTTAAAAAAAGTGTACAGAGAAAACATGTTCATAAAATTGTGATCAAACCAAACAATTTGATAATGTTAGAGTCAACAATGAACAAATGTAAACATATACGTTTTCTTACTTGCATGCATATTGGCTTTTGTTCTGTTCATTTGTAATTTCAAATTGTTATATTTACAATTGTTCTGTTCATTTGCAACTTCAAATTGTTATATTTACAACTGTTCTGTTTATTTGTAACTTCAAATTGTTATATTTACAATTATTCTGTTCATTTGTAACTTCAAATTGTTATATTTACAATTATTCTGTTCATTTGTAACTTCAAATTGTTATATTTACAATTATTCTGTTCATTTGTAACTTCAAATTGTTATATTTACAATTGTTCTATTCTTCTTCTTCTTTGCGTTCGTTCTTTACAACCAATTTTAATCACTCTTTGTGATATGTTTGATCTTTGCCAAGAACGTGTATACGTTACATATTGGTTTGGTAGGCCTGAACGCATGGACTTCTAACATTTAGGACACATGCATCGATTTCAGCCAAACCTCCTTATTCGCCTCTTACGACATGCATGGCAGGTAACAGTGGTTCTATTCTTTACACCCCAAATTTGGGCCCCGTAACCACTCGGGCGTATTGTTCTGTTCATTTGTAACTTCAAATTGTTATATTTACAATTGTTCTATTCTTTTTTAGCTTGAGTTTTGTTCCATTTATTGTTGTTCTAATCAATTGTTCTATTCTTTTTTAGCTTGAGTTTTGTTCCATTTACTGTTGTTCTAATCAATTGTTCTATTCTTTTTTTAGCTTGAGTTTTGTTCCATTTACTGTTGTTCTAATCAATTGTTCTATTCTTTTTTTAGCTTGAGTTTTGTTCCATTTACTGTTGTTCTAATCAATTGTTCTATTCTTTTTTAGCTTGAGTTTTGTTCCATTTACTGTTGTTCTAATCAATTGTTCTATTCTTTTTTTAGCTTGAGTTTTGTTCCATTTACTGTTGTTCTAATCAATTGTTCTATTCTTTTTTTAGCTTGAGTTTTGTTCCATTTACTGTTGTTCTAATCAATTGTTCTATTCTTTTTTAGCTTGAGTTTTGTTCCATTTACTGTTGTTCTAATCAATTGTTCTATTCTTTTTTTAGCTTGAGTTTTGTTCCATTTACTGTTGTTCTAATCAATTGTTCTATTCTTTTTTAGCTTGAGTTGTGTTCCATTTACTGTTGTTCTAATCAATTGTTCTATTCTTTTTTAGCTTGAGTTTTGTTCCATTTACTGTTGTTCTAATCAATTGTACCTTCTTCTTCTTCTTCGAACGCCCAATATCAAATGTTCCATTTGTTAATCACTTTTTGTGATTTGTATGTGATCTGAACCTAAGAGCGACTGTACGTTGTACCAATTATGCGCCTTCAAGTAGACCAGCACATCCGATTGACGGCCACACTGGATGGTGCCAAAATGACTCTGGATATAGGCTTGAGGCGACTGTGAACCAACATATCCCTAAGGCTTCTGTCCTGTCGGTACGCCACCAAGGATAGTGTTGGAAGATTGAACATGTCTCAGGATCAGACTGAAGAATGGAGAGATGACGGAATAAGACTTTCTTCACAAGGAACTATGAGGGTGGAAAGTTAAGACAAGTTTCACCCTGTCAGAATTGCACCCTGGCGCTGCAACACTTGTGCTTATGTCATACAGACCCGCACGGTGTCTTTTCCAAAAGCCACGTTCGTTGTTGAAGACAGTTTCACGTGCGAGTCCGTAATATTATCTATGCCATTATCTGCAAGCGGTGCAACAAGGCCTATATTAGGGAAACCGGCAGGAGACTCAGTGACCGATTCGCCCAACACTTGTGCGATATACGCCAATGCTCTGTGACCCCTGTAGCTACCCATTTCAATGATACTGGCCATTCAGGAGCTTGCGATGTCCAGGTCACAGCCATCCGATCATGTTCCTCTGATGATCGTAGTCGATTTGCTCTGGAGAATCGGTTGATTTCTTTGTATGGTACCTTGCGACCACGGGCTCAACGTATTACATTCTTATGCTTCTTAGTACTTTCTCTTCCCATGCTTTGTAATCTATATGGGTATATGTTGCATGTATTCAAGTTATATATTACTAGATGTTTCATTGTTTCTTTTCTATTTCTAGTTTGTATGTGTGTTTTTTGTGTTACATTTATTTCGTTATTCGTTTTTATTCCAGATTTTCCTTAGATACGTTTGTATTTGGTCGTCCATTTGTGTTTCATTTTAATTTGTCACTCCTGTTTGTTCGTTTGCTTGATAAAGGCCTTGTTGGTCGAAACGTTGCTGTTTATCGTCACTGTTTCTGTATTTTGTAAAACTATAGTACTTTGTTTGTACGTGTTTCACTATAACGGTCTATTGTTTTTCCCAATGAGAATGTTATAGATATATTCGCCCGTGTGTGTCCGGGGCTCGTAAAGGAAGCAAAGAATAGCATCACACCTGCATATCATGTCGTAAGAGGCGACTGAGGTAGGAGCCTAGGGAAGCTACCTAGTCAATAAAAGCGTAACAGAAATCGGATGCGCTGGTCTGAGCAGAGCCAACTATAAACTTATCTAGAGTTGGCTGTGTCTGTAGCAGAGCCAACTATAAACTTATCTAGAGTTGGCTGTGTCTGTAGCAGAGCCAACTATAAACTTATCTAGAGTTGGCTGTGTCTGTAGCAGAACAACTATAAACTTATCTAGAGTTGGCTGTGTCTGTAGCAGAACAACTATAAACTCATCTAGAGTTGGCTGTGTCTGTAGCAGAACAACTATAAACTTATCTAGAGTTGGCTGTGTCTGTAGCAGAACAACTATAAACTTATCTAGAGTTGGCTGTGTCTGTAGCAGAGCCAACTATAAACTTATCTAGAGTTGGCTGTGTCTGTAGACGCATTAACTGGCACCACGTGCAGATGCAGCAGGTGCAGCAGCACAAGTCTGGTGCTGTTGTCATCATCACTTGCCTTGCGATGGACGGCTATTACATTACAATCGCTCTTATCGATGACATACAAATCACAAAGAGTGGTTTAACAAGTGGTCGATAATTGAGCGTTCGAAGAAGTAGAAAAGATATATTACTGTGTCGGAACTGCGATCAAGATACAGCGATCGATCTATCTAAAGTACAGTTGTAAACAATGAAAGAAGAACAGTGTCAGGTAACACGACGTGTTGATTAAACTCTATCGACAGTTTATATAACCAAAACCAAACATATTCCACATTATACTTACAAGTCTCGAAGTTGATGTCTGACAGACGATGTAACGGTCTTGAGTAAACTGAAGTATGAAGATCTGGTTGAAAATCTCAGATTATTTCTTATATTCCTGCGATTCTGGTAGCGCTTGTTTGGTTGTGATATACCTGCGTAGCTTCAGCTTGGCTTATATACTATCCGCCTGCGTTGCGAGAATGATGTAAGACGTGTGCAAAATGTCGCATGACTCATCCAGAACGTTTACATAACGTTCTACAAAAAATAACTTTGCCTGCGTGGCTAGATTTTTCCAACATTGCACAAGATTTATTTGTATACAAGGGGTCGATAAAAAGTACATTTCAACTTTTGTAATCTTCTTTCTTCTTTTGTCTGCAGACTGTTACCGAGTTGTTAACCCAGTGTCGTGATTTTATGTATATGTTTTGCTCTTCTCTGGTGAGTTGTGTGATGGTTTTCTTAATCCACCGGCAGAATTCAACTACGTTATCTATTCATCTTTTCCTCGGTCGTCCTCTCGCCTTCTTTTCTGATATTCTATAACTTTGTAATAACTAATGAAAATCGAAAATCGTGGCACATCCTTTACACGACTTAGCCATCAACGATAGTAAAGGAATCGTCGATTTTCTAGGCAACGATTATACGTTCAAAAGTTTGCAATTGCTTTCTGAACGACGAGGTCTACTTTTACCGTTTGTAAAAATGCAAGAGAACTAATTTGCTTCCAAACTCGCCCGCTGCGGAGTTTGAACCAGGTACGCTTGGGTTGTGATCAAGCGCACTACTGATTAAGCTACAGATGCTCACATAAAACAGGCAGAAAGAAACTTGACCAATAGAATAAAAATCAGACAATGAATGTTATTCTGGCATATAAAGCGAAGGGGAGGTTTAGAACATTTGCTATTGATGACAACGGTAAAATTCAGGAAAGAGAGATCGGTGAAAGCAGAAGGAGACGATGTTGGATGGTTTGGCATTGTAGTTCGACCAAAGATCGACGTCAGAATTAATTAACTGCACCAGGGAGAGGGAGAGAGAGAGAGTTGCGGAGAGACATGATTGCCTACGCCGGCAGACATGGCACTTGACTGATTGATTGAACAGAGAAATATATTGCAACCTCTTCTTTCAAACGTTTTAAGACAAAACTCGAAGAACTGTACAGCAAATTTGAATATGGGATAACAGCAGCACAAATATATGTTGAGGATCAAGTGTCATCTGCACACTGAATGTTGGTTGTAACTGATCTCTAATATGTGTTTCTTTTTTCTTCTTTTCTCCTCCAATCCTGTTTTGTCTCATAGAATCAAGATAAGAAGAGATTTATAGAACGAGCTTCTGTGTGCGCTTCATAAACAGTGTTTTTCAGCGCTTCATTTAGCTCTACTGTTGTGTACAACCTTTTGTTTTGTATCCACTGTATTGGTGTAACATTGCTCTTTGAACCGCACCGTCTATTAGTAATCTGTTTAAGTGGAGGAACCATTAAATTTTGTGTTTCTTAATGAAGTTCAGTACTAATGTTGTACCCACTTTTTTCCTGATGACTTCATTTCTAAACCGGTCTCTTCTTGATATTCCCAGCATTCTGCGTAGACACTTCATCTCTGTCGCCACTAGTTTTCTTCTATCGTTTGATGTCAGGTTACAGTAGAGACTTGGGGACGAGCTGAAAGACAAGAGAGTCAATCGAAAACTCTGAAGATGTCACAATAAAATACTTGCCAATTGACCGTCTGTAAGAGAGAAATAGGTCATATACAGGTTTGCACTGATAGCATAATGTTGGTAGAAAGATTGTGTTGACCAATGCTCTTTTAGTGTTAATGGTAACATGTTTGCATTTTAAAATTGGCGCCATTAGTCCTATTATTTGATTTGCTTTGTTGCATCTGTGTTGGATTTCATTAGTTATTCTTCCATTTGCTGAAAAATGCTCCTGAATGTAAAGTCTTTGATTTGTTTTAATGGATGTTTTGTTTAGGCAGTTGCAAAAATTGGACAACATTTAATACGAAAAATGCAATTTAGAATGTAAGCTTTCTAACAACTCGACAGTTGCAACCTTATGTTCCAGCTAGTATTTAAAATAGACAAACTGATTGTTCCCTTTTAAGACAGCCCCTGCGACCTGCGGAGCCAAATTAGAACTTTAGTCAGCGACAGTTCGTCGAATCGCTGCGCAGGCACAAGAACCTGCGTCATGGAAAATTTAGCGCAGACTAGACTGAACTTGTTCTTGAGTACAATTAATTTAAAGATATATGCCTTTCTAGACCGTAGAACGCCTCTCATCTAGGTCTTAAAGCATTTATCAAGCTGTTCTAATTTTAAATCTAAGTGCAGGTAGCCTGCTAAACTAATTAGCAATCTTAAACCATAACTAATATGTTACCAAGTGCTAAACTTGGTCTCTGACAGCAACACACAACAGAAAGATCACTACATGTGAAAGGAAATGCTTGAGAAAGATGGTGGGGGTCTTCTTCTTCTTTTGTCGTCACACTGCTACCGCGTATTTGCCGTGGCTTTCTGTTTTTGCCGTGCACTGTTCTGGTGGCTTGGATGATTGTTATTTTTGCTCTTTCACAGGATTCTGATATGCCATCTAACCATTTTTCATGGTCTTCCTCTTGCCTTCTTTTCTGATGTTCTATTGTAGAAGACTTTGTATACTGTGGAGTATGGATGCATACTTATTAAGTGACCAAACCACTTCAGTCTTTGTTTCTCAATGTAATTCAAGCAAGGTTCTGTGTCCACTTTCTTGCTTATGCTGATGCTACCAGGGGGTCACCAGGAGAGATAGACTATGAAACGAGAACAGCAGAAGCAGAGTGGGCATAACTTCATGCACCGAATACATTGAAACCAACAATTGCAGTGGTTTGGATATTTAATGAGAATAGAATACAAGCAACTACCAATAACAGCATACAATAAAAAGAGATCAGATAAAGGAGCCAAGGGAAGACCGAGAAAAAGATGGGTGGACAATATCAAGACCACACTAAATAAACCGACATCAAATGATAGAAGAAAACTAGTCACGACAGAGATGAAGTGTCTACGCAGAATGCTGGTGTAACAAGAAGAGACCGGTTGAGAAATGAAGACATCAGGAAAATGTGGGTACAACATCAGTACTAGACTTCATCAAGAAACAACAAAATAAATGGTTCGGCAACTTAAGCAGATTACCAACAGACAGTGCACCTCAAAGATCAATGTTGCTCCGGTACAATGGATACAAAGCAAAAGGCCGCCACGGAATGGTGAACCTCAGAGATAATAGAGGCAATGAAAGACACTATTTATGAAGCGCACACAAGGGCTCGTTCTATAAATCTCTTCTTATCCTGACAGTGTGAGGAAAAACAGGAATGGAGACAATCAAGAAAGACTAAATAAACACAGATATAACACAACAAGGGCCACTCATCTGTTCATGCAACGCAATTAAATATTCCACCCTTCGCTTAACGGCAGAGTGGACAACCAGTTCCAACATTCACCTAGAGAAAGACAATAGACAATCCCAACTAAATATAGTATGTCGCGTTTGTGTAATGTCTGCGGAAATTAGGAAATACCAAGGAGAGAAGAAATTTTAAAAAATGAGAATATAAGAGACTTAGTATGAACAACGTCATTGCTAGAATATATTAAGAAACAAAACTAGTGTTAGAGTATATTAAGAAACAAAACCAGTACTAGAATATATTAAGAAACAAAACTAGTGTTAGAGTATATTAAGAAACAAAACCAGTACTAGAGTATATTGAGAAATAAAACCAGTACTAGAGTATATTGAGAAATAAAACCAGTACTAGAGTATATTAAGAAATAAAACCAGTACTAGAGTATATTGAGAAATAAAACTAGTGTTAGAGTATATTGAGAAATAAAACCAGTACTAGAGTATATTAAGAAACAAAACTAGTACTAGAATATATTAAGAAACAAAACTAGTGTTAGAGTATATTAAGAAACAAAACTAGTGTTAGAGTATATTAAGAAACAAAACCAGTACTAGAGTATATTGAGAAATAAAACCAGTGCTAGAGTATATTAAGAAACAAAACAAGTGCTAGAGTATATTGAGAAATAAAACTAGTGCTAGAATATATTAAGAAACAAAACTAGTGCTAGAGTATATTAAGAAACAAAACCAGTGCTAGAACATGTTAAGAAACAAAATTAGTGCTAGAATATATTAAGAAACAAAACTAGTACTAGAGTATATTAAGAAACAAAACTAGTGCTAGAGTATATTAAGAAACAAAACTAGTGCTAGAGTATATTAAGAAACAAAACTAGTGTTAGAGTATATTAAGAAACAAAACTAGTGCTAGAGTATATTAAGAAACAAAACTAGTGCTAGAGTATATTAAGAAACAAAACTAGTGCTAGAGTATATTAAGAAACATTAAACCAAATGGTTGGGTAATATAACACGATTACCATTCAATAGTAAACCATAACGAGCACTACTATTCAGTTCAGATACAATAATTTCAAGACCAAAGGGCACCCACGTAAACGATAGACCTCAGAAATAGCAGAGACGGTAGGAGACACCATATACGAGACTCCCTCGAGGGTACTTACCAGAACTCTTCTCATACCATTAACGTTGAAAGAGGGTAGATAGGCAGGTAGGTAGATAGGTTTACATAGGTATGTATGTACGAGTATGTATGTATGTATGTATGTATCAGTTATCAGTTATATGAGGACTATCATCATAGAACTCCGGAAATGTCCATAGGTGCTCCGATCTCCACCTCAGCAAATCCAGCAGCGTCCAGCGACCCAACACGCCAGTTCGATGTTGATTAATCAATCTCTTTACATATTTAGTATGTCGTTCTTTTCGGGCTGCACCAATATTGACACCCATCTCTTTCAATCGGGTCAGCAAGTGGGATTCACAGCCCTGAAACTCGTCTGTTCGGAAAGACTTTCTTAATGCATGAAGAATGTCATTTCGATCCATGGCAGCTCCCTTTGATATTGTAGCCAAGCCAGCCAATCTATCAGCTCGTTCATTACCCTAACTCCTGCGTGCCCAGGAAAAAAAAATGAAGGTGATTTCTCTGATCATTGTCTGTACCAGTACCTCCACCCAGTTGCGTTTCACCATTCCTGATTCGACTTTACGAATCATGCTCATGGAGTCACTAGTACGAAAACACGAGAGTAGTTGTGAGATGCCAACCAGATATCTATGTATGTATGTATGTATGTATGTATGTAGATAGGCAGGCAGGCAGGCAGGTAGTTAGAATAGGATTACATAAAACAAAGATGTCAAGATAAAATAAAAAATACAACTAGCAATGAAATTCTGATTTTATTACATGTTAAATGACTGTCTCCTAAAGATAATAATGTAGTATATCAAATTATAGTAATAACTGTCTATCTCAAGGATGATGACAACAACCTCATATGTGTGTTGTTGCACCTCTCTGGTGTGCAGGGTGGTGACTGTATAGTCCAATCCTAGAACACAATCCACATACCACAGGTGGGGCATACATGCTCGAGGTTGAACATGTGGGTGTTATGTGTTCCGTCTGTTTTGAGCAGCTCGCTTTCTCTGCGCCTCAATAGTACGATGATTCTCAGCTAAGCGAGTTCCTCTTATGTTGTTACAGCGCCACAGTTGGCGATTGTGCGCAAGTTTAATTATCCACAGTTTGTTCATATGCTAGTTTCTATAGCAGCTATACTCAGACTGAGACATCAAATGTTGTATATGTCGTGATTTGATTGAAGAGAAGAAGAGGTAGACCACGGAGAAGATGGATGCAAGATGTAATTGACGGTTTGAACATGACGGCTGCAGAGGCGGGACATCTGGTCTATGAGAGAGAGAGAAATTCCGGAGGACTGTTGGGATGGCAAAGTTCTGCTCAGGACAAGCTATTTGATGATGATGATTTCAGTGTTTGTTGAGCTTGCTGTGTCCGGTACGTAGGCGAAATATAAGGACCTGTATCGTTATGTTTCTAAATGTTTGTTCTATATTCTCGTTTTTTCGGATTTTTAGCTTTCTGTTGCATATTATTTAAACACTTTATCTTCTATATATCATCTCACAAACTTTTTATTTTGTTGAATGTCCATGTTTCGCCCATGTGTTGCTGCTCTCGCAAGGTAAGCAAAGAATATTAACACTGCGACCTACAAGGCATGTCGTAAAAGGCGACTGAAGTTGGGACCTATGGAAACTACCCTAGTAAATAAAAAAAATGTGGCAGAAATCGGATGTGCTGTCCTACTTGTAGACGAATTCCATCCTTCTTCTCTTCCACCATTTACTTCTTTATAGAATTCTCTCCATCTTTTACGTGATCTTCCTCTTGCTTTGTACTCGTTATACTTTTTCTGTGTGGCTATCTGTGGTAGACGATACCAAGGCATTCTTGTCAAATGTCCAAACCATTTAATCTGTTATTATTTTATGAATTGCATGACTGCTTTCATGTCCAGTCTTCTTCTGATTTCTTCATTTCTAATTTTGTCTCTTATTGTCACACCTGCAGCTCTTGTAAGACACCTCATCTCCATTGTTATGATTTTCCGCACATTAGCTGCTGTTATTGACCATGTTTGATGTGTATTTAGTATTTGGTCCCTTGATGTTAACTAAGCTCAAATGGTTCTGAAGAGATTCTTCGTTTCCTCCAATCAGTAGTCTACTTGGTCGTCTGATTGCAGAAAACAAAGAATCTCTCCAGAACCAATGTAGACGCATAACTGACACAATGTACATTAACTATTAGGCTCAGATCACATACAAATAACAAAGAGTGGTTTAACAAGTGATCGATATAGAGCATTTGAGGAAGAAGAAGAAGAATATCCATGTTGGACTGTCCGAGCATTTCATTCAAAACATCTTACAAATTTCTCAGAAACAACATTTCTTTGATTTGTAATTTTTTATTGTTTTTAAACTTGTACAAACAAAGACAACATAATATAGAAAACTATATAAACAAGTTTGTATTATTTAGCATTGAAGTTTATGTACTCAGGGTGCCCCCCTCCAGATGCTAGACCCTTGTCCAGGATACAAACACCATTCACTATGAGGGATATACATAAGCTTTGGTGAGCTTGACTTCTGCACCAGTGGATGAAATTACTATGTATGCATATCTTCTTCTTATTCCTCTAAGCTCCTTGCAGAGCATAGAGCTTCAACAATTGTTCACCACTTGTCCTGGTTTTTTGCTGTTTTCTTTCACTTTCAGTTTTGAATGTCTTAATTGCACTCTGGGTAGGTCTATAGGTACTCCGGTCTCTTTGGCAATATCTCAGACAGCAACTAACCATACCAGTTCAATTTTGATTGCTGAGCATGTTCATATACCTGTTGTGCTGTTTTTTCCAGCCACTCCAATCTTCAATCCCACGTTTTCATTATGGTCTTCCAGAAAAGTCCAGCATCCTTCAGTTCCTCAAGAAGACTCCGTCTCCTGGTCCGTTTAAGACGTCCTCTTTCAATTTTCTCTGTGGCTTCTTCTCAAGTGCCTATATTCATATGTGTTCATATATCAACAGTATTAACTTTCTGAAAGATACTGTGCCCCTATAGGACCCTGAGTACATAAACATTTGATTCTGTTCAAGTCTTGTAATATAAATACATGCGTATAAGCAAAGTTCATTTAAACAATGTGACCATATAATATAAATATATAATACATGCAATTAAACACAGTGTCATTTAAACAATATAACCTTATAATATAAATATATAATACATGCAATTAAGCAAAATGTCGGTTAAACAGTCATGTATAATCAACAGCTTTGAAAGATGAAACATTTATTGTCTAATAACACAGATTGAAATGGTACAGCTCCAAGCTACATATGATTGAAAAAACAATTTGAAATATATCACATAGTGTTGGCAACATCAACATCAAGTTGGCAACATCAACATTAAGTTGGCAAGGAAATTAATTTATAGATTCTGGTATAAATAAATATTTTCTAAACATAATATAAATAATATACTGTCTCCACATTGGAATGTTGGTTGTAATGGTTGGTTGTAGCACGTTCTATTTCTTATCCTGATGCAAGACTATTATTTGTCCTCTTCCTGATTTTCCTTTCACAATTGTATCTGTGGTTCCATTGCTTTCATGCCATCCACTTTCTCTTCTAAAATGTTTTTCAACAGTATGTCATGTTTTTGAATGTGACCAAAATATCTCATTTATTGAATCTATCTTCTTGAGTAGTTTTTCTTTTCCCTCCTTGTTGTTGAAGCACTTGTTTATTAGTTTTCTTCTCTTTCTATAACACTTGTCAAACTCTTATGTATATCCACATTTCACAAGTTTCAATTCTTCTCTTTGTTCGTTGTCCACATTTCCACTCCAAACAACAATAAACACAAAATAACAAATTGTAAAGAACTATTGGTAAGAGTTATGCAACATTAGTATCAAAACTTTGTAACTATGTGCCAGATTTATAGTATACAATATCGTAACTATGTGCCAGATTTATAGTACACAGTATCAAAGCTCTGTGGTATTCACATTTATAGGTCAAAGTTCATGTTTAGTAATATCTCCATAAATTCAGATGCTAGATTTTTAGTAATATCCATGTCTGTGTCCATTCATTGAGTGCTTGGCTTGTTTGAACTGAATCCTTTTCCTCTGTATTTTCATCATCTTCTTGTGCATCCAGTTGTAGAGATATGGTGGAATCTGTTGAATGTCTACATCTTCTTCCTGTGCAACTTCTGGTGCAGTTCTTCCATCCCACTGCCAAAGAGCAGGCTTGAACCAATGGCTAAAGCCTGGATTCACCTGAAACACAAGAAATCACTTTATTACATCTACATTCATTGTTACCAGGAGAAAAACTGTCATGCAGTCAAGTCTAGAAAGAAGAGAGACAGACTAAAGTCAAAGTTACCAGACACCCCGGGCCATGCAGTATATTTTCTTAGTATGATGAAAGTCTTCTAAATGCCGCTCCTTAGATGTTATTTGGCGAGCGCTTGCTAACGATGCACCTGCACCAAAAAGCAAAATCAAAGGGTACCAAAAGCACTTAGAGCAGAGGCGGAGATAAATCATATATTGTATACATCAATATCGGAATAACATAGACCAATATAGAAAAGCCCTAGTAAAGATATTAATTATTGAATGGTTCAAATTGTATTTTGATTTCACTGCTTATGTTGCCACCTCTCTGTATCATAGCATGGCATGGTCCTGAGACATCACATAGTTTATTGGTCACTAACTGCATTCTTCAGTCAAGAAAACGAAAATAATTCATTATTAACCTCATAAGCTAACTATCACATTGAAAAACACTCTATGGCCAAATAAATTGTTGTTGAAATTTTCATCCCCGAAGGTGTATGTACAAATTAAAAATGTACTCATAACAAGATAGAACACATTGTGAAAGCAGTCAAAGCTAAGTGTATAAGTATACCACTTCTGTCAGTCATCATAGAAGATAGACACAGTAAATATTTAATTAGAATATAAGTGCCTAAAAGTTGTGGAGAGACATAATCACCTTTGCCAGTCAAAGTGCATGATTAGAATAGCTAAAAGTTGTGAAGAGACGCAATCACCTTTGTTAGTCAAATATCTGATTAGAATAGCTAAAAGTTGTGGAGAGATGTGATCACCTTTGCCAGTCAAAGTGCATGATACCTTTACCAGTCAAAGTGCATGAACACAATAATACAAGATTAAAATTGTTATAGAGTTCTTTCTTCTTTTCGTTCGCAGAAATCCATCACAACAACCCGTTGATGTGGAGACTATAGTATAATATTATAGTTCATATCTTAACTCTGATCATTATTCAAATCTCATTATTTCATATCTATACTTTAAAATTGACATTGCTATCTAATTTCTATTATATGTAATTAGCTCCAGTCGGTGCTACGGGGTCCGTGCACCATTGACTGGTCCTCCAGCAGATCAGATAATAAAATATGCAGGTCTCTTCGCGACTGTCTGTTGGATGAGGACACTAAAATCGATGTTGAATCGATCAAGCGATTTAGGCAGTTTGGAGTTACATGTTGTACAAGTCGAACTGGATGCCTGAGAGGCAGAGTGAGAGGTGTATTTAATCAGCGAGCCACGGGAACCATCAGTATGCATACTCTTCGATATCTGTTGGGGGAGACTGAGCACCTATGGGTCTGCCGGAGTGCAATAACGTCAGTTTAGTAACAAATAAAATTCTAATTGGTTCCTTTCTGAAAATGTGATTGTCTCATATCTATATTCTGATAAACTCTGCTCTTTGATTGGTTCATATACACACTCTAGAATACTAATGAAATTCTCTCTTAAAATGTATACTAATAACTTGGATTCTCCTAAAAGGGTTAATTCTTATTTTTCATGTTTCTTGGCCTAACCTCTCTGATATAACCAAAACAAGGTCTGTCCTTAGGTTGAAAGGAAAATGTCTCCACTTAAAGAAGCTTTAATCTCCTACATTACAAACAAACAAAACAAATCTAAAGCTCTGGTTCATATCTAAGCTCTGATTGGTTCATCTCTAGAAATCTGATTTGTTCTTATCTAAACTCTGATTGGTTCAAATCTATATTAAAAAACTCTGATTGGTTTATTTCAAGAAAACTGATTGGTTCATATCTAAACTCTAATCATCATCATCATCTCTAAAATGGAAATGTTTTCATCTCAAAAACTTTGTTGTTGAATGTGTTACTAAAACTATTCTCTTGTACAATCAAAGACTTTGTTGTTGAATGTGATACTAAAACTATTCTTTTGTACAATCAAAGACTTTGTTGTTGAATGTGATACTAAAACTATTCTCTTGTACAATCAAAGACTTTGTTGTTGAATGTGATACTAAAACTATTCTCTTGTACAATAAAAGAAAGTAGATATCTGTTACTTACTGCATGAGTTTCCATCTTGAATGCTTTTTTCCAATCCTTCTTTCTAAGTTTGTCCATCTTTCCTTCAGAGTGACCACCCTTGCGAAATTTGGGAGCATCCTTTTTACCAAAGTGTTTGGCCAGATACCATTTTGTCCATTTACGGAATTCCTTGGGCACTGATACCTGCAAATAAAATATGTTTTTATTGATTTATTGGTTATTTATTGGTTACTAAACTTACGTCATTGCACTCCGCACAGACCCATAGGTGCTCAGTGCAATAAATATAAATAAAATATAAATGGTATTACCAAATTTATACAGAAGATGTCACATTCAATATTTTGTCTAGAGATATCATTTTATGCTTATCTTAGTAGCTATAAGTATATCTACAAATATTCTATAAAATGTGGGACGGATTAGCGTAATACATAAACGTTCACCTATCGATTCAGACATTGGAGATTTGTGGGTTCATTTCCACAATCAACATTTCACATGTGAGAAAAGGAATTAGCCCTCCTAGGTCCTAGAGATGAGAAGTGACAGCACTTCATTTCCTAAGGTCTAAAAAGGCTACGGGATATTATTATTATATACTGTGAAAGGCTATGATTATTCAGTGTTCTGTCCAACTTGAAGGTAGATATAAAGATCTCCTGGCATGAATCAGCTATGATGACCTACCCTGTGACCAATCAGATCCGATACCATGCTACAGTATAACTCAACAGATGTGATACTTTTGAAAGTTGGATTCCATGCAACTAAAATCTTATCAGTAACCCATCGGAACAAATGTGTTTCCTATTGAACAATATTTTCCTTCAGTAATCGTGGGTTGGGTTAGAGAATATAATCAACACTTTTGTTAATTATTTTGTTACAGGATTCACAATATACTTGTTCATATGCCAGTTTGTCCTTCAATTTGTCCTTATATAAATAATCTACTAATTCATATACCTGGTTGTCCTTTAACTCTTAGTGGACCAGGCATTTGTTTTTACTATAAAAAATGCCACTTAGTTTGGCGTTTTGTCCACATGGAGTTAATCTGTTCTCAAATTCAAATCTACCTTTTTAAAATGCCAGTTTTATCTTAAAAATGCAGTTTTACGTTAAATAATAATTTAAACTAGATTTTCTAGCAAAGCTTTATAAAAATGCTCAGTTACCTTCAGTTTTGTTTTCTTCAGAATTTTTCTGTGTCATCATTGGCTGAAGTCTCCTGGCTCAAATGCTTGTGCCATTTGATCAAAATAATGTTGAGCCATGCAGCATATGCTTCAGGAACACTGGCAGCTTCCATGGTCAAAATTTCTTGATCTGTATCACTGCTTGTAGATGTTGCATTTTTCAGATTCTGTACCCGCCAGTTGCGGATGTAAGACGTGGCCCAACGTCTGTGTGCTACTGGCACAGCATCCTGTCAGAAGAAAAAAGTTAATAACATGACAATGTAATCCACATAGTTCTTTTTTTCTTTCTTTCTTTGTTTATTCTAGTACATCATCATCATCATTCAATAGCTTGTCCAGAGCAGAACTTTGCCCCCTTAACAAGTCCTTCAGAATTTCTCTCTCTCATAGGACATATGTCTCTGCTTCTGCAACTATCATGCTCTAATCATGAAATACATCCTATATCCATCTTCTCTGTAGTCTTCCTCTTCTCTTCTTTGCTGGTTTGCCTTCTTTTATAATGGTCTTCTCTAACCTTTCATGTCTTTTTATATATCCAAAATACTTCAATTTTCTCATTCTTATTTGTAGCATAAGCCAATTTTCATTGATTTTGAGTTCTTTTTGGATAGATCTATTCGTTCTTTTCTCTGTCCATGATATATGTTAATTTTATTCTAGCATAGACACTTATAACCCACTCTGTGTGCTTTCAGTACAAGCCCATTATACTATGTTTACAGCAAAGCTGCAATATCTGCATCCTTTGGCCCAACACATTTGATTTCAGCATCCATTTTTGCTCGGGTTCACTCTGTCATTTGTTTTATGATGATATATCCTAGATCAAGTGACATCGATATTCAGTTGCAAACAGGTATCTTTACAAATAAAACAAGCCTTATACAATATGATCCTCATCTCAACTTTGTACTACCAGTACCAAAATTAGTTCAAATTTATGCTTGTTTAATGAAAATAAACATACAAAACAATAGAACTTACCCTCAGTTTTGCCTTCCAGCCATTTTCTTCATGATGATGATGGTGGTCACCATGGTGATGGCCAAAATGATGGCCAAAGAACATGTCTGCATCCTCTTGACAGGAATTCTGTTCCTCACCGAAATCCTGACCTTCAAACTGGCAGTTCATTCCCATGAGGTTGCCAAACTGGTGACCACCGTGATGTCCGATGTGACCAAAGGGATGACCACGGGGGCCCATATTATCAAAGTGATGTCCACGAGGACCCATGTTATTGAAGTGATGGTTACGAGCACCCATGCTTTCAAAGTGATGGCCCCGTGGGCCCATATTAGCAAAGTGATGACCCCGTGAACCAAGGTTACCTCCACAAGAACCGAGGTGGCCACCGCATGGGTCAGAGTGACCACCATGGGGGCTGAGGTGATGGCCAAAATGGTGGCCAAAGAACATGTCTGCATCCTCTTGACAGGAATTCTGTTCCTCACCGAAATCCTGACCTTCAAACTGGCAGTTCATTCCCATGAAGTTGCCAAACTGGGGACCACCGTGATGTCCAATGGGACCAAAGGGATGACCACGGGGGCCCATATTATCAAAGTGATGTCCACGTGGGCCCAAGTTACTGAAGTGATGGCCACGAGCACCCATGCTATCAAAGTGACGGCCACGTGGGCCCATATTAGCAAAGTGATTGCCCCGTGAACCAAGGTTACCTCCACAAGAACCAAGGTGGCCACCGCATGGGTCAGGGTGACCACTACGGGGGCTGAGGTGACCGCCACGATGGTTGATGTGACCACCACGGGGGTCATAGTGATCACCATTGGGGTTGATGTGACCAACACGTGGGTCAAAGTGACCACCACGGGGATTGATGTGGCCACCGCGGGGGTTGAAGGGACCCCCATGTGGTCTGAGGTGACTGCTTTGGAAGCCAAGGTGACCCCACTGGGTCCTATAGACGCCGTGGGGTCCTAAGTGACCACCACGGGGATTGAGGTTCCCAAATGAACCACGTGGGTTGTGACCGTCTTGGTGACCTCTCTTTCTCATGCCACTCATACCAAAGAAACTCATTGGGTCACCAAAGTCAAACTCTGCCGAAGTGTGGAAGGCATCTTGTTTCTGATTGTCACTTGCTTTGTCACCGCCAACATTTGGTTCTTGACTGGCATCAGCTGGCACATCATCAAGAATTTCAAACCCGGCTTCTTTCACACCTTCAACTGAAAAAAAGAACAGAAATTCACATTGAACAATATTATATTGTAAAAAATATTTTGTCTGCTAACTACAACTACAACTTTCAAACAAAGTTGCAATCAAGAACAAAGAATACAATTCAAGAATTGTATTCAAATTAACAAACTATGCACAAAAATGTATTCCTAAACTGTTCAAATTGTGAATTTAATCTGCTAAAATTCTCACATGCATGCAGGAAATATTTTTACTGATGTAATAGACAATTAAAAATAATTTTTAAAGAATAAACAGTAAAGATGATTTTGCAAAATAATTAACAGTGTCACTGTCAAATGTACTTGCTTCTTCTTCAAACGATCCATATTGACCACTTGTTAAACCACTCTTGTGATTTGTATGTGATCTGAGTCTAAGAATGATTATACATTGTGCCAGTTATGCGCATACAAGTAGGCCAGCACATCTGATTTCTGCAAAGCTTTTTATTTACTAGAGTAGCTTCTCTAGACCCCTATTTCAGTCATCTCTTATGACATGCCTTGTAGGTCCCAGTGTTACTACTCCTTACTTCCCTTATGGACCCCAACAACATACGGGCTGTGACATATAAATGTATCACAAAGTAGACTCGTTTTATGTAAGTGTGTCACAGTGCACTAGTTTCAAGTCAATGTGTGGAGAAATAGAATACTCTCAAATCAAGGTTGCCACAAAGTAAATTATTTACAAGTAAAGTATGTGGAGAAGTCAAATAATTTCCAAGAAAAGTGAGACAGAAATGGAACATTTTCAAGAAAACGTTCCATGAAATTGTTCTACTAACTCTTCTAATCACTTTCTGAACCAACCTTGATTACACAGTTGATCCAACTCTCACATCTTCATATTATGCCCATCTTCCCTCACTACAAACTCTAAACAAAATAATGCCTGTATTTTTTCCCAAAGTTTATCAATAATAAAAATTACTTACCAGAAATAAAAACTTTGAGTGGAGCGTTGGGAAAATGAGCAATGGCTTCCAACATTTCTTCATCAGTTGTCATCATAACTAAATCACCGTCAGAGTCTGATGAAGAAAATGAGGTAAAATCATTAGCTACAGTAAAAATCGACAAACATTAACTTGTTTTAAAGTAAATACTAATTTTTCTCTAATTGTACAGCTACAGTAAAAATAAACAAACATCGTCTCTAATTGTACAGCTACAGTAAAAATAGACAAACATCTCCTCTAATGGTACAGATACAGTAAAGATAGATACTCAAGCTCAGAAACACAGAAAAATGAGTTGTTTCTTTGTGAAAACTTTCTTAACATGTAGTTGATGGATGAATGTAGGGATGGATAAATGGATGGATTGGATGTAGGTATAGATAGATATATGAATGAATGCATGGATATATAGATGGATGTGTGAATATACGGATAGGTGGATGGTTTGGGGGGTGAACGTATGGATAAATAAATGAATAAATATATGGATAAATAGATAGACAGAAGGCCAGATAGATGTGTGGATGGGTGGATGAATGGATAGATAGACAGACAGAAAGTCAGATATATTGATGACTGTATGGATAGATAGACAGAAAGTCAGATATATTGATGAATGTATTGATAGATAGATGGATAAGTATATGGATAGTAACAGATCCAGTATTTTAATTACAAGAAGAAAAAAGTAAAAGATTAAGAATAACAAAAATTGAATATAAATTACCTTTCCACTTTAATGTGAAGATTTTCTCAACAAGTCCTGGAAAAGCATTTCCTACTTTAGCAAATGTCTCCATAAAAATGCCTTTATTGTTGTCCTGACCTATAGTTGAGACAGGAATCCTGCGTACTTGAACATTGGCATCAGTATCTTGCAAGTAAGCTTTAACTACAACTTCCATGGTTGCTTGTTACTTGAACTTTCAACAATTTCCTGGTCAATCTGAAGACACACAAATATATATATATACATATATTACAGTACAAAATCTTGTAACCCTTACCCCATTGCAAATCTTACCCTAATCTTGAAACACCCAGCAATTCCAGTAGAGACTAAAAGACAGATTATAAATGCAATCTTCATACCAACATGATGCTACCAGTGCCAAACATGGGCACTGACAAAAGAACAAGAAAGGAAAATTATCACCTGTGAAATGAGATGTTTGAGGAAAGTTGTAAATAAAACAAGAAGAGAACATATCAAAAATGATGAAATTGGAAGAACAGTCGGAACAACACCTGCTATAAGTTTCATTGAAAAACAGAGACTCAAATGGTTTAACCACTTGGTGAAAATAAATCCGAATACACCAGTTGCAAGAACGTACAACCTGAAAATAGAATCATCAAGAGGAAGGGGCTTACCAAGAAAAAGATGGATTGATGGAGTTACAGACATGTTAAAACTCTACAATACCACAGCATATCAAGCGACCGAGCGTGCACTATCTCGAAACCGATATTCAGTCAAACCTGCTACGTCTAACGGCAAAAAGCAGAGAAAGACAAAAGACGAAAAGAAATAAAACAGTACAAAAGTAGTTCAAATAGTGAACTGTATTACGATAATGATACGCAAATGAGAAATTCAACTTTTATATTAACTGACAACTAGTGAAACGTCCGATTATTTAAATGAAGGGTCATGATAGGATGCCGTAGGATAACACTGAAAGTAACTTTGCTGATATATGAAAGATATCGTACTAAATTCCATGGAAGAGATTGAGTGAGTTGTTCAGGACAGAGCGGTATGGAGAAATTACTTGTAGTCCCTATGTAACTTATAACGGTCTATTGTCTTTCTCAATGAGAATCTTATAGATATATTCACTGCCGGGGCTCGTAAAGGGAGCAAAGAATAGCATCATACCTACATGGCATGTCGTAAGAGGCGACTCAGGTAGGAGCCTAGGAAGTTACCTAGTAAATAAAAAGCGTCACAGAAATCGGATGCGCTGGTCTGTAGCAGAGCCAACTACAAACTTATCTAGAGTTGGCTGTGTCTGTAGACGCATTAATTAACTGGCACCACGTGCAGATGCAGTAGGTGCAGCAGTACACGTCTGGTGCTGTTGTCATCATCGCTTGCCTTGCGATGGACGGCTATTACATTACAATCGCTCTTATCGATGACATACAAATCACAAAGAGTGGTTTAACAAGTGGTCGATAATTGAGCGTTCGAAGAAGTAGAAAAGATATATTACTGTGTCGGAACTGCGATCAAGATACAGTGATCGATCTATCTAAAGTACAGTTGTAAACAATGAAAGAAGAACAGTGCCAGGTAACACGCCGTGTTGATTAAATTCTATCGACAGTTTATATAACTAAAATCAAACATATTCCACATTATACTTACAAGTCTCGAAGCTGATGTCTGACAGACGATGTAACGGTCTTGAGTAAACTGAAGTATAAAGATCTGGTTGAAAATCTTAGATTATTTCTTGTATTTTTCCTGCGATTCTGGTAGCGCTTGTTTGGTTGTGATATGCCTGCGTAGCCTTAGCTTGGCTTATATACTATCCGCCTGCGTTGCGAGAATGATGTAAGACGTGTGCAAAATGTCGCATGACTCATCCAGAACGTTCTACAAAAAATCACGAGTTGCCTGCATGGCTGGATTTTCGAACATTGCATAAGATTTATCTGTATACAAGGGGTCGATAAAAAGCACATTTCAAGTTTGTAATCTTTCTTTTGTCAGCACACTGTTACCGGGTTGTTAACACAGTGTCGTGGTTTGATGTATTTGTCTTGCTCTTCTCTGGTGACTTGTGTGATGGTTTTCTTAGTCCACTAGCAGAATTCAACTACGTTATCTGTCCACCTTTTCCTCGGTCTTTCTCTCGTCTTCCTTCCTGATATTCTGTAACTTTGTAATCTTCTTCTTTCTTTCTTCTTCTTCTTTTGTCGTCACACTTCTACCGGGTTGTTGCCCAGTGTTGTGGTTTTCTGATTTTATCTTGCGCTGTTCTGATGGCTTGGGTGATTGTTATTTTTGCTCTTTCACAGGATTCTGCTATGTCATCTAACCATCTTTTCGTGGTCTTCCTCTTGCCTTCTTTCTCGATGTTTTGTTGTAGAAGACTATACGTTCAGTAGTTTGCCATTGCTTTCTGAACGGCGAGGTCTACTTTTACCGTTTGTAAAAATCCAAGAGAACTAATTTGCTTCCAAATTTGCACGCTGTGGAGTTTGAACCAGGTACGCTTGGGTTGGGATCAAGCTCACTACCGATTAAGCTACAGACGCTCACATAAAACAGGCAGAAAGAAATTTGACCAAAAGAATAAGAATCAGACAATGAATGTTATTCTGGCATATAAAGCGAAGGGGAGGTTTAGAACATTTGCTATTGATGACAACGGGTAAAATTCAGGGAAAGAGAGATCGGTGAAGGCAGAAGGAGACGATGTTGGATGGTTTGACATCGTGGTTCGACCAAAGATCGACGTCAGAATAAATTAACTGCACCAGGGAGAGGGAGAGAGAGAGAAAGTTGCGGAGAGACACGATTGCCTACGCCGACAGACATGACACTTAACTGATTGATTGAATAGAAAAATATATTGCAACCTCTTCTTTCAAACGTTTTAAGACAAAACTCGAAGAACTGTACAGCAGTTTGAATATGGGATAACAGCAGCACAAATATATGTTGAGGATCAAGTGTCATCTGCACACTGAATGTTGGTTGTAACTGATCTCTAATATGTGTTTCTTTTTTCTTCTTTTCTTCTCCAATCATGTTTTGTCTCACAGCATCAGGATAAGAAGAGATTTATAGAACGGACTTTTCTGTGCGCTTCATAAACAGTGTTTTTTCACCGCTTCTGTTAACTCTGATGTCCACCTTTTGACGGACTTTTGTTTTGTATCTGATGTATCGGAATAACATTGCTCTTTGAGGTGCACTGTCTGTTGGTAATCTTTCTTCTATCGTTTGATGTCAGGTTACATTCGAGTCTTGGGGATGAGCTGAAAGACAAGAGAGACAATCGAAAACTCTGAAGATGTCACAATAAAATACTTGCCAACTCTGACTGTCTGTAAAGACGAAATAGGCCATATACAGGTTTGCACTGATAGCATAATGTTGGGAGAAAGATTGTGTTGACCAATGCTCTTTTAGTGTTAATGGTAACATGTTTGCATTTTAAAATTGGCGCCATTAGTCCTATCATTTGATTTGCTTTGTTGCATCTGTATTGGATTTCATTAGTTATCCTTCCATTTGCTGAAAAATGCTCCCTGTGAATGTAAAGTCTTTGACTTGTTTTAATGGATGTTTTGTTTATGTAGTTGCAAAAATGGAACAACATTTAATACGAAAAAATGCAATTTAGAATGTAAGTTTTCTAACAACTCGACAGTTGCAGCCTTATGTTCCAGCGGGAACAAGGAAAGCTATCGCTAGCATTAAAAATAGACAAACAGTTTTTCATTTTTGAGACAGCCCCTGCGGAGCCAAATTAGAACTTTAGTCAGCAACAGTTTTGTCGAATCGCTGCGCAGGCACAAGAACCTACGTCAAGAAAAATTTAGCGAAGACTGGACTGAACTTGTTCTTGAGTAATACAATTAATTTAAAGATATATACCTTTCTAGACCGTAGAACTTCTCTCATCTAGGTCGTAGAACATCTCTCAAACTGTTCTAATTTTAAATCTTAGTACACGTACTCAACCAATTAGTAATCTTAAACCCAACTAATATGTTACCAAGTGCCAAACGTGGTCTCTGACAGCAACACACAACAGATAGGTCATCACAGGTAAAATGAAATATATTAAGAAACAAAACTAGTGCTAGAGTATATTAAGAAACAAAACTAGTGCTAGAGTATATTAAGAAACAATACTAGTGCTAAGTATATTAAGAAACAAAACTAGTGCTAGAGTATATTAAGAAACAAAACTAGTGCTAGAGTATATTAAGAAACAAAACCAGTGCTAGAGTATATTAAGAAACAATAAACCAAATGGTTCAGTAATACAACACGATTACCGTCCAACAGTACACCATAACGAGCACTACTATCCAATTCAGATATAATAGCGCACGAGTGGTTACTAGGGCCCAAATTTGGGGTGTAAAGAATAGAACCACTGTTACCTGCCACGCATGTTGTAAGAGGCGACTAAGGAGGTATGACTGAATTCGGATGCACGAATCCGCTAGGGAATGCTAACCCGAAAAAATGCTTGCAGAAAACGGATGCACCAGGCCGTAAGGCGCATAACATGGTGCAACCCTTTTGTTTTCTAAAGTTCTAATTTGCGCAGCTCGCTTTCTCTGCAATTGATCCCGGTGAAGAATGGATACCAGTGCCAAGAGGAATCGCTACATCCTTTTCTGTATGCATCGAACTTGATAAAGAATGCAGGCAACACAACCCACTTGTTGTGGAGGCAGAGGTTCAGGCATTAATTTCTGAGAACGCATCTGAGCATGATGTAATCATTTATACGGATGGTTCGGTGATTCGACATGTGCGGAGCTCGTGGGCTTTCACTACTCAGGTCGGAGGTGATGTTGTGAAGGAAGACAGTGGTGGTTTTGCCGTGACTACAAGCAGTCTCACTATGGAAATCATGGCAGGTTACCAAAGGATGATTTGGCTAGAATCACAGACTTTATCCATGCATGTTTTCTCAGTGACTCGATGAGTATGCTCAGGAAGATTGAAACAGGATGGGTTAGGAGACATTGATAGAATCGCTGGGAGGTCTAAGCTGACAAAGATCAGTTTTATTTTTGTGTCAGGGCATGCAGGTGTAAGGGGAATGAACGTGCGGATAGGCTTGCGGGTATGGCTGCTGTCCAAAGCGGACGAGCAATGGACCAGGCTGATATTATAAATTCCTTAAGGGAGAGAGGGCGTGTACATGATTCACGTAATAGCGGTGAATCCACAACACTAACCAGACTGCAAGAACTCAAAGTTAAGTGTGGTGTAGCTCGACAAGGACGCTATGCTGGCAGACAAAGAAGAATTGTAAACCAACAAAGAACCGGTGTCGTTAGTCGCCACACGCTGATGGACATACTGAGGGAGAGATCGGAGACTTATGGACTGATTTGTTCGACGTGCAGTGATGGTGATCCGACGACTAAACTAAAACTAAACTAAAACATGGTGCAACGACACGTCACAATGAGGAATGGAATAACGGATTCTACTGTCGCCAATCTCTCTCAGAGATTTAGCCACGCAGTAAGAATGTCAGACCTACCATCACGAGGGTGGTCAAAACTTACTGCTGGAAGTGGTCTGCACAAACGGGGAAGCAGAAATCATAGGAATCATATCCTGCAGAACTGCCCCCAGTATGTAGACTTGAGAAGAAAGAGGTAGCCAACTTACACTAGCGTCCAAGACAAACTGTATGGCGTGGCTGATAATCTGAGGCAGACGGCTGCCTTTATTTGAGGATCCGAAATCCCAATCTAGTGAAAACGCAGAAGAAGAAGATACAACAGTTTCAAGACCAACGGGCGCTTACGTAAATGATGGACCTCAGAAATAGCAGAGACGGCAGGAGACACCAAATACGAGATGCACTCGAGGGTACTTACCAGAACTCTTCGCATACCATGAACGTTGAAAGAGGATAGATAGGTAGGTAGGTAGGTAGGTAGGTAGGTAGGTAGGTGGTAGGTAGGTGGTAAGAAAGTAGGTAGGCAGGCAGGTAGGTAGGTAGGTAGGTAGGTAGATAGGTAGGTAGGCAGGCAGGTAGGTAGATAGAATAGGATTACATAAAACAATGATATCAAGATTAAATTTAAAAAATACAACTAACAATGAAATTCTGGTTTTATTACATGTTAAATGGCTTTGTCCTAAAGATAATAATGTAGTGCATCAATTATAGTAATAGCCGTCTATCGCAAGAGATGATGACCACAGCCTCATATGTGTGTTGTTGCACCTCTCTGGTGCGTACAGGAGGTGACTGTATAGTCCAATCTTCAAACACAATCACCCACCAATGGTGGGGCATTCGTGATCGAGGTTGGACATGTGGGTGTTATGTGTTCCGTCTTTTTTTTGCGCAGCTCGCTTTCTCTGCGCCTCAATAGTACGACGATTCTAATCTATGCGAGTTCCTCTTGTGTTGTTACAGTGCCACAGTTGGCGATCGTGCGCAAGGGATTCCCAGCACGTGGGGTCTATATTGAAACATTTTAGAAAGATTTTAAGACTGTCTTTGAAGCGTTATTTTTCTGTCCACCAAACGATAGTCTGCTCTATCAAGCTCGCCATACATAAACTGTTTTGGGGTGTGTTTATCAGGCATCAAAGCAACATGACCAGCCCATCTCACCTGGACATTCTGCAATAGGGTATTGATGCTTGGAATCTGGGCTCTTATTTGGAATGTTGCTATCTGGAATTTTGTCTATTGTCTATTCCCAGGTGGAAGATGTAGATAGCTGTCCACTCTTGTCGTTAAGCGTAGGGATGGGAGCTTTAATTTGCGTTCTAGGGCCAGATGAGTCGCCCTTGCTGTGTTATATCCGTGTTTTTATAGTGTTGTCTTGATAATGTCTATCCATCATTTTCTTGGTCTTCCCTTAGGTCTAGTACCCGATCTCTTTTTATTGAATGCTGTTATTTGTGGTTGGTTGTACTTCATTCTCATTAAATGTCCAAACCACCGCATCTGTTGTGTTTCGATGTATTCGGTGCAAGAAGGTATGCCCACTCTGCATCTGATGTCCTCATTTCGTAGTCTATCTTTCTGTTCGGGGAGTCCCACTGAATTTTGTCTACTCATTTTATTTTTAGTAGTCTACATAGACAACTTGGGTGAAAGTGGTGTAATTTTCTTGCGTGTCTGCTATACACTGTCCATGTCTCGCTGTCGTAAAGCAGTGGGGTTAGCCCTTAGGCCAAGTGATTTTCAATTTTGTAGCTACACTTATCCCCAGCCGTGTTCGTAGCACGTTGGATGACGGGTGACAAGCCCCCTGTGAGTGCGGTTCAATTCCATGGGCTGGCATATAAGCCACAAGTTCTCCAGATTTACGGTGTTCGTGGCACCGAACCGAAGGGTTACGATGTCCATGGCATCGAGCCGAAGAGCTGAAAGATCAAGTGCTTCTGGATCGAAATTAGTTTTTTAAATCCACTTCCGCTCCCACACAGGAACACGCAGAATTCCTAATATAGCACTGGCTTTGGATCGCCAATTGTTGACCTCAGAGTCTATGTTTGCACAATACTAAATAGTTTATCCAGTACCAAAGTGGTAAAACACTAGAACACACAAACTAATTAGTAATGACATTATTGACATCATGTTTGTGCATGCGCCTCACTTCCTATAAATATATTGACAAGAACTGACTACGTAGATCTGATTTTTTATAGTTGTTTTTGTGTGTGCAGAGGTGATTGTAGAGTCCAATCTTAGAACACAATCCACCTACCACAGGTCGGGCATACATGATTGAGGTTGGACATGTGGGTGTTATGTGTTCCGTCTTTTCGCGCAGCTCGCTTTCTCTGCGCCTCAATAGTACGATGATTCTCAGCTAAGCGAGTTCCTCTTATGTTGTTGCAGCGTCACAGTTGGCGATCGTGCGCAAGTTTAATTATCCAGTTTGTTCATCTGCTATTTTCTATAGCAGCTATACTCAGACTGAGACATCAAATGTTGTACATGTCGTGATGTGATTGAAGAGAAGAAGAGGTAGACCACGGAGAAGATGGATGCAAAATGAAATTAATGGTTTGAACATGACGGCTGCAGAGGCGGGACATCTGGCCTATGAGAGAAAGAGAAATTCCGGAGTACTGTTGGGGTGGCAAAGTTCTGCTCAGGACAAGCTATTTGATGATGATGATTTCAGTGTTTGTTGAGCCTGCAGTGTCCGGTACGTAGGCGAAATATAAGGACCTGTATCGTTATGTTTCTAAATGTTTGTTCTATATTCTCGTTTTTACGAGTTTTTAGCTTTCTGTTGCATATTATTTAAACACTTTATCTTCTATATGTCATCTCACAAACTTTTTATTTTGTTGAAGGTCCATGTTTCGCCCATGTGTTGCTGAGCTCGCAAAGGGAGAAAAGAATACTAACACTGCGACCTACAAGACATGTCGTAAAAGGCGACTGAGTTTGAGACCTAGGAAACTACCTAGTAAATAAAAAATGTGGCAGAAATTGGATGTGCTGACCTACTTGTAGGCGCATTCCATTCTTCTTATCTTCCACCATTTACTTCTTTATAGAATTCTCTCCATCTTTTACGTGATCTTCCTCTTGCTTTGTACTCGTTATACTTTTTCTGTGTGGCTATCTGTGGTAGACGATACCAAGGCATTCTTGTTAAATGTCCAAACCATTTAATCTGTTATTATTTTATGAATTGCATGACTGGTTTCACATCCAGTCTTCTTCTGATTTCTTCATTTCTAATTTTGTCTCTTATTGTCACACTTGCAGCTCTTCTAAGACACCTCATCTCCATTGTTATGATTTTCCACTCATTAGCTGCTGTTATTGGCCATGTTTGACGTGTTGACCAGCAAATCGTTGTTATAAGATTTGCTTTAGTTTTACAGTATCTCTTTATGTGACAACAATGGTGTTAACTGTCCCAGTATCTGGTTAGCTTTTACGCGTCGATTGCTGATTTCGCTATCGATATTTCCGTCTGCGGTGAAAATTGCTCTTAATTATTTGGCCTCACTTGTTTGTTTTATTTTTACGTTCTGGAGTTTTATTGTAATGTTTTCTGGTTGTCTATTTATTGCCATTTTCTCTGTCTTTATTATATTTATTTTCATGTTGTACTCCTCCCCCTTGATGTTCTATCTATATCCTCTTCGTGTCCTGATTGACACATAAGGCTTTCACAAGAGACCTCCACTGTTGCCCTTCTGCTGCCTTTCTACCAACCGTCTCCCACGTCAGGCCACACTCCTTCAACTCTCTCTCAACCGTTCTTCTCCATGTTTCCTTTGGACATCCAGACCTTCTCTTCCCATCCGCTGTCCATCTGAGTGCTATCATAGCCAATGCCCACTGGCATACGACATACATATCCAAACCACCTTCATCTTTGTCTCTTAATGATGGTCTCCAAGGATCCATGTCTGTTCGTTTCAAAAGCTTCTCATTTGTTATGGTATTTGACCCCTTGATGTTAACTAAGCTCAAATGGTTCTGAAGAGATTCTTCGTTTTCTGCAATCAGTAGTCTACTTGGTCGTCTGATTGCAGAAACAGAATCTCTCAGAACCACTGTAAACTCATAACTGACACAATGTATATTAACTATTAGGCTCAGATCACATACAAATAACAAAGAGTGGTTTAACAAGTGATCGATATAGAGCATTTGAGGAAGAAGAAGAAGAATATCCATGTTGGACTGTCCGAGCACCTCATTCAAACCATCTTACAAATTTCTCAGAAACAACATTTCTTTAATTTGTAATTTTTTATTGTTTTTAAACTTGTACAGACAAAGACAACATAATATAGAGAACTATATAAACAAGTTTTTATTATTTAGCATTTCAGTTTATGTACTCAGGGTGCCTCCCTCCAGATGCTAAACCCTTGTCCAGGATACAAACACCATTCACTATGAGTGATATGCATAAGCTTTGGTGAGCTTGACTTCTGCACCAGTGGATGAAGTTACTATGTATGCATATCTTCTTCTTATTCCTCTAAGCTCCTTGCAGAGCAAAGGGCTTCAACAATTGTTTGCCACTTGTACTGGTCTTTGGCTGTTTTGTTTCAGTTTGGAAAATCTTCATTCCACTCCGGACAAACCATAGATACTCCGATCTACTTCACAATATTTCAACATCAGTAACTGTACCAGTTTAATTTTGATTGATGAATGTACTCATATACCTGTTGTGTTGTTGTTTTCCTGCCACTGCAATCCCATATTTTATTTTGGTTTCCCAGGACAGTCCAGCATCCTTCAGTACCTCAATAAGACTCCATCTCCAGGTCTGTTTAGGACGTCCCCCTTTCAATTTTCTCTGCAGGCTCCACTCAAGTGCTTATATTCATATGTGTTCATATATCAACAGTATTAACTTTCTGAAAGATACTGTGCCCCTATAGGACCCTGAGTACATAAACATTTGATTTCGTTCAAGTCTTGTACTATAAATACATGCGAATAAGCAACGTTCATTTAAACAATATAACCTTATAATATAAATATATAATACGTGCAAATAAACAAAGCGTCGTTTAAACAATGTGACCATATAATACAAATATATAATACATGCGATTAAGCAAAATGTCATTTAAACAATGTGACTATGTAAATATATAATACATGCAATTAAGCAAAATGTCATTTAAACAGTCATGTATAATCAACAGCTTTGAAAGATGAAACATTTATTGTCTAATAACACAGATTGAAATGGTACAGCTCCAAGCTACATAAGATGGAAAAAACAATTTGAAATATATCACATAGTGTTGGCAACATCAACATCAAGTTGGCAACATCAACATCAAGTTGGCAACATCAACATCAAGTTGGCAAGGAAAGAAATTTATAAATAAATGTTCTGGTATAAATAAATATTTTCTAAACATAATATAAATAATGTACTGTCTCCACATTGGAATGTTGGTTGTAATGACTTTCTAGCACGTTCTATTTCTTATCCTGATACCAGCCTATTATCTAACCTCTTCCTGATTTTCCCTTCACAATTGTATCTGTCGTTCCATTGCTTTCATGCCATCCACTTTCCCTTCTAAAATGTTTTTCAACAGTATGTCATGTTTCTGAATGTGACCAAAATTTCTCATTTATTGAATCTATTTTCCTGAGTAGTTTTTCTTTTCCCTCCTTGTTGTTGAAGCACTTGTTTATTAGTTTTCTTCTCTTTCTATAACACTTGTCAAACTCTTATGTATATCCACATTTCACAAGTTTCAATTCTTCTCTTTGTTTGTTGTCCACATTTCCACTCCAAACAACAATAAACACAAAATAGCAAATTGTAAAGAACTATTGGTAAGAGTTATGCAACATTAGTATCAAAACTTTGTAACTATGTGCCAGATTTACAGTACACAATATCATAACTATGTGCCAGATTTATAGTATACAACATCAAAGCTCTGTGGTATTTAATTTTATTGGTCAAATTTCATGTTTAGTAATATCTCCATAAATTCAGATGCTAGATTTTTAATAATATCCATGTCTGTGTCCATTCATTCAGTGCTTGGCTTGTTTGAATTGATGCTTCATCCTTTTCCTCTGCATTTTCATCATCTTCTTGTACATCCAGTTGTAGAGATATGGTGGAACCTGTTGAATGTCTACAGCTTCTCCCTGTGCAACTTCTGGTGCAGTTCTGCCATCCCACTGCCAAAGAGCATGCTTGAACCAATGGCTAAACCCCGGATTCACCTGAAACACAAGAAATCACTTTATTATTTGCATATTCATTGTTACAAATGAAAACTGTCATACAGTGAACTCCAGGAAGAAGAGAGACAGACTAAAAGAAAAGTTACCAGACACCACGTAATGTATTAATCACTAACTGTTTTATGGGTCAAGGAAAAGACAGAACAAAGACATCATGCTAACTGCTTTGTTGAGTCAAGAAAAAAACACATTCATTATTAACTCCACACATTAACTATTGCATTGAAAAACACTCTGTGGCTAAATACATTTTTGTTTAAATTTTCATCCCCGAAGCTGTATTTCCAAATTAAAATGTACTCAAAACAAGATAGAATACATTGTGATAGCAGTCAAAGCTAAGTTGTATAAGGATACCACTTCTGACAGTCATCATAGAAGGTAGACACTGTAAATATTTAATTAGAATATAATTTCCTTAAAGTTATGCAATCAGTGTCAAACCTGGATGCTGACATCAAACGATAGAAGTAAACTAGTCATGACAAAGTATCTACACAGAATGTTAGGAGTATCAAAAAGAGACTGTTTTAGAAATGAAGATATCAGGGAAAAAGTGGGTATAACATCAGTACAGAACTTCATCAAGAAACAACAAATTAAATGGTGCAGCCACATAAACAGATTACCAACAGACAATGCACCTCATAGAGAAATTCTACTCCGATACAGTGGATACAATGCAAAAGGCTGTCCATGCAAAATGTGGACCACAGAAAAAATAGAGGCAATGAAAGACACTATTTATGTAGTGCACACAAAAGCCTGTTTCTAGAAATCTCTTCTTATCCTGACGCTGTGAGGCAAAACAGAATTGGAGAAAATAAGAGGAAGGAAGTACCTAAATGTTGTGAAGCAACATGATCACCTTTGTCAGTCACAGAACATGATTACAATATCAAATCTGAAAGTGGTGGATAGAGCCATGACCTTAAAGTTCATGTGTGATACAAACGGAACTCCATTAATAGTGAAAGTCTTCTAATTAAGAAGTTTCAAAAATTCTACTAGCAATTAGCTTTGAAAATAGATGCCCTAAATTTTAGCCGCAAACCATGTTTGAGGAATTTCAGATCAGATTAACCTGTCTCATTTAAGACTGTAACAAAACAGACAGCTCACCTCATCATCACTGTCGGTGACCATCCTGGCTTTATCATGACCTAGACGAAGTTTTTTTAGGGAACTCTCCATTTCTTGATCTGTAGAAAATAAAAGAAATCACATTTAGTCTAGTTACTTCATTCATGTTATATCATGTCACATTAGATTTCTACAAGAACTCTCCACACTTCCATGTTTTTTTTGTTAACAACTCTCCGCAGAGTGCTCCGTATCAGAGATACTATCTATTTCTTCTTTCATTGTGCATCTCCAAATTCTTCTTGGTCTTCCTTTTCTTCTTTTTGTTATCCAAGTGATCGGTGTTCTTGCAAGTATGTCAGAATTCATTCTCATTACCGCTTGTGTGTTGTCTGGACTCACAAGGGAAGCAAAGAATAGTAACACTGTGACCTACAAGACATGGCGTAAGAGGCGACTAAGGCAGGAGCATAGGGAAGCTAACCTAGTAAATTAAAAGTGTTGCAGAAATCTGATGTGCTGGCCTACTTGTAGGCACATAAGTGGCACAACAAACAATAGCTCTTAGGCTCAGATCACAAAGAATAGTTTAACAAGTGGTCGATATGGAGCGTTCAAGAAGAATTCTTATTAGTTGTGTAGCTCCTCCTCCTTCTTCTTTGCGTTTGTTCTTTACGACCAATTTTAATCACTCTTTATGATATGTTTGATCTTTGCCAAGAATGTGTATACATTGCACATTGGTTTGATAGGCCCCTAAACACATAGACTTCTACATGTTTAGGACACGAACATCCGATTTCAGCCAAACCTCCTTAGTCGCCTCTACGACATGCATGGCAGGTAACAGTGGTTCTATTCGTTACACCCCAAATTTGGGCTACGGTAACCACTCAGGCGAGTTGTGTAGCAATTTTAATCTCATTATTCTATTAAGAATATTTTCTGTTTTCTTAACTGGCTCTGTTGTTTGATATTTGTTGTTTGGTCAGGTAGGTTGATATCTTATATAATAGTCATTCTGATACGAATCTAATCTAAGTCTTGTAGCTTTTTCAGAGCTTAAGGTCTAAAGTACCTATCACTTCCCACTTCCCATAGAGAATTTTAATTAGCACTTTTATATGTTGCATAAACATGAAGATAGAAAGACAAATGCAGAGAATTGAACTAGAATCCTTACCTTTTGCCCCTGTTAAAGTTGCTGTATCTTCATCACTGCTTGTCATGACTGGCACATCTCCATTGCCATCCTTTGACTGCTCAAGCAACCATTTCTTCTGGAAAGCCTGAAGCCATTTCTGATACTGACTTAGGGTGTTGCCTCCTTCTTCTTTCTGAGTTCCCTTTCCATATCGACGCCACACGTAACATTTGACCCACTTTCGGAAATTCTTAGGAACAGTTTTCTGTCAATGATGAAAAGAAACAAAGGTTAATGGAAAATTATATTAAATTAGCATAAATTTTACAGTGAATCATTGGAGCATATAGCAGGTGAGCATGATTCTGGTAGTGAATCAGTCAGGCATATCTTATAACAGATGTGTAGAACTAAAAGAAACACTAAGTGAGCTGAATACGATAAGAAAGGTTGTGCTGCAGTGGTTACCATCACACTGTGGCATACCAGAAAATGAGAGGGCAGACAAATTAGCTAAGGAAGGAACAATACAGGAACAAAAGAATCAAATAATCTTTTTCCAGGAAAAGAATGATATACACAAACTTGATACAGAAACCACAAATGTAAAAGAGTGCATCCTTTGGAGCAAGTGTTCTGCAAGAAGGGTACCAATTACAACACAGATCCTATGCTAATACTCAAATCTACAATATAAAATTAAAAATAGATAAAACTGTACTATGACAGATAAAGTAGATAATATATTGTATATCTACATTTCTCAGAAAGTATTATAAAATAGACAGAGGACATCAATGATTTATCTCCATTGAATAAACAGATACAATATTAGAATTCTAAATTATATTTACCTTGAATTCTCCTTTATTTCCATCTTCTGCATTTACTTTCTGTCCATCAATTTGTCCTCTCCACAGGTGCCATCTTGCAAGAAACAGATGCATCCATTTAGCATAGTCAGGTGGCACAGTGAGACCACCTTCAACAGCTCTCTTCTCTGTGTCGTCACTCTCGGAGAAGACAGATTCTTCAGGTCTGGGATCAGGCACATTTTGCTCCTGACGCCAGTCACGAATAAATGTCTTGGCCCACAGACGATGTTCAGAAGGGATGTTCACCTGCACAAATAAATTTAATTACAGAATTGAAAAGATATTCTATTAAATTTGCTGAACACAATAATGCAAGCCTAAAATTGTTACAGAGATCTTTCTTTTTCTTCTTTTCATTTGCAGAGATCCATCACAATAACTCGTGGATGTGGAGACCATAGTATAATATTATAGTTCATATCTTAACTCTGATCATTATTCAAATCTGATTATTTCATATCTATACTTTAAAATTCTAATTGGTTCCTTTCTGAAAATCTGATTGGCTCATATCTATATTCTGATAAACTCTGGACTCTAGAATACTAATGAAATTCTCTCTAAAAATGTATACTAATAACTTGGATTCTCCTAAAAGGGTTAATTATTATTTTTCATGTTTCTTGACCTAACCTCTCTGATATAACCAAAACAAGGTCTGTCCTTAGGTTGAAAGGGACATACCTCTGCTTAATGATCTACATCACAAACAAACAAAACAATTTTGGTTCATATCTAAACTCTGATTGGTTCACATCTATAGTCATTAAATTTTCTTATTGGTTTATCTGTATTACATAACTAAACTCTGATTGGTTCAAATCTATATTAAAAAAACTTTGATTGATTTCTCTTAACTTATATCTTAACTCAGATCAACATCTTCTATAAAATGGAAATGCTCTCCTCTCTAAAAACTTTGTTGTTGAATGTGATACTAAATTTATTCTCTTGTACAATCAAAGAAAACAAGATATCTGTTACTTACTGCAAGAGTTTCCATCTTGAAGGCTTTCTTCCAATCCTTCTTTCTAAGTTTGTCCATCTTTCCTTCAGAGTGACCACCCTTACGAAACTTGGGAGCATCTTTTTTGCCAAAGTGTCTGGCCAGATACCATTTTGTCCATTTACGGAATTCCTTGGGCACTGATACCTGCAAATAAAATATAAATGGTATTACAAAATTTATACAGAAGATATTGTATTCAATATTTTGTCTAGAGATATCATTTTATAATTCTCTTAGTAACTTTGAGTATATCTACAAGTATTCTGTGAAAGGTGGGGTTGATTGACGTAATGCATAAGTGCGCTCATCAATCAATTCGGACATGGGAGAGTTGTGGATTCAATTCAACAGTCAACGTTTCACAAATGAGAAAAGGAATCAACTCTCCTAGGTCTTAGAGATGTGAAGTGACAGGAACTTCACTCCTAAGGTCTAAAAGGCTCATCATCAAGGTGTGTATCCTTTATAGGACGTTGCTCTCTTTGCAGCACATCTGAAATTCACTCTGTCTCTTGCCAGTTCACCCACTTCATCAATGGTCATGTTCATGGTTTCTTTAATATCTTGTAGCCATCTTCTTCTTGGTCTGCCTCTGCGTCCTGGGATCCTGCCTTCTAGTATTGTTCTTTCCAGGCCATCGTGACGCTTGATGTGACCAAAGTATGTAATTTTTCTGTATAGTATGTTGTTTATCAGTCAATTCTGTTTAACATTTAGTTCTTTCAGGACATCAGTGTTCTTTCTTTTTTCTGCCCATGGTGTTCGTAGGATCTTTTTGTAGCATTTAGTTTCGAAGGACTGGATTTTAGTTCTTAATTTCTGTCTAAAAGGCAACGGATATTATTTTATTATATACTGTGAAAGTCTATGATTATATAAAGTGTTCTGTCCAACTTGAAGGAAGATGTAAGGATCTCCTGGAATGAGTCATGATGACCAATCAAGTCCAAACCATGCTACAGTATAACTCAGCAAATTCGATACTATAAAGTTGGATTTTATGCAACTAAAATCTTATCAGTAACCCATCGGAACAAATGTGTTCCCTATTGAACAATATTTTTCCTTCAGGTAATCGTGGGTTGGGTTAGATAATATAATCAACATTTTTGTTAATGATTTTGTTACAGGATTCACAACATACTTGTTCATATGCCAGTTTGTCATTCAATTTGTCCTTATATAAATAATCTACTAATTCATAGGTTGTCCTTTAATCTGTTCTCAAATTTAAATCTACCTATTTCAAATGCCAGTTTTATCTTAAATGCAGTTTCAGGTTAAATAATAATTTAAACTAGATTTTCTAGCAAAGCTTTATAAAAATACTCAGCTACCTTCAATTTTTGTTTCTCTTCAGAATCCTTTTTATCCTTGTCATCATTGGCTGAAGTCTCCTGTCCCAAACGCTTGTGCCATTTGATCAAAATAACGTCAAGCCATGCCGCATATGCCTCGGGAATGCTGGCAGCTTCCATGGTCAAAATTTCTTGATCTGTATCACTGCTTGTAGATGTTGCATTTTTCAGATTCTGTACCCGCCAGCTGCGGATGTAAGACTTGGCCCAGCGTCTGTGTGGTACTGGCACAGCATCCTGTCAGAAGAAAAAGTTTAATAACATGATAATGTAATCCACATAGTTTTTTTTGTCTTTCTTTCTTTGTTTATTCTAGTACATCATCATCATCTAGTAGCTTGTCCTTAACAGAACTTTGCCCCCTTAACAAGTCCTTGAAATTTCCTTCTCTCGTACGCCTCTGCAACCGTCATACTCAAATCATTGGTTACATCCTGAATCCATCTTCTCCGTGGTCTTCCTCTTCTCTTCTTTGCTGGGATGCCTTTTTTATAATGGTCTCTCTAACCTTTCATGTCTTTTTTTATGTCCAAAATACTTAAATTTTCTCATTTGTATTTGTAACATCAGCCAATTTTCATTGATTTTGAGTTCTTTCTGGATAGATCTGTTTGTTCTCTTCTCTGTCTATGATATATGTTAATTTTATTCTAGCATAACCACTTATAACCCACTCTGTGTGCTTTCAGTATAAGCCCATTATACTATGTTTACAGCAAAGCTGCAATATCTGAATGCTTTGGCCCAACACATTTGATTTCAGCATTTATTTTTTGTTAGGGTTCACTCTCTCATTTGCTTTATGATAGTATATCCTAGATCAAATGACACCGATATTCCATTGCAAACAGGTATCTTTACACATAAAACAATATGATGGTTAATTAATGATTTACTATACATTTATGCTTGTTTAATCAAAATAAACATAAAAAACAATAGTACCTACCCTCAGTTTTGCCTTCCAGCCATTTTCTTCATGATGATGATGATGATGATGATGGTCACCATGGTGATGGCCAAAATGGTGGCCAAAGAACATGTCTGCACCCTCTTGACAGGAATTTTGTTCCTCACCGAAATCCTGACCTTCAAACTGGCAGTTCATTCCCATGAAGTTGCCAAACTGGTGACCACCGCGATGTCCAATGTGACCAAAGGGATGACCACGGGGGCCCATATTATCAAAGTGATGTCCACGAGGGCCCATGTTATTGAAGTGATGACCACGAGCACCCATGCTATCAAAGTGATGGCCACGAGGGCCCATATTATCAAAGTGATGGCCCCGTGAACCAAGGTGACCTCCACGAGAACCAAGGTGGCCGCCACGGGGTTGGGATGTCCGCCACGGGGGTTGATGTGACCGCCACGGGGGTTGATGTGACCACCATGGGGGTCAAAGTGACCACCACGGGGGTTCATGTGGCCACCACGGGGTCAAGTGACCGCCACGGGGTTGATGTGACCACCACGAGGATCGATGTTCCCGCCACGGGGTCAAAGTGACCACCATGGGGGCCTAGGGACCCCACGGGGTTGAGGTTCCCAAATGAACCACGTGGGTTGTGACTGTCTGGGTGACCTCTCTTTCTCATGCCACCCATACCAAAGAAACTCATTGGGTCACCAAAGTCAAACTCTGCCGAATTGTGGAAGGGAGGATATGCATCTTTTTTCTGATTGTCACTTGCTTTGTCACCGCCAACATTTGGTTCTTGACAGGCATCAGCTGGCACATCATCAAGAATTTCAAACCCGGCTTCTTTCACACCTTCAACTGAAAAAAAAAGAAAAGAAATTCACATTGAACAATATTATATTGTTAATAGTATTTTGTCTGCTAACTACAACTACAACTTTCAAACAAAGTTGCAATCAAGAACAAAGAATACAATTCAAGAATGGATAATTAACAAACTATGCACAAAAATATATTCTCAAACTGTTCAAATTGTGAATTTAATCTGCTACAAATTCTCGCATACATGCAGGAAATATTTTTGCTGATGTAATATCATTGTAGAAAATTGAAAATAATTTTTGAAGAATTAACAGTAAAGGTGGATTTAACACAATAAATAACTCTATCACTGTCAAACTATTTTCATATACATGTATCACAAAGTGGACTATATTTATCTAAGTGTGTCCCAGTGGACTAGTTTTACGTAAGTGTGTCACAGTGGACTAGTTTCAAATAAACATGCAGAGAAACTGAAAACTTTCAATTAATGGTGCCACAAAGTAAATTATGTGGAGAATGAAAATCGTGACATATCCTAAAGGACGTAGCCACAACCACAGTAAACGAGTCGTTGATTTTCTAGGCACCACTTATGCGTTCAGTAGTTTGCCATTGCTTTCTGAATGGTGACGTCTATTTTTACCTTTGATAAAAATCCCACGGAAACGAATTTGCTTCCAAACTTGCCCACCGTGAGGTTTGAACCAAGTACGCTAGGGTTTGTGATCGAACTCACTACCGCTTGAGCTACAGACGTTCACTATGTGGAGAGGTGGAATATTTTCAAGAAAAGGTTTCATAAAATTGTACTACAAACTCTCCTAACCACTTTCTGAACCACTTTCTGAACCGCCCTTGAATACACAGTAAATCCAGCTCTTATATCTTCTTTTATGCCCACTTTTCTCACTACAAACTCTAAACAAAACTATGCCTTCATTTTTTCCCAAAGTTTATCAATAAAATAAATTACTTACCGGAAATAAAAACTTTGAGTGGAGCGTTGGGAGAATGAGCAATGGCTTCCAACATTTCTTCATCGCTGGTCATCATAATTAAATCACCGTCAGAGTCTGATGAAAAAAACGGTTAGATAATACAGCTACAGTAAAGATAAACAAACATATTCTCTGATCGTACAGTTACAGTAAAGATAGACAAAAATCTTCTCTAATCATACAGCTACAGTATAGATAGACAAACACCAACTTGTTTTAAACTAAATACTAATTTTTCTCTAATCAGTTTCTCAAGCTCAGAAACACAAACAGAGAAATGAGTTGCTTCCTTGTGACAACTACTAGCTTAACATGTAGTCAATGGATGAATGCATGGATTTGTCCATAGATGGATGGATTGAATGTAGGTATAGATAGAGGGATGGTTGGATGGATTGAATGTAGGTATAGATAGATGGCTGAATAGATTGAATGTAGGCATAGATAGATGGGTGGGTTGTATATAGGTATAGATAGATGGCTGAATAGATTGAATGTAGGCATAGATAGATGGGTGGGTTGTATATAGGTATAGATAGATGGCTGAATAGATTGAATGTAGGCATAGATAGATGGGTGGGTTGTATGTAGGTATAAATAGATGGGTGGGTTGTATATAGGTATAAATAGATGGGTGGGTTGTATATAGGTATAGATAGATGGGTGGATGGATGGATTGAATGTAGGTATAGATAGATGGATGGATGGATGGATGGATGGATGGATGGATGGATGGATGATGGATGGATGGATGATGGATGGATGGATGGATGGGTGGGTGGATGGGTGGGTGGATGAGTGGAAAGATTGATTGATGGGTGAATGTATGGATAAATAAAGGGATAAATATGTGGATAAAAAGATAGACAGAAAGACAGTCGGATAGATAGATGGAGGAGTATATGGATAGTGACAAATAAAGTATTTTAATTCCAAGAAGAAAAACTTTAAGTATAACAAAAATGAATATAAATTACCTTTCCACTTTAATGAGAAGATTTTCTCAACAAGTCCTGGAAAAGCATTTCCTACTTTATCAAATGTCTCCTTAAAAATGCCTTTATTGTTGTCCTGACCGATTGTTGAGACAGGAATCCTGCGCACTTGAACATTGGCACCAGTATCTTGCAAGTAAGCTTTCACTACAACTTCCATGGTTGTTTGTTAGTTAATCTTTTGACAATTTCCTGGTCAATCTGAAGACACACAAAACAAATATGTATATATACATTACAGTATGAAAGAAGTTCAAATAGTGAACTGTATTACGATAATGATATGCAAATTAGATATTCGATTTTATCTTCTTTCTTTACTCTATTCTTGTTTTGTATTTTTTTTCACCGTGGGTCATGATGCTAGTTACTCTATATACTCTGTGGTATAAAAATGGTTTCTTTACCATTATCTATCTAGACAAGAGAGAGAGAGAGAGAATGTTGGAGATCTATTACTGTCAGGTTCACTTCTTCTTCTTCTTTGCGATCGCTTTTTGATGATTATACCGTCAGACGCGTTCTTATGATGAAATCGACTGTAGTCTGGAGCTCATCTCTAGTGCCATGTAGTTTTGAATGTAGTGTTGTGTTGTAGGGCCAGCATTCCTTTCTTGGGAGGACATACAGGGGCAGTCTTGCAGGACATGTTCTGTGGTTTGTTCAGCGGAGCCACAGGGGCACAGAGGGTTGGGGACAATCGCAGCCTGTGTAGGTGTTTATTCAGTCTGTTATGACCTATCTTGAGTCGGAAGATGATAGTCTGTCCTTGTCGGTCAAGTGTGTGGTAGTCATCGTTGGATGGTGTAGGTTCTTTTCTAATGTCCATGATAGCTCTTGTTTTGGTCAGGTTCACTGATATCAAGTTTAATAACAATGTGCAATAGTGATCACAAGCCGTGGAAATTCCAGGGTTCAGGGTTCATTGTCACACAAAAATAAAATTCTCAGTGTGCACACGGTTGGTATTTCAGGAAGGAGACCCTGATCCTTTACTTAGAGATCTAAACAACAAGTACCTCAGCAGTCGGAGTAAGGCTCGTCTGAATGGCGAGAAACATTGGGGAAAAGAAAAAGCAAGCCTTCATGCAAAAAATTAGCGAGAGGATGCCATGACTACGGCTAATTTATTAGGGGCGAACATGCCCGAGTGGTTACCGGGGCCCAAATTTGGGTGTAAAGAATTGAACCACTGTTACCTGCCACACATGTCGTAAGAGGCGACTAAGGAAGTTTGGCTGAAATCGGATGCACATGTTCTAAACATGTAGAAGTCTATGCGTTTATGGGCCTACCAAACCAATGTGCAACGTATACACGTTCTTGGCAAAGATCAAACGTATCACAAAGAGTGATTTAAATTGGTCGTAAGGAACGAACGCAAAGAAGAAGAAGGGCGAACAAACAAAAATAGTAATCAGCACCTTAGATGGGAAGATGGCAGTTTATGCTATTTAGACAAGAGAGAGAATGTTAGAGATATATTCGTCTGTGTTCATAGTTCATAAGTACGGTTCCAACTTCACTGCAACGAGTCACCCCATAATTGCTCCGTTCCTGTGCCAATGCAAAAATCACACGAAATGCTAACAACTGTGAAATGTTTCCTGTGTGAACTAATTCCAGAATGAAACAGCCGCGTACCGCATTCATCCGTACGTTCCGGTGCTCGCACATGTAGCAAAGAATAGCACCATTGCGACCTGCATGGCATGTCATAAGAGACGACTGAGTACACGAAAGCTACCTGTAAATGGGTACTTCCTGTCCTACCTAATCAAAAGCGTGAAAATCGAGCGCTGGCCGACTTGCGCATACTACGGCCACCGTATGCCTACAGATGCAGCAGCACCCGTCTGAGGCTGTTGTCATTATCGCTTGCAAGGGACGGCTATTACATTACAGACGCTCTTATGCCCAGATCACATACAAATCACAAAGAGTTGTTTAACAAGTGGTCGATAGAAGAAGCGAGATATATTACTGCACCGGAACTGCGATCAAGAAACAGCGATCGATCTAAAGTACAGTTGTAAACAATGAAAGAAGAACAGTGCCAGGTAACACGACGTGTTGATTAAACTCTATCGACAGTTTATATAACTAAAGTAAAACATATTCCACATTATACTTACAAGTCTCTGAGCTGATGTCTGACAGACGATGTAACGGTCTTGAGTAAACAGAAGTATGAAGATCTGGTTGAAAATCTCAGATTATTTCTTGTATTTTTCCTGCGATTCTGGTAGCGCTTGTTTGGTTGTGATATGCCTGCGTAGCCTTAGCTTGGCTTATATACTGTCCGTCTGCGTTGCGAGAATGATGTAAGACGTGTGCAAAATGTCGCATGACTCATTCAGAACGTTTGCAGAACGTTCTACAAAAAATCACGAGTTGCCTGCGTGGCTGGATTTTCCAACATTGCACAAGATTTATTTGTATACAAGGGGTCGATAAAAAGTACATTTCAAGTTTATAATAGCTAATAGAGGTTTTAAAACAAGCCTGCGCTCAAAGAAACATTATCTCAAGAATAAAAATCAGATACTCAATGTTATTCGGGCATATAATGCGAAGAGGAGGATTAGAATATTTGGTGACAACAGATAAAATTCGGGTAAGGAGAGATCGTGGAAGACAGAGGGAGAAGATGTTGAATAGTTTGACATCGTGGTTCGAAAAAAAAGATCGACGTCAGAACTGATTAACTGCACCAGGGAGAGAGTAAGTTGTGGAGAGCAATGATTGCTTTCGCCAGCAGTCATGGCACTTAATTGATTGATTCTTCTTCTCTTCCATCATTTACTTCTTTATAGAAGTGTGGGGAAGGGAGGGTAGGATGTTGTGTGTGCTTATTTTAAGACACTTTGTAAGCTGATATTCATTTTCGTAAGACTGTTCTTGATGCCGTCGCTCCATCTTTTTCGTTGACTTCCTCTTGCTTTGTACTCGTTATACTTTTATTGACTGATTGAATAGAGAAATATCAACAAATATATTGCAACCTCTTCTTTCAACGTTTTAAGACAAAGCACGAAGTATAATATAATATAATAATTCCTCTCGTACCGTTATACGTTATATAGGGCCTGCAAGTAATTTCCCATACCGCTCTATCCTGGGCAACTCGCTCAACCTCCTCCATGGAACTGAGACCGATATTTCTTGCCTCTCTAGCAAAAAGTACTGCACATCAATTTGAATATGGGATAACAGTAGTAGAACTATATGTTGAAGATCAAGTGTCATCTGCACACTGAATGTTGGTTGTATCTGATCTATAATATGTCTTTTTTTTCTTATTTTCTCCTATCCTATTTTGTCTCACAGCGTCAGGATAAGAAGAGAGTTATAGAACGGACTTTTGAAAGCGCTCAAAACAGTGTTTTTACCGCCTCTGTTATCTCTGATGTCCACCTATTGTGTGGAAGGCCTTTTGCTTTGTATCCACTGTATCGGAATAATATTGCTCTTTGAGGCGCACTGTCTGTTAGTAATGTGTTTATGTGGCTGAACCATTTAATTTATTGTTTCTTAATGAAGTTCAGTACTGATGTTGTACACACTTTTTTTTCCCCTAATGTCTTCATTTCTAAGCTGGTCTCTTCTTGTTACTCCCATCATTCTGCATAGACACTTCATCTCTGTCGTGACTAGTTTTCTTCTATCATTTAATGTCAGCGTCCAGGTTTGGCACTGATAAAATAATGTTGAAAAAAATACTGTATTGAACAACGCTCTTTTAGTGTTCATGGTGATATGTTTGCATTTCAAAATTGGGGCCATTTGTCCTATGATTTTATTTCCTTCGTTGTATCTGTTAGATTTCGTTTATTTTTTGTCCATTTGCTGAAAAATGCTCCCCATATATGTAAAGACTTTGATTTGTTGCTGTTTTGTTTGTGTAGTTGCAAAAAAGGACAACATTTAATACGAAAAATGCAATTTAGATTATGATTGATTACTAGATGTAAGCTTTCTAATTGCTGGACAGTTGCAGCCTTGTGTTCCAGCGGGAACAAGAAAAACTATCGCTATCATTTAAAACAGACGAACAGTTTGTAACCTTTTGAGACAGCCCCTGTAACCTGCGGAGCCAAAATAGAACTTTAGTCAGCGACACAGTTTCGTCGAATCGCTGCGCAGGCGCAAGAACCTGCGTCATGGAAAATTTAGCGCAGACTAGACTGAACTTGTTCTTGAGTAATACAATTAATTTAAAGATATATAGGCCTACCTTTCTAGACCGCAGAACTTCTCTCATCTAGGTCTTAGAACATCTCTCAAACTGTTCTAATTTTAAATCTTAGTACACGTACTCGACTAATTAGTAATCTTAAACCCAACTAATATGTTACCAAGTGCCAAATGTGGTCCCTGACTGCAACACACAACAGAAAAGCTCACCACATGTGAAATTAAATGCTTGAGGAAGGTGGTGGGGGTCACCAGGAAAGATAGACTACGAAATGAGAAGATCAGAAGCAGAGTGGGCATAACTTCATGCACCGAATTGAAAGACAACAAATGTTGAAAGAAACAAATGCAGTGGTTCTGACATTTAATGAGAATGGAATACAACCAACAACCAATAACAGCATACAATTAAAAAAAAATCAGGTACTAGAGCCACGGGAAGACCTAGAAAAAGATGGATGGACAATATCAAGACCACACTAAATAAACTGACATCAAATGCTAGAAAAAATTAGTCACGACAGAGATGAAGTGTTTACGTAGAATGCTGGGGGTAACAAGAAGAGACCGGTTGAGAAAGGAAGACATCAGGAAAAAAGTGGGTACAACATCAGTACTGAACTACACCAAGAAACAACAAATTAAATGGTTTGACCACATAAGCAGATTACCAACAGACAGTGCACCTCAAAGAGCAATGCTGCTCCGGTACAATGGATACAAAGCAAAATGCCGGCCACGCAAAAGGTGGACCTCAGAGATAACAGAGGCGACGAAAGACACTATTTATGAAGCTCACGTTCTATAAATCTCTTCTTACCCTGACAGTGCGAGGCAAAACAGGAATGGAAAAAGAAGAAAGACTAAATAAACACAGATATAACACAACAAGGGAGACACATCTGGCCACGGAACGCAAATTAAAGCTAACACCCGTACAATTAACCGCAAGAGTGAACAACCAATTCACCATCCATATGGGGAAAGACAATAGACAACCCCAACTAAATATGGTATGTCGCTTATGTGTAGGCCCTAATGTCTGTGGAAATTAGCGGAACAGATGAGACTGCAGTAAAACTATTTGATTGGCAAAACACGTAATCACAAAGTACTGTAGTTTTACAAATTACAAAAACAATGACGAAATACAGCAACGTTTCGACCAACAAGGCCTTTATACAGCAACGTTGGTCGAAACGTTGCTGTATTTTGTCATTGTTTTGTAATTTGTATTACTACAGTACTTTGTGATTACGTGTTTTGCCAATCAAATAGTTTTACTGCAGTCTCATCTGTTTTGTGAATATTTGGATAAAGGCCTTGTTGGTCGAAACGTTGCTGTATTTTGTCATTGTTTTTGTAATTTGTAAAACTACAGTACTTTGTGATTAAGTGTTTTTCGGAAGTTAGTGGGAATAACAACGAGAGAATTTTTTTTTAAACGAGATTATTAGAGACTTAGTATGAAAAGCGTCACTGATAGAGCATATTATTGATTGATTGACTGATTGATTGAGCATCATCGTTGCACTTCGGTGAATAACCACGTGTGCTGCGATCTCTTTCTTACATAGGAAGATCTCAGCTGCAATGCACGAACTCCGCAGCCTTGGCGAGGTCCCCCGATGTAATTTTGAAGACCGTGAAGATATTTTTATAGGAATTTTATTTTTAATCTTTTCTAATGTTTTCCAGCCTGCTCTTTTCGATTTTTTGGAACTACCAATGGTTCTTTTACGTGCTCAAATTGAACACGGGACCTCCGATTTATCGTCTGTCTCCGATAGGACTAGGAATTCGATCTCACCTACACTTAGATCAGGGATCTCTGGTAAAATATCCAGATTGCTTCCCGAGGGAGCAAACCTGGCACCTTTGGCACGAGATACGAGCAACTAACACCACTGATCAATGAACAACGTGAAAGGACTAAACACCTAAATGCCAGATTAAGTGTCTTTAACCAGCAATCCATATAAACCATCACTGCAACATCTGCTGGAGGAAGTTGAGCTCCTATAGATCTGCATGGAGTGCTATGGCGTCGATTCAGTAACAAATAACCAATGTTACTTTCTTATACATTCAGTTCTCAGTTAAATGAGGAATATCATCATTGCAAATCTAAACCAATCCACGTTAACAGCTAGATTGCAGGAACTTGAATTGAAGATTGGAGTAGCCAGAAAAGAGCAACACAACAGAAGTATGCATATGTTTATCAATCAACATCGAACAGGAACTGTTAGTCGCTGGACGCTCATGTTGGCGATATTGCGAAGGAGGTCGGAGCACACACTGACATGTCTGGAGTGAATTGCAGATACTCCAAACTGAAACGCCGGACATGTCCATAGGTGCTCCGATTCCCACCTCAACTAGTCCAGCAGCCCAACAATATAGTTAGATGTTGATAACCCCTTTTAATCAATCTTTTTGCATTTTTGATATGCCGTTCTTTTCGGGCTGAACCAATATCGACACCCATGTCTCTCAATCTGGTCAGCGAATGGGGTTCACAACCCTGAAACACCTCTGTTTGTAAAGACTGCTCAATGCGTTACGAATGTCATTTCAGTCCATTCCAGTTATCTCTGATATCGTAGCCATGCCAGCCATTCATTACCTCTGACTCCTGCGTGCCCAGAGACGAAAATGAGATTTCTCTTTTCCCTGTCTGTAACACTAATGGTAAGGGTAATAATTGTAAGGTGTTTCTATCTTTCTAATAAATTATGTTAATAAAACTTCGACATTTTTCAGCCAACAAGACAAATATATTTTTAGATTATGACTAACAGGAGCGGTGCAGCAGTAAAAGAATTTAGCAACAACATAACGTCACGTGACACATTACAATGAATCAGACGTGCGGCCATTTGTTTAGAACTTGTTAAATATAACTTTCGAGTATTTAATGCCAATAGCAGTTGGTCTAGAAACATTCAAATTCAGCAAGCAATACTTGTAATACTACATAGAAGCTGTACGCAAGATAGACTTGATAGAGCATCCTTCAAGAGAAAACTTCAAGCAGTAAGTACCAAGAATTAGAAATTTGGGCTTGGGTAATGTATTGTATTGTTTAGAGTTTGTTGTGTCGCAATTCCAAGTCAAATCCGAATTTTTTTTTTTTTAAATATTGCTAGCTGAACTAGCTCAGCTTCTGGCTTGCTTTAATAATTATACAATTAATAATACTGCAAGCATTAAGTAATCTCTAATGAATTGGTCGATTCAATTTTTTCTTACCCCAGAGAATTGCAATGAATGATTGGTGGTACTGTAATTGTAATTCAGTTAATTGATCTGCTGTGATAGTGATTATTGTATGACTCATTCGTCCTCGACCTTACTTATCTACTGTGTTCGTTCGTCTGCTAGCTGCTGCTATACTGTTTACTACTAGTCATGAATTGTTTTTAGTAATTACCAACTTTCGTAATTAAAACACTACTGGATGTGTACTAGTTCAGGTGCCATATTTGTAACCATTGAGTGAGTAGGGTGCAAGAAACTAATATATTTTTGTTGTGAAAAAGTTAATGACTTAAACTTAATGTTATGTAGGATAAACTAAACAGGCCTACTAAACTGTAAACAACTGTATAAACGGAATACCAATATAAGTAAATAAAGAGGAATTGTATCAGTTTTACAAACCGTGACAAATGTATAGTACAGTCCACAACCAACATACTTTTAACAAGTATATTACAAATAACAAATAATATGTTGAGATATAGTCTTAATTGATGATGAGATTATGCTGAGTGATGGCACCAAATGGTATCAGAAATATTAATTTTCATCCCAGAGCACACTGGAACCAGGGGTAATAAACGAGCTTATATATTGTCTTACACATAGCTATCATATCAGAGGGTTCTACAATGGACGGAAATGACATTCTGAACACTTTGAGAAAGTCTATCCGAACAATGGAGTTTCAAGGTTGTGAGTCCCACACACTGACCAGATTGAGAGATGTTGAGAGGGTGTTGACATTGGTACAGCTTGAAAATAACAACATACCAATTATGTGAAAAGATTTATTAACATTTAACTAGCTTGGTGAGCTGCTGGATTAGTTAAGGCAGGGGTTCATTATCAGTGATACGAGGACTATCATCATATCACTCCAGACATTAACCCTTTCATTTCGTAATATTATTTTTAACCTGATGCATTTACTTTGCAAAGTTTACTAAATTAGTCAGTATACTGACTTTGGGTCATCTTAAACAATTTTAGGAGCCAGTATATCGGCTCAGAAGAGTGAAGGGGTTAAGGCAGAGATCAAACCACCTGTGTACATGCCGAAGTGCTATAATGATAGTCCTCATATAACTGAATATCTCTTACGACATCTTCCTGAAGACAAAAAAAGATTACCTGCCATTATTTATTTAACTTTTGTGATGTTACTGAATATTAAATGTTGTAAGTATAGTAGAAACTATTAATATACTTTCAAAAATATTTGTTACAGAATAACAAGACATGTCACTAACAGTGAAGGTGTTTTTTGAGCGGATCAATGGATCAAATGAGATTCGTAGATTTCTGATCAATGCTGCAGATGGTGTTAATTTCTTTGCTGTTACCAAGGAGAAGATAAGACAGCTGTTCCCAGTTCTGTATAATGGCAACTTCACACTCTTCTGGCAAGGTCTGTATCTATTGTTTATTGCTGGCATGTCTGTTATTTCTTTTTAACTCTTTCCGTACGCATTTATGTTCTCAGTTTTACACAGTTAATTCAAGGAGGGAAAAAGAAGTAATTTTTTTTTAAAATCATAATTACTCACCAATAAAAAAACATATATATATATATCTGATTGTATACTAATTTTAAGAAAACTGGACAATATATTAGAATAACGGTTAAAAAGTAGTTGCAGTAAAATAGTAGAAGTAAAACTAGAAAGACTTTTATAGAGAAACAACTCAAATGGTGCAGTGTATGGTGAATGGCGTTCAACGAAATACGCTCTGGCGCATTGTGCAGTAGTTGACACATACCAGAATAGTCGCATAGCAGAAGTTTATCGCAGAAGTAGAAAGAGCAGATAGGGTGGCTGGAGTGGTGTCCATTGAAAATGTTGATGCTATAAACAGAACAGACATCATAAATATTCTATATATATTAAATATGCAGAAACAGAATCCGAGACATTGACCTTATTGAATTGGGTAATTGGGTTGATCACATGAGGTGCTGTTAGGTAGGAGAAAGTGTTCCAACCAACACAACTTGGGCACATTAAGGTTGTTGCTGCATAGGAGGATAGAATATGCATGGGTTTTCCTTTATCATGTCCATAGAAGTCTCAGCATTATACAATTACTTTATTTTTCAGATCCTGATGGTGACCGTGTTGCCTTCTCATCATCTGAGGAGATGAAAGATGCCATGACCTACAGTTCAGATGGGGTTCTTCGAGTGTACATACCTGGTAAGTGATCCATACTACTGATAGCAAAACAAAGATCAGAATACTAAGGGCATGTATATTTCCAGTGGCAACGTATGGGTGTGAAGCATGGACAAATGTCAGTAGAAACATGACACTGTGTTTTAAATCTTGGGCTGCTCATGTGTTGCCAGGGCTCACATGGGGAGCAAAGAATAATAACACTCTGACCTACAACGCATGTCGTAAGAGGTGACTGAGGTGATGCTCGTCCACCACGGGTGATGATGACCACACAATTTTCATCCAAGGGAATGTGGTTGCGTTATGTTTGTGTGTGCGTAGATGACTAGTGAGCCCGATGTTGGCTTGAAATGTTCTTGTACAGTGTGGGCCGAAGAAGTGTGCGCCAGGCTGATCTGTCTTGAGCAACATTCTCCCAGTTGTCAACATCTATGCCAAAGGATTTCATCGAGTTCTTGAGTGTGTCTTTGAATTGCTTTTTCTGACCACCCTGTGAGCGTTTACCGCTATGCAGCTCACCATAAAAGAGCCCGCAATCCTGCATTCGGGCCACATGTCCTGAGGTAGGGGCCTAGTGAAGCTACCCTAGTAAATAAAGCGTTGCAGAGATTGGATGTGCTGGCCTACTTGTAGCTGTATAACTGGCACAACATACAATCACTCTTAGGCTCGGATCGCTACAAATCACAAAGAATGGTTAACAAGTGGTCGATATGGAGCAATCGAAGCAGAAGAAGATTATTTCAAGAAAACATTTTTCAGTTTTTTTTCTAGTTCTCCCATGAGAACGATCTTCCCTCTTTTGCAATTTTGTTTTATTTTGTAACCATTCGGCTGCCCCCTAACTTGGGGCATAGTTCTGTAGTGATTGGACATATTTTTTGTTATTGCAGAACCAAAGGAGAGTTCAGAAACAACTTCCCAGAGTCATCAAGCTCAGAAACTATCTGCCAGGCAACAACAAGAATCTCAAGGCAAGGAAGAATGTCAATCTGAAGGTCCTAAAACAAACAATGGTCAAGGCCAGCGAGAATATAACAAAGGATCGAACCATTCTGGCGTGACCTGTGATGGATGTAAAACTCAAATCAGTGGTATTCGTTACAAATGTTGTGTGTGCTCGGATTATAATCTTTGCCAAGCATGTGAAGCCAAGGGGCTGCATTCAGAGCATGATATGCTCAGGGGAAACTACTCTCATGTAAGTCTGTTAAAATATTCTAACTTTTGATGTTTCATATATATATTTCTCTCGTACCGTGATATAACCATATAGGGGCCTCGAACACTCCATATCAACCACTTGTTAAACCACTCTTTGTGATTTGTAAGTAATTTGAGCCTAAGTGCGATTGTACATTGTGATTATATTTGTCATTTAATAGTTTATCTGCAGCCCATCTTTTGATGCTCTAGATGACAAGTGGTTTTTTTGTGTACATATCTTGATTGTTTTTACTTAACACGACAATATCATCTGCAAAATCTAAATCTTCTATTTGGCTATTTTCTACCCAATCGATGCCAGTTTCGCCCCTGCAACATTTTCTCCTCACTCAGTCAAAGGTCACCCCAAACAATAGAGAAAATAAAATACAAACTTGCTTTACTCTGGTTTCAACTATAAACCTATATTATAGATGTTTCACATACTATATTATAATCGCTCAAACACATACACACAGACATAATATCACGTATACAGAAATGTCATGTTCTTCTTGTGTCCGCGGCCATTGTACTACGAGTAAGTCACTAACAATCACAGGCTTTTTTTCTGTGGTGGTTCTAGAAAAATCATATCTAGAACATTCTAAGCATCAAAGCACCAAGGTTGCAACGTCAGCCTTCATCAAGGATGCATAATCAACTTACCATGCTCGCCCGAGTGGTTACCGGGGCCCAAATTTGGGATGTAAAGAATAGAACCACTGTTACCTGACATGCATGTCATAAGAGGTGACTAAGGAGGTTTGGCTGAAATCGGTTTCACATGTCCTAAACTTATAGAAGTCAATGCATTTAGGGGCCTACCAAACCAATGTGCAACGTATACACATTCCTGGCAAAGATCAAACATATCACAAAGAGTGATTAAAATTGGTCGTAAAGAACGAACGCAAAGAAGAAGAAGAAGAACTTACCATGCCAAGAATACAGACTAGTCCAAATCTGAACTACAACAGTTGCCAGGCTAATTTAAAGAGAATAAATTTATCCAAAAGGAAACCAAATAAAACTGGCTGATGCTAAGAATGAGAAAATGAGGTACTTTGGACATATTTTAAAAAACGCTAAATGGTTGGAGATGGCCGTTAGGGAAGAAGGCTTCTCGGCAAAGAGGAGAAGAAGAAGAGACAGCGGCGAAAATGTATTGAGGCTGTGACTGATGATTTAAACATGATGGCTGCAGAGACTTATAAGAGAGACAAATTCCAAAGTACTGTTAGAGTGGCAAAATTCTTTCTCCGGACAAGCTATTGGGTGATGATGATTGAAACAATGATCTGAAGACTTTATATTAGCAACAGATCTAATATAATCTGAAACAATACCCAATGACCCTGAAGACTTTACATTAGCGATAGATCTAATATAATCTGAAACAATGACCCTGAAGACTTTATATTAGCGACAGATCTAATATGATCTGAAACAATGCCCAATGATATGAAACATAAGTAGTGCTTCAGTTTGCGAACAGTTTCTCATTATTTCATTTTCTCATCAACAGTTTGTCTTCCCACATCAGACAAAAACTTTTTTTAACAAGTTCCCTGGAGGTATGGCCTCAGGAGCATATTCTAGTACAGGTAGTTGTACAACTAGTGCTAGTGCCAGTAGCAGGGAGCATTATGCACAGACAGATGTGAACCCAAATCACAACGATTCGACAAAAAAGAATCCCACCTTTCAGAAATACTTTGATGAATTTGGCACCAACATTTCTGCGACTGTGGACCCATTTGGTAAGTTTTATGGTGATCTGTTATGCCATACCTGTAATATGTTCTACCTGTATTCTGTTGTTGTACTCTGTGTTTGCCTGCAGTGAAGTCGGCCATTAGCCATGGCGCCTGGTATTGCCCTTCTGACTGATTTTTGCATGAAAGCTTACTTTACCATTTGATTGGTGTCCCTCGCCAATTAGGTAGGCCTTCATCGACTTCAGAGGTTCTTTGTACCTGTAATCTGTTATAACTGCATTTTGATGTACCTGTAATCAGTTATAACTGCATTTTGATGTACCTGTAATCTGTTATATTCTGTATTCTGTTACATATGTGTTATTTATCTGTTCCGGGAGTTTCTTTGCCATTGAAGTACAGTGCTCCTCTCTTGCTCTAAAAGAACTCCTTTCACTGCAGGTGTGTAGCAATCAGACTAAGTTCACCTTGAGTGTGTATACTGATGGTACCAGTGGGGCACTTTTTAATTGTTTGCTTCCAAGGTCTACCTGCCCATTGCATGATTCTCTGCAGTTCTTGGTAAAAGGTAATGTTGACATTTTAGTAGTTGGACATCGTTCATTGTTCTAATCTATGATGAGCCATTTTGTTAACTCTTTGGTTTCATCTTTCTTTGAACATGTTCTTCTTCTGCATTTTCACTAGATTGGGATTTCGGATTCTCTAATAAAGGCAGCCGTCTGTCTCAGATTATCAGCCACGCCATACAGTTTGTCTTGGACGCTAATGTAAGTGGGCCATTTCTTTCTTCTCAAGTCTGCATACTGGGGGCTGTTCTGTAGGATATAATTCCTATCATTTCTGCTTCCCCATTTGTGCTGACCTCTTCCTGCAGTAAGTTTTGGCCACGCTCGTGATGGTAGGTCTGACTTTCTTACTGCGTGGCTAAATCTCCAAGGAAGATTGGCGACCGTAGAATCTGTTATCTCATTCCTCATTGTGAGGGTCGTTGCACCATGTTATGCGCCTTACGGCCTGGTGCATCCATTTTCTGCAAGCATTTGTTTCGGGTTAGCATTCCCAAGCGGATACATGCATCCGATTTCAGCCAAACCTCCTTGGTTGCCTCTTACGACATGAGTGGAAGGTAACAGTGGTTCTATTCTTTACACCCCAAATTTGGGCCCGTAACCACGCGGGCGTACTTATTCAAGTTGATGTCTGAGACTGGAAGAAGATTAAGAAACAATAAAGAACTGTCAAATCTTGTCTTCCTAGTGCATCCTGGAGGTCTTGATCTCCTATGTTTGTTGTAATGGACGATACTCTACAATTCAGTGTAAACATCCAAACTATTCTGTAATACTTATATTTTTCTTCTTGGAATGCTCCACATTGAGCACTTGTTAAACCACTCTTTGTGATTTGTATGTCATCTGATCCTAAGAGAGATTTATGACGTTGTATCAGTTATGCACCTACAAGTAGACCAGCACATCCGATTTCTGCGACACTTTTATTTACTAGAGTAGCTTCCCTAGACCTCTACCTTAGTCACCTCTTACAACATGCCTTGTAGGTTGCAGTGTTACTATTCTTTTCTCCCCTGCAGACTCCGGCAACAGACGGACAACCTATATTCAAAAGCACATATCTGTTTGTGCACTACCTTGTTAAATGTCTATGCTTCACACCCATACCTGTTTGTTGTATTCCATATTGCTGTTAGAGTTGTCTAGGCATCTTCTTGGAAGGTAGTCTGCCATTGCTTTCCTTCCTGGCAGTGACCATACTGGTCCATGACTGTAGACATTGTCTCTATTACAAAAATCCTCTGCCTATCATTACAAGTTATGTGAATGTCCGACTCGAGCTTGTAGGACCTGAGTTTTAAGATGGTTATCTTCTTCTTCTGCGTTTGCCTGCTATGAATTCATGAGTAGCTGTGGCGCTTCTGATTGATTTTTGCGTGAAAGCCTGCTTACCGTTTTATTGGTTTCCTTGCCATACAGACGGCCCTCTCCGACTTCAGAGGTAAAGATGGTTATGAACTTTGTCTCTTCTTGTCATTTCTTCTTCTGCCGATCGTTCTTAAGGCCGTTTTTATCATTCTAATGCGATATATAAACAGTCTAACACTAAGAACGGGTGTACGTTCACAACCGTACCATTTGGAACTCTGGTGCTTATCCTTCGGTGGTGTGTTTGGTTTCAACCAACGTTTACTGGGTTCGCTCTCCGTTAACTTTTTGCTGTCCCCAGCCAAACCTGCAAGGCAGCAGGTTGCTATTTTCTTTAGGGCAGCGACCCTTAGATGGCCTGCCCTCCCGGGCTGATGTGCGTCATCTGCCCAGCTTCTTGTCATTTGAATTTCCTCTCTTAGATACTAAGATACAGGGTGTTCAAGATAATAGCAGCCTGTGAATGGAGTCAATCTGGCATATATGTATGAAAATGAGAAGGTTCAGTTATGACGTAGTATAGGTCAAGGTTATGTGACGGTATGTAATTGTAGTGCGGAAGGGGCGATGAACAAATGTGACGTAAACGAGCTAGTCAGAACCGGTTTAAATTATACATAAACATAACGCGATAGATTATCTGGCAACTTTCGATTTGTCAATGGGGCTGCTTTAATCTTGAACACCCTGTAGAACTACATAGAGGAGCGTCTGGCCGAATGGATTAGATCACAGCTCCCATGTGGGAGACCCGTGTTCAATCCACAGTAAGACTAAGGAATATTTTCTGTTGTGGGCATAAAATAACCTGAACAGTTCGCTGCGATTGCACTAGCCATGCTGTCATTTAATTCCTCAGGCTCTCGTCCCACCTGTTCTACACCACCCTAAAAAGCAGTACTACAGGCAGTAACGACAGATACTTCATTTCTCAGATTTGAAGCTAAATGGAAATTTCAGATTAATTTGTTTTTTCATCCAGGAATTAAAGTCAGTTACAACGTCTCTGATGGTAATGGAAATACTAAGCACGAAAATTGCCAACATAATTGGTGGAAAAGTGAATTTCAGTGTCCCGAGTACATGTACCGTCGAGCACATCAGAATAAGAAACCTGAAGCTAGTCTGCCTGAAACTGTTAATAAAGTGGATCCTTCCTTAAGGAAGTGTGCTTCTGACAATGGAACTACTCAGGTCACCAATGAAGATATCAATAAGGTAATTATTTACTGTTTTGTGGTGGCTTCTGCCTGGATGATCTTAGCAATTTGTTGATCAAAGTTAATGGTCATTGGTCAACAAACTATTTCGATCCAGCCAAAATGACCAAAGTTAATCATCATCATTGGTCAACATATTGCTCAGATCTTCAGCCAAATTGACCAAAATTAATCATCTTCTTGGAACCTCTGGGAAATTGGTCAAGGGTTTTGCCTTTTGCTCTAAAGATCATGGGTTCTAATCCAGACTGCATCATTCACTTCACAATTATATTTTTCTCAGAAATCCCTCAAATTGTTGCTGGAGCTACAGAGTTCATGCTTTGTGCAACACTTTTGGCAGGGGGAGAGGGACCAAGCATATGAGGAAACATTTTTTTAAATAAATGATCATCAAATTGATAGAACTGTAACAAGTGAATAAATAGTTCTAAGTTCCTTCGGGGAAGAACTAGAGCCAAGTAATAAAATAAATCAATATTAAACCGGTATTTGGAGGCTCATTAAAGAGACAGTTACCAAACACTGAAGTTGAACCACAAACCTTAGTTCTCTCTATACCTATCATCTAGCCATGAAGACAAGCTTTTACCTTTTTTTACATCAAGACACATATGAAATGAAAATACAAAGTTGTGGAGGCAACAAACCCACAGCAAATACCCACAAGATCCCATCAGCAGACTAAACAGAAAATGGCACACAACAATCTTTCCACCTAAGAGCAGGTCACTGCAGGCTCAACCATCACATGCACAGAATAAATCGTGCTCAGACTGCACAGTGTGCATGTCAGACTGAAACACAGACTCCAGAGCACATCATGTAGTCCTATCGATTATACATACACCAATGAAATGAAACATGGCCTCATGAACAAAGGCTACAGAGAAAGCTATATGGAACTCAAGAGGAACTCCAACTGAATGCAGCTTCATAGAGGCAACCCATCTCATGGTTTAGACGAGCATACAAAACCGATCGCAAAGAAGAAGAAAAAAATATTGGAGATAAGTAACAATGATAAAGTAGATATTTTATGTATAATTATATTAATGGTTGAATTTGGTATTATGTCGTCATACGGTACCTTGCGACCTCATGGACTCAACGCACTACATTCATATGCTTCTTAATACTTTCTCTTCTCATGCTCCATATTCTATATGTGTATATGTTAAATGTATATATGCTATATATATATGTGAAATGAAATGCTTGAGGAAGGCAGTGGGGGTCACCAGGAAAGATAGACTACGAAATGAGGACATCAGAAGCAGAGTTGATATAATTTCATGCACAGAATACATCGAAAGACAACAAATGCAGTAGTTTGGACATTTAATGAGAATGGGATACAACCTACCACCACTAACAGCATACAATAAAAATAGATCAGGTATCAGAGTGAAGGGAAGACCAAGAAAAGATGGATAGACAATATCAAGACCACACTACATAAACACGAATATAATACAATAAAGGCGACTCATCTGGCCCTAGAATGCAAATTAAAGCTCCCACCCCTACACTTAACGGCAAGAGTGGACAACCAATTCCATCATCAACCTGGGGATAGACAATAGACCTTGTTTTTACATGTTTCGCCTATTCTATATGTGTGAAAGAAGTGAAATTCTTGTTTTATCCTTTGCTTGATATAGGTTTTTTGATCAAAACGTATTGAGAAAAAAAAAAAGAAAGAACACAGATGTCCTGAAAGAACTAAATGTTAAAGAGAACTGGCTGATAAACAACATACTATACAGAAAAATTAGATACTTTGGTCACATCAAGTGTCACGATGGCCTGGAAAGAACAATACTAGAGGGCAGGGTTCCAGGACGCAGAGGCAGACCAAGAAGAAGATGGCTACAAGATATTAAAGAAACCATGAATATGACCATCGATGAGGTGGGTGAACTGGCTAGAGACAGAGTGAATTTCAGATGTGCTGCAAAGAGAGCAACGTCCTATAAAGGATACGCACCTTGATGATGATCAAAATGTTGCTGTGTATTGTTTTTGTATTTGGTAAAACTACAGCACTTTGTTGTTATGTGTTTCGACTTTGGTATTAATTACTTTTCACTATTTTGTTAGACTGCAAGCAAGCGAGAAAGTCCAGACGACTGGACATTTGTCGAAGAGGAACGTTGTGAGTGGCATATTCCTACACCAGTTGCTATTCCTCTGCCGGGTCCCACAGGCTACCCATCAACAGCTTCAAGTTCTTCTGTTCAGCCACCTGTGAGTACAGTACCACCTCCAAAGCCAGCCACAGTCCCTCAACCACCTGTGGTTACAACACCACCTCCACGGCCATCCACAATCCCTCAACCACCTGTAGGTACAACACCACCTCCACGTCCAACCACAGTCCCTCAGCCACATGTGGGTACACCACCACCACCCCCAAGACCAACTACAACCCCTCACCCATCTGGCAACCAACATTCGTCATCTAATGAAGCCCCAACAGTCCTGCCACAGACCAACATTTATCCTAGTAAGTCAGTTTGATTAAATGTTCAAGATTCACAGATATTCACCTTGCTCTTGTGTGAATCTGACAGCTAGAGCATTATCAAACCTATGGTTATTGGTTCTTCTTCTTTGAACGCTCCATGTCAACCACTTGTTAACCACTCTATATGATCTGTATGTGATTGTACGTTGTGCCAGTTATGCACCTACAAGTAGGCCAGCACATCCAATTTCTGATGCTTTTATTTACTAGGTAGCTTCCTAGGCCCCTACCTCAGTGGCCTCTTTTTTTGTCCGATCCAGAAGCACTTGAGCTTTTTCAGCTCTTCGCCGGTGCCGTGACATCGTAACCCTTCCGGTTTGGTGCCACGAACACCATAAATCTGGGGAATCTGTGGCTTTTCTGCCATCCCGCAGAATTGAACCCGCACACACAGAGGGATAGTCACCCGTAGTCCAACGTGCTACGAATACGCTGGGCAGACAGGCAGTCGCCTCTTACAAGATGCCTTGTAGGTTGCAGTGGTACTTTTCTTTGCTTCCTTGTGGGGCCCGACACCACACAGGCTGGTTATTGGTTAATAAGAGTAATAGCTGTCCATCGCAAGTGTTGATGACAACAGCCTCATATGTATGCTGCTGCACCTCGTGTGTGTGGAGGTGACTGTAGAGTCCAATCCTTGAACACAATCCCTATCACAGGTGGGGCATACATGGTCAGACATGTGGGTGTTGTGTGTTCTGTCTTTCATGCAGCTGCTTCCTGCGCCTCAATAGTAGAACAATTTTCAGTTATGTGAGTTCATCTTGTGTTGTCACAGCGCCACATTTGGTGATCGCGAGCAAGGGATTCCCAGCACATGGTGTCTATATCGAAGCATTTTAGAGACTCTAAGAGTGCCTTTCCTCCCCATGAGGCCATTACCTTGTAGTGGTGGGGAGGCTTGCGTGCTCCAATGATACAGTGAGCTAGGACGGCGGGAACGTATGTTCCCGGAAGGGTTACCCAAGCCGGAAAGGTCACTGAAGAGGGGACAGACGAAGCATGGTCTCCTGGTCCTCCAGGTTGGGGTTGGGCTTGGGACTAACGATCCCATCCTTTAAAAAAATTAAAGTTACGGAAACAACAACAAACATACAACCTATCTACAGGCATGAAGGGCTACCAGAGTCATTGACTCACATGACTGGAAGTGGTGAAAGCCGAAAGGAAGCTACTTTCATGAGGACGGAAGTCCTGAATGCCAAAACCAAGACCAGAATTGGATGCTGGAATGTAAGAACAATGTACGAAACCGGAAAACTGTCACAAATAACAGCAGAAATGAGAAGATATAATCTACATATCCTAGGGTTTAGCGAGAGCAGATGGACAGGAAATGGAAGAAGTACCACTGCAACAGGTGAAACAGTCCTTTTTCTGGACGAGACGATGACCTACACCATGAAGGGTAGCAGTAATCCTAAGAAAAGGCGTGGAAAAGTGTCTGTTAGAATGGAAACCTATCAGTAGCCGCTTGATTAAGATCAGACTAAAGGGAAGCATACAAACATCACAATCCTACAATGCTATGCGCCAACTAATGATAGCGAAGATACAAAGAAAGACTCTTACTACGAAAACCTACAAGCAGAATTAGACAAGTCACCATCCCATGATGTTATCATTGTTATGGGAGATCTAAATGCGAAGGTCGGACAAGACAACACGCATAGTTATAGAACTATGGGAAAATATGGATGTGGTATGATGAACGAAAATGGGGAAACGTTAGTAAACTTCTGCAGCATGAACAATCTCGTTATAGGAGGAACCCTATTTCAACATTTAGATATCCACAAATTAACATGGTATTCCCCTAATGGCAGAGATAAAAACCAAATAGACCATATAATGATCAATGGACCTGGAGACGCTCGCTGCTAGATGTTGTAGTCAAGAGAGGTGCAGATGTTGGTAGCGACCACCACCTAGTCACAGCTTATGTCAAACTTAAACTAAGAAAACAGGACAACAGAAAAACTTCCAAAGAGGTTCGATGTGGATAGACTAAAAGACACGGAAGTAAGGGATAAGTTTATAATGCAGATAAAGAACAGATTCCAAGCCCTAGAAAGTAATGAAACTACGGATGAAACTGACAACATAGATAGAACATGGGACAACATAGCATCTATATATAGCCAGAGCAGTGAAACATGTCTAGGGTACCGCACAAAGAAAAGAAAAGAATGGATAACACCAACAACATGGAAAATAATAGACAGCGAAGAATATTAAAAAATTGTTAGAAGCAAAGTCCGAAAGACTGAAAGCAAGATACCAAGAACAGTACAAAAGCGCAAGTAAAGAAATCAAACGGGCTGTGAGAGCTGACAAAAGAATGTATGTTGAAGACCTGGCAGTGCAGGCAGAAGAAGCAGCAAAAAGTGTGATCAGGGAACAGTGTACAAAATTACAAAGCTAATAAGCGGAAAACATTACAGGAGATCAAATACTCTCATAAAGGATAAGAATGGAATACTATTGACAACGGAAAAGGAACAAGAAATACGATGGACAGAGCATTTTAAAGAATTGCTAAATAGACCAACGGTAGTAGCAGACATACCAGAGCCAACAGAGGAATTAGAAATTGGCATTGAAACACCCAGCCGGAATGAGATCATTACAGCAATTAAATCTCTTAAGAATAACAAGGCACCAGGGAATGATAACTTAAACGCAGAACTATTCAAAATAGACCCAGAACTTGCAGCTAATATATTGCAACCCTTGTTTACTACTATATGGAATACCCAAATAATACCTGATGCATGGAATAGAGGAGTCATCATCAAGATCCCCAAGAAGGGCTCCCTTGCCGATTGTAATAATTGGCGTGGAATAACACTGCTTTCTGTCCCAAGTAAAATCTTAAGCAAAATCATTGTACAACGTATTACTGATGCTGTGGATAAGAAACTAAGAAAGGAACAAGCAGGATTTCGTAGAGGACGGAGCTGTATAGGCCAAATATTTGCTCTTAGAAATATCATAGAGCAATGCACAGAATGGCAAAGCAAACTCTATATCAACTTTGTAGATTTTGAAAAAGCTTTTGATAGCATACACCGAGAAAGTCTATGGCGTATCTTAAGATGGTATGGAATCCCACTGTGTTTTATAAATATTATAAAAAGCTGCTACAGCAAGTTTGCATGCAGTGTTGAAACTTCAGAACTAAAGTTTGAAGTAAAAACAGGCGTGCAAAGGATGTGTTATGTCAGCCTATTATTCAACACTGTCATAGATTGGGTGATCGAAAACAACGGAAGATAAGGCAAGAGGTATTAGATGGACGCTCACATCCACTCTGGAAGACCTAGATTTTGCAGATGACATCGCACTCTATCTCATACACATAGAGATATCCAGGAAAAGACCTGCCGCCTTAACCAATACAGTGAGATGGTTGGGCTGAAAATAAATCAGAAGAAAACTGAAGTAATGACTCTGAACATAGCAACCCCAGCACCAGTTAAACTAGAAGGTAAAACCCTCCGAGATACAACCGCTTTCACATACCTTGGAAGTGTTATTAGCAATGAAGGAGGCGCTGGATCTGACATTAAAACAGACTGAGTAAGGCACGAAGTGCATTCATGACCCTTCAGACCGCCTGAAAATCTGCCCAATACAGCATCAGAACCAAGACTAGTATCTATAACAGCTGTGTGCTGTCAACATTGCTGTACGGATCGGAATGCTGGAGAATGACAGAACAGGATATGTCAAGACTCTCCGCCTTTCATACAACTTGTCTGCGAAAAATCTTACGCGTGTACTGGCCGACTACTATCTCGAATCAAGAATTGCTTGCACGATGCCAACAAGAGAATATGGGCACTATCATCCGAAGAGGACGCTGGAGATGGATTGGACATGTGATGCGCATGGAGACTGGCTCCGACACGAAAACTGCACTGAGATGGACTCCAGAGGGTAGGCAAAGCGTGGAAGACCCAAGACGACCTGGAGGAGAACGATAGAGCAAGAGCTGAAGGAAATGAATCATAGCTGGAACACAATACAGAGGAAGGCCATGAACAGGGAAGAATGGTGTACGTTTGTTGCTGCCTAAACGCCAAGGTCGTAACAGGCTAAAGAGAGAGAAAAGAGTGCCTTTAAAGCGTTTTTTTATCCAACTGACCATCTGCCCTTGATTACTGAACGAACATCATTATACTCCGGGCAGACCCATAGGTGCTCAGTCTCTCCCAACAGATGTAGAAGAGTGCATACTGTTGGTTCCTGTGGCTCGCTGGCTAAACACACTCCTGTCTGGCCCTCAGGATCCAGTTCTACTTGTACAATGGGTAACTCCAAAGTTGGCTACATATTCAATCAATAGTGGTGAATCTACAACCCTAACCAGACTGCAAGAATACCAAGTCAATGTGGTGTAGCTAGACAAGAGCACTGTATTGGTAGCCAATGAAGAAAAGTAAGATAGAAAAGAATCTGTGTTGATAGTCGCCACATGCTGAGAGACATTCTAAGGAGGAGATCAGAGCACTTATAGGCTAATTGGTTCGATGTGCAGTGATGATGATCTGACGATTAAACTAAGAACTGGTGTCGTTAGTTGCCACACGCTGAGAGACATACTGAGGAGATCGGAGCACTTATAGACTAATTGGATCGATGTGCAGTGATGATGATCTGACGACTAAACTTATCCTCTCAGTTGACTATACCTATCCTTGACTGACTCTACCTATCCCCTGAGTTGACTCTAACTATCCTTGATTGACTACTTATCCTCTCAACTTCATCATCATCAAGGTGCGTATCCTTTATAGGACGTTGCTCTCTTTGCAGCGCATCTGAAATTCACTGTCTCTAACCAGTTCACCCACTTCTTCGATGGTGATATTCATGGTTTCATTAATATCTTGTAGCCATCTTCTTCTTGGTCTGCCTCTGCGTCCTGGGACCCTGCCCTCTAATATTGTTCTCTCCAGGCCATCGTGATGCTTGATGTGACCAAAGTATCTAATTTTTCTGTATAGTATGTTGTTTATCAGCCAATTGTCTTTAACATTCAGTTCTTTCAGGACGTCAGTGTTTTTCCTTTTTTTCTGTCCATGGTATTCGTAGGATATTTCTGTTGCATTTCGTTTTGAAGAACTGGATTTTCGTTCTTGTTTGTGTAATGGTCCATGATTCACAACCATAAGTAGCCACTGGCAAAATGCATGTTCTCAGTATTTTTAATTTTAACATTTTGCTGGTGCTTTGCCACATGTTCTTCATAGTGTTTCACTTTCTGATTGCTATGGCCAATCTTCTTGAGATCTCTTTGGAGCAGTCGCGTTATTGTTGACTATTGAGCCCAGGTATTCATAGCTCTCTACACGTTGTTCTTCACTGTTTATTTGGATGTTGAGTCTTTTGCTTTGTCAGTTGACATTAGTTTTGTGGATTCAAATATAGATGTTGGCCTCTACAACTACAATGAAACTATATATGTCTTTGCTTGACCAAAAATTAATGTTTTCTTCCCAGATCTGAGAATCCAGCACAGTTTAGATCAGATGATAGCTATGGGCTTCTCAGACATCGATGGCTGGCTGACAGCACTTCTTGCTGCACATGATGGTGACATTGGGGCAACACTTGACACTATCAAGATAAAGGCTGCCCATAATCTGACAAACATGCGTGGCTGATTCTACAGAAATTACAGCATACACTCCTGTAACTACCAGCTGATCCAGCGTAGATCTATGACTGGTTTCATAGTCAGGAGATTACCAGAGATCAAATCTTTGATCAAATGTTGTATCCATTATTGTTGATACAATTCTCTAATATGTAGCTGACGTTATAGAGTATATGTTGTATAATATTTTAGTGTTGTTATTGTTGCTTATAACTTCTTTGAACGCTCCATATCGACCACTTGTTAAACCACTCTTTGTGATCTTTTGTGACCTGAGATTAAGAGTGAGCGATTATACGTTGTGTCAGTTATATGCCTACAAGTAGGCTAATACATCCAATTTCTGCTGTGCTTTTTATTTACTAGGGTAGCTTTCCTAGGCCTCTACCATAGTCGCCTCTTACGTCATGCCTTGTAAGTCGCAGTAGTACTACTCTATGCTTCACTTGCAGGCCCCAGAAACGCATGTACAGTTGTAATTATGTTTGAGAAATTCATTTTTATTATTTGTGGATATGAGAGCTGGGATAGTGTAGTGGTTAGGGCTCTTGCTTCATAGCCATGAGGTCCAAGAACCAAATTTCAAAGTGGGTGTTCTTCAACTGTAACGCTCTCAAGTCTCATTTGATATCGGAGAAATACTGGATGTGCATGTTGTAAGAATGATGTTAACAATACTATCCATCGTGCACTGATAGTCAAAAACAAAGCAAAGGAACCTTTTTTCATACCTCGAGGTAGATTGGGTAATACAGTGTTAGGTCCGCATTTTTCATTGACCGTCTTTCGTGTGCTGATGCTCCAAGAAAAATATGGGCGTAACACCATATTCTGTAGTAAACCTCATGGTATGAAAACATGTTTGTTACTGACTATTTCTTGTTCTGCTTCTACATTCTCCCTGAAAATTGTATATGTTGTGTGTCACATGTTCTAGTGAGATTGCAATATGTGGACATTTCGGCATAACATATCCATTTTTAACATTAATTTTGAGACCTGGTTTTTCCAGATTAGTCACCACTTGCCTGATCAGGCAGCAGTGATGCAGACTGCTACCAAGACATCTGCTTGTAGCTTGAGTAGGGGTCTTGGTCAGCTTTAGTTTCCTGACTACTGGTTATCTCATTCCCTGCACCTTGTGCCCATTATATTGTGTTTATTTTGTTTTATTACATCAAGTCTGTCTCTCAGTGATAATGTTATATTCTCAATGACAACACACATTGTGTTTGTAAGTGGGAAAACTGAATAACATCAATGGTTGTGCACTCGAGTCACCCCCATAGATGCTCAGTCCCTTTCAACAACCTGGTCTGCAGTAAAGCACTCAACAACAGCTTTTGCGATGATTCAAAATTTTCCCCAAATCACTTTACTTATTTTCAGCTGTGTCACTGGGGAATTGACCATACCATGAACTGAACACCGCTGATGCTCTCATATGGTGTCTGGACATGTTTATATCAATGATCGAAATTAAATTGTTGTGTTAAAAAAATACTAAATGTTTTTTAAAATTTGCTTTACATAAATATATTTTATCATAGTTTTTTGCTAAGCAGCGGTTTCAAAAAATGTGTGTCCTTAACTGAAAATGAAATCTTTTTTTGAAATCAGTTTTGGAAATCGAAAGAAGAATCAATCAAAGAAATCAAATTGTTTTTGCTTGCTATTAGTTAACAACTTTCTGTGCATGATCTGTGTGGTTTGTGCGGAGAACGCGAGTATGTTGCAATCCCATTAGTACTCTACGGCATGTAGGACAGGCACATCCATATTTCAGTCAAAGTGTATTATGTTATCCAACAGGACACAAATTTGTACAGAGAGGAATTTGTTTCTCTCATAGGCCAGATGACCTGTCTCTGCAGCCATCATGCTCAAATCATCAGTTACATCCTGAATCCATCTTCTCGATGGTCTTCCTTCTTCTTCGCGTTCGTTCTTTACGATCAATTTTAATCACTCTTGTGATATGTTTGATCTTTGTCAAGAACATGTATATGTCACACATTGGTTTGGTAGGCCCCTAAACGGATAGACTTGTATATGTTTAGGACATGTGCATCCGATTTCAGCCAAACCTGCTTAGTCGAACATGTGTGGCAGGTAACAGTGGTTCTATTCTTTACATCCCAAATTTGGGTCCGGCAACCACTCGGCGAATGCCTCCTTCAATAATAGTCTTATCCAGCCCTTCGTGAATTTTTATATGTTCAAAATACTTCAATTTTCTCTTTCTTATTTGTAGCATCAGCAAGTTTTCTTTGATTTTGAGCTTTTTCTGGAAAGTTCTCTATTTGTTCTCTTCTCTGTCCATGGTATACAGAGGATCCTTCTGTAACACTTGTCAGTGAGTATGCTCAGGAAGATTGAAACAGGATGGGCTCGGAGACCAAAAAAACATTTAAAAAAGTTCACAAAAATAGATTATTTATAAGTACATATAATATATGAAAAAGTTGTGTACAAGAATAGAAATATACTAGAGAGCAAATATATAACAATTTTGATTGCATCTGAAATTTATAAGTAGATTTTAAAAAACCTTTTGTTGTGTGTTGGTATTTGGTTCCTCTTCTTCTTCGACCGCTCCATATCGATCACTTGTTAACCACTCTTTGTGATTTGTTATATGCGATCTGAGCCTAAATGCGATTGTTGCAGTTGTGCGCCTACAAGTAGGCCAGCACATTTGATTTCTGTGACGCTTTTTATTTACTAGGGTAGCTTCCTAGGCCCCTACCTCAGTCACCTCTTATGACATGCTTTGTAGGTTGCAGTGTTACTGAACTTTTGCTCACCTTGTGAGCCCCGGCAATAGACGGGCAGGTATTTGGTTGAGTAGAAGTTAGAGAATGTGATGAATGACTTATGTAGAATTATCTAGAGGAGACAATACACAAAAATCTAGCTAGACTTGATGTCTAGACACTTAGGGTATTCCCATAGGTGCTTAGTCGATTTCAACGAGTGGAAAGCATTTATGCACTCAATTCCAGTGGTGATTATGCAGGAATAGTCGCCTCTTACGACATGCCTTGTAGGTCACAGTGTTACTTTTCTGTGGACCCCTGCTAATCTGTTTCATTCTGCCTTCTTCACAATCACACAGAGGGCACATGCATATTGTCCAATAAGACACAAAAATATATATATATATATACAATTGGACTACTGGTAAGGTTTTGTAAAAATAAAACCTCACTTTATAGCTCCACATCTACCGAGTTATAAAGGAAGCAAGGTATCAGATCTGATAGGTCATAGTGGAGACCATCAGAGCTGACTCGTGCTTAAATGTAAAGGTTAAAATAATAACCATCAGAACTTTTAAGGGGGGATTCGGGTCTTGAAAATCAAGAATCTATTTTCGTTGTTTTCATATTAATATAAAATTTGTATAAGCATTTTGAAAGAGTATGACTTAGAATAGTAGAAAAAATTAGTAAAAAAAAAAATGTCAAAGTGTTGCCATGGAAACAATACAAAATGGCAGCACAAAAACAAAATTTCAAATCCTAAGGCTCTGAATCTAATGAATGTAAATGAATTCTGTTTTCACTCTAAGGTGTGCAATTGTAATATCTAAAATATTACACATGATTTTTAGGATATATTAAATATTTAATTTTTATAAATTTTTGGTAAAAATTCCCTCAAAATGTGGTCAAAAAAAGCTGTTTTTGGAAGGTGTGTTTACACAAAAATTCATAAAAATGTAATATTTAATATATCCTAAAAAGGATCAGTAATTTTGTAGATATTACAATTGCGCACCTTAGAGTGAAAACAGAATTCATTTATATTCATTAACTTCAGAGCCTTAGGATTTGAAATTTGTGCTTGAGCCATTTTGTATTGTTTCCATGGCAACGCGTGACTTTTTTTTTTTCTAATTTTTTCTACTATTCTAAGTCATAATCTTTCAAAATTGTTATACAAATTCTACATTAATACCAAAGCAAAGAAAATAGTTTCCAGACCAGAGTCCCCCCTTAAACAAATATATCATACAATGTATGACCTCTTTCATCTTTACAGATGGTCAATTCGTGTTGTGTCCAAGTCTAGAGCAAGGATGAAGTGTCCTCTCCATCCATACCTAGCCTGGGCAGCTGATATGGGGAATGTGCATTGTCCATTTTGTAAACACCCTCTATACTCAACTGTTTTATCCAAAGGAAAGACAAAGTCCATAGTTTGGAATCAAGCAGGGTTTGCCAGACGGAATGGAATACACACTTAACCATCAACTGCCTTAGGGTCCCTCCCTCCGGACCTTGTGGCCAAGGTTTACTCCTCTAGCCTTCTGCATAACCGTGCTGACCCACAAGGCAGTGGGATTTTTATCAGAGTTTATTCCCTAGCCTTTAGCTCTTCGAGCCCTCTCCACAAGGCAGTTGGTTTAGCAGTTGTAGATGGTACCGTCTACTTCATACAGTAGCAGATGAGACATATAATACAAAACAGTATGAGTAATTATAATGGTTATCTCTCTTTGAACGGACTAAAGAGGAGCAATATAAAACATTAATTTAAAAAATATATATTTAGCATCTTGTCACTTATAAATGCCAGCCTTAAATGGCCAAAAAGTAAATAAAAGTCACATGATATAATTGGACACAAAAATAGTGAACACTTTGCCGACTAATTAATACTAAATATTGTGGTCATCCAGGAAATGTATTCATAAATTTCAATAGAAACCACCACTAATACTAATAACCGTCCATCGCAAGAGATGATGACAACAGCCTCAGACGTGTGCTGCTGCACCTCTCTGGTGTGTGCAGAGGTGATTACCTCCAGCAGCAATCCTAGGGGTCTATCGAAAAAATGCACTTGTAAACAGAATGGTGCGATCTGGATTCGAACCCACGTTCTTCGGAATGTAAGGCAAAGGCGTAACCACTAAGCTACAGAAACCTTCATCTTTTAACATTGCCATACTGGATACTTCATGGGGGCTGCCATCTTGGAATTCAATATATCATTAGATATCAGTAACTTAGTAATAATAGAAATCACAGCTGTATTATTACTACCAGGGACAGGTTCAGCTGGAGAAATATATCATTAGATATCAGTAACTTAGTAATAATAGAACTCACAGCTGCATTATTACTACCAGGGACAGGTTCAGCTGGAGATATGCTCTGAAAATGAGTCTGAGAACTGGTGAGGTCAGACTCGGACAGCTTGCTGACATTAAACATGTCAGAAGAATACATAAATAAAATCTATCATGGGCGCTACATCTAATGTTACTCCTTTTGGCTAAGATCGAAGTGTAATGTCCACTTGATCGTGGCAAAGGGTGGAGCCTTCATAGCGGCAATAGGAAACTAAATACATGTTTCCTAGTTAAACAAGTTATATATTTATATTCTCGCTTTCCATTTTAATTTACCAACAGTAAGTTTGTTCACAAACCACGTTATCGACTGAAGGCAAAAAAATGGTCTTTTGTTATATTTATCACAATTTTGATCGCGGCTAAAGGGATGGAGCCTTCATAGAGCCAATAGACAATTAATTACATTTAAACATATTCCAAGCAGCTCTCATTCGAAAGACTGAAGACGCTCATCAGAGTTTTTTTTACATGTTCCACTGTAACTGGGTTCACCCACTACAGCACTGCCGGGTAAGGGCCCAATTAAAAAAGAATTGTAATATATTTCTCAAAATTACCAGGATGTTATCATTATTAACCACCATTGTCAACCCACTAGTACAACTGTTCTAAGAAGGAAAAGAAGGAGATATGTGTTGGTCAAACCGTGAAAATAAAGGATCAAAGAATATCAAAGTAGGCATTGAAGTGAGAGGCAAAGGGTTCAAAAAGAGAGGACGCCTAATTGAAACCCTAAAACGAACTTTACTGAGCTTTACTGATATATATAACGGTAAAAAGTATATATATATATATATATAATCAATACTGACCATTTTTTTCGTTCAACTATCTTTTGTGTGTCAAATTTTGAGGTATAAAAGTTCCTTTGGATGGTTAAAAACCTTGGTAGAGAATCAGTAAAGCTAAGATCAGACATGGAATCTCTCTAAGATTAATAGTCATCATCTTTAAAGTCAGCTTCAATCATGTCACCTTCGTCTTCCACAGAATCTGTAGAAACTGCAAGTTTATCATTGCTTATAATATCAGCTGGGTTAAACCGAGGGAGTATTGACATCATCTGTTCAGGGTTGAGCCAGGGTTTGAAGTCTGGTCGATTCTTGGCTTTCCAGCTGTGGTATTTCTTGGCAGCTTTGAAAATACGACTGACAACCTGTCAAACAAATCCAGAACCAAGATAAAGGGACAAGTATGGTCATGAGAATTATGTTGCGACAGTTTTTAAAATGATTTTTCTTTCCCTGATTTTTTTGTTATTATTAAAATTCAGTTTTGATCTAACCAGGGCTGTGAGTTTTCACTCTTGGGCAGCCAATGCCAAATTGTAGAATCTGCAAGTGTTCTGTAGTTGTGGAAGACTAGTGTAAAGGGTATTATGAACAGATGGGTGTGGTGGGAGTTCTTGTCTAGCTTTATGTAGTCCAGGACATTCAAGCAAGATATGCTGTACTGTCTCACATGAATGACTGCACTTTCTACAGTGTGGTAGGTGAGTAGGGTTTATTCTGTGTAGATGGTAATTCAGTCCAACATGTCCTGTTCTTAACTGAAAGATTGTGCTTTGATCTTTTCATTGTAGTAGATTTATATTGTCCTTGGATTGTTCTATTCATCTCTGCATACATGTCCCAACCAGTCGTTCCCATAGCCCATTGGTTCAGCCAATCTTATCTGTAGTAGTACTGACATTATGACTGGAATTCTGTTGCGTCACTTTCATCCCAAAGAGGTCATCAGGCATATATCTCTTACTTGATCTGGGGCCCCTGGTATTTCTGGACAGATATGTGGTATCAGGATGTCAATGATCCGAACTTGGGGGGAGCACAGTTCACCACCGCACAATCCTCGCTATTCATAGGTGCACCATGTTTGCAGACCTTTATCACTAGCTTCTGTATCTGGGCTATTCACTATGTCCGTATCACGTCACGTGCGTGTGGATGTTTTGTGCATCTCCATCATTCCAGCTATTCCCTCCAACACACAGTCTGTCTTCACCATGGGTCCATGTAAGCAGTGTGACTCTATCTGGCTCAGTGCAATGCTAGTGTCTTATCACCTCTTGTCGCAACTGGGAAGGGGAGAGGGAAATGGGAGGGTTAAGCAGGATTTCTCCTGCCCAATCATGTTGTAATCAGCCGAGACTATTGTCCGGGGTGTGGCACGTGGAGCCAAACATGAGCTAGGAGAGAAGATGAGGACCAAGTAGGATCATGACTATCCATGACCAGGATACAGCCATCATTTTCCATGAGGTACTACCTCTACCTTCTCACCCAACACCCCTAGTTTTGATCTAAAATAGGGATCTTCTTCTGCTATCTCACTAGATTGGGTTTTTGGATTCTCTAATAAAAGCTGCCATCTGCCTCAGATTGTCAGCCCTGACATACAGTTTGTCTTGGACACTGGTGTGAGCCACCTCTTTCTTTTCAGGTCTGCATATTGAGGTCAGTTCTGTAGAGCATGCTCTGTTGTCATACTCTTCAACTAAAGGTGACAAATTTACTTAATTGCACCGAGTTCTCCCATATGGCTTGGTCCCTGTCGGCATAAATGGCACACTATCTGCCAAGAGTGTTACACAAAGCACTAACTCTCTGTACCTCCAGCAACAATCCTTGGGATCTCATGAAAAATTGCACATGTGACTCGATCCGGATTTGAACCCCCAACCATTAGAATGACAGGCAAATGTCTTAACTATTTTGCCAGAGACACTCAGATTTTTTATATTTTGTGTTAAAACTTGTCCCCTGTTTCTCTTCTCTCTCCCCCAGTGTGACTTCCTGAGTAGAGTAGCAAAGAATAAAAGGGTCACTGCCTCATCTCAACACACCAACACATGTCACAAAAGGTGACAAATAGAGGTTTCAGTGGGGCCTGCGACCCCACACTGTTTAATAATAAAACATACTTCTTTTCTCGAACTCCATTTTGCCTCATAGCATCAGGATAAGAAGAAATTTCTAGAACAAGCTTTTGTGTGAGCTTCATAAATCGTCTTCTCCCAACGGAGCACTTCAATAAATTTCTTCCAGCTCTTCCTCTTACCATCCCTTCCAATTCTTTCCATGTTTTACCTATCCCTTTAAATATCAGCCTCCAGCTCTCTTCTCCAGGTCTGTCTAGGCCTTCCCTACTCCTCTTTCCCTGCCGGTTCCAAAACAGTGCCTGTCTTGCAATGCTTCCGGTCGATCTCAATGTATGTCCTATCCATCGCCAGCGTCTCTTCCTGAGCTCTTTCTCCACTGGTATCTGCTTAGTTCCACGTTCATAATCTTATCTTACCATCTCAGTTCCTCTATTCTACGCAAATATCCATTTACGAAGGTCTGTAATTTTTCTGATGGTTTTTTTGTTGTCTTCCATGTTTCTGAGCCATAGAACAGCACTGACTTCATATTTGATTGAAAGATTCTCAGCTTTGTGTTTCTTTTTATCTCCTTTGACTTCCATTATCTTACCCAATGCAATAAAGTTTCCTTCCTTTTTATTCTTGTCTTGACATCTTTCTTTGTTCCTCCTTCTGTGTCTATTTTACTACCAAGGTATGTGTATGATTCTACATCTTGTAGAGCTGTTTCCTCCAGCATAATCTGGTTTACATTTACTGCATTTGTTCTTATGACCTTGGTATTTCCCCTGTGCATTTTCAAACCTAGTTGCTGAGACTTATTATTTAGGTCTTTTCACCGCCTCTGTTATTTCTGAGGTCCACCTTTTGAGTGGACGACTGACTTTTTGCTTTGTATCCACTGTATCGGAGTAACATTGCTCTTTGAGGCGCACTGTCTGTAGGTAATCTGCTTATGTGGCCAATCCAATCTTCAATCCAAGTTTTTGCAATCTGGCAGTTCTAGAAATCTCTTCTTATCCTGACACTGTGAGGTAAAACAAAGTTAGAGAAAAGAAAGATCTGATAACTGTGCGGTTGGAAAAATCCTCTGTGGGATTTGATAATGCGATTATGTGCTAATGAAACATGTGCACTAACCACTACGCTCTTGCAGTTTTCAAGTTGACATATACAGTACACAAAAACCAACCTTGGGTGCAAACATTCTTGTCAACTTGTTTATGGCCCAAGCTGGAAGATTTCCTGAAATAGAAAATAAAATTTGCCATTCCAAGTTTTTACAAAGAATTATCAAGTATCTTATTTGCCAGATTGTTGGTTATTATGGTAGGTGAAAGCCAAGTGACATGAAAACAAAGCTAAGAATAGTAAGAGTATGCATATTCACAGTGGCAACATATGGGTGTGAAGCATGGACATTTAACAAGACAGTGGAAAAATATATAGGTGCTTTTGAATATAAGTGTAACAGAAGAGTCCTTTGTATATCTTGGACAGAGAAAGAAACAAAAAGATCTATCAAGAAAGAACTCAAAATCAAAGAAAACTGGCTACAAATGAGAAAATTGAAATATTTTGGATATATAAAGAGACACAAAGGGCTGGAGAAGACCATCATGGAAGGAGGCATACCAGCAAAGAGGAGAAGAGGAAGACCACAGTGAAGATGGATTCAAGATGCAATTGATGTTTTGAGCATGACAACTGCAGAGGTGGGACATCCGGCCTACAAGAGAGAGAGAGAGAAATTTCAAAGGACTGTTAAAGTGGCTTAGTTCTGCTCAGGACAAGCTATTTGATGATGATAAAACAAAGTACAAATTGCATTATGTTTACAAATTGCTGTAGTATATTCTAGTACACAAATCATATATGCAGAGTGGTAGAGGATCAACCCCAACAACAAGAATGGGAGGTGAACAGCCAAGGATTCAGACCTCTAGGAGTGTGCTGGAAAAAGTAACATCCCATGATCCCTCATTGACAGAGGAATGGACAGGAACAATCAATAGAAAAGTTTTGAATATCTTCATTACACTACGGACATGTCCATAGGTGATCTGATCTCCTTCGCAATATCTCCAACAGGACTGAACCGTACCAATTCGATATTGATTAATGAGTCTACTCACATACCTGTTGTGTTGTTCATTTCTGAAAATTATACCAGTTCAACCCATTTTTTCAAAAGTGGGGCTAAGACAACAACTAAAAGTATTTTGACAATGGAGGCAGGGTGGTTACAGAGGCAGTGATGTGGTTGACATCTCATAACTACTGTTGTGTTGTCAAACTCAGTGACTCCATGAGCATGATTCATAAAGTTGAAACAGGAATGGTGAGAAACTGGGTGGGGCTTTACAAAACTTGTGTTTTTCTGTAATCTCCATTAATATTAATTAGAGAGTGATGGTATTCATAATCTGTAACGTTTTCAATGTCTTCATTTCTCTATAATCTGTGATGCCCTTGGTGCTTAGGGCAGTAAAAAATGTGCACCATTCTGCTTTGTTCTTGACCATCCACTGTACTACATTCTAGCTGTCATTTATTCAATGCTTGTTTTGATATTCTTTAATCATTTCTTCTCAAGGTGTGTCCAACATATCTCCATCTTCACCTTCTTAGAACAGTTTAGTCTCAATTCACTTGTTCAACTCTTTCAATTGCCTGAGACTATTTAAAAGGAGAACCGTGTCATCAGTGTATCTTAATTCTGGAAACATATTTCATACATCAACAACGGACACAGAGAGAGAGAGAGAGAACACTACTTACCCTTGGGATCCGACTGTGAAATATATGTTATCTGTGTCTTCTTGTCTTCCAGTTCCACAATGTAATATCCAGTTAAGTAGGATACACCTCTGATCATTCCTTTCTTAGATGGCCATGCCTGCAGAGATAAGTGGATATGTCTTTGTTATGAAATGGTTTTATTTACTGACAGTACAAACAACGAAAAGAAAGACAAACAACAGATCAAATTCTTTTCAATGGACATGAATTTTGTTACTAAACTCATCTTCTTCTTAGAATGCTCCATAAAGATCACATGTTAAACCCCTCTTTGTGATCTGTATGTGATCTCTCTTTCTCTCGATCCCCGCCTAGAACCAACTTTTATCATGAATTTTACCGTTGCTTTGAGGGACTCTGTCCCTCTGTACAGCTTTTCAAGAAGCTCTATGTTAACGGGCCAAGTTTCTTTTCTCGGGGCTGCTAACCAGTATGTGATCTAAGAGCAATTATATGTTGTGCTAGTTATGCGCCTCCAATAGGCCAGCACATCCAATATCTGCAACTTTTTTTTATTAACTAGGGTAGCTTCCCTAGGCCCCTACCTCAGTCACCTCATATGACATGCCTTGTAAGTCACAGCGTTACTATTCTTTGCTCTCTTGCAGACCCCTGCAACACACGAGTGTGAACTAAACTCATCAAGTTCATTGACAACTAGATCGACCTGGAGAACCAAACCCTACTCTGCTACAATCAATATATACATTAGTTGACAAGCTAATTTTTAACTACAGTTTATTGATTGATAGGACCATTATCATTGCACTTCGATGAATAAACATGTGTGCTCCAATCTCTTTCTTACACAGAAAGATCTCAGCGATAGTGCACATACTCTGTAGCATCGTCAATGGTCTTCAATGTAACTTTGATGATGGTGAACATTTTTGTTGGAATTTAATTACAATATTTTTAAATTAATTTTTCCCGGACAGTGGCTTTGGAGCTAGTCTTATTGATTTTCAACTGTCAAGGTTTCTTTGACATCCTCTACTTGAACATGGGACCTACGTTTTATCATCCTTCTCCGATAGGACAAAGAACTTGATCTCACCTACACTGAGATCAGGAATCTCTGGGAAAATATCCTGATCGTTCTACGTGAGGAGAAAACTGAGTATCTTTGGAATGAGAGGTGAGCACCTTACCTCTACGTCACAGACAGTGTAATGTCTCTGGTTAAACTCTGGTTAAACACACAGAACAGACATATGATTGATTATTCACAAATGTGGTTATTCACAATGAAGTTATTAGAGATAATGGGTGCAGTCATGGACCAGTATGGTCACTGCCAGGAAGGAAAGCAATGGCAGACTACCTTCGAAGAAAATACCTAGAAAACCCTAACAATAATATGGGATACAACATAATAGTATACAGACATAACTCAAAATCAAAGAAAACTGGCTGATGCTACAAATAAGAATGTGAAAATTGAGATATTTTGGACATATAAAAGACATGAAAGGCTGGATAAGACCATGATGGAAGGAGGCATACCGTCAAATGCAGCAAGAAGATGCATAGAATCACACCTAACGAAGAGTGAATCTGGGTGTAAGATGGTTTGACTGAGTGCAGGGCAGAAGAGAGGTTGACATCTGAATAGTACACAGTGAGATGGAAATCTGCAGGAAGCAATGTTGTGTCAAGCAAATAAAGTTCTTGTGTAGGACAAAGCTTTATTTGGGGTATTGATGTGCTATTCCCAAATATCGTTAATTATTGACACAGATAGTCTGTCACACTTTGTCCTTAGGTCGTTTTTTGATTTAACATGAAAGGTTGATGATATGAGTCCAACTCACGCCTAGTTGCACATGACGGCATGACACCTCGTGTACAAAATGCTGATTTTTGTAGATGGTGATAGTAGGACATCTACTGTAAGAAGATGGACTTAAGGGATTAGATAACTGATGGTTTGACATGACAGCCAGAGGCAGAATATCTGGTCTATGAGAGAAATCAGAAAACGTTCGGTGGCAAAGTTCTGCTAGCAAGCTATATGATGATGGCTATTCCCAAATATGTTATTCAAATAACTAATACGTATGATTAACTGAATGGTTGATGATAATCTTACAACCACAGTCTAACCATGACCTCTGTTTACAATCTCAAGTTCTTTAGTGGTAGGACATCTAACTGTGGCAGATTTAGGATAACAAATGGTGTAACCAATTAGATATTTTGATGAGACAATTATATTCTAAGTACATGCTACATGTGATCTGATTTCAAGAACCTGAAATTAATGGTAGAACTGAAATAAATCGTTAACAAAAAGCATTGTAACAAGTAGTGGCTCGATCACAACCAAATGTACCTAGTTCAAACTCTTACAGCAGGCAGTTTAGAAACAAATTTGTTCAGTGGATTTTATGAAAATTTTTAGATTAGTGATTACAACTACTAACATATAAGGCCTGAAATCGATTATAAGCCCTGAACATCGATCAAAATATCTTTATTTTGCTTAGATTTTTTCTCTAGATCACAGTCTTCAGTGAGATATAGCAAAGAATAACACACTCATAGTGACCATGTGTCAATTACTAGATTCTACATAACTTGAAAATTCTGTGCATTGTTGTTGTCAAACTACAGGATACCTGATCCTTTGCTTGGAGATCTAAATTACAAGTATCTCTGAAGTCAGAGTAATGTTTGCCTGAATAGCGAAGGACACTAGTAATAAGTAAAGCAAGCCTTCACACAAAAATAGGTCAGAGGCGTCAAATTAGATGCCATGACTACATCTGAATTCATAACGAGGGATCGAAAAAGAAAAAGCAATCATCAATATTTTTTTCTGTCACATCAAAACAGACAAACTATTTCTTTGTTTGTGACACATTAGTATGTTGTGACACTTCAGCTAAGAATAGTTGCTCTAGATCAGCCCCGCCCAATGTGGTGCTCACGGGCGTCATGCTACCAGTGTCATACATTCATTTGCCCTATTTTACCCCGCCGGCTTTAAATCTAACCTAATTTCAAGAAAGCAAACCATTTTTCAATTTGTTTTTTTATGTACCACTCCCATGAAACCAATCTTCCTACTTTTGCAATCATGTTTTATTTTGAAACTATTCTACTACCCCTAACACCATCATTTCCTTTTTCCCTGGAGAAAGCATCGGTGTTTTAACTATATTAATATTACTATTGTTATTATTAGTAGTAGTATTGCAGTCGTCACACGGCGCCCGCACCTCCACAATCATCATTCAGATGCACCTCAATATATAATAAAACTGTTGGACAGCACTGCTCTAGATAATGCTGATGTCTATACAGCGTATCTTACTTGCATAATATCCAATGTCATTGTTAGGATTGATTGCACATATATCAACTCCTTCAAGCATGGTCAGATCCCAAGTTTTTCTATATTGAGGGTCATGGAGTACATCATACAAGGTTGCAGAATCAACATCAGTGAAGACACTAGAAATCTGTCAATACAAAAGTAACAAAACATTATGTAAGATTGTCGAGTTTTTTTAAAAAATGGTCTGAAGGCGTAGGATTGACTTCATTGCGCCGGGATTCCCCATATGGCTCTGTCCCTGTCGGCAGAAATTGCATGCTATCTGCCGAGAGTTTTGCACAAAGCAGAGCTCCGTAGGTCCAACAACAATCCAAGGGATCTCATTAAAAAATTGCACATGTGACTTAGCCTGGATTCAATCCACAACCTTCAGAATGACAGGCAAATATCTTAACCACAGAGACCCCCATTGCAGAATCAACGTCAGTGAAGAAAGTACAGATTGTCAATGATAGAAATAAAAACAAACAATGCAGGACTCTTTCAACCCCGGAGATGTGATCCAAAACACACAGGTTACATGACTCGCTTGAGTTAGACAATTGAAAAGTTAGTGTTAGGAAGCGCCTGTGTGTTGGCTGGGCTCTCAAGGGGCGCAAAGAATAGTAACACTGCGACCTACAAGGTATGTCGTAAGAACCAACTGAGGTAGAGGCCTAGGGAAGCTAGTAAATAAAAAGCGTGGCAGAATTCAGATGTGCTGGCCTACTTGTCTGTGCGTAACTGGTACAACTTACAATCACTCTTAGGCTTAGACCCCATACAAATCACAAAGAGTGGTTAACAAGTGGTCGATATAGAGTGTTCAAGAAGATGTCCATTTGGTTAGAATTGAATATAGAAAGGAGGTACATGGTGATGAAAATATGGATGACAAGAATATGACTGAATTTACCTTGACCATCTTAAAATCTGAAAGTTCATTGCTTTTAGTCCATACGGTTGTTTGGTTCTTGCTGGCCTCCAGGTTCCAACCTTCTGTGTTGACACATAATGACTTGAAATATCTAAAATCTGAATCTTCTGGAATATGAACCTCTCCTACAGTCAGTTTTAATGGTGAAGACATCGTGAATCTGAAACAACTCAATATGTTTGTGCACAGTTTTAACAGTTGTAATTACACTATCACTACAGACATTATCACGTCATTTGAAACATGCAATTCAACGAAAATATTTCTCAAGCTGAAGACTATTATTTTGTTAAAGCGTGTGTACTTTGATAGGACCTCGTCTTACCAAACAATTATTACTTCTATAGTACTATGAATATTGACTGTGAATTAGTTATGAAGTAATGGAGTGAACCACTTCAATAATCTGATTCTGTATCTCTAATCTCTACTAAAGTCTACTATCTCTATCTTTCAGAGTTCAGACTACGATTAGAAATCAGTAATATCTTAAGTAGCTAGCTATCATTGTTAACTCTGTTACTTGTACACCAGCTATCCAACATCTGATTGATACATTCGCATCGTTATTTTATTTTCACAAAATTGTGATTGATGTTTGTGTTGAAGATTAGCTATCCTCTCAGTCAGATGACACTACACCGATAAAACGTTGGAGATGAGCACAGTCAACTGACTTACATCGATATAAAGTTGGAGATGAGCACAGTCAACTGACTTACAGCGATATAACGTTGGTCCCGTTGTAGGTGAGCACAGTCAACTGACTCACATCGATATAACGTTGGTCCCGTTGTAGGTGAGCACAGTCAACTGACTTTCATCGATGATATAACATAGTATCCTAAAAAAAATAGTAGTCTGCTACAGCACTCGTTTCCGCTAGATGTTTTCTGTTATTCAAATACAGAAGAGCCACTACAATCAATTATGTAAACGTGGATTCATCATCAAATAGCTTGTCCTGATCAGAACTTTGCCAACCTTCTTTCTTTTCTTTTGTCCTTCACTGCTTTTTTGCCTCTAGGCGTAGCAGGTTTAACTGATGATCGGTTTCCGAGATAATGCACGCTCGGTCGTTTGATATGGTGTGGTATTGTGGAGTTTTAAGATGTCTGTAACTCCATCAACCCATCTTTTCTTGGTCTGCCCTTTCCTCTTGATGATTCCATTTTCAGGTTATACGCTCTTGCAACTGGCCAACCTTCACAATTCTTATTAACAGACCTTCCGAATTTCCCTCTCTCATATGCCAGGTATTTCGCCTCTGCAGCTGTCATGCTCAAACCACCAGTTACATCCTGAATCCATCTTTCTTCCGTGGTCTTCTTCTTCTGGTCTTCTTCCATGATGGTCTTCTCCAGCCCTTCATGTCTCTTTTTATGTCAAAATACTTCAATTTTCTCATTCTTATTTGTATTATCAGTCAGTTTTCTTTGATTTTAAGTTCCTTCTGGATAGATATGTGTGTTCTCTTCTCTGTCCAAGATATACAAAGAACTCTTCTGTAACACTTATATTCAAAAGCAGATATACGAGCACACCAATATATGGCTAAACGGACAAAAGCTGGAGGAAGTGGAAACCTTTAAATACCTCGGGTCCCAGATATGCATCGATGGTAACTCTGGTAAGGAGATCAAGTCAAGACTTGAGATGGCTTCAGCCGCTATGTCTCGGCTAAACGTGATATGGAAAAGCAAAATCAGTACTATGGCAAAAATCAATATCTACAGATCGCTGGTGCTATCCATTCTTTTATACGGTTGTGAGAGCTGGACGCTCAATGCAGAACTGGAACGAAGAATACAGGCTTTCGAATATAAGTGTTACAGACGGGTACTACGTATTAGTTACATAGAACATAAGACGAATATTTATGTAAGAGATTAAATAAACAACCTTTGCAGGTCGACAAGTACCACTCTTGACAATGGTGAAACGGCGTAAACCTGCATGGTTCGGGTTCGGGCATGTGATGAGACATAGCTCACTCTCTAAGACTATCCTACAGGAACAGTTGATGATGGAAGGAAGAAAGGAGGGCAGAGAAAATCCTGGTTTGACAACATCAAGTGTTGGTCGGGGCAGAGTCTCTTCACACTCGCCCGAGGAGTTGAAGACATAGATTCATGGCGTGCTTTTTGTGGTGCTGATGTCTCACAGTGACACCCTACGACCCTAACAGGTTAGGGGCTTTATTATATTATTATTATTATTATTATATGATTTTCCACTGCCTTGTTAAATGTCTATGCTTCACACCCATGTGTTCTTGAACCCTTTGCCTCCAACTTCAATGCCTGCTTTGTTATTCTTTGATCATTTCTTCTCAAGTATGCCCAACACATCGCCACCTTCTTTTTCTTATAGCAGTTATTACTATTGGTTGACAGAGGCCACTAGCCATATCATACGTAGGTATTACCAGATTATCAAATCGTATCGTAGATTATCAATACGGTACGATATCGAGATCATATATCGATATCGAGACGGAACTTCAATGGACCGAAATGACATCTTAACGCATTGAGAGTCTTTCCGAACAGAGGAGTTCCAGGGTTGGGAATCGCAGTCACTGACCAGATTGAGAGAGATAGTGGTCGGGTCGATATTGATACAGTCCAAAAAAGTACGACATACCAAATATGCAAAAAGGTTTATTAATCAACATCGAACTGGCGTGTTGGGTCGCTGAATGCTGCTGCATTGAGGCGGAGATCGTAGCCCATATGTACTCTAACGGAGTGCTATGATCATAGTTCTCATATAACTGATAACTGATAAAATCGTATTAAAAAACATAACCAAGCTATCATATTATTACCAGATTTCACTATATTAAATCACTGGTTTAAACCCCACGGTGGGTAAGTTTGGAAGCAAATTCATTTCTGTGGGATTTTTACAAAGGTAAAAATAGACCTCACCGTTCAGAAAGCAATGGCAAACTACTGAACGTATAGTGGTGCCTAGAAAATCAACGACTAGTTTACTGTGATTGATGGCTACGTCCTTTATGATATTCCACGATTTTCATTTTTTCATTAAATCGCTCACAGACCTCACTACACTATCAACCGGAGTCACGTGTATCAGTAGACTGTCATAGGGGGTCGGTGACAAACCAATTTAAGAACCACTGACGTAATTCCATCTTCCGTTTAAAACCTAAACCTGTGTCTCTGATAATTAATTACATTCAATCAATTCGGGAAACCATATCATATTTGAGGAGAATAAAAAACGGATATCATATTTGAGGAGAATAAGAGAATTATTATAGTCCCAATATGGAAGAACAAAGGAGACAAAGAGAGTGTGAAACATACAGGGGTATCTCTCTTTTGGGCCATATAGGAAAAATGTTTGCAACAATATTGTAACGAAGAGCAAGACATATATTAGAGCCCCAGTTAAGCAATAGCCAGTTTGGGTTTAGGAGGGTAAGAGCTGCACAGACGCAATATTTACACTAAGACAAATCTGCGAACAAACAATTGAATACAATCAAAGTAAACAACTTATATTTATAGACCAAAAAAGGCATTTGATAGAGTAAACAGGTGCAAACTATGGAAGATCCTTGAAGAATATGGCGTCCAGGGACAACTATTAGGTAATATCATGGCCTTATATCAAGATAGCCAGAGTACAGTAAGAACAACAGAAGGAATGGCCGACTGGTTCTCCATTGCATCAGGTGTTAGACAAGGTTGTGTCCTCTCACCACTACTCTTTATTGCATATATGGATAAAATAACTCAAGAGTCAAATTCAGATAATGATGAAATAAATGTGTTTGCAGATGATCAGTGCCTGATACATCAAAATGAACAAGATCTACAACATCATATTGACACCTTGCACAAAAAGTGTGTAAAACATGACATGAAAATCAACAACACTAAAACAGAAATAATGAATATGGGAAGAAAACATAATAATCTAGACATCCATGTCAATGGCACTAAAATAAACCAAGTGAAAGAATTCAAATACTTAGGAAGCATATTCACAGAAGACGGAAAACTGGATAGAGAGATAGAGGCTAGAGTGCAAAAGCAAATGCTGTAACCTACCAGCTAGTCCCACTGTTAAGGCACCCAAAAATTTCACAGGCAGCTAAGCAACAGATGATCAACAGCATTTTTATACCTACTTTGTGTTACCAGAGCCAAACATGGACATTGAGCAAAGCGCAGTCACAAAAAATAACTACATGTGAAATGCGTTGCCTGCGAAAAGTTACCAACAACACAAGAAAAGACAGAATCACTAACATCAGCATAAGTAAGAAAGTTGGCACAAAACCGTGCTTGAATTACATAGAGAAACAAAGAATAAAGTGGCTTGGCCACTTAATAATAATGCATCCAAACTCCACAGTATACAGAGTCTTCTACAACAGAACATCGGGAAAGAAGGCAAGAGGAAGACCACGGAAAAGATGGTTAGATGGTGTAGCATAATCCTGTGAAAGATCAAAGATAACAATCACACAAGCCACCAGAACAGCGCAAGACAAAAGCAGAAAACCACGACACTGGGCAACAACCTGGTAGCAGTGTGACGACAAAAGAAGAAGAAGAAGAAGAAACGGATTTCAGGATCATTTTCAACCTTTCTCATCTCATGTTATGTTTATTGAATCCAGTGCACGCCTGCTTGTACATCCGCTCATTTAGCAGACACATAGAAAGTGCACATATCTCTCGCGCTACTCAACAGCTAATGTGTGATGATCACCTCGTGTCATTTACTGTGTTCATATTGTAATCATAAACAACGTTTAGACGGGTACAGTTGACGGAAGACTTAGCGATGTTATGCTGGACTCTGATATTATTCATATTAATATTCACGGACATGTAAAACTGGACTAATATATTCAAGGTCTGTGCTGTTACGACTATTACTGCTACTACGACTACTACTGCTACTACCAATACTAGTACTACTACTACTACTGCTATTAATGCAAATACAACTACTACAACTACTACTACTACTATTACTGCTGCTACCCAATACTGTTACTGCTATTACTACTGCTACTGCTGCTACCAATAATATTACTGACATTATTACTACTAATACTACTACTACTACTAATACTACTACTACTACTACTACTACTACTAATACTACTAATACTACTACTACTACTAATACTACTACTAATACTACTACTACTAATGTATTTCTGCTTCTATGATTATCACTACTACTACTGCTACTATTACTACTACTACTGCTACTATCACTACTACTATTGCTACTATTACTACTACTACTATAATAAATCGTGGCATATCCTTTACAAGACTTATCCATCAACTACAGTAAAATAGTCGTTGATTATCTAGGCACCATTTAAACGTTCAGTAGTTTACCATTGATTTCTGATCGGTACTACTACTACTATTACTACAGATAACTCTACCATCACTGCTAATATTAATATTACTTACTCTACTATTACTACTATTACTACTATTACTACTATTACTACTATTGATATTACTGCTTTACTACTGGTACCATTATTACTATTTTTACAACTGTTATAACTACTGTTACAACTACTGTTACAACTACTGTTACAACTACTGATACAACTACTGTTACAACTACTGTTTCAACTACTGATACAACTACTGTTACAACTACTGCTACAACTACTGATACAACTACTGTTACAACTACTGTTACAACTACTGTTACAACTACTGATACAACTACTGTTACAACTACTGTTACAACTACTGATACAGCTACTGTTACAACTACTGTTACAACTACTGTTACAACTACTGTTACAACTACTGTTACAACTACTGTTACAACTACTGTTACAACTACTGTTACAACTACTGTTACAACTACTGATACAACTACTGTTACAACTACTGTTACAACTACTGATACAGCTACTGTTACAACTACTGTTACAACTACTGTTACAACTACTGCTACAACTACTGTTACAACTACTACTGCCGCTGCCGTTATTAATATAACTATTACTACTAGTGCCACTACTGTTACTACTATTACTACTCCTACCACAATTACTACTACTATCGTCCGAGTGGTTACCGGGTCCAAATTTGGGGTGTAAAGAATAGAACCGCTGTTACCTGCCACGCATGTCGTAAGAGGCGACTAATGAGGTTTGGCTGAAATCGGATGCATATGTCCTAAACATGTAGAAGTCTATGCGTTTAGGGGCCTACCAAACCAATGTGCAACGTATACACGTTCTTGGCAAAGATCAAACATATCACAAAGAGTGATTAAAATTGGTCGTAAAGAACGAACGCAAAGAAGAAGAAGAAGAAGACTACTACTATCACAATTACTACTACTACTATTACCACTACTTAGTTAGTTAGTTTGTTCCTTTCGTGCCAAAGGCGGCACATAGGGCAGAGGTTTTAGATCTCCATGTGATACGGTTCTTTTATAGCAGTTGGAGATCTTGTATGGTTTTACATCCCAATAGTTTACTTTCTTGTTGGATGGTTCTTCGAAGAGTGGTCTTTGGTCTTCCACGTTTTCTTTTCCCAACTGGTGACCACATAAGGACTTGTCGATTTAGTCTCTTTTCGTCTGATCTAAGAACATGACCTAAATATTTCCACCTTCGTTTCCTTATAATATTTGATACGGGTTGTTGGTGTGTTGTATCTCTCACTGTGTTGTTAGAAACGAAATCACTCCATTTTACTTTTAATAATTTTCGTAGACATTTATTCTCAAAGCTGTCCAGATTACCACTACTACTACTACTATTACTATTACCACTACTACTACTATTACTACTAATATTATTGCTAATAATTTATCCTTATCCATGACTACTGTACATCATCAAATAGCTTGTCCTGAGCAGAACTTTGCAAACTTAACCGTCCTTCGGAATCTATTTTTTTCATAGACCACTTGTTCCGTTTCTGCAGCCATCATACTTCTTCTTCTTCTTTGCGTTCGTTCTTTACGACCAATTTTAATCACTCTTTGTGATATGTTTGATCTTTGCCAAGAACGTGTATACGTTGCACATTGGTTTGGTAGGCCCTAAACGAATAGACTTCTACACGTTTAGGACATGTGCATCCGATTTCAGCCAAACCTCCTTAGCCGCCTCTTACGACATGCTTGGCAGGTAACAGTGGTTCTATTCTTTACACCCCAAATTTGGGCCCGGTAACCACTCGGGCGAGCCATCATACTCAAATCATCAGTAACATCCTGAATTCATCTTCTTCGTAATCTTCCTCTTTGCCAGTATGCCTTCTTCCATGATGGTCTTCTCCGACCCATCTTGTCTCTTTATATGTACAAAATATTTTAATTTTCTCTTTCTTATTTGTAGCATTATCCAGTTTTCTTTGATTTCTTTCTGTATAGATCTATTCAGTTGCGGCTCGTCATTAAGGGCCACTGGCCCACAAAAATAATGTGTAACGCGTATTTATTATTTTAGAAATTAAAACATAACAACCCCAAACCATGATTTTTCCGAAAATTTGTGTCTGGCCCCACCAACAAAAATGATCACGAGCCGCCACTGGATCTATTTGTTCTCTTCTCTGTCCATGATATTTGGAGGACTCTTCTATAACACTTTTATTCATAAGCACATATATGTCTCCTGTTAGATTTAATTAACTTTCTCCAACTGTTACCCCTGGAAGAGCGCATAAGGTTGTTTAACAAAGTGCAGCAACTATTCAACGTTTCGATCAGTGGCGGTTCGTCATTAAGGGCCAGAGGGACCGGGCCCCACCAAAAATAATGTGTAACGCGTCTTTACTATTTAATAAATTAAAATATAACCTAACCCAAAGCCATGATTTTCCCGAAAATTTGTGTCTGGCCCCACCAACAAAAACGATCACGAGCCGCCACTGGTTTCGATTAAAAGGTATTTATCAAACAGAACAGGGTTGTGTCCTCTCACCTCTACTTTTTATAACATACATGGATAAAATTACACAGGAGTCAAAATTAGAAACCGAAACAATTAATGAATTGTTATTTGCAGACGATCAATGTTTGATATACCAACAAGAACAAGAGGTACAACATCATATCGATACCTTATATTATAACTTTAACAAATATGACATGAACATAAACATAGCCAAAACTGTGGTCATGAATATAGAAAGGAAACATAATACACTAAACATCAACATCAATGGCAGTACAATAGAGCAAGTGCAGGAATTCAAGTACTTAGGAAGTGTATTTACAGAGGATGGAAAACTCGACAGATAGAGAGAAACTTAGAGTCCAGAAAGCAAATGCAATAACCTACCAACTAGCGCCACTACTTAGACATCCAAACATCTCACTAATAGCTAAACAACAGTTGATCAACAGCATCTTCATACCAACTCTATGTTACCAATGTCAAACTTGGACAATGAATAAGACACATGCACAGAAAATAGCAACATGCGAAATGAGATGTCTCCGCAAAGTCACCAGCAACACAAGAATATACAGAGTTACGAACACCAGCATCAAGGAAAAGGTTGGAACAAGACCGTGCCTGAACTATATAGCGAAACAGAGAATGTGGTGGTTTGGCCACTTAGTTAGAATGCGAACAGACCAAACTGCCTATGAAGCTTTCCACAACAGAATATCAGGAAGGAGGGCGAGAGGAAGACCGAGGAAAAGGTGGATAGATAACGTAGTTGCATTCTGCCAGGGGACTAAGAAAACCATCACACAAGTCGCCAGAGAAGCGCAAGACAAATACATTCTTCTTTTTCAATGATCCAGCGGCACTTGAGCTCTTGCCCTTCGGCCCAATGCTATGTAGTGGTATCTGCATGTGTTTGTAAGTTGTTCTTTTGTTCCGTATAATGTGTTCCATTTATCTGGCCTTGGAGGAAGGAGGGTCTTCCTGATATCATCTAGTGCTTGACACTTGAAGAGGTGGTGTGAAGGTTTCATGATGATGTGCACACAGTTGGCACTCTGGAGTGTGTTGTGGTTGAATCCTGTTCAAGTGCTTTTTAAGTGTTATGTGTTGGGTTCAGAGTCTAAAAATGGTGCTCTGATCTCTTCTTGTAAGGTGGTTGATGTTGTAATTAAGGTTAGGGCTGGCCATATGGCTGTACACCTCTCTTCCCGAGTCTCCATGGCCCAATTGTTCAGCCAAATTTCTTTATTTGTTGTCATTAGGATTTGCTTTGCTGTCAAAAGAAGGAAGAAGAAGAAGAAGAAAGAAGAAGATCAAACAGAAATATACATATATGTAAAACTGAAGTCAAATAGTAATACAATCTGAAGCCGTCTGTCTCGTCAAGTTTTACAAATTAATGTATTCAACATTTCCTTTTATTCTTTTGTCAACAGTTTCTTGTGCTTCTATGATAGTTTCCAAATTAGTTAAAGGTCGACGAATTTTGTAGAGCCATTTCTTCTTCTTCTTTGCGTTCGTTCTTTACGACCAATTTTAATCACTCTTTGTGATATGTTTGATCTTTACCAAGAACGTGTATACGTTGCACATTGGTTTGGTAGGCCCTAAACGCATAGACTTCTACACTCTTAGGATATGTACATCCGATTTCAGCAAAACCTCATTTGTCGCCTCTTACGACATGCGTGGCAGGTAACAGCGGTTCTATTCTTTACATCCCAAATTTGGGTCCCGGTAACCACTCGGGCGGTACAGCCATTTAACCAGTATGTCATTGGTAGTGTTCACGTGGAATTTTCAGCGTGATTTTTTGCGAAGTTTCAAGAATGGACATGAGACTCAACATAAGTACAATGTGAATGGTTCTATCAATCAACCAATCAATCCGATTTTCAATAAAGCGTTTAATTGAAGTTTACGCACAAGAAAATGTATTAGTTCCACCAGAGCCAACTATAAACTACTGGGCCTTCAGGCTCAGGTAAGAATTGTGGGAAATCAGACCCCAACTACACTACGTGACCTCGCATTCCGGTATTGGTGTATATAGACGAATTCATTTTAAAATCAACACAAAATGCTAACTCGAAGTTATATTATGCAACAAGTTAAGTTTAACAATAAGGAATATCCATATTATAAATATTTTTCACCAATAAATAACTATAGACTCACAGAATTGAGTAAAATTGCAAAAAAGCGTGCAGTGTTCTATCAATCATCTGTAATTTCCAGATCCCTTTTCTTATCTAGGTCAGGGAATACCAGGCCAGTTGTCTGGCCTGTGCTAGAGCCTGGCTGTGATACAACCCAGAGCCCAACAACATAAATACATTAAAAAGAAAAGCATAGACCACAATTTTGAGACTTAGAACTGATCACTGTGGTCTCTGAGCACACCTCCATAGAATGGGTCTCGTGGACTCGGCTGCTTGCACATGTGGAGCACCAAAACAGTCCCCAAAGCACCTCTTGCAAGACTGTCCCATCGTGAAAAGCGTGAGAATGGTAATCTGGACAACAGAACCAACTCTTCGGAACAAACTATGGGGGATCGTTGAAGACCTTAAACGCAAGATCCCGTTTATAACATATACCGGAGTAGTCGCACAACAGAAGTTGGTCGCGGGAGAAGATTGGATAAAAGCACTGACTTTATTAAGTGCGACCGTCCTGCATAACTATTTCATCCTGTACAGGTATGCGAAACATTCAAATGTTAAACACCCACAACAACAAATATTTGAGAGAATAAAAAATCGAAATAATCGATTGATCAAGATTATTTTTCAAAAATAAACCCTCGTCTCGTTTCTTAAGTGTTGTGTTACTATATTTAGCTCACACTTGACGACTAAAAATAGCTCCGATATCATTTTCGCATACCTACTACTACATCCGTGATTGCTGTTCGCTATTTAAGATAAATCTACTGATCTGAATACATAAAAAATTGTAATGAGAAAAACAAAAGTAAACAAGATAGTAAAAATGCGTTGTATATTACAGGCGTTCAAATAAATAAACTGCGACTCAAACATTTCGATTTACCCAATTTTGTTAGTGTCGTTTTATTTTTAGGGTGTGTTTTTATGTTAACTTGAGAAAAGGTTCATCATCATCATCAGGTGCCGTGCTGGCTAGCGTAGGCGATCATGAATCTCCACGAATCTCTGTATTTGATGTTTGCTATCAACTCAAATGTTGACGCTATACCGTGCCATGAAGTCAGGCTATCCAAAATTTTCTCTCTTTGTCTTCCTCTGTCTCGTCTAAACTCGATTTTACCGGTTGTCTCAATGTGTTCTAAACCTCCCTCATCACATGCCCGAAAAATGATGACTGCCTCTTTCTTATATTGATGATAAGCGTTCTCTGTGTCTTGATCTCATTCAAAAGGTTATAACCTCATAATACATGTTAGGTAGCTGCGTAGACACAGTAGGGGGAACAAACAAAGATGTCAAGATCAAAATACAAAAATCAAGGGGAAACTTTATTGCATTGAATAAGATATGGAAGTCAAAGGAGATCAAAACAAACACACAGCTGAGAATCTTTCAATCAAATGGGAAGTCGGTGCTGTTCTATAGCTTGGAAACATGGACAACAAAAGAAACCACATGTACAATAGAGGGACTGAGATGGTCTAATAAGATTACAAACAGGGAACTCAGAGAAAGAACTAAGCAAATACCGGTGGAGAAGAAGCTAAGGAAGAGACGCTGGCGATGTATAGGACACACATTGAGAAGACCGACCAGATCCATTGCAGGACAGGCACTATTTTGGAACCCGCAGGGAAAGAAGAGTAGGGAAGGCCTAGACATACCTGGAGAAGAGAGCTGGAGACTGATATTAAAAGGATAGGTAAACATGGAAAGAATTGGAAGGGATGGCAGGAGAGAGGAAGATCTGGAAGAAGTTTGTTGAAGATCTGTGCTCCGTTTGGAGTTGAAAGGTGAAGAAGATAGTCTTTAAACAAAGAAAAAAAACAGCAATAACTTTATGTAAAATAAATTAATAACATTTAATAAAAGATGTAGCTTAAACGACAGGAACATATAAGCAATGAACATCATAAATTGAGTCCAAATCGAAATATCAATGATGAAACACTCTTAGGCACAAACTTGAATTTATTCAAAGAAAGCAGTGGTCAGTCACATGGGCGTCCATAGAAGTTTTTCAAGGGAGGGGCAAGATTAAGAAAAAAAATGTTAGTTGGTAGTTTACTACGCGGAAATTGTAAAGACCAGATTCGTACAAAACAGTTTTATTTTTTAAAAGAACACAATTTTCCAAGAGGGTGGCACTTGCGCCCTCCCCCTGCCTTAACTTATGCACGCCCACGGCCAGTCGCCAGTCCGAGCCTGTTAACGTTTTCAAAAAGTGTGTCCCAGAATGTAGCTAGTGAGATAAAGAGTCTTTCGGAATACAGTTATCTATTTGCATACATACATCAATCAATCAAGTGCCGTGCCTGTCAGCGTAGGCGATCATGTCTCTCCAAACATCTTTCCTTATTGTAGGTAATCAGTTCTGACGTCGATCTTTTGTCGAACCATGATGTAGGACCATCCAATATCTTCTCCCTCTGTCTTCCCTGATCTCTCCTTCCCTGAATTTTACTTGTTGTCACCTAATGTTCTAAACCTTTTCTTGCATTTATGCCCGAAAAACCTTGATTGTCGATTCTTATTCTTTTGTTAAGGTTTCTTTGGTGCAGGCCTGTTTTAAAAACACATCACTTGTTTTCTTCACTGTCCATGGAATTTTCAGCATTATTCTGTATAACCACATTTCTGTGGCTTCCAATGTTCTTATTGATTGCTTGTTCATTGTCCATGATTCGCTGCCATACATAAGTAATGGTTCAATATAGCACTGGAGTACTCGTTTCCGCAGTATCATTGGTAGTGAATTCACGCAGTGTGTTTATCAACATAAATACATGCAGCTCCATATCAAAACATAATGTAAGTGTATCTATATTCCCCCAATGCATATATATTTTATCTCAATCCCCCCCTCCCTCCCCTCCCCCTTCCCTCCCCACATTCATTCAGTAAACACATTTTAGACTACGTTGCATTTCACCTTCCCCGAGTTATGTTTCCACAGTACAGCACATTAGCCCAACCATTGCTGAGCGACACGTCATTTCTCTGATTATTCTAACAAAGGTCAGTATGAACCACGAGGGCTATTATTGTTGTTCACATCTTGCAGGTGACTTCATCTGTGTGTTCTCACTACAGCCAAATCTAGATAACTTTTATATATACGTTTATAGTTGGCTCTGGTTCTCACCTATCGTTTCCAATTATTTCTAGAAAATTGAAGGAGACAGGTGGGATCAACAAACCACTTTTTAACCCTTTCACTCCGTACATTTTCTTTGGAGGCTTTCATATTGCGATGTGTCTTCTTCTTCTCTTCCACCATTTACTTCTTTATAGAAGTGTTGGGGTGAAACGAGTGATTGTGTGCTTGTTCTTCTTCTTCTTCACCTTTATTCTTATAGAAGTGTTGATGAAACGTAGTGATCTTGTGTGTTTGTTTTAGGGCACTTTTTAAGCTGATATTCATGTTCGTAAGGCTGTTCTTGATGCCGTCGCTCCATCTTTGTGTGGTCTTCCTCTTGCTTTGTACTCATTATACTTTTTCTGTGTGGCTCTCTGTGGTAGGCGATACCAGGGCATTCTGGTCAGGTGTCCAAACCATTTAATCTGTTGTTCTTTTATGAATTGCATGACTGGTTTTACATCCAGTCTCCTTCTGATTTCTTCATTTCTAATTTTGTCTCTTATTGTCACACCTGCAGCTCTTCTAAGACACCTCATCTCTGTCGTTATGATTTTCCGTTCATTAGCTGTTGTTATTGCAATGTGAACTGACTGATTAATTGATTCATTGATAAGACCATCATCATTGCACTTCGGTGAGTAACCATGTGTGCTCTGATCTCTTTCTTACACAGGAAGATCTCAGTGGCAGCTCACTTACTCCATAGCACCTGCGAGGATCATTGATGTAATTTTGAAGTTGGGGAAGATATTTTTATAGGAATTGTATTTTTAATCTTTTCTAATGAATTTTGTCCGGGCAGCGACTTTCCAGCCTGCTCTTCTCGATTTTGAACTGCCAATGTTTCTTTTACGTGGTCAAATTGAACACGGAACCCACGTTGTATCGTCCGTCTCCGACAAGACTAGGAACTCGATCTGAGATAATGGATCCCTGGAAAAATATCCAGATGCCTCCTTGAGGAAGCAAACCTGGTACCTTTGGCACGAGAGACGAGCACGTAACCTCTACACCACAGAGACCCAAGGACGAACGCAAGCAGAAGGAGAAGAAAACACTAACAGGCAGCTAGATGTTGATGATGATGAGCAAAGAATCATAAATGTATTGCCAATCCCACACAACGCGCACCTCAGATACTAACAATTTACCTTTATTACAATATTTCAGTTTTTTTCGATTAACCCTCGTAGTAAAAAATATTCGCTTTAGAAGTAAATATTTTTGTTAGTATTTGTGTTTGAAAAGGTTTTTAAGCCAAAGGATTGATTTCATTGCACCGGGTTTTGCCCCATATGGCTCAGCCCCTCTCCGTAGAAATGGCACGTCCCCCGCAGAGTATTGCACAAAGCACGAACAACGTAGCTCCAACAACGATCCTAGGGGTCTCTGGAAAAAACTACGCTCGTAAACTGAACGGCGTGGTCCCGGGTTCGAACCCACGATTTCGACTCGCAAGACAAAGGGCTTAATTAATATTCGTGTATGCCTATCGAAATATTAGAACCAATGAGTGCCGTATTCAGTGCAGGTTCTCAACCTTTAAGAAAGGAAGGACCCATCGAGAAGAAGTCCTGCATCTTCTGTGGTAAAAACGAATTCAAAATAATACTTGCTAACCTTGATTGATTGACTGATAGGACTCTCTTTGTTGCATTTCAGTGAGTAGCCATGTGTGTTTCTATCGCGTTCGTAAACAGGAAGATCTCAATGACAGTGCACAAACTCCGTAGCACCGACAAAGATCCCCAATTAATTTTTGAAGATGATGACAGTATTGAAGAATTTTTTTTGGATCTGTTTAAATAATTTTGCACGGGCAGTGGCTTTGCAGCCTACTCGCATCGTATTTTTTACTGGCAGGTGTTCTTTTACGTGCTCAACTTAAACACTTGATTTACATCTTATCGTCCGTTTCCGATAGGATTAGGAACTTGATCTCAACTAGTGTGTTGCAAGGACTCGCAAGGGGAACAAAGAATAGTAACACTGTGACCTACAAGGCATGTCGTAATAGGCGGTTAAGGTAGGGGCCTAGGAAAGCTACCGTAGTAAATACAAAACGTCGCAGAAATCGGATGTGCTTGTCTACTTGTAGGCGCATAACTGGTACAACATACAATCACACTTAGTCTCAGATCACATACAAATCACAAAGATTGGTTTACAGATAAACAGATTGAAAATCTCTGAGGGTCACAGAGATGTGGTTTTACAGAAGAATGATGAGAATCCTATGGACTGCTAAAATGACTAATGTGGAGGTGCTGAATGAGGGCAAGAAACAAATTATCATCAATATATAAGAAAGAGGCAGTCATCATTTTTCGGACAAGTGATGAGAAAGGGAAGTTTTAGACCACACTGTAACAAACGGTAAAATCGAGGGGAGACGAGACATGGAAGACAAAAGGAGAAATGTTGGATAGCCTGACTTCATGGCACAGAAGAGCATTAACATCTGAGATGATAGCAAACCCCATGTACAAAGATTTTTGGAGATCTATGATTACATACGCCAGCCGGCACAGCACCTGATGATGATGACTCAGGTTATGGTATGTTTATATGGTGAGTTTGCCTATCGTGTGTTTTTATATGAGTGTGTGTGTGGGGGATGGGGGGTGTTGTAGGGTAATGTGGCGTTGAATATTGTGGATTATATATATATATATATATATACACTGTACACGTCCTTATTTCCTGTACACGTCGCAATTGTACAACATATAGAACAATTTACGCTTATAAAGCAGCTTGTTGTCGTGAAGTGGAAACCGCAGCTACGACTAAGTCTACAGAATAATTTATAGTTTTATTTTTACTATGAGACTGCATTTAGACTGAATCAACAAGAAAAATTACAGGTAATAAACTAAAATACAGTGGATAGACTAAAATAGAGTAGATAGACTAAAATTTAGTGGTTAGACTAAAATAGAGTGGAAAGAGTGTATGACGTTCTCTCTGTACAGTCTCAACACTTCAGATTACAAGAGAAGCTACTATAATTTTAGTAAATGAAGAGTCATCATCATCATCAAGTAGCGTGTATCTTCCGGAACTTGGCTTCCATGACAGCAGTCCTGAAAAAAACTCTGTTCAGTGCAAGTTAACCGGCGGCAGCAGCAGTCATTCTCAGATCGTCAATGACATCTTGCAACCATCGTCTTCTAAGTCTTCTTCTCATTCTTCTTCCAGGCATTATTCCGTCCAAAATTATCTTCTCTAGGCACTCATGTCGTTTACTTACTTACTTATTCCTCTCCGCTCCTCGTGGAGCATAGTGCTTCAACAGTTGTTCGCCACTCTTCTCTGGATGTTCACTGTATGAACTCCCAGGACAGTTCACCACGTTTCAGTTCCTCAAGAAGACTTTGTCTCCAGGTCTGTTTATGGCGTCCTATTTTTTGTTCTCCTTGCGGGTTCCACTCAAATGCTTGCCTAGTGACATTAATGTCGTTTGATGTGTCCGAAATATTTAATTTTCCTTGTTTGTATGTTCTTTAATAGCCAACGCTCTTTAATATCAAGCTGTTGCAGAACAGAAGCATTTGTTCTTTTCTCTGTCCATGATATTCTAAGTGCTCTTCTGTAGCATTTGCATTCAAAGGCATTAATGATTTTCTCCGCTGCTTGGTCAGCGATTCATGTCTCATAACCAAATGTTGCCAAGGGGAAAAAAACGCAGGCTCTTAAACAGTGAAGAATGCAAGAGAGAAAATCTGATAGGATTCTGTTATATTCTGTTTGGCGAGCTCAGAACAGACGTAAAGAAAACAGATCAAGTTTCTTCTTGTTCGGTGATCTCTGGTCATGTGCTTAGTCCACTGTCAATCACAAACTGGGCTGTCAGTTTCAGATCTGTCAGGTTTCCTCAAAGCTTAGTTTTCAGATTGACTGGGTGTGGTCACATGTTGTTTCTCAGCTCACACAGGAGAGGACAGTCTTACAGGACATGTTCAGGAGTCTGTTCCGCATGATGACTGCTTGACTTATTCCTAGTCTATATGTTTGTTGAGTCGGCAGTGGCCATCACGTAGTCGAAATATAATGACCTGATCTATTCTGCTTAGGTCTTTGAGGAAGTCTTTTTCATAATCATATCCAGTGTCTTCCAGTCTACTGCAGATTGTATCTGTATGAGGATTTTTATCTCCGGAAAAGACAGGGATTGGTAAATTTGCTCTTTGGCACTGCCCTCCTTAGTCAAGACATCAGCACTCTCATTGCCTGCAATGCCACATAATATAATTATATTATATTCTTTTTGGTGAACTTAAAACAGACGAAAAGAAACAGATCAAGTTTCTTCCACTGTCAATCATAAACTGGGCAGTCAGCTTCAGGTCTGTCAGGTTTCCATAAGGCTTAGTTTTCAGGTTGACTGGGTGCGACCACATGTTGCTTCTCAGCTAATCCAGCGTCCGCGTGTTGCCGGGGCCCACAAGGAAAGCAAAGAATAGTAACACTGCGACCTACAAAGCACGTTGTAAGAGGCGACTAGGGTAGAGGACTAGGGAAGTAAATAAAAAGTGTCGTAGAAATCGGATGTGCTGGCCTACACGTAGACGCATAACTGGCACAAAGCACAATCGCTCTTAGGCTTGGATTAGTACAAATCAGTGGTTTGATAAGCGGTCCACAGAGATATGGCTTTACAGCAGAATTATGAGAATTCCATGGACTGCTAGAACAACGAATGTGAATATGTTGAATGAGGTCAAGACACAGAAAAAGCTTATTATCAATATAAGAAAGAGACAGTCATCATTTTTCAAACATGTGATGAGAAGGGGTCGGGGAGTTAGAACACATTGTGGCAACCGTAAAATCGAAGGGAGACGAGACATAGGAAGTCAGAGAGAGAAAATTTTAGACAGCCTGACTTCATGGCACGAAAGTGCGTCAACATCTGAGATAATAGCAAATACCAGGAGCAGAGATTTGTGGAGATCCTTGATCGTCTACGCTAGATTGCACGGCACCTGATGCTGATGATAATGTTGTTAATTTCATGTATTGCTACCAGTGCTCAAGGTTCAAGCTCGCAGGTAAACATTGCGATTAAGAAGGTTATCAGTAATTTACCAAGACAAGTTCCAGCCAGGGGTCCATGCAATTAACAGCACTCCTGTTAGAATGAGTCGTTCCTAGAAGGATGATACGAATTGAGTGTAATATATAGTAAAGTAAATTAGGTGCAAGAATATACACAAAAGATTTCTCTGAAATCGGATGTATGTGTCCTAAACGTGTAGAAGTCTATGCATTTAGGGGCCTACTAAACCAATGTGCAACGTATACACGTTCTTGGCAAAGATCAAACATATCACAAAGAGTGATTAAAATTGGTCGTAAAGAACGAGCGCAAAGAAGAAGAAGAAGACTATACACAAAATCAGTCGCTAGTTCTCCTTCTTCTTCATCTTCTTCTTCTTTGTAACACAAGCCAAAGTTCATAGTTCATAAGTACGGTTCCAACTTCACTGCAACGGGTCACCCCATAACACAAGCCAAAGACCACGTTGAATGTACGAAGAAACATTTCCCTAAATCATGGATTAAGAAAACATGATGTATCACGTGCATTGCAGACGGGGAAGGGGGGGGTGGTGGGTGGGTGGGGGGTGTATTGTTAGATGTTTCTTTTCTTCTCTCCCCCGTATACATTTTTATACAGGGTGTTCAACTTAAAAGCAGCCCGTGAATGGAGCTAATCTGGCATATATGTATGGAAATGGGAAGGTTCAGTTATGACGTAGTATAGGTCAAGGTTGTGTGACGGTTTGTAATTGTAGTGCGGGAAGGGGCGATGAACAAATGTGACGTAGGACGAGCTAGTCAGAACAGGTTTAAATAGTAAATAAACACAACTCATTGTGTACCTGGCAACTTTTGAATTGTTAATGGGGCTGCAATTATCTTGAACACCCTGTAGAGTATTCAGGTTGGGGGGGCAGATATGTTAGTGGTTAGAGTAGATGAATGGGGACAGTCAATGTGGGACAGTCAATGTGGGACAGTCAATGTGGGACAGTCTGTGGGGACAATCAATTGAAGTATCATTCATGTGTTCTCACAGATTTGGTCAGACAGTTGGTACTTCTCTACACAAATTTATGATGTTGCGGTTAAGGACATCGCTCTTTTTGCTGTATGTGCTGCAGTCTGTGGTCTTGTCAGCAGTTGTACCCGCGTACAAACACGGCATCTCCACATTCCAGTCATCAGCACAACAAACCATACCGTTAGCATCCATTGCTCAAAACACGTCGCCAGGAACTGACCATGCAAGACAAGAAGACGTAAACACGTCGCCAGGAACTGACCGAGAAAGACAAGAAGACGTAAAACTAGCGGTGGTACAACGTGTATTCATTCTCATTAGTCAACAATTCATAAAGAACAACAAATTAAATGGTTCAGACACCAGGACCGTGCGTATAAAGACAAATTTTCTCAGTATGATGCAAGTCTTCGAAATGCCGCCCCTTAAATGTTTTTCTTTAAAATAACTTTTAATTGTGATTTGATTTCGCTGCTTATGCCGCCCCCTTTACGGTTCCACCTGATGCGGCCGCCTCTCTGTATCATAGCATGGCATGGTCCTGTGGACAGCTGACAAGAATGTCCTGGTATCGTCTACCATATAGAACTTCACTGAAAAAGTGTAACGAGTAGAAAACAATGAAAAGACCCCGCAGAAGATGAAGTGACGGTATCAAGAACAGCCTTAAGAAAATGAATAGCAGCTTACAAAGTGCCTTAGAGCAAGCACACACAAGATCACTACACCCCCCCCCAAATCACTTCTATTAAGACGTAAATGATGGAAAGAAGAAGAAACAGTGGAACCGTATGAATATGTTATTTTATTGACTAGCTTATCAAACGAATGATTGATTGATTGATTAATTGATTATTGGATTGATGGATTGATTGATGCATTGATTGATTGATGGATGGATTGATTGATTGATTGATAGACCATCATCATTGCACTTCGGTGAGTAACCATTCTGTGCTCCGATCTCTTTCTCACACAGGAGGATCTCAGCTGCAGTGCACGAACTCCGTAGCACCGGCGAGTGTCCCCAATGTAATTTTGAAGATAGTAAAGATACTTTTGTAGAAATTTTATTTTTAATCTTTTCTAATGAATTTTTAAATGAATAATTAATTTACTGATTTTTTTTTTTAAATAGATCAAAACGAAACCAGTCTCCCTGAAATTCTTAAAAGACAACTTGGGCAGAACTTCATCTCGCTTTGGTTTTATCAAATTCTTAACAGACTATTATGGTGGACACAGACATTTCAACCGTTTGATTTCCAGGACCTCGCGATCCACCAGGAACATCAAAAGACACGAACTTCACAAAAATAGGGAAAGTAACAACGACAATGTTGGGACTAGAAATCTGCAAGGAAAAGTTAGCGTAGAAAAACGAAATGAAGTTGCAGTTAGACCAGAAAGTTCAAACTACAATACACCAATGGATGGCAAGAATATCATCGTGAAAGAATCGTACCAACGTGCTAGTAGGACTGTTGAATATTTACATGATGACTTCGGGTACACTAATGATGACTTTGAGAGTAGGTATATTAGATTACCTCTTTCGTGTTCTCGTCTAAATCTGTGTGTATATGTGTATGTTTGTACATGCCTGTGTAAGTAGGTTGTGTGTATATGTGTCTGTGTGTACACGCCTGTGAAAGTAGGTTGTGTGTATATGTGTCTGTTTGTACACGCCTGTGTAAGTAGAGTGTGTGTATATGTGTCTGTGTACTTGTGTAAGTAGGTTGTGTGTATATTTGTATGTGTACTTGTGTAAGGAGGTTGTGTGTATTTATTTGGGTATTTTTGTGAGGTGGGGCGGTAGGGGCGGGGAGAACAGAAATAGTACAGTGTATGGTACTCAGTACTCAGCATAAGACAAATGACACCAATTTTGAAATGCACACATGTCACCATGAACACTAAAATAGCATTGTTCAACACAATCTTTCTCCCACATTATGCTATCAGTGCCAAACCTGGACGCTGACATCAAACGATAGAAGAAACTAGTCTCTATAGAGATAAAGTGCCTACGCAGAATGCTGGTAGTAATAGCCGTCCGTCGCAAGCGATGATGACAACAATCTCAGACGTATACTGTTGCACCTCTCTGGTGTGTGCAGAGGTGACTGTAGAGTCCAATCCTAGAACAGAATCCCCGACCACAGGTGGGGCATACATGATCAAGGTTAGACATGTGCGTGTTGTGTGCTCTGTCTTTTCGCGCTGCTCGTTTTCTCTGTGACTCAACAATACGATGATTCTCAGCTATTCGGGTTCCTCTTTTGTTGTTACAGCGCCACATTTGGCGATCTTGCGCAAGGATTCCCAGCACGTATTGTCTATATCGAAGCATTTCAGAGACACTTTAAGAGCGTCTTTAAAGCGTTTTTCTGTCCACCAGCTAAACGTCTGCCCCTTCAAGCTCGCCATACATCAACTGTTTTGGGATGCGTTTATCAGGCATTCGAGCAACGTGACCGACCCATCTCAGTTGGGCCTTCTGCAATAGGGTGTTGACGCTTGGGATCTTTGCTCTTGTGAGGACTGCGCTGTCTGGAATTTTGTCCTGCCAGTTTATTTTTAGTATTCTGAGTAGACAGCTTGTGTGGAATGCTGGTAGTACGAAGAAGAGAACGTTTGAGAAATGAAAACATCAAGAAAGAGTTGGTGCAACAACAATACTGAACTTTATCAAGAAACAACAAATTAAATGATTCGACTTCATAAGCAGCTTACCAACAGACAGTGTGCCTCAAAGAGTACTGTTACTCCGATAAAATGGGTGCAAAGCAAAAGGTCTGCCACGCAAAAGGTGGACCTCAGAGATAACAGATGCCGCCCGACTGGTTACATGGGTCCAAATTTGGGTTTAAAGAATAGAACCACTGTTACCTGTCACGCATGTCGTAAGAGGCGACTAAGGAGGTTGAGCGTCGGGTTAGCTACCCCACACTGTAAAAAACACTAACTGGCTACAGAACGGAGAACGAACCGAGTAAACGCTGGCTGAAACCGAACATATCGCCGAAGGATAAGCACCAGAGCTCCAAATGATGCTGAAGATGTGACGTAAAACACATCAATGCTAAGGCTGCAGGAATCAGATTTCCACATGAATAGAATTTATGGGGAGATCTGGTACATCGGTATGGGCAGTGATCGTGGGAAAGAGAGAGAGAGAGATAACAGATGCGACGAAAGACACTATTTATGAAGCACACACAAGGATTCGTTGTAGTAATTTCTTCTTATCCTGAAGCTGTGAGGCAAACCAGGATTGGAGAAGAAGAAAAAAGACAGAAAACCAACCGACAATGCGCCTCAAAGAGCATTGTTACTACCATACAGTAGATACAAAGCAAATGACCGTTCACGCAAAACGTGGACCTCGGAACTAACAGAGGCGGTGAAACACACTATTTATGAAGCACACACTAAAGCCCGTTCTGGAAAGTGCTTATTCTGAACAGGATTAGAGATAAGAAATAAAACACAATTAAACTGCCAGATCTCAACAAGAAGCTCGCAAGGGGAGCAAAGAATAATAACGCTGCGTCCTACAAGGCATGTCGTAAGAGGCGACTGAGGTAGGGGATAATGGAAGCTACCCTAGTAAATAAAAAATGTTGCAGAAAGCGGATGTGATAGCCTACTTGTAGGCGCGTAATTAACTGGCACAACGTAAAATCGCTCTTAGGCTCAGATCACATACAAATCACAAGAGTGGTTAACAAGTGATCTTAGGCTCAGATCACATACAAATCACAAAGAGTGGTTAACAAGTAGTCGATACGGAGTGTTAGAAGAAGAAGAAGAAGAAGAAGATAAATATAGCAATGTATAATTCAAGTTGTGCCTCCCCGCCCCAGCTTGTTCACTCTAAGTTTATATTCTCATAGAACAGCTTCTTCTTCTTCTTCTTCGTTCGTTCTTTACGACCAATTTTAATCACTCTTTGTGATATGTTTGATATTTGCCAAGAACGTGTATACGTTGCACATTGGTTTGGTAGGTTCCTAAACGCATAGACTTCTGCACGTTTAGGACACATGCATCCGATTTCAGCCAAACCTCCTTAGTCGCCTCTTACGACATGTGTGGCAGGTAACAGTGGTTCTATTCTTTACACCCCAAATTTGGGTCCGGTAACCACTCGGGCGAGAGTCATAGAACAACAAACGTCCTCTCTTTCTCTCTCTCCCTTCCTCCCTCTCTCTCTCTCTCTCTCTCTGTTCATTTTCAATCTTCTATTTTTCGCACGTTTTATCTGTCACCATTACTACAACACCGAAAGATCAAGATGGAAGTGAAAAGACAAATGATAAAACGTATTGTTCTACCAACACTATATTACCAGTGCCAAATTTGGTCTCTGACAGCAACACACCACAGAAAACACCAGATGTGAAACGAAATGCTTGAGGAAGGCAGTGGGAGACACCAGGAAAGACAGACTACGAAATGAGGACATCAGAAGCAGAGTTGGCATAATTTCATGCACCGAATACATTGAAAGACAACAAATGCAGTGGTTTGGACATTTAATGAGAATGGAATATAACCAACCACCAATAACAGCATACAATAATAAAAAAAAGAGACCAGGCACTAGAGCCAAGGGAAGACCAAGAAAAGATGGATAAACAATATCAAGACCACACAAAATTAACACGGTTATAACACAAGAAGGGAGACTCATCTGACCCTGGAATGCAAATTGAAGCTCCCACCCCTACGCTTAACGGCAAGAGTGGACGAACAATCCCATCATACACCTGAGGAAAAACATTAGACAATGGATTTCGCCCAAGTGTTTACCGGGGCCCAAATTGGGGTGTAAAGAATAGAACCACTGTTACCTGCCACACATGTCGTAAAAGGAGACAAAGGAGGTAGGGCGTGGGACTAGCTACCCCACACTGTAAAAAACACTAGATGGCTACAGAACGGAGAGCGAACCGAGTAAACGCTGGCTGAAACCGGACACATCGCCGAAGGATAAGCACCAGAGCTCCAAATGGTGCTGAAGATGTGACGTAAAACACACCAATGCTAAGGCTGCATGAATCAGATTTCCACATGAATAGAATTTATTGGGAGGTCTGGTACATCGGTCTGGACAGTGGTCGATAAAAGAGAAAAGAGAGAATGGATCTGCAACCTCGTCGGTTTCCTCACAAATATGTCTGTCTGTTTCTTGTCTCTCTCGTTGGTCACTCAGACTGGTTTGTGAAAATAGCACTGCCTCTTTCTCTGTCCATGTCTCGCAGGCGTATAGTAGCGTGGTTATCGCTATGACCCGGTAAACTGTCAGTCTTTTGGCAAAGCTTATCCTCTTGTTGTCTGCTGTTTAGTCTGCTGATGTAATCTTGCAATGCGTCCATAAATGGCTGTTTGATATTTCAGGATTCGACGGTGCCCTTCACAACATAAACAGAATGGAATCGAACTCAGACGATGACTGTAATTATCCCAAAGAAGTTTATCGTGCATGTCCTGGACCCTTTAAACCCAAGACTGGTTTTCCTTCCAGCTTGCATCATTCTGTACCGTTGCATGAACTATTCTGGCTGTTGTGGTAATACCCGCTACGAGTGTGCTCCCAAGAGCACAGCCATCGTCAGCGAATTCTTCATGGTAAGACAACATTAAAGTAGCATTCATCATGGCTTTGTTGTTTTGTTTCTCGTTGCCATAGTAACCCAGATTAACCTTTTCACGCTTCTGTGCCAATATTTGGGCTGACAGTATTTGTTCAGATGACACAAAGCCAACAACATTACATACCAGCTTACCCCAATCTTGAAACACCCAGCAATTCCAGTAGAGACTAAAGACAGATTATAAATTCAATCTTTATACCAACACTGTTCTACCAGAGCCAAACATGGGCACTGACAAAAGAACAAGAAAGGAAAATACACATCGAAATGAGATGCTTGAGAAAGCAGTAAATAAAACAAGAAGAGACCATATAAGAAATGAGGAAATTAGAAGAACAATCGGAACAACACCTGCTGTTAGATTTATTGAAAAACAGAGACTCAAATGGTTTGGCCGCTTGGTCAGAATGAACCCGAATACACCAGTTGCAAGAGCGTACAACCTGAAAATGGAATCATCAAGAGGAAGGGGCAGATCAAGAAAAAGATGGGTTGATGGAGTTACAGACATCTTAAAACTCCACAATACCACAACATATCAAGCGACCGAGCGTGCATTATCTCGGAAACCGATCATCAGTTAAACCTGCTACGCCTAGGGGCAAAAAAGCAGAGAAGGACAAAAGAAAAGAAAAGAAAAAGAAGACACAAAGTCAATTTACTGGTTAATTCAATATTTGTTCAGATGACACAAAACCAGTTTACTGGTTAGCTTAGTATACTTTCTTTCTTTCTCGAATCCTGTTGCCTCACAGCGTCAGGTCAGGAAGAGATTTCTAAAACGGGCCCTAGTATGCGCTTCTTAGATAGTCTCTTTCGTCGCCTCTGTTATCTCTGAGGTCCATCTTTTGCGTGGCCGGCCTTTTGCTTTGTACCCATTGTATCGGAGCAGCATTGCTCTTTGAGGTGCACTGTCTGATGGTAATCTGTTTACGTGACCGAACCATTTAATTTGTTGTTTCTTGATGAAGTCTAGTACTGATGTTGTACCCACTTTTTCCTGATGTCTTCATTTCTCAACCGGTCTCTTCTTGTTACACCCAGCATTCTGCGTAAACACTTCATCCCTGTTGTGACTAACTTTCTTCTATTGTTCTTCTATGCTTAGTATACATAGTAGTATAAATGGGTCCGGAGAGGGAACACAAGCACGGAGTGGAAGAGTTAAGAGGAGAAAATGGCAATGAGTTGGCCATACCCTACGCAGGACACAGCTGAATGCCATTAGACAAGCACTTAAGTGGAACCCGCATCGAAAACTGAAAAGAGTACACCTAAACAGACCTGGAGACGAAGTCTTCTCGGTGAACTGAAGGGGGTGCTCGACTATCCTGGTAGATCATTAAAAAAACCAGTCAGATACCGGGAAAGTGGTGAACAATTGTTGAGGCCCTATGCTCCACGAGGAGAGGAAAGAAATAAGTTGGGTTTTGTATGGTTTTTTTTTCGATCCAGAAGCACTTGAGCTTTTCAGCTCTTCGGCTCGGTCCATGGACATCGTAACCTTCGGTTCGGTGCCACGAACACCGTAAATCTGGGGAATCTGTGGCTTTTTCTGCCATCCCGGGAATTGAACCCGCACACACAGAGGGGTAGTCACCCGTAGTCCAACGCGCTACGAACACGCTGGGCAGACGGGCAGACGGCTTGTCATTAAGGGCCAGTGGGCCGGGCCCCACCAAAAATAATGTGTAACGTGTATTTATTATTGTATAAATTAAAATATAACCTAACCCAATACCATGATTTTCCCCCAAAAAATGTGTCTGGCCCCACCAACAAAAATTAGCACGAGCCGCACTGAGAACAGGACATTGAAGTTTCAACCATCTCTCCCTCTCTCTCTCTCTCTCTCTGTCAAGCCTGTGACGCCCCAGTCGTTTAGGGCAGCAACAAATGTACACCATTCGTCCCTATTCTTGGCCGTGCTCTGTATTGTGTTCCAGCTGTCATTAATTTCCTTCAGTTCTTGTTCTACTATTCTCCTCCATGTCGTTTTGTGTCTTCCACGTTTTCGTTTATCCTCTGGTGTCCATATCAGTGCAGATTTGTTGGAGAATCCTATTCTGGCTTTGGCATTCAGCACTTCCGACTCCTGCGTGTGCAGGGACAAAAATGAAGGTGCTTTCTCTGATCCCTGTCTGTACCAGTATCTCCACTCAGTTTGTCTCACCATTCCTGTTTCGACTTTACGAATCATACTCATGGAGTCACTGAGTTTGAAAACACAAGAGTCGATGGACAAAGCTTACGTCATTAATGCGGTACGCTCTTATTTATGTGATATGGACGAGACTCAGACATTGGAACGAGTCCAAGAATTCGAAACTAAATTTGGACATGCCGGACAGTGTCGTCTTCGTGGTAGAGAGAGAGAAGGTATATTAATCAACTTCTCATGGGTACGGTGAACAAATAGGCTCTAGCCCTTTAGCTGCTAAAAACGTATATATACGTTTTTCCCAGTCACTTCTAAAGACGCATTAACACGTCTGTTATTATCTCTCCTCTGTGAGCTAAAGACGTGTTAACACGTTATACATTGCTACTGTCACTGCTAGAGGCGTACATTCACGTTTGTGATCTAGAAACAAAGAGTAGCTATTTTTAGCTCAGTCTTCAGAAAGTATTTAGCAGCGAAAGGGTTAAGGTGGCTGCTGCAGCGAAGGACAGAGCACACATGGGAATGTCCAATGTGCCATGACGTCGATTGCATAAGATAACATAAGAGTAATTATGAGATTCCAACCACCACACCTCCTCTTTGTATCAATACTGTATCATCCCCACATTATGTTACCAGTGCCAAACCTGGACACTGACAACAAATGATAGAAGAAAACTAATCACGACAGAGATAAAGTGTCTACGCAGAATGCTGGGTGTAACAAGAAGAGACCGGTTGAGAAATGAAGACATCAGGAAAAGAGTGGTACAACATCAGTACTAAACTTCATCAAGAAACAACAAATTAAATGGTTCAGCCACGTAAGCAGATTACCAACAGACAGTGCACCCCAAAGAGCAATGCTGCTCCGATACAAAGTGTACAAAGCAAAAGGCCGGCCACGCAAAAGATGGATCTCAGAGATAACAGAGGCGACGAAAGAGACAGCGCATACAAGGGTCCGTTTTAGAAACTCTTCTGACCTGAACGTTGTGAGGCATACAGGATTCGAGAAAGAAAGAAAGAAAGATCATCCGCATATCTTAGATTGTTTATTATTTTTTCATTACTCTTGAATCATGACAGTCTCTTGATCAGTTGGAAGACTTTTCCTGAGTAGATGTCTCTCCTTCTTCTTCTCTTCAACCATTTACTTCTTTTCAGAAGTGTTGGAGAAGAGGGGGGGGCGTAGTGATCTTGTGTGTGCTTGTTTTAAGGCACTTTGCAATGATATTCATGTTAGTAAGGCTGTTCTTGGGTTGTTTCTGGAGCTACGGCGTTCGTGCTTTGTGCAATACTATTGGCAGATGGCGTGCCATTTCTGCGGAGAGGGACAAAGCCGTATGGGGTAAAACTCGGTGCAATGAGGTCAATCCTTCGATTTTTAAACCTTTTAAACCCATTTAAGGCTGTTCTTGATGCCGTCGCTCCATCTTTTGCGTGGTCTTCCTCTTGCTTTGTACTCATTATACTTTTTCTGTGTGGCTCTCTGTGGTAGACGATACTATGGCATTCTTGTCAGGTGTCCAAACCATTTAATCAGTTGTTCTTTTATGAATTGCATGACTGGTTTCACATCCAGTCTTCTTCTGATTTCTTCATTTCTAATTGTGTCTCTTATTGTTACATCTCGCCCGAGTGGTTACCGGGGTCCAAATTTGGGGTGTAAAAATAGAGCCACTGTTACCTGCCACGCATGTCGTAAGAGGCGACTAAGGAGGTTTGGATGAAATCGGATGCACATGTCCTAAACATGTAGAAGTCTATGCATTTAGGGGCCTACCAAACCAATGTGCAACGTATACACGTTCTTGGCAAAGATCAAACATATCACAAAGAGTGATTAAAATTGGTCGTAAAGAACGAACGCAAAGAAGAAGAAGATTGTCACACCTGCAGCTCTTCTAAGACACCTCATCTCTGTCGTTATGATTTTCCGCTCATTAGCTGCTGTTATTGGCCATGTTTGAGCAGATGTAAATGCAGGAAACCCATCCAAAACAGGAAATTTATCTTGTATAAAAAGTAACAGAAAAAAAACTAACAAACATATTGTTATACAATTTGGCCACATGTTGCAAATGATATTGCTTTTGAAGATAAATAAAATGTAGTTGTTAAATTGTAAATAAAATATTAAAAATATTTACATGTTGTAAAATTTTATGACAATATGCTTCCTTTTTCTGTTCATTAAAAAACGACCATTGTTTTAGCTGTCTCCTTAAGTAGACTTAAGAGACATGGTATATTCCTGCCCTATGGGACTCTGTTGTTTACTAGGGCCGGTGTTGCATCTGACATGATATATCCCTGCCCTCTGTGACTCCTTAAGTAGACTTGAGGGACATGATACGTTCCTGCCCTCTGGGACTCCGTTTACTGGGGCCGTTGATGCGCCTCACTTTCAATCGATGCTTCACAAGATCTAAAGGGGCAGGTTTCAGTATGAGTGGATGTCGTCTATAGAAGTTTCTAACCTTCAAAGGCTTACGTGGATCAATGCCCTGGGCATGCGGGTGTTTACAGAGAGAGTTGAGAGAGCGGACAAGCTTGCATCAATAGCATTGATTGTTGAGGAGTTGAAGATGGATAAGGAGGATATTCTTCGGTCTCTTCGTGACTACCTGTTGGATGAAGACACTAATATAGATGTTGAATCGATCCGTCGATTTAAGCAGTTTGGAGTTACCCGTTGTACGAGTAGAACTGGATGCCTGAGAGGCAGAGTGAGAGGTGTGTTTAACGAGCGAGCCACTAGAACCATCAGTATGTATACTCTTCGATATCAGTTGGGGAGACTTGGCACCTATGGGTCTGCCCGGAGTGCTAAGACGTCAGTTCAGTAACCAATAAACAGTAACAATTACCTGCCTCTAAGGATGAGACGCTGGCTATGGAGAGGAAACACATTGAGAAGACCGACCGGAAGCATTGCAAGACAGGCACTGTTTTGGAACCTGTAGGAAAAGAGGAGTAGGGGAAGGCCTAGACAGACCTGACGGGAGAAGAGAGCTTTAGACTGATATGAGAAGGATAGGTCTTCGTCTTTGCATACGTTCTTTACGACCAATTTTAATCACTCTTTTTGATATGTCTGATATTTACCAAGAACGTGTATACGTTGCACATTGGTTTGGTAGGCCGCTAAACGCATAGACTTCTACACGTTTAGGACATGTGCATCCGATTTCAGCCAAACCTCCTTAGTCGCCTCTTACGACTTGCGTGGCAGGTAACAGTGGTGCTATTCTTTACACCCCAAATTTGGCCCCGGTAACCACTCGGGCGGAGATTGATATGAAAAGGATAGGTAAAACATGGAAAGAAGCAGAAGGGATGGTAGGGGTGAGGAAGAGCTGAAAGAAGTTTGTTGAAGACCTACGCTCCTTTAGGAGTTGAAAGGTGAAGAAGAAGAAGAAGAAGATTCCCGTCTCACTTCTCTTGTTATGTAAATGTATTGAGAAAATAAGATGTACGCACGAATAGAATTTAAGTTGATCTTTCATCAGACCGTTAACACGAATGAAGACACGACGGATTTTGATCCTAAAATGGCCAGGTATATCGATTTTATCAACCATACTGCATGCGAGTGTCGAGAAAAGCCGAGACCACCAGCGTAAGTTATAACAAGCAGTGGCGGCTCGTGATCATTGTTCTTGGTGGGGCAAGACATTTTTTCCGGATAAATCATGCTTTTTTGTTGCTATATTTAAATTTATAAAATAATAAATACACGTTATACATTATTTTTATTGGGCCCGGCCCCACTGGCCCTTAATGACGAGCCGCCACTGATAATAAGTATACTTTTCTGATTTTTTCGCTTTTTTTTCGTTCTACCGCTATGAATTCTTCTTCTTCTTCTTTGTGGCAATGTACTTCTTCTTCACCTTTCAACTCCCAACGGAGAACAGGTCATCAAGAAATTTCTTCCATCTCTTATTTCTATGTTTTACCTGTCCTTTTAATATCAGTCTTCAGCTCTCTTCTCCAGGTATGTCTTGGCTTTCCCTCACTCCTCTTTCCTTGCGGGTTCCAAAACAGCGCCGGACTTGCAAAGTTTCTATTCGAGTCTTCTCAATGTGTGTCCTATCCATCGCCAGAGTTTCTTCCTTAGCTCTTTCTCCACTGGTGTTTGCTTAGTTTTTTTCTCTGAGTTCCTCGTTCGTAATCTTATCATACCATCTCAGTCCTCTATTCTACGTAAACATCCATTTATGAAGGTCTGTATGTTTTCTGGTGGTTTCTTTTGTTGTCCTCCATGTTTCCAAGCCATAGAACAGCACTGACTTCACATTTGAATGAAATAATATCAACTTTGTGTTTGTTTTCATCTCCTTTGACTTCCATATCTTACTCAATGCAATACAGTTTCCCCTCGATTTGTGTAGTCTTATCTTGACATCTTTTTTGTTCCCCTTCTGTGTTTATCTTGTGGCGATGTACAGAAATCTACATATCTGATGTGATCAGACCAGACAGACTGATCTCGAGATCAGTTATGAGGAAGCCAGAACAACCATCGGTTCGCACTATAGAAGCAAATGGACAAAAGATCACCCTCAGTATACAGACAGTGACGGATACTATGGTCTCTCTCGCAGTGAACAAGTTGCTATACTTCGCCTCCGTACCGGACACAACAAGCTCCGAGCCCACATGTTCCATAAATTTAAAATTGGCACAACTAGCCTGTGCCCCTGCAGAATGGCAGACATGACGGCAGAACATGTCCTGCAAGACTGTCGACGGTTAGCAGGTATAAGGAAAGAGTCATGGCCACAACACACAGAGCTTCGCGAAAAGCTGTACGGAGGAACGGAGTCCCTTAAAACCACAGTAAAATTCATGATAAAAATTGGTTCATCAGTCTAGGCTGGGAACGCAAGAGAGAGAGAGAGATGAGATCTGGAGAAAACTATGGGGAGGCTGCGTTCGACAATTTTCGGGCACAATCTTTGATTTTTAATATGCCAATTGTTTACATCTGCAGTTTAAATTTGTTACCAAGAATGACAAAAATTACTGCGGAAGACCGTATTTGATTAAATGAGTGGCATCGATGTTAGAAAAATTGAACATGATTTCTGATTAGCTAAATACTTGGCAAACAAAATTATATGAAACAATATCATTAATTTAAATAACATTTCTAAATAACGCGTATGTTACGCGATGTTCTCATTTTTGGCCCACCCTGTATGTGATATTACCGCCCGAGTGGTTACCGGGGCCCACATTTGGGGTGTAAAGAATATAACCATTGTTACCTGCCATGCATGTCGTAAGAGACGACTAAGGAGGTTTGGTGAAAATTGGATGCATGTGTCCGCTAGGGAATGCTAACCCGAAACAAATGCGTGCAGAAAACAGATACACCAGGCCGTAAGGCGCATAACATGGTGCAACGACCCTCACAATGAGGAATAGGATAACGGTTTCTACGGTCGCCAATCTGCCTCGGAGATTTAGCCACGCAGTAAGAATGTCAGACCTACCATCACGAAGGTGGAAAACTACTGTGGATAGGTCGGCACAAACGGGAAGCAGAAATCATAGAATTATATCTACAGAACTGCCCCAGTATGCAACTTGAGAAGAAAGAGGTGGCCCTTACACTAGCTCCAAGACAAACTGTATGTTATGGCTGATAATCTGAGACAGACGGCTGCCTTTATTAGAGAATCCGAAATCACAATCTAGTGAGAATGCAGAAGACAAACTGTATGTTATGGCTGATAATCTGAGACAGACGGCTGCCTTTATTGGAGAATCCGAAATCCAATCTAGTGAGAATGCAGAAGACAAACTGTATGTTATGGCTGATAATCTGAGACAGACGGCTGCCTTTATTGAGAATCGAAATCCAATCTAGTGAATGCAGAAGACAAACTGTATGTTATGGCTGATAATCTGAGACAGACGGCTGCCTTATTGGAGAATCGAAATTCCAATCTGTGAGAATGCAGAAGACAAACTGTATGTTATGGCTGATAATCTGAGACAGACGGCTGCCTTTATTGGAATCAAATTCCAATCTAGTAGAATGCAGAAGACAAACTGTATGTTATGGCTGATAATCTGAGACAGACGGCTGCCTTTATTGGAGAATCCGAAATCAAACAGTGAGAATGCAGAAGACAAACTGTATGTTATGGCTGATAATCTGAGACAGACGGCTGCCTTTATTGGAGAATCCAAAATCACAATCTAGTGAGAATGCAGAAGACAAACTGTATGTTATGGCTGATAATCTGAGACAGACGGCTGCCTTTTTGGAGAATCGAAATCACAATCTGTGAAATGCAGAAGACAAACTGTATGTTATGGCTGATAATCTGAGACAGACGGCTGCCTTTATTGGAGAATCTGAAATCACAATCTAGTGAGAATGCAGAAGACAAACTGTATGTTATGGCTGATAATCTGAGACAGACGCTGCCTTTTTGAAGAATCAAATCACAATCTACTGAGAATGCAAGACAAACTGTATTTTGTATAATCTGAGACAGACGGCTGCCTTTATTGGAGAATCGAAATTCCAATCTAGTGAGAATGCAGAAGAACAAATGTATGTTATGGCTGATAATCTGAGACAGACAGCTGCCTTTATTGGAGAATCCGAATTCCAACTATGAGAACAAGAAGAAGTATATGGTATTATATAAGCACACAAAAATAATTTAAAAAAAATACAAATTAGTTATTATATCTCCATCTATTCTCTAATTTCCCGTTTTGTCTTTAAGCGTCAGGTCGAAGAAGGAGACACAGAAGCGAGCCTGTCTATGCGCCTTGTCTTTCTGTCTCTTCTCCTGTCCTGATTTGCCTCACGGCTTCAGGATAAGTAGAGATTTCTAGAACAAGCCCTTGTGTATGCTTCATAAATAGTGTCTTTCGTCGCCTCTGTTATCTCTGAGGTCCACCTTTTGTGTGACCGGTCTTTTGGTTTGTATCCACTGTTTCGGAGTAATATTGCTCTTTGGGGTGCACTGTCTGATGGTAATCTGCTTACGTGTTTCTTGATGAAGTCTAGTACTGATGTTGTATCCACGTTTCGTAATATTGCCTTTGGGGTGATGTCTTGGTAACTGCTTCTGGCGAACCATTTAATTTGGTTCGAGAAGTCTATACTGATGTGTACCACTTCCGAGTCTTCATTTCAACGGTCTCTTCTTGTTTCAAGCATCTGCGTACACTTCACTTCCTCTCTGTCGTGACTAGTTTTCTTCTGTTCAATTAATTATTAAATAATAAAAATGACAACAGTTCGATGTTTCGATCATGGACCTTTGTCAAGGGAACAAATACAAACATGAAAGACTAAATAAATTAAAACATAGTTCTAAATGAGAAGGACGACCGTGTGTTGCTGGGGCTCTCAAGGGGAGTCAAGATTAGTAACACTGCGACCAGAGAGCCGCTGTAGCGTAGTTGTTAGTGAACTCACTTCGCAAGGCTGGTGGTCTGGGTTCAGCTCCCGCAATGCGCGTGGAATTTTTCCCGACCGCGACGGCTCTCAGATCGACCCAGTTTCAACTGGGTACCAGACATGCTCTTGGAAAGTAAAGGCGGCCGGCGTGATGCTGACCACATCACCCTTCGTGTGCCGACGTTCAATGAAAAATACAGGCCTAACACTGTATTGACCTATATACCACGAGGTATGAAAGGGTTCCTTAAAAAACTTAAAACACTGCGACCTACACGGCATGTCGTAAGAGGCGACTGAGGTATAGACCTAGTGAAGCTACCCTAGTAAATAAAAAGCGTCGCAGAAATAGGATGTGATGGCCTACGTGTAGGCGCATTACTGGCACAACGTACAATCGCTCTTAGACTAGGATCCTATACAACGCCCAGCATGTTCGTAGCGCGTTGGACTACGGGTGACAAGCCCTCTGTGAGTGCGGGTTCAATTCGCAGGCTGGCAGAAAAGCCACAGGTTCACCAGATTCACGGTGTTCGTGACACCGAACAGAAGGGTTACGATGTCCACGGCACCGAGCCGAAGAGCTGAAAGCTCAAGTGCTTCTGGATCTGTTAAAAAAAAATTAAAAATCACACAAAGAGTGGTTAACAAGTGGTCGATATGGAGCGTGTAAAGAAGAAGAAGAAGAAATGAGAAGGAAGATTAAAAATTGATACGGCAAATACTTACCCGTTCCATAACACGATGTGAAAACACTGAAAACAGAAGTTGGGTAGAATAAAGGGAAGTAACCTGTCTGGTTCCCTTCTGATATAGGATGTGGTAGGCTTCCTGTGATCAGTTTAAACTATGAGATATGTTTTCTCTATGAAACCGCATTTCAGTTGGAGTGTCTTGTCGGTTCTCCGTAGCTTGTTCTGTAAGATTTGTTTATGAGGAACTATTTCGTTTTGTTGGTGTAGTATGTAAACATGTCGCTATGAGCACTAAAAGAGCATTGTTCAACACAATATTTCTCCAAACACTATGCTATCAGTGCCAAACTTTGACGCTGGCATTAAATGATAGAAGAAAACTAGTCACGACAGCGATGAAGCGTCTTCACAGAATGATGGGGGTAACAAGAAGAGACCGATTTAGAAATGAAGACATTAGGGAAAAAAGTGAGTACAGCATCAGTACTGAACTTTATCAAGAAACAACAAATTAAATGGTTCGGCCACATACGTAGATTATCAACAGGCAGTGTGCCACAAAGAGCGATTTTACTCCCATACAGTGGATACAAAGCAAAAGGCCTGCCACGTAAAAAGGTGGACCTCAGAGATAACGGAGGAGACGAAAGGCACTTTATGAAGAGCACACAAAAACCGTTCCTCGAAATCTCTTCTTATCCTGAAGCTATGAGGCAAAACGAGGTTAGAGAAAAGAAAGAAAGAAGGCGTATGTATACAATTGCTACAGAAGATCATTTAGAATATCACGGACAGAGAAAAGAACAAATGCTTCTGTTCTACAGTTGGTATTGATGATGATGATGATGTTGATGATGATGATATTGATGATGATGATGATGATGATATTGTTGATGATATTGATGATGATATTGATAATGATATTGATGGTGATGATGATGATGATATTGATGATGATATTGATAATGATATTGATGTTGATGATGATGATGATGATATTGGTGATGATATTGATGATATTGATTATGATATTGGTGATGATATTGATGATGATGATATTGATGATGATATTGATGGTGATGATGATGATGATAATGATGATGATAATGATGATGATGATGATGATGATGATGATATTGATGATGATGATGATAATATTGATGATGACGCTATTGATGATGATATTTAGAAGTGGGAATCAGTTGCGATGTATGTTGTTGTTGCCGACTTCCATTTGTTTACTCTGACAGGTGTAACAAGCGTTGCCCCATTCCATTTCAACTATCCAGTTATATGGGATGTAGCTGTTACTGCCCCCAAAGGGCCGGTGTAGACAGCGCGCCTTGCATAAGTATTTATGAGGGAGTGCTTCCTGTATCTGCTAATGATCTTCGGTAAGTTATAATGTATTTATGTAAGATATGATGTACTAATGTAAGATATGATGTACTAATGTAAGATATGATGTACTAATGTAAGATAGATGTACTAATGTAAGATATGATGTACTAATATAATGTGTGATGTACTAATGTAAGATATGATGTACTAATGTAAGATATGATGTACCAAAGTAAGATATGATGTACTGATATAATATGTGATGTACTAATGTAAGATATGATGTATTAATATAATCTGTGGATGTACTAATATAAGATATGATGTACTGATATAATCTGTGATGTAATAATGTAAGATATGATGTACTTATATAATCTGTGATGTACTAATGTAAGATATGATGTACTGATGTAAGAGATAATGTACTAATGTAAGATATAATGTACTAATGTAAGATATGATGTACTAATGTAAGATATTATGTACTAATGTAAGATATGATGTACTGATATAATCTTTGATGTACTATTGTAAGATATGATGTACTGGTGTAAGATATGATGTACCAATGTAAGATATGATGTACTAATGTAAGATATGATGTACCAATGTAAGATATGATGTACTAATGTAAGATGTGATGTACCAATATAAGATATGATGTACCAATGTAAGATATGATGTACCAATGTAAGATATGATGTACTAATGTAAGATATGATGTACCAATGTAAGATATGATGTACTAATGTAAGATAGTTCATAAGTACGGTTCCAACTTCACAGCAACGGGTCACCCCATAATTGCTCCGTTCCTGTGCCAATGAAAATCACACGAAATGCTAACAACTGTGAAATGTTTCATGTGTGAACTAATTCCAGAATGAAACAGCCGCGTACCACCACAAAAGCAACCTGCTCCGCATAAAATGCATATGACCGTCGCTAATGTAGCAACACAAAACTGTTCATCACTTGAATTGCAATTCTTGTCGAAGGGAACATCAATCACGACAAAATCCATCTTTCTGCACCCGCAATATAACTGCATACGGCAGATTGAGCTTGTTCGTCATAACAGCTGCCCGCCATTTTCTGAATACACACTAACACACAATAAACACACGGTTGACACAGCAAAAAGCATTCCATGTAATATTCATAGCTCACAACGTTGCTCAAGCACTAACTAAGTAGCTCGGCAAACGAAACCGGAAAATACCCGACCAAACATGTCGGAAATGCGCTAGCAAAGTCGTGTTCAGAATCAAACAGTTCTGACTCTGAATGGCCCTCTGACTAATGTAAGATATAATGTACTAATATAATCTGTGATGTACTAATGTAAGATATGATGTACTGATATAATCTGTGATGTACTAATGTAAGATATGATGTATTAATATAATCTGTGATGTACTAATATAAGATATAATGTACTGATATAACGTGTGATGTAATAATGTAAGATATGATGTACTGATATAATCTGTGATGTACTAATGTAAGATATGATGTACTAATGTAAAATATGATGTACTGATATAATATGTGATGTACTAATGTAAGATATGAAGTACTAATATAATCTGTGATGTACTAATGTAAGATATGATGTACTAATGTAAGATATGAAGTACTAATATAATATGTGAAGTACTAATGTAAGATATGATGTACTAATGTAAGATATGATGTAGTGATATAAGATATGATGTACTAATGTAAATTATTTTTACGATATTATATTTTCTGTTAAATTAGGACATGAACAGCGCCAGTGTGTTGTCGGCACTCGCAAGGGGAAACAAAGAATAGTAACGCTGCTACCTACAAGGCATGTCGTAAGAGGCGACTGAGGTATGGGAATAGGGAAGCTACCCTAGTAAATAAAAAGCATCGCAGAAATCGGATGTGCTGGTCTACTTGTAGGTGCATAACTGGCACAACGTACAATCGCTCTTAGACTCAGATCACATAAAAATCACAAATAGTGGCTTAACAAGTGATCGATATCTAGCATTCGAAGTAGAGGGGAATGCACATAAAATATTATGAAAAAAAAATACTTTTCCAGACTGGCTTTTGTAAATGAATAGAAGGGATGCAACTCTGTCATTTCCTACATAGCTGTCAAATTCACGTCTAGCCACTGTATTTCATAGTGTGTTTTTTTCTTCTTCGACGATCGCTCCATATCAACCACTTGTTAACCACTCTTTGTGATTTGTATGTGATCCGAGCCTAAGAGAGGTTATACGTTGTGCCATTTATCCGCCTACAAGTAGGTCAGCACTCACTGTCAGATATACAAGCCATGGAGGCTAAATCCGCTGACAGCACAGTACAAAACCTAAAAGAGAACTTGCACATCTTTCAGAAATGGCAGAAATTCACTTGCAGGGGATTCCATCTCACTGTGGCATTGCAGGCAATGAAACTGCCAATGTATGAGCTAAGGAGGGCAGTGCCAAAGATCAAACTTACCAACCCCTGTCTTTTCAGGAGGTCAAAACCCTCATACAGAGAAAATCTGCAGTAGGCTGGAAAACAAACACTGGATATGATTATGGAAAAGGCTTCCTCAAAGACCTAAGCAGTACAGATCAAGTCATTATATTTCGACTACACACCGGACACTTCAGACTCAAAAAACACTTACATAGACTAGGAATAAGTCAAACAGCTCTCTGCCAGTGTCATCAAAAGGAACAGACACCGGAGCATGTATTGCAAGACTGTCCTCTCCTGGATGAGCTGAGAAGCAACATGTGGCCACACCCAGTCGACCTGAAAACTAAGCTTTAGGAAAACCTGACAGACCTGAAGCTGACTATCCAGTTTGTGGTCTACAGTAAATTAAGCGCATGACCAGAGATCGCTGAAGCAGATTAAGTCGTCTCTTACATGTCTTGCAGATCGCAGTGTTACTATTCTTTGCTCCATTTGCGAGCCTCGGAAGCACACGGACCATTTTGTCTTTCAAATCTTGACTTCCTCTAAGATGTGCAACATTTTCTAATATTTCCAAACCAGTGGCGGCTCGTCATTAAGGACTAATGGGGCCGGGCCCCACCAAAAATAATGTGTACCGTGTATTTATTTTTTTATAAATTGAAATATAACCTAACCAAAAACCATGATCTTTCCGAACATTTTTGTCGGCCCCACTAACAAAAATTAACACAAACCGCCACTGTTCCAAACTAATTCTACATTTTGTTGATTTGTTAGGTGCATCAGAGATGGTAGCTGTTATGCCCCTAACTGCGAATCTGACGAGTTCGATATCAACACTGGATTCTGTCCCTTGTCTGATGAATTTGCTCTTCCGGCGTTCATGTTTAGAAGACCCGGAGATCGCCGCTTATACAGAGATCACATGAGCAGTTTTAACTTCTCTCTACCTTCATATTTTCCATATTTAGGGAATCCAACAATTCCACTTTCGCCTTCAGCGTCCACACTAACTCTAACTGAGAATGGACAGAATATATCTACTAACCCCTCCACTCTTCTTGTAAACGTTACTGGCCTAATTCGAGAATGGAGTGCATCACCAGAGAATATATTGCAGAGCACTGTACGAAGAGCAATAACAGATTCAACAGAAAGTAACAACATTCTGTCAACAGCTACAGAAAGTAATCAGAATATTGCAGCATCGTTGCTGGCGTCCAAGAAATCAATTCATGATCAACAAAGTACTACATCTACATCGAATGTTGACATCAGAAATGTAGAAGATACAAATGAAATGAGTAGGGACTTCAAAGGTGATGCTGTCTTGCCATCTGATGGCCTCAAAGATCATCAGAGTTTGTCCAGATCTACATCACAAGTAGAAGATGATAATGTGGATGTTAGAGATGCTTCAGAAGATGATACTGACTAGAACCAACAAAGAAAACCTCCATTTAAATCATGTTTATTTCGACCATGCATACCAGATGTGTAGTTTTATTTTATATTGATATTTATAAAGACAAAGTTTCAAAATGCAAGTTTCAAAATACAATTTGGAAAATACATATTGACAATTGGGTACTTGTCTACAATTACACCGCAGGAAAAGGAAACCCGCTGACCTAAGTCATGACCTACTTAAACTAGAGGCCATTTGACTGGCCAAAATATTGACTCATGACGTCACAACTACCGGCCGACTATCACGATTATGAATATTGAACTAAACTAAGACAGGTAGGCTAAAAATTAGTGTATTTTACATTGTTTATATTTTACTCCTTGTACATACAATCGATAAATTGCAGGCCCTATGTAACCTATAACGGTACAAGAGGAATTATTGTTATTCTTATTATTACATACAATCGATAAATTGCAGGCCCTATGTAACCTATAACGGTACAAGAGGAATTATTGTTATTCTTATTATTACATACAATCGATAATTGAGGCCCTATGTAACCTATAACGTACAAGAGGAATTATTATTCTTATTATTACTATATACAATCGATTATATAAAGAAGGTATATAAAACGATTGCAACTTATTAATGACATTTTTAAAACTAAGGCATTTGAAACAAAAATTAAAACACACCTACCTTTTGTAAACGAATGAACCCTCAACACATTTCACCAGAAGAATCTTAACTTATATGATCTGAGTGTAGTTCTCTGTCTGTGGTAAATGAACCTTTCGTTTTCGGCTTTTAAAAAAAAATTAAGTAGTAACAAACAATCACAAGATTTTATATTTTGTGGCAGGGTTAGGGTTAGGCAATTTCTGTGTGTTTTTTTCCTATAATATAATTGTTCCTCCTTTCCTCGCTGTATTTGTGTTGTTATCACTGTATATGTATCGACATACTATATTGACATACTACATATATTTTGTGCAGGGTTAGGTTAGCAATTCTGTGGGTTTTCCTATAATATAATTGTTCCTCCTTTCCTCGCTGTATTTGTGTTGTTATCACTGTATATGTATCGACATACTAATGCTTGACCTACCTGGGTCCCAAAGTGGACTGTCCAGACTATTTACAACATATCTAAAAATAGATTACACTTTCCGACAATTTCTAAAAATAGGTCTTCCTGTCAGTGTGGCTAATGACAAAGTACCGCTTCTTTTATTTGATGTGCTAGCTTGTTCGATTTCTCATGTCATTTTTGTTTTCCTGTAGTTGTTTAAGAAAATATTTGCCAGTGTTGGAATGACCCTCACCAAAACATCTGTTATTGAACAACCACAAGCTACACAAATAGTTTTGTCTTCCTTGAAGTAATGAATAAAATTAGCTGTCACAGTGTCCATCACAATTTCCTTGTGGTTGGGGAATTTTTAAACTGTTGTTCATAAACTGAAGAGATTAGTGATTGAACAACAAGGTAAAGCCATAAGACTTAAAACTGTTAAAGAATGTGTTGGGTATTTTAAGCCACCTCGGTCGAGTAGCCGAGTATAATTTATCCATGAAACAATGGAGAGGTCTGGCTCAATGTCTACAGTTAAATACTTGTCCTGCTGCAGAAACTTACAGCAGGTAGAGCACTTTAGTTTTTTTTGATACACTGAAGGCAATAAATCCGCTTATGTACACCAGCACATTCATAGTTCCATCTGGAACAAGAATTTCACTTGTTTCCACATTAATCAGGAACCATGAATGGCTGAACACATTTGGTGCACTCGAGGTTGTTTCCTCCGTGTCAATATCAGCCATGTTAAATACTGTTGACAGGTCAGAAATAGCAACATCGCCACGGCTTGATGAACACAAGCTTAGTACAGAATAAATTTTCAACTTCTTCTCTGATTCTAGTATCTGTTGTACTGAAACAAGATAGTTCGCTCCTGACAGTTGCCTGTACTCACCAAACCTTGCTTCAATGTTATCTGTCTGCAATTTTCCCAGTAGAATATATTCAATGCCTAAAGTGCTGAGGGCATACTCAGACAACTGGATCACTGCATTCATGGTACGAGTCAGTGCATTGAAGGTCTCAGTAGTAAGTTTACCGCTCTGACCATCAAGATGTTGCCATGCCTCCAGCCACTTAGAAAACTGCATTAGGTGTATCAAATTAGCCTGATCTTCATTAGTGACAGGCTGTGAGAAAGGGTTGCGAGTTCTTACGCCGCCAAACTTACTCTTCACATTGACAATTTTCCACCACTGAATGATTATACTGATGAAACTGGCGCTGTCATTCTCACCGGCTAGCCTCAGCGCTGCTACATTATAATCATTAAACACACCTAATGCCAGTGGTACCTTCTGCCTATCAAGATTGGATGGGAAGAGTGCTTTGTACGTTAGACTTGGTGCCAGTTTAACAATTTTGTGTATATCCTTAAAATACACAGTTTTCAGACTAGACAGTGTAGCTTTCAAAACTGGATTATCAGAGTTTACAGGGTATGAAGGGCAGGCAAATGTCTGATCTGCATCCTTTAAATTTAGCCAGTTGTGCCAGATACATTTCAACAAATGAACAGAGTCATGAATTAGAAATATGGGTTTCCCATCTTGCTGAGGATTGTCAAAGCTGTATTTGTTAGGTGCACACAGTTCCTTGTAAACCTTTCTGTTAACTGCACTATTATCCGCAATGACAGCTAGTACAGTGAATCCAGATGACTGCACACACTGTATAGTCTGAAGCAAATTGGTCCGCAGATCATCTGCTGTCATCTTTTTTCATGGGGATTAGTCCTACTACCTCAGTGTAGCTGCCAAATATAGATGATATCATGAATGCTTGTACAGTTGTAGCACTTTCTTTTGCATTAGAGGCCGTCCCTATTAATTGTCCTCCTGTGTAGTTCAGAGCAGATTTAACATATATCTCATCCATTTGAACAGCAACTATTCTTTCTCTTGTAGATAAAATGTTACTTTTTACCTGTAAGTATTTGCTCATATCAAAGCCAGATGATCTTGACATGGATGGAATCAAGTTTTTAAGTGTAGATGGATGCGGAAGGCATAATAATTTTGATTTTCGCAAAAACCGATAGCAGGCAGGAGACTTGATGTAAGCCATAAATGCCAAACATTGAGTTCTGCAACTATAACGCTTCCTTCTGTCATTAGTTCTCATCAACAACAGCTGTTCATCCAGAAACTGCAGATTTTCTTCTTTAACAATACTCTCTGAGTTTAAATTAAACAGTAAATTCATCACCTTTAGCAAATTCTCATGAGCTTTTGTGATGTAGTCATCAACAGTTACATTTTTTTCTATATCTGTGCCTAAACAATGACTAAGCAAATTTTCTAATTGGGACCATCTCTCTATTTTTCCATTATTGAAAAGCCAATTGAATGATTTTGTATCAACTGAATCCTCCTTAATATAAACAATGAAAGACATGTATTGAGCAGTTTTGATACTGAGTTCTATGGCAGGTCCTCTGTAGGGCTTTACATTTAATGTGTAGAACAGAACATATTCATTGTTCAAGCATGTGTGATGCCACGGTCCTTTAAGCAGTGGCTGTAATTTATTTTGTAGCTGTTCTGTAAGGCCTTAAAATCGCTTACAAAATCTGTCTCCAGCCATTCTAAAACAGCGTTATCATGTCTTTTTTAACTTCAACAGCTCGTTGATTTGGGTCCTTTCGCTTCATTAAAGACTGGGATTCTGTTGATAAATATGAAGGCAAGCCTGGAAAAATAGTAGGATATGCATCCTGTTTTAAAACTGGGCGACGTTGAACAGTGTGTTCTGTGCCAGCAGAATCTCTAAATGTCTCAACAGTAATTACTTCCTCATCCTGAAAATGTTTTATACAAACAACACTGTGCTTGGTTGGAACCCAGTCTTTACGTGGAATACATCGAATCCATTTTTCTCGAAGCACAATGTTGCGTGTTTGCGAGGGAAATTGAAACACTGTCGTATAAATTTCACCCTTGTAGTTCGACCTACATTCAAACACACAACACTTCTCAGGCATAATTAATAATCCTTGTAGTTGGACCTACATTCAGACACACAACACTTCTCAGGCATAATTAATAATCCTTCACATAAGAAAAATAAATCCACATAAATACAGCGAAATTTGGGCAGAATTACAAGTCCTTTCTAACCTGGTGTTTAAACTGACTTCATTTGTAGATTCATGGGCCTTGAATTGTCACGTGACTAATATTGGTCTGGAAGCCTTGAATAGAGAAAGCCGTGCCTAAGTTAAGTGACGTCAGTCCGCCATCAGTGTTTGCGGACGTGGAGGAGAACCGGGTTCAAAGGTCACGGATGTGGTGTTTATTGTGTATTTTGTATGTAAATAAGCAGTGTTTTAATTGAATTGGGAGCCCTGAAAAGTACTGTATGTGGGAATGTGAGGTGGAAGGAGGCAGGATGGGACTACGAATGTTACTATGGGGGCCAGAAACTTATGGTATCAGCAATAATAGCTACGCAGGGGTCTAAATTTCTGGATTTAGTCCGGCGACGCCACATAAACCGCGGCCACCGTAATTAAGAAGGCCGTGCATAAACCACAGCCAGGCTCTAGCACAGGCCAGACACAGCCAGGCTCTAGCACTGGAGCCTGGTTGTGCATACTCACTCACTCAGGGAATGACGGGATTTTTACGTCAATAACATAAGTAATGGGGAACCTCTGCGCTATATTTAGAACAATGCTCGCAAACAGTCTATATTTAGAATGACCCAGTTTTTGCGGTGAAATTGTAATAATAGCCGTCCATCGCAAGCGATGATGACAACAATCTCAGACGTGTACTGTTGCACCTCTCTGGTGTGTGCGGAGGTTACTGTAGAGTCCAATCCTAGAACAGAATCCCGACCACAGGTGGGGCATACATGATCAAGGTTAGACATGTGCGTGTTGTGTGCTCTGTCTTTTCGCGCTGCTCGTTTTCTCTGTGACTCAACAATACGATGATTCTCAGCTATTCGGGTTCCTCTTTGTTGTTACAGCGCCACATTTGGCGATCTTGCGCAAGGGATTCCCAGCACGTATTGTCTATATCGAAGCATTTCAGAGACACTTTAAGAGTGTCTTTAAAGCGTTTTTTCTGTCCACCAGCTAAACGTCTGCCCCTTCAAGCTCGCCATACATCAACTGTTTTGGGATGCGTTTATCAGGCATTCGAGCAACGTGACCGACCCATCTCAGTTGGGCCTTCTGCAACAGGGTGTTGACGCTTGGGATCTTTGCTCTTGTGAGGACTTCGCTGTCTGGAATTTTGTCCTGCCAGTTTATTTTTAGTATTCTGCGTAGACAGCTTGTGTGGAAATGGTTTAATTTTCTTGCGTGTCTGCTATACACTGTCCATGTCTCGCTTGCGTACAGCAGCGTGGTTAGCACTATGGCCTGGTAAACTTTCAGCTTTGTGACTATGCTTATTAGACAAGTACCGACAATTGTAAGTAAAAAAATGCAAGTTGGAAAATTCAAGTAGAAAATGAAACTGCATGACTTTATTTGTGATAACTGACATGATGAATGATACATTTATTTATTAAGAACGAGTGGTCGGTAGTTCTCCACCAAAAGTTTGCTTGGGTCTTCACTGCAAGCTCATACTGCAGAAAGATAAAGGAAGTCAGGATGCATTTAGTATGACAAGTAGCATTACAATGGAAGTACTGTCGATAACTAAGGTACTACTCTGGCTAGAGTCACGGAGTTACACTTATGCGTGCATTCTAAGTGATTCCTTGAGTTCAGTTATATATCATTTATATGAGGACTATCATAAAACTACGCGGACCTCTGAGTGAGCTACAAAAGACAGTGAAGTGTATACAAGAGACAACATTGAATTTACAGACAATATTTCAAGCGAACGAAAGAAAGGACGGATAAAAGAGACAACATTGAATATATAGGCAATATTTCAAGCGAACAAAATAAAGAAAGGAATGAGAACTATCATCATAGCACTCTGAACACGCCCATAGGTGCTCCACTCTTCGCCTCAACACATCCAACAGCTTCCAGCAGCCAACAAGCCAGTTAGATGTTGATTAATAAATGTTTTTGCATATTCGGTATGTCGTTCTTTTCAGGATGTATCAATTTCGACACCCATCTTTTACAATCTGGTCAACGAGTGATATTCATAACCCTGAAACTCCTCTGTTCGGAAAAGCTTAATGCGTTAAGGATGTCATTTCGGCCCATTGCAGCTCTCACTGATATTGAAGCCAAGCCAGCTAATCTATCAGCTCGTTCATTACCACTGACTCCTGCATGTCCAGGGACAAAAATAAAGGTGATTTCGATTATCCCTGTCTGTACCACTACCTCCACCCAGTTTCGTTTTACCATTCCTGTTTCGACTTTACGAATAATGCGCATAGAGTCACTGAGTATGAAAATACAAGGATGAAAAAAGATTCCTTGCGTATGATCCCATAGGTGGAGGCTGGTTCGGTACACTGGATAATAAACTGAATCTTTAGAATGGTCACAGTTTTTTTGTTGGTTTTTTTTTCCGATCCAGAAGCACTTGAGCTTTTCAATTCTTCGGCTCGGTGCCATGGACATCGTAACCCTTCGGTTCGGTGCCACGAACACCGTAAATCTGGGGAATCTGTGGCTTTTTCTGCCATCCCGCGGAATTGAACAGTATTACTTTCGTCTTTGTTCGGTGGGTACATGGGTGACGATGGCAATAAGAGAGCCTACATTCTGAATGCCCTCATAGAGTGTGGCCTCAAAGAGGACTTTCATCTAAACCAGCGTTTTCCAAAGTGGGCGGTACCGCCCCTAGTGGGCGCTGAAGCGTTCTAGGAGGGTGGGGATAATTTGGTAGGGGGAAGTGTTCAAGCGATTAGAGGTAGATGGCTCCTTAAAGCATAAGAAATAAAGTTGGCACAAAACCGTGCTTGAATTATATAGATAAACAAAGAATGAAGTGGTTTGGCCACTTAATAAGAATGCATCCAAACTCCACAGTATATAGAGTCTTCTACAACAGAACATCGGGAAAGAAGGCAAGAGGAAGACCACGGAAAAGATGGTTAGATGGCGTGGCAGCATCCTGTGAAAGAGCAAAGATAACAATCACACAAGCCACCAGAACAGCGCAAGACAAAAACAGAAAACCACGACACTGGGCAACAACCCGGTAGCAGTGTGACGACAAAAGAAGAAGAAGGCTCCTTAAAGAAGAAATTAATAATAAATATTTTGAAATAAATTATATTCGTGATTTTGCAATTTAATAATAATTTAAAATTTGAATTCTGCATTTAAATTCATCTTATGCCAGTCTTACACGATCCATTTTTCATCAATTTTCTATTTCATGCATATAATAATTTGAAAATTGACCATGATGACAGAAATATATATCAATTTTCTATGTCAAAGAGAAATAGAGCATGTAATATGTGGAGAGGGGACGTTGCAAACTGTTATAATGTGGAGGGCGTTACAAAGTTTATGTTGTGCAAAAGTGGGGCGAAAAGTTCGGGAATCAATGATCTAAACCACAGATTCCCAAACTTTTTCAACCCAACGCCCACTTTGCACGACATAAACTTTCTAATGCCCCATCCCCGTTATAACAGCTTGCCAACGCCCTCCTCCCCACATATATATGCATGCTCTTTTTCACTTTGACATAAAAATTGATATATATATTTCTGTCATACATAGTCAATTTTCAAATGATTATATACATGAAGTAGAAAGTTGATGAATAAATGGATCGTGTAAGATGGGCATAAGATGAATTTAAATGCAGAATTCAAATTTTTAATGATTATTCAATCGCAAAATGACGAAAAAAATTCCCTAAATTCTTCAGAACCCACTATCGCCCCCTGAAAGGCTTCAGCACCCACTGGGTGGCGGTACCACCCACTTTGGGAAATGCTGATCTAAACCAACCCATATCAACTACTAGAGTGCAAAAGTTTGAGTTGAAGATAGAAGCGGCCAGAAAATAACAACGCAACATACGTGTGAGTAGGCTCATCAATCAAAATAGAACTGGTATGGTTAATCGCTGGACACTGTTAGAGATTTTGCAAAGGAGATTGGAGCAATTAGGGACATGTCTGAAATGCAACTAAACATTCCAAACTGAAACAGTGTTTTTAAAGAGTGTACGAAAGTTCCAAATTTTGGCCTTCATTGTGGTAACAGTGTTTAAGTGTGAATTCCAAATTGCCTTCATTGTGGTAACTGTTTTAAAGTTACGAAATTCCAAATTTTGGCCTTCATTGTGGTAACAGTGTTTAATATTCAAATTTTGGCCTCATGTGGACGTGTTAACATGGACTCGCCCGTGTGTTGCCGGGGCTCGCAATGGGAGCAAAGAATAGTAACACTGCGACCTACAAGGCATGTCGTAAGAGGCGACTGAGGAAGGGGACCAAGGAAGCTACCCTAGTAAATAAAAAGCGTAGCAGAAATCGGATGTGCTGGCCTACTTGTATTTGCATAACTGGCGCAACGTACAATCGCTCTTAAGCTCAGATCACTTACAACTCACAAAAAGTGGTTTAGCAAGTGGTCGATATGGATTGTTCAATGAAGAAAAAGAAGAAACAGGGGGCGGGATGTTTCAAATTTTTGTTTTCATTAAGGTAACGGTATTTTTAAACGGTGTCCGGTTTTTTCTTCAAATTTTGACTTTGTTGGGGGTAAATCATTTTAATATTGATGTTTTCAAATATAAGTGTTAGGGAATGCTAACCCGAAACAAATGCTTGCAGAAAACGGATGCACTAGGCCGTAAGGCGCATAACATGGTGCAACGACCTCTCACAATGAGGAATGGGATAACGGATTCTACGGTCGCCAATCTGCCTCTGAGATTTAGCCACGCAGTAAGAATGTCAGACCTACCATCACAAGGGTGGCTAAAACTTACTGCGGGAAGAGGTCGACACAAACGGGGAAGCAGAAATCATAGGAATTATATCCTTCACAACTTACCCCCAGTATGCAGACTTGAGAAGAAAGAGGTGGTCCACTTACACTAGCGTCCAAGACAAACTGTATGGCGTGGCTGACAATCTGAGGCAGACGGCTGCCTTTATTAGAGAATCCGAAATCCCAATCTGGTAAGAACGCAGAAGAAGAAATATAAGTGTCGGGTATTTACTAATAAGTGTTTTTCCTTTACACTTTTTTTTTCTTGATCCAGAAGCACTTGTGCTTTCAGCTCTTCGGCTCGGTGCCATGGACATCGTAACCATTCGGTTCGGTGCCACGAACACCGTAAATCTGGGGAACATGTGGCTTTTATGCCAGCCCGAGGAAATGAACCCGCACTCACAGAGTGCTAGTCACCTGCAGTTCAACGCGCTACGAACACGCTGAAAAGGGGGCTTCCTTTATACTTGAAGAAGCATTTATTTGTGTGAAATCTACGCAGTTTTTCCAAAACTCATTCTTCTATAAAACCACATCTCTGTTCATTTGCTTTACCGTCTTCATTTTGCATAATTCGCATCTCAAATGACGATAAAGTATATATATATATGGCCCTTTTCATCTTTACAGACGGTCAATAGGCAAGTGTTTTACTGTGACAACTTCTGAGTTTTCGCTTTTCTCTCTTGTCGTTCAGCTCGTACATAAGTCTCTTCTCAAAAGACTCTGCGCCCTTCCGTAATTTGGATTTCCACACAACTCTGTCATCAGCTAGTCCTTCCCATGTGCTGGGACCTATAGAAAAGTTTTTCATTGAGGTTTTGCAGACATCTTTATATCTGAGCAGTGGTCTGCCCTGGTGTCTCTTCCCTTCGAAAGTTCACAGAACAACATTTGTTTTGGTATACGACAAGTTTCCATTCTTCTCACATGTCCCAACCATCTTAGTCGTCTACTGCTGAGCATGCCCATGATGGAAGGCAGATTTGCACGTTGCAGTACTTCAGAGTTGGCTATCTTGTCGTACCACCTGATGTTCATAATCTTGCGGAGACATCGAAGGTGAAAGATGTTAAGTCTCCTCTCGTGTCTTGAGTAGGCTGTCCATGTTTCTGAGCCATATAGTAAAGAACTAATTACCCAGGCTCGATATATTTGAGTCTTCGTCTGCAATGTCAATTTTTTGTCCCACGCTCGCTTTGATAGTATGCCGAATGTAGTAGCCGCACTCCCTATACGAGCGCTGATTTCTTCATCAAGAGAAAGGCTGGCAGTGACTGTGGACCCAAGATAGCAGAATTTTTGCACTGGTGTTAGATGGTTGCCATTTAAAGTGATATTTGATGCCTTACCTCCCTGACATAATACAACTGTTTTGGGCACACTTATTGTCAGAGAAAAGAGGTCGCATGCCTTTGACAAATTATTTGACAATTATATATATATATATATCACAACCCAATGGTACCTGGTTCAAATTCCACGGCGGGCAGTTTGAAAGCAAATTTGTTCACGTGGATTTTTGCGAACGGTAAAAATAGACCTCAGCGTTCAGAAAGCAGTGGCACACTATTGAACATATAGGTGGTGCCTAGAAAATTCACGGCTCGTTTACTGTGGTTAGTGGTGGCGTCCTGTAAAGTATATGCCACCTATTTAATTTATATATATATATATATAAAGCAATTCCTATCCCTATCAGAGATGGACGATAAGATGTAGGTCCAGTGTTCAAGTTGTGCACATTAAAGAACCATTGACAGTTATAAATCTATAAAACTAGGTGGCCCGCTTGCCCAGCGTGTTCGTAGCGCGTTGGACTACGGGTAACAAGTCCTCTGTGAGCGCGGGTTCAATTCCGCAGACTGACAGAAAAGCCACAGGTTCCCCAGATTTACGGTTTTCGTGGCACCGAACCGAAGGGTTACGATGTCCATGGCACCGAGCCGAAGAGCTAACAGCTCAAGTGCTTCTGGATCGGGAAAAAAACCACCAAAAAAAAAAATAAGACTAGGTTGAAAAGCTACTACCCGTGCCAAATTCAGTAAAAAATATTTCTTCACAATTTTCAAATTTATATCGGAGATTCTCGTCGGTGCCACGGAGTTCGTGCACTGTCGCTGAGATCTAAGTAAGAGATTGGAACTTACTTACTTACTTAATCCCGTCATGCCTAGTGACACATGGGGCTTCAGAAAGGACTTTCCATGCTCTCCTGTCCCGTGCAACCTTCAGCGCAGAGCCCCACGTCAGAGATGCGGTGTCCAGTTCCTCTTCCATCATGCGCCTCCATGTTGTCCGTGGTCTGCCTTTCTTTCTCTTTCCCTCTGGTGTCCAAGTGAGGCTATCCTTGCAGGCATTTCTTGTCTCATTCTCATAACATGTCCGAGCCATTTCCATCTTCTCTTTTTGAGTATGTCATTCATTGACTCTTGTCTTGTGTCTTGGAGTAGTTGGTTATTGGATATTTTTACTGGCCAAAAGATTCCCAAGATTCTGCAAAGACAAGAGTGGTGGAAAACTGACAGCCTGCTAGTATCTCCTTTGGTCATCCTCCAACACTCCGATCCGTAGAGCAAAACTGGCAAAACAATGCTTTTATAGAGTTTAAGCTTTGTGGTCCTATTGTAGATTTTGGACTTCCATACTGGTTTCATTCTGGCAAAAGCGGTTCTGGCCTTACTCAGACGTGATTTTATATCTTCCTCTGTGCCACCATTTAGTGTCAGTACGCTACCAAGATATGTAAACTGCTCAACCCTTTCCAGTGTTTCATCTTCTAACATTACTGGTTGTTGGATTTCACTGTTTGTCATAATTTTTGTTTTTCCTGTGTTTGTTTTGAGGCCTACTGTCTTTGCCGTGCTGTGAAGTATTGTACTTTTCTCTTTTATATGTTCATATTTGTGTGACACCAGGGCTATATCGTCTGCAAAATCCAGGTCCTCAAGCATCTCGAAGGGGTCCATCTTATTCCTCTTGGTGCTTGTTGTTTTATGGCATTTTTAGCACCCAGTCAATTGTAATACTAAACAAAAGAGAGGACATTACGCATCCCTGTCTTACACCAGATTTTACTGGGAATGTTTTGTTGGAGTTCTTTAGGTTGCAGGAGAAATCTTTATAGAAGAGGGCTATGATGTTGACAAGCTTCTGCGGTACGCCGTATTGTCTCAGTATCTTCCATAGGCTGTCTCTGTGGACGCTGTCGAATGCCTTTTCAAAATCTATGAAGTTGATATATATAGTCCTTTGCCACTCGCTACATTGTTCTAAAATGTTACGCAGGGTAAATATATGTTCATTTGTTCCTCTTCCTTTCCTAAATCCTGCTTGCTCCATTCGTAGACACTTATCTATTGCTTCTTGTATTCGCATTATGATAATTTTGCAGAATATCTTACTTGGGAAGAGATTGGAACATACATGATTATTCACCAAAGTGCAATCTTATCAATCAATGATTATGAGTGTGTTGTGACATATTATAAATGGCATCAAAGTTACTTGAATGTATATATATATATATATACCATATCTATGCTTATAACTTTGTCAACACTTTTTGGTAACTTTTGCAGATTCATAATAAATATACCCATTTCAAAAGTGTGTTGCATTTGATTTCTGCTTCAGTTATTTTATCAGGAAAGAAGGAGAGAGGAAGACCGCAAAAAAGGTTAGGGGCTTAGCAAAATCCTGTCAAAAAGGAAAAATAGCTATCACTCAAGCCACTAGACTTGTGTGATTGCTGTACTGACCTGCGGTTGTGAAAGTTGGAAATCAACAAACAAAATTGATAAGAAATTGGACAGCTTTGAGAATAAATGTCTACGAAAATAATGTCTAAAAGTAAAATGGAGTGATTTCGTTTCGAAGAACACAGTGAAAGATAGAACACAGCAACAACCAGTATCAAATATTATAAGGAAACGAAGGTGAAATAGTTAGGTCATGTTCTTAGATCGACAAGTCCTTATATAGTTACCAGTTGGGAAAAGAAAACGTGGAAGACCTAAGACCACTCTTCGAAGAACCATCCAACAAGAAAGTAAACTATTGGGATGTAAAACTATTCAAGATATTCAAGACTGCTAGCAACGAACGCATCACATGGAGATCTAAAACCTCTGCCCTATGTACCGCTTTTGGCACGAAAGGAACTAACTAACTAACTAAGCCACTAGAGTAGCGCAAGATAAAAACAGACAACCACGACACTGGGCAACAAACCGGGTAACAGTGTAATGACAAAAGAAGAAGAAATGTCCACGGTTTTTGTTGTTGTTTTTTCCGATCCAGAAGCACTTGAGCTTTCAGCTCTTCGGCTCGGTGCCATGGACATCGTAACCCTTCGGTTCGGTGCCTCGAATACCGTAACTTTGGGGAAGCTGTGGCTTTTCTGACAGCCCGCGGAATTGAACCCGCTCTCACAGAGGGCTAGTCACCCGTAGTCCAACGCGCTACGAACACGCTGGACAGGCGGGCAGATATGGTTCTAAAGAAGAAGTAGGATAGTACCATGGGTTTCATTCCAATCATCAACATGTAGTGTTTAAAACAGATTATGGTTGCCAGATGTTACAACCGGAACATTTCTTGCCACATGTCCGTTTTTACGGTATATTAAGTGTCACATGTCCCGGTTTCCCGGGAGAGTGCACCTATGGACCATGGCTTGCAACTAGTTATGAGTTATGCCCAAGCTCCAACAGACAGAACCCGACCAACTCTATTAAACACATCGGTAATCGATAATGAAAACAAAACTACTGCTTCTACGTGGACTTTCCAAATTAAACAGTACAGTTCCCGTACTAATCACTGTGATAATGAAAACAAAACTACTGTGACAGTGTTATGTGTGGACGTGGACATTTCAAGTTTTCAAATTAAAACAGTTCTCCCAATCTGAAATTGAGAAAAATATCGATTTATGTGCAACTTTCATGCCGTTCTGTTCACGAGTGCAGTTTTTTTCCAGAGACCCCTAATATTGTTACTAGAGCTACGGAGTTCGTGCTTTGTGCAATACTCTCGGCAGGTGGCTTGCCATTTCTGCGGAGAGGACCGAGCCATATGAGGTAAAACCCGGTGCAATGAAGACAATCCTTCGGCTTTAAAACCTTTAAAGTCCGTGTGCCCAGCGTGTTCGTAGCGCGTTGGACTACGGGTGACTAGTCCTCTGTAAGTGCGAGTTCAACTCCGTGGACTGGCAGAAAAGCTACAGGTTCCCCAGATTTATGGTGTTCGTGGCACCGAGCCGAAGGGTTACGATGTCCATGACACCGAGCCGAAGAGCTTTCAGCTCAAGTGCTTGTGGATCGGGGGAACCCATTTAAACCCTTTTCATTTGACAAGGACAAAAACAGGAACAAATGGGCGTCCCAAAGCATTTTTCGAACACCCCACTTTTTCTTTTAAAATCGGGACTGTCCCGGATAATGGGACGACTGACAACCCTACCAAAGATCGGAAATTGTTGATAAAAATGAAAATTCTGTAATTTTTTTAATGAAAACAAAGTTATGTCCAACAACTCATTTTCTCTTAATTTACTTATTTTGTTGGTAGTTTCCCTTGTCTTGTATATTGAGTCACCCTACTTACGAATGGGTATATTAGCTTTCATTGTTCAGAACTCCAAAAGTAGATGAGAACATACATACCTAACCTACAGAAGAGATACAAATCGAAGGGAGACAGACTTGATCATTTGTTAATAAATCTAAAGATTAGTACTAGTATAAGTATAAGTTATTTCATAAGTTACTATAGTAACGCGCGTTCAACAAAACCTAACGTCCCTGAAAATGAAAATCTTTGCATATCCTAAAGGACGTAGCCATCAACCACAGTAAACGAGACGTTGATTTTCTAGGCACACTTATACGTTCAGTAGTTTGCCATTGCTTTCCGAACAGTATGGATTTCCATTTAAACAATAATGGTCTCTGCGATAATTAGAATTCTACTTTTCTGAAAACTCTCGCTAGCTGGCGTGGCTGTGGGTTACTTCGTGCCATTGGTTGCAATATTGCCTTGAAGCTATAGACAGGGGGTTCAATTCCCTCAGGACTCCTAGCGCTATCCAGTTACATTATTATTTTTTTAACATTTTTCTTTCCGATCGAAAGAATATATATATTATATTATATCGTATAATCTCTAATCTTATAAAAATATATATATATATATATATATTATATGGCCTTTTATCGTCTTTATATTATTAATTCCTCTGGTACCGTTATACGTTACATAGGGCCTGCAAGTAATTTCTCCATACCGCTCTATCCTGGGCAACTCGCTCAATCTCCTCCATGGAACTGAGACCGATATTTCTTGCCTCTCTCAGCAAAGTTCGTTTCAGGGTCTCCTTAGGTCGTTCACTCTTTCTTGAACCCTTTGTATCCCACTTCAATGCCTGCTTTGATATTCGTTGATTATTTCTCCTCAAGGTGTGCCCAACATATCTCCATCTTCTCTTTCTTATAACAGTTGTCACTAGTGGTTGACCAGACATGTCTCTAATTTCATCACTTATCCTGAATTCGTTCCATTTTATATTCATTATTTTTCGCAGACATCTATTTTCAAATGTCTTTACCGACGGTTAACTGTCAAGTGTGTTACTATGACTACTTCTGAGTCGTCAGCTAGTTTTTTTTCTCTGCATTTGTGGGACAAATATAAATGTTCTTCATTGAGGCCGTGCATAAATCTTTATATCTGAGCAACGGTCTGCCTTGGTGCCCCTTTCTCTACATAATTTAAAAGAACAGTACAGCTTATGGTATGCAGCTATTTCCCATACTTCTCTACTGCTGAGCATCGCATATGATGAATGGCAAGTTAGTACGTTGCATACAGTACTTCAGAGTTGGATATTTTGTTCTGTTACCTGACGTTCTTATACGTTTAAGATAAACGTTTAAAGTCGGCGCTTTGTTCAGTGGGAAAAAAAGCATTAAGTAATTAATTAATAGCCGTCCTTCGTAAGCAATGATGACAACAGTGTCAGACGTGTGCTCCTGCACCTCCCTTGTGTGTGTGGAGGTGACTGTAGAGTCCTATCCTAGAACATAATCCCCTACCACAGGTGGGGCATACATGATCACGGTTAGAAATGGGAGGTTAGTGTTCTGTTGCAGCTATTTCTGCCTGACGCACAACGATTTCAGCATGCAGGTTCCTCTTGTTGTTACATCGCATGCCTCAACGGCACGACGATTCTCAGCTATGCAGGTTCCTCTTGTGTTGTTACATCGCCACATTGCCTCAACGGCACGACGATTCTCAGCTATGCAGGTTCCTCTTGTGTTGTTAACGCCACTTTCCTAACGGCACGACGATTTCACTATGCAGGTTCTTGTGTGTTACACCCCAAAGCTCAACGCACATTCTCCAGCAGGTCCTTGTGTTGTTACGCCACATTCCTAACGCGACATTCCAGCTTGCATTCTCTGGTGTTACATCGCCACATTCCCTCAAGGGCGACGTTTCTCAGCTGCAGGTTCCTCTGTGTGTAAGCCACTTGCCTCAACGGCACGACGATTGCAGGTTCTTTGTGGTTACATCGCCACATTTGATCTTGCAGGGACCGCACGTGTGCTTATATCGAACTTCTGAGCACTGTAAGATGCCTTTGCGTTTTCGTCCACCAGCTGAACGTCTACACCTTACTTCGCAACTAACGTTTTGGGATGGTTTATCAGACATCCGAGCAACGTGACCGGCTCATCTCGCTTGCGTCTTCTGCAACAGTGTGTTGACGCTTGGGATCTTTGCTCTTGATATGAGGGCTTCGGTATTTGGAATTTTGTTGGGAGAAAGCATAGAATAGTGAAAAAGCAAAGGATGGGATTCATGGCAGTTCTTATTCTTCTTCTGCGTTCTCACTAGATTGGAATTTCGGATTCTCTAATAAAGGCAGCCGTCTGCCTCAGATTATCAGCCACGCCAACAGCTTGTCTTGGACGCTAGTGTAAGTCGGCCATCTCTTTCTTCTCAAGTCTGCATACTGGGGGCAGTTCTGTAGGATATAATTCCTATGATTTTTGCTTCCTCGTTTGTGCCGACCTCTTCCCGCAGTAAGTTTTGGCCACCCTCGTAATGGTAGGTCTGACATTCTTACTTCGGGGCTAAGTCTCCGAAGCAGATTGGCGACCGTAGAATCCGTTATCCCATTCTTCATTGCGAGGGGTCGTTGCACCATGTTATGCGCCTTACGTCCTGGTGCATCCGTCTTCTGCAAGCATTTGTTTCGGGTTAGCATTCCCTAGCGGACACATGCATCCGATTTCATCCAAACCTCCTTAGTCGCCTCTTACGACATGCGTGGCAGGTAACAGTGGTTCTAATCTTAACACCCCAAATTTGGGCCCCGGTAACCACTCAGGCGATTCATGGCAGTAGAATGGTTACAAAAGAAAACAAGACTGAAAAGAGTGAGGACAGTGTTGTTGGGAGGGCACTGACCAAAAAAAAAGGAAATATTATGTTATTCGGAATTGATGTTTTCCTTCTTTAGTTCTGTAATAGCTGTCCATCGCAAGCGATGATGACAATAATCTCAGACTTGTGCTGTTGCACCTCTCTGGTGTGTACGGAGGTGACTGTAGAGTTCAATAAGAACAGAATCCCGACCACAGGTGGGGCATACATGATCAAGGTTAGACATGTGCGTGTTGTGTGCTCTGTCTTTTCGCGCTGCTCGTTTTCTCTGTGACTCAACAACACGATGATTCTCAGCTATTTGGGTTCCTCTTGTGTTGTTACAGCGCCACATTTGGCGATCTTGCGCAAGGGATTCCCAGCACGTATTTGTCTATATCGAAGCATTTCAGAGACACTTTAAGAGTGTCTTTAAAGCGTTTTTTTTGTCCACCAGCTAAACCTCTAATGTTCCAGCCCGCCCCTAGAGAACAGTATTACGATCCAGTCATCAACATTAAACACCAGCGTCTCCAGTCAACGGACAACTTTGCTTATCTTGGCAGCCTCCTATCCAGATCGGAAAACATAGATTCTGAGGTCAACAATAGGATATCCAAAGCCAGTGCTGCGTTCTGAAGGTTACGTGTCACTGTGTGGGAACGGAAGGGATAAGCATAGTCACAAAGCTGAAAGTTTACCAGGTCATAGTGCTAACCACGCTGCTGTAAGCAAGCGAGAAATGGACAGTGTATAGCAGACACGCAAGAAACTTAAACCATTTCCACACAAGCTGCCTACGCAGAATACTAAAAATAAACTGGCAGGACAAAATTCCAGACAGCGAAGTCCTCACAAGACCAAAGATCCCAAGCGTCAACACCCTGTTGCAGAAGGCCCAACTGAGATGGGTCGGTCACGTTGCTCGAATGCCTGATAAACGCATCCCAAAACAGTTGATGTATGGCGAGCTTGAAGGGGCAGACGTTTAGCTGGTGGACAGAAAAAGCGCTTTAAAGACACTCTTAAAGTGTCTCTGAAATGCTTCGATATAGACAATACGTGATGGGAATCCTTTGCGCAAGATCGCCAAATGTGGCGCTGTAACAACAAAAGAGGAACCCGAATAGCTGAGAATCATCGTATTGTTGAGTCACAGAGAAAACGAGCAGCGCGAAAAGACAGAGCACACAACACGCACATGTCTAACCTTGATCATGTATGCCCCACCTGTGGTCGGGGATTCTGTTCTAGTATTGGACTCTACAGTCACCTCCGCACACACCAGAGAGGTGCAACAGTACACGTCTGAGATTGTTGTCATCATCACTTGCGATGGACGGCTATTCTTATAGGATTTGCTTTAGTTTTTAGCGGTATCTCTTCATGTGAAAACAGTGGTGTTAACTGCCCCAGTGGATACAAAGCAAAAGGCCATCCCCGGAAACAGTGGACCTCAGAGATAACAGACGAAAAACACTGTTTATGAAGTGCAAACAAAAGCCCGTTCTAAAAAATCTCTTCTTATCCAGACACTGTGAGGCAAAACATGATTAGTTTAAGAAAAAAAGAAAGAAAGATGAAAAAGCGACAGAAAGAGAGAGAGAAAAAGAAAGAGAGAGAGAGAAAGAAAGAGAGAGAGAGAAAAAGAGAGAGAGAGAGAGAGAGAGAGGGTGAGAGAGAGAGAAAATAGAGATAAAAACAAGAACATATCTTTGGTTCACCAATATTTCCAACACGTTCCAATAACCTTTAGCATTTGACATGCACTGAGACAACATTCCTTTTTTGTCAAACAACAATGCATCGATAATTGAGTTTAAGCGAATACAATTGAAAATGACAGGAAATCGATACCTTCATCCGGCGCTGACGTTCAAGCTGGCAAATTGTGGTTCTGATGTTGGCCAGTTCAGTGATTCAAGCCAAATAATAGCACTTAATCTGCAGATCAAGAATGGAAGATATGTGTTCTCTATTTATTGCGTGTTTCCTGGCACTTAAATCTGTCGTGTTTGTTTTCATTATTTCCCATTGTTGTTCGTGTTATCTCATTTATTATTGGTTTCGATAACTGCTAATGTTTTAATGTTTTTGTTCTTTTGGTTGGCAAAATAAAGAATGAACACGTAAATTGCAGTCTAGAGACAGAGAGAGAGAGAGAGAGAGAGAGAGAGATAAGAACGGGATAAATAAAAAGATGTATATTAGGAGAATTATATCGCCCGTGTGTTGCCGGGGCTAGAAGGGGAGCAAAGAATAGTAACACTGCGACCTACAAGGCATGTCGTAAGAGGGGACTAATGTAGGGCCTAGGAAGCTACTCTAGTAAATAAAAAGCGTCGATGAAATCGGATGTGTATACCTACTTGTAGGCGCATAACTGACAGAACATACAATTGCTCTTAGACTCAGATCACATACAAATCACACAGAGTGGTTGACAAGGGTCGATATGGAGCGTTCGAAGAAGAAGAAGTAGACGCATAACTGACACAACGTACAAACGCTCTTAGGCTCAGATCACAAGGAGTGATTGAACAAGTAATCGATATGGAGCGTTCGAAGAAGGAGGGTGATATAATTAAAGAAAAACCGATATTTAAAAAACAAAAGAAATCGAATAACGAGAAAAGAGAGAGAGAGAGAGAGAGAGAGAGAAATGAAAGAAAGAGAGAGGAAAAGAGAAAACAAGAGCAAGGGAGAACAAAATAACGAGGAATTAAAAAAGGGAGGGAGAAATTTAAACATAGAGGAAGAAATTTAAAAAGAGAGGGAGAAATATAAACAGAGAGGGAGAAATAGAAACAGAGAGGGAGAAATAAACAGAGAGAGAAAAAACAGAGAGGAGAAATATAAAAAGGGAGAAATAGAAACAGAGAGGGAGAAATATTAAAATAGAGATAGAGAAGGGTGGACGAACTAGAAAAAAAGGAGGAAGAAATATTAAAAGAACGCCTGAGTGGTTACCGGGGACAAAATTTGGGGTGTAAAGAATAGAACCACTGTTACCTGCCACGCATGTCGTAAGAGGCGATTAAGGAGGTTTGACTGAAATCGGTTGCACGTGTCCTAAACGTGTAGAAGTCTATGCGTTTAGGGGCCTACCAAACCAATGTGCAACGTATACACGTTCTTGGTAAAGATCAAACATATCACAAAGAGTGATTAAAATTGGTCGTAAAGAACGAACGTAAAGAAGAAGAAGAAGATTAAAAGGAAGAAGCAGAGAGAGAAATATAAAAGAGGGGTGAAAGAAAAAGAGAAGATATAGAAAACAGAAAGAAAGCAAGAAAGACAGATAGGGTGGGGGTCGGGTGAGTGTTGGGGGAGAAAAAGAGAAGAAGAAAAACAAGAGAAAGGTAGAGAGAAGAGAAAGGCAGATAGAATGAAAGACAGAGAAAGGTAAAGAGAAAAGAAAGACAAGAGAAAGGTAAAGAGAAAAGAAAGACAAGAGAAAGGTAGAGAGAAGAGAAAGGCAGATAGAAAAGAAAGACAAGAGAAAGGTAGAGAGAAGAGAAAGGCAGATAGAAAAGAAAGACAAGAGAAAGGTAAAGAGAATAGAAAGACAAGAGAAAGGTGGAAAAAGAAAGACAAGAGAAAGGTAGAGAGAAAGAAAGACAAGAGAAAGGTAAAAGAAGAAAGACAAGAGAAAGTAGAGAGAAGAAAGACAAGAGAAAGCTAGAGATAAAAGAAAGTCAAGAGAAAAGTAGAGAGAAAATAGAGACAAGAGAAAGATAGAGAGAAAAGAAAGACAAGAGAAAGATAGAGAGAAAAGAAAGACAAGAGAAAGATAGAGAGAAGAAGAAAGACAAGAGAAAGGTAAAAAGAATAGAAAGACAAGAGAAAGGTAGAGAGAAGAGAAAGACAAGAGAAAGGTAGAGATAAGAGAAAGACAAGAGAAAGGTAGAGAGAAAAAGAAAGACAAGAGAAAGATAGAGAGAATAGAAAGACCATAGAAAGGTAGAGAGAAGAGAAAGACAAGAGAAAGGTAGAGAGAATAGAAAGATCATAGAAAGGTAGAGAGAAGAGAAAGACAAGAGAAAGGTAGCGAGAAAAGACAAGAGAGCAAGAAAGACATATATGGGTCAAATAAGGGCGAAAATTTGGGGTGTAAAAATAGAACCACTGTTACCTGCCACGCATGTCGTAAGGACTAAGGATGTTTGGCTGAAATCGGATGCATGTGTCCTAAACGTGTAGAAGTCTATGCGTTTAGGGGCCTACAAACCAATGTGCAACGTATACACGTTCTTGGCAAAGATCAAACATATCACAAAGAGTGATTAAAATTGGTCGTAAAGAACGAACGTAAAGAAGAAGAAAAGAAAGTAAAAGCAATAGACCAGAGAGTAAACAAAAGAGAGAACGAAAGAGAAGAAAAGAGATATTGAAAAATAAGAAACAAAAAAGTAGAAGATGGAGCGATATCTCTTCTCAATCAACCTCAACTGCCTCCCACTCATCATTTATCTGGTCAATGAATACATTAATATCGCCAATGATAATGATGACAAGGGTCGAGTCACGCGAAGTTGGAAGCCCTCTGTAAAATCCTCACAGACAGGGGACAGCACTCTTTAATTGAAACGTCTGACTGACATAGATTAGAACGCAGAGGCACACCAAATTTTAGAATTTGATGTTACCAGATTGATAGTGTTTTGTGCGATGCAGAAAACAACAGCAATGTAAGAGAATGATAGCTACAGAACAAAGTAATGACTAACATAATGATTGCTTAGCGCATCATCGCAGTTTTACCATCATCATGTGCTGTACCCAATGCCACTGACCGGGGGTTTTCAAGTGTTATACTTCTTCTTGCCCGTCTGCCCATCGTGTTCGTAGCGCGTTGAACTACGGGTAACTATCCCTCTGTGTGTGCGGGTTCAATTCCGAGGGATGGCAGAAAAAGCCACAGATTCCCCAGATTTACGGTCTTCGTGGCACCGAACCGAAGGGTTACGATGTCCATGGCACCGAGCCGAAGAGCTGAAAAGCTCCAGTGCTTCTGGATCGGAAAAAAAATACTTCTTCTTCTTCAAACGCTCCATATCGACCACTTGTTAACCACTCTGTGTGATTTGTATGTGATCTCAGCCTAAGAGCGAGTGTACGTTGTGCCAGTTTTGTGTCTACAAGTAGGCCAGCGCATCCGATTTCTGCGATGCTTTTTATTTACTAATGTAGCTTCCTTAGGTTCTACATCAGTCGCTTCTTACGACATGCCTCGTAGGTCGCAGTGGTACTGTTCTTTGCTTCTCTTGTGGGTCCCGGCACCACATGGGCAAAGTGTTATACAGGTTAGGTGCTCGCCTCTCGTTACAAAGGTACTCGGTTCGCTTCCTCGCGGAGCCATCGTGATAGTTTTCCAGAAATCCTTGATCTCAGTGTAGGTGAGATTGAGTTCCTAGTCATATCGAAGACGAACGCCCGTCTGCCCAGCGTATGTGTAGCGCGTTGGACTACGGGTGACTATCCCTCTGTGTGTGCGGGTTCAATTCCGCGGGATGGCAGAAAAAGTCACAGATTCCCCAGATTTACGGTGTTCGTGGCACCGAACCGAAGGGTTACGATGTCCATAGCACCGAGCCGAAGAGCTGAAAAGCTCAAGTGCTTCTGGATCGGAAAAAATCGAAACGGACTATAAAACGCACAATTTGAGCACGTAAAAGAACCCTTTGCAGTTCAAAATCGAAAAGAGCAGACTGGAAATCAGCTGTCTGGACAAATATCATTAGAAAGATTGAAAAAAAAATTCCTGCAAAATATTATCACTATCTTCAACATTACAGCGGGGATCCTCGTCTGTACTACGGAATTTGTGCACTCCCGCTTAGATCTTCCTCCAGAGGCTTACGTGGATATATTGTCCTGGGCATACGGGTGTTTACAGTAATGAGAGAGCGGACAGGCTTGCATCAAAAGCATCGATTGTTGGTGAGTTGAAGATGGATAAGGGGATATTCTTCGGTCTCTTCGCGACTGTCTGTTGGATGAGGACACTATATTAATGTTGAATCGATCAAGAGATTTAGGCAGTTTGGAGTTACCCGTTGTACAAGTCGAACTGGATGCCTGAGAGGTAGAGTGAGAGGTGTGTTTAATCAGCGAGCCACGGGAACCACCAGTATGCATACTCTTCGATATCTGTTGGGGAGACTGAGCACATATGGGTCTGCCCGGTGTGCAATGACGTCAGTTTAGTAACCAATAATCAATCTTCCTGTGTAAGAAAGATATCTGAGACCACATGGTTACTTTCGAAGTGCGGGATGATGGTCCTGTCACTCAATCAATTCTCAATGCCGCTGATCAGAGGTTCAAATCTCTTTTATTTTTGTTGTGTTGGAAGGCAAGGCAGAGGTTTCCTGGCTATCGGTTGTTGCGGAGCGAAGCGGAGCACAGAGAACAACTAATTTCAGTATGAGAAGGAAGGTTGAGACCGTTACTGATGCCCTTCAATAGATGTCCGGTATTCCGTTTACTGAGGCCTTTGCTGTAGAGGACGTTCATTCGATGCTTCGGAATCTTCAAAATAGCAGTTTGTGCGTCCGAGTGGTTACCGGGGCCCAAATTTGGTGTAAAGAATAGAACCACTGTTACCTGCCACGCTTGTCGTAAGAGACGACTAAGGAGGTTTGGTTGAAATCGGATGCATGTGTCCTAAACAAGTAGAAGTCTATGCGTTTAGGACCTACCAAACCAATGTGCAATGTATACACGTTCTTGGTAAAGATCAAACCTATCACAACCAGTGATTAAAATTGGTCGTAAAGAACGAACGCAAAGAAGAAGAAGAAGGATAGCAGTTTGTGGTATTAGTGGATGTGGTCAATTAAGGTTTTCAATCACCTTACATGGATCTGCTGTCCTGGCATGCGGGTGTTGGCGGCAATGAGAGAGCGCAGCACCAGCAGCATTGAGCATCAGGAAGTTGAGGATGGATAAGGGGGATGTTATTCGATCTCTTATTGATCGATGGCCGGATGAATACACTACTATAGATATTGAATCTATTCAGCGAGTTCAGGAGTTTGAAATTACACTATATACAAGTAGGGCCCGTGTGTTGCCGGGGCTCGAAGGAGCAAAAATAGTACCCTGCGACCTATAAGGCATGTCGTAAGAGGCGTCTGAGGTAGGGACCTAGAGAATCTACCATAGTAAATAAAAATCGTCGCAAAAATCGGATGTGCTGGCCTACTTGAAAGCTTACAACTGGCAAAACGTACAATCGCTGTTAGGCTCAGATCACATACGAAATTCCGAAAGGGTGGTTTAAGAAGATGTCGATATAGACCGTTCGAAGAAGAATATACAAGTAGAACTGGATGCATGAGGAACAGGTTGAGGAGTGTATTTAACCATCGAGCAAAGGAAACTATCATTACTCATAGCATTCGACATTTCTGGGGAGACTGAGCATATATGGGTCTGCCCGGAGTGTTATCAAATCGGTTCAGTAACACAAATAACCAAACTTGTTTATCATTGACAACACTTTTGAAATTACAAATTTCGGGAACAATGTCAAGTTTATTGTTGATAATAAATATTGTCAAATGCAACAACAAAAAATTCTTCGGTGACTTTCAGTATAATGTTCTTGTCTAGCTTGTACCCCATTTGACTTGGTATTCTTACAGTCTGGTTAGGGTTATAGATTCACCACAATTACTTGAATCATTCACAAGCCCTCTCTCCCTTAGAGAATTCAGAATATCAGCCTTGTTTATTGTTCGTCCGCTTTTTATAGCAGCCATAAAAGCAAAAGTTGAACGCATTTAAAAATAGATGTCTGCGAAAAATAATGAATATAAAATGGAACCAATTCAGGAAAAGTGATGAAATCATAGAAATGTCTGGTCAACCACTAGTGACAACTGTTATAAGAAAGAGAATATGGAGATATATTGGACACACCTTGAGAAGAAATAATCAACGAATATCAAAGCAGGCATTGAAGTGGGATACAAAGGGTTCAAGAAAGAAAGGTCGACCTAAGGAGACCCTGAAACGAACTTTGCTAAGAGAGGCAAGAAATATCGGTCTTAGTTCCATGGAGGAGATTGAGCGAGTTCCCAGGATAGAGCGGTATGGAGAAATTACTTGCAGGCGCTATGTAACGTATAACTGTACGAGAGGAATTATTATTATTATACCAGCAAGCCTATTAGAGCGTTCGTTTTCCTTTACAGATGCATGCACTGGCTCAAAAATAAAACTGATTTTTTTTTGGGTTAACTTAGACCTCATCAGCGACTTCAACCATTGTCATCGAGTCCAACTTGTTTTAATCTTCCTAAGCATACTCAGTGAGTCACTAAGAAAACATGCATGGATAAAAGTCCGTGACTTCAGCCAGACCATTTTTTTAGGTTACTGCCAAGATTTCCACAGTGAGACTGCTTGTAGTTACGGCAAAACCATGACGTGATGAGAATTTGATAACACATTCTTCACACACATTCTCAATGTGTTATTAAGTTTTAGTTCTTTTATTTATCATGAAAAATTTTACATCTAACCAACTACAGGCAATTGAGAGAGAAAAAATAATTTATATAGCAGGAAATATTAAGTTTATTGTGCCTGATTTGATGTTCTCCATGAAGATATTGAACGCGGGCATGAAACAATTATATATGTCACGTTATTTATTAGAAGATTTACGCCCTGTTGAATATCACATTTCTGTGCATAATGGCAGAATCTATAGCGAAGACTAAACGATTCCATTTTTTTTCTGCCCAGCCCGTGATCCAACCCATTTTGTTCCCGACGTATTGTCGCCTAAACTGATGACGTCACTGCATGGGCGCTACTTGGTGCCGATTTATAAAGTTTGAGAGATATATACATACGCAACAAAAAGACTGCGATTTTCTAGAAATAAAATTACTGCTGTTTAGACGAATACCTGCATATAATAATAACTATAATATTAAATAAACAATTTTATAAACATTTTAATGTTTAACAAGTTAATATTTGACATATGTACCAGTTGTCGATTCGTTTGTTTTCTTTTGGCGGTGTAATATAAGTTATAAACTTTTTTCCCCCCTGAACTTAGTTCGACGTCCCGTCTGCCTGTCGCCAATAGAAAAATCAAAGGATGACAGTTTTTATGCTTCATTAGAGTAATTAATGAGATAACTAGTGAAACTTCAGTGCAAATTTAGATGTATGCGTTGACCTGACGGAGCGTTGCATTGGTTTGCTGTCAAAGGTTTTATCAATCGAGGGCAGCGTAGCAGGCTGCTCACGAACTTCCGAAGCGGGGCCAGAATAACTTTTCCAAGTCACTATTATTAGTTTCTCAAGAGAGACAGACTTAGACACCGGATCCAGGTTTGTTATTTCTAGTTAACTATGCTGTTATGCTCTTCACCTACTCTGTTAATATGACTAAGTTATAATTAGAAGCACGTAGTAAGACAATCTATCTGCTTCATCTAGATATCTAGAACAGTGAGACAGTACGCTACAACATTTATCAATTTTACCCTATTTAATCGTATTCATTTTTAACACCACAGCACTTCAGTGACTTTACCATTTACTTACTGTCACTGTGTTATGTAAAGTGTGTTGTTATACTCACACTGCGTTATTGTGTTAGTGTTAGTATTGGCAACTCAAACTGATCGCTCTCATCTTGTGTTATATCAAATCAAACGGAACAGAAAAAGCAGTCATCAATCATAATTGTAAAGTAATATTTGTGCCTCCCAGAAATAATAGTTGAAATGATTAATTTTATTCCGCCAGCTTTTATCATTTAAATTTATGATATATTATTGTTCTTATGATGATCATTTATGATATATTATTGTATTGCATTATAAATATATAATTGGCTGGTCCACACTAGCGGTTCTTAACCTGTGGTCCTTGGGGGTCCACAAAGGCTTAAACTAAAGAATGAACTTTTTACATTTAGAATAAAAAGATAACAAATAGGACATAACACGCCCGAGTGGTTACCGGGACCCAAATTTGGGATATAAAGAATGGAACCACTGTTACCTGCCACGCATGTTGTAAGAGGCGACTAAGGAGGTTTGGCTGAAATCGGATGCACTTGTCCTAAACATGTAGAAGTCTATACGTTTAGGGGCCTACCAAACTAATGTGCAACATATACACGTTCACGCCCAGTGGTTCCCGGGCCCAAATTGGGGTGTAAAGAATAGAACCACTGTTACATGCCACTCATGTCGTAAGAGGCGACTAAGGAGGTTGGTCGTGGGGCTAGCTACCCCACACTGTAAAAAACACTAGATGGCTACAGAATGGAGAACGAACCAAGTAAATGCTGGCTGAAACCGGACACATCACTGAAGGATAAGCACCAGAGCTCCAAATGGTGCTGAAGATGTGACGTAAAACACACCAATGCTAGGCTGCATGAATCAGATTTCAACATGAATAGAATTTATGGGGAGGTCTGGTACATCGGTCTGGACGATGATCGAGAGAGTATACACGTTCTTGACAAAGATAAAACATATCACAAAGAGTGATTAAAATTGGTTGTAAAGAACAAGCGAAGAAGGACATAACAAAACTGCAGGAGCTAATTTATACAACCTTCACACAATTAGATAAATTAACCTTAGTGATAATTTCAGCTAGACATGTGACCGGACATCAAAGATGGATTGGTGTTTATGAACACATGCATCAAAGCAGGACTTGTTTATGATTGCAGACTTCTCAAAACACCAGATAACTTGTCACTGAGCTGAATATCACAGAATGTGTCTGCTAAAGACCTACATCTAAATACCCGGCCAAGCAGAATGCAATATAAGATAGCAGTTTATTGTGGTTGGAGAAATTCGAGCTTGTAGCCAGATTGATAATTTTGCAATAATAACTAGATCACTAGAAGAATAAAACCTGGTATGTTATTGACTGAGACAATCTTTGGAAATATAAGATAAAAACATAGCACTGAATTTCACTACAATACATTCTGAGACTCGGAATAGATTCATACAACTTGTCTGCAAAAGATCTTGCATGTAATCTTCTAACCAAGAACTGTTTACACAGTGTCAGAAGAGAATATGAACACCATCATACAAAAGAGATGCTTGAAATAAGATTTGACATGTGTTGCATATAGAGTCTTAACTTTGTCATGAAAACTAGCAACGGGCACGAGAGAGTAAACAAAAATGTGAAAACCAAAAATGACCTGTAGAACAGCAACTGAAAGCAATGAATCACAGCTGGAACACAATACAGTGGACGACCAATAACACAGAAGAATAAATTGCATTAGTCTTCTGATTCATTTTCAACCCAACCATCTGCTTGTGTACTGCCTGTACTCTTTAAATATATAGATGTCCAGTCTTTTCCTGGATATCTTTATGTGTGTGTGATGTCGTCATCAAAATCTAGGTTTACAAAAATTACAGAGTGAAAGAGTTAAGGTTTTACTAATTCTGACTCCAGTGATGACATGATTTTACTGGTTCTGACTTCAGTGATGACATTGAAAGATTCTAATTGATTACTAGACTTAAGTGATGACACTATAGTTTTTCTGATTCTGACTTAAGTGATGACATTAAGATTTTAATTATTCTGACTGCAGTGATGACATTGTGATTTTACTGATTCTAACTTCAGTGATGACATTAAGATTTTACTGATTCTGACTTAAGTGATGACACTATAGTTTTTCTGATTCTAGTTGTGGCATTATGTAATGTTATGTTTAATTGGGCATGATTTATTCTCCATGCTCTATAGTGTTTTTTTCTAGTCTCATTATAATAAGCTTTAACCACAACACTCTACTGTGCATATTTGTTTGATCTTAACTGTAGACTTATGGGTAGATGTACATTTACGTTATACAATTAATTTAATTTCTATCTGATTATTTAACCAGGCTGGAGTTATGCAGTATATTACTAGGATCACCACTTGGTAGTTGTAAACACACAGAATGCACTTTACATTTTACATTAATCTTCTTCTGTTGTCTTTTGTACACTTTCTGGGGGTCTCTGTGGCATAGAGGCTAGGTGCTCGCTTCTTGTCCAAAGGTACTGGTTCACTCCTCGTGAAGCCATGATATTTTTCCAGAGATCTCAGTGTAGGTGAGGTCAAGTTTCTAGTCCTATTGGAGATGGATGACGTAGATCCTGTGTGAAGCGAAATCATAGGAATATAATCATCAGAACTGCCCCAGTATGCAGATTTGAGAAGAAGGTGGCCACTTACACTAGTGTCCAAGACAAACTGTATTCGTGGCTGATAATCTAAGGCAACGGCTGCCTTTATTAAGAATCAAATCCCAATCTAGTGAGAATGCAGAAGAAAAGAACCATTTGGTTTATTGTTTCTTAATATACTCTAGCACTGATGTTGTTCATACTGTCTCTTATATCTCGTTTTTTAAATGTAAACGAACCCTTTGCAGTTCATAATCGAGAAAAGCGGGCTGGAAAGCCGCTGTCTGGAGAAAATTTATTACAAAAGTTTAAAAATAAAATTCCTACCAAATATCTTCATCTCCTAAATTGCAGTGTGGGCCCTTGCGGTGCTAGAGTTCATGCACTGCCACGGAGACCTTCCTGTGGAAGAAAGAGATCGGAACACATATGGTAACTCACCGAAGTGGAATGATGATGGTCCAATCAATCAAACACTATCCAGTAATCTTCTACTGTTGTCTCTTGCTATTTACCTTGCGCTATAGTTTCCAACAAACTGTCATGTATTGTATGTCTTAAATATAGCTGAATGGTTCGAGATTCGAAAGGGGGTATGGCAGGGATGTATTTTGTCACCATACTTATTCAACATATATGTGAACATCATGAGGAATGTAAAAGACTATGCCAACTATGTGAATTACGACCCTCTCACTATAGGCGGCAAATGCATACCAGAGCTTAGATACGCAGACGATACAGTATTATTATCCACCAGCAAAGAAGGTTTGGAAAACCTAATCATGATGACCAAGAAACATAGTGAAGACCAACATCTATATTTGAATACACAAAAACAAAAATCATGTCAACTGACAAAGCAAAAGGCTCACCTAACATCCAAATAAACAATGAAGAACTCCAATGTGTAGAGAGCTACGAATATCTGTGCTCAATAATTAACAATAACGGGGACTACTCCAAAGAGATCTCAAGAAGATTGGTAATAACAATCAAGAAGTTAAACACAATGAAGAACATGTGGCAAAGCACCAGCAAAATACTAAAATTAAAAATATTTAGAGCATGCATTTGAATCATGGACTATTACACAAAAATTAAGAACGAAAATCCAGTCCTTCAAAATTAAATGCTACAGAAAGATCCTACGAATACCATGGACAGAAAAAAAGAAGAAAGAACACATGTCCTGAAAGAACTAAATGTTAAAGAGAATTGGCTGATAAACAACATACTATACAGAAAAATTACATACTTTGGTCACATCAAGTGTCACGATAGCCTGGAAAGAACAATACTAGAGGGCAGGGTCCCAGGACGCAGAGGCAGACCAAAAGAAGATGACTACAGGATATTAAAGAAACCATGACCATCGACGAAGTGGGTGAACTGGCAAGAGACAGAGTGAATTTCAGATGTGCTGCACAGAGAGCAACGTCCTATAAAGGATACGCACCTTGATGAGTCTGTCTATGTATATTATCTTCAACTTCTCAGTTTATAATTTCTTACTTTTAGGTGGCAGCATGACTTCGTCTCTATCAAATATATTCACTTTCAAAAGTCCTGCTGTTAAAAGATTACTTGGATGGAAACAAGGTGATGAAGAGGAAAAGTGGGCAGAGAAAGCAGTTGATTCATTGATAAAGAAACTGAAGAAGAAGAAAGGTGGGTACATTTTGATGGGAGATTTGCTGGTTTATAGTTTCTTACTGATACTGCATTCTGTGATTGTCTTTAAATTGATGCATTTATTTCTTATTTATAGCAACAAATGTTTTTAATAATGAAATATATTGGTTACTAAACTGACGTCATTGCACTCCGTGGACACCCATAACTGCTCAGTCTCCCCAACAGATATCGAAGAGTATGCATACTGATGGTTCCCGTGGCTCGCTGATTAAACACACTCCTCACTGCCCCCTAAGGCTTCCAGTTCTACTTTTACAACGGGTAACTCAAAACTGCATAAATCGCTGGATCGATTCAACATCTATGTGTGTCCTCATCCAACAGGCAGTCGCGAAGAGACCGAAGAACATCCCCTTATCCATCTTCAACTCCCCAACAATTGATGCTGTTGATGCAAGCCTGTTCGCTCTCATTACGAAACACCTACATGCCCAGGACAGTATATCCTTGTAAGCCGTTGTAGGTTAGAAACTTGTGTAGACGACATCCACTCACACCGAAACATACCCTATTGGATCTTGTGAAGCATTGACTGAGAGTCCGATACAACAACTGCCCTAGTAAAGGGAGTCCCAGAGAGCCAATGGAGGACAGCAGTAATAGCCTCAACCTCCATCTTCATATGAAATATATTATGAGATACTTTCTTTCTTAAAAAATTGTATCCAGAAGTTTTGTGTGGAATGGGTGGACAGCATTAGATCACATCTTAAGACACTGACTTGACTGTACACACCTGGACATGCTGAAGTGCAGGGCAATGAATGTGCAGACTTAATCGAAAACAATACCTCAACTCAAGCGGGCAGAAGTATGGACAAAGACGATTGCATCGATGCATTGCGCTCTCGTATATGTGATATGGGCGAGTCTCAGACACTGGGATGAGTGCGAGAATTAGGAATTAAGTTTGGACATGCCAGACAGTGTCGTCTTTGGGGTATAGAGAGAGAAAATGTAATCAATTTCTCATGTGTATGGTGAGTAAGTGAACTCTGAGATGGCTGTTGCAGAAGAGGACAGAGTATGCATGGTGATGCCCAATGTGCCATGATGTATTGCATAACATTTTACTGCCTTAAATTGAAAGGACAACTGCAGATGGCTTCACACCATCTGGAAATCTAATATTACAAAACATGTGTTAGGACAGTTCTCTATGAATCTGAGGCTGGGAAATCAGATAAGAAAGTATGTCAGAAAGATACGAGGAAAGACTTCTTTGCAGTATACCTGGAAGGGTAAGATAGCAATATAAGACTACAAAAACCAACTAGTTTGAAAGACATGAATGAAGGGAGATACAAAAGAAATGACGATGATGGATTGGACATACCCTCAGGATGAGAACAGAAAGGCGGTCAAGACATGCAATGCAGTGATCATTGCAGGGACAGCTGATAAAATGGGGGGCACATGGGAATTAACTTTTGAAGCAGAGCACAAAGGTAGTTGTACAGATGCAATATTTACTTTAAGACAACTGACGGAAAGCACAATAGAACATAACAAAACCTGTAGTGTGGCATTCATAGGCCAGGAAAGGACCTTCGACAGAGTCGATAGAAACAAACTATGGGATTGTCTAAGAAAATATGGAATCAACAATCTCATCAAGGTCTGCAAAAGCTTATACATTTAAAGTAAAAGTTACATAAGAATAAAAGCTGGAACATCAAAAACATTCATGGTAAATTCCGGAGTTAGGCAGGAATGTGCTCTCCCCACTGCTGTTTATAACATACATGGACAACATAAGTAGAGAAGCAGGAATAGAGGAAGAAAATAATACTTCAGAACTTTTATTTGCAGTCGACCAAGTACTGATTGCAGAAAACAAAGAATCTCTCCAGAACCATTTGAGCTTAGTTAACATCAAAGGGGAGGAGTACAACATAAAAATAAATATAATAGAGACAATGGCAATAAATAGACAACCAGAAACCCTTACAATAAAACTCTAGAACGTAGAAATAAAACAAACCAAAATACTTAGGAGCAATTTTTCACCACAGACGGAAGTATCAATAAGGAAATCAGCAATCGATGCACAAAAGCTAACCAGGTACTGGGGCAGTTAAAACCACTGTTGTCACACAAAGAGATACCACTAAAAACTAAATCAAATCTTATAATAACGATTTTCTGGTCAACACTATGTTACCAGTGTCATACATGGCCAGTAACAGGAGCTAATGAGTGGAAAATCATAATGATGGAGATGTGTCTTAGAAGAGCTGCAGGTGTGACAATAAGACACAAAATTAAAAATGAAGAAATCAGAAGCAGACTGGATGTGAAACCAGTCATGCAATTCATAAAAGAACAACAGATTTTTTCTTTTTTCGTCCGCTTTCAACTCAGACGAGTTTCATCTCTGAAACTGATTTTTGCGTGAAAATCCGTTTTCCAATTTCTTACAGTGGCAGCAGCGTGCACATTGTAAATTACTTTACACTGGCAGCCGTGTGCTCAATGTACTCGTAATTAGTATTCCTCGCCATACAGGCAGATTTTTCTCCGACTTCAGAGGTACTCACGTTATCGTCATGAGTAAGACCAGGGGACTCAACAAATGCCGGACAGTAGGTTCGAACCCGAGCTATGAGGCGTCTCACAGCTAGCAGGCCGAGCTACTATCAACTACTCTAGGCAGTCCCCGAACAACATATTAAATGGTTTGGACACCTGACAAGAATGCCCTGGTATCACCACAGAGAGCCACACATAAAAAGTATTACGAGTGCAAAGCAAGAGGAAGACCACACAAAAGATGGAGCGGCGGCATCAATAACCGCCTAATGAAAATATCAACTTACAGAGTGCCTTAACACAAGCATACACAAGATCACTACGTCTTCTTCTCTCCTCTCTCTTCTCTTTCTCCCCTCCCCTCAACACTTCTATAAAGAAGTAAATGGTGGAAGAGAAGAAGCACAAAGGCATGCATAGGACTATGAGATAGAGAGGCACAAGATTGAATTGTGTTGCCATTATTTGTCTATGCCTTATGTTCTCTTGGACTGATGATGATGAGTTACTTATAATATTAGTACATACTTTCTGCCTTGTAATGTTTGAAGTAAACAAAAGAAATGATAAATCTTCCATGCATATGTTCTCTTCTTTATCAGGTGCTTTAGAAGATTTGGAAAAAGCATTGTCCTACACAGACCCTCACACAAAATGTGTCACAATACAGCGTTCACTTGATGGGCGCCTGCAAGTATCTCACCGCAAGGGCTTGCCTCATGTCATTTACTGCAGGGTATGGAGGTGGCCTGATCTCCAGTCACACCATGAACTCAAGCCTTTAGATAGCTGTGGTTACCCATTCAGTGCCAAACAGAAGGAAGTTTGCATCAATCCATATCACTACAGACGTGTAGAAAGTCCAGGTCAGTTCTGCTTCTTCTTCTCCTTTAGTCGTTACACTGCTAGCGGGTTGTTGCCCAGTGTCATTTCTTTCTACTATAAGTAAAATTTACTTTCCTTGTAATACAAGTTCTTTCTGGTAAATATGAAATGCAGTAGTACTTTAAAATGAAATGATTTCTGAATGATCACTCCGCCCGAGTGATTACCGGGCCCAAATTCGGAGTGTAAAGATTAGAACCACTGTTACCTGCCACACGTCGTAAGATGCGACTAAGGAGGTTTGGATGAAATCGGATGCATGTGTCTGCTGGGGAATGCTAATCCGAAACAAATGCTTGCAGAAACGGATGCACCAGACCGTAAGGCGCATAACATGGTACAACGCCCCCTTACAATAAGGAATGGGATAACGGATTCTACGGTCGCCAATCTGCCTCTGAGATTTAGCCACGCAGTAAGAATGTCAGATCTACCATCACGAGGGTGGCCAAAACTTACTGCAGGAAGAAGTTGACACAAACAGGAAAGCAGTATCATAGGAATTATATCCTAGAGAACTGCCACTAGTATGCAGACTTGAGAATAAAGAGGTGGCCCACTTACACTAGCGTCCAAGACAAACTGTATGGTGTGGCTGATAATCTGAGGCAGACGGCTGCCTTTATTAGAGAATCCAAATCCCAATCTAGTGAGAATGCAGAAGAAGAAGAAGAATGATCATATAACATCAGAACCGATATATTGACTCTTAGTGGACCAGGGTAGAAGCCTTGTTTTTATAAACCATTTGTTTTGTTTTTTTAAATAAAAACCGCCCTTTATTGTGGCTCCTGGTAAAAAGGCATCCAACCCAAAGCCAACGTAGTGTGGTGTTTCTTCCGCAAGGAGTTATTGGTTACTAAACTGACGTCATTGCACTCCGGGCAGACCCATAGGTGCTCAGTCTCCCCAACAGATATAGAAGAGTATGCATACTGATGGTTCCTGTGGCTCGCTGATTAAACACACCTCTCACTCTGCCTCTCAGGCATCCAGTTCGACTTGAACGGGTAACTCCAAACTGCTTAAATCGCTTGATCGATTGAACATCGATTTTAGTGTCCTCATCCAACAAGAGTCGCAAGAGACTGAAGAATATCCCCTTATCCATCTTCAACTCCCCAACAATCGATGCTGTTGATGCAAGCCTGTCCACAAGGAGTTAAAACAGCAAAGCTATAGTGATTTTGCATACAGAATAAGTTACGGTATCAATAGAGTTCTCACTCAATAAAGTATATATTGTCTTGTATTCTCCACAGTTCTACCACCTGTGCTAGTTCCAAGATATAGTGAATACCCAACACATGGAGCCTTGCCCCCATTCCAACAGATCCCTGAGCCGTCGATGCCTCATAACATCACTTACCCGTTTCCACAGCAACATTCTCCACAGTCACCTGGTTCAGGACCTGGTAGTCCTTCTGGTATCCCAGGTAAGACTAGCCTCTCTTTAAAGACTCAAAAATATAGACATGAACAAAATTAATATTCTATTTACTGCAGTTCAACATAATCAACATAATATGGATTGAATACACAAGAATTCACATGACCAGGTGCTCCGTCCCTCTTTGGGGGAGCTACGCACATTCTGCATGAGCTTGTAGCAATCAGCAACTCATAGCTGTCAGTGTAAGAACAAAGCTAACCGTCAGTGTAAGAACACAGCAGACCAACACTCCGCCTCACTTTAGCTTCCTGGAAGCAGGCTCATACAAGCTAACCCGACACACAAAAAATGCTATTCTGAAGTCAGATGTTTCGGACCGAAAGCTGCAAATACCACAGCTAATGCTGAAAACTGACACAATGCATTGCGTTCTCTAGACTAAATGGGACTAAAGCTGAAGAATTGACTTCATTGCACCAGGTTTTAACCCATATGCCTCTGTCCCTCTCTGAAGAAATGGCACGTCGCCTTCTGAGGGTATTGCACAAAGCACTAGCTCCGTCAACAATCCTAGTGATCTCTGGGAAAAATGCACTCGTGAACAGAATGGCACGGTCTGGATTAGAACCCATGACCTTAGCAACACAAAGGCTTAGCCACAGAGATTCCTCTAAACCGTCAGCCAATCGAATCAGCATTATTCACAGCCGACTGTATAATTCACATATCTATGAATAACTCGGAACGTTATTCACAGATGTCTCCGTATAATCACTCCAATAATAAATATCAGTATTTTTTTAATGAGTCAGCTTTGGCTGTCTCTCATTCAACCAATTAGATCTGATACCATGTTGCAGTATAACACAGTAGATGTGCTACTATCAAGTGTGCAGTTTTATGTTCCTAAAATCTCATCAGTAATCCATCAATACAAATATGTGTCCTATTGGACATTATTCTTACAGGTTATCAGGTCTAAAATGGGTCTAAAGTCGAAGGATTGACTTCATTGCACATGGTACCTCTGAAGTCGGAGAAGGCACGCCTGTATGGCAAGGGACACTGATAAAAAGAAGGTATGCCTTCACGCAGAAATCAATCAGATGCGTCATAGCAGGCACTCTGACTATGCCTGAATTCATAGTGAGCGACGCAAGAAAAATTGCACATGGTTTACCCATATGACTCCATCCCTGTCGACAGAAATAGCACATCATCTGCTGAGAGTGTTGCACAAACCCAGTAGCTCTTGCAACAATTTTATGGATCTCATGTGACCCGGTCTGAATTCGAACTCACAACCTTCAGAACAGGCAAACATCTTAACTACTTTATCATAGAGACCCTCATCAGGCGGTTCTGGTTAGCAACCCAAATCTAAAAAAAATATGCTCTGCTACAGAAACTGCAATGAAAAAGACATAATGTAAGAAACACTTTCTGCATTATGTTCCCTTAGTAGCCCTGAATTGAAAAGCTAATATAAAATTGGGTACTTTATCAAGAAGCAACAAATTAAATGGTTCGTGCACATAAGCAGTGCGCCACAGAGAGCAATGTTACTTGATACAGTCGCCCAAGTGGTTACCGGGTCCAAATTTGGGGTGTAAAGAATAGAACCACTTACCTGCCATGCATGTCGTAAGAGGTGACTAATGAGGTTTGGCTGAAATCAGATGCACATGTCCTAAACGTGTAGAAGTCTATGCGTTTAGGGGCCTGCCAAACCAATGTGCAACGTATACATGTTCTTGGCAAAGATCAAACATATCACAAAGAGTGATAAAAATTGGTCGTAAAGAACGAACGCGAAGAAGAAGAAGAAGACTTTGATACAGTGGATACAAAGCAAAAGGCCGGCCACGCAAAGGTGGACAGCAGAGTGATGAAAGACAGTATTTATGAAGCACATACAAAAGCTCATGCTAGAAACCTCTTCTTACCCTGAAGCTGTGAGGCAAATTAGGATTGGAGAAGAGAAAGAAAGACAAGGTGCATAGAGAGGTTCGCTTCAGGTGTCTTCTTTTTCGACCTGACGCTGAAAGGCAAAACAGTATTAGAGAATAGATAGATATAAATGTTAGTAATAAAGTGAAGCCTTATGTTCTGTTGGGAATTGAAAGAAATGAGTGTACATCTTTACAAACTAAATAAAAGTTGTTTTTTCAGAACTATTTCAAGCAGATAACCAAAAGGTCATGTATAACATGTTTGTTATCTATATTCAACAGGTGATACTCCACCACCAGCCTACCAGACACATGATGATGATCAGAAAAACCAATCTGGATCTCAGCCTATGGACATTACTAACCTTCAACACAACCCTGCACATTCAGGATCTTCAATTCCAAACCAGGGCTTTTCTCTATCTAAACTTGCACCTAGAATCATCAAAGGACCCCGACTGCCTATTGGACCAGGTAAAGTTGAATGAAGGCGTGTTCGTAGCGCGTTGGACTACGGGTGACTAGTCCTCTGTAAGTGCGGGTTCAACTCCGCGGACTGGCAGAAAAGCTACAGGTTCCCAGATTTACGGTGTTCGTGGCACCGAGCCGAAGGGTTACGATGTCCATGACACCGAGCCAAAGAGCTTTAGCTCAAGTGCTTTGATCGGAAAAAAAAGTCGTAATTGTATGAACAGAACCCAACAACAGAACACATTAAGTGTATCAGCTTTGTATACATTGTCAGGAAATTGTTGAGCACATTCTCTTTGGGAACAATATTAGAACAACAAACACATTAATGCTCAAGGACCTTCAGTTAAACTGTCAGGAAAATTGTTGAGCACATACTCTCTTTGGGACTAGTCCAAAATTAAAGCAACAATACACAGGTTACTCAAATAGATCTGCTTGACCAAAAGCATTGTATTAGAGAAAGTTTGATGAAATCATATCTCTTTTGGGAGACAATATTAGAAAACAATGAGCATTATGGTCACAGAATTTTACTAATACATGTCAGGAAATGTTGAGATTCTTTATGAGGAAACAATATTGGAACAAGAAACAAGATCTAGATGTATTCAACTTTGTTTTCATTATGACGAGGATTATGAAAACCCCATTACCCATTGGAATCAATATTAGAGAACAATGATCACATTAAGTGTATCAGCTTTGTATACAAAACAGATCAGGAAATTGCTTAAGCACATTATCTCTGGCAACAATATTAGAACATCATAGAAACAATATTGAATTGTATCAGCTTATAACATTGTCAGGAAATTGATGAGACATCATTTTGGGAACAATATTAGACAAGAATGACATTAATGATAAGATTTTTAAAATTTGTCAGAAAATAGGAGACATAACTCTTGAGGAATCAAATTAGAACAACATGAATTAACATGTAAGTGTTCAGCTGTGAAACATGAGAACAATATAAGCAATTCATTTATTCCAACATTCTCACTATGAAAAGAGAAAAGACTTGAGATAGGTCTACAAAGCAGACATGGAGGTGCAGCTTCGTGATAACAGTTTACCTGGCTGGATGCCCTTTGCGAGCCATCAGATATGTTTGCCTGAGACACTAACGCGAAGTGGAGGGAGATCAGGAGAGGGTTGCTAGACTTCACTTTAATGAGCTGAGGTGCTGCAGATGAATTATAAGACTCTTGTGAGTTGTTTGAGGTCTTGCAAAGAAGCGAGGAAGTAGAACACATTGGTTGTGTGTCAGCAAACAAATTAGCAAGTTTCATCTTATTCCATTTCAAGAAACCTCCTTAGTGCTCTACAACATGGATACAGGGTGCTCATTCTTTACATCCCAATTTATGGTGCTCCCTGGACCATCAGGTTTGTCCTTCTGAGGGGTGAATAAGTTCTAGGGCCTTGTTCTAGTTGATTCTAGACAATTTAATCCACTTGGCAGTTTAAAACAAGAAGAGCGATTAGAAATATTTTTTAGCAATAATTCTCTTAGGAAATATATTTCACCAGGAACCCTTCATCGCCTTAATGGAGGTTTGGTAATTTTCTAACTCCGTCCTGAGAAAGTCTTCCTGGTTAGTAAGGAAAAAAAAAAATCTGAACACACCATGATTACTCACCGGAATTTCGGTCAATGATTATCGATTTTGGCACCAATCAATCAGTCAACATGATATTTTACTGAAGAGCAAAAGTCCAAGTTCTGCTGGGTCATTGAAGAAGTGTTCCTAGACTGGAACTAGGTTGGAAGATAAACAGGACGATGCCATACATGTGTTTATGTGATACAGACCTGTGCTATATCTTTTCCTAAAAACACCTAAGCAATTTATTATATATGTTATGTCTGCCGTAGATGTCTGAATTTCTTCACTTCTGTTTTATCCTTTGCCTGATAAAGACCTTTTGGTCAAAACATCACTGTATATTGTTTTTGTACTTTGTAAAACTACAGTACTTTTTTTTTTCGTGTTTGCTTAACTCCACCCACAAAATATTGTCTCAACATATATCTGTACTCTATGTTGTATCATTCAGATAAACAAGCCGTCAACTATCAAGAGCCACACTATTGGTGCAACATTGTTTACTACGAACTAAACAACCGAGTGGGTGAACAATTCCAAGCTTCTTCTAACAGTATCATTGTTGATGGCTTCACCGACCCGTCACGGACAGACCGTTTTTGTTTGGGCCTACTATCTAATGTCAACAGAAACTCTACAATTGAAAACACTCGTCGCCATATAGGAAGGGGTATGTCCTTTTGTACTCAGTATAACTATAACGGTATGGTGGCTTAGGGGATAGTGACTCGGTTGATTAACCCCGATGTTCTGAGTTTGAATCACGCTGTGTACAGTTTGGTTGCAAATTGTTTCGCATGGATTGTTATTAAAGGACGATGGTGCCACCCGTTCAGAAAGCAATGACAAACTACTGAACGTAATAATGCCTAGAAAATCACAAACAGCGTTAAAAAGCTGGAGTTGATTCGCAAAGTCCTGTAACGGATATGCAATTAACTTTATAACTATATCAGTATAATTTTTTTCTATGTATATTTTTTAACATTCTTCTGTGATCGCCTTGCTGTCAATTCAGGCATTAGTCATGACGCCTGATATTGTGCTTTTGAATAATTTTTGCGTGAGGTCTGCTTACCATTTGACTGGTATCATTCGCCTTAGTGGGGGACTGCCTAGAGTAGTTGATAGTAGCTCGGCCTGCTAGCTGTGAGACACCTCATAGCTCGGGTTCGAACCTACTGTCCGGCATTTGTTCGAGTCCCTGGTCTTACTCAGGACGATAACGTGAGTACCTCTGAAGTCTGAGAAAATCTGCCTGTATGGCGAGGGAATACTAATTACGAGCACATTGAGCACACGGCTGCCAGTGTAAGTAATTTACAATGTGCACGCTGCTGCCATTGTAAGAAATTGGAAAACGGATTTTCACGCAAAAATCAGTTTCAGAGATGAAACTTCGCCTGAGTTGAAAGCGGACGAGAAAAAAATAATAATCGCCTTAGTGGCGAGTCTTCGCCGATTTCAGAGGTAATTCTTTAACATCAACTTGAATATTTGTGTAGAATGCAGTGGTAAGTCTCCTTAGAACATGTCCCAGAATGATTCCGTTATCTACAATATATAAACTGTTTCTAGTCCACATGTGTAGGACAATTTGTAAGAAATCAGTGGTAGATCTTGTCCAAGAATGCTACCAATGTCTACAAAACTTTCTCTAGTTCCTCCTTCATATGCTGGACAGTTTGTAAGAAAGCAGTGGTCAGTCTAAAATGTGTCAATGTATCATTAGATCTTGTCTCAGAATGCTACCAATGTCTACAAAAATTTCTCTAGTTCCTCCTTCATATGCTGGACAGTAATAAAGAAAGCAGTGGTCAGTCTAAGATTTGTCAATGCATCATTAGATCTTGTCTCAGAATGCTACCAATGTCTACAAAACAAACTTTCTCTGGTCCCCATGTGCTGGACAGTATGTAAGAAAGCCTAAGAGCGGTTGTACATTGTGCCAGTTATGTGCCTACAAGAAGCTCAGCACAACCAATTTCTGTGACACCTTTTATTCACTAGGTAGCTTCACTTGCCTCTTACGACATGCCTTGTAGGTCGCAGTGTTACTATTCTTTATTCCCTTGCAGACCCCGGCACCACACGAGTGCTTGTTGATCACACATACACACCATGTACTGTATTATAAGCTTACGCGACATGTTAGCAGTGAACGCCATATATCTGGTTAATAGAGCAGGAAAAAATACTAGAAATGTTGAATACTACAACTAGCTAGTCGCTACTTTTGTTTTGTTTCAGGAGTCCACTTGTATTATGTTGGAGGGGAAGTCTATGCAGAATGTCAAAGCGACAGCAGTATCTTTGTCCAGTCTCGTAACTGCAACTACTCCCATGGCTTTCATCCAACAACAGTGTGTAAAATACCACCAAACTGCAGTCTTAAAATCTTTAATAACCAGGTCTGTATAACTGTTAACAATAATTCCTATCGTACCATTATACGTTACATAGGGTTTGCAAGCAATTTCTACATACCGCTCTATCTTGTGCAACTCGCTCAATCTCCTCCATGGAACTGAGACCGATATTTCTTGCCTCTCTCCGCAAAGTTCATTTCAGGGTCTTCTTGTGCTATCCTCTCTTTCTTGAACCCTCTGCATTCCCACATCAATGCCTGCTTTGATATTCTTTGATCATTTCTTCTCAAGGTGTGTCCAACTTCTCCTTATAACTGTTAATGCCTGACTCAAATGGAAGAATGTAGTGTGTTTGTTGTGAGGTACTTTGTAAGCTGTTATTCGTTTTCTTGTGGTTCTCTGTGGTAGACAATACCAGGGCATTCTTGCCAGGTGTCCAAATCATTTAACTTGTTCTTTTATGAATTAAATATGGAACTGCAAGTTATATAGTATTAAAACTAAATTACAATTTTCAATTCAAATGTTGTATCAATCCTAACATATGTCAGCAAGAGTTGGAAAATGACTAAAGATATAGAAAGCAAGTTGAATGCATTTGAAAATAGATGTCTCGAAAAATAATGAATATAAAATGGAACGAATTCAGAAGTGATGAAATCAGAGACATGTCTGGTCAACAACTAGTTACAACTGTTATAAGAAAGAGAAGATGGAGATATGTTGGGCACCTTGAGGAGAAATGATCAACGAATATCAAAGCAGGCATTGAAGTGGGATGCAAAGGGTTCAAGAAAGAGAGGTCGACCTAGAGAGACCCTGAAACGAACTTTGCTGAGAGAGGCAAGAAATATCGGTCTCAGTTCCATGGAGGAGATTGAGCGAGTTGCCCAGGATAGAGCGGTATGGAGAAATTACTTGCAGGCCCTATGTAACGTATACGGTACGAGAGGAATTATTATTTTATGAATTACAGTGCTGGTTTCACATCCAGTCTTCTGATTTGCTTTACTCTTGATTTTTGCTCATTAGCTGCTGTTATTGGTTTTTGCCAGAAATCATTGAGTTTCTTAGTTTTTAGGGGTTTACTTTATGGGACAGAGTGGATAACTGTCCAGTACCTGTTAGTTTTCATCGATTGTGACTTCTTACGACCTTCTGTCTGCACTTGAAAATTGGCCAGTAAGTATTTGAATTGGTTTGTTTAATTTATTTTCTGAGTTTATTGTAGGTTTTCTGGTTGTCTGCTTATCGCCTTTGTCTCTTGTCTTTATTATATTGATTCTTATGTTGTACTCACTTGATGTTAATAAGTTCTATTCTGAGAAATTTTTGACTTCTGCATTCAGTTCTTGATCGCTTTAATAAAAGTCTCTGAAATATTTTTCATTTTATTCTCCATATGTTGTATACCTCAAGACACACTCAAGTTCACTAGGCAAGCGCTGAGTTGAACCCGCATAGTAACTGAAAATAGGCATCTGAACAGACCTGGAGACCAAGTCTTCTTGGGGAATCTAAGGATGCTTGACTATCCTGGAGACCATAAAGAAACAGCCGAGAAAGTGGCAACAACTGTTGAACTATGCCACAAAAAAGTATTTCATTCCTATGTTGTCCATATGTTATAACAGCACTACTGACTACATGGGAAGAGAGGACTAAGTTCAGTCACTTATGTTGCCTTGATGTTTAAACAGTAAACTATTGACTACATGGGAGCAGAGAGGACTAAGTTCAGTCACTTATGTTGTCCTTGTATGTTATAAACAGTAAACTATTGACTACATGGGAGCGGAGAGGACTAAGTTCGGTCACTTATGTTGTCCTTGTATGTTACAAACTACTGACTACATGGGAGCGGAGAGGACTAAGTTCAGTCACTTATGTTGTCCATGTATGTTATAAACAGTAAACTATTGACTACATGGGAGCGGAGAGGACTAAGTTCAGTCACTTATGTTGTCCATGTATGTTATAAACAGTAAACTATTGACTACATGGGAGCGGAGAGGACTAAGTTCAGTCACTTATGTTGTCCTTGTATGTTATAAACAGTAAACTATTGACTACATGGGAGCGGAGAGGACTAAGTTCAGTCACTTATGTTGTCCATGTATGTTACAAACTACTGACTACATGGGAGCGGAGAGGACTAAGTTCAGTCACTTATGTTGTCCATGTATGTTACAAACAGCAAACTACTGACTACATGGGAGCGGAGAGGACTAAGTTCAGTCACTTATGTTGTCCATGTATGTTATAAACAGTAAACTATTGACTACATGGGAGCGGAGAGGACTAAGTTCAGTCACTTATGTTGTCCATGTATGTTACAAACTACTGACTACATGGGAGCGGAGAGGACTAAGTTCAGTCACTTATGTTGTCCATGTACAAACAGAATAGTTGTCATGTATGTTACAAACAGCAAACTACTGACTACATGGGAGCGGAGAGGACTAAGTTCAGTCACTTATGTTGTCCATGGATGTTATAAACTACTGACTACATGGGAGCGGAGAGGACTAAGTTCAGTCACTTATGTTGTCCATGTATGTTACAAACTACTGACTACATGGGAGCGGAGAGGACTAAGTTCAGTCACTTATGTTGTCCATGTATGTTATAAACAGTAAACTATTGACTACATGGGAGCGGAGAGGACTAAGTTCAGTCACTTATGTTGTCCATGTATGTTATAAACAGTAAACTATTGACTACATGGGAGCGGAGAGGACTAAGTTCAGTCACTTATGTTGTCCTTGTATGTTATAAACAGTAAACTATTGACTACATGGGAGCGGAGAGGACTAAGTTCAGTCACTTATGTTGTTCATGTATGTTACAAACTACTGACTACATGGGAGCGGAGAGGACTAAGTTCAGTCACTTATGTTGTCCATGTATGTTACAAACAGCAAACTACTGACTACATGGGAGCGGAGAGGACTAAGTTCAGTCACTTATGTTGTCCTTGTATGTTATAAACAGTAAACTATTGACTACATGGGAGCGGAGAGGACTAAGTTCAGTCACTTATGTTGTCCATGTATGTTACAAACTACTGACTACATGGGAGCGGAGAGGACTAAGTTCAGTCACTTATGTTGTCCATGTATGTTACAAACAGCAAACTACTGACTACATGGGAGCGGAGAGGACTAAGTTCAGTCACTTATGTTGTCCATGGATGTTATAAACTACTGACTACATGGGAGCGGAGAGGACTAAGTTCAGTCACTTATGTTGTCCATGTATGTTACAAACAGCAAACTACTGACTACATGGGAGCGGAGAGGACTAAGTTCAGTCACTTATGTTGTCCATGGATGTTATAAACTACTGACTACATGGGAGCAGAATAAGTTCAGTCACTTATGTTGTTTGTGTATGTTACAAACAGCTAAATTTATAAACAGCAAACTACTGACACATGTTGTTAAAATGTTCATCTCTTGATTTCTTGCTAGGAGTTTGCAGCTCTGTTGTCACAGTCGGTCAACCATGGCTTCAAGCAGTTTAACTCAATAAAATGTGCATCATTCGCATGAGTTTTGTGAAAGGTTGGGGCGCTGAGTATCATAGACAAGATGTCACATCAACCCCATGCTGGATAGAACTGCATCTCAACGGACCCTTGCAGTGGTTGGATAAGGTTCTCACACAGATGGGATCTCCATTGAACCCAATCTCATCAGTGTCATGACACCCCTGGACAGATATATACTGGATAGATAGATACATTTTTGTGTGCAAGTTTTATTACATTTCTCTGATGGTATTGTTTCATCGGATGGGTCACATATTTCACACAATGTCAGCTCAGATTATTGAATTCAGACATGCCAGGTTGAATTCAGATGTTAGATTGAATTAACTTCTTGTGGACCAAACGCCACACTACGTGGCTTTGGGTTGGGCACCTTTTTACCAGGAGCCACACTAAAGAGCGTGTTCTATTCTAAAAACAAAAGCATGTAAAAACATTACTTTTGCCCTGGTCCACAAAGAGTTAAGACGTCATTTTGAAGTAATGAGTTCACAGATGCCATGTTGAATTTATGATTTCAGTTATCAAATTGAATTCATGAGTTCACATCTGATGTCAGAATGAATTAATGTGTAATGTGTAGAGAGTATTATACTAAAAGAAGGTGCACATCTTATTCATGTCAACTGGCAACGGTAATCATGTCTTTCCATAACATTCTGTCTCTGCTGTTTTATTTGTTGTTTTTATAAATATATTTTAAGAGAGAATTTTATCTTAGTCAAATATTTCTTTTAGTTATTCAGTTATCTTAGTTAGACTCAAATCATGAAGACTGACTTAGTCTGCTGATGCTGCTTGCTAAGATTTCATTGTATATTGTCTTCCTACTTCATCCATCATTTTAGCAGCCAGTGTCCTTGGGGGTTAGTAAGGTATTATGTGATTATCTATCATTGGTTCTTTCTCTGTGTCTTCTTCCAGTGTCCTTGGGGGTTAGTAAGGTATTATGTGATTATCTATCATTGGTCTTTCTGTGTCTTCTTCCAGTGTCTTTGGGGTTAGTAAGGTATTATGTGATTATCATTGGTTCTTTCTCGGTGTCTTCTTCCAGTGTCCTTGGGGGTTAGTAAGGTATTGTGATTATCTATCATTGGTTCTTTCTCTGTGTCTTCTTCCAGTGTCCTTGGGGGTTAGTAAGGTATGTGATTATCTATCATTGGTTCTTTCTCAGTGTCTTCTTCCAACACTCCATATCGACCACTTGTTAAACCACTCTTTGTCGTCTTCTTCTGCGATCAACTTCTGCTATGTGACTACTCCGGTATGTGTCATAAACAGGTCTGTGCGCTCGAGGTCTTTACTGGTTCCCCATAGCTTTTTTTTTTGTAGGGCTGTTTCTGTTGACCAAATTTACATTCTTACACTGCTCATGCTGGGGCAGGATGTGCTCTGGGACTGCTTTGGTGCTCCACAGGTGCATGCAGCCAAGTCCCCGAGACCCATTCTATGGAGGTGTGCTATCAGAAGAAACCACTCTTTGTGATTTTTTGTGCGATCTGGGCCTAAGAGTGATTGTACATTGTGCTAGCTTTGAACCTACAAGTAGACCAGCACATCCTAATTCCTGGACGTTTTTATTTACTAGGTTAGCTTCCCTAGGCTCCTACCTTAGTCGCCTCTTACTACATGGTTTGTAGGTCACAGTGTTGCTATTCTTTGCTCCCCTTGTGAGCCCCACCAACACATGGACACCTTTCTCTGTAAATATCTATCTCTCTTTCTCGGAATCTCAATCACCCAGAATCTCATTTTTTTTAAAAATGCCATTCATGTCTTGAGATGAACTTTGATCTATGAAATGATTGGATGTCCATCCACTAATGACATGTGACCATCACAATTAACACTAATGACATGTGACCATCACAATTAACACTAATGACATGTGACCATCACAATTAACAGACCGATAGATTATAGCAGACAAGTGGTTGCCAACAGCAATTACTTCAGTTGTGAAACTATATCATACATAATGATGATCTTAGTCTGTGTAACTGACACATCTGATTTTGTGTTGAGTTAAATCTTTCAGTTTTGTCTTACAGTTGTGTCAGAAAATATGAATTGTGTTGTATTTTTAATTCCTGGCTTGTCACAGAATGGACTTGTTTTAAAGTCTGCTGTTTCTGGTATTAGACCATAACCGAGGCAACCAAAATGCTCATCAATCGCAGGGACACACCCACTGACAGCTGGATAATACTCTTACTGATGCAAAATCCCTGCTACTAATCACTCCTGTCTGGTCAGGGTCCTTTGATTTCGCAGTGGATCTAGTTTACCATTGTTTTTATACATTCTTTTGCCCTCCTGCCCAGCGTGTAGGACGACGGGTGACAAGCTCCCTGTGAGTGCGGGCTGGTAGAAAAGCCACAGGTTTACCAGTTTTATGGTGTTCGTGGCACCGAAGGGTTACGATGTCCGCGGCACCGAGCCGAAGAGCTGAAAGCTCAAGTTTTTCTGTATCAGGAAAAAAAATATGCTTTTAAATTTTCTTTTTTGAAATGTCAACGATCATATTTAATTCAAGCGCTAGAGAACCCCCAAGGGGTCCACAGACCCCAGTTTGGGAAAGATTAGTTTGCTTTATATTTCTGATAGAGAATACTGTCTTATGTGATATTATATTCAACATCAGTTCTAGAACTCTGCAGCATTTGTTGAGAATTTTGTTTATCACTGAGCTGTCATAATATGAGAACAGGCTGTGTTCTCCCAACTTGCATGCTGCCATATCGAACAACAATTTTGTTTCAATTATACTACTGAAATGATTAACATCTTATGTTTCGCTCATTGTTTGATACATGATATTTTCAGGTTGATAATGTTTCTCTTGTTTTTATTCAAATTGTTTTTTTATTTTATGTTAAATTATCTGTGACATGTTAATGTCATTCATTGACAAATATGGGACATCAAATTTCATATCATTTTATGTTTTAAGAATCCTTACAGGGTCAGGTGGTGCTTTGTGATTCAATGGTTTTCCGCAGTCTCACTGTGGAAATTGTGGCAGTAACTAAAGTGATGGTCTGGCTTGAGTCATAGACTTTTATCCATGCATGTTTTCTCAGTGATTCAATGAGTATGCTCAGGAAGATTGAAACAGGCTGGACACTGAGGAGGTCTAGGCTGATAAAAATCATATTTTTTTTTGTTGTGGCCGGACATGCATGTGTAAGGGGAAAAAACAGACTGGGATATGAGACAATGGTTGGAGTCACTAAAGATGTCTAGGCTGATAAAACAGACTGGGATATGAGACAATGGTTGGAGTCACTAAAGAGGCGTCACTGGGATATGAGACAATGGTTGAGTCACTAAAGCGTCTACTGGGATATGAGACAATGGTTGGAGTCACTAAAGACGTCTCTGGGATATGAGACAATGGTTGGGTCACTAAAAGGCAGACTGGGATATGAGACAATGGTTGGAGTCACTAAAGACGTCTAGGCTGATAAAACAGACTGGGATATGAGACAATGGTTGGAGTCACTAAAGACGTCTAGGCTGATAAAACAGACTGGGCTATGAGACAATGGTTGGAGTCACTAAAGACGTCTAGGCTGATAAAACAGACTGGGATATGAGACAATGGTTGGAGTCACTAAAGACGTCTAGGCTCATAAAACAGACTGGCTATGAGACAATGGTTGGAGTCACTAAAGACGTCTAGGCTCATAAAACAGACTGGCTATGAGACAATGGTTGGAGTCACTAAAGACGTCTAGGCTCATAAAACAGACTGGCTATGAGACAATGGTTGGAGTCACTAAAGACGTCTAGGCTCATAAAACAGACTGGCTATGAGACAATGGTTGGAGTCACTAAAGACGTCTAGGCTCATAAAACAGACTGGCTATGAGACAATGGTTGGAGTCACTAAAGACGTCTAGGCTGATAAAACAGACTGGCTATGAGACAATGGTTGGAGTCACTAAAGACGTCTAGGCTGATAAAACAGACTGGCTATGAGACAATGGTTGGAGTCACTAAAGACGTCTAGGCTGATAAAACAGACTGGCTATGAGACAATGGTTGGAGTCACTAAAGACGTCTAGGCTGATAAAACAGACTGGCTATGAGACAATGGTTGGAGTCACTAAAGACGTCTAGGCTGATAAAACAGACTGGCTATGAGACAATGGTTGGAGTCACTAAAGACGTCTAGGCTGATAAAACAGACTGGCTATGAGACAATGGTTGGAGTCACTAAAGACGTCTAGGCTGATAAAACAGACTGGCTATGAGACAATGGTTGGAGTCACTAAAGACGTCTAGGCTGATAAAACAGACTGGCTATGAGACAATGGTTGGAGTCACTAAAGACGTCTAGGCTGATAAAACAGACTGGCTATGAGACAATGGTTGGAGTCACTAAAGACGTCTAGGCTGATAAAACAGACTGGCTATGCGACAATGGTTGGAGTCACTAAAACGGCCTGAGGCTGATAAAACAGACTGGTATGAGACAATGGTTGAGTCACTAAAGACGTCTGGGCTGATAAAACAGACTGGATAGAGACAATGTTGGAGTCACTAAAGAGCGTCTAGGCTGATAAAACAGACTGGTATGAGACAATGGTTAGAGTCACTAAAGCGTCTAGGCTGATAAAACAGACTGGCTATGAGACAATGATTGGAGTCACTAAAGACGTCTAGGCTGATAAAACAGACTGGCTATGAGACAATGGTTGGAGTCACTAAAGACGTCTAGGCTGATAAAACAGACTGGCTATGAGACAATGGTTGGAGTCACTAAAGACGTCTAGGCTGATAAAACAGACTGGCTATGAGACAATGGTTGGAGTCACTAAAGACGTCTAGGCTGATAAAACAGACTGGCTATGAGACAATGGTTGGAGTCACTAAAGACGTCTAGGCTGATAAAACAGACTGGCTATGAGACAATGGTTGGAGTCACTAAAGACGTCTAGGCTGATAAAACAGACTGGCTATGAGACAATGGTTGGAGTCACTAAAGACGTCTAGGCTGATAAAAATCAGGGTTTTATTTTTGTGCCAGGGCATGCAGAAATGAGCATGGCGATAGGTTTGCAGGTATGGCAGCTGTAAAAAGCGGGCAAACAATGGACCAGGCTGATATTCTAAATTCCCTAAAGGAGAGATGACGTGTAAATGATTCAGGTAATACATGTAGTGGTGAATCTACAACCCTAACCATCAGACTGCAAGAATACCAAGACGAATGTGGTGTAGCTTGACAAGAGCACCGTACCATGAGACACACACACCCCACCCACCCATAACGTTGAGATTTTGTAGTGTACAATTAAGCAGACTCTCTCTACTTCCATGTTCTCCATGTTCTTTATTGCGGATTGAATTGTTTGCATTGAAAAAATAAACATGAAACTTTGAGAAAAAAATCACATTATTAATAATGAACCAATCATAAATGTATCCTGATTTCTTGTTGTGTGTAGTTGTTGAATATCTTGAATGATGAATGTTTCAGGTCAAATATATTTGATGTTTATCTGGTACTTCTTCTTTGAACACTCTGTATCGACCACTTGTTAACCACACTTTGTGATTTGTATGTGACCCTAGCCTAAGAGCGATTGTACGTTGCATCAGTTATGCGCCTACAAGTAGACCAGCACATCCGATTTCTGCAACGCTTTTTATTTACTACGGTAGCTTCCCTAGGCCCCCACCTCAGTTGCCTCTTACAACATGCCTTGTAGGTCGCAGTGTTACTATTCTTTGCTCCCTTGAGCAACACACAACTGCTCTGGTACTGTAGTAGCAGATTCATCCTTTCTTCACACAAAAATTTATAGTTTTAATCTAGTTGTAAGGTGCCCATCATGTGGTGTTTAGGCTTCTAAGAGTTAATACAAGTATAAAAGGACTTTGATATCTGCTTAACTAGTAATAGCTATTTCGATCATATTAACTCTTTCCACGTCAATCACCGCACGCTGCACCACAGCTTATGCTGTTGAACGCCATTCGCCGTACACTGCACCATTCTAGTTGTTTCCCCGTATACAAGTCTTTCTACAGGGTGTTCAAGATAATTGTAGCCCCATTGACAATTCGAAAGTTGCCAGGTACAAATTGAGTTGTGTTTATTTACTATTTAAACCGGTTCTGACTAGCTTGTCCTACGTCACATTTGTTCATCGCCCTTCCCGCACTACAATTACACACCGTCACACAACCTTGACCTATACTACGTCATAACTGAACCTTCCCATTTCCATACATATATGCCAGATTAGCTCCATTCACGGGCTGCAATTATCTTGAACACCCTGTAGTTTTACGTCTACTAGTTTTTAACCTTGTTATTCGAATAGGTTATCCAGTTCTCTTCAAATTAGTATATAATAAGATATATATATGTTTATTTATTAACCAGTAATGATTTTTTGTTTAAATTATATTTTTTGGCCTCCTTGAACTGTGTGCCACTGAGAAAAAATTGTGCACGGAAAGTTAAGAAACAGCAAACCAAATGGTTCTGCCATGTTACACGATTTGCACCAAACACTTGACACTACTATTCAGATACAATTTTCTCTCTAATCCTGTTTTGCCTCACAGCGTCAGAGATTTCTAGAATGAGCTTTTGTGTGCGCTTCATAAAGTGTTTTTTTCACCGCCTCTGTTATCTATGAGATCCACCTTTTGCGTAGACTATCTTTTGCCTGGTATCCATTGTATCGTAGTAACATTGCCCTTTGAGGTGCACTGTCTGTTGGTAATCTGCTCATATGGCCGAACCATTTAATTTGTTTCTTGATGAAGTTTAGTACTGATGTTGCATCCACTTTTTTTCTAATGTCTTCATTTCTAAACCGGACCTCTTCTTGTTACTCCCAGCATTCTGTGTTGACACTTCATCTCTGTCGTGACTAGTTTTCCCCTATCATTTAATGTCATTGTACATGTTTGACAATGATAGTATAATGTTGGGAGAAAGATCATGTTGATATGGTGATATACACCAATTTGTTATGAAGACAGCACATATCATCACATCTCTCTCTCTATCGTCTTTTTGGCCATTTTTATCATTCTTATTGTGATATATAAACAGCCTTTACCAAGAACATAGTTTTACGTCACAATCTTCAGTACCATTTGAAGCCCTAGTGCTTGTCCTTCTCGACGTGTCCGATTTCAACCAGCATTTACTGGGTTCCTCTCGTCAGCCTTTGACTGTCCCCAGCCAACCTGATATCATCACATCTATAGAAACTGCCATAAGAACATGTGACAAGACCAAATCTTCATTTCACAAAACTAAATATTTATTTCAAAACTCATCAAGTATCCCTTTCCCCAAATGAAAGAGAAAATATGAATAAAACTAGATTTGTTTTTTTTTTTGTGAAGGTGATAGGTCAAACGTGTCAGCTTAAATTAGAAAGATGGAAGAACAGTATTGCATGAATATATTTGCAAATTTGTTTTTTTTTTTACAAGTATACATATAGGATGAGGTTGATGATGAATCAGTTAACTATAAATACAAGTCTTGCTATTAGCGTACATATCTCTTTCTCTGTGTGACGTAGGGGTTAGGTGCTTGCCTCTCGTGACGAAGGTGCCAGATTCGTTCCCTCGTGGAGACATCGGGATATTTTTCCAGAGATCCCAGATCTCAATGTAGGTGAGATCGAGTTCCTAGTACTATCGGAGACGGACGATAAAATGTAAGTACCTTGTTCAATTTGAGCATTAAAAGAACCCTTGGCAGTTTAAAATCGAGAAGAGCATGCTGGAAAGCCGCTGACCTGGCAAAATTCATTAGAAAAGATGAAAAATTCAATTGCTACAAAAATATCTTCAAAATTACATCGGGAACCCTCACCGGTGCTACAGAGTTTGCGCATTGCAGCTCAGATCTTTCTGTGTAAGAAAGAGATTGGAGCACACATAGTTATTAATTGAAGTGCAATGATGACGGTCCTATTAAACAATCAATCTTTCTAGTTAGTTGCTCTGATTAGTAAGGTTGATACAGCTACACACAACAAATTATTCAGATTGGACAAATCACATTTTTATGTACATACCGTAAGTGAGGTGTTTATAACCATGTACCATTTTTTCTCTGATGTTGACATCTTGGGCAAAGTAAAATATGGACCCTAATGCTGTATTCTCTCTTCTTCTTTGCGTTCGTTCTTTACGACCAATTTTACTCTTTGTGATATGTTTGATCTTTACCAAGAACGTGTATACGTTGCACATTGGTTTGTAGGCCCATAAACGCATAGACTTCTACACGTTTAGGATATGTGCATCCGATTTCAGCCAAACTTCCTTAGTCGCCTCTTACGACATGCATGGCAGGTAACAGTGGTTCTATTCTTTACACCCCAAATTTGGGCCCCGGTAACCACTCAGGCGTCTGTATTCTCTAAAGTCTGCCTAAGAAACTTGAGTGGATCGACTCTCCTGGTTATGCAGGTGTTCATGGCAGCAAGAGAACAGACATGCTTGCATTAATTGTTGGGGAGTTTAGGATGAGGACACTAAAGTTGAATCAATCCAGCAATTAGAAGTTTGGAATTTTATATTGTACAAGTAGACCTGGATGCTTGAGGGCAGATAGAGAAGTGTGTTTAACAAGCCAGGCGAGTCTCAGACACTGGAACGAGTGCAAGAATTAGGAGTTAAGTTTGGACATGCCAGACAGTGTCGTCTTCATGGTGGAGAGAGAGACGGTACACTAATCAACTTCTCATAGTGCGGTGAGCAAATGGACTTTAGGATGGCCACTGCAGCGGAGGACGAGCACGCGTGGGAAGGGAATGTGCCATGATGTCGATCACATAATATACGTACACTAACTAAATAACTAAGAAATCTTTGAAACTCTTTAACATGGACAATATAGCTGGCAACTGTTGAGATAAATACAATACATAACTTAACAACACAACTATTGAAATTTGAGAGAGAAAATATACCAACCCAAATTATGTCAGTTATAAAACAAAAAGTGTCATTACTACATAAATATAAGACCATTATGTGTCTCTCTCTCTCTTCACAAAAGAATGAATTTGATCATTCACTTTCTTGTAGATGATGATGGATGTCAACAACTCTTTTTCTAAAGTTTGTAACTGATTGTGGTCACTGAGACTGTCACCACACACTTTTCAAGTTACACCTCCCACCACCACCACAGGGGGGCATATATAATCAAAGTTAGACTTGGGGCGTTGTGTGTTTAGTCTTTTCATGCAGCTCGTATTCTCTGCGCCTCAACGGCACGACGATTCTTAGCTATGCGAGTTCCTCTTGTAATGTTACAGCGCCACATTTAGCGACCTTGCGCAAGGTATTCCCAGCACGTGGTGTCTATATCAAAGCATTTCAGAGACACTTTAAGAGTGTCTTTAAAGCGTTTTTTTTGTCCACCAGCTGAATATCTGCCCCCTTACTGTACATCAACTGTTTTCGGATGTATCAGACATCCGAGCAACATGACCGGCCATCTCACTTGGGTCTTCTGTAGCAGAGTGTTGACGCTTATGTAATAAAAATCTGAAGGACATCTTGTCTCTCCATTGTCATAGAACCCATGAAAGCTGCTACTAGTATCCTTACTTAATTTGTACAAGTTTCATCAATGGAAATAATTCACCAATAATAGTTGAAAATAATGATCAAAATTAACTTCCCCAAAACATATTTACAAACAAGGTTATTTGTTGTAATGCTGTTACAGCTCACATCAAAGAAACAAGAGGATACACCAAATCTATTGAGACTGGCTGGTTTCTAGAGTGTTTCAGGCAGCTCAGTTCTCCTGATTGACATTTCCGTACATTGGACAAGAAGTACACATGCAACTCCCATCTTAATGTTCCTACTACGCTCACTACTAAAATAATGATGTACATATCATCTTTCTACTCTGCAGACGTGCTTGTCCACATTTAACCTCTCCCCACCATTTCAATCTGGTGGTACACTGTCTCTAATCCAGACAGCACAGACATGCTTGTCCACATTTAACCTTCCCCACCATTTCAATCTGGTGGTACAATGTCTCTGATCCAGACAGCACAGATGTGCTTGTCCACATTTAACTCCCCTTTCAATAAGGTAGTTCAATGTCTCTGATCCAGACAGCATTTGATTGGAAGAAAGCTGTCATAACATATGCTGGCAGCATGACAAAATATAACAGATTAAAACAAAAAACAGAGCACTCCTTTTGTTTTTCTGAACAGATAGAAAATACACTCAAAATAACCTGAAACCAACACACACAAAAATCTGCTTCAGAACAAATAAAGCAATTGATATTCATAAAATCACGATAATAAGTCATGTATAAGTTGTACGAATTAATTATGAGAACATGACTACAAAAATGTAGATTTCATACATACACACACACACTGTCGTCTCAAATGTAGATGACGTACATACATGGTTATTGCCTTGCTTCTTCGAACGGTCCACATCAACCACTTGTTAACCACTCTTTGTGATTTGTATGTGATCTGAGCCTACGAGCGATTGTACGCTGTGCCAGTTATGCGCCTACAAGTAGGCCAGCACATCCGATTTCTGCGAAGGTTTTTATTTACTAGGGTAGCTTCCCTAGGCCCCTACCTCAGTCACATCTTACGACATGCTTTGTAGGTTGCAGTGCTACTATTTTTTGCTCCCCATGGGGGCCCCGGCAACACATGGGCAATTGCCTTACGATCTGAAAGCAGCGAGTTTGAATCCCTACCGTGTCCTGTTTGCAAGTGCATTTTTCCCCCACAAATCCCTAGAATTATTGCTGGAGAACCTCTGATGTTGGAGAAGGCACGCCTGTATGGTGGGCGACACTAATAACAAAGGAAATCATTCCTTCATGCAAAAATAAGTTGGAAGCGCTGTACCAAGCGCTCTGACTATGCTTAAATTCACAGTGGGCGAACACAAGAGGAAGAAGAATTGCTGGAGCTACGGAGGTCGTGCTTTATGCAATACTCTCTGCAGGTTGTATGCCATTTCTGCGGAGAGGGACTGAGCCATATGGAGTAAAACCCAGTGCAATGAAGATAATGTCGAGATTTCACAATTCACAACTAATGGATTCAACAAGAAAAGTTACACTCACAGAACAAACCAATAAAATTACACATTTCAAAACGTGATGATGATGATGATAATGAACACAAAATGATTGCAGGAGAGACAAAAACCAGCGTCAAATTTGCTCAGGCAATGTCCCATTCCTTGTAGCATTTTTTTTCTGACATGCCATCTGGAAATGATTTGAAAGAAATCACACAGTTGACATATTTCTCTACTCCTTGCTACAGTTCACACTTTTTTTTATTTTGTTGTTGCATATTTTGAGGGGTTGAACAACAATAGCTTCAACCAATCACTTGTTAAAATGCACAGTGCAATCAGGCAAGTTCATCATGCTCATAAACCACGAGATTAAGTAATCAACGGCAGGTTCTAGTTGCCAGATCATTGCAAAAATGAGATGCTAAAGCACATTATAGAACTTGAGAAACGTTTGACTAGCTTGTGCTGTCGGCTTTGATATTGGAGTCTGCTGCTGTTGTGAGAGTTTGTAAATGTGCAATTGTTGGTTTCTCTGATGCTTGGTGAAGGTTGGCTGGACAATCCTGTGACTGGCCAGGAGAATCCTGCAGGAGTAGAAAGTAATTTAAAGTATTAGTCATAATTGTCTCTGTGGCATAGAGGTTGGGTATTCAGTTCGCTCCCTCGTAAAGCCATCAGGATCTCGGATCTCAGTGTAGGTCAGATCGAGTTCCCGCTACGATGGACGATAAAACATAGGTCCTGTGTTCAAGTCGAGCACGTAAAAGAACCTGTGGCAGTTCAAAATCAAGAAGAGTAGGCTGGAAACTCGCTGCCTAGGCAAAATTGATTAGGAAAAATAAAATTGCTACAAAATATTTTCATCATCTTTAAATTACATCAGGGACCCTTGCAGTGCTACAGCGTTTGTGCACTGTCACAGATCTTCCTGTGTAAGAAAGAGATCGGAGCACACAGGGTTACTCACTGAGGTGCAATGATGATGGACCAATCCATCAATATGACAATAAACTAACGAAAATACACCAGAGTGGTTACCGGGCCCAAATATGGGGTGTAAAGAATAGAACCACTGTTACCTGCCATGCATGTCGTAAGAGGCGACTAAGGAGGTTTGGCTGAAATCGGATGCATGTGTCCTAAACGTGTAGAAGTCTATGCGTTTAGGGCCTACCAAACCAATGTGCAACGTATACATGTTCTTGGCAAAGATCAAACATATCGCAAAGAGTGATTAAAATTGGTGGTAAAGAACGAACGCAAAGAAGAAGAAAATAAACTAACAATCCTGCAGGAGCAGAAAGTAATTTTTCTCTCGCGATCACCTAAAACACAGATGTACCACATCTCTCCATAAATTCATTCATGTGGAAATCTGATTCATGCAGCCTTAACATGGGTGAGTTTCGTCACATCTTCAGTGCCATTTGGAGCTCTGGTGCTTATCCTTTGGTGATGTGTCCAGATTTAGCCAGCATTTACTGGGTTCGCTCTAAGTCAGCCTTTGGCTGTCCCCATCCTGCAAGTCAGCAGGTTGACTTCTACACATTTAGGACATGTGTATCCGATTTCAGCCAAACCTCCTTAGTCGCCTCTTACGACATGCGTGGCAGGTAACAGTGGTTCTATTCTTTACACCCCAAATTTGGGCCCGTAACCACTCGGACGAGAAAGTAATTTGAGATCAACAAGACTTGTAAAACAATCAAAATTTTATCAATAAAGACTGTGTTACAAAAACTGCAATGAAATCCGAGACATACTTTCTAATAAAATTGATACAGCGGAAGACTAGTAAAACTATGTTACTTACTTACTTAATCCCGTCATGCCTAGTGACACATGGGGCTTCAGAAAGGACTTTCCATGCTCTCCTGTCCTGTGCAACCTTCAGCGCAGAGCCCCACGTCAGAGATGCGGTGTCCAGTTCCTCTTCCATCATGCGCCTCCATGTTGTCCGTGGTCTGCCTTTCTTTCTCTTTCCTTCTGGTGTCCAAATGAGGGCTACCTTTGCAGGCATTTCTTGTCTCATTCTCATAACATGTCCGAGCCTTTTCCATCTTCTCTTTTTGAGTATGTCATTCATTGCCTCTTGTCTTGTATCTTGGAGTAGTTGGTTATTGGATATTTTTACTGGCCAAAAGATTCCCAAGATTCTGCGAAGACAAGAGTGGTGGAAAACTGACAGCCTGCTAGTATCTCCTTTGGTCATCCTCCAACATTCCGATCCGTAGAGCAAAACAATGCTTTTATAGAGTTTAAGCTTTGTGGTCCTATTGTAGATTTTGGACTTCCATACTGGTTTCATTCTGGCAAAAGCGGTTCTGGCCTTACTTAGACGTGATTTTATATCTTCCTCTGTGCCACCATTTAGTGTCAGTACGCTACCAAGATATGTAAACTGCTCAACCCTTTCCAATGTTTCATTTTCTAACATTACTGGTTGTTGGATTTCACTGTTTGTCATAATTTTTGTTTTTCCTACTGTCTTTGCCGTGCTGTGAAGTATTGTACTTTTCTCTTGTATATGTTCATATTTGTGTGACACAGGGCTATATCGTCTGCAAAGTCCAGATCCTCAAGCATATCGAAAGGGGTCCATCTTATTCCTCTTGGTGCTTGTTGATTTATGAGTAAAACTATGTAGCAGAGGAAAAACAAGTAAAAATGAAGTTAGGTAGTTTCACAAAGAGGAAAAACGTCTGGTGCATAGAAACATAATAGGAATTGCTAGATAAAGGCCTTTTGGTTGAAACATTGCTGTATCTCGTTTTTGTACTTTGTAAAACTACCTTACTTTGTGGGGTTTTTTTTTTTAAACATGTTTCGCATATAATGTTAGACTGATGGCAGTTACCACCATGTTGAGACAGAAGTCACAACTGCAAGTGGTGAGAGAATCTTGCTACTATGTGGCTGTTACATTACACATTCAAGTGATAGTTTTGCTACTCCAACAGTTGCCTTATGTATTTAATGTGTGTGGGCTACTGCTAGTTTTTGCTGGGACAGTCGTTTCCTTCACAAGTTCACATTAGACAATGATCAGCATTGTGTATAGCGTGACAATGATCAGCATTTTCACTGGTGCAGGAACAGAGCACTTATGGGACGACAGGTTTGCCGTGAAGTTGAAACCAAGACTAACGACAATCATGTATGAGAACATACCATTTTTAAAAAACACAAAAACTTGAGTTATTGTAATTAAAAAGTAGCTTACATCACGAAAATCTGCCAGTTTTTTGTAAGGAGCCAATCTGGCCTGAAGTTCTGGGGTGACATCAACTTTACGTCTGGAATACTTCAGGAATGCCCAAAATTTTTCAAGTCCATAAAGTTGACCTGTCAAGGAAGATAGAAAAAGTTGACCAGTTAAAGTACAAATTTGAATTTGCAAATGAACACAAAGTGAATATTTTTAGTTCAGGGGAAAAAAAATGTAATTAAAATACAAATGTGTCAGGAATAAGTTAACCAGGGAATCATGTGCCTTGTTGTGCAAGTTGATATTATGTCATGGACGAGCTGGTCATTCCACTGATGTTAAAAAGTTAAATGCATATCCTTTACAGAACTTTGCGAATCAACCCCAGCCTTTCAACGCTGTTTGTGATTTTTCTAGGCATTATTACGTTCAGTAGTTTGCCATTGCTTTCTGAATGGGTGGTGCCATTGTCCTTTTGTAAACATCCATGCGCAACAACTTGCAACCAAGCTGTCCGCAGCGTGATTCGAACTCAGAACGTCGGGTTAATACACGAAGTCACTATCCCCTAAGCCACAGACGCCACCCTGATGTTAAAACAGGCAATAATTTTCAATACACTTTTAATTTGATATTTAACCCACAGCAAACTAAACAGAAAACAGCACACAACAATCTTTTATCTTAAAACAGCACACTGCAGGCTGAACCATTACATGCACAGAATAAAGCCTGCTCAGACTCCACAGTGTGCATGCCAGACAGAAACAGACTCCAGATCACATCCTGCAGTCATATCCATCATATATACACACAAAAAAAAAAATTGCCTCATGAACCAAGCTTACAGAGCAAGCTATGGGGAACTCTCGAGGAACTCCAACTGACATACAACTTCACAGAGGAAACCCATCTCATGGTTTTAGACAAGCATACGAAACCAAACGCAAACAAGAAGAAATTTGATATTTCAAAAACTCACCATTCATGCAATCTTTCAGTGTATCTGCCTGAAAGTCTAGGAACACTTCAAGCCTGAACCGTTTCTCCAGTCCATAACTGTAATAGCGGAACAAACACTCCAGGCCATACCTGTTGAGTTGTCATAGTAACAGATATAAACAATGTTGCTGAGAATTAGAACTGCTATTGATGTCAAGGTTCACAAAGTTGCGTGTGTTTTGTAGCTGTTATGTGCTGCTGTATTGGGTCTTTATGATTGTTAGGGAGTTCTATAAAAGATTTTTTCATTGTTTTCTTAATTGTTTGGTGAGTTCCAGATATATGAACAATGCATGTTTTGTAGTTTTTGTGTGATCAGTTATATGAGGACTATCATCATAGCACTCGGACATGTCCATAGGTGCTCCGATCTCCGCCTCAGCAAATCCAGCAGCGTCCAGCGACCCAACACGCCAGTTCGATGTTGATTAATCAATCTCTTTGCATATTTAGTATGTCGTTCTTTTCGGGCTGCACCAATATTAACACCCATCTCTTTCAATCTGGTCAGCGAGTGGATTCACAGCCCTGAAACTCCTCTGTTCGGAAAGACTCTCTCAATGCGTGAAGAATGTCACTTGATCCATGGCAGCTCCCTCTGATATTGTAGCTAAGCCAGCCAATCTATCAGCTCGTTCATTTCTCCTAAATCCTGCGTGCCCAGGGACAAAAATAAAGGCGATTTCTCTGATCATTGTCTGTACCAGTACCTCCACCCAGTTGCGTCTCACCATTCCTGATTCGCCTTTACGAATTTGTGTGATGATGTATTCAACCAAGATTATCTAGTAGCGCAGTTGCTAGTGAACTCGCTTCTTACACTAGTGACCCGAGTTCAATTCCACAGTGACCGTTGCGACTCTCAGGTTAATGGTCTCAATTGGGTACAAGAAAAAGCACTGGAAAGTAAAGGCAGCCGGCATGATGTTGACCACGTGTGACGGTCAATGAAAAATAAGGCCCTAACACTGTATTACCCTACATACCATGTGGTATAAAAAGGGTTCTTTACTTAATAATATATATCACAGCTATTTGCTATCCACTTTACTATACGGATCAGAATGCTGAAGAATGACATGATATGTTCAAACTCTTCACCTTCCATACAACTTGTCTGCGAAAGATCTTACGCATGTTCTGGTCAGACACTATCTCTAACCAAGAACTGCTTGCACAATGTCAACAAGAGAATATGATCACCATCAGCAAAAAAGCTAGCCTTGAACCCCAGAATTTTCACAACGTCTGGTTACTAGTGCAGTGTGTTATCAACATCACTATCTGAGATCTCACTGCTCAGGGAACATGACTATCTGAGACCCCACTGTTCAGGCGAATGAGTATCCAGAAACCGTTCACCCCTATACAAGGCTTCAAATGCAGTTAACCCCTTGTTTACCAATTACGTGAGGGTGACGTAGTAGGTGGGCGTTTGCTGTATCCCAACTATGAGACGTTCACGTAGTAAACTCATCAGCAAAATATGTGTAGTAAACGGGAACCACCTCTACAATAGACTATCTACAGCATTGGGAACATCTTCCCTTATATAAAACATTGTCATTGGTCAATTTTTCGGCCGCACAAGGTTATTTATAACTTTGAAAGAGTGTTTCTCTTTGTCAAAAATTGTTCAAGCAAAATGGCGTGTAGAAAATCTTCCAGAACGATTACACCAACAGAAAAAGCTTTGGCGTTATTGTCATATGGTGCTGACGACATATTTAACGATGAAGATAGCGGAGATGATGATATATTCTCATTAAGTGAATCTGTTCACTCAGATTCTGAAAATTCTGTACAGGTGAGAGACACTGATGACGAAAATAGTGATACTCATGAATGTGATTTACGTCCAAGCAAGCGTTCTAGAACTGACCCTGTCGCAAGTACTAGTACTGAGCAAATAGCAAGTACTACTAGTACATAGAGCAGTACAAACACAAATTTTTATTATCAAAACATACACATACATATTTTATTTCAAAATACGATATTTCAAACAAATATTCCAAAAATAACATTTATTACATTTTCAAATAAGTTGGTAGAAATGCAGAAAAATGCTTGGGATGCTCTGTGCGTTTGACCTATAACCTCAGGTAAACAAGGGGTTAATCTGAATGCAAGTAAGTGAATGAGACGACAGAAGTCAAAGTTTTTTTGGTTTTTTTTTCCGATCCAGAAGCACTTGAGCTGAAAGCTCTTGGGCTCGGTGTCATGGACATCGTAACCCTTCGGCTCGGTGCCACGAACACCGTAAATCTGGGGAACCTGTAGCTTTTCTGCCAGTCCGCGGAGTTGAACCCGCACTTACAGAGGACTAGTCACCCGTAGTCCAACGCACTACGAACACGCTGGGCAAGTCAAAGTTTAAAAACTAGAACTGACAAAGACGATACTTCACCTTCAAATAGTGGCCCTTGTAACAGGCTGCATCACTGCAGTCCGTTTAAATGAGTAGGGACCAAAGATGGACTGAATCACAATCCTAAATATGCTTTATTTAAATGGATGTGCGGACCCAGATGTTTCTGTCTCGCTTTTAAATGTGACTTAATTCAAAACAACAGAAATTTGTCTCGGTACTAACCTATGACCTTTTACTGCATCTTCCGTAGCTAAAGTTCGAAATTCTGTATACATCTTATGGTTGAAGTGTTGCCTCAGGAAGAAAGACCAGAAGCGATACAAGCAGTTCATTTCCTGAGACTGACCCACACTAAGACGTTTGCGTTCTGAGGATCAATGTGACAAAATATTCTGGAGTTTTAGTGGATATTCATGCAATATTCTCACTTAAACAACAATAAAACATCTAAAATATGATGTTAGACATACACATCACCAACAAACATCAAACATCTAGAAAATGTCATACATCATCATCAAACGTCTTAAAAATTACATCAGTTATCAGAGGACTATCATCATAGCACTCCAGACATGTCCATAGGTGCTCTGATCACCTCAACAAATCCAGCAGCGGCCTAACACGCCAGTTCAATGTTGATTAATCAGTCTCTTTGCACATTTGGTATGCCGTTCTTTACGGGCTGCACCAACATTGACACTTCTCGCTCTCAATCTGGTCAGCGAGTGGGACAAAGTCCATAGATGCTCTAATCTCCTCTGCAATATCTTGACCAGTGTATAACAACTAATCACACCCCATTCTATGTTGATTAATCAAATGTCAATGTGTCTGGCAGTTCCTATTTTTAACCCCATCTCTATGTCCGGAGCATATCCTGCAAGACTGTCCTCTCCTGGGTGAGCTGAAAAGCAACATGTGGCCACACCTAGTCTACCTGAAAACTAAGCTATGGGGAAACCTGAAACTGACCGCACAGTTTGTGGTCCACAGTAAATTAAGCGCATGACCAGAGATCGCTGAAGAAGAAGAACCCCATCTCCTTCACTCTGGAGTAGGATGCAGATTTATAAACATTTCCAAAGTCATCTATACGATCTGCTTCTCTTATGATATTGATGATATCTGCACTATTCGTTAACTGTTCTTCCTCGACCACTGCTGTATCAGTCCGGTGATCTGCAGGCTCATTTCCTGGTACTCCTGCATGGATTGGTACAAAAATATAGGTTAAGTGGGTCATTTTGGATGTGTTCAATGCGACAAGACATTCCTGGTTTATACGTCCAACCAAATTTTTGTTCAGCATATTCACTCAGTATACTCATCCACTTCAGAGCCAAAGTTAATTCTTTGATCTCCATTGTGAGGCTGCTTATAGGACAGCAAAGGCACCACTGTCCTCCTTGACAGTTTCGAATTTCAAACTCGCAGTAAATGTTCATGAACTCAGCTTGCCTCGAATCACCGAGACATCAGTGTATAATAATGATAATTCCTCTTGTACCGTTATACGTAAGAGAAAGCCGCGGCCCTGGCAAAATTCATTAGAAAAACTATTAAAAAATAAAATTCCTACAAACTATCTTCAAAATTTACATCGAGGAACCTCGCTGGTGCTACAGAGTTCATACACTGCAGCTGAGATCTTCCTGTGTAAGAAAGAGATCAGAGCACACATGGTTACTCACCGAAGTGCAATGATGATGATCCTATCTCTCAAACAATCAACCTCAGTCTAAACTCTGCTTACCTTTAAGGCACTTGGAATGAAATTTATTGTAAACATGCCAAACAAAACCATTCTCCCGGAGCAGTTCATGTGATGGATGTTCAAAGTTGGGCATAGAAACAGGTGTACAACCATAGCTGGAGCCAAGCTGACTTTCTGATGGGCTGTCACAATTAGATAAGAACAAAGAGAATGTCAATAATTATCAGAGACAGTTTTACTTTCAACAGTCTAAATACAATTTTTTTGAAATATATAGTTACTGTCTGTTTTTTTTTGGTTTTTTTTCGTCCGCTTTCAACTCAGACGAAGTTTCATCTCTGAAACTGATTTTTGCGTGAAAATCCGTTTTCCAATTTCTTACAATGGCAGCAGCGTGCACATTGTAAATTATTTTACACTGGCAGCCGTGTGCTCAATGTACTCGTAATTAGTATTCCTCGCCATACAGGCAGATTTTCTCCGACTTCAGAGGTACTCACGTTATCGTCCTGAGTAAGACCAGGGGACTCGAACAAATGCCGGACAGTAGGTTCGAACCCGAGCTATGAGGCGTCTCACAGCTAGCAGGCCGAGCTACTATCAACTACTCTAGGCAGTCCCCGTTACTGTCTGTAATACCGCTTTTAAGGCGGTGTAGGATGATGGAGCGGGGCTTGATGTGTCTGTAGAATTTAATGGCTACTGCAGTCGCCATGACACTGTTTAGGGTACGATTTCTCGTTATGACTCCGACATAAAAAACTCTTTGGCCGTACCAGGGATTTAACCCGGGTCTCCAGCATGAGAGCACGCGCTCTAATCCATTCTACCAGATGCTCCACTCAACAATCTTCTTCTTCCAACGCTCCATATCGACCACTTATTAACCACTCTTTGTGATTTGTATTTGATCCGAGCCTAAGAGCAATTATGCATTGTGCCAGTTATGCGCCTACAAGTAGACCAGCACATCCAATTTCTGCAATGTTTTTTATTTACTAGGGTTATCTGCTGCCTTACAGGTCGGCTGGGGACAGCCAAAGGCTGATGGGGAGCAAACCCAGTAAATGCTGGCTAAAACCAGACACATCGCCGAAGGATAAGCACCAGAGCTCCAAATGGCGGTGAAGATGTGATGAAACACACCGCTGCTAAAGGCTGCATGAATCAGATTTCCACATGAATGAGATTTATGGGGAAATCTGGTACACCAGTCTAAGCGGTGATCTCGAGAGAGAGATTTACTAGGGTAGTTTTTCTAGGCCCATACTTCAGTCGCCTCTTACGACATGCCTTGTAGGTGCAGTGTTACTATTCTTTGCTCCCCTTGTGAGCACTGACAATACACGGGCGGCCGTTCACAGAACATCACTATGATCGCACACAGGATGCGTTACTAGTGTAGTATGCATGTGCACACAAATGACATGCGCACATATAAATTTATGTATACAGACACACAAACATACATTTTTCTTCACATATTCACCTGGCAGAGTGCATAGACAATGATGACGAGTTATGACGTGAGCGTTCCTTGTGTTCCTTTCTATCCATGACCCATCCTACATGTGACTCAACTGGAGGATTGCTGCTGTGTCGAGTCTTCTTCTTGCGAGGTGTCTACAAGTACAGAAAGGAATCAAATTCATGTAGTCAATGAGAAATCTTGCACTCTTCAATTTCAGAAATCAAACTAAACCTAGTCAATAACTTCTTCTTTGTGTTCGTTCTTTACGACCAATTTTAATCACTCTTTGTGATATGTCTGATATTTGCCAAGAACGTGTATACGTTGCACATTGGTTTGGTAGGCCCTCTTCTTCTTCTTCTTTGCGTTCGTTTTTACGACCAATTTTAATCACTCTTTGTGATATGTTTGATCTTTGCCAAGAACGTGCATACGTTGCACATTGGTTTGGTAGGCCCCTAAACGCATAGACTTCTATGAGTTTAGGACACATGCATCCGATTTCAGCCAAACCTCCTTAGTCACCTCTTACGACATGCGTGGCAGGTAACAGTGGTTCTATTCTTTACACCCCAAATTTGGGCCCGGTAACCACTCGGGCAGGTCAATAACCAAACTACTACTTTTGTTGCCCAGTGTCATGGTTTTCTGTTTTATGCAAAGCGCTGTTTACTGGCTTAGGTGATAATTATTTTTACTTTTTGACAGGATTCTGCTATGCCATCTATTCATCTTTTTCGTGGTCGTCCTCTTGCCTTCTTACCTAATGTCCTGTTGCAGAAGACTCTGTTTCACCTGTGTGGTGCCGGGCCCTCAAGAATAATACCACTGCGACCTACAAGACATGTCGTAAAAGGCGACTGAGGTAGAGTCATAGGGAAGCTACCCTAATAAATAAACAGCACAACAAAAATCGGATGTGCTGACCTACTTGTAGGCGCATAACTGGTGCATAACTGGCACAACATACAATCACTCTTAGACTCAGATCATATACAAATGACAAAGAGTGATTAACAAGTGATTGATATGAAGCACTCGAAGAAGAAGAGGACAGACTACGAAGAGCAAACATGATCTAAATGCTTGTTGAAGTCTGAACTTCTCTTATTGTAAGTGTAGATCCCTCCACATTAGCCTACCTTATCGTGGATGGAGGGTGTCTTGATGATCCTTCAGACTATGTTGGCTAGAGTCCTGGCAGGTCTAACCAAGCTGAACAGATTGAAGGTGAAAGGCCAGATAAAAGGGCGATGAGCAGAGTGAGGCCCAGAAGATGAAAGCGCAGATCCCATGGGTGAGTGGTTGTTGCTCTGGCTGCAACCAACTCACTCCCTAACTATGGATTGAATAGAAGAACTTCTCCCTCTCTCTCTGAGGGCATCTTTTTCTTGTTTTATCTCCTACTCCTATTACAACTTTCCTATCCTTCAAGTTAGACCAGCTTGCTGCCATAGAAAATAGTGCTGAAGCCAGAGGCAACCTGCCACGGGGTGCACTATAGAAATCAGGTTGCCATGCACTAACACATAATGAGTATGTCATACAATCTAAACGTTATGGCGCTTGCCCTGTGACGAACATTCAGGCAGGTGAGGTGTCAGGGCCTCTACCTCAAAAGGACATGGACCTCTGTGTGAGCTTCAAAAGACAGTGAAGTTTATACAAGAGACAACTTGGAATATATAGACAATATTTCAAGTGAACAAATGGAAGGAAAGAAGGAAATGTATAGAAATTCTATGTTCAAGATTGTCTCAACCAGATGTACAACATACTTACGTTTACGTGGTTAATATTATCGGCACATACATGACAACTACCAGCAGCATGACTATGATGGAGGCTATGGTGGTGACAAAGTCCCTAGAGTGGCTACAGATGCAAACATTCACTCAGGCATGCATGCTCAGCGACTCTATGAGCATGATACAGAAGATCAAGACTGGTTATGTACGAGGGCAGTGGATGCAATTAATACCAAATGTGACAATCCAAACAAATACCTCCATCTTTGTCCCAGGCCATTCTGGGGTGAATGGCAATGAGAGAGCGAATGCACTGGCGAGCATTGCTATGATCGAGAAAGGGACAGTCTTCTATGGACAAAAGCGACATCATCAATGATCAAAGAGAAAACATACGCTCTGAAGATTTCAACAAAGAAGATAAAGGGTATCCTCTATCACGATTGCGCAAGTTATACATACTGATAGATGCGACAAGATGGGAAAACCATGAGAGAAAACCCAGTAGATACATCAATCAACACAGAACGGGAGTTGTTAGTCTAAACACACTGAGATACATACTTGGAGGAGATCGAAGGGCTTGGGATGACATCAGAGCAATTATGGACATGTCCAATGTGTGATGAAAATGATCCTCAAATGAACAATATTATAAACTGGTTTACATACGGTTATAACAGAGAGCAAAAGAGGACTAACCTGTGGGTCCTGGCGCACCAGGTTCCTTTATTACGGGATAAAATCTTGGCTCCTGTCTGTCATGCCTGTTGGGCCCTTGTTCTCTCCGACCAGGTGTGTCAGGAACCCATGCAGGAAGTGATCTGGCAATATCAATATGCGATGACGGAGAGGTTGGAACCTTTTTGCTTTCTGTGCAATTTGCTTGAAGAAATAGATAGTCAATATAGAGATAAATAAAACATACATGCACACACAGACAATATAGTTAACTATGAATGTTGCAGATAGATAAAACTGCATACACACCACACATTCTTCTGCTATGCGCCTACTCCGGTTTGTGTTATAAACAGGGCACTGCGCGTGAGGTATTCACCGGTCCCCATTAGTTTATTTTGTAGGGTTGTTTCTGTTGGCCAGATTTCCATTCTCACGCTGCTCAGGCTGGGGCAGTCTTGCAGGATGTGCTCTGGCATCTGCTTTGGTGATCCTCATGTACAGGCAGCCAAGTCCCTGAGACCCATTCTATGGAGGTGTGCTCTGAGACCGCAGTGTCCCGTTCTAAGTCTGAAGACTGTGGTCTGCGCTTTTCTGTTTAATGTTTTTATATTGTCATGCTCTGGGTTGTATCCGCCGATTCTTTTTCTTCCTGTCATTTTTGGGGGGACTGTTTCAGGCGCCCGTGTGGTGCATAGGCCCGCAACCGAAGCAAAGAATAGTACCACTGTGACCTACAAGGCATGTAGTAAGAGGTGACTGAGGTAGGGGCCTAGGAAAGCTACCCTAGTAAATAACAAGCTTAGTAGAAATCTGATGTGCTGGCCTACTTGTAGGTGCATAACTTGCAAACATACAATCGCTCTTAGGCTCAGATTCCATACTGCCTGAGTGGTTACCGAGGGGCCCAAATTGGGGTGTAAAGAATAGAACCGCTGTTACCTGCCACGCATGTCGTAAGAGGCGACTAAGGAGGTTGGGCGTGGGGCTAGCCACTTGGTGTCTATTCTGATATTATTTTCCTCCTACCTAAACAGTTGGAACAATCAGACAACACAATATCAGTTATATGAAAACTATCATCACAGCACTCCAAGCATGTCCATAGGTGCTCTGATCCTCGCCTCAACAAATCCAGCAGTATCCAGCGGCCCAACACTCCAGTTCAATGTTGATTAACCAATCTTTTTTTCCATTGGTATGCCGTTCTTTTCGGGATGTACCAATATTGACACCCATCTCTCTCAGTCTGGTCAGCGAGTGGGACTCGCAACTAAGTAAGTTCATCGATCAACATCGAACTAATATTGTTAGACGCTGGACACTGTTAGAGATATTACGAAGGAGATTGGAGCACCTATGGACATCTTCGGAGTGCAATGAAGATATTCCAAACTGAAAGTTATCTTACCTGTTGGCAGCGGAGGTACCTCTTGTTCCTCAGAATCACAAACTGGCAAAGATGTTATGATTTTGTCAACACACTAAAACTGAAAGTTATCTTACCTGTTGGCGGTGGTGGAGGTACCTCTTGTTCCTCAGAATCACAAACTGGCAAAGATGGTATGATTTTATCAAAAACCTCTTTACTTATCACATTAACAGTCTTGAAATCAAAATCAATCTGAGGAAACAAAACAAAACAAAATATTTCAATAACCACAAGAGAAATCTCAGTCTTACATTTATCAGCAAATTCAAAAACTTTGATGCAAGATAAGAAATCCGAGACTATTATTCTGAATGAGTATACTCGCTAAAATTATGTTGGATTAAATGTTACTATCATAGTTAGTAAATGAACATCCTAAAAAAAACATTTCTAATGAACTTCTTCCGTGAACAACTTCTGCTATGTGACTACTCCAGTATGTTTTATAAACAGGGCGGTGCGTTGAGGTCTTCAACGGTCCCCTAAAGCTTGTCTTGAAGGGTTTCCTGTTGGCCAGATTTATATTCTCACACTGCTCAAGCTGGGGCAGTCTTGCAGGATGTGCTCTGGGGACTGCTTTGGTGCTCCACAGGTGCAGGCAGCCAAGTCCCTGAGACCCATTCTATTGAGGTGTGCTCTGAGACCGCAGTGTCCCGTTCTAAGTCTAAAAACTGTGGTCTGTGCTTTTCTGTTTAATATATTAATACTGTTGTGCTCTGGGTTGTATACTCCGTTTGTTTTTCTTTTCCTAATGAACTCATAAGGAACCTCTGAGGCTGTGACATGTTTCAAAATAGAGGCCAACAAATGTGTCAGAAAATTATGAATCTTAAATATTGTGAGGTGAAGTGACCTTGCAATAGAGACTGTGACCTTGTGAGAATTGAGGAAATTTCCGAAAATCTAGATTTTATGATGTGTCTAGATTCTGTGCACAGTTGAAATGGAAACTATGGTACATCCATTATAGGACATGTCGTCATTAACCACAGTAAATGAGTTGTCGATTTTCTAGGCACCACTTATATGTTCAGTAATTTGAAATTCCTTTCTGAGCGGTGAGGTCTCTACCATTCTTAAACTCCTCGGGAACGAATTTGCTTTCAAACTACCTGCAGCGGAGTTTAAAGCAGGTACTCTTGGGTTGTCATCTCTCTCTCTCGCGATCACCGCCCAGACCGATGTACCAGACTCCCTATAAATTCTATTCATGTGGAAATCTGATTCATGCAGCCTTAGCATTAGTGTGTTTACGTCACATTTTCAGCACCATTTGGAGCTCTGGTGCTTATCCTTCGGCGATGTGTCCGGTTTCAGTCAGCGTTTACTCGGTTCGCTCTGCGTTCTGTAGCCATATAGTTTTTTATGGTGTGGGGTAGCTAGTCTCACATCCATCCTCCTTAATTGCCTCTTACGACATGTGTGGCAGGTAACAGTGGTTCTATTCTTTATACCCCAATTTGGGCCCGTAACCCTCGGGCGGTAAATGGTTCAACCGCACTCTACATAATTAATGTATTTTCCGCCCAAGTGGTTACCGGGGCCCAAATTTGGGTGTAAAGAATAGAACCACTGTTACCTAGGAGTTTTGGCTGAAAGAGTTGTGATCAAGCTCACTACTGCTAGGTCACCGATGCTCACAAATCAGGATAGGGGGAAAAGAAGAATACATAAGATTGAGTTTATAATTTCATAATTGAACAGTTCAGACTAGATGGTAAACTCACTGAAAAGTCATCCCATAAATCCTTCTCATAATACAAGAGACCATCATTGATAACTTTACTAAGCTCGGCTGTGATCTTTGACCTCTTGGTGTAGTCACCAGTTCTGTCTCCTCCTGGATGCTTACGTAAAGCTGGAGGAGTCTGAATTACAATCAATATCTTGTTGATGTCGTTATCATCAATTTCATCTTCAGAATCATCGGACCTGTTAGAATAAAAAAGAACAGACTAGTTAGAACAGAAATGAATATCAATAAAATAAGGAAAGAGCTGAGCTCAGAGCTCTTCTTCAATGAACTCAATCTTCTTCTTCGAACGTTCCATATCGATCACTTGTTAACACTTCTTTGGGATTTGTATGTGATCCGAGCCTGAGCGATTGTACATTGTGCTAGTTATGCGCTTACAAGTAGGCAGGCATATCCGATTTCTACAATGCTTTTTATTTACTAGGGTAGCTTCCTAGGTCCCTACCTCAGTCGCCTCTTATGACATGACTTGTAGGTCGCAGTGGTACTTCTTCTTCTGCATTCTCACTAGAATGGGATTTCGGATTCTCTAAAAAAGGCAGCCGTCTGCCTCAGATTATCAGCCACGCCATACAGTTTGTCTTGGACGCCAGTGTAAGTGGGCAACCTCTCTCTTCTCAAGTCTACATACTGGGGGCAGTTCTGTAGGATATAATTCCAATGATTTCTGCTTCCCTGTTTGTGCCGACCTCTTCCCGCAGTAAGTTTTGGCCGTCCTTGTGATGGTAGGTCTGACATTATTACTGCGTGGCTATATCCGAGGCAGATTGGCGACTGTAAAATCTGTTATTCCATTCCTCATTGTGAGGGTCGTTGCACCATGTTTTGCGCCTTACGGCCTGGTGTATCCGTTCTCTGCAAGCATTTGTTTCGGTTAGCATTCCCTGGCGGACACATGCATCCGATTTCAGTCAAACCTCCTTAGTCGCTTCTTACAACATGCATGGCAGGTAACAGTGGTTCTATTCTTTACACCCCAAATTTGAGGCCCCATAACCACTGGGTGGGTCGCAGTGGTACTATTCTTTGCTTCACTTGAAGGCCCCGGCACCACATGGGCGTGATGTTGGATAAATTCATGTGTTTTCATATTTGGTATGTCGTTCTTTTCGGGCTGTACCACTATCTACACTCATCTCTCTCAATCTGGTATATACAGGGTGTTCAAGATAAAAGTAGCCCAGGCAAGTGAACCAATCTGGCATATGTTTATGAAAATGAGATGGTTCAATTATGATGTAGTATAGGTCAAGTGAGCGAGACTTTTTGTGATGTGCAATTATGATGCGGAAGGGGCGATGAACAATGTGATGAAGAACTAGTTAGCCAGAACCGGTTTAAATAGTAAATAGGCCCGTCTGCCCAGCTTGTTCGTAGCATGTTGGACTACGGGTGACTATCCCTCTGTGTGTGTGGGTTCAATTCCGCGGATGGCAGAAAAAGCCACAGATTCCCAGATTTATGGTGTTCGTGGCACCGAACCGAAGGGTTACGATGTCCATGGCACCGAGCAAGAGCTGAAAAGCTCAAGTGCTTCTGAATCGGGAAAAAAAAAATTGTAAATAGACAATACGCAATGCGTACCTGACCACTTTTAATTTGTCAATGGGGGTGCTTTTATCTTGAAAACCCTATATATATATATATGGGAACCTCTAAGGGAGGGGCAGATACTCTAGCCCCCTCATGCATAGTGCCCACTGTAGTGGACAACTACTATTTGTTAGTTTCATAGCTACACATGCATGTTTTGTGACCTCTGATGCATACAGACTACTAAGGACTTGCTGTACTATTATCATCTACTGTGAAGTCAAGGTGGTGGATGAGACGATATCCATTCAAAGAATTCATGCATGGCTAGGGATAAGTCAGACATTTGAAAAGAATTCATGAATGGCTAGGGATAAGTCAGACATTTGAAAAGAATTCATGAATGGCTAGGGATAAGTCAGACATTTGAAAAGAATTCATGCATGGCTAGGGATAAGTCAGACATTTGAAAAGAATTCATGCATGGCTAGGGATAAGTCAGACATTTGAAAAGAATTCATGTGGCTAGGATAAGTCAGACATTTGAAAAAATTCATGGCTAGGGATAAGTCAGACATTTGAAAAGAATTCATGCATGACTAGGGACAAGTCAGACATTTGAAAAAAATTCATGCATGGCTAGGGACAAGTCAGAATTTGAAAAATCATGCATGGCTAGGGACAAGTCAGACATTTGAAAAGAATTCATGCATAAGTGCGAAAACAGCGGCACAAGTCAGACATTTCAAGAGTACAAAGATAACACATAATGTGGAAACACCTACCAGTCGGTAAAGTTGTTAGCCCTGCCCACGCTCAGGTTATCCAGCTCCTCATCAAACATAAAGTCCAACTCTTCTCTGTCATCATCCCCATGTGTACTCGTCACATCATCCTGACAATGACAACAACAGAATAACATTCTTCAATGATTACTACAGAACATGGGGAAAGAAGGTGAGAGGTAGACAACGAAAAACGATGGTTGGATAGTTTCATTTAGTTGTCAGATCATCATCACTGCATATTGAACCTCTTCTTTTTCTTCTTTGCGTTCGTTCTTTATGACCAATTTTAATCACTCTTTGTGATATGCTTGATCTTTGCCAAGAATGTGTATACGATGCACATTGGTTTGGTAGGCCCCTAAACACATAGACTTCTACACGTTTAGGACACATGCATCCGATTTCAGTCAAACCTCCTTAGTCACCTCTTACGACATGCGTGGCAGGTAACGGTGGTTCTATTCTTTACACTCCAAATTTGGTCCCGGTAACCACTGGACGGCACATTTAACCATTAGTCCACAAGTGTTCCTATCTCCTCCTCGGTATGTCTCTCAGCATATGGCTACTAATGACACCGGTTCTTTGTTGGTTTACTATTCTTCTTTGACTACCAGTATAGTGGTCTTGTCTAGCTACACCCCATTCGATTCGGTATTCTTGCAGTCTGGTCAGGGTTTGAATTCACCTCAATTACTTGAATCTAACAAGAAATATAACAAGATGGTTAGATCGATTCGCAGAATCCTGTTGAAAAGCAAAAAATAACTATCATATAAGCCACTAAAGCAGTGCAAGACAAAAACTGAAAACCATGACACTGGGCAAAAACCCGGTAACAGTGTGACGACAAAAGAAAAAGTATGATTAATACAAAACAAAACAAGTCAGAAAATGTGCAACATAAGTACTTATCCTATGATACAATGAAATCTGATACCATGCCATGATGCCTATTTATCTCAGGAGACAATAGGTTTTGCATCGCATAGTTTGTTCTGTGCTGAATCACAACATCTTTTGTGGCTCTACTGGCCTATTCCAGAGTGGCAATCCTTGCCACAGTTGCTGCAGGTAAAACTGGAGCTGATACATAGAATGGTCACTCTGCACTCTCTTTTGCTTCCATATGTGATGGTGTTTTCCTTCTTTTCTTTTTGAGCCTCCCTGACTGCCGCTGACAAGCTGGCCTATCTTTGGCCAACTGCTCCCAATTTTCTTTCAGGTGTCAATGAGGCGTAGTAATGGGTGGTCATGCTGTCTAGTACCAGTCACGAGTTGACCATATAGAATATCCTTTGGGATTCTACCGTCGCTCATGTCTCAGCCATCTCAAGACGTATCTGTGCTACGTCACAGTGTAACTCAGTAGATATGGAACTATGAAATCATGTCCCAGCCATCTCAAGACGTATCTGTGCTACGCCACAGTGTAACTCAGTGGATATGGAACTATGAAATCAAGTTGTATTTGCCGAAAAATCCTATAAAGAACCCATCTACACAAAACGTCTGTCCTGTTGGACAATATTCCCCCCAAGTTATAAGTTCTATTAGGATAGGGCTAACATTCTAAATCTATTTTTAAAATGACTGTTACAAATACTGCAAAGAATTACTTAAGTTTTGTTTATACACTAGTATCTGTCAGGTGTGAGCTACAACAGACAGTAAAGTTTATACACTGACAATATTGAATATAGAAGGAAGGAAGGAAGGAAGGGAAAGGAGGAAGGGAAAGGAGGAAGGGAAAGGAGGCAGGAAGGAAGGGAGGGAGGGGGAGGGAAGAAAGAAATAAGGAAGGAAAGAAGGGAGGGAGGACTTACTTTATCAGGGGTTGCTTTGTCTTTACATCTGGGTTTCTTCTGAAGGAAGGAAGGAGGGAGGGAGGGAGGGAAGGAAGGGAGGGCTTACTTTATCAAATGTTGCTTTGTCTTTATATCTGGGTTTCTTTAAAGAAAGGGAGGGAGGAAGGAAGGAAGAAAAAAGAAGGAAGGAAGGGAGGGAGGAAGGAAGGGAGGGAGGGAAGAATGAAAGGACTTACTTTATCAAAGGTGCTTTGTCTTTACATCTGGGTTTCTTCGAAGAAAGGAAGGACATACTTTATCAGAGGTTGCTTTGTCTTTACATCTAGGTTTCTTCAAAGGAAGGAAGGAGGGAAAAAAGGACGGAAGGAAGTAAGGAAGGTAAAGCAGGGAGGTAGAAAGGAAGGCAGACATAAAGAAAGGAAGGACTTACTTTATCCTGTCCTGCTTTATCCTTACATGCTAGTTTCTTCTTGACTCTATGATGAACAGTTTGCCATTCTTCTGTGAACAGCTGAGGTGCACTAGAAGGTGGACAACAACAGGTTAATGTTGATCAGAGACATTCACTTATACTACAAACAATCATGGCTTTAACTTATACTACAAACTCGGAGATCACATCTCAAGAAAATGTCTTGGCTGTACACATCTGGACATGCTGGAGTGCAGGGTAACGAGCGTGCAGACTTTCTTGCAAACAATGCCCGACTCAAACGGGCAGAAGTATGGACAGAGCTGATATCATCAATGCGGTACGCTCTCAATTATGTGACATGGGCACGTCTCAGACACTGGAACGAGTTCGAGAATTAGGCGTTAAGTGTGGACATGCCAGACAGTGTCGTCTTCGTGGTAGAGAGAAAGATATACTAATCAACTTTTCATGGGTACGGTGAGCAAATGGACTTTAGGATGGCTGCTGCAGCGGAGGATAGAGCATGCATGGGAATGCCCAATGTGCCGGGACGTCGATCGCATAACATAATATATACTACAAACAATCATGGCATTCACTTATACTACAAACAATCATCAATTAACTGTCTTCTGCTTCTCCCTCTGCAAACGCACCATATCGACCACTTGTTAACCACTCTTTGTGATTTGCATATGATCTGAGCATAAGAGAGATTGTACGTTGTGCCAATTATGCACCTACAAGTAGGCCAGCACATCCGATTTCTGTGATGCTTTTTATTTAATAGGGTAGCTTCCCTAGGCCCCTACCTCAGTCGCCTCTTACGGCATGCCTTGTAGGTTGCAGTAGTACTATTCTTTGCTTCCTTGGAGCCCGGCAACACGCGGGCGGTTCACTTATACTTTAAACAATCATCAATCAACTGTCTGAAGTTGTGCCATCCAACATGGTGCCTGCAGGAGCCATGGCGCAGTAATAATAATAATAATTCCTCTCGTACCGTTATACGTTACATAGGGCCTGCAAGTAATTTATCCATACCGCTCTATCCTGGGCAACTCACTCAATCTCCTCCATGGAACTGAGACCGATATTTCCTGCCTCTCTTAGCAAAGTTCGCTTCAGGGTCTCCTTAGGTCGACCTCTCTTTCTTGAACCCTTTGCATCCCACTTCAATGCCTGCTTTGATATTCGTTGATCATTTCTCCTCAAGGTGTGCCCAACATATCTCCATCTTCTCTTTCTTATAACAGTTGTCACTAGTGCAGTGCTATACATTAATGGCAACCTATTTTACTCTGCCAACTTAAATGTTAATGTGAAGTCAGTGCTGTTATATGGCTTGGAAACATGAAAGACAACAAAAGAAACCACCAGAAAACAAAATAAACACAGAAAACTACAGACCTTCAAATGGATCTTTACGTAATAGAGGACTGAGATGTATAATTCACAGGAAACCAGAGAAAGAACTAAGCAGATACCAGTGGAGAAAGAGCTCAGGAAGAGACGTTGGTGATGGATAGGGCACGCATTGAGAAGAACGACTGGAAGCATTGCAAGACAGGCACTGTTTTGGAACCCACAGGGAAAGAGGAGTAGGGGAAGGCCTAGACATACCTGGAGAAGAGAGCTGGAGGCTGATATTAAAAGGATAGGTAAAACATGGAAAGAATTGGAAGGGATGGCAAGAGAGAGGAAGAGCTGGAAGAAGTTTGTTGAAGACCTGTGCTTCGGTGGAAGTTGAAAGGTGAAGAAGTTAAATGTTAATTAGATTTCAAGAAAACACTTTTTCTATTTTGCGTAATTCCATGAATGTGATCTTCATACTTTTGTAATCTTGTTTTATTTTGTAACCATTTACTGCTACCCTAACCCCACCCATTGCTTTTCTCTCTACATCTCAACTATATTAATATCACTTTTATTTGTAGCAATAGTATTCCAAATTTAATATATTTCAGACACATCAAACGATAAGACTGTTTACAGAAGATAATTTTGGAAGGAATGATGTCTGGAAGAAGGATGAACTGAAGACACATGTATGGTGCCGAGGGAGCATGGGAAGCAAAGAATAGTACCACTGCGACCTAAAGACATGTCGTAAGAGACGACTGAGGTAGGGCCTAGGAAGTTACCCTAGTAAATAAAAACATAACAGAATTGGATGTGCTAGCCTACTTGTAGTCGCATAACTGGCACACCGTACAATTACTCTTAGGCTCAGATCACATACAAATCACACAGTGATTAACAAGTGGTAGATTTAGAGCGTTCGAAGAAGATTCCAAACCAAAGACCATCAGATCACAAGACAATGGCTTAACCATTTAGCCACAGATGAGGAGCAGAGGAGCAGTTGTTTGTCACTTTCCCAGACTCTAGTTGTTTCTGTTATGGATTCCCAACAGATATCGAAGGGCATGCATACCGATAGTTCCTGTGGCTCGTTGGTTACACACACTCCTCTCTCCACCCCTCAAGCAACCAGCACTACTCATACAACATATAATTCCAAACTCCTTAAATCGCTGAATTGATTCAAAGTCAATTTTAGTGTCCTCATCCAACAGTAGTTCATTATATGCCCGAATAACTTTCCCATTTTTCGTCCTAAACAATCGATGCTTTTGATGCAAGCATGTCCACTCTCTCGTTGCCGCAAACATCTGCATGATCAGGACATAGATCCACATGAGTCTCTGTAGGTTGGAAACCTCTATAGACGACTCCCATTCATACCACAACCTACCATTCTATATCTTCCGAAGCATCGACTGAGAGTCTGAAACAACAACGACCCCAGTAAACGGACTACCAAAGAGCCAATCGAGAGCAGCAGTAAGTCTCAACCTCCATCCTCATACTGGAAGTAGTTGTCCTGTATGCTCCATTCCGCTCTGCAACAACCCTACCATGCATGCTAGCCAAGAAACACTAGCCTGTCTTCTCACCAAGCTGCACAGACCCATCGATATAAACATCATCATCATCATCATTGCTTGCATTATCTTCTATCAGCTGCTTAATTCCAAGTTCAGCCTTCATTTGTCCCCATCTCTACCATTCTCTTCTAAGAGTAATGATAACTTTGCGGTAGTTGGTCATTCTAATATCTATTGGGATCCATTCTTCCCCTTTTAGTAGGGTTGTAACTGTTGTCACCTGGCTAATTGTTCTCTCAGCCTGGGCCATCCGCAACATGCCACGCTTGATTCTTGTGCCCTTAACATCATTAGTATTCAGGTGCAGTGGATGTCTCTTATCCACGATAACCCGCATGTATGCCTTGGTTTTGACGATTGCATGATGGGAGTATAGTGACAGAATGCCAAGTATAAATCTCATCTTTACAATGGGAGTATCTCTAGTGCAGCCAAGGACTGTACGCATACCTTCATTCTGAGCACGTTCGAGTTGTTCACATTGTGATCTTGATCTGGAATTGGTTACTGAACTGACGTCAGAGCACTCCGGGCAGACCCATAGGTGCTCAGTGTTCCCCAACAGATGTTGAAGAGTATGCATACTGATGGTTCCCGTGGCTCGCTGATTAAACACACCTCTCACTCGGCCTCTCAGGCATTCAGTTTGACTTGTACAATGGGTAACTCCAAACTGCCTAAATCGCTGATCGATTCAACATCGATTTTAGTGTCCTCATCCAATAGACAATCGCGAAGAGACCGAAGAATATCCTCCTTATCCATCTTCAACTCCCCAACAATCGATGCTGTTGATGTAAGCCTGTCCGCTCTCTCATTACCGTAAACACCCACATGCCCAGGACAGTATATCCACGTAAGCCTTGGAGGTTAGAAACTTCTATAGACGACATCCACTCATACCAAAACCTGCCCTTCTGGATCTTGTGAAGCATCGACTGAGAGTCAGATACAACGGCTCCAGTAAATGAAGTCCCAGAGATACAATTGAGGGCAGCAGTAACGGCCTTAACCTCCATCCTCATACTAGAAGTAGTTATCCTGTATGCCCCACATCGCTCTGCAACAACCCTACCATGCGCATTAGCCAAGAAACCCTAGCCTGACTTCTCACCATGTTGAACTGACCCATCGGTATATACAACAACATCATCATCCCTTGCATTATCTTCTATCAGCTGCTTAACTGCGAGATCAGCCTTCATGTTGCCCCAATCTCTACATTCTCTTTGAAGAGTAATGATAACGTTGAAATAGTTCATCATGCTACCATCTGTTGGGATCCATTCTTCCCCTTTTGGTAGGGTCGCAATCGTAGTCACCTGGCCAATTGTTCTCTCAGTCAATGTCCTCATCCAACAGTAGGTTGCTAAGAGACCAAGGAACATCCCCTTTATCCATCCTAAATTCCCCAACAATCAATGCATTCAATAGAAGCAGGCCTTCTCTCTCGTTGCAGCAAACACCCGCATGACCAGGACAGATCTGGAATACTACCCCAGAAATTGACTTGCCAGGAAAGACAACAATCAGAGCCAAATATCCAAATCTATTATCTAGTACAAGGAAAAGATTGCAAACTAGCAAACCCCATAGATATTTTACTGTTGTTTGCCACCAGTTGCTATTTTTAACCTTTCGGAGCCGCCTGAATGGTTACCGGGTCCCAAATTTTGGGTGTAAAGAATAGATCCACTGTTACCTGTCACGTATGTCGTAAGAGGCGACTAAGGAGTTTGGCTGAAATTGGATGCACATGTCCTAAACGTGTAGAAGTCTATGCATTTAGGGGCCTTCCAAACCAATGTGCGACATACACACGTTCTTGACAAAGATCAAATATATCACAAAGAGGGATTAAAATTGGTCGTAAAGAGCGAACATAAAGAAGGAGAACATTTCAAAGTTCAATTCATTAATTTTTCTTCTTCTTCTTTGCATTCGTTCTTTACAACCAATTTTAATCACTCTTTGTGATATGTTTGATCTTTGCCAAGAACATGTATACGTTGCACATTGGTTTGGTAGGCACCTAAGCGTATAGACTTCTACACGTTTAGGATATGTGCATCCGATTTCAACCAAACCTCCTTAGTCGCCTCTTACGACATGCGTAGCAGATAACAGTGGTTCTATTCTTTACACCCAAATTTGGGCCCCGGTAACCACTTGGGCGAATTTATTAATTTGAGACACAGTGAATGATACAACAGAAGTCGTGTTATGTTATATGATCGATGTCATGGCACATTGGGCATTCCCATGCGTACTCCATCCTCCCTGCAGTAGCCATCCCAAAGTCCACTAACCCATGAGAAGTTGATTAGTGTATCTTTTCTCTCTACCATGAAAACAACACTGTCTGGTATGTCCAAACTTAACCCCTAATTCTTGCACTCGTTTCTGTGTCTGAGACTCGCCCATATCACATAAATGAGCATGTACCGCATTGATGACATCGGCTCTATCCATACTTCTGCCAGCTTGAGTTGGGGCATTGTTTGCAAGAAAGTCAGCACGTTCGTTGCCCTGCACAACAGTATGTCCAGCCAAATCAGTGTCTTGCGATTTGAACTCTGAATTCTATCCACCAATTCCGCACGCAGACTTCCAGATTAAATTCTTTGAAGCATATTCATCATCAAATAGCTTGTCACTTTGCCACCCCAACGGAACTCTGGAATTTCTCTCTCTCATAGGCCAGATGTTCCGCCTCTGCAGCCGTCATGTTCAAACCATCAGTTATATCCCGAATCCATCTTCTCCATGGTCTTCCTCTTCTTCTCTTTGCTGGTATGCCTCCTTCCATGATGGTCTTCTCCAGCCCTTGTGTCTTTTTATATGTCAAAATACCTCAATTTTCTCTTTCATATTTGTAGCATCAGTCAGTTTTCTTTGATTTTGAGTTCTTTCTGAATAGATCTATTTGTTCTCTGTCCATGATATACGAAGGACTCTTCTGCAACACTTATATTGAAAAGCACATATAGGTTTTTTCCACTGCCATATTAAAGGTCCATGCTTCACACCCATACGCTGACATGGGGAATATGCATGCTCTTAGTATTCTGATCTTTGTTTCCTATCAGTTCCGTTCCATACGATTTTTAGTTGTCTAATGAAGCATATTTTCCAGTGAACGAGACAGGATTAAAAAGAAGAGCTAGGCGCTGGAGAGACAGCAGATAGGAAACATGAGTGGTTGAGGGTCCTTGCCTAACCCTGGGTAAAAAGGAGGCGAGAGAAGAGAGAATTGAGCATTTTCAACAATATAAAGAAGAATGGCAGGAAACTGCAAGATACTAGAGATAGGAAGATTTGGCATGAGTTGGTTGAGGGCCTATGCTCCAACCCTGGGTAAAAAGGCAAAGAGAGAGAGAGAGAATGAAGCATATTCATTTAATGTATATAACAAAAGTAATGGTCAGTGAACTCAACCTGACCAAGACCCTACTTCTACAAGTGGCATTGCTGACAACAGGCTTCACCACTGCATTATGGCTAACATGTAGGGCTTGAATAGGAAGCTAAAAGCGGTTCTAATAATGCTGTGATGGGACAGTTTGAAAGCTGTAGAGGCATCAGAGTCAAATGTAACAAGTCTTCTTAAAGTGAATGAGGATGATAGGAGTGGCCTCCGCAGCGAATCGTCTACCTTGGACATGGCCAACAAAATGATCCTTGGCCAGCACGTCATGTGGCCTTTCAGGTCAAAAACTGCCTGTGTGGTGCCGAGGTCGCAAGGGAAGCAAAGAATAGTAACACTGTGACCTACAAGGCATGTCGTAAAAGGCCACTGAGGTAGGGGCCTAGGGAAGCTACCAATGTAAATAAAAAGCGTAGCAGAAATCGGATGTGCTGGCCTACTTGTAGGCGCATAACTGGCACAATGTGCAATTGCTCTTAGGCTCAGATAACAAACATACAAATCACAAAGAGTGGTTAACAAATGGTCGATATGGAGTGTTTGAAGAAGATATTTAGTTTTTTACCACTGTCTTATATTCCAAGATGCTGTAGTTTCTAACCTCCAGAGGCGTATGTGAATATACTGTCCTGGGCATGCGAGTGTTTGCAGTAATGAGATAGCGGACAGGCTTGCATCAACAGCATCATTTGTTGGGGAGTTGAAGATGGATAAGGTGGATATTCTTGGCCTCTTGCGACTGTCTGTTGGATGAGGACACTAAAATCGATGTTGAATCGATCAAGCGATTTAGGCAGTTTGGAGTTACCCATTGCACAAGTCGAACTGAATGTCTGAGAGGCCGAGTAAGAGGTGTGTTTAATCAGCGAGCCACAGGAACCATCAGTATGCATACTTTTCTATATCTGTTGGGGAGACTGGGCACCAATAGGTCTGCCCGGAGTGCAGTGACGTCAGTTTAGTAACCAATAACCAAGATACTGTAACAAGCTGGCAAGCTATGGACCAGGATGATATCCTGAATTCCCTAAGGGAGAGAGGTTGTATAAATGATTCAAATAATAGTGGAGAATCTACAACACTAACCAGACTGCAAGAATTCCAAGTCAAATGTGGTGTAGCTAGACAAGAGTACTAGGCTGGTTGCCCCAGAGAAGAATAGTAAACCAACAAAGAACTGGTGTAGTTAGTTGCCACACCTGAGAGACATACTAAGGAGATGGGAGCACTTATGGACTAATTGGTTCAATGTCGTGCAGTGATGATGATCTAAGGACTAAAATAGAACTGGTTTGGTTAGTTGCCACACCTGAGAGATATACTGAGGAGATGGGAGCACTTATGGACTAATTGGTTCGATGTGGTGCAGTGATGATGATCTAAAGACTAAAATAGAACTGGTGTGGTTAGTTGCAACACCTGAGAGATATACTGAGGAGATGGGAGCACTTATGGACTAATTGGTTCGATGTGGTGCAGTGATGATGATCTAAGGACTAAAATAGAACTGGTGTGGTTAGTTGCAACACCTGAGAGATATACTGAGGAGATAGGAGCACTTTTGGACTATTTGGTTCGATGTGCAGTGAAAATTATGAGGACTAAACTAATTATATTCCCAGACAATATTCCAGACTAAAAATGAATGCACAAGGAGGGAATAATCTACTTTTGAAACCAGAAGAAATCAAAAATAGCAACACAAAAATTGGAAGAAATATAAACTTGTAAAAAGTATCATTAATGGCATACAACTTTTATTACATAAATGCAAAGTTGTACAAACCCACACATGAAAACAAAAATTCAACTGTAACAATGCAGTTTTAGGCAATGATAATTACAGTGAGTAACTACACTGATGCACACAGTCTAACACTGATACACACTACACACGATCTAACACCGATACATTTATATGCCAACCTACCAGATTGAAACACATTTATAGACCAACCTCACAGATTGACATACTTATAGGCCAACCTCACAGATTGAAACACATTTATAGGTCAACCTCACAGATTGACACAGATTTATAGGCCAACCTCACAGATTGACACAGATTTATAGGCCAACCTCACAGATTGAAACACATTTATAGGTCAACCTCACAGATTGACACAGATTTATAGGTCAACCTCACAGATTGACACAGATTTATAGGCCAACCTCACAGATTGACACATTTATGGTCACTCTAGATTGACCAGATTTATGGCCAACCTCACAGATTAAAACGCATTTATAGGCCAACCTCATAGATTAAAACACATTTATAGGTCAATCTCACAGATTGAAACACGTTTATAGATCAACCGCATAGATTTAAACATTTATAGGTTAGGTCAACCTCACAGATTGACACACATTTATAGATCAACCTCACAGATTGAAACACATTTATAGGCCAACCTCACAGATTGAAACACATGTATAGATAGGACTGTCCTATCAGAGACTGGCGATAAAGCCTAGGTCCCGTGTTTAATTTGAGCACGTAAAAGGGGGCTTACTTTGGCATGTACATTAATTAGTTTTAACGACTTATAACGCTTGTGTGGTTCTGGCGCCGCAAGGAAGCAAAGAATAGTACCACTGCGATCTATAAGGCCTGTCGTAAGAGGCAACTGAGATAGGGGCCTAGGGAAGCTACCTTAGTAAATAAAAAACATCGCAGAAATTGGATGTGCTGGTCTACTTGTATGTGCATAACTGGCACAAAGTTCAATTGCTCTTAGACTCAGATCACATACCAATCACAAAGAGTGGTTAACAAGTGGTTGATATGGAGCGTTCAAAGAAGCTGGAACTTTGTTCTAACCAGGTCAAACATGAGTTATATGTTCAGGAGTCTTGGGAAGAGGAAGTGATGTGGCCTTTGGCGTGAGTTTTGATCAGTTTGAGTGACTTTTATTTTGTGGAGGTGTGCTTGTAGTCTAGTATCCTGTGCGTAGTCTAAGATGGTAGTTTGTTTGTGTTTAGTTGTATAGTGGGGCATTATCATAGATGCACTTCAGAAATAAAAAGCTGCTGAGTGGTTTCCGGGGCCTAAATATGGGGTGTAACGAATTGAACCAGTTACCTGACCCGAATGTCGTAAGAGGCGACCAAGGAGGATTGGGTGAAATCGGATGCACATGTCCTAAATGTGTAGAAGTCAACCTACTGCCTTGCAGGACGGCTGGGGACAGCCAAACGCTGGCTAAATCCGGACACATCACAGAAGGATAAGCACCAGAGCTCCAAATGGCGCTGAAGATGTGCCGAAACCCACCCATGCTAAGGCTGCATGAACCAGATTTCTACATGAATGAATTTATGGAGAGATCTGGTACATCAGTCTGTTAGGTGATCGCGAGAGATAAATAAAAAGCAGAATGGATAAGGCGAAATCAGCCTTTCAGAAGATGAAAAACATACTATGCAATAAATCCTTGTCAGTGGCGTTGAGTAAACGAGTAATCTAATGCTACATAGGGTCAATACTTTTATATGGCAGTGAGTCATGGACAATGAACAGACAAATGGTAAGAACATTGGAAGCCACAGAAATGTGGTTTCTCAGAAGAATGTTGGGGGTCAAAAGGCTCATGAGGTCATGGTGGTAACATGAGCCAGGGTTAGAGAGGGGGCGCGCTAACCAAGACCCTGCCCCTAACCTCCACGCGGTGACCCTGGAAACAGACTCTGGTTCTGGTCTGGCTAAGAGGGGCAGGGATCGGGAGAGGAAACTACTGGTAGTGGTAGCAGTGCAATTACGGAAAGACGATAAAGATACATACAAATAAAATGCACAATTCTCCTGACCGATGTCCAACAAGATATTGCCCAAGTCCCTGAACGCAAAGAAACAGCAACGAACGACTCAGACATGGATGAGAGGTGCATCCAGTGACCAACGTATGCCCACGTAGGGCGAAGCTCGAAGCCCTGAGGAGGGGCAAACATTGCCAGCCCGTCGGCAAGAATAAATAAGACAGGACCGTAATGAATGAAAGTCTACCCTCGTGTTGGTGCGAGAGAAGATTGCAGCTGACCCCGCATTGGTAGCCTGGTGCAGATACATGTACTGGGCAAGGTTTGCGCTCGGCAAAAGAACAAGTTGCGTTTAGTGCATAACGAAACTACCCGCCCTGGGAAAACCGTGCAAGGTACTGTGCGATTAAAATTAACATCCCGGAAGAACTGAGGTTGGTGATGCCTAAAGGAACTGCCAGCCTTGGGGCAACTGGGCAAGGTTCGATTGCAGTCGTAACTAACATCCCCGGAATAACTGGGGCGGGTGATGGCGCGAGCGCAAAATCCTCAGTTACGCTTATAGTGCCCACTGAAACGACCCTCTACATTGTTTGTACTCGGTCCCATGCCAGTGTTTTCGAGGTAAATTGCAACGTCACGATACGCGTCTAGAAAAGGCAGAGAATGTTCCTTCCCGGAGCAAACTCAAAATGTACGGTAAAGCAAGGCCGACAATGTACGGATCAAACAGGAAGCCCGGGTCCTGAGCATTGGCGAAGGCCGATACTTTACACGGTGTTTTATACGAGTAAGACGCCGTCCGAGGACAAGCTGACAAGCCAGAGAAATATTTCTCAGTCAGAACGGGTAAAGCAGCGTAACTCACTGTCTTGGCGTAGATCACAAAGCCCAAATATACGGCAAAGTTGATCGAAAGGCGTAGATCCGAAAGGATCGTTCTAGGAAAGTTCACCTAGTAAATCAAAAGCTGGCAGAAACGGACGGGCGGGCCTAGTCACCATGGGCGACAATCGTCCCGGCGTAGATCACTCCGTTCTTGCCAGTGGACCAATTATACATCACAATAAGAATGATCAAATTGGCCGTGAAGAATGTTAGCAGAAGAAGAAGAAGAATGTTGAAAGTTCCATGGATAGCTAGAAAGACCAATGAAGCGATCTTGTCAGATTTCACATCAAAATCTAATCAATCGAATAAGAAGCAGACATCAAGGTTTTTCGCACATATAATTAGAAGGGGCAGTTTAGAACATTTAGTTACAACAGGCAAGATACAGGGGAAGAGAGATAGAGTGAGACAAAGGGACAAAATTCAGGATGGCTTGAAATCATGGTTCGGCGACAAGAGTTGATTTATTGTACCAGAGACAGACAGATGTGGAGAGACATGATCACCTATGCCAACCGGCACCGCACTTGAATGAACAAATATATGATGGGGTCTTGTGGGTAATTGCTGTCTGTTCTTTGAATCCATGCACATTTGTATTTCCCTTTGATAAGTTATTTCCTTCTTTCTTTTCTCCTCGCCAGCTTCTGTGTTGCCTCACAGCGTCTGAATAAAGAGATTTCTATAACTGGCTTGTGTGCACTTCATAAACAGTGTCTTTCGTTAGCAGTTATATATAGACTGGATTTCCGATAGGACTTAATTCTTATTTTTCATGTTTGTTGGCCTACAAGCTCTAATATAACCAATAAAAGATTTGATTTGTCTTAGGTTGAAAAGTGCGTGCCTCAGCTTAAAGAGGCTTTAATCCCCTACATAACATAACAAGCCTGTTATTTCTGAGGTCCATCTTTTGCGTGGTCGGCCTTTTGCTTTGTATCCATTGTATCATAGCTCTTTGAGGTGCACTGTCTGTTGGTAATCTACTTATGTGGCGAACCATTTAATTTGTTTTTGATGAAGTTCAATACTGATGTTGTACCCACTTTTTTCCTGGTCTCTTCTTGTTATTCCCAATATCCTGCACAGACACTTCACCTCTGTCGTGACTAGTTTTCTTCTATCATTTGATGTCAGCGTCCAGGTTTGGCACGATACCATAATGTGGGGAGAAATATTCGTGTTGAACGATGCTCATTTGTGTCCATGGTGACATGCTTGCATTTTAAAATTGGCGCCATTTGTCCTATTATTTTATTTGCTTTGTTGAAATGGGTTGGATTTCGTTAGTTATTCTACCCATTGCTTTTAAAAAAATATTCCGAGGTAAAACAAGTCTTTGACTTGTTTTAATGGGTGATTGTCGATGGAGATATTGCTAACGCTTTCTTCCCTAGCGAATGTCATTACTTCAGTTTTGTCAATGCTTATTCTAATATTGTATTCATTACATGTTAACTGGAGTCTGTTAATTTGTTGCTATAGCTCTGTTGATAGCCTGATCATTGACAAAAATAAATTTGTTTAATAGTTCTCCAAGGTTGTTTCCTTCACTTGTTACAGCTTTAAATATGCTTAAAACAGCGATAAATATGATTAACAGCATCAGTGATAGCACGCATCATTGTCTTACTGCTGACCCAACGTGGAACATTTCTGATAGTCGCATAGTTTGTTCTAACCATACACTGGCTGTTTATATAGAGGCTCTTGCATAGATTAATTTGGTGGTCATTAACCCCATAGTTTGACAATGCTTTTCATAAATTGTTTCTGTATACGCAGTCGAACACTTTTTCTTGGTCTATGAACTTGGTTGAAGTGTCAGATTCGACAGTCCTTTCTACTAATTGCCTGAGGGTGAATATTGCAGTTTTCGAGATTTTCTTGTATCTGAGGTCTAGTTTGTTTTTAGCCCTATTAATACTTCCATTGTTATTGGAGAGTTCCTCATCCTCCCAAGTCCTGCATTCTGAAATTTATCTAGTTTCTGGAGAATTGTATTTGCTGCTGATGCATACTTGCTCATTCCATATTTCAAAGAAGGGCGGCGCCTGTGTGTTACCGGGGACCGCAGAATAGTAACACTGCTACATACAAGGCATGTTGTAAGAGGCGTCTGAGGTAGGGGCATTGCCCGAGTGGTTACCGGGCCCAAATTTGGAGTGTGAAGAATAGAGCCACTGTTACTTGCCATGCATGTCGTAAGAGGCGACTAAGGAGGTTTGACGGAAATCAGATGCACATGTCCTAAATGTGTAGAAGTCTATGCGCTTAGGGGCCTACCAAACCAATGTGCAACGTATACACGTTCTTGGCAAAGATCAAACATATCACAAAGAGTGATTAAAATTGGTCATAAGGAACTAACGCAAAGAAGGTAGGGGCATAGGGAAGCTACCCTAGTAAATCAAAAGCGTCGCAGAAATTGGATGTGCTGGCCTACTTGTAGGCGCATAATTGGCACAACGGACTCGCTCTTAGGCTCAGATCACATAAAGTGGTTTAAAAAGTGGTCGATATGGAGCGTTCAAAGAAGAAAGAATGGCAGCTATATTCTACATCCTTATATTAGTATCCAACCCCAGTTTGTCCCCGATAGTTTTATTCATAATCTATGTACGAGTTTTTGTTGTTTCCACTGTTCATTTTGGGATCACCATCGCACATGTCCATAATTGCTCCAATCTCCTCCCAAGCATGTATTTCAGTGTGTTTATGCTAGCAACTCCGGTTCGGTGTTGATTGATGTATCTACTGTTCCACTATCTTTGTTCTCTTCGCAACTGTCTGTTGAATAAGGACACTAAAATTGATGTTGAATCGATTTAGGCAGTTTGGAGTTACCCGTTGTCCCAGTCGAACTGGATGCCTGAGAGGCAGTGAGAGGTGTGTTTAATCAGCGGGCCATGGGAACCATCAGTATGCATACTCTTCGACATCTGTTGGGGAGACTGAACATCTATGGGTGTGGCCGGAGTGCAATGACGTCAGTTTAGTAACCAATAACCAAAACCAATAATCAAACCAGTAACTGCCCAGTCAGAAAATGGCATAGTTGACATTTGACACACACTATATGGAGGTGTTTCTATGTAGCACATGATGAGTGATTCTGTTTCTTAGATGTGTTGTGCTGATCTTGAATTAGTAATATGTAACCGTCTGTTGTGTTGCATGTGTAGAGTACAGTTACAAGTTTGGTCTGGCGTGTTATGTGTGGAGCAATTGTGATAATCTAGTCCAACGGTTCCCAAATTTTGCATTACCACGGATACCCTTTTAATTACATTTTGCTGCCGCGGACCTCCAAAAGTTTCTATATATGAAAATCTTCTTAGCAATGGAGTTATTATTACACCACACCAACAGTCAAGCTGGCTTCAATTTCTCAGATTGCGGGAAACTTTAAATTATCTTTCATTTTGTTCTGTCAGACATTTAGAGACCGGTCTAGTCCGGGTCCTTTGATTTTGCAGAGGAACTAGTTTACCAGTTTTTATACATGCTTTTAAAATGTATTTTTCTGTTTGAAATGTCAAAGATCATAATATTTTTCAAGCGCTTGAGGCATAAGTCCATGTCATTTTGTTACAGAATCTTACTTTCCGTGAGTTAGTCTCTTACGCTCAGATCACGAGTGGTCGATATGGAGGGTTCGAATGTGAAGAAAAACTACATTATTTATAAATTTCTTAATGATATCTAATGCAACTTAATCTCCAGTTTGTTATTAGAAGTCAATCATTGATAAGTCATTTAACAGCTTTGTTTCTATGTCATTAGAGGTTAGGACGCCCGCCTGCCCAGCACATTCGTAGAGGTTGGACTGCGGGTGACTAGCCCTCTGTGAGTGCGGGTTCAATTCCATGGGCTGGCAGAAAAGCCACAGCTTCCCCAGATTCACTGTGTTTGTGGCACCGAACCGAAGGGTTACGATGTCCATGGCACCAAGTCAAGAACTGAAAGCTCAAGTGCTTTTGTATCGGAGGGTAAAAAAAAAAAGGTTAGGACATTTACCAGTGGGTGTGGGTTCAAATCTGAACCATGAGCAATTTTTTTCCTGAGAGCCATAGGATTGTTGAAGGCAACACACAAAGTGTGTGCCTTGTGCAACACTCTCTGCAGGTGATGAGCTATTTCTACCAACAGTGACGGATCCATAGTTGAAATGAAGTCAACCATTCTCCTTTAGACCACTTTTATTGTATGTCGGCATTGTAGGGAGTATGGCCAAATGTGAGATTCCCATGTCCGAGACACGTGTTCACTCCACGGTAGAACCAATGAGATTTTTTCTGTTGATGGCATGAACAGTTCCGCTGCAACCACACTAGACATGCAGCCATTAAATTATACACGCTCATGTTCTACACCGCCTACAAAAGCGGTATTACATGCAGTAACAAAATTTTGGAGGGAATGGTTCCTGTAAGAAGAATGAGAGGAAGATCTAGAAGACGATGGGTGCAAGATGTCAGTGACAATCTGAGAATGACTGCTGCTGACACTGGTCAACTTGCACAGAACAGAGTTTTTCATGACTGCTATATAGGGACCTACCAAACCAATGTGCAACATATACACGTTCTTGACAAAGATCAATCATATCACAAAGAGTGATTAAAATTGGTCGTAAGAACGAACGCAAAGAAGAAGAATGACTGCTATCATGGGAGCCAAGTTCCGAAAGGGACAAGCTACTTTATTCGTTACTAGCTTTGTAGCATCCGCTATTCCCCATGGAGTAGAAGTCATTTTTTAAAGATTACATAATTGTATTTGTAACAGCAGATTAACCAACATTCACTAAACAACAATTAACAAAATACTGGTCGACAAAAGTAATTGAATAGCTACAAATACTTGAAAGTAACTGAAACGCACATTAGACTAGTGTCAAGAGTAATCATCCATGTGATTCCATGATTTAACATGTATATACAAAACAATTAGAAAAAGTGGAAAAGACATTCAGCAAGTACATCAAAGATATCCTACAAAAGATTTATTGAATTGCATTATTGACAATACATCAGCACATTTTTTGGAAGAAAAAAAGATCATAGTAAGGAGATAAACATGTGGTTCACAAACATTTCTTAAGGAGACAATCAGAATTGTATATGTACACTATGGTGCATACAATAGTACGCCACTTTTAGTCGCGGAGGTCCATAAAACTGTGTTGCTGGATAGGTACTGCTCAGCTCGGTTGGTGACTGTGTACTCTGATGCTGGAGTGACAGTCTCTGCAGGTCTCTAAAGATGTTGGTCCCTGTAGCACAGTGGATAGTGTGCTGATTTCTAATCCAGGTCACTAGTTTGAATTTTGCTGTGTACGTAATTTTGATCAATCTGGAGTCCCTGTGGCAACGAGACTAGGTCTACAATGTAGTTTTTGCAGCTTCTGCGATGACTCTTGATGTCTAGCTATTGGTTGCTGCTTTTCCCCGTGTTAGAAGGAGCTGAAGAGAAGGGATTCTAGTGTGTGCAACGTAAAGTTCCACTGTCCTAGCTTGCCTGAAGAGGCAAGTCCAGAACCACCAAGCAGCAGTGACACAACACTGAAGGAGCAGTTACTGGTTATAAGGCACACAGCTCAATTGGCATACAGCAGGTCCCCATGAACTGCTCCCGAAGGTGGGACAGTGGGCTAGTAAGGTGATGCCTGTTCTACGCTGAACAAGCATCCAGATAGTTAAGCCTGCCTAAGCTGGACAGCCCGCAACTAGTAAAGTGATGCCCACCTAAGCTGGACAGCCGTCAAGCTGGTACGATGATGTCTCACCATGACCCATCATCTCTAGTGGGCGTCTGGAGCTTAGGTAATTCCTAAAAGTTTACCACAAACTACACAGCAAGCAATAAGTGCATACCAAAGCATGTAAATATTTTAACAATACATTTATTTCCTTCGAAACCAAAGACAAGTAGTAGATTAAACATAAAACATGATCATGAACATATTTACAAGCAACTGTTAATGGTAAAAGATTGCAATTGTGCAGCAAATAATACACATGCAAGCATATTTCACAAAGGCATCAAATAATTATAGTTTTAATTACCGGATTCTCTTCAAAGAGTTCATTCTTATTTTCATATTTGTATGACAAAAATACAAAATTATATTTTGGGTTGAAGGTGTACACCTCTGCTTAAGGAGACTGTAATCCTCATGAAAAGTAAACAATCAAGGACATTGTAATCATAATACAACCATAACTCATATGTGTGTGATTGAATGAGCATAACTTGCTAAAGGAAGAATGACATTTTATCCTTCACTAGCTAGCAAGTTTAAACATGATCAACAAATTATATTTACAAACTATGGACAAACCCTGAGATCCTAAAAACAAACCTCCAAGGCAAACAATAATGATACAGCCAATACTAGACCTACTGGCATTAGTATCTAGATATTGAACAGCTATTGGGTCTACTGACATTATTAGACCAGTAATTGAACAGCTTACACTAGATGTATTGACATTAGTAGACCAGTTATGGAACAGCTTATACTAGATCTACTGGCAGTAGTAGTCAAAGATGGAACAGTTAATACTAAGTTAAAGACAACATACAAAACCACAATGTAGTTTTACCAGTCCTTGCCTTGCGATCCGAAGGTCGCAGGATCAAATCCAAACCATACTGTTCTGTTCACGGGTTCATGAAATCCTCTCAGCACATGGTGTGCCATTTCTGCAGAGACAGACCAATGAAGTCAATCCTTTGGCTTTAAACCCACTTTTAAAATCATCCTTCTCTTACCCCCCCTGTCCGCAACCTTTCCTTCTGAGACTGTTCTTACTTTGGATATTTAGTCCTATTTAGTCGTCAGATCATCATCACTATACATCAAACCAACCTGTCCATAAGTGCTTGATCTCCTCCTAGCATGTCTCCCTGCGTGTATAACGACACGGTTCTTTGTTGTTCTACAAACCAAAACCTTGGATATAGTCAGCACTAGTGTTGTTAATTCTATGACTAGTTCTGTGCAGCAATTTTTCGTCAGTGGACATTCATCTTGTCATGTAGATATTTGATAGACAATCGACAGAATCAAACAATCATTAATGTGCATGTACTGAAGATTGAGAAATGAAGAAGATTGAGCATGTACTGAAGGTGTGAAATGTGCTTCTTCTCAATACAAGAAGCACATTTCACATAATGAAATAGACCAACTTTTATTTTCTACGTCATATAGTGAGCGAGATGAGAGTTATGGTCTATGGCTCTAAAAATTTTTTTTAATCCAGTAGCCTTTTCAGACTTTAGCGTATGTCACCATGTGCCTGTCACTTCACATTCTTTGTGCCTTATAATATACCTCAATATGCAGGAGGTAGGAGGAACAATTCCTTTGCCCGTGTCAATAGGTGACGCTTACACATAACGCTAAACCTGCATATCATTGAAAATCTTGGCATATCCTTTACATGACATTGCTATCAACCACAGTAAACGAGTTGATTTACTAGGCACCACTTATACATTCTTCTTCTTTGCGCTCGTTAATTGTGGCCAATTTTATCATTCTTATTGTCATACATAATCTTGGACAAGAACGGTTTTTTTTACGTTGTGCCAATTATTGTGCCTATGGTGACTAGGCCAGCACATCCCACTTCACCATCATTTTATTTACTAGGGTAGCTTGCACTAGATTGTACAACTCTAGAATACAAGTTGTATATTTTGGCTTCGATCTCCGAAGAGTAATGCGCCCTTTATGACTGTGAGGTCGTTCCGGATTGGGAACATTTCTCAGTCTTTTGGGGCACATAAGCTTGTCCTGGGATGGCATCTTACTCGTATAACACACAGTGAAAAGTGTCAGCCTTCGCCAATGTTTGGATTTGGACAGCCTGTCAAATCTTTACATTGTCGTACTTTTCTGACCATTTTGAATTTTTTCCCGGAGTATGAGTATTTTCAGCCTTTTCGAGGAACTTGACGAATTTGCAGTTACTACTCTGCGTTTTCCCTGGCACAGAGAAACACTCGACTGGGGTTACGCACAAATAATGTATAGGGTTGTTTCATTAGGTGCTATCATCACAACTTAGATTCTGCGCTCGCCAAGCATCAACCGCCCCAGTTTCTCTCCGGGAATGTTTCCGGGGTTATAAGAACAGTACCGTGCCCGGTTGTTTCAGGGAAGGCAGTTTCGTTGGGCGCTAAAAATCAACTTGATTTGCGCTTGGCCAACTTTACCCAATAGATATATCTGCGCTTGGACTCTTGTACGGACTTCATCACAATCTTCCCGTGTGTTGTAACGATACGTTAGTGTTTTCAGAAACATTTGCCGAGACCTTTGATTTGTTACACATCGCTCTCATTGATTCTTGTCCCGCAGATGGCAATTTATTTGCGGCCATTTACTCCGGGGGAGTTGGCATTCATTCAGACGACTCACAGGATTTTGCACCCGCATTACTTTTTCGTGCTTGCACTACTACCACTACCTGTAGCTCTCCTCGATCTCTAGCCAGACAGGAACCATCGTTTCCAGGGTCACCATGTGACGGTGGGGTAGGATCTTGAATAGTGCCAGCTCACTAAGCTTGGCACAATGTTGTCCCTAGAATTGCGACTTTGGCCCCACTTATACATTCAGCAATCTGTCATTGCTTTCTGAGCGGTGAGTTGTTTTTTTTACGGGTCGTAAAATTCCACTGGAACAAATTTGTTTTCAAACTGCCTGCCCGTCGGCGGGTTTATAAACCAGGTGCTCTTGGGTTGTGATCGAGCTCACTACCACTAAGCTACAGACTCCCACTGTATATCACTGTAACATGCAAATTGTATGTACACAAAAATAAAGAGACTAAAATTGACATGGACAAATATATACCATAAGAGTGGAGCAAACAGAAAGTTGACGACAGTGTCAATCGGGGGGTTGGGAGGATCTATGTACATAACTATAAAGACATTCCAAGAAATAATTATCTGTAATATTTGGTAAAGAAGAACTAACCACAACCTGATGAAGTGTCATCACCAAAGATATATATATATACAAATCTTATGTAGTAAATAAATGATGGCTCTAGATAAAAACTGAAAGATAATCTTTGGTTGAACTTGTCTCCAGAATGATAAATACACTAGCAAACCATGCTTATGATAAACATGATTTATGAAAAGACATGCAAGCCACAAACAATATTAGCAGCCATACTATAGTAGCACACAATAAGCAGCCATATAGCAAAGCAACATATACTTGACACCATTTCACACAACTATATTCATGCATCATCACTATCCAGAGTTTGTAACTAGGTAACAAGACTGAATTGTTGAGTGGGGGATGAGAAATGACACTGGATACATGAAGAGTGTAATCTACTAGTTGAACTGGTTGGTTGGGCCCGCTGTGTGTGTGTGGAGAAGAGAAGTGACACTCGATACATCAAGGATGTAACCAACTAGTTGACCTGCTGCACCCGCTGTGTGTGTGGAGACAAGAGAAGCATCACTGGATACATCACTGCCCCTGTGTTACCGGTGTCCAAGGAAGCAAAGAATGGTTAATACTGCTGATTACAATGCATGTCGTAAGAGGCGACAGAGGTAGGGGCATTGGGGACCTACCTTAGTAAAGAAAAAGCATTGCAGAAATTGAATGTGCTGGACTTATTGTAGGTGCATAACTGGTACATCATACAATCAATCTTAGGCTGAGATCACATACAAATTACTTTACCGACCCAGCAGTGATCTGAGCATTTGCCCTTCTACTTGAGGCCATGGTAGTGAATTTATAAGTCTGGTGTGCTAATACAAATCACAAAAAGTATTTAACAAGTGGTCAATATTGAACGTTCGAAGAAAAGGGATACATCAAGAGTGCAACCAACTAGAGAAGAGATAACCTGGTTGGTTGAGGGGGGAGGGACCCATTGTGTGTGGAGAGAGAGAGAGAAGTGTCTCCAGATACACCAGTGTAACTAGGTAGGAATGTTATTGAAGCGGGTGTGGTGGCACTGGATACAATACAAATGGGCATAGGTAGCTACATACTTAGAAAGATGAAAAAGATCATATTGTTTTTCAATTTGAGTGACTTTTTAACTGATCTAAACCATATTTATATTCTCAGCATTCCTGGATCTGGCAGCTACATATGTTTTAGTGGTTGAATTACAGTGACAAAATTATGAGAAAATTCTTCAATGTAAATTTCTCACATTCTTCAGCAAACATTTATATATCTTTTATTTTCCTTCATTTCAACATTGTTGATCCAACCACAGCATACTGCCTGTCTATGAAGATTGTCGGTCTTCAACACTTCATAACCAGAACAATAAGAGGCTAGTCATAGATAACACAGAAAGGTATGGACATGTATTTGATAAACATATGGAACTGACAATATGAATGGCTCAACTTACAGATATTCATATCAAGCCACAACAAATATATGTATTTTACTGTGGCAATATAACTGTAAGTAGAGAGGTATGCCAACTTGGCACACATATGTGAAGCACACAATCCAACCAGGCAAGTCATTAGAAGAGTAGTAGTAGTCTACTAAATCAATTGTTATTGCCATTTGTGTGTAGATTTATATTTGACACGTCAGGAATAACTGAAAGACTCGGTTTTTTTTGTTGCCTGCACAGTGTGAGATATCACCACACTTCTGCCTAAGCCTTCCTATTTACTGTTATATCTGCCATCTCAAATATGTGCAACGATGAACAACACACTCTTCCATGGAGGTATAAAGAAGTAAGCTACCTTGAGGACAGCATCGGTGGGATGGTAGTTAAATTGCTGGTTGCGTCACACAAGAAGCTATCCTCCTCCTCATCAGTCCTCCTTTGCTGACTGTCTGATTGTGGAGACAGTTGTGAATCTAGAGAAAGTAGAGAAAGAGATATTTCTGTACAGATTAGTGTTCTCCAATTATAAAACAAGTATACAGGTCATTTATTTATGGTGATTCCTCATACAAAAACATGTCTTTTTTTTTTTTTTTTACTGATCCAGAAGCACTTGAGCTTTCAAGCTATTTGGCTTGGTGCCATAAACATCGCAACACTTCTGTTTGGTGCCACGAACACTGTAAATCTGGAGAACCTGTGGCTTTTCTGACAGCCCGCGGAATTGAACCCGCACTCACAGGAAGTAGGTCACCCAATGTCCAACGCGCTACGAACACGCAGGGCAGGTGGACAGTTTGTCTATTTAAACTAATCAAGTACTGATATCGTTGTTTATCAAGTACTCATATTTTCTTTTATTTCCAATGGAACATAAGGTTAAACTTTAAGGTTAAACTGATCATTAACATTGAGACTAGCTTTGAGTCTACAAAAAAAGTGTGTTCTGCACCTCACTCTGCAACAAGCAGTAGGGGTTTAGTCTTTCTTAGGAAGTGCAAAAAGTGAAGATTAGTAGCCCACTGATGACCCTGTATGACTAATTTTGCCCTGGAAACTTTGAACATGAGGTCAAAAGCTAACAGGGCTCTGACAAATCTAGATTGAGTTTTCTCACTATATAGGAAGACGAACCAAATTTTAGAAAAGCTATGCACTGTACTTGAGTTTAATAGGTGCCAAACTTGCAGACCAAACTCAAGCTCCTCTTCTAACCAGCGCTGCGAGTTTTCACTCTTGGGCAGCCAATGCTAATTTGGAGAATCTGCATGTGTTCTGTAATTGTGGAAGACTAGTGTAAAGTGTATTATGAACATATGGGTGTGGTGGGAGGAGTTCTTGTCTACCTTTATGTAGCCCAGGGCATTCAAGCAAGATATGATGTACTGTCTCACATGAATGACTGCACTTTCTACAGTGTGGTAGGTGTGTGGGGTTTATTCTGTGTAAATGGTAATTCAGTCCAACATCTCCTGTTCTAAGCTGGAGGATAGTGCTTTGATCTTTTCGTTGTAGCAGATTCACATTGTCCTTGGGGTTTGGTCTATTAATCTCTGCATTCATGTTGTCCCAATTGCCCATCGGTTCAGCCAATCTTTTCTGGAGTTGTTTTTCAGAATCTGTTTTATACTTTGTATGCTAACAGCTTTGTCTATTTGTGGTTTTGATGATCCCTGTTTGGCCAGATGGTCTGCCTTGTCATTTCCTGGGATATTTGTGTGTCCAGGGATCCACTGTAGAATGACATTAATATCAAAGGAGGAAATCATATTGTGGATGACTGATGTCAATGACTGGATCTAGTTTGACTGATTCTGCTGTTCTAAAGCTTGTAGTGCTAATAACATACCGACCACAGAGTGATTGGTCGATGAAGAATATTAGCTTTAAAATTCAGTGATAAAACTGCTAACACTATGTAAAACCTTGCAAGTTATTTTTGTAAATAGCTTTGGGTTGTTAGCAGAAACCCAACCCTGGATAACCTGGAGTAATATTGCACAATAGGAAACATTTGTAGACATAAAAGTTACTTCTGCGAACGCTCCATATCGACCACCTGTCAACCACTCTGTGATTTGTATGTGATCTGAGCATAAGAGCAATTGTACGTTGTGCCAGTTATGCGTCTACAAGTAGACTAGCACATCCGATTTCTGCGCTGCTTTTTATTTATTAGGGTAGCATCCCTAGTCGCCTTTTACGACATGCATTGTAGGCCGCAGTGGTACTATTCTTTGCTTCCTTGGGAACAGACACCCCACGGCGAATAAAAGTTGCTGATATTAGCACGTCTACTGAGTTATACTGTAGCATAATGTCCTGACCTGACGCTGTGAGGCATACAGGATTCGAGAAAGAAAGAATAATGTCAGATCTGGTTGGTCATCAAGAGTTGATTCATGTTCATAAGTACTGTTACACTAGTTGTTGACTGAACATTAGAATAAAGTACTACTTTGTCTTGCGTTTGCGAGCTATGAATTCAGTTGAAGTCCTGGTATGACACTTCTGACTGAATTTTGTGTGAAGGTCTGCTTTCTTTATTATCTGTGTCCCTCACAGACATATGGATAAGAACAGAGCAGGTACCCATGATAATGAAATGTGGTGGACCAGGTGTGCTCTGCATAAGACATTCGAGTGTCATTAGACAGTGGGTCTCAGAAGGGAAACAGGAATGAGAATACCAACTGTGTATGCTGCTCTTAAATTAATATATTAACTGACATACCTCGCTGAGCTGCTGGTATAAATTCTGGGGCATCACTGGTTAAGCTCCGCAGTACAAAAGGCTTGCCGGGCACAAACTCAGGAGCATCTGAATGTAATGTGGACATTGCAGCTACTCTTTGGACTGCAGGAGGTGGAGGTAGTCCTTTGAAATCATCCTCTATTGGCCAGACATCTGGGGTATTGAGTGTCCGCACAAAGTCTTCGCGCTCTGAAAGTTCCAACTGATCAGAGTTTCTGATGGCCTAAAAAGCACAAAACCACATACAAAATGTGAACCAATTATGACAAGAATATATACTCCACTAACAACTGTAACTAATAGGAGGACACAAGCAAACTTCTGAATGCAACAAAGCAATCAATATAAACTTCTGTGCTGATGTTCAATGTCTACACAATGAGTCCGATTCTCTGGATGTATGTTCTTGTGTTTGTTGGTTCATCAAGGTTTCAACAGCTTTGTGTGGATGTCAGTCTCTGTTGACCTGTGTTCTTTTCACAGTTGATTCATCGGGTGACAATCTTGCAGGATGTGTTTGACTGTCTGCCACATGCACATGTGAGTGATGGAACTAGTTTTAATCTGTGTAGGTGTATGTTCAGTCTGCTGTATCCAGTTCTGAGTCAAAACAATATTACCTGCCCTGCTCTAACTAGAATGGTAATCATCTCTTTGCTGGTCTTCTGGCCTTGGTGAGTGTTCTTTTCCTGGCAAGTGATTTTTTTATTCCTCTCATTTCCTGGTATTCAACTTCCCACGTAGGAGTAGCATCAACTTCCCAGATATAATAACATAGTCATCTTTATGCGTAGAATAGTATTTAGTATCGGCATACAATTAACGGAAAACAGTATGGAATCGGACCGACATGAAAACAAAGCTAAGAATACTAAGAGCATGCATATTCCCAGTGTCAATGCATAGGTGTGAAGCATGGACATTTAACAAGGCGGTGGAAAAACATACATTTCACTGGAAAGAGGAAGATGAAGATGGATTCAACTTCTCACTAAGTCATGTTTTACTGAATGACACCTTTCAATTGCCAAGTCACAATTACTACACCTGCCTGACTTAACCCTCTGGACCCCACACCATTTTACACCAAATCACAGCAAAGGGAAATAACCCACTGACATAACAAAACTATTCACACATGTTTTTAAATAGGCTGCCATCGGGTGCTTTTCTGTTGCGGCACCAGAAACAGGATTTGCATTTGCCTGGCATGCGAATAAGGCGGTGCGCTGTCTGATTGCCAGTGACTGGTACATTTGTAGGCAAAAGGGGTTAGCTCTCCTCGTGACAATGTTGCCCTTCACGAGTGATGCACAGAGAGCAAGCCTAAAATCTATGTGGTCAATATCCTTAGCCTTTGGGTGTGGGCGATGCGAATTGGAATAGATTATCCAGCTATTGACGATGGAAGTCTGTAAGAGAAAATTAAAGAGATATCTCCACCACTTAACAGACTTCCTTCCCACAGTGTAATATGAGCAAAGCTGGTCAAACTTATCCACGCCACCCATAGACTTATTATAGGATGCCACGGTTGATGGTACCTGCAACTCCTGTCTACCACCAGGGGCACGACGTGATACTGTTGTCTCTCCTGGCGTAGTATTGGTGCTCAGCAAATTGACAATTCTCTTGTCCCTCCAGACAGTAGCCACAATATTCCCTGTTGCCTGTATATACGGAACCTTTCTGCATTCGCTTTGGCAGTTGCTTTACAGTCAGCTGGCCAGCCCTTTCGATTTGGTCGTATTGTAGAGCACGAGTAGGTCTTCTTGTTGAGGAGATCCACCGCCAGCTGTAAAGAAGCGAAGTAATTATCATAATAAAAATGATATTTGTGAAGGTAAGGTTCTCCTACTTTGCAGACAACATAATGGCCTGATCCATATGGCATTGGATCATGAACCGCACCAACATAGACGTCGAAGTTTAGAAGGTAACCTGTAACCGAGTCCGCTGCACACCAGACCTTGATCCCCCAAGGGTTGGGCTTACCTTTGATATACTGTTTGAAGTTAAGACGACCAGTGTAGGGAATCATAGCTTCATCAACACTAATATCTCTGCCAGGGCGATAACATGAAGCTATGTTCCTTTTCACCATGTCGAGGAAAGGTCTTACTTTGTACAGCGGGTCGTAGTTCCTATGGCCTTTGGGGAACTGATTCCTCGAATCATTCAGGTGAAAGTACTGAGAAATTTTAGCAAATCTGTTTCTCGACATACATTTCAAAACCCCTACTTGATTCAATCGATCATCTGTGCTCCAGTACATTTTGTACTGTGGCAAAACAACAATGCCTATCAAGATATTGATGTGCATATACAGATGAATCTCAGAAGGCGTTACAGGTACCCAGTACTTGTCAACATTGCCGGTAGTTTCCTGACGTTGAACGGCATACAAGTTGGTCTGATCAACAGCTAACTGATAGAAGTCCTCATTAACTATCAGGCTAAAATAATCAAATGGGTCAGCATTCCCTTTAAGACGGTGCACAGGCCCACAGTCTTCGACGAATGGCTCGACTTCAACTGGGGAGGTGGCATCACACCAACGATCACAGTTAAAAACCGGCAAAATAACGGTCTCCTCATCAGAACTTGAAGCCCCGTGGTCTGAATCAGAGAAAGGAACATCTATGTCACTTTCCACATCAATAACACGAGTATCCTTTTCTAACTCGATGAAATGTCCGTGAAAAGATATATCAGAGCTGTCACTATCGTTGTCATAATTAGTAGCCATTTTCAGAAAAATTTTGAAATTTTTACCCGTAATTCAAAATTGGAGAAAAATACACAACCTTTCAGTAGCGGGTCCAGAGACTAAAAGAAAGTAGTTCCGTTAGTAAATGCCCGGATGCGAAAGTCTGTTCTAAAATTGGTTGATTGTAACGTAGCGAGTTACAAACTGACAGTAAAAAAAGTCGTGTATTTTCGTGTTTGGGAAGGACTACTATATAAACAAAATCCCGGAGATTTTCGCTTCGGGATCGATCCGGTTAAAAATCTTACCTGTATAAGACTTTTATGATCTGCTTTCAATTCCTTGACTTTATTAAAACTCAAAACCAGTTCCAGCTTGACCCAACCTTGCTTGTCCATTTTCTTCCTCAAGAAGAGATCTTTGACTAAATTGTCTTCACTGAAGTAATACTCACTGTGGGGACAAACACAAATGTTATACTCACTGTGGGACAAACAGGAAAATATGTACTCATGGCATCCCAAGTAGTATACAATAAACAATGTGCTAGCTCTTGTACAAATATTGGACAGAGAAGAAAAAATAGATTTCTTTGAAGGCAACATACTATCTGATTATTATTCTTCTCTAATTATTTTCATTATAAAGATGAGTAGTGGCTACGAATACAGTGACTACCCCCCATTATGTGTAATCAGTCTGTCATGCTCTGCATAAAGATGGACAGTCTCCATGATCCAAGTCATGATCCACCGCGGCAGTTACATTAGTTGAGAATATAGTAATTAAATCTGATGCCCAAGCTTCATTGTTGTGTATCCATGCATGTCCGCATGACATAACCATAATGAAGCTTACAGAGCAAGCTATGGGGAACTCTAGAGGAAATCTAACTGACATGCAGCTTCATAGAGGCAATACATCTCATGGTTTAGGCGATCATGCGAAACCGAATGCAAAGAAGATTATCCATGTCCTTGCAAATCATAACTATGTCTGCAACTGGATATACAAGTGTGATACATAACCAGATGAAACAATCCAAATATGATCTCACGTAATAAAGAGTTTGATGTACTTACACTTGATGTTTGAGAATATCTGCAGGGTATGTAGTTGGGGTTGTGTCATAAAAGACTGAGGCTTGTCCTAGAATGTTTAACAGCTGTTCCTGAATGAACAGATTTGTCTCCATACCTAGCATAACTGAAAATACATATTTTGTTACCATTAATATCAACGTATACCTAACATAACTGAAAATACATATTTTGTTACCATCAATATTAACACACACCAAATATAACAGCTTCAGGGTAAGAAGAGATTTCTAGAACGGACTTGAGTGTGCGCTTTATAAACATTGTTTTTCATCACCTCTGTTTGAGGTTCACCTTTTGCTTTGTATCCATTGTATCAAACATTGCTCTTTGTGGCGCACTGACAGTTGGTAATCTGCCTATGTGGCCAAACCATTCTTGTTCCAGCAACCTGCGTAGACACTTCATCTCTGTTATGACTAGTTTTCTTTAATCATTTGATGTCAACATCCAGGTTTGGAACTGATTTTTGAGTTCATGGTGCCATGTTTGCATTTTAAAATTGGCAAGAATGGGAAACATAGAACTAGTAGTGAACATAAAACAAACAGTTGAACAAGTAAAGTCATATATACCTGTTGGGTTTATAGGAGGCACTCTGGGTATACTCTGAACTCGATTAAAACCTTGACTCCAAGGAACTGCTAAAATACAAACAGAAGGAATACAAAATATCGAGATACCTTCAACAACAAAAGAAACATATTTAATACATGTTACAAAGAAATAATTACATAAAAGATGCTCAATGTGCAATCTTTTACAAAGTTTTACATACCTAGGGAGTATGATGACATCTACGGGGATACAGCGCCAGAAATTCCACACAGAATCGCATTGGCATCAAGTGCTTTTAACAAATTGTCAAATATATGGAAGTCCAATTCACTCAGCAAGCACTTAAAATTAAAGATCTTTAACTCTTGTGTGATTCCAGTATTAACTTATGGATGCGAGAGTTGGAAAGCAACAAAAGCTCTAGAAAGAAAATTAGATAACTTTGAGAATAAATGTCTTAGAAGAAAACTGAACCTCAAATGGTCAGATTTCAGACCCAATACACAAATAAGACAAGAGACCAAGCAAGAAAATGTATCAAATTTTATAAGAAAGCCCGCTGGAACTACATCGGCCACACACTTAGAATGGATGAGAGAAGACTCCTTACCAATCCCTCATATGGACACCAGAGGGAAAAAGAAAACGAGGAAGACCAAGAGAGACTCTGCGTAGAACCATCACCAGAGAAGGCTCAACGATGGGCCTAGTAAACATTAAAGAGAGCAGATAGCAACGAACCGCGAGACATGGAGAACTATGACCTCTGCCCATGCACGCCCACAGGCCCAAGAGGAAAGACTAACTAATGTGCAATCTAGGTGGCACAATCATCATGTAGCATGTCCTCTGCAGAACACCACTCTCATTCCAGTGACTGAAAAATTTGCATGTTATCCTACGCTGAATAGCTTCGCAGCGACTGCACTTGCCACGCTGCCGTTTAAATTTCATCATGTTCTCAACCCACACCACCCTAAACAAGCGGTACTACAGGCAGTAACTAGATTTAGTTTTATAAATGCTTACAAATAATGACCACATAATATTAATATTTTCTTGAATAACATTTTAAGATAAAAACTACAGAAAAACAAGTGGACACAATCAGCAAACCTAATGAGTTACATCCCCTGCAAGGATCAATTATTGACGATCTACCAACTAAAATAGCACAGGAGAGAAATAGAAAAATTACCTGGTATATTTTCAGTGTCAGTTGGAATTGCTGGGAAGAGTTGGTCGTGACCCCAAATGTTAGGGTTGGCTAGAGAAGACACATGGAACGATATTTATTTACTCATTCAACATAATAAAATTTATTTAGAGTTCTTAAAATAGAAACATTCCGTAGACAGCATGTGTTATAATTTGTGTCATCAAGTAGTATGTTCCTTGCAGAACTTCACTTTCATCACAGCCCGCCTGAAAAAATCCTGCAGCCATCTTCTTCTTGGTCTTCCCCTGCCTTTGCCTCCAGGAACCATGCCTTCCATTACTCACCAAACCAGTGCCGTTTAAAGTGATCAAAATACTTCATTTTCCAGGACATGTTTATGAGTCAATACTCCATCCTCCCTTTCGTTCGCTTGAAATATGTCTATATATTCAATGTTGTCTCTTGTATGAACTTCACTGTCTTTTGTAGCTCACACAGAGGTCCGTGTAGTTTTATGTCAAGTGTTGTTTCGTTAGGCCAGTGAGTTTGCCTCAGTGTATCATATTCAGGGCAGTCTTGAAGTATGTGCTCTGCAGTCTGGTTTGCCTGTCCACATGTACACATGGCTGAATTGCCAATCTTGAATTTTGTATACATGTGGCTGCGGAGCCGATTGTGTCCTGTTCTAAGGCGCAGAATAACAACTTGTTCCAATCTGCTCATATGATAGTAATCGTCTGTGTTGGTATTTGTGGCTTTCTCATTGATTTAATTATCCTTTTCTTTTGGTGGTAGGTAACTGGCACATACGGCTGCTCTCCTGCAGCACCTTCCTTGGCCAATCGGTCTGCTGTTTCATTTCCTGGTATTCCACAGTGAGAGGGTATCCACTGCAAGACAACCCTGCGATGCTTGGACAATTTAGACAGTAGGGTCTGTAGATCTGGCAATTTTCTGGACTGAAGTGCTTGGAGTGCTGATTTTGCAGTCAATACTCCATGATATTTAAGTCTTGTGGTATAACTTTTCTTTTTTCCTTCTCTGTCCAGGGCTTCCTAATAACTTTTCGGTAGCACCTTATTTTAAACGCTTCAATTTTGTTCCTTAATGTCTGTGTTACGGTCCACATCTCACAGCCAGATGTTGCCATAAGTAAGAATCATGTTCTCAGAAGACTTAACATTGTTCTTTTGCCTCTCATGTCACAGTTTCTTCCCACTGACATCCCTCTTGAAAGCCATGCCTAGTCTTCATCTAACTTCCTTTATAATTTGTGTATATCATACAAGTATGCAATATTTATTTCAAGAAGAGCAATTTATCACTAGAAAATATAATGACCTGTGCCAATGATGGTGCAGTTGCAACAAAAATGTGTCTGGTGTTTAGTGTATCACTGCATGGTGCAACGTCAACATTTAACTGTATAAACTGGAGAGAATAGCTGCATGATTTTATTGCTATTGCTAAAAAAAACTCCATCAAGTCAAATTTACGCAAAGATAGTATTTTTAAACTATAAGACTAATTATGTATATTTTGCAAACACTTCCTGATATATATTTACCGTTCAGAAAGCAATGGCAAACTACAAACATATAAGTGGTGCCTAGAAAATCGATGACTCGCTTACTGTTGTTGATGGCTAAGTCATGTAAAGGATATGCCAAGATTTTCATTTTCACTGATATATATATATATATATATATATATATCAGTAAAGAGAGTTGTTTTTTAATTCCTCACATCAGCTATCGTATACCATTGTATGTTAATTATAATGCATATTATTACAGTGATACACTTACACTGGAATGGTGGTGACTTTGTATCTCGAACACCACCCCGACCTCTGCCTCCTCCACGCCGGAGGCCAGTACCACGGATTCCACCACGACCACGGAAGCCACGGGTGCCAGCAAAACTTCCACCTGCTGAGTTGCGAATAGTTTCTGTAGTAGGAGTGCTAGCAGAAGTAGATGTTGCTGATGTCTGGGAGACCATATTTGCTCTCCAGTTCTGAGAATCTGACCCTACTGATCAAATATAAAACAAAACAAACTATTGACACACATATACCTATGTTGTATTACCTTAGAAACACATCTTTTCCCTTGAATATAGCTGTGCAATTGCTGTCAGTGGTGTATTCTTCTTCTTCTAGAGCTCCATACTGATCGCTTGTTAAACCATATCGAGCACAAGTGATCTGAGTGATTGTACATTGTGCCAGTTATGCGCCTACAAGTAAGCCAGCACACCTGATTTCTGCTACATTTTTATCTATTAGGGTAACTTCAATAGGCCCCGACCGTAGCCGCCTCAGACAACATGCCTTGTAGGTTGCAGCGTTACTATTCTCTGTTTCTATGGGTCCCGCAACATACTAGTGAGTGGTGTATCAAGATTATTTCCACCATGCATATTTACAACAATCATGTAGGGTTCACCATATATTAACATATTGCAGTAAATATATTATTAGTATGTCTCATCATCAAATAGCTTGCCCTGTGCAGAACTTTGCCACCCTAACAGTCCTTTGGAATTTCTCTTCTCAATGGCCAGATGCCCTGTCTTTGCAGGCGTCATACACAAATGACTAGTTACATCTTGAATCATTATTCTCCATGGTTCTCTTCTTTACCTCCTTCCGTAATTGCCATCTCCAACCATTTGTCTTTTTATGTTCAAAATACTTCAATTTTATTTGTAGCATCAACCGGTCTTCTTTGATTTTGAGTTCTTTCTGGATTAAGCGAATGACCAGAGATCGCTAAAGAAGAAGAGTTCTTTCTGAATAGATCTATTTGTTTTCTTCTCTGTCCATGATATACGGAGGACTCTTCTGTTATACTTATATTCAAAAGCACTTTTATGTTTTTCCACTGCTTTATTAAATGTCCATGTTTCACACCTATGCATAGACATTAAGAATATGTATGCTCTTAGTATTCTGAACTTTGTTTTCCTATCAGTTCCATTCCATACTGTTTTACTTGTTTATACGACCATGTTTGTTCTTGTAATTTCCTTTTCCATCTCTTGTTAACAGCAATCCGGGATATTCAAAACTTTTTTACATTTTCTATGTGTCTCACAATCTTCTTGATAAAATCTAGAACGAGCTCCTGTTTGCGTTTAGTATGTCTTTCACTGCATCGGATATTTCTGTGAACCGCCTGTTGTATGGCACACTGTTTATGTATAACCACACATATTATTCTTCGGAAGTTCCATATCGACCACTTTGTTAACCAATCTGTGTGATTTGTATGTGATATGAACCTAAGAGTGATTGTGTGTTGTGCCAGTTATGCGCCTACAAGTAGGTCACATCCGATTTCTGAGCTTTTTTAAACTGGGGTAGCTTCCTAGGCCCCTACATCAGTCGTCCTCTTATTACATGCATTGTAGGTTGTAGTGTTAAAGGGTTTTAAAGCCAAAGGATTGATCCCTTATTGCTCGTACCTCTCCGTAGAAATGGCATGCCACCTGCCGAGAGTATTGCACAAAGCACGAACTCCAGCACAATCCTATGGTCTCTGGAAAAAACTGCACTCATGAACAGAACGACGCTGTCCGGATTCGAACCCACAACCTTTGACTCACAAGGCAAAGGGAGTAACCACTTTGCCACAGAGACTCCATCCAGTGTTACTATTCTTTGCTACCCTGCGAGCACCGGCAACACAGCCGATACATATAAAATTCATAATCTTTTGAGACTTAACAGGATGTTATTATCATAACAGACCTGTTCTGTAGTTATGCAACAAAGTCGTTTAGTTTAGTTGCCGGATCAGCATCACTGCCTATCGAATCAATTAGCCCATAAGTGCTCCAATCTCGCCCTAAGTATGTCTCTCAGCGTGTGGTAACTAACTGCCTCGATTTTTTGTTGGTTTACTATTCTTCTTTGGCTACCAGCAGTGTTCTTCATAGTAGTGTCAGACAATGGCAAAGTTTACAAACATATAAACATTGAACTGAGACAATATGTGGATAGCTGCCTATTAGCAACAAGACAACACAAGGTAATTGTTGCATTATAAGAAACTATTATGTACCATCAGATCTTCTGCTGTTAGGTCTATTAAAGTGATCCCCAGCATGTTTCCCATCACGTCGGTTTGGAGAGGAACCACGCCCTTGACTTCGGCTTCTGCGGTTGCGTCTGTCTGGTTTTGGATGATCTATCTCCATCCTCTGCCATTTTGGCTTGGTACCTTTGAGAATAAATAAATAACTTTGAACAACCTAGTGCTTACATATTTTGCTGCTCTATTCGAAGCAATGATAGAGAAGACAGGCTTGCAGCAACTGCAATGATTGTCAGGGAAAGTTGAACATGCATAGAGGGATGTGCGTTGTCAGAAAAGACACTGAAATTGATGTTAAATCTATATAGAGTTGTAAGGAGTTTAGAATCACTAGTTGTGGAAACTTGGTATCTGAGAGGCAGAATGTGGAAAGTGTTTAACCCAACAGGGAATATCACAATCAACATCTATCTTCGACAACTGCTGAAAAGTGGAGGCTGGGGACCTATGGTTCTTCCCAAAGTGATATAACCTCAGTTTAGTAACCGATATCTGGAATTTATCTTTCAAAATCCAATAATTTGATTAAAAATAATTTGGTAAATCAAACGTGTGTTTTACAGACCGATATAAATAAAAGAAGTTCTGAAAACAAAACAGAAAATAAAAATGAGTATCGCAAAACAAAAGATGGCAAAACATTTAAGACATACAAAAGAATCTGACAATCTGTTAAAAAATCATCATCAGGTGCCGTGCCAGTTGGCGAGGCGATCATGAATATCCATTAATCTATCTCTGGTGTTCGCTATTATCTCAGATGCTGAAGCTCTTCCGCGTCATGAAGTCAGGCTATCCAAAATTTTCTCAGTATCTCCCTCAATTTACGGTTGTAATGAGGACAAGCTTTCACTGTCTTGACCTCATTCAACACCCCCACATTGGTCAGTTTAGCAGTTTATGGGATTCTCACATTCTTCTGGTTTTTTTTGATCCAGAAGCACTTGAGCTTTTCAGCTCTTCGGCTTGGTGCCATGGACATCGTAACCCTTCGGTTGAGTGCCACGAACACCGTAAATCTGGGGAGTCTGTGGCATTTTCTGCCATCCCACGGAATTGAACCCGCACACACAGAGGGATAGTCACCCGTAGTCCAACGCGCTACGAACACGCTGGGCAGACGGACTCACATTCTTCTGTAAACCACATCTTTGTGGCCTCAAAGAGATTTTTGAATCTGTTTATTATGCTTCAAACATTCCATATAAAGCACTCATTAAACTCACTCTTTGTGATTTGTATGTAATTCACTGCAGGAAATGTTCCATTTTTGTGGACGATACATATTGAGCTACATTTCTAGTATGAACCTGACATTGTTTGAAACATGGTATAGTTTAAATAACACATAATCTTTGGAGATGTAGGACATAACAATTACCTTTTTTGTTCTTGACTGCATTGTTGGTATCATCACCATTGACAGCATTTTCCTTGTTTTCTTTAGAGGAGTCATCACCACCAGAGTCAGTCTGAGCTAGCAACTGATTAGAACAATATTACATTAACTATGCGTAAACACAAAAACATCTGAGAAACATAGAACAACATAAAACAGCTGAGAAATATAACAAACCAGGCATGTCTTTCTGTATAATCATGTATATTACAATAGATGGGTAATGGGACTATGGATATTGCCAGAGATCTTGTACAGATTACTGACATCAGGTTCAGGTGTTGGTTTTATTCTGTGTTGTGATGTCAGACTGTTCTTAATAATATATTGCTTGCCATCCACTATCGTAACTGATAGCAAAACAAAGATCAGAATACTATGAGCATGCATATTCACAGTGGCAACATATGGGTGTTTGTTTGCGCAAGTTCTTCTCGACCATTCTTATTGTGATATATGAAGTCTTTGCCAAGAACGGTTAGAAAATGCTACGGCAAAAGCGAGACACAGGCTCACGATGATGAGCAAACTCGCAGGCTCCACGTGGGGAGCAAACATCAGAGTCCTCGAAACACTCTACTCTGGAAGAGTGTGACCGGTCTTGGGGTACGGCATTGCAGCGTGGAGCAGTGCATCCAACAAGCAATTCGCCAAAGTGAGTAATAGTCAGAACCGTGCAATGCACATTATCACAGGAGCCATGAAGTCAATTTCCACCCTATGCACGAAAGAATTAACGGATTCGGAAGGAGCAGAATACAGAGGACCAGCTTCGCAAAAAAAGCGAAAGCACTGATCGCAGACCATCCGGTTCTAGCAAACTGCAAAGCCAAAGCAATCCCGGCAACCGATTAAGTGCCCGCCATAGAAAACCAAAATGCCGGAACTAAAGGAATCAATCCCAGGCATACTTTAAAAAGGCCAGCAAGAAAACCTCGAAAGAAGAGCGACCACAGAAAATACAGAGACAAAAGAGTACCCTGAAAATAAGTGGTTACACGTCTATACTGACGGATCGGCTAGGAACGCAATCAGCGACGGCAGAGGAGGAATAGTGCTTTAACTCTCAAAGAAAGTGACGGTCACAAAAGCAATTGCCACAGGAAAATACTCAAATAACTACAGGGCCGAGGCAATAAGAACAGCGGTCGAAATGACCCTAGAGAGAAGAGGCACCTCTCGCAACAAAGTCGTGATATTCACTGATGCTCTATCAGTCATCACGGCACCTCTATCAGTCATCACGGCACTCAAAGGCGTAGACAAAACATAGCTGAATGAGCTCAAAGCGAAACTCTATGAACAAGCGTGCTCTCTCAAACGCACTGTCATCCCATCACATTGCAATATAAGCGGAAATGAAGATGCCAACAAGTTAGCTAAAGAAGGCAGGCGACTACCTCAGACTGATCTCGAGATCAGTTATGAGGAAGCCAGAACAACCATTGGCTGGCACAATAGAGACAAATGGACAAAAGACCATCCTCAGGCTAACAACAGCGACGGATATTATGGTCTGTCTCGTAGTGAACAAGTTGCTATACTTCACCTCCGTACTGGTCACAACAAACTCTGTGCCCACATGTTTCACAAATTTAAAATTGGCACAACTAGCCTGCGCCCCTGCAAAAAAAGGCGGACATGACGGCAGAACATGTTCTGCAAGATTGTCAACTGATGTTTGAAAAGCTGTACGGAGGAACGGAGTCCCTTAAAAACACGGTAAAATTCATGAAAAAAGTTCAGTCTAGGCCGTGATCGCAGAGAACGTTGCACCTCCCTTCTGGTATAAAACGGCACCGAAAAAGTTTTCGCTCTAAGGAAATGTTCAAGTCTGTCTTGCTTTACACTTTCAAACACTATCCTTTGTGTGTACATTTCTCTTTAATGAAAGGTTTAATGCCTTATAGCTGGGCTTGGATCTACGCTAATGAGCCTTTTGTACTTTGCAACCTTTCTGAGTAGTCGCTCTTTTGCATCGTCTGATAAACACTTTTAATGCCCTTATAATGCCTTTCTAATAATCTTTTAATGCCGTAAATTTTGGGCTTGGATCTACGTCAAAGAGCATTTACTACTTTGCAACCTTTCTGACTGTGTGAGGTTGTTCCACATATGGGTTTGAAGCGTGGACATTTAACAAGGTAGTGGGAAAATATGTATGTGCTTTCGAGTTTAAGTGTTACAGAAGAGTCCTCCGTATATCATGGACAGAGAAGAGAACAAATAGAAGGAGGCATCCCCCGGCAAAGAGAAGACCATGGATTCAGGGTGTAACTGATGATTTCAGCATGATGACTGCACAGAGACATCTGGCCTATGAGATCATATAAATCAATAAATCAACACCTAACTAGTAATGACTGACCTGTACATTGTTATTTTCAGCAGGTTTGTCCACAATGTTGACATCATCCGGTGCTGGCTTCAGAGTCTCCTCGTTGTTGACTATAGGTGTGGGAATTATATCTGCTGTGGCTGGCACTTCCGGTGTCGCCCCTGTTACTGTGCTGCTGGAAGTTGTTGACATCACCTTTACTTTTGGAGATTTTGCAGCTTTTGGAATCACTGCCTGATTTGGCTGAAATATATGTGATACATTAACATCACTGTGTAAAGATGTACCAATAACATTTACTTTTTCCTCACAGTCTAACTGATTTCACAATGCTAACAAGAGATGGGGTGGCGTCTGTGGTCTAGTGACTTGGTCTATTAACCCAGATGTTATGAGTTCGAATCACGCTGCGGACAGTTTGGTCGCAAATTGTTCCGCATGGATTTTTACAAAAGGATGATGGCACCACCCGCTCAGAAAGCAATGGCAAACTACTGAACGTAATAATGCCTAGAAAAATCACAAACAGTGTTAGAAATTATGGGGTTGATTCGCAAAGTCCTGTTAAGGATATGCAATTAACTTTTTTAACAAGAGATGGAGGAAGTATTTGTTGTTCCCTTACATAAAATGTTCAATATGTCAGTACATGAAATCAAAAATATCTCAAACAATGCTAATTTAAAGGCACATTTTTTCCATTCTTAATGATGCCAAAACTTGAGGAGTGTCTGGTCAAATGGAATCGAGCGCTGCTCCCATGCGGGAGACCTGTGGTTCAATGCACGTACGGCAAGGATTTTTCTGTTGTGTGCATAAATGAAAATCCTAACCTGAACAGCTTCGCTGTGACTGCGCTAGTGGCGCGGAGCAAGTTCCCCATGCTCTCGTCCTACATTGCCCTAAAAAGCGATACAGATAGTTATGACCAACACTTGATTTATTTACTTTTATTTCCACCAAAACACTCCCCAATCTCCTGTGCCGTGGAATCATGTTTTTAAGTTTGAACAATTACAGGACATTTGCATTAATATTACAAAGTTACTCTAATGCTATCTGTTGAATATCCTTACCTCTGTGACCTTGACCTCATGTAACGTAGGCCAGTTATCATCAGCTAGAGCTGGGCTGGTATCCTATTGAACAACAAAGAGACACTTAGAAACTATACTTAATTTACAATAGGCAATTCAATAATTATTAAACTTCTACTTCTCCAATGCTCCACTACAACTTGTTAACCACTCTTTGTCATTTGTATGTGATCCATGTCTAAGAGTGATTCTACGTACGTTGTGCCAGTCACAAGCAGATCCGATTTCTGAGACGCTATTTATTTACTATGATAGCTTCCCTGTGCCTCTAGCTCAGTGGCCTCTTATGACATGCATTGTAGGTCGCAGTGTTACTATTCTTTTCTCCCTTGAGGGCCCGCAACATATAGGTGAATATTAAACAATTATAACTATACTGTTGCTTATGTTTGGAAATTTGTTAAAAGAGTACGGATACCATATGTGAGTAGATAATATATAATATAGTGAATAATATAACACGTCTGTGAACCAGAGTTGACAAAGAAACTACCCCAATTTGTGATTCTAGTAACAGGCTAAGCAAGCTAGGATTTAAGAGAAATCGAGGGACACAGAAAGAAAAGATTATGAACAATTTAAAATCATGGCATGGTACAAATGGAGTTGATGGTGCTGACGACCGAGATAGTCGGAGAGAATACCGGAACCAGATGATGACTTAATAATACTATAATAAAACCTCACTACTTTAACGTATCTTACGATGAGCAACGCCTTACTACAGCTAACTTCTCTTAACACAATACAATAGTAAATAAGAAAGCTCTTCTTCAATTAATATTCACCCAATATATTGTCATAAATAAGAATTAATGTGCAATAGCTGAAGTATGAAACATAAATTTAGCTGGGGCTAGTTGTTGTACATAGTCATCGGTCATCACACCTCTCTCATTCTTTGTCGATTTGATCATTCTAGTTGTGATATATAAACAGCCTTTGCCAAGAACATTTGTTTTACTTCACATCCTTCAGTATATTTGGATCACTAGCGCTTGTCCTTCCGTGATGTGTCCGATTTCAACCAGTGTTTACTGGTGGGTTCGTGCTCTGTCTGCCTTTTGCTGTCCCCAGCCGACCTACAAGGCAGCAAGTTGCTATTTTCTTTTAGGGTAGCGACCCTTAGACGACCTGCCCTCCTGGGTTGATGAGTGCCATCTGCCCAGCTAACCAGTCTTTTTATGGACTACTTGGTTTGCCTACTGTCCAGTTTTGTGTGCGGTTTGCTCCGCTAGCCTTTGAATGTCCCCCATCATACTACAAGGCGATAGTAGGTCATCACATCTAAAGGGCACACATAAGGAAGACATAAAATGTCCCCTCATTAGTTTGGTTTCTGTGACTTGTTTACTTTATACTGTGTGCTTTCGCTTCAGCAATCATCAAACCCCTTTGTCTTTTACGATAGGTGAGGAGAAAGAAAGCAACAAGACAGTGGGTCTATTGTTCGCTACTTTGATATATTAGATGAAAATAGCTACATGTGGGCTGCAGGATGGAAACATGACAAACTGAGATGAGGTTAATCATTTATTATTGCCAAGTATGTCCTAAGTATCAACTAGACAGCATGTAAACAAAGTCATAGATTCATCCCACACAGCCTGATTTCTGCACTAACTGAGGGTGATGATAGTGTGTTATGTGCTGAATATGTGCAAGATCTGAAGATAGTACTTACTTTATTAGATACAGCATCAGTGGGGGTACTCTCTGGTGGTTTGACTTCCTTTCTGGAAACTGGTAAAACACAAAAATAAATCATCAGTTTACTAGATTGTTACAATTCACATTAAATGGGCGTTGTCAGCTATAGCAATCAGATCACAGTAAACATGTTTCTATATGTGAGGTATATATGAGAACCTGTGTTTCAGAGGCTACTGATTCTTCTGCTTTCACCTGCTATGAATTAAGGTGTAGTCAGGGCACCTGGTATAGCACTTCTCACATTTTTGCATGATGTCACCATCATACCAGGCATGTCTTCAACTTCATAGGTAGAGGCTACTGTTAAAAGATTGATTTGAAGCTTGCATTTTTCAATGAACGTCTGTTGTTTTATCATAATCATGTGTTATGTTATGTTATGCGATCTACGTCATGGCACATTGGGCATTCCCATTCGTGCTCTGCCCTCCGTTGCAGCAGCCATCCCAAAGTGATTTGCTCACAGTACCCATGAGAAGTTGATTACTATATCTTCTCTCTCTACCATGAAGACGACACTGTCTGGCATGTCCAAACTTAACACCTAATTCTCGAACTCGTTCCAGTGTCTGAGACTGCAGGATGGCCAATGTATAAATAGACCAATCTGTGAAAATCTGACCAATGTGTAAATAGTTGGAAATGCCAGATCAAGAATCCCCTGCTAGAAGAGAAGTGTACGGTGACAGTTTCAGATCCTAACCTAACCAACTGCATAGGATGTGATCTGCACAAGTATACCAATTCCGTAAACTTTACCAATGCTGTCAATGTTCGAATGTACTTGCATTGTAATAGATAGGTTATACATACAAATCAATCTTCTTTAGTAGCAATGCATCTTTAAGATTAACAAAAGTAACCAAGTAATTGTGCTATGGTTAATTTGTTTAATGAGCTGTATGGCTTCACTTGCATGTAATTTACCTCAACATCTAGTATCTATTGCCCCATTCAACCTCACTGTGTAACAACAGAAACCATTATAATACTCAGAGAAAATGACATCTACCCCGGGCACAGACGTGTAGAAAAACTGTGTACACGGTTATAGTAAGATAGTGTATTGCAGCATATGTCCATACAAATATGAATAAGAACAAATTTGCTCCAGGATGTCAAGTAAGTTGTGTAGACAATCAATAGACAAACAAAGAATGTTAAATAAAAAATATGAAAACATAATTGCTACTATTCAATAACAATTGTATATAGCAACATTCTAGCTACTTGACTGGGGGACAACCAAGACAACGGATGTAGCAGGATATTAAAGAAACCTTGAACATGACGCTGGAAACTTGCTAGAGGCGAGTTTTTAGAGCAAGCTGTGATGGCAATTCTGAACATTTAATCTATGACATGCAACATGATGATAGTATCCCTGATCAGGTCACTGTAGACATGTAGGGATGACAAGTGTTAAACGACCTCACGGTACTAGGTCAGCAGTTTTCTCTTCCTCAGCAACTTCAACCTGTAGCGACTGGACCGTGACTGAACAGCCAGTAATCTACATGCTTGCCTGCTTTAACCCTGTTATCTGTTCTTCATATTAATAGTTTACACCCGACAGAAAAAATCCTCCTCATGAACCAGAACATTCATTTTTGTGAGACTGAATAAAACAAGAATTTAAACTGGCAAACTAAAACTGAATATGATAGATATTGGAAGAATTAATTCTCATCTTATCCGTTGTCATTGGAGAGGGTACTGTGAAGGAAAGATGGTGATTTTGCTGATTTTACTCATCATGGCAGTAACTAAAGCAATGACCTGGCTGGAGTCAATACCCAAGCTTGCTTTCTCATTGACTCAATGAATGTGCTTAGGAAAATCAAGATGGGTTGATAGGCTTATGGGCACAGCTACTGTGCAAAATAAACAAGCAGTCAGGAGAACTGGTCTAGAAGACATAGATATACAAAGGAGACAATGACTTGATAGGACATGTCCTCATCAGTCGAAAAAAATGTGTCAAGACATGCAATGCTGTGAGCACCTAATGGGCTGGGAGGATGGTGTACCGTATAGGTAAACATTTGCAACAGAGCTCAAAGACATGCATAAAACTCAGGACTAGGTTTGAGATAGAAAGGCACAAGATTGAATTCAGTATTAAAAAATGCTAAACGATAAACGGATAGGTAAAACATGGAAAGAATTGGAAGGGATGGTAAGAGAGAGGAAGAACGAAGTTTGTTGAAGACCTGTGCTCCTTTGGGAGTTGAAAGGTGGAGAAGATTAAAAATTGCGTCTCTGTAACGCAGACACGAATGGTGATGATTCTTAGTGCATCCCATGTATTTGAACATTTACAGTGATCTGGTTAATTTTTGTATGTAGTGTAATAAATTACAGTAATAAATAAATTGTGACAGGTAAATAATGTTGCATAAAATAATAAGCAGTACTATATTGCTGAGATGATAAGTACAGGCTAATGTAGACTGATTGTAAACTGATAAACAAGTTGGTCATGATGTTACAAAAGGAAATCTGCAAGTTGACATTCATTATAATTTATTAGTTGGAATTATCAGAGGATTAAAGATATGTCCCGAGTCTGCAGTTAGAAATGTTAGTGAAACAACACATGACAAAATGTTGATATTTGATCAGAATGAACTACTGTGTCCTCCAGTGTATGATTACAAAGCAGCTACCGATATGTGTGTGTGTTAAAATAGAATGCGAAGATTATACTCCAGGATTAACAAACAATCTAACAAAATAATTTCCCAAAACAAACAAGAATAAATACTGCGTACATTTGTTGACACAAACGAGAAAGCTGACGAGGGCTGCAAATACGGAAACTGATACGTGAAGGACAAGTCAAGTGTTGTAACAATTTATTTACAAAATCTTACACATTGATCTAAATGAAATGTAACTATAATAAATGAAATGTAACTATAATAAATAATCTACTATCCTGCCCCAAAATAATCAACATAAAACGCACTGACTAAAACGTTAACCACGTGTCCATTAGTCATTGTACATGTGGTTTGTTGATATATCGGTGACTAAACAGACTCCCAAGTTTCTACATGTGCAACATCTAGCCATAATAAACAGCAAAACACTGGCGCTGTTGATGTACACGTTAATAATAAAACCACTAAAGAGAAATTATTTCTTCTTTCACTCAACGGAAACAAAATTATTAGTACCCACCTGAATTTAGCCAAGCAGACTTCATACTTGTCTATCCGCACTGTTATGTCCGCACAACAAACAACGAGGCCAGAACACACACAAATTGGTGACGGTGTCACTTCAATAAGAAGCCCCACATTAGCGTACATCTAATCTACTAACATGGAAGTGTGGGTGTGAGCTGGGTTGCAGCGTACGGCTTACAAAAGTAAACCAACTATAGCAGGGACATATCTTACGTTGCTTTGGGCTAGATTTGCTTGCCAAACTTGATTTTCTAGCGCTAACCTTATATGCTATGCTGGTTACGTCACATTTACGCTAGACAATAACCACGAGAAGACAGGCAACGAATGAATGAAATCTGCGTGTCTTACCAGGTGAAGGTCAACATACTTCGTACGTTAACAAGGATGCAGTGGAACAGGATGATAAACAAAAAAAAAGTCATGAAAACGTGTTAACACCATGAAGTATATTGGGGAACACGGTGTGAGAACCATATCTTTCTTTGATCAACTGCACACGATGGTCAACATCGTCACGATCACCTTTACTTTACAAGTTTCCATGGTACCCTATTCAGGCTGGAGTTTACACGAGAAAATAATGAGAAACCGATTCTGAAACCACACATCGATGAAGGAAGAACCATCACGGCTCTCCACATGTATCCAGTCCGTTTCTGTGGCGTACATGTAAAGGAACGATTCACAGAGTTAGTTTGAAACTGTTAGCACCCCATTTTCAGACGGAGTATTGACGGTAGAGGAATACACATGTAGTACACACAAAAAGGAACATACTATAAGATAAAGCATACATGCTTTAACATTAACAATGCTAGCAATAAATACAGCTAGCAATATCATTTAAAAAAATTGTTATATAGATCAGTACTGCATGTCGAGAAGCATTGGCTCATAAATAACATCACGTTCCGGAAGATCAAATATGTTGGACACGTTAAACGTCACAGTGAAACACACAGACAACGGTAATGGAAGGCGTGGTTTCTGGAGGAAGCAGGGGACGGCGAAGGTGGATGCAGGACATCAAATAAACATTGAATGTGACCTTGGAAGGGGCGGGAGAATTTGCTTGAGACAGTTTTTCAGACGGGCCGTGATGAAAGCACTGTTCCGCAAGGGACATGCTACTACTTCACAGATACGTAAATGCGACCTTACATCAAGTGAGATAGAACTGTGTGGTACAAAATGTCCATTTTTGGTTAAAATCTTCAAATTTTAATGGCTTCATTTTCACCACTTCCACTAAATATAGGACACACATTGGAGCATAGGATCTTCTTTGCGTTCGTTCTTTACGATCAATTTTCATCACTCTTTGTGATGTTTGATCTTTGCCAAGAACGTGTACATTGGTTTGGTAGGCCCCTAAACGCATAGATTTCTACACATTTAGGACATGTGCATCCGATTTAAGCCAAACCTTCTTAGTAGTCTCTTACGACATGCGTGGGATGTAACAGTGGTTCTATTCTTTACACCACAAATTTGGGTCCCGGTAACCACTCGAGCGTGGATCATAGGATCATGTTTCCCTTATCTAGATTGCAGCGAATGAAATACGTAGAAATTGCTGACATCTGTCAGTGTTTCCTGCTGGTATTCCAGTTTGTCATCACTTATTGTCCACCCCACCCCCTTCCACCAGTGAGTGTTTGATAGCACATTACGTTGTCAATATAAGTACAATCAATATTCAATTAAGGTTTACTTGTCGACCGCTGTCGTCACGAATTAATTAATTCACACGAGGATGTTTGCTAACCAAATCAGCAGAAGTTTAGCCGAGATATAAACAGATAATAGCAGAGCCAGTATGGTGTTGGGGCCCGCAAGGGAAGCAAAGAGTAGTACCACTGCGACCTACCGTAAGAGGCGACTGGGGTAGGGACTTAGGGAAGCTACCCTAGTAAATAAAAGTCGCAGAAATCGGGAAGTGCTGGTCTACTTGTAGGCGCATAACTGGCACAACGTACAATCGCTCTTATGTTCAGATCACATACATATCACAAAAGAAGGGGTTTAACATGTGGTCGATACGGAGCGTTCTACGAAGATAATAGCGATAAAGATAATAGCAGAGTCATACATATATAAGAAATACATAGATACTAGTAGAGATGCAGAGATTAATAATTTAAAAAAATAGTGTGAGGTAGAAGTAGAACGACTTAGTAAGTGTGTGAATGCTCATGTTCTAGACGACACAAAACATTAAGAAACAACTGACAGAATTATATAAGTGTTATGTAAAATCAACGCATACATTTTCACTGAACGAGTAAGTAAACCATACACTACGTGTATTTGCAGCAGACGACACACACAAACATGCAGGACAAGCTTTAGTTTTAAAATAAATACCTCGTGAAAAAAATCGTTGCCACATGTTTAAAACTGTACTGTTGTCGCCACGTGTGGCTGGTATGCTGCGTGTGTGATGTTGATAGCCTCTTACTAGACAACTGGATATTTACAATCACTTCTGCATCGATTACAACCGGAAACTATAGCACAGTACATGCGCAAGAGGACATTGATATGTAAATCATGTCTGAAGATATTCCATTCCACATATGCACACGAAAATAACAACAATGCGGTGCAGGTGGGTAGGTACAAATGATCAACAAAACTTAACACCTTGTCGGAAACAATATCGTGAAATTTGTGTGCTGCGGTATAGAGATGTGAATAGTTCACCAAGAAATTGAGATCAAGACTAGACAACGTCAAAGACGTGATGGCACTCTAACAGGATCATACAATCTGATGAACTTGCACTAACTATACAGTGGTTGTGACATGTGGGTGGGCAAACAACTACCCATAAATCCTACCTTCTGATACCATCCGCCGCAGATTACGGAAGTGAACGTAGACAGACAACATAGACGTGGCACCTTATCGTTATGATACCTAACCGCTGTCACGATCAATATTATCATTTGGACTGGAAGTCGACTAGTATAATTTACAAGCTTTTCTAATCAGACATGTAGGGGATTGTGTCATAAAGATTTGATTGCTACGTTTTCATGAACCAACCAAGTTATTAGTCGCCATCGTAAATACACCAAACGTAGAGACGCCAACTACTTCTTTGCGTTCGTTCTTTACGACCAATTTTAATCACTCTGTGATATGTAGGATCTTTGCCAAGAACGTGTTATACGTTGCACATTGGTTTGGTAGGCTCCATAACGCATAGATTTCTACACGTTTAGGACACGTACATCCTATTTCACCCAAACCTCCTTAGTCGCCTCTTACATGCGTGGCAAGTAACAGTGGTTCTATTCTTTACACCCCAATTTGGGCCCCGGTAACCACTCGGGCGCGAGACGCCAACTATCCTTATGTTCTTCGTCCGGTCGAGAAAGTAATTCTTCAGCGATCTCTGGCCATGCGCTTAATTTACTGTGGACCACAAACTGGGCAGTCATCTTCAGGTCTGTCTGTTTCCCCAAAGCTTAGTTTTTAGATCGAATGGGTGTGGCCACATTTTTCTTCTCAACTCACACAGGAGAGGACAGTCTTGCAGGATATGCTCTGGTGTCTGTTCCGCCTGCTGACAATGGCAGAGAGTTGTTTGACTTATTCCTAGTATATATAAGTCTATTGGATCTGCAGTGTTCAGTGCGAAGTCGAAATATAATAATCTGGTCTGTTCTGCTTAAGTCTTTGATGAAGTCCTTGGAGGAAGTAATAAGCATTCAGACATAAATCTATAATTGAATATCTTCATCATCTGTGGAAGAAGTGTTTCATCTTTCTGACATATGCATGTTAATGTCATCTATGAACACATCAAGACCACTTCAGGATATATATTCCATATGATCGAAAGACGACGACACTACATTAACGGATGTGTTCTCTTGGTTCTTCCAACTATTCTCTATCCCTGTTTTGTCGTTCCGCGCCAGGCCCGAAAAAGGGAAATACATGGAGCGAGCCTCATACGTGTTGTACACTGGAATTTAGTGCCTCAGATAGTCCGTTGATTCATCGTTTACGTGGTAATCATATGGGTCTGTTGTATGGGAGTGGCTAGTGCTATATGTGGGAGACTGTCTTATAGTAACCTTGATGCCTGAAGAAGTAGAACTGGATGCCTGAGGGGCAAAGTGAGAGGTGTGTTTAATCAGCGAGCCACGTTAACCATCAGTATGCATACTCTCCGATATCTGTTGGGGAGACTGAGCACCTATGGGTCTGTCCGGGTTGCTATGACGTCAGTTTAGTAACCAATAATCTTGATGCGCGTCCGAATCATATGACCCGTTGTTTCTCAATATACTGTAGCCCCAGCATAGATCCTACTTATTTCTGAATTCCTCGTTTCTGGTTTTAATATCTTCTTGCTACATTTCCGAATTCCTCGTTTCTGGTTTTAATATCTTCTTGCTACATTTCTGAATTCCTCGTTTCTGGTTTTAATATCTTCTTGCTACATTTCTGAATTCCTCGTTTCTGGTTTTAATATCTTCTTGCTACATTTCTGAATTCCTCTTTTCTGGTTTTAATATCTTCTTGCTACATTTCGAATTCGTCGTTTTTTAAACACATCGTTTGTCGTTTAGATTTTTCTCATTTGTTGTCAGTGTTCAGGACTGACACTGATAGAACAGAGTTGGTAAAATCATCTGTATTGAACAATGCACTCTTCGCGTCCATAGGCACGTGCTTGTTTAACAGTATTGGTGACATTTGTCCAAATAATCTGGTCTGCCGTATTACATGCTTGTTTAACAGTATTGGTGACATTTGTCCAAATAATCTAGTCTGCCGTATTACATGCTTGTTTAACAGTATTGGTGACATTTGTCCAAATAATCTGGTCTGCCGTATTACATGCTTGTTTAACAGTATTGGTGACATTTGTCCAAATAATCTAGTCTGCCGTATTACATGCTTGTTTAACAGTATTGGTGACATTTGTCCAAATAATCTGGTCTGCCGTATTACATGTGTTGTATATCCGCTGTAATTTTTGGGATGAATGGGATGAGAGCAAGCCTAAATACCTAGTTTCTGTTTTAGCCGTTGTTTATTTAACGTAATTGTATTTGTTTGTTCTGCTCGTGATCGTCTTTACTGGTCTTTTCGGCATATTTAGTTTTTAGCACAATAATTTATTTATAAGTATCCGTTTTCGATGTTTTATCAGTAACCTGTACTTTTCCTCATAGAACTTTGAGAGTTGGATCTCAGACTCAAATATTATATGAAAATACACAAAACTAAAAATTGAATAGAAAGTAGTGAACAGGGATATGGTACAACTTAATTGGAAACCACTGATAACTGGATTAGATAAGTAATAAAACATGTCACTGCGGAGAAGAGAAATCAAGACTTCTATGTTCGCCCGTTTATAAATGTAGGCTGTCTGTATGACGCGTCTTGCTGTTCCTTGCTATCCTTATTATTAGTGTCCCCCGCCACATAGGCGTGTCTTCTCAGACTTCATAGGTAAACCAGGACTTGAAATTATTGACCAGTTCCCCTTATACATTTCTATCTGTGCCACTGGAGATCGCTAGGAGCCAGGATTTTCTCCCCTACCATAAACGACATGGCTCCGATCGAATTGGGTAGCAGATCTTCAAACGCTCCATATCGACCAACTGTTAACCACTCTTAGTGATTTGTATGTGATCCAAGCCTAAGCGCGATTGTACGTTGTGTCAGTTATGCGTCTACAAGTAGACAAGCCCATCCGATTTCTGCGATGTTTTTTATTTACTAGGGTAGCTAGGCCCATACATCAGTCGCCTCTTACGATATGGCTTGTAGGCCGCAGTGTTATTCTTTGCGAGTCCTCGCAACACGCAGGCGGGTTAGCATATAAATACTGGGAAGTATAGGTGGCCGACGTGCTGTTGACAACAACGTCCATCGTGTGCCGCCTTTGGTCAATCAAAACTACATGTCTAACAACTCATTTTCAAATAGATCTCATGGTATGACAAATGGCTCCTGCCCGAGTGGTTACCGGGGCCCAAATTTGGGGTGGAAGACCACTGTTGCCTACCACGTATGTCGTAAGAGGCGACTTAGGAGGTTTGGCTGAAATCGGATGCACGTGTCCTAAACATGTAGAAGTCTATGCGTTTAGGGGCCTACCAAACCAATGTGCAACGTATACACGTTCTTGGCAAAGATCAAACATATCACAAAGAGTGATTAAAATTGGTCGTAAAGAACGAACGCGAAGAAGAAGACAAATGGCTCTTAACTTAACGCAGACATCGCTCATGTTAACACACAAGATGATAACACCTGGTGTCAGTTACTGGCGGATCTTCTCAGTTACTGGCGGATCTTCTCAGTTACTGACGGATGTACTTAGTTATTGGCGGATATTCTTGTGATATTAACAGTTATAAAACCAAGAGCACTATAAAGAAATAGATATTGAGAAAATGGGTACACTAGATGGTGATATGGTACTATATATATATATATATATATATATAAGAAGAAATATTCTTTCAAGTTTATGTCAATTTATCATGGAAATTGAGTTTGTTTTTATGTAACTCAGAACAGAAGTAAAAACGGCAATATATGCAAGGAATGTCACTTGGACAAGCACACGTGAAATTACTTGATACACATCCTGTTACCTCGCCTACGTCTGTTCTTATGATACGGAGGGCCGTCATCTCGTTCTGTGGACATACGCTCGTATGATCCCGGAGACAGCATCACGAGATAGAGATATTGAGAAATCATGTAACAGTATTCACATCACAGATAACAGTGTTAACTTGCGTGATAGGAACATTATCATTGTACTTCCGTGAGTAACCATCTCTTTCTTACACAGGTCTATCTCAGCGACAATGCACGCACGCGGCAGTACCATTATTGCCCCCGATGTAATTTATAAGATGGTGAAAATGTAGTAATTTCACACTGACCGCATGTCTCGATTTTGTATCTGCATTTTAACGCCCATCTCTGATAGGACTAGGAACTCGATCTCACCTACACTTAGCTCAGTGATCTATTGACAAATATCCCGATGGCGTAACGAGGTACCTTTAGAACGAAAGGCGAGCAACTAACCTCTACGCCACAAGAAACCCGCTGATTAGCTCTAACATTAATGACACGACTAGCTCATATTAAAATAAAACAGATCTGACCAATGAAATCATGGGCAAGCAACAGGCTGTATACACGTCTGCAAGTTCAATCAAATAGATAGCCTGCTTAATAAAACTGTCACATAATCGGACAAACTTAACAATATAAAAATCGTGTATATTACACATATCAATACAACATATGAATTGTCTGCGTCGCATACATCTGTCCTATATTATCACTATACTGAGACGATGTTATTTATCAATACTGACAAGGGAAGTAAGCAACTAATACTGTTGAATTACGAGACATTGGTAGTTAGTTATCTCCCCACCAGAATGTTCGCTTAGTACAAATTCGTTCCCATCTTTCAAAAATGAAACATTTTTCAGAATGTATTTAAAGTTGGCGTAGGTGCTACTGATTGATATCCAAATCCTTAATTTCTTTATGAAACGGATTGTGCGTGAGATTGTCAGGACATAATAGAAATTACCATCATTATCAAATAGCTTGTTCTGGGCAGAACGTTGCCACCCGAACAGTCCGGAATTTCTCTCTCATAGGCCGGTATGTCTCCTTCCATGATGGTCTTCTCCAGCCCTTTGTGTCTTTTATATGTCCAAAATATCAAATTTTCTTAATCTTAGTTGTAGCATCAGACAGTTTTCCATGATTTTGAGTTCTTTCTGGATATAAATATTTGTTCTCTTCTCTGGCCATGATATACAGAGGACTCTTCTGTAACTTATACTCAAAAGCACATGTTTTTCCACTGTCTTATTAACTCTTTCCACGCCCATTTATTTCCTCAATTTTTAAGCAGTTAATTCAAGGAAGTAAAAAAAAAAAAATTTTTTTAAATTACGATCCCAACTACTTATCAATAAATAAACATATATATTATTATATACTAAATTGAAGTAAACTGGACAACCTAACAGAATAACAAGGTTAAAAGTACTATAAGTAAAACAGAAGAAGTAAAACTAGAAAGACTTCTTATAAGGAAGCAACTCTATGGCGCAGTGTGCGGCTTAAAGCGTGCAACGGACTTCCGCCATGGCGCAGTGTGCGGCTTAAAGCGCGGAAAGAGTTAAATGTCCATGCTTCACACCCATACGTTGTTATTGGGAATATGCATGCTCTTTGTATTCTGATATTTGTTTTCCTATCAGTTCCGTTCCATACTGTTTTAGTTGTTTATTTTGTTGTAAAGCCATGTTTGTTCTTTTAATTTCCTTCATCCCATTTCCATCTGTTGTTAGCAGTGAATCAAGATATCCAAGATAGAAGTTGCACACAATTCAAATTCACCTCTTCCATTCAACAAATAAACCACGATATAAACATTGTATAAAGAAAGATTGTGCCTGGAAGAGAGAGGGTGGGACAACAGAACAATCAGCAACTTATGCTGGAACGTGAGAGGATTGAGACGGGAATGTATTGTCTACTTTCCGTTTAACATCTCTAAAGTAGTCTTCTTTTTCTTTGCGTTCGTTCTTTACGGCCAATTTTAATCACTCTTTGTTATAAAAGTTTGATCTTTGCCAAGAACGTGTATACGTTGCACATTGATTTGGTAGGCCCTAAACGCATAGAATTCTACGTTTAGGACATGCGCATCCGATTTCAGCCAAACCTCCTTAGTCGCCTTTACGACATGCGTGGCAGGTAACAGTGATTCTATTCTTTACACCCAAAATTTGGGCCCGGTAACCACTCGGGCGTCTAAAATAGTAAAGGAACCCATCTTATACCATATGGTATATAGGGTAACACAATATTAGGCACTGTTTTATTTTACCGTCGGCACACTATGGGTGATGTCAACATCATGACAGCCGCCTTTAATTCCCAGTGCTTTTCCTGGTGTTGAATTGAGGCTGTGTCGACATGAGAGCCACTACAGTCTGACAAAAATTCCATGCCTACTTGTGGAACTGAACCCGACCACTAACCGAAGAAACGCGAGTACTAACAACTACGCTACTGCGGCTCTCCAGAAGTAAAATTTAAACAAAATAGAATGGATACTATGACACAACACACAAACGAAAACACATGTCAAGTGCTACATATATTCATCATTGTTGTGTGTAGCGGAAACACTGAAAAATGGAAGCTTGTGAAATGTGGATATACAAAAGAAGAATTGGTCTAGTGTCATGGAAAGAGAATAAAACTATTAACAAGAACTTCAACCACAAGATTTGAAAATCCCACTTTTATATAAAACTGTCCCACTCTGCAATACCCTCTATATAAAACCAGCTCACGCTGTAACTATCTATTGAAATAAATAACATTCAACCTCCTATATCTTTAAACCCAATCTCTCTGTGTAAAACTAGACCACAGTAATTCTATTGTACAGTATACAGTTCACATTGGTACTGAATAACAAGTAAAATCTTTCTGATCTCCTTTTGGAAACAATATACGATATATGAAACAAGTCATTGTCAGTTAATTTCAAAATGAGTCATACAGCATTACATAGAACTTCATCATCTTCTTTGCGTTCATTTTTTACGACCAATTTTAATCACTTTTTGTGATATGTTTGATCTTTGCCAAGAATGTGTATACGTTGCACATTGGTTTAGTAGGCCCTAAACGCATAGACTTCTACACGTTTAGGACACATGCATCCGATTTCAGCCAAACCTCCTTAGTCGCCTCTTACGACATGCATGGCAGGTAACAGTGGGTCTATTCTTTACACCCAAATTTGGGCCCCTGTAACCACTCGGGCGACATAGAACCAATAGTGACATGCGGATGCGAGTCATGGACGTTAAACAAACAGAACGAAAAATCTGAGATGTGGTTTTACAGAAGAATGATGAGAATCCCATGGACTGCTAAAATGACTAATATGGAGGTGCTGAATGAGATCAAGACACAGAGAAAGCTTATCAATATAAGAAAGAAGCCGTCATCATTTTTCAGACGTGATGAGAAAAGGAAGTTTATAACACATTGTACCAATTGGTAAAATCGAGGGGAGACGAGACAATTTTGGATATCCTGATGTCATGGCACAGAAGAGCATCACCATCTGAGATGATAGCAAACACCAGAGATTTGTGGAGCTCCATGATCGCATATGTTTGTCATATTTTTGTGTGTATCTGAGTGTGTATAATTCTTAATTCGTTAAGTCCCTTTTGTGCTTTATTTTGGAAAGGGGTGAAATGATTAAGCAGCCTGCCTCACATTCTAAAGGTGGTGGATTTCAATCGAAACTGTGTCACTTGGTGAGAGTACATTTTTCTCAGAAAACCTGTATGATTGTTGCTGGAGCACAATACTCTCAGCAGGTTGCATGCTATTTCTGTGGAGAGTGATGAGGATATATGGGAGAAACTGTGCAATAAAGTGGTCGAGAGTTCACTTTTGCCTTTATGCTGTATTTAAATTGAGAGGATGAAAAGTGTCTGGTTGGACATTCATCAGGATTGCAACTTAAAAGGCAGAAAACAACATGGCAGCCTGCTGCAAGAGCTGGGCCTTTTATCAAGACCTCTGTGGAGAGTTGATATGTGTACACGACAGAGTCTACGTAACAAAAACACTAGACAGAACAAACACCTACACAGATTGGTTCCTCCATCACCCACATGTGCATGTGGACAGACAGCCGAACATATCCTGCAAGATTGTCCTGTGATGAATCAGCTGCCAAAAGAACACTGGCCAACAGAGAGAAACATCCATGCAAAGCTGTTTGGAAGCTTTGATGAACCAATAAACACAACAACCTACATTCAGAGAACCAGACTCTAGACATTGAGCTGCAGTGAACGAGAAGAGCAAAAACCTACCTGGTGTAACTGTTGGGCCATTAGTATAGACATCTTTAATGACAGGACTTGGTGACATGGCTGCAGCAGGAGTTGGCTCCTGTTCTGCTCTGAAAGGTACCACTGGAATAGCAGTGACATTGGTAGCCACAGGCTTTTTCCACGGATTCACAGTCGGAAGTGGGGCTTCTACGTAATCCTCCCCAAACTTCTTATTCTTTGGTTTCTGGTTATTTTCTGTCTGCTTGCTGCCATTTAGGTCAATTTTAGATTTGTCAATCTTGGGTTTTTCTGATTTTGTTTCGGGATCAGAAACTGATCCTCTCCCCCCTTTGCTGGGCTTGTGTGTCACAGCATTCCCTTGTGTCAAGGCTTTATCACTGACAGGTGCTTCTGTAATATGGAATACAATATGGAAAAAATATAGTTACATAAAAAGTTAGAATCTGTCTTGTCATTTTATAAATAATATTAATGGAGGAGTGTCAAGTCGAATGGAGCGCTGCGCCCAGGCCCATGTGGTGGGCATAAATGAAAAATCCTAACATGAACAGCTTAGCTGCAACTGCCCGCCGGGTGGTTACTGGGGCCCAAATTTGGGGTGTAAAGAAGGAGTCACTGTTACCTGCCACGCATGTCGTAAGAGGCGTCTAAGGAGGTTTGACCGAAATCGGATGTATGTGTCCTAAACGTGTAGAAGTCTATGCGTTTAGGGCCTACTAAACCAATGTGCAAGGTATACACGTTCTTGGCTAAGATCGAACTTATCACAAAGAGTGATTAAAATTGGTAGTAAAGAACGAACGCAAAGAAGAAGCGACTGCACTAGCCATGTGGCCATTAAATTAATCAGGCTCTCATCCCACACCTCCCTAAAAAGTAACAAGTTGTTTTTTTAACTTAATTACGTGTCCATGTGTTACCGGGGCCTGCAAGGGAAGCAAAGAAATAGTAGTAAAACATGCGACCTACATGTTATAAGAGATGACTATGGTAGAGTTTGGTTCCTGTCTGGCTACCCCACCCAGCAGAAATTTGTTTGCAGCAAAAGTGTCAGGGATAATGCATTAGCTACTCATAGACCCAATATAAGTAGGAGCCACCCTGTTGACTGCACTATCTACTCCCATCCAGAGAGTGGGAGCTTACTGGGTATGAAGAAAGCCCCCCAACATTACAAAGTAAAAATAGTGAAAACTGCATTTACTTTGGGGTCCTAAAGAAAACCACTAACGTGGTTGCATACACACACACACACACAATGACATGGTTAACACAACACACGCACCCATTTACGTGGTTAGTGTACTATCATGACACACCAATGAACATGGTTAACACACATGCCTAAGAACATAGTGTAATATTAGCTCAAAGACATGAACATACACACCAGTGTGGACATGGTTAACACACATGCCCAAGGACACCAGTTAATGTAACCCATACACTCAAAGACATGAACATACAGATACTCATTTTGACATGGTTAACATTACCACATGTTCAAGAACACAACATGCCAAATACATACACAAGCATATAGTTATCATAACATATATGCTAACAAACAATATAATATAGATAAACATGCTGACATCACGCAATTGTTTCAATGAATAACCAACTATATACCATGTGACAGCTGGAAATGTAAGTAAAAACTGCATGAACTGTTTTCAAAAAAAACGGCCCAGATTATAAATAAAATATGAGAACTAGTTGCTGAGCATGTGTGGAAGTACTCTAATGAGTTAGTAGTAGGTTTCTTTTAGTTTTGAATAGCTTGGTTCACTGTTGACAATAAATAGAAATTCAACACAAATAGATCTATCCAGAAAGAACTCAAAATCAAAAAATTTGCTAATGCTACAAATATGAATGAGAAAATTGAGGTATTTATGATATATAAAGAGACATGAGGGGTTGGAGAAGACCATCACAGAAGGAGGCATCCCAGCAAAGAGGAAGACCAAAGAGAAGATAGCTTGGGGATGTAATTGATGGTTTGAGCATGATGGCTGCTGAGGCGGGACATCTGACCTGAGAGAGAAATTCCAAAGGACTGTTAAAAGTGGCAAAGTTCTGCTCAGGATAAGTTAATTGATGATATGGTTTCTTTCAGTTTCTTCTTCTTCTTCTTTACGACCAATTTTAATCACTCTTTGTGACATGTTTGATCTTTGCCAAGAACGTGTATACGTTGCACATTGGTTTGGTAGGCCCCTAAACGCATAGACTTCTACACGTTTAGGACACATGCATCCGATTTCAGCCAAACCTCCTTAGTCGCCTCTTACGACATGCATGGCAGGTAACAGTGGTTCTATTCTTTACACCCCAAATTTGGGCCCGGTAACCACTCATGCGGCTTTCAGTTTCAAGAGACTATAGAGCTCTGCCACAGTAAAGATGATTCACAGCTTCGCCCGATGACTATGAGTCCAATGTAGAGTTTCTATAGCTAAGTGGTTACGGTGTTGCCTTGCGTTCCGAAGTTCGCTGATTAAATCTGGACAGCATTGTTGTGGAATGATACCGAACCATATGAGGTAAAACCTGGTGCAAAGAAGTCAATCCTTCAGCTTAATATTTTTTTTTTTTGCAGTCTCTTTAACAATTACTACAATCCACATTGTTTGTGAATGATCTCAACCATTTTGATCATTCTTATTATGTATAAAAGATCTTTGCCATGAATGACTGGACCCTACTGGTGTGGGGCAGGCGCATCCAAAATTTTCAGCATGCGGAAATGTTCGAGCCTGTCTTGCTGACAGTCAAACAAATAATGAAGCAAGTCTCTTGAAATGTGATTGATTACACTCTTAGAGTAGAGTCTGCAAATGAATTAATCAATACAAAAGCAACATATTTGAAAGCATACATAATGTGACGGTAAATTAAATAAAACATACCTTTCTTTGGTTCAGTGTAGGAGAGAGTGTGGTGCGGTTCAACTGCTGATGTCAAGCTTGCACTTCTCTTAGTCCATGCATTTGTAACTGGAAGTGGTGCATCTACATATTTCTTGGCAGCCTGTTGGGCCTTATCATTGTTCTCTTTGAGTGATTTACCACTCTCAATCATAACACTCTGTTTCTCACTAAGAGATACACTCTTCAAAATGTCCTGGTTTCCTTCAGTCTTCAGCGGTACATTATTTGGACTTTCACCATGCCCACTGTCAGAAGGTTCTTCCCCCTTAACAGCAGAAGCTGCAGCCATAATTCCAGCAACGATGACTGAAGTTTCTCTTTCTTCAAGAACTAGATTAAAATCTCTGAGGAAAGGAATAAAAGAGAAAATTATAACTACCGAAAAAACATTTTCTAGTATATTGGTTCAATAAGACACAACAAAATGAATAGTCAGAATACTTTAGAGAAGGCATGCTTGTATAGCGGGGACACTGATGAGGACAACAGGCCTTCACGCCATACCAGGTGTACACAAAAAGAAGTTAGATTCGACGCCTATCTATAGCTAAACTCAGGGCACCCATGTGTGTCCCCAACTACAAAGCTCCTACATACACACTGCAGCATTTCTAGAATTATTCTCTCCTCCGTATCAATTTTGACATGGGTGGACTATATATGTGAAATGAAAATTGTGGCATTTCATTTACAGGACTTCGCAATCAACCCCAGTAAACGAGCCACATTTTCTATGCACCACTTATATACTCTGTAGTTTGCCATTACTTTCTGAAAGGTGGAGTCTCTGGGCAAATGATGCTCATCGGCCTGGGAGGGTAGGTTATCTAAGGGTCGCTACACTAAAAGAAAATAGCAACCTGCTGCATTGTAGTTTGACTGGGGACAACAAAAGGTTAACGGAGAGCGAATCCAGTAAACGGTGATTGAAATCGGACACTTCACTGAAGGATAAGCACTAGAGCTCCAAATGGTACTGAACGTTGTGATGTAAAATTGCTTTCTTGGCAAAGGCTGTGTATATATCATAATTATAATGATAAAAATGGCCGAAAAAGACGATCGATTTTTTGACATCTGTAAAAATTCTCTGGGGACAAATTTGCTTCCAATTGCCGGCCAGCAGAGTTTGAACCATGTATCGCCCGAGAGGTTGCCGGGGCCCAAATTGGGGTGTAAAGAATAGAACCACTGTTACCTGCCACGCATGTCGTAGAGGCGACTAAGGAGGTCTGGCTGAAATCGGATGCACATGTCCTAAATTTGTAGAAGTCTATGCGTTTAGGGCCTACCAAACCAATGTGCAACGTATACACGTTCTTGGCAAAGATCAAACATATCACAAAGAGTGATTAAAATTGGTCGTAAGAACGAACGCAAAGAAGAACCATGTGCGCTTGGGTTGTGATTGAGCTCAATGCAGTTTAAGCTGGCACAAGACAAAATGGCTCTGGTTGGCATCCTATACAGTTATTTTAATAAAATGCTTTAGTATATATGTCCAAAATCTTTACTAATGTAGGACTAGCATTAGGGTTAGAAACACTGGGCAACTGCATCAATTCTAAGCTTTCTACTATAAGCTATGAAAGCTGGCATCCCTACAACAACAGAGATGCTGCATGTTTTTCAGGAAAATGTGAAACAAGATACTACTCCCGAACAATGAAACTAATCAATATTTTAAAAAAGGAACCCTCTAAGAGCAGCAATCAAAGCCAACAATGCATAACCTTCCTAGTGAAAACAAGAAAGGTTCTCTGACAAGAATAATTTTACATCCTATGTGAGAGCGGGATATGGTCTGACACAAAGTTCCAAAATCAATAAAATAAACAAAAATAACGTTCTCTAAAATAAAATGTTTTTGATCTCTCAAAATTTAGAGGATAAAGATTCTACTCTTGTACTAGCATCTTACTACAAAGTTACTTTCAGGGTTAGTTGTGTGTGTGTCTCACTGTGTAAAAAATGGGTGTACTTTGTGTAAGTTTTAATAACCTTGAACTTGTAATGTGCTATTATCATATTAAACTACAATAAATAATAAAGAATCTAGTTAAAAACTGCCACAATTTTCAGCACCAAAAAGTGACGCCATAAAAATTATTATATCTGATATGGTTTGACTTGAGTGCTGTTAAACTGAGCAGGATCATGAGGATGCAACAAACAGCACATGTGTTAACAGAAGTTTTAGGCTATTTCATTTTGGACATACTTTCAAATTTCAACGATTAATATCATTTGGTAGCATTGACAGTTTGAGTTAGTCTGCAATGTACAGTTACAATTCAAGGACACAAAACTAACCAAATAATAAAATAATGAATAGGTTGTCTTAATGATATCAACTTAATGGGTTTCTGTGTCACTATGACATAACCATCAACTACAGCTCCCTAAGCCGCATAAGAATGCTGCTCCATGTGTGTACATATGCAGAATAATTTAATATACTTAATTACATACATAATTTATAGTGTGTAAAACTGAACAATTACAAACATTCATACATTGTTACAATATTATTAATAATTAATACTTTTACGAATAATCATAATATGCAATACAAAATCAGAGAAGTGTAAAGTCCAGCTCAGTAACAATGAATGCACACACCACACTAGCATACTTTACAGAATCTAGTCTATCTATAGTAAGTCTATATAATACTATAGTACTCTATAGTATAAGTATGTCAAGTCATGTTACTAGATACTAGTGAGTGTTGTTTAAGTTAAGACAAAATAATATATTTTTATTTCAAAATATCTATTATTAAATTGGATAAATTGTTTTTGTAATTAATATTATTTTAAGAACACATTCTATTCATTTTCCTGTGCCAAGTTTTTTTTCCCAACCTTTACGTTACTGACGTAGTAAAATACCGTAGTTTACTTTAATTATTAAAACAAACGGGAGTAAATGATAACATCCATTTATCTAGTATTATAAATACTAATAATACTACTGAACTTACAATCGATGTTTGCATCACCCTACAGCAGCACAAGTACAAAGTAGACTAGCTAGAGGTGTCACTCACCAGCGAGTGCAGCACACAGCACCATGCTTCACTTCTCAATTGAAATTATTTGAATTGAATAAGAAAAACGTAGAAGCATACGTTCAAGATTTAAATAGCAAACTGTAATAAATACAAAAAAGGAAGTATTTACTTTCGAATAGAAAAAATATAATTAATTTTATTGTAGTGAATAGTTTCGAAACTACGTAAAATAGTAGATTTGGAAGTGGCACGAGTTCTTCAAACTGATTTCATAAAATGACCCCTAGGCTTGAGACTAAGCATTAACAAAGTCTTACCAACAACGCATGGTTGTCTGTAAATAAATAACTTCAACTAGACGGTTCACATTAACACTTTTGTGTAACTATTTCACACATGCTAGCATAATTACTGCAAGACAGAACGAGTGTATAAAATGCTACAGTTAAATTATAACATTTTATTATTGTTCTACATACCACATGTGATAGCCATATCGCCGAAATTTTTCTACACGCATGACGGAAGTTATATCCATGAATCTCGAAGCGGAGTTGCCAGATGCTTACAAATTAACACCATTTCTGCCTCGTTGCAAATGTGTGTCAAATACATTTAACTAGTTCCATTTGATTGATTGATTTGATTGACATGACCATCATCATTGCACATCGGTGAGTAGTCATGTGTGCTCCGATCTCTTTCTTACACAGGAAGATCTCAGTAGCAGTGCAAGAACTCCGTAGCACCGGCGAATTCCAATTAATATTTGTATCAGAGGATTGAAAATGTGAACAACTTTGAATATCTCAGTTCACTGCTTTCAAGAGATGAAAATGGGATAGAGGAAACTAAAAGAAAAACAAACATGGTCTTACAAAATATGAAACAACTAAAAACGGAATGAAATGGAGTTGATAGAGGAACAAACATCAGAATGCTATGAGCATGCATATTCCCAGTGGTAAAATATGGTTGTAAAGCATTGACGTTTAGCAAGGTAGTGGGGAAAAAATGTATGTGCATTTTAAATATAATTGTATTGATACAACACAAACACCCAGTGTCACTATCAGATATCAAGACACATATTAAATGAAAGTACAAACAGTTGTGGAGACAACAGCAAACACCCACAAGATAACATCAAAAGACTAAGCTGAAAGTAGCACACAACAACCTTCGTCTCAGAACAGGTCATTGCAGGCTTAACCACCACATGCACAGAATACCGCTTGCTCAGACTGCACAGTGTGCATGTCAGACTGAAACACAGACCCCAGAGCACATCCATCATACATACACCAATGAACGAAACTTACAGAGCAAGCTATGGTGAACTCAAGAGGAACTCCAACTGATATGCAGCTTCATAGAGGCAACCCATTTAATGGTTTAGACTGGCATACAAACTCGATCGCAAAAAAAAAAAAGTAATCCATATATCATGAACAGAGAAGAGACCAAATACATATATCCAAAAGAACCTCAGAATCAACGACAACTGGCTGAAGCTGCAAATAAGAATGAAAAAATGGAAGTGTTTTGGACATATAAATTCGCCCATGTGTTGTCGGGGCTCGCAAGGGGAGCAAAGAATAGCAACACTGCGACCTACAAAGCTTGTCTAGAGTAGGGGCCTAGAGAAGCTACCCTAGTAAATAAAAAGCGTAGCAGAAATCGGATGTGCTGGTCTACTTGTAAGCGCATAACTAGCACAACGTGCAATCGCTCTTGGGCTCAGATTACATACAAATCACACAGAGTGGTTGACAGGTGGTCGATATTGAGCGTTCGAAGAAGATTTGATACCATGTCTCAACGATAACACATTTGTTTGTTGTTTGCGTTCGTTCTATACGACCAATTTGATCATTCTTATTGTGATGTGTAATTGACCTCTGACAAGAAAGACTGTACGTTGCACCCCGGTTCTTAGGCCCCTACTTGTACCATTCATGTGTAGGACAGGACATCAGAATTTTGGCCTATGGTAAATCATTTAATTTAGCGAGGTCCATATCGCCGGTATCATACATCTCTGGCCACCTTTTTCAAATTCCTTCGGCTGTAACGTTAACCTGTATTTCTTCTTCTTCACCCTTCGCCCCTAGGGAAGCATAGGTCCGCAACCAAGGCCTTCCAAGCCCGCCTATCCAAGGTCATATTTTCCAGATCTAGCCACTCTCTCCCCGTTTTTTTTCATTCCATCTCTAACTCCCGTCTCCAGGTGTTTCTGGGTCTTCCCTTATTTCTATTGCCCTGGGGGTTCCATCGGAGAGCCTGTCCACAGCCAGGCTATAGCCCGGCTGTGGCCTGTCTCGCGATGCTGTCAGAGGGTTTCCTCAGTGTTTCCTGTATTTTCTTCTTCTTCTTTGCGTTCGTTCTTTACGATCAATTTTAATCACTCTTTGTGATATGTTTAATCTTTGCCAAGAACGTGTATACGTTGCACATTGGTTTGGTAGGCCCCTAAACGCATAGATTTCTACAAGTTTAGGACACTTGCATCCGATTTCAGCCAAACCTCCTTAGTCGCTCTTACGACATGCGTGGCAGGTAACAGTGGTTCTATTCTTTACACTCCAAATTTGGGTCCCGGTAATCACTCGGGCGTGGAGTTTATTTATGTCGGGGACATACCATACAGAAACAATCCTAACCCGAACAGTTTTGCGACGACTGCACTAGCCATGCGGCCTGTCAATTCCACAGGCTCATTTCTTCCCTGTCCTTCACCGCCCTAACAAGCGGTATTACAGGAAGTAACGACAGTTTTAGATAGTCAGACGACCGAGTGTCATAAACTTGTAGAAGTCTATGCGTTTAGGGGCCTACCAAACCAATGTGCAACGTATACACGTTCTTGGCAAAGATCAAACATATCACAAAGAGTGATTAAAATTGGTCGTAAAGAATGAACGCAAAGAAGAAGAAGATAGTCAGACGCCCGAGTGGTTATCGTGGCCCATATTTGGGGTGTAAAGAATAGAACCACTGTTACCTGCCACGCATGTCGTAAGAGGGGACTAAGGAGCTTTGGCTGAAATCGGATGCATGTGTCCTAAACGTGTACAAGTCTATGTGTTTAGGGGCCTACCAAACCAATGTGCATCGTATACACATTCTTGGTAAAGATCAAACATATCACAAAGAGTGATTAAAATTGGTCGTAAAGAACGAACACAAAGAAGAAGACAGTCAGAATTCAGTTGTCATCTGTGTTTCTCTCTCTCGATCGTTCTTTTTCGGCCATTCTGATCATTCTAAATGTGATATATAAACAGCCTTTACTAAGAAAGTTTGTTTTACGTCACAGTCTTCAGTATCATTTGGAGCTCTGGTGCTTGTCCTTCGACGACGTGTCTGATTTCATCCAGCGTTTACTGGGTTCGTTCTCCGTTTGCCATTGGCTGTCCCCAACCGACCTGCAAGGCAGCAGGTTTATCTGTGTTTTACTTTATTCATTTTTCTCTTATTTCCGAAAGATTGACTTCATTGCACCGGGTTTTACCCCATATCGCTCGGTCCCTCTCCATAGAAATGGCACGCGACCTACAGAGAGTATTGCACAAAGCACGAATTCTGTAGATCAGGAAACAATCCTAGTGTCTTCAGGGAAAAATGCACCCGTGAACAGAACGGCGGGGTACGATTTCGAACCTACGACCTTCGACTCGCAAGATAATGGCTTAACCACAATATTACTTTAATATTATTGCAATGGTAACATGGCGCTCTCGTCTCCTCTGTCATCAGTCAGATGCGCCTCAATATATCTTCATCTTCTTAGAGTTTGTTCTTTACGACCAATTTGATCATTCTTATTGTGATATATAATTGATCTTCATCTTCTTAGAGTTTGTTCTTTAAGACCAATTTGATCATTCTTATTGTGATATATAATTGATCTTTGCCAAGAACGCCTCAATATATCTTCATATTCTTAGAGTTCGTCTTTATCACCAATTTGATCATTCTTATTGTGATATATAATTGATCTTCATCTTCTTAGAGTTTGTTCTTTACGACCAATTTGATCATTCTTATTGTGATATATAATTGATCTGTGCCAAGAACGGCCCCCTTATATAAAAACGTTGGACAGCACTGATGTAATTCGTTAACAGATCCACCTACACCGCACCCCATGCAGGTCTATATGAGCTGTCTTTATTCAGCTATTACCAAATGATACTCATGTTGACCTTCTGTAATGATTCATTGGTGTTTGAGCTTAGAACCTTCGATCATGCCATGTTGTATTTACAATGTCCCTGAAACAAAGTGCAACATTTTTGGCTGGCACAGATTAGCGTATGTAGCTGAAGCCGTAGTGAGCTTGATCACAAACCCAAGCGTATCTGGCTCAAACCCCTCGGTGGGCAAGTTTGGAAGCAAATTCGTTGCCGTGGGATTTTTACAAAAGGTATGAATAGACCTCACCGTTCAGAAAGCAGTGGCAAACTACTGAACGTATAAGTGGTGCCTAGAAAATCAAGACGCGTTAATTGTGGTTGATGGCCTCCTGTAAAGGATATGCCACGATTTTAATTTTTTCACAGATCAGCCATGGAAGTGACATGATGCCACTGCCTAAACTAGGATGTGCAGGGCCGAACTACGTAAATAGTTAATCTGTTATTACTTATTTATTTCTCTTCGTTCCTTGTGAAGCATAGGGTCTCACCAGTTGTTTGCCACTTTTCCTGGACTCTGGCTGTTTTCTTTATGGCTTCACAGGTCACAGGATAGTCAAGCATCTTTTAGTTCCTCAAGAAGACTCTCTCCCCAGGTCTATTTAGGACGTCCCCTTTTCCGTTTTCATTGTGGGTACACTCAAGTGCTTGCCTAGTCTTCTTTTTCTTCTTCGAACGCTCCATATCAACCACTCTGTGTGATTTGTATGTGATCTGAGCCTAAGAGCGATTGTGCAGTTATGCGCCCACAAGGCCAGCACATCCGACTTCTGTGCTGCTTTTATTTACTAGGATAGCATCCTAGACCACTACATCAGTCGCTCTTACGACATGCATTGTAGGTTGTAGTGGTACTATTCTTTGCTTCCCTTGCGGACCCCGACACCACACAGGCGGCTTGTCTAGTGATACTCGACAGTGTCTTCCGCAGGGTATGCCAGACCCATCACCATTTTCTCTTCTTAACCTGGGTCGTCATTGGTTTCAGTCCTTATCCCCAGGTCTATGTTTGCAATTCTGTCATACCATCTCAGTCTGTGAATACGCCTTAGACATCTGTTGACAAAGATCTGATATTTGTATTTATCTAGGTAACTTGCGATATTTCCAAGCCATACAGCAACACAATGTATCTCCATTGTTCAACCATAAACCCCATACAAGCCACACAGAGGCGGCAAAAAAGTGGTTTTGAGAACGAACACACAAGAAGAAGACATGCTGTCATGGTTTTCACTTCACTAGAGTACAACTTACATGCTATATCATCTACAATGACGGATAATTGTAAACATCAGCATTGAAGAGCGAAGGTGACTATGTGATTTTCTATCTACACAAGAGAACAGTCAGAATTAGACTAGCTCAAGTTTCAGAAAATAACACCATGACACAGATATTTAGTAACAATTATCTTTATTGCACACATTTTATTCAAACCATAAAACTGGTATTCCACTTTCATTTATTTCGTAACATCTTATCTATCATTTCGCCTGTGTTGTGCTGGGGCTGCATAGGGAAGCAAAAATAGCACCACTGTGACCTACAAGGCATGTCGTAGCAGGTGACTGATGTAGGACCTAGGGAGGCTACACTAGTAGTAAATAAAAAGTGTCACAGAAATCGGATGTGCTGGTCTCCTTATAGGCACATAACTGGCACAACGTACAAACGCTCTCTTAATCACATACAAATCACAAAGAGTTGTTTAATATGGAGAGTTCAAAGAAGAAGAACACAATGTGATGACACCGATATTAGGTCATATTTTGGGGGACTGCCTAGAGTAGTTGATAGTAGCTCGGCCTGCTAGCTGTGAGACGCCTCATAGCTCGGGTTCGAACCTACTGTCCGGCATTTGTTCGAGTCCCCTGGTCTTACTCAACCATAAAATGGATTCACTTCTTTTATTCGGAGAAAATCTGCCTGTGTTGTGCGGGGAATACAAGAATAGCACCCCTTGACCACAAGGCTGCCAGTGACATGTAATTACAATGTCACGAACTGCTGCCATAGGCACATAATGGAAGAAACGTTTTCAATCCAACAAATCACAGAGTTAACAAGTGGTCATATGGAATTCAAAGAAGAAGAAAAAGAAAAAAGGTCATATTTATCTTTATTGCACACATTTGATTCAAACCATGAAATTGTTATTCCACTTTCATTTATTTGCAAACATATTATCTGTCATTTATACCTGATTTTTTTTAAATGATAAAAAGCACGCACATTGTAAATAAATGTTTACGATAAACAATTATCAAATAAATCTAGTTTACTCGAAGTAGTGGATCGATTAAGAAAATAAAACTAAGATAACGCATAATCCCAGTGGCAACGTATGGGTAGGATAAATAGACATTTAACAAGGTAGTGGAAAAGCATATATGTGCTTTTGAATATAAGTGTTACAGAAGTGTAACGACCGGTGTCATTAGTCGCCACACGCTGAGAGACATACAGAGTAGGAGATGGAAGCACTTGTGGGCTAATTGGTTCAATGTGCAGTGATAATGATCCGATGACTAAACTAAACAAATGAATGATATTTCTATCAATAGACTTCAATGATTTTTCTTCTTTGAATGCTCCTCTTCATCTTCTAAAGCTCCATCTACTACTGCCTTGTAGTTAGATTGGGGACAATCAAAGGCTAGCGGAGCAAACCGTACACAAAACTGGACGGTAGGCAACCCAAGTAGTCAAAAAAGCGAGATAACCTGGGCAGATGATGCTCAACAGCCCGGGAGGGAAGGTTGTCTAAGGGTAGCTACCCTAAAGAAAATAGCAACCTGCTGCCTTGCAAGGTAAGGCTGGCTTGTAAAACTGGAAATGAATCACCAAAGGATAAGCACCAGTGATCCAAATGGCGCTGAATGATGTGACGTCACAGGCTAATGATTCTATATCTCATACATGGCCAATAACAGCAGCTAATGAGCGGAAAATCATAACGACAGAGATGAGGTGTCTTAGAAGAGCAGCAGGTGTGACAATAAGAGACAAAATTAGAAATGAAGAAATCAGAAGACTGGATGTGAAACCAGTCATGCAGTTCATAAAAAAATAACAGATTAAATGGTTTGGACACCTGACAAGAATGCTCTGGTATCCCCTACCACAGAGAGCCACACAGAAAAAGTATCTTCTTCTCCTTCTTTGCGTTCGTTCTTTACGACCTTACCTTTTGCCGATAAACACTCTTGTGATATGTTTGATCTTTGCCAAGAACATGTATACGTTGACATTAGTTTGGTAGGCCCCTAAACACATAGACTTCTACACGTTTAGGACATGTGCATCCGATTTCAGCCAAAAAAGTATAATGAGTACAAAGCAAGAGGAAGACCATGCAAAAGATGGAGCGACAGCATCAAGAACAGCCTTAAGAAAATGAATATCAGCTTACAAAGTGCCTTAAAACAAGCACACACATCACTACGTTCCCCACACTACTATAAAGAAGTAAATGGTGGAAGGGAGACAAGCACACACAAGAGCATTTTCAACACTTCTGGAAGAAAGAAAGAGATACATGGATGATTCTGTCCCCACAGATATAAAGTTATAAAAAAAAACACAAACATGCAAGGATTTTATTATTGCAGAAACATTAAACATAAAAGTACATCATATGATGAATTCAATGTATCATGACTGGCCAGGAGAATCAGAATTCTCTGAACATTTTTTACCTCTAAGTTTCAGCGGTATTTCTTTTGTAGGGTCATAGGGTGTACTTTTTGGCAAAACTGTGCTCTCTCTCAATATCAGTTCTGTAGAAAGATCATTTCAAAATATGAGCTATTCCAGTGGTCCTCAAACTGGTTTGAATGGTGCATACAATACTTCTTCTTCTTTAAATGCTCCATATTGACCAATTGTTAACCACTCTTTGTGATTTATATGTGATCTGAGCCTAAGAGTGATTGTACGATGTGCCAGTTATGTGCCTTAAAGTAGACCAGCACACCTGATTTCTGAGACGCTTTTTAATGACTGTGGAGACACAGGAACCATGTGGCCATTGCAATAACAATAATACTAACAACAATAAGAAGAAATAGTAATGTAACTTTAAAAAATAACAGATGAAAAAGCAATACTGATTAAATGTTTAATTAAAAAATATATTTTGCTTACAAGAACTCTGAAACATAATGTTATTCAGAAATAATTAAGAACAACTCTAATCAGCGTTAAAGCTGGCGAAGTATGCGCCAAGGATGCATCTCATAGGCATCATTGTACCCACAGACACCGAGTTGAACAGCACTGCTGAGATGGGCCGGCCACGTTGCTAGAATGTCTGATAAACGCATCCCAAAACAGTTGATGTATGGTGAACTTGATGGGGGCAGACGTTCTGCTGGTGGACAGAAAAATACTTCAAAGACTCACTTAAAGTGTCTCTGAAATGCTTTGATATAGATATCACATGCTGGGAATCCCTTATGCAAGATCGTCAAATGTGGCGCTGTAACAACAAAAGAGGAACCCGCATAGCTGAGAATCATATGCCGTTGAGGCACAGAGAAAATGAGCTGTGCGAAAAGACAGAACACACAACACACACGTCTAACCTTGATCATGCATGCCCCACATGTGGTAGGGGATTGTGTTCTAGGATTGGACTCTACAGTCACCTCCGCACACGCCAGACAGGTGCAGCAGCACATGTCTGAGATTGTTGTCATCATCGTTTGTGATGGACGGCTATTATTAATTACACCTTACAATCCCAGACATTGAAACCAGAACTAAAGAAACTCCAAAAGTTATGAAAACTAAAACACTTTATTACCTCAACCACCAATTTCCAACCTAACAGTGGATTCATGCCTTCACCGACTGATCTTAGAGGAAGCAGTAAGGAATTGAGATACACATACAGACACCAAATGCTCAGTTGTTGCTTTGTTGTTCAGTTGTTGACCAAAGGTCATGGGTTCAAATCCGGACATGCCACTCCGTTCACAATTGCATTTTTTCAAGAGGTCACTAGAATTGTTGCTGGAGCCAAAGAGTTTGTGCGATACTCTCGACAGGTGTCTTGTCTTCTTTTCTGCTTCAAGCGATCCATATTTGACCACTTGTTAACCACTCTTTGTGATTTGTATGTGATCCGAGCAATTGATCGTTGTGCCAGTTATGCGCCAACAAGTAGGTCAGCACATCCTATTTCTGAGACGCTTTTTATTTACTAGGGTAGATTCCCTAGGCCCCTTCCTCAATTGCTTCTTATGACATGCCTTGTAGGTCGCAGTGTTACTATTATTTGCTTTCCTTGAGAGCCCTGACAACACACAGATGAGGTGCCATGTAATTTCTACAGAGAGGAATCAAGTCATATGGGGTAAAACCTGATGCAATGAAGTCAATCCTTCGTCCATAGACCGCTGGTGTAGTGCCGGGGCCCGCAAGGGAAGCAAAGAATCATGCCACTGTGATCTACAAGGCATGTTGTAAGAGGTGACTGATGTAGAACATAGGGAAGCTACCCTAGTAAATAAAAAGCATCGCAGAAATCAGATGTGCTGGCTTACTCGTAGGAGCATAACTGGCACAAATACAATCACTCTTAGGCTCAGATCACATACAAATTACACAGAGTGGTTAACAACTGGTCGATATGGAGTGTTCGAAGAAGAAGACCCTTTAGACACAAGTGTAGAAGAAGAGAGAGACTGATTTTTCAAATAGAAAACTTGGGACAACGGGGACTTGATGTGACTATTATCTTCTTTAGTTATGTTCTTATTTTGTTATTTAAAGCATCAAAGCAAATGTTTGTAGTTACCGAAGGTGTCTTCCTTTTTCTGCCTGAGCTGAACAACAGATGTCCTCATCAATTTGACAACATCGGATCCAACAACTAATGCCTGAAAGTAAATAATAGATTATTAGCAAATCATACCTCTGCTATGATTAAACCATACATCTCCCATCTCAGGCAGGACAAAGCATAACAGACTAAGTAAACACTTGCACAGGCTGCGATTGTCTCCATCCCCTCTATATCCCTGTGGCATCTCTGATCAAACCACAGAACATATCCTGCAAGACTATCCCATGTATGTCCTCCCTAGAAAAGGATGATGGTCCTACAACTAAACACTACATTCAAAACTACATGGCACCAGAGATGAGCTCCAGACAACAGTCGACTTCATCATAAGAATGCATCTGACATTATCAATAATCAAAATAGTGATCGTAAGAAGAAGAAAAGGTCTTACAGCATAACAAGTGGTTAACATATCAGGTGATACGTCTGTATGTTGCTGGGGCCAAGGAAACAAAGAATAGTAACACTCGACCTACAAAGAATGTCGTAGAGGCGACTGATGTCCGACCTAGGAAGCTACCTAATAAATAAAAGCATCGCAGAAATCGGATGTTATGTTATGCGATCGACGTCACGGCACATTGGGCATTCCCATGAATGCTCTGTCCTCCACGGCAGCAGCCATTCTAAAGTCCATTGCAGAAATCGGATGTGCTGGCCTACTTGTAGGCGCATAACTGGGCACAATGTACAAGCGTTCTTAGACTCAGATCACATACAAATCACACAGAGTGGTTAACAAGTGAGTCGATATGGAGCGTTCGAAGAAGAAGAATAGTAACACTACGGCATACAAGGAATGTTGTAAGAGGTGAGTGAGGTAGTGGCTTAGGGAAGTTATCCTAGTAAATAAAAAGCATCGCAGAAATCTGTGCTGGCCTACTTGTAGGCACATAGCTGGCACAACGCACAATAGCTCTTAGGCTCAGGTCACATACAAATCACAAAGAGTGGTTTAACAAGTGGTCGATATGAAGTGTTCGATGAAGAAATACAAGTAGAGCTTGAGGCGCAGAGAGAGAACTGTGTTTAACCAGTGAGCCACAGAAACCATTATTATGTATTCTTCTTCTGCATCTCACTAGATTGGGATTTCGGATTCTCTAGTAAAGCCGTCTGCCTCAGATTATCAGCCACGCCACACAGTTTGTCTTGGAGCTGGTGTAAGTGGGCCACCTCCCTCTTCTCGAGTCTTCACACCGGGGGCAGCTATGTAGGACATAATTCCTATGACCTCTGCTTCCCCGTTTTGGTCACCCTTGTGATGCAGGTCTGACATTCCCACTGCGTGGCTTAATCTCTGAGTCAGATTGGCGACTGTAGAATCCGTTATCCCATTCCTCATTGTGAGGGTCATTGCACCATGTTATGCGCCTTACGGCCCGGTGCATCTGTTTTCTGCAAGCATTTGTTTCGGGTTAGCATTCCTTAGCGGACACATGCATCCGATTTCAACCAAACCTCCTTTGACGCCGCTTACGACATGCATGGCAGGTAACAGTGGATCTATTCTTTACATCCCAAATTTGGGTCCTGTAACCACTCGGGCGATCATTATGTATACCCTTCGACATCTGTTGGAGAAGACTGAGCACCTATGGGTCTGCCCGGAGTGCTGTGATATTGGTTCAGTAATCAATATTCCCAAGATTTGATGTATTAGTGCAAGTAAATTTTCTTGTTCAGCAAGAACTCAACTTATCAACCAGTGCTTCCCTAACGCTTCCCCAGTGATTCATAACAATGTGAATCATATCCATTGTGTTGGTGGAAATATGAAAACTAAACATCAATGACAAATAAAAAATGACTATCAAATGAATAACAAAATAGAATCGGTCGAAATAAGACGCTACTGACAAATTCTTAGAATGCCCTGGACAGAGAACAAAATAAAAGACTTAAATATCATGGAGCATTGGCTCATAAACAACATCCCGAAAAATGAAGTAACACATAGGGGAATACCAAGACGAAGGAGACAACAGGACATCAAAGATACATTGAAAATTTATGTTAGAAAAGGCAGGAGAATTTGCCACAGTTTTCAGGCAGGTTGTGATGAATGTGACGTTCTACAAAGACATACTACTTGATAATGAAAACTATCAATTACAAAGCTAAGCTTTGGGAAACCTGACAGACCTGAAGCTGACTGCCCAGTTGTAGTATACATTAAATTTTTATTTTCGATCCAAAGCACTTGAGCTTTCAGCTCTCGTGCTCAGTCCCATGGAGATCATAACCTGCGTTGGTGCCTGAACACGGTAAATCTTGAAACCTGTGGCTTTTGCCAGCCCGCAAAATTGAACCCCCACTCACAGAGGGCTTTCACCCAGTCAGCATGTCTACCAGCTGGGCATGCGACGTATACATAAATTAGCGCATGACCAAAGATCGCTGAAGAAGAAAAGTTCACTTACCTCTTCGGGGGACTGCCTAGAGTAGTTGATAGTAGCTCGGCCTGCTAGCTGTGAGACGCCTCATAGCTCGGGTTGAACCTACTGTCCGGCATTTGTTCGAGTCCTGGTCTTACTCAGGACGATAACGTGAGTACCTCTGAAGTCGGAGAAAATCTGCCTGTATGCAGGAATACTAATTATGAGTACAGTTGAGCACACGCTGCCAGTGTAAGTAATTTACAATGTACGCTGCTGCAGTGAAATTGGAAAAACAGATTTTCACGAAAATCAGTTTCAGAGATGGAACTTGTCTGAGTTGAAGCGGACAGAAAAAAAGAAAGAAAAAAAGGAAAAAAACCAAAACTTACCTCTTCTATTTTGCAGAATCTGTTTCTGAAACATTTTTCTGAACTCTTCCGAATTTTCTGTCTTGTAACTGCAAATAATAATAGACCAACTTCATTAATGGGTGTAACTAACAGGAATGCGAAGTGAGGAGGATCAGAAATACAAGGAGAAGAGATGTGAGGCAGAGACTGATTGATAAGAACACCATCATTGCACCCGTGCCGAGGTTATCGGCCCAAATTTGGAGTGTAAAGAATAGAACCACTGTTACCTGCCACACATGTAGTAAGAGGCGACTAAGAAGGTTTGGCTGAAATTGGATGCACATGTCCTAAATGTGTAAAGTCTATGCGTTTAGGGGCCTACCAAACCAATGTGCAACGATACGTTTGGCAAAGATCAAACATATCACAAAGAGTGATTAAAATTGGTCATAAAGAACGAACACAAAGAAGAAGATTGCACCTCGGTGAGTAACCATGTGTGCTCCTATCTCTTTCTTACACAGGAAGATCTCGGTGGCAGTGCATGAACTCTGTAGCACCGGCAAGGGTCCTTGATGCAATTTAGAAGATGGTGAAAGTATTTTTGTAGTTATTTTATTTTCTTATTTCTAATGAATTTTGCCAGAGCAGCAGCTCTTTAACCTGCCCATCTCGATTTTTGAGCTAACAAGGTTTCTTTTACATGCTTAACTTGAACATCGGACCTAAGTTTTATCGTCCATCTCCGATAGGACTAGGAACTTGATCTCATCCACACTGAGATGAGGGATCTCTGGAAAAATATCCTGATGGCTCCACAAGGAAGCGAACCGAGTACCTTTGGAACGAGAGGTTGGGAGGCAGAGATTAGTGATATACGGAAGAGTTGGAAGGAGCTGCAAAAGATAAATAAAGAAAGGCAGACTTGACATTAGTTGGTGGAGGACCTCTGCCCCAATTGGGGTTATAAGGCACAAGAGAGATTTATGTGTGTACAGGTTTGAGAAGAATAGAATTAAAGTATGTTGGTGGTATTTATGGCGTAAGATGTTAGGTGCTTGCCTCTTGGTCCAAGGGTACTCTGTTCGCTCCCTTGTGGATACATCAGGATATTTTTCCAGAGATCTCAGTGTAGGTGAGATTGAGTTTCTAGTCCTATTAGTGACGGAAAAAAAAACGTATGTCCATGTTCAATTTCAGAATATAAAAGTACCCTTGGCAGTTCAAACTCAATAAAAGCAGACTGGAAAGCCGCTGCCCCAGAAAAATTCATAAAAAAATTATTTTAAATATATAAATTCCTCCAAAATATCTTTACCACCTTAAAAATGACACCGGTGACCCTCGCCGGTGCTACGGAGTTCACGCACTGCCGCTGAGATCTTCCTGTATAAGAAAGAGATTAGAGCCCATATGGTTACTCACCAAAGTGCAACGATGATGGTCCAATCAATCAATCAAATCATTATCATTGTGTATTTAATCATAGGCTGTGTCAGTGAAAAATCTGGCCAGCAATGGTGGAAAGCGGGAGGGCCATTCAGAATCAGAACTGTTTGATTCTGGACACGACTTTGCTATTGCATTTCCGCAATATTTGGTCAGGTATTTTCCGGTTTCGTTTGCCGAGCTACTGAGTTAGTGCTTGAGCAAGCTGTGAGCTATGAATGTTACAAGGAATGCTTTTTGCTGTGTCAACCGTGCGTTTGTTGTGATTGTGGGTATTCAGAAAATGGCGGACAGCAGTTATGACAAACCAAAGCAATCTGCCGTATGCAGTGTTTTGTATGTGCAGAAAGCTGGATTTTGTCGTGATTGATGTTCCTTCGACATGAATTGCAATTCAGGTAATGAACAGTTTTGTGTTGACACTTTAGCGATGGCCATATGCTTTTTGTGGCGTACGGCTGTTTCATTCTGGAATTAGTTCACGACTGTCGGACACAGGAGACAGTTGTTAGCATTTTGTGTGATTTTCATTGGCACAGGAACAGGGCAATTATGGGGTGACCCATTGCAGTGAAGTTGGAACTGTACATATGAACTATTTAATCATAGCTTGTCTTATCAAGAATTTTGCCACCCTAAGAGTTCTTCAGAATTTCTTTCTACCAAAGGCTGGATGTCCAGTCTCTGTTACTGTCATGGTCAAGCCATCTATCACATCTTGTATCATCACTTTCGTTCAGCTCTCTCATTCCCCTTCTCCCCTCCCAAATTCATCCATTCCTACGTGTCCGTTCCAAACCTTTATGTCTCTTTATGTGTCCAATGGGTCTACAAGGTGTGTTCTATGTCTGGCTAAGAGAGGAGGGAAATGATTCCCTTTTTGATAACTCAAGATATATTGGGGAATACAGTGTTAGGCTAGTATTTTTCATTGCCCGCCAGCACATGATGGGGGATGTGGTCAACCCCACCGGCCCCTTTACTACCCATTGCTTTTTCTGGTATCCAATTCAGGCTGAGTCGACCTGAGAGCCGTTAAGGTAGAAAAAATATTCCAGCAGACTGTAGAATTGAACACAGACTACGCACCTAAGAAGCAAGTTCACTAACAACTACGCTAATGCGGCTCTATCTGGCTCTGTATCCAGCAGAATTGGGTTCAGCTAGTCTCTTTTAGGAAGGGAAGAAAAGTAAAAATTAGTTGCCTGCTGATGATGCTTATAGCGTCAATGAGGCAATAAAAAAAGAGGAGATGAAAGTGGTTGGGACATACATTAAGAAGTTTAGTACTGATAGCTTATAGCATCATTGAGGTAAAAAATAATAGATTGAAGTGGTTGGAACAAACACAAGAATGCAGATGTGTATAACAGAACTAGTCTTACACAGCAGACATAGAGGACTGGTTTTTTGCCCTGGTTCTTCATCATTTCCTAAAGCTATATCTGTCAAAACAGAGCATCTCTAAGTACAGTTGGCTCGATTGACAGGGCAGTGTATTTACACAGGAAATATGTTCTTCTTCTTCTTCTTTGCATTCGTTCTTTACGACCAATTTTCATCACTCTTTGTGATATGTTTGATCTCTGCCAAGAACGTTGCACATTGGTTCGGTAGGCAAACGCAAAGACTTCTGCAGGCTTAGGACACATGCATCCGATTTCAGCCAAACCTCCTTAGTCGTCTCTTACGACATGCTTGGTAGGTAACAGTGGTTCTATTCTTTACACCCCAAATTTGGGCCCGTAACAACTTGGGCAGAAATATGTTCTATTTATGGAAGGATTAACAGTAAGCGCTTGCTCTATTTAAACATGAATATGAAATGATAACAAAAATGTGAAACTACATGCCAGCAGTACCTTCTAATGCATGACTATCTCCTTCAAACACTTCTCTCTTCACTCTGTGCAGCGCTCTGAGAACCGCCAACACCTGAAAGAACAGACACCTTGCATTATTATTAGTCATGTTACATGCTCAGTCTCTCCGGGGATGTATAGTGATGATTCCTGTGGCATGCTAGTTAGACACAATCCTTATTCAACCATACATGAGCCCAGTCACGCTAATCTTCTTCTCATTCGCTGTTGTTCAATGTCTACACAATAAGTCCGGTTCTCTGGACGTATGTTGTTGTGTTTGTTGGTTCATCAAGGCTTCCAAACAGCTTTGTGTGGATGTCTGTCTCTGTTGGCCAGTGTTCTTTTGGCAGTTGATTCATCAGGTGACAATCTTGCAAGATGTGTTCGACTGTCTGTCCACATGCACATGTGGGTGATGGAACTAGTTTTAATCTGTGTAGGTATCTGTTCAGTCTGTTGTGTCCAGTTCTGAGTCGAAACAATATCACCTGCCTTGCTCTATCTAGATAGTGATAATTGTCCCTTTGCTGGTTTTCTTTTCTAATGGCCTTGATGAGTGTTTAGTTTCCTGGAAAGTGATTATTTGATTCTTCTGTTCCTGTATTGTCCACTCTCTCACTTCCTGGTATGTCACAATGTGTCACACTATAACTGTGATCATTAGCACAGGGTGTTATCAACTTCGCTATTAGTCACCAACTCTAACTAGATTGGAATTTAAATTATCTGAAACGACACCATCTGATTGAGGTTGTCTGCCACACCATACAGTTTATTTCCTGCACGACTATACCTATAAGATCTGCAGTAGCGTAGTTGTTAGTAAACTCACATCTTAGGCTAGTGGTTCGGGTTCAATTCCACAGTAGGCGTGGAATTTTTCAGACTCTCCGGTCGACCCAGCCTCAATTGGGTGCCAGGAAAAGCACTGGGAAGTAAAAGCCATCTGCGTGATGTTGATCACGTCACCCATCATGTGCTGACAGTCGAAGAAAGATAAGGGCCTAACACTGTATTACACTCTATATACCTTGGTGTATGAAAAGGGTTCCCTTACTTTAAAAAAAATATACCTATAACCAGAGGGGCAAATCTAGAATCTGCTATCCCATTCCCCATTGTAAGATGTCATTGCACCATGGTGTATGCCTTATGATAGTAGTCTTGACAGACGTCACCTAAAAAAGGACAACATTTTGCTAACCTTGGTAGTAAAGACGTTTTTCCTCTTTGCTAAGAGAGTCCCCTATTGAGAACAAATAACTACTGTAGCAAATCTTGTTGCAAAAGGTCAAGGGTGACAAAAAGCTAGATGATTAGAGTAGCAGCTGTAAACATTTTAACAAGTACATGCTGAAGATGAATACCTTGTGTCTCAGTCTGCAACGTGTGTAAGCGAAAACACTGCAACGCGCACAAGCCGTTTTCAAAAGTTTAAGCAAAAGGAATGTTGTAAGTATTTTAATAGTTTTAAAAAAGTAGACAGTTGAGTAGAGTACAGTCTGAGTCTAGTACACAGATACAAATTCTTGTCAAAATGAAAAAGTAGTGCTAATTGAATTCATTATTCATTGTTCTAGTTCTACTAGTTCTAGAGCGTTTTGATTATCCTAAAATTTTACATTAGGAACCCTTGCCGGTGCTACAGAGTTAGTGCACTGCCGCTGAGTTCTCCCTGCGTAAGAAAGAGATCGGGGCACACATGGTTTGGTTCTTTACCGAAGATGAAATGATGATCATGGCAATTTTAATAATGATCCGATCACGATGTGCGATTGCGACTCTCAACCTCCTCAATCTCATAACATTCAATCTTTCAATGCAATGGAGAAGTAAGAAGTGAAAACTACTTTTGAATCCTGGTGAGTTTCTAAAACAAAATATGAGTACTGAACACATAAATGATACGCAAAGAAAATAACATACCCGTGTTTTATGAGACATGTGAAAAGTTTCTAACGGTAACAGTAATGATTATTATGATTTTGAAAATACTTTAAAGGACATTTACTGTTCTTGACTCTTCACACAAAAGTAGTAGGTAAAGTTATTGAACATGAAACAGTTTAAATTACGAAATATAAAATTCATAGCGGTGCACTACATGTGCACAGAAAGTGGATACAAAGTAAAAGGCCGTTCAAACAAAAGATGGATCAACACAGTTACAGGTGAAAAACACTATTTATGAAGCGCACACAAAAGTCCATTCTATAAATCTATTCTTATCCTGACACTGTGAGGCAAATCGGATTAGAGAAAAAAAGAAAAAGACAAAAGAAATAACAGGCTGTGAGTGAATGGCGTTATTTATGAAGCGCGCACAAATACCCGTTCTAGAAATCTCTTCTGGTAAAATGCCTGTTTAAATGCCATATTGGTGAATGTAATGTTATACTCGTTTTTTTCTTTGAGCTGTGGTACACGATATGTGATGTAGTCAACATCATTCATGCAGGCCACATTTATTTCTTCATGTTTCTCTTGTAACCAACTGAAGCTGGGTTGATATACAAGCTTTTACGGTCATAGCAAATTCCATATGTAAATTCAATGCAAAGATGGGTCGTTAAACTAGACCATTTTTTTGTTTCGATCCAGAAGCACTTGAGCTTTCAGTTCAGCTCTTCGGCTCGGTGCCATGGGCATCATAACCCTTCGGTTCTGGGCCACGAACACAGTAAATCTTGAGAGTCTGCCAGCCCGTGGAATTGAACCGCACGCATAGGGGGCTTGTCACCCGTCGTCCAGCGCGCTACGAACACGCTGGACAGGCGGGTGGTGCACAATCATATAATAAAGAAGCAGTTCTATTAGTTTGGGCATGTTAAGGAAATTGGTATCAGTTGACGTCAACACATCGTTACAACATATAGTTAACACATGCTGAGAGAGATACTGAGGAGGAGATCCGAGCACTTATGGACTAATTGGTTCAATGTGCAGTGATGATGATCCGACGACTGAACTAAACTGATGTCGCATTCATTCTTTCGGTGTACATTTGATGTATAATTGTTGGATTGACTTTTAGACTAACCTAGTGTAGAGTCCGTAACAACAAAATGGTAGGACAAGCATAGCGACACGAACTATGAGCACAAACAGCGGTATGCATGTGCTCTCTGTACTGTAGTAACTTAATATTTATTTGCGATGTATTCTTTTATGGGAAATATAATTGCAAGTTCGTAAGCAACATTTGTAAATATTCTACAATCCCACATATGATTGTGTATGGTTTGAAGTCTGGTTTGTGCCGTGTACGGACTGTACGGAGTGTACGGTCCCAACCAAAGTAAGGAGATAAAATGATCAAAATGACATATTTCGTGACAGTCACCAACACCTTTGGACGAAAGTGTACGGAACAGTACAATATTAGAGTAAATTTGATCATTAGATTTTGCCATTTGATATTTAGATAGTATCTGATAACGTTGGACACAAATTTGAACTGGAACAGGAAGGGGTAGGGGTTCACGATGATAATCTTGAAAGTACTTATAGAGGGGACATACGGTCATAGGGGACGAGCGTTTTAAAAAACACAAACAGGAGAACTATCTGGTTGTGGTCTTAAAAATGCTCGTCTGTAGGGTTAGGCAATGGGAGCCGTAAGAAACAAAGGTTTATGTTTTGAATCCTGCGTAAGGTAATTTTTTTTCCCCTGAAGCCCATAATACGTGTTCACTGTCTATTTATTGATCATTAGTTATAAATGAATACAGAAATACAGTTTATAATAATGTTGCAATTTATCCAACTCCAGAAATATGCCAGTTATAAATATTCCTGTTGTTCACAAGTTTGGCATAATTTCAAGCAATCAAAGACTTGAACTACAAGAAAGACTTCAGAAGCAGGCATATATAGACAGTAACAAGAGAAATCAGACATGCTTAAGTCAAAGGTATATTTAGTACATGAAATACGTGTTTAATTACTTAGTTCCTTGGTTGTTACTTTGTGTTATAGAGGTCATCTAGAGCAGCGTTTCCCAAAGTTGGTGTAACGCCCCAGTGGGCGCTGAAGCGTTCTAGGGGCGATAATGGGTTTAAAAGAATTTGAAGGGTGTTCAGGCGATTATGGGTCGGTGGCTAATTAAAGAAGAAATTAATAATATATATTTTTAAATAAATTATTTTCGTGATTTTGCGATTGAATAATCATTTAAAATTTGAATTCTGTATTTTAATTCATCTAAATTTATATCAATTTTCTATGTCAAAGAGAAAATAGAGCATGTATTTATGTGGGAGGGAGGCGTTGGCAAACTGTTATAATATGGAGGGGGGGTGTTACAAAGTTTATGTTGTTCAAAGTGGGCGCTGGGCCGAAAAAGTTTGGGAATCTATGATATAGAGAGAATGCTACCCTACCCATTCAGTTGTCTGTTTTCAACCCTGAGTTGAAGCAACAATACTTGCCCATGTATTGCCTGGGCCCGCAAGGGAAGCAAAGAATAGTAATGCAACCTACAATGCATGTCGTAGAGGCGACTGATGTAGGCCCTAGGGATGCTACCTTAGTAAATAAAAAGCAGCGCAGAAATCTGATGTGCTGGCCTACTTGTAGTAGCCTTAATAGGCACAACGTACAATCACACTTAGGCTCAGATCACATACAAATCACACAGAGTGGTTGACAAGTGGTTGATATGGAGCGTTCAAAGACGAAGAAGAAGTTAGCCTTATATCATGTGAAGTAACTAACAATATCTGCAAGCAAATCTTATACATTTTTGCTGAGCATAAAAATTGAAAAACTAGGGTTGGTTCAGACAAGTTGAAGACCACTGACAGAGAACATATTTTTTGCAGAGACCCACTAACAGTAACAGAAGAGTTTGTCCAACTTTTCAATTCAGCAGACAATTTTGAGGACAAAGAGAAATATGAAGAAAAGGCAAGAAAATTTCTAGAAAGAGCCAAGGTAATAAAAAAGTAGATTAAAATTTTTTAACTCAATCACTTATTTGTAAGAGGCGACTGAGATAACGGGCCTAGGGAAGCTACAGTAGTAAATAAAAACCATAGCAGAAATCTGATGTGCTGATCTACTTGTAGGTACATAACTGACTCAACGCACAATCACTCTTAGGCTCGGGTCATATACAAATCACAAAGAGTGGTTTAACAAGAGGTCAATATGAAGCATTCAAAGAAGAAGAGTTTGCCACATGCTGAGAGACATACAGAGGAAGAGATCAGAGCACTTATTGACTAATTGGTTCAATATGCAGTGATGACGATCCAATAGGTAATCTAAACCTCAATCGTTAGTTGCCACTCTCTGAGAGACATACTGAGGAGATCAAAACACTTATGGAATAATTGGTTCGATGAGCAGTGATGATGATCCGATGACTAAACTAGAATTGGTGTCATTAGTTTTCACACTCTGAGAGACATAATGAGGAGAAGATCGGAGCACTTGTGGACTAATTGGTTTGATGTGCACTGATAATGATCTGAGAACTAAACTAAACTGTAAGGGTTTACCTGAGTAAAGTGACATTTATAGTGACAACAGGCTAATTCAGCATAATCATCATTGGAATCATTATAATCATAATCGTCTTTGGAATCAATGTCATAGTCATCAACACTAGACAATAGTCATCAACATCATCATGGCATTCTTTATCTTAACAATTTTAATCAATAAATTGACATACTTTTTAACCTAGAGAAGGTCAGGTGTGAAGAACTGTGGCCATGGCGATCATGTAAATCTTCCTCTAGCATGGACAGAGATGGTTCAGCTAGCACAGTGCAAAGGAAGAATACAGAAAGGTTGGTCATTCTAACCATAACATCGTAATGGCCATCATTAGATTCAATATTTCTACCTTGAATGTCTGTTCAACTTCTGCTATAAGACTATTCGGTATTTTCATTTTTTTCCGATCCAGAAGCACTTGAACTTTTCAGCTCTTTGGCTTGGTGCCATGGACATCGTAACCCTTCGGTTCGGTGCCACGAACACCGTAAATCTGGGGAATCTGTGACTTTTTCTGCCATCCCGTGGAATTGAACCCACACACACAGAGGGATAGTCACCCGTAGTCCAACGCGCTACGAACACGCTGGGCAGACGGGCAGAGGGTATGTGGCATAAAAAAGGCGGTGCACTGGACGTCTCCATCGGTCCCCATATTTTGTGCTGACTTTACTTTTTCTTTACTTTTCCAATCCAGAAGTCACCTGAGCATTTGCCCTTCGACTTGAGGTAATGGCATAAAATTTACATCGTAGTGAAGTTTGTTCTGAATGGTTGTTTCTGATGACCAGATTTCTATTCTCACTCTGCTTAGGTGAAATCTTGCAATATGTGCTCTGGGGACTGCTTTAGTGATCCACAGGTGCAGGCAACCAAGTCCCTTAGTGCCATTCTATGGAGACACCAAGAGAGCAATGTTCAACGCAGTGTTTTTACCAAGTATGTGCTACCAGTGTCAGACCTGTACATTGACAACAAATGAGAAAAAAAGAATCCAAACAACAGAGATGAAGTGTTTACATCGAATTCTAAAATTCTAAATGTAACAAGAAAAGATAAAATCAGAAACGACGATATTGTTAAAAGTGGGGTACTTGCCAGGGCTACAATATATTAAGAAACAACAGGTCAAAAAATGGTTCGAACACGCAGCAAGGCTACCACAAGACAACCTCCTACACAGAGCACTAACACTCAGATACAACATCAACAGACCCAGAGGACGACCACGTAAATGATGGATTGACGGAATATCCGAGGCCCTTCATTTCTAACTTGTACAAAGCACATTAAAAAAGTGCAAAAGTAATGCCTAAAGGCAAAATAGGGATAGAGAATAGATAGATAGGTTTACTTCTCAGTGTGTTTTAGGATCTTCCTCATATTTACTTTTTAGTGTGTTACTTGAGCTTCCTCTTATATGTTCCTCAGAATGTATGGACATCCTAGTGACGTCTCTAGATGTTTCCCCTCTGGAAAGATACCATATTGCTGCTCTCTTCTTCCTTGCGGAGACCATGTTGTATTGGTTGAGAACTGAAGAGGTGCTTCATCCATTTCTCAGAACAGGGGAGATAAAACTACTTAAGGTATTACACTTAATGTAGAATGTAGCAATAATATTGAGCATGGTAGTCTGTTGAACACAAAATGATATAAGAGAAGACTATGTAGCAATGACGCAACTCGTAAAAACAAACTACTGTAGTTTTACAAAGTATAAAAACAATATACAGTCACGTTTCGACCAAAAGGCCTTTATCAAGTAAAGGATACAAAAGAAGCTAACAAATTCAGACTTCTTGGATGGCAGACATAATGTATAGTCAAACAATCGCCCGAGTGGTTACCAGGGCCCAAATTTGTGGTGTAAAGAATAGAACCACTGTTACCTGCCACGCATGTCATAAGAGGCGACTAAGGAGGTTTGGCTGAAATTGGGTGCATGTGTCCTAAGTGTGTAGAAGTCTATGCGTTTAGGGGCCTACCAAGCCAATTTGCAACGTATGCACGTTCTTGGCAAAGATCAAACATATCACAAAGAGTGATTAAAATTGGTCATAAAGAACGAACGCAAAGAAGAAGAAGAAATCAAACAATTAATCCCTAAGGACTCTAAAATTAAAAAATATGACTCAAAACAAAAAAACTAAATATAAATACACTACAAATGTAACTATTAAGTCTAAACTAAAAGACAATATGACGAATAGATGCAGCAAAATGCCTAATGAATGAGCTGATAGATTGGCCGGCATGGCTACGATATCAAAGGGAGCTGCAATAGACTGAAATGACATTGTTAGCGCATTGATATAGTCTTTCCGAACATAGAAGTTTCAGAGTTGTGAATCCCACTTGCTGATCAGATTGAGAGAGAAAATGGGTGTCGATTATTGGTACAGCCTGAAAAGAACAACATATCAAATATGCAGAAATATTAATTAATCAACATCGAACTGACATGTTGGGCCGCTGGATGCTGCTGGATTTGTTGAACAGAGATCGGAGCACCTATGGACATGTCCAGAGTGCTATGTTGATAGTCCTCATATAACTCATTGCCCGTGTGGTGCCGGGGCCCCAAGGAAGCAAAGAATAATACCACTGCGACCTACAATGCATGTCGTAAGAGACAACTGGGGTCAAAAGCGCAAGGAAACAACGACGTGCCAGATTAGTGAGCTGGCACTAATCCCCTGCCCTCACCTCCACGTGGTGACCCTGGTAACAGACGGTAGTTTCGGTCTGGCTAAGAGGGCAGGTGCCGAGGGAGAGCTACTCTGGGGCAAGTAGAGATACAAAGGTAGTCACGCTAGATGGGATCCGATCGCAACACAGACGAGTGAACTCCCAGTGTGACTATTAATGCTTGTCTCTCCCGGCCGATGGGAAAAGCTGGAAGGATAAACGTGGAACCGCGCGCAGGAAACTCTGAGCCCGCGCATGCTCTCTCTTGAGCCCTCTCTTGAGCCGATGAGTAATGCTGGGAGTTGAGTTGAACAGCAAGAGGGCCCACATAGGGCATAACTCGGACCCCTATCTCAGGGATGGGGGTACAATTTAAAGCCATCAAAGAGATGTTGACCCATGTGGGGCAAAATTCGGAGCTTGAGCACACTCTCTCTTGAGCCCTTTCTCTTGAGCCGAGTTGAAGTTGAACTGCACATGGGCTCAAATAGGCAGATCGAAATGGCGTCAACCGCGTGGGCGAAATTCGAGCCCGCGCATGCTCTCTCTTGAGCCGATGAGTATGCTGGGAGTCGAGCTGAGTTGCACGCGGGTCCACACGGACAACCTTGGCAAACGTGAGCATGGTGGGAATTAATGGAAATGGTGAGATAGGCACCAGGGCAGAGCGTGCACGCATGCGAGCGATGCACAGGTGGGCCCTCAGGGGTCGAAACCCGTGACCCCATCACAGGGATGGGGGACCGGGTTGAGCCCTAGGTGGGGACAGCACAGGCAAATGTGCGCAGGTTGGAATTGACGGAAATGGTGAAGTAGGCACCAGGGCAGATCGAGCAAGCAAGCAGAAGAGGCATGGGTGGGCCTGCATGGGGCGAAACCTTTGCCTCCATCACAGGGGTGGGGAACTGGGTTAAGCCCCAGGTGGGAACATCACAGGCAAATGTGAGCACGATTGGAATTGATGGAAATGGTGAAGCTGGCACCAGGGTGGAGCGTGCATGCATGCGAGCGATGCACGACAAGCGCGGCAGGCACGGCAAGCGTGGCAGGCGCTGCAACGGCAAGCATGGCCAGCGCGGCAGGCAAGAGGGTGTACGTCCCACCCGAATGTGCAGAACAACTGGAAAGCCCAGCAGAGGCAAAGCAAGTGCGCGTTTCCGCTCACAGGGAACTACTGCTGCCATGTAGTTTTATTTCAAACTGTACACAAAACTGGACGGGCGGCCAACCAAGGTGTTCCACAAAACGACCGGTTAGCTGGGCATATGGCACTCATAAGCTCGGGAGGGCAAGCCGTCTAAGGGTCGCTGCCCTGAAAGAAAATAACAGCCTGCTGCCTTGTGGGTTTTGGCTGGGGACAGCAAAGGCTAACAGAGAGCGAACCCAGTTAACAATGGTTGAAATCGAACACACCACCGAAGGATAAGCACTTGAGCTAAAAATTGGTACTGAAGGCTGTGCACGTACATCCTGTTCTGATGTTTGGCTGTTTATATATCACAATAGAATGATAAAAACGGCTAAAGAACGATCGCGTGCGAGAGAGAGTAAGAGACGACTGATGTAGACCTTAGGGATGCTAGCCTAGTAAATAAAAAGCAGCGCAGAAATTGGATGTGCTAGCCTACTTGTAGGTGCATAACTGGCACACCGTACAATCACACTTTGGCTCAGATCACATACAAATCACACAGAGTGGTTGATAAGTGGTCGTTATGGAGCGGTAGAAGAAGTTATAACTGATAAAACTGATAACTGATCCCTCACTAGGTCGTTATGGAGCGTTTGAAGAAGAAGAAGGTATAACTGATAAAACTGATAACTGATGTCTCACTACTGTATTAGCAATGACCACATAGATTTGTGTCAATAGATTTCTTGTTTTCAATTTAGATGGGTCATCTTGTGTTTGAGAGACTGTTTTACCATCATATGGCTGGACAGCTTCATGAGTATATGGACTGCAAGAGAAGACTGTGTACATACACGGAAGGTAAGTTGGAAACTTGTTAGAGACAATACTTTAGCAGAGGGGATGATAGATCCCAACTTGGCATGTTCACAGCTGCTGTATGAGTAGTTATTCTTTTTCTTCTTTGAACTTTCCATACCGAAAACTTATTAAACCACTCTTTGTGGTTTGTATGTGATCTGAACCTAAGACCATTCGTACATTATGCCAGTTATGTGCCTACAATTAGGCCAGCAAATCTGATTTCTGCTACACATTTTATTTACTAGGATAGCTTCCCTAGGCCCCTACCTCAGTCACCCTTAGTGGCCTTGTAGGTCACAGTGTTACTATTCTTTGCTCCCCTTGCGAGCCTCGGTAACACAAGAGCGATGAGTAGATCTACCTATCTATATCCTCTTCATGTCCTGTTTGACTCATAAGGCTTCCACAAGAGATTTCCCTTTGTTGCACTTCTGCCACCTTTCTACCAATTATGTCCAAGGCCGACCACAATCTTTCAACTCTCATTCCACAGTTCTCTCCATGTTTCTCTTGGATGTCCAGACCTTCTCTTCTCATCTGCTGTCCATTGTAAAGCTGTTCTAGCCAATGCATCTACTAGCATATCACATAAATTCCCAATCTACCTTCATCTTTGTCTTTAAATGTTAGTTTCCAATGATGCACAGTTTGTTCATTTTAAAAGCTCTTTATTTGATAGCGTATTTGATCAGAACATTTGCAGAATTCTTCTTAAACATTTATTTTGGAAGTTTCCAGCTTGCGTATAAGTAGTTTTTTTTTTTTTTTTCGTCCGCTTTCAACTCAGACGAAGTTTCATCTCTGAAACTGATTTTTGCGTGAAAATCCGTTTTTCTAATTTCTTACAATAGCAGCAGCGTGCACATTGTAAATTACTTTACACTGGCAGCCGTGTGCTCAATGTACTCGTAATTAGTATTCCTCGCCATACAGGCAGATTTTCTCCGACTTCAGAGGTACTCACGTTATCGTCCTGAGTAAGACCAGGGACTCAAACAAATGCCGGACAGTAGGTTCGAACCCGAGCTATGAGGCGTCTCACAGCTAGCAGGCGAGCTACTATCAACTACTCTAGGCAGTCCCCCGTATAAGTAGTTAATGCTTGTTAAATTGTTCTGTCGGACCTGGAGAAGAGAGCTGGATGCTGATATTAAAAAGATAGGTAAAACATGGAAAGAATTGGAAGGGATGGCAGGAGAGAGAAAGAGCTGGATGAAGTTTGTTGAAGACCTGTGCTCCGTTGGGAGGAATAGAAAGAGAAAGAAGGAAAGAAGAAATTGTTCTGTAATGTGTTCCGTTGACTAACTAAATAGTAATATATTTATATACAGAAGAGCTGGAGGGAACTGCTGGAGATAGCTAAAGATAGGAAGACCTGGAGACTTTGTAGAAAAGAGAAGTGGACGTAAGAGGCAGATGGTTTAGAAGAAAGACAGATTGAGTTGCCCTAGAGTATCGGCAATTGGAATTTTCGAAATAGATGGTGCTTGAGGAGCAGAGAGAAAAGTGTGTTTAACCAGCGGGCCACAGAGACCATCAGTATACATACCCTTCGACATCTGTTGGGGGAGACTGAATACCTATGGGACTGCCCGGGGTGCTGTGACGTCAGTTCAGTAACCACTAACTATTGGCCAGACTTGGCATGAGTTGCTTGAAGACCGATGCCCCAATCAGTGTTAAAAAGACAGAAAGAGAGAATATTTTTAACAATGTTTATTTATTTGTTTGGAAGAGATAAACGAAATGTCTTTACTTTTTTTCCTTCAGGTCTTGAAAAGCTGCAAGAACTATATGACCTTTACCCTAATGCTCTGCTGTACTTGAGGTTTGTTACAGAAGTGGGAAAAATAATTCTGGCTGACTGTGAACTTGAACAAGATGGAAATTCAAACAGCGACAAAGTAACAGATATTCCTCAACAGAGTTCAGTAGCAGAAATTCCAGAACAGAGTTCAGTAGTAGATATTCCAGAACAGAGTTCAGAAACACTTAATTTAGTCAGTATCAAACCCTTTTGTTCTTCTTCTTTGCATTCGTTCTTTATGACCAATTTTAATCACTCTTTGCGATATGTTTGATCTTTGCCAAGAACGTGTATATGTTGCACATTGGTTTGGTAGGCCCCTAAATGCATAGACTTCTACACGTTTAGAAAACCCTTTTGTTGTTTTTATTCTTTTAAAAGAAAAGTTTGAAAAACAGAAAATTATAATAAGATTAATCAAAATATGGGGGAGGAGGTCTCGATAGTAAAGCCTATAACAGACTTCGCTAGTAACCACATGCAGTGCTGATTCTGACATTCTAGGCCAACTTGGGCCCACCATATTTTTGGTGTGTGGTTAGACTACAGGTTTTCTGATACTTTACTTGAGGATACAAATTACAAGTACGTCAGATGCCAAAGTAAGGCTTGCCTAAATGGCAAGGGACACTGATGATAAGGGCCACTTGCCGTATCTCGTTTAGTGCATAGACCGCTTGCCTAAATCTGTTTAGGACACATAAAGACGGGCTTGCATCTGTTTAGACATAGCCTGACTATTGGCATCTGTTTAGTACATAGACGGCTTGCATCTATTTAAGATAAGACCACTTGCTATCTGTTTAGTACATAGACGGCTTGCATCTATTTAAGACATAGACCACTTGCATCTATTTAAGACAAAAAGCTCGGGCTTGCATCTGTTTAGTACATAGACGGTCATTTAAGCATGACCTATTTAAGACATAGACCACTTGCATCTATTTAAGACATAGACCTGCCTTTAACTGCGCCATCTGTTTAGTACATAGACCAGGGATCTCTGTGGCATAGAGGTTAGGTGCTCATCTCTCATGCCAAAGGTACCAGATTTTTTCCCCTTTTGAGCCATCTGGATATTTTTCCAGAGATCCCGATCTCAGCGTAGGTGAGATCGAGTTCTTAGTCCTATCGGAAACGGACAATAAATGTAGGTGCCATGTTCAAGTTGAGCATGTAAAGCAACCATTGTCAGTTCACAACTGAGAAGAGCAGGCTGGGAAGCCTCTGTAAGGGCAAAATACATTAGAAAGATTTAAAAAATAAAAATCCTACCAACATTTTTACCATCCTCAAAATTACATTTGGGACCCTCGTCGGTGCTACAGAGTTTGTACACTGCCGCTGAGACCTTCCTATGTAAGAAAGAGATCGGAGCACACATGGTTACTCACTAAAGTGCAATGATGATGGTCCTATCAATCAATCAATCTAGTACATAGACAGCTTGCATCTGTTTCATGTAACTTTTAATATGCAGATAATATCAATTTGATTTCCACAGGATACTAAAGATATGTACGAGTACTACAGTTATGATGAGATCAGATCCAGCCGCAGCGGTGCTATAAGTAGTTCTGTCCATGACCTCACACCAACACTTTGGCATGCCCTTGATCTATTTCGGTGTACCAATAGTCTTAGTGGAGGTCTCAGTGATGCCCTTAAATCTCTTAATCATTGCGGCTTTGGTCTGTCAAGTGAAACATGGTTTGTAATTTACAATTTTTTTGTCTGAGGAAGATAGATTCATTTTTAATTTTTTAAAATTGTTTAGAGAATCAGGATCGTTGTCTAAAGGGTCTATAGATGAAAGATTGACCTCATTATACCGGGTTTCCAACATATGACTCGATCCCTCTCTGCAGAAATGGCACACCACCTGCAGAGAATATTACACATGTGGATCACTTATGAATGTCTTCTGTCAACAATGACATAAAGAGGATGTAGAAATCAACCAAGAGATCAGCATCAATGAAGATCACTTGTGAAAGTCTTGTGTCATCAATGACACAAAGAGAATATAGATAGGGAGTCTCTGTGGCTAAGCCCTTGCCTTGTGTTCTAAAAGTTGTGGGTTCGAATGCAAACCGCACCATTCTGTTCACTAGTGAATTTTTCCAGAGACCCCCTAGCATTGTTGCAGGAGCGACAGAGTTCTTGCTTTCTGCAATATTTTTGGTAGGTAGTGTGTCGTTTCTGCAGAGAGGAATCAAGCCATATGGGATAAATCATGGGGCAATGAAGTCAATCCTTCAGCTTTAGACCATTAAAAAAAATATAGATATAGGCTAACTCTTTCCACCTGCAGTTATTTCCTCAATTTTTAACAGTTAATTCAAGGGAGGCAAAAAAAGCAATTAAAAAAAATAAAATAATCAAAACAAAAAATACTTTATCAATAAATAATATATATATATATATATTTATATTAATATATATATATATATATATATATATATATATATATATATATATATGCTTCTTATAAGGAAGCAACTATAATGGCGCAGTGTACTGCGAATGGCGTTCAACGGAATTTCACTGTGGCGCAGTGTGCGACAAAAAGCACGGAAAGAGTTAATACTGTTGATTTCTTTTATTTTATTAACTTTTTTTGTGTGGTGAAAACTGAAGTAAATTATCATTTGATATCTGCAGGGTAGATGGGATAGTTGCTATTCAAATTGTTGGAGAATCAGCAAAAATAAATATAGCTTCCATGAAAGCATTGCACAGTTTAGCACAAGGTGTCAGAACTGCAGAGGACTTGTCAACGACAATGTCCTTAAGTAGCAGAAGTGGTCATTCAGGTTAGGTCATGTTATAATTTTTATAAAAATTGATACTGAATGCAAACTTTGCTACTTTTTGTGCAGTACTGAGATTCTCTCTTTCTCTCTCTTTCTTTCATATTCCTGTCCGTTCCAATGGAGCAACATAGGACTACAATGTATAACTAACATTTATATATTTATATTCCTCTTGTAACATTAAACATTATACAGGGTGTTCAACTTAAAAGCAGCCTATGAATGGAGCTAATCTGGCATATATGTATGGAAATGAGAAGGTTCAGTTATGATGTAGTATAGGTCAAGGTTGTGTGACGGTGTGTATTTGAGTCGGAAGGGGCAATGAACAAATGTGACGTAAGACGCGCTAGTCAGAACCGGTTTAAATAGTAAATAAAGACAAAGCGATAGGTTATCTGGCAACTTTTGATTTGTCAATGGGGCTGCAATTATCTTGAACACCCTGTATAATGCAAGAAATTTCTATTAAATAAAAAACATCACAGAAATCGAATGTGCAGAAATACTTGTAGGCGCATAGCTGGCACAACATACAATCGCTCAAAGTTTAATACATTACAATTTGCATTTATTTTGTTATGTGTTTTTAGTTACATATTTTAATTTTAGGGCCATTGGGATTTTATTGTTGTATTCTATATGTTGTGTGCTGTGAAAGAAGTGAAATTTGTCACATCTGTTGTATCCTTTGCTTGATAAAGGCCTTTTGGTCAAAACATTGCTGTGTATTGTTATTGTTTTTGTATTTTATAAAACTACAGTACTTTGTTTTTATGTGTTTTGCCATTGCTACATAGTTTTACTGCAGTCTTCCTTATATCAAAGTTTAATTGAAGTTCAAACAAATATTTCATTATTCATCTTCTCTTGTAGCTCAATCATTTGTTCCTTCGAAACATCTGCTCCACATTTTTAACTTTTGATTATCATAAGGCAAAAATATATTCTCTTTTTAGTTGCAGATGGAATCTTTGATGAAACGAGCGACCTGGGGATGACAGTAACACAATCTGAGACATTGACAGTCCCACATGGCATTCTGTTTGGCCACGGATCGACTTTAAATGACATCGGTGATAGGAAATTGGATAATGACAGCACTGATATTAAACAGGATCATGACAGTTCTGACTTTAAACAGGATCATGACAGCACTGACTTTAAACAGGATGATACCACTGACATTAAACATGAAAATGACAGCATTGACTTTAAACAGGATGATACCACTGACATTAAACATGATAATGACAGCACTGACTTTAAACAGGATCATGACAGCACTGACTTTAAACATGATAAAGACAGGATTGAGAGTACAGACGGTGGCCAGGTATGAACAATGTTGAATATTGTACTTGTGATCTTTCCCCTTATTCTCATTGTTGTTGAATTAATTGTACACTTTAAAAAAATATCCCTTATCATTGTCTGTCTTGTGTTTGTGTATTTTTATATCCCATATATGACGGCAGAGCACATACTGCAAGACTGCCAACTGCTAGCAGGCCTGAGAAACGAAATCTGGCCTGAAAATAACAAGCTTAATGAGAAGCTGTACGGAGGGATGGAGTCCCTAAAAACAACAGCAAAATTCATGAGGAAATCTGGTACATCAGCCTAAGCAGGGATTGAGAGAGAGAGACATCCCATATCATTGTCTTGTGTTTATGTATTTTGAGTTGTTGAATGTTTTAACATTTAATTTAATTTAATTCAGATTTTAAACAAATGTGCTATTGTTATTATTGCGTATTTAAGAGATTTTGATGGAGAGATGATGGTCACTTGCTATTCTGTCAGTTGATGGGTCCCAGATCAAGCAAAGCGGAGAGAGTTTATTGCTGTCCAACAAGATGCCCATTTCATAATGAACAAATAGCTATAGACATCATCATCAAATAGCTTGTCTTGAGCAGAACTTGGCCACCTTAACAGTCCTTCAGAATTTATCTCTCTCATAGGTCAGATGTTCTGCCTCTGCAGCTGTCATGCTCAAACCATCAGTTACATCCTGAATCTATCTTCTCCTGGTCGTCCTCTTCTCCTCTCTGCCAGGATGCCGCCTTCCATGATGGTCTTCTCCAGCTCTTCGTGTCTCTTTATATGTCAAAAATAGTTGAATTGAATGAATAGCTATAGACACATGGATAAAATGGAGCGAGGAGGCTAGTTAAATTTAATGAATAGCTGTAGACACATGGCGCCTGAGTGGTTACCAGGGTCCAAATTGAGGTGTAAAAAATAGAACCACTGTTACCTGCCATGCATATCATAAGAGATGACTAAGGAGGTTGGAGGTGGGGCTAGCTACCCCACCCCGTAAAAACACTAGATTGCTACAGAAACCACAACCAGGAAAATTCATAGCTCACCACCCGAGGAAGAAGAAGAACCCTGCAAGGAGGTGATCTGGAAAAGATGGCCTTGGATAGGCGGGCTTGGAAGGCCTTGTTTGCGGACCTATGCCTCCCTGGGGCGAAGAAAATAGACACATGGATAAAAAGGTGGAGGTCTGAAGTTGAAGGATTTATTTCATTGCACCAGGTTTTACCCTATATGGCTTGGTCCCTCTCTGCAGAAATGGCATGCTACCTGCGGAGAGTATTGCACAAAGCACAAGCTCCGTAACTCTGGCAACAATCTATGGATCTCTGTAAAAATACACTTGTGAACAGAACGACGCAACCCGTACTCAAACGCATTATCTTCTTAACACAAGACAATAACCCACGTAACTACAGAACCCCCCAAGTACAAGGATAAGAAAGTAGCAATATCTGCTTCAATATAGTCTACTATACTGACAAAAGAACAAGAAAGGAAAATTACCACATGCGAAATGAGATGCCTGAGGAAAGCAGTAAATAAAACAAGAAGAGACCATATAAGAAATGAAGAAATTAGAAGAACAGTCGGAAGAACACCTGCTATTAGATTTATTGAAAAACAGAGACTCAAATGGTTTGGCCACTTGGTCAGAATGAACCCGAATACACCAGTTGCAAGAGCGCACAACCTGAAAATGGAATCATCAAGAGGAAAGCGCAGACCAAGAAAAAGATGAGTTGATGGAGTTACAGACATCTTAAAACAACACAATACCACACCATATCAAGCGACCGAGCGTGCATTATCTCGGAAACCGATCATCAGTTAAACCTGCTACGCCTAGCGGCAAAAAGCAGAGAAGGACAAAAGAAAGAAGAAAGAAAGAAAGATACATCATTTATAGTGAGAGCCACAATAGCATAGTTTTTGGGTTTTTTTTTTTCGATCCAGAAGCACTTGAGCTGAAAGCTCTTCAGCTCGGTGTCATGGACATCGTAACTCTTCGGATCGGTGCCACGAACACCGTAAATCTGGAGAACCTGTGGCTTTTCTGCCAGTCTGCGGAATTGAACCTGCACTCACAGAGGACTTGTCACCCGTAGTCAAACGCGCTACGAACACGCTGGGCAGGGGGGCTAGCATAGTTGTTAGGGAACTTGCTTCTTAGGCTAGTGGTCCGGCTTCAATTCTACAGTGGGCATGGAATATGTTACTGACCTTAACGGCTCTCAGCTCGACCCAGCCTCAGTTAGGTACTAGGGAAAGCACTGGAAAGTTAAGGTGGCCGATGTGATGTTGACCACATCACCCATCGTGTGCCAAAGGTCAATGAAAAATACAGACCTAGTTCATAGTTCATAAGTACGGTTCCAACTTCACTGCAACAGGTCACCCCATAATTGCTCCGTTCCTGTGCCAATGAAAATCACACGAAATGCTAACAACTGTGAAATGTTTCCTGTGTGAACTAATTCCAGAAGGAAACAGCCGCGTACCACCACAAAAAGAAATCTGTTCTGCATAAATGCATATGGCGTCAGCTAATGTAGCAACACAAAACTGTTCATCACTTGAATTGCAATTCTTGTCGAATGGAACATCAATCACGACAAAATCCAGCTTTCTGCACCCGCATTATAACTGCATACGGCAGATTGAGCTTGTTCGTCATAACCGCTGTCCTCCATTTTCTGAATACACACTAACACACAACAAACGCACGGTTGACACAGCAAAAGCATTCCATGTAACATTCATAGCTCACAGCGTTGCTCAAGCACTAACTCAGTAGCTCGGCAAACGAAACCGGAAAATACCCGACCAAACATGTCGGAAATGCACTAGCAAAGTCGTGTTCAGAATCAAACAGTTCTGACTCTGAATGGTCCACCCGCATTCCGCCATTGCTGGCAAGGTTTTTTCAAATACAGACCTAACACTGTATTACCCAATATACCCAGAAGTATAAAAGGGTTCCTTTATATTTTTGGAAATAAAGTCGAAAACTTATCTTAATAATTAACTTCTTTCTTCATTAGCTGCAGCAGACACCAGGCATTAGTGGATGGCACTGGGAAGTTGCTCTAACATACACCGAGGTCCTTGAAAACATTGTATTATATGGAAGTTCTGCAGATATTCAGAAACTAGCTCTTGTTGGATGTAACTCTTACAATGATAATCTTCAGCATCACAGTTGTGGTCTTGTGGATTTAGTTTTTTTCAATGCAAGAAAAGAGACTACTATTGAAGGTATGTATTTGTTCAATCTTTGCTCTATGTTTCTGTTTCTTTCATCTTGATACATTTTCAAAATAAAGTGTTGTTTTTTATAAACTAAGATAAAACAACCATCGGTTGGCAGTACAAAGAAAGTGGTCGAAAGACCACCCACAACACAGCAGCAGAGATGGATACTATGGTCTATCCCATAGCGAACAAGTTGTTATATTCTGTCTCCGTACCGGCCATAACAGGCTTCGGGCCCACATGTTCAACAAATTTTTAATTGGCACAACTAGCCTGTGCCACTGTGAAAAGGCGAACATGACTGCAGAGCACATACTGAAAGATTGCCAATTGTTAGCAGGCCTAAGAAGTGAAAACTGGCCCGATAACACTGAGTTTCGCGAGAAGCTGTATGGAGAGACAGAGTCCCTAAGAACAACGGTAGAATTAATGAAAGAGATTTGGTTCATCGGTCTAGGCGGGGATCGAGAGAAAGAGAGAGAAACTAAGATCAGCATTTAACTAGTTTTGAGTTTTTCCTCCACGCTCGCTACAAGCTCAGGTGTATTCATGACACCTAATATGAGGTGTCTGACAGTCTTTTGCATGAAGGTATTGCTTTTCTTATCAACAGTGTCCCTCGCCATTCAGGCAAGTCTTACTTCGACATCAGAGATATTGCTAGTCTTACAGCCTGCGTAGGATTTGCAATCTTTCTTGCTTATTGTAAGCACTCTATCAATCCATCTTTTCTAAAGACTACTATTGAAGGTTTGTATTTGTTCAGTCTTTATCCTATGTTCCTGCATTTTTCATTTTTATATATTTTCAAAATAAAGTGTTGATTTCTAGAATCTCAGTTCGTATGGAAATGCCCAATGTGCCATGTGGTCGATCGCACAACATAACACTATTCCAATAATGTTATTTAGAATAAATGGCTTTTGATGTACAATTATGTTTGCTCCTATCCTTTATTCTGTCCCTTATATGCTCTACGCCCGTGTGGTACTGGGGTCCAAGGAAGCAAAGAATAGTACCACTGCAACCTACAATGCATGTCGTAAGAGGCGACTGATGTAGGCCCTAGGATGCTACCCTAGTAAATAAAAAGCAACGCAGAAATCGCATGTGCTGGCCTACTTGTAGGTGCATAGCTGGCACAATGTACAATCGCTCTTAGGCTCAGATCACATACAAATCACACAGAGTGGTTGACAAGTGGGGAGCGTCAAGAAGAAGAAGATATGCTCAAAAATTACTGTATATTAAAAATGACTGCAAGTAAAAAGAATATTGCTGCATTAGAAACTTTTCAAGAATACCAACAAAATAATGTCTCCAGAACTGGACCCTCTTCTTCTTGCGATCGATTTGTATGCTCATCTAAACCATGAGATGGGTTACCTCTATGAAGCTGCATGTCAATTGGAGTTTCTTGTAAGTCCCCCATAGCTTGCCCTGTAAGCTTCATTCATGAGGTCATGTTTCATTTCGTTGGTGTATGTCATTAATAGCTGTCCATCGCAAGTGATGATGACAACAGTCTCGGACATGTGCTGTTGGTGTATATATGATGGACATGACTGCAGGATGTGCTTTGGAGTCTGTATTTCAGTCTTACACCCACACTGAGCAGGCTTTATTTTGTGCATGTGATGGTTGAGCCTGCAGTGTCTTGTTCTCAAGCAAAAGATTGTTGTGTGCTGTTTTCTGTTTAGTCTGCTGTTGGGATTTTGTGGAGTGTTTGCTGTGGGTTTGTTGCCTCAAGATCTCAGGGTATTTTTTGTTTGATATGTGTCTTGATCTCTAGTGATGGAACTAGACCCAAATGACTGGAGCTGGAGGATTAGATATGGAGCCATACAATCTTTAGTCAAGATCTGCCGCAGTCTGAAAGGGGATGACGCTCATGAAGGTCTGAGAACCACAGCCTGGAATGTTCTGCTCAAGGCTAATGCGACAGAGAAAGATTGTCGAGTGATGGAGGCACTTAAAGTTGCACAGGTAAACTAAATGAATAATCAGGTCTTATTTGTGACAATTTACACAAGTAAACTAAATCTTCAACGGTAGTGAGCTCGATCACAACCCAAGTGTACCTGGTTCAAACCCTGCTACGGGCAGTTCAGAAGCAAATTCATTCCAGTGAATTTTTACAAATGATAAAAAATTGACCTCACCATTCATAAAGCAATGACAAACTACTGAATGTATAAGTGGTGCCTAGAAAATTGACCACTAGTTTACTGTGGCTGATGGCGAAGTCCTGTAAAGGATATGCCATGATTTTCAAACCAACTAATTAGTTTATCCGCGCCAAAGACGGACTACAGAAATGGCAAAAGTAGTAAAAGACACCATGAAGGAAGTGCACACAAGACCCTGTTGTAGAAATCATTTGTTATCTTCATGCTGAAAGGCAAAACAGTATTAGAGAAAGAAAAGGAAGATATATCATTCAATATACTATTTATATATATATGTATTTCCTTTTTTTTAGACATGATATAAACTTGATAGTTATAATACAAAAAGAAAGTACTATATGTGAAAAAGAAAGTGATATATGTGAAAAACCACTACAGTGGCTAATAGCATGATTGGCACATGTTTATCAGTTATCAGAGGACTATCATCAAAGTACTCTGGACATGTCCATAGATGCTAAGATCTTTGCCTCAACAAATCCAGCAGCGTCCAGCGGCCCAACATGTCAGTTCGATGTTGATTAATCAGTCTTTCTGCATATTTGGTATGTCGTTGTTTTCGGGCTGTACCAATATCGACACCCATCTCTCTCAATCCGGTCAGCAACTGAGATTCACAACCCTGAAACTCCTCTGTTCGGAAAGACTCAATGCGTTAAGAATGTTATTTCTGTCTATTGTAGTTCCCATTGATATCGTAGCCATGCCAGCCAATCTATCAGCTCATTCATTATTCCTGCGTGCCAGGGAAAAAAATGACGGTGATTTCTCTTATCCCGCTCTTTACCAATACCGTCACTGATTTTTCTCTCACCATTCCTGTTTTGACTTTACGAATCATACTACTTCTTTGCAATCGCTATTTTGATGATTATACCGTTAGATGCATTCTTATGATGAAGTCAAATGTTGTCTAGAGCTCATATCTGGTGCCATGTAGTTTTGAATGTAGTGTTGGGTTGTAGGGCCAGCATTCCTTTCTAGGGAGGACATACAGGGGACAGTCTTGCAGGACATGTTCTGTGGTTTGCTCAGCGGTGTCACAGAGAGGATGGGGACAATCGTAGCCTGTGTAGGTGTTTGTTCAGTCTGTTATGTTCTATGCTGAGTCGGAAGATACAAATCATACTCATGGAGTCACTGAATATGAAAACACAAGAGTAGTACTGAGATGCCAACCATGTCATCGCCTCTGTAACCGTAGTATCTCCATTGTCAAACTACTTGTAGTTGTCACAATGTTTATAATCCACTATAGTGGTTAATATATAGTATTAACTCTTAGTGGACCAGAGCAAATATGTTTTTAGAGTAAAAACGCAACATAGTGTGGCGTTTGGTCCACAAGGAGTTAAAACTAAATTACGAATTTTCAATTCAAATTTTGTATCAATTCTAACATATGCCAGAGAGAGTTGAAAAGTGACTAAAGATATTGAAAGTAAATTGAATGCATATGAAAATAGGTGTCTGCAAAAAATAATGAGCATGAAATGGAACGAATTCAGAAGTGATGAAATCAGAGAAATGTCTTGTCCACCACTAGTAACAACTGTTATAAGAAGGAGAAGATGGAGATATGTTGAACATACCTTGAAAAAATTGAGGTATTTTGGACATATAAAAAGACATGAAGGGCTGGAGAAGAACATCATAGAAGTATGCATACCGGCAAAGAGAAGAAGAGGAAGACCACAGAGAAGGTGGTTCAGGATGTAACTGATGGTTTTAACATGACAGCTGCAGAGGTGGAGCATCTGGCCTATGAGAAAGAGAAATTCCGAAGGATTGTTGGGGTGGCAAAGTTCTGCTCAGGACAAGCTATTTGATGATGACCTTGAGAAGAAATGTGCAAAGAATATCAAAGCAGAAATTGAAGTGGGATGCAAAGGGTTCAAGAAAGAGAGGACGACCTAAGGAGACCCTGAAACAAACTTTGCTGAGAGAGGCAAGAAATATCGGTCTCAGTTCCATGGAGGAAATTGAGCGAGTTGCCCAGGATAGAGGAGTATGGAGAAATTGCTGACAGGCCCTATGTAACGTATAACTGTACGAGAGGAACTATTATTATAGTGGGTAATGGTTTCAATAGAATTTAACTCTAACTGTACGCAGATAACAATGTGTAATTGGTCATTTGTCATATCTTAATAGTTGCATACAGACAGCAACAGAATGCTGCACCCATCCTTGCAGGAGCTTCCAGTCTCACTTGGAAAACGCATCGCTGAAGGATTATCTGCTATTTACCTTCCTCCCATTCCACCACCAACGGCTGCACCTCCCAGGATGAAGTATCCTTCCAAGTCTCATACAGCCATCAATGTGCCAGTAAAGCCATCTGAAACCAAACTCTTGCGAACGTCTCTAAAGTAAGAAAAAATTTATGATTGTGTCTTCCTTTGTTTTCTTATTCTTTTTCTTTTGTAACTATTCTTTCTTATGGCTCGGAAACGTGGTGAGTCACCAAAAGTTAAATACAAATTAGATTCTGACCTTTGTCAACGGATGTCTTTATGGGATTCTCAGACTGAGATGGTATGACAGAGTTTTGGTCGAAAAGTTACTGTGTATTGCAGGGCTCTGTCATTAAACGACAGTACTTTGTTTTTACATGTTTCGCCATTACTACATAGTTTTACTGCAGTCTTCCCCTATATTGTTATGACAGGGTTACAAATACAGATCTGTCGATAAGAACAGGACCTTGTGATGACCCAGGTTAAGAGGAGAAAATGGCGATGGGTTGGGTATACCTTATGGAAGACACAGTCGAGTGTCACAAGCACTTGAGTGAAACCCGCAAGGAAAACAAAAAAGAGGATGTCTTAAACAGACCTGGTGACGAAGTCTTCTTGAGGAACTGAAGGGTGCACAACTATCCTGGGAGACCATAAAGAAAACAGCCAGAGACCAAGAAAAGTAGCGAACAACTGTTGAGACCCTATGCTCCACGAGAAGCTGAGAGGAAAAAGTCAAGTCACTATTCTTTCCAAGTTTTTACTTCAAGAATGAATAAAGTAAAAAAGAAGATAAAGGAACCCTTTATAAAGGATACTATTCCCATTAGAGACCATGTGGTAAATAGCGTAATACAGTGTTGGGCCCATATTTTTCGTTGGCTGTCGGCACATGATGGATGATGTGGTTAACATCACGCCAGTCACTTTACTTCCCAGTGCTTTCCCTGGTACCCAATTGAGACTGGGTCGACTTGAGAGCCATTATGCCGCTGCCCAGCGTGTCGAGCGCTGGACTAAGGTGACTAGTCCTCTGTAAGTGGGGTTCAACTCCAACTGGCAGAAAAGCTACAGGTTCCCAGATTTGCGGTGTTCGTGGCACAGCTAAGGTTACGATGTCCATGACACTGAGCCGAAGAGCTTTCAGCTCATGCTTCTGGATCCACAAAAAATAAAGAGAGCCATTACAGTTGGAAAAATGCAATGCCCACTGTGGAATTGAACCTGGACTACAAGGCTAAGAAGTGAGTCACTAACAGCACGCCTGTGGCTCTCTAAATTATTATCAACATATTACAAAATTTGTTTTCCTAAGGTTAACAGCAATAATTTTGTGGAAAACTTAAATTTTCTTAAAAGTTACTGTAAACCAAAAAAACTAAGAGCATATATATTCCCAATGGCAACGTATGGATGTGGACATTTAACAAGTCAGTGGAAAAGCATATAGGTGATTTTGAGTATAAGTGTTACAGTACTGGAGTCTTTTGCATATCATGGACGGAGAAGAGAACAGATCTTTCCAGAAAGAACTTAGAATTAAAAAAAACTGAATGATACTGCAAATAAGAAAATTGAAGTATTTTTAACATGTAAAGAAACACGAAGAGCTGGAGAAGACCATCATGAAGGAGGCATCACAACAAAGAGGAAGACCACGGCGAGAAGATGGATTCAGGATGTAACTGATGATTTGAGCATTACGGCTGCAGAGGTGGGACATCTGGCCTATGAGAGAGAGAAATTCTGAAGGACTGTTAGAGTGGCAAAGTTCTGCTTAAGACAAGCTATTTGATGATGGAGTGTAAACATTTCTTAAAAATAACATCACAAACTTAACAAAACAGTCGCTGTGTGTTGCCGGGCCCGCAAGAAAGTAAGAATAGTAACACTGGAACCTGCAAGGCATATCGTAAGAGGCGACAGCGAATAATCGCAGAAATCGGATACACTGGCTTACTTGTAGGTGCATAACCGGCACAATATATAATCGCTCTTAGGCTCAGATCACATACAAATCACAAAGAGTGGTTAACAAGTGGTCAATATGGAGCGTCAAGAAGAACAAAACATCACAACACAGATCTAAGAAAACAGTGCAACATAAATACACAAATGTATGATAATTTCACAAGTATAACTAATTCCTTTAATTCATCGTTATCAATTGCCGATGAAATATGATTTCTCAACAGACAAGAGATCAAACTTGCCAGTGCCTTGAACAAAGAAACTCCAGACTACAATACAAGGACAGGTTTTGACCTGAGAAGAATTGTTGAGGATCAGGTAATGATTACTTTATAATCCTTCCTTCCTTTCGTTCACTTTAAATATTGTCTATATATTCAACGTTGTCTTTTGTAGCGCACACAGAGGTTGTTGTGTTGTTTTATGTCCATTGTTGTTTCATTAGGTCAGTGAGTTTGCCTCAGTATATCATATTCAGGGCAGTCTCGAAATATGTGCTCTGCAGTCTGCTGTGCCTGTGTAGAAGTAATGCATTCAGTCCCAGCCCCAGGTGGCAGCCAGGGGACCAGACAAGTACTTTTAGTTTGTAGTTTGTAATTTGTAGGTACTTTATTAGTAGAGACTTAGTGTTTGCAAGCCATGACACTCTCTAAGCAGAATGGTAACACTATACGAGACATTGACGTAGCAAAAACCAATTGACGTAGTGTTGTGTAGTGACGGATAGAAACGGTGTTTTTTTTTTTTTTTTTTCTTTTCGTCCGCTTCAACTCAGACGAAGTTTCATCTCTGAAACTGATTTTTGCGTGAAAATCTGTTTTTCCAACTTCTTACAATGGCAGCATGCTAGTACATTTAAATTATTTACACTGGCAGCGTGTGCCATGTACTGCATTAGTATCCCTCGCCATAAAGGCAGATTTTCTCCGACTTCAGAGGTACTCACGTTATCGTCCTGAGTAAGACCAGGACTCAACAAATGCCGACAGTAGGTTCAACCGAGCATGAGGCGTCTCACAGCAGCAGGCCAGATACTACAATCTCTAGGCAGTCCCCAGAAACGGTAGTAAACATAGGAGAGACAACATAGGCACCACTACTGATAAGACATGTTTTATGTCTGTGCCCATATTACATCAATAAAGATTGGATCAATGGAACTAAACGATAGTCATTCACTATGTTGTAACAGTCCTGTGTCGTTCGTTACATTATAATTAGAATGTCATCTGTATAGGAATGTGAAACCCCCCATAATGAAGAAAGGAACTACATAACTGTAAACAACATGGATTAACGGACTCTGAATATTGTAGAAGTCCTAACTGATTAAGGACCACATGAACTGATGGACTCCAAATATTGTGGAAGCTTTAACCGACCACGGACAACATGAACTACTAATGGACACTGAGACAACAAGGAAGATTAACTGTCTTCCAGAAACGGCCATCCTGACCAATAGAGAAACCAACATGGTAGAAATCTACATCTCATGAAAACTAACCAGATTGGAACAACAACAACAATAATATTACCGATCCCAATTCTACTACGACGACCCTCAACTATAACACCTGTCTACATGGCTGAATTGCCAATCTTGTATACATCTGGCTGCAGAGTAGATTGTGTCCTGTTTTAAGGCGCAGAATGACAACTTGTTCTAATCTGTTCATATTATAGTAGTCGTCTTGTGTTGGTATTTGTGGCCTTCTGATTGATTTAATCAACCTTTTCTTTTGGTGGTAGGTAACTGGCACATCTGGCTGCTCTCCTGCAGCACCTTCCTTGGCCAGTCGGTCTGCTGTTACATTTCCTGTTTATCCACAGTGAGACGGTATCCACTGCAAGATGACCCTGCGCTGCTTGCACATATTTATAATAATGTAAGAACTACCAAAAGTTGACTTTCTGTCTTATCCCTCCCCTTCTTTGCGTTCGTTCTTTACGACTAATTTTTAATCACTTTTTGTGATATGTTTGATCTTTGCCCAGAACGTGAATACGTTGCACATTGGTTTGGTAGGCCCTAAAAGCAGACTTCTACATGTTTAGGACATGTGCATCCAATTTCAGCCAAACCTCCTTAGTCGCCTCTTACGACATGCGTGGCAGGTAACAGTGGTTCTATTCTTTACTCCCCAAATTTGGGCCCGGTAACCACTCGGGCGTTTTCTTATCCCTAATCCTGTTTTGTCTCACAACGCCAGGATAAGAAGAGCTTTCTAGACCAGGTTTTTGTTTGAGATTCATGAAGTGTTTTTCATTGCCTCTGTTCACCTGTGTGTTGCCCGGGGTTTGCAAAGGAATCAATGAGTAGTACCACTGCGACCTACAAGGCAAGTCTTAAGAGGCGACTGATGAAAGGACCAAGGGAAGCTACCCTAGTAAATTAAAAGCATTGCTGAAATTGGATGTGTTGGCCTACTTGTAGGCGCATAACTGGCACACCGTACAATCGCTCTTAGGCTTGGATCATATACAAATCATACAGAGTGGTTAACACGTGGTCAATATAGAGCGTTTGAAGAAGAAGACTGTTATCTGCTTTGTATCCACTGTATCAGAGTAACTCTTTAAGGCACTGTTTGTTGGTATAATCTGCTTATGTGGCTAAAACATTTGTTGTTTCTTGATGGTGTTCAGTACTGATGTTGTACCTATTTTTTTCCTGATGTCTTGATTTCTAAACCTAAAAGTGTTACCAACTTCCCTGTCTACAACTAGATAATGTTGAAATGTATGCTTCTATTCACATTACAGAGATGTATCTATATAATGTTGAGCCCGCCTGTTCGTAGCGCGTTAGATGACGGGTGACAAACCCCAGTGAGTGCGGTTCAATTCAGCAGGCTGGCAAAAAAGCCACAGGTTCTCTAGATTTACAGTGTTCGTGGCACCGAACCGAAGGGTTACGATGTCCATGGCACTGAGCCGAAAGCTCAAGTGCTTCTGCATCGGAAAAAAAAATTTTGAAGTGTATGCTACTATTCCCATTAGAGAGATGTATCTGACAATTTTCTTGTAACTGTTTTCAGTGGAGAAAAGAGCTCCAAGCAAAACTAGAGGAGGAAAAGAAGGAAGAACTGGATGCCTTGAAGGAGAAGCAACAAAAAGAAGAGGACAGACAAAAGCAGATTGCTGCTTCAAAGCAGAACAAGTTTAAAAAGAAATCTCTGATTTGATATTCAACAATTAAGTATTTATGAGTTTTGTTAAATACATTGGATTTCTCTTCTCTCGATCGTTCTTTTTTATCAGTCTGTGATATATAAATGGCCAAACACCAAGAACGGGTGTATGTTCACAAATCTTTAGTACCAATTGGAGCTCAGGTGCTTATCCTTCGGTGGTGTGTTCGGTTTCAACCAGCTGTTTATTTACTAGGTAGCTAGCCCTAGGGTACGATCCATTCTGCCGTGTATACGCCTTTTGATCATCTTTTGCTGTAGCCTTTATCTGATCTGAGCCATGGTGCTTGTGCGTCATCTCACTCTGTGTAGGATGATCGGCATTATGACCGAAAAGTATTGCCCTTAGCCAATGTTTGGGTCAAGCCTTTGCATTATCGGCTTTACTTTTCTATCCACGGTGAGTTTATCCTGAGTAGAAGTATTCTCAGCCGTTTCGGGGTGAGTGTCGGCACTTGGCAAGTGTTTACTCTGCATTTTCCCTGTCCCCGGAAACACTAGACTGGGACTGCGCACAGATATTCTAGAAGGTAGTTTCAATCGGCGCTAGCAACGCAACTGAAATTTTGCGCTCGCCAACAAACCCTCCCACCCCCCATAGTTCTTCCGGGGATGTTAGTTGTGGATGCAACAGTACCTTGCCCAGTTGTTCCAGGAAGGCAGTCCTTTAGGCATCACCCACCTCAGTTCTTCCGGGGATGTTAATTGTTAATAAAAATACCTTGGATATAACACAACAAGGGCGACTCATCTGACCCTGGAACGCAAATTAAAGCTCCCACCCCTATGCTTAACAGCAAGAGTAACACAACCAATTCCATCATTCACCTGGGGAAAGACAATAGTTAAATATATTTAGGCATACTTTTTTTTCTGCTCCATATTGACCACTTGTATGTGATCTGAGCCTAAAAGTGATTGTACATAGTGCCAGTTATGCGCCTACAAGTAGGCCAGCACATCCGATTTCTGTGATGCTTTTATTTACTAGTCTAGCTTCGACTAGGCCCCTACATCAGTCGTGTCTTACTGCATGCCTTGTAGGTCGCAGTGGTACACACAGGCGTAGAATGTGATGTACAGAACTTGATGTAATTTTTGTTTTATAAAGTTTACTTGATGTGAACTTACAAAACTTGATGTATTTTTTATTTGTATAATACAAGCAACAAGAACACTATTCTGGGTAGCATTCAACCTTTAATATACACACACTTTACGTTTACCATATTCACACACAAGAATTGTTCAGTGACAGTGTCTTCACACATACACTCGTGGCACTTGTTCAGTGTCTTCACACATACACTTGTTCAGTGCCTTACACATACACTCGTGGCACTTGTTCAGTGCCTTACACATACACTGGGCCTGGCACTTGTTCAGTCTTCACACATAGACTCGTGGCACTTGTTCAGTGCCTTACACATACACTCGTGGCACTTGTACAGTGTTTTTTTAATCTCTCTCTCTTGCATACACCCACTCTGTCTCTCCACTTGTTCAGTGTCTTCACACACAGATTGTCACTTCATCCTTTAATCATAAACCAATCTCTTCACTTGAGATTTTCAATAGTTACACAAATGGAAACATTGGGTACATGAAAAATAGGTAACTATACAATGTATAGAAGAATCTGTAAAATATTAGGGACATTTGGCTGAATCTTAGATATGTTGGGCTGCAGATGATGCTCATCAACCCGGATGGCAGGTTGTCTAAGGGTCGCTACCCTGAAAGAAAATAGCAACCTGCTGCCTTGTGGGTTTGTCTGGGGACAGCAAAAGGCTAATGAAGAGCCAACCTAGTAAACGCTGGTTGAAATCAGACACTTCACTGAAGGATAAGCACTAGAGCTCCCATTGGTACTGAACTTTGTGACGTAAAATTACGTTCTTGGCAAAGGCTGTGTATATATCACAATTAGAATGATAAACATGGCCGAAAAGAACGATCAAGAGATATGTTGGACCTTCTTCTTGAACGCTCCATATTGACCACTTGTTAACCACTTGGTGTGATTTGTATGTGATCTGAGCCTAAGAGCGATTGTGCCAGTTATGTGCCTACAAGTAGGCCAGCACATCCGATTTCTACGATATTTTTTATTTACTAGGTAATTTCCTAGGCCCCTACATCAGTTGCATCTTATGACATGTCTTGTAAGGCTTGTAGGTCGCAGTGATACTATTCTTTGCTTCCTTGGGCACTGCACCACACAGGTGATATGTTGGACCAAAATATTGCAGAGGTTTGGCTAATGCTGTAAACTAGCACCACAACATCCCAATGATCTTTGGCTCAAACCACATACAGATTGGGGAGGTGTTCTCGATGGTGAAGAGGTTCACCCTTTTTGCCTGTCATTCTGAAAGGTGTGGGTTCAAACCCGGGACAGAGTCCAATTTTTCATGAGATTCCTAGGATTTTGCTGGAGCTATGGAGTTATTGCTTTGAGCAACTCTCAGTAGGTAGCGTGCTATTTCTATTAAAGCGGCCTGGATGTGAATGAAGTTAATTCGCCCGAGTGGTTACCGGGCCCAAATTTGGGGTGTAAAGAATAGAACCACTGTTACCTGCCACGCATGTCGTAAGAGGCGACTAAGGAGGTTTGGCTGAAATCGAATGCACATGTCCTAAACGTGTAGAAGTCTATGCGTTTAGGGGCCTACCAAACCAGTGTGCAACGAATACACGTTCTTGGCAAAGATCAAACATAGCACAAAGAGTGATTAAAATTGGTCGTAAAAACGAACGCAAAGAAGAAGAAGATAATTCTTCACATTTATACCCTTTCGGACAGGTCCTAAATGGTGACCAAATAAGTGGGAGATATCCGGTCGTATCTACTGACCCATCTGTGTGTTGCCAGGCACAAATAATACTAACACTGCGACCCACAAGGCATGTCGTAAGAGAAGACTGAGGTAGGGGCCTAGGGAAGCTATCCTAGTAAACAAAAAGCATTGCAGAAAGTGGATGTGCTGGGGCCTATATGTAGGTGCATAATTGGCACAATGTACAATCGCTCTTAGGCTCAGATCACATAAAAAGCACAAAGAGTGGTTTATCAAGTGGTCGATATGGAGCATTCAAAGAAGAAGTATCTACTGACCAGAGAGATGCAGTGTGAAAGAAAATGTACAAGAAGGAATGCAGTAGACTCAGTAGCGACACAACAACCAATAGAACTGTTATACATGTATTTATAATTCATACAAAACATGCTGGGTCTTGAAACAACCAGCAATTCCAGTAGAGACTAATAGACAGATTATAAATGCAACCTTCATACCAACAATGTGCTACCAGTGCCAAACATGGACACTGACAAAAGAACAAGAAAGGAAAATTACCACAAGTGAAATGAGATGCTTGAGGAAAGCAGTAAATAAAACAAGAAGAGACCATATAAGAAATGGGAAATTAGAACAGTCAGTAGAACACTTGCTATTAGATTTATAGAAAAACAGAGACTCAAATAGTTTGGCCACTTGGTCAGAATGAACCCGAATCTCAGAAACCGATCATCAGTTAAACCTGCTACGCATAGCGGCAAAAAGCAGGGAAGGACAAAAGAAACAAAGATACAAAATATGTTATTTTATATTTATAATTCTACATTATTTTATCGTTATTTTATTGTATGGTATTTTTCCCATATGTATACATTATATTTATAATTTACATTATTTCATTTCTATTGTGGATGGGTATATTATTGCCCATATGTAGTACATTACGTTATATTTATAATTTAGGATTAGTCAAGCGAGATTCAGTCATTGGCATCAATCATCCACGATGGGATTTCTTCCTATGATATTAATGTCATTCTCGCCTGAGTGGTTACGGGGCCCAAATTTGGCGTGTAAGAGGCGACTAAGGAGATTTGGCTGAAATCGGATGCATGTGTCCTAAACGTGCAGAAGTCTATACGTTTAGGGGCTTACCAAACCAATGTGCAACATATACACGTTCTTGGCAAAGATATCACAAAGAGTGATTAAAATTGGTCGTAAAGAACAAACGCAAAGAAGAAGAAGCAGGCAGTGAGTCAGGCTTGGTTGAGAAGACTTGGTGACAGCGAAAGTGTTAACCCTTTAGCTGCTAAGGATGTATATATACATTTTTCCCATTCACTTCTGAAGACGCATTAACATGTCTGTTATTATCTCTCTTCTGTGGGCTTATGTGTTAACACGTTATACATTGCTACTGTCACTGCTATAGGCGTACATTCACGTTTGTGACCTAGAAACAAAGAGTAGCTATTTTTAGCTCAGCCTTCAGAATGTAGCAGCGAAAGGGTTAAAGATAAAAATCACATTTCATTTATTTTTTAGATTCAGTATCAGTTTCAACTTGGCGATCACCTTCATCCTTTTCTTGACTTCTGCTACTGTTTTTGCTTTTTTCTTTGTTCCGTTTTTCACTGTCACTTTGATTCCCACTTTTGTGGCCATCCCTGCTTCCACTCCTCCTATCCCTACTTCGACTTGTTCCTCTACTCTCACTTCTGCTGCCACTAGCACTCCTGCTTCTGCTGCCATCTCTACTTCTGCTCTTATATTTACTTCCATGTCTGCCGTCACTTCTCTCGTCCTCACTTCTGCTGTCACTTCTGCTTCTACTATCATAACTTCTGCTACGATGTCTATTCCTACTGCTACTACTACTTCTGTGTCTACTGCTACTTCTGTGTCTACTGCTACTCCTGTGCCTACTGCTACTTCTACTTCTGTGTCTACTTCTACTTCTTTTACTCCTATCTCTGCTTCGATGGTGACGGTGGTGGTGTCGTCTGTGATTTCTGCTTCCCCTATCATCGTCATCTACTTCCTCCCCATGAAAATGATGTTGTGGTGGTGGAGGCACTTGTAGTGGCTGTGCGTATCTCCCACTCATGTCCCTCATCTGATTAGCCGCGCCTAAGAATTGATTATACTTTCGGAGATAGCTCTTGTTGAACACGTTAGGCCCCTCAAAGCCAGGCGGTACTGGGGCATCCTCATGCCCCTCATTCCTCTTGGCATACCACGCATACCTAAAACAGGCATTCCTCTTGGTCCTCTACCCCGAGGAAGAAATGGGGGCCTAAATGGGGGCATGGGAAAATGAGGTGGTAGTAGCATAGGATGAGGTGGTGGGGGCAGCATTGGCATCATCACACCTCCAGGTCCCATTGGGGGCATCATACCTCTCACGGCGTGACAATGGCGGTGGTAGTGGTGGCTTATCGTGGTCTCTGTCTCGACTGTCTGACCGACCCCAACCCCTTCTCTCACTACTTCTGTTTCTCTGTGGGCTTCTACTTTTATCTCTAATCTTCATTCCAGATCCCTAATTTCATTTCGGTCTCTGGCCTCACTTCTGTCTCTAATTTCATTTCGATCTCTAATTTCAGTTCTGTCTCTAATTTCATTTCGATCTCTAATTTCAGTTCTGTCTCTAATTTCATTTCTATCTCTAGTTTCATTTCTGTCTCTAATCTCATTCCTGTCTATAATTTCACTTCTGTCTTCGCTACCACTTTTCTTGTCTCTAGCTGAAGCTACTTTATGCCTCATATTTCCTCTCACGTTCCTAATATTAAATCCTCTTCCCCTCCCTCTTCCTCTCAGAGTTTCTCCAGGTGGTGGACTGTCTGATCTGTCCCCTGGCTCCTGCCATGCACGCATGCGATTAGCCCTGAGAACTCGTTCCATCACAGATGAAGTACCAGTACTGTAAATGAGAAAAATATTTTGTTAAAATATTCTTTTGAACAATTGACATTTTATTGATATATATTAAAGAAAACATACATATATGGCCTTTCTTGTCTTCACAGACTTCTGAGTTTTCACTTTTCTCTCTTGTTGTTCAGCTCATACATATGTCTCTTCTCAAAAGACTGCACCCTTTCGAAATATGGCCTTCCACACAACTCTGTCATCAGCTAGTTTTTCCCATGTGCTGGGACCTATAGAAAATTTTTTCATTGAGGCTTTGCACACATCTTTATATCTGAGCAGTAGTCTGCCCTGGTGCCTCTTCCTCCGAAAGTTCACAGAACAACATTTGCTTTGGTATGCGACAAGTTTCCATTCTTCTCACATGCCCCAACCATCTTAGTCGTCTACTGCAGAGATGTACATACACACACCCAACATTATTCTATCAATGGCAATCCTGGATGGTGACATTGAATGATAGAAAAAACTAGTCACAACAGAGATGAAGTTTCTACTCAGAATGCTGGAAGTATTAAGGAGAGACTGGCTTAGAAATGAAGACATCAGGAAAAAAGTGGGTACAACACCAGTACTGAACTTCATCAAGAAACAACAAATTAAATGGTTCTGCAAAATAAGCAGATTACCAACAGACTCAAATTGCCTCAAAGAGCAATGTTACTCCAATACAATGGATACAAAGCTAAAGGCTATCCACGCAAAAGGAGGACTCATAAATAACAGAGGTGATGAAAAACACTATTTATGAAGGGCACACAAAAGTCTGTTCTAGAAATCTCTTCTTATCCTGACGCTGTGAGGTAAAACAAGAATAGCGAAGCACACACAAAAGCTTGTTCTAGAAATCTCTACTTATCCTGATGCTGTGAGACAAAACAGGAATAGAGAAGTACACACAAAAGCTTGTTCTAGAAATCTCTTCTTATCCTGATGCTGTGAGACAAAACAGGAATAGAGAAGTACACACAAAAGCTTGTTCTAGAAATCTCTTCTTATCCTGACACTGTGAGACAAAACAGGAATAGCGAAGCACACACAAAAACTTGTTCTAGAAATCTCTACTTATCCTGACGCTGTGAGACAAAACAGGAATAGAGAAGCACACACAAAAACTTGTTCTAGAAATCTCTACTTATCCTGACGCTGTGAGACAAAACAGGAATAGAGAAAGCACACACAAAAGCTTGTTCTAGAAATCTCTACTTATCCTGACGCTGTGAGACAAAACAGGAATAGAGAAGCACACACAAAAGCTTGTTCTAGAAATCTCTACTTATCCTGACGCTGTGAGACAAAACAGGAATAGAGAAGCACACACAAAAACTTGTTCTAGAAATCTCTTCTTATCCTGACGCTGTGAGACAAAACAGGAATAGAGAAAGCACACACAAAAGCTTGTTCTAGAAATCTCTACTTATCCTGACGCTGTGAGGCAAAACAGGAATAGAGAAGCACACACAAAAGTCTGTTCTAGAAATCTCTTCTTATCCTGATACTGTGAGACAAAACAGGAATAGAGAAGCACACACAAAAGCTTGTTCTAGAAATCTCTTCTTATCCTGATACTGTGAGACAAAACAGGAATAGAGAAGCACACACAAAAGTCTGTTCTAGAAATCTCTACTTATCCTGACGCTGTGAGACAAAACAGGAATAGAGAAGCACACACAAAAGCTTGTTCTAGAAATCTCTTCTTATCCTGACGCTGTGAGACAAAACAGGAATAGAGAAGCACACACAAAGTTGTTCTAGAAATTCTTACTTATCCTGATACTGTGAGACAAAACAGGAAGAGAAGCACACACAAAAGCTTGTTCTAGAAATCTACTTATCCTGATACTGTGAGGCAAAACAGGAATAGAGAAGCACACACAAAAGTCTGTTCTAGAAATCTCTTCTTATCCTGACGCTGTGAGACAAAACAGGAATAGCGAAGCACACACAAAAGCTTGTTCTAGAAATCTCTTCTTATCCTGACGCTGTGAGACAAAACAGGAATGAGAAGCACACACAAAAGTCTGTTCTAGAAATCTCTTCTTATCCTGACGCTGTGAGACAAAACAGGATTCTAGAAGAGAATAAGATATACACGCTGACAATTTTTTCTGGGTGCCATTACTTAGCTTCAGAAATATTTACACTCAACATTTTCTAATATATTAGCTGTTAGCTTGATTGATTGATGGGATCAGCATCATTGCACTTCGGTGAATAACCATGTGTGCTTCTATCTCTTTCTTACACAGCAATATCTCAACGCTTTTAACCTTTCAACTCCCAACGAGCACAGGTCTTCAACAAACTTCTTCCTCTCTCTGTGGAGAGGGGCGGAGCTATATTGTAAAACCCGTGCAATGAAGTCAATCCTTCAGCTTTAAACTCTTATCTTAGTGTTCTACATATTGAACTGCTAGGTACTCACAAAATACACTTACCGTTGTCCACTGTTAAAATCTTTAACTCCGCTGTCTGATATTTCTTCATCGCTCTCCTCATCATCAGAAGACACCTGAGAAGAAGATGATGATTCCGAGTGCTGTCTTTTCTGTTTCGACTTGACTGATGACTGTTTTGTAGCTGTTGGCAATACCTTCTTGACAACATTTTGTTTGCTTTCTTGACTCTTCTTTTTGGGTTTCATTTCTTCACTACTTCCATTGTCTTCCTCACTGCTGCCACTATCTCCTTTACCATCAGTTTTGCTGTTGTCATCTTTGCCTCTATGTTTCCCAGCACTTGCGATAGCTTTATTCATTATAACAGCACTTTTGAGTTTTCCTGTACCAGCAAGTTTTTCCTGGAAAAAAGTACCAGGAATTTATGTTGGGAAAATAGAGAGAAAAAAGTAAAGGTATTCTTTTTCATATCTTGAAGTCGCCTGTATGGTGCCTGGGGCTCGAAGGAGCAAAGAATAATACCACTGCAACCTACAATGCATGTCGTAAGAGGTGACAGATGTAGGCTCTGGGGCTACCCTTGTAAATAAAAAAGCATTGCAGAAATCGGATGTGCTGGCCTAGATGTGCTGGTTCAGATCACATATAAATCACACAGAGTGGTCGATATGGAGTGTTCGAAGAAGAATATGTCTTGAAGCATATTGGGTAATACGGTGTTAGATTCATATTTTTCATTGATTGCCGGCACTGGGTGTGGGGGTGACATCACGTTGGCTGCCTTTACTTCCCAGTACTTTACCTGGTACCCAATTCAGGCTTGGTCAACCTGAGAGTCGTTATAGTGAAAAAAATTCCATACCCCTGTAGAATTGAACCCAGACCACTGGCATAAGAAGCGAGTTTACTCTATTGTATGGCGAGGGAATACTAATTACGAGTACATTGAGCACACGGCTGCCAGTGTAAAGTAATTTACGATGTGCACGCTGCTGCCATTGTAAGAAATTGGAAAACGGATTTTCACGCAAAAATCAGTTTCAGAGATGAAACTTCGTTGGAGTTGAAAGCGGACAAAAAAAACCAAACAAACAAAGCAAAGCTGGCAATGAAGTGGGATGCAAAGAGTTCAAGAAAGAGAGGATGACCTAAAGAGACCCTGAAGCGAACTTTGCTGAGAGAGGCAAGAAATATCGGTCTCAGTTCCATGAAGGAGATTGAATGAGTTGCCCAGGATAGAGCAGTATGGATAAATTACTTGCAGGCCCTATGTAGCGATATCAACCGTAGAGGAATTATTATTAATTATTAAGGGTTCTTTTACGTGTTTAATATGGGCACAGGACCAACGTTTGATCAGTTGTCTACAAGAGGACTGGGAACGTGATCTCAACTATGTCTCTCAAAAATTATCCTGGACGCTTCATGGGAGAAATGAACCGAGCACCTTTGAAGTGAGAGGTGAACATCTCACCTCCCCGCCAGATACCCATGACACTATACAGCAACAAGTGACTATGAATGGGTTAACGTCTTCTTCTTCTATGTTTGCCCGCTATGAATTCAGGTGTAGTCAGGGCATCTTGTCTGGGACTTATTTTTGCGTGCAGGCCTGCTTTCCTTATGATCAGTGATGGTTGAACCTGCAGTGTCCTGTTCTAAGACGGAAGACTAATGTGTGCTGTCGCAACAAAACACCCTTGCATCTATATCTCTGATTTGTCCTAATCTGTTTTATTATTCAATACTAACCTGAGCTCTTCTCTTTGCTTCTCTTGTTGTTGTTCTTCTTTTGCCTTGAAGTTCTTCAGAATTTTGTCTCTCAGTTCTTGTTCCTTGGTGACAACAAGATAAATAATATGTTATTGTATTGTTATAAATGGTTGTCAAAGTAAGATTGTTAGTTACATGGTAACATTCTGAAGTGAAATTACGTGTACAGTTGTAGATATCTTCTTCTTTGCGTTCAGTTTCGTATGCTCGTCTAAGCCATGAGATGAGTTGCCTCCGCCCGAGTGGTTACCGGGGCCCAAATTTGGGTGTGAAGAATAGAACCACTGTTACCTGCCACACATGTCGTAAGAGGCGACTAGGGGGGGGTTTGACTGAAATCGGATGCGGATGTCCTAAACTAGTAGAAGTCTATGTGTTTAGGGGCCTACCAAACTAATGTGCAACGTCTACACGTTCTTGAGATCAAACAAAGATCAAACATATCACAAAGAGTGATTAAAATTGGTCGTAAAACGAACGCAAAGAAGAAGATGGGTTGCCTCTATGAAGCTGTATGTCGGAGTTCCCCATTGCTTGCTCTGTATGTTTCGTTCATGAGGCCATGTTTCATTTCGCTGGTGTATGTATGATATATGCAGGATGTGCTCTGGCAGAGCCAACTATAAACTTATGGGCCTTCGGATTCAGGTCAGAATTGTGGGAAATCAGACCACAACTACACCACATGACCCCGCATTCCAGTATTGGTGTATATAGATGAATTCATTTTAAAACCAACACAAAATGTTAAATCAAAGTTACATTATGCAAAAAGTTAATGGCTGTGGCTCTGCAGTCTTGTGTTTTTGTCTCTCTCTCGCGATCACAGCTTAGACTGATGTACCAGATTTCCTCATAAATTCTTATTCATGTGGAAATCTGATTCATGCAGCCTTAGCATGGGTGTGTTTCGTCACATCTTTAGCGCCATTTGGAGCTCCAGTGTGTATCCTTCGGCGATGTGTCCGGTTTTAGCCAGCGTTTACTGGGTTCGCTCGCTCATGGCTGTCCCCAGTCAACCTGTAAGGCAGCTATTTTCTTTTAGGGTAGCTACCCTTAGACAACCTTCCCTCCCGGTTGTTGAGCATCATCTGCCCAGGTTACCAGTTTTTTTTGACTACTTGGTTTGCCTGCCGTCCAGTTTTGTGTACGGTTTGCTCAGCTAGACTTTCATTGTCCCCAATCGAACTACAAGACAGTAGTAGTGTTTCTGTCTGACATACACTGGTTGAGTCTGCAGTGACCTGTTCTTAGGTGAAAGATTGTTGTGTGCTGTTTTCTGTTGATAGGATCTTGTGGGTGTTTACTGTGGGTTTGTTGCCTCCACAACTCTTGAGTATTTTCGCTAGTTGTAGATATAAATTACTATTGTTAAGTGGAGTTAAGTATGTACAACTGTAGATATAACAGTTATATGAGGACTATTGTCATATCACTCCAGACATGTTCGTAAGTGCTCCGATCCCAGCCGTAACAAATCCAGCGGCCCAACAAGCCAGTTCAATGTTGATTAATGAATCTTTTTGTATAGTTGGTATGTCATTTGTTTTGATCTGTACCAATATCGACCCCCATCTCTCTCAATTTGGTCATGACTGGGATTCCCAAACCGTAAAATTTTCTGTTCGGAAAGACTCAATATGTTAAGACTGTCATTTTGGTCCATTGCAGTTCTTTCTGATATCGTAGCCATGCCAGCCAATCTATGAGCTCGTTCCTTACTACTTCCTTTCATTCACTTGAAATATTGTCTATATATATTCAACATTGTCTCTTGTATAGACTTCACTGTCTTTTTTTAGCTCACACAGAGGTCTGTGTAGTTTTATGTCGAGTGTTGTTTCGTTAGGCCAGTGAGTTTGCCTCAGTGTATCATATTTGGTGCAGTCATGAAGTATATACTCTGTAGTCTGATGTGCCTGTCCACATGACTGAATTGCCAATCTTGAATTTTGTATACATGTGGCAGTGAAGTCGATTGTTTCAGTTTGGAATATCTACATTGCACTCCGGACATGTCCATAGGTGTTTCGATCTCCTTTGCAATATCTCCAACAGCGTCCAGCGACTAACCATACCAGTTCGATTTTGATTAATGAGCCTACTCATATTGCTGTTCTTTTCTTGCTACTCCAATCTTCAAACCCAGCTCCTGTAATCTAGTAGTTGACGTGGATTGGTTTAAATGAAAATCTTGAAGTCAATTGTGTCCTGTTCTAAGGTGCAGAATGGCAAATTGTTCTAGTCTGCTCATATTATAGTAGGAGTCTTGTGTTGGTATTTGTGGCTTTCCTGTTCTGATTTTTCATGCAGCTCGTTTTCTCTGTGCCTCAACGGCACGACGATTCTCATCTACTCAAGTTCCTCTTGTGTTATTACAGCGCCACATTTGGCGATCTTGCGACAGGGGTTCCCAGCACGTGGTGTCTATATCAAAGCATTTCAGAGTGACTTAAGAGATTTTTCTTTCCACCAGCTTAATGTCTGCCCCTTTCAGCTCGCCATACAAATAATCACAATGACATTAAAAGCAAAAGCTGTTTAAAAGAGGAAATCACTTTTCAAAGAACAAAAGAAGCTGGAGTAAAAGATAAGAAAACAAAAGATCAGAAAAATGTTTATGTTGAAAATGTCATATTCAAACAAATTGTACCTGTAGTTCCAGCTTTTGTCTTTTCATTTTTTTCTCATCAGCTTTTCTTATCTCATCCTGGATGCGTCGTTTCTTCTCTTCCTCCACCTGAAGTTTTTTCTCCTCTTCTAATTCTTTTTCTTTTTGTTCACGGTACTTCTTCACACGAATAGTCTGTATGATAAGATGAGGTCAGGCATTAACATAATCAATATGATCTAGATGAGGTCAAGTTCTGACCAATCATCTAATAAAGACAGAATGAACCCATATATTTACATTTTTTTTCAATACAGAAGCACTTGAGCTTTCAGCTCCTCGGCCGTTGCCACGGACATCGTAACCCTTCGTTTCGGTGCCACGAACACCGTCAATCTGGAGAACCTGTGGCTTTTCTGCCAGTCTGTGGAATTGAACTGCACTCACAGGGGGCTTGTCACCTGTCGTCCAACACGCTACGAACACGATGAGCAGGCGGGCGTATATTTACATATGACCTAGATCAAGTTGTGTTCTGACCAATCAAACACAGATAAAATGAAACTCTATCACTATTATTAGTATAGATGTATACACTAGTACTATGATATTATCATATATACAGATGGGTCAGTCATTTCACACATGGGTAGCTCATAAGCTTTCACAGCCCAAGTCAGAGGGGATGTTGTGAAGGAAGAGAATGGTCGTTTTGCTGTGTCTTCAAGCAGTTTCCCTATGGAAATCATGGCAGGAACTAAGGCGATGGTCTGGCTGGAATCACACAATTTTATCCATGCATGTTTTCTCAGTGACTCATTGAGTATGCTAAGGATGATTGAAACAGCTGGTCTTGGAGACAATGATTGGAGTCGCTGAGAAGGTCTGACAAAAATCAGTTTTATGTTTTTGATAGGGCATGCAGGTGTATGGGGAAATGAACGCGCTGGCAGGCATGGCCACTGTAAACAGTAGGCGAGCAATGGAACAGCTGATATTCTAAGTTCCATAAGGGAGAGATTCAGCCAGCGTTTACTGGGTTCGCTCTCCATCAGCCCTTGACTGTCCCCAGCCATCCTGCAAGGCAGCAAGTTGACTTCTAGACATTTAGGACATGTGCATTCGATTTCAGCCAAACCTCCTTAGTCGCCTCTTACGACATGCATGGCAGATAACAGTGGTTCTATTCTTTACGCCCCAAATTTGGGCCCCGGTATGAATCTACAACCCAATCATTATAGCACTTCAGTGAGTAACCATATGTGCTCCAATCTCTTTATTACAATGGAAGATCTCAGCGGCAGTGCACAAACTCTGTAGCACCAGCGAGGGTTCCCGATGTAATTTAGAGGATGGTGAAAATATTTTGTAGAAATTAAATTTTTTAATTTTTGTAATGAATTTTGCCTGGGCAGCAACTTTCCAGTCTGCTCTCTCGATTTTGAACTGTCAAGGGTTCTTTTAACGACAGAGATGAGGTGTCTTAGAAGAGCTGCAGGTGTGACAATAAGAGACAAAATTAGAAATGAAGAAATCAGAAGGAGATTGGATGTGAAACCAGTCATGCAATTCATAAAAGAACAACAGATGGTTTGGACACCTGACCAGAATGCCCTGGTATCGCCTACCACAGAGAGCCACACAGAAAAAGTATAATGAGTACAAAGCAAGACCACGAAAAGATGGAGCGACGGCATCAAGAACAGCCTTACGAACATGGATATCAGCTTACAAAGTGCCTTAAAAAAAAGCACACACAAGATCACTACATTTCACCCCCAACACTTCTATAAAGAAGTAAATGGTGGAAGAGAAGAAGAAGGGTTCTTTAACGTGCTCAACTTGAAGACAGGACCGATGTTTTATTGTTCATCTCCGTTAGGACTAGGAACTCGATCTCATCTACACACGCCCGAGTGGTTACCAGGACCCAAACTGGGATGTAAAGAATAGAACCACTGTTACCTGCCATGCATGTCATAAGAGGCGACTAAGGAGGTTGGGTGTGGGGCTAGCTACCCCACACCGTAAAAACACTAGATGGCTACAGAATGGAGAGCAAACCGAGTAAACGCTGGCTGAAACCGGACACATCGCCAAGGATAAGCACCAGAGCTCCAAATGGTACTGAAGATGTGACGTGAAACACACCACCGCTAAGACTGCATGAATCAGATTTCCACATGAATAGAATTTATGGGAGATCTGGTACATCGGTCTGGGCAGAGAGAGAGAGAGATCTCATCTACACTGAGATCAGGTATCTCTGGAAAAATATTCCGATGGCTCCACGAAAGAGCAAACCGAGTGCCTTTGGAACAAGAGACGAGCACCTAACCTCTACGTCACAGAGACCCCATAATGACTGTACAAAAACTATACATATTCATGCATAATCTTCTTCTTCTGCTTCGTTTCTTTACGACCAATTTTAACCACTCTTTGTGATATGTTTGATCTTTGCCAAGAACGTGTATACGTTGCACATTGGTTTGGAAGGCCCCTAAACGCATAGACTTCTACTAGTTTAGGACATGTGCATCCGATTTCAGCCAAACCTCCTTAGTCACCTCGTACGACATGCATGGCAGGTAACAGTGGTTCTATTCTTTACACCCTATTTGGGCCCTGGTAACCACTCGGCGTGTGTAGATGAGATCGAGTTCCTAGTCCTAATGGAGATGGACAATAAAACATAGGCCCCTAAACGCATAGACTTGTACATGTTTAGGACATGTGCATCCGATTTAAGCCAAACCTCCTTAGTCGCCTTTTACGACATGCGTGGTAGGTAACAGTGGTTCTATTCTTTACACCCCAAATTTTGGTCCGGCAACCACTGGGCGATGCATAATCTAACTATGAAATGAAAATCATGACACATCCTAAAGGACGTAGCCATCACACACAGTAAACAAGTTGATTTTCTAGGCACCACCTATACATTCAGTAGGTTGCCATTGCTTTCTAAACGGTGAGGTCTATTTTTACCTTTTGTAAAAATTTCACGGAAACAAATTTGCTTCCAAACTACCCCACCGTGGGGTTTGCACCAGGTACGCTTGGGTTCATGATCGAGCATCCCTACCGCTTGAGCTACAGACGCTCACCTAACTTTATACATCTAACTTTATACATACCCCAAATATCTACAAACTAACCTTGATTCTCTCAAACAGTTCCGATAACATTCTCAGTGACTCCAGCTTGCGTTGAGCAATCAACAGACGCCGCTCTTCAAGTGCAATTTTGTACTGCATACGCTCTTCTTCCTCCCGTCTTTTCTTTTCTATCTTTTTCTGTCTTCTTTTCTCTTCCCGCTCCTTTCGTCTGTCTTCTTTTCTCTGAAGCTTCTCCTGTCGTCTTCTTTCCTTTTCTTTTTCTTCATCTTCTTTTTTACGTCTGAACAAATCAATAAAAGAACATCAATATATTGAAAACATTTCTCACATCACTGCTTCATATGTCAAATGATATCAATTAATGATATATCTACCTATTACCTACCTATCTTCCTAACATCAGGTGGAAGATGTAAAACAGATATTAGGAGTAGAATAGCTCAAGCGGAAACAGTTTTTATGAAAATGAAAAACACATTATGCATGAATTCACTACCAATGACACTGCGGAAACGAGTACTCCAGTGTTATATTGAACCAATACTTATGTATGGCAGCGTATCATGGACAATGAACAAGTAATCAATAAGATAATTGGAAGCCACAGAGATGTGGTTGTACAGAAGAATGCTGAAAATTCACTGGACAGTGAAGAAAACAAATGAGGTTTTAAAACAAGACTGCACACAAAGAAACATCAAAAGAATAAGAATCAGACAATCAAGGTTCAGCAGTCATATAATGCAAAGAGGAGGCTTAGAACATTTGGCGACAACAGATAAAATTCAGGGAAGGAGACATCGTGGAAGATAGAGGGTGCAGATATTGGATGGTCTGACATCGTGGTTCAACAAAAGATCGACGTCAGAACTGATTAACTGCACAAGGAGAAAGAGAGAGAGTTGTGTAGAGAATTGATTGAAAGAAGATTGAGAAAATTAACAAAATTACTATTTAAACTCTTTCTTTTTCTGCACAGTTCCACCCTTTCTACATTTCTTGCCAAATTTCTTCAATCACAAAATAAATTACATAATCAATTAAAATGTTATAATCAAATAGGATGTTGGATAAGAAACTAGTATGTTCCTACTTGTGCATCCATTGACCTGCCTATCTTATCTATCCATCCATTCATTCATCATATCTATCCATCCATTCATCCACCCATCCATCTATATTATCTATCTATCCATCCATCCATATTATCTATCCATCCATCCAACCATCTATATTATCTATCTACCTATCTATTCATCTACCTACCTACCTACCTATCTAAAAATATATTTTACAGACATTAATTAGTAAATACCTTTCTTCATCTTTCTTTCTTTCTTCCTCTTCTCTTTCCCTTCTGGCCCTTTCCAGTCTCTCTCTTTCTAGGGCCTCCAGTTTTTCCCTCTCTAACCTTCGTCTTCGGATGTTCTTCTCGGACAAATGTTTGGTCTTGTCAAAGTCAATCTAACGTGGGAGGGTATGTAAGAACCAACACGCACAGAGAAGATTGTTAGTATGATTATAGTCATCTTCACTGTAGAACTATATATTTCTCTCTCTCTCCACACATAGAACATTGTTAGCATGATTATAGTCATCTTTCACTGTAGTGAACTATATATTCTCTCTCTCTCTCACACACACAGAGAACATTGTTAGTATGTTATAGTTCATATCTTTCGACTTGTAGTAAGAACTTATATATATCTCTCTCTCTCTCCACACACACAGAGAACAGTGTTAGTATGATTATAGTCATCTTTCGCTGTAGTAAACTATATATGCTCTCTCTCTCACACACACGCACAGAGAACATTATTAGTATGATTATAGTCATCTTTCACTGTAGTAAACTATATATTCTCTCTCTCTCACACACACTCTCTCAAAGAACAATATTAGTATGATTATAGTCATCTTTCCCTGTAGTAAACTATATACTCTCTCTCACACAGAACATTGTTAGTATGATTATAGTCATCTTTCGCTGTAGTAAACTATATACTCTCTCTCTCTCACACACACAGAGAACATTGTTAGGATGATTATAGTCATCTTTCGCTGTAGTAAACTATATACTCTCTCTCTCACACAGAGAGAACATTGTTAGGATGATTATAGTCATCTTCCGCTGTAGTAAACTATATATTCTCTCACTCTCTCTCACACACACAGAGAACATTGTTAGTATGACTGTTCATCTTTCACTGTAGTAAACTATATATTCTCACAAAAACAAAGAAGATCTCACAAATAAAAGCAAAGAATCCCAGAAAGACACACAATTTCAAACACTTGAAAAAAAAGAATGTCTTAAGCAAAAACAGTCTCACACACAAACAGACTAAGAATCTCTCTTGAGTTTTGTATACATGTGGCTGTGGAGTCTATTGTGTCCTGTTCTAAGGCGCAGAATGACAACTTGTTCTAATCTGCCCATATTATAGTAGACATTTTGTGTTGGTATTTGTAGCTTTCTGATTGATCATCCTTTACTTTTGGTGGTAGGTAGCTGGCAGATCAGGTTGCTCTCCTGCAGCACCTTCCTTAGTCAGTCGGTCTGTTGTTTCATTTCCTGGTATCAAAATCGGGCACCTGACATGTAACACTTCATGTGTTCTCTGTGCATTGAGGTAAAGTACTTGCCCCTAGCTTCAAAAGGACTCGGTTCATTTCTCATATTCAGTGATTAAGATTTCAGTGACCCTTGGTCTCAATGTACATGAGATCCTAGTTCTAACAGAGATGGAAGATAAAATGCAGGCTTGTGTTAAAGGTAATAAGAGTTTTAAAGTCGAAGGATTGGCTTCACTGCACCGGGTTTTACACCATGTGACTCGATTCCTCTCCGCAAATAGTGCCCACTACCTGTCAAGAGTATTGCACAAACTCCATAAACACTACGAGGGGTCTCTGGAAGAAAATGCACTCGCAAACAGAGCGGTCCGGATACGAACCTTCGACGCGCAAGCCAAGGGCTTAGTGTTCAAGAGCTATGAATTTTACATGGAATGTTTTTTGCTGTGTCAACCGTGCGCTTGTTGTGGGTATTCAGAAAATGGCGGACAGCTGTTATGAATCGACTCAATCTGCCGTATGCAGTGATATTGCATGTGCAGAAAGCTGGATTTTGTCCTGATTGATGTTCCCTTCAACATGATTTGCAATTCAAGTGATGAACAGTTTTGTGTTAACACTTTAGTGACGGCCATATGCATTTATGCAGTGCTGGTTGCTTTTTGTGGTGGTACGGCTGTTTCATTCTGCAATTAGTTCACGACACAGAACACAGTTGTTAGCATTTCGTGTGTTTTCTTGGCACAAGAACAGAGCAATTATGGGGTGACCGCTGCAGTCTTCTTCTTCTCGTTCGCTGATGTTCAATGTCTACATAATGAGTCTGGTTCTCTGGATGTCTGTTGTTGTATTGTTAGTTCATCAAAACTTCCAAACAGCTTTGTTTTGATGTCTGTCTCTGTTGGCCAGTGTTCTTTCTGCAGTTGATTCGTCAGGTTACAATCTTGCAGGATGTACCTGTTGCAGTGAAGTTCGAACCGTACATATGAACTAAGTTCAAGTTAAGCAGGTAAAAGAACCCTTTGCATTGTAAAATCAATCTGTCCAAGCAAAAAAATGAATAACAAAATATAATTTTTCTGTCGCCACACTGCTACCGGGTTGTTGCCCAGTGTCGCGGTTTTCTGTTTATGTCTTGCACTGTTCTGGTGGCTTGGGTGATTGTTATTTTGCTCTTTGACAGGATTCTGCTATGCCATCTTTTACATAGTTATTTACTGAAGTGTAATGATATTCTTATGATTTATTTTACCTTGATAACTGCTGTAAGTGCTTTATCTTCTCCCTTGTATAAGAGCTTCATCCCTCGCAGGCAGTCCATGGCTTTGACAAAACTAATGTAGTTCATGTATTGGACAAAACACTCAAAGGTCAGGTCCTGGCCATAGGAAAATGTCTGAATAGTGCTTTTCATCAAGTTGGCACAGATCTGTGTGAGGGTGGAGTTCAAAAATAGATATGTGAGGGTGGAGTTCAAAATAGATATGGGAGGGCGGAGTTCAAAATAGATATGGGAGGGTGGAGTTCAAAATAGATATGCGAGGGTGGAGTTCAAAATAGATATGCGAGGGTGGAGTTCAAAATAGATATGTGAGGGTGGAGTTCAAAATAGATATGCGAGGTGGAGTTCAAAATAGAAGTGGAGAGTGGAGTTCAAAATAGATATGTGAGGGTGGAGTTCAAAATAGATATGCGAGGGTGGAGTTCAAAATAGATATGTGAGGGTGGAGTTCAAAATAGATATGCAAGGGTGGAGTTCAAAATAGATATGTGAGGGTGGAGTTCAAAATAGATATGCAAGGGTGGAGTTCAAAATAGATATGTGAGGGTGGAGTTCAAAATAAATATGTGGGATGAAATAGATATGGTAGGATGGAAAAAAATATTGTAATACAAATAGTAAGGTTGAGAAACCATATGATGGTGATGATCTATGTAGTTTTTATCAATTTATTTTTTTGGAATCCGATTTTTTGAGACAAGTGATTGGACCATGGAATTTTGGCAGTATCAACAATTTTTTTCTCTCGCTTACCCACTATGAATTCTGGCATAGTTATGTCCCCTAATATGACACTTCTGACTTTTTGCACAAAGGCATGCTTTCCTTATCATCAGTGTCTCTTGCCATTCAGGCGAGCCATATTCTGACTTCAGATGTACCTGTAATTTAGATCCTCAAGTAAAGGATCAGGGTTTCCTGTAGTCCAACCATATACTATATGAACACTGAGAATATTTAGCCTAAGCTGGCCTTCGAACCACAGTAGTTTCACTGCACATGGTCACCAGCAAAGCATGTTATCGATCTCGCTATCGGTGTCCCCACCAAAAGTTTTTAAAGTTGCATTTCTACATGAAAAAGATATTTTTATCAATTGAGAGAAAATAGAAAATGTGAACAGTTTTGAATATCTCGGTTCACTGCTAACAAGAGATGGAAATGGGATGAAGGAAATTTTAAAAAAGAATAAACACGGCCCTACAAAAAAATTAAAGAACTAAATCAATACAGAACGAAACTGAAAGGAAAACAAGGAGCAGAAAACTTGAGCGTGTAAATTCCCAGTGGCAACATATGGGTGTGAAGCATGGACATTTAACAAGGCAGTGAAAAACATATAACTTATGGAGAGAACAAGACAGATTCCAGTGAACGAACAGGTTAAAAAAGACGCTGGCGCTGGATAGGACACACTTTGCGAAAATCGGAGGGAAATATAACAAGAAGGGTCCTTGCCTGGAACCTGCAAGGACAGCGAAAGAAGGGAGGCCGAGAAATACATGGAGACGAGATTTGGAGGCGGAGATCAACAATATAAAGAAAAGCTGGAGGGAGCTGCAGGAGATAGCTAGAGATAGGAAGACTTGGCATGAGTTGGTTGAGGGCCTATGCCCCAATCCGGGCTAAAAAAGGCAAAGAGAGAGAAAAACATATGTGCTTTTGAATATAAGTGTTACAGAAGAAACAGGTATATCATGGACAGAGAAGGGAACAAATAGATTTATTCAGACAGAACTCAAAATCAAAGAAAATTGGCTGCTGCTACAAAAAAAGAATGAGAAAATGGAAGTATTTTGGACATATGAAGAGAGATGAAGGATTGGAGAAGACCATTATGGAAGGAGAAATCCAGGCAAAGAGGAAGACCACAGAGGAGATGGATTCAGGATGTAAATGATGGTTTGAGTATGACTGTGTCACATCTGGCCTATGAGAGAGAGAGAAATTTCGAAGGACTGTTGGGGTGGCAATGTTCTGTTCAAGATAAGCTATTTGATGATGATGATGATTTAACAATAAAACAACTCACCTCTTTTCGATAAGGATCTAACATAGGAATGTCTATACATCTAATGTCTCCAAATGTCTGAAAGACTCTTCGAACCACACTTTCATTTGGTGTCAATTCTTTCTCAGATTCATTATCAGAATGTACAGCAAACCATCTTGTGGGTAGATCCTTCAAATATATTGTGTCTGGCCTTTCTCCAGGTTTCATCTCATTCATGTTTTTAGCATCCCGAAAATAGGAATCCCAGTCATGCTTGGAGGGAAAGCTGACTTTAGCCTCTGCAGCTCGGACCTTGTAAAAGAAAAGAAAGCACTCTGTATAACTGATCATATAAATTTTAAGGAGCAATCCACCAAAATCTATAATACAAGTAGGTGTAAATTAATATATATATATATCACCCGTGTGGTCCTGGGGCCCACAAGGGAAGCAAAGAATAGTACCACTGTGACCTACAAGGCACGTCGTAAAAGGTGACTGATGTAGGACCTGGGGAAGCTACCCTAGTAAATAGAAAGCATAGCAGAAATCAGCTGAAATAGCAGAAATCGAGAGCCGCTGTAGCGTAGTTGTTAGTGAACTCGCTCGCAAGGCTGGTGGTCTGGGTTCAGCTCCCGCAATGCGCGTGGAATTTTCCCGACCACGACGGCTCTCAGGTCGACCCAGCCTCAACTGGGTACCAGACATGCTCTGGGAAGTAAAGGCGGCGGCGTGATGCTGACCACATCACCCATTGTGTGCCGACGGTCAATGAAAATACAGGCCTAACACTGTATTGACCTATATACCACGAGGTATGAAAGGGTTCCTTACTTATAGCAGAAATCGGATGCTGATTACTTTAGCATAACTGGACAGTGTACAATCGATCTTAGGATCAGATCACATACAAATAACACAAGAGTGGTTAGCAAGTAGTCGATGTGTAGTGTTCTAAAACAAATATATATATATTCTTTTTGTGATAGTCCTATCAATAAGTGACAACTGTTATAAGAAAGAGAAGATGGAGATATGTTGACACACCTTGAGGAGAAATGATCAACGAATATCAAAGCAGGCATTGAAGTGGGATGCAAAGGGTTCAAGAAAGAGAGGTCGACCTAAGGAGACCCTGAAACGAACTTTGCTGAGAGAGGCAAGAGGTATCGGTCTCAGTTCCATGGATGAGATTGAGCGAGTTGCCCAGGATAGAGCGGTATGGAGAAGTTATTTGCAGGCCCTATGTAACATATAACGGTACGAGAGGAATTATTATTTATTATTATCAATCAATCAAACATGATAAAAATGATTTGATCACTCCACTGGGTTGTGAACAAAGTACTTTTATAGCTAGAGGTGAGCACCCTAACTCTACCTAAATTTTCCAGAGACCTCATTTAAGCAGTCTCCACCATTATAAGCCTGACTGAAATACTAGCACAAAGACATTAATTCTTCTTCTTCCAACTCTCAATGGAGCACAGGTCTTCAACAAACTTCTTCCAGCTCTTCTTCTCTCCTGCCATCCCTTCCAATTCTTTGAATGTTTTACCTATCCTTTTAATATCAGTATCCAGCTCTCTTCTCCAGGTATGTCTAGGCATTCCCCTACTCCTCTTTCCTGTGGGTTCCTAAACAGTATCTGTCTTGCAATGCTATTGTCTATTCCCAGGGGGAAGATGTAGTTGACTGTCCACTCTTGCCGTTAAGCGTAGGGATGGGAGCTTTAATTTGCGTTCTAGGGCTAGATGAGTTGCCCTTGTTGTGTTGCAATGCTTCCGGTCGGAATTCTCAATGTGTTGAAGATATTAATATTAACATAAAAATACAAAACAATTTTAAAATACCTTCAGAATTTCTGTAAACCCACTCAGCTTAATTGTCTTGCCATCCAATTTTAAGATAATATTGTGAATACGACTTTTATTTTCAATTTCCCCTTCCAAACGAATAAACTCCATGGTACTTTTGAATATCTTGAGTGTCAAAAACACTTCTGGTCGAATCATATGTTTCAACTGTGGAATGTATAGAAGTTACATGGTTGAGGTATGTACAATAGTTTTTGAAACATCTAAAATGAAAAAGGAGGATAAGAATTTGTACGAGTAAGTAAAATAATATCAACACAAGCAACAAGATAATGGAAACTGGTTCGACGCATTGATAAAATGAATTTTTTTCTTTTTCTTTCCTCCAATACTGTTTTGCCTCACAGCGTCAGGATAAGAAGAGATTTTTAGAGTGAGCCCTTGTATACAAAAAGAGCCCTTGAACATAAAAAGAGCAATGTTCAACACAATCTATCTCCCTACATTATGCTATTAGTGCCAAGCCTTGACATCATATGATGGAAGAAAACTAGTCACAACAGAGATGAAGTGTCTATGCAGTATGCTGGGGGTAACAATAAGAGACCAGTTGAGAAATGAAGAGATCAGAAAAAAAGTGGGTACAACATCATTACTAGATGTACATCAAGAAACAACAAATTAAATGGTTCTGTCACATAAGCAGATTACCAACGGACAGTGCACCTCAATGAGCAATGTTGCTCCGATACAATGGATACAAAGCAAAAGGCCGGCCACAGAGATAACGGAGGTGATGAAAGACACTATTTATGAAGTGCACACAAAAGTCTGTTCTAGTAATCTCTTCTTATCCCGACGATGTGAGGCAAAACAGGATTAGACAAAAGAATCTACCACTCAAACATGTATCAGCATTTACAGCAGTTAGGTTCGCCCCTGTTGCCGGGGCCTCACAAGAGGAGCAAAGAATAGTAACATTGCATCGTACAAGGCATGTCGTAAGAAGCGTGAGGTAGGGACCTAGGGAGGCTACCTTAGTAAATAAACAGTGTCACAGAAATTGGATGTGATGGCCTACTTGTAGGCACATAACTGGCACAAAGTACAACCGCTCTTAGGCTCAGATCCCAGAGTACTTTAACAAGTGGGTCGATATGGAACGTTTAAAGAAGAAGGCAGCTAGCTATTCATTTTTTTACTAGATCTTCAATATTACCCAAAACACAACTATCAAAGACATACTAACTTTTTCCATAACTTCCCAGTTTGATATGGTCTTCCCTGCTGCTTTTAACTGGGGCAGCTGAACACATATATTGACCTTTGCAACAGGCTTCAGATAGAGTCGCTGTGCTTCATACAACTCCACTGCCTCTGAGGTATCTGTACATACTGTAGTGTTTGCCATCACAGAGGCCCCACCTGTAGATTTCTTATGTTAGGATCAGCAAGCATAGGATGTTCGCTGCAAATCCTTGCAGCCTGAAATTCTAAACAAAATAAACATGGTTGATATAATTTCATGGAGTCATCATTTTTGTAAAGATACAAATAAATTTGTGATAAACAAATAATTAAATACAGCAGCCTATTCTATGTTCCTCTTCTGTGGTCAACAATGGTTATGATTGATTTAGGAATGTGTTGTATTTGTATACAGCTTTCTGCTGTAGGTGAAAGTAACTTAACTTGTATTCCAGGTAGCAGTATATATCTAAATTACCTAATGGAAAGAGGACATGTAAATGATTCAAGTGATGGTGGTGAATCTACAACTCTAACCAGACTGCAAGAATACCAAGTCAAGTATGGTGTAGCTAGACAAGTGCACTACTATACTGTATACTGGTAGCCAAAGAAGAATAGTAAAGTAACAAAGAACCAGTGTTGTTAGTCGTCACACGCTGAAAGACATTGACATACTGAGGAGATTGGGGAACTCATGGACTAATTGGTTCGATGCGCATTGTAAAGATTCTTAGACTTGTGCAGTTCATATAATGAAATAATAATAATATAATAATAAATTAATAATTAATATGTTGAATATTAAAAAAATTAATCTGAATATGATGATCCGACTACTAAACTTTAACTTTAAACTACGTTTCACTCAACACTTTACAGGTGTTCAAGATAAAGTAGCCGATTGACACATCAAAGCTTGCCAATCAGGCTACTTTTATCTTGAACACCCTGCATAAGTAAATGGTGGAAGAGAAGAAAAGAACTAGACTAGTAAATCATAGAATTTTGACAAGACATGCTTAAGAAACATTATGTTACGTAGTAATTACAAAATTATACAGGTGGTTCAAATGTATTACAAATTTAGTTGATGCTGCTTCTTCATATTTTGCTTATACAAATCTATTACGACGGTCGATTACAAGATGAGAAATTGTAATTGAGATAAATTGAATTGATAATAAAATAACGATTCCTGCCGACTAAAGTGAGTTTGATGAGCCTTTAACTTCATTACCTGAACAGCTCCGTGGCTTAAAACCTCGTTTGTATACTGGTTGAATTATAATATTTAATAAATTAAAAATGGCATTATTACTTGAAAAGAAGTAATTACTATTTTGATACAAAATGCCATTTGTTACACAAGAAACTTTCTACAATACCAACTAGCAAAACAAACACTTCCGCTTCCGCTGACATTAGCCAGAATTTTTGACCTAGTAAGTATGCCTTAGTGACGGACAACGACATTTCGTAGGTAGCAATTATATATCATCCTGGTGAAAACCCACTTCAAGCGATAGAATCATGCACATATTTGAGAAATAATGTAAACAAAGAGGGAGGAGCGGATATAGATGTCAGAATAAGAAAACAGAAGGCAAGAAGAGCTTTCATTGCACTAGGAAATTTGCGGACATCTAAAGAAATTTAACCTAGAACTGAAATTAGAACTCCAGTGTTAAAGCAGTTCTGCTGTATGTGTGAGAACACGGAGAACGAACACAACTAATAACATGAATTAATATGCTGCAAAGATTCATCAGATAGTATCTGCGCCGAATAGAAGGAATGAGCTGATATGTCCTGTTCTGAGACGGAAGATTAGTGTGCTGTTTTCCGTTTAGTCTGCTAATTGGATCTTGTTGGTGTTTGATGTGGATTTGTTGCCTCCACAACTCTATATTTTCGTTTGGCATGTGTCTTGATCTCTGGTAGTGACACTGTGTGTTTGTGTTGTAACAATTTTGTTCTCTCTTTAGTCAGCTTGTCTGATCTCTCATTTCCTGAAATACCACAAGGAACTGGTGTCCGCTAGAGAATAATTTGGTTATGTACTGGGAGCTTGTTTTGCTGGAAAGTCAGCTCTCTCCATATTATCTCGTGGTTCACTTTGGGTGGCCTGCAGGACCAACATGCAGTCGCACAGGAAGACAAGTTTGTTATTTTTGTATTTTCCTTTTATACATTATTTTTGTGGCATCGACGATTGTCTGTTGCTTAGCTCTGAAATGTAACATCGTCTGTTGTGACTCCGTGACAAATGCCTGGGCAACTTTTATGGAGCAGCTGAGTTTTTCAAGCGCCTGGTATCAGTACCAATATGTCTGGCATCAGTTGTGCTGCCGGTAGGGCCTCATATTATACCAGCACACATGAGAAGATATTATAGTGCCTCTGAACTCGGAGAAGGTACGCCTGTTTGGCGGGGGACATTGACAATATGAAAAGCAGACGTTCACGCAAAAATCAGACAGAAGCGCCATACTATGCACTCTGACTACGCATGTATTCATAGCAGGCGAACTCAAGAAGATCTATTACGGATTTTTTGTTTCGGTTTATTTCCATAGCTTTTGCTTCGCACGAGGTTTCTATAAAGTAGTGGGGCTATTTCCCCATTTCTGGGAATGTGGTTCTTGGATATCATGGTAAATCCATTCATCAGTAGGTCTCATATCACAAGTCTAGAGACCAGACAACCTCCGAGATTGTTGATATCAGACTTCCTCTGAGATCTGCATGTAATTAACAAGGAAAAATACGAATTCTATAATTGTAACAGGGCAGGTTAGGTAGAGTACAAACCGAAGTATAAAATAGACGAACAAGCTAGCTGGCGCTACTTTTTTTTGGCCCACAGTGAACTGTTGGACATACCTTTTGACCGTCAACCCCAAAAAAATTAGAAGGAACAGCGATAGACATAAAAGCAAAATCAGTCAGAAAGAACGTTGACAGCAAGATGAGAATAGAGATCCTGCGAGATTTGACATCTTAGGACAGAACAGCATAGAAAGGGTGGGGAGGGGATTGGAGAGAGAGGATATTTTTCGGTTCAATTCCTGGTAGTCTAAATGCCCCATTAAGAATGTTCTTGTACCTTGTGTTTCGCAGCTTAACAGTTAGGTAAAATATTATTTTCATCTATTTTTAATATCTCGGCTGTTGGTAAATGTCTGCTTAGACTGATACTATACAATATGTCACGATTAATACACCCTTTTGCTTCTACTACCATGAGTTACGATCTCTTTCTCTCTCTCTATACCTGTTTTAAAAAAAAAAAAACGGATTAGAGCATCCACCAACTCATGCAAAGTCTTCCTATCTCTAACTATCCCCTGCAGCTCCCTCTAGCTCTTCTTTATATTGTTGATCTCTGCCTCCAAATCTCGTCTCCATGAATTTCTCGACCTCCCGAGTTATGACCTGCTACACATAATAGATATAACCAGCATAATAATAGCCGTCCATCACAAGCGATGATGACAACAGCATCAGACGTGTGCTGCTTCACCTCTGGTGTGTACGGATGTGACTGTAGAGTCCAATCCTAGAACACAATCCCATCTACCACAGCTGGAGCATACATGATCAAGGTTAGACATGTTGGTGCTGTGTGTTCTGGTTTTTTTTCGCGTAGTTCGTTTTCTCTGCGCCTCAACAGCACGACGATTCTCAACTGTGCGAGTTCATCTTGTGTTGTTACAGCGCCACTTTTGGCGATCTTGCGTTAGGGATTCCCATCACGTAGTGTCTACATCGAAGCATTTCAGAGAAACTAAAAGGGGGGAATAACACGAAAGGGGGAATAATTTCCAGGAATAGACAAATAATCTACATTTATAAAGCTGAGAGTCTGATGTGTGATCCCCTATAGAAAGCTTCAGTTTACATCCAATATTCACCATTTTTCTGCAAAATTTTATCTTCAAAAGTTAAGATTAGCTAAAGAAACCGTGTCGAAATCGGATCAATATTAGCTTTAAAATTAAATTGAATCGATTTCTTGATGTCTTATCCTACATATTTCGACACCACGTGATGAAGTAAAGGGATATAATCCACAAATTGCTAGATACAACATAGGCATGGATTGCGTCCCTTAATTTGTTGTTTCAAACTACACTATAAAAATTGCGTTTTTTGTTTGCTTTGGTTTGAGCAAACTGTATAATTTAGAATATTGACTCGAAATCGGGTCAATATTCGTTTAAAAACCAAAAAAACCAAACTGATATGTCTTATCCGACCCTGTCCTTTCAAGAGGTCAAAACCCTTATACAGAGAAAATCGGCAGTAGACTGGAAGACAAACATTGGATATGATTATGGAAAAGACTCCTCAAAGACCGAAGCAGAACAGATCAGGTCATTATATTTCAACTACGCACCGGACACTGCAGATTCAACAAACACTTATTTAGACTAGAAATAAGTCAAACAGCTTTCTGCCACTGTCAGCAGGCGGAACAGACACCGGAGCATATCATGCAAGAGTGTCCTCTCCTGTGTGAGCTGAGAAGCAACATTGACCACACCCATTCGACCTGAAAACTATGCTTTGGGGAAACCTGACAGACCTGAAGCTGACTGCCTATTTTGTGGTCAACAGTAAATTAACCGCATGACCAGAAATCGCTGACGAAGAAGATGGCATCTCTTGGAACGGCTTCACAAATTCCTCATCAAGGATTACTAACAACTTTCATCCGTGCGAAGCCGGGTTCATCAGCTAGTAGTAAATAGTCCAAAAACCATGATATTTCCGAAAATTTTGTCTGACCCCCCCACCAAGAAAAATGACCACGAGCCGCCACTGTAAATGACACATTGAGATGAGACATGTTACCAGTATCAAATGAGTGCCAACGGAAACAAAGCAGTTTTGATTAGGTCAGACTAGGACTTGCCTACTTTTCTTCAAGAAGTGATACTGACACTGCTACAAGCGTCAGATGGAGTCGGATGACTATTAAACCAGTCGTGGAGCTCGATGCTACTCTATAACGCAGATAGTGACACTATTACAGTAAATGTGGTCCTTTCCATTAGAGTATAGAATATAACCCTGGGGGTCTCTGTGGCTAAGTGGTTAAGCCCTTTGCCTTGTGAGTCGAAGGTCGTGGGTTCGAGTCCGAACCTCGCCATTCTTTTCACGAGTGCAGTTTTTTCCAGAGACCCTAGGATTGTTGCTAGAGCTACGGAGTTCGTGCTTTGTACAATACTCTCAGCAGGTGGCGCGCCATTTCTGCGGAGAAGGATCGAGCCGTATGGGGTAAAACCCGGTGCAATGAAGTCAATCCTTCGGCTTTTAAATCCTTTTAAAGAGAAGAGATATAACCCATGGTGATGGTCCTGCAACTTGCAGTCTGGCTAAGCGAGTAGAGATTGAACAGGGAGTGCAAACCCGATATCAAAACTGCAGTTATAAAAGCGAGATAAATCGGGCCGAAAGTTGCATGCATATCAGCCTCGCTCTAAAGTTTGACGCAACGTGACCTTTTCAGCGCGAGCAAAGAAGATCAAATAATTCTGCTCTTAGTCTGTAACTACAGGTTTCTACACACCATTATCTCGGAGACAATCATATCGCAATCACATCGCTGACATAAATAACCTCACAATAGCGAAGATAGCACGTAACACGTAACATACAATTTGTTTGAAAGCAAATTCATAGACCTTTCAGCGCTTTGTTTAGACGGTTTAATACGGTAGTTACTGTGACATACGTATACTTAAAATTCAGAAGTTAAACATTCAGCTGTGTTCCCCTCGGTCACGGGCGTCAACGTAAATTTTTCCTGGGAGGTGCAAAATGAATTTAAAAAATATTAGTTGGTAGTTTGTTACGAGGAAATGAAGAATACCAGATTCGTATCTTCTTCTTTCTTCTTTTGTCGTCACACTGCTACCGGGTTGTTGCCCAGTGTCGTGGTTTTCTGTTTCTGTTTTGCGCTGTTCTGGTGGCTTGGGTGATTGTTATTTTGCTCTTTCACAGGATTCTGCTACGCCATCTAACCATCTTTTCCGTGGTCTTCCTCTTGCCTTCTTTCCCGATGTTCTGTTGTAGAAGACTCTGTATACTGTGGAGTTTGGATGCATTCTTATTAAGTGTCCAAACCACTTCATTCTTTGTTTATCTATGTAATTCTTGACATCACTATCACTATCAGCCTATCCACCATCACTACATCAGTATACTACAAGCCTACTGATGCACATAGTTTTCTTCTTTATACCTCTTCCCATTCCCAGGCTTGTCGTGATTCTTTACCATTCTCTCAACTTGCGCCTTCGTTGCCTCTGTAGCGAGGACGACGATTTCCTCGATAGAGCTCACGAGATGCTGGATTTCTTTCGTAAGCGCTTATACCCGGATAAGGTGCTTGCTTCTGCTATGCGGCGCGTTCAGCAAATTTCTCGCCAGGAGGCTCTCTCTAACCAGCATAGAACTTCCAATTCTGACAGGGTGAAACTTGTCTTAACTTTCCCCCCTCATAGTTCCCTTGTGAAGAAAGTCTTATTCCGTCATCTCTCCATTCTTCAGTCTGATCCTGATACACGTTCAATCTTCCAACACTATCCTTTGGTGGCGTACAGACGGACAGAAGCCTTAAGGATATGTTAGTTCACAGTCGCCTCAAGCCTAACATCCAGAGTCATTTTGGCACCATCCAGGGTGGCCGTCGGCGCTGTAACACTTGTGCTTATGTAATACAGACCCGCACGGTGTCTTTTCCAAAAGCCACGTTCGTTGTTGAAGACAGTTTCACGTGCGAGTCCCGTAATATTATCTATGCCATTATCTGCAAGCGGTGCAACAAGGCCTATATTGGGAAACCGGCAGGAGACTCAGTGACCGATTCGCCCAACACTTGCGCGATATACGCCAATGCTCTGTGACCCCTGTAGCTACCCATTTCAATGATACTGGCCATTCAGGAGCTTGCGATGTCCAGGACACAGCCATCCGATCATGTTCCTCTGATGATCGTAGTCGATTTGCTCTGGAGAATCGGTTGATTTCTTTGTATGGTACCTTGCGACCACGCGGCTCAACGTATTACATTCTTATGCTTCTTAGTACTTTCTCTTCCCATGCTTTGTAATCTCTATGGGTATATGTTGCATGTATTACATTCTTATGCTTCTTAGTACTTTCTCTTCCCATGCTTTATAATCTATATGGGTATATGTTGCATGTATTCAAGTTATATATTTACTAGATGTTTCATTGTTTCTTTTCTATTTCTAGTTTTTATGTGTGTTTTTGTGTTACATTTATTTCGTTATTCGTTTTTATTCCAGATTTTCCTTAGATACGTTGGTATTTGGTCGTCCATTTGTGTTTCATTTTAATTTGTCACTCCTATTTGTTCGTTTGCTTGATAAAGGCCTTGTTGGTCGAAACGTTGCTGTTTATCGTCACTGTTTCTGTTTTTGTAAAACTATAGTACTTTGTTTGTACATGTTTCACTATGTAATTCAAGCACGGTTTTGTGTCAACTTTCTTTCTTATGCTGATGTTGGTGATTCTGTCTTTTCTGGTGTTGTTGGTAACTTTTCGCAGGCAACGCATTTCACATGTAGTTATTTTTTGTGACTACGCTTTGCTCAACGCCCATGTTTGGCTCTGGTAACACAAAGTAGGTATAAAATGCTGATTGGACCAGATTCGTATAAAACTATTTTATCGAAAAACCATTTTCCAGGATAGAGCACTCCCCATCCCTCTTCCCTGTAAGTAGGGAATAAGGAGTTTAAGAACCACAAGGGAAGCACCGTAGCCAATGCGTATGATCAATATATAGACAGTGAACACGTATTAGGAGTTTCCGAAACAAAAATTACCAAACACAGGATTCTAACCACAAACTCTTATTTCTTACTGCACCGGTTATCTAGCTCTACAGACGAGCATTTTTAAGACCACAACGTATGGACGCCACTGCCCTCAGCTACTGTACGAACACTACACCAGACAAGCAGACTGTCTGTCTGACGAATACTTAATGCTATTTGATCCAACGTTATCGGTGCAGAAGTTAGCACACAGTCAATATTCGATACACACACGTACATGCCGCCATTGTGCTATTATCCAACTGCTAAGTAAGTACAAAACGCGAACACAATTGGCTGTCGAGCCTAGATAAATATATATCTTATCTAAAAATAATGCTGGAGGACTGCAGTAAAACTATATACCATAACAAACAACTTTATACACAGAGAAATTAGGTCAAAGGGGAACAGTGAACAAATATTATCGCCGTTTATTTTTTGAAAGCTCTTGTTTTTAAAAAAAAGTTTTGTAGTTAGTATAAGTCGTCTGCTTGTGGTTAGACTAGTATTCGACGTAAGCCGTACACGGTGAGAACAGTATTTTTTCACAAGGATAATTTAACAACAATCATTAAAAAACAGCGTATTAAGGTAAGTATATTATTTGTATGTTTTATCATCAAATAGAGTGTTATGAGCAGAACTTTTGACACCCTAACAGTTCTGTGGAATATTTGACTCTCGTGGATCAGGTGTCCCTCCTCTGCAGCTGTCATGCTCAAATTATTAGTTACATAATCCATCTTCTTCGTGGTTTTCCTCTTCTTCTCTTTGCGGGATACCGCCTTCTATAATGAACTTCTCCGACCCTTCGTGTCTTTTTATATGTCCAAAATACTTCAATTTTCTAATTTTTATTTGTAGCATCAAACAGTTTTCTTTGATTTCGAGTTCTTTCTGGATAGATCGATTTGTTCAATTTTCTGTCCAGCACATCCGATTTCTGCGACGCTTTCTTATTTACTAGGGTAGATTCACTAGGCCCTAACTCAGTCGCATATTGCGACATGCCTTGTAGGTCGCAGTGTTACTATTCTTTGCTCCTTTGCGAGCTTCGGCAACACACGGGCGGGCATGCAGTTTAAGTAGAACTGGTGTCTTTGAGAATTCCTCACCTATCCATCAACTCTGCGTAGAAGCCAGACGTTAGCTGTCTTATCACAAGAAGGGATAATCACCCTACCAACGTTTTTGTTGTCATATAACGAAACACGTAATAACAAAGTTCAAAATAGATGAGACGGAAGTAAAACTATTTGATTGGCAAAAACGTAATCACAAAGTACTGTAGTTTTACAAATTACAAAACAATGACAAATACAGCAACGTTTCGACCAACAATGTCTTGCTTGTCTTGTTGACCTTATTGGTCGAAACGTTGCTGTATTTTGTCATTGTTTTTGTAATTTGTAAACTACAGTACTTTGTGATTACGTGTTTTGCCAATAACAAAGTTACGTGTTTCGCCATTTGGCATAGTTTTACTGCATTCTCTCCCTATATCGAGATTTGTTGTCATATACAAACTCACATTACTATGACTACTGAACTGACGCACGTCACTTCCGGATAGACCCATAGTTTTTAACCAGTCTAGATATACCCCAATCAGGTCACACTTCGATGTCTCTAGTCTTCTAGTAAGTTAATAAAACCATGTATTGTCTCCACAAGTGGCTGATTTTACAAATAAGAATGACAAAGTTAAAGTATTTTGAACATATAAAGAGACACGAAGGGCTGGAGAAGTCCATCATGGAAGGAGACATCCCGGCAAAGAGGAGAAGAGGAAGACCACGGAGAAGATGGATTTAGAATGTAACTGATGGTTTGAAAAGGACCGCTGCAGAGGTAGGACATCTGGCGTATTTTATTGGCAAAGATCAAACATATCACAGAGTGATTAAAATTGGTTGTAAAGAACGAACGCAAAGAAGAAGAAGATGACGATGTATTGTCTCCACATCGATGGTTGGCTGTACTGGTTCTCCAACAGGTTCTGTCATTTCTCCTGACGGCACACTCTGCCAGATGTTTGTCTGTCCATCTCCCGATTCTTCCATCCCAATTGTATCTCTGTCTTCCCCTTGCTATCATTTCTTCAACCTTCTCTTTCAAGATGGTTTTCAATTGAATATAATGTCTCATAGTGTGACTAAATATCTCAATTCATATTCTTTCTCTTTTATCGTCACACTTCCTGTGTAAGAAAGAGACTGGAGCACACATGGTTACTCACCGAAGTGCAATGATGATGGTCCTATAAATAAATAAATCAATTAACTGTTACCGAGTCCAGTGTCGCGGTTTTTTGTTTTTGTCTTGCGCTGCTCTAGGGCGATAGTTATTTTTGCTTGTTGACAGGATTCTGCTATGCCCTATATCCATCTTTTTTGTGGTCTTCCTCTCATATTCTTTCCTGATGTTCTGTTGTAGAAGACTGAATGCAGTGGAGTTTGATTGTATTCTTATTAAGTGACCGAACTCAATTCAAGTGATGAACAGTTTTGTGTTGCTTCATTAGCGACGGCCATATGCATTTTATGCGGAGCATGTTTCTTTTTGTGGCGGTACGCGGCTGTTTCATTCTGGAATTAGTTCACACAGGAAACATTTCACAGTTGTTAGCATTTCGTGTGATTTTAATTGGCACAGGAACGGAGCAATTATGGGGTGACCCGTTGCAGTGAAGTTGGAACCGTACTTATGAACTATGAACTAAGTGACCGAACCACTTCGTTCTTTGTTAATTGTCTAATTTAAATCTTCTTGAGCAGTTCCAGTTTCGCTCCTAATTGTTAAAGTACTTGCTCTAAAGATTTCCTCTTTCCCTGACACTTGACCTATACTTATGTATGTATATCCACATTTCATTGGCTTCAATTCATCTCTCCATCTGTTTGTTTATTGTCCACGTTTCCGCTCCATATTACAGCAATGATGAATATATTCAGCACTTAACTAGTCTTATCTGTTGGTTGTGTATTTGTTATTTCTTTGCATGTTGCTAGATGTGTTCTTGACTAAGCTTATTCGCGTACTTCTTCTTCTTTGAATGCTCCATATCGACCCACTTGTATGTGATCTGAGCCTAATAGCGATTGTACTTTGTGCTAGTTATGCGCCTACAAGTAGGCCAGCACATTCGGGTTCTGCCACGCTTTTTATTTACTAGGGTAGCTTCCCTAGGTCCCTACCTCAGTCGCTTCTAACGACATGACTTGTAGGTTGTAGTGTTGCTATTCTTTGCTCCCCTTGCGAGCCGCGGCAACAGACGGGCGTAACTGATGATCAAGATGAATGAATGAATGGACATGTCCGGAGTGCTCTATGATGATGGTTCTCCCCGCACGAGTGGTTACCGGGCCCAAATTTGGGGTGTAAAGAATAGAAGCACTGTTATCTGCCATGCATGTCGTAAGAGGCGACTAAGGAGGTTAGGATGAAAGCGGATGCATGTGTCCTAAACGTGTAGAAATTGGTCGTAAAGAACGAACGTTAAGAAGAAGAAGAGGAAGAGGAGATAGTTCTCACATACATAACTGATGTACAAGGTCTATAGGCATGTCTGGAATGCTCTATGATAATAGTCCTCATGTAACTGATGGTTAAGGTCTATATACTATACACTTGCCACTTGCTCCAGTCTTTCTCAATTTACCCAGTACATGTCTAGTATAGTTTGTTTAGTGTACTTGTTGAATGTTAGCCCAATTTTCTGTTGTAATTATGCATATCGTCTCTGTGGCGCAATTGGTTAGCGCGTTCGGCTGTTAACCGAAAGGTTGGTGGTTCAAGCCCACCCAGGGACGACATTGATTTTTTTTTTAAAGTATGAGAACTGTGCATGCATGCATAATAGCAAACGATTATGACAAGTGTGTACTGCTGCACCTCTCTGGTGTGTGCAGAGGTAACTGTGAAGTCCAATAATAGCACACAATCCCCTACCAGGTGGGCATGCATGATCGGGTGAGTGTTGCGTCTTTTCGCGCAGCTCGTTTTCTCTGCCTCAACGGCACGATGATTCTCAGCTTCTTGTGTTGTTACAGCGCCACACTTGGCGGTCTTGCTCAAGGGATTCCCGGCACGTGGTGTCTACATCGAAGCATTTCAGAGACACTATACGAGTGCATTTAAAGCGTTTGATCTGTGCACCAGCAGAACGTCTGATCCCTTTAATTTCGCCATACATCAACTGTTTTGGGATGCGTTTATCAGGCATCCGAGCAACGTGACCGACCCATCTCACTTGGGCCTTCTGCAACAGTGTGTTGACACTTGGGATCTTTGCGCTTAGGAGAACTTCGGTATCTGGAATTTTGTCCTGCCAGTTTATTTTTAGTATTCTGTGTAGATAGCTTGTTATGTTATGCGATCGACGTCATGGCACATTGGGCATTCCCAAGCATGCTCTGTCCTCTGCTGCAGCAGCCATCCTAAAGTCCATTTTTTTCACCCTACCCATGAGAAGTTGATTACTATATCTTCTCTCTCTACCACGAAGACAACACTGTCTGGCATGTACAAACTTAACGCCTAATTCTCGAACTCGTTCCAGTGTCTGAGACCTGCCCATGTCACATAATTGAGATCGTACCGCATTGATGATATCGGCTCTGTTCATACTTCTGCCCGTTTGAGTCGGGGCATTGTTTGCAAGAAAGTCAGCACGCTCGTTGTCCTGCACTCCAGCATGCCCAGTGTGTACAGCCAAGTCATTTTCTTGAGATAGCTTGTGTGGAAGTGGTTTAGTTTTCTTTCGCGTCTGCTAATACCAGATCCAACTATAAACTTATAGTTATTTTTTTTATATATATATTTTTTTTTCGATCCAGAAGTACTTGAGCTTTCAGCTCTTCGGCTCGGTGCCATGGACTTCGTAACCCTTCGGTTCGGTGCCACAAACACCGTAAATCTGGAGAACCTGTGGCTTTTCTGCTAGCCCGCGGAACTGAACCCGCACTCACAGGGAGCTTATCACCCGTATTCCAACGCGCTACGAACACGCTGGGCAGGCGGGCTGCTACTATTGGTTTAACACCATGTGGCACTGTTTCGTAGAGGTTAGGTACTCGCCTCTGGTTTCAAATGTACACGGTCTGCTACCTCGGGCCCCCGTGTGGTGCCGGGGCCCACAAGGGAAGCAACGAATAGTACCACTGCAACCTACAATGCATGTCGTAAGAGATCACCGATGTAGACCCTAAGGATGCTACCCTAGCAAATAAAAAGCAGCACAGAAATCGGATGTGCTGGCCTACTTGTAGGCGTATAACTGGCACAACGTACAATCGATCTTAGGCTCAGATCACATACAAATCACACAGAATGGTTGACAAGTGGTCGATATGGAGCATTCGAAGAAGAAGATACTTCCTCGTGGAGCTCTCGGGATATATTTTTCCAGAGATCCCTGATCTCAGTGTAGGTAAGTGAGATCGAGTTCCTAGTCCTTTAGGAGACAGACGATAAAACGTAGGTCCCCTTTTCGTTGAGCACGTGACAGAACATTTGACCACCCGAGTGGTTACCGGTGCCCAAATTTGGTGTGTAAAGAATAGAATCACTGTTACCTGCCACGCATGACGTAAAAGGCGACTAAGGAGGTTTGGCTGAAATCGGATGCATGTGTCCTAAACGTGTAGAAGTATATGCGTTTAGGGGCCTACCATACCAATGTGCAACGTATACACGTTCTTGGTAAAGATCAAATATATCACAAAGAGTGATTAAAATTGGTCGTAAAGAACGAACGCAAAAAAATTTGACAGTTTACAAATGAGAAGAGCATGCTGGGAAGCGGCTGAAATGGGGAAAATCAATAATTTAGAAATATAAAAAAAAAAAAAAATCCAATGAACATTTTCACCATCATCTAAATTACATCGGGGATCCTCACCGTGCTACGGAGTTCATGAACTGCCGCTGAGTTTTTCCTGTGTAAGAAAGAGATCGGAGCACACATGATTACTCACCGAAGTGCAGTGATAGTTTTATCAATCAATCAAGACCGAGACAAATGGAAGCAGTTGGCCATAGACAGGCAGGTATGGCAGCGGGAGTGAGGGATTGCTAAAAAAAAAGAGAAGCGTTATCGCATATCGAGACAAGAGAGAGAAAGAGAGAGAGAGAGAGAGAGATAGAGAGAGAGAGCGAAGAGAGACGGTCTTCTACATCAGCCCCAATCAGCATATTTACCTGCAGTTTCTGGCAAGGATTGCCACACCAGAATATGTCTCTGCAGCCAGAACAATCGATGTGACCCATCCAGCACAGAGCACAAGACGTGAAGCAAAACTCCTGAGACAAAGGTCAATGAGTGTGAGCTCACCATTGTTGCGCATAAGCTCGTAGTATTCCGAGTTGCAGTCAAGATATTTTATTTTTACCATTTCCTCACCCTATTGTACTGTAATATTTCAACATCATCATCAGTCCGTGCCGGCTGGCGTAGGCTATCAATGACAGGGCCGTGTGGTATATTATCTCAGTATGGCCACTTAATAAGAATGCATCCAAACTCCACAGTATACAGAGTCTTCTACAACAGAACATCGGGAAAGAAGGCAAGAGGAAGACCACGGAAAAGATGGTTAGATGGCGTAGCAGCATCCTGTGAAAGAGCAAAGATAACAATCACACAAGCCACCAGAACAGCGCAAGACAAAACAGAAAACCACGACACTGGGCAACAACCCGGTAGCAGTGTGACGACAAAAGAAGAAGAAGAAGAAGAAGAAGATGCAAGTCTTCGAAATGCCGCCCCTTGAATGATTTTTCTTTAAAATAGCCTTAAATTGTGATTTTGATTTCGCTGCTTTTGCCGTCCCCCTTACGGATCCTCCTGATGCGGTCGCCTCTCTGTATCATAGCACTGCACGGCCCTGATCAATGATCTCCACAAACCTCTGTCCCTGGTGTTTGCTAATATCTTAGATGTTGACGTTTTTCCGTGCCATGAAGTCAGGCTGTCTGAAAACGTTATATCTCTGTCTTTCTCGGTCTCGTCTCCCCCTCGATTTTACCAGTTGCTACTTAACTTGCCACAATGTGTTCCAAACCTCTCCTTCTCATCACATGTCCGAAAAATTGTGATTGCCTTTTTCTTATACTGAAAAGTTTTCTTTGTATCTTAATCTCATTCAACACCTCACATTTGTTCTCTTAGCAGTCCATGGGATTCTCATCTTCTTCTTCTTTGCGTTCGTTCTTTACGACCAATTTTAATCACTCTTTGTGATATATTTGATCTTTGCCAAGAACGTGTATACGTTGCACATTGGTTTGGTAGGTCCCTAAACACATTGACTTCTACACGTTTAGGACACATGCATCCGATTTCATCTAAACCTCCCTAGTCGCCTCTTACGACATGCGTGGCAGGTAACAGTGGTTCTAATCTTTACACCCCAAATTTGGGCCCCGGTAACTACTCGGGCGCTGGGATTCTCATGATTCTTCTGTAAAATCACATCTCAGTGGCCTCCAGGGATTTCTCCATCTGTTTGTTTACTGCCCATGGCTCGAATCTCTAAATATTTCAACGGTACGTGACGTTTTGGCGCCGCCGTTTTGGCGCCGCCGTTTTGGCGCGACCGTTTTGGCGCAGGACGTTTTGGCGCAGGACGTTTTGGCGCAGGACGTTTTGGCGCACATATTCCTCAATAAATTTCAATAATCTTAATATTATTTTAATTTTGAGTGTACATGTATATTAACTCTAATGAAACAATATACTTATACATCAGCGTTTATTGGAACAAATGCCAGGTGTCTGAATTATATCATCAGCCGTTTCATTTGAGATGATCGAGAATTGATACGCTGACCGACTGAGTGTCATATCTTGTCCATCGCAAATGTCAGAAATCCTGCCCTTTCCAAATGTTAATAGCTTGACCCGTTTACCCGTAAAGTGACCTAATCCGGTATTTGCCGCTTCTGCCTAATCACACGTGCGCTTTTAGTCTATAAAAGTGTAAGAATGTTCTAGACTCAATCTCAAAATAAGTAGAATTAGATAAATTTATCACATACTATTATTATAATTCTGTGAACCCATTAAAATGGAAAATGTTCCGTCAAAGCGTGGCAAAGAAAAGTTGAATCACGAAGGATACTTTTATGTGTTCGATAAGTTCAGTGCAAACCATTCCAAGAAGTTCTGGCGACCTTCATCTAAACCAATCCACGTCAACTACTAGATTGTGAGAACTGGGTTTGAAGATTGATGTGGCAAGAAAAGAACGGTACAACAGGTATACGAGTAGGCTCATCAATCAAAATAGAACTGGTACGGTCAGTCGCTGGACGCTGATGGAGATATTGCGAAGGAGATCGGAGCACCTATGGACATGTCCGGAGTGCAATGAAGATATTTCAAACTGAAACTGAAACTGAGAGGAATTGCGCATAATTTTTGGATGGATTAAAAACACGGACTTTCGGAAAACTTATTAAAGGTAAAATATTGAACAAGATTCGTTAAACTTTATTCAAGTTTTATAAGTTGATTATTTGCATTGGCTAGAAGTAAAATATTTAACAGTATTCGTTAAACGTTTTTAATTGATATATTTTGCATTGGATTGGATTTATTAACAATTTATAATTTATTGAAAACAGTTATTTATAAACATTAAGTTAAATATGAAGTTATTTTTAAATGACGCCAAAACGGCTCTGCGCCAAAATATCCTGCGCCAAAACGGTCGCGCCAAAACGGCTCTGCGCCAAAAAAATCCAGCGCCAAAACGGTCGCGCCAAAACGGTCGCGCCAAAACGGCGGCGCCAAAAGTCCTGCTTCGATATTTCAACAACTCGTGTCATTAATCGTTTGTCAGATGTGACCATGTATTCAACCCTTTGCAATTTTAACACGCTAATTAATTTAACATGCCTTATTTATCGCCAGATCACCGATCGCAAAAATTATGAATATGTGCAGGCCCTTGAGGCGAGTGATCAAGATTTAAGAAGGGAAACTGCAAGCCAAAACACAAATAAAATCATAGAATCGACATGACATCATACTACGGAATAGGGATCATGTCTGGCACATCGCTAGATGGCCTTGACCTCTGTTTTGCAGAATTCATCGGAGATTCTGAAACTGACACATGGGGTTACAGATTTGAACATACTGTTACTGTTCCGTATAGTAAAGAAATGAAGGAGAGCCTTGGCAAGGCTACAAGTATGTCAGGAATTGTGAGTACATTGTAGTGTATTGTTTATGATGGTTTCTAATCAGTGGCGACTCGTGATCATGTTTGTTGGTGGGGCCAGACAAAATTTCCCAAAAATCATGGTTTTGTGTTGTTATATTTTAATTTTTAAAATAATAAATACACATTATACATTATTTTTGTGGGGCCCGGCCCCACTGGCCCTTAATGACGATCCGCCACTGTTTCTAATGATATTGTTTGTCAAAGTAAATATCTTCTTCGCATGGGCGTCCATTCGTTAAGGTGTTGATCTTCACAAAGCCTCTTTATCAATCAACCAAAATAGAACTGGTACGGTCAGTCGCTGGACGCTGATGGAGATATTGCGAAGGAGATCGGATCACCTATGGACATGTCCGGAGTGCAATGAAGATATTCCAAACTGAAACTGAAACTGAAAGTCTCTTTAGTGGGTCTCTGTGGCGTAGAGGTTAGGTTCTCGCTTCTCGTGCCAAAGGTACTCGGTTCGTTCCCTCGTGGAGCCATCGATATATTTTTCCAGAGATCCCTGATCTCAATATAGGTGAGATCGAGTTCCTAGTCCTATCGGAGACGGACGATAAAATAGGTCCCGTGTTAAAGTTGAGAACGTAAAAGAACTCATGTCAGTTCAAAATTGAGAAAAGGAGACTGGAAAGCAGCTACTCAGGCAAAATTCATTAGGAAAGTTTAAAAATAAAATTTATACAAAATATCTATACCATCTTCTAAATTACATCGGGACCCTCGCGGTGCTACGGAGTTCGTGCACTGCCACTGGGATATTCCTGTGTAAGAAAGATTGGAGCACATATGGTAGCTCACCCACCCGTCTGGTGCCGGGGCCCGCAAGGGAAGCAAAGAATAGTACCACTGCAACCTACAATGCATGTCGTAGGGGGCGACTGATGTAAGCCCTATGGATGCTACCCTAGTAAATAAAAAGCAGTGCAGAAATCGGATGTGCTGGCCTACTTGTGGGCGCATAACTGGCACAATGTACAATCGCTCTTAGGCTCAGATCACATACAAATCACACAGAGTGGTTGACAAGTGGTCGATGTGGAGCGTTCGAAGAAGAAGAAGAAGTAACTCACCAAAGTGCAATGATGATGGTCTATTGTCTTTTCCCAGGTGGAAGATGTAGTTGGCTGTCCACTCTTGCCGTTACGTGTAGGGATGGGAGCTTTAATTTGCGTTCTAGTGCTAGATGAGTCGCCCTTGTTGTGTTGTATCCGTGTTTGTGTAGTGTGGTCTTGATATTGTCTATCCATCTTTTTCTTGATCTTCCCTTAGCTCTAGCAGTCAAAATAATATGGAACCTCTTCTTCTTCTCTTCTTCTTTTCGTTCGTTCTTTACGACCAATTTTAATCACTTTTGTGATATGTTTGATCTTTGCCAAGAACGTGTATACGTTGCACATTGGTTTGGTAGCCCCTAAACGCATAGACTTCTACACGTTTAGGACATGTGCATCCGATTTCAGCCAAACCTCCTAAGTCGCGTCTTATGACATGCATGACAGGTAACAGTGGTTCTATTCTTTACACCCCCAAATTTGGATCCGGTAACCACTGGCGCAATTGAATTTCCAATCCCAGTGTTGTATAATTTCTAACATATGCCAGGAAGAGTTGGAAGATAACTAAAGATATAGAAAGAAAATTAAACACATTTGAAAATAGATGTCTGCGCAAAGTAATGAACATCAAATGGAACGAATTCAGGAGAAAGGATGACATCAGAGAAATGTCTGGTCAACCACTAGTAACGACTGTTATAAGAAACATCAACATTATCACATACATACAATCCACTAGCACACCTACATCCGCACCTACATACAACCCACTAGTACATTACATCAGCACTTACATAAAACCCACTAGTACATTTCATTAGCACTTACATAAAACCCACTAGTACATTACATCAGCACTTACATAAAACCCACTAGTACATTACATCAGCACTTACATAAAACCCACTAGCACATTACATCAGTACTTACATAAAACCTCCCCACTAGTACATATACATATATCCTTCTATCTTCAGGATCTGATCCAGTTACAATGCGACTACAGCCATTTTGTAGGACAATGCCTCCAGAAATTTATTGAGAGCAAAGATCTTCATCCTGACTTTGTAGCATCTCACGGACACACTGTGTTTCATCAGCCAGATAAGAGCATCACTTTCCAAGTTGGAGATGGAGAGATCATTTCGACTTACATAAGGTTGGTGTCAGTGGCGGCTCGTGATTGTTTTTGTTGGTGGGGCCAGACACAAATTTTCGGGAAAATCATGGCTTTGGTTAGGTTATATTTTAATTCATTAAATAATAAATAGAATTTACATATTATGTTTGGTTGGGCCGTCCCTCTGGTCCTTAATGACGAGCCGCCACTGGTTGGTGTATTAGGTGGTGAAGGAATACGAGTAACCTTCGATGGTGATTCCTATGGCCATTCAGATCTGTTATCATAATACAATGTAGAAGAATGTATACAGTTATAATAATAGCCGTCCATCGCAAGCGATGATGACAACAATCGCAGACGTGTGCTGTTGCACCTCTCTGGTGTGTGCGGAGGTGACTGTAGAGTCCAATCCTAGAACAGAATCCCCTACCACAGGTGGGGCATACATGATCAAGGTTAGACATGTGCGTGTTGTGTGCTCTGTCTTTCGCGCTGCTCGTTTTCTCTGTGCCTCAACAATACGCTGATTCTCAGCTATTCGGGTTCCTCTTTGTTGTTACAGCGCCACATTTGGCGATCTTGCGCAAGGGATTCCCAGCACGTGGTGTCTATATCGAAACATTTCAGAGACACTTTAAGAGTGTCTTTAAAGCGTTTTTTCTGTCCACCAGCTGAACGTCTGCCCCTTCAAGTTCACCATACATCAACTGTTTTGGGATGCGTTTGGGATCAGTTACTTTATATAGACACATTTGTGTAGTATTCTTGTGTAGTATTCTTTTTCTATTAAATGCTTATAAAAATTTGAAGATTAACCCACAAATCTTTACAGAAGCAAAGACTCTCCTGAAACAATCCAGAACAATGATGTAAGAAAAAAAAAAAGTAAAGGAACCCTTTCATACCTCGTGGTATATAGGTCAATACAGTGTTAGGCCTGTATTTTTCACTGACCGTCGGCATACGATGGGTGATGTGGTCAGCATCACGCCGGCCGCCTTTACTTTCCCAGAGCATGTCTGGTACCCAGTTGAGGCTGGGTCGACCTGAGAGCCGTCGTGGTCGGGAAAATTCCACGCACATTGCGGGAGCTGAACCCAGACCACCAGTCTTGCGAAGCGAGTTCACTAACAACTACGCTACAGCGGCTCTCAGAACAATGATGTGGAGAAAAACAAATGGAGGGTACAACCGAATACAAAAGAAAAGCGCAGAGCACAGTCTTCAGACTTAAAACGGGATACTGCGGTCTCAGAGCACACCCCCATAGAATGGGTCTCAGGGACTCTGCTGCCTGTACCTGTGGAGCACCAAAGCAGTCCCCAGAGTACATCCTGTAAGACTGCCCCAGCCTGAGCAGTGTGAGTGGGGGAACGGTGAAGACCTCAAGCGCACCGCCCTGTTTAAGACACATACCGGAGTAATCACATAGCAGAAGTTGAACCAGAAGAAGAAGAAGCAGATAAACCTTTGAAAAAATGACCACACTTTTCACTTTATTAGTTTACTCCTTCTCCCAGGTGCCCATTTGTCTGCAATTTTCGGACCAAAGATGTCTGCTTAGGAGGTCAGGGAGGTCCTCTAGTACCCTGTGGGGAAAGATTTCTCTTCCAACAAACTGACATGTGCATTAATCTTGGAGGTATTGCTAACATTGGTTGCCAGGTTGGTTGTGAAACTATTTGGTGTTTGGTTGTTGTTTCCAACAGTTGAACAAATCTGCAAGTTATTTTTTACTTGTGTTTCTTATAATAAGGCAGGCCAAAGCAGCATTCCAGAAAATAAGAAGCATTGCATTATATGCAACATGTCACTGTAAATTGAGGTCAGAAGGAGAGTTATACAGTGCTACATAGAGAAAATACTGACATACAGATGCGAGTCATGGACAGTAAACAAACATGGAAAATCACTGAAGGCCACAGAGATATGGTTTTATGAGTCTCATGGACTGCTGAAATGATGAATGTGAAGGTGTTGAATGAGTGCAAGACACAGAGAAAGCTTATTATCAATATAAGAAAGAGGTATTCATGACTTTTCAGACATGTAATGGGCCAAAACTTACTGCGGGAAGAGGCCGGTACAAACGGGGAAGCAGAAATCATAGGAATTATATCCTACAGAACTGCCCATAGTATGCATGCAGACTTGAGAAGAAAGAGGTGTCCCACTTACACCAGCTTCCAAGACAAACTGCATGGCGTGGCTGATAATCTGAGGCAGACGGCTGCCTTTATTAGAGAATCCGAAATCCCAATCTAGTGAGAACGCAGAAGACAAACTGTATGGCGTGGCTGATAATCTGGGGCAGACGGCTGCCTTTATTAGAGAATCCGAAATCCCAATCTAGTGAGAACGCAGAAGACAAACTGTATGGCGTGGTGATAATCTGGGGCAGACGGCTGCCTTTATTAGAGAATCCGAAATCCCAATCTAGTGAGAACGCAGAAGACAAACTGTATGGCGTGGCTGATAATCTGGGGCAGACGGCTGCCTTTATTAGAGAATCCGAAATCCCAATCTAGTGAGAACGCAGAAGACAAACTGTATGGCGTGGCTGATAATCTGAGGCAGACGGCTGCCTTTATTAGAGAATCCGAAATCTCAATCTAGTGAGAACGCAGAAGAAGAAGAAGACATGTAATGAGAAGAGGAGGCTTAGAGCACATTGTGACAACTGGTAAAATCGAAGGAAGACGAGACAGAGGAAGACAGAAAGAGATTATTTTAGACAGCCTGACTTTGTGGCACAGGAGAACGTCAACATCTGAGGTGATAGCAAACACAAGGGACATATATTTGTAGAGATCCAAGATCGCCTACATCAGCCGGTACGGCACCTGATGCTTTCTTATTAGGATAAAAAAAAACAATTTAGGATAACAAATTTCACTGAAATTTAGCATTAACGTTTCTGAGTTTGTTTTCACTTCAAGAATGATTCAGAAAAATTCACAGTGACTCCTGACCTCAGTATAAGCGAGGTTAAACATATATTCAGAAGAGGTCAAGTGCCTGAGTGTTGACCGGGGACCAAATTTGCGGTGTAAAGAATAGTACCACTGTTACTTGCCACACATGTTGTAAGAGGCGACTAAGGAGGTTGAACTTGGGGCTAGCTACCCCACATAGTAAAAAAATACTAGATAGCTACAGAAACCACAACCAAGAAAATTTATAGCTCGCCACCCGAGGAAGAAGAAGGACACTGCAAGGAGGGAGACAGAATGCAAGAAAACGGGGAGAGAGGAGAGAGCTAGAAAAGATGATATTGAATAGGTAGGCTTGGAAGGCCTTGGTTGCGAACCTATGCCTCCTAGGGATGAAAGGTGAAGAAGAAGAAGTCAATGGTCTAGTTTTATTTGAGAGAGGAGAATAAATGGAGGTCTCTTGTGCACAGGATGAATATGTTTACAGAAGCATGTATTTGTTAAACTTGATTGTTTCATTAAACCACACAAGGAGACACAGTATTTATTAAACTTGATTGTTCTATTAAACCACCCAAGGAGACACAGTATTTGATAAACTTGATTGTTCTATTAAACCACCCAAGGAGACACAGTATTTGATAAACTTGATTGTTCTATTAAACCACCCAAGGAGACACAGTATTTGATAAACTTGATTGTTTCATTAAACCACCCAAGGAGACACAGTATTTGATAAACTTGATTGTTCTATTAAACCACCCAAGGAGACACAGTATTTGATAAACTTGATTGTTCTATTAAACCACCCAAGTAGACACAGTATTTATTAAACTTGATTGTTCTATTAAACTACCCAATGAGACACGGTATTTGATAAACTTGATTGTTCTATTAAACCACCCAAGTAGACACAGTATTTATTAAACTTGATTGTTCTATTAAACCACGACACAATATTTGTTAAACTTGATTGTTCTATTAAACCACCCAAGTAGACACAGTATTTATTAAACTTGATTGTTCTATTAAGCCACCCAAGGAGATACAGTATTTATTCAACTTGATTGGTCTATTAAACCACCCAAGGAGACACAGTATTTATTAAACTTGATTGTTCTATTAATCACCCAGGTAGACACAGTATTTATTAAACTTCATTGTTCTATTAATCACTCAGGGAGATAAAGGATTTGATGTTTGTCCGTGTAACATGGTGTTGAATCATCTGACATCTCTGCATGACCCTGACTTAGATTATGATCGAGATGGACAGTTGGCAGCCACTGGTAAGGTTTTACCTAGCGTTTTGCAGCAACTTGACCAGTTGGACTTTTATCAAAAGAGTGGACCAAAGTCGCTGGGATTTGAGTGGGTTTCAACTAGTCTTATACCATTACTTAAGGTAACGTATTCTTATATGTATAAACGTTGCTGTTTATCGTCACTGTTTCTGTATTTTGTAAAACTATAGTACTTTGTTTGTACGTGTTTCGCTATATATATAGATATATATTCCTCTCGTACCCGTATACGTTACATAGAGCCTGCAAGTAATTTCTTCATAACGCTCTGTCCTGGGCAATCTCTTCCATGGAATTGAGTCAAATGTTCACCAATGTGTTGCTAGGGCCCATAAGGGAAGCAAAGAATAGTAACACTGCGACCCACAAGGCATGTTGTATGAGGCGACTTAGGTAGTGGCCTAGGGAAGCTACCATAGTTAATAAAAAGAGTCACAGAAATCGGTTGTGCTGGCCTACTTGTAGGCGCATAACTGGCACAACGTACAATTGCTGTTAGGCTCAGATCACATACAGATCCAAAAGAGTGGTTTAACAAGTGGTTGATATGGAGCATTTGAAGAAGAAGAAGAAGAAGTGTCCTCCTCATCCAACAGTAGGTCGCCACGAGACGAAGAACATCTTCATCCGTCCTAAACTCCCCCTCATTCATCCTAAACTCCCCAACAATCGATGCTTTAGGAATTTATTGTCTGACTGTATATGTTATGTCTGGCGTCAAGGAAGTCTCTCTCTCTCGCGATGGTTTTTAGGCCGTTTTTATCATTCTATTGTGATATATAAACAGCCAAACATCAGAACGGGATGTACGTGCACAACCTTCAGTACCAATTGGAGCTCAACTGCTTATCTTTGGGTGGTGTGTTAGATTTCAACCAGCGTTTGTGTATGGTTCACTCTCCGCTAGCCTTTTGCTGTCCCCAGTCAACACCCACAAGGCAGCAGGTTGCCATTTTCTTTTAGGGCAACGACCCTTAGACGGCCTGCCCTCCCGGGCTTATAAGCGCCATCTGCCCAGCAAAACCGGTCGTTTTAATGGACGCCTTGGTTTGCTGCCCGTCCAGTTTTGTTTACGGTTTGCTCCGCTAGCCTTTGATTGTCTCCAATCAACTACAAGGCAGCAGTAGTTCCCTGCAAAGAAGTCTGAATTTCTTTGCTTCTTTTGTATCCTTTGTTTTGATAAAGGCATTTGGTCAAAATGTTGCTGTATTTTATTTTTGTACTTTGTAAAACTATAGTATTTTGTATTTACGTGCTTTGCATTTGCTACATAGTTTTACTGCAGTCTTCCTGTATATTGTGATACTTTTTGCATTTGCTACATAGTTTTACTGCAGTCTTCCCTTATATTGTGATACATTATGCATTTGCTACATAGTTTTACTACAGTCTTCCCTTATATTGAGATACATTTTGGCATTTGCTACATAATTTTACTGCAGTCTTCCCTTATATTGTGATACATTATGCATTTGCTACATAGTTTTACTACAGTCTTCCCTTATATTGTGATACTTTTTGCATTTGCTACATAGTTTTACTGCAGTCTTCCCTGATATTGTGATACATTATGCATTTGCTACATAGTTTTACTGCAGTCTTCCCTTATATTGTGATACATTATGCATTTGCTACATAGTTTTACTACAGTCTTCCCTTATATTGTGATACATTTTGCATTTGCTACATAGTTTTACTGCAGTCTTCCCTTATATTGTGATACATTTTGCATTTGCTACATAGTTTTACTGCAGTCTTCCCTTATATTGTGATACATTTAGCATTTGCTACATAGTTTTACTGCAGTCTTCCCTGATATTTGTAAGTTTTCTAAACATTTTCATTTCTGTAACAGCAAGAGCAACATTCTATTCCTGACCTGCTACGCACATATGTAGAACATGTCACTCAACATGTGTCCGATGCTTGTGTCAGGGCTATCAACAAAACCCACGGTACTGTTCTAGTGACAGGAGGTGGAGCCTATAACTCCACCCTCATGAGAAATTTGAAAGACAAACTGAAGCAACATAACATAGAGGTTAGTATCTGAACTGTACTGTTATAGTAACAGAGGCGGAGTCTATAACTCCACCCTCATGTAAAATTTGAACAACAAGCTAAAGCAATGTAACGTAGAGGTTAGTATCTGAACTGCACTGTTATAGTAACAGAGGCGGAGTCTATAACTCCACCCTCATTTAAAATTTGGACAACAAGCTAAAGCAACATAACATAGAGGTTAGTATCTGAACTGCACTGTTATAGTAACAGAGGCAGAGTCTATAACTCCACCCTCATGTAAAATTTGGACAACAAGCTAAAGCAATGTAACGTAGAGGTTAGTATCTGAACTGCACTGTTATAGTAACAGAGGCGGAGTCTATAACTCCACCCTCATTTAAAATTTGGACAACAAGCTAAAGCAATGTAACGTAGAGGTTAGTAACTGCACTGCACTCTTCTAGTGGTAGGAGGTGGAGTATATAACTCCAACCTCGTCAGTTATATGAGGACTATCACTGCGCTCCGGACATGTCCATAGGCGCTCCGATCCCCGCCTAAACAAATCCAGCAGCGTACAGTGGCCCAACATGTTAGCTCGATGTTGATGAATCAATATTTTTGCATACATGGTATGTCGCTCTTTTCAGGCTGTACCAATATTGACACCCAGCTCTCTCAATCTGGACAGCGACTGGGATTCACAACTCTGAAAATTCTCGGTTTTGAGAGACTCAAAGCGTTAACAAAGTCATTTCAGTCCATTGCAGCTCCCTCTGATATCGTAGCAATGCCAGCCAATCTATCAGCTCATTCATTACCCCTGACTCATGAGTGTCCAGGGACGAAAATGAAGGTCATTTCTCTAATCCAATCTCATGTGAGATTTAAAAGACAAACTAAAGATGAACTCAGTAGCAGTGGGATTGATATACACACACTAGATGTTTGTGTTCAGTTCCCGCTATGCTTGATTCTCCAGTTCAAAATGGGTATTGTCTGAGCTGATAGAGATAGTCGCCAGAACTACCGAGGAAGTACACTATGTGACACATTCTGATGGCTGAGATGAGCCAAGTACATATGGCAATATATTAAATGCTTCAATCCCTACCCGCTTGGCTAGACTACAGTGCAGCAATTTATTTCCAGGGCCACCACCAGAAAGTAAAGTAGGGTCTTGCTTATTGCCAGCGCACTGATCCTGGAACTACCTCACCACTTTATTTAATTGCCCATATAACCCCACAGGTGCACTAACCGCTGTTCTACTATGGCTTCTAAAAACTTACATTCCAATCAAAATTTGGCATGAGTCAGCTCTGTCGGCTTTGGTGTATGTTGTTGTTGTGTAGTGACTTACTTGACTTATTCTTCTCCGTTCCTCTTGGAGCATAGGACCTCAACAGTTGTTCGCCACTTTCCTTGATCTCTGGCAGTTTTCTTAATGGTCTCCCAGGATACTTGTGGGTTTGGCTTCTGCGCGTCATATGTCTCCGGCACAGAGCCCTAGTCCTTCTAATGGAGCCTATTCCTTCTGAGAGGTGTAGTTGGGGTCTGATTTCCCATAATTCTTACCTGAGTCCGAAGGCCCATACGTTTATAGTTGGCTCTGGGTAAACCTATCGGCATAGCTCTCGAGGTTATTGTGGTACGCAAGCCCCTCCTCCCACCACTACAAGGAAATGGCTTCACGGGGGGCTTTAGTCTTAGTTAATTGCTGCTGTTTTGGTTAATTAATTAGTTTCTTGTACTTCTGTTAATTTGATCCATATCATTAACCATATTAATCAATCATTAACGTTGTTTTTTTTCTGTACAGATTGTTGACACGGAAAATGAAATTGTAGAATATAAAGAAGCCCTAGTTTTTGCTTTCTTGGGCTTGCGAACTCTTCTGAATGTGGAGAATGTTTTCTCGTCTGTAACTGGCAGCAAGATGAACACAGTGTCCGGAAGTATCCATCATGGTGCACTTGAACACAACAAGCCAAGTCTGCAAGATCGGTTTAACTTTATGATCAGAAAAAGGAGTCTTGGAATCAATGAATTGCGTATTATTAAAGAGAAATAATCAGAAGTGATTCACAATGTGATTAATATTAACTTTTTTATTTGTGAATATTATTATTATTGAATCTTCTTCTTTAACAAACGCTCCATATCGATCACTTGTTAAACCACACTGTGTGATTTGCATGTGATCTGAGCCTAAGAGTGATTGTACATTGTGCCAGTTATGCGCCTACAAGTAGGCCAGCGCATCTGATTTCTGCGACACTTTTATTTACTAGGTCGCCGAGTGGTTACCAGGGCCCAAAATTGGGTGTAAAGAATAGAACCACTGTTACCTGCCACGCATGTCGTAAGAGGCGACTAAGGAGGTTTGACTGAAATCGGATGCATGTGTTCTAAATGTGTAGAAGTCAACCTGCTGCCTTGCAGGACGGCTGGGGACAGCCAAAGGCTAACGGAGAGCGAACACAGTAAACGCTGGCTGAATCCGGACACATCGCTTAAGGATAAGCACCAGAGTTTCAAATGGCGCTGAAGATGGGACGAAACCCACTCATGCTAAGGCTGCATAAATCAGATTTCCACATGAATGTTTTTTTTTTTCTTTTTTTTTTTTATTCTAATTTTTTTTTTTTCTTTCGTCCGCTTTCAACTCAGACGAAGTTTCATCTCTGAAACTGATTTTTGCGTGAAAATCTGTTTTCCAATTTCTTACAATGGCAGCAGCGTGCACATTGTAAATTACTTTACACTGGCAGCCTGTGCTCAATGTACTCGTAATTAGTATTCCTCGCCATACAGGCAGATTTCTCCGACTTCAGAGGTACTCATGTTATCGTCCTGAGTAAGACCAGGGACTCTAACAAATGCCGGACAGTAGGTTCGAACACGAGCTATGAGGCGTCTCACAGCTAGCAGGCCGAGCTACTATCAACTACTCTAGGCAGTCCCTCCACATGAATAAATTTATGGAGAGATCTGTACATCAGTCTGTTTGCGAGAGAGATTTACTAGAGGCTTCCTAGGCCCCTACCTCAGTCGTCTCTTATGACAGTCCTTGTAGGTTTCAGTGTTACTATTCTTTGCTTCCCTTGTGCACTCCGACAACACACAGGCTATTTACATATCTGGAAAATGTTATCAACGTTCAAGGTGGCAGAGATGAAGATGTTATGATTAGAATACAAAAGACATGGGGGTCTCTGTGGCTGAGTGGTTAAGCCTTTGCCTTGTGAGTCGAAGGTCTCTGTGGCTGAGTGGTTAAGCCTTTGCCTTGCGAGTCGAAGGTCTCTGTGGTTTGAGTGGTTAAGCCCTTTGCCTTGCAGTCAAGGTCTCTGTGGCTGAGTGGTTAAGCCCTTTGCCTTGCAAGTCGAAGGTCTCTGTGGCTGAGTGGTTAAGCCCTTTGCCTTGCGAGTCGAAGGTCTCTGTGGCTGAGTGGTTAAGCCCTTTGCCTTGCGAGTCGAAGGTCTCTGTGGCTGAGTGGTTAAGCCTTTGTCTTGCGAGTCGAAGGTCTCTGTGGCTGAGTGGTTAAGCCCTTTGCCTTGCGAGTCGAAGGTCTGTGGTGGTGGTAATTCTTGCCTTTGCGAGCAGGCTCTGTGCTGAGTGAGTTCTTTCCAATGACCAGGTTCTGTGAGCTGAGGAAGTTCTTGTGCTTTGTCAAGTCTCTGGCAGTGGTGCCTTGCTGAGTAGTCTCTGTGGCGAGTGGTGCCTTCCTTGCAGTCGAAGGTCTCGGGCATGGTTAGCCTTGCAGTCAAGGTCTCGGCTGAGGGTTGCTCTGCCTGAGTCGAGCCGGCTGAGTGTTAGCTTTGCCTGCAGTCTGTGGTGAGTGGTTAGCCTTTGCCTTGAGTCGAAGGTCCTGTGGCTGAGGTTGCCTTGCCTGAGTCAAGTCCTGTGGCGATGGTTAAGCCCTTTCCTTGCAGTGAAGGTCCTGTGGCTGGTGGTTACCCTTGCCTTGCGAGTCGAGTCGTGGGTCAATTCGACTGCGGCCTTCTGTTCACGAGTGCAGTTTTTTCCAAAACCCTAGATTGTTGCTGAGCTACGGAGTTCGTGCTTTGTGCAATACCTCGGCAGGTGGCGTGCCATTTCTGCGGAGAGGGACCAAGCCATATGGGGTAAAACCCGGGGCAATGAAGTCAATCCTTCGGCCTTAAAACCCTTTTAAACAAAAGACAAGATCAGAATGTGCCATTTTGAAGAACGTAATGGAGCTCAAGAATGATCAGGAATAAAACCAAGATAATGATATTTAACTCAAATGTCAAGGTTGTCCTGTATGGTGCAGAGACATGGAGAAAAGGTGAGGGGAACATCAAAAAGTTGCAGACATTCATCAATAGATCGCCCGAGTGGTTACGGGGGCCAAATTTGGGGTGTAAAGAATAGAATCACTGTTACCTGCCACGCATGTCGTAAGAGGCGACTAAGGAGGTTTGGATGAAATCGGATGCACATGTCCTAAACGTGTAGAAGTCTATGCGTTTAGGGGCCTACCAAACCAATGTATAACGTTCTTGGTAAAGATCAAATATATCATAAAGAGTGATTAAAATTGGTCATAAAGAACAAACGCAAAGAAGAAAAAGATCAATAGATGCCTGTGCAGGATACTCCATCTATGATATAACTACAGACAGGGAACTGTGGGATAGAGCAGAACAACGGCAAGTGGAGCAAGAGATAAAGGGCAGAAGGTGGCGATGGATAGGAACACACTGAGAGATCACCTGATAGCATCAAGAGAAAGGCCATCCGGCGGAACTCACAGGGTAATAAAGGAAAGGGAAGAGCCAGGAACACCTGGAGGTGAAGTTGGAGATGGATAGAACACACACTGAGCAGATCCCTTACAACATCACGAGACAGGCTTTCCTATGAAACCCTCAGGGTAATAGAGGAAAGAGCCAGGAACACCTGGAGGTGAAGTTGGAGATGGATAGAACACACACTAAGCAGACCCCCTGACAACATCACGAGACAGGCTTTCCATGAAACCTCAGGGTAATAGAGGAAAGAGCCAGGAACACCTGGAGGTGAAGTTGGAGATGGATAGAACACACACTGAGCAGACCCTGACAACATCACGAGACAGGCTTTCCTATGAAACCTCAGGTAATAGAGAAAGAGCCAGGAACACCTGGAGGGAAGTGGAGATGGATAGAACACACACTGAGCAGACCCTTACAACATCACGAGACAGGCTTTCCTATGAAACCCTCAGGTAATAGAGAGAAGAGCCAGGAACACCTGGAGGTGAAGTTGGAGATGGATAGAACACACACTGAGCAGATCCCTTACAACATCACGAGACAGGCTTTCCTATGAAACCCTCAGGGTAATAGAGGAAAGAGCCAGGAACACCTGGAGGTGAAGTTGGAGATGGATAGAACACACACTGAGCAGATCCCTGACAATATCACGAGACAGGCTTTCCTATGAAACCCTCAGGGTAATAGAGGAAAGAGCCAGGTACACCTGGAGGTGAAGTTGGAGATGGATAGAACACACACTGAGCAGATCCCTTACAACATCACGAGACAGGCTTTCCTATGAAACCCTCAGGGTAATAGAGGAAAGAGCCAGGAACACCTGGAGGTGAAGTTGGATAGAACACACACTGAGCAGATCCCCTGACAACATCACGAGACAGGCTTTCCTATGAAACCCTCAGGGTAATAGGAGGAAGAGCCAGGAACATCTGGAGTTGGAGACGGAATCAAGAAAATGAGGAGAATTGAGAGATCTAGAAAGATGGCCTTGGATAAGGGGGCTTGGAAGGCCTTAGTTGCAGAACTATGTCTCCCTAGGGGCGAAGGGTGAAGTAGAATTATGATATTCCTCACATAGCTTTATATCCTGGGGAAACCTGTTCAATTTCTTCTATGGAAGTGAATCCAGTATTTCTCGCTTCTCTCAGTAAAGTTCGTGGCCGCCCGAGTGGTTACCGGGGCCCAAATTTGGGGTGTAAAGAATAGAACCACTGTTACCTGCCACGCATGTCGTAAGAGGCGACTAAGGAGGTTTGGCTGAAATCGGATGCATGTGTCCTAAATGTGTAGAAGTCTATGCGTTTAGGGACCTACCAAACCAATGTGCAACGTATACACGTTCTTGACAAAGATCAAACATATCTCAAAGAGTGATTAAAATTGGTCGTAAAGAACGAACGTAAAGAAAGAAGTAAAGTTCGTTTCAGCAACTGACCCAATTAAACATTGACTGATAATTCATGACCTAGAATATTTTTAGTTATTTTTTAAAAATAATTGAACGTTTCCAAATGAATTAGATCAGCTAGGCAATCACAAGGTGCCGATTTATAGTGATTCAGATTCTAGGTATGGTAAATTGCCTACGTGACCGTTCCTTTTTTCAACAAGCTCAAACTGGAAGCACAACAACTTATATGGCAGCTATGACAACGATTCTTAATTTCCCCTATCTAAATAATCTGGGTACTCACCTTCAATTGGTTTACTCGATGGTCCCTGTTGCAAAGTGTTTTGCTTTCCCGCTATGAATTATCATGTAGTTATGCCAACTAATATGGCATCTCTGACTTATTTTTGCGTGAATGCTTACTTTCCTTATCAAGTGTCTCTCACCATTCAGGCGAGCCTTACTCTGATTTCAGAGGTACTTGTAATTTAGATCACCAAGTAAAGGATCACAGTTTCCTGCACACTGAACATTTTTGGCCCAAACTGGTCTTGAAACCTGGAATTTCCTAGTCACATGATCATTAGCGCAGCTTGTCATCGACTCCATATCGGCAACCCTGCTCCATTGAGCTATAACCCAGGACATCATCCAGATGACAAGTCAACCATGTGTGCTCCGATCTCTTTCTTACACAGGAAGATCTCAGTGGCAGAACACAAACTCCATAGCACAGTCGAGGGTCCCCAATATGATCACAAGTCTAATATTACATGACCAATAATTTGAAACGAACAGACGACATCCTGGAGACCATCATTAAGAGACAGATGAAGATGATTTGAAACGAACAGACGACATCCTGAGACCATCATTAAAGCGAAGATGAATTGAAACGAACAGACACATCATTGAGACCATCATTGAGATGAAGATGAAGATGATTTGGCCATGTATGTTGTATGCCATTGGTGTCATTGGCTAGGACAGCTCTCAGATGGACAGCGGATGGGAAGAGAAGGTCTGGATGTCCAAAGGAAACATGGGAATGAGCTGTGGAGAGAAAGTTGGAGTACGGCCTGGCATGGGAGACGGTTGGTAGAAAGGCAGCAGTGGAAATCTCTTGTGGAAGCCTTATGTGTCAATGGGGACACAAAGAGGATATAGATAGAATAATTTGAACACAGAAAAAGGAGATCAACAAGTTTATTCATGTATGTATCAGTGTAAACAAAGCACACACAACTGTAACAAACACAGAGCAAAATGTTTATACAAAAATATATCATTCAATGTTGCTAATAGCCAACAACATTAATACTGGTAGTTTTGTTCTATAGTTCTGTTGTTGTTGATACTGGTAACCTAATCATCAAATCAAGATTGCTGCCTTGTTCTCGTACTCCATTAAAAGAATGATGCAGAATCACACTTATCTTCGTTCCGGGCACATGGGTGTCGTTGGCAATGAAAGAGCAGACAGGCTGGCTGGAACTGCCACCATATCAGAGGGCCAGCCAATGGATAGAGCTGATATTTTGAGCGCCTCATAGAGTGTGGCCGCAAAGAAGATTTTCATTTAAACCAATCCATGTCAACTACTAGATTGTAGAAGCTGGGTTTGAAGATTGGAGTAGCAAGAAAAGAACAGCATAACAGGTACGTGAGTAGGCTCATCAATCAAAATCGAACTGGTACGGTCAGTCGCTGGACGCTGTTGGAGATATTGCGAAGGAGATCGGAGCACCATGGACATGTCCGGAGTGCAATGAAGATATTCCAAACTGAAAACTAAAAGAATGATACTTCAACAGCCTTTCTTCACATTTCTGCATTACCAGACTTGTTACAAATAAGAATGAGGAGCACATCCGAGTGGTTACCGGGGCCCAAATTTAGGGTGTAAAGAATAGAACCCCGCATGTCGTAAGAGGCGACTTAGGAGGTTTGGCTGAAATCGGATGCACATGTCCTAAACATGTACAAGTCTGTGCGTTTAGGGGCCTACCAAACCAATGTGTAACGTATACATGTTCTTGTCAAAGATCAAACATATCACAAAGAGTAATTAACTTTGGTCACAAAGAACGCACGCGAAGGAGAATGAGGAGCGTCTGGTCAAATGGATTAGAGCACGGGGAGACCCTGGTTCAATCCCAGGTAAGGTGGTTTTTTTGTTGGAGGCATAAAGGAAAATTCCTAACCTGAACAGTTTCGCTGTGACTGCACTAGCCATGCAACCATTAAATTATACAAGCTCATATCCCAACTGTCCTACACTGCCCAAAAAGCGGTAACACAGGCAGTAAGTATTTTTGACATATAAAATGACATGAATGGTTGGAAAAAATCTTCATGGAAGGAGGTATACGGGCAAAGAAGAGAAGAGGAAGACTACAGAGAAGATGGATTCAGAATGTAACTGATGGTTTGAGCATGACGGCTACAGAGGCAGGACATCTGACCTATGAGAGAAAAAAGTTCAGGACTGTTAGGGTGGCAAAGTTCTGCTCTGGACAAGCTATATGATGATGATGAGATCTGTTAAGTTCTGATGTTGATTTTCTTCCATGCCACAATATCAAACAAATATGTAGGGAGGGTCTAAGGCACAAATGAATGAAATGATTTTTTAAAAAACAACTTTGAATGAAATGACAAAAGTCAGAGGCAGCAAAACCACAGCTGACAAAGACCCTATTTCAACTATAAGTGTTGGCCCTGATAACAGGCTGCATCACTTCAGTCTGGACTAAGTGAGTAGGGATCGAAAAGGGAATGCAAACCAAGTTTCAAAATAAATTTCAGAAAATAGATTCATTGAAGCCCAGATATAGCAAACCTTGCTGTAAACTCCAGCCCAATGTAACACACATAATTTTTTTTCAGGTTAAATGAAAAATAAATTGTCATTAATCCTCTCTCCTTGTCAAACTTTGTCTCAGTTTTCCATTAAATTACCATTTATTTTGTATTTTAACAATGCTCATGTCAAGTTTGTTCAACCAGCAAGTCACAGGAACCATCAGTATACATACCATACGATATCTGTTGGGGGATATTGAGCACCTATGGGTCTGCCCGGGAGTGCTGTGACATCAGTCCAGTGAACAATAACCAAAAGAGATGACTATTACTTCTGTTCTTCTTCATCCTTCGCCCCATGGAAGGCATAGGTTCGCAACCAAGGCCTTCCAAGCACTCCTATTCAAGGCCATCTTTTACAGACCAATCCACTCTCTCCACAATTTCTTGCATTCCATCTCCAACTCCCGTCTCCAGGTGTTTCTGGGTCTTCCCTACCTCAATTACCTTGGGGTTCCATCTGAGGACCTGTCTCATAATGCTGTCAGTGGGTCTCCTAAATATGTTTCCTATCCATCGCCACCTTCTGTCCCATTCTATCCCACAGTTCCTTGTTTGTGGTCCTGTCATACCATCGCAGATAGAGTATCCTGCGTAGGCATCTATTGATCCTGTGCAGGCATCTATTACTTCTGTTACCTGACTTCTAATCTACAGCAAATATCCTATGTTAAGCTTGTCTGTACCACTGAAAAAGCAGATCATGAAATCTAGCAACAAGTAGAAGACCAGCAGAAACAGATAAGCTTTGTAATACAACATCTTCAGCATGACAACAGTAATGGTAAATCTCAGAATAAATGATGATACAAATTAATATATGACATTATGATTACATGACAATAATAATAATAATTCCTCTCGACTCGTTATATGCTACATAGGGCCTGCAAGTAATTTCTCAATACCGCTTCTATCCTGGGCAACTCGCTCAATCTCCTCCATGGAACTGAGACCGATATTTCTTGCCTCTCTCAGCAAAGTTCGTTTCAGGGTCTCCTTAGGTTGACCTCACTCTCTTGAACCCTTTGCATCCCAATTCAATGCCTGCTTTGATATTTGTTGATCATTTAGCCTCAAGGTGTGTCCAACATATCTCCATCTTCTCTTTCTTATAACAGTTGTCACTAGTGGTTGACCAGACATGTCTCTGATTTCATCACTTCTCCTGAATTGCTTCATTTTATATTCATTATTTTTCGCAGACATCTATTTTCACATGCATTCAATTTGCTTTCTATATCTTCAGTCATATTACATGACAATACAAAATAATATATGACATTATGATTACATGGCAAACATGATATGTATACAACAAGGGGGGTTTAAAGTTGAAGGATCACTTCACTGTCCCTAGTTTGTAACCGCATATGGCTTGGTCCCTAGCTATCTATCTATTCTTCTTCGAATGCTCCATATCGACCACTTATTAACCACTCTTTGTGATTTGTATGTGATGCCTAAGAGCGATTGTACGTTGTGCCAGTTATGTGCCTACAAGTAGGCCAGCACATCCATTTTCTGCTACGCTTTTTATTTACTAGGGTAGTTTCCGTAGGCTTCTACCTCAGTCACCTCTTACAACATGTCTTGTAGGTCGCAATGTTACTATTCTTTGCATCCCTTGCAGGCCTCAGTACCATACGGACGCAAAGGGAGTTTAAAGCTGAAGGATTCACTTCATTGTCTCTGGTTGTACCCCCATATGACTTGGTCAGTAATTACTTACTTATTCCTCTCCGCTCCTTGCAGAGCATAGAGCCTCAACATTTGTTCGCCCCTTGTTCGGTCTCTGGCTGTTTTCTTTATGGTCTCCCAGGATAGTTGAGCACTCTTCAGTTCCTCAAGAAGACTTTGTCTCCAGGTCTGTTTAGGCGTCCTTTTTTTTGGTTTTCCTTGGGTTCCTCTAAAGTGCTTGTCTAGTGACACTCGACTGTGTCTTCCATAGGGTATGCCAGACCCATCGCCATTTTCTCCTCTTGAACTGGGTCCTCATCGGTTCCTGTTCGGTTCTTATCCACAGGATATTTGGTCCCTAGCTATCTATCTATTCTATATCCCTGTTTTGATTCATTATTTACATGGTCGTTCTCTGGGACTGTTGCAGTTGTATCTGAGTGCTAGTGCTCTCGTTGGAGATCTGGTCCCTCTCCTCAGAAATAGTATATCACCTGCTGAGAGTATAGCACAAAATATGAACTCCGTAGCTCTTGCAACAATCCTAGGGATCTCTAGAACAAATACACTGTGAACAGAACTGCACGATCCGGATTCGAACCCATAACCTTCTGAACACAAATGAACAACGTAACCACTTAGTTACAGACTCCTTAAAACCTAATATCACCCGAGTGGTTACCGGGGCCCAAATTGGGGTGTAAAGAATAGATTCACTGTTACCTGCCACGAATATCATGTGAGGCAACTAAGGAGTTTGGACGTGGGGCTAGCTACCCCACACCGTAAAAAACACTAGATGGCTACAGAATGGAGAGCGAACTGAGTAAATGCTGGCTGAAACCGGACACATTGCCGAAGGATAAGCACCAGAGCTTCAATTGGTCTTGAAGATGTGACATAAAACACACCAATGCTAAGGCTGTATGAATCATATTTCCACATGAATAGAATATATGGGGAGATCTGGTACATCGGTTTGGGCGGTGATCAGGCGCGCGAGAGAGAAATGCTTGAGGAAGGCTGTGGGGGTCACCAGGAAAGATAAGACACGAAATGAGGATATCAGAAGCAGAGTGTAACCTCTGAAGTCGGAGAAGGCCCGCCTGTATGGCAAGGAAACCAATAAAACGGTAAGCAGGCTTTCACTCAAAAATCAGTCAGCAGTGCAACACTAGGTGCCATGGCTATGCCTGAATTCACAGAGGGTGAATGCAAAGAAGAGAAGCAGAGCGGGCATAATTTCATGCACCGAATACATTGAGGAACAACAAATACAGTGGTTCGGACATTTATTGTGAAAGGAATACAACCAACCACCAATAACAGCACACAATATAAAGAGATCAGGTACTAGAGCCAAGGGAAGACCAAGAAAGGAATACAACCAACCACCAATAACAGCACACAATATAAAGAGATCAGGTACTAGAGCCAAGGGAAGACCAAGAAAAAGATGGAAGACAAGAACAAGAATGACAATCGTGGCCTATCCTTTACAGGACATTGCCATAAACAAGACCACAGTACAGGGGATCTCTGTGGCTAAGTCCTTTGCCTTGTGAGTCGAAGGTTGTGGGTTCGAATCCGAGCTGCGCCGTTCTGTTCACGAGTGCAGTTTTTCCAGAGACCCTAGGATTGTTGCTGGAGCTACGGAGTTCGTGCTTTGTGCAATTCTCTCGGCAGGTGGTTGAGAGGGACCGAGCCAAATGGGGTAAAACCTGGTGCAATGAAGTCAATCCTTCAGCTTTTTTAAGACCACACTACATAAACACGGGTATAACTCAAGGGCTACTCATCTGGCACTGGAACCCAAATTAAAGCTAACACCCCTTCGCTTAACGGCAAGAGTGGACAACGAATTCCATCATCCACCTGGGGATAGACAATAGACCAATATATATAATGACATATTATGTCATATGACACCTCTGAAGTTGGAGAAGGCCCACTTGTATGGCAAGGAAACCAGTAAAACGGTAAGCAGGCTTTCACGCAAAATCAGTCAGAACGCCACACAAGCTCATGGCTACGCCTGAATTTGAGCGACGAACACAGAAGAAGAAAATGTCATATGACATCGGACATGACTATAAAATATTTGATGATGTCAGACAAGGTTATATGATAAATGTCACTTGAAATGACGTCATACATAATTATATAACAAAAGATATGAACACCAACAAGTGATATAGCTACACATATTATCAACACTATCATCCTCCTCAGAATGTGCTACTATAAGTAATGTTAGTTATCAAAAACTACAGTTTGTATTCTTGAATTAACAGTTCTTCTTCTTAGAATGCTCTACATCGACCACTTGTCAACCACTCTGTGTGATTTGTATGTGATCTGAGCCTAAGAGCGATTGCACGTTGTGCCAGTTATGCGCCCACAAGTAGGCCAGCACATCCGATTTCTGCGCTGCTTTTTATTTACTAGGGTAGTATCCTAGGGCATACATCAGTTGCCTCTTACAACATGCATTGTAGGTTGCAGTGGTACTATTCTTTGGTTCCCTTGAGGGCCCCGGCACCACACGGGCGGAATTAACAGTTAACTTGCATCTATTCCTCTATATTTCTGAATCTATTGTCTACACATCTATATTTGATCTCTTGAATCTTCAGATGAATGATTGGCTTGTTGCCTGATTGTTCTTCTCAGGTCTGTGTGTTTGACTTGTCATAAGTCAAGTGTATACAAATCTGGAAGTATCAAGATTAGCATGTACAATACACTAGGAAATAGCATGTGAGTATTGGAAATATCAATCAATGCACCGGAAAGTGACAAATGAAGAGTGGTCTAAGTACAATGAAAACTGGTAAATGGTTCCAACTCAGTGGAAAGTGGTAAATGCTCTGGCAAATGCTTCCAACTCAGTGGAAAGTGGTAAATGCACCCTGAAAATGGTTTGAACACATTAGAAAGTGGTAAATTATTCTACACATTGTAAACTGGTAAATTGTTCCAACATACTGGAAAGTGGTAAATGCACTGATAAAATGTTCCAACATATTGGAAAGTGGTAAATGCACTAGTAAATTGTTCCAACATATTGGAAAGTGGTAAATGCACTAGTAAATTGTTCCAACATATTGGAAAGTGGTAAATGCACTGGTAAATTGTTCCAACATATTGGAAAGTGGTAAATGCACTGGTAAATTGTTCCAACATATTGGAAAGTGGTAAATGCACTAGTAAATTGTTCCAACATATTGGAAAGTGGTAAATTGTTCCAACATATTGGAAAATGGTAAATACACTGATAAATTGTTCCAACATATTGGAAAGTGTAATCACTGATAAATTGTTCCAACATATTGAAAGTGGTAAATGCACTAGTAAATTGTTCCAACATATTGGAAAGTGGTAAATGCACTGGTAAATTGTTCCAACATATTGGAAAGTGGTAAATGCACTAGTAAATTGTTCCAACATATTGGAAAGTGGTAAATGCACTGGTAAATGTTCCAACATATTGGAAAGTGGTAAATGCACTGTAAATTGTTCCAACATATTGGAAAGTGGTAAATGCACTGGTAAATTGTTCCAACATATTGGAAAGTGGTAAATGCACTAGTAAATTGTTCCAACATATTGGAAAGTGGTAAATGCACTGGTAAATTGTTCCAACATATTGGAAAGTGGTAAATGCACTAGTAAATTGTTCCAACATATTGGAAGAAGATGGTAAATGTTCCAACATATTGGAAAGTGGTAAATACACTAGTAAATTGTTCCAACATATTGGAAAGTGGTAATGCACTAGTGTTGTTCAACATATTGAAATGGTAATGCACTAGTAATTGTTCCAACATATTGAAAGTGGTAAATCACTGTAAATTGTTCAACATATTGGAAAGTGGTAAAAGCTGTAATGTTCCAAATATTGGAAATGGTAAATGCATGTAATTGTTCCAACATATTGAAAGTGGTAAATTCACTGTAAATTGTTCAATATTGGAAAATGGTAAATGCACTGTAAATTGTTCCAACATATTGAAAGTGGTAAATGCACTGGTAAATGTTCAACATATGAAAGTGGTAAATGATGAATTGTTCCAACATATTGGAAAGTGGTAAATGCACTGTAAATTGTTCCAACATATTGGAAAGTGGTAATGCACTGGTAAATGGTTACATATTGATGGTAAATTGTTCCAACATATTGGAATGGTAAATGCACTAGTAAATTTTCCAACATATTGAAAGTGGTAAATGCACTGTAAATGTTCAACATATTGGAAAGTGGTAAATGCACTGTAATTGTTCCAACATATTGAAAGTGGTAAATCACTGGTAAATTGTTCCAACATATTGAAAGTGGTAAATGCACTGTAAATGGTTCCAAATATTGAAATGGTAAATGCAATGTAAATGTTCCAACATATTGAAAAGTGGTAAATCAATGGTAAATTGTTCCAACATGAAAGTGGTAAATCACTGTAAATTGTTCCAACATATTGGAAATGGTAAATGCACTGGTAAAGTTAATTTAAATGGAAAGTGGTAAATCACTAGTAAATTGTTCCATACTGAAAGTAATGCATGAAGTTAACTATGAAATGTAAATTGGTAACACTGAAGTAAATCCTGTAATGTTCAACATACTGGAAATGGTAAATGCACTGGTAAATAGTTTCAACATGTTGGAAAGTGGTAAATACACTAGTAAATTGTTCCAACATGTGAAAGTGGTAAATGCACTTGTTAATGGTTCCAACATATTATCTCACTAATATAATGTCTCTTCACAGTCTCATGCACAAACTTCCATATTGACTTATTTCCATCATCAGATACACTGTATAAATTAACAAATGTACTATTTCATAAATCTTCCTATCAACATGATGTATTCTTAAAATCAATTATTCAGAAATATTTTAACATAAATTATTCTGAAATATTTTTAAATCAATTATTCAAAATAATGTGAAATCAATATTATAAATATTCAAAAATATTAAATCAATAATTTAAATAATCCTGTTTGAGGTGGGTAGAAATGATTGATTGATTGGACTATCATCATTGCACTTCGGTGAGTAACCATGTGTGATCTGATCACTTTCTTACACAGGAAGACCTCGGCAGCAGTGCACAAACTCATAGCACCGGCGAGTGTCCCTGATTTAATTTGGAGATGGTGAAAATATTTTGTAGGAATTTTTTTCAATGAATTTCCCGGACAGCAGCTTTCCAGCCTGCTCTTCTCAATTTTGAACTGTCAGGATTCTTTTACATGCTCAAATTGAACACGGGACCTGCGTTTTATCATCGGTCTCCGATAAGACTTGAAACTCGATCTCACCTACACTGAGATCAGGGATCTCTGGAAAAATATAATATCTGATGGCTCTACAAGGGAGAAACCGTTCTGAAGAGTGCAGCTTAATCTAGTGAACCCACGCAAAGCATCTGTGTCTGTTCCAGCTCCACGCAAAGGGCAAATTTGAACACTGAAGGATCTTCGGTCGACCCAGCCTCAACTGGGTACCAGACATGCTCGGGGAAAAGTAAGGCGCCGGCGTGATGCTGACCACATCACCCATCGTGTGCCGATGGTCAACGAAAAATACAGGCCTAACACTGTATTGACCTATATACCACGAGGTATGAAAGGGTTCCTTTACTTTACTTTTCCTTCTACAAGGGAGTAAACCGGTTACCGTTGACACAAGAGGCAAGCATCTAACCTCTACAGTACAGAGACCCCCCCCACAAAGACATTCCCAAGTTCTTCAACATTTTGTATGCACGGCACTGGGGTCAAAGGGCAAATACTGATGAATCACTGAAGAAGAATTTGGTCGTTGGTTAATAAACTGACGTCATTGCACTCCGGGCAGACCCATAGGTGAAGAAGAAGAAGAGAAAGACTAAGGTGAAAACGGATACAAGATGAGATAGATGAATTGAACATGATAACAAAAGACTGTGTCTCCAGATTTATTTTTTTCCGTAAAATATCCAATGGATTATCGTAATGCGTAAGCGTACGCCTATCAACTCGGACTCACAAAGCTTGTGGGTTCAATCCCAGACTCAACATTCCACACATGTGATGAAAGGAATTGACCCTCCTACATCCTGCTTACTAGGGACTAGAAATATGAAGTGGCAGGTACTTCATAACCTAAAATCTGAAAAGGCTAAGGGAAAATAAGAAGAATATCTCCAATGAGATCCAGCTGCTGCTACAGAATTTGTGCTCTGTCATCCAACAGATCCAGCAATGAAACATGTATAAATCGCCCGAGTGGTTACAGGGACCCAAATTTGGGGTGTAAAGAATAGAACCAATGTTACCTGCCACACATGTCGTAGGAGGCGACTAAGGAGGTTTGGCTGAAATCGGATGCACATGCCTAAACGTGTAGAAGTCTATGCGTTTAGGGGCAATACCAGTGCAACTTATATAGCACGCTCTTGGCAAAGATCAAACATATCACAAAGAGTGATTAAAATTAGTGGTAAAGAACGAACTCAAAGAAGAAGAAAATGTATAAATTGAAAATGGTAGAGAGAACTATCTTTGCTAAAATGTGAGGTCACTCGTTGACTCACAAAAACCCCCTGGTGAGTGATAAATGCTCTGGCTGCAACTAACCCATTAGCCAGCTATGAGACTAAAAACTAAACTTCATACTTCACCAATATAAACCTCATACTTCACCAATATAAACCTCATACTTCACCAATATAAACCTCATACTTCACCAATATAAATCTCATACTTCACCAATATAAACTTCATACTTCACCAATATAAACTCATACTTCACCAATATAAACTTCATACTTCACCATGTAAACTTCACAATTAAACCTCATACTTCACCAATATAAACTCATACTTCACCAATATAAACCTCATACTTCACCAATATAAACCTCATACTTCACCAATATAAACCCTACTTCACCAATATAAACCTCATACTTCACAATATAAACCTCATACTTCACCAATATAAACTCATACTTCACCAATATAAACCTCATACTTCACAATATAAACTGGCATCTTCACAATATGAAGACACTGCATCTAAATCAGACATTTCGTGATGATAAATTCATATTCACCAAATATAACATCATAAGTTGTAATTAATGTTTTATTTATAACACTATTTGTAAGTAATATTACTTAAGTAATTTCAACATTTAGTAAAGTATATTAAATCAGAATTTCAACATTGTAAGTAAATTCTTAGTAATCTCAACATTTGTAAGCAATATTACTTAAGTAATCTCAACATTTGTAAGTAATATTACTTAAGTAATTTCAACATTTGTAAGTAATATTACTTCAGTAATTTCAACATTTGTAAGTAATATTACTTTAGTAATATCAACATTTGTAAATAATATTACTTCAGTAATCTCAACATTTGTAAGTAATATTACTTCAGTAATCTCAACATTTGTAAGTAACATTACTTCAGTAATCTCAACATTTGTTATTATTACAGGAAGTGAAAGATAAAAGCGAAAAACAAAATATATATCTCAATGTGGCAAAAACAAAAATAATGACAACAGATAAAATGAACAGGATAAAAGATATTTTTATCAATGGAGAGAAAGTAGAAAATGTGAACAGTTTTGAATATCTTGGTTCACTACTAATAACAGATGGAAATGGGATGAAGGAAATTAAAGAACAAACATGGCTTTACAAAAAAATTAAAGAACTAAAAACAGTATGGAACGGAACTGATAAGAAAACAAAGATCAGAATACTAAGAGCATGCATATTCCCAGTGGCAACATATGGGTGTCAAGCACGGACATTTAATAAAGCAGTTTGGCTGAAATCGGATGCACATGTCCTAAACGTGTAGAAGTCTATGCGTTTAGGAGCCTACCAAACCAATGTGCAACGTATCGCGTTCTTGGCATAGATCAAATATATCATAAAGAGTGATTAAAATTGGTCAGAAGAATGAACGCACAGAAGAAGAAGATAAAGCAGTGGAAAAACATATATATGCTTTCGAATATAAGTGTTACAGAAGAGTCCTATATATATCATGGACAGAGAAGAGAACAAATAGATCTATCCAGAAAGAACTAACAATCAAAGAAAACTGGCTGCTGTTACAAATAAGAAAGAAAAATTTGAGATATTTTGGACAAATAAAAAGACATGAAGGGCTGTAGAAGACCATCATGGAAGGAGGCATACCGGTAAAGAGAAGAAGAGGAAGACCACAGAGAAGATGGATTCAAGATGTATCTGATGGTTTGAACATGACGGCTGCAGAGGCAGGACATCTGACCTATGAGAGAGAGAAATTCAGGAGAACTGTTGGGGTGGCAAGTTCTGCTCAGGACAAGCTATTTGATGATGAATAAAGTGTTGGTAGTTAACCTGCTTCCGTGCAGGTCAGCTGGGGACAACCAAAGGCTGACGGAGAGCGAACCCAGTAAACGCTGGCTAAAACCGGACACATCGCGAAGGATAAGCACCAGAGCTCCAAATGGCGCTGAAGATGTGACGAAACACACCCATGCTAAGGCTGCATGAATCATATTTTCACATGAATAAGATTTATGGGGAAATCTGCTACATCAGTTTATGCGATGATCGCTCGCATGGGCGAGAGAGAGAGGGAGAGCGAGAAGTGTTGGTAGAAAATACTTTTTATCATATGTCTTTTCACTTCCATCTTGATCTTTATGTGTTGTAGTAATGGTGCCAGCTGGTAGGTCAACACGTATAAGTCTTCTTCTTCTCTTCCACCATTTACTTCTTTATAGAAGTGTTGGGGTGAAACGTAGTGATCTTGTGTGTGCATTTTTAACAGTAAGAGAGGAATATAATAAAATAACATATATACAAATAAATTGAAAAATATGAACAATCAATAATTAATTATTTGTTAATAATTCAACAAATTTTGGTTGACTGATTCGTTAAATCAATCCTTTAAAATCAATCTTAGTTGAATATTTTCATTTCTAATTACTTCAATCCATGTTATTTGAATTGGATTCTGACGAGCTACAAGAAACGTCTAGGAAATGAAGCGATAGCTCTTGATGCTGGCACTGTTGTTGTTGTTGTTGATGCTGTTGTTGTTGTTGATGCTGCTGTTGTTGAGGAGGCAATAGATCCATATTGGTAGGTGCTAGGAAGATCTGGGTGGGGCTTGATCTTATCATTGACAACTGAGGACTTGTACTTGTAGGAGTAAGCATTATAGGCTGGCCTGTGAGACCTGAGGAGAAGCGTATGATGATGATGATGAATGTCAGCAAGAAAAAATGAAAGGGATAGATTAGTTAGATGTATTAAAATAATACAATGAACAAGCAGTTAGAAGACAGAATTGATGCATTTGAGATGTGGATATATGAAGAATAGGCAGTTTCATGGACAGAAAAACTGACAAATAAACAAGTTTTAGGAAAACTAGGCATGAAGAAACAATTATTAAGAGAAATAAAATTCAGACAAGTAAAGTATTTTGGGCACATAAAAGACATGACACCATGATAAAACATTTACTAGAGGGAAAATTGAGGGGAAGAGCAAGAGGAAGACCGAGAGATAAGTGGGAGGAAACTTTAAGAAATGGACAGGTTACAGTCTGGCAGTGTGCAAACCAAGGCAAAAGACAGAGGATGCTGGAGATTCATTGCAGCCAACCTTCGATGTGGAGACGGTACCTAATGATGATGATTAAAATATGCACAGATCAAGATGTTAGGGTTAGCAACAAAAGGCAAGATCAGCCTTTGCCATTCTGAAGAACATATGGAGTTCAAGAATGATCAGGAGTAAAACTAAGTTAATGATATTTAACTCAAATGTCAGGCTGTCCTTCTATATGGAGCGGAGACATGGAGACAACTAAGAGGAACACCAAAAGTTGCAGACATTCATCAATAGATGCCTGCGCAGGATACTCCATCTGTGATGCTATGACAGATCCACAAACAGGGAACTGTGGGATAGAGAGGGACAACGGCGGGTAGAACAAGAGGTAAGGAGCAGATGGTGGAATGGATAGGACACACACTGAGGTAACCCCCTGACAGCATCACGAGACAGGCTCTCTGACGGAGCCCCCAGGGCAATAAAGGTATGGGAAGACCCAGGATTACCTGGTGACCGGAGTTGGAGAAGAAATGCAAGAAAATGGGAAAAGTGGAGATCTGAAAAATATGGCCTTGGATAGTCATGCTTGGAAGGCCTTAGTTGCGGACCTATGCCTCTCTAGGGGCGATGGCTGAAGAAGAATTCAAATAATAATAAAGTTTCATGAAAAGGTAAGTTAAAACGGTAATCTGCAAATAACAACAAGTCACATGACAATGAAGGTACTGGAGGTGACTAAGGTACTACTCTGGCTAGAGTCACAAAACTATACTCATGCGTGCATTCTGAGTGACTCATTGAGTATGATACAAAAGGTGGAGGCTGGTTCGGTTCGCAGGGAATGGACTGAATCATTACAAGCGTCAACAATTTGCAGAATTACACTTATCTTCGTTCCTGGGCACATGGATGTCATTGGTAATGAGAGAGCAGACAGGCTGGTTGGCTTGGCCACCCTATCAGGGGGCCAGCCAATAGATAGAGCTGACATTCTGAACTCCCTCATAGAGAATGTGGCCGCAGAAAAGATCTTCCTTTAAACCAATCCACGTCAACTACTGGATTGCAAGAGCTGGGATTGAAGATTGGAGTGACCAGAAAAGAACAGCACAACAGGTATATGAGTAGGTTGATCAATCAAAATCAAACTGGTATGGTTAGTTGGTGGATGATGTTGGAGATATGGCGAAGGAGATCGGAGCATCTATGGACATGTTCGGAGTGCAGCAATGAAGATATTCAAAACTGATACTGAAGTTAAAACGAGACGATAAATAGACAAATAAAGATAATAAATACAATGATAAGAAGATAAAAAACAAAGGAAAAATAGGCAAATAATAAACAACGGAGGATGAAGAAGATAAAAAATGGACTTATTAGAAAAGTATAGCAACAATTCTTCAGAAATTTTCTGTCATGTGCAAGATGTCCCACCTTTGAAGTCGTTATGCTCAAATCATCAGTTACCTCCTGAATCTATCTTCTCCGTGGTCTTCCTCTTCTCTTTGCCGGTATGCCTCCTTCCATGATGATCTTCTCAAACCCTTCATGTCTTTTTATATGTCCAAAATACTTCAATTTTCTTATTTGTAACATCAGTCTGTTTTCTTTGATTGTGAGTTCTTTCTGGATAGATATATTTATTCTCTTCTCTGTCCATGATATATCGAGGACTCTTCTGTAACACTTATATTCAAAAGCATGTATATTTTTCCACCGCCTTGCTAAATATCCAAGCTCCCACCCATACGTTGCCACTGGGAATATGAAATCTCTTAGTATTCTGATCTTTGTTTTCCTATCAGTTCCATTCCATACTGTTTCTAGTTGTTTAACATTTTGTAAGACCATGTTTGTTCTTCTTTTAATTTCCTTCATCCCATTTTCATCTCTTGTTAGCAGTGAACCGAGATATTCAAAACTGTTCACATTTGTTATTTTCTCTCCGTTGATAAAAATATCAGTGAACATACTCATCACGGAGGCAACATCCTTCTATTTGGATTTCTGAGCAATAGCAAGTAAATGCTGGGAGTATCAAGAAGAGATCGGTTTAGAAATGAAGACAAACCCACCTGCCCAGCGTGTTCATAGCGTGTTGGACTACGGGTGACAAGCTCCTTGTAAGTGTGGGCTCAATTCCGTGGGCTGGCAGAAAAGCCACAGGTTCTCCAGATTCCTGGTGTTCGTGGCACCGAACCGAAGGGTTACGATGTTCATGGCACAGAGCCGAAGAGCTGAAAGCTCAAGTGCTTCTGGGTCGAAAAAAATGAAGACATAAGGATAAAAGTTGGTACAATACCAGTACTGAACTTCATCAAGAAACAACAAATTAAATGGTTCAGCCACATAAGCAGATTACCAACAGACAGTGCGCCTCAAAGAGCAATGTCACTCTGATATAGTGGATGAAAGCAAAAGATCGCCCATGCAAAGGGTGGATCTCCGAGACAACAGAGGCACTGAAAAACACGTTTATGAAACACAAACACAAGCCCGTTTTAGCAATCTCTTCTTATCCTGACGATGTGAGGCAAAACAGGATTAAGGAAAAGAAGAAGAAGTAGGATCATTAGAATGTGATTACAGAAAAATAAAAGACGTGAAACTTCCTACCTGAATCATGCTGTAGTACCATCTGTTGTGGGTTCCGCTGACTTGTAACGTGTGTCTGCTGCTGCGACTGATGTCGAGACTGTAGATCCATGCTAGCGTCTGTGATAGGTGACAGAAAGATGTGGTTAGAGGTGGTGCCCATCATGGCTATCTGAGCAGTGCTGTTTGCTGGAGCCAGCAGGACAGATTGAGAAGCTAAACCTGGACATATAGAAGGATCAGCTATCAGTCTTCTTTTGTTTGCTCTTCTTTTGTTTGCTCAGTCTTCTTTTGTTTGCTCTTCTTTTGTTTTCTCAGTCTTCTTTTGTTTTCTTAGTCTTCTTTTGTTTGCTCTTCTTTTGTTTTCTCAGTCTTCTTTAGTTTGCTCTTCTTTTGTTTTCTCAGTCTTCTTTTGTTTGCTCTTCTTTTGTTTTCTCAGTCTTCTTTTGTTTGCTCTTCTTTTGTTTTCTCAGTCTTCTTTTGTTTGCTCAGTCTTCTTTTGTTTTCTCAGTCTTCTTTTGTTTGCTCTTCTTTTGTTTTCTCAGTCTTCTTTTGTTTGCTCTTCTTTTGTTTTCTCAGTCTTCTTTAGTTTTCTCAGTCTTCTTTAATTTGCTCTTCTTTTGTTTTCTCAGTCTTCTTTTGTTTGCTCTTCTTTTGTTTTCTCAGTCTTCTTTAGTTTGCTCTTCTTTTGTTTTCTCAGTCTTCTTTTGTTTGCTCAGTCTTCTTTTGTTTTCTCAGTCTTCTTTAGTTTGCTCTTCTTTTGTTTTCTCAGTCTTCTTTTGTTTGCTCTTCTTTTGTTTTCTCAGTCTTCTTTTGTTTGCTCAGTCTTCTTTTGTTTTCTCAGTCTTCTTTTGTTTGCTCTTCTTTTGTTTTCTCAGTCTTCTTTTGTTTGCTCAGTCTTCTTTTGTTTTCTCAGTCTTCTTTTGTTTGCTCTTCTTTTGTTTTCTCAGTCTTCTTTTGTTTGCTCTTCTTTTGTTTTCTCAGTCTTCTTTGTTTCTCAGTCTTCTTTAGTTTGCTCTTCTTTTGTTTTCTCAGTCTTCTTTGTTTCTCAGTCTTCTTTAGTTTGCTCTTCTTTGTTTCTCTCGTCTTCTTTGTTTGCTCTTCTTTTGTTTTCTCAGTCTTCTTTTGTTTGCTCAGTCTTCTTTTGTTTTCTCAGTCTTCTTTTGTTTGCTCTTCTTTTGTTTTCTCAGTCTTCTTTAGTTTTCTCAGTCTTCTTGTATTTGTCTTCTTTGTTTGCTCAGTCTTCTTTTGTTTTCTTAGTCTTCTTTAGTTTTCTTAATCTTCTTTGTTTTCAGTCTCTTTGTTTGCTCCAGTCTTCTTTGTTTTCTTAGTCTTCTTTAGTTTTCTTAGTCTTCTTTTGTTTTCTTAGTCTTCTTTAGTTTTCTTAGTCTTCTTTTCTTGCTTTGTTTTCTTAGTCTTCTTTGTTTTCTTAGTCTTCTTTTGTTTTCTTAGTCTTCTTTTGTTTTCTTAGTCTTCTTTAGTTTTCTTAGTCTTCTTTTGTTGTTTTTAGTCTTCTTTTTAGTCTCTTTGTTCTTAGTCTTCTTTTTTTCTTAGTCTTCTTAGTCTTTCTTCAGTCTTCTTTAGTTTTCTTAGTCTTCTTTGTTTTCTTAGTCTTCTTTTGTTTTCTTAGTCTTCTTTGTTTTCTAGTCTTTTTGTTTTCTCAGTCTTCTTTTGTTTTCTTAGTCTCTTTGTTTTCTCAGTCTTCTTTGTTTTCTTAGTCTTCTTTTGTTTTCTTAGTCTTCTTTGTTTCTCAGTCTTCTTTTGTTTGCTCAGTCTTCTTTTGTTTTCTTAGTCTTCTTTAGTTTTCTTAGTCTTCTTTGTTTCTCAGTCTTTTTGTTTTCTTAGTTTCTTTAGTTTTCTATCTTCTTTGTTTCTCAGTCTTCTTTGTTTGCTAGTCTTCTTTGTTTTCTCAGTCTTCTTTAGTTTTCTTCTTTGTTTGCTCAGTCTTCTTTTTTCTCAGTCTTCTTTAGTTTTCTCAGTCTTCTTTGTTTCTCTTCTTTTGTTTGCTCAGTCTTCTTTTGTTTTCTCAGTCTTCTTTAGTTTTCTCAGTCTTCTTTTGTTTCTCTTTTGTTTCTCAGTCTTCTTTTGTTTTCAGTCTTCTTTGTTTTCTCAGTCTTCTTTTTTTTGCTCTTCTTTTGTTTCTCAGTCTTCTTTTGTTTTCAGTCTTCTTTAGTTTTCTCAGTCTTCTTTGTTTGCTCTTCTTTTGTTTTCTCAGTCTTCTTTAGTTTTCTCAGTCTTCTTTTGTTTCTCTTCTTTTGTTTTCTCAGTCTTCTTTTGTTTTCTCAGTCTTCTTTAGTTTTCTAGTCTTCTTTTGTTTGCTCTTCTTTGTTTTCTCAGTCTTCTTTGTTTTCTCAGTCTTCTTTAGTTTTCTCAGTCTTCTGTTGTTTGCTCTTCTTTTGTTTGCTCAGTCTTCTTTTGTTTTCTCAGTCTTCTTTAGTTTTCTCAGTCTTCTTTTGTTTGCTCTTCTTTTGTTTTCTCAGTCTTCTTTAGTTTTCTCAGTCTTCTTTTATTTGCTCTTCTTTTGTTTGCTCAGTCTTTTTTGTTTCTCAGTCTTCTTTAGTTTTCTAGTCTTCTTTTGTTTGCCTCTTTTGTTTTGCTCTTCTTTGTTTTTCAGCTCTTTTGTTTTGTCTCATCTTGTCTTTTTGTTTTCAAATGGGTGAATTGTGGTTTTTTCTTTCAAGAGCAAGTCAAAATTCTCACACAAAATTATTCAGATTAAAGAAAAATTATTTGATTATTTCTCCTCCTGGCACTCATCTCTTCTTCTTCTAATGCTCCCTATTAACCACTTCTTAAACCACTCATTGTGATTTGCATGTGATCTGAGCCTAAGAACGACTGTACGTTGTGCCAATTATGCGCCTACAAGTAGGCCAGCAGATCTGATTTCTGCGATGCCTTTTATTTACTAGGGTAGCTTCGCTAGGCCCCTACCTCAGTCGCCTCTTTGCCTTGTAGGTCGCAGTGTTGCTATTTCTTGCAAGCTCCGGCAACAGACAGCGAACATATTTAACTTGACGTCTGAGAGTGCACACAGAAGCAGAAGAAGAATATAAAAAAAATTTCTACATACCAAGATGTTGCTGCAGTACATACTGCTGCTGCTGTATCTGAGACTGTTGCTGCTGTATCTGCGACTGCTGCTGCTGGATTTGAGACTGCTGCTGCTGCATTTGTGACTGCTGTTGTTGATGCAGCCTAGATTGCTGTTGCTGCTGCTGTGCATGCTGGGAGACCATCTGACTACCACTATGAGCATAAGCCAGCTGCTCCTTAATGAACCTCAACTCTTCCTGCTGTCTCTGGATGGCACTCTGTAGTTGCTCAGACTTGTGGACAAGTTGCTCATGTAGCAGTGCTGCGAGGACTTAAAATCAATCCTGACTGATACTGTTAATAAATATAACAAGAAAATATAAGTAGGTCGTCTCTGTGTCGTAGAGGTTAGGTGCTGGTCTCTCATGACAAATGTACCAGGTTCGCTTCCTCGTGGAGCCATCTGGATATTTTTCCAGAGATCCTAATCTCAGTGCAGGTGAGATTGAGTTCCTAGTCCTATCGGCGACGGACGATAAAATGTAGGTCATGTGTTCAATTTGGGCACGTAAAAGAACCATTGGCAGTTAAAAATCGAGAAGAGCAGGCTGGAAAGCCAGAGCAAAATTCAGTAGAAAAGATCAAAAATAAAATTCCTACGAAAATATCTTCACCATCGTCAAAATTACATTGGGGACCCTCGCCGGTGCTGCAGAGTTCGTGCACTGCAGCTGATATCTCCCTGTGTAAGAAAGAGATCGGAGCACACATCGTTACTCACTGAAGTGCAATGATGATGGTCCTATCAATCAATCAATGGAGAAAGTTTAAGTTTTCTTATAAGATTCTAAAGTTACAAATTTTAATCATCATCATACAGTTTATCCTAGCAGAATGTTACCACTCTAACGGTCCTTCATAATTTTTCTCATAGGCCAGTTGTCCTGCCTCTGCAGCCGTCCTGCTTGAATCATCAGTTACATTCTGAATCCATCTTTTCTGTAGTCTTCCTCGTCTCCTCTTTGCCAGGATGCCTTCTTCCATGATGGTCTTCTCCAACACTTAGTGTCTCTTCATAAGTCCAAAATACTTACTTTCTACGTTACCATGGGAACATGTATGCTCATATGTTACCACAGGAATATGTTTGCTCTAAGTATTCTGATGCCCGCCTACCCAGAGTGTATATAGCACGTTTGATGGCGGGTGACAAGCTCCCTGAGAGCGTGGGTTCAATCCCGCGGACTGGCAGAAAAGCCCCAGGTTCTCCAGATTTATGGTGTTCGTGGCACAGAACCAAAGGGTTACTATTTCCCAGGCACCTAGCCGAAGAGCTTTCAGGCTCAAGTTCTTCTGGATCAGAAGAAAAAAATATTCTGATCTTTGTTTTGAGAAATCTACCAAACATTATTGGCCATATAAGCATATCCTACTTATGGTCGAGTAAGCAATAGAAATCTGGTACTTACAGTCATCTGAGGATCAGCACAGACAGCAGGAGTTGCAAGAGATGATGTGACTATGGTGAACGGGTGACAGATCATGTTTGGATGTACAGCACTCAGCAGCTGAAACAGATCAAGTAGAACAGTAATGAATGTAAGTTATAGTAGCCTCCCTTATGACTAATCAGATCTGATATCATGCTACAGCAGCGGTCCCCAAACTTTGCATTACAGAGGAGTGACTTTTAAATAGATTTTGCTGCTGAGATCCCCAAAAGTTTCTATATATGAAAATCTTATAGTGGTGGAGTTATTATTACACCACACTGACAGTCAAGCTGGCTCCAATTTTTCAGACAGCGGAAACTTCAACGATCTTTCATTTTGTCCTATCAGACATTTAGACTTTGGTCTGGTCAGGGTACTTTGATTTCGCAGTGGAACTAGTTTACCACTGTTTTTATACATGTTTTAAAAATTTTATTTTTCTGTTTGAAATGTCAAAGATTATAATATTTCTTCCAGTGCTTGAGGACCCCCTGTGAGTACCTTGCATTCCCCAGGGGTTCGCGGACCCCAGTTTAGGAAATGCTGTGCTGCAGTATCGGTTTCTTCTTCGGTGCTCTCTGGTCATGAACTTAACCCACTTCTTCTTCTTCACGTTTCAACTCCCAATAGAGCACAGGTCTTCAATACATTTCTTCCAGCCCTCCTCTCTCTTGCCATCCTTTCCAATTCTTTCCGTTGTACTTTTCATGTTTGTTGAAGCTTTTTAAGCTTATCTTTTCTACGTGGTGAGGTAGTCAGCCCCACGAACAACCCTCCATTGTTGCCTCTTACGACATGCTTGGCAACTACACACTGCTGCATATTCTTTCCTCTTCTTTCGGGCCCAGGCAGCAAACGGGTGGGCCCTTACCTTAGTGGCCTGTTACTATTATTTGTCCCCCTTGCGAGCTCTGGCAACACATGGGCGACTTAATCCACTGGGGACCACAAACTGGACAATCAGATTCAGGTCTATCAGGTTTCTTCTTCTTCTGCGATCTCTGGTCATGTGCTTAATCCACTGGGGACCACAAACTGGACAGTCAGATTCAGGTCTATTAGGTTTCTTCTTCTGCGATCTCTGGTCATGTGCTTAATCCACTGGGGACCACAAACTGGGCAGTCAGATTCAGGTCTATCAGGTTTTTCTTCTTCTCGATCTCTGGTCATGTGCTTAATCCACTGTACCAAAACTGGACACAGATTCAGCTATCAGTTTCTTCTTCTGGATCTCTGGTATGCTTAACCACTGTGACCACAAACTGGGCATCAGATTCAGGTCTATCAGGTTTCTTCTTCTTCTGCGATCTCTGGTCATGGGCTTAATCCACTGTGGACCACAAACTGGGCAGTCAGATTCAGGTCTATCAGGTTTCTTCTTCTTCTGCGATCTCTGGTCATGGGCTTAATCCACTGTGGACCACATACTGGGCAGTCAGATTCAGGTCTATCAGGTTTCTTCTTCTTCTGCGATCTCTGGTCATGGGCTTAATCCACTGTGGACCACAAACTGGACAATCAGATTCAGGTCTATCAGGTTTCTTCTTCTTCTGCGATCTCTGGTCATGTGCTTAATCCACTGGGGACCACATACTCGGCAGTCAGATTTCTTCTTCCAATTCTTTTCACTTCTTGCCTAGCATTTTAATATCAGTCTCCAGCTCTCTTCTTCAGGTATTTCTAGACCTACCCATACTCCTCTTTCCTTGCAGGTTCCAAAACAATGCATGTCTTGCAATGCTTCCAGTAGGTCTTCTCAATGTGTGTCCTATCCATCTCCATTGTCTCTTCCTTAGCTCTTTCTCCACTGGTATCTGCTTAGTTCTTTCTCTGAGTTCCTCATTCGTAATCTTATCATACCATCTCAATCTTTATATTCTGCATAAACAAGGGCTATTGATACCGACAAGTAAATTTATAGAAAAACACACCCGTTGATTTGTTGAAACTTGTCCTAGGTTGGTGGACATGGTGGTCATTAGAGGGATTAGACTTGGGAGAACTCTGGCCTGACTTACAGCAACCTGCTGACCAGCAGACATCAATACTGAATGAGAGCTGCTTGATACCTGCAGGGATATGTTGTCATTTGTTAATTATCAATAGGTCTTTGTAAAGTTGTCTCAACATTTTGAATGAGACTAGAAGAAAGTATAAACAGACACAATTATGAACAATGCTGGATATGAAGTTGAAGGTTTATGTCTTACTTGTCTGGTCTGATATATTTAAGATATTTAGTATTTAGATATAAGTAGCTAGCTTTATTTGACAGAAGGCAGTCACAGACCATCATATGGAGCACCAATGAGTGGTGAATTAGTGGGAGGACTCACAGATATGGAGTCGCCCAAGTGTTTACCGGGCCCAAATTGGGGTGTAAAGAATAGAATAACTGTTACCTGCCACGTATATCATAAGAGGCGACTAAGGAGGTTTGACTGAAATCAGATGCATGTGTCCTAACCGTATAGAAGTCTATGCGTTTAGGGGCCTACCAAACCAATGTGCAACGTACACACGTTCTTGGCAAAGATCAAACATATCACAAGGAGTGCTTAAAATTGATCGTAAAGAACGAACACAAAGAAGAAGATATGGAGCACCAATGAGTGGTGGATTAGTGGGAGGACTCAGATATAGACTGTTCACTGTCAACGAAGTCAATTTCATAATGAATAAGAAAACAGTTGCAGATTGAACAGTGATGTTTTTCCAAAAAGATGGGATGGACAGATGCCACTGAGGCTTCCTATAAAATATCCTGTATGACGAATGGCCTGTGTGTTGCCGGGGCATAGCAAAGGAGCAAAGAATAGTAACATTGTGACCTACAAGGTATGTAGTAAGAGGCGACTGAGGTATGGGCCTAGGAAGCTACCTAGTCTTTTTTTTCTTTGCGTTTGTTCTTTACGACCAATTTTAATCACTCTTGTGATATGTTTGATCTTTGCCAAGAACGTGTATATGTTGCACATTGGTTTGGTAGGCCCTAAACGCATAGACTTCTACACATTTAGGACACATGCATCCGATTTCAGTCAAACCTCCTTAGTCACCTCTTACGACATGTGGGGCAGGTAACAGTGGTTCTATTCTTTACACCCCAAATTTGGGCCCGGTAACCGCTTGGACAACCCTAGTAAATAAGTAGCGTAGCATAAATCGGATGTGCTAGCCTGCTTGTAGACGCATAACTGGCACAAAGTACAATCACTCTTAGGCTCAGATCGCATACAAATCACAAAGAGTTGTTTAACAAGTGGTCGATATGGAACGCTCGAAGAAGAGGGTACATTAACTCTTTCCACGTCCATTTATTTCCTCAATTTTTATGCAGTTAATTCAAGGGAGGTAAAAATAATTATTTTTTAAAAATTACGATCCCAACTACTCGTCAATAAATAAACATATATATATTATTATATACTAAATTGAAGAAAACTGGACAACCTAATAGAATAACAAGGTTAAAAAGTAGTATAAGTAAAATAGTAGAAGTAAAACTAGAAAGACTTCTTACAAGGAAAGCAACTCTATGGCGCAGTGTGCGGCTTAAAGCGTGCAACGGACTTCGCCGTTACGCAGTGTGCGGCTTAAAGCGTGGAAAGAGTTAATTTAGCAAGAAATACTATAAGCTCTTGCTGCGTGAAGGAAATCATTGCTATACAAACATCAAACTGCTGTGTTGCAGTCACACTAGAGAAATGGAAAGATTAGGGAAGGCAAAACAAACAGAAAACAAAAACCTGATCTGCTAATGATCATAAGTGCTCTAACAACTTGACCACACTAACTCTCTAATCACTTGACTAGACCCAATCTATAAGCACTTGACTAGGTCAGAACTCTAACTACTTGATCACACTTACTCTCTAACTACATGACTAAGTTAGTGCTCTAACCACTTGACCTAACTAACTCTCTAACTACGAGACTACGCCAGTGTATTTTATAACCATACTCTGAGCTGTGATGACGTTGGTGTAGATGTGGCTCCAGCTGTCTTAGAAGATGCTGCGGTGGTAACAGTGCCTGTGGTATGTGCAGCTTGTGATGATGATGAGGCTGTCATGGAGCGCTGCAAGTGAAGCTGGAGCAAGGACTGTAACTGGCTGCTGACATATCTACGTGTAGTGTTCTCCTGTTTAGTTGAGTGAGGCTGTTGAGTTCGTTCGTTGTCCGAATGTTGGCCTAGTAGAAATGGGGTATACAATGAATGAGATTATACTTCATTGACAAGCTTAGGCAGAATACAGACATGTCTTAGCATGATTAGAAATAAACACAGAAACATTTAGTTTACATTAAAAAATATAATTATCACGTGGGTAGGAAATTTATTTCATTGTTAACCGTTGTAATATCTTTGTCAAAGTCTATATGTGGTGTGCTGTGACATTCGTCACTTTGTTGTATCGTTTGTTGATGGGGGCCTTGTTGGTCGAAACATTGCTCGCCGAGTGGTTACCGGCCCAAATTGGGGTGTAAAGAATAGAACCACTGTTACCTGCTACGCATGTCATAAGAGGCGACTAAGGAGGTTGGGTGTGGACTAGCTACTCCACACTGTTAAAAATATTAGATGGCTACCGAACGGAGAGCAAACCGAGCAAATGCTGGCTGAACCCTGACAGGATAAGCACCAGAGCTCCAAATGGTGCTGAAGATGTGACGTAAAACACACCAATGCTAAGGCTGCATGAATCGGATTTTCACATGAACGGAAATTTATGGATAAATCTGGTACATCAGTCTGGGCAGTGATCGCAAGAGAGAAAGAAAAATAAACAATTATACAGGGTGTTCAAGATAAAAGTAGCCCCACTGACAAATCAAAAGCTGCCAGGTTGCATTGCTTTTTGTCTATTTTCTATTTTAACCGGTTCTGACTAGCTCGTCCTTTCGTTACATTTGTTCATCCCTCTTCCCGTACCATAATAATACACCATCACAAAAAGACTCACTCACTTGACCTATACTACGTCATAAATTAACCTTCTCATTTTCATAAACGAATGCCAGACTGACTCCTTGGCGGGCAACTTTTATCTTGAACACCCTGTGCAACCGTGTGTACAACATAGAATGATGAGTTACAACCTTGGACATTGAACTAAACTTAGATCTAAACTTAGAACTAAACTTAGAACACTGAACACAACCTGGGACATTGAACTAAACACAGTTATAAACATAAAACTAAACTTAGAACTTAACTCAGAACTAAACTTAGAACACTGAACACAACCTGGGACATTGAACTAAACACAGAACTAAACTTAGAACTTAGCATTAAACTCAGAACTAAGAGTTAAAACACTGAGCACAAATTAGGGCATTGAACTAAATTTATAACTGGTAAACTAGCAGACATTAGACAAACTTTCAGAAACTTACTGGAAGCAACATCCGGGGACTGTACAATAATTCCTCCGATTCTAGTCCCATTTTCTGATTGACTAAGGGAAGTCACATGACCTTCCTGCTGAGGTCTTCCTTCTGTGACATCGACTGGACATTCGCTACTATTGCTGCTGCTAGTGGTCGAGTTGACAGCTGTGCTGACGGCATCACCTTCAATGTAGCCCATATCTTGTCGAAGCTGTCTTCTAACATCACAGTACCTTATAGAAGAGAGAATGTACAATACACTTAACTATCAATGTATATATATGACCTTTATCATCTTTAGTTTAGTTTAGTTGTCGGATCATCATCACTGCACATCAAACCAATTAGTCCATAAGTGTTCCGATCTCTCCCTCAGTATGTCTCTCAGTGTGAGGTGACTAACTACCCCGGTTCTTTGTTGGCTTACCATTCTTCTTTGGCTACCAGTATAGTGCTCTTGTCTAGCTACACCACATCTAACATGGAATTCTTGCAGTCTGGTTAGTGTTGTAGATTCACCACTATTATTTTAATCATGTACACGTCCTCTCTCCTGTAGGGAATTTATAATATCAGCCTAGTCCATTGCTCGCCCACTTATTACAGCAGCCATACCTTCAAGTTTATCGGCGTTCATTTTCCCCTTACACCTGCATGCCCTGGCACAAAAATAAAACCTTTACAGACAGTCAATTAGTTTGGGAGGACTTATAACCAGTGAATGTTGATTTCAGTGTTGTGTCTGAGTCGAAGGCAAGGATGAAGTGTCCTCTCCATTTATTCCTAGCCTGGTAGCAGATATGGGGAATGTACCTTGTCCATTTTGTACAAACACACTCTCTACCCTAATGTTTCATCCAACAAGGTTTGCAGGGGATGTCAAAAGATGGAATGGACTACATGCATAACTATCAATGCCTTAGGGTCCCTCTCTCCTGATTTGTGGTCAAGGTTTATTCCTCTAGATTCTGCATAACTGTGGTGACCCCCAAGGCAGTGAGAATTTTCTAACAGGGTTTAATTCACTAGTCTTTAGCTCTCCTGGGCCCTCCTCCACAAGGCAGTGAGTTAACAGTTGCAGATGGTACCGTCTACTGTCATACGGTAGCAGATGAAACATCTGATCTGACAGTGAGTTTAACAGTTGCAGATGGTACTGTCTACTGTTATACGGTAGCAGATGAAAAATCTGACAGTGAGTTTAACAGTTGAGATGGTACTGTCTACTGTTATAATGGTAGCAGATGAAAATCTGACAGTGAGTTTTATCATTGCTATTGTGATGTATAACTGCCAAATGAGTAGCAGATAAAACATCTAGCTCCTCTTGGCATTCGTTCCTAGGCTAGTTTTTATCATTCTTATTTGGGTGATGTATGCAAACGAGCAAACATCAGAATGAGTTAAAATGACGTGGACCAACTTAAAGCACCTTGAGCACAGTTGACAGTAGTTCTTGAGGTGGGTGTTCAGTCTGATCTCACAGTGGGTTTAACAGTTGCAGATGGTACTGTCTACTGTCAAACTGTAGCAGATGATACATCTGATCTGACAGTGAGTTTAACAGTTACAGATGGTACCGTCTACTGTCATATGATAGTAGATGAAACATCTGATCTGACAGTGAGTTTAACAGTTGCAGATGGTACCGTCTACTGTCATACGGTAGCAGATGAAACATTTGATCTGAGAACTATCAATGTAACTCAAGAAAACATATCAAATTTGAAATAAAACATAGCTTCAACAGACAGCATTTAGCAGCAATCAGAACGTTACTTCTGACAAAATGACTCTTCAAATTCTAAACCAGGGACCACCCATACCTATAAAAAGACATTACTCAAATAAACCAATATTGATAATACAAACTGGCAGTCAAGTACAAGTGTAGTTAAATAAGTTTGGCTCACCCGTGTGGTGCCGGGGCTCGCATGGGAAGCAAAGAATAGTACCACTGCAACCTACAATGCATGTTGTAAGAGGCGACTGATGTAGGCCCTAGGGATGCTACCTAGTAAATAAAAGCAGCGCAGAAATCGGATGTGCTGGCCTACTTGTAGGCGCAGAACTGGCACAATCTCTCTTAGGATCAGATCATATACAAATCACACAAAGTGGTTAACAAGTGGTCGATATGGAGTGCTAGAAAAAGAAGAAATAAGTTTGGCTGATAACTTTAACAAATCTGGCTCTTAAGTTCAATTAAAACAACAGCAAAAATTATGTTCTGTAGTCTTACCCACAATGGCAAACTACTGAACGTAATAATGCCTAGAAAAATCACAAACAGCGTTAAAAGCTGGGGTTGATTCGCAAAGTCCTGTAAAGGATATGCAATTAACTTTAACTAGTTTTACCCATGTTAAAGCAGTTCTACTGTATGGGTCAGAAACATGGAGAACAACTAAAACAATAGCACATAAATTGCAAACATTCATCAACTGGTGTCTGCCAGAATAGAGGGAATAAGATGGTATGATAGGGTCACAAATGAGGAACTTATGGAGAGAACAAGACAGATTCCAGTGAACGAACAGGTTAAAAATTACGCTGGCGCTGGATAGGACACACTTTGCGAAAACGGGAGGGGAATATAACAAGAAGGGTCCTTGCCTGGAACCCGCAGGGACAGCGAAAGAAGGGAGGCCGAGAAATACATGGAGACGAGATTTGGAGGCGGAGATCAACAATATAAAGAAGAGCTGGAGGAGCTACAGGAGATAGCTAGAGATAGGAAGACTTGGCATGAGTTGGTTGAGGGCCTATGCCCCAACCGGTGTAAAAAGGCAAAGAGAGAGAGAGAGTCTTACCCAACAACTGTGTTTGTACAGACAATAAACTCTGGCTTAGAATTCCACTGATGGTATGTGACAAAGTAACGAGTCTGTAGCCAGATCCACTGTTGACCCTTAGTTAAAAACCTGTAGCAGTTTGACCTCCCTTTGCCCATCATCATTACTGAAATATGAAATAGTTATTAAGAATGGAAGCAGTTAGAATTTACTTGGTTCATTATTATTACTAACAAATAAAAGTTATCAAATCTGATAAGTTATTCAGGCACTCCTCCAGTGAATCTCTGGGGTCGTTGTTGGATCTCTCTCTGGATCACTGCCCAGACCGATGTACCAGATCTCTCCATTAATTCTATTCATGTGGAAATCTGATTCATGCAGCCTTAGCATTAGTGTGTTTTAAGTCCAATCTTCAGGACCATTTGGAGCTCTAGTGCTTATCCTTATGCTAACTGAGTACTTTTGAAGTGAGAGGCAAGCACTGTACCTCAGCCCCACAAACCTCTCTGTTGGGATGGGGGGAACTTTACACAGATGGGTATACCTGGTGTCATATTTAGGCTGAAAATTAATCAGAAGAAAACAGAAATAATGACTCTAAACATGGCTACCCCAGCACCAGTCAAATTAGAAAACAACATCATCATCATCAGGTGCCGTCTCCACATCAAAGGTTGGCTGCAATGAATCTCCAGCATCCTCTGTCTTTCGCCTTGGTGTTGCACTCTGCCAGATTGTAACCTGTCCAATTCTTAAAGTTTCCCTCCCACTTATCTCTCGGTCTTCCTCATGTCTTCACCCTCAATTTTCCCCTCTAGTAAAGATTTTATCATGGTGTCATGTCTTTTATGTGCCCAAAATACTTTATTTGTCTTAGTTTTATTTCTCTTAATAATTGTTTCTGCATGCCTAGTTTTCCTAAAACTTAGAAGATAACATGCTAGAACAAAACTCAGGATGGCCAAGAATAGAGAAGAATGGCAAGCTTTTGTTTGTGTATAAACGCCAATGGCATCCCAGGCTAGAGAGAGAGAGAGAGAGAGAGAGAGAGAGATGTGCATATCAGTTGAACAAAAATAATCAATATTAAATTTTCTAATGATATTTTCAATAAATTCTTACACTGTTCATGACACTTGCTAACAACTTCAAGATCGTCAGGGTGGTAGTAATCGTATCCTGATGTTCCCAATACTTCAAACGGCAGATATCCAATTATCGGTGGCGCTCTGCAAAGTATAGTGGATACAAATACAAGTCTGTGTGTATGTTAAGTCATTATCAATATAAGGGAAGACTGCAGTAAAACTGTAGCAACGGTAATATTTTTAAAAAAATGTCTTTACTGCCGGTAGTACCACTTTTAGGGGGGTATATGCGCCGAGTGGTTACGGGCCCAAATTTGGGGTGTAAAGAATAGAACCACTGTTACCTGCCAGCATGTCGTAAGAGGCAACTAAGGAGGTTTGGCTGAAATCAGATGCATGTGTCCTAAATGTGTAGAAGTCTATGCGTTTAGGGCCTACTAAACCAATGTGCAACGTATCACGTTCTTGGCAAAGATCAAACATATCACAAAGAGTGATTAAAATTGGTCGTAAGAATGAACGCAAAGAAGAAGAAGAAGGAGGCGGTATAGGACATGTGGGGAGAGGCCTGAGGAATTTAATGGCCGCATGGCTAGTGCAGTCGCAGCAAAGCTGTTCAGGTTAGGATTTTTTAAGCACACAAGAGAAAAAAATCCTTGGCCTTACCATGAATTGAACACGTGTCTCTCCTATGGGAGCCGCACTTTTATCCATTCGACCAGACGCTTCTCTATTGTACTTCAAAACGCTCCTCTAGCAATGGTGAAACATAAAACCCAAGTACTGTAGTTTTACAAAGTACAAAAACAATACACTGCAACGTTTCCATCAAAAGGCCTTTATCAAGCAAATGATACACCAGAAGTACGAAATTCAGATTTCTCAAACAGTAGATATAAATCCGAAAATAAATCCTTAACGACACTAAAATAAAAATATGGGACTAAAAACGAAATAAATGTGAGAAAACTAGAAATGGAAAAAAAAATATATAAAGCAATAAGTAATTATTGGTTATTGAACTGACGTCACAACACTCCGGCAGACCCATAGCTGCTCAGTCTCTCCCAACAGATGTCAAAACGGTATGCATACTGAATGGTTTCTGTGGCTCGCTGGTTAAACACACTCCTCTCTCTCTGCCACTCAAGCATCCAGCTCTACTTGCAGAACATATACTTACAAACTCCTTAAATCACTGAATTGATTTGTCAATTTTAGTAACCTCATCCAACAGTAGGTCGCCAAGAGAAAGAAAACATCCCCTTATCCATCCTTCTTTCTGTCCAGTCTAATAGCAGATGTGAAGACACTTCAGAGGTATTTCCTCTCGATCCCGCTCAGACCGATTACCAGACCTCCCCATAAATTCTATTCATGTGGAAATCTGATTATCTATTAAGAAAAACTGCGAATAATCTATCACTGCTAAACGTGGAGGTGGAGGCTCTCTTGAATGACATCATCAATGATACAGATGTGGTTATTTACACCGATGGTTCAGTCATTCGCCAACAACGCTGTGCATGGGCTTTTCAGCACGCCCAGGAGGAAAAATAATAAGAGAGGCCAGTGGGGCCTACGCAACAACCACAAGTAGCTTGACAATTTGAGGTTCGGCGGTTACGGAGGCGGTGAACTGGTTGGCATCTCACAATTACTCTCGTGTTTTCATACTCAGTGACTCCATGAGCATGATTCGTAAAGTCGAATCAGGTATGGTGAGACGCAACTGGGTGGAGGTACTGGTACAGACAATTATCAGAGAAATCACCTTTATTTCTGTCCCTGGGCACGCTGGAGTTAGGGGTAATGAACGAGCTATAGATTGGCTTAGCTACAATATTAGAGGGAGCTGCAATGGATCGAAGTGACATTCTTCACACATTGAGAGAGTCTTTCCGAACAGAGGAGTTTCAGGGCTGTGAATCCACTCGCTGACCAGATTGAAAGAGATGGGTGTCAATATTGGTGCAGCCTGAAAAGAACGACATACTAAATATGCAAAGAGATTGATTAATCAACATCGAACTGGCGTGTTGGGTCGCTGGACGCTGCTGGATTTGCTGAGGCAGAGATCGGAGAACCTATGGACATGTCCGGAGTGCTATGATGATGGTCCTCATATAACTGATCTGATTCATGCAGTCTTAGCATTGGTGTGTTTTACGTCACATCTTCAGCACCATTTGGAGCTCTGGTGCTTATCCTTCGGCGATGTGTTTTACGGTGTGGGGTAGCTAGCCCCACCCATTTAGTCGCTCTTATGACATGATGGTAGGTAATAGTGGTTCTATTCTTTACACCCCAATTTGGGCCCTGGAAACCACTCGGGTGAAAGAGGTATTTGAATTCTCGCACCTGCTTTTGCGTTTGGTCGTTTATTAAGGAGAGATTAAATATAAATAATACCCTTGAAGTTGGTGTAAGGTTCGCCTCAATGGCAAGGGACACTGGTGATAAGGAAAGCAAGCCTTCATACAACAATTTTTCAGAGGTGTCATATTAGGCGGGATGAAAAAATTATAGTGGTCGAACAAAAAAAATATAAGAATAATAAAAACATTATTTTGTTAGAAACTAGAGCAATTATTTCTCTTCATCTAACTTTTCTTCTTCTTCGAATGCTCCATATCGACCACTTGTTAACCACTCTGTGTGATTTGTATGTAATCTGAGTCTAAGAGCAATTAAACATTGTGCCAGTTATGCGCCTACAAGTAGGCGAGCATATCCGGTTTCTGCTATGTTTTTTTTTTACTAGGGTAGCTTCCCTAGGTCCTACATCAGTCGCTCTTACAACATGCCTTGTAGGTTGCAGTGTTACTATTCTTTGCTTCCCTTGCGGACCCTGGCAACACACAGGCGAAGAGGATAACTAAACTGATTGATTGGACCATCATCATTGCACTTTGGTGAGTAACCATGTGTGCTCTGATATCTTTCTTACACAGGAAGATCTCTGCGGCACTGTATGAGCTTCACAGCACCGACGAGGGTCCCCGATTTAATTTTGAAGATATTTTGTAGGAAGTTTATTTTAATATTTTTTCATGAATGTTGCTTGGCCAACAGCTTTCCAGCCAGTTCTTCACGATTTTGAGGTGTCAAAGGTTCTTTTAAGTGATCAAATTGAACACAGGACCTACGTTTTATCATGTCTCCGATAGGACTAGGAACTCAATCTCACCTACAATGAGCGCCCAAGTGGTCAAATTTGGGTGTATAGAATAGAACCACTGTTACCTGCCACGCATGTCGTAAGAGGCGACTAAGGAGGTTTATCTGAAATCGAATGCATATGTCCTAAACATGTAGAAGTCTATATGTTTAGGGGCCTACCAAACCAATGTGCAACGTATACACGTTCTTGGCAAAGATCAAACATATCACAAAGAGTGATTAAAATTGGTCGAAAACGACGCAAAGAAGAAGAAGACCTCCAATGAGATCAGGGATCTCTGGAAAAATATCCAGATGGCTCCACGAGGACCACGGCACTACAAGGTCAATTCTCTAAGACTTAAATGTTGTCATACCTGTGATCTAAGAACAAGAACTTCCACTCCAGAGAGTGACGAGAGGCAAATTCACAAGTAGTATCATCAACAATAGACATTTCTCGAATAATGTTAGATGTCTGAAGACGAATGGTACAGCAGAAACATATCGATTGTTTAGGAATATCAATTCCAAAAAAGTCATTGTTGTCACAAGCCATAGCATCATCTGGGAGAAAACAAATTAGTGTTATTATTATTATATTCTTTCAAGTATGTTATACGTTATACAGGGCCTGCAAGCAATTTCTCATACTTATCTGTTATGTTATTAAGTGATGTCAAGGCACCTTCGGCATTCTTATGCGTGCTGCCTTCAGCTGCAGCAGACATCCTAAAGTCCACTATACCCATGAGAAGTTGATTAGTATATATTCTCTCTCTACCACGAAGATGACACTGTTTATCATGTCCAAATGTTACCCCTAATTCTCGCACTCATTCCAGTGTCCAAGAATCGCCCATATCACAAAAATGATTGTGCACCTGCATTATGACATCGGCCTGTCCATACTTTTGTCAGCTCGAGTCGGGCATTATTTGCAAGAAAGTCAGCATATTCGTTCTCCAGCATGTCCAGCCAAGTCATTGTCTTGAAATGTGACCTATGAATGCCTCCAACCCAGTCAGCACACAGACTTCCAGATTTAATCCTTTGAAGCATATTCATTGAGTCTGATATGATAATCGTAGTCAGAGAAAGATTTGCTCAGCCACCCACGAGTGAGCACTGGAAGCAGGGATGATCTCCACAGTCATGTTATGACAGATTGTTTTCCACATATCTTTGAATACTATCTCCCATTTTATAACTTCTCATTGTAATATATTCCAGGTCTTTCCCGCTTCTTCTCTTCTTCTGTCTACAGTTACATGGTTTTTCCACATCGATCCTAACTTATCTCCCAGAATATGATTTTTAAAATCTGTTGACGCTCTGTAGCTAGCTTTTTTCTATAGTAGGCCACCAGCAAAACCCTTGAACCTGGTTATCGGTCACTAAACTGACGTCATTGCATTCCTGGTAGACCCATAGGTGCTCAGTCTCCCTGAATAGATACGGAAGAGTATGCATATTGATGGCTTCTGTGGCTCGCTGGTTAAACACACTCACTCTGCCTCTCAGGCATCCAGTTCTACTTGTACAATGGTAACTCTAAGCTGCTTAAAAGCTGGATCGATTCAACATCTATTTTAGTGTCTTCATCCAACAGGCAAATCACGAAGAGATCAGAGCACATCCCCTTATCCATCTTCAACTTCTCAACAATCGGTGCTGTTGATGCAGCCTGAGGATCCTTCTTCATCCGATCCCTATCCTTTTGATCTGTTTGGCATGGTTAAACCTACTGACAGCAATGCTACCTCCAAAATAGCTTTCAGGGTCGATGGAATACTCGAGCCATTCCACAAACTTCACTGTGGTGACACTGATGGGAGGGACATATTGCAGAATACTGGGGGTTAAATACTAAAGGGTGTTCAAGAAAAAAGTAGCCCCATTGACAAATCAAAAGTTGCCAGGTTTGCATTGAATGTTGTCTATTTATTATTTAAACCTGTTCTGACTAGTTTGACCTTTTGTCACATTTGTTCATTGCCCTTCCGCACAATAATTACACACCATCACAAAAAGACTCGCTCACTTGACATATACTACATCATAATTGAAGCTTTTCATTTTCATAAACATATGCCAGATTGGTTCCCTTGACGGGGCTGATATCTTTTATCTTTGTAAATCATTCTGGAGTGATTCTTCAAATTGTAGATCATGATTGCATAGATTCTGGTGATCTTCGCATGTGCAAACGCTTTTAACAGATATCTCAATCTATTATAGAGTTCATGGACAAGCCATTTAGTTTTTGAGTCAGATCATCATCAAGCACATCAAACCAATTAGTCCATAAATACTCCGGTTTCCTCCTCAGTATGTCTCACCTCCAATGACCGTCTAGTTGGCAACCATAAGACATTATCTACCAGTCTCCTAGTTTAGGGGGCTAGTCAGAGTTTATCATCACACTGCACATCGAACCAATTAGTCCATAAATACTCTGATCTACTCCTCAGTATGTCACTCAGCGTATGGGAACTAATGACACCAGTTCTTTGTTGGTTTACTATTCTTCTTTGGCTACCAGCATAGCTCTCTTGTCTAGCTCACACATTTACTTGGTATTCTTGCAGTCTGGTTAGAATTGTAGATAACCTGCTGTCTTGCAGGTTGGCTGGGGACAGTCAAAGGCTAATGGAGAGTGAACCCAGTAAATGCCAGTTGAAATCAGACAATGCCGAAGGACAAGCACTAGGGCTCCAAATGGTACTGAAGATTGTGATGTAAAACTACGTTCTTGGCAAAGGCTGTTTATATATCACAATAAGAATGATAAAATGACAGAAAAAAACGATTGAGAGAGAATTTAGATTCACCACTATTACTTGAATCATTTACATGTCCTCTCTCCATTAGGGAATTCAGAATATCAGCCTGGTCCATTGCTCATCTGCTTTTTACAGCAGCTACTACTATAATCTGAATCACAAGTCACTTTAACAAATTGCAGAATTCTGGTGACTTCAGTCAGCCACATCTTCAACATATCAAATCCCATGTACCAGTGGGATATAGAATATCCATTGCCCGTCTGCCCAGCGTGTTCGTAGCGTGTTGAGACGCGGGTGATAAGCCCTCTGTGAGTGCGGGTTGAACTCGCGGCTGGCAGAAAAGCCACAGGTTCTCCAGATTTACGGTTTCGTGGCACCGAAGTGAAGGGTTACGATGTCCATGGCACCAAGCCGAAGAGCTGAAAGCTCAAGTGCTTCTGGATCGGGAGAAAAAATAGAATATCCACAACACTTGAAATACACACACCAGTGTGTTGCTGGGCAAGCAAGGGGCAAAAGAATAGTAACACTGCGACCTACAAGGCATGTCGTAAGAGGCGGCTGAGGAAGGGGCCTAGGGAAGCTACCATAGCAAATCTTCTTTTCTTCTTTAACGCCATATCGACCACTTGTTAACCACTCTGTGTATGTGATCTGAGCCTAAGAGCGATTGTATGTTGTGCCAGTTATGCGCCTAAAAGTAGGCCAGTACATCCAATTTCTGCGATGCTTTTATTTACTAGGTAGCTTCCTAGGTCCTACATCAGTCGCCTCTTATGACATGCCTTGTAGGTTGAAGTAATACTATTCTTTGTATCCCTTGCAGGCCCCGACAAGGCGCTCTAGTAAATAAAAGCGTAGCAGAAATTGGATGTGCTGGTCTACTTGTAGGCGCATAACTGGCACAGCATATAATCGCTCTTAAGCTCAGATCACATACAAATCACAAAGAGTGGTTTAGCAAGTGGTCCAAAAGGATGTCAGAGAAGAACTATCTATGTTAATGATTACTAAGAGAATCTTAGAGAGTTAGGAACAACATGACTAAACTGATCTCTGCAGTTTAAGAAAGCTATAGATAAAGATATGTCAAGGCAGTATGAAATATTATTGTATACTACATCATTGCATCGGCAGTCCGTGAGAACATCATTGTTCTAAACGATCTTCTTGGCCTAGACATCTATTGGTTAGCTACTGTTTGCAGAGCGCAAGTGGGCATACAGTTACTAACTACTCAGTTGAGACTGAGGTCTGAGGGACATCTATTGCTGTACTAACTCCATTGATTTCTGGGAGTCCCATATACTTATTGGTTAATGGGTTTTACTGCATCATTGACTCCGGGCAGTCCATGAAAATACTATGGTTAAGGTTCTAACTGACATCATTGCAGGGATGTCGCATAGAAATTTTAACCTCCAGTGCTCGTGATATGTTCCTGGGCTGCAGTTTCTCACGCTATCCTGGCAAGCGCAGGCTTGCATGGAACAGACGATTTTTGTCTCAGCGAAGATGGTCCAGGGATATTCTTGCCTTTCTCCCACTTCTCCCGCTTGATAATGATCACTCTCAAAGAGTGTTGAATCCCAATCTGCTTCTTAAGCAGTTTACTATGGTTACCAGCTTCTGTTCAATCGTTCTTTCTATATCTTATTTTCCTAGACATCTATTTTAAGATTCAACTGTTTATATCTTAGCATTTCCAACAGAACATAGTTGATTGCAACATTTGATTGAAAATCAATTTAGTTGAAGCATGAGCATCCTATTTTATTAGCTTTAGCTGAGTCATGCTGCCAGTTAGTAATTTCTATTAACAATTCTTCAATCAAATGTCTACCCAAGAACTGCTTTTATTTAATTAATTCAAATCTGCATCATTGCATAATTGTTTTCATGCTATAAGAACATACTTATTAGTTAATAAACTGACGTCATTGCACTCGGGAGTCCCATAAGAACATACACAACCCAGAGACACAATTAGTCAACAATTCAATCATATACCTTCAACTTCTATAGTCTGTGATGTGCCAAAGAGTTTCACAAACTCATATGTAGAAGGTTCATTTGGATCTATAGTGCCTCTTCTTAAGTGACCAGTAAATGATAAGGAATCGTCACCTGAAGTGGAAATATAAAAAATTCAACTGCTCATTTCATCATAAACAACACAAATATTTTATCCTGTGGTTATTTCTAAAAAAACCTGTATGCCTGTAATACCTTTTAGGGCGTGTTATCGCCATGTGGTGCTGGGGCCACAAGGAAGTAAAGAATAGTACCACTGCAACCTACAATGCATGTCGTAAAGGCGATTAATGTAGCCCTACGGATGTTACTCTAGTAAATAAAAAGCAGCACAGAAATCGGATGTGCTGGTACTGTAAGTGCAATGAATAAAGGAATTACAAGTACTCGTAGGGCTCAAGAAGTAGAAAAGGGCAGTGTAGGCGGTGCATGAGCAGGAAGTTAATGTCATGGTAGTGAGTAATTAATGTATATTGCGAAACCTTCATCAGAGATGTCTGTGAATGAGGCTGAGTCGAGCTAGAGAGGAGTCGAAAACTTAGCGAAGTTAGGAGCAGAAAGATGACCAGACCTTAAGGATGTTCCAAAATAATAGCGCCCGATGGACAACTTGTAGGCCGAAGCAAATACAAGAAAGGGTCTCTGGACAAGGACAGCGAAGGAGCCTTAGAAATAGAGAAGGATTTGGAGGCAGAGACAATGATCAGAGAAGACTGGGCAGCATGAATAGTAGAGATAAAATAATAATTGTTAGCATTGCAACCTCATCAACTGGGTCTAAGGCAGAATAGAGTGAGGATGAGACTTTCAAAGGGTTGGATTCTTTATAAACAAGTTGCCTTCTTTGACACATCTCCAAATTCACCGTCTCAATCCATTCACCCACTTCTGATTATTCTGATGGTCATGTTCATGGTTTCCTTATATTGCTAGCCATCTTCTTCTGTCTGCCTCTGCCTGGGATTGCACCTCAGTATGCTCCAGCAACAATCTTTAGGATGCCAAAGTATGTACATTCTTTCTTGGAACCTAAGTCTTGATCAGCCAATGTCTTACTTTTAGCCATATTGTAGTTCTTTCAGATGAACTATCATGTATTTTCTATTTTTCTTTCTACAGACTCTGGATCTTTTTAGCTTTAGTCTTCGAATGGACTGAGTCAGTGTTCTAATTTGACTGTAATAGTCCTGAGTTTACAACCAAAGAGCAGCTGGAAAATGCAGCGTATTCATAATAATTTTCAGCATTTTGGGTGTTGCCACTGTTCTTCATTGTTTAACTGATGCTATTAAGAATCTTGCTTGAATTTGGAAGCATATGTCTAATGTGTGAGTCTATGATTTAGAGCTTTCAAACTGGAGTTCTTCATTGAGTCAAACTTCGATGATTAAATTGGTGTGACGTCAGTAGAAGCAAGAAGTTTGTGATTCAAATAATTAAAATGTCTTCCTATCTTCATTACATCACTGACGGTTACGGTTTTCCTCAAACTTCTATGCTGGTTACTCATCAATGCTGTGATAGTCTTCATCAATCATCTAGAAGTTCTGGCTATGCCAATCATCGATCGTCACTATCAGTGTAAGATGTACCAGTATCTACATAGTTTGGACAGTAAATTGCTTTACATCTTCATGCATGATCTCATGCATATATGTTGATTAATCATGTGACACAGTAGTAAACTGCCTAGAAGCACAGGTAAGAGTATGCAAAAGTAGCAAAATACTGTAATTTACTTAAAACAAAGTCTAGCGTTACAAAGCCTTTGAAGCGATGCCTGGCAAACTTCATTAGAAAGAAAATTTTACAAAAATCAATCTCAACATGGACATCACCATGCTAAAATTATCATGCTAGAGATCTTCTGGAAGAGACATTGCTGAGCACATGACTCTCTTCTTCTTCACCTAAGGAGATAGAGTCTAGACAAGGTAGGATCAAACCATCCCTTCGATCTCACTCTTTAACCCCACTCATTCAGCTCATCTCACTCCTATTTTAATGGTTCCTTTGTTGTGGTATAAGAGATTCTCATGAGTTGTATAGTGTGTTGAAAGTGCATGTCTTTCTGATGTTCCACATTTTCTGGTGTTGTATATGGTCGAAAGCCTTACTATAGTCTATGAAACATGCATGCAGGTCTATGTTGTATTCTCTGTATTTCTTGATAATGAGTCTCATGCTACAAATATGATCTCTAGTGCCTCTACCTCTTCTGAAACCTGCTTGTGTTTCTTGTATTTCATCTTCTAATTTTTGTTCCATCCTCTTCATTATGATTTTTAGTAGGATTTTGCTGGCGTGACTTATAAGGGCAATAGTTCTGTAGTTGGTGCATAGTTTCATGTTTTATGATGGTATGATAGGGTCACAAATTAGGAAGTTATGGAGAGAAAAAGACGATTCCGTGAACCAAGAAGTTAAAATAAGAAGCTGGCGCTAGATAAGACACACTTTGAGAAACCTGAAGGAATATAACAAGAAGGATCCTTTCCTGGAACCCACAGGGACAGCAAAGAAAGGAAGCCTAGAAATACATGGAGACAAGATTTGGAGGCAAAGATCAATAATATACAGAAGAGCTGGAAGGAGCTGCAGGAGATAGTCAGAGATAGAAAGACTTGGCATGAGTTGTTTGAGGGCCTTTGCCCCAATCCGGGTTAAAAAGGCAGAGAGAGAGAGATGGCTAGTGCAGTAGCCGTGAAACTGTTCAGGTTAGGATTTGTCTTTATGACCCTACATAAAAAAGTTTTTGGCTTTACTGTGGATTGAACACAGGTCTCCGCATGGGAGCACGCTCTAATCCATTCAGCCAGACACTTCTCTGATTATTTCTGAAGGCGAAGGATTTACTTCATTGCACCAGGTTTCCCTATATGGCTCCATCTCTCTCTGCAAAAATGACACCCCATCTGCCTAGAGTGTTGCACAAACTCAATAACTCCAGCAACAATCCTAGGGATCGCCAGAAATATTTACACATGTGACTTGGTCTGGATTGGAACCTACAGCCTTCAGATCGCCAGGCAAATGTCTTAACTGCTTTGCCATAGAGCCCCTGTGTGGTTAGTTACTTCTTATGAATAGAACATATATATGTATGTTTATATGTTCTTCTTCTACAGACTTTGGTCATGCACTTATTTATCCCTAGTCCTATCGGAGATGGACGATAAAACAAAGGTCCAGTGTTCAATTTGAACACATCAAAGAACCCTTGGCAGTTTGAAATCGAGAAGAGCAGGCTGAAAAGCCGCTGCCGGGTAAAATTAATTAGAAATAATCGCCCGAGTGGTTACCAGGGCCGAAATTTGGGGTGTAAAGAATAGAACCACTGTTACCTACCATGCATGTTGTAAGAGGCAACTAAGGAGGTTTGGCTGAAATCGGATGCATATGTCCTAAATGTGTAGAAGTCTATGCGCTTAGAGGCTTTCCAAACCAATGTGCAACATATACACGTTCTTGGCAAAGATCAAACATATCAAAGAGTGATTAAAATTGGTAGTAAAGAACTAACGCAAAGAAGAAGAAGATTAGAAATGATTACAAATAAAATTCCCACCAAAATATCCTCACTATCTTCAAAATTACATCACTGACCCTTGCCGGTGCTACGGAGTTCGTGCACTGCAGTTGAGATCTTCCTGCATACATGGTTACTCATCGAAGTGCAATGATGATGGTCCTATCAATCAATCAATCAATTAAAGTAACAGTTGTACTGGACTAGTTGCCAAAATACATCAAGGAATCTGTTCTATATCAAGTGTAAGACTTACCATGTACTCCTGGACAATGGAATTTGGACAGTAAATTGAAAAACTTGAGTCGGTCATCTTCATGCATGAAATCATATAGTGAATGGTTGATTAAATCACTCTGAAACACAAGTAAGTAAACTATCACATTTTATAGAAGCACAGGTAAGAAAGTATCGCGAAACACGTAAAAACAAAGTACTGTAATTTTACAAAATATAAAAACAATACATAGCAACGTTTTAACCAAAAAGCCTTTGAAAGCCATTGCCCAGGCAAACTTCATTAGAAAAAGTTAAAATAAAATTCCTACAAAATATTTTCACCATCTTCTAAATTACATCGGGACCCTCAGTGCTACAGAGTTCATGCATGCGCTGAGATCTTCCTGTGTAAGAAAGACATTGCAGCACACATGGTTACTCTACTTCTTCTTCACCCCTAGGGAGATATAGGTCCTCAATCAAGGCCTTCCAAGCCCGCCTATCCAAGACCACCTTTTCCAGATCTCTCCACGCTTTCCCCATTTTCTTGCATTCCGTCTCCAACTCCCATCTCCAATTGTTCCTGGGTCTTCCCTTACCTCTATAGCCCTGGTGGTTCCATTGAAAGCCTGTCTCATGACGCTGTCAGGGTTTCCTCAGTGTGTCCTATCCATCACCACCTTCTGCTCCTTATCTCTTGTTCCACATACCGTTGTCCTGCTCTATCACACAGTTCCTTGTTTGTGGTCATGTCCTACCATCGCAGATGGAGTATCCTGCGCAGGCATACATGGTTACCCACCGAAGTACAATGATGATGGTCCTATCAATCAACCAATCAAACTTGAGAGATTCTAATGACTTTCTTACTCACAGGTACATGTCCAAGTAGAGATGTGACACTGTCCGACACAAACAGTATTTTGCCTTGCTGTGTAAACACCACCAAGAAACTGTCAACAGCCTGTTTCAAATACAGAAAAATCATTAACAAACAGTTCTACAAGTAAACAACAGTAATAAATCAGTAAAATACATTTTTACAATCTACTACTACTTACTATTACTGCTACTACCAATTACTACATTACTATTCTACTTCTACCATTACTACTAGTACTACCGCTAACACTTCACCCTACTACACTACTATCTACCACTTCACTTAATTTACCTACCTTCTACTACCATCTACTCACAAACCAAACCTACGCCTTACCTCATTTCCACTTGCCTAAAATTATAGCTTGCAACTGGCTACATAGAACCAGCAAACTCTCTATTCCTAAGGCCATCTCCCCTCTTCAACTCTCCAACAAAACAGTTATACAACTAAAGCTTGCAACACTGACAGACCTCAACAAACAGTTATACAACTAAAGCTTGCAACACTGACTGACCTCAACAAACAGTTACTCAACAATTCCTAAAGCTTGCAACATTGACTAACAAGTACCTGCTAACATTATCCCAATTTTAATACTAATCTCAAAAGTTTCTTCTTTTTCAGCATACTGATGAACATCACACAATCAATTTATACAACTTTACAGCTTGCAATACTGACTGACCTCAACAACATTATACAACTAAAGCTTGCAACACTGACTGATCTCAACAAACAGTTATACAACTAAAGCTTGCAAACTGATGACCTCAACAATCAAGCTTATACTAAACTCAAACTAGCTTGCAACACTGACTGACCTCAACAAACAGTTATACAACTAAAGCTTGCAGACCCCTCACAACGACTGACCTCTCAACAATCAGTTATACAACTAAAGCTTGCAACACTGACTGACCTCAACAAACAGTTATACAACTAAAGCTTGCAACACTGACTGACCTCAACAAACAGTTATACAACTAAAGCTTGCAACACTGACTGACCTGAACAATCAGTTATACAACTAAAGCTTGCAACACTGACTGACCTCAACAATCAGTTATACAACTAAAGCTTGCAACACTGACTGACCTCAACAAACAGTTATACAACTAAAGCTTGCAACATTGACTCTTCTTCTTCTTCTTTGCGTTCGTTCTTTACGACCAATTTTAATCACTCTTTGTTGTATGTTTGATCTTTGCCAAGAACGTGTATACGTTGCACAATGGTTTGTAGGCCACTAAACGCATAGACTTCTACTCGTTTAGGACATGTGCATCTGATTTCAGCCAAACCTCCTAAGTCGCCTCTTACGACATTCGTGGCAGGTAACAGTGGTTCTATTCTTTACACCCTAATTTGGGCCCGTAACCACTAAAGCTTGCAACCCCGGTAACCACTAAATCAGTTATACAACTAAAGCTTGCAACACTGACTGACCTCAACAAACAGTTATACAACTAAAGCTTGCAACATTGACTAACCTCAGCAATCAGTTATACAACTAAAGCTTGCAACTCTGACTGACCTCAACAATCAATTATACAACTAAAGCTTGCAACTCTGACTGACCTCAACAAACAGTTATACAAGTTATACAACTAAAGCTTGCAACACTGAATAACCTCAACAAACAGTTATACAACTAAAGCTTGCAACACTGACTAACCTCTAACATCAATTGAGAGAATTCTTCATTGCACAAAAAGGTTGGCTTCCAGTCTTCTTTGATTTCATTTACAGCTGACTGAACTGAAAACTCTGAGAATAAAAACAATGCACAAGATGGAGAACTTACAAGATTTACAACATGGTTATTCACCGAAGTGAAAAGATGGTCATATTAATGAATCAATCCTGAACCTAATTATTGAATTTCTGAAAAAGCATACATGGGTGAAAGTCTGTGACTCCAGTCAGACCATTGTCTCAGTTACTCAGAATAGTTATAGCTATGGCAAAACCAACACTGTTTTCTTTCACTACATCCCCTCTGATCTGAGCAGTGAAAAAACCCATGAGCTCAACAGCGACTCCAACCATGGTCTCCGATGGAATAACAGAGTGGTATTAATAATCCATAAAAACAAAGCTCAGGATATTAGGCTCAAATGTGAGGTCTCTGTTGCTGTATAGCTCGGAAACATGACGGGTCACTTAGTTAAATACAAATTAGATTCAGACCTTGTCACGATGTCTGGATTTTCAGACTGAGATGGAGAGAGTTGCAAACACAGATCTATGGATAAGAACAGGACCCCATGATGACCTAGGTTAAGAGGAGAAAATGGTGATGCGTCAGGCATATCATACAGAAGACACAGTAAAGTGTTACTAGACAAGCACTTGAGTGGAACCCGCAAGGAAAACAAAAAAAGGAAGTCCTAAACAGACCTGGAGATGAAGTCTTTTGAGGAACTGAAGGATGCTCGACTATCCTGGGAGACCATAGAGAAGACAACCAGAGACAGGGAAACGTGGCGAACAACTGTTGAGACCCAAAGCTCTGCTGTTATTGCTTTTGTATTTTTTAAAACTACAGTACTTTTTTTTACGTGTTTCGCCATTGATATATAGTTTTACTGCAGTCTTCCCTATATCGATAATGTTCCACAAGAAGCGAAGAGGAAGAAATCAAGTCAAATCATTAATCATTCACTACATGGACCTCTGTGTGAGCTACAATAGACAGTGAAGTTCATACAAGAGACAACATTGAATATATAGAAAATATTTCAAGCGAACGAAAGGAAGGAAGGATTAATTATCCATTGGATTTCTTTCAAATTTCAACAACAAAATCGAGAGTGTATCCATCCTGATGATTTCTGAGAAACTGTTATCAACTTCAGGACAGAGCTGTCCATTAATTACTTTACACTTGAGCCAGCTCAATGTATGAAAGTATTAAACTGCATACAGCGTTTCTTTTGACTAGAGTATCAGTTTTCCTGGTAAGACTAGAAACAAATGCTTGAAATATTGATACATAGCGTCTAACACTAGTATCAAAGTATACTTATTCAACTTTTGGCAATGTCCTTAAAAAGGAAAGTCATATAATGGAAAGAATAATTTCTTCAACACAAATGCGAGATTATCACTGTCACTCTTGTGATTTCTGGAAACTTGAGCTAGGACTGATTGATGTTGTCCATTTCTTAGTAGTCTGCCACCATTTGGCACAGCTATTGATAGACTTAACTGGTCATACTAGTCACTTCTTCTACAACATGCCTTTCATGCAAAGTGAAATATTATTGGTTTGTAAGTCCTCAACACATAGTATAAAGTGTATTATTGATTCAATTTTGAGAAATGATAGTTTAACAATTTGGAATATAAATAAAAATATTCTCTCTTATCTTTCACGCTGCTACCATAAACCACCTTCTTCCCTGTTTGTGATTGTATTTTGATCTCAACTTAAGAGTAATTGTCATTAGTCTGCTCTATGCTCCTAGCGTGGTCAGCACCATCCTGAGTCATCTCAGTGCTAGTTTTCGGTGAGCTCAGCCCATGATCCATGTCACCTCTCCAGCATGCCTTGGATGATAGTGTTATCTATTGTTGGCATCCGGTCCCGCAACTACATAGAGCGGCCATAAGTGTAAGATTATTGAGCAAGTTGAGAAAGGCGAGAGTCTGACATATCCTTCTGTCATTAGCATTCGTCTTTAAACAATTCTGGGAAATGATAATTTAACCAATTCTGAGAAACTCAAAGGCTAGGAAAAATAATGATATAATATTGATTTTGGTTCCTGAACCGATGTCATAGAACTGCGGGCAGACCCATAGGTGCTCAAGTCTCCCATAACAGATTTTAAGGGTATGCATGCTGACGGTTCCTGTGGCTTGCTGGTTAAGCACACTTCTCCCTCTGACCCTCAGGCATTCAATTCTACTTGTACAATAGGTAACTCTAAACTTCTTAAATCACTGGGTCGATTCAACATTTATTATAGTGTCCTCATCCAACAGGCAGTAATGAAGAACATCCCCCTTATCCATCCTACACTCTCTGGCTATCAATGCTGTTGATGTTAGCCTGTCCGCACACTCATTATCGCAAACACCTGAATGTCCAGGACAGTAGATCCTTCGCAATCAACAGTGGTCGACTGTACCAATTTGAGGTTGATTGATGAGCCTACCCATTGTGCTGTTCTCTTCTGGACACTTCAATCTTCAATCCCAGCTCTTTCAATCTAATAGTTGATGTGGATTGATTTAAATTAAAATCCTCTTTGCAGTCACACTCTATGAGTGCGTTAAAAAAGTCAGATATATCCATTGACTGACCCCCTGATATGGTCGCAGAGCCAGTCAACCTGTCTGCTCTCTCATTGCCAATGACACCCATGTGCTCAGGATCAAAGATAAGTGTAATTCTGCAAATTGTTGATGCTTGCAGTGATTCAGTCTGTTGTCTGCGCACCAAACCAGCCTCCACCTTTTGGACATTCACTCATACTGGGGAAACCTGGTGCAATGAATGAAACCTTTATAACCTTTTTAATCTTACCTTTTGACATTATCTTTGTCGTCATCTTCAACATCATCAAAACTCAGGACACTTTCACTAAAGAAATAAAGAGATTGACATGAAATTTCTTTGATGACTTACTCAGTCATAATAAATAAACATAAAATAAAACTGACATGTTAATTAATATAAAACAAGATTTTAAAATTGTGAATCTTTCCAGAAGAGTGTATTTTTCCAGAGATTCCTAGGATTGTTGTTGGAACTACACAGTCTGTGCTTTGTACAAGACTCTTGGCAGGTGCTATTTCTGTGGAGAGGACTGCGCCAAATCAATCCTTCATTTTTAGACCCTCAAATTTCTGACATGCTACATACACAGGTATTATGGTACAATTCAGTGCTTCGCTGTTTTTTTTGGAGCCTCAAATATTTGTCTATGTCTATTATTTATTTGCAATGTTCATTGGCCACCCGGTGCTTTCCTTAGATCATAATAACTCTTTATTCAATTGATACTTAGTTAGCTTATGACACGTTTGTGGAGCTCCGTGATCGTTCATGTTAGCTAGAATTGTCCATGATAATAATGATGAAGTTTAAATAATGGCCACCAACAAGAATAATAGGTTAGCAACTACTAGAACAAAACGGGGATAATAAATGATTGCGTTGCTCATGTCAGAGTATGGTTACACAACAACTAAACCGTCAGTTGTTTTGTTGCTACTATTTTAATGCGAAAATGATATGACGACAAATGTTACGAGTAAACACAGCCAGTGCCAATATAGTAATGCATAGTTCAAGTTACTATTAATTTTAATTATAATCTAGATATATTAAATGATTAGTAAATGATAGGTCGGCCTAAAAAAAAGCTATTAATATTAGAATGATAGATCGGTCTAAAGACATAATTAAACTTTCGTGTTTTTGTTTAGTCTGCTGATAAAGTACTACAAGTTACCTTTCAATGCTTCGGCTTGGTGGGCGAAATAAAGCGATCTTTTTCACGTAATTCATGGCAAGTGCAGCAAACAAATTATCCAAATGGTAATTTGTGCGCCATCTTTATGAAATAATATGTTACTTCTTATCGGCAACAACAAACAAAATCTTGTCGTAAACAGCAGACAAGGTAATCCACCATCTTGTCTAGATCAGACACATCTGACCAATGGTTTTGCTGATTATTTATAGCGGAGTCAGTGGAGGGAGGGAGACTACATTGAAAAAAAATATAATATACACAGAGCAAAACGAAGATGGCGAAACTATCACGAATCCCTTTAGAGAAATGAATACCAACTTACAAAGCGTATTATGCAATAAGCAGACATCTTTACACACCCACCCAACACTTCACATATGTTGTGTTTAGTTTGTTGATTGATTGATATGACTATCATTGCACTTCGGTGTTACCATATTGCTCCGATCGCTTTCTTACACAGGAAGATCTCAGCGGCAGTGCACGAACTCCGTATCACCGGCGAAGGACCCGATGTAATTTAGTTATTGGTTAGGGATTTTATTTTAAACTTTCCTAAGGAATTATGCCCGGTCATCGGCTTTCCTTAACTCTAATGTTAAAGCAGTTCTACTGTATGGGTCAGAAACATGGAGAACAACTAAAACAATAGCTCATAAATTGCAAACATTCCTCAACTGGTGTCTGCGCAGAATAGAGGGAATAAGATGGTATGATAGGGTCACAAATGAGGAACTTATGGAGAGAACAAGACAGATTCCAGTGAACGAACAGGTTAAAAATGGCGCTGGCGCTTTGCGAAAACCGAAGGGGAATATAACAAGAAGAGTCCTTGCCTGGAACCCGCAGGGACAGCGAAAGAAGGAGAGGCCGAGAAATACACGGAGACGAGATTTGGAGGCGGAGATCAACAATATAAAGAAGAGCTGGAGGAGCTGCAGGAGATAGCTAGAGATAGGAAGACTTGGCATGAGTTGGTTGAGGGCCTATGCTCCAACCCGGGTAAAAGGCAAGAGAGAGAGATAGATAGAGGCTTTCCAGCATGCTCTTCTCGATTGTTAACTACCAGGAGTTTTTTACGGGCTCAAATTGAACATGGGACCTATGTTTTATCGTCTGTCTCCGATATGACTAGGAACTTGATCTCACCTACACTGAGATCAAGGATCTCTGGAAAAATATATTGATGGCTCCACGAAGGATCGAACCGAGTACCTTTGGGACGAGAGGCAAGCACCTAACCTCTACACCACAGATTTAGTTGTATGGGAACTAAAATAGATGTTGACATAATTGTCCAGCGATTTAAGGAGTTTGGAGTTACCCGTTGCGTAAGTAGAACTTGATGCATGTTAGGCAGAGTGAGGAGTGAGTGTGTTTAACCAGCGAATCATGCCCGTCTGCACAGCGTGTTCGTAGCGCGTTGGACTACGGGTGACTATCCCTCTGTGTGTGCGGGTTCAATTCCGCGGGATGGCAGAAAAGCCACAGATTCCTCAGATTTACGGTGTTCGTGGCACCGAACCGAAGGGTTACGATGTCCATGGCACCGAGCCGAAGAGCTGAAAAGCTCAAGTGCTTCTGGATCGGGAAAAAACCCCAAAAAACCAGCGAATCACATGGGCCACCGTTATGCATACCTTTCGACATCTGTTGGGGAGACTGAGAACATATGGGTCTGCCAGGAGTACAATGACGTCGATTCATTAACCACTGACCAAGAATTAGTTTAGTCGACAGATCATCATTACTGCATATAGAAACAAATTGTCCGTAAGTGATCCGATCTCTTCCTCACTATGTCTCTCAGCGTGTGACAACTAATGACTGGGGTAGAGTGGAGGAAGAGAAGAAGTGGGAGAAATGTATAGTCAAAGTTGAAATCAAGCCCACTCCATAGTAGACATCTTTCAGTTTCGACAGACCATAGCATCTTCTGTATATGCATAATATATATTAATCTACTTATAGGTAGAATAGATAAACAGAGCCAGACAAACAGGCAGGAAGATAGACAGACAGATAGATAGACAGAAATACAGACAGATAGGTGTGGATGGGTAGGTAGATTGTTGGGATGTTAATTTGCGCACATAAAATCAGCGCGAAAAGACAGCACACAACACGCACATGTCTAACCTTGATCATGTATGCCCCACCTGTGGTCGGGGATTCTGTTCTAGGATTGGACTCTACAGCCACCTCCGCACACACCAGAGAGGTGCAACAGTACACGTCTGAGATTGTTGTCATCATCGCTTGCGATGGACGGCTATTATTATTATTAATTTGCGCACATAAAAGAACTATTGGCAGCTTAAAAACGATAAGAGCGGACTGGAAAGTACTCTCTCTCTCTCTCTCTCTCTTTGCCTTTTACCCGGGTTGGGGCATAGGCCCTCAACCAACTCATGCCAAGTCTTCCTATCTCTAGCTATCTCCTGCAGCTCCCTCCAGCTCTTCTTTATATTGTTGATCTCCGCCTCCAAATCTCGTCTCCATGTATTTCTGGGCCTCCCCTTCTTTCGCTGTCCCTGCGGGTTCCAGGCAAGGACCCTTCTTGTTATATTCCCCTTCGGTTTTCGCAAAGTGTGTCCTATCCAGCGCCAGCGTCTTTTTAACCTGTTCGTTCACTGGAATCTGTCTTGTTCTCTCCATAAGTTCCTCATTTGTGACCCTATCATACCATCTTATTCCTCTATTCTGCGCAGACACCAGTTGATGAATGTTTGCAATTTATGCGCTATTGTTTTAGTTGTTCTCCATGTTTCTGACCCATACAGTAGGACTGCTTTAACATTAGAGTTAAATATCCGAATTTTGTTCTAGATTTGATTTCTTTGGACTTCCAAATGTTTCCAAGTGCAATGAAAGCTCCTCTTGCCTTCTGTATTCTTATTTTAACATCTCTATCTGTTCCACCTTCTTTGTCTACGTTGCTGCCCAAATATGTGTATGATTCTACCTCTTGAAGTGGGATTTCCCCAGGGAGATCGAGTTGTCGTTTGTTTGGTTAATTCTCAATATCTTTGTCTTTCCCTTATGAATGTTCAGCCCTAGTTGCTGGGACCTTTGATTCAATGTGTTTTGGAAAGTACTGCTCGGGACAAATTCAGTAGAAATATTTTTTAAAAAAATTCCTACACAATATTTTACTATCTTCTAAATTACATCGAAGACTCTTACCGGTACTGCTGAGTTCGTGCACGGCATCTGAGATCTTCCTGTGTAAGAAAGACATCGGAGCACTCAATGTTACTTACCGAAGTGCAATGATAATAGTCCAATCAATCAAATGGAATGATAAAAAGAATGACTTGAAATTCTCATTTTTTCGATCAAGAGAAACAACTCATTTTAATAGGTATTTCCAATTTAAAGTTATATGAATTGTTGCCCTTGCTTCATTTGTCAATTCACTTAAAGATGCGTCTCCGCGTTGAATGTGTCACAGGCTTCTTGTTGGTTTCTCATGTTGAATTCTGCCAAAAGCCTTTCTGTAATATATCTTCTTCTTTTGTCGTCATCCTGTTATCGAGTTGTTGCCTAATATCGTGGTTTTCTATTTTTGTCTTGCGCTGTTCTGGTGGCTTAGGCGATTGTTATTTTTGTTCTTTGGCAGTGTTCTGCTATGCCATCTAATCATCATTTCGTGGTCTTCCTCTCGCCTTCTTTCCTGATGTTCTGCTTTAGAAAACATTGTATACTGTGGAGTTTGGATGTATTTTTTTAAGTGGTCAAATCACTTCATCCTTCGTTCCGGGGCACATGGGTGTCGTTAGTAATGAGAGAGCAGCCAATGGATAGAGCTGATATTTTGAACGCTCTAATAGAGTGTGGCCGCAAAAAAGATTTTCATTAAAAATAATCCCCGTCGATTACTAGATTGCAGGATTTGAAGATTGGAGTAGCAAGAAAAGAACAGGTATATGAGTAGGCTCATCAATCGAACTGGTACGGTCAGTCGCTGGACGCTATGGAGATAGTCGTTGGAGATATTGCGAAGGAGATCGGAGCACCTATGAACATGTCCGGAATGCAATGAAGATATCCCACACTGAAACTGAAACCACTTCATTCTTTGGTTCTCAATGTAATTAAGTCTGTAATATATAAAACATACATATATACTTTTTTGGCACTTCTATTGTACTTTGATAGGACAAATCGCCCGAGTGGTTACCGGGGCCCAAATTTGGGGTGTAAAGAATGGAACCACTGTTACCTGCCACGCATGTCGTAAGAGGCGACTAAGGAGGTTTGGCTGAAATCGGATGCACATGTCCTAAACATGTAGAAGTCTATGCGTTTAGGGGCCTACCAAACCAATGTGCAACGTATACACGTTCTTGGCAAGATCAAACATATCACAAAGAGTGATTAAAACTGGTCGTAAAGAACGAACGCAAAGAAGAAGAAGAAGATAGTACAAATAGCTCATTCAGGACATACGGCAAAATATCAGCTTGTTGTCAAAAATCCGAACTGGTCTTACAGTGGATACCAGCTCACTGTGGCATACCAGGAAACGAAAAGGCTGACAAACTCGCAAGAGCTGGGGGGAGCCAAACACAACACCACCCAACACAAAGTTTTACAGAAGCAAAGACTCTCCTGAAACAATCCAGGAAAATGATCTGGAGAAAACAAATGGAGGATGCGGGTCAAAAAGGCTCATGAGGTCATAGTGGTAACATGAGCCAGGGTTAGGAGGGGCGCTAACCAAGACCCTGCCCCTAACCTCCACGCGGTGACCCTGGAAACAGACTCTGGTTCTGGTCTGGCTAAGAGGGGCAGGGATCGGGAGAGGAAACTACTGGTAGTGGTAGCAGTGCAATTACGGAAATACGATAAAGATACACACAAATAAAATGCACAAATCTCCTGACCGATGTCCAACAAGATATTGCCCAAGTCCCTGAACGCAAAGAAACAGCAACGAAACGTCTCAGACATGGATGAGAGGTGCATCCAGTGACCAAACGTATGCCCACGTAGGGCGAAGCTCGAAGCCCTGAGGAGGGGCAAACATTGCCAGCCCGTCGGCAAGAATAAATAAGACAGGACCGTAACGAATGAAAGTCTACCTTCGTGTTGGTGCGAGAGAAGATTGCAGCTGACCCGCATTGGTAGCCTGGTGCAGATACATGTACTGGGCAAGGTTTGCCGAGCGCAAAAGAACAAGTTGCGTTTAGAGCATAACGAAACTACCCGCCCTGGGAAAACCGTGCAAGGTACTGTGCGATTAAAATTAACATCCCCGGAAGAAATGAGGTTGGTGATGCCTAACGGAACTGCCAGCCTTGGAGCAACTGGGCAAGGTTCGATTGCAGTCGTAACTAACATCCCCGGAATAACTGGGGCGGGTGATGGCGGCGAGCGCAAAATTCTCAGTTGCGCTGATAGTGCCGACTGAAACGACCCTCTACATTGTTTGTACTCGGCCCATGCCAGTGCTTTCGAGGTTAATTGCAAATTGCCACGTACCGATACACGTCTAGAAAATGCTGAGAATGTTCCTTCCCCGGATCAAACTCAAAATGTACGGTAAAGCAAGGCCGACAATGTACGGATCAAACAGGAAGTTCGGGTCTGAACATTGGCGAAGGCCGATACTTTACACGGTGTTTTATACGAGTAAGACGCCGTCCGAGGACAAGCTGACAAGCCCGAGAAATATTTCTCAGTCAGAACGGGTAAAGCAGCGTAACTCACTGTCTTGGCGTAGATCACAAAGCCCAAATATACGGCAAAGTTGATCGAAAAGGCGTAGATCCGAAAGGATCGTACCTAGGGAAAGTTCACCTAGTAAATCAAAAGCTGGCTGAAAACGGACGGGCGGGCCTAGTCACCATGGGCGCACAATCGTCCCGACGTAGATCACTCCGTTCTTGCCAGTGGACCAATTATACATCACAATAAGAATGATCAAATTGGCCGTGAAGAACGTTCGCAGAAGAAGAAGAAGAAATGGAGGATGCAACCCAGAGCACGACAGTATAAATACACTCAACAGAAAAGAACAGACCACAGTCTTCAGACTTAAAACGAGACACTGCAGTCTCAGAGCACACCTCCACAGAATGGGTCTCAGTGACTCGGCAGCCTGCACCTGTGGAGCACCAAAGCAGTCCCCAGAGCACATCCTGCAAGACTGCCCTAGTCTGAGTAGTGAGAGAATGGAGATCTGGCCAACAGAAACAACACTACAAGACAAACTATGGGAACCGGTGAAGACCTCAAGCGCACCGCCCTGTTTATGACACATACCGGAGTAGTCGCATTGCAAAAGTTGATCGCAAAAGAAGAAGATAGGACAAATGGCGCCAATTTTTAAATGCAAACATGTCACCATGAACACAAAAGAGCAATGTTCAACACAATCTTTCTCCCACATTATGCTACCAGTGCCAAACCTGGTCACTAACAACAAATGATAGGAGAAAACTAGTCACGACAGAGATGAAGTGTCTACGCAGAATGCTGGGTGTAACAAGAAGAGACCGGTTGAGAAATGAAGACATCAGGAAAAAGTGGATACAACATCAGTACTAGACTTCATCAAGAAACAACAAATTAAATGGTTCGGCCACGTAAGCAGATTACCAACAAACAGTGCACCTCAAAGAGCAATGCTGCTCCGATACAATGGGTACAAAGCAAAGGTAGGCCACGCAAAGATGGACCTCAATCTAAGAAGCGCATACAAGGGCCCGTTTTAGAAATCTCTTCTTGACTTGACGCTGTGAGGCAAACATGATTCAAGAAAAGAAGAAAAAGAATTGTACTTTTCTGTTAACATCCATAGGCGGCAAATTGTTCCCCTAGTTTCACAGTTCTTTCGAAAACTTAATTGTACTTTATTAACTTCATTGTGTATGATCTCCTGCGTGATCTTTCTTAGTATTTCTAACACAAGACTCATAAGGTTAATTCACAGCCAACTCTAAATTGGGCCGCATAACTCACCGAAGAAACCCTGACCTTGTTTTGAATTGGGGGCTGGATTTTATATATGTTTGGTAGGCGAAACACGTAATAACAAAGTGCTGTAGTTTTATAAAATACAAAAACAATGATAATACACAGCAACGTTTCTACCAAAAAGGCCTTTGTCAAGTAAACGATTCAACAGAAGTGATGAATGTCACAAAACACCACATATAGACTTTGAGAAAGATTACAACGGTTAAAATGGGATTGAAAATGAACGGTTAAAAATATATTTTGATAGAACACTGCAAGCTTTTTTTCAATTTCACTCAATTCTGTGAGTCCATGGTTATTTATTAGTGAAAAATATTCATAATATTGATATTCCTTATTGTTAAACTTAACATAATATAACCTTGATTTAGCAAGTTGTGTTGATTTTAAATGGAATTCGTCTATATACAACAATACTGGACAGTGAGGTCACGCGACGATTGTGGTCTTATTTCCTAGAATATTTACCGCCCAGTGATTACCGGACAAAATTTGGGGTTAAAGAATAGAACCACTGTTACCTGCCACGCATGTCGTAAGAGACGACTAAGAGGTTGGGTGGGGCTAGCTACCCACACCGTAAAAACACTAGATGGCCACAGAACGGAGAGCGAACCGAGTAAACGCTGGCTGAAACCGGACACATTGCCGAAGGATAAGCACCAAAGCTCCAATTGGTGCTGAAGATGTGACGTAAAACACACCAATGCTAAGGCTGCATGAATCAGATTTCCACATGAAAAGAATTTTTGGGGAGATCTGGTACATCGTCTGGGCGGTAATCGTGAGAGAAGAGAATGTTTACATGAGTGCGCTGGACGTATGAATTTAGAGTTGATGGCTTAATTCTTCTATAATCTGTCCATCCTATTTCCCTTGACTTCTTAAGTAGGTCTCTATGTCGAATGGGTTCAGTTATCAGTTATATGAGGACTATTATCATGCACTCGGACATGTCCATAGGTGCTCCGATCTCCGCAGATCCAGCAGCGTCCAGCGACCCAACACGCCAGTTCGATGTTGATTAATCAATCTCTTTGTATATTTAGTATGTCGTTCTTTTCGGGCTGTACCAATATTGACACCCATCTCTTTCAATCTGGTCAGCGAGTGGGATTCACAGCCCTGAAACTCCTCTGTTCGGAAAGACTCTCTCAATGCGTGAAGAATGTCACTTCGATCCATTGCAGCCCCCTCTGATATTGTCCATGGCAGCTTCCTCTGATATTGTTCATGGCAACTTCCTCTGATATTGTTCATGGCAGCTTCCTCTGATATTGTTCATGGCAGCTTCCTCTGATATTGTCCATGGCAACTTCCTCTGATATTGTACATGGTAGCTTCCTCTGATATTGTAGTCATACAAGTCAATCTAGCAGCTCGTTCATTACCGCTGACCCCTGCGAGCCCGGGGACAAATTGACACGGCAGCCTTTCATTGCTTGTAGTGCCCTCTCTTCCTCTGAACTGAGAATGATTGGACCATTATTATTTGGTGTTTTTAATTAGGTATCTCATTGACATTAGTTGTCTTCATTGACAAGAGAAAAAAATGTTCCCAAGAGAAAGAAAGAGAGAGAGAGAGAGAGAGAGAAAGAGAGAAAGAGGTCTGCTATTAAACCTAGTAGCTGGGTGGTCGATTGGTTGCAGCTATGGTTGTAGTTTGTAACGAGTGGTGACAGACATACATATATAGACAGACATGAAGATAGGCAGACATCTAGATATATAGATAGATATATATATATGTATAGATAAATGGATAGATTAAATAGATACATGGGTTTAGATGGGTGGATGAATAGGTATAGATTAAATAGACAGACAAACAAACAATTAGATAGATAGACAGATAGATAGATAGAGAGACAGATAGATAAATAGACAGACAGATAGACAGATAGATATATAGACAGAAAGATAGATAGACAGACAGACAGACAGACAGACAGGCAGGCAGGCAGGCAGACAGACAGATGTGGCTTAGGTTACTAAAGTTTAAAATTAGATTAGTTCTATAGATGTTCTGTGATTTATTTAGAAAGGCATATGTCTAAATTATATGTAATATAGAACAAACTTTCATCATATATTAAGCCGTATACAAACAGTCTAGTTTGTAAAGTGTTTACGTGGTAAAGATATCGAAGGTCAACATTTCTTAAAATTTTCCATGACGCAGGTCCTTGCGCCTGCGCAGCGAATGCTAAAAACTGTGTCGCTGACTAAAGTTCTAAATTTGGCTCCGCAGGTCGTAGGGGCTGTCTCAAAAGTAAATAAACTGTTTAAAAAAGGGTTTTAATTTAAATGTCTGCGTTAGTTTTTCTTGTTCCCGTTGGAACACAGGACTGCAACTGTCGGATATTTTATCGCTAGAGCTCTTGCGTGTAATAATAAACCAGTTTCTAAATTGCGTATATCGTATTAAATATGTTGTATAGAATCTGAAAGTCTGCGCTTAGAATGAGTGGACAGGCATTCGGTAATCACATCTCAAGACATTGACTTAGCTGTACACACATCTGGCAATCTCAAGACCTTAGTATATGCACAAAAGTTAAATTATTTAGGTCATGTGTGATTCATGTACTGACCTACGGTTGTGAAAGTTGGAAATCAACAACGAAAATTGATAAGAAACTGGACAGCTTTGAGAATAAATGTCTACGAAAATTATTAAAAGTAAAATGGAGTGATTTCGTTTCTAACAACACAGTGAGAGATAGAATACACCAACAACCCGTATCAAATATTATAAGGAAACGAAGGTGGAAATATTTAGGTCATGTTCTTAGAGCAGACGAAAAGAGACTAAATCGACAAGTCCTTATGTGGTCACCAGTTGGGAAAAGAAAACATGAAAGACCAAAGACCACTCTTCGAAGAACCATCCAACAAGAAAGTAAACTATTGGGATGTAAAACCATACAAGATCTCCAACTGCTAGCAAAGAACCGTATCACATGGAGATCTAAAACCTCTGCCCTATGTGCCGCCTTTGGCACGAAAGGAACAAACTAAACTAACACACCTGGACATGCTGGAGTGCAGGGTAATGAATGTTCTGACTTTCTTGCAAACAATGCTCCGACTCAAGCTGGCAGAAGTATGGACAGACCCGATGTCGTGATATGGGCGAGTCTCATGTGTTTTCATGAGTCATATTTGGATTTAAAAGTGTCTTTCGCCCGAGTGGTTACCGGGGCCCAAATTTGGGTTGTAAAGAATAGAGCCACTGTTACCTGCCACGCATGTCGTAAGAGGCAACTAGGAGGTTTGGATGAAATAGATGCACGTGTGCTAAACGTGTCTATACGTTTAGGGCCTACCAAACCAATGTGCAACGTATACACGTTCTTGGCAAAGATCACACATACCACAAAGAGTTGTTGAAGTTTTGCTTTATAGTTAGGATGGTTAGACTGGTGGTAATGCCAAAAACACTACAAATAATAAGACGTTCCAGTATGTTTCATGATTGTTTTATTGGTGTTGACATTTCTATACAAAACACGTCCACTCCTGTCTACTGTTTATCTTCGTCTCTTCATGCCGTTACTACACAAAACTGAGTCGATTAGTTTCCCTACGTCAGTGTCTCGTTTAAGCGCTGCTATTCTGCTTAGAGAGTGCAAACACTAAGTCCGTTATTAAAATATCTAAATATATACAAACTACACACTAAAGCTAACTGTCTGGTTTCTCAGCTGCCACCTGGGAAGGAGGGGAGAGAGGACTGCTACTACAGAGTGACTAAAATTGGTCGTTAAGAACGAACACAAAGAAGAAGAAAAGTGTCTTTAACGCGTTCTTTCTGTCCACCAACCTATCGTTTGGTTTTTTTTTTTATCAAGCTATTCATGAATTATTTCAGGATTCGTTTATCAGACAACCACGCAGCGTGACCAGTCTATCTTACCTGGATCTAGATAAGCAGAGTGTTGGCGCTTGGAATCACGGCACTTTTGAGGACTTTGGTATCTGGAATTTTGTCTTACCATTTTAATTTGAATAGTCTGCGTAGACAACTTGTGTGGCAATGGTTTAGTTTTCGTGCATGTCTGTTATTCAATGTTCACGTCATACTGGGATACAACAGCGTGGTTAGCACTATAAACCGGTAAACTTTCAGCTTTGTGACTACGCTTACTCCCTTCCGCTCCCACACAGTAACACGCAGCCTTCAAAATGCAGTACTGCCTTTAGATATCCTGTTGTTGACCTCAGAATCTATGTTTGCCGATCTCGATAGGATGCTGCCAAGATAGGCAAAGTTGTCCTCTAACAGGAGATGCTGGTATTTAAAATGATGACTTGGTCATGGTATTGCTGAATATGTAGGTCTACATATCTTTATTTAGAGTTGGTAGTGAGAATACAATCATCAGCAAACAACAAATTTGAGATTGTTGATTCTTTTACCTTGATGGAGGATTTCTTCTTCTTTGCGTTCGTTCTTTACGACCAATTTTAATCACTCCTTGTGACATGTTTGATCTTTGCCAAGAACGTGTATACGTTGCACATTGGTTTGGTAGGCCCCTAAACGCATATATGTCTACAGGTTTAGGACACGTGCATCCGATTTCAGCCAAACCTCCTTAGTCGCCTCTTACGACATGTGTGGCAGGTAACAGTGGTTCTATTCTTTGCACCCTAATTTGGGCCCCGGTAACCACTCGGGCGTGATGGAGGATTTAAATCTACTGAGTTTGAATAGATTATCGTCTGTCCTGTATCTAATAATTCAGCTTTACCCCATCTTAACTCAGCTTTACCAGTCATGCAATTCATAAAAGAACAGATTAAATGGTTTAGACACCTGGCCAGAATGCCCTGGTATCGCCTACCACAGAGAGCCACACAGAAAAAGTATAATGAGTACAAAGCAAGAGGAAGACCACGCAAAAGATGGAGTGACGGCATCAAGAACAGCCTTACGAACATGAATATCAGCTTACAAAGTGCCTTAAAACAAGCACACACAAGATCACTACGTTTCACCCCCAACACTACTATAAAGAAGTAAATGGTGGAAGAGAAGAAAACCCCATGTTAATCGCATTTTAAAAAGACATGTATAAGCATGGAACACCATGCCGAACAGTGGATACACACTGAAATACATAGGAGTAGTTTTCGATAGAAGCCTGAACTTCAAGTAGCACGTCAATCCCTGAAATGACTGGCAGCGAGGATGTTGATTAGCTGCTGCTAATTGTGAATAAACCCCATATAAACCCCACGGTGGGGCAAGTTTGGAAGCAAATTCGTTTCCGTAGGATTTTACAAAAGGTAAAAATAGACCTCACCGTTCAGAAAGCAATGGCAAACTACTGAACGTATAAGTGATGCCTAGAAAATCAACGACTCGTTTTCTGTGGTTGATGGCTACGCCCTGTAAAGGATATGCTACAATTTTCATTTTCAATTGTGAATAGCATATTCTGGGCCATTTGTATCAGGGGCGTGTCTTTTCAGTAATTGAGTATGCTGTAGTAAATTTAACACTCCGTCAGATATAGAACGAAAGATTACAACAGATCGCAAAATAATACTATGCTCACCATTCTCGAATGTACTAGAAATATAGCAGAAAGAACCATGAGATGCCTACGTGACTATTCTAGATAATATCTTAGTTTAGTTTAGTCGTCGGATCACCATCACTGCACGTCGAACAAATTAGTCCATAAGTGCTCCGATCTCTCCTCAGTATGTCCATCAGCGTGTGGCGACTAACGACACCGGTTCTTTGTTGGTTTACAATTCTTCTTTGTCTGCCAGCATAGCGTTCTTGTCGAGCTACACCACACTTAACTTTGAGTTCTTGCAGTCTGGTTAGTGTTGTGGATTCACCACTATTACGTGAATCATGTACACGCCCTCTCTCCTTAAGGAATTTATAATATCAGCCTGGTCCATTGCTCGTCCGCTTTGGACAGCAGCCATACCTGCAAGCCTATCCGCACGTTCATTCCCCCTTACACCTGCATGCCCTGGCACAAAAATAAAACTGATCTTTGTCAGCCTAGACCTCCCCAGCGATTCTATCCAATGTCTCCTAGCCCATCCTGTTTCAATCTTCCTGAGCATACTCATTGAGTCACTGAGAAAACATGCATGGATAAAAGTCTGTGATTCTAGCCAAATCATCGCTTTGGTAACCCCCATGATTTCCATAGTGAGACTGCTCGTAGTCACGGCAAAACCACCACTGTCTTCCTTCACAACATCACCTCCGACCTCAGCAGTGAAAGCCCACGAGCTCCGCACATGTCGAATCACCGAACCATCCGTATAAATGATTACAGCATGCTCAGATGCGTTCTCAGAAATTAATGCCTGAACCTCTGCCTCCACAACAAGTGGTGTTAGAGATACTATCTCTAACCAAGAACTGCTTCTTCATAATCTAATATCTTGTCCTGGGCAGAACTTTGCCACCCCAATAGTCCTCCTGAATTTCTCTTCTCATATGCCAAATGTCCCGCCTGTACAGTCGTCATGTTCAAACGGTCAGTTACATACTGAATCCATCTTCTCCGTGGTCTTCCTCTTTACTCTTTGCCGGTATGCTTCCTTCTATGATGGTCTTCTCAGCCCTTCGTGCCTTTTTAAGAACTGCTACAAGGTGAATATGAGCGACATCATCCAAAAGAGATACCGGAGATGGATCGGATGTGTGATACGCATGGAGACTAACTCTGTCCCGAAAACTGCACTGAGATGGACACCAGAGTATAAGCGAAAATGTGAAAGACCCAACGCGACTTGGAGGAGAACAGTAGAACAAGACATGAATTCCAGCTGGAACACAATACAGAGGACGGTCAAGGACAGAAAAGAATGGCGTGAATTATTTACTGCCCTAAACGCTTAGCTCGTTTCAGCAACCCGGTAGCAGTGTGACTTGAAACGTACTTTTAGTCGACCCCTTGTATAAAAATAAATCTGATGGAAAATCCAGCCACGCAGTCAGCGCGTGACTTTTGTAGAACTTTCTGCAGACGTTCTTGCTGAGTCATGCGACATTTTGCACACGGCTTACGTCACCCCCGCAACGCAGGCGGAGGGTATATAAGCATAGCTACTGCTCCGCAGGCAGATCACAACCAAACAAGCGCTCCCAGAATCGCAGGAAAAACACAAGAGACAATTCGAGAAAAAACGACCAGATCTTCATACTTCAGTTTACTCAAGATTGTTACATCGTCTGTCAGACATCAGCTTCGAGACTTGTAAGTATAATGTGGAATATGTTTGGTTTTAGTTATATAAACTGTCGATAGGAAACGTGTTACCTGGCACGGTTCTTCTTTGTTTACAACGACAACTGTACTTCAGACCGATCTCTGTATCTTGATCTCAGTTTGGTCGCAGTAAGATTTCCATTCTCTTGTCTGAATAGGATTAGATACAACCTTCACATCGAATATGTCGACTGAAATTATATCTGCAACATTCTCTCTCTTGTCTAGATGTCTTCTTCATTCTTTGTCAGCGATCTGTGGTCGCTTAGCAAGTTTACTGTGGATCACAAACTGGGCGGTCAGCTTCAGGTCTGTCATGTTTCCCCAAAGCTTAGTTTTTAGGTCTAGATATGATCAGCTACCATATTCACATCGAAGTTGTTGACTGTAATATATCTCCAACATCTTGTTCGGAGGTGCTGGCGACCCCTCTGTAGTTAGTTTCACCAGAAGTTCAGTTCTCCTGATCAACATCTCCCCACATTAGATAAACACATGCATTCTCAATAATTCAGTACAGCAGCTATCGTAACATTTCCATATTTTTTTTTCTGATTCAGAAGCACTTGAGCTTTCAGCTCTGTGCCATGGACATCGTAACCCTTCTGTTCTGTGCCACGAACACCGTAAATCGGGAGAATTTGTGGCTTTATTTACTAGGCAGTTTCCTAGGCCCCTACCTTAATCGCCTCTTATGACATCCCTTGTAGGTTGCAGTGTTACTATTCTTTGCTCCCTCTGAGAGCCCCGGCAACACACAGGCGGGGATGGTTCAATATCCTTGATTCTGTTTCTATAAATGTAAAGCAAAGGAAGGACATTGAAGAAGACCAAAAGTTGTACCTTGATACCAGAGGTGACTTGAGACCCACAGAAAATATTTAGTTGCAGCTGAGTTTATTGTCGTAATCATGTCCCATCTCTGTATCAAAGGTTGGCTGTAATGGTTCTCCAACAAGTTCTGTTGTTTGCTCTGATAATACACTCTACTAGGCTTTTGCCTTTTCACCTTCTGATGTTTCTCTCCTAATTGTATCTCTGTCTTCTTCTTGCTCTTCCGTCTTCTTCCAAGAGGGTTTTTAACAGTGTCATTTGTAAAACTACCGTATTTAATTTGTGTGCGTTTCACCTTTGTACATAGCTTTACTGCAGTCTTCCCTTCTATTGATAATGTTATCACATTAACTCTTTCCACGTCAATAATTGCACACTGCGCCACATCGTATTCCGGTGAACGCCAGTCGCCATACACTGTGCCATTTGAGTTGTTTCGTTTCTACTACTTTTAGACTCTTTCCACGCCAATCGTCGCACAATGCACCACAGCCGAATTCTTTGAACTCCAATTCCCGTACACTATCCCATTAGAGTTGTTTCACTTATAAGAAGTCTTTCTAGTTTTACTTCTACTACTTTTGAACCTTGTTATTCTAATAGGTTGTCCAATTTTTTAAAAATTAGTATATATTAAGATATATATGTTTATTTATTAAAGAGTAGTTACGATTTTTTTTTAAATTGCCCTTTTTTGCCTCCCATGAATTAACTGTACACCTGAGGGAATAACTTGGTATGGAAAAGTATGCAAACTGAAATGTCAGAAAAGATAAAAATTAGATGATGCTCACTAATCTCAAATGTACAAGACATTTTCAAGAATGGTGAGCATAGACTAATTTGGAATCTTTTCTGATCTTTCGGTTTGCTTCTCTTAATGTGATATTATTCTTGATATAAGGGAAGACTGTAGTAAAACTATACCAAAGCTGTAAAATGAAGTACTGTAGTTTCACAAATTACAAAAACAGGATACCGAGTGTTTCGACCACAAGGTTTTTATCGAGCAACAGATACAGAACAAACCGAATAGTAACAACAGTCTTATACACCAGACATCGCAGACACAGTGAGACAATAAATCAAAACTGGAAATTTGATTTTAGTGCAGTTCAGAATTTATCGTCTCGCATTGTCAGTGATGTCTAGTTTATAGGACTGTCATCTTTATTACATTTGTTCTGTATTCTTTTTTCATCTGCTATGAATTCAGCATAGCCGAGGTGACTGATTTTTGTGTGAAGGATTGCTTTCCTTATTACCAGTATCCTTTGTTATTCAGGCAAGTCATATTTAGACTTGGTGACAATGTAATTTAGATCCCCAAGTAAAGGATCAGGATTTCCTGCCATCCATCTGCATACTGTGTGTGCACTGACATTTTGTTACCAAAGCTGGTCTGGAACCTCAGAAGTTATATGGAGCATGGTTACTAGCACAGCATGTTATCAACTTCGCTGCTAGCGACCCCATCCTTTGCTTGTAACAAAGAAGGACTCCCAACCTTGCTTGTGACTAAGAAGGACTCCATCCTTTGCTTGTGTTGTGACAAAGGACTTTTAAAAAAAAACTGTATCATGATTTTTGTAAAACTACAGTACTTTTTCTTGCGTTCACCAGCATTGAATTCAGACGTAATCGGGGCGCCTGGTATGAACTTCTGATTTTTGCGTGAAGACCTGCTTTCTTCGTTATCAGTGTCCCCTGTCATACAAGTGTACCTTCTCCGACTTCAGAGGTTAACTACCGTACTTGATTTTTACATGTTTTGTTTTCATGGCATCAAAATATCTGATTTGCATATCATTATAATGAAAAATGAAAATCGTGGCATATCCTTTATAGGATGTAGCCATCAACCACAGTAAACGAGTCGTTTATTTTCTAGGCACCACTTATACGTTCAGTAGTTTGCCATTGCTTTCTGAATGGTGAGGTCTATGTTTACCTTTCAGAAAATCCAACGGCAGCGAATTTGCTTCCAAACTGCCTGTTGCGGAATTTAAACCACGTACGCTTGAGTTGTGATCGAGCTCACTACCACTTAAGCTACAGACGTCCACTATTATTGTAATACAATTAACTATTTTAACTACTTACATACTGTAATATAAGTATATATATATATATATATATATATATATATTTGTGTGTCTTCAGATTGACGAGGAAATTGTTGAAACTAACAAGCAGCCATGGAAGTTGTAGTGAAAGCTTACTTGCAAGATACTGATGCCAATGTTGAAGTACGCAGGTTTCCCTGTCTCAACTATCGGTCGGGACAACAATAAAGGCATTTTTAAGGAGACATTTGCTAAAGTAGGAAATGCTTTTCCAGGACTTGTTGAGAAAATCTTTTCATTAAAGTGGAAAGGTAATTTATATTCATTTTTGTTATACTTAATTTTTGACTTTTTCTTCTTGGAATTGATATACTTTATTTGTCACTATCCATACATTCACCCATCTATCTGTCTATACCTATGTTCAAACTATCCGTCTATCTATCAGTACATTCACCCATCTATCTGTCTATACCAACGTTCAAACTATCCATCTTTCTGTCTATACCTATGTTCAAACTATCCATCTATGTACACCAACATTCAAACCATCTATCCATCCATATATTCATCCATCTATCTATCTATCTATCTATTCATGGAGGGAGGGACCCTAAGACATTGATGGTTAGGTGTGTATTCCATTCCATCTGACATCCCCTGCAAACCCTGCTTGATTCCAAACGTATGGACTTAGTCTTTAATTTGGATGAAACAGTAGGGTAGAGAGAGGGTTTGTGCAAAATGGACAAGGCACATTCCCCATATTAGCTGACCAGACTAGGCATAAATGTAGAGGACACTTCATCCTTGCTTTCGCTCGCTAGCATGGAAAGCAAAGTTACCTAAAAGCAAGGAAAATAAACCTAGACTTAGGATGGCCTGAAAGACAAGAGAGAAAAGCGAAAACTCGGAAGTTGTCACAGTAAAATACTTGCCAATTGATCGCCTGTAAAGGCGAAAAAGGCCATACATAACATCTTTTCATACATTCATCCCTCCATCTGTACCTACATTCAGTCCATCCATTTATGGATGAATCCATCGACTACATGGTTTCACAAAGAGGCAACTCATTTCTCTGTTTGTGTTTCTGAGCTCGAGAAACTGATAAGAGAAGAATTAATATTTACTTTAAAACAAGTTGATATTTGTCTATCTTTACTGTAGCTGTATGATCTAACCTTAATTTCTTCATCAGACTCTGATGGTGATTTAGTTATGATGACCAGCGATGAAGAAATGTTGGAAGCCATTGCTCATTCTCCCAACGCTCCACTCAAGGTTTTTATTTCTGGTACGTAATTACGATTATTGATAAACTAAGGCAAGTATCAAATTTTGAATTGTCTACAATGATACTACACAAATGAAAATATTCCCTCCATTCATGCATGTGAGAATTTGTCATCATCATCATCAAGTTACTAATCCCTTCTGGAACCTGGCTCCAGAAGGGATCATGACATCAGTACTGAAAAACTCTCTATTCAATGCAAGTTGACTGGCGTCGACAGCAGTCATTCTCAGATCGTCAATGACATCTTGCACCCATCGTCTTCTAGGTCTTCCTCTTATTCTTTTCTCAGTCACCATTCCCTCCAAAATTATCTTCACTAGGCATTCATGTTGTTGGATGTGTCTGAAATATTGAATTTGCCTTGGTTTTTTTTAATTTATGGAACGCTAAATTCACAATTTGAACAGTTTGAGAATATATTTTTTTGCATAGTTTGTCTATTATTATTTCTTGAATTGCATTCTTTGTTCTTGATTGCAACTTTGTTTGAAAGTTGTAGTTTTACTTGTAGTTGTAGGTAGCAGACAAAATATTATTAACAATATAATATTGTTAAACGTGAATTTCTTTTTTTTCAGTTGAAGGTGTGAAAGAAGCCGGGTTTGAAATTCTTGATGATGTGCCAGCTGATGCCAGTCAAGAACCAAATGTTGGCGGTGACAAAGAAAGCGACCATCAGCAACCAAATGTCGGCTGTGACAAAGCAAGTGACCATCAGAAACAACATACATATCCACCCTTCTACACCCCGCCAGAGTTTGATTTTGGTGATCCAATGAGTTTCTTTGGTATGAGTGGGATGAGAAAGAGAGGTAATCCAGACAGTCATAACCCACGTGGTTCATTTGGGAACCTTGGCCTCGCGCATCACTTTGATCATCTCGGCCCCGTGGACATCACTTTGGTCATCTCTGGCCTCGTGGCCATCATTTTGGTCATCTCGGCCCACAGGGTTGTCAGTTTGATAATATGGGCCCTCGTGGCCATCACTTTGGTCATCTCGGCCCACGTGGTTGTCACTTTGAACAACTTGGTCCACGTGGCCATCACTTTGGTCATATGGGCCCTCGTGGCCACCACTTTGGGCACATGGACCCCCGTGGCAATCTCTTTGATAATATGGGCCCTCGTGGCCACCACTTTGGTCACCTAGGTCCTCGTGGCCATCATTTTGGTCACTTTGGTCTTCATGGCAACCCTTGTCACCAGTTTGGCAACTTCATGGGAATGAACTGCCAGTTTGAAGGTCAGGATTTCGGTGAGGAACAGAATCCCTGTCAAGAGGATGCAGAAATGTTCTTTAGCCACCATTTTGGCCATCACCATGGCGGCCATCATCATCATGAAGAAAATGGCTGGAAAGCAAAACTGAGGGTAAGTTCTATTGTTTTGTATATTTATTTTCATTAAACAAGCATAAATTTATACTATATCATTAATTAACCATTATGCCAGGATAATAAAACGGTTCATGTCAAAGTTGACTTTTAAAAAAAAAAAGGATTTAATCTGAGTATAATTAGCTGTATGTGTTCTGGCAAGGCTGTGTAGCTAGCGGGAAGACTGTGGACTGAGAATTACCTTAGCATGGAGGTTAGACTCTGGCATTCTACACTGAAGTTTCTGTTCTCTAGACTGTGCTACTGCTTAAGGACAGTGACAGCATAGTAGTTAGTGCATTCGCTTCTTAGATGTGTGGTCCAGGTTCAATTCCACAGTGGGAGTGAGAGATTTTTTCTGACCCTAACAGATCTTCTGTCGACCCAGCCTCAATTGAGTATCACAAAAGCAATGGGAAGTAAAAACAGCGGTGTGATGTAGTACACATCATCCATCGTGTGCCTGTGGTCATAGAAAAATATGAGCCTTACACTATATTCCCCAATATACCTCATGGTATAAAAGGTACCTTTACTTTTATTCCTTTACTATGTGCAGAATTTCTGAGCAGAATTTGAGATGTTAAAAATTGTGAAATTTTATTACTACAAAATCTACTATTAGAAGACAAGTAAGAAAGGGGAACCTGAACAAAAAATGAATCATGAAATCAAATGCACTGGATAAAAGGATAAGGAAGCTTTTCTGTAAACATAGCACAATTTGCTTATACACAAAAAACAGTGGATTCATCATCAAATAGCTTGTCCTGAGCAGAATTTTGCCACCTCAACAGTCCTTCAGAATTTCTCTCATAGTCCTGCATCTGCAGCCGTCTTGTTCAATCCATCAGTTACATCCTGAATTCATCTTCTCCGTGGTCTTCCTTTTCTACTCTTTGCCATGGATTTAAGTGGTTATATGACAATGATAAAAAGGAAAGCAGGCCTTCGTGCATATTTTATAGTGGGCAACCGCAAGAAAAGTAGTTACATTAGAATAAACAAATAAAGAAAGAAGAAAAGAACTATGTGGATTACATTGTCATGTTATTAACCTTTTTCTTCTGACAGGATGCTGTACCAGTAGCACACAGACGCTGGGCCAAGTTTTACATCCGCAGCTGGCGGGTACAGAATCTGAAAAATGCAACATCTACAAGCAGTGATACAGATCAAGAAATTTTCACCATGGAAGCTGCCAGTGTTCCTGAAGCATATGCTGCATGGCTTGACATTATTTTGGTAAATGGCACAAGCGCTTGGGTCAGAGACTTCAGCCAACGATGACAAGGAGAAAAATTCTGAAGAGAAACAAAAACTGAAGGTAACTGAGCATTTTTATAAAGCTTTGCTAGAAAATCTAGTTTAAATTATTATTTAACTCTTAGTGGACCAAGCGCCACGCTAAGTGGCGTTGAAGTGGACGCTTTTACATTCCGCCACGCTAAGTGGCGTTTGGTTATCAAAACGTGAAAGCGCTTGTAAAACGTGACTTTTGCCCTGGTCCACTAAGAGTTAACCTGAAACTGCATTTTTAAGATAAAACATGCCTTGAGTGTGCAGGAGGTAGGAGGGTTAATTCCTTTCCTCACACATGGAAAGTTGTGTGTGGAATTAAATCCACAATGCTCTTGCGCCCGAGTCGATAGGCGAACACGCTTATGCATTACGCCCCACCATTCACAGAATACTTGTAGATATACTTCTAGCTACTAAGAGAATTATAAAATGATATCTCTAGACAAAATATTGAATGTGACATCTTCTGTATAAATTTTGTAATACCATTTATATTTTATTTGCAGGTATCAGTGCCCATGGAATTCCGTAAATGGGCAAAATGGTATCTGGCCAGACACTTTGGCAAAAGGATGCTCCTAAGTTTCGAAGGGTCATCACTCTGAAGGAAAGATGGACAAACTTAGAAAGAAGGATTGGAAGAAAGCCTTCAAGATGGAAACTCTTGCAGTAAGTATCAGATATTTGCTTTCTTTGATTGTACAAGAAAATAGTTTTAGTATCACATTCAGCAACAAAGTCTTTGATTGTACAAAAGAATAGTTTTAGTATCACATTCAACAACAAAGTCTTTGATTGTACAAGAGAATAGTTTTAGTATCACATTCAACAAAGTCTTAGATTGTACAAAAGAATAGTTTTAGTAACACATTCAACAACAAAGTCTTTGATTGTACAAGAGAATAGTTTTAGTATCACATTCAACAACAAGTTTTGATTGTACAAGAGAATAGTTTTAGTATCACATTCAACAACAAAGTCTTTGATTGTACAAAAGAATAGTTTTAGTATCACATTCAACAACTTTTTGAGATGGCAACATTTCCATTTTATTTATGATGATGATGATCAGAGTTTAACAACAGGTTGTTAAAGATAATATGAGGAACATCTGGCTAAATGCATTAGAGCACAGGTCCCATGCAGGAGACCCAGGTTCAATCCGTAAGGCAAGAATTTATTTATTTCTGTTGGGCATAAAGAAAATCAAAGCCTGAACAGTTTTGCTTGAATGCACTAGCCACATGTGCATTAAACCACAGGCAATAGTCCTCTGTCCTACACTGCCCTAAAAAGCGTTGATTACAAGAGATATTAGAGTTTACATTATCAGAGTTTAGTTGTAATGAACCAGATTTTTAAAGCGAATCTCATTAGTATTTTAGAGTGTGTATATGAACCAATCAAAAACTACTAGACCTGATCAGAATATAGATATGAGCCAATCAGATTTTCATAAAGGAACCAATCAGAATTTTAAAGTTATAGATATGAACTCAATCAGATTTGAATAATGTTCAGAGTTAAGATATGAACTATAAAAATTATTATATACTCTACATAACTCACTTCTTAGGCCAGTGGTCAGGGTTAAATTTCATGGCGAGCATGAAATTTTTTCAGACCGTAATGGCTCTCAGGTCAACCCAGCCTCAATTGCATACTAGGAAAAGCACTGAAATGTATAAGGCGGCCAGAGTGATGTTGACCACATCACCCATAATGTACCTGCTGTCCATGAAAAATAGGGCCTAACACCATATTACCCTATATTCCATGTGGTTTTAAAAGGGTTTAAAAAGAACTACATCTGAATTCATAGTGGGTGAACGAAAAGAAGAAGAAAGATCTCTATCACAATTTTAGTCTTGTATTATTGTGTTCAGCAAAATTGAGTAGAATACCTTTTCAATTCTGTAATTAAAATTTATTTGTGCAGGTGACCATCCCTTCTGAATATCGTCTGTGGGCCAAGACATTCATCCGTGACTGGCGTCAGGAGCAAAATGTGCCTGATCCCAGACCTGAAGAATCTGTCTTCTCCGAGAGTGATGACACTGAGAAGAGAGCTGTTGAAGGTGGTCTCACTGTGCCTCCTGACTATGCTAAATGGATGCGTATGTTTCTTGCAAGATGGCACCTGTGGAGAGGACAAATTGATGGACAGAAAGTAAATGCAGAAGATGGAAATAAAGGAGAATTCAAGGTAAATATAATTTAGAATTCAAAAATGTATCTCTTTATTCAGTGGAGACAAATCATTGATGTCTCTGTCTATTCTATAATGTTTTCTGAGTAATATATATATAAATAACAATAATCCTCTCGATCGTATATGTTACATAGGCCACAAGCAATTTATCCATACCGCTCTATCCTGGGCAACTCACTCAATCTCCTCCATGAGACTGAGACCGATATTTCTTTTCTCAATGCTTCCTTTCTTGCTAGTTTCTGTAACTCTTTAAATTTCTTGTGAGGTATCTGCCTCACGCACAAGTTCTCCTTTTTTTCGTCTGGGCTTGGAACCAGCATTGACAGAGTTAATATAGATATACAATATACTGTACACTTTGTCATAGAACAGACAGTTTTATCTATTTTTAATTTTATATTGTAGATTTGAGTGGTGGCGTCTGTGGCTTAGGGGTTAGTGACTCGGTCTATTAACCCGACGTTCTGAGTTCGAATCACGCTGCAGACTGTTTGGTTGCAAATTGTTTGCGTGGATTTTAACAAAAGGATGGTGGCACCACCGCTCAGAAAGCAATGGCAAACTATTGAACGTAACAATGCCTAGAAAAATCACAAACAGCATTAAAAGCTGGGGTTGATTCGCAAAGTCCTGTACAGGATATGCAATTAAAGGAAAAGATTTGAGTATTAGAATAGGATCTCGGTTGTAATTGGTCCACGTCATGCAGGACACTTTCTCCAAAGAATGCGCACTCTTACAGTTGTGGTTTCTGTATCAAGTTTTTTTACAACATAAGAATGCTAGTTCCAAGCAGAGCTTTACAGTGTTTCACATTATGCTATTAGAGGACATAACTGATATTCTCTCCATCCCATGTCACTGCCAGAGTCATGCTCATCTATTATAAGATATGACTCATTGATTCCCTACCAGCCAGGGGCCCACAAGGAGAACAAAGAATAGAAACACTGCAACCTACAATTTCATAAGAGACGACTGAGGTAGGGGCCTAGGGAAGCTACCCTAGTAATAAATATCAGAAATTGAATTTGCTGGTCTACTTGTAGGCTCATAACTGGCACAATGTACAATCACTCTTAGGCTTAAATCACATATAAATCACAGTGGTTTAACTAGTTGTCGATATGGAGCGGTCGAAGAAGATTCCCTGCTAGATTTATACAAATTTAATATAATTTTTCTGTTAACCTTTTTTTTTTTCATGATTGACAGAAAACGGTTCCTAAGGCTTTCAGAAAGTGGGTCAAATGCTACTTGTGGCGTCGATATGGCAAGGGAACTCAGAAGGAAGAAGAAGGCAACACCGTATGTCAGTATCAGAAATGGCTTCAGGCTTTCCAGAAGAAATGGTTGCTTGAGCAGTCAAAGGAGGGCAATGGAGATGTGCCAGTCATGACGAGCAGTGATGAAGATACAGCAACTTTAACAGGTAAGAGTTCTAGTTCAATTCTCTATGTGATGTGATCAATGAATGCTGTGCTGTTGGCATAGGCAATCATGTCTCTCCATATCGGTCTGTCTCTGGTATAATCCATCAACTCTGTCACTGAACCATTGCATTGCTGAACCACGATTTCATCACCAAGCCATTGAATTGCAGAACCATAATTTCAAGCAGTTCGGAATTTTATCGCTTTGTCTCCCTCTATCTCTCTTCCCTGTATTTTGCCTGTTGTAACCAAATGTTCTAAACTGCCCCTTCTAATTCCATGAATGTGTCCATAAACCTTGATTGTCTGTTTCTTATTTGATTAATTAGATTTCAATATTTTAATCTGTCTCTGACAAGATCTCTTAATTTGTCTTTCTAGCTGTCTATGGAATTTTCAACGTCCTTCTGAGAATTGATAGGTACTGTATACACTAAGGTTCTGAAAAAACTACGAGACTTAGATTAAATTTGTATCAGATTATTGTATAAGATATTGAAATGAAGGTGGAAATACTTAGGTCATGTTCTTAGATCAGACGAAAAGAGACTAAATCTACAAGTCCTTATGTGGTCACCAGTTGGGAAAAGAAAATGTGGAAGACCTAAGACTGCTCTTCGAAGAACAACCCTACAAGAAAGTAAACTATTGGGATGTAAAACCGTACAAGATCTAGCAACGAACCGCATCACATGGAGATCTAAAACCTCTGCCCTATGTTCCGCCTTTGGCACGAAAGGAACAAACTAACTATAAGATATTGACTATTGTATCAGATATCAACTTTCCTGGCCAAACAACAAATATCAAATAGAAGTCTTTCAAGATGCCAGTTAAGAAAACAGAAAATATTCTTAAAAGAAGAATGAGATAAGAATGGCTACACAACTAATGAGAATTCTTCTTTGAACTCTCCATATCAACCACTTGTTAAACCACTCCTTGTGATCTGAGCCTAAGAGCTATTGTTTGTTGTGCCACTTATGTGCCTACAAGTAGGCCAGCACATCTGATTTCTGCAACACTTTTAATTTACTAGGTTAGTTTCTCTATGCTCCTGCCTTAGTCGCCTCTTACGACATGCCTTGTAGGTTGCAGTGTTACTATTCTTTGCTTCCCTTGTGAGTCCAGACAACACACAAGCGGTAATCAGAATGAATTCTGACATACTTGCAAGAACACCGATCACTTGGACAACGAAAAGAAGAAAAGGAAAATTAAGAAGAATTTGGAGATACGCAATGAAAGAAGAAATGGATAGTATCTCTGATATGGAACACTCCGCGGAGGTCTGTTAAAAAAACCCCAAAAACATGGAAGAGTGGAGAGTTTTTGTAGAAACCTAATATGACATAACATGAATGAAGTAACAAGGTAACTAGGCTAAATGTGATTTCTTTTATTTTCTACAGATCAAGAAATGGAGAGTTCCTTCAAAAAACTTCGTCTAGGTCAAGACAAAGCCAGGATGGTGCCAGACAGTGATGATGAGGTGAGTTGTCTGTTTTGTTACAGTCTTACGTGAGACCTTGTCATTCTGATCTGAAAGTAAGCATGATTTTCGGCTAAAGTTTATAGTATCTATTTTAAATCTAAATGCTAGTAACATTTTTAAAACTTAATTAGAAGAGCTTCACATTTCATGGAGTTCCGTTTGTATCGCACATGTACTTGTGTGTTGCTGAGGCTTGCAAGGGAAGCAAAGAATAGTAACACTAGGACCTACAAGGCATGTCATAAGAGGCGACTGAGGTAGGAGCCTAGGAAGCTACCTAGTAAATAAAAATGACGCAGAAATCGGATGTGCTGCATAACTGGCACAACGTACAACCTCTCTTATTTCTAAATCACATACAAATCACAAGGAATGGTTTAACAAGTAATCGATATGGAGCATTCGAAGAATTATCACACATGAACTTTAAGTCATGGCTGTTTCAAGCACTATCAGATTTTGATATTGTAATCATGTACTGTGACTGGCAAAGATGATCATGTCTCTCCACAACTTTTAGGCACTTATATTCTAATTAAACATTTACTGTGTCTATCTTCTATGATGACTGACAGAAGTGATATCTTTATAAACTTAACTTTGCAGTTAGTGACCAATAAACTTTGTGGTGTCTGGTAACTTTGGTATGTCTCTCTTCCACCTGGAGTTGACTGTATGACAGTTTTTGTGTTGGTAACATTGAGTTTTTTCTCATTCCTTGACTTAACGAAGCAGTTAGTGTGATGTCTGGTTATAAAAAAAAAACTAGTTACTGCCTGTAGTATCGTTGTTTAGGGCAGTGTAGGACAGATGGGATGAGAGCCTGAGAAATTTAATGGCCGCATAGCTTAGTGCAGTCACCGCAAAGCTGTTCAGGTTAGGATTTATCTTTTATACCTACAACAGAAAAAAATCCTTGGCCTTATCGCGGATTCAACACGGGTCTCCTGCATGGGAGCCGCACGGTAATCCATTTGGCCAGATGCTAATCTGTCTGGTAACTTTGTCTTTAATCTGTCTCTCCTCTCACTAGATGGCAACAATGAATGTGGAAGTAATAAAATGATTTGTTGTGTTTCAGGTGAATTCAGGCTTTCACATTATGCCCCCTTACCCCATCGTTTATCAATCCTCCCAAACCGCTGCATAGAACTGCAGGCTCTGTTTTCTAAACCACGTTTCCTTACATTCAACTTCGGCGTCATTCAGAAATGTCTCCCTCAAGGTGGGTTTTCAGTGGACCAAAGAGTGGAAATCGCTAGGAGCTAAGTCAGGACTGTAATGTGGATGTTCCAGAATTTCCCACCTTGGTTGGTTAATTTTCTCTGAAGTTAATCAGCCGTATGTGGTCTGGCATTGTCATGAAAAACAACACTCCTCTAGTAAGCAACCTTGGACGTTTCTTTTGAATTGCATAATGAAGCATCGATAGAACACAGTACGATTCGGAATTCACATTGTCACATTTCTTCATGAAATTGAGTTAAAAACCCCCCTACAACCCAGAACACCGTCAACATAACCTTCCCTGCTGATAGCGTAACTTGAATTTTGGACACAAGGCGAAGAGATGTTTCCACTGCATTGAAGCACGCTTTGATTCGGGCTGGTAGTGATACACCCATGATTCATCCCCAGTAACAACCCTGTTCAGCATCTCTTCTCCTTCATCTTCGTATCGACAGAGATGATGCAGGACAGAGCCAAATCAGTTCTTTTTGTTTTCCTCTTTCATTTGTCTGGATACCACCTTGAGCCTTTCTTAAATTTCAATCAATCATGCATTATGCTGTATGCTGAACCATGTGAACACCTATTGCAGATGCTACAGAGTCTATCGTTACTCGTCTGTCACCTCTAATCATCTCCTCCACCGCTCTGATCTTCTTTGCAATCTCAACAGGACGACAGATCGATTTCATCAACAATTTTAGAGCGTCACGAAAATTTTCTCCCCAACTATCCACCGTTTTCAGGACAACATTTGTCAGCATAAACAGAAGCATTTCCTATGAATGTCCTTTGCAGGAAAGTCCTTTTGCCACAAAAACGCACAACAACACGTTCTCTTTGTTGTACTCTCCGTAAGTCAGTCGCCATTTGTTTATGCTGCGCATGCGCATGAACCATAGCGCCACCTGGCGAACAGGAATATAAAGTTGATGTTGCTGTCACTAATGCACTTTTGAAAACACCAACTATATTTATCTACCCTCTCCACATAACTTTGTAGCTTACTTTGCCAACTTCCTCGTATTTGGATGGGGGCGTTGTCAAACTTGAATAATGAGGAGGGCATTACAATGTTTATGTTTGCAAGTGGGTGCGGTCCAAAAAGTTTGAGGTAATTTCTATGGTCTATCATGTAGCTTTTTTGTATTCAGTTTGAATAACGTCATTCACCCGCAGTAGATATGAATTTATTACCGGAAAATTACAAATGGAACATTGTGAGATGTGTTGTGATACACAGTTAAAGGAGAAATTCTATCAAGTTGGTTTGGAAGAGTTCTATAAAACTTATTTGGAAAGATAAATCACTGTTTGACAAACATGCTCTGTCGATGATTTCCTTTTTGGAAACACTTAGCATGTGAACATCTTTTAGTGGCATGAAATACATCAAATCTAAGTGAGAACACGAATTACTGATGTTCATTTGGAAAAAGTGTTGGCGTGTTGTAGCGACAACATCAATCGAGATCAATTTTGATGCAGTTCTACAAAATAAAGTCAGATGTTTCACTTTTAAATATTATTAAATTGTCTAATTAATATGTTTGATTCTCAGTTATGTTTATTTCTTCCAAAATAAACAAATATATATTTCTTGGTTTTTACATTAAACCAGGCAAGCGTTTGACCAAGATCTGGCCTACTGGGAAGCGACATTGTCGAAGCAATAGCGCGCCTGTTTATTTTTAATTGTTTATTTTAAAAATAAATTGCATGGCTAGCGAAATATTTTTCTGAAATTTGGCCTGCCTGCTGAAAGGTTGGCCACCCCTGTTCTAAAGCATCAAACGTTTATGTTGACTTAATAGAAAGACAGAAAACCATGACACTAGTCAACTACCCAGTAACAATGTGACAACAAATGAAGAAGCATAGTTTCTAACTGGAAGTTTGTAATGTAGTTATTGCGTTTGTAATGTGAATTATTGCCGATAATGAATCTTTTCATTGTCTTATATTGGCTTTGTAGAAAATTATTGATATCACAAACATTATTACTCCATACTACCTGATCTGTTTCGAACAGCACACAGATAACAAAATTGATACAACAATCTGCTTAGTGATTTGCATTCCATTTTGTACCAATATAATAGTTAGTCTTGAAATGGCGCATATATTCTTTCACTTTATTTATAACCGAAGTGTTTGTGCTTAGTCTACCTTTCGTTTTACTTGATGCATTTCTTCAAACTGAGAGAACGCAGATGATGATGTGAATAATATAATCACATTCGCGAATCCAAGACGTGACATGCCAGCGACACTGCTGACATACAAATCTGTAGATCTCGCTGACCTACTTTTATTACGTCACATGTATGTATACTCAACGCTCTGTTGTGAGGGACTAGATTTCAAAACTAATTCCGTTTCTATATTTCATACAATGAAGCACAGTCAAACTATACAACAATCAGACATTTGAACACTTCCCCAGATCCCTTTCATTAACTGGAACAATTAAATATTGTTAATAACGAAAGAATTACCCCTCAGAAGATAAAAACAGCAAATAAATTTGTATGCGACAGAACCCAAAGAGTTAGCATTTATAATATATATACACAGACAATCATACAGGACTATTGTAGAGTCAGCTAGTCCCTGTATCGGAAAGAAACCGATACCCTCTTTGGTACCATGATCCTCTTTGGTAAAAAAAACAAAAAAGAGCGCTACCAACAAAGTGAAGTCTTTGGTATCTCAATTAGCAGGAAATCTCGTTGCAGTAGTGCGATGCAAATTTTGAGAAATATTAATGCTGTTTAATCAATATTTGTATTTTATACTTTAAATTAGATGAAATTTAATTAAATGGAAATTTCATTCAAATTAGAATAACTATAATGTCTTCACGCTTGGGGAATAGCTCCGCTGGTGACCAGTGATATGAAATAAAATATATGTTGACCAGTGATATGAAATCAAAGCTATGTTGACCAGTGATATAAAATAAAAGATAGATTTGACCAGTGATATGCAATAAAGATAGGTTGACCGGTGATATGAAATAAAAGATATGTTGACCAGTGTAAATAAAAAGATGGTTGACCAGTGATATGAAATAAGCCAGTGATACTTAAATCTGACACAAGTCATCAAACAGACTGGACAGAAAAATATTTATTTTAATCATAGAATTCACAATGAAACACCGAACATGACATTCACGAATTGACACCAGAACGCAACATTCACAGTTGACATGCAGACATGATATACGAGATAGTCTACCTCAGACATGATATCCCTCTGGCGTTTTAAACAATCCATCATACTTCTTAATAAATATCACACAGACAAATAAATGTCATTATCTTCATCAAAATCGTATCATCATCATCATCATCATGAGAAGGCGTGCATGAATACATCATGATCTAATCTTAGCATTTTCTTTTATCCTTACATGTCACGTATCATGCCCATCCTATCTTCTTCTTCTTTTTTGTGGTCACACTGCTACCGGGTTGTTGCACAGTGTCGTGTTTTTCTGTTTTTGTCTTGTGCTGTTCTAGTGAATTTACATTTGTCGTCACACTGTTCAGGTTGTTGCCAGTGTCGTGTTTTTCTGTTTTTGTCTTGCGCTGTTCTGGTGGCTTGTGTGATGGTTATTTTGATCTTTACAGGATTCTGTTACTACATCTAACCATCTTTTCGTGGTCTTCCTCTTGCCTTCTTTCCCGATGTTCTGTTGTAGAAGACTCTGTATACTGTGGAATTTGGATGCATTCTTATGGACTGCTAAAATGACTAATGTCAAGGTGCTGAATGAGGTCAAGACACAGAGAAATCTTATCATTAATATAAGCGCCCGATTGGTTACTGGGGCCCAAATTTGGGGTGTAAAGAATAGAACCACTGTTACCTGCCCCGCATGTCGTAAGAGGCGACTAGGAGGTTTGGCTGAAATCGGATGCACATGTCCTAAACGTGTAGAAGTCCTATACGTTTAAGGGAGCCTAAAACAATATTACAACATATACATTCTTAGCAAAGATCAAACATATCACAAAAGAGTGATTAAAATTGGTCGTAAAGAACGAACACAAGAAGAAGAAAAGAGAAGAAGATCAATATAAGAAAAGGCAGTCATCATTTTCAGCGGGCATGTGATAGGAGGGGAGGTTTAGAACACATTGAAACAAATTCAGGGTGCTTTAGCTAGCCTGTGCCATTGCAGGTGGACTGACGGCAGAGCACATACTAAGACTGCCAACTGTTAGCAGCCTAGGAAAAGAAACTTGGTCCAATAACACATAGCTTCGCGAAAGGTTGTACGGAGGCACGGAGGCCCACAAAGCAACAGTAAAATTCATGATAAAATTAGGTTCATCAGTCTAGGCGGAATCGCGAGAAGAGAAGAGAGAAGAACACATTGTGACAACAAGTCAAATCGAGGTAGACAGAGACAGAGAAAATTTTGGACTAGCCTGACTTCATGGCTGCGGTGGGCGTCAACATCATGTTGATAGCAAACACCAACGACAGGTTTGTGGAGATCCATGATCGCCTACGCCAGCCGGTACGGAACCTGATGATGATCCTTATACACATCATCAAATAGCTTATCCTGAGCAGAACTTTGACATCTAAAAGTTCTTCCAAAATTTCTCTCTCATATTCCAGATGTATCCAAATCTCTGCAGCCATCATGCTCAACCTATCAGTGCATCCTGAATCCATCTTCTCCCGTAGTCTTCCTCTTTGCCGGTCGGCCTCCTTCCATGATGGTCTTCTCCAATCCTTCTTGCATTTTTATATATCTAAAATATTTCAATTATCTCATTCTTATTTGTAGCATCAGCCAGTTTTCTTTGATCTTCAGTTCTTTCTGGATAGATCTATTTGTTCTCTCTATCCAGCAATGCCAGGACTCTTGTGTAACACAGAAAAAGCAGATATATGTTTTTCCACCGCCTTGTTGAATGTCACACTTCCACACCCATATGTTGCCACTGGGAAAATGCATACTCTTAATATTCTGATCTTTGTTTCATATCAGTTCCATTCTGCTTTGTTTGTTTGTTTGTTTTATTTATTTATTTATTTATTTAATGTTTATATACAACCATATTTGTTCTTCTCCAGCCCTTTCTATTAACACAGCACAAACACACTGAATCTTAATACACATTCTCGTACACACTCTCAACACAGCACAAACACACTGAATCTTGTACACATTCTCATTACACCTCTCAACTGCTGCTAAACACTGAACCTTGTACACATTTTCGTTACACACTCTCAACACGGTACAAACACACTCAATATTGTACACATTCTTGCACACTGAATCGTGTACACATTTACCTAACTCACTCTCAAAATTTAGTTTTGATGATAAGAGTGGAGATGATGATCCATCACAACACCTGGTTCTGATGATGACATTGGGAATGAGATTGCTCGTCACAACAGCTGGTTCTGATGATGACACTGGAGATGATATTATCACAACAGCTGGTTCTGATGATGACACTGGGAATGATGACCCGTCACAACAGCGGTTCTGATGACACTGGAGATGATGACCCGTCACAACAGCTGGTTCTGATGATGACACTGGAGATGATGACCAATCACAACACTGGAGCCGATGATGACACTAGAGATGATGACCCATCACAACACTGGAGACGATGATCCATCACAACACCTGGTCCTGATGATGGCACTGAAGATGGTGATCAGACTGACATGACAAAGATATTCTAACCTTAGCATACTGACACTGAAAGAAAAATAATTATGAAAATACAATTTTTTAACTTTTTTATTTACAAATTGATGGTACCCGTATGTTTTACTTTAGTGATACCGCCCGTTTTACTTTAGTGATACCCTTACGTTTTACTTTAGTGATACTCTACATTTATTGATGTTAGAGAGATACCGCCCATGTTTTACTTTAGTGATACCGCCCATGTTTTACTTTAGTGATACCGCCCATGTTTTACTTTAGTGATACCGCCCACGTTTTACTTTAGTGATACCGCCCACGTTTTTAGTGATGCCGCCCGTTTTACTTTAGTGATACCGATCATGTTTTACTTTAGTGATACCGACCATGTTTTACTTTAGTGATACCGACCATGTTTTACTTTAGTGATACCGCCCACACACTTTAGTGATACCGCCCGTTTTACTTTGAGCGATACCGCCCACGTTTTACTTTAGTGATACCGACCATGTTTTACTTTAGTGATACCGCCCATGTTTTACTTTAGTGATACCGCCCATGTTTTACTTTAGTGATACCGATCATGTTTTACTTTAGTGATACCGACCATGTTTTTACTTTGGTAATTACCGCCCATGTTTTACTTTAGTGATACCGACCATGTTTTGCTTTAGTGATACCGCCCATGTTTTACTTTAGTGATACCGATCATGTTTTTGCTGGCTGATACCGCCCATGTTTACTTTAGTGATACCGCCATGTTTTGCTAGTGATACCGATCATGTTTACTTTAGTGATACCGCCCATGTTTACTTAGTATTTACCGCCCATGTTTTACTTTAGTGATACCGCCCATGTTTTACTTTAGTGATACCGACCATGTTTTACTTTAGTGTTTAATAATTTATGAAAATATACTAAAGTTTTTCTTCTCAACCCCCCATCCCTCCGCCCTGTCCACCCACTTTGTGACAGAGTTTGCCCAGAAAAGCTGTGAACATAAATGTGGGCTCCCTTGGGACTGAGCTCACTGATAAATCTTAGGGCATCACAGAATGAATGAACTCTGACACTGACACACTGTCTAACAAGAGTGCTTTAAATATTATTACCAGCAAGAACGAATGTTAATGTTCCACTGTTTATGACATATATTGATTTTCTGGAGGAAATAGACCAGATTGTTGGTTGTCGTTGTTAGTGTCTCGTTGTTCTCATGTTACAACTACCTTCATCTTCTTCTTCTTCTCATTTTTCTTCTTCTTCCTCTTCTCATTCTTGTCTCATGTTACAACTCTCTTCTTCTTCCTCTTACTCCTTCTTCTCATTCTTGTCATGATGAAACTCATGCTTCTTCTCATTTTGTCTCATGATAAAACTCCCTTCTTCTTCTCATTTTTGTCTCATGATAAAACTCCCTTCTTCTTCTCATTTTTGTCTCATGATAAAACTCCCTTCTTCTCATTCTTGTCTCATGATAAAACTCCCTTCTTCTTCTCATTCTTGTCTCATGATAAAACTCCCTTCCTCTTTCTTCTTCTTCTTCTTCTTCTCGTTCTTCACATCTGGAATATTTCATGCTCAAAATTTGTGTTCTTTTTTCGCTTCTTTTTGTGAGAGAGGAAACCTGTGTGTTAGATTTTTGTTTATCTGTATGTATGACTGAAGTCACGTGTGTCTGTTTGTATGACAGATGTCACGTGTGTCTGTTTGTATGACTGTTGTCACGAGTGTCTGTTTGTATAGGCTGAAGTCACATATGTCTGTATGTATGACTGAAACACACACACAACTACACACATAGACACACATATATACATAGACACACATAACTACGGATATACATACGCACACACAAACACACACACACAAATACCCCACACATGCCTACAGACAGACACACCACACACACATATATAGAATGCCTGAGTTGCAGTGATGGCTGTCTTACAGGTGGACATTTGTATCTCTGTGTCTATTCCCAGGTGGAAGATGTAGTTAACTGTCCACTCTTGCCGTTAAGCGTAGGGATGGGAGCTTTTAATTTGCGTTCTATGGCCAAGATAGGTCGCCCTTGTTGTTATATGTGTTTATACAATTATGGTCTTAAATATTATCTATCACATCTTTTCTTAGTCTTCCTCAAGCTCTAATTACCCGATCTCTTTTTGTGAATGATGTTATTGGTGGTTGATTGTATTTATGTTCATTAAATGTCTTAACTACTGCATTTATTTGTCTTTCGATGTATTCTGGCTGCATGAAGTTATGCCCACTCTGCTTCTGATGTCCTCATGTCTGTCTTTCTTGGTGACTCCCACTGCCTTCCTCAAGCATTTCATTTCACGTGGATTTAGCTTTCTGTGATGTGTTGCTGTTAGAGAGGCAAGTGTGGCACTGGTAACAAAGCCTTGGTAGGAAAATACTTTTTATCATCTGTCTTTTCACTTCCATCTTGATCTTTGAGTTAACATTGACAAGTTGATTATTCTGTTTACATCAATACCTTCAACACTTATAACACTAACTTGCATAGATTTGATATATTTATGTCTGTGCGGGCGATACTACGTAGGGTGGGCTATAAACAGTTAAAACTACAATGCGTGGTACAATGATATACGTGACTAGCAAATCTGTTATAAATGTTGTTCAGTATAACAGGGCTATTATTGCAGGGCGTATTGTGCCCAGGTGTATCTCACTATTATTACCGAGGTCGTGTTGTGCTCAGGTGTATCTCTGCTATTGTTACCTGGGTCGTATTGTGCCTAGTGTATCTGCTATTGTTACCTGGGTCGTGTTGTGCCCAAGGTGTATCTCTGCTATTATTACCTAGGTCGTGTTGTACCCAGGTGTATCTCTGCTATTATTACATGGGTCGTGTTGCCCAGGTGTATCTCTGCTATTGCCGGGGTCGTGTTGTGCCCAGGTATCTCTGCTATTGTTACCTGGGTCGTGTTGGCCACTCGGTGCCTTCTCTGCTATTTACCTGGGTCGTGTTGTGCCCAGGTGCTGTCTCTGCTATTGTTACCAGGGTCGTATTGTGCCGTGTATCTCTGCTATTATTACCTAGGTCATGTTGTGCCGATTATTATCTCTGCTATTGTTACCTGGGTCATGTTGTGCCAGGTGTATCTCTCTACTATTGTTACCGGGGTCGTGTTGTGCCCAGGTGTATCTCTTATTACCGGGGTCATGTTGTGCCCAGGGTATCTCTGCTATTATTTACCTGGAGTCGTGTTGTACCCAAGTGTATCTGCTATTGTTACCGGGGTCATGTTGTACTTGGTGTATCTCTGCTATTATTACCTGGGTCGTGTTGTGCCCAGGTGCCCATCTCACAAAACTTGCATGATCTTGGTTTTCTGCAATAACTCTTAACAATGTTTAGTATGCTCAGTTCAAAATGCGCCTACAGGGGAGGAGGTTCTATATCAGTAGCCGCTTACATACACACTGTAATTGATAACAATGGATACAACTCACGTATGAGCAGTGGCGGCTCGTGGTCAGTTTTCTTAGTGAATGAATACAGATTTTTCGGAAAAATCATAGTGTTTGGAGTATTTACTATTATTTGTCTATTCCGGGAAGTTATTCTCCCTTTCGATTATTGGTGGGGCCAGGCCCACTGGCCTTCAATGACAAACCGCCCACGTCTGAGGCTGTTAGTATCATGACGATATGGACTTGATAAGGTAAAACCCGTTACCCAATGAATTCAATCCTTCGGCTTAAAAACCCCCAGAGACAGCTTGAAACCAGTGATGTGAAATAAGCGATATAGTGACCAGCAGTGGCGTGCCGTGACTTTTATCAAGGGGCAGGTTAAACAAGGCAATTTAGCAAGGATACTTTTACCGTTCTGAATTACCTCTTTCAGAAGAGCTTTGCAATGTCCATAGTTGTCTAATATTATTTCTAATCAAAAATGCATTATTAAATTCTGACTCAATCTCGATCAGAATGCCATTATCAACATTCAATGATGTTGTTTTGATTATGTTGGAAGCTCCCTTTGACACATTCAATGAATGCTAAATTTAATTATATTTGAAGCTCCTTTAACCCACATTCAATAGTGAATTTGAATTATGTTAGAGCTCCTTACAACATTAATGATGTTGTTTTGATGTATTGAAGCTCCTTCGCTTACATTCAATGATGTAGATTTGAATTATGTTGGAGAGCTCCTTTAAACACGTTCAATGATGTAGTTTTGAATTATGTGTTGGAAGCTCCTTTAAACACATTCAATGATGTGAATTTCAATTATGTTGGAGGCTCCTTTAAGCATTCAATGATGTAGATTTGAATTATGTTGGAGGCTCCTTTTAAACACATTCAATGATGTATGAATTTGAATTATGTTAGGCTCCTTCCAACATTCAATGATGTAGATTTGAGTGTGTGGAGCTCCTTTAAACATTCAATGATGTGAAATTCAATTATGTTAGAGCTCCTTTAACACATTCAATGATGTAGATTTGGAATTATGTTGGAGGCTCCTTTGCTTATTCAATGATGTAGATTTGAATTATGTTGGAGGCTCCTTTAAACACATTCAATGATGTAGTTTTGAATTATGTTGGAGGCTCCTTTAAACACATTCAATGATGTAGTTTTGAATTATGTTGGAGGCTCCTTTAAACACATTCAACCAGTATTAGATTTGAATTATATTTAGGCTCCTTTAAGCCACATTCAATGATGTAGATTTGAATTATGTTGGAGGCTCAGCAAACACATTCAATGATGTAGTTTTGAATTATGTTGAAGGCTCACTTTAACACATTCAATGATGTAGATTTGAATTATGTTGGAGGCTCCTTTAAACACATTCAATGATGTAGTTTTGAATTATGTTGGAGGCTCCTTTAAACACAGCTCAATAATGATGTAATTTCAATTATGTTGGAGCTCCTTTAAACATTCAATGATGTAGTTTTGAATTATGTTGGAGGCTCCTTTAAACACATTCAATGATGTAGTTTTGAATTATGTTGGGCTCCTTTAGAAGCACATTCAATGATGTAGATTTGAATTATGTTGGAGGCTCCTTTAAACACATTCAATGATGTGATTTTGAATTATGTTGGAGGCTCCTTTAAGCACATTCAATGATGTAGATTTCAATTATGTTGGAGGCTCCTTTAAACACATTCAATGATGTAGATTTGAATTATGTTGGAGGCTCCTTTAAACACATTCAATGATGTAGTTTTTTGAATTATGTTAGGCTCCTTTAAACACATTCAATGATGTAGATTTGAATTATGTTGGAGGCTCCTTTAAACACATTCAATGATGTAGTTTTAGATTATGTTGGAGAGCTCCTTTAAGCTTATTCAATGATATGAATTTTAAAGATTATGTTGAAGTTCATTAACCCCCGCCCCTCACCCCAACTCTGAAGATAAAACTCCAACTTACTATCATATTTATAAAGTACGTCAAGGTTTTCCAGACATAGAATTGACTCCATTGCACCAGATTTTACCTCATATGGCTCGATTCTTTTATGCAGAAAAGACACCTCTCCTACCGAGCATTGCTCAAGCATGAGCTCCGTAGCTCCGGCAACAATGCTAGTGTTCTCTGGGAAATAAATGCACTCGGGAACAGAACAACACTGTCGGATTCGAACCACGACCTTCGACTCGCAAGGCCAGGGGCTTAACCACTTAGCCACAGAGACCCTCATATAATGCTTTGCATATGTCTTCTACGAACGCTCTATAATGTCTACTTTTTAACCACTCTGTGTTATTTGTTTGTGATCTGAGCCTAGAGCGTTGAACGTTGTACCCGTTATGCGCTTACAAAAGTCAGCGCCACGACTTCTTGCGATGCTTTGTTACTATCGTAGCCTTCTAGGTCTCATCAGTCACCTCTTATGAAATGCCTTTAGGTAGCAGTGGTACTATTCATTGCTTCTCTGCGGACCCTGGTACCACACGGGCGATGCATTTGTTCATTTTAGTTTCCAGTTAGGGAATCTTGCAGTTCATTATGGATTCCCGGTTAAAGGAATCTTGCTGTTCATTGTAGTTTCCCTGGTTAAGGGAATCTTGCTGTTCATTGTAGTTTACCCGGTTAAAGGAATCTTGCTGTTCATTTTAGTTTCCCCGGTTAAAGGAATCTTGCTGTTCATTGTAGTTTTCCCGGTTAAAGGAATCTTGCTGTTCATTATGAATTTCCCGGTTAAAGGAATCTTGCTGTTCATTTTAGTTTCCCCGGTTAAAGGAATCTTGCCGTTCGTTGTAGTTTCCCCGGTTAAGGGAATCTTGCCGTTCATTGTAGTTTCCTAGTTAAGGAATCTTGCCGTTCGTTGTAGTTCCCAGTTAAAGGAATCTTGCCGTTCAGTATGATTTCCTTAGTTAGGAATCTTGCCGTTCATTGTAGTTTCCCCGGTTAAGGAATCTTGCCGTTCATTGTAGTTTCCTGGGTTAGGGAATCTTGCCGTTCGTGTAGTTTCCCGGTTAAGGAATCTTGCCGTTCATTGTAGTTTCCCCAGTTAAGGAATCTTGCCATTCGTGCGTTCCCTAGTTAAGGAATCTTGCCGTTCATTATGAATTTCCTGGTTAGGGAATCTTGTCGTTCATTGTAGTTTCAGCTGAGGAATCTTGCTGCCATTATTATGCATTTCCCTGGTTAAGGAATCTTGTCGTTATTATGAATTTCCCAGTTAAGGGAATCTTGCCGTTCATTGTAGTTTCCCTAGTTAAAGAATCTTGCCGTTCATTATGAATTTCCCAGTTAAGGAATCTTGCCGTTCATTGTAGTTTCCTAGTTAAGGGAATCTTGCAGGTCATTATAGTTTCCCAGTTAAGGGAATCTTGCCGTTCATTGTAGTTTCCCTGGTTAAGGGAATCTTGCCGTTAAATTATTTTTCCCCAGTTAAGGGAATCTTGCTGTTCGTTGTGAATGGCAACTCTTGTTTAGCCAAAGCTAGCACATATCAATTAATCACCCTATTAGTTCATGGTTTAAATCCACCAATGAGTTATGTTCTAAAGCAGGTGTGGCCAATACGAGGCCCGCGGGATGCATACTGCCCGTCGGGAGTCATAGATCAAATGGATTTGAAGCGACGATGTGGTCGAATTTGTAGCGCGCTTGCTTGTTTACTTTAATTGTTTTTTTTTTTAAAGTGCATGGCTCGACAGGAAATATTATTTCTGAAATTTGACCCGTTTGCTGAAAAGGTTGGCCACCCCTGGTCTAGAACGACAGCCAATGTATCGGAATAAACATAGACCAATATAGAATAGTGTTGCGTAAAGATTTGTAATTCTTCTTCTTTTGTCGTCACACTGCTACCGGGTTGTTGCAAAGTGTCGTGGTTTTTGTTTTTCTTGCGCTGTTCAGGTGGCTTGTGGATTATTATTTTTCTCTGTAACATGATTACGCTACGCCATCTAACCATCTTTTTCGTGTTCTTCCTCTCACCCTCTTTCCTGATGTTCTCTTGTAGAAGACTCTGTATACTGTGGAGTTGCCAAACTACTTCATTCTTTGTTTCTCAATGTAATTCAAACAAGGTTCTGTGCCAACTTGCTTTCTTATGCTGATGTTGGTGACTTTGTTTCTCAATGTAATTCAAGCAAGCTTCTGTGCCAACATTCTTTCTTATGCTGATGTTGGTGACTTTGTTTCTCAATGTAATTCAAGCAGGTTCTGTGCCAACTTTCTTTCTTATGCTGATGTTGGTGACTGTGTTTCTCAATGATAATTCAAACAAGCTTCTGTGCCAACATTTTTCTTATGCTGATGTTGTGACTTTGTTTCTCAATGTAATTCAAAGCAAGCTTCTGTACCAACATTTTTCTTATGCTGATGTTGGTGACTTTGTTTCTCAATGTAATTCAAGCAAGGTTATGTGCCAACTTTCTTTCTTATGCTGATGTTGGTGACTCAGGCAGCGCATTTCTCTTGTAGCTTCTTTTTGTGACTGTGCTTTTTAATTATAGAGTGGTTAAATTGTATTTTGATTGTGTTGATTATACCGCTCCCTTACGGCGCTGCCTGATGCGGCAACCTCTCTTTGTCATAGCACCGCACAGCCCTTACTAAGGTATGGGACTAGGGTAGCTACAGTAGTAAATAAAAAGCATCGCATATATTGGATGTGCTGGCCTGCTTGTAGGCGCATAACTGGCACAACGTGCAATCGCTCTTTAGCTCATATAACATACAAATCACAAATAGTGGTTTACCAAGTGGTCGATATGGAAGCGCTAGAAGAAGAAAATATTTGTTCCGTTTTTCAATTCACATCCCGCGGTCATGTCAATTATACATACATCAAACAAATGAAGCACGTCCTCATGTCAATTATACATACATCAAACAAATGAAGCACGTCCTCATGTCAATTATACATACATCAAACAAATGAAGCAAGTCCTCATGAACGACGCTTATAGAGCAAGCTATAGGGAACTCGTGAGTTCAAGTTACGGTAAGACTAATGGTGGTAGTGTTATCTTAATCGTCCTTGTTGCTTTGTTCACTACTTGTTTGACTTATGAGCTTTTAATTTCTTGTTTGTTTTGTTGAGTTGGTAGTTTTTTGGGTTCGTTGATTTTTCCCGAGTAATATCTATTGGTCTCTATAGCGACATGGTTAAGATGTTTGTCTGGCGTTCTGAATATGTCAATCCTAACTATGGTTCGAATCCTGACTGAGTAAAATAAAAAAGTTGACGGCTGGGGCTGGGCTTGGGGCTTAGGGGCTTGGGGTCTTGGGCTTGGGTCTTGGGGTCTTGGGGTCTTGGGGTAGGGTTAGGGTTAGGGTTAGGGTTAGGGTTAGGGTTAGGGTTAGGGTTAGGGTTAGGGTTAGGGTTAGGGTTAGGGGCTGAGGAGCTAGGGCTAGGGCTAGGGCTGGGAGCTGGGAGCTGGGAGGCTGGGCTAGGGCTGGGGCTGGGGCTAGGGACTAGGGCTAGGGCTGAGGCTAGGCTGGGAGCTAGGGCTAGGGCTGGGGCTGGGAGCTGGGGCTGGGGCTAGGAGCTGGGAGCTAGGAGCTGGGGCTAGGGCTAGAGGGCTAGGAGCTAGAGGCTGGGGCTGGGCTGGAGGCTGGGGCTGGGAGGCTGGGAGCTAGGGCTAGGGCTAGGGCTGAGGGCTGGGAGCTGGAGCTGGAGCTAGGGCTAGGGCTAGGAGCAGGAGCTGGGGCTAGGAGGCTGGGGTAGGGCTAGGAGCTAGGGAGCTAGGAGCTGGGGCTGGGGCTAGGGCTGGGGCTAGAGGCTGGGCTGGGGCTAGGGGCTAGGGCTGGGGCTAGGGCTAGGGCTAGGGCTGGGGGCTGGGAGCTGGGGCTGGGGCTGGGGCTGGGGCTGGAGGCTAGGGCTGGGCTGGGGCTGGGGCTGGGAGCTAGGGCTAGGAGCTGGGAGCTGGGGCTGAGGGCTAGGGCTAGGAGCTAGGGCTAGGGAGCTAGGGCTAGGGCTGGGGCTGGGAGCTGGGAGCTGGGGCTGAGGCTAGGGCTAGGAGCTAGGGCTAGGGCTGGGAGCTGGGGCTAGGGCTAGGGCTAGGAGCTGGGGCTGGAGCTAGGGCTGGGAGCTGGGGCTAGGGCTGGGAGCTGGGAGCTGGGAGCTGGGAGCTAGGGCTGGGGCTAGGGGCTGGGGCTAGGAGGAGGGCTGGGGCTGGGAGCTGGGGCTGGGCTGGGGAGCTAGACTGGGCTGGGGCTGGGGCTGGGAGCTGGGGCTGGGGGCTGAGGAGCTGAGGGCTGGGGCTAGGAGCTGGGGCTGGGGCTGGGAGCTAGGAGCTGGGAGCTAGGGGCTAGGGCTGAGGGCTAGGAGCTGGGAGCTGGGGCTGGGGCTAGGGCTGGGGGCTGGGGCTAGGGCTAGGGCTAGGGCTAGGGGCTAGGGCTGGGGCTGGGGCTGGGGCTGGGGCTAGGGCTAGGGCTGAGGGCTGAGGGCTGGGGCTGGGGCTAGGGAGCTGGGGCTGAGGGCTAGGGCTGGGGCTAGGGCTAGGGCTAGGAGCTGGGGCTGGGGCTGGGGCTGGGGCTGAGGGCTAGGGCTGGGGCTGGGGCTAGGGCTAGGGGCTAGGAGCTAGGGAGCTAGGAGCTGAGGGCTGGGCTGGGGCTAGGGCTGGGGCTGGGAGCTGGGAGGCTGAGGCTGGGAGCTGGGAGCTGGGGCTAGGGCTGAGGAGCTGGAGCTGGGAGCTGGGAGCTAGGGCTGGGGCTGGGGCTGGGGCTAGGGCTAGAGGGCTGGGGCTAGGGCTGGGAGCTGGGGCTGGGGCTGGGGCTAGGGCTGGGGCTGGGAGCTGAGGCTGGGGCTAGGGCTGGGGCTGGGGCTGGGAGCTAGGGCTGGGGCTGGGGCTGGGAGGGCTGGGGCTGGGGCTGGGAGCTGGGAGCTGGGGCTGAGGCGGGCTAGGGCTGGGGCTGGGGCTGGGGCTGGGGCTGGGAGCTGGGGCTGGGGCTAGAGGAGCTGGGAGCTAGGGCTGGGGCTGAGGGCTAGAGGCTGGGGCTAGGGCTGGGGCTGGGGCTGGGGCTGGGGCTAGGGGCTAGGGCTGGGAGCTGGGCTGGGCTAGGGCTAGGGCTAGGAGCTGGGAGCTAGGGCTGGGGCTAGGAGCTGGGGCTGGGCTGGGAGCTGGGAGCTGGGGCTGGGGCTAGGGCTAGGGCTAGAGGGCTGGGGCTAGGAGCTGGGGCTAGGAGCTGGAGCTGGGGCTGGGGCTAGGGCTGGGAGCTGGGAGCTGGAGGCTGGGGCTAGGGCTGGGGCTGGGGCTAGGGCTGGGAGCTGGGCTGGAGCTGGGCTGGGGCTGGGAGCTGGGGCTGGGGCTGGGGCTAGGGCTGGGGCTGGAGGCTGGGGCTAGGGGCTGGGCTGGGGCTGGGGCTGGGAGCTGGGAGCTGGGGCTAGGGAGGCTAGGGCTGGGGCTAGGGCTAGGGCTGAGGGCTGGGAGCTGGGGCTGGGAGCTGGGGCTGGGGCTGAGGAGCTGGGGCTGGGGCTGGGAGCTGGGAGCTAGGAGCTAGGGCTAGGAGCTAGGGGCTGGGGCTGGGGCTGGGGCTGGGGCTAGAGGCTAGAGGCTAGGAGCTAGGGCTAGGGCTGGGCTAGGGGCTAGAGGCTAGGAGCTGGGCTGGGGCTGAGGGCTGGGAGCTAGGGCTGGGGCTGGGGCTGGGAGCTGGGAGCTAGGAGCTAGGAGCTGGAGCTGGGGCTAGGGCTGGGGCTGGGAGCTGAGGAGCTGGGGCTGGGGCTAGGAGCTGAGGAGCTGGGGCTAGGGCTAGGGCTAGGGCTAGGGCTGGGAGCTAGGGCTAGGGCTAGGAGCTGGGGCTAGGGCTAGAGGCTAGGGCTGGGGCTGGGGCTGGGGCTGGGGCTGGGACTAGGGCTGGGAGCTGGGGCTGGGAGCTAGGGCTGGGGCTGGGGCTAGGGGCTGGGGCTAGGGGCTGGGGCTAGGGCTGGGAGCTGGGGCTGGGGGCTAGGGCTGGGGCTAGGGGGCTGGGAGCTGGGAGCTAGGGCTAGGGAGCTAGGGCTGGGGCTGGGAGCTGGGAGCTAGGGCTAGGGCTAGGGCTGGGAAGCTAGGGCTGGAGGGCTAGGGCTAGGGCTAGGAGCTGGGGCTAGAGGCTGGGAGCTGGGAGCTGGAGGCTAGGGCTGGGAGCTAGGGCTGGGGCTAGGAGCTGGGGCTGGGGCTGGGAGCTGGGGCTGGGGCTGAGGGCTAGGAGGCTGGGGCTAGGAGCTAGGGCTGAGGTAGGGCTGAGGCTGGGGGCTGGGAGCTGAGGGCTAGGGGCTGGGGCTAGGGCTAGGAGCTGGGCTAGGAGCTGGGGCTGGAGCTGGGACTGGGCTGAGGCTGGGAGCTAGGAGCTGGGGCTGGGAGCTGGGGCTAGGGCTAGGGCTGGGAGCTAGGAGCTAGAGGGCTGGGACTGGGCTGGAGGCTGGGAGGCTGGGGCTGGGGCTAGGGCTGGGAGGCTGGGAGCTGGGGCTGGGGCTGGGGCTAGGGCTAGGGCTGGGGCTGGGCTGGGGCTGGGGCTGGGAGCTGGGGCTAGGAGCTGGGGCTAGAGGCTAGGGGCTGAGGCTGGGCTAGGGCTGGGGCTGGGGCTAGGGGCTAGGGCTAGGAGCTAGGCTGGGCTGGGGCTAGGAGCTGAGGCTAGGGCTGGGCTCTGCTATTGTTACATGGTCGTGTTGTGCCCAGGTGTATCTCTGCTATTGTTACCGGGGTCGTGTTGTGCCCAGGTGTATCTCTGCTATTGTTACCTGGGTCGTGTTGTGCTCAGGTGTATCTCTGCTATTGTTACCTGGGTCGTGTTGTGCCCAGGTGATCTCTCTATTATTACCGGGGTCGTGTTGATGCCCGTGTATCTCTGCTATTACCTGGGTCATGTTGTGCCCAGGTGTATCTCTACTATTTTACCTGGGTCATGTTGTGCCCAGGTGTATCTCGCTATTGTTACCGGGGTCGTGTTGTGCCCAGGTGTATCTCTGCTATTGTTACCGGGGTCATGTTGTGCCCAGGTGTATCTCTGCTATTGTTACCTGGGTCGTGTTGTGCCCAGGTGTATCTCTGCTATTGTTACCGGGGTCATGTTGTGCCCAGGTGTATCTCTGCTATTGTTACCTGGGTCGTGTTGTGCCCAGGTGTATCTCACAAAACTTTGTGATCTTAGTTTTTCTGCAATAACTTTCTTAACAATATTTGGTATGCTCAGTTCAAATAACATAACCTACAGGAGGAGGTTCTATATCGGTAGCCGCTTACACATACACACTGTAATTGATAACAATGGATACAACTCACGTATGAGCAGTGGCGGCTCGTGGTCAGTTTTCTTAGTGGGGCCAGATACAGATTTTCGGAAAAATCATGGTGTTTGGAGTATTTACTATTATTTGTCTATTCCGGGAAGTTATTCTCCTTTCGATTATTGGTGGGGCCGGGCCCCACTGGCCTTCAATGACGAGCCGCCCCTGCGTCTGAGGCTGTTGGTATCATGACTTGATATGGACTTGATAAGGTAAAACCCGTTGCAATGAATTCAATCCTTCGGCTTAAAAACCCTTTAAGAGACAGCTTGACCAGTGATGTGAAATAAGCGATATGGTGACCAGCAGTGGCGTGCCGTGACTTTTATCAAAGGGGGGCCAGGTTAAGAAACAAGGCAATTTAGCAAGGATACTTTTACCGTTCCAATTACCTCTTTCGAGAAGCTTTGCAATGTCCATAGTTTCGTCTAATATTATTTCTAATCAAAAAATGCATTATTAAATTCTGACTCAATCTCATTCAGAATGCCATTATCAACACATTCAATGATGTTGTTTTGAATTATGTTGGAGGCTCCTTTAAACACATTCAATGATGTAGATTTGAATTATGTTGGAGGCTCCTTTAAACACATTCAATGATGTAGATTTGAATTATGTTGGAGGCTCCTTTAAACACATTCAATGATGTTGTTTTGAATTATGTTGGAGGCTCCTTTAAACACATTCAATGATGTAGATTTGATTATGTTGAGGCTCCTTTAACACGTTCAATGATGTAGTTTTGAATTATGTTGGAAGCTCCTTTAAACACATTCAATGATGTAGATTTCAATTATGTTGGAGGCTCCTTTAAACACATTCAATGATGTAGATTTGAATTATGTTGGAGGCTCCTTTAAACACATTCAATGATGTAGATTTGAATTATGTTGGAGGCTCCTTTAAACACATTCAATGATGTAGATTTGAATTATGTTGGAGGCTCCTTTAAACACATTCAATGATGTAGATTTCAATTATGTTGGAGGCTCCTTTAAACACATTCAATGATGTAGATTTGAATTATGTTGAAGCTCCTTTAACATTCAATGATGTAGATTTGAATTATATTGGAGGCTCCTTTAAACACATTCAATGATGTAGTTTTGAATTATGTTGAAGCTCCTTTAAGACATTCAATGATGTAGTTTTGAATTATGTTGGAGGCTCCTTTAAACACATTCAATGATGTAGTTTTGAATTATGTTGGAGGCTCCTTTAAACACATTCAATGATGTAGATTTGAATTATGTTGGAGGCTCCTTTAACACATTCAATGATGTAGTTTTGAATTATGTTGGAGGCTCCTTTAAACACATTCAATGATGTAGATTTGAATTATGTTGGAGGCTCCTTTAAACACATTCAATGATGTAGTTTTGAATTATGTTGGAAGCTCCTTTAACACATTCAATGATGTAGATTTCAATTATGTTGGAGAGCTCCTTTAAACACATTCAATGATGTAGTTTTGAATTATGTTAGGCTCCTTTAAACATTCAATGATGTAGTTTTGAATTATGTTGGAGGCTCCTTTAAACACATTCAATGATGTAGATTTGAATTATGTTGGAGGCTCCTTTAAACACATTCAATGATGTAGTTTTGAATTATGTTGGAGGCTCCTTTAAACACATTCAATGATGTAGATTTCAATTATGTTGGAGAGCTCCTTTAACACATTCAATGATAGATTTGAATTATGTTGGAGGCTCCTTTAAACACATTCAATGATGTAGTTTTGAATTATGTTGGAGGCTCCTTTAAACACATTCAATGATGTAGATTTGAATTATGTTGGAGGCTCCTTTAAACACATTCAATGATGTAGTTTTGAATTATGTTGGAGGCTCCTTTAAACACATTCAATGATGTAGTTTTGAATTATGTTGGAGGTTCATTTAACCCCGCCCCTCACCCCAACTCTGAAGATAAAACTCCAACTTACTATCATATTTATAAAGTACGTCAAGGTTTTCCAGACATAGAATTGACTCCATTGCACCAGATTTTACCTCATATGGCTCGATTCTTTTATGCAGAAAAGACACCTCTCCTACCGAGAGCATTGCTCAAAGCATGAGCTCCGTAGCTCCGGCAACAATGCTAGTGTTCTCTGGGAAATAAATGCACTCGGGAACAGAACAACACTGTCGGATTCAGACCCACGACCTTCGACTCGCAAGGCCAGGGCTTAACCACTTAGCCACAGAGACCTCACTATAATACTTGCATATGCTCTTCTACGAACGCTCTATAATGTCTACTTTTTAACCACTCTGTGTTATTTGTTTGTGATCTGAGCCTGAAGCGATTGAACGTTGTACCGTTATGCGCTTACAAAAAGTCAGCACATACGACTTCTGCGATGCTTTTTATTTACTATCGTAGCCTTCCTAGGTCTACATCAGTCACCTCTTATGAAATGCCTTTAGGTGGCAGTGGTACTATTCATTGCTTCTCTGCGGACCCTGGTACCACACGGGCGATGCATTTGTTCATTTTAGTTTCCCGGTTAAGGAATCTTGCAGTTCATTGTAGTTTTCCCGGTTAAAGGAATCTTGCTGTTCATTGTAGTTTCCTGGTTAAGGAATCTTGCTGTTCATTATGGTTACCCGGTTAAAGGAATCTTGCTGTTCATTTTAGTTTCCCCGGTTAAAGGAATCTTGCTGTTCATTGTAGTTTTCCCGGTTAAAGGAATCTTGCTGTTCATTGTAGTTTCCCTGGTTAAAGGAATCTTGCTGTTCATTTAGTTTCCCAGTTAAGGGAATCTTGCCGTTCGTTGTAGTTTCCCAGGTTAAGGGAATCTTGCCGTTCGTTGTAGTTTCCCTGGTTAAGGGAATCTTGCCGTTCGTTGTGAGTTTCCCCGGTTAAAGAATCTTGCCGTTCATTGTAAGTTTCCTTGGTTAAGGGAATCTTGCCGTTCGTTGTAGTTTCCCAGTTAAGGAATCTTGCCGTTCATTGTAGTTTCCTGGTTAAGGGAATCTTGCCGTTCATGTATGTTTCCCCGGTTAAGGAATCTTGCCGTTCATTGTAGTTTCCCCGGTTAAGGGAATCTTGCCGTTCGTTGTAGTTTCCCTGGTTAAGGGAATCTTGCCGTTCATTGTAGTTTCCCTGGTTAAGGGAATCTTGTCGTTCATTGTAGTTTCCCTGGCTAAGGGAATCTTGCCGTTCATTGTAGTTTCCCCGGTTAAGGTAATCTTGCCGTTCGTTGTAGTTTCCCCGGTTAAGGGAATCTTGTCGTTCATTGTAGTTTCCCCGGTTAGAGAGTCTTGCCGTTCATTGAGTTTCCCTGGTTAAGGAATCTTGCCGTTCATTATAGTTTCCCCGGTTAAGGAATCTTGCCGTTCATTGTAGTTTCCCTGGTTAAGGGAATCTTGCCGTTCATTGTAGTTTCCCCGGTTAAGGGAATCTTGCCGTTCATTTAGTTTCCTGGTTAAGGAATCTTGCCGTTAATTGTTGTTTCCCGGTTAAGGAATCTTGCTGTTCGTTGTGAATGGCAACTCTTGTTTAGCCAAAGCACAGCACATATCAATTAATCACCTATTAGTTCATGGTTTAAATCCACCAATGAGTTATGTTCTAAAGCAGGTGTGGCCAATACGAGGCCCGCGGGATGCATACTGCCCGTCGGGAGTCATAGATCAAATGGATTTGAAGCGACGATGTGGTCGAATTTGTAGCGCGCTTGCTTGTTTACTTTAATTGTTTTGTTTTTTTAAAAGTGCATGGCTCGACAGGAAATATTATTTCTGAAATTTGACCCGTTTGCTGAAAAGGTTGGCCACCCCTGGTCTAGAACGACAGCCAATGTATCGGAATAAACATAGACCAATATAGAATAGTGTTGCGTAAAGATTTGTAATTCTTCTTCTTTTGTCGTCACACTGCTACCGGGTTGTTGCAAAGTGTCATGTTTTGTTTTTTTCTTGCGCTGTTCAGGTGGCTTGTGTGATTGTTATTTTTTCTCTGTAACATGATTACGCTACGCCATCTAACCATCTTTTTCGTGTTCTTCCTCTCACCCTCTTTCCTGATGTTCTCTTGTAGAAGACTCTGTATACTGTGGGTTGCCAAACTACTTCATTCTTTGTTTCTCAATGTAATTCAAACAAGGTTCTGTGAACTTGCTTTCTTATCTGATGTTGGTGACTTTGTTTCTCAATGTAATTCAAGCAAGCTTCTGTGCCAACATTCTTTCTTATGCTGATGTTGGTGACTTTGTTTCTCAATGTAATTCAAGCAGGTTCTGTGCCAACTTTCTTTCTTATGCTGATGTTGGTGACTGTGTTTCTCAATGTAATTCAAGCAAGCTTCTGTGCCAACATTTTTTCTTATGCTGATGTTGGTGACTTTGTTTCTCAATGTAATTCAAGCAAGCTTCTGTGCCAACATTTTTTCTTATGCTGATGTTGGTGACTTTGTTTCTCAATGTAATTCAAGCAAGGTTATGTGCCAACTTTCTTTCTTATGCTGATGTTGGTGACTCAGGCAGCGCATTTCTCTTGTAGCTTCTTTTTGTGACTGTGCTTTTTAATTATAGAGTGGTTAAATTGTATTTTGATTGTGTTGATTATACCGCTCCCTTACGGCGCTGCCTGATGCGGCAACCTCTCTTTGTCATAGCACCGCACAGCCCTTACTAAGGTATGGGACTAGGGTAGCTACAGTAGTAAATAAAAAGCATCGCATATATTGGATGTGCTGGCCTACTTGTAGGCGCATAACTGGCACAACGTGCAATCGCTCTTTAGCTCATATAACATACAAATCACAAATAGTGGTTTACCAAGTGGTCGATATGGAGCGCTCGAAGAAGAAAATATTTGTTCCCTTTTCAATTCACATTCCGCGGTCGTATCAATTATACATACATCAAACAAATGAAGCAAGTCCTCATGTCAATTATACATACATCAAACAAATGAAGCACGTCCTCATGTCAATTATACATACATCAAACAAATGAAGCAAGTCCTCATGAACGACGCTTATAGAGCAAGCTATAGGGAACTCGTGAGTTCAAGTTACGGTAAGACTAATGGTGGTAGTGTTATCTTAATCGTCCTTGTTGCTTTGTTCACTACTTGTTTGACTTATGAGCTTTTAATTTCTTGTTTGTTTTGTTGAGTTGGTAGTTTTTTGGGTTCGTTGATTTCCGAAATAATATCTATTGGTCTCTATAGCGACATGGTTAAGATGTTTGTCTGGCGTTCTGAATATGTCAATCCTAACTATGGTTCAATCCCGACTGAGTAAAATAAAAAAGTTGACAGGGTGGGGCTGGGCTTGGGGGGTTGGGGGCTTGGGGTCTTGGGGGCTTGGGGTCTTGGGGTCTTGGGGTCTTGGGGTCTTGAGGTCTTGGGGTAGGGTTAGGGTTAGGGTTAGGGTTAGGGTTAGGGTTAGGGTTAGGGTTAGGGTTAGGGTTAGGGTTAGGGTTAGGGTTAGGGTTAGGGTTAGGGTTAGGGCTAGGGCTGGGAGCTGGGGCTGGGGCTAGGGCTGGGGCTAGGGCTAGGGCGAGGGTGGGGCTAGGGCTGGGGCTGAGCTGGGGCTGGGAGGAGCTGGGGCTAGGCTGGGGCTAGGGCTAGGGCTGGGAGCTGGAGGCTGGGCTAGGGGCTGGGGCTGGGGCTGAGGCTGGGGCTGGAGCTGGGCTGGTGGGGCTGGGGCTAGAGGGCTAGGGCTGGGGCTAGGCTGGGGCTAGAGGCTGGGACTGGGGCTGGGAGCTGGGGGCTGGGGGCTGGGGCTGGGGCTGGGGCTGGGGCTGGGAGCTGGGGCTGGGAGCTGGGGCTGGGGCTAGGGCTGGGGCTGGGGCTGGGAGCTGGGAGCTGGAGGGCTGGGGCTGGGGCTAGGGCTGGGGGAGCTAGGGCTGGGGCTGGGGCTAGGGGCTAGGGCTGGGAGCTGGGGCTAGGGCTAGGAGCTAGGGCTAGGAGCTGGGAGCTGGGAGCTAGGGTGGGCTAGGGGCTGGGGCTGGGGCTGGGGGCTAGGAGCTGGGAGCTGGGAGCTGGGGCTGGGAGCTGGGGCTGGGGCTGGGGCTGGGGCTAGGGCTAGGGCTAGGCTGGGGCTAGGGCTAGGGGGCTAGGGCTGGGGCTGGGGCTAGGGCTGGGAGGCTGGGAGCTGGGGCTGAGGGCTGGGGCTGGGGCTAGGGCTAGGAGGGTAGAGGCTGAGTGGGCTGGGAGCTGGGGGCTAGGGCTGAGGACTAGGAGCTGGGGCTAGGGCCTGGAGCTGGGGCTGGGGCTAGGAGCTGGGGCTGGGAGCTGGGCTGGGGCTAGGGCTAGAGCTGAGGCTGGGGCTGGGGGCTGGGGCTGGGAGGGGTAGGGCTGGGGCTAGGGCTGGGGCTGAGGGCTAGGAGCTGGGAGCTAGGGCTGGGGCTGGGAGGCTGGGGCTAGGGCTGGGGCTGGGGCTAGGGCTGGGGCTAGGTGGGAGCTGAGGGCTGAGGGCTAGGGCTGGAGCTGGGGCTGGGGCTAGGGCTAGGGGCTGGGGCTAGGGCTGGGGCTGGGGCTGGGAGCTAGGGCTAGGGCTGGGGCTGGGGCTAGGGCTAGGGCTGGGGCTGGGGCTGGGGCTAGGAGCTAGGGAGCTGGGGCTAGGGCTAGGAAGCTGGGAGCTAGGGGCTAGGGCTAGGGCTGGGCTGGGGCTAGGGCTGGGAGCTGGGGCTGGGGCTGGGAGGCTGGGGGCTGGGCTGGGGCTAGGGCTGGGGCTGGGGCTGGGGCTGGGGCTGGGGCTGGGGCTGGGGCTAGGGGCTGGGGCTGGGAGGGCTAGGCTAGGGCTAGGGAGCTAGGGCTGGACTGGGGGTAGGGCTGGGGCTGAGGCTGGGGCTGGGGCTGGGAGCTGGAGTGGGGCTAAGGGCTAGGGGAGCTGGGAGGCTAGGGGCTAGAGGCTGGGGCTGGGGCTAGGGCTAGGCTGGGAGCTGGGAGCTGGGGCTAGGCTGGGGCTGAGGGCTGGGGCTGGGGCTGGGGCTGGGAGGGCTGGGAGCTGGGGGCTAGGAGCTGGGGCTAGGGCTGGGGCTGGGAGCTGGGAGCTGGGGCTGGGGCTAGGGCTGAGGAGGCTGGGAGCTGGGGCTGGGGCTGGGAGCTGGGGCTAGGGGCTGGGCTGGGGAGCTGGGGCTGGGAGCTGGGGCTGGGGCTGAGGGGTGGGGCTGGGGCTGAGGGCTGGGAGCTGGGGCTGGGGCTGGGGCTAGGGGCTGGGAGCTGGAGCTGGGCTGGGGCTAGGAGGCTGGGGCTGGGAGCTGAGGGCAGGGCTGAGGCTGGGAGCTGGGGCTGGGGCTAGGGGGGCTGGGGCTGGGAGCTAGGGGCTGGGGCTGGGAGCTAGGGCTGGGGCTAGGGCAGGGCTGGGGCTAGGGCTAGGGCTGGGGCTGGGGCTGGGAGCTAGGGCTGGGCTAGGAGCTGGGAGCTGAGGGTGGGGCTAGGGCTGAGGGCTGGGGCTGGGGCTGGGAGCTGGGGCTGGGGCTAGAGGAGGGTAGGGCTGAGGGCTGAGGGCTGGGGCTAGGGGCTGGGGCTGGGAGCTGGGAGCTAGGGGCTGGGGCTGGGGCTGGGGCTGGGGGCTGGGGCTGGGGCTAGAGGCTGGGGCTGGGAGGGGTGGGGCTAGGAGCTAGGGCTGGGGCTAGGAGGCTGGGGCTGGGGGCTGGGGCTGGGGCTGGGGCTAGGGCTAGGGGCTGGAGCTGGGAGCTAGGGCTGGGGCTGGGCTGGGAGGGTGGGAGCTGGGGCTGAGGCTAGGGCTGGGGCTGGGGCTGGGGCTGGGGCTAGGAGCTAGGAGCTGGGCAGGGGTGAGGGCTGGGGCTGGGGCTGGGCTAGGGCTGGGGCTAGGAGCTGGGGCTAGGAGCTAGGGAGCTAGGGCTGGGAGCTGGGGCTAGGGCTAGGGCTGGGAGCTGGGAGCTGGGGCTGGGGCTGGGGCTAGGGCTGGGGCTGGGGCTGGGGCTAGGGGCTGGGGCTGGGGCTGGGGCTGGGGCTGGGCTGGGGCTAGGAGGCTAGGGGCTGGGAGCTAGGAGGCTAGAGACTGGGAGGGTGGGGCTGGGGCTGGGGCTAGGGCTAGGGGCTAGAGGCTGGGGCTAGCTGAGGGCTGGGGCTAGGGCTGGGGGAGGGCTGGGAGCTGGGGCTAGGGCTGGGGCTGGGAGCTAGAGACTGGGAGGCTGGGGCTAGGGCTGGGAGCTAGGGCTGGGGGCTGGGGCTGGGGCTGGGGCTGGGGCTGGGGCTGGGGCTGAGGGCTAGGGCTGGGGCTGGGAGCTAGGGCTGGGGGCTGGGGCTGGGGCTAGGGGGCTGGGAGCTGGGGCTGAGGGCTAGGGGGCTGGGGCTAGGGCTGGGGCTAGGGGCTGGGGCTGGGGCTGGGGCTGGGAGCTGGGGCTAGGGCTGGGGCTGGGGCCAGGGCTGGGCTAGGGCTGGGGCTAGGAGCTGGGAGCTGAGGGCTAGGGCTAGGGCTGGGGCTAGGGGCTGGGAGCTGGGAGCTGGGGCTAGGGGCTGGGGGCTGGGGCTGGGAGCTGGGGCTAGGGCAGGGCTGGGGCTAGGGCTGGGGCTAGGCTAGGGCTGGGGCTGGGGCTAGAGGCTGGGAGCTGGGAGGGTGGGGCTGGGGCTGGGGCTGGGGCTGGGGCTGGGGCTGGGGCTGGGGCTGGGGCTGGGGCGAGGAGCTGGGAGCTGGGAGGGGCTGAGGGCTGGGGCTGGGGCTGGGGCTGGGGCTGAGGCTGGGAGCTGGGGCTGGGGCTGGGGGCTGGGGCTAGGGCTAGGGCTAGGGCTGGGAGCTAGAGGGTGGGGCTAGGGCTAGGGCTGGGAGGCTGGGGCTGGGGCTAGGGCTGGGGCTGGGCTGGGGCTGGGGCTAGGGCTGGGAGCTAGGAGGCTGGGAGGCTAGGAGCTAGGGCTGGGCTGGAGGCTGAAGCTGGGGCTAGGGCTAGGGCTGGGAGCTAGAGGCTGGGGCTGGGGCTGGGGCTGGGGGCTGGGAGCTGAGGCTGGGAGCTAGGGCTGGGCTGGAGCTGGGAGCTAGGGCTGGGGGCTAGGGCTGGGGCTGGGGCTGGGGGCTGGGGCTGGGCTGGGGCTGGGGCTGGGGCTGGGGCTGGGGCTGGGAGCTGGGGCTAGGGCTGAGGAGCTGGGGCTGGGCTGGGAGGGGTAGGGCTAGGGCTGGGGCTAGGGCTGAGGCTGGGGCTAGGGCTGGGGCTGGGAGCTGGGGCTGGGGCTGAGGGCTGAGGGCTGGGGCTGGGGCTGGGCTGGGGCTGGGAGCTGGGAGGCTGGAGGGTGGGCTAAGGCTGGGGCTGGAGGCTAAAGGGCTGGGAGCTAGGGCTAGGGCTGGGGCTGGGGCTGGGGCTGGGAGCTGGGGCTGAGGCTGGGAGCTAGGCCGGAGCTGGGGCTAGGGCTGGGGCTGGGGCTAGGGCTGGGAGCTGGGGCTAGGGCTGGGGCTGGGGCTGGGAGCTAGGGCTGGGGCTAGGGAGCTGAGGCTGGGAGCTGGGGCTGGGCTGAGGGCTAGGGGCTGAGGCTGAGGGTGGGGAGCTGGGAGCTGAGGGGTAGGGCTGGGGCTGGGGGTAGAGGCTAGGGCTAGGACTGGGTGGGCTAGGGCTGGGAGCTGAGGGCTGGGGCTGGGGGCTGGGAGGCTGGGGCTGGGGCTGGGGCTGGGGCGGGCTGGGGCTGGGAGCTGGGAGCTGGGGCTGAGGGCTGGAGGAGCTGGGGGCTGGGAGCTGGGGCTGGGGCTGGGGAGGCTGGGGCTGGGGGGCTAGGAGCTGGGCGGGCTGGGGCTAGGGGGTGGGGCTGGGGCTGGGGCTGGGGCTGGGGCTAGAGGCTGGGGCTGGAGGCTGGGAGGGCTGGGGCTAGGAGCTGGGAGCTGGGGCTGGGGCTGGGGCTGGGGCTAAGGGCTAGAGGGGTAGGAGCTAGGGCTGGGGCTGGGGCTGGGGCTGGGGCTGGGCTAGGAGGGTGGGGCTGAGGCTGGGGCTGGGCTGGGGCTAAGGGCTAGGGGCCCAGGGCTAGGGCTGGGCTGGGGCTAGGGCTAGGGCTGGGGCTAGGGCTGGGGCTGAGGGCCCAGAGGCTAGGGCTGGGAGCTGGGCTGGGGCTAGGGCTGGGGCTGGGGCTGGGGCTGGGGCTGGGGCTGGGGCTAGGGGAGCTGGGAGCTGGGGCTAGGGGCTAGGGCTGGGGCTGGGGCTGGGGCTGGGGCTGGGAGCTAGGGCTGGGGCTAGGGCTGGGGCTGGGGCTGGGGCTGGGCTGGGGGAGGGCTAGGGGCTGGGCTGGGGCTGGGGCTGGGGGCTGAGGGCTGGAGCTGGGCTGGGGGCTAGGAGCTGGAGCTAGGGCTAGGGGCTGGAGCTGGGAGCTGGGAGGCTGGGAGCTAGGGCTGGGGCTAGGAGCTGAGGCTGGGAGCTGGGAGCTGGGCTGGAGCTAGGGCTAGGAGCTAGGGCTAGGGCTGGGGCTGGGGCTGGGGCTAGGGCTAGAGCTGAGGGGTAGGAGCTGGGAGCTGAGGCTGGGAGCTGGGAGCTGGGGCTAGGGCTGGGGCTGGGGCTAGGGGCTGGGGCTGGGGCTGGGGCTGGGGCTGGGGCTAGGGGCTGGGAGCTAGAGGCTGGGGCTGGGGCTGGGGCTAGGGGGCTAGGAGGACTGGGGCTGGGCTGGAGGCTGGGAGGCTGGGGCTGGGGCTGGGGCTGGGGCTGGGGAGCTGGGAGCTGGGAGGGCTGGAGGGGCTGGGGCTGGGGCTGGGAGCTGGGGCTAGGGCTGGGGCTGGGGCTGGGCTGGGGCTGGGGGCTGGGGCTGGGGCTGGGAGCTGGGAGCTGAGGCTGGGGCTGAGGGCTGGGGCTGGGAGCTGAGGGGCTAGGAGCTGGGGCTGGGGGCTGGGGCTGGGGCTGGGGCTGGGGGGGCTAGGAGCTGGGGCTGGGGCTGGGGCTGGGGGCTGGGGCTGGGGGCTGGGGCTGGGGCTGGGAGCTGGGAGCTAGGGCTAGGGCTGGGGAGCTAGGGCTAGGGCTGGGAGCTGGGGCTAGGGCTGGGAGCTGGGGCTGGGCTGGGAGCTGGGGCTGGGGCTGGGGCTGGAGAGGAGCTAGGGAGGGTAGGGCTGGGAGCTGGGCTGGGGCTAGGAGCTGGGCTGGGAGCTGGGAGGCAGGGCTGGGACTGGGGCTAGAGGCTGGGAGCGGAGCTGGGGCTAGGGGCTAGGGCTAGGGGCTGGGAGCTGGGGCTGGGGCAGCTGGGGCTAGGGCTAGAGGCTGAGGGCTAGGAGCTGGGGCTGGGAGCTAGGGCTAGGGCTGGGCTAGAGGGCTGGGAGGCGGTGAGGCTGGGGCTGGGGCTAGGGGGGCTGGGGCTGGAGCTGGGGGCTGGGGCTAGGGCTAGAGGGGCTGGGGGGCTGGGGCTGGGGGCTGGGAGCTGGGAGCTGAGGCTGGGGCTGGGGCTAGGGCTAGGGCTGGGGCTGGGGCTGGGGCTGGGAGGCTGGGGCTAGGGCTGGGGGTGGGCTGGGAGCTGGGGCTAGGGGCTGGGGCTAGGAGCTGGGAGCTGAGGCTGGGGCTGAGGACTGGGGCTAGGGCTAGGGCTAGCTGGGCTAGGAGCTGGGGCTGGGGCTGGGAGCTAGGAGCTGGAGCTGGGGCTGGGAGGCTGGGGCTGGGGCTGGGCTGGGGCTGGGGCTGGGGCTGGGGCTGGGAGCTGGGGGTAGGGCTGAGGGAGGGTGGGGCTGGGGCTGAGGAGCTGGGAGCTAGGGCTGGGAGCTAGGAGCTGGGGCTGGGGCTGGGGGCTGGGGCTAGGGGGCTGGGGCTAGGGGAGGGTGGGGCATGGGAGGCTAGAGCTGAGGGCTGGGGCTGAGGCTGGGGCTGGGGCTAGGGCTGGGGCTAGGGCTGGAGGGCTAGAGGCGAGGCTGGAGCTGGGGCTGGGAGCTGGGGGGGCTAGGGCTGGGGCTGGGGCTGGGCTAGGGCTAGAGGGCTGGGGCTAGGGGCTGGGGCTGGGAGCTGGGGCTGGGCTAGGAGCTAGGGGCTGGGGCTGGGGCTGAGGGGGGTAGGGCTAGGGGCTGGGAGCTGGGAGGCTGGGGCTAGAGGGGTAGGGCTGGGGGAGGGCTGGGGCTAGGGGCTGGGGCTAGGAGGGTGGGCTGGGGCTAGGGCTGGGGCTGGGCTAGCTGGGAGCTGGGGCTGGGAGGCTGGGAGCTGGGGGCTGGGGGGCTAGGAGCTGACGGGCTGGGAGCTGGGGCTAGGGCTAGGGCTAGAGGCTGGGAGCTGGAGGGCTGGGGCTAGGGCTGGGCTGAGGCTGGGAGCTAGGGGCTGGGGCTGGGAGCTGGGCTGAGGGCTGGGGCTAGAGGAGCTAGGGCTAGGAGGCTAGGGCTGGGGCTGGGGCTGGGAGCTGGGGCTGGGGGCTAGGGCTGGGGCTGGGGCTGGGGCTGGGACTGGGAGGCTGGGAGCTGGGGCTAGGGCTGGTGAGGCTGGGAGGCTGGGAGCTGGGGGCTGGGGGCTGGAGGCTGGGGCTGGGGCTGGGAGCTGGGAGCTGGGGCTGGGGCTAGGGCTGGGAGCTGGGGCTGAGGGCTGGGGCTGGGGCTGGGGAGGGTGGGGCTGGGGCTGGGGCTGGGGCTAGGGCTGGGAGCTGGGAGCTGGGGCTGGGGCTGGGGCTGGGGCTGGGGCTAGGGGCTGGGGCTGGGAGCTGGGGCTAGGGGCTGGGGCTGAGGGCTGGGGCTGGGGCTAGGGGAGCTAGGGCTGGGAGGCTGGGGCTGGGCTGGGAGCTGGGCTAGGGCTGGGGCTGGGGCTGGGGCTAGGGCTGGGGGCTGGGGCTGGGGCTAGGGCTGGGGCTGGGGGCTGGGGCTAGGGAGCTGGGGCTGGGGCTGGGGCTGGGGCTAGAGGGGCTGGGGCTAGGAGCTAGGAGCTGGGGCTGGGGCTGGGGGCTGGGAGCTAGAGCAGGGCTGGGAGCTAGGGCTGGGCAGGCTAAGGCTAGGGGCTGGGAGCTGGGGAGCTGGGAGCTGGGCTGGGCTGGGCTGGGCTAGGGCTAGGGCTGGGGCTGGGCTGGACTGGGAGCTGGGGCTGGAGCTGGGGCTAGAGGCTAGGGCTGGGGCTGGGGCTGGGGCTGGGAGCTGGGGCTGGGAGCTGGGGCTGGGGCTGGGAGGCTGGGGCTGGGGCTAGGGCTAGGAGCTGGGGCTAGGGCTAGGAGCTGGGGCTGGGCTAGGGCTAGGGCTGGGCTGAGGCTGGGGGCTGGGGCTGGGGCTAGGGGCTGGGGCTAGGGGCTAGGGCTGGGGCTGGGGCTAGGGCTAGGGCTAGGGCTGGGGCTGGGGCTGGGGCTGGGGCTAGGGGCTAGGGGCTGGGGCTGGGGCTGGGAGGCTGGGAGGCTGGGGCTAGGGGGTAGGGCTAGGGCTAGGGCTGGGGGCTGGGGCTAGGGCTGGGGCTGGGGCTGGGCTGGGGGCTAGGGCTGGGCTGGGGCTGGGGCTAGGGGGCTGGGAGCTGGGCTGGGAGCTGGGGCTGGGGCTGGGGCTGGAGGGCTGGGAGCTGGGGCTGGGGCTAGGGCTAGGGGCTGAGGGTGGCTGGGCTAGGAGCTAGGGCTAGGAGCTAGAGGGGGCTGGGAGCTGGGCTGGAGCTAGGGGGTGGGGCTGGGGCTAGGGCTGGGAGGGGTAGGAGCTGGGAGCTAGAGGCTGGGGGCTGGGAGCTGGGGCTAGGGCTGGGCTGGGGCTGGGGCTGGGGCTGGGGCTGGGGCTGGGGCTGGGAGCTGGGCTAGGGCTAGGGGGGCTGGGGCTAGGGCTGGGAGCTGGAGGCTGGGGCTGGGAGCTGAGGGGTGGGGCTAGGGGGTGGGGCTAGGGAGCTGGGGCTGGGGCTAGGGCTAGGGCTAGGGAGCTGGGCTGGGGGCTGGGGCTAGGGCTGGGAGCTGGGGCTAGGGGGGCTGGGGCTAGGGAGGGGTGGGGCTGGGAGCTGGGGCTAGGGCTGGGAGCTGGGAGCTAGGGGCTAGGGCTAGGGCTAGAGGGCTGGGCTAGGGCTGGAGGCTGGGAGCTGGGGCTGGGGCTGGTGGGCTGGGGCTGGGATGGGAGCTGGGTGGAGCTGGGGCTGGGGCTAGGGGCTGGGAGCTGGGCTAGGGCTGGGGCTGGGGCTGGGGCTGGGGCTGGGCTGGGAGCTAGGGCTAGGGCTGGGGCTGGGACTAGGGGCTGGGGCTGGGGCTGGGAGGGTGGGGGCTAGGGAGGGGTGGGCTAGCTGGGAGCTGGGAGCTGGGGCTAGGGCTGAGGGCTGGGAGGCTGGGGCTAGGGCTGAGGCTGGGAGCTAGGGTAGGAGCTAGGAGCTAGGAGGCTGGCTGGGGCTGGGAGCTAGGGCTAGAGGGCTGGGGCTGGGGGCTGGGGCTGAGGCTAGGGCTAAGGAGCTGGGCTAGGAGTGAAGCTGGGGAGCTAGGAGTGAGCTAGGGCTGGAGCTGGGCTAGGGCTGGATGGGCTGCTGGGGCTGAGGGCTGGGGCTAGAGGCAGGGCTGGGTGGGCTGAGCTGGGGCTCAGGGGCTGGCTGGGAGCTAGACTGGGGCTGAGCTACTGGGCTAGGGCTGGGCTAGGCTGGGGCTGAGGGCTGGGAGGCTGGGGCTAGAGGCTGGGCTGGGGCTGGGGCTGGGGCTAGGGCTGGGGCTGGGAGGCTAGGGCTGGGGCTAGGGCTAGGGCTAGGGGGGCTGGGAGCTAGGGGAGCTGGGCTAGGGCTGGGGAGGGCTGGGGCTGGGGCTGGGCTGGGGCTGGGGCTAGAGGGCTGAGGCTGGGGCTGGGGCTGAGGCTAGAAACTGGGGCTGGGGCTGGGGCTGGGGCTGGGCTGAGGGCTGGGGCTGGGGCTGGGGCTGGGGCTGGGGCTGGGGGCTGGGGCTAGGGCTGGGGCAGGGCTGGGGCTGGGAGGGCTGGGGCTGGGGCTGAGGCTAGGGCTAGGGCCCAGGGCTGGGCTGGGGGCTGGGGCTGGGGCTGGGAGCTGGGGCTGGGCTGAGGCTGGGGGGCTGGGGCTGGGGCTAGGGCTAGGGGTAGGGCTGGGGCTGGGGGCTGGGGCTGGGGGCTGGGGCTGGGGCTAGGGGTAGGGGCTAGGGCTAGGGCTGGGGCTGGGCTGGGAGGGGTGGGAGCTAGGGCTGGGGCTGGGGCTGGGGCTGGGGCTGGGGCTGGGGCTGGGGCTGGGGCTGGGGGTAGGGCTGGGGCTGGGGCTGGGGCTGGGCTAGGCAGGCTGGGGCTGGGGCTGGGGCTGGGCTGGGAGCTGGGAGCTGGGGCTGGGAGCTGGGAGGCTGGGCTGGGGCTAGGGCTGAGGGCTAGGGCTAGGGCTGGGGGGCTAGGGCTAGGTGGTGTGGTGGTGGTGGTGGTGGTGGTGGTGGTGGTGGTGGTGGTGGTGGTGGTGGTGGTGGTGGTGGTGGTGGTGGTGGTGGTGGTGGTGGTGGTGGTGGTGGTGGTGGTGGGGGGTGGTGTTTTTGTTGTTGTTGATTTTTGTTCGTTATGGTGGTGTTTGTGGTGGTGGTGTTCGTGGTGGTTGTGGTGGTCGTTTTGGTAAAGGAGGTATTCGTGATAGTGGTGATACTTATCAATTTTCTCTGTGCTTCTCACTTTGTCTGCATAGTTTGAAGTTATTTTTGTTTTTTGTGAATTCTGTTTAGTATTAGCTGGCGATGTCGCTCGGACATTTGCTAGGCGATTTTTTTTTCAGGTTAAAAGTTCAAATCTCGCAGTAGTTTCATGGTCAATTTTTTTCTCGAGTTAGGTTGAGGTTTGAATGAAATTAAACTTAGTGCTAGGAGTAGGGTTATGTGGTGGTAGGGGTGTGGCTGATGGTCGTTTTTCGCCTACTTTTTCTTACCATGTTTTCAAGTAGGTTCTTTCTTGATAACCGCTAAATTTTAGCAGTGTATTTAATTATTTTTTTGTGTGTCTGATTTGTGTTGTTATTCTTTCATTATATAGGAAGTTGATTAATTTGTCAGTTAATTGATTTGTTGTTCTGTTTGTTTATTTATTTGACGTTGGTTTATTAGAGTTACACTTATTTGATAGTTATATTTTTATGAACTTCGTCTTTCTTTTCTATTTGCTTAGCAAGTTTTTTAGTTGTATGGTTAGTGTTAGGTTTAGTCAGAATTGGACAGTACTATCACTAACGGACGAGGAAGTTCTCTGTACTGCTCAGTGGTACAGAAGCCAGAGTAGGGTTCACTGCGATCATTACACCCACAGATTGTCTGCGGGTCATGCCAAGTTTTACTATACTGTAAGCTTGTTTCTAAATTTGTTTGCTGCTTGTGTATTTTCTTCCAATCTTTGTGATCTGTCTGATTAGCGTAGAGAACGCGAGTACGTTTCGTCCCCGTTATTCCCATACGGCATATAGAACAGTCGCACCCGTACTTCGACCTAATCACGTCCTGAGTCACAACGCCTTTACGATGGATGTCATTCGTTACAAAGCTTCACATTTTGGTTTTCTGTTCTTAAGTCTAGTGCAACATGTCCCAAAAGGGTGTGTTAGGGGGTTTCCGATATAAAAATATTTATTTTTATACATACATTGTTCCTTTATTTCTCAACATAATTTCCACCAACATTGATGCACTTATCCCATCGTTTTATCAATCTTCCCAAACCGGCTGCATAGAACTGCGGGCTCTGTTTTCTAAACCACGTTTCCTTCACTCCTTCGGCGTCATTCACGAAATGTCTCCCGCCAAGGTGGGTTTTCAGTGGACCAAAGGAGGAGAAATCGCTAGGGCTAAGTCGGGACTGTAAGGTTGATGTTCCAGAACTTCCCACCTTAGTTGGTTAATTTTTCTCTGAGTTAATCAGGCCGTATGTGGTCTGGCATTGTCATGAAGAAGCAACACTCCTCTGATCACACCCTGGACGTTTTTGAATTGCATAATGAAGCATCGATAGAACTTCACAGTACGATTCGGAATTCACATTGTCACCTTTCTTCATGAAATTGGTTAAAACACTCCTGACAATCCCAGAACACAGTCAGGATAACCTTCCTGCTGATGGCGTAACCTCGAATTTTTGGACAAAGGCGAAGAAGGACGTTTCCACTGCATTGAAGCACGCTTTGATTCGGGCTGGTAGTGATGCATCCATGATTCATTCCCAGTAACAATCCTGTTCAGCATCTCTTCTCCTTCATCTTCGTATCGACAGAGATGATGCAAGGACAGAGCCAAATCAGTTCATTTGTTTCCTCTTTCATTTGTCTGGAATACCCACCTTGAGCACACTTTCTTAAATTTCAATCAATCATGCATTATGCTGTATGCTTAACCATGTGAGCACCCTATTGCAGATGCTACAGAGTCTATTGTTACTTGACTGTCACCTCTAATCATCTCCTCCACCCGCTACACTGATGCTTCTGTTGCAATCTCAACAGGACGACCAGATCGGATTTCATCAACAATTTTAGAGCGTCTGAGAACATTTTCTACCCAACTATGCACCGTTTTACGAGCAAACATTTGTCGCATAAACGGAAGCATTTCCTTATGAATGTCCTTTGCAGGCAGTCCTTTTGCCCACAAAAACGCACAACAGCACGTTGCTCTTTGGTTGTACTCTCCGTAAGTACAGTCGCCATTTGTTTATGTGCTGCGCATGCCATGAGACACATAGCGCCACCTGGCGAACAGGAATATAAAGTTGGATGTTGCTGTCACCTAATGACACTTTTAGAAAACACCAACTATATTTATCTACCATCTCACATAACTTTGTGGCTTACTTATTGACTTCCCCTCTATTTGGGATGGGAGAGAGAGCGTTGTCAAACTTGAATAATGAGGAGGTGCGTTACAATGTTTATGTTGTGCAAGGTGGGTGGCGGTCCAAAAAGTTTGGAATTTATGGTCTATCATGTGCTTTTGTACATTTGCAACGCCATTCCAGTAGATGTGAATTTAGACGCCATTCGCAGTAGATGTGAATTTATGACGCCATTCGCAGTAGATGTGAATTTATGACGCCATTCGCAGTAGATGTGAATTTATGACGCCATTCGCAGTAGATATGAATTTATGACGCCATTCGCAGTAGATGTGAATTTATGACGCCATTCCCAGTAGATGTGAATTTATGACCAGGAAAATTACAAATGGAATATTGTGAGATGTGTTGTGATACACAGTTAAATGAGAAATTCTATCAAGTTGGTTTGGAAGAGTTCTATAAAACTTATTTGGAAAAGGATAAAATCCTGCGTTTGACAAACATGCTCTGTCGATGATTTCGCTATTTGGAAACACTTTGCATGTGAACAGCTTTTAGTGGCATGAACCACATCAAATCACAAGTGAGAACACGAATTACTGATGTTCATTAGGAAAAAGTGTTGGCGTGTTGTAGCGACAACATCAATCGAGATCAATTTTGATGCAGTTCTACAAAACAAAGTCAGATGTTTCACTTTTAAATATTATTAAATTGTCTAATTAATATGTTTGATTCTCAGTTATGTTTTATTTTCTTCCAAAATAAAACAAATATACCTATTTCTTGGTGTTTTTTTTTACATTAAACCAGGCAAGCGTTTGACCACGATCTGGCCTACTGGGAAGCGACGATGTTGTCGAAGCAATAGCACGCCTGTTTGTTTACTTTAATTGTTTTTTTTTAAAAATAAGTGCATGGCCTGGCGAAATATTTTTCTGAAATTTGCCTGCCTGCTGAAAGGTTAGACCCCTGTTCTAAAGCATCAAACGTTTATGTTGACTTAATAGAAGACAGAAAACGATGACACTGGTCAACTACCCGGTAACAATGTGACAACAAATGAAGAAGCATGGTTTCTTGAAAGTTTGTAATTGAATTATTACGTTTGTAATGTAATTATTACGTTTGTAATGTAGTTATTACGTTTGTAATGTAGTTATTACGTTTGTAATGTAGTTATTGCGTTTGTAATGTATTGTACCGATAATGAATCTTTTCGTGTCGCATATTGGCTTTGTAAAAATTATTGATATCACAAAACATTATTACTCCATACTACCTGATCTGTCTCGAACAGCGCACAAGGCCAACAATTGATACAACAATCTGCTTAGTGATTTGCATTCCATTTTGTACCATTATAATAGTTAGTCTTGAAATGGCGCATATATTCTTTCACTTTTGTTCTAACCGAAATGTTTGTGCTTGGTCTACCTTTCGTTTTTACTTGATGCATTTCTTCAAAACTGAGACCTCCAGATGATGATGTGAATAATCTAATCATTCGCGAATCCAAGACGTGACATGCCAACGACACTGCTGACCTACAAATCTGTAGATCTCGCTGACCTACTTTTATTACGTCACATGTATGTATACTCTACGCTCTGTTGTGAGGGACTAGATTTCAAAACTAATTCCGTTTCTATATTTCATACTTTGAAGCACTGTCAAACTATACTAACAATCGAACATTTGAACACTTCCCCAGATCACTTTCATTAACTGGAACAATTAAATATTATTAATAACAGAAAAGAATTACCCCTCAGAAGATAAAACAGCAAATAAATTTGTATGACAGAACCCCAAGAGTTAGCATTTATAATATATATACACAGACAATTATACAGGACTATTGTAGAGTCAGCTAGTTTCTGTATCAGAAAGCAAGATACCCTCTTGTCTCATGACCCTCTTTGTAAAAAAAAACAAAAAAGAGCTACCAATGTCTAAGTGGAGTCTTTGGTATCTCAATTAGCAGGAAATATCGTTGCAGTAGTGCGATGCAAATTTTGAGAAATATTAATGCTGTTTAATCAATATTTGTATTTAATACTTTAAATTAGATTAAATTTAATTAAATGGAAATTTCATTCAAATTAGAATAACTATAATGTTTTCACGGTTGGGGAATAGCTCCGCTGGTGACCAGTGATATGAAATAAAAGATAGGTTGACCAGTGATATGAAATAAAAGATAGGTTGACCAGTGATATGAAATAAAAGATAGGTTGACCAGTGATATGCAATAAAAGATAGGTTGACCAGTGATATGAAATAAAAGATATGTTGACCAGTGATATAAAATAAAAGATAGGTTGACCAGTGATATGAAATAAAAGATAGGTTGACCAGTGATATGAAATAAGCCAGTGATACTTAAATCTGACACAAGTCATCAAACAGACTGGACAGAAAAATATTTATTTTAATCATAGAATTCACAATGAAACACCAGACATGACATTCACAGTTGACATGCAGACATGATATTCACAGTTGACATGCAGACGAGCATTCTCAGTTGACATGAGACATGAGCATTCACGGTTGACATGCGACAGCATTCACAGTTGACATGCAGACATGATATACGAGATAGTCTACACTCAGACAGCATCCTCTGTCGTTTAAAACAATCATCATACTTTAATCAATATCACACAGACAAATAAATGTCATTATCATCATCAAAATCATTATCATCATCATCATCATCATAGAAGAGCGTGCATGAGTACATCATGATCTAATCTTAGCATTTTCTTTTATCCTTACATGTCACGTATCGTCATACACATCCTATCTTCTTCTTCTTTTGTGGTCACACTGCTACCGGGTTGTTGCACAGTGTTGTGTTTTTCTGTTTTTGTCTTGCGCTGTTCTGGTGGCTTGTGTGATGGTTATTTTGATCTTTAGGATTCTGTTACGCCATCTAACCATCTTTTTCGTGGTCTTCCTCTTGCCTTCTTTCCCGATGTTCTGTTGTAGAAGACTCTGTATACTGTGGAATTTGGATGCATTCTTATGGACTGCTAAAATGACTAATGTCAAGGTGCTGAATGAGGTCAAGACACAGAGAAAGCTTATCATTAATATAAGCACGATTGGTTACTGAGGCCCAAATTTGGGGTGTAAGAATAGAACCACTGTTACCTGCCCCGCATGTCGTAAGAGGCGACTAAGGAGGTTTGGCTGAAATCGGATGCACATGTCCTAAACGTGTAGAAGTCTATGCGTTTAGGGCCTACAAAACCAATGTGCAACGTATACACGTTCTTGGCAAAGATCAAACATATCACAAAGAGTGATTAAAATTGGTCGTAAAGAACGAACACAAAGAAGAAGAAAAAGAAGAAGAAGATCAATATAAGAAAAAGGCAGTCATCATTTTTCGGGCATGTGATGAGGAGGGAGGTTTAGAACACATTGAAACAAATTCAGAAATGCGCACAACTAGCCTGTGCCATTGCGAAAAGTGGACATGACGGCAGAGCACATACTGCAAGACTGCCAGCTGTATGGCCGTGACGGCAGAGCACATACTGCAAGACTGCTAGCTGTTAGCAGCCCGTGACGGCAGAGCACATACTGCAAGACTGCTAGCTGTTAGCAGCCTGGAAAAGAAACTTGGTCCAATAACCATAGCTTCGCGAAAGATTGTCGAGGCACGGAGGCCTAAAAGCAACAGTAAAATTCATGATAAAATTTGGTTCATCAGTCTAGGCGGGATCGCGAGAGAGAGAGAGAGAGAGAGAGAACACATTGTGACAACAGGTCAAATCGAGGGTAGACGAGACAGAGAGAGAAAATTTTGGACTAGCCTGACTTCATGGCACGGTAGAGCGTCAACATCTGTGTTGATAGCAAACACCAACGACAGAGATTTGTGGAGGTCCATGATCGCCTACGCCAGCCGGTACGGAACTGATGATGATCATATACACATCATCAAATAGCTTATCCTGAGCAGAACTTTGACATCCTAAAAGTTCTTCAAAATGTCTCTCTCTCTCATATTCCAGATGTCCCGTCTCTGCAGCCATCATGCTCAACCTATCAGTTACATCCTGAATCCATCTTCTCCGTGGTCTTCCTCTTTTGCCGGTCAGCCTCCTTCCATGATGGTCTTCTCAATCCTTCTTGCATTTTATATATCTAAAATATTTCAATTATCTCATTCTAATTTGTAGCATCAACCAGTTTTCTTTGATCTTCAGTTCTTTCTGGATAGATCTATTTGTTCTCTGTCCATGATATATACAGGACTCTTGTGTAACACAGAAAAAGCAGATATATGTTTTCCACCCTTGTTAAATGTCCATGCTTCACACCCATATGTTGCCACTGGGAAAATGCATGCTCTTAATATTCTGATCTTTGTTTTCATATCAGTTCCATTCTGTTTTTGTTTGTTTGTTTGTTTGTTTGTTTGTTTGTTTAATGTTTTGTATACGGCCATGTTTGTTCTTCTCATGCACTTTCTATTAACACAGCACAAACACACTGAATCTTGTACACATTCTCGTTACACACTCTCAACACAGCTAAACACACTGAATCTTTACACATTCTCGTTACACACTCTCAACACAGCACAAACACACTGAATCTTGTACACATTCTCGTTACACACTCTCAACACGGCACAAACACACTGAATCTTGTACACATTCTCGTTACACACTCTCACACTACAAACACACTGAATCTTGTACATTCTCGTTACACACTCTCAACACAGCACAAACACACTGAATCTTGTACACATTCTCGTTACACACTCTCAACACAGCACAAACACACTGAATCTTGTACACATTCTCGTTACACACTCTCAACACAGCACAAACACACTGAATCTTGTACACATTCTCGTTACACACTCTCACACACCAAACACACTGAATCTTGTCACATTCTCATTACACACTCTCAACACAGCACAAACACACTGAATCTTGTACATTCTCTTACACACTCTCAACTTGGTACAAACACACTCAATATTGTACACATTCTTGCACACTGAATCGTGTACACATTCTCCTAACTCACTCTCAAAATTTAGTTTTGATGATAAGAGTGGAGATGATGATCCATCACAACACCTGGTTCTGATGATGACATTGGAGATGATTGCCCGTCACAACAGCTGGTTCTGATGATGACACTGGAGATGATGACCCATCACAGCAGCTGGATTTCTGATGATGACACTGGAGATGATGACCCGTCCACAGCTGGTTCTAGGATGACACTGGAGATGATGACCCGTCACAACAGCTGGTTCTGATGATGACACTGGAGATGATGACCCGTCACAACAGCTGGTTCTGATGATGACACTGGAGATGATGACCAATCACAACACTGGAAGCGATGATGACACTAGAGATGATGACCCATCACAACACTGGAGACGATGATCCATCACAACACCTGGTCCTGATTATGGCACTGAAGATGGTGATCGAACTGACGTGACAAAGATGATTCTAACGTAGCATACTGACACTGAAAGAAAAATAATTATGAAAATACAATTTTTTTTAACTTTACCCCATTACAGATTGAGTGGTACCGCCCATGTTTTACTTTAGTGATACCGCCACGTTTTAGCTTTAGTGATACCACTTTTACTTTAGTGATACCTCATTTATTGATGTTAGGAATACCGCCCATGTTTTACTTTAGTGATACCGCCACGTTTTACTTTGTGATACCCCACGTTTTACTTTAGTGATACCGACCATGTTTTACTTTAGTGATACCGACCACGTTTTACTTTAGTGATACCGACCATGTTTTACTTTAGTGATACCGATCATGTTTTACTTTAGTGATACCACCCATGTTTTTCTTTAGTGATACCGCCCATGTTTTACTTTAGTGATACCGCCCATGTTTTACTTTAGTGATACACTTATGTTTTACTTTAGTGATACCGCCCATGTTTTACTTTAGTGATACAACCATGTTTTACTTTAGTGTTTAATAATTTATGAAATATACTAAAGTTTGTCTTCTCAAACCCCCATCCTCCGCCCTGTCCACCCACTTTGTAGCAGGTTTGCCCAGAAAAGCTGTGAACACAAATGTGGGCTCCTGGACTGAGCTCACTGATGGAAATCTTAAGACATCACAGAATGAATGAACTCTGACACTGACACACTGTCCAACAAGAGTGCTTCCAAATATTATTACCAGCAGAACGAGATGTTAATGTTCCACTGTTTATGACATATATTGATTTTCTGGAGGAAATAGACCAGATTGTTGGTTGTCGTTGTTAGTGTCTCGTTGTTCTCATGTTACAACTACCTTCGTCTTCTTCTTCTTCTTCTCATTTTTCTTCTTCTTCCTCTTCTCATTCTTGTCTCATGTTACAACTCTCTTCTTCTTCTCTTACTCCCTTCTTCTCATTCTTGTCTCATGATAAAACTCCCTTCTTCTCATTCTTGTCTCATGAAAACTCCCTTCTTCTTCGCATTCTTGTCTCATGATAAAACTCCTTCTTCTTTCTTTCTCTATAAAACTCCTGTCTGACGCTATCTGCGCCTCATCAGACAGTGTGTGTTATGATCTCTGTGTGTGGGACTGAGTCATAGTAGTAGGTGTGATGTTATCTCTGTCTGTGTGTGGGACTGAACAGAGCCAACTATAAACTTATGGGCCTTCAGATTCAGGTAAGAATTATTGGAAATCAGACCCCAACTACACCACATGACCTCGCATTCCAGTATTGGTGTATATAGATGAATTCATTTTTAAATCAACACAAAATGCTAACTCGAAGTTATACAGGGTGTTCAACTTAAAAGCAACCTGTGAATGGAGCTAATCTGGCATATATGTATGAAAATGAGAAGGTTCAGTTATGATGTAGTATAGGTCAAGGTTGTGTGATGGTGTGTAATTGTAGTGCGGGAAGGGCGATGAACAAATGTGACGTAGGACAAGCTAGTCAGAACCGGTTAAAATAGTAAATAGACGAGATGCAATGCGTACCTGGCAAATTTCTATTTATCACTGGGACTGCTTTTAAGTTGAACACCCTGTATTATGCAACAAGTTAAGTTTAACAATAAGGAATATCAATATTATGAATATTTTTCACCAATAAGTAACCATAGACTCACAGAATTTAGTAAAATTGCAAAAAAAGCTAGCAGTGTTCTATCAAACATCTATATTTTCCTTCCCCTTTTCTGATCTAGGTCAGGAACCCCAGCCAGCTGTCTGGCCTAGTTATCTAGAATTGGCTGTGGACTAAGTCATAGTCAGTAGGTGTAATGTGATCTCTGTCTGTGTGTGTGACCGAGTCATAGACAGTAGGTGTGATGTGATCTCTGTCTGTGTGTGGGACCGAGTCATAGACAGTAGATGTGATGTGATCTCTGTCTGTGTGTGGGACCGAGTCATAGGCAGTAGGTGTGATGTAATTTCTGTCTGTGTTTGGGACTGAGTCTAGACAGTATGTGTGTTATGTGATATCTGTGTGTGTGTGGGACTGAGTCATAGTCAGTGGGTATGATGTGATCTCTGTGTGTGGGACTGAGTCTAGACAGTAGGTGTGATGTGATCTCTGTGTGTGGGACTGAGTTCTAGACAGTAGGTGTGATGTGATCTCTGTGTGTGGAACCGAATCATAGACATTGGGTGGAATGTAATCTTTGTGTGTGGGACCAAGTATAAGGAAGTATGTGTGAGTTCTTCTTCCAGCTCGTCCTCTCTCTTGCCATCCCTTCCAATTCTTTCCATGTTTTACCTATCCTTTTAATATCAGTCTCCAACTCTCTTCTCCAGTTCTGTCTAGGCCATAGATTCCCAAACTTTTTTGGCTCGCCGCCCACTTTGCACAACACAAAATTTTGTAACGCCCCTCTCCACATTATAACAGTTTGCCAAAGCCCCCTCCATCCCACATACATACATGATCTATTTTCTCTTTGACATGAAAATTGATATATATTTTGTAATCATGGTCAATTTTTAATGATTATATGCATTTTAATATGATTAAATGATGTAATAGATAAAGATCTGATGAATAAATGGATCGTGTAAGACGGGCATAAGATGAATTAAAATGCAAAATTCAAATATTTTATGATTATTCAATGACAAAAGCACAAAAACTCCCCAAATGTTTCTGAGCCCACTATCGCCCCCTGGACGGATTCAGCGCTCACTGGGGGGAGGGTCCCGCCCACTTTGGGAAACGCTTGTCTAAGCCTCCCAAACTCCTCTTTCCCTGCGGGTTCCAAAGTGCTTCCGGTCGGTTTTCTCAATATATATATATACAGGGTGGGCCAAAAAAATTAGAGCATCGCGTAAAAGTAATATAATTACATCAAAATTGTTTTAACTGTATCCATAATAGCTTAACTTGTTTCCTCATTTACTTACTTACCTATTTAGCTATATGATGTTTTTATTTCGACAATTTGCGGGCACAATCTTTGATTTTTAATATGTCAATTGTTTACCTGCAATTGTCAATTGTTAAACAATGGTTTAAATTTGTTACCAAGAATCGCCCGAGTGGTTACCGGGGCCCAAATTTGGGGTGTAAAGAATAGAACCACTGTTCCATGCCATGCATGTCGTAAGAGGCGATTAAGGAGATTTGGCTGAAATCGGATGCACATGTCCTAAACTTGTAGAAATCTATGGTGTTTAGGGGCCTACCAAACCAATGTGCAACGTATACACGTTCTTGGCAAAGATCAAACATATCACAAAGAGTGATTAAAATTGGTCGTAAAGAACGAACGCAAAGAAGAAGAAGAAGAAGTTACCAAGAATGATAAAAATTACTGCGGAAAACCATATTCTGATTAAATGAGTGGCGTCGATGCTTAGAAAAATTGAACATGATTTCTGATTAGCTAAATACTTGGCAAACAAAATTACATGAAACAATATAATTGAATTAAATAACATTTTTAAATAACGCGTATGTTACGCGATGTTCTCATTTTTTTGGGCCCACCCTGTATTTATATATATATAACTTTGTTATTAAAAAGTCATTTTCAGGGTGGTACTTTCTCCTCTTGCCTCAACGCTTGGAAACCCATAATACTGAGCCCTGTGGGTCTGCCAGGTGTCCTATAACGTCGTTTCAGTGACCAGTATCCAATAAATGTTCTTTTAATCAAAGTTGACAATACAAGTTCATTATAGTTTTCTATATATAGTTTAATGCAGTACGTTCAAATTCAAAACGAGGTTTCCTGTGTAAGAAAGTTCTGGTTGAAGGGAAGATAAGAACCACAGCCAACAACAGAGCATGACTCAAATCGATATAAATAGACAAAGAGCAGACAGTTAATTGGAATGTGGAATTGAAGTCTGTGGATATATGCATGAATGAACAACAATGCTTTTAGTGAGAACGGACAAGAATGGTAAGACTTGATCTCCCAACCAGTGGCGGCTCGTGATCCTTTTTGTTGGTGGGGCCAGGCACAAATGTTGGGGAAAATCATGGTTTTGGATTATGTTATATTTTAATTTATTAAATAATAAATGCACGTTACACGTTATTTTTTATGGGTCTGGTCCCAGTGACCCTTAATGACGAGTAGCCACTGTTCCCAACTAAATAACAAGTAAATTTTATTGACTATGTATCAATATCGAGAACACAAATGCAAATGTAATACGCAAAATAAATTAAAAGAAAGATTGAATAATGAATGAAGGGAGATGTACAGAAACAAAAATGCAACAGGTCACTGCCAATTGAGATCAGAATGATTTCTCTTAGGCTTGAATCACATACAATACAAATCACAAAGAGTGGTTAAGATATGGAGCGTTCGAAGAAGAAGATACACATAAAGATATCCAGGAAAAAAATTGCCGCCTTAACCAGTACAGCAAGATTATTGCACAGAAAATCAATAAGACGAACACAGAAATAATGACAGAGTCCCACACCTTATCGCCCCAGTCCTCTTCTTCTTCTTTGCGTTCGTTCTTTACGACCAATTTTACTCACTCTTTGTGATATGTTTGATTTTTACAAGAACCTGTATACGTTGCACATTGGTTTGTTAGGTACCTAAACACATAGACTTCTACACATTTAGGACACGTGCATTCGATTTCAGCCAAACCTCCTTAGGCGCCTCTTACGACATGCGTGGCAGGTAACAGTGGTTCTATTCTTTATACCCCAAATTTGGGCCCCGGTAACCACTCAGGCGATCGCGCCAGTAAAACTAGACACTAAAATCCTTCCAAATACAGCTGCTTTCACATATCTTAGAAGTGTTATCGGTCTCGAAGGAGGAGATCGATCTGACATTAAAAGCAGATTGAGAGGTACATTCTCCCTCGATCCCGACCTAGACTGATGAACCAACTTTTATCATGAATTTTACCGTGGTTTTGGGGAACTCCATTCCTCCGTACAGCGTTTTGCGAAGCTCTGTGTTTTGTGGCCAGGTTTCGTTTCTTAATAAACCTGCTATCCTTTGATAATCCTGCAGAACGTGTTCTGCCGTCAAGTCCGTCTTTTTGCATGGGCACAGGCTATTTGTGCATATTTTAAATTTGTTGTACATGTGGGCGCGTAGCTTGTTGTGGCCGGTACGGAGGCGAAGTATGGCAACTTGTTCGCTACGAGACAGACCATAGTATTCGTCACTGTTGGAATGCTGGGAATGGTCTTTTGTCCACTTGTCTCTGTAGTGCGAACTGATGGTTGTTCAGGCTTAATCATAACTGATCTCGTGATCAGTCTGAGGTAGTCGCCCGCCTTCTTTAGCTAATTTGTCGGCACTTTCGTTTCCTTATATTACATGTGATGGAATCAACTGAATGACGGTGCATTTGAGTGAGCGCGTTAGTTCATCGAGAGTCGCTTTGAGCTCATTCAGGTCTGTTTTGCCTACACTTTTGAGTGCCGTGATGACCGATAAAGCATCGGTGAATATCACGACATTGTTGCGAGAGGTGCCTTTTCTCTCTAGGATCATTTCGGCCGCTGTTCTTATTGCCTCCGCTTCTGCTCGGTAGTTATTCGAGTATTTGCCTGTGGCAATCGATTTTGTGACAGTCACTTTCTTTGATAGTTTAAGCACTATTCCTCCTCCACCATCGCTGATTGCGTCCCTGGCCGACCCGTCAGTGTACACGTGTGTCCACTTATTTTCGGGATATTCTGTCAATATGTACTGTTCTGTGGTCGCTCTTCTTTCGAAGTTTTCTTGCTGACCTTTCTTAAGTATGCCTGGGATTTTTCCCTTAGTTCTGGCATTATGGTTTTCCACGGCGGGCACTTATCAGTTGCCGGGATTGGTTTGGTTTGCATTTGCAAGGACCGGATGTTCTGTGGTCAGTGCTTTAGCGTTTTTTGCGACGCTTTGTCTCTGTATTCTGCTCCATCGAATTTGTACATTCTTTCATGCATAGGGTGGGAATGGAGCCGTTTAAGTTTTTCCGCTAGTACTAAGACTTTTCTGTCCTTTCGGTCTGACATTGGTTGAATGCCTGTGATTGTTTCCATCGCCTTGATGGGCGTGGACTTCATGGTTAGTGTGATAATGCGCATTGCACGGTTCTGACTGTTGGACACTTTGGCGAATTGCTTGTTGGATGCATTACTCCACGCTGCAATTCCGTACTCTAGGACCGGTCGCACTCTTCCAGAGTAGAGTGTTTTGAGCACTCTGGCGTTTGCTCCCCACGGGGAGCCTGCGAGTTTACGCATCATCGTGAGCGTGTGTCTCGCTTTTGCCGTAGCATTTTCAATTTGAGCGCACCAAGTCAGTTTTCAATCGAGTGTGACTCGAGGTACGTTGGGGTCTTGCTTTCTGGGAGATCATGCCCATTGACTAAGTTTAATTTTGTGGTCCTGGTTGTTCTGGGAGAACACAGTGTAAGTGATTTTAGACGCATTTATGCTCATATTCCACTTTTTGTCCACACTTCCAGGTTATTTAACATAACTTGTAGTCGATTTGTTGCTGTGGGCATTGACTTTTCCCTTGCCCATATTGTCATGTCGTCGGCATACATAGCAGCTTGTACTCGCTATGGTAGGCATGTGGCTACGTCATTGACAAAGATTAGGAAAAGAGTTGGTGAGAGCACTCCTTCTTGAGGGACTCCTTGCTCTAATGTGGCTTTCATGCTAGTGTACCCCTGAACCCTTTCTGTTCTGTTCTCAAGGTATCTATCAAGCCAATTGTACATTCTTCCCTTTATGCCGAGGGTGGGGAGTTTTAGTTTTAGTCATTCTTTCCAAACCGTGTCAAACGCCTTCTCCATATCTACCAAGACTGCCAGTGTCTGTTCTTTTTCTTGGAAACCATCCTCGATTTCCTGAGCGATATATGTTACTTGATCTTCTGTAGATCGGTGCTTCGAAAGCCTCCTGTTGTACCATGAGTAGCCCTTTGCTTTCCAAGTGCCAAGATAGCCGTTTGTTCACCATACGTTCCATGAGTTTGCCCGTGCAGCTTAGGAGGCTAATTGGTCTTTAACTCGCGGAGGTACATTCATGACCCTTCAGACGGTCTGGAAATTAGCGCAATATAGCATCAGAACCAAGATTATTATATACAGCATCCATGTGCTGTCAACTTTACTATATATATGAGAATGCTGCAGAATGACAGAATAAGATATGCCCAAACTCTCCAACTTAAATGCAACTTGTATGTTACGCAAAAGATGTTACTCATGTTCTGATCAAATACTCTTTCTAACCAAAAACTGCTTGCAAAGTGTCAACAAGAGAATAGAGCGCCATCATCCAAAAGAGACGCTGGAGATGGATCGGACATGTGATACGCATGGAGACTAACTCTGTCGCGAAACTTCATTGAGATTGACACCAGAGTGTAAACGAAAATGCGGAAGATCCAAAACGACCTTGACAAAAACAGTAGATCAAGAGCTAAAAGAAATGGATCACAGCTTGAGCACAATACAGAGAAATTCAAGAATAAAGAATAATCGTATGTATTTATTCTGCTCTAAGCACTATGTCTCAAACGAAAGCAGCTTTTATGAAAATGAAGAACACACTATGCGTGAACTCACTACCAATGACACTGCGAAAACGAGTACTCCGGTGCTATATTGAACCAATACTTATGTATGGCAGCGAATCATGGACACTGAACAAACAATCAATACGATCATTGGAAGCCACAGAGATGTGGTTTTACAGAAGAATGCTGAAAATTTCATGGACAGCAAAGAAACAAATGTGGAGGTTTTAAATCAGGCCTGCACACAAAGAAACCTTATTAAAAGAATAAGAATCCGACAATCAAGGTTCTTCGGGCATATAATGCGAAGAGAAGGTTTAGAACATTTGGTGACTACAGGTAAAATTCAGGGAAGGCGAGATCATGGAAGACAGAGGGAAAAGATGATGGATGGCCTGACATCATGGTTCGACAAAATATCGATGTCAGAACTGAGTACATGCACCAAGCAAATAAAGTTGTGGAGAGACATGATCGCCGACGCCGGCAGTCACGACATTGATTGATTGAAGACATGGACGCCACAGGCTAGAGAGAGAGGGGGGGAGAGCAAGAGAGATATAACGAATGATGGAAGCAACGGAATGAAGTTAAGGTCAAAATTTGGTTCTGTTGGTTCTGCTTCTGCAGATTTCGTCATAGTCTTCGTAATGGAATATTAGTAGAATTTGATGATGCAGATTATATATATATATATATATATATATATATATATATATAGATAACAATTGTCATTAACATGTTACTATAGTTTTACACAGAACAGTGACGATAAGCTTGAAGCTTTATCAACAAACAACAAACAGGAGGAAAATAATGAAACAATGACACCAAATACAAGTATCTAGAAATCGTTGTTCGTTTGTGAAAACCTTGTTGGTCGAAAGTGCTGTTTATCGTCTGTTACTGGTTTTTTATAATATTCTGATATGTTCATAATATTTTATATATACATTTATATCTTCCTATTTATATATATATTAACTATTGGTTACTAAACTGACGTCATTGTACTCCGGGCAGACCCATAGGTGCTCAGTTTCCCCAACAGATATCGAAGAGTATGCATACTGATGGTTCCCGTGGTTTGCTAATTAAACACACCTCACTCTGCCTCTCAGGCATCCAGTTCGACTTGAACAACAGGTAACTCCAAACTGCCTAAATCGCTTGATCGATTCAATATCGATTTTAGTGTCCTCATCCAACAGACAGTCGCAAAGAGACCGAAGAATATCCCCTTATCCATCTTCAACTCCCCAACAATCGATGCTGTATCCCCCTTATCCATCTTCAACTTCTTTCTTTTGTCCATCTCTGCTTTTTTACCGCTAGGCGTAGCAGATTTAACTGATGATCGGTTTCCGAGATAATGCACGCTCGGTCGCTTGATATGCTGTGATATTGTGGAGTTTTAAGATGTCTGTAACTCCATCAACCCATCTTTTTCTTGGTCTGCCACTTCCTCTTGATGATTCCATTTTCAGGTTGTACGCTCTTGCATCTGGTGTATTCGGGTTCATTCTGACCAAGTGGCCAAACTATTTGAGTCTCTGTTTTTCAATAAATCTAATAGCAGGTGTTGTTCCGACTGTTCTTCTAATTTCCTCATTTCTTATATGGTCTCTTCTTGTTTTATTAACTGCTTTCCTCAAGCATCTCATTTCGCATGTGGTAATTTTCCTTTCTTGTTCTTTTGTCAGTGCCCATGTTTGGCTCTGGTAGCACAGTGTTGGTATAAAGATTGCATTTATAATCTGTCTTTTAGTCTCTACTGGAATAGCTGGGTGTTTCAAGATTGGGGTAAGATGGTATCTTGAAACACCCAGCAACTCCCCAACAGAATAATTATATACTTATAACTATTTCATTCTGCGTGACATGTACTATAAGAATATAATTTGGCGAAACATTGAAAGACTGAACAATGCATTAATTTATTGATAGTCTCCCTTTAATAATCATATGATCTATCATTACATTTATAGTATACTATTTAATTTTATCTTTGAGATTGGGGGACACTCTTCGGTTGTTAAATACCTCCACTTTGAAACAACAATTTATTAAAATATGAAACTGTATGGTATGCACGCGGTTAGCTGTAAAATAAGAAGGGTCAACAAAACTGACATAAAAGTATACTTCAAACAAATACACCGCAAAAACATGCCTCCATGTTTAATTTAAAGGCTAAGCATGGTTACCAGTGGAGTCATGAAAAGTAACTAGGATGTAATTCATCTAGATGAAGTACAATAGTGTGCCTACGCACGAATTTAAGATTACATGACTAAGAATCTTTGTCCATCAGGGAATAAAATACTCAAATTATACTATCAAGAAATGTTACTGAAGATATTAGGCTACAGCGTAAACCCACAATTCAATACAGATAGCTATGTACTCTCCTGGAAATACATCAACGATACGCTACAAACCATTTCAACAATCAGAGGTTTCCCAAATGAAAAAGAATATAATAATCTGCAGAAGCGGTAATTCATCATAAATATAATCCAGGGCAGTACAAATACAAGTAAAATAGCTTTTTTCACACTATGAGAAATATATTCAGGACTACTATATTAGGCCAGTCGAGCTGTCGTGCTCCCTGTCCTTCTTCACGCGTGCGAAACTTGAACTGTATGTCAGCGACACGCAATGCTAAACCACTTTCACACAGTTTGCCTCAAAAAAATAATGAACATCAAATGGCAGAATATGATCCCAGACACAGAGGTCCTAAAAAGAGCTGCTCTTCCCAGCATCTATACAATCTTGATGCAATCCTAGACACGATGGGCAGGACATGTGGCTCGAATGCCGGATTGCAGAATACCCAAACGACTCGTTTATGGTAAGCTGCATATCGGTAAACGCTCACAAGGTGGTCAGAAAAAGCGATTCAAAGACACACTCAAGAACTCGATGAAACCTTTGGTGGATGTCGACAACTTGGAGAATGTTGCTCAAGACAGATCAGCCTGGCGCACACTTCTTCGACAGGGTTCTTCGGCCTGCGAGGCAGTTAGAACAGCACAGATGGAACAAAAACGTCAAAATAGAAAGGCAGTAAAACTCCCCACAAGGGCAAGTATTCCTTGCCCATACTGTACAAGAACATTTAAAGCCCGCATCGGGCTCACTAATCATCTACGCACACAGACAACATAACGCAACTATATTTCTTGGATTAAAATTGTGTTGTCATCATCACTGATGGATGAGCATCATTAGGCCAGCTTTTCTCAACGACCATCGACACAAGCTTAACATCACGCGAGTCGCCTTTACTTCCCAATTCTTTTCTGGTACCCAATTAAGGCTGGGTCAACATGAAAGCCATTACGGACGGAATAAAAATTACCCCTTCTATAGAATGGAACCCGGACCACCAGCTAAACAGTGAGTATACTAATCATACACTATCATTGCTCTCATGATTCATTGCACCATCCTGCTCTTGGTAAAGCATTCATGGACGAATCAGCGATAGATACATTTAAAAGTAGATGTCCAGGACAGCGGATATATGTGAGACAATAAAGGTCGGGAGCATCTATTAACGCCGAAACCAGCCGTTTTGAACAATCTGAAGTACGGACTGATTGTTCAACACAATAATTATTCCAGTAAATCACGTAATAAAGAACTAACATCCTTGCACTTCGGGCACGCCCAGATGTACTCTGTCTATTTCAGCAGATTGCGCAGTGCATGTTATCAGAGTACAATCACCATAGCACTCCGGACATGTCCATATGTGCTCCGACCTCCGCCTCAACAAATCCAGCCGCGTCCAGCGACTCAACATACTAGTTCGATGTTGATTCATCAATCTCTTTGCATATTTGATATGTCGTTCTTTTCGGGCTGTATCACTACTGATACCCATTTCTGTCAGTAGGGTCAGCGAGTGGGACTCACAACCCTGAAATTCTTCTGTTCGAAAAGATTCTCTCGATGCGTTAAGAATACATTTATTTCCTTATTCGTTTTTATTCCCAGATTTTCATTAGAAACGTTTGTATGTAATCGTCCATATGTTTTTTTAAATTCGTCACTCCTGTTGTTCGTTTGCTTGATAAAGACCTTGTTGGTCGAAACGTTGCTGTATTTTGTCATTGTTCTTGTAATATGTAAAATTACAGTACTATGTGATTACGTGTTTTGCCAATCAAATAGTTTTACTGCAGTCTAATCTATTTTGTGAATATCCCACTTTATTCCAAATTTCTGCCATCTGGTTAGATGTCTCCGTTGTCTATACCGAATGTTCCATCCATCGGAGACTTCGAGGCGAGAATATCAGCTCTCTCATTTCCCTAACCCCACATGACCTATGTAGTACATAGTCATGGCTTCCTGGAGATCAGATACTTATACGTGAATTATACAGTCATATATAAGCCATTCGCTAGCCTAGTAAATGAATCAGCTCTGACGGTTCCATGTGACCAATCAGATCGAATACCATGTTACAATATAACTCCAGATGTAGGGATTTTCTGTTTGTATCTTCTTCTTCTTAGAACAATCCCCATCGACCACTTGTTAACCGTTTCTGTGTGATTTGTATGTGATCTGAGACTAAGCGAATGTACGTTGTACCAGTTATGCGCTTAGAAGTAGCCAGCAGTTTCGATTTCTGCGATTTTTTTTTATTTACTAGGGCCGCCCGAGTGGTTACCGGGGCCCAAATTTGGGTGCAAAGAATAGAACCACTGTTACCTGCCACGCATGTCGTAAGAGGTGACTAAGGAGGTTTGGCTGAAATCGGATGATGTCTCTTTTCTTTCGGTTCTTTACGACCAATTTAATCACTTGTGATATGTTTGATCTTGTCAGAACGATACTGCACATTGGTTTGTGGCCCTAAACTTCTACACGCTTAGACATGTATCGATTTCAGCCAAACCTCCTTAGTCGCCTCCTACGACATGCATGGTAGGTAACAGTGGTTCTATTCTTTACCCCAAATTTGGGCCGAACCACTCGGGTGGCAATGTCCAAACGTGAAGTCTATGCTTTAGGACTTACAAATCATGTGCAACATATACACGTTCTTGGCAAATATCAAACATATCACAAAGAGTGATTAAAATTGGTCGTAAAGAACGAACGCAAGAAGAAGAAGAAGATTTACTAGGATAGCCTCCCTAGGTCCTACATCATCGCCTCTTACGACATGCCATGTAGGTCGCAGTGGTACTATTCTTTGCTTCCTTGCGGAACCCGTCACCAGATGGTGATTCTGTTTGATAATTTTAGTTATTCGTCTGTACAACTTGTGTTTTTGATAAATGCATTCAATGTGGCCCAAATTCTAATGGGACCTGTCGTACATGCTGCAGTGGGCTAACGGGTCGCAACAGAGTAAGGACTGTATGATTCTGGACACGACTTTACTAGCGCATTTCCGCCATGTTTGGTCGGGTATTTTTGGTTTCGTTTCCGAGCTACTGAGTTAGTGCTTGAGCAACGCTGTGAGCTATGAATGTTACAAGGAATGCTTTTTGCTGTGTCAACCGTGCGTTTGTTGTGATTGTGGGTATTCAGAAAATGGCGGACAGCGGTTATGACGAACCAACTCAATCTGCCGTATGCAGTGTTTTGCGTGTGCAGAAAGCTGGATTTTGTTGTGATTGATGTTTCCTTCGACATGAATTGCAATTCAAGTGATGAACAGTTTTGTTTTGACACTTTAGCAATTGCCATATGCATTTATGCGGTGCTGGTCGCTTTGTGGTGGTACGGCTGTTTCATCTGGAATTAGTTCGACAAGAGACAGTTGTTAGCATTTCGCGTGATTTTCATTGGCACAGGAACAGAGCAATTATGGGGTGACCCGTTGCAGGGAAGTTGGAACCGTACATATGAACTATGAACGCATTCACGTTCTGGGCGCAAAACACAAAAGTGGTTAACTTGGCTCATAAGAAACAAACAGAAGGGAAATTGTTCCAACTCTTTTGCGGTCTCGAAGACACAGACAAATGCTTTGAATTCCTCCCAACAGTGAGGCATAGGACTTCGGCAGGCTGCATCATAGCGGAGATCCTGTTCATCCTTACTTCGTTAGCCAGATGAATATGTTAGAAATATGCACTATGGGTAAGTGAAACAAGTCTTGATCAGTATGTTTTCAGGACCTGACTAAACTGACATCATAGCACTGCGGGCAGATCCATATGTGCTCAGTCTCCATAAGCAGTTGGTAAAGGGTTTGCACGCCCGAGTGGTTACCGGGGTCCAAATTTGGGGTATAAAGAATAGAACCACTGTTTTGTCGTAAGAGGCGACTAAGGAGGTTTGGCTGAAATCGGATGCACGTATCCTAAACATGTAGAAGTCTATGCGTTTAGGGGCCTACCAAACCAATATGCAACGTATACACGTTCTTGGCAAATATCAGACATATCACAAAGAGTGATTAAAATTGGTCGTAAAGAACGAACGCAAAGAAGAAGGGTTTGCATACTGCTTGTTTCCGCTGCTCGCTGGTTTAACACTTCTTATTCCACCTTCAGATATTCCGTTTCTACTTGTACAATAGGTAATTTCAAATTATTTAAATCGATGTTATCTATATATAAGACGAAGCCAGACACATTTCTAATAAAGAACGTGTCAGGAGAAAGCAAAAATAAAATACAACATGGACATCTATTGTCTCTCTCGACTAACAGAATGCGATCGATATGCAGATAAACACGATCGGTATCTATTCAATTTAGTGTACCACTATTGGTGTTTGGTCCCTTGCAGCTAGCTAAAGGTGGCAGAGCATTGATGTTTTATCATTGACGCTAATTCTATGGAACTCTGCTGCACCAACAATGTCGTTGGTGCATGAATCACGAAAAATAAATTTCAGACGTAAAAATCTATATATATCCTGATAATATATTAGGGTTAAAAATCACCAGTACACCGGTGATATAGTAATGAGATGAACGAACTGAACTACGAAGGCGTTTTGCTATTTGCCGTTCACGTGTGTTCTAGAAAATTCACACACCCTACTAAATAACACAGCGTTTATTCAACCGGCATTCTTATAGCGCTGTCCGGTGAAATAAACGAAGCTAACGCTATTCAGAAGTTTAAGACAATATTCATTGTGTTTAGGTAAGTGTGGATCGAGTTGATTTTAAGATGAAATTGTTCGGTTTCTTTGTCGGTTCTGATACTAAATGTCTACTAAAATGGATGGGCAATGGCCAATGATGATTGAACACGGAGATAGCCAGTTCTTTGCGAAATTATGCGTAGTATTAACTTTTACATTTCCTGATTTGTGTACGTTGATGTAAATGCTGAAAGAAACAATAGTGTTCATTTACCTGATAACTGTTGAGTTTGTTTAAAAACAGTCCCATCTTTCTTTGAATGAGAGCTGCTGCTAGTCATTTAACTTCTTCAGCTAAGATAATAATCTATTATATTAATCATATTCGTAATGATGATCGGAATTGTGATGTTAGATGTATTTTCTAACGTCTTAAGACTAAGGTGACAGCAGCGGCATCAGAACCACACAGACTGTTAGTGGTCACGATAGTGTAAGTTTAGTGTAGCGAAAACGAACTTTCTAGCGTAGTTTTAGGAATGTTCAGAATGTTCATAAGTGATGAAGTGATGCGATACCATGCATGCCATGCCATGATGATATTTTTCATCAGCAGAGTTCTATTACAAACAACGAATACAATCATTACCTTATATTACAATGTGTAATTATATTGTAATTATACAAACTGCTAATAAAGATATTAGATATAATTCATATATATGAATAATATGATATTAAATATATATCTTCTTCTTTGCGTTCGTTCTTTACGACCAATTTTAATCACTCTTTGTGATATGTTTGATCTTTGCCAAGAACGTGTATACGTTGCACATTGGTTTGGTAGGCCCCTAAACGCATAGACTTCTACACGTTTAGGACATATGCATCCGATTTCAGCCAAACCTCCTTAGTCGCCATCTTACGACATGCATGGCAGGTAACAGTGGTTCTATTCTTTACACCCCAAATTTGGGCCCGGTAACCACTCGGGCGATTAAATATATATAAATGATAATATAATAATAAATTTTAAATAATATATTGCTCTCCTACCCAGTTTTTATGTTACATACTAAGTTGCTAGTTACTACATAGGGCCTGCAAGTTTCTCCATATAGTAACCGCTCTGTCCAGGGCAACTCACTCAATCTCTTCCATGGAATTGAGTCTGATATTTCTTGCCTCTCAGCAAAGTTCATTTCAGTTTCAGGGTTTCTGTAGTGTCTTCTCTTTCTTGAACCCTTTCCCTCCCACTTCAATGCCTGTTCTGGTATTCTTTTATCATTTCTTCTCAAAGTATATCCAACATATCTCCATCTTCTCCTTATAACAGTTGTTTCTAGTGGTTGACCAGACATCAGATTTCATCAATTATCCTGAATTTGTTCCATTTTATATTCATTATTTTTCATAGACATCTATTTTCAAAATGTATTCAACTTACTTGAAATATCTTTGTAATTTTCCAACTCTCACTGGCATGTTAGGATTGTTCAAACATTGTTCGAATTGAAAATTCTTAATTTAGTTTTAAAACTATATAATTTGCAGTTCCATATATAATATTACTTTACGGTTGAGGCCATTACTCATACTGTCCTGGACACATGGGTGTTTGCGGCAATAAGAGAGCGGACAGGATTGCATCAATAGCATCGATTGTTTGGACGTTGAATATGGATATGGGTGATGTTTCTCTGTCTCTTCGCAACTACCTGTTAGATGAAGAAACTAAAATAGATGTTGAATCAATCCAACGATTTAAGGAGTTTTAAGTTACCTGTTGTACAAGTAGAACTGTATGCCTAAAGGGCAGAGTGAGGAGCGTTTAACCAGTGAGCTACAGAACCATCAGTATGCATACTCTTTGATATCTGTTGGGGAGACAGCACATATGGATCTGCCCGGAGTGAAATGACGTCAGTTTAGTAACCAATACTAAGTACTGAAATAAGGACTAGACAGACCTGGAGAAGAGAGGTGGAAACTGACATCAAAAGGATAGGCAAAACATGGAAAGAATTAGAAGGGATGGTAGGAGAGAGGAAGACCTGGAAGAAGGTTGTAGACCTGTGCTCCGTTAGGAGTTGAAAGGTGAAGAAGCAAAATTAATAAACTAATGACATTTCAATTCATTTACAATAGATCTTGTAGTTTTTTTTTTTTTTTTTCCGATCCAGAAGCACTTGAGCTTTTCAGCTCTTCGCTCGGTGCCATGGACATCGTAACTCTTCGGTTCGGTGCCACGAACACCGTGAATCTGGGGAATCTGTGGCTTTTTCTGCCTGCCCACGAATTGAACCCGTACACACAGAGGGCTAGTCACCCACAGTCCAACGCGCTACGAACACGCTGGGCACGCGGGCATCTTGTAGTTAAGGAAGTTAATTTTGAAGAAAAAAATATCAAATGGAGTGCGCTTCATTCTCCTAACCCATAAAGACCCAGTTCAGGTCCCACGTGAAGTTATTATACTATTTTCCAGTGATTCTTGACCTCAAGGTAGGTGTTAGTTGTAGCATTCCTATTGAAGAAAGATGATAAAGCATATTTTGCATATTCAACAATATTGAGCTTGTAAAGTAACCATTGAAAGTCGATAAAAAGTAGACCTCAAACTCTTTAAAAATGGACCGATCTACATGGGGGGAAACTTGGTGCAATGAAGTCAATCCTTCGGCTTTAAAACCCTTATCCAAATGTACCTCCCATGTGTTGTCGGGGCCCTCAAAAGGAGTAAAGAGTGGTGGCACTGCAACCTGCAAGGCATGTTGTAAGATGCGACTAAGGTAGGGGCCTAAGGAAGCTACCCTAGTAAATAAAATGCAGCAGAATGGGTGCATAACTGACACAATGTGTACAATCGCTCTTGGGCTTGGATCAATACGAATCACAAAGAGTGGTTGATATGGAGCGGTCAAAGAAGAAAAAGATATTAAGAGTGGGAATCTGAAACACCATACTACCCTGTGATATTATACATCTACATTATCTACATGCCGGTGACAGGCTTCAAGAAATGAGGAGCCCCTACTAAGACATTAAAGCGTGCAAGAAGAAAGCAATTCTCACAAAATCTTTCTATAAAATCTTTCATAGTCTCAACCAACAGGATGTTACCATTATAAGGGACTTGTGGAAAGGATATGAAACTACATTTTTGTAGCTGTGAAATACCAAGTTTAATGACAATACTGTAGTGAAACAAACACTAGACAAGTATTCTTATTTACTTAGAACATCTACACTCTAAAGCAAGAGAACAGAAAAAGTGATGGATAGCTTAGAATCGCACTCAAATCTGTCCAGGTAGCGTATTTGCCTCACTGATAGAGACACATAGTTTTAGAAATTCTGCCAATTTGGACTGTTGCCCTTGAGTGTCCAAAAAAACTCATGTAAATTGTAATCACATTAATTCTATTTAGAAAATAAAGTTATTTAAAGATGATCCAGGAATTGACTTACTTGACTTATTCAAATCCGCTCCTCGTGGAGCATAGGGCATCAACAGTTGTTCGCTACTTTTCTCAGTCTCTGGCTGTTTTCTTTATGGTCTTCCAGGATAGTATAGCACTCTTCAGTTTCTCAAGAAGACTTCATCTCCAGGTCTGTTTAGCACATCCTCTTTTTCATTTTCCTTGCCTGTTCCACTCAAGTGCTTGTCTAGTAACACTCGACTGTGTCTTCCTTAGGGTATGCCAGACCCATCGTCATTTTCTCTTCTTGACCTGGGTTATCATGGGTTCCTGTCCGGTTCTTATCCACAGGTCTGTGTTTGCAGCTCTATCACACTCTCAGTCTGAGAATCCGCAGAAGTCATCCGTTGACAAAGGTCTAAATCTTATTTGTATTTGACTTGGTGACTCGCCACATTTCCAAGCCATAGAGCAACAGAGATTTCACATCTGAGCTGAATATCTTGAGCTTTGTTTTCATGGCGATGGCAGTGGATTTCTACACTGTGTGCAAGATAGCAAAGACTTGGATCTTGGAATTACTTCTACAAAACGGTGTTTCACTTGGAACATAGTATTGGAACCACCATTTTGGGGATTGCGAGAGAGAACCACCATTCTCCACCAAATTCGATATTAGCCGTCTTCATCAGCTCTTCTCTTAAAAAAGACTCTGACATCCTCTTCTACTATTCTTTGCCAGGTATTTCTCTTGTTTGGTCTCTAAAGGTGTCTAAAGCCGATTGACTTCATTGCACCGGGTTTTACCCCATATGTCATGGTCCTTCTCCACAGAAATGGCATACCACCTGCTGAAATTATTATACGAAGCAAGAAATCCGTATCTCCTGCAACAATCCTAGTGATCTCTGGAAAAAATGCACCGCGAACAGAATGCAAGACAAAGGCGTAGCCACAGACGCGCCCCCATATGCTTAGTCTCATCAGGAATTATGTCAAAAGACCTGACTTCCATTACTTTCTTCAGGCGTTGTTATAAATCTCCAATTCAGAAGCTCTTCTGGATTTGGGTCATTTGGGGTTTTTTCAGTTTCTATAATAATATTTGGAAGGTTTGATCATATCTAAAAATCAACGCAAATGAGAAACATACCGTCCATGGAGAGCTCATTAACTCTTGACAATGAACTCACCTGACAGACCATAAAGTTAGTTCCCATTTACGAAAAAGCCACTTCACGGACCATATGATTCTAACCACTTGTTTTAACTTCCTAAATACATTTAATGCTTTAAGTGTATTTTAAAATTCAAATACAGCAAGTGGATGTTTGTAATAGATGTTTCAATTGCCAACTTTGGTGTATGCAGTTTGTGTCTGTTGTTGAATACAAGAAAGTTATAACAAATTTTGTAAGGACACCTTACCTTAAAATTTGTTCCTCAAAACAGTGCGTAAAGGCGGTTTTAGTATGCGATTGTAAGAGTTAAGGAGAAAGGTGTAGACTCAGAGGAAGAAAGATCATGGCGAGTCAGGCTGAAAGGTACTCTTAGGAAAATATGAACCTTCGAATTGAACAGGAAAGGAATACTGCTTTCATAGTTATTACACCCATTAAGACAAACACAGTTATTACACCCATATACTCGCCAATTGACCTGTAATGATGAAAAAGGCAGTACACTACACCCATTAAGAAAAACTGAACAAAATAATCCATCACTAATTAACGTGGAGATTGAGGCCCTCTTGAATGACATCATTGATACATGCGTAGTTATTTATACCGATGGTTCAGTCATTCGCTAAGAACACTGTGCATGGGCTTTTTTAGCACGCCCAGGAGGAAAAAAGAGAGGCTAGTAGTAAATGAACAAGATCTGCAAGACTTGATAGACATACTAGTGAGAGAAAGTGAAAAGAAAGGATTAAGCATGAATATAAAGAAAACAGGTTATGGTTGTCTCCAAGAAACAAGAAACACCAACATGTAATATCAAAATAAATAACACAACACTGAAACAAGTCCATCGATTCAAGTATCTAGGAACATTCCTAACATCAGATGGAAGATGTACAACAGAGATTAGGAGTAGAATAGCTCAAACGAAAGCAGCTTTTATGAAAATGAAGAACACACTATGCGTGAACTCACTACCAATGACATTGCGAAAACGAGTACTCCAATGCTATATTGAACCAATACTTATGTATGGCAGCGAATCATGGACAATGAACAAACAATCAATACGATCATTGGAAGCCACAGAGATGTGGTTTTACAGAAGAATGTTGAAAATTCCATGGACAGCAAAGAAAACAAATGTGGAGGTTTTAAATCAGGCCTGCACACAAAGAAACCTTATCAAAAGAATAAGAATCCGACAATCAAGGTTCTTCGGGCATATAATGCGAAGAGAAGGTTTAGAACATTTGGTGACTACAGGTAAAATTCAGGAAGGAGAGATCGTGGAAGACAGAGGGAGATGTTAGATGGCCTGACATCATGGTTCGACAAAATATCGACATCAGAACTGATTACATGCACCAAGCAAAGAGAGTTGTGGAGAGACATGATCGCCTACGCCAGCAGGCATGGCACTTGATTGATTGAGTAGTAGGGTCTACTCGACAACCACACGTAGTTTGACAGTGGAGGTACAGGCAGTGATATGGTTGGCATCTCACAACTACTCGTGTTTTCATACTCAGTGACTCCATGAGCATGATTCTTAAAGCCAAAATATGAATGGTGAGACGAAACTGAGTGGAGGTACTGGTACAGAGAAATCACATTCATTTTTGTCCCTGGACTTGCATGAGTCGGTGGTAAGGAATGATTTTATAATTTGGCTGGGCCGTCTGCCCAGCGTGTTCGTAGCGCGTTGGACTATGGGTGACTATCCCTCTGTGTGTTCGGGTTCAATTCTGCGGGATGGCAGAAAAAGCCACAGATTCCCCAGATTTACGGTGTTCGTGGCACCGAACCGAAGGGTTACGATGTCCATGGCGCCGAGCTGAAAAGCTCAAGTGCTTCTGGATCTGGAAAAAAAATATAATAATTTGGATGGCATGCCTACAATATCAGAGGGAGCTGCAATGGACCGAAATGACACTCCTAATGCCTTGAGAGAGTTCTAACAGGGGAGTTTCGGGGTTGTGAATCCCACTCTCTGTATGGTGGGGGACACTGATAGTAAGGAAAGCAGGACTTCACACAAAAATCAGTTAGAATCCCCAGACCAGGCGCCTGACTACTCTTGAATTCATATAGCGGGCGAACAAAATGGATGTTAAATGTTTACAATAAAGTTGTGTAGATTCCTCTGTGACACATTTTATTTCTTCTGTTTTCAGTAACAAAAAAAAAAAGAATTATATACAATGGCAGTGGTGGGCATAGATCTGGGAACCTATTCCTGCTACATAGGTGTAGCACGGGCAGGAGGCATTGAAACAATTGCTAATGAATACAGTGATCGATTAACTCCGTAAGTATTTCATTGTTTCTGCAGTTTTTTGTGTGTGTTCATTGTTGCATAACAAATTGTATTTTCAGGAAGTTGATGAAAGCTCCAAGGTAAATATAATTGCAAGATTAAGGGACAGTCAGTTACAGAGACGGTGGCGTGGTTGGCATCTCATGACTACTTTCATGTTTTTATACTTAATGACTCCATGAATATGATTCGTACAGTTGAATCAGGAATGGTGAGGCAAAACTGGGTGGAGGTACTGGTGCAGCCACGGATAAGAGAAATCACCTATTTTGTCCCTGTGCACACGGGAGTCAGGGGTAATGAACGAGCTGATAGATTGGCTGGCATTGTTACGATATCAGAGGGAGCTGCAATGGACTAAAATGATATTCTTAACGCATTGAGTCTTTCTGGACAGAGGAGTTTCAGGGTTCTGAATCCCAGTCGCTGACCAGATTGAGGGAGATGGGTGTCGATGTTGTTACAGTCTGAAAAGAACGACATACCAAATATGCAAGCGATTGATTAATCAACATCGAACTGTCGTGTTGGGTCGCTGGACGTTGCTGGATTTGTTGAGGCAGAGATCGGAGCACCTATGGACATGTCGGAGTGCTATGATGATAGTCCTCATATAACTGATAACCGAACTGGCATGTTGGACCACTGGACGCTGCTGGATTTGTTGAGGCAGAGATCGGGGCACCTATAGACATGTCTGGAGGGCTATGATAATAGTTCTCTGATAACTGATTCCTACAAATTCTTGATTAATAAAACAATTGATAATTCACATGTACTTTTTTTAGGGCGGATTAGCGAAATGCATAAGCGTTCGTTATCGACTGGACACGCAAGGGTTGTGTGTTCACTCTTACACTTGACATTCCACGCATGAGGAAAGGAATTGGACTTGCACACTAGGGGATTAGAAATGTAAATTGACAGGCACTAAACTCCTTCATCCTTCTGAGCTGATATATTGTCTTGCTGTATTTGTTAAGATGACAGAAAACCAGTATACTAGCTAATTTAGTGTCAATCAAGTGCCATGCCTGCCGGCGTAGACGATCATGTGACTCCACAACTCTCTCTTCTTGGTGCATGTAACCAGTTCTGATATCGATCTTTTGTTGAACCATGATGTCAGTCCATACAGCATCTTCTCCCTCTCTCTTCCACGATCTTTCCTAAATTTTACCTGTTGTCACTAAATGTTCTAAACCTTCTCTTCGCATGATATGCCTGAAGAATCTTGATTGTCTTTTTTTTTTTTTTTTCTTTCGTCCGCTTTCAACTCAGAAGTTTCATCTCTGAAACTGATTTTGCGTGAAAATCCGTTTTTTCCAATTTCTTACAATGTCAGCAGCGTGCACATTGTAAATTACTTTACACTGGCAGCCGTGTGCTCAATGTACTCGTAATTAGTATTCCCCTCGCCATACAGGCAGATTTTCTCCGACTTCAGAGGTACTCACGTTATCGTCCTGAGTAAGACCAGGGACTCGAACAAATGCCGGACAGTAGGTTCGAACCCGAGCTATGAGGCGTCTCACAGCTAGCAGGCCGAGCTACTATCAACTACTCTAGGCAGTCCCCCCTTGATTGTCTGATTCTTATTCTTTTGATAAAGTTTCTTAGTGTGCAGACCTGATTTAAAACCTCATCATTTGTTTTCTTCACTGTCCATGGAATTTTCAGCATTCTTCTGTAAAACCACATCTCTGTGACTTGCAATGCTTTAGTAATTGTTTGTTCATTGTCCATGATTTGCTGCCATACATAAGTATTGGTTCAATATAGCACTGTAGGGCTTGTTTTCTCAGTGTCATTGGTAGTGAATTCACACATAGTGTGTTTACTGAATTTAGTATACATTGCAAAATATATGCGTTCGGCGGGAACAAAATAATTACGGAGGGAAAGGATTAATAGCCCCAAGGTCTCTCGGGATCATTCTTAAGGTCGTTTTTATCATTCTATTGTGATATATAAACAGCCTAACACCAAGAACGGGTGTACCCCAAGGTCTGAAAAGGCTATGGAAAATTATTTCTTTATACCTTTTTATAAATAAAAGCAGAATAGTGCATGCCAAAGGGCAGCGTTCCAGAAAATGTGAAGCATTATATGCAACAAGTCATTGTCAATTGATATCAGAATGAGATTTATATAGTGCTGCATAGAACCAATATTGACGTACGGATGCAAGTCATGGACAATACACAAACAGATCAAAAAATCTCTGAGGGTCACAGAGATGTGGTTTTACTGAAGAATGATAATCCCATGGACTGCTAAAATGACTAATGTGATGTCAAATGAGGTCAAGACACAGAGAAAGCTTATCATCAATATAAGAAAGAGGCAGTCATCATTTTCAGGCATGTGATGAGAAAGGGAGGTTTAGAACACATTTTAACAACTGGTAAAATCGAAGGGAGACGAGACAGAAAATTTTGTATAGTCTGACTTTATGGCACGGTAGAGCGTCAACATATGAAATGATAGCAAACACCAGAGACAGAGATTTTTGGACATCCATGATCGCCTACGCCAGCGGCTCGGCACCTGATGCTGATACCTTTTTATTTCTTGTTTTTTTGTGTCTTTGACAGATCATATGTATCTTTTGGAGAAAAGAATCGTGTTGTTGGCGTGACTGCCAAGCAACAGGCAGTGACGAACTTCAGAAATACAGTCTGCGGTTTTACTCGTGTTCTGGGTCGCAAGTTGAGTGACCCAAGTGTACAGCAAGAGCTTCATCGCAGTTTTAAACCCAACAATATTGTGAAGGATAGCAGTGGCAATGTTGCTTTTCAGGTAATATCTTTTTGAGCAGTTTTGTGTCTTGTTTGTTTCTTGTGGAATTACAAGCTGAAACTGTTGCTTGTCAGTGATTGAGAGTTTATTTCTTTGTGACTCTAACAAAGAATTTATTATTTAGAGTCAGAACTGTTTGATTCTGAACACGACTTTGCTAGCGCATTTTCGCCATGTTTGGTCGGGTATTTTCCGGTTTCGTTGCCGAGCTACTGAGTTAGTGCTTGAGCAACGCTGTGAGCTATGACTGTTACATGGAATGCTTTTGCTGTGTCAACCGTGTGTTTGTTGTGTGTATTCAGAAAATGGCGGACAGCGGTTATGACGAGCAAGCTCAATCTGCCGTATGCAGTTATATTGCGAGTGCAGAAAGCTGGATTTTGTCGTGATTGATGTTCCTTCGACAAGAATTGCAATTCAAGTGATGAACAGGTGTGTGTTGCTACATTAGCGACGGCCATATGCATTTTATGCGGTGCAGGTTGTTTTTGTGGCGGTACGCGGCTGTTTCATTCTGGAATTAATTCACACAGGAAACATTTCACAGTTGTTAGCATTTCGTGTGATTTTCATTGGCACAGGAACGGAGCAATTATGGGGTGACCCTTGCAGTGAAGTTGGAACCGTACTTATGAACTATGAACTATTCTTTGTGACTAATAACATTTCTTCTTTTCTCTAACCCTGATTTGCCTCACAGCGTCAGGATAAGAAGAGATCTCTAGAATGGGCTTTTCTGTGCGCTTCGTAAATAGTTTTTTACATTTTTATTGCCTCTGTTATTTCTGAGGTCCTCCTTTTGTGTGGATAGCCTTTGCTTTGTATCCACTGTATCAGAGTAACATTGCTCTTTGAGGTGCACTGTCTGTTGGTAATCTGTCTATGTGGCCAAACCATTTAATTTGTTGTTTCTTGATGAAGTTAAGTACTGATGTTGTGCCCACTTTTTTCTCAACCAGTCTCTTCTTGATTCAGTGTAGACCATCTCTGCTGTGAGCAGTTTTCTTCTATCGTTCAATGTCAGCGTCCAGGTTTTGCACTGTTATCATAATGTTGGGAGAAAGATTGTGTTGAACAATGCTCTTTTAGTGTTCATTGTGAAAATGATTGCATTGTTACTAAACAGTTTTCTTTGTTTGTTTTTAAGTTTATAACATTTTCTTTTGCTATCCTACAGATGTCTTACCTTGGAGAGAACCATGATTTTAGTGCAGCTCAGCTGACAGCCATGCTTCTGAACAAATTGAAGTTTACTGCCGAGGCCAACTTGAAGACTAAAGTTGTCGATGTAGTTGTTTCGGTAAGGGTACTATTTTAATGTCTACTATTGTGATCTCTGTGGTGTATAGGTTAGGTGCTTGTCTCTTATTCCAAAGGTATTCGGTTTGCTCCCTCATGGAGCCATTAGGATGTTTACCAGTGCCACCTGGGACAAAATTCATGAGAAAGATTAAAAAAAAATTAATTCCTACAAATTATTTTTACCACCTTCTAAATTACATCTGGGTCCCTCGTAGGTGCTACAAAGTTTGTGCACTCCCTCTGAAATCTTCCTGTGTAAGAAAGAGATTGGAGTACACATGGTTACTCACCGTAAGACAGTGATGATGGTCCAATCAATTATTAATGTCTACTGTGAGGTCACAGATAGTGAACCTGTACTAGTGACCAGATGCTGTGGAAGTTCCGGGGTTGAGGCTAGCTTGGACACAAAATTATCAGCATACAATTTATATGTGTTTGGACTACAGGAAACACTGACCCTTTACTTGGGGATCTCTCTCGATCCCCGCCTAGACCGATGTACCAAATTTTCTCATAAATTCTGCTGTTGTTTTTAGGACTCGTCCCTCCTTATAGCTTCTCACATCTCACAAAGCTCTGTGTTATGGGGCCAGGTTTCGTTTCTCATGCCTGCTAACAACTGGCAGTCTTGCAGTATGTGCTCTGCCGTCATGTCCGCTTTTCACAGTGGCACAGGTTAGTTGTGCCAATTTAAATTTGTTGAACATGTGGGCCCGAAGTCTGTTATGGCCGGTACGGAGGCGGAATATAACAACTTGTTCACTACGGGATAGACCAAAGTACCCATCTCTGGTGTTATATTGTGTGTGGTCTTTCGACCACTTTTCCCTGAACTGCCAACCGATAGTTGACTTGGGGATCTAAATTACAAATGCTCGGAGTAAGGCTCGCTTAAATATCGAAAGACACTATTGATAAGGAAAGCAAGCTTTCCGCAAAAAATCAGTCAGAGGTCCCGTATTGGGCGACACCTAAATTCATAGCGCAGTTGCTAGTGAACTCGCTTCTTATGCTAGTGGTTAGGTTCAATCCCACAGTGGGCGTGGAATATTTATCAGACCGTACTAGCTCTCAGGCCGACCCAGCCTCAATTGGTTACCAGGAAAAGCACTGAGTAGTCAAGGCGGCAGTCGTGATGCTGACCACATCACCCATCATGTGCCGACGGTCAATGAAAAATTTGGGTCTAATACTGTATTACTCAATATACCTCAAGGTATGAAAAGGATTCTTTTTTCCTTTACTAAATTTAAAGCAGACAAAATAAATATAAATAGTTACCGGGCCCAAATTTGGGGTGTAAAGAATAGAACCACTGTTACCTGCCATGCATGTCATAAGAGGCGACTAAGGAGGTTTGGCTGAAATCGGATGCATGTGTCCTAAACGTGTAGAAGTCTATGCGTTTAGGGGCATACAAACCAATGTGCAACGTATACACGTTCTTGGCAAAGATCAAACATATCACAAAGAGTGATTAAAATTGGTAGTAAAGAACAAACGCAAAGAAGAAGAAGAAGAAATACAAATATATTTACTATTATGCTCTCACTTATAGAGATGTCAATAAACTTATATTGTGCTTCTGTGACAGTACCACGATCGTAATATTTCTTAATGATCCACTGTCTTTGCCACCTGTTTCTAGTCTCTCTACATTTTAACCTAGTGTCAGCAAGCGGAACAGACACAGATTATGTCTGCAGACTGTCCTCAGATGAGCTGAGAAGCAGCATGCGAACACACCCAGTCAACTTGAAAACAAAGCTTTGGAGAAACCTGAAGCAGACTGCGAAGTTTGTGGTCACAGATAACCTAAACACATGCCCAGAGATCGCTGAAGGAGAACATTGCTTGGAACATATCCCTCCATGTGTTGCGGATCCTCGCTAAGCTGGAGCAAAAATATAACACTGACCTACGAGATCGCTGAAGGAGAACATTGGTTGGGACATATCGCCCTATGTGTTGCCGGGATCCGCAAGCGGAGCAAAGAATAGTAACACTGACCTACAAGGCATGTCGTAAGAGGTGACTGAGGTAGGGAAAAGGGAAGCTACCTAGTAAATAAAGAGCGTAGCAGAATGTGTTGGTCTACTTGTAGGCGCATAACTGGCCCACCGTGCAATCGCTCTTAGGATCAGATCATACAAATTACAGAGTAGTTTAACAAAAGTCATTCCAAGCTGACCCTTTAAATTAGAAGGGATAACCCATAACCAACTAGGATACTCTTTCCTATCTTTAACTATCTCTTGCAGCTCACTGGCTTAGTCTACTAAATTATGTGAACCTAGAACCTCTCTCTCTAAGGCATGTCTAGAGGTGACTGAGGTAGGGAAATAGCAAGCTACCTAGTAAAAAGACGAGCAGAAGTGTGGCTACTTGTAGGCGCATAACTGGCCCACTGTGCAATCGCTCTTAGGATCAGATCACATACAAATTACAGAGTAGTTTAACAAAGTGCAATTCTCTGAAGCTGACACCTTTATAAAATTTAAAGGGACTAAGCACCAATGTTGTTGCCATAGAGGGATATCATTGATTATAAATTAGTAAACCGCCCGCCCAAATGGTTAGCTGGACCCAAATTTGGGATGTAAAGAATAGAACCACTGTTACCTGCCATGCATGTCATAAGAGGCGTCTAAGGAGGTTTGGCTGAAATCGGATGCATGTGTCCTAAACTTGTAGAAGTCTATATGTTTAGGGGCCTGCCAAACCAATGTGCAACGTATACACATTCTTGGTAAAGATCAAACATATCACAAAGAGTGATTAAAATTGGTCGTAAAGAACGAACGCAAAAGAAGAAAAGAGATATACGCATGGGAGCAAAGAATAGTAACACTGACCTACAAGTCATGTCGTAAGCTGCGATTGAGGTATGGGCCTAGCTATGTTACCCTAGTAAATAGAAAGCGTTGCAGAAATCGGATGTGCTGGCCTACTTGTTGTGCATAACTAGCACAGCGTACAATCGCTCTTAGGCTCAGATAACATACAGATCGCAAAAGTGTTTTAACAAGTGGTCGATATGGAGTGTTTGAAGAAGTCTCCTGATCTACCATGCAAGTGCTCTGAAGCTGGTGCCTGTATCAAACTTAAAGGAACTGCGCACTTATATTGTTGCCATGGAGGCATATCATAGTTTCTAAAGTTGTAAACAGTTGCACCAAGATAGAGGAATTTATTGGTGCACTTTGACCTGCAAATGAAATATTTAGTAAACTTTTTTATTTCTGTGTTAATTTTTACAGGTACCAACATTCTATACTGATGTAGAAAGGAGAGCTCTTCTGGATGCCTGCCAGCTGGCAGGTCTGAACTGTTTGAGAATTTTGAATGACACAACCGCAGGTAAGTTTGTAGGTGTCGGTTGAGGTCAAAGTTAGCAAGAATTTACTGAATTTTTTTAATATACAGAATTTGCATTAGAACAGGCTTCTGTAAAGCGATTGGAGTGATGGGATCGATGGAATGATGTAAGGTGATTGATGTAAGATGATTGGTGGAATGATGTGCTGCGATTGATGTATGGTGATTGATGGAATGGTGTACGGTGATTGATAAACTGATGTAAGGCAATTGATGGACTGATGTAAGGTGATTGATGGAATGATGTACAGTGATTGATGGAATATTGTAAGATGATTGGTGGAATGATATGCTGCGACACCCGAGTGATTACCGGGGCCCAAGTTTGGGGTGTAAAGAATAGAATCACTGTTACCTGCCATGCATGTCGTAAGAGGCGACTACGGAGGTTTAGCTGAAATCGGATGCATGTGCCCTAAACGTGTAGAAGTCTATGCTTTTAGGGCCTACCAAACCAATGTGCAACGTATACACGTTCTTGGCAAAGATCAAACTTATCACAAAGAGTGATAAAAATTGGTCGTAAAGAAAACGCAAAAGAAGAAGGAAAGATATGCTGCGATTGATGTATGGTGATTGATACAATGATGTACGGTGATTGATGGAATGATGTAAGTTGATTGATGGACTGATGTAGGTGATTAATGGACTGATGTATGTGGTGATTGATGGAGACGATGTAAGTTGGTTGATGGATTAATGGCTTTGTAATTTCATGAATGGAAATATTTTTTTCCCCTAATTTATTCTGTTAAAGAAATCAAATTGATTGTTGTGTTGTTCAACAGTTGCTCTTGCCTATGGTATATACAAGTCTGACCTACCAACTGAGACGGAAAAGCCACGGAATGTTGTGTTTGTCGATTTTGGCTACTCGTCCATCAAGGTCTCTGCTTGTGCATTTAATAAGGGAAAGCTGAAGGTGAGTGTCTTGACTAGTTTTCCTCTATCATTTGATGCCAGCGTCCAGGTTTGACACTGGTAACATAATGTTGGGAGAAAGATTGTGTTGAACAGTGCTTTTTAGTGTTCATGGTGACATGTTTGCATTTTAAAATTGACGCCGCCATTTGTCCTATTATTTGATTTGCTTTATTTCCATCTATGTTGGATTTCGTTAGTTATTCTTCCATTTGCTGAATAAATGCTCTCTATGTCGCCCGAGTGGTTACCGGGGCCAAATTTGGGGTGTAAAGAATAGAACCACTGTTGCCTGCCATGCATGTCGTAAGAGGCGACTAAGGAGGTTTGGCTGAAATCGGATGCATGTGTCCTAAGCGTGTAGAAGTCTATGCGTTTAGGGGCCTAAAACCAATGTGCAACGTATACACGTTCTTGACAAAGATCAAATAAATTACAAAGATTGATTAAAATTGGTCGTAAAGAACGAACGCAAAGAAGAAGAAGCTCTCTATGTATACCAACACTGTACTTGTTATATTTACGACTAACAAGTTTCTCGTATTGTTTTCAACAGGTACTAGCCACATCGTTTGACAACCATCTCGGTGGACGAGACTTTGATGATATTTTGGCAGATTATATGACTGATGAGTTCAAGAAAAAGTATAAAGTTGACGCCAAGTCTAATCCTAAAGCCTACACTCGACTTGTCCAAGAGTGCGAACGTCTAAAGAAGTTGATGAGTGCTAATGTCCAACCAATTCCGCTCAGCATTGAGTGCTTTATGGATGATAAAGATGTTCATGGTTCACTTGACAGGTAAGGGCACTTCTTCTGCAACCACTCTCAGACAAGGTTGGTTCTTGTGCGTACACTCTCAGACATCTTCTTCTTCTTTGCATTCGTTCTTTACAACCAATTTTAATCACTCTTTGTGATATGTTTGATCTTTGCCAAGAACGTGTATACGTTGCACATTGGTTTGGTAGGCCCCTAAATGCATAGACTTCTACACGTTTAGGACATGTGCATCCGATTTCAGCCAAACCTCCTTAGTCGCCTCTTACGACATGCGTGGCAGGTAACAGTGGTGCTATTCTTTACACCCCAAATTTGGGCCCCGGTAACCACTCGGGCGTCTCAGACATCAACTTCTATCTATGTCCTTTTCATGCAGTAGTTTGTAGAAGCAATGATAATACTATTCACCTTTTGAAGCAACTCTCACCCATGTGTTGTCTGGGCTCTCATGGTGAGCAAAGAATAGTAACACGCGGCCTATAAGGCATTACGTAGGAGACCACTAAGGTAGGGGCCATGGGAAGCTACCCTAGTAAATAAAAAGCGTCTCTTTGGCTAAGTGGTTAGCTGTCATAGCTACCAGTCTGTTCCTTTCCTCAGGTGGCAGCTGAGGAACCAGACAGTTAGCTTTCATTCGTAATCTTTATAGATATATATTTGATAACCAAGTAGAAAACGTATAGACATATTGTTGATGTTACAAGATGTACGTGTTGACAACTCACAAAACACGTCTTCCCATCTCAAATGTTTATGTTGTCTCTCCTTGTTTGCTAATCGTGCTAACTGACTGTCACGCACAACTACGCGATTAGTTTTTACTATGTCAATGTCTCGTTTAGTGTTACCCTTCTGCTTAGAGAGTGTAAACTCTAAGTCTGCTAATAAAATATCTAAATATATACAAGCTACACACTAAAGCTAACTGTCTGGTGGACTGGCTAGCTATGACAGTCCTTTGCTTTGTGAGTCGAAGGTTGTGGGTTCGAATCGGACGTGCCATTCTGTTCACGAGTGCAGTTTTATCAGAGACCCTAGGATTGTTGCTGGCTACGGAGTTCGTGCTTTGTGCAATACTCTCAGCAGGTGGCATGCCATTTCTGTGGAGAGGAACGAGCCATATGGGTAAAACCTGGGCAATGAAGTAAATCATACGGCTAAAAACCCCCTTTATAAAAGCATTGCAGAAAACGGATGTGCTGGCTTACTTGTAGGCGCATAAGTGGCACAACGTACAATCACTCTTAGGCTCAGATCACATACAAATCACACTGAGTGGTTAACAAGTAGTTGATATGGAGCGTTCATAGAAGAAGAAAGTATTTGGACATATAAAGAGACACAAGGGTTTGGTAAAAACCATTATAGAAGGAGGCAACCCGACAAAAAATGGAGAAGAGGAAGACCATGGAGGAGATGGATTCAAGATGTAACTGATGATTTGAACATGACGGCTGCAGAGATGGGATATCTGACCTATGAGAGAGAAACTCCGAAGGATTGTTGGGGTGACAAAGTCCTATTTGATGGTGATGAGTTTAGAGTAGCCGATAGTGAAGTTGATAACACGCTGCACTAGTGACCATGTCATGGAAAGTTCGGAGTTTGAGTCCAGCTTGAACCAAAAATTCTTAGTGCACGCATGGTACATGGTCAGACTACAGGTTCCCTGATCCTTTAGTTGGAGATCTAAATTACAGGTACCTCTGAAGTCAGAGTAAGACTTGTTTAATAACAAGAAACACGGGTGATAAAGAAAGCAAGCCTTCATGCAAAAATTTGTAAGTCGCATAAAATTAGTAAGATGGAAGATGTCTACACCTGAATTCATAGCAAGTGAATGAAATAGAATATTTTGTAGTTGACAGACGCATAAGGATTTCAGAAGTCTATCTCGGGCCTTTTTTACCCCATTTGGGGTATGACCCTCAACTAACTAATGACCGTTCATGGTTAGTTGAATTTTATAGCTAGTTTCTTACCATATGGGATAGCTATTCCCATGCCAAACTTGGCAAAAGTTGGGTAGTACTGCTTATATCAACTAGTTAATCTTTAGTGGCGGCCTATACGCCAGCGTGTTCGTAGCGCGTTGGACTATGGGTGACTAGTCCTCTGTAAGTGCGGGTTCAACTCCCGGACTGGCAGAAAGCTACAGGTTCACAGATTTACGTGTCGTGGCACCAGAGCGAAGGTTCGATGTCCATTACACCGGCGAGAGCTTTCAGCTCAAGTGCTTCTGGAATAAAAAAAAAAAGTGGCGGCCTATCATTTCTACAGAATACGCTCAAAGACACTGGCCAAGAGATTCATGTAGGTGTTACCATTCAGATATTGATCGTCTATTATTGTGCTGCAATTCTTTTATGATATGCAAAACGTATATACCACCACCGCATTGTGTGAGTGACTTGTCTGCGAAAATTAATGAACATAAAATGAGATGAATTCAGGAGAAATTATAAAATACCTGGTCAACCTCTAGTAACAACTGTTTTAAGTAGGAGAAGATGGAGGTATGTTCAAATACTAACAAAGCGGGCATTGAAGTGTGGGACTAAGGGTTCAAGAAAGAAAGAAAGCCCTAGAGAAACCCAAAAACGAACTTTGCAGAGAGGCAAGGATTGAGCGAGTTCCGTGACAAGCGATATGGATAATTTACTAGCAGGCATATATTATGTATGTAATATATAACGTTAATAGAGTAATATGTTACTATTTGATTAGTTAGTTAATTGCATATCCTTTACAGGACTTTGCGATTCAACTCCAGCTTTTTAACGCTGTTTGTGATTTTTCTGAGCATTATTACATTCAGTAGTTTGCCATTGCTTTCTGACAGGCGGTGCCATCGTCCTTTGTAAAATCCAGCAAACAATTTGCAACCAAATTGTCCGCTGCGTGATTCGAACTCAGAACGTCGGGTTAATAGACCGAGTCACTATCCCTAAGCCACAGACGCCACCACTATTTGATTACTTGCTTCAAATTTGAAGTCTGCTTTACGTTTTTGTTGTCTATTTAGGGCTCAGTTTGAAGAAATGGCTGCTCCACTACTGAAGAAGATCACTGACACACTGCAAGCCGTGTTGGATAATGCAAGTAAGTTTATATGTAGTCTGTCTGTGATGTTGTAAAGCAGTAGTTCACAACCTTAATCCACTCTGTACCCTTTTAAAACCCATTTCTATAAATTGTACCTTGTTTTTAAAATATATGTTTGTCCCAAAGAGATGAAAATGTTCCTTATATTGATATTGTAGTCCCAGAGTCCAACTCCACAAAATGAGCCTCGGAGTCCTTGCTGCATGGGAAAGCTGAGCACTCGACCACACCCCAGAACATGTTTTGGAAAGCTGCCCCATCCTTGCCGCTGAAAGAATGTAAACCTGGTCTCTCTCAATCACCAGCCAGACCGATGTATCAAATCTCCCCATAAATTCTATTCATGTGGAAATCTGATTTATGCAGCCCTAGCATTGATGTGTTTTATGTCACATCTCGACCGAGTGGTTACCGGGCCCAAATTTGGGGTGTAAAGAATAGAGCCACTGTTACCTGCCACGCATGTCTTAGAGGCGACTACGGAGGTTTGGCTGAAATCGGATGCATGTGTCCTAAACGTGTAGAAGTCTATGCGTTTAGGGGCCTACCAAACCAACGTATGCACGTTCTTGGCAAAGATCAAACATATCACAAAGAGTGTTTAAATTGATCGTAAAGAACGAACGCAAAGAAGAAAGAAGATGATGTCACATCTTCAGTACCATTTGGTGCTTATCCTTTGGCGATGTGTCTGGTTTCAGCCAGCGTTTACTCAGTTAGCTCTCCGTTCTGTAGCCATCTAGTGGTTTTTTGTGTGGGTAGCTAGCCCACGCCCAGCTTCCTTAGTCACCTCTTACGACATGCGTGGCAGGTAACAGTGGTTCTATTCTTTACACCCCAATTTGGACCCGGTAACTACTGGCGAAACCTGGTCTAAGAGATCAGCCCTTTAAGATAAATTGTAGGAGACCAGCGAAGACCTGGTATGCAAAGTACTGTCCACGAGATATGCTAGAAAAGAAGCAAAGCTGCAGCAGATTCATACGTGGATCTTTCACACTGTTTGTCACCTGATATCAACTGCTAGATTGCAAGAGCTTGGATTGAAGATTGGAGGGGTCAGAAAAGAACAGCACAACAGGTATACGAGTAGGCTTATCAATCAACACCAAACTAGTACGATTAGTCGCTGGATGCTGTTGGAGATATTGCGAAGATGTCCGGAGTGCAATGAAGTTATCCTGAACTGAAACTGATGTTATGATTCCACTTATGAAACAGTGCACTTCACATCTCCAACATATCAATAGAGCAGTTGTTCTCAAGCTGTGGTTACGACCTTTGTGGGTCGAATGACCTTTTCACAGGTGTTGCCTAAGACCATCGGAAACACATATTTATCATAATTAGAAATAAATATTGTTACATAATTTTATGGTTTGGGGTTACCACAACATAAGGAACTGTATTAACCCTTTGAGCCCTGGCGACTATACCTTAAAAACCCTCTCCCTGGGCTCCTGAGCAAAAACAGCACGTCAGAATTGTTTGAAAAACAAAATAGATTGGCAGAATTAAGTGTCCTATAATTTTTATCGACTTACCCCATCATCTCCAGTATTCCTGTTTACTATGCCAGTCTTCCCAACATGTAGATCCTTCCTTTAGACACAGGACATTTTGACAAAATTTGCACCAAAATTGTGTCTTCACTTTCTTGACTGGTCTGTCTTTTTAATCCATGTTTGGAAAGTCACTGACATGTTTGTTATATTTGAACATCAGTAGGTTCAAATAATTCTTTTTCTAAATGATCATCCGACTCACTTTTGATTTCGTTATCAGAATAATCATATTCTAAATCTAATTCATCTTCAGAATCATTTAAAGAAGTTCAACAGCTTGCTCTGTTGTTATCCTTTCGAGTGACCATTTCCGAAATTTTCAGCGTGTCGTTTCATCTTTTTAAAATTAATAAACAATTATCAAATCACTGTTTCAAAACACGATGCACACCGCCATTTAGATAAACCTTTAAGGGAAGCATTTCCTGTGTTTGATGTCGCACTAGTACACAAGTTATCGCTGAACACCGACAAATAACGAGGAGGGTTCTCATCCCGATATGTAGGCACCCCGGGTATATGTGTACTAATGATAATGCCGTAATATCGGGAGGCGGGTTCAAAATGTTACGTGCAGCATTAAGAAGATTGAGAACCACTGCAATAGAGGGTTATGAATGAAGAACAAGAAACAATTATTCTTTACATTTCAGGGGACATAACCAAAATAATATTTATTTAATTTCAGAACTGAAACCTTCAGACATCAGCTCTGTTGAAGTCATTGGTGGTGCTTCTCGAGTTCCTGCTTTCAAGGCCATCGTACAGCAGGTGTTCAACAAGGAGCCCAGCACTACACTTAATGCAGATGAAGCTGTGGCACGAGGATGTGCATTGCAGGTATGGTTGCTTTGATCTCCAGACAGACTACTTTTGTTTCGTGATTGTATCATACACAAAACTAGGTGACTTCTTTGCGATCACTATTTTGATGATTATATCGCCAGCCGCATTCTTATTATGATGAAGTTGTCTGGAGCTCATCTCTGGTGCCATGTAGTGTTGGGTTGTAGGGCCAGCATTCCTTTCTAAGGAGACCGTACAGGGGACAGTCCTGCAGTCTTATAATGAAATCGACTGTTGTCTGGAGCTCATCTTTGGTGCCTTGTAGTTTTGAGTGTTATATTGTAGGGCCAGCATTCCTTTCTAGGGAGGACATACAGGGGACAGTCCTGCAGTCTAATGATGAAATCGACTGTTGTCTGGAGCTCATCTCTGGTGCCTTGTAGTTTTGAGTGTTATATTGTAGGGCCAGCATTCCTTTCTAGGGAGGACATACAGGGACAGTCTTGCAGGACATGTTCTGTGGTTTGATCAGAGATGCAACAGGGACATGGGATGAAAACAATTGTAGTCTGTGCAAGTGTTTATTCAGTTATGTCCTGTCCTGAGTGGGAAGATGATAGTCTGTCCTTGTCTGTTGAGTGAAGTCTGTCCACATGCACATGTGGGTGGTGGAACTAGTTTTAGTTTGCGTAGGTGTCTGTTGTGTCTAGTTCTTCTGAGTCGAAATATCACCTGCCTTGCTCTATCTAGATAGTGGTAATTGTCTCATTGCTGGTCTTCTTTTCTAATGGCCTTGTCGAGTGTGTATCAGATCTAATTAGTCATTTACTTGGGGATCTACATTACAGGTACATCTGAGCTCGCTTAAATGGCAAGGGACACTGATGGTAAGGGAAGAAAGCATTCACACAAAAATCAGTCATATGCCATAATTGCTGAATTCATAGCGGGCATGTGTACAAACAAACAAAATTGCAGCATCACTGAAATCTGTAGCAGCAGGTCAGCAGTTATACTTTGTTAATCTCCCCATGTTTGTAAGAGTAAAATGATTTGACCTAGCTTAGTTTTCCTTCATTGATACAAATCTTTGCTTTTATTTCCAGTGTGCTATTTTGTCACCAACATTCCGAGTTCGAGACTTCAACATCACAGACTGTCAGCCATATCCAATCACTCTCATCTGGCAGCCACAGGGTCAAATGGAGGAAGACAGGTACAGCCATTTATCTTTTAATATGTAATATGCCAGATTGGCTTGAAACAATCTACAGGGTGTTTATAAGTCGCTGTGCAGTGGAATTTACACCCGGGCGAGACTAAGTCTTGACCAATATGGTTTTCAAAGACGCCTTCAAAATTATTACGTAGATTGTTATTATTCATCTAGATACTACTGCTATTGGCTGGGTTGTATTCGGTAAAGTGGCATTAAACACGACTTGTGAGTCTGGAAATTTCAGCACATATTGTCGAATTGCTTCTTCAGTATATTTGCCACCATTACGAAAGTCATGTTCCACCAAAAATACCCTGTTGTCAATGGTTAATACCATTTTCTTTCAGTAATGAAATCATGACCAGGTTACTAAATTATTTTCAAAATTCACTGCACACAAACTTTATAAACACCCTGTATATTATGCCAGATTGGACTTGCTACATTCCATATTGTGCCAGATTGACCTGTAATATCCTGGATAATACAGTTTGATTCCTTAGTTCTCAAAATTTTGTGTACTATTCCCTTTTCCAAAAATTTTTTATTTTTCTGAGGATTGTCTTCCACGTGTCTTGAAGATTGCTGTCCAGCTTTCCTATGTCCTCCAGAACTGTTGTCCAAATTTCCTTTGCACCTGTTATTGTTCTCCAGCTTTTTGGTTTTTCCAAGAACTGTTATCCAACTTTTTGTTGTTTCTATCCCAGACTGTTGTGTACTTATGTGTAATACCTATCACATATGTGTCATATCAATTCTACATTTTGTCACACCTGTCTTACATTTTGCATGTAAAGACTGGATCTGGCTAACTTCAGGGATGAGGCTACTAGCTGGTTCAGTGGTTATAAAGGCGGACCACGGCAGAGTGATGTGGACCACATAGAGCATGGCGAGGCACGTAGAAAACCCTGGTCATTCACTGCATCTGGTACTATCTGCGAGGCACGTAGAAAGCCCTGGTCATCCACTGCATCTGGTACTATCTCCAATTGTCTTGACTTGTCTTGCTCCTGGATACAGATAGTCCTGAACGAGACAGTGAGGTTGACGAATAGCACAACTTGTCCTCACTTTAATTCAAATACAGCGCAAGCTGCAGTTTCAGTCAACTATAAATCAGACAACAGTCACAACACCCACGTCTAACCTGGGTCATGTATGCCCCACCTGTGGTAAGTGATTGTGTTTTAGGATTGTACTTTACAGTCACCTCCACACACATCAGAGGTGCGGAAGCACACATCTGAGGCTGTTGTCATCATCGTTTGTGATGGACGGCTATTATTATAATTAAATTTTATCACATCTGTATTACACTGCATCACATACAAACTAATTCTTTACAGCTCCTGGAGGTGTTTTCGTTCCATGCCAGTCCATTCTCCAAGATGTTGACATTTTATAGGAAGGAACCATTCACACTTGTAGCTTCATACTCGGATGGTAGCCGTGTCCCCATCCCTGAGACTGATATAGGTAAGCTTAACAGAATAACATCATAGAAGTATCTAGGTCTTAATTATTTTCTGGTTTTTGTGTATGTCAAGTAGGGGGCCTCTATGGCGAAGTGGTTAAGACATTTGCATGTCATTCTGAAGGTTCTGGGTTCGAATCTGAACCAAGTCACAAATTAAGTTTTTTCTTGAGATCCCTAAGATTGTTGCTGGAGTTATGGAGTTTGTACTTTATGCAACACTCTCGATAGATGACATGCCATTTCTGCTGACAGGGACAAAGCCGTATGGGGAAACCAGGTGCAATGAAGTCAATCCATCTTTTTTGTCTAAATGTAGATATATTTTGTGTGTGTTTAAATATAATGTGAGCGTCTGTAGCTTAAGGGGGGACTCTGGTCTTGAAACTTTTTCGTTGCTTTGGTATTAATGTAGAATTTGTATAACAATTTTGAAAGATTATGATTTAGAATAGTAGAAAAAATTAGTAAAAAAAAAATCAACCGTTGCCATGGAAACAATACAAAATGGCCACCAAGCACAAAATTTCAAATTCCTAAGGCTCTGAAGTTAATGAATATAAATGAATTATGTTTTCACTCTAAGGTGAGCAATTGTAATATCTACAAAATTACACATTCTTTTAGGATATATTAAATATTACATTTTTATGAATTTTGTGTAAACACACCCTTCAAAAACAGCTTTTTTGACCAAACTTTTGAGGAATTTTTACCCAAAAATTTATAAAAAAATTTAATATTTAATATATCCTAAAAATCATGTGTAATATTTTAGATATTACAATTGCGCACCATAGAGTGAAAAACAGAATTCATTTACATTCATTAGATTCAGAGCCTTAGGGATTTGAAATTTTGTTTTGGCGGCCATTTTGTATTGTTTCCATGGCAACACTTTGACATTTTTTTAAAAATAATTTTTTCTACTATTCTAAGTCATACTCTTTCAAAATGCTTATACAAATTTTATATTAATATGAAACAACGAAAATAGATTCTTGATTTTCAAGACCCGAATCCCCCCCTTAAGCGGTAGTGAGCTCGATCACAACCCAAGCGTACCTGGTTCGAACTTCGCAGCGGGAAAGTTTGGAAGCAAATTAGTCCCCTTGGATTTTACAAATGGTAAAGTAGACCTCACTGTTCAGAAAGCAATGGCAAACTACTGAACGTATAAGTGAGGCCTAGAAAATCGTTGACTTGTTTACTGTTGTTGATGGCTACGTCCTGTACTGGATATGCCACGATTTTCATTCATAAAATGTTTTTTGTTATCTATTTTATAGTTTTACAGCATTATCGATATACAGGAAGATTGCAGTAAAGCTGTGTAGTAATGGTGAAACATGTAAAAACAAATTACTGTAGTATTACAAAGTACCAAAATAATATATAGCGACGTTTCGACTGAAAGGTCTTCATCAAGCAGAGGATACAAAAGAGGAAGAATTCCTATATGGCAGCATAACAGATACAGTCCGACAATAAATTCCTAATGGCCCTAAAATCTTTTTTTTACATCCTTTGATAAAGGCCCTTTGGTCAAAATGTTGGATATTGTTTTTGTACTTTGTAAAACTACAATACTTTTTTTTACATGTTTTGCCAGTTTTACAGTCTCAACATTTATCAAATTAGTTTGAACTTTGGTTGCTTTTTTGTTTCATCAGGTACATTCAAGATAAACAAGGTTGTACCTCAAGCTAACGGAGAGAGCTCCAAAGTCAAGGTTAAAGTTCGTGTCAACAGTAACGGCATCTTCACCATTGTCTCTGCCAGTATGTACGAGAGGTTAGAGGGCATGGATGAGGAGGAGGAGAGTAAGGAGAGTATGGAGATTGATGAAGAGGCTAGAAAGAAAGAAAATGGAACCGGTGATAACAGTGTTAGTAGGGAACAGGTGAGTGATAGAGTCTGGTCTGTTTGAAGTGTTGTGTTTGTATAGTTGTATCAATCCGCCAAGAGAAATTGTTGGAGGCTGGCGGAGTCCTCTGGTATACTGTCCTTTCTACAACATATACTGAATTGGTAGCACAGCTGACATCACAGAAGAATAATTAATGCCATAGTAAGCCCGTGCTGGCAACTAACAAGTAATTTTTTTAAGCTTGTTACTGCCTGTAGTACCATTTTTAGGACATTGATCTGGAGAAAACAAATGGAGGATACAACCCAGAGCACGACAGTATAAATACACTAAACAGACAAGCACAGTCTTCAGACTTAGAAAGGGACACTGCAGTCTCAGAGCACACCTCCACAGAATGGGTCTCAGGGACTCGGCAGCCTGCACCTGTGGAGCACCAAAGCAGTCCCCAGAGCACATCCTGCAAGACTGCCCTAGTCTGAGTAGTGAGAGAATGGAGATCTGGCCAACAGAAACAACCTTACAAGACAAACTATGGGGAACCGGTGAAGACCTCAAGCGCACCACCCTGTTTATGACACATACCGGAGTAGTCGCATAGCAAAAGTTGATCGCAGAAGAAGAGGACATTGTAGGACAGGTGGGACGAGAGCCTGAGGAATTTAATGGCTGCCTGGCTAGTGCAGTCGCCGCGAAGCTATTTAGGTTAGGATTTTTCATTTATGCACACAGCAGAAAAATAATCCTTGGCCTTACCGTGAATTTAACATGTGTCTCTTTTCAAAAGATTATGCGCCTTTGCGTAATGTTGTATTCCACATAATTCAGTCATCAGCTTGTTTTTCCATTTGTTGGAATAGGTAAAGTGATTAACTAAAAAGTGAAGTGTAAACGATAAGGAATACCTATCATTGTGGCTTATGGTAGAAGTGAAACAAAGTTTACCATTCATTCTAGGATACACTGTGACTTAAAAACTAGAGATTCTTCATGCATGGTCATGATGCTAGTTTGTAAAACAGTTCATAAACCATGCATCCATTCACAATTCTGTTAATGTTTATGTATTCATAAATGGATTACCAATATAAAGAGAGCAGTTGGACTTGTTTTATTCAACCTATTGTTCATCAAGACCCTTAATAAGTCGGATTTTTTTTCTTTCAATTTGTATTTTTAATAAAATGCTAATAAGTTTCCTGCATAGTTAACACTGCACTATAAACTTGCACATCAATCTCTCTCTTGATCATTTTTTATGGCCATTTTGATCATTCTTATTGTGATATATAAACAGCCTAACCAAGATCATCATATGTTCAATCAGTACCATTGGCTGATTATGACGTTCAATATCACTTCCAGCTGCTTGACCTCAAGCAGTTATCAATCTGATATATAATAAGTCATTGTAAATCATATTTAGATACAATTTAGTTTTGCTAAATTACCAGTGCAATTTTTTGGAACTAAAAATTAATTAGCCAGTGTTACCGGGCCCAAATTTGGGATGTAAAGAATAGAACCACTGTTACCTGCCACGCATGTCGTAAGAGGCGACTAAGGAGGTTTGGTTGAAATCAGATGCACATGTCCTAAACGTGTAGAAGTCTATATGTTTAGGGGCCTACCAAACCAATGTGCAACGTATACACGTTCTTGGCAAATATCATATCACAAAGAGTGATTAAAATTGTAGTAAGAACAACGCAAAGAAGAAGAAGAATTACGCCTAGATGCTAAATAAACGTGTCTGTAGTGAATCAGTTAATAATTGTTGTATTCTTCCTTTTAGAGTTCATCAGAGATGGATCAGTCCCCAAGCACTGAACATCAGAACATGGATCCTGGGCAAGAGCAGGCCCAAGATAAATCTGGAGAGGGTAATGGCCAGGTATGTGCAGAAATAGCTGTTGTTGATGTCACATGTTGAGAAGCATCTGGCCGAACGGATTAGAGCGTGGGCTCCCATTCAGGAGACCCAGGTTCAATCCCCGTTAAGGCCAATTAGTTTTTTTCTGTTGATGACAAAGGAAAAATCCGAACCTGAGCAGTTTCACGTGACTGCACTAGTCTCTTCTTCTTCAATGATCCAGCGGCACTTGAGCTTTTGCCCTTCTGCCCAATGCTATGTAGTGGTATCTGCATGTGTTTGTAAGTTGTTCTTTTGTTCTGTATAATGTGTTCCATTTATCTGGCCTTGGAGGAAGGGGGTCTTTCTGATGTCTTCTAGTGCTTGACACTTGAAGAAGTGGTGGTGAACGGTTTCATGATGATGTGCGCACAGTTGGCACTCTGGAGTGTGTTGTGGATGGATTCTGTTCAAGTGATTATTAGTGTTATGTGTTGGGTTGAGTCTAAAATGGTGCTCTGATCTCGCTTGTAAGTGTGTTGATGTTGTCATTAGGTTAGGGCTGGCCATATGGCTGTACACTCTCTTCCTGTGTTTCCCATGGCCTCATCTGTTCAGTCAAATTTCTTTATTTGTTGTCATGACTGCACTAGTCATGCGGCCATTCTTCTTCGCGATCAACTTTTGCTATGCAACTACTCCGGTGTATCATAAACAGGGCCTTGCACTTGAGGTCTTCACACACCAGTCCCCCATAGTTTATTTGTGTGGTTGTTTCTGTTGGCCAGATTTCCATTCTGACACTGCTCAGGCTGGTGGGTCTTGCAAGATGTGCTCTGGGACTACTTTGGTGCTCCACAGGTGCAGGCAGCGATTCCTGAGACTTATTCTATGGAGGTGGGCTCTGAGACTGCTGTGTCTCATTCTAAATCTGAAGACTGTGGTCTGCGCTTTTCTGTTTAGTGTATTTATACTGTCATGCTCTGTGCTGTATCCTGTTTATATTTCTCCACATCATTTTTCTGGATTGTTTCAGGAGAGTCTTTGTTTCATACTGCCATTAAATTCCCCAGGCTCATGTCCTGCACCACCCTAAAGTGTCAGATTACAGACAGTAAAGACAGATTTAAAAAAAAATAATTATAAAATATCACATGTTGCCAATTCTGTGACTGACAGACTTTTATTAAATACATTTTTCCATGCTATCAAGTTCAGAATTTTCTTTCTCTCTGTCATCCTCCGTCTCATCTCCCATTGATTTTACCTGTTATCACAATGTAATCTTCTTCTGCTATAAGTTTCCTCACACTCAGATTATCTAAATAGAGAGATTTCTCCATGAATAGTTTTCAGCAGAAGATCCTCACTAGTAGTACCTCATAGATTCCTACACTGAAACACTGGGAAGTAAAGATGCCCGACATGATGCTCACAGCGTCACCCATTGCGTGTCATTAGTCTAAGAAAAATATAGGCCTGACATCTTATTCCCCTTCTTCTTGCGCTCACCCGCTATAAATTCAGCCGTAGTTAGAGCGCCTGGTATGATGCTTCTGGCAGATAGTGTGTGAAGGCCTGCTTTCTTTATTATCAGTGTCACTCACCACAGGCGTGCTTTCTCCTACTTCAGAGGATCTTTCTCCAACTTCAGAGATCTTCCAACTGAGATCTTTCTCACTTCAGAGAACTTGATCTTTCTCAAGAGGACTTGATCTTTCTCCGACTTGTTCTGTATCCTTGATCAATCATTTTGATTGAAATGTCATTGTATCTTGTATTTGTACTTTGTAAAACTTCATGACTTCATTTTTACTCATTTTGTCAATTTTCACTGTGGTAAGAACACAATTGGAACTTTTTACTGCTGCCTTGTAGTTTGATTGGGGACAATCAAAGCCTAGCGGAGCAAACCGTACACAAAACTGGACAGCAGGAAAACCAAGTAGTCCACAAAAAGACTGATTACCTGGGCAGATGACGCTCATCAACCCAGGAGGGCAGGTCGTCTAAGGGTCGCCACCCTGAAAGAAAATAGCAACCTGCTGCCTTGTAGGTTGGCTGGGGACAGCAAATAGCTTATGGAGAGCGAATCCAGTAAACGCTGGTTGACGTAAAACACGTTCTTGGCAACGGTTGTTTATATATCACAATAAGAATGATCAAAATGGCCAAAAAGAACGAGAGAGAAACTTTTGAAACAAGGTGTTACAGAAAAGTTCTTAGAATATCCTGGACAGAGCAAAAAAAAAAAGACATCACACAAGACCTGCATATCAAGAAGCATTGGCTCATAAATAACATCACGTCCAGAAAGATGAAATATTTTGGCCACGTTAAAGGCACAGTGGTTTAGAGAAAGAAGTAATTGAGGACATGGTTCCTGTGGGTAGAGACAGGGGACAACCAAGATGAAGGTGACAGCAGGACATCAAAGAAACCTTGAACATCACACTGTAAGAGACCGGAGAACTTGCAAGAGTTTTTCAGGTGGGCTGTGATGAAAACGATGGTCTTCAAGGGACATACTACTACTTGACGGACACTGGTTAGTAAAACAAAACCTAAATTATTTATCTCTAATGTGCAGTATACATTTTAGTAACATCTTCATCAGCAGGAAACGTCCGACAAAAAGGTTGCACCCAAGAAAACCAAGAAAACAGTAAAGACTATTGATCTAGCTATAGACGCAACAGTTCATCAGCTGTCCAAGGAACAACTGAATAATCTCATAGAAAAAGAGGTAGGAAAAACTATTTCTTCTTTTTATTGTTTGCTGTTGTTCAATGTCTACACAATGAGTCTGGTTCTCTGGATGTATGTTGTTGTGTTTGTTAGTTCATCAAGGCTTCCAAACAGCTTTGTGTGGATGTTTGTCTCTGTTGTATGTCTCTGCGTTCACATGACAATAGTCTGGTTCTCTGGATGTATGTTGTTGTGTTTGTTAGTTCATCAAGGCTTCCAAACAGCTTTGTGTGGATGTTCGTCTCTGTTGGTTAGTGTTCTACTGCAGTTGATTCATCAGTGACAATCATCCAGGATGTGTCCGGCTGTCTGTTCAAATACTATACTGAACCGGTCGTCACCTGTTAAGTGGTTTGATCTGGAACAGACTTAAGAGGGATGTAGAAACTCTTAGACAGAATTGACGAGATCAAGCATTCTGACATGACCAACCAGTTAGAATATTAAGGCAGTATGACTTTTCTACTGACTTTTTTGACCTGCTTGTGGGGACTGGTTGGTTAGAGCAATCGTGTAGGTTCATAATTTTTCAAGACATTTGTTAATCTTTTGCTAATCTTGTGACCTCAGAACCAGATGGTGATGCAAGACCGACTCGAGAAAGAGAGAGTTGATGCTAAGAATGCAGTGGAGGAATATGTGTACGAGATGAGGGAGAAGCTTTGTGGTGCATACGAGGAATACGTTACTGAAGAAGTAAGTTACAAAATCATTTGTGTGTTGCTTTACAGGTGTGGATTTTTGTTGTAATTTGTGTTAATTGAGTTATCAGTTATATGAGGACTATCATCATAGCACTCCGGACATGTCCATAGGTGCTCCGATCGCCGCCTCAGCAAATCCAGCAGCGTCCAGCGACCCAACACGCCAGTTCGATGTTGATTCATCAATCTCTTTGCATATTTAGTATGTCGTTCTTTTCGGGCTGCACCAATATGACACCCATCTCTTTCAATCTGGTCAACGAGTGGGATTCACAGCCCAGAAACTCCTCCGTTCGAAAGACTCTCTCAATGCGTGAAGAATGTCACTTCGATCCATTGCAGCTCCCTCTGATATTGTAGCCAAGCCAGCCAATCTATCAGCTCGTTCATTACCCCTAACTCCTGCGTGCCCAGGGACAAAAATAAAGGTGATTTCTCTGATCATTGTCTGTACCAGTACCTCCACCCAGTTGCGTCTCACCATACCTGATTCGACTTTGCTACGAATCATGCTCATGGAGTCACTGAGTATGAAAACACGAGAGTAATTGTGAGATGCCAACCAGTTCACCGCCTCCGTAACCGCCCGAACCTCCATTGTCAAGCTACCTGTGGTTGTTGCGTAGGCCCCACTGGCCTCTCTTATTATTTTTCTCCTGAGCGTGCTGAAAAGCCCACGCACAGCGTTGTTGGCGAATGACTGAATCATCGGTGTAAATAACCACAGTAATCTATCACTGCTAAACGTGGAGGTGGAGGCTCTCTTGAATGACATCAATGATACAGATGTGGTTGTGTTAATTGAATGATACTGTTAATAGCACACCTCTTAGTTTAGTTGTCTTTTAGGGTATGCTTTGCATGGTGCATTGACCATATTCTGTATGTGGTCTTGTAACAGTATTCACTGTCACTTAGGGTCAGTGGGTAATGGGTCGAAACCCCTGAACTTAGTATTCACTGCAAGAATATGTCACTGTAGGCTCAACCATCACATGCACAGAATAAAGCCTGCTCAGACTGCACAGTGTGCATGTCAGACAGAAACGCAGACTCCAGGGCACATCCTGCAGTCATGTCCATCATACATACACCAACGAAATGAAACATGTCCTCATGAATGAAGTTTACAGAGCAAGCTATGGTGAACTTTCGAGGAATTCCAACTGACATGCAGCTTCATAGAGACAACCCATCTCATGGTTTAGACGAGCACATGAAACTGAACACAAAGAAGAACTTTGTCATTCTTTTGAATTTCCAGATACATTTTTTCCCTATAATTTCTGTGTAACAGTAGGGTATGTACGGATCTAAAATGGTCAGATCAAATCTGGAGTTTGTCATTCTTTTGAATTTCTAGACAAATTTTAAAAATATAATTTCTGTTTAACAGTAGAGCGATGTACGGATCTGAAGTGGTCAGATCAGATCTTTAGAAAACAGTGGGAGGCTGCGGTAATGCGGGGTAAATCACAGTATTACATAAGAAAAATAAATAAAATATAGTTTTTCCTTTCTTATGTAATGCTGTAATGTACTTGTCTACATCAAAATCGCATGTGTAACAGTAATGAGCATTCTAAGAATAATTGATCATATAAATTAATGAATTGTTGACCTATATTTTATTACAGGATCGTGATCAGTTCACTTTGAAGTTGGAGGACACAGAGAACTGGCTTTACGAGGAAGGAGAGAATCAGAACAAACATGTTTATATCGACAAGCTGGCTGAACTGAAGGTAACATTGTCCACCATTATCATTTTATCATGTTTTGTTTACAAGTATTTTTTAAAAGTAGATCAGTTGTCTGAATGTTTGCTGTTTATAAAGCTGCCTTGTTTGTGCAGTCCCTGAACGTTCCTGTTTATCTCATCTTCTCTGTAGTCTTTCCTGTTTATTCCATCTTCCCTTCAATTCTTTCCTGTTCTGTCTTCAATCTTTTCTGTTTTTTCTTCACTTCAACCTTTTCTGTTTTTCATCACTTCAATCTTTTTTTTTCTTCACTTCAATGTTTTGTTTTCTTCACCTCAATCTTTTCTGTTAGTTTTTCTTCTTCGCTTCAATCCTTTTTCTCTTCACTTCAATCTTTTTTCTCTTCACTTCAATCTTTATTTCTTTCTTTCTTTCAATGTTTTTTTTCTTCACTTCAATGTTTTGTTTTCTTCACCTCAATCTTTTCTGTTAGTTTTTACTTCTTCACCTCAATCTTTTCTGTTAGTTTTTACTTCTTCACTTCAATCTTTTCTGTTAGTTTTTTTTCTTCACTTTCAATCTTTTTTTTCTTCTTTCACTTCAATCCTTCTGTTAGTTTTTCTTCGCTTCAATCTTTTCTGTTGGTTTTTCTTGCTTCAATCTTTGCTTTTAGTTTTTACTTCTTCACTTTAATCTTTTTCTGGTATTTTTTCTTCAATCTGTTTTTTTCTTTCTTTACTTCAATCTTTTCTATTTTTTCTTCTCTTCAATCTTTTCTGTTGGTTTTTTTCTTCACTTCAATCTGTTCTGTTTGTTCTGCCTCCACTTCAATTTGTCCTATTTATTATGTCTCCACTTCAAATTCTCCTATTTATTATGTTTTTACTACAAGTAATAGATTTTGAGGTCCAGATATTTCCAATGAAATATGTTTAGAAATATATCAGAAACTGGTTGAATGCAATGATGATTATAAAGCAGTATTTGCAGAGACAGATTTTGAGCATTTCAGTCGTGGTGCTTGATCGTATTTTCACACTTTATGTCGGCTAATCTTTCAACTTGTTTCTCTAACAGAAAGTGGGTCAGCCGATAGCAGACAGGTACAGGGAGTCTATGGAGTGGCCATTAGCCAGGGATGAGATGGGTTCTGTGATACAGCATGTCAGGAAGTTCTTGGATCAGTGGAATCTAAAAGTAAGGGTGGTTTTTGTATGTGCGTTTTAGTTATTGATAGTTATTGCTTCATAATATATGTTAAATGTATATATGCTATATTCACCTTCGGTGTCTCCGCAAGATTATGAACATCAGGTGGTACGACAAATAACCACCAACTCTGAAGTACTGCAACGTGCAAACCTGCCTTCCATCATGGGCATGCTCAGGCAGAAGATGACTGAGATGGTTGGGACATGTGAGAAGAATGGAAACTTATCGATACCAAAACAAATGTTGTTCTGTGAACTTTCGGAGGGGAATAGGCACCAGGGCAGACCACTGCTCAGATATAAAAATGTCTGCAAGGCCTCAATGAAAAACTTTTGTATAGGTCCCAGCACATGGTAAAAACTAACTGATGACAGAGTTGTGTGGAAAGCAATATTGGCCCTTGCTGCAGTCTTTTGAGAAGAGATTTATGTATGAGCTGAGAGAGAAAAGTGAAAACTCAGAAGTTGTCACAGTAAAACACTTGACAATTGACCGTCTGTAAAGACGAAAAAGACCATACCATATATGATATGTATATGTTTGATTGTTATTGTTTATATTTTTTCCATTCCTTGTTTTCAGATTTATTTTGTTTTGTCACATATTTTAATTTTAGCGTCGTTATGGATTTATTGTATAATGTCCCCGTATAAGAGTTAATTTCATCCCTTCTGGTGTATCTTTTGCTGGATAAAGGCCTTTTGGTTGAAACGTCGCTATGTATTGCTTTTGTACTTTGTAAATCTACAGTACTTTGTTTTTACGTGTTTTACTATTGCTACATAGCTTTACTGCAGTCTTCCCTAATATCGATAATACTTATTGATTTTCACCAGCATTCAGATCAGATTAGTGGACTTAGTGGGTTCGATTACAACCCAAGAGTATCTGGTTCAAACTTAGCGGATGACAGTTTGGAAGCAAATTTGTTCCTGTGTATTACTATGAAAGAGAGCCACTGTAGCGTAGTTGTTAGTGAACTGCTCCAAGGCTGGTGGTCTGGGTTCAGCTCCGCAATGTGCGTGGAATTTTTCCCGACCAGCGCTCTCAGGTTGACCAGCCTCAACTGGGTATCGGACATGATCTGGGAAAGTAAAGGCGGGCGGCGTGATGCTGACCACATCACCCATCGTGTGTCGACGGTCAATGAAAATACAGGCCTAACACTGTATTGACCTATATACCACAAGGTATGAAAGGGTTCCTTACTTTACTTTACTTACTATTACTATGAAAATAAATCCCACGGTTCAGAAAGCAATGGCAAACTACTGAACAAATAAGTCTTCTTCTTTATACCTCTCTGCTCTCGTGGAGCATAGGGCCTCAACAGTTGTTTGCCACTTTTCCCGATCCCTACCTGTGATCTCCCAGGATCGTCAAGCACTCTTCAGTTCCTCAAGAAGACATCGTCTCCAGGTCTGTTTAGGGTGTCCAGTTTTCCTTGCGGGTTCCACTAGTACTTCTCTAGTGACACTCGACTGTGACTTCCGTAAGATCTGGGTCCCCCCATAATTTTCTCCGTTTAATCTGGGTCTCATGGGTTCTTGTCCTGTTCTTATCCACTGGTCTGTGTTTGCCACTCTATCATACCATCTCACTGAGAATATGGATTTCACATTTGAGCTCACACAGACTACAAGACATGCAGGAAAACTTAGATGCCCTGGCAGAAACGACACAACGGGTCAGTCTTAAAATCGGCCAAGATGAGGCAAAAAGTACTGTGAAGAATAACCAAAAAAATACATTTAACTCTTAGACCAGGGCAAAAGCCATGTTTTTACAAGTCATTTGTTTTTAGAATAACAAGCGTCCTTATTGTGGCTACTGGTAAAAATGGAGTCCAACCCAAAGCCATGTAGTGTGGTGTTTGGTCCACAAGGAGTTAAGTTAAACATCTTCTAATCCATATGTTTAACATTACCTTCTAATCCATATGTTTAACATTACCTTCTAATCCATATGTTTAACATTACCTTCTAATCCATATGTTTAACATTACCTTCTAATCCATATGTTTAACATTACCTTCTAATCCATATGTTTAACATTACCTTCTAATCCATATGTTTAACATTACCTTCTAATCCATATGTTTAACATTACCTTCTAATCCATATGTTTAACATTACTTTCTAATCCATCTACAGGATGAGAAATATGATCATATAGAAAAGACAGAAGTGGATAAAGTTGAGAAAATCCTGACTGAAAAGTCCAACTGGTTTGGTTCTCGGATGACGCAGATGGCCCATCTTAAACATTACGACAATCCTGTGGTTTTGGCATCACAAGTCAGGACAGAAAAACAGGTTAGTCTAAATATTTAATAATTATAATTTCATTTTGCTTGCATCCATCTATGTTGTCCGACTCTGTATCCATAGTAACACTACCTATAACCTAGCATCCATAGTAAACTTACCTGTAACCTAGCACCCATAGTAACCTTATCTGTAACCTAGCATCCATAGTGAACTTACCTGTAACCTAGCATCCATAGTAACACTACCTGTAACCTAGCATCCATAGTAACACTACCTGTAACCTAGCATCCATAGCCACCTGTAACCAGATCCAGTAACCTTACCTGTAACCTAGCATCCATAGTAACACTACCTGTTCTTCATCGAACGCTCCATATCGGCCACTTAGTAAACCACTCTGAGTTGTATGTGATCTAAGCCTAAGAACGGTTGTACCTTGTGCCAGTTATGGGCCTACAAGTAGGCCAGCACGTCTAATTTCTGCGATGCTTTTTATTTACTAAGGTAACTTTCCTAGGCCCCTACCTCAGTCACCTCTTACGATATGCCTTGTAGACTGCAGTGTTACTATTATTTGCCCCCATGCGGCCCGGCAACACACTGGCGATATCCTTAGTTCTAGTGTCTCGATCAACGTAAATGAAATCAAATATTGTTAATTTTTCTTTCAGATTATTGAAAATGTCTGCAACCCAATCATCAATAAATCTAAACCTAAAGTGGATCCACCCAAAGAAGAAAAGAAACCCGCGGACAAATCCGGAGAAAATGTCAGCACAGACAGAAATAACAGCGAGCAGGGAGGTGATAGCGCTGAACGGCCGGCAGCAGATGGGCCAAGTAAATCAGAACAAATGGATGTAGATTAAATTATGTTTGGCAATGTTCTTTCTGTTTAATTACCAATTATGTTTATTCCGTTATCAATTTTTTTTTTACATACTGTTTAGATTATTTGTTTTGTTTTTCTTGCCGTTGATCATATTTTCTGCTACTGTTCTTGCAAGTCACATGTGAGCCATGTTGAATGTACAAGACACAGTGTGTTAGCCTAGTTTGGTTATATTAGCTAATTTTTAATGTGTTGGGGGAAGAGAGGGTAGAGGTCGCTTGCAAGTGAAGGTGCGAGTTCAAGCTAGAGGTAAAATGTCTTAATTAAAGTTGTAGGTTTGTGTCACAGTATGAATCTCCTTCTTTCAACGCTCCATATCGACCACTTGTTAAACACTCTTTGTGATCGGTATTTGATCTAAGCCTAAGAGCGATTGTACGCTGTGCCAGTTGTGCGCATACAATAGGCCAGTTATGTGCCTACAAGTAGGCCAGCACATCCGATTTCTGCGACGCTTTTTATTTATTAGGGTAGCTTCCCTGGACCTCTACCTCAGTTGCTCTTACTACGTGCTTTGTAGGTCACAGTGTTACTCTTTGCTCCCCTTTCTTGCCCCAGCAACACAGGCAAGTGTAAACCAGGACAAGAGGGCGCTTGCAAGTGACAGTACGAGTTCAAGCTGTAGGTAAAAAAAAGTTAGTGTGTGCCACGCTGTAGGTTTGTTAAACCACTATGTGATCTGAGCCTAAGAGCGATTGTATGTTGTTCCAGCTATGCGCATACAAATAGGCCAGCACATCCGATTTCTGCTTCGCTTTATATTTGCTATGGTATCTTCCTTGGGCCATGTTAGTTGGAGTCACTGTTCAGTGGTTACATCCACTGTTCTTGTTGAGGGACCCCCAAAGTCACTATGTGAGTCAAGTTAGTTGCATTGTTCTTTTTGAAGGGCCTCAAAGTTACAATATGAGCCAAGTTGGTTACATCCACTGTTCTTGTATGGCCTCAAAGTCACAGTGTGAGCCAAATTAGTTACACCCAATGGTCATTTTGCGCACTTGCAAATTACAGTGTGAGCCACATCAGTTGTAGGGGGTAGTGTCATCGGTCACAATGTGAGCCAAGCTAGTTGCAGGCGTTTGGGGGATGTATCTTGTTGGCAATCTTAGTTTGTTGTGTGGCAGAAGAAATGTAGGGGGTGTCTAGTGAGCCATCTTAGTTTGTCGTTGTCTTGTCTGTGTATAACGGAAGTGAAATGTATCAGGGCAATCTCCTGAATAAGAAATAATAATATTTGCTTGATTGAATTAAATAAATCAAATACAACCAATAGGGCATTTGTTTTGAAGCATTCAGCGACACAATGTATATATGAATTTATTACTGTGTCAGAATGTGTTCAGAAATATATTTTGAACATTGTGTAAATTTGTTTTTATTGTTTTCCCATCTTCTCGAAAATCATATATTATCAGTCAAGTTTCATTTGCTACACTGGGGTGATGTCTTCATAGACAAGGGTTCACCCTTGCTATGCTGGGGTTCACCCTTGCAGCATTGGATCACCCCTTGCTACACCAAGATCACAACTGCTACCTTATAGGAACTAAATGCTGGGAATCCTTCGCGCGCAAGATCGCCAAATGTGGCGCTTTAACAACACAAAGAGGAACTCGCAAAGCTGAGAATTGCTGTACTGTTGAGGTGCAGAGAAAACGAGCTGAGCAGAAAGACACAAAACCCATATGTCTAACCTTGATTATGTTTGCCTCATGTGGTAGGTGATTGTGTTCTAGGATTGGACTCTACAGTCACCTCCACATACACCAGAGAGGTGCATCAGCACACACCTGAGGCTGTTGTCATCATCGCTTGCTATAAAGTAAAAATAAAGGAACCCTTTCATACCTCGTGGTATATAGGTCAATACAGTGTTAGACCTGTATTTTTCATTGACCGTCGGCACATGATGGGTGATGTGGTCAGCATCACGCCAGCCGCCTTTACTTTCCCAGAGCATGTCTGGTATCCAGTTGAGGCTGGGTCGACCTGAGAGCCGTCGTGGTCGGGAAAATTCCACGCGCATTGCAGGAGCTGAACCCAGACCACCAACCTTGCGAAGCGAGTTCACTAACAACTACGCTACAGCGGCTCTCATCGCTTGCTATGGCCATCTATTATTATAGGAACCTTGCACCTAATATTTTATATTCTCAAGCAGGACTGGTTCAAGTAGTAGATCATGGTGCATGATGAGGTTTAAATAAACACACACAAAACTGCTTTTACTGTCTGTGTAATATCGCTTTTTAGGCAGTGTAGGGACAGTGGGGAACATGAGGATGATTGCTACACGACTAGTGCAGTCGCTGCAAAACTGTTCAGATTCGAATTTTTTCTTTATGCACCAACAATCTTGGCCTTACCAGGAATTGAACCCGGGTGATCGTGAGCCCACGCTCTTAATTCATTCAGCCAGAAGCTCCCCATATTTGATGAGGTTGCTAGTCGTATACATTAGATTCCATTTTTCGTCTCATAACTTGGACTTTCAGAAGCCTCGGCAGCGCAGTTGTTAGTATCCTTGATTTCTAGACAAGTGATTTCAGTTCATCTCCTGTTGGAGTAAGGGATCTTTGTGGCGTAGAGGTTAGGTGCTCATCTCTCATGCCAAAGATACCAGGTTCACTCCCTTATGCAGCCATTTGGATATTTTTCCAGATATTCCTGATCTTAGTGTAGGTGAGATCTAGTTCCTAGTCCTATCGGAGACAGACAATAAAATGTAGGTACCGTTTTCAATTTGAGCACGTAAAAGAACCCATGGCAGTTTAAAATCAAGAAGAGCAGACAGGAAAGCCGCTGTCCTGACAAAATTCATTGAAAAGGTTTTAAATATAATTCATATAAAAAACATCTTCAAAATTACAACGTGGACCCTCGCCGGTGCTACGGAGTATGCGTGGTACCACTGAGATCTTCCTGTGTAAGAAAGAGATCGAAGCACACATGGTTACTCACCAAAGTGCAACGGTCCTATCAATCAATCCTGTTGTAGTCGAATATTTTCTAGGTTCTCTGGTTGATCCAATCTCAATTGAATACCAGAGGAACACCGAGACATAAACACAACCGGTGTTATATTGACCTCATCACTCATTGTGTTCGGTTGGTCAAAGGAAAATACAGGCCTAACACTGTATACTTCTTCTGTCTATACGTCAACTTGATACCTCTTCTTTCTTTCAGTTTAGAATATCTTCATTTTCACTCGGACATGTCCATAGGTGATCCGATCTCCTTCGCAATATCTCCAGCAGCGTTCAGCGACTGACCGTACCAGTTCTATTTTGATTGATGAGCCTACTCGTATACCTGTTGTACTGTTTTCTTGCCACACCAATGCTTTCTTTGCTTTCATTCTTATCAACCAGGTTAACCACTCTGTATAGTTTGAGCCAAGAACATGAATATGTTGTGGCCCGGATTTTAAGCTCCTATTGGCATGTAGGACAAGCACATTGAAGTTTTGGCCTAGCTAATCAAACTAACTATTGACTCCAGTTATACAAATAAGTACAATGATTTATTCCAGACAAAGTCACCATTATTGTCCCTCGGCACACAGGGATAATGAATGAATTGATATATTAGCTGGCATGGCTACGATATCAGAGGGAGCTGCAATGGACCGAAATTACATTCTTAATGCATAGAATCTTTCAGAATAGAGAAGTTTCAGGGTTGTAAATCCCAGTTGCTGACAAGATTGAGAGAGATGGTTGTCGATACTGTTACAGCTTGAAAAGAATGACATCAAATATGAATAAAGATTGATTAATCAACATTGAACTGGTGTATTGGGTCGCTGGATTTGTTACGGTGGAGATCAGAGTAGCTATGGACATGTCAGGAGTGGTATGATGATAGTCCTCATATAACTGATACTTGAACTGGCATGTTGGGCTGCTGGATTTGTAGATGCAGTGATCGGGAGCACCTATGAACATGCCCGGAGTGCTATGATGATTACTTACTACTTAATCCCGTCATGCCTAGTGACACATGGGGCTTCAGAAAGGACTTTCCATGCTCTCCTGTCCCCTGCAACCTTCAGCGCAGAGCCCCACGTCAGAGATGCGGTGTCCAGTTCCTCTTCCATCATGCGCCTCCATGTTGTCCGTGGTCTGCCTTTCTTTCTCTTTCCCTCTGGTGTCCAAGTGAGGGATATCCTTGCAGGCATTTCTTGTCTCATTCTCATAACATGTCCGAGCCATTTCCATCTTCTCTTTTTGAGTATGTCATTCATTGACTCTTGTCTTGTGTCTTGGAGTAGTTGGTTATTGGATATTTTACTGGCCAAAAGATTCCCAAGATTCTGGAAGACAAAGTGGTGGAAACTGACAGCCTGCTAGTATCTCCTTTGGTCATCCTCCAACACTCCGATCCGTAGAGCAAAACTGGCAAACAATGCTTTTATAGAGTTTAAGCTTTGTGGTCCTATTGTAGATTGCTATGATGATAGTCTCTGATAACTGAAGTACAATTAAACTATACAGTGAACAGCTACTATTGAAAGAATTAACATAAAGCGGTATAAAATATAGGAATATTCCGCTGTGTAAAGTATACATGGCTGGAAGAGTGAAGCAGCAAGCAACCAAAACTGAAAGAATGGTTATAATTAAAAACCGTTGAAAGATTGAAGCGAGTGACCAAAACTGGAAGTGTAGTTATAATTGAAAACTGATGAAAGATTGAAGCGAGCGACCAAGCTGGTCTGTGGCGTAGTGGTTAGGTGCTTGCCTCTCCTTACAAAGGTACTCGGTTCACTCCCTCATGGGGGACATCCGGATATTTTCCAGAGATCCCTGATCGCAGTGTAGGTGAGATCCTAGTCCTATCGGGGACGGATTACAAAATGTAGGTCCTGTGTTCAAGTTGTGCACGTAAAAGAACCCTTGGTAGTTAAAAACCGAGAAGAGCAGGCTGGAAAGCCGCTGCCCAGGCAAAATTCATTACAAAGATTAGATAATAAAATTCCTACAAAATATTTTCACCATCTTCTAAATTATATCGGAACCCTCACTGGTGCTATGGAATTTGTGCATTGCCGCTGAGATCTTCCTGTGCAAGAAAGAGATCAGAGCACATATGGTTACTCACTGAAGTGCAATGATGATTGTCAAATCAGTTGAAAACAGTTGGAAGATGAGGTTTGATGTGAGATTGCATAACCCATGGATCCTTGATCACTTCTTACATCATGTTTAGTAAGAATACAGCAGTGCTATTCTATCCTTCGTGAGTGAGTGATTGGACCATCATCATTGCACTTCAGAGGAAACCATGTGCTCGATCTCTACACAGGAAGATCTCAAACTCTGTAGCACCGCAAGGGTCCCGATATAATTTAGCAGATGGTATAAATATTTTGTAGGAATTCTCTTTAATGAATTTTGCATCAGCTTCCATGATTTTGAACTATGACAGGTTTTATATGCTCAACTTGAACATCTCTCTTTGGCCTGTTACTCCTTGACGTTTAGGGCAGCAACAAACGTACACCATTCTTCCCTGTTCATGCCCTTCCTCTGTATTGTGTTCCAGCTATGATTCATTTCCTTCAGTTCTTGCTCTATCGTCTCCTCCAGGTCGCTTGGTTTTCACGCTGCCTACCTCTGGAGTCCATCTCGGTGCAGTTTTCATGTCGGAGCCAGTCTCCATGCGCATCACATGTCCAATCCATCTCCAGCGTCGTCTTCGGATGATAGTGCCCATATTCTCTTGTTGACATCATGCAAGCAATTCTTGGTTCGAGATAGTAATCGGCCAGTACACGCGTAAGATTTTTCGCAGACAAGTTGTATGAAAGGTGGAGAGTCTGGACATATCATGTTCTGTCATTCTCCAGCATTCCGATCCGTACAGCAATGTTGACAGCACACAGCTGTTATAGATACTCAACTTGAACATGGGACCCACATTTTATCGTCCGTCTCCGATAGGACTAGGAACTTGAGCGAACCGAATACCTTTGGAATGGAAAGCAAGCAACTTACCTCTATATCACAGAGACCCCCTAAGTGACCATAGGATACACTTTACTAGTTTAGTCATTCTCGCTCCCTGAGGAATATAGGACAGCTGTTGTTAGTCTCTGCCAGTTTCTATCGTCTTTTTAAATTCCACCCATGAAGAGACACCATCATCATCAGGTGTCATGTCAGCTGGTGTAGGCGATCATAGATCTCCACAAAATCTCTGTCCCTGGAATTTGCTATCATCTCTGATGTTGATGCTCTTCCGTACCATGAAGTCAGGCTGCCCAAAATTTTCTCTCTCTTCCTCTGTCTCGTCTACATTAGATTTTACGGTTGTCATAATGTGTTTTTTTTTTATTTTATTTTTTTTTTTTCCCCGTCCGCTTTCAACTCAGACGGAGTTTCATCTCTGAAACTGATTTTTGCGTGAAAATCTGTTTTTCAATTTCTTACAATGGCAGCAGCGTGACATTGTAAATTACTTTACACTGGCAGCCGTGTGCTCAATGTACTCGTAATTAGTATTCCCTCGCCATACAGGCAGATTTTCTCCGACTTCAGAGGTACTCACGTTATCGTCCTGAGTAAGACCAGGGACTCGAACAAATGCCGGACAGTAGGTTCGAACCCGAGCTATGAGGCGTCTCACAGCTAGCAGGCCGAGCTACTATCAACTACTCTAGGCAGTCCCTCTATAATGTGTTCTAAACCTCCCCTTCTCATATGTCCGAAAAAATGATGACTGCCTCTTTCTTATATTGATAATAAGTTTTATCTGTGTTTGTTCTTCTTCTTGTTCACCCGCTATGAATCCATGTGCAGTCAGGGCAACTAGTACACAGCTTCTGACTGATTTTTGCGTGAAGGCTTGCTTTCCGTATCAGTTTCTCTCGCCATTCAGGCGAGCCTTCTCCGACTTCAGAGGTTGTCTTGACCTCATTCAACACCTCCACATTCATCATTTTAGCATTACATGGAATTCTCATCATTCTTCTGTAAAATCACATCTCTGTGGCCTTCAGAGATTTTTCTGTTTACTGTCCATGACTCACATCCATATGTCAGTATGGGCTCTATGAAGAAGAGACACCACATGTACATTAAATTCTAGCTCTGTGACATTTGTGAGTATGATGACAGAACTGTACCTGCAAAGGAAGAGCTAGCTCATATACTACACCAAGGACATCCTGTAGGGTTTGGATAACCTGAAACAGCAGGCGGCCTTTATCAGAGAATCCTGCGTTCTCACTAGATTGGGATTTCGGATTCCCCGTTTGTACCGATCTCTTTTCGCAGTAAGTTTTGGTCACCCTCGTGATGGTAGGTCTGACATTCTTACTGCATGGCTAAATCTCCTAGGCAGATTGGCGACCGCAGAATCCGTTATCCCATTCCTCATTGTGAGGGGTCGTTGCACCACGTTATGCGCCTTTGGCCTGGTGCATCCGTTTTCTGCAAGCATTTGTTTCGAGTTAGCATTCCTAGCGGACACTGCATCCGATTTCAGCCAAACCTCCTTAGTCGCCTCTTACGACATGCGTGGCGGTAACAGTGGTTCTATTCTTTACACCCCAAATTTGGGCCCCGGGAACCAATCGGGCGATCAGAGAATCCAAACCCGTCTAGTGAGATAGCAGAAGAAGAAGAAACTTCTGAAGTTTGATACAAGTTTTTGTATATTTCTTATTTTCTATGATAACGACAAATGAAGCAGTGGTTGAATTGAACCAAACCACTAGCCTTAGCAGCGAGTTCACTAACAACTATACTTCTGCAGCTCTCCGTGTGGAATATACTTGATCATTTTTCAAACAATCATTTAGTGATCATCACACTGTGACATCTTGTAGAACAATTTACCCACTACACAACTTCTTTTTGTTTATTTAAAAAAAAATGTAAATAGCAAATACAGATAAAAATGCTTTATCATGGAGAAGAAAAATGGGAAAGTCCATGATTGTCTTTGCTAGATGGCATTGCACATGAGACTTGAGATGCATGTCAATACATATCAGATACTACAGTCTTGTCTATTGTTAGCCCTGAAGAGGGTATCTCTTATGTTTTGTTGCAGTTTACATCCTTCCATTTTAGCATCTTCTTCTTCTAACCAGGGCTGCAAGTTTTCACTCTTGTGCAGCCAATTTGTAGAATTTGCATGTGTTCTGTAATTGTGGAAGACTGGTGTAAAGTGTATTATGAACAGATGGGTGTGGTGGGAGGAGTTCTTGTCTAGCTTTATGTAGTCCAGGGCATTCAAGATATAAGTAAAAAAAAAAAGTAAAGGAACCCTTTCATACCTCGTGGTATATAGGTCAATACAGTGTTAGGCCTGTATTTTTCATTGACCGTCGACACACAATGGGTGATGTGGTCAGCATCACGCCAGCCGCCTTTACTTTCCCAGATCATGTCTGGTACCCAGTTGAGGCTGGGTCGACCTGAGAGCCGTCGTGGTCGGGAAAATTCCACGCGCATTGCGGGAGCTGAACCCAGACCTCCAGCCTTGCGAAGCGAGTTCACTAACAACTACGCAACAGCGGCTCTCATTCAAGATATGCTGTGCTACTTTTTTTTTTTAAGCATCTTGACTACTAGATCACCGTTACCGTCTCAGGGCTTGTTACTCGAACGAATGTCCATTTGGGACAGGAATCCATATCTCTACGCAGAATGCTGGGTGTAACAAGAAGAGACCGGTTGAGAAATGAAGACATCAGGAAAAAGTGGGTACAACATCAGTACTAGACTTCATCAAGAAACAACAAATTAAATGGTTCGGTCACGTAAGCAGATTACCATCAGACAGTGCACCCCAAAGAGCAATGCTGCTCCGATACAATGGGTACAAAGCAAAAGGCCGGCCACGCAAAGATGGACCTCAGAGATAACAGAGGCGACGAAAGAGACTATCTACGAAGCGCATACTAGGGCCCGTTTTAGAAATCTCTTCCTGACCTGACGCTGTGAGGCATACAGGATTCGAGAAAGAAAGAAAGATCCATATCTCTGAGTATATTTAAAGTTCAGTATATATATATGTAACTGCAGTAAAACTATTTGATTGGCAAAAAACGTAATTACAAAGTACTGTAGTTTTACAAATTACAAAAACAATGACAAAATACAGCAACGTTTCGACCAAACCTATCAAAGGATTGACTTTATTGTGCAGGATTTTACTCCATATGGCTTGGTCCCTATACGTAGAAATGGCACGCTACTTGCCAAGAGTATTGCACGAACTCCGTAGCTTCGGCAACAATTCTAGTGGTCTCTGGAGCACTTGTCAACAGAATGACGCTGTCTGGATTCAAACCCACAACTTTCAAAATTCAAGGGTAAGCTTAGCCAGAGACCCACCTGAGTACATACAATAGGATGGCCCAATTTAACAGATCTGACTAAATGCGAAGGATTGATTTCAGTGCACCTTGTTCCCCCATCCGTACCTGTAGGCACATCATCTAACAAGAGTGTTGCACAAAACACAAACTCTGTAGCTCAAGAAGCAATCCTAGGGATTTCATTAAAAAATGTATATGTGACTCGGTCCAGATTCTAACCTACATCACCAGGTTTCCCCATATGGCTCTGTCGCTGTTGGCACGCCATCTACTGAGAGTTTCACAAAGCACACACTCCAAAGTTCCAACAACTTCTTCTTTGCGTTCGTTCTTTATGACCAATTTTAATCACTCTTTGTGATACGTTTGATCTTTGCCAAGAACGTGTATACGTTGCACATTGGTTTGGTAGTCCCTAAACGCATAGACTTCTACACGCTTAGGACACATGCATCCGATTTCAGCCAAACCTCCTTAGTCGCCTCTTACGACATGCATTAGGCCCCGGTAACCACTCGGGCGGCATGTTCCAACAACAATCCTAGGGATCTCATCAAAAATATTGTAAATATGACTGTCTGGATTCGAATCCACAATCTTCAGAGCAACAAGCAAACATCTTAACCACTTCGCCATAGTAGGTACAGAGCTGGGCAGAAGCTGTGTGGTGACCACATCAACCTGGAAAAGACAACAGACTTTGTCCTGACTACAGATTTAAAGATCTTCCATGACCACAAACCTGAAAATAAAAGATGCAGCCTGTTGCCAGGACCACAACTTGAAGGTGGAATAGGATCTTTGCCAGCTCTGTTTCCCTTACTACTGTCGCTTAATTTACTCCATCTTAGACCTCCAAATACTGCATTCAGGTATCACAGACTAAAATGAAAATCATGGCATATCCTTTACATGACGTCACCATCAACCACAATAAACGAGTGTTTTCCCTAGGCACCACTTATACGTTCAATAATAGTTCATCATTGTTTTCTGAACTGTGAAGTCTTCCAGCCGTGGTGTTTGAACCAGGTACTCTTGGGTTGTGATCGAGCTCACTAACAGACTTTTTTTTTAAAGCTGATCTTTTACAAAAACTTTTTTTATCACATGCCCCCAATTATTTTGTCTCTTGGAATTCTTCTTTTGTCATCACACTGCTACCGGGTTGTTGCCCAGTGTCGTGGTTTTCTGTTTTTGTCTTGCGCTGTTCTGGTGGCTTGTGTGATTGTTATTTTTGCTCTTTCACAGGATTCTGCTACGCCATCTAACCATCTTTTCCGTGGTCTTCCTCTTGCCTTCTTTCCCGATGTTCTGTTGTAGAAGACTGTATACTCTTGGAATACTTTAAAAAAAATGTATTTACCAGATTTACTAGACTAGGTAGTCAAATGTATGGGCATATGTGCCAATTTGCACAACATGTATAATGTATACTTTAGATTGATATGCCAGATAGTGGTTTTTGTATGCTTATGCAAGTCAGTAGATGTTGATATGCATATATGTGGCCGCAGCATATGCTTTGTTTTTTTCTGCAGGCCTTCAGTGTTTGGTACAAAGACTATAATAATGGTATAATTAATAATAATATTATGTTGGGTGCTAATATGTTGTTGGTATGATAGGCTTATTTATTTAGACATTTTTAGAAAGTAGTTAGTGTGCTTGCTTTGCAATCAAAAGGGGCTCTGTTTGCTTCTCTGCTTACTCTGTCATCGATCCAACAGAAGAAATGAGTGTCTGGCGCACTGAATTAGCAGAGAGAAAAGGGAACTGGGCCTCCTTCTTCGAACGTTCCATATCAACCACATGTTAAACCACTCTTTCTTATCTGAGCCTAAGAGCAATTGTACATTGTCCCAGTTATGCACCTACAAGTAGGCAAGCACATCTAATTTCTACGATGCATTTTATTTATCAGGGTAGGTTCTCTATGCCCTACCTTAGTCACCTCTTATGACATGCCTTGTAGGTCACAGTGTTACTATTTTGTGCTATCCTTGCTGGCCCCAGCAACACACGAGCTACTAATCAATCCTAGTAAACTCGACACTGTACCTCCAAATGCTAAGGCTTAATAATAGTTGTCAGATGTGTATTGTTGTACCTCTCTGGTAGGTGTGTGGAGGTGACTAAAGTCCAATCCTGGAACACTATACATGATACGTGTTGGACATGTGGGCGCTGTGTGCGTATGTGACTGTAGAGTTCACTACTGGGACACAATCCCCTATCACAGATTGGGCATATGTGATCAGTGTTGGGCATGTAGATGTGTGCAGAGGTGACTGTAGAGTCCAATCCTGGAACACAATCCCCTACCACAGGTCGGGCATACGTGATCAGTGTTGGGCATGTAGATGTTGTGTGCATAGGTGACTAGAGTCCAATCCTGGAACACAATCCCCTAACACAGGTTGGGCATGTGAATGTTGTGTGTAGAGTTGATTGTAGAGTCCAATCCTGGAACACAATCCCCTACCACAGGTCGGGCATACATAATCAGTGTTGGGCATGTGAATGTTGTGTGTAGAGTTGATTGTAGAGTCCAATCCTGAACACAATCCCTACCACAGGTCGGGCATACATAATCAGGGATGGTGTCTTTTCATGCAGCTCATTTTCTCTGCATCTCAGCAGTATGATAATTCTCAGGTTTGCAAGTTGTAGTGTTGCTGCGTCACACTTAGCAATCTTGTGCAAGGGATTCCCAGCATGTGGTGTCTATATCGAAGCCATTCAGAGACACTTTCAGAGTGTTTTTAAAGCGTTTTTTTGGTCAACCAACCTGAACGTCTGCCCTCTTCAAGCTCACCATACATCAACTGTTTTGGGATGTGTTTATCAGGCATCCTAGCAACGTGACTGCGTATCTCACTTTGTCCTTCTGCAGTAGGGTGTTGATGATCTGGATCTTTGCTCTGGTGAGGACTTCGATATCTGTATAAACATACAATTTGAGTGACATCATCTAAAAATAGCTTTCGTCATTTCTGCAACTATACCCGAGTGACCTTGTAACCCCAACTGATGGGTGTCCTATTGCCGGATTATCAGTCAAAGTATGAGTTATTTTATTTTTTATAATGATATCATGCCATCATTATGTTGTCCTATTTTCATTATTAAACTTTAAGATAAAGGTGACTTTTTCCTGTTTTTGATGATGTGTTTTTTGTTTACAGTTGAAAGTTTTGTTGTGTTTATTCTCCGCAATTTTGTATTTTTGTTTATTATGTTTTGTGATTTGTTATGTATTATGTTAGCAGTTTCATTAGGGACAAAAATACAGATTATAAATGCAATCTTCATACCAACACTATGCTACCAGTGCCAAACATGGGCACTGACAAAAGAACAAGAAAGGAAAATTATCACCTATGAAATGAGATGCTTGATGAAAGCAGTAAATAAAACAAGAAGAGACCATATAAGAAATAAGGAAATTAGAAGAACAGTCGGAACAACACCTGCTATCAGATTCATTGAAAAACAGGCTCAAATGGTTTGACCACTTGGTGAGAATGAACCCGAATACAGCAGTTGCAAGAGTGTACAACCGAAAAAAATTTATAGAGGAAGGGTCAGACAAGAAGATGGAGTACAGACATCTTAACTCCCATACAGAATATCAAGCGACTGAGGTTGGGTAATATCTGAAACGATCATCAGTTAAACTGCTACACTACTGGCAAAGCAGAGAGGACACAGCATATCAAGGACCGAGCGTGCAACTATCTAAACCGATCATCAGTTAAACCCGCTCGCCTAACGTCAAAAAAACGAAGCAAAAAGAGTTGGAAAAATGCTTGTTCTGGAACAGCAAGATTAAAGACAGTTGGGATTAAAGCATAAAATCAAGAATATTAGATACATCAAACGACATGCGTGCCTAGAGAAAACTTTGGAGGAAATTGTGCCTGGAAGAAGAATGAGAGGAAGACCTAGAAGACGATGAGTGCAAGATGTCATTGGCGATCTGCGATTGACTCCTGCTGATGCCTGTCAACTTGCACAGAACAGAGAGTTCTTCAGGAGTGCTGCCATGGGAGCCAAGTTTCGGAAGGGACAAGCTACTTGATGATGATAATGTCTGCTGTATAAAAAGTGAATTTCTTCTTTATGTGGTATCCTTTGCTCGATAAAGACATTTTGGTGAAAACGTCGCTGTGTATTCTTATTGCACTTTGTAAAACTATAGTATTTTGTTTTTACGTGTTTCGCTATAACAACCGGTAACCCCTACTCAGAGTCCATGGAAGACCAAGAACCCGATGGATAGATAATATCACAGATTTCCTGCTTGATAAGACCACCATCATTGCACATCGGTGAGTAACCATGTGTGCCCCGATCTCTTTCTTACACACGAAGATTTCAGCTGCAGTCCACGAACATCGTAGTACCGGCAAGGATCCCAGATGATGAAGATACTTTGTAGACATTTTATTTTTAATGTTTTCTAACGAATTTTGCCAGACCATCGGCTTTCCAGTCTGCTCTAATCGATTTTGAATTGCGACATATCCTGCAACATCAAAGACTAACAACTACAGTTGCAACACACCTGGCACAGAATACAAAACTGAAATTCCCTACGCCGCTTGATGGCAAAAGTGGATAAGACTCAACAGAGTATATTCTTCTTCTTTGCGTTCGTTCTTTACAACCAATTTTAATCACTCTGCGTGCCCAGCGTGTTCGTAGCGCGTTGGACCACGGGTGACTAGTCCTCTGTAAGTGCGGGTTCAACTCCGCGGACTGGCAGAAAAGCTACAGGTTCCCCAGATTTACGGTGTTCGTGGCACCGAGCCGAAGGGTTACGATGTCCATGACACCGAGCCGAAGAGCTTTCAGCTCAAGTGCTTCTGGATCGAAAAAATAACCTCGTGATATGTTTGATCTTTGCCAAGAACGTGTATCTCTTACGATGTGCGTGGCAGGTAACAGTGATTCTATTCTTTACACCCCAAATTTGGGCCCCGGTAACCACTCGGGCGAACAGAGTATCAAATGTGTTCTACTATTTCTCAAAATTACTTACTACTTGAAGTTATAAAAAAACAAGTCGGATATTTAAACCCTGAGGCGTGTGCAGTGTCTCAACTTTTCTGCCCCTCTAAACTATGAAATATGTATTTAAGATTTGAAACAATGTTGTAATTTCTCAAACACTTTCAACATCGACAGTAAAACTAATCCAATACAATACATAATAATAGATGGGGTAGAGATACTATTTATCTTATCTTGATTTATTAATAATTATCACTTAAAATATTTCAACAATTTCTAAATTTATGGTTGGAATTAAAAATAATCAAATATTACCCGAAAGGTATCATCAAAACATTCGCGAATAAACTTCGTATGATAATGTTAAGATGTAATAATAATATATCATTGCCGTTATATGACATCGCTGGATGTCATGTCTGGCTGGTGTAAAATATAGACGTACAATATACCATTATTGACAATCTCTGATTTGGTTGCTGGTGCGTCTGCTTAATTGCAGCTTCGTTTGTTGAATATGCCAGATTGATCTTTTCGAGCCAAAATTTATAAAATTCGTAGCAGAACAATAGACGATCAGTTCTCTTGAATATCAGAAGCTTAGAGGTGATCTTCTCACAACGTTGAAGTGTGTCTAAGTTGTGAATTAAAACGAAAATTAGGATTGACGTAGGCCAAGGTTTTAAATTATTTAACTATTGATCAATTTCTTCTTCTTCAACTATCTCTGGTTTAGTTTACTGTGAACCACAAAATGGGCAGTCAGGTTACCCCAAAGCTTAGTTTTTTTTAGGTCGACTAGGTGTAGCCACATATTGCTTCTCAGCTCACACAGAAAAGGACAGTCTTGCAGGACATGCTCCGGTGTCTGTTCCGCCTGCTAACACTGGCAGAGAGCTGTTTGGATTGATCAATTAAGAAATGATAAAGAAGAAGACATTCTGATAGCCTCGACGGATCATCTTTCATGTAGCATGTCCTTTACAGAATATCGCTATCATCACAGTTCCACTGAAAGACTTAATCTCTAGCCGGTTCTCCCGCCTCTTCCTTGACCATGTTCAAGGTTCCTGTAACATCCTATTGTCAACGACGTTTTGATCGTCCCCAGGTTCGTCTTCCGGGAACCAGGTCCTTCATTATTGTTCTCTCTCTAAACATCTCGAGATGTTTCTTGATCTTTCATCAAGAGCTTGGATTGAAGTTTAGAGTCGCCATAAAATAATAGCACAATATGTGGGCTCATCAATCAACATCGAAGTGGTACGGTTAGTCAGAGCCGGATTAGAACAGCGCAGGGCCCGTAGCAAATTTTAGCGCGGGGCCCTAAGTTTTGTATGATAATAAATAATAAAACATAAATTTTACAAACAAACTTGTCTCGATTTAATGTGAGCAAATTTAGAGATAATACTAGACAAATCAATTTCTCTAAGTAAATTACATTCAATGTTCATTAAGGTGAGGTTATTTAGACGATCTTGTCCCATCATGTTTCTTAACTCACTTTTTATACGCTTTAATGTTGAAAAAGAACGTTCTCCGCTGCAGTTAGTAATCATTAAAGACAAGTAAATTCGTAAGACTATTTCTACATTTGGGAACACGACTCTAATGAATTTTCCATTATAAGTTTATAAAATTGCAGTTCAAGGGCCTCATTCTTTTCGTTGCTAATAGCAGCAGCTACATTAGTTTTAAGAAGTTCAGCGAACTGCACAAGTTCGTCGCCTAGGCTTTCTTCCAAATCCTCTTGGTAAGAGCTGACAATATTTGGAGTTCTTTTCAAGATCTCTTCTGCTGTAAGAGATTTTAACTGCCGAAATGTTCCAAATACATCAGTCACTCTATGGTACGCTTCCATGCGTTTAGCTAAGGCAGAAAGTACATTATCAATTATGACAATAAACACCTGACTTTCAAATTTTTGTTTGGGTGTTTGATTTTCTACAACTTCATCGAGCGTAGTAGAGCCACTAAAATCGTCGTACTTAGTATTTCGCTTGCGTCGTCGTGAAGTTTGTTGCTGATATTCTTGACAGTGAGTCAGGATTTTGGCTTTGGCCTCAATATCTGAAAATGTAGGCCGCATTGCTTGAACGTACCCGTGTAACGATTCATAAAGAGCATATCCCGTGTTAAGGTCTTGATCAGGTGACTGTAATGAAGCGCTAGACGCTTGCAAGCGTTCTAGAATTCCGTTCCATAAAATGCTAACTATTCCCGTTTCCAACTTACTCATCTCCAAAACTAGCCCATACGCTTGATTACGACACTCTACCTTTTGATCCATGTTATTTGAGATGTCATCCAAAACTTGTTTGATAATGGTAAAACCAAAGTGCTTTTGTCGCATCAGCTCAGGAAGACCACCTGGTGTCCGACAGTCTCTTCAAAGTCAGGAGTTTTGAACCTGTATCTTCCAGTGCTTTTGTAAGAATGCCCCATCGATAGGTAGAAGCGGAAAAGAATGTATAGAGACTTTCAACAAAATCGAAAAAAATTTAACCACTTAACATGACTATAACTCTGATTTAAAACATTTGAATTCATTGAAAACGAAAATGATAGAAACTATTTTAAAAAATTAATTTCTCACTGAAACATAAAATTAGCTATGTAAAATAAAATAATAATAAAATAACAAGATGGGAGGATTTAAATACATTCAAAGTTAGCAGAACAAATAAAAATTACTCTCTGTGTCCGTTTGTGTGCTTCTCTGTAAAATTATGCAGCTCTGTGTTGCGGCTTCTTGTTGCGGCTCCTTCAAGTGTGTCCAAGTTTTCTGTTTAATCATTTGGCCCTCCCTCGCATTATTTTCTGGGACATATAGTCGAGTGCAAAACAGTTTCTCACAAAAACGTGAATGACATGAAATTTATTTAGGAGTGCCCAGATCTGCTCATGTCTTAGAACAATATTTCATACGCCCACTTGCATTTATTTTAAACTAAGTTTCGCGCGCAAAAACTACTGAACGAACAGAGACTTGAACTGGGTTATGAGTCAAATTTAATTGTTCTTTTGTTCAAGCTTTCAAGTTTTCGTTTATTAGAAGCGTGTGCACACAAGAGACACTCCTATACAAAAAAGTAAAAAACTGTTACGTTGTTAATGAGCTCAGTGTGACCGCCCAATTAAGTTCGAAATTGAGTAAACATGACCTTGGCCCTAACCTCAATAAAAAAAAAATGAAAGGGAAATTATTACCCACCTCCCAAACTTGGTTCCTTGTTTATGACTAGTGACAACTTAGCTCCAGAGGCGCGGGCCCCCAAAGCGCGGGCCCGTAGCATTTGCTACTTCTGCTACTATGCTAATCCGGCTCTGCGGTTAGTCGTTGGACGCTGTTGGAGATGTTGCGAAGGGGATCGGAGCACAAACGGACAAGTCCGTAGTGTACCGAAGACATTCTAACTGAAACTATAACCTGTTTCAATCTCTAAAATGAAGTTTAAATACTACGCGGAAATGGAGGCCAGATTCGCCTAAAACGGTTCTTGTCATTTTTCAAGGTGTGGAACTTGCCGTCTTCCTCCTAATTCCCTTAATGTATGGACGTACATGTGTGGACGAAATATTTTGTTGTATTGTCCTTGTTTGTGTATGGTCGTTGGTCTTCCAGTCTGTTTTTGTCCAGTTCTCCATAAGGAGATTCTTGAAAGTTGGTCAATCTTCCATGCAGGAGATGAGACCCAGTCAATGGAGTTGTCTCTTCTTGGAGAGTGTTCATGGTGGAAAGGTTAATCAGATTTCAAGAAAACTCTCATGAACACGATCTCCCACTTTTGCAGTCTTGTTTTATTTTGTAACTATTCTTCTGCCCCTAACCCTTCCCACTTTTCTTTTTCACTGGAGAAAGGCATCTTAGCTATATTAATATTACTATCGTTATCAGTAATAATAGTAAGCAGTAGCGGCTCGTGATCATTTTTGTTGGTGGGGCCGGACAAAAATTTTCGGAAAAATCATGGTTTTGGGGTAGGTTATATATTATTATTTACATATTAGTTATACATAATTTTTGGTGGAGTCCGGCCCCACTGGCCCTTAATGACGAGCCGCCACTGATAGTAAGTATTGCATACGTCACGTGGCACCCGCGCCTCCATAACCATCAGTCTGGTGTGGACCAATACATCAAAGCGTTGGATAGTACTGGTCTACACTGTTCGGTTTAAAGGTGAAATAATGTGACTTCTTGTGTCTTTAAGGAACGTGAATATGGAAAATCGTCAGCACATCTAATATACTTTTTTCCGACTCCTCGATGTTCTTCTTCTTCAGTGTATCTCACTATATTGGGATTTGGATTCTCATAAGGCGCCGTCTGCCTCAGATTATCAGCCACGCCATACAGTTTTGTCTTGGACGCTGGTGTAAGTGGGCCACCTCTTTCTTCTCAGGTCTGCATACTGGAGGCAGTTCTGTAGGATATGTTCTGTTGTCATATTGTACAACCACAGAGGACAGTCGTTGGTGCCTATCTTGAATTTAGTGTGCAGGTGGTGTCTCATTCTGTTGTGACCCGTCCCGAGGCAAGTATAGTGTCTGGTCCTTCTGGACAGTTGGTAATATCCATCATTCTTGTTGTGTTTGGTGTTTACTGATATGTTTTCTGGTGTAGTCATGGCACCTAATCTGGCATCTCTGACTGATTTTTTGCACAAACTTGCTTTCCTACCACCAGTGTTCTCATACCATTCAGGCAAACCTAACTTCAACTTCAGAGAGTACGTAAGTTAGATCCCCAAGTAAAGGATCACAGTCTCCTGTAGTCAAACCGCATTCCGTGTGACACTAAGGTCTCAATGGCAAATTGGTTAAGACGTTTGCCTGTCGTACTGAAGGTTGTGGGTTCGAAACATGTGCAGTTTTTTCATGAATTCCCTATAATTGCTGTTGAAGCTACAGAGTTCGTGCTTTGTGCAATGCTCTCGGCAGATGTCATGTTATCTCTGTTAACAGGGACGGGGTCATATAGAGAAACCTGGTGCAATGAAGTCAATCATTTGCCGTTGGACATTTTTGGACCAAGATGGCCTCGAACGCCACGGCACTAGCGTAGTAAAAATCAGTCTCCACGGCACTAGCGTAGTATGTTATCAACTTCACTATCAGCGACCCCATCTATATACTTCTTCCACATTGAAACTTCCTTTTTGTTGACTTTGGTTTTGGCTCCCTGTAGAACGACAACGACATTACACATAATCCTTAGTACTTCTGATACCAAAAAGACAATACCCTTAATATCCAGTACCATAAAGTAAGGGATGGAGGCAGAGGTTCAGGCATTAATTTCTGATATCTGAGCATGATGTAATCGTTTATACGGATGGTTCGGTGATTCGACAAGTGCGGAGCTCGTGGGCTTTCACTGCTCAGGTCAGAGGTGATGTTGTGAAGGAAGACAGTGGTGGTTTTGCCGTGACTACAAGCAGTCTCACTATGGAAATCATGGCGGTTACCAAAGCGATGATTTGGCTAGAATCACAGACTTTTATCCATGCATGTTTTCTCAGTGACTCAATGAGTATGCTCAGGAAGATTGAAACAGGATGGCTAGGAGACATTGGATAGAATCACTGGGGAGGTCTAAGCTGACAAAGATCAGTTTTATTTTTGTGCCAGGGCATGCAGGTGTAAGGGAATGAACGTGCGGATAGGCTTGCAGGTATGGCTGCTGTCCAAAGCGGACAAGCAATGGACCAGGCTGATATTATAAATTCCTTAAGGAGAGAGGGCGTGTACATGATTCACGTAATAGTGGTGAATCCACAACACTAACCAGACTGCAAGAACTCAAAGTTAAGTGTGGTGTAGCTCGACAAGAACGCTATGCTGGCAGACAAAGAAGAATTGTAAACCAACAAAGAACCCTGGTGTCGTTAGTCGCCACAGCCTGATGGACATACTGAGGAGAGATCGGAGCACTTATGGACTAATTTGTTCGACGTGCAGTGATGGTGATCCGACGACTAAACTAAACTAAACCATAAAGTACTAATAATATATAGGATATAATGACGAAGGATGCTGCGAGTAACAAGGAGGGACCGGTTTAGAAAAAAAGACGTCAGGAAAAACGTGGGTACAACATCAGTTCTGAACTTCATAAAAAAAAAACAATTAAATGGTTCGGCCACATAATTTAAGCAGATTACCAACAGACAGTGCGCTTCAAAGAGCAATGTTACTCCGATACAGTGGATACAAAGCAAAAGGCCGGCCACGCCAAATGTGGACCTCAGAGATAACAGACGCAACGAAGGACACTGTTTATGAAGCCCACACAAAAACTCGTTCTAGAAATCTCTTCTTATCCTGACGCTGTGAGGCACAACAGGATTGGAGAAAATAAAGAAGGACAGAAAGAAAGAAGACGAAGGATTGATTTAATTGCAACGGGCTTCCCATAGGACTTTATCCCCCTCCGAAGAAATGGCACCACACTTGCACGCGAGTATTATACAAGCACGAACTCCGTAGCTCCCAAAAACAATTCTAAGGGTCTCGGGAGGAAATGCACCATGAACAGAACGACGCGGCTAGGATTTAAACCCACGACCTTCGGATATTTAGGAGCAATGAATGCCGGCTTAAATTAGTAATAGGAGTTGCCAATAGCGAAGCTGGTAACACTCTGCGATAGTGATCCCGTGCTGTAGAAACTCGGGGTTCGATTCCAGCTTGGGTCAAAAAATGTCGTTGTGCACACAGTACGGGATTAGGCTACAGGAAACTCTGATCCTTTACTCGAGGAACTAAATTACAAGTACCTCTAAAGTCGGAATAAGTTTCGCCTGAATGGCGAGAGACACCGGTGATAAGGAAAGCATACATTCACGCAAAATCACTCAGAGGGGGTATATTATTCGCCATTCTTCTTCTTCTTCTTCTTTTGTCGTCACACTGCTACCGGGTTGTTGCCCAGTGTCGTGGTTTTCTGTTTTTGTCTTGCGCTGTTCTGGTGGCTTTTGTGATTGCTATCTTTGCTCTTTCACATGATTCTGCTACGCCATTTAACCATCTTATTCGCCATTACTACGCCTAAATTCATAGCACGAGAACAAGAGAGAAAAAGAACAACAGAATGTTCACAATTTGAATTTTTCTGACTCAAATAATAGAAAACACTGTAAACCTTTGAATAAACAATATATACAGGTATATTGCAAACAACGATAGACTTAAAAAAAGGTCACATACATATATAGGTTTTCTAATGGAGTTTCTTTCAAGTACACCAATAATTGTTGTAGTTCGTGATTTTGTTGAACACTCTAGTGAAAAGTTTACAGTACCACTGACTGACGTTCTTAGCAGCGAAGGTCGGGTAATATTTGAGATTGTTAACTTCGTCACATTGTGTACAATTGTTGGCGTGATTGGCATCGCTGGAAACGTCATCAATATTATCATATTCTTAAAACAAGGATTCAGCAATACTGTAAACATCAGTTTCTTCGGATTAGCCATTTCTGACTTCTGCTGTCTCTTTACATTGGAGTGGGTTTGTATTTGTTTAAATCCACTTTTCGTGAAATCAGGAGTTCCGTGGATTCCATCCCAAGTACAGTACCTATCAGGGGCGTGGCCACATGTCTGCTTCAGTCGCATCACGAGCTTACTCACTGCTTACGTCACAGCTGAAAGATGTCTGTGTATTGCGATGCCATTGAAAGTTAAACAAATAGTGACCCCAACAAGAACAAAAACTGTGATTATTTTCATCTACTTCATGAATCTTTTGACTTTAATACCCGAATACGCGACCTCCTATGTTGAATGGAAGTTTATCCCTGAAAGAAACAGAACGCTGCTGGCACTATCCTATACCAGCAACCGGAAACACGTAGAAGGCTTAGTTTTTGTCTTCAATTCAACACTTGGCCTCACTTCCTTCGCCCTAGTTATCTTTTTTACTGTTATTTTGATTGTGAAGTTAAAATACAACTCTGAGTGGCGTAAAAACGTGAACGTAAATCAAGAAAACCGAGAAGGGATCTCAGGAAGGGATAAAAAGACGATGAAAATGGTAGTAATCATTGCGACTGTTCTCATAGTGTGTTACACGCCAGGAACTATAATCTCCATGGCAACATTTGTGGTGCCAGGTTTCACAATTTTTGGAGATTATGCCAACATTTGCATGGCAACATGGTCGTTCGTTTTTTTATTTCAGGCCATCAACTCCAGCGTTAATATATTTCTGTATTACGCAATGAGTTCTAATTATAGAATGACGTTCGATGAAATCTTTTGTAGGTCGGTGGCCCAGTAACAGGGACTGTCAACGACGGAGTGCATGATCTACACAGCACAGGTATCTTGAAAAGTCGTGCCACAAAACACAAATAATACATTCAAATGTGACGCAGCGGAATAGTTCATATCATCTAGACCAGGTTTTTCCCAAACTTTCTTCTTGGACACAATTTTTGTAAAACAAATTTTGCGACGCCACAAGTTTATTATTGATACGAAGTTGATTATTGATTACTAAACGAACTTCACAGCATTATGGGTATACCCATAGGTGCTCAGTCTCCTACAGTACACGTCGAAAGGAATGCATACTGATATCTCCTGTGGTTGGTTGGTTAAACACACTCCTCACTTTGCCCTCAGACATCCAGTTCTACAACAAGCAACTCCAAATTCCTTAAATCGCTGGATAAATTCAACATCTATTTTAGCGTCCTCGTCCAACAGCCAATCGTAAAGACACTGAAGAATATCTTTCTTATCCATCCTCCCCGAATCCTGTTCAAGCCTGTCCGCTCTCTCATTACGGCATGCCCAAAACAGTAGATCCACGTTAGCCTCTGGAGATTGAAAAATGAAAATCGTGGCATATCCCAAAGGACGTAGCCATCAACCACAGTAAACAAGTCGTTGATTTTCTAGGCACCACTTATACGTTCAGTAGTTTGCCATTGCTTTAATAGACGACATCCACGTATACCACAACGTGCCATTTTGGACGTTCCGAAGCATTGATTAAGATCAAACAAACGCAAATCATATAAATGATTTATTTCCAACTCAGACGATAACTAACTCATCATCATCAAGGTGCGTATCCTTTATAGGACGTTGCTCTCTTTGCAGCACATCTGAAATTCACTCATAACTAATTATCTCATTAAAAAACCACTAGACGTCCAGAATGTGTCAAACAATAATACTGGCCATTTAGGAACTCACGATGTCCAGGTCACAGCCATCCGATCATGTTCCTCGGATGATCGCAGTCGATTTGCTCTGGAGAATCGGTTGATTTCTTTGTATGGATTTCTTTGGATAGTTGTGGACAATTGAGAGGAGTGGTAGAAGGTACAGGGCGAAGAAGGTCAAGTTTTTGTTGATGATGCATGCAAATAAATTCATGCAGTTGTCTGTTGAGAACGTGGATGGTGAAACGAATAAGGAGTAAAGGAGCATATTCGTAGAAGTGAGACTACGTAGACGTTGTAGAAGTAGGGACTGGGAGGAATCCAAGTCGGATAGAAGGTGTGAGTGGTTGGCCGCGATACAACGCATGCGTTGTAGTGCACATTTGGTTTCTAACTTAAGTAACCTACGCTGCTCCCTGGGGTATAATGAACCTGCAGAGGGGTGAAAGTTGGAAGCAAAGCCTTTGGGAATAACCTTAAGACGCTGACATGTGAAGAGAAAATTACGATGAGAGCAGAAACGAGTTTTTTTTGAAAGTAACCATAGCATAACTGATGGCAGTCAGACGCACATCAGCCGGCAGGAGGCTGAAGGAAACCGAGATATAAGATCGAAGAAAATTCAAAAAGTATTGAAGGGAAGGCATAGTAATAGAAATACAACCGAAAGAACAGATATAATATGCTAAAAAAGGGGGTGTAGGAACGGGAAATGCACCTACACAACAAATATAACTATAACTATAGAATCTTACCTACTACCTACTACTACGTGTATTTTGTCATTGTTTTTGTAATTTGTAAAACTACAGTACTTTGTGATTACGTGTTTTGTCAAACAATGTGGTAACGTAAAACGTGGTACAGAAACAAAACATGCATTGTTTGTTTATTATTCTGTTTGATACGAATGTAATAAAAGTAATAGGAAATTGGTCAGATTTATTATTGCACAATTCGGCATATTTTAGGGAGACTGGGCATCTATGGATCTGTCCGGGATTAATGACGTCGGTTCAGTAACCAATGTCCAGTTTGTTGGAACCACAGTTACAAACACATGATCTAAACCAGTGGTTCTCAACTCTCAGCTGGCTTGAAGATGAGACAAGACTCGCACGTCCTCTTTTCCCTTCGTTTCCCCCCCGCTGAATGAACTGTAATTTTCAAAAAGCAAATGAATACAAAACTTTCCTTCCTCAAAACTTTATATCATCATTGTCCGCTTTATAGCACTTTATCCATTAGGTACCATGCCTGCCGGCGTAGGCGATCATGTCTCTCCACAACTCTCTATCTGCTTGGTGCATGTAATCAGTTCTGATGTCAATCTTGTGTCGAATCGGGATATCAGGACATCCACTATCTTCTCCTTCTGTGTTCCCCGATCTCTCGTTCCCTGAATTTTACCTGTTGTCACCAAATGTTCTAAACCTTCCCTTCACATTATATGCCCACAGAACATTAATTCTTGTTATTTTGATACGGTTTCCTTGTGTTCAGACCAAATTAAAAACCTCCTCATTTGTTTCCATTGCTGAATATTGAATTTTCAGCATTCTTCTGCAAAACCATTTCTCTGTGGCTTCCAGTCAGGGCCGTGCCATGATACAGAGAGGCGAACTCACCAGGCGGAACCGTAAGGGGGTTGGCATAAGCAGCGAAATCAAAATCACAATTGAAGGTTATTTTAAAAGAAAAACATTCAAGGGCAGCATTTCAAAGACTTGCATCATACTGAGAAAATATACTGCACGGCCCTGCTTCCATTGATCGTATTGTTTGTTTGTTCATTGTCCAATATCACTTTATAGCAACACAATAATATCGACAATGCGAAATGTAAACATAAAAACTAATTTTGGACACAAATTTGAGAAAAATGCCAACACGAGTCAAAACTAATGATGTTCTTGATTATTTTTACATAAATTTTGAACTTACATTTTAAATGAAAAAACGTATTTCAACCGGAAAAACAAGTTAGTATGAAAACTTATTAAAACTCAGTGACTCAATGAGTATGCTCAGGAAGATTGAAACAGGATGGGCTAGGAGACATTGGATAGAATCGCTGGGAGGTCTAAGCTGACAAAGATCAGTTTTATTTTTGTACCAGGGCATGCAGGTGTAAGGGAATGAACGTGCGGATAGGCTTGCAGGTATGGCTGCTGTCCAACAGGACGAAGCAATGGACCAGGCTGATATTATAAATTCCTTAAGGGAGAGAGGGCGTGTACATGATTCACGTAATAGCGGTGCATCCACAACACTAACCAGACTGCAAGAACTCAAAGTTAAGTGTGGTGTAGCTCGACAAGAACGCTATGCTGGCAGACAAAGAAGAATGGTAAACCAACAAAGAACCGGTGTCGTTAGTCGCCACACGCTGATGGACATACTGAGGGAGAATCGGAGCACTTATGGACTAATTTGTTCGACGTGCAGTGATGGTGATCCGACGACTAAACTAAAAAAACGCTTCACTCATCCCCTGGTAGTTCCTCACGATTTCCTGGAGCGACATCCCTGAGAAACACTGTTCTAAATGATGAGCTTCTTAATGACGTCAGATTGAAGATAAAGCATGTTGACTGAGCTGATCACAGAAGGAAACGATGACGTGGTAAGGATCGTTTGACAAAAATGTGCCATATTAAGACATCATCAAGTAGCATGTTCCTTGCAGAACATCGCTTTCATCATAGCCTGACTGAAAAATCTCTATCTCTAGCAAGTTCTCCCGTCTATTCTAGCATCATGTTCAAGGTGTCTGATGTCCTTCTGCCACCTTCGTCTTGGTCTTCCTCTGCCTCTACCCTCAGAAACTATGCTTTCCATCACTGTTCTCTCCAAACCACCATATCGCTTAACGTGACCGAAATACTTCATTTTCCACGACATGTTGTTGTTTATGAACCAATGTTTCACGAAATGCAAATCTTGTAGTATGTCCTTGTTTTTTCTCTTCTCTTTCCAGGGCGTTGTAATCATTTTTCGCTAGTCCCTTATTTCAAACGCTTCGGTTTTGTTCCTTAATGCATGTGTTAAGGTCTACGTTTCGCAACCATATGTTGCCGCAGTTAAGATGTATGCTTTCGGAAGTCTTAACTATGTTCTTTTTCTTGTGTCACACCATACTTTCTTCATGCTGACTGTAAAAACAACATAAATTAATTGAGAGAATTTCAAGTGTGTCAATATTTTGAATTATAAACTATCCCAACATGCAAATCTCTTCTTCTTCTGTGTGGGTAATTTAAGTGTGGGTCAGTAGTAATTAAGTGTTAGTTTCAATTAGTTATTTGAAATAGAAATAAGACGTATTTCGCAGTGTTGCACATCCAACTTTTTATATTGACAAAATGGTTGAAATTCAAGTTTCTGAAATGGACAAGTTTGTTTGTTCGTTTTTATTTAAAGGATGTATAGCTCAGATACAGGTAATAAAATAGCTTATATACAAATTGTAACATGAAAGTTTATGTTCTTTTTGCAAGTATATATACGGCTTACTCTACCGTACTCTACGTACATTTCATTGTGTACATGTAACATACTACGAAAACGAAAGTTTTGTGCTCGCCTCATCAATTTTGTACGAAATTCGGAAATTTGTTTATCATTGATTTATTTAAATTTAATGATATAAGTTATAATTTTCTTTACCAACGTCTTATAACGAGTGAACACACCAAATCATCACTTCTCAGTTCTGTGTTGATTAATTTTAATCAAATGAGACTAATGTCTCGTGCCTCTAACAAACTTGTTGTGTTCATGCTCAATCTCATACGTAGAGTTAGAGTTCACTCAGTAGAGTAGGTCAGTAGACCAGAGTAGACCTCCTAGTTAAGTTACTAGTTTAAGTTAAGTCTAGTTTAAGGGACTAGTAATAGTATGAATGATAGTATGATATGATGTATGATCAATTTAAGTATCAGTACCAGTTCCTATTTTCACCCCCACCTCGGTCTGTTTCGCTCTGGTCCTGGATAGGGATGCAGATTTATAATCATATATATATATATATTATATAGCAAAAAAAGTTTTCAGCCATCTAAACGACCTGTACTCTCTTATGGCATTTAATTTATGATATCTCATATCTGCACTTACTTAACCACGCCTTAGGGGACGCTGATGGTGATGTTTTCATCTGCACTAGATCTGGTGGTTCACTCTTAAACTTGGTTGCAAGAGCCAAGACAAAAACAACAGAAATTCTTCTCAAGGACCAGCTTTTCGCTGATGATGCTGCCTTAGTCGCCCACAGTGAGGCTACACTGCAATGCCTAATCAATAATTTGTCAAAGGCATGCAACCTATTTTCTCTGACTATAAGTGTCTCCAAAACAGTTGTTTTATGTCAGGGAGGTAACACAACAAATATCACAGTAAATGGCAACCATCATGCCATCTAACACCAGTTAAAAGATTCTGCTATCTTGGGTCCATGGTCTCTGCCAGCCTTTCTCTTGATCAAGAAATCAACGCTTGTATAGCGTATGGCTACTACATTCGGCAAACTATCACTGCGAGCGTGGGACAACACAAAACTAACATTGCAGATGAAGATTCAAATATATCGAGCCTGTGTAATTAGTTCTTTACTATATGGCTCAGAAACATGGACAGCCTACTCAAGACACGAGAGAGGATTTAACATTTTCACCTTCAATGTCTCCACAAGATTATGAACATCAGGTGGTACGACAAGATAACCAACTCTGAAGTACTTCAACGTGCAAACCTGTCTTCCATCATGGGCATGCTCAGCAGTAGACGACTAAGACGGTTGGGGTATGTGCGAAGAATGGAAACTTGTCGCATACCAAAACAACTGTTGTTCTGTGAACTTTCAGAGGGGAAGAGGCACCTGGGCAGACCACTGCTCAGATATAAAGATGTCTGCAAAGCCTCAATGAAAAACTTTTCTATAGGTCCCAGCACATGGGAAAAACTAGCTGATGACAGAGTTGTGTGGAAAGCCATATTGCGCAAGGGCGCAGTGTCTTTTGAGCCCAAATAAAAAAAACATGCAGAAACCGGATTTGCTGGCCTACAGGTCTGGCGCAACAAACTTACACTCTAAGGTGCTCATCACTTATTGACCACAAAAAGTGGTTTAACAAGGGGTTTGTATAGAGAAGTAGTAGTCTGCTGATGTGATAGTTTTTTCAAACTTCTAGACAGATGATAAAAAGTATTTTCTACCAACACTTTGTTACAGTGCCAAACTTGATCTCTTGACAGCAACACACCACAGAAAGCTCACCGCATGTGAAATTAAATGCTTGATGTAGGCGTTGGGGGTCACCAGGAAAAATAGACTACAAAACAAGGGCATCAGAAGCAGAGTAGGCATAACTTCATGCACTGAATACATTGAAAGACAACAAATGCAGTGGTTTGGATGTTTAAGGAGAATGGAATACAACCAAGCACCAATAACAGCATACAATTAAAAGAGATCAGGTACTAGCGCCAAGGGAAGACCAAGAAAAAGATGGATAGACAATATCAAGACCACGCTCAATAAACACGGATATAACACAACAAGGGTGATTCATCTGGCCCTGGAACGCAAATTAAATCTCCCTCCCCTACTCTTAACAGCAAGAGTGGACAACCAATTCCATTATCCACCTGGGGAAAGATGATAGACAATAGACCAAGTCTAGGCAGGAAGTGCTCAGGTATAGTCTTTGTAAATGTGGCTGAAGGACAAGAGCTCAAATGTTGCAGATTACTTACTTACTTAATCCCGTCATGCCTAGTGACACATGGGGCTTCAGAAAGGACTTTCCGTGCTCTCCTGTCCCGTGCAACCTTCAGCGCAGAGCCCCACGTCAGAGATGCGGTGTCCAGTTCCTCTTCCATCATGCCCCTCCATGTTGTCCGTGGTCTGCCTTTCTTTCTCTTTCCCTCTGGTGTCCAAGTGAGGGCTATCCTTGCAGGCATTTCTTGTCTCATTCTCATAACATGTCCGAGCCATTTCCATCTTCTCTTTTTGAGTATGTCATTCATTGCCTCTTGTCTTGTGTCTTGGAGTAGTTGGTTATTGGATATTTTTACTGGCCAAAAGATTCCCAAGATTCTGCGAAGACAAGAGTGGTGGAAAACTGACAGCCTGTTAGTATCTCCTTTGGTTATCCTCCAACACTCCGATCCGTTCCGTAGAGCAAAAAATGTTGCAGATGCAATGATAGAACAAGACTAATCTTGTCTTTTTAAAAAGGATCTGAAGGTGAAGCATTGACTTCATTGCACCAAGTTTTTCCACATAGCTCTGTCCCTTACGGCAGAAATGCGGCGAGTGTTCACAAAACATGAACTTCATAGCTTTAGCAACAATCCTAGGAAAAAATTGCGCATGTGACTCAGCCCTTATTCAAACCTACAACATTCATAACGACAGGTAATTGTCTTAACCACTTCTCAATAGAGACCACCCCCTATCTTGTCTTAGCCATGTGTAACTTATAATATAAATACTCTTGTTGCAGGTGAATAAAACAGTCAAGTGTATGAAGACTACTGTCTGGGTAATGTGATAACCAACTTATAATGTTGGTGCTGTTATGTTATAAGCATGATGTCCAATAATGGACGTGTGCTGTTGGCTGCAACTGTGACAGATGTTGCAGAAGGGACATTTGTGTATCCTGCCTGTGAGCAGTGCTACAGCAAGCTGACCGTGTCACAAGTGAAGAGCTGTCAACTTTATAGGTGAGGTTTTTTTTTATGCGTTGCTTATCGGGGAATGGAGGATGGATAAAACCTAGTATGAGGATGGAGATTGAGGCCGTTACTGCTGCCCTCCATTGGATCTCTGGGACTTTATTTACTGGGACAGTTGTTGTATCTGACTCTCAGTTGATGCTTCACAAGATCCAGAAGGGCAGGTTTCGGTATGAGTGGATGTCGTCTATAGAAGTTTCTAACCTCCGGCGGCTTACGTGGATATACTGTCCTGGGCATGCAGGTGTTTACAGTAATGAGAGAGCGGACATGCTTGCATCAACAGCATCGATTGTTGGGGTGTTGAAGATGGATAAGGGGGATATTCTTCGATCTCTTTGCGACTGTCAGTTGGATGAGGACACTAAAATCGATGTTGAATCGATCAATCGATTTAGACAGTTTGGAGTTACCCGTTGTTCAAGTAGAACTGGATGCCTGAGAGACAGAGTGAGAGGTGTGTTTAATCAGTGAGCCACAGGAACCATCAGTATGCATACTCTTCGATATCTGTTGGGGAGACTGAGCACCTATGGGTCTGCCTGGAGTGCAATGACGTCAGTTTAGTAACCAATAACCAATATCAGGGAAACCGCTCACTTCTTCTAACCCCAGGAATTATGAATTTTCACTCTTTTTCCTATAGTGCATTGGGGGGAGTACTCAAGCTTTCTTGAAAACCCAGAAACCTCCAACAGCTCCAGGCGTGTAGTGCTATGCTAGGTGCTGCGGAGACTTCTACCCAGGTAGGGTTCATTGACCATCACTGCAGTATTTTTCCATTTCTAGTGCGCTTGGAGCTCTAAAAACATCACTTATTGATCTCATTGGTCATGTGATCTTAGTCCACAGTGCCACTTCCACAGGTGCTCTAGAATGATCACTCATTGATCACTCTTTGTGACTGTTGTGTGATTTTAGCCAGGGAGAGTATTGAGCGACAATCTGCACAGACAGACGCTTGCATTCACTGGAAATGATCAGTTTTCTGCAGAAACCGCTTACCAAAGCAGTCCCCAAGCACATATTGCAAGACTTGCTCCAGTCTGAGCACTTGAGAATGGAAATCTGGCCAACAGGAACAACCCTTCAGAACAAATTATGGTGAAGACCTCAAGTGCACTGCCCTGTTTATTACACATACATGAGTAATTGCATAGCAGAAGTTGATCGAAGAAGAAGAGGGGAAACTGTTGAGGAACTTTTTAGTCTGTGATCAACTTCTGCTATGCAACTACTCCTATATTTGTCATAAACAGGGCGGTGCGCTTGAGGTCTTCACCGGTCCCCCATAGTTTGTTTTGTAGGTTTTTTTTCTGTTGGCCGGATTTCCATTTTCACACTGCTCAGGCTGGAGCAGGATGTACTCTGGGGATTGCTTTGGTGCTCCACAGGTGCAGGCAGCCGAGTTCCTGAGACCCATTCTGTGGAGGTGTGCTCTGAGACTGCAGTGTCCTTTTCTAAGTCTGAAGACTGTGGTCTGTGCTTTTCTGTTTAGTATATTTATACTGTGGTTGACGAACTAATTTAGTTTAGCTATTGAATCGACTTCATAGTACTCAGAACAGACCTATAGGTGCTCAGTCTCTACCAGCTTATACAGAGGGATAAACCTGCTGATGATTCCTGTTGCCCGCTGGTTAGGCACACATGTTATTCAGCCATTCTGGTGCTTAAGCCTACTCTTGAAGTGTTTCTTCTAGTAATTGTTATTCTATTAGTCATGATGTCACACACCAATAGGTTTAATGAACTATATGATTTAATTCTTCTTTAACACTCCATTTCGACCACTTGTTAAACAACTATTTGTAATTTGTATGTGATCTCAGCCTAAAGTCAATTATATGCTGTGCCAGTTATGTGCCTACAAGTAGGCCAGCACATCTGGTTTTGGAACTTTTTATTTACTATGGTAGCTGTCCTAGAACCCCTGCCTCAGTCGACTCTTATCACATGTCTTGTGGGTCGTAGTTTTACTATTTTTGCTCCTTGTGAGTCCGACATTAAAGGCGAGAGACATGCAAAAGACATATTGAAATCTGAAAATCTTGTAACAATTTTCAAAAAGAAAACATTAACAAATAAAGACGAGGAGACATGTTTATTAACATATGTGTTCCAATTGTTTACCATGTCCTAGTTTATATCATTATAATTTTCTCCAGGTGCCATAACTGCAAATCTGTTTACAATCCTGACGAAGAAAGTTATCGCTACCGTCTCTGTTTAACAGTAACTGATAGTAGCATGATGGCTAATGTGACAGCCTTTGGAGGGATGTTGAATTCTTTCTTTGGTGTCACAGCCAAAGAGTTTTACAACAAGTAAGGTTTTCCACTGTTATTTCAAAATTTATTTTTGAAGTTGTGAAAAATATTGACGGTCAGGTTGTTGAATGGTCTTTATATGGTACCTTACGACCTCATGGACTCAACACACTACATTCCTATGCTTCTTAATACTGTCTCTTCTCATGCTCCATAATATATGTGTGTATGTAAAATGTATATATGTTCTTCTTTTGTCATCACACTGCTACCGGGTTGTTGCCTAGTGTCCTGGTTTTCTGTTTTTATCTTGTGCTGTTCTGGTGGCTTGGGTGATTGTTATTTTTTATTTTTGACAGTATTCTGCTATGCCATCTAACCATTTTTGTGGTCACTTGTCTGCTTCTGCGGGCCTTCTCTCTCCTGATGTTCTGTGTTGTATTGAACTCTTTATACTGTGGAGTTTGGATGAATTTGTATATATGTTAAATATATATTTTTGATTATAATTGTTTTTATCTTCTTTTTCTATTTTAGTTTTTCCCATTTATTTCATTTTTCGTCACATATTTCAGTTTAAGGCTGTTAGGGATTTATTGTCTGACTGTATATGTTATGTCTGCCGTACTGAAGTCTCTCTCTCTCGCGATCACCGCCCGACCGATGTACCAAATCTCCCCATAAATTCTATTCATGTGGAAATCTGATTCATGCAACCTTAGCATTGGTGTGTTTTACTTCACATCTTCAGCACCATTTGGAGCTCTGGTACTTATCCTTTGGTGATGTGTCCGGTTTCAGCCAGCGTTTACTCAGTTCGCTCTCCGTTCTGTGGCCATCTAGTGGTTTTTTACGGTGTGGGGTAGCTAGCCCCATGCCCAACCTCCTTAGTCACCTCTTACAACATGCGTAGCAGATAACAGTGGTTCTATTCTTTACACCCCATTTTGGGCCCCGGTAACCACACATGCGGTATTGGAAGTCTGAATTTCCTCACTTCGTTTGTATCCTTTGCTTGATAAAGGCCTTTTGGTCGAAACATTTTGTGATTGTTTTTGTTTTTGTAAATCTATAGTACTTTGTTTTTACATGTGTGTTTTGCCAGTGAGAAAATGTGACCAATATTTGAAGAGATTGATGAGAAAATGTGACCAATATCTGACAAGAGAAAATGTGACAAGTTTTTAATGAGAAATTGTGATAAATATTTGGAAGAGATTGATTGACAGATGTGACACAAATTCAAATGTATTCTTTTTATTGTTTAGATATATTTCTGCAACCAGAGATAAATATGGAATGTGTTGGGAGAACATTGTACAAGCTGCAGTGGAACAGGCATTTGTGGGTCAACGACTTCTATTTGGCTTGAAGACAGCCACCAATTTTGGTACCAAATTGGCACAAGCAAAACATTTTGGTCTAACTTTAAAAGAAATCTGGCAAAATGTTGATGTTTCGAAACATAGATCAACCATCAGACAGCTTCCAGAGTTTGTTGCTGTGCAGGTTATGTATCAGACAGACTCATCACGCTCCGCAACTGTTGTTGAGTGCCTCCAACATCTTCAGAAAGTGATTGATCAGAATCATCTAACTCTAGATCTCTGTGCAGACAAAGCAGCATTGCTGCAAATTTGGAATCATTTTTCTACATATAAGGATGGTCATGTTTTTTCTGAGAGTTTCATGAGAACCAGGACTCCGCAACATCCGAGTAATCCAGTTTCTTTAACGAGAGCCAGCACTCTGTCGCATCCAACAAATTCAGCTTGTGTCATGAAAACCATCACTCCGTCACATCCTGCTAGTTCTGTTTGTTTCTCGAAAGCCAGCACTCCATCACATCCAAGTAACCCAGTTTCTTTCACCAGAGCCAGCACTCTGTTACATCCGACTAATCCAGCTTGTTTCACGAAAGCCATCACTCCGTCACATCCAACTAGTTCTGTTTGTTTCACAAAAGCCAGCACTCCGTCATCACAGCTGACTAATCCAGTTTCTTTTAGCAAAGCCAGCACTCCGTCACATCCCAATTGTCAAGTTAATTTCCCGAGAACCAGCATTCTGTCACACACAGCTAGTCCAATCTATGATTTTACTTTAGATTCAAGCATTGACCAATCTTCTCTTGGTTTTAGCTGTGACAAAACTCACAACAAGTTCGATATGATAGAAGATTCACCAAATGTTACAATGTGTGAACGTCACCATTCAGCCGTAACCAATTCCTGTCCGTCTTCATCAACTTCTATAACTGGGACCCCAAATGCAACCATCAAAACATTTCAAAATGATGCAGTATCTATGATTTCTCATTCAAATCTTCTTGAAGAGAAGAATTCTCAAATCAATAATCTCAGAATTCAAGAAAGAAAGAAATCAGAGCGATTGATTAAAAACGACGATTGAATTATGCTGAATTTTGTAGCAAAACTGAATCTGGAAGCGTGGACACGTTTAAAAATTTGACAAAAAATGAAAAATTTAAGAAAAGAAAGAAATCAATTAATGAGGAATGTAGACTTGACGTTGTTCAGCAATTGTTGAGGGATACAGAAAATCAAGTTTCAAAGAAATGTTGGAGACACAAGAAAGACAACAGTTGTAATTGTCGTGAAATTCTTCAAGATGTGATTACAGAGAATAAAGACAATAGTTGCCAGGAGTTGCCCCAAAATAGATGCGGTAAAGTCCAAAGTATGCTGTGCAAGGACATTAACCAAGGTTCGTCTTTTATAGATTATAGTTTGGACACAACTGGAAGATTATGAAATCTGGAATTATAAAGAAGAAGGAGTTGATTGCAAAAGGATTTGTTATTAATGATGTTCTGAGCGGCAGACAAGAAGATGCCTCGTCAATTTCCTGTCAACATCATCTCTTAAAACTCACAGAAGAAAAATGTGAAATGTGTAGTAGTGTTAATATAGAGAGTCACACAGATACATTGGTCTTGTTACAGCCACAAATGGTGTCACAACCCCAAGAGACACGGTCACAACACCAGGTGATGCAGTTACATCATCAAATTCCACCATCACACCTCCAAGTGGAACTGTCACAGCCCTATGTGACACTGTCACAAGCTCACAATTGACACTGTCCCAACCAAAAATTGTTAGATCCTTTACTGACAACAACCTACATACTCTACTCCCTCCTTCTGACCAAACAACCAATACACCATACCATCACAACAACAGACTCTCGGACTTGAACAACAGATTGATCCCACATCTTCAGTCTCATCACAAAATTTCTAACGATGAAGTTAATGATAGCATAGATTCTACCAATGAAACCGAACCTCTGATAAATTTCAAGTTCAGAAACTTTCCACACAAAGAAAGTAGTAAAAGTTCACTTTTAGCAAATGTTCATTCGGAGTCAAAATTTAAATTGTATAAAGAAAACAAAATTCTGGGCGAGAGCCCACAAAATTGTGATCATGAACTTGAAGAGTGGACTGAAGAAGTAATGGATGATTATGCAGAATCGGAAGGATTTGATTTATTTATAACTAAGTTGAAAAATAGTTGTCGACCGAAGCATGAAAGTCCTCCAAATCAAAGTTATTCGCTAGAGAATGTACCTAAGTTGAACAATAGTTGTAGACCGAAGCATGAAAGTCCTCCAAATCAAAGTTATTCGCTAGAGAATGTAATTAAGTTGAACAATAGTTGTCGACCGCAGCGTGAAAGTCCTCCAAATCAAGGTTATTCGTTAGAGATGAATACAGGAAGTACTGCAGATAAAGTAGTTTTGCTATCTACAGCAGACATTAACCACACTGACATATCCAAGATGGAGGATATATATCAAAATATGAGAATTACAAAGGCTAGGATGTTGCCAGAGAATATTAAAAGTAAAATCACACTGATTCTATCTAAAAGAGATGAAACTGGAAATAAACAGAGAACAACGCCTTGTAATTTTAACATCAGAAATAACAGAAATAAAGAGACAACGCCTCATAATTTTAACATCAGAAATAAACAGACAATGCCTCGTAATTTTAACATCAGAAATAAACAGACTTTGTCTTATGTAAGCAAACCAAATAAACAGACGGTGTCTTGTAACGTAAACAAACCAAATAAACAGACAGTGTCTTGTAACTTAAACAAACGAAATAGACAGACTTTATCTCGAAATGTGAAAACACCAAATAGACAAACTTTACCTCGTAATGTAAACAGTCCAAGTAAAGAGATTACATCACAAAATGTTAACATCCAAAAGAAATATTCCTCTTCAAACGTCAAATATCCTCATAATAAAAAGATAAAGTTGACACAAAAATTTCACTCTGACCAAAGCTTCTGTCATATAAACAAGGGTTCTCAAACCTTTGCTAATGTGACCCTGAGACGCACTCAAAGGGAATATTTTACAGATAAGTATGATTGTACACAGAATAAAAACAAAATTACTGAGAAACTAGATTGCAAAGGTGCTGATACTGTCGACATATGTTGCAAGCGCACTGATACTGCCGAGATATGTTGCAAGCGCACTGATATTGCTGAGGTATGTTGCAAAGGCACAAATGTTAACATCAAAAGAAATATTTCCTCTTCAATGTCAAATATTTCAAAAAATGATAAAGTTGAAGCAAAATGTACTCGTATGGCCAAAACTTCTGTCATATAAAAGGTGTACTCAAACCGATTTGCTAATGGACCTGATACGCCAGGTATGTTCAAAGGACTGATACTGCAGTATTTAAAACACGATACTGCGAGTATGTATGCAGGCTGATACTGCTGAGATATGTTGCAAAGGAACATTGATACTGCGAGGAAACTAGATTGCAAGGGCACTGATATTGCTGAGATTTGTTGCAGCGCACTGATATGCTGAGGTATGTTGCATGCGCACTGATACTGTCGAGATATGTTGCAAAGGCACTGATACTGCCGAGGTATGTTGCAAGCACACTGATACTGCTGAGGTATGTTGCAAGCGCACTGATATTGCTGAGGTATGTTGCAAAGGCACTGATATTGCTGAGGTATGTTGCAAGCGCACTGATACTGCTGAGGTATGTTGCAAAGGCACTGATACTGCCGAGGTATGTTGCAAGCGCACTGATACTGCTGAGGTATGTTGCAAAGGCACTGATACTGCCGAGATATGTTGCAAGCGCACTGATACTGCCGAGGTATGTTGCAAGCACACTGATACTGCTGAGGTATGTTGCAAGCGCACTGATATTGCTGAGGTATGTTGCAAAGGCACTGATATTGCTAGGTATGTTCAGGCACTGATATTGCTAGATGTGCAAGGCACTGATACTGCCGAGGTATGTTACATAGGCACAGATACTGCAGGGGTATGTTACAAAGGAGGCACTGATATTGCAGAGGTATGTTACAAAGGAGGCACTGATACTGCCAAGGTATGTTACAAAGGCACAGATACTGCCGAGGTATGTTACAAAGGCACAGATACTGCCTGGGTATGTTACAGGAATATTGGTCATACAAAATTATGTAACAGTAATATCTGTAATGAATCAAGCAGGAGAGATGACAGTAATGATAAATTATTTAACCGTGATGTCAGTAATGCAATTTGTAACAAGGATATCAGTAATGAGACATGTAACATGGATGTTCATAATGAAATATTATGTAACAGGACTGTCAGTAATGAGATATTGTGTAATGGGAATGTAGGTAATGATGTATTGTGTAACGGGAATGTTAGTAATTACAACATATGTAATAGCAATATCAGCAGTGAAATGTGTAAGAGGAATATCAATAATGAACTATTATGTAACAACAAAGCTATCGTAACTATGAACTGTTCAACAAATTGTGATAATCGGACTAAAACGAAACATCGCATTAATGATGGTATGTGTTCTGTGAGGGCAAGTGGACAGGATGTGAGAGCATTCAGCTGTGATAGAACATCAATAATGGATGCCAGTTTGTCATTTTGTGAGAATAGATCCCCTGCTAAGAGTTTCTCAAGTCCAAGATTTTTCAATCAAATGGAGCCAAAAATAATTAATCTTTTGGGCTTGAAGAAATGTGATATGTTGCCCGATTGTGACAAAGGGGAAAAAAAAGTGAGTTATTCAGAAAATGGTTTCAAACAGGGATTTTTCAGTGATACAGAATATCCTGGCCTTAAACATAGTTGGTCATGCGTAAACGTGGATTGGATGTGTTGTGAGAAAGACAAAATAGCAATAAACAGCTCGTGCAGGGATATTGATCTGACAAACTATGAGGACATTGTAACTATACAAAAACAAGATTGTTTGTATAAAAATAGGTTTTCAGTAGAAACCTCAAAACAATGTAGCACTGCGAAAGAAATCACAGAAAAATGTGTGAAAATGCAAAAAGAAGTCACAGAACAATGGACACTGCGAAAGAAATCACAGAATGTGACACTGCAAAGAAATCACAGAGAATGCATGAAAGAAATACAGACAGTGTGACACTGCGAAAAGAAATCACAAGAGAAGTGTGACACTGCAAAAGAAATCACAGAGAAATGTGCATGCAAAGAAATCACAGAGAATGTGACAATGCAAAAGAAATCACAAGAAGCAAATAGTGTGACATGCAAAAGAAATCACAGAAAATGTGGGCAATGCAAAAGAAATCACAGAACAATGTGACATGTAACGAAATCACAGAGAAGTGTGACACTGCAAAAGAAATCACAGAGAAATGTGGCAATGCAAAAGAAATCATAGAACAAGGTGGTAACATGAAAACAATCACAGCACAGTATGATCATGTAACAGAAGTCACATCACAATATGAGTCTGCAAATTCTCGTTGCCAAAAACAGTCAATCCTCAGATCTTTTATTTGATCTACCATATAATTGTGAAGATGTGAATTCTTGTACAGAATATTGGGAAAACAAATATCAAATTACTGTTGACACTCAAAATAATGAGGCAGTAATGATTGATTCATTTATGGAAGGTGAAGGACACAATTCTGTATTTGCCTCAACATCCCAGATATCTGCCATTACAGAATGTAAAATTGCACGTCACCGCTTTATGCACAGTCGAAGGAAAATATCTAATGATTTTAGTAAGCTTAGAAAAATATCAAATGATTCAAATAAGTTAAGAAAAATGCTACAATATGAAGAAGGTATGATTAATCGTTGTGATAGTCCTCTGTTTAATAGAAGGCTGTACCACAGAAGGAGAAAAGCTATAATCGAGCTAGTCAACGATAGCAAACGTCGAAAAAGCAATGCACAATAGATACAACACATGAGCAGTTTCCTGAACTTGGAATTGCCTGCGAAAGAGTTACTAGTTTGGCATCTCGAATCGAACTAGTCAACAATAGTGAACGGCCAATACAGCAACAAACAACAAATACGACACATGGGCAGTTTCCCGAACTTGGAATTGACTGCGAACGAGCCATGAGTTTAGCATCTCGAATCGAACTAGTCAACAATAGCGAACGGCCAATACAGCAACAAACAACAAATTCAACACACGGGCAGTTTCCTGAACTTGAAATTGACTTCAAACGAGTTACTAGTTTAGCATCTCCAGTTTTCATCAGTAATAGGAGGGTATCTGAAGATGTGTTGTCGGGCAATTCATGCGATTTGTTCAATTCTGATGATGAGGAGAGAGTGACGTCAGTAGATGATTTATTTGATGATGTCCATGGTCAACAGAAGAAATGTGAAACAATAGTTCAGAAGTCAGCCCTGCCGCAGACTCCCGTACCACAGTCATCCTTGCCACATACACCCATACCACAGTCATCCTTGCTGCATCCATTCCTGCCAGAGTCATCTCATACTTCGCATGTGTCCTTGACACAGATTATTCTATAAAAAACTTCAATGTTCCCTCGTAAGAATTTGACCAAAAGAGGTACGTTTTCTCGCAGGAGACTAGAGCACTATTTTTATGACTTTGAAATCATTGGTCTCTTACCTGTTCGAAACCCGATCAGGGTGGATTTAAAATCCTCTCTTAAGAAAAGCTCTATAGAATTTGAGGAGTCAGCCGGATCACAAGATTTGTTTTCTGAGTCGCATCACAACCATACATATGTTGACTTTTCCTCAGCGACAGCAGAACCTTGTTTCTCTCCTAGAGTTGAATGGAATTCATCGTGTGAACTGTTCTCCCAGTCTCCTGAACAACCAGCAATTAAAAATATGTTGAAACTTGTAATTCCTTCATTGATAACTTCTTCCCCTGCGACATACTCTCTCGGTGGACAAACTCAGACGATAGCACATTCTTCGACTATTTCCCATGACAATGGTAAACATACAGATACAATCCCAACATGTACAAGCCCACAGAAATTTGAAAATGAGTGGTCTTTTGACTTGTTCTCATCATCTCCAGACGTTAACACTGACCGAAGAAGTCCCATTTCAAACATGTCTACAGGGCCAGTTGACTATTCCTTTGATATATGTGTAACTCCTGACCTATTTTCCTAATTTTATTTAAGGATTTACGCAAGATAACATAAGTATCTGCTTCACTGTGTAGTTTCCTAACAGACCCATAGGTAAACTATCCAACGATGACTATCACACACTCAACAGACCACTCAGGACAGGGCATAATAGACTGAATAAAAACTTGTACAATGTACAGGTTATCCATTCTGCTGATTTCGATAATAATGTTATATGATATATATATATATATATATTGTTCATATTTTTATATTTATTTGAGTAAACTTTATTAATTGCTTTCATGGATCTGACTAAGGCATTTGACACAGTCAGCAGACCAGGTCTTTATAAAATATTGAAGCATATTGACTATCCCCCAAAGTTGCTCCAATTGATTGTCTCTTTCGAAAGCCAGCATACAGTTCGATGGCAGCACATCTGATAGTTAAGAGTGGAGTTGAGCAGGGCTGTGTCCTCGCCCCCACTCTCTTTGGCATCTTCTTCGCAGTCCTTTTGTACCATGCCCTCAGGACGCTGATGTTTTCGTCCGCGCTAGATCTGATGGTTCACTCTTTAACTTGGCTCAGGCATTGAAGTGGGATGCAAAGGGTTCAAGAAAGAGAGAGGATGACCTAGGAGACCGGGAAACGAACTTTGATGAGAAATGCAAGAAATATCAGTCTCAGTTCCATGGAGGAGATTGAGCGAGTTGCCCAGGATAGAACGGTGTGGAGAAATTACTTGCAAGCCCTATGTAACACGTATAACAGTACAAGAGGAATTATTATTATTATTACGTGGGAAAAACTAGCTGATGACAGAGTTGTGTGGAAAGCGATATTGCGAAGGGCACAGTCTTTTGAGAAGAGACATATATGAGCTGAAAGACAGAGAGAAAGCGAAAACTCAAAGTCGTCACAGTAAAACACTTGCCAATTGATCGTCTATAAAGACGAAAAAGGCCATATACATATATTGTTATATATTCTTGACTTGGTATCCTGTATACAAAGCTCCGTGGACTAGGTTGGACATCAGTGTTCAGTGTAGTCACTCAATTCAGTTGAAAATAGGTATAGACTGATAGCATGGCCCTTGCAGAACGTCACTTTCATCAAATCCCACCTGAAAAACTCTATGCAAGTTTTCCGGTATCTTTCAGTGTCATATTCAAGGTTTCTTTGATGTCCTGCTGCCATCTTCATCTTGGTCGTACCCCTGCCTCATACCCTAGGAACTATACCTTCCATTGCCGTTTTCTCCAAACCACTGTGACGTTTAAATTGGCCAAAATATTTAATCTTCCGGGATATGTTATTCATGAGCCAATGCTCCTTGATATGCGGGTCTTCTAGGATGTCTGTTTTTTTTCTTCTCTTCTTTGTCCAGGATGATCTAAGCAAATTTTTGTGACACTGTGTTTCAAAAACTTCAATTTTGTTCTTTAATGTTTGCATTATGGTACACGATTCACATCCATGTTGCCACAGGGAATATGCATGTTCTCAAAAGTCTCTTTTGTTGCTTTGATTGTGTCGGGCTATAGTTTCTTCATGCTTGTCACTCTCTGGAATGCATGGCTAGTAGTCTTCTAGCTTCTTTCGTACAATCTCCATTGTTGTTAATTATATAGCCATGATATTCAAAATATGTGACATTCTCAATGTCTTCATTATTGATGGTAGTTTTGGGTTGAGATTTTGCTTTGTCTGTGGACATAATTTTAGTTTGATAGCCTGAGTAATTCAGAATAATCCCCGTGGGAACAAGTTGTACTAGATTCGAGTGATAGATATTTGAAGAGGCTGGGCACCCGTGGGCCCAGAGTACATTGATTTCAATTCTTGAACAAGTACACATGATCAATAAATAACAAAACAAAAATATATTTTGTTCATTATTTTTTTTCTATTGGCAAGTAACTGCAAATTTGTTTAAAAAATAACATTAAAATAATGATTCATTTTTAGACAGGAATGGCCATGACAATTGTCCCTTACATAAAACTTTCTATTATTCCACTACTTGACTGGGTCACCTCCAAAGAATGAAATGTTCCACTCCTTTCTGGGTCACCTCAAAGAATGCACTATTCCACTACTTGACTGTCATCTCCCCACCCGTTCACCAGCACCCCTGTCCCACTCATTTAAGTTCAGTTCACACACTACCACTATGTTCAGGCGCCAAGCAGAGAATCATTATATTCAGTTACACCCGGAGATACTTCCTTCCAACTAATCGGTTACAGTACACTATCACGTTGAAGTTTCATGGTCGACCTTGAGTATTCGCTCCTTTTTCAACCACTCCACAAACTCATCAAGCATTACTGGCCCTATAAGAAAAAAAAAAATGTGTATGTACATTGTTATAGGAAAAAAAAAAATATAAAATTGATATGCATTGTCTTGTTTTTCTTCTAACACTCATATCACTTTTAAACAGTGATTTGTATGTGATCTGAGCCTAAGAGCGGTTGTTCATTCTGCCAGTTAGGCGCCTACCAGTAGGCCAACACATCCGATTTCAGTGCGCTTTTATTTACTGGGGTAGCTTCCCTATGTCCTACATCAGTCACCTTTTATAACGTCTTGTAGGTCACAGTGTTACTATTCTTTGCTCCTTGGAGCCCTGACAACACACAGGTGGATCTGTAATAGATAACCATGTGTACTCTGATATTGCAAATGCCCTGCCCTACTCTTCATTATCATCAGGTGCAGTGCTGGCTGGCGTAGGTGATCATGGATCTCCACAAATGTCTGTCTCTGGTGTTTGCTATCATCTCAGATGTTGACACTCTTCTGTGTCATGAAGTCAGGCTGTTCAAAAATTTATGTCTGTGTCTTCCCCTGTCTTAAAAAAAAAGTAAAGGAACCCTTTCATACCTCGTGGTATATAGGTCAATACAGTGTTAGGCCTGTTTTTTCATTGACCATCGCCACACGATGGGTGATGTGATCAGCATCACGTCGGCCGCCTTTACTTTCTCAGAGCATGTCTGGTACCTAGTTGAGGCTGGAGTCGACCTGAGAGCCATCGCGGTTGGGAAAAATTTCACACACACTGCGGGACTGAACCCAGACCACCAGCCTTGGAAGCGAGTTCACTAACAACTGCTACTGCTCTTTGCTGTCTTCAATTGTCATGTTTATACATCTCCCATTCTCATCACAAGCCAGAAAAATGATGACTGTCTCTTTCTTATATTGATAAGCTTTCTCTGTGTCTTGGCTTCATTCAACACACGTCCACATTCGTCATTTTAGCAGTCTATAGGATTCTCATCATCCTCTGTAGCCTCCATAGATTTTCTGTCTGTTTGTTTATTGTCCATGACTCACATCCGTATGTCAGTATTGGTTCTATGTAGCAATGAATAACTCTCATTCTGATCTCAATTGACAATGATTTTGCATATAATGCTTCTCATTTTCTGGAAAGATTCGCTCATTGAGCATTTTCTATGTTAAACTCCATGGCATTAAAATTTATGTTCTCTGCAGTAAATTTCCTAATATACCTTCATTGTAGCTAAACATGTGCTACCAGTGCCAAACATGGGCACTGACAAAAGAACAAGAAAGGAAAAATACCACATGTGAAATGAGATGCTTGAGGAAAGCGGTAAATAAAACAAGAAGAGTTCATATAAGAAATGAGGAAATTAGAAGAAAAGTCGGAACAGCACCTGCTATTAGATTCATTGAAAAACAGACCTAATGGCAGGGGTATGGCCACTTGGTGAGAATGAACCTGAATACACCAGTTGCAAGAGCGTACAACCTGAAAATGGAATCATCAAGAGGAAGAGGCGGACCAAGCGTGCACAATCTTGGAAACCCATCATCAGTTAAACCTGCTCGCCTTATGACAAAAAGTATAGAAGGACAAAAGAAAAAAAGAGTAGCTAACATGCAGAGATTGCCTTGACCTGACCAGCAGAAGAAACAGATTTACTTGAAAAAATGAAGACAACGATGAATCTAACTTACAAGCACCGTCTTCATCGTAGTTATCCAAATTGGGTCGTACAGCTCGGCTGAATTCTAGAATGTTACACCACTGGTCCTTGTTGATCACCTTGTACTTGGCTTGCTGCAAAGAAATAGTTTCAAATTCATGAACAGTTTTGCTGAACACTTAGATGAGCTACAGGAGAGACAAAATTAATAATATAATTCCTCTCGTACCGTTATACGTTACATAGGGCCTGCAAGTAATTCCTCCATACCGCTCTATCCTGGGCAACTCGCTCAATCTCCTCCATGGAACTGAGACGGATATTTCCTGCCTCTCTCAGCAAAGTTCGTTTCAGGGTCTCCTTAGGTCGTCCTCTCTTTCTTGAACCTTTGCATCCCACTTCAATGCCTGCTTTGATATTCGTTGATCATTTCTCCTCAAGGTGTGTCCAACATATCTCCATCTTCTCTTTCTTATAACAGTTGTCACTAGTGGTTGACTAGACATGTCTCTGATTTCATCACTTCTTAATTCGTTCCATTTTATATTCATTTTTCGCAGACATCAGAAACACATTAGAAATGAAGAAATCATAAGAAGACTGGATGTGAAACCAGTCATGCAATTCATAAAAGAACAACAGATTAATTGTTGGTTTGGATATGTCCTGGTATTGACTACCACATAGAGCCACAATGAGAAAAGTATCTTCTTCGAATGCTCCATATCGACCAATTGTTAACCACTCTGTGATATGTATGTGATCCGAGCCTAAGAGCGATTGTAGGTTGTGCCAGTTATGCGCCTACAAGTAGACGAGCACATGCAATTTCTGTAAAGCTTTTTTATTTACTAGGGTAGCTACACATAGGCCCTTATCTCAGTCGCCTCTTATGACATGCCTGTAGGTCACAGTGTTACTATTCTTTGCTCCCTTGTGAGCCCCAACAACACACATGCGTGAAAAAGTATAAAGAGTACAGAGCAAGACCATGCAAAAGATAGAGCAACGGCACCAAAAACAGCCTTAACTGATTCAGTCCCGTGGAACACTGTAGTGCACATATTTCTTATCTTCGTGGCCCAAGCGTCGTTTAAAAGACGGCTACTATTTCGTTGAGTTTTTATTCATTTTCACTCCGATTGTAGTTTTATATCAACCGGAAACTAAGTAGAAATGAAGTACTAACGATAACCAAATCACAACATCGTGGTTTTGACTAGAATCACAAGTGAAACCAAGTTTAATTTTCGTTTTCAAGTTACCCTGTGATTAAAAAATAATGTCTAACAGTTCAGATTCTAGAAATGGTTTGTTATCAGCTCGTTCTGCACGTTTACAGCTGCAGAAGCGCGAGATTAGTTGCATGAAGATGTAGATACTGATAGTGAAGATAGTGAAGCTTCTGATTCTGATGACACAGAAGTTTGTGATTTAAATACGTCGATTATTAATAATTTAAATAATACTAGTAGTGTTTCCCAACCAGCTGCGAGAGTGGCGTTGCCCCAGTCAGGTTCCAGTAGGATTGCAACAAAAAAAAGAAGGATTCAGACAGAACCTACACAGTCTACTTGGAGAGAAGTTATATAGTTGCTATGTTAGGACTATTATTCATATACTTTAGTTCTTTATTCCTGTAAATATTGCTATAATTTCCACTGTATGTTTAGTATGTGAAATCTTCAATTTGAAAAATTTTAATGGAAATTTCTTCAAAGATGGTCGTGTTGCTAATTTGCGAACAGTTAGTAAACCATATATTCCGTCAATATTTTCTTAATTTTTGTGTATTCATAAATGGATTACTTATATAAAGAGAGCAGTTACACTGACTTATTCACCATATTGTTCCTCAAGGCCCTTGGTAAGTTGGATTTTGTTCTCACAATTTCAATTAATTTTTTATTACATGCTAATATTTGTCATGCACAGTCAACACAACATTATATTTTCGCATACAATAATATTTTATGAAAGTACAATCATTTATCTTTAATTTGATATATAATAAGTTCAACTTTAAATCATATTTAGAAACAATATTTTAATTTAACTAAAGTATGTGTGCAATATTTTTGAAGCTAAAAAATAATTCCGTCCAGAGGTGAAAAAACCTGGTACTGAATCAGTTAAGAAAACGAATAACAGCTTACAAAGTGCCTTAGAACACGCATACACAAGATCACTACAACTACCCCCCAAACACTTCTATAAGAAATAAATGATGGAGGAGAAACAATTTTGCTTTCTCAAAGTTACACATAATCTATTTGCACATAATCACACCTAATTTCTTTCTTCATAAATTCATGCACAATATATCTTCATAACATATTCACACAAGCATTATTTTTCTTCATAATGAACATACATGGTCATAGACATGGCAGTCAAGCGACAACTGATAAACTGCATATTTCTACCAACTCTCTATTATCAATGTCAAACATGGTCCCTAACTAAATTCCAAGAGAGAAAGATCACAACATGTGAAATGAACTGTTTAATAAATGCTGTCAATGTTACAAGGCAGATTGAGAAATTAGAACATTAGAAATGTCATTGGAATCACACCATGCATCCAACTTATTAGAAGACAAATAAAACTAGTTCCATCACCTGCATGTGGACAGACAGCCGAACACATCCTGCAAGATTGTCACCTGATGAATCAACTCAGGAAAGAAAACTAGTCAACAGAGAGAAACATCCATGCAAAGCTGTTTGGAAGCCTTGATAAACTAACAAACACAACAGCATATGTCAAGAGAACCAGACCCATTGTGTAAACATTAAACGGCAGCGAACGAGAAGACAACAAATAATATGGTTCGCTCACATTTTGAGAATGAAACCAGATCTACTACCAACTCGCACATATAACAACAGACGGTGCTGCGCTCGAGGAAGACCAAGAACCAGATGGATTGATAATATCTCGACATCAAAGACTAGCAACTACAGATGCAACACACCTGCCACAGGATAGAAAACTGAAACTCCCCATCACACTTCACGGCACATGTGGACAAGACAATGAACACACAATTTCTCATCACTTAAATTATTCTGATGCTGTGAGACAAAACAAAAGTAGAGAAAAACAAAACAAGCTTAAAGTGCGACACAAATGTGATTTCTTCTTGAACGCTCCACATCAACCACTTGTTAAACCACCTGATCTTTGTGATCTAAGCTAAACATTGTGCATTATACATTTGCTTTATTCAGTGCTTCTCAGGCTAACTCAGTTCTACAAATGCCTTGTAGTTGCAGTGTTACTCATTAGAGGACTGCCTAAGTTTGATGTAGCTCGGCCTGCTGCTGTAGCTCTAGCTGGTTGAATCTAGTGGCATTGTTAGTCTGGTCTTACTCAGGCTAACTGAGTCCCTCTGTCTGAGAATCTGTATGGAGAATCTATTCATACAGAGCACACGCTGCCAGTGTAGTAATTGGTCTTCCCATGTGATTGAAACGTTTTCAAAATCAGTTAGAATAAACGTCGATTACGAAAAAAAACTTCATTAGAAGATTACAAAAACTCAAAAATAACTTCATCTTATTCTTCTCTGCATTCAAATAATTTATCTAAATTACACGGGACCCTGCCGGTGCTACAGAGTTTGTGCACTGCAGCTGAGATCTTCCTGTGTAAGAGATAGATCGGAGCACACATGATTACTCATCACAGTGCAATGATGATGGTCCTATCAATCAATCTTAAAAAGTGAGAAAACAAATGATTACCTCTAGGAACTGATGAAAGTATGAGAATAATGGCCAGTTCTTTCCTAGCACCAACGACAACATTTCTTTAGCAGTTTCTATATCCATACTTCTTTGGTCTTTGTCCTAGTATCAAATAGAAGAAAATACATGATATTATCACCTGGCATATGTTGATTTAGCCAGGCTTCTATCTTAATAAAGCAAGGCCGTATTCTAACACCCTATTGTTTGGAGTGGCCATTGACTGGGTGATGAGAAAATGTTGCAGGGCGAAACTGGCATCGACTTGGTAGAAAATAGTCAACTAGAAGATTTGGATTTTGCAGATGATATTGCCTTGTTAAGTAGAAACAACCAAGATATGCAAAGAAAATTGGACAACTTGTCATCTATAGCATCAAAAGTTGGACTGCAGATAAGCTATGAAAAACAAATATAATGAAGACACCTATGGCAAGTAACGCAGATATCACACTGGAATCTAAAATGATAAAAATAACAGAGCAGTTCACCTATTTAGGTAGCAATTTTGATTGCACAGGAAATGTTAAAAAGAAATTATGATACGAATTGAAAAAAAAGCAACATCAGCTTTTAAAAATCTAAATAAAATATGGAACTGCAAATTATATAGTTTTAAAACTAAATTACAAATTTTCTATTCCAATGTTGTATCTATCCTAACATATGTCAGAGAGAGTTGGAAAATGACTAAAGATATAGAAAGCAAGTTGAATGCATTTGAAAATAGATCTTAACAAAAAATAATGAATATAAAATGGGACGAATTCAGGACAAGGGATGAAATCAGAGAAATGTCTGGTCAACCACTAGTAACAACTGTTATAAGATGGAGATATGTTTTACATACCTTGAGAAGAACTGATCAAAGAATACCAAAGCAGGCATTGAAGTGGGATGCAAATGGTTCAAGAAAGAGAGGAACAAGGGAAACCCTGAAACGCACTTTGCTGAAAGAGGCAAGAAATATCAGACTTAATTCTATAGAAGATATTGAGCGAGTTGCCCAGGACACAGAGGTATGGAGAAATTACTTGCTAAATTAAACGGTATTACGGTAAGAGCGGTATTGAGAAATTACTATGTAATGTAAACTGAAGAAATATATATATATATATATGTTGATTTACTTTTGAACTATAAATAACTTTTCAGAAAAGGTCAGGTTGTCATTGTCTGAACAAATGACACACACAGGCGGAAAGTTGCCCCAAAACTCTTGGGAGCAAGAATTAATTAGTCAGTTACTTACTAAATAGAAGGACATTCCTGATTGAATACTCTGCTATCCATACCTACACAAACACACAGAAATTAATCCATATAAAATCTTTCTTCTTTTTCTTTATCCTTCTCTGCTTTTTTTGCCGCTAGAGGGTGATGCAGGTTCAACATGATGACGGTTCTCGAGATATCTGTCACGCATGTTGAGTGGTGTGGTATAGGAGTTTATGATGTATGCAAATCCATCACCGATCTTTTTCTTGGTCTGCCCTTCCTCTTGATGATTCCATTTTCAGGTTATGCAGCCTTAGCATCGGGTAGGGTTCATTTTACCAAGTGCAAACCATTTGAGTTCTGTTTTCCAATAATCTAATAGCAGGTGTTGTTCACTGTTCTTCCTAATTTCCTATTTCATTAATGTTCTTCTTGTTTATTACTCTTTCTCAGTCATCTCTTTCGCATGTGAGTAATTTCTTTGGTTCTTTTGTCATGCCCAGTTTGGCTCTGGTAGCACAGTGTTGGTAGAAGATTGAATTTATAATCTGCTTTAGTCACTACTGGAATAGCTGGTGTTTCAAATTACGGTAGCTGTATGTAATGTTGTTGGCTTGCTGGATTCTAGTTTCATCTTTTGTCCATCTACTATCAGATGTAAGATACTTCCGATTTGAATCTCTCACCTCATTAGCGCTTTGAGGTCATATATTTTATGTTGATCATCTTTAGTCTCCACTATAGTCCCTGACTTCTTCTTGAATATTGATCTTCATGTTGATATTCAGCAACTATTGTTGAAAAAGTTTATGTGTCTGAAGCTGTTCAATATTATTATGGAATATACATGGTGCGTCAGCAGAAGGGCAGTTCACTATATAATTAGAGTTAAAAATTCTTTTATACACAGGCATATAGGTAATAAGCGTTAGGCCATATTTTCATTGACTGCGCCACACCATGGGCGATGTGGATCAACATCGTGCGTGCCTTTACTTCTCAGTTTTTTCCTGCACCCAGTTGAGGCTGGGTGGACATAAGAAACCGTTATGGTCTGACAAAATTCCATACCGACTTGGAATTTCTCTCTCTCTCTCGATCATCTAAAAGATCGATGTACCAGATTTCCCATTTTTTTTTTTTTTTAGTCCGCTTTCAACTCAGGCGAGTTTCATCTCTGAAACTGATTTTTGCGTGAAAATCCGTTTTCCAATTTCTTACAATGGCAGCAGCGTGCACATTGTAAATTACTTTACACTGGCAGCCGTGTGCTCAATGTACTCGTAATTAGTATTCCCTCGCCATACAGGCAGATTTTCTCCGACTTCAGAGGTACTCACGTTATCGTCCTGAGTAAGACCAGGGACTCGAACAAATGCTGGACAGTAGGTTCGAACCCGAGCTATGAGGCGTCTCACAGCTAGCAGGCCGAGCTACTATCAACTACTCTAGGCAGCCCCCAGATTTCCCATAATTTCATTCATGTGGAAATCTAATTCATGCCGTCATAGCATGGGTGAGTTTCATCACATCTTCAGCGCCATTTGGAGCTTATCCTTCAGCGATGTATCCGGATTCAGCCAGCGTTTACTGGGTTCACTATCCGTCAGCCTTTGGCTGTCCCCAGGTGACCTGCAAGGCAGCATGGTGACTTCTACACATTTAGGACAAGTGCATCCGATTTCAGCCAAACCTCTTTAGTGTCTCTTACGACATGCATGGCAGGTAACAGTGGTTCTATTCTTTACACCCCAAATTTGGACCTCGGTAACCACTCGGGCGGACTTGGAATTAAACCCATACCACTAGCCTAAAAAGCGAATTCAAAATAAGTGATACAGTACCACAGTCTTCTTCTTCTTTACGTTCAGATTCTTACGACCAATTGTAATCACTCTTTGTGATATGTTTGATCTTTGCCAAGACGTGTATATGTTGCACATTGGTTTGGTAGGCCCCTAAACACATAGACTTCTACGCGTTTAGGACACATGCATCCGATTTCAGCCAAACCTCCTTAGTCGCCTCTTACGACATGCGTGGCAGGTAATAGTGGTTCTATTCTTTACATCCCAAATTTGGGCCCGGTAACCACTCGGGCAAGTACCACAGTATAATTTCACACATAAAATACTTAACCCAGAAGATATCCAATGAACTACAGATGGGAAAAGAAGGCCTGGACAGACTGATAGGATCATTATTTCACTTCGGTGAGTAACCATGTGTGCATGACCTCCGTAGCACTGGGAAGGGTGCACGAACTCCGTGGCACTGGGAAGGGTCCACGATGTAATTTAGAAGTTGGTGAAAATTTTTAGTAGGATATAAAAAAATTAGTTTGCTAATGAATTTTCACCTAAACTCTACACCACAGAGGCTGCCATACATGGGAAACAACCAATAGAAAGGCAACCATCTGTGGGAAAAATTATGAGTCTAACGGGACATGTAAAGGATAGCGCGTTACATACAAAACGATTTTAAAAAATATTTCACTGATCTAACCCGAGCAAAATCAAATGCAAATCTGTAGATGTTCTTGAAGAGAGGCGGGTCATTGAGCATACATGGGAAACAACCAATAGAAAGGAACCACCTGTAGGAAAAATTATCGTCTAACAGGACATGTAAAGATGTAGCGATTACATACAAACGATTAAAAAATATTTCACTGATCTAACCCGAGCAAAATCAAATGCAAATCTGTAGATGTTCTTGAAGAGAGGCGGGTCATTGAGCATACATGGGAAACAACGAGTAGAAAGGCAACCATCTCTGGGAAAAATTATCGTCCCAACGGACATGTAAAGGATAGCGTTACATACAAAGCGATTTAAAAAATATTTCACTGATCTAACCCGAGCAAAATCAAATGCAAATCTGTAGATGTTCTTGAAGAGAGGTGGGTCATTGAGCAACGCTCTGAGGTAGTCTAGTCTGTTCTGAAGTTTTTCTATTGTGTCACATCTGTAAATAGAAGATTGTAGCAAATTAACTCTCAGATTTGCTAATTAAATTACAGTTGCAAAACATATAATGGCATAATAAAAACATTTTTAAAACTGCAGTCGCCCGGGTGGTTACCGGGACCCCAATTTGGGGTGTAAAGAATAGAACCACTGTTACCCGACACGCATGTCGTAAGAGGTGGCTAATGAGGTTTGGTTGAAATCAGATGCACGTGCCCGAACCCGAAACAAATGCTTGCAGAAAACGGATGCATCAGGCCGTACGGCGCATAACATGGTGCAACAACTCCTCACAATGAGGAATGGGATAACGGATTCTACGGTCACCAATCTGCCACGAAATTTAGCCGCGCAGTAAGAATGTCAGACCTACCATCATAAGCGTGGCCAAAACTTACTGCGGAAAGAGGTCGGTACAAACGGGAAGCAGAAATCATAGGAATTATATCCTACAGAACTGCCACCAGTATGCAGACTTGAGAAGAAAGGGTGGCCCACTTACACTAGCGTCCAAGACAAACTGTATGCGTGGCTGATAATCTGAGGCAGACGACTACCTTTATTTGAGAATCCGAAATTCCAATCTAGTAAGAACGCAGAAGACAAACTGTATGGCGTGGCTGATAATCTGTGGCAGACGACTGCCTTTATTAGAGAATTCGAAATCCCAATCTAGTGAGAATGCAGAAGACAAACTGTATGGTGTGGCTGATAATCTGAGGCTGACGACTGCCTTTATTAGAGAATCCGAAATCCCATGTAACAGTCACAGTGTTGCTCAAGCACTAACTCAGTAGCTCGGCAAACAAAACCGGAAAATACCCGACCAAACATGGCGGGAATGCGCTAGCAAAGTCGTGTTCAGAATCAAACCGTTCTGACTCTGAATGGCCCTCCCGCATTCCGCCATTGTTGGCCAGCAGAACGCAGAAGAAAAAACTGTCGTTACTGCTTGTAATACCGCTTTTGGGGGTGTAGGACAGGAGGGACAAGAGCCTGTGGAATGTAATGGCCGCATGGCTAGTGCAGTAGTCACGAAACTGTTCAGGTTAGGATGCCATCGACAGAAAAAACTCCTTGGCCGACCGTGGATTTTTTTCTTTTGTCCGCTTTCAACTCAGACGAAGTTCCATCTCTGAAACTGTTTTTTGCGTGAAAATCTGTTTTTCTAATTTCTTACAATGGCAGCGTGCACATTGTAAATTACCTTACACTGGCAGCCGTGTGCTCAATGTACTCATAATTAGTATCCCTCGCCATACAGGCAGATTTTCTCCGACTTCAGAGGCACTCACGTTATCGTCCTGAGTAACACCAGGGGACTCGAACAAATGCCGGACGGTAGGTTCGAACCCGAGCTACGCTCACAGCTAGCAGGCCGAGCTACTATCAACTACTCTAGGCAGTCCCCGTCACGTGGATTGAACCCAGGTCCCCACATGGAGCAGCGCTCTAATCCATTCAGCCAGACACTACACTGTAACAATCAGTATGCATATCTTTCAACATCTGTTGGGGGAGATTGAATACCTAATCATTCATGGTATAAGTCTAGTCAAACAATAGTTGTGGGAACAGTGTTGCTGAAATAGTCTAATCAAGATAAATTAACAAAAATTGTGTCAATAAAAGAATATGTCGTCTAGCTAAGCAACAGATGTGTGATATTATGAGTCTAGTAACAAAATTGTTGTGTAACTAGTATCCTGTCCATGTGTTGCCGGGTCTATAAGGGAGCAAAGAATAGTAACACTGTGACCTACAAATCATGTTGTAAGAGTCGGTTGAGGTAGGGACCTAGGGAAGCTACCCAAGTAAATAAAAACAGTGCAGAAATCTGATGTGCTGGCCTGCTTGATCACACCCCTCCAAGAATCTACTTCAACGCTCGTATCGACCACTTGTTAAACACTCTTTGTGATTTGTGTGTGATCTGAGCCTTAGAGCGATTGCACATTGTGCCAGTTATGCGCCTCCTATTTCTGCGAAGCATTTTATTTACTAGTGTAGCTTCCTACCCCAGAGAAGATAATTCTGGAGGGAACAGTGACTGGAAGAATGAGAGGAAGACCTAGATGACGATGGGTGCAGGATGTCACTGACGAGCTGAGCATCTTGTACAGTTTTTTTTAAGGACTGCTGTCATAGGAGCCAAATCCCTGAAGGAATGAGTTTCCCCTAGGCCCCTACCTCAGTTGCCTCTTACGAAATGCCTTGTAGGTCGCAGTGTAACTATTCTTTGCTCCCTTTGTTAGCCCCGGCAACATGTGGACGGAATTCATAGCATTAGTTTAGTCAAACAATAGTTGTAAGAACAGTGTTGATGAAATATTCTAATTAAGAAATGAAAATCGTGGCATATTCTGGACAGGACGTCACCATAAACCACAGTAAACGCGTTGTTGATTTCATAGGCACCACTTATACGTTCAGTAGTTTTCCATTGCTTTCTTAACGGTGAGGTCTATTTTAACAGTTCGTAAAAATTCACAGGAACACATTTGCTTTCAAACTGCCTGCCATGAAGTTTGAACTTGGGTTTTACTCTTGGGTTGCGATCGAACACACTACCGCTAAGCCATAGACACATACTTCTACTCAAAATGAAAATCTTGGCCTATCCTTTATAGGATGTCGCCCAACCACAGTAAGCGAGTCGATTTTCTATGCATCACTTACATATTCAGGAGTTTGGTATTGTTTTCTGAACGGTGAGATCTATTTTACAGTTCGTAAAATTAATGAAACACATTTGCTTTCAAACTGCCCGCTGTGGAGTTTGAACCAGGTACTGTATTGTAATCTAGCTCACTATCGCTAGGCCACAATCGCTAGGCCACAATCGCTAGGCCACAGACGCCCACATAACAAAACAGCTATAATAAACTCAAACAATAAATGCTTACTGTAGTTCCGTCATTCCTTTCATCCATTCATCAAATGTGAAAAAACCCATGTTCTTGGCATTCAGTTTAAACGCAAGAGCCAGCATGACTATCTGGAACAGAAAGAAATAAAAACAAAGGGATAAATTTGAGAAGAAATGTAAGCGATGTGAAATATTTAGCAAACAGGACACAATGTTAGAAATTGTAAGGGGCAGAGGGACTGCCTAGAGTAGTTGATAGTAGCTCGGCCTGCTAGCGTGAGACGCCTCATAGCTCGGGTTCAATCTACTGTCCGGCATTTGTTCGAGTCCCTGGTCTTACTCAGGACGATAACATGAGTACCTCTGAAGTCTGAGAAAATCTGCCTGTATGGCGAGGAATACTAATTACGAGTACATTGAGCACACGGCTGCCAGTGTAAGTAATTTACAATGTGCACGCTGCTGCCATTGTAAGAAATTGGAAAAACGGATTTTCACGCAAAATCAGTTTCAGAGATGAAACTTCGTCTGAGTTGAAGCGGAGAATAAAAAAAAAAGTAAAGGGCAGAAATGGTTTGTATTTTGTACAAGTTAGGATCAGGTGGTAAGGATCTCTATTATGTTACGGCATCTGCCTGATGTTCTGAAGGTTGCAGGTTCAAATTCAGACCAAGTCACGTGCAATTTTTTCTGGAGATCCCTAGGATTATTGCTGGAGCTACAGAGTTTGTGAATTGTGCAGCACTCTTGGCAGGCGGCTTACCATTTTTGCGGAGAGGATGACAGAATGGGAAACCCGGTGCAATGAAGTGAATCATTCGTCTTCAGTATCATGAAACGATTAAGATCTTGCTTAAATTCTTTGTAGTTCTCATTGGATACAGATTAATTTAACTAAAAAAAAGCAAGGAACATCTGCTACGGGTAATCAACTCTTTCATATTTAACATGCTTTAATGTTATGAGAGAAGAATTGCAAAGCTCCCCCAGGAGCAGAAGGCTGCCCAGCTTGTGGCATTGCACCCAACTTTACTTTGAGTCCAGCAGCACTATGGGATTTGAAAAACAACTCTGAAACCAATCCCATCAGAAAGAATTATCAGGAGGTCCACCAACAACTAATTCACAAAAAAGATACTTCTTCTTTGTGTTCGTTCTTTACAACCAATTTTAATCACTCTTTGTGATATGTTTGATCTTTGCCGAGAACGTGTATATGTTGCACATTGGTTTGGTAGGCCCCTAAACGCATAGACTTGTACACTCAGGAATCTTGGCATGTACGGTAACATGTACAAGAAGCTATCAGTAAAGAATTTGTTTGGCGTGTATGGGAACATGTACACGAAGCTATCAGTAAAGAATCTTTCGGCATGTACAGTAACATGTACACAAAGCTATCAGTAAAGTATCTGTTCGGCATGTACGGTAACATGTACAAGAAGCTATCAGTAAAGAATTTGTTTGGCAATGGTACGTAACATGTACACGAAGCTATCAGTTAAGTATCTGTTCGGCATGTAAGTAACATGTACACAAGCTATCAGTAAAGAATCTGTTTGGCATGTACGGCTACATAGTACACAGCTATAGTAAACATGTACACGAAGCTAGCAGTAAAGTATCTGTTCGGCAACATGTACACGAAGCTACCAACTCTGAGGAAGAAATGCAGACTTACATGGACAAGTTCTCAATGGCCTGTGATAGGTTTGGCCTCACCATTAACACCAAAAAACAGAGGTCATGTTCCAGCCCGCCTCAGAGAACAGTATTACGATCCAGTCATCAACATTAAACACCAGCGTCTCCAGTCAACGGACAACTTTGCTTATCTTGGCAGCCTTCTATCCAGATCGGCAAACATAGATTCTGAGGTCCACAATAGGATATCCAAAGCCAGTGCTGCGTTCGGAAGGTTACGTGTCACTGTGTGGGAACGGAAGGGATAAGCATAGTCACAAAGCTGAAAGTTTCAGGCCATAGTGCTAACACGCTGCTGTGCAAGCGAGACATGGACAGTGTATAGCAGACACGGAAGAAAATTAAACCATTTCCACACAAGCTGTCTCGAGAATACTAAAATAAACTGGCAGGACAAAATTCCAGACAGCGAGTCCTCACAAGAGCAAAGATCCAAGCGTCAACACCCTGTTGCAGAAGGCCCAACTGAGATGGGTCGGTCACATTGCTCGAATGCCTGATAAACGCATCCCAAAACAGTTGATGTATGGCGAGCTTGAAGGGCAGAGCGTTAGCTGGTGGACAGAAAACGCTTTAAAGACACTCTTAAAGTGTCTCTGAAATGCTTGATATAGACAATCGTGCTGGAATCCCTTGGCAAGATGCCAAATGTGGCGCTGTAACAACAAAGAGGAACCGAATAGCTGAGAATCATCGATTGTTGAGTCACAGAGAAAAGCGAGCAGCGAAAGACAGAGCACACAACACGCACATGTCTAACCTTGATCATGTATGCCCACCTGTGGTCTGGGATTCTGTTCTAGGATTGGACTCTACAGTTACCTCCGCACACACCAGAGAGGTGCAACAGTACACGTCTGAGATTGTTGTCATCATCGCTTGCGATGGACGGCTATTATGACACGAAGCTATCAGTAAAGAATCTGTTCTACATGTACTCTGTTCTACATGTACACGAAGCTATCAGTAAAGTATCTGTTCTCATACCATGAGATATATTGGAGAACACAGTATTAACATGTACTTTTCTTTGATCAATGGCTGATCTTCACTATCCATTATTTCTCTGATACCAATCTGTGATTGGGTCGACCTATGAGCCATAGTCAAGAAAAATCCCACTCGGATTTGATCCTGGGACCACAAGTCTATGAAGCAAGTGTACAAACCACTGCGACTTTTGATTCTCAGCCACTTTGTTAAGATCAAAGTGTAGTTCCCACTAATCGCGCCATGGGGTTGGAGCCTTTATAGAGTCAATAAATAGGTAACTAAATAACAAATTTCGAGCAGCTCTCATTCGAAAGAATGATGGAGATCTAAGTTTATACACGTTCAACCGTAACAGACCCACGCGCTGCTGGGAAAGGCTTAAAAAATGACTAGTGATACAACACAGAATTTGTACACTTTTTGGAACTATGAAGCAAAGTCCAGAAGACTTATTCTCCACCCCCATTCAATTCAATTACGGAAGAAAAGACGTCAAATGATATGAAGAGAGGGATGGTTGGTTTGGGAGATGATGGGTCTGATTTGCCGAGAGAGTACATGTATGCAACTGAGAGTATGAGTGCACACAGGTGACAAAGAGTATATGTAGGCACCAGAGAGAGAGTATGTAGTCGACAGAGTGAACAATTGAGTGATGGATACATACAATGTAGATAATGGTTATACCAAATGTGAGTTATTGATAAAAAGTCTAAATATGGGTGATAGAAAGTTTAAATGTGGGTCATAGATAGAAAGACTAAATGTAGGTGATTGAAAGAAAGTTAAAATGTGAATAATTGATAGAAAGTCTAAATGTGGTGATTGATGGATGGATCCAATGTGAATGAGAACAAGATCTACTCTACTTATGTGATTAACTACATGAGGCCAACTTACATTTTCTGGCTCACACAATATCTTCACAGAACTCTCATGCCCTCATGACCAATGGCACAATTGACAGAATGAGACTGATTGACAGAATGAGAAACAGTTGACAAATTTAGAACTAACAGTTGACATATATTGAAGAATACAATTTATAAAATGAGAAGACAAGTTGATAGAATGAGATACAATTGCAGATGAGCGACAATTGACAGAATGAGACACAATTGACAGAATGAGCGACAATGACTGAATGAGATGACAATTGACAGAATGAAGACAATTGACAGAATGAGCGATAATCTACATTTATCCTTTCATCAAAATTATTTCAATACTTCTTTAATTTCATAGCTCCTGTTTTGAAGTAATACTCCATATTCTTCTGTAAAGATGAAGTATGTGTCCTGTTTGATACATACGGCTTTCATAAAATATTTCTATTGTTGCTGTTCTGTTGCCTCTTTATTAATTGTTTCCTCACGTCAGGCCACAATCTTTCAACTCTCTTTCGTCACTAGCATTATCTTCTATCAACTGCTTAAAAGATTGTACATTCCTAGAGAGCATTTTTTCAGTGAACGGTGGAATAACTAATGATGCAATAAATCTAACATAGATGCAATAAATCAAATCGTAGAACAAATGGTGCCAATTTTGAAATGCAAACATGCCACACTGAACACTAAAGAGATTGTTCAACACAATCTTTCTCCCCAAGTGAGAAAGATTGTGTTGAAAAATGCTGTGAGGTAAAACACGATTATAGAAATGAAGAAGCTGCTTATTTCATTTAAATGGCAAAACACGTAAAAATAAAGTACTGTAGTTTTACAAAATATAAAATCAATATACAGGACAGGGATAATACATACAAATGAAAGATACACTCAAGTATCACCTGTATATTCATAAAACCAAGCCAGACATCTTTTCTTGCTAAATTCTGTGTGGTAATCATTTCTGGATCTGAATGTTCAAAAGATAATTTTATAAATATATAATTTAGAATATTAAGCTACATTTTTTAGGAATTTATTTGAAATACATTGTGGTACACGACAGGGAACGTACTTATGAAGCAAACACATTTTTGGGTTACTGTGCTAAAGATATCTAAAGACAAAGCATTGATTTCATTGCACTGGGTATAAACCCATATGGCTCGGTCCCTCTCTGAAAAAAGCAAGCGAAAATTGATCCCAGGCGAAGCAAACCCATGTCTGTCCGAACAGGTGACCGTTCAGTACGCTTTCAGATGTTATTTGCACATAGGTCACATAGAGTGGTCAATGGGCGGTTGTTCTAGAGCAATCGCAGATGTCACTATTTGGTCTATAAACACATGCAGACTGTCCAGTGTGGTCAATGGGTGAAGTTTCTAGAGCGTCTACCATGCTAGAAAAGAGGTGGTACTGCAGTGGTTACCAATAGACTCTACCTGAGTAGGAGTTTCTGCAACACTGAGCATAGTACTACACAACTAGAGTTGTTGAAGCCTTGATGTTGTTTGCAAGAAGCCAGGTACTCTTCCCCGCTCAAATATAGAAAAAGGGTGAAAACCCATCATTCCTGGGGTTCAACACAATAACTCTCCATGAAATGGCACACCACCTGCTGAGTGTATTGCACAAAGCTTAAGCTCTGTAGTTCCTGCAATAATCCTAGAGATCTTTGAATAAAAATGCACCAGAGAAACAGAAGAGTGCAATTTGGATTCAAACCATGACCTTGAAAATGCAAGACAATGGTTTAACGGCTCAGCCCCCAAATTTCTAGGGTACTGTGCATTTAAAAGTATGGTGATAACTCGGCTGTCAGTCAGAGTGGAGCATCAACTTGGCAGAGAACTCTTGGCAGTTCAAAAGAGAAGGTGGGGGACTGCCTAGAGTAGTTGATAGTAGCTCGGCCTGCTAGCTGTGAGACGCTTCATAGCTCGGGTTCGAACCTACTGTCCGGCATTTGTTCGAGTCCCTGGTCTTACTCAGGACAATAACGTGAGTACCTCTGAAGTCTGAGAAAATCTGCCTGTATGGCAGGGAATACTAATTACGAGTACATTGAGCACACGGCTGCCAGTGTAAAGTAATTTACAATGTGCACGCTGTTGCCATTGTAAGAAATTGGAAAAATGGATTTTCACGCAAAAATCAGTTTCAGAGATGAAACTTCGTCTGAGTTAAAGCGGACGAAAGAAAGAGAGAAAAAAAAAAAAGGTTGGAAAGCCGCTGCCCGGGCAAAATTCATTAGAAAGATAAAAAAATAAAATACCTACAAAATATTTTCACCATCATAAAAAAAATTACAGTTAGGGACCTACGCCGGTGCTACAGAGTTCGTGCACTGCTGCTGAGATCTTCCTGGGTAAGAAAGAGATCGGAGCACACATGGTTACTCACCAAAGTGCAATGATGATGATGATGGTCCTATCAATAAATTAATACCAGTACTAGTTTTAGTACTGAAAGAACATGTATACACATATGCACCCTCCCACAAAATGTGTAAACATCTTCTTCTTTATAGTGGCACACTGCTACGGGTTGTTGTCAAGTTCTAGTTTTCTGTTTCGCTGTTCTGGTGGCTTCGTGATTGTTATTTTGCTCTTCACAGGATTAATGTGTAAAGATAAATGTGTAAAAACAGATAACAGACACACTAATCTCGAAGCTCCCCACAATCCTTACAATCTCCATCACCCCCAAACCCTCATGCCTACAAAATGACAAAACAAAAATGATACTAACTGATAGGACTGACTTTTCTTGGCTACAGTATCACCAGCATTGCTGGGCTCACTTCTCCGCTTACGTGAAGGCATTATGTTGAATGGGTTGTGGTACTGATGCCTGCTTTCAGCTAACCCTGATGTTTGCTCCTGAGCACCAATAGTCTATGAAATTGATTATAAATCATTACTTATTGGCAGAGGAAGAAAAAAAAACAAGACTAACATGGAGCATACAACAACTGTTTTATTTTCTTCTTTCTTCTTCTTTGTTCGTTCTTTACGACCAATTTTAATCACTCTTTGTGATATGTTTGATCTTTGCCAAGTGCCAAGAACGTGTATACGTTGCACATTGGTTTGGTGGGCCCCTAAACGCATAGACTTCTACATGTTTAGGATATGTGCATCCGATTTCAGCCAAACCTCCTTAGTCGCCTTTTACCACTTACTTGGCAGGTAACAGTGGTTCTATTCTTTACACCCCAAATTTGGGCCCCGTAACCACTCGGCGATTTTTTTTAACCTGCTGCCTTGCAGGTCAGCTGGGGACAGCCCAAGACTGACGGAGAGCGAACCCAGTAAAAGTTGGCTAAAACCGAACACATCGCCGAAGGATAAGCACTAGAGCTCCAAATGGCGTTAAAGATGTGACGAAACACACCCATGCTAAAGCTGCACGAATCAGATTTCCACATGAATAAGACAATTTATAGGGAAATCTGGTACATCGGTCTAAGCGGTGATCGTGCGCGAGAGATTTCATTTTTCTCTATTAGAGCTAATTCTGCCTGTCCAAAAACACAGCAAAGATCAGAACCTTTTTCTGAATACAAAGAAAACCCAAATTATGTATACTGACAAATTAAAATCTTGACCCAAAATTGGTTATTGGTTATATCAACTGATGTCATTGCACTCCGGGCAGACCCATAGGTTCTCAGTCTCCCCAACAGATGTAGAAGAGTATGCATACTGATGGTTCCTGTGGCTCGCTGATTAAACACACCTCTCACTCTGCCCTCAGGCATCCAGTTCTACTTGTACAACGGGTAACTCCAAACTGCTTAAATCGCTTGATCGATTCATCATCGATTTTAGTGTCCAGTTCAACAGACACTTGCGAAAAGACCAAAGAACCTAAAATTACCATCAATAATGAAGACATTGAGAACGTCACATATTTTGAATATCTTGGCTCTATAATTAAAACAATTGAGAAGATTGTATGAAAGAAGTTACTTTTCATTTTTTTACTCATTATTTTCATATAAGTCCATGCTATCTTATTTCTTTTTTCACTGTTCTTCACCTTGTACTCCCCAAAATGTCAAATCTCTCAGGTAAGAGAGGATTGTACTCACCAAAGTGTTAAATCTGTCAGGTAAGAGTGGATTGTACTCACCAAAGTGTTAAATCTGTCAGTTAAGAGTTACTTGTACTCCCCAAAGTGTCAAATCTCTCAGGTAAGAGAGGATTGTACTCACCAAAGTGTTAAATCTGTCAGGTAAGAGTGGATTGTACTCATCAAAGTGTTAAATCTGTCAGTTAAGAGTTACTTGTACTCCCCAAAGTGTTAAATCTGTCAGGTCAGAGCGGATTGTACTCATCAAAGTGTCAAATCTGTCAGGTAAGAGTTACTTGTACTCACCAATGTGTCAAATCTGTCAGGTAAGAGTGGATTGTACTCATCAAAGTGTTAAATCTGTCAGGTAAGAGTTACTTGTACTTACCAAAGTGTTAAATCTGTCAGGTAAGAGTTACTTGTACTCACCAAAGTGTCAAATCTGTTGTGTAAACTCAAACTAATATTGTGATCCAGGGTAACTTGTTCCACTAAATTGTGATGAAGTAATAGTCATTTTTCTACCGAGTAAATAGTCTCATTTAGGACAGCCTCCATGTCAACAGATCTCTATAACCCAGATGTTTCTCTGAAAAAGAAATATAGCAACAAATAATGAGATTAGATCTGGTAAAAAGTCTTGGTCGTAAGGGTACTATGAAGGAATGGTCAACATATAAGTCTTTCTGCCTGTGTGTTTCCGGGGCCTGCAAGAGGAGCAAAGAATAGTAACACTGCTACTACAAGGCATGTCATAAGTGGCGACTAAAGGGAGGTGCCTAGGAAGCTACCCTAGTAAATAAAGTCACTGAAATCAAATGTACTGGCCTACTTGCAGGCACATAACTGGCACAACGTACAATTACTCTTGGACTCGGATCACATACAAATCACAAAGAGTGATTTAACAAGTTGTTAGTTTGGAGAGTTCAAAGAAGAAATATTTCCAAAGATCTCTCCTCGCTATGAGATAGGAAGTGTGAAAAAGTAATTTTGTGACCAATCCTTAATGTAATCAGCCTCTGCTTTACTTTTCAGCCATTTTCTCCTACCATCTTTAACTAGTTCCTGAAGCAGCTTATAAGGAGGAGACATGTCTGTTCACCTGTTCAAATCATCAGCACTATGACTAATTATGCGTTCTTATGATGTTTCATAACTGTTGAGTGTTAGAAGTGCTTCCCCGTCCTGTTGATCTTGCTAGCAGTCATTTAACTTATTTTATTAATGACACATTTGCGTGTCATGTGTTCTTTGTATGTGATCTGCAAATAATATTAGCTAAGTCTAATAGTAAAAAAAAACCAATATATTTAGAGTATATGTCATTGTCAAATCGATGAGACAGCATTATTATTAATTTACTAATATATGAAACAAAAACAAATGTCAAACCTGAATCCAAACGACGAAACGTAAAAATAAAAAGAACAAATTATGAACTCTTTGACAGCCCAAACGATTATGAGTTACCATACGACAACTTATCAACATACAAGGTTTTTTACATAACAAATTTACCAGCTTCCAACAACTGATAATAGCATTTTATTGATGATTTATTGATGAAACAGTTGAGCAGTTACAACAAAGTTGAAAGTAAAATTAGTAAATTTGTAATAACAGCGTAGAAAACAAACAATAAAACCGCTGGAAGAAACATATCATAATATATAAATGTACACGATATATAACGTTCTATATTAGTATCATTTAAAACGATCAAAAACACTTTCTAAAAGAATGTGTAGGTACAACATATTTTTCTTACGCCTTGATAAAAAAGTATCATCACCGAAGTCGAGACTTCATAACAAACTGCCGGAAATGAAACGCAAAGAAAACCGGAAACAAAGTTGAGTCATGCGCGTAAATAAGTTGCGTTTTAACTTCTTTTTAATTGATTGATAGATAGGACCACGGCCTTCTCTAGAATGGCCAGTTCGCTCCCTTTTTAATGGCGGCGACCTGAGGCGGATACATGAGGCAGAGTGTTCGACAATTTTCAAAAGGATTATTATTCTCCTGTATTACTACTATTACCACATAACACATAAACTTACTCAACAATATATGTATTAACACATAAACTTACTCAACAATAGCTGCCTCAAATACAACATGAAGATCAATATTCAAAAGACAGAAGTCATGACTATAAGTAGAGAACATAAAGATATCAACATAAAAATAAATGACCAAACGCTAAAGCAGGTGAGAGAATTCAAATACCTTTGAAGTATCTTCACATCTGATAGTAGACTGGACAGAGAGATCGAAACTAGAATCCAGCAAGCCAACAACATTACATACCAGCTTACCCCAATTTGAAACACCCAGCTATTCCAGTAGTGACTAAAGACAGATTATAAATTCAATCTTTCTACAACACTGTGCTACAGAGCCAAACATGGGCACTGACAAAAGAACAAGAAAGGAAAATTACCACATGCGAAATGAGATGCCTGAGGAAAACAGTAAATAAAACAAGAAGAGACCATATAAGAAATGAGAAATTAGAAGAACAGTCGAACAACACCTGCTATTAGATTTATTGAAAAACAGAGACTCAAATGGTTTGGCCACTTGGTCAGAATGAACCGAATACACCAGTTGCAAGAGCGTACAACCTGAAAATGGAATCATCAAGAGGAAGGGCAGACCAAGAAAAAGATGGGTTGATGGGTTACAGACATCTTAAAACTCCACAATACCACACCATATCAAGCGACCGAGCGTGCATTATCTGGAAACCGATCATCAGTTAAACCTGTACGCCTAGCGGCAAAAGCAGAGAAGGACAAAGAAGAAGAAGATTACTACTATTGGATTAGTTAGTCTGTTAATTATTGTATAATTATAATTAAATAGTTATAATTTAATAATTATCTTCCTTAACAACAAAATAATGATTGTAATTATATATGTATAATATAAGTTAATTTAACAAGTATCTTCTTCAGTAAACATAACTGAAGTCAGTGTTGTAAACATAACAAAATAACAATGCCTAGCTAGTAAGTAATGTGTACCAAAATGTAGATCGAATTACGATTATAATTATATGTGTATAATTTAACAATTACCTTCTTTAATAAACATAACAAAATAACAATGTCTAGAAAGTGTTGTGTACCGAAATGTAGAGAAGGAACATGTTCTATTGTATAATTGTTGAAAGCACCAGCTATAGGACTCATTATTAAAATAGATAAAGACATGTCTTTACTGTTCACCTAAAGGACGTTTCCATAGATAAGAGTTCCTTTAACTGGTTGTCAAATAGTGGAAAAATTGAGAGATGGTTTCATATTGAGAACCTCTTGTCCATGCAAATCATGCAAAGATTTAGAAGAGCACCAACTATTGACTATTACATGACAATGGCACATGATAATCTGTTTGAAGCAATTAGTTTATCATCCACAACAACAAGCACTAGTTTTGTGCCAGAGAAAATACTACAATTCCTCGCTGAGCAGTTGCATCTGGTCAGAACTCCAGATAACAGAAAATGGTATAGCAATAACACTAAGTGTTTTGCATTTATGACATATTAAATTGAACCTGATCTGTCCTCATATCATCTGGATATGAAGATAAATTCTTAGCCACGACAAACCATAAGGAGATTGTCATACAAATTGTAATTACCAGTTACATGAAATTCTCATTAGACAGCACTGTATGTATCTGCGAGCTCAAAAGAAATATTTTATTGTCTGCGGTTTCAACATTTTCCTCAACAATGATATAAAAATCAAAATGTTCAATGCAATGTTCAGCAAGCTGCTTTTTCACAAAAAGGAAAGAAGCAAAATTCAGTAGTAGATAAATATATTTGTGTAATACTGTTTAGTTCATGTGCTAATCAAGCTGTGGTGATTCAGATGGATGAAATTTATGTTAAAGCTGCACTGAATTATACTGGAGGATAATTGATTGGCACAGCATTTAGTTTTCCCTTGTTATCCTGTATCACTAGTGATCTCCTTCGATATAATGTATCAAAAGTTGTCATGTAGACTATTGATCTCATTTGACATAATGTAATAAAAGTTGGTATGTAGACTATTGATCTCCTTCGACATAATGTATCAAAAGTTGTCATGTAGACTATTGATCTCCTCCAATATAATGTATCAAAAGTTGTCACATAGACGATTGATCTCCTTCGATATAATTATCAAAAGTTGGTATGTAGACTATTGATCTCCTTCGACATAATGTAACAAAAATGGTGTTTCATTTAACTACACGCATTTAATAGATAGGGTGGACTGAAGTACCCATCACAAGATCTCACTGTTCTCTGCTTCATATCATATCTAGTTGTTCAAAAGCTGATATCATCTGAATATGAAGATAAGTTCTTGGCCACGACAAACCAGAAGGAGATTGTCACACAAATTGTAACTTCCAGCTATTTAAAATTCTCATTAGACAGTGACGCATGTATCTGTGGAGCTCAAAAAAGAAATACTTTGTCTGCGGTTCCAACATTTTCCTCAACAATTATAGAAAAATAAGGAATGAGCAATGCAATGTTCAGCAAGCTGCTTCTTCACAAAAAAGGAAAGTTGCAAAATTCAGTAGTAGATAAATATATTTGTGTAATACTGTTTAGTTTATGTGCTAATAAAGCTGTGGTGATGTGCAAACTTGTGACTGACATATTCATGGATTACTGATAAGTGATGTTAGTTTATGTGCTAATCAAGCTGTGGCGTTGTGCAAACATGTGGCTTACTTATTCATGGATAAATGATGAGAGACTACCATAAGCTGATGTAAGTACACTAGTAATCATATATAAATTACTCCTCATTCTGTATAAAATTACTCCTCACTCTAAAGTATTCTGTATAAAATTAAACTAAAATAATATGTGAGAGCAACAACTATAGCTACTCATCATAAAACTTCTTCTGTAATACACACATAAATCCAACAACAAATTTCTAACATCTGCAAAATGTATTGTCTAGATCGGCGTTTCCCAATAGTAACAGACAATAGTAAGTCTGTGAGAATACACCGCCTCAGCATGTGACGTCACATGGCAATATTGCTGTCAGCGCTGCGGCCATTATAGAGAAGGCCGTGATAGGACCATCATCATTGCACTTCGGTGAGTAACCATGTGTGCACCGATCTCTTCCGTACACAGGAAGATCTCAGCTGTAGTGCATGAACTCCGTAGCACCGGCGAGGGTCCCCGATACAATTTTTTGAAGATGGTGAAGATATTTTTGTAGGAATTTTTATTTAAAATCTTTTTCTAATGAATTTTGCCCCTGCAGTGGCTTTCACTCCGACGTTCTGAGTTTGAATCACGCTGCAGAAAATTTGGTAGCAAATTGTTTCGCGTGGATTTTTACAAAATGATGATGGCACCACCCGTTCAGAAAGCAATAGCAAACTACTGAACGTAATAATGCCTAGAAAAATCACAAACAGCGTTTAAAAGTTGGGGGTTGATTCGCAAAGTCCTGTAAAGGATATGCATTTAACTTAACTTAGTGCGATAAGACTAGGAACTCGATCTCATCTACACAGATCAGGAATCTCCGGAAAAATATACACGAGGGAGCGAACCTGGTACCTTTGGCACGAGAGACGAGAGCCTAACCTCTACGTCACAGATACCCCTAAATTTTAGTTGAGGGGATAAGGGGATGTTCTATCTCTTCCCCACTGCCTGTTGGATGAAAACGCTAGAACAGATGTTGAATCGATGGAACAATTTGGAGTTACCCGTTGTACCGGTAGAACTAGATGCCTGAGGTGAGGAGTGTGTCACCAGCGAGCCACGGAAACCATCAATATGCATTCTCTTCGATATCTGTTGGGGGAGATTGAACACCTATGGGTCTGCCCGGGGTGCCATCACGTCAGTTTAGTAACCAATAACCTTATTTTGTTTCCGTGCCATTGGCTACTATTGCAGTTCTCATTTTCGAACCTCGGTCTTCTACAAACTCCCGGGCATTGGAGTCCATATGTTAAGTCAAGAGAGATCAAGTGTCACCCCCTGGAAAAGGCTTTTTTCATAATACAGTTATATGCGAATCTGGTCTTCTCCACTTCTACGAAGTAAGCTACCAACTTAATTTTCAACAAATTCTTTCCCTCCCCCTCCTGGAAAAATTTATGTGGACGTCCATGCTCCCGGATTCTTACTTACACCAACGAGCTTCACAATTTCGTCATCATTGACCTCTTTGTCTCAGGAGACAAGTTTTGCGTCACGTAGTTTGCTCTGCGTTGAATCACATTTCCTGTGGCTGTAATGGTCTATTCTTGAATGGCAATCCTCGCCACAGTTACTGCAGGTGAAGCTGGAGCTGATACATAGGATGTTTTCTCGGCTCTCTGTGCTCTCTTTTGCCTCCATATGTGATAGTGTTTTTTTTCTTTTGAGCCACCCTCACTACCGTTTGCCTGTCTTTAGCCAGCTCCACAATTGATATGTGTTGTTGCACCACTGGTATGTGCGAAGGGGACTGTAGAGTCAAATTCTGAAACACAATCCTCAACTACAGGAAAGGCATACATGATCAGGGGTGGAAATATGGGTGTTCTGTATTTTCTCACACATCATTTTCTCTGCACCTCAGCGGTACGACGATTTTCAGATATGCTAGTTTTGTTGCAACGCCACGTTCGGTGATCTTGCGCAGGAATTTCCAGAACGTAGTGTCTATATCAATGCACTTTTCAGACACGTTACAAGTGTCTTATTAACCTTTTCTTCTGTCCATCAACCGTTCGTTTGTCCTCATCTAACTCTCCAAGCATCATCTGTTTTGGGGACACGTTTATCAGGTATCCGTAAAAAGTGATCAATCCATTTCAGCTATGCATTCTGCAACAGGATATGAGCACTTGGAATCTAGACTTTCATGAAGACGTTGATACAAGGAATTTTGCCCCCTTTATTTTTAGCAATTTGCGGAGATAACTTGTGTGGAGGTGATTTATTATTTTTGCATATCTGCTCAAGATTAACACGACAGAGATTAAGTGTCTACGCAGAATACTGGGCGTATCAAGAAGAGACATGTTTAGAAATGAAGACACCAGGAAAAAAAGTGGGTACAATATCAGTACTGAACTTCATCAAGAAATAAATCAAATGGTTCTGCTACATAAGGAGATAAGGATTACCAACAGACAGTGCACCTCAAAGAGCAATGCTACTCCGATACAGTGGATACAAAGAAAGGTGAACAACATAAATAACAGGGTCAGTGAAAAGAACTATTTGTGAAGAACACTCAAAAGCCCGTTATAGAAATCTTTTCTTATCATGACTCTGTGAGGCAAAACAGGATTAGAGGAAAGAAGCATATCTGCTATATACTGCTCATGTCTCGCTGGTGTACAACAGGTGATGAGAAAAAACAGCAGTGGTCTATAAACTGACTAAGACTTCTACACACTCTATATATATATATATATATATATATATATATATATATATATATATATATATATATATATATATATACTGTCTGACTAAGACTTCTACACACTCATATATATATATATATATACTGTCTGACTAAGACTTCTACACACTCATATATATATATATATATATATATACTGTCTGACTAAGACTTCTACACACTCATATATATATATATATATATATATAACATTTGTCACCGAGAGTTGGAAAATGACTAAAGATATAGGAAGCACGTTGAATGCATTTGAAAATAGATGTCTGCAAAAAATAGTGAACATAAAATGGAACGAATTCAGGAGAAGTGGTGAAATCAGAGAAATATCTGGTCAACCACTAGTAACAACTGTTATAAGAGGGAGAAGATGGAGATATGTTGGATTGTGGCCCCCGGTAACATATGTTTTATGTTATATGTCACAACGTGAAAACAGTATCAGAATTCAGAACAAGAGACCAAAGTGTTGTGGAGGAACATGATAGCTTACGCCTGTTGAATACTTAGTGATGACATCGATTTTAATATGGAATTTCTTCTTCTGTTGCGATCAGGTTCCTATGATCAGACATCAAATCATTGAGGGGGGCAGGCTAGAAGGATGTATTCGGGAGTCTGGTGGCCCGTTTGACATGTACATTGATCGGTTTGGGCAGCTTTTAGTTTATGTACGAGATATGTCGTAGATATGCTTGTAGTGTCCTATGCATAGCCTGGTCTTTGAGTTATTCATATGTGGTGATTCCTCCCCGCCAATACAGGACAACTACTTCTAGTATGAGGATGGAGGTTGAGGCCGTAACTGCTGCCCTCCATTGGATTTCTGGGACTTCATTTACTGGGTTGTATCTGACTCTCAGTCGATGCTTCACAAGATTCAGAAGGGTAGGTTTCGGTATGAGTGGATGTAGTCTATAGAAGTTTCTAACCTCCAGCGGCTTACATGGATATACTGTCCTGGGCATGCGGGTGTTTACGATAATGAGAGAGCAGACAGGCTTGCATCAACAGCATCGATTGTTGGGGAGTTGAAGATGGATAAGGGGATATTCTTCGGTCTCTTCGCGACTGTCTGTTGGATGAGGACACTAAAATCGATGTTGAATCGATCAAGCGATTTAAGCAGTTTGGAGTTACGCGTTGTTCAAGTCGAACTAGATGCCTGAGAGGCAGAGTGAGAGGTGTGTTTAATCAGCGAGCCACAGGAACCATCAGTATGCATACTCTTCGATATCTGTTGGGGAGACTGATCACCTATGGGTCTGCCCGGAGTGCAATGACGTCAGTTTAGTAACCAATAACCCCGCCAATAATGGCTGACACATTCCGTTTCTGGGGACATCCATTTTTGAGTTTGTTCTCTTAGACAGTTGTAGTCTCCTACTGACGAGATCTGTCTTCCCGGGTTTGTCTTTAGTCGTTCTACTGTAGGTGACTTCAGCTTTCTGTCACTGAGCTCACCAACTCAGACTTTTATGCAGGGTGTGCTTCCTGGACACTATAGTTTAATCCCATCTACTTGGAGGAAAGTGTCATAGAAGTAGAAGACAAGACAAGAAAAGGATGTCCTCCTCAAGGGAGAGAGAGAACGACTGCTATTTGTCCCATAGCTGGGAGATGAGTTGGTTGCAGCTAGAGCACTTACCACTCGCCGGTGGGTTCTGCGCTGGCCCCATCCTGCTCCCTGTCATTTGGCTTGGCCTTTCACCTTCAGTCTGTTCGGCTTGGTTAGACCTGCCAGGAGTTACGCTCCCACCAACATAACCTAAAGGATCCTAAAGGCACACAAACCCTCCAACCACGATCAGGTAGGCTAATGTGGATGGGTGCTGAGCCTAAAGATGGTGGTTTGTTGGTTTCTGTCTAACTTTAAGATGGGGTCTTGTGGGTAATTGCTGTTTGTCTTAACCAAACAGCAGCGATTCAGTCTGTTGCCATGGCTACTCTACAAACGTTAACAATTTGTAGAATTACATTCATCTTCGTTCCAGGGTACATGGGTGTTGATGGCAATGAGAGAGCAGACATGCTGCCTGGCTTTACCACCATATCAGGGTGTCAACCGATGGATAGAGCTCACATTCTGAACACCCTCATAGAGCATGGTTACAAAGAGGATTTTAATTAAAACCAATCCACATCAACTGCTAGATTGTAAGAGTTTGAATTGAAGAGGCAAGAAAAGAACAGCACAACAGGTATATGAGTAGGCTCATCAATCAACATCGAACTGGTACAGTTAGCTGCTCAACGCTGTTGGAGATATTGCGAGGAGATCAGGGCACCTATGGATATGTCTGGAATGCAATGAAGATATTCCAAACTGAAACGGTCATGGCTTGGAAGTGGATTGGATCCTTGGTCAGTTCTAGTTTACTGACATCTTACTGCCTCTGCCTTAGACCATCAAAGGAAAGGTTGAGGACACACAGAAGATATCGATGAATATTTGAAGGAGGCACGATATGAACAAACAGTTGACATAACGTATATAGGTCACGATAGCGAAGTTGGTAAGACGCTGCGCTAGTGACCACGGGCCTTGTAATTCTAGGATCGAGGACAGCTTGGGCAAAATTTTGTGTGTGCACACTTTTGATTGATTGATTGGACCATAAGCATTGTACTTTGATGAGTAACCATGTGTGCTCCGATCTCTTTCTTACACAGTGAGATTTCAGCTGCCATAGCACCGGCAGGGGTTCCCTGATGTAATTTTGAAGATGGTGAATAGGAATTTTATTTTAGAATCTGTTTCAAGGAATTTTGCCCGGGCAGCGGCTTTCCAGCCTGCTCTTTTTGATTGAAAACTACCAAGGGTTCTTTTACGTGCTCAAATTGAACACGGAACCTACGTTTCATCGTCCGTTTCCGATAGATCTAGGAATTCGATCTCACCTACACTGAGATTAGTGATCTCTGGAAAAATATCCGGATGGCTTCATGAGGGAGCGAACCTGGTACCTTTGGCATGAGAGACGAGCGTATAACCTCTACGACACACGCACATTTGACAAGAAGAATATTTTAATTATTTGTAACATTTTATTGAATGAACATTTAAAGACAACAATTGTTTATTTGTAACATTTTATTGAATGAACATTTAAAGGCAAAAATTGTTTATTTGTAACATTTTATTGAATGAACATTTAAAGACAACAATTGTTTATTTGTAACATTTTATTGAATGAACATTTAAAGGCAACAATTGTTTATTTGTAACATTTTATTGAATGAACATTTAAAGACAACAATTGTTTATTTGTAACATTTTATTGAATGAACATTTAAAGGCAATAATTGTTTATTTGTAACATTTTATTGAATGAACATTTAAAGGTAACAATTGTTTATTTGTAACAATGGATTATATTAAAAATTGAAATATTGATCAATAAAAAACAAACTTCAATTATTTCTAACAATACATGGAGTGAACATTTTAAGTAACAATTGATAGAGTGAACACTTTAGATAACAATTGATGGAATGAACACTTTAGGTAACAATTGATGGAATGAACACTTTAGGTAACAACTGATAGAGTGAACACTTTAGGTAACAACTTATAGAGTGAACACTTTAGGTAACAACTTATAGAGTGAACACTTTAGGTAACAACTGATAGAGTGAACACTTTAGGTAACAATTGATGGAATTAACACTTTAGGTAACAATTGATAGAGTGAACACTTTAGGTAACAATTGATGGATTTAACACTTTAAGTAACTTCTTCTTCTTATCCTTCTTCGATCAACTTTTGCTATGCGACTACTCCGGTATATGTCATAAACAGTGCGGTGCTCTTGAGGTCTTCACCGGTTTCCCATAGTTTGTCTTGTAGTGTTATTTCTGTTGGCCAGATCTTCAATCTCTCACTACTCAGACTAGGGCAGTCTTGCAGGATGTGCTCTGGGGACTGCTTTGGTGATCCACAGGTGCAGGTTGCCCAGTCCAAACTTTAAGTAACAGTTGATAGAGTGAACACTTTAAGTAACAATTGATGGAGTGAACACTTTAGGTAACAATTGATAGAGCGAACACTCTAGGTAACAATTGATAGAGTGAACACTCTAGGTAACAATTGATGGAGTGAACACTTTAGGTAACACTTGATAGAATGAACACTAAGTAACAATTGTTGGAGTGAACACTTAAGTAATACTTGATGGAGTGAACACTTTAGGTAACAATTGATGGGATGAACACTTTAGGTAACAATTGATGGAATGAACACTAAGTAATACTTGATGGAGTGAACACTTTAGGTAACAATTGATGGGGTGAACACTTTAGATAACAATTGATGGAATGAATATGTTGAAGCGGAGCGTGTGGTTGAATGGATTAGAGCACGGCTCTCATGCGGAGACCGGTTCAATCCATGGTTATGGCCAAGGAATTTTTTCTATTAGGTGCATAAAGAAAAATCCTAACCTGAACAGTTTTACGGCAACTGCACTAGCCAAGTCCCCCCCTACACAACCATAGAAAGTGGCAACACAGAAAGCAACAACAGGTTTTTTTGTTTGTGTTTTAAAACTAATAATTGATTAAATGAAAGATTAAAATGGTTTAGCCACTTGGTGAGAATGAACATGAATACACCAGTTACAAGAGCGCACAACCTGAAAATGGAGTCATCAAGAGAAAGGAGCAGACCAAGAAAAGATGGATTGATGGAGTTACAGACATCTTAAAACTCCACAATACCACAGCATATTAAGCGACTGAGAGTGCACTATCCCGGAAACCGATCATCAGTTAAACCTGCTACGCCTGGCAAAAAAGCAGAGAAGGACAAAAGAAAGAAAAGAAAGATAAAATGAACACTTTGGTAACAATGAATAGAATTAACACTTTAGGTAACAAAAGTATGGCATGAAGTAACAATTGATGTAACTAACACTTTATGCAGTGCCGGATTAGCCAGCGCGGACCCGTAGCAAATTTTAGCGCGGGCCCTAGGTTTTATGATAATAAATAATAAAACATATTTTACAAACAAACTTGTTTTGATTAAATTCAATGTTCAACGACATACGGTGAGATTATTTAGACGATCTTGTCCCATTATGTTCCTTAACTCACTTTTATACGCTTTAATGTCGAAAAAGAACGTTCTCCGCTGCAGTTAGTAATCACTAAAGACAAGTAAATTCGTAAGACTATTTCTACATTTGGGAAACACGACTCTAATGAATTTTCCATTATGCTTTCTTCTAAATCTTCTTGGTAAGAGCTGACAATATTTGAATTCTTTCAAAATCTCTTCTTCTGTAAGAGATTTTAATTGCCAAAGTATTCCAAATACACCAGTTACTCTATGGTACTCTGCTATGCGTTTAGGTAAGACAGAGAGTACATTATCAATTATGACAATAAACACCTGACTTTCGATGGATAAATTCCTCACATGTTGTTTTTGATAAGTATGATGTATGTCCCTTTCATTTGTTTGCATTAATAATATATGCTGAGCCAGAAAAATGTAAAATTTGGCTATTAATTTCAACAAACCTAAATAATTTTCGTTATGAGGTGAACCAATAGTTTCATTCCTACCCCGAAATGCAAGACCTCGCTCTGCTAAAATTGGATAACTGAAGTAATTCGCTCTAAAAGAGTCCGCCAATATGTTTGTTCGGTCTCAATTTGGTTTACAAGTTGAGAATCGACACACGCATCCTACTTTTTGCAAATTAACAGCGAAATTATCGCTTGTCTATGGAAGGTGCTTTCTTCACGTCCTTTCAACAAATTAATTGCGTTTTTTCCAGTCGTCAAATCCTTTTTCGTAAACCGTGACGAACAGCCTGAATCAGTAACTTTGCAAACAGAATAGTTGTCCTTTAGTTTCTGAATAACACAACCAATCTTTCACATGAGTTTTATTTGTTGGTTTATGTGTATATGTGAAAAATGACTTTCGACAAAATCGTGGATTGATGTCTTTATCGTATGTTTTTTTAAGACAAACCACTGTTCATATGTTGCACTTCGCTACTTTCTTTCGCAATCCAATAATCTCGATTGAAGTTGCTTAGCCATTCACCAATACCAATGTTGGAGTACATTTTACTTTCGTTATGTTTTTGGCTTGTAGAAGATGTTGCTACATTGGAAGCATGTGCTGTGCTTTCTGCCTCTCTTTGGTTTGAAGATGATATGGCTAAATTGGAAGGACTTGCTGTACATTCGACTTTAGTTTGTTTTGTGGAAAGTGTGGCTAAATCATGAAGAATCTGAATGGTAATATGCTAATGATGATTCTTCTATAGCACTGCCTTCATCTACTACACAGTGAGACGCGACTTATGTATTTTCGACTTGATTTTTTGGATTCAACACCATCACACACGACATTAAAAAAATTAGATAGCTTGCGTGTTTTTGATATAACATCTTGGTTATTTTTTCCTTTTCATCTCTGTCACATAGGCGCGGGGCTCCCAGAAGCGCGGGGCCCGTAGCATTTGCTACTTCTGCTACTAGGCTAATCCGACGCTGACTTTATGTAACAATGGATGGAATGAACACATTGAACCTGCGCCTTGCAGGTCGGCAAGGGACAGTAAAAGGCTGACGGAGAGCGAACCAAGTAAATTCTGGTTGAAATTGGACACGTTGCCGAAGGACAAGCACTAGAGCTCCAAATGGTACTAAAGATTGTAACGTAAAACAAACGTTCCTTATAAAGGCTGTTTATATATCACAAAAAGAATGATAAAAATGACAGAAAAAGAGAGAGAGAGAGCAAATTGGGTAACAATTAATTGAGTAAAAACTCCAAGCATCAATTAATGGAATGTAAAATTTAATTATTTGTAACATTTGACATGATGGAAATTTTAATTATTTTAAATAGTTTCTGAAATCAACTTATTAATGTAATAATCGTTAATATTTAACAAACAGCTTAAAATGTACACTTGAACTATCAATTCAACACTACAAGTGAAAACAATCGTGGCATATCCCTTTTTACAGGACGTAACCGTCAACAACAGTAAACGAGTCATCGATTTTCTAGGCACCATTTATACGTTCAGTAGTTTACCATTGCTTCTGAATGGTGAGGTCTATTTTTAGTTTGTAAAAATCCATGGGAACTAATTTGCTTCCAAACTGCTCGCCGCGGCGTTTGAACCATGTACACTTGGGTTGAGATCGAGTTCACTACCGCTTAAGCTACAGACACTCACCGTCTTATTACAATATTATTATTATTGCAACAAGTATTTGTAATATTTCATGAAACTAACACTTTATCTCTTTCACATGGTAACTTAATGTTACCACCTAGCTCAATCTGCCGTATTCAGTTATATTGCGGGTGCAGAAAGCTGGAGTTTGTCGTGATTGATGTTCCCTTCAACAAGAATTGCAATTCAAGTGATGAACAGTTTTGTGTTGCTACATTAGCGACGGCCATATGCATTTTATGCGGTGCATGTTGCTTTTTCTGGCGGTACGCGACTGTTTCATTCTGGAATTAGTTCACACAGGAAACATTTCACAGTTGTTAGCATTTGTGTGATTTTCATTGGCACAGGAACGGAGCAATTATGGGGTGACCGTTGCAGTGAAGTTGGAACCGTACTTATGAACTATGAACTATGAACCACCTAACACATTTCTATTGCAGTGTATACTGGATTAGTAAGTATACTTCTTCTTCTTCATCTTAGTGTACGTTCTTCGCTGCCAATTTTATCATTCTTATTGTGATATATAATTAATCTTTGACAAGATTGTGATATATAATTAATTTTTGACAAGATTGTGATATATAATTAATCTTTGACAAGATTGTGATATATAATTAATCTTTGACAAGATTGTGATATATAATTAATCTTTGACAAGATTGTGATATATAATTAATCTTTGACAAGATTGTGATATATAATTAATCTTTGACAAGATTGTGATATATAATTAATCTTTGACAAGATTGTGATATATAATTCATCTTTGACAAGATTGTGATATATAATTAATCTTTGACAAGATTGTGATATATAATTAATCTTTGACAAGATTGTGATATATAATTAATCTTTGACAAGATTGTGATATATAATTAATCTTTGACAAGATTGTGATATATAATTCATCTTTGACAAGATTGTGATATATAATTAATCTTTGACAAGATTGTGATATATAATTAATCTTTGACAAGATTGTGATATATAATTAATCTTTGATAAGATTGTGATATATAATTAATCTTTGACAAGATTGTGATATATAATTAATCTTTGAAAGATTGTGATATATAATTAATCTTTGACAAGATTGTGATATATAATTAATCTTTGACAAGATTGTGATATATAATTAATCTTTGACAAGATTGTGATATATAATTAATCTTTGAAAGATTGTGATATATAATTAATCTTTGACAAGATTGTGATATATAATTAATCTTTGACAAGAACGACTGATGTTGAACTTAGCCCCCTACTTTCTGTATGGTACCATACAATGTGTAGTTCAGGGCTACTGTTTTTCTTCTACGGGAAGTGTTTTGAGTCTATCTCGGTGACAGTCAGTCAGTCCCTAACACTTCTTCTTTATTCGAGCAAATTCTCTTTAATGATCCATTTGCCTTATATTTTGGCTTGGATCTATGACAAAGAGCCTTTTGTACTGCAACCTTTCTGACCGAGTGAGGCGCTCCTATCGCATCATATGATAGATACTCTTTAATGATCTTTTAATTCTGTATAATGAGTATACAGGCGCTGCGTAATCTTAACAAAATACAGTGGGCCATTATATCAGCGCAGAAGAATGAAGGAGTTAAGTAACAATAATGTAACAATTGATGAAATTAAAACATCTCAGTATTGTAACAATTGATGAAATTAAAACATCTCAATATTGTAACAATTGATGAAATTAAAACATCTCAATATTGTAACAATTGATGACATTAAAATATCTCAATATTGTAACAATTGATGAAATTAAAACATCTCAATATTGTAACAAGTGATGAAATTAAAACATCTCAATATTGTAACAATTGATGAAATTAAAACATCTCAATATTGTAACAAGTGATGAAATTAAAACATCTCAATATTGTAACAATTGATGAAATTAAAACATCTCAATATTGTAACAATTGATGAAATTAAAACATCTCAATATTGTAACAATTGATGAAATTAAAACATCTCAATATTGTAACAAGTGATGAAATTAAAATATCTCAATATTGTAACAATTGATGAAATTAAAACATCTCAATATTGTAACAATTGATGCAATTAAAACATCTCAATATTGTAACAATTGATGAAATTAAAACATCTCAATATTGTAACAATTGATGAAATTAAAACATCTCAATATTGTAACAATTGATGAAATTAAAACATCTCAATATTGTAACAATTGATGAAATTAAAATATCTCAATATTGTAACAATTGATGAAATTAAAATATCTCAATATTGTAACAAGTGATGAAATTAAAACATCTCAATATTGTAACAATTGATGAAATTAAAACATCTCAATATTGTAACAAGTGATGAAATTAAAACATCTCAATATTGTAACAATTGATGAAATTAAAACATCTCAATATTGTAACAATTGATGAAATTAAAACATCTCAATATTGTAACAATTGATGAAATTAAAACATCTCAATATTGTAACAATTGATGAAATTAAAACATCTCAATATTGTAACAAGTGATGAAATTAAAACATCTCAATATTGTAACAAGTGATGAAATTAAAACATCTCAATATTGTAACAATTGATGAAATTAAAACATCTCAATATTGTAACAATTGATGAAATTAAAACATCTCAATATTGTAACAATTGATGAAATTAAAACATCTCAATATTGTAACAATTGATGAAATTAAAACATCTCAATATTGTAACAATTGATGAAATTAAAACATCTCAATATTGTAATAATTGATGAAATTAAAATATCTCAATATTGTAACAATTGATGAAATTAAAATATCTCAATATTGTAACAAGTGATGAAATTAAAACATCTCAATATTGTAACAATTGATGAAATTAAAACATCTCAATATTGTAACAAGTGATGAAATTAAAACATCTCAATATTGTAACAATTGATGAAATTAAAACATCTCAATATTGTAACAATTGATGAAATTAAAACATCTCAATATTGTAACAATTGATGAAATTAAAACATCTCAATATTGTAACAATTGATGAAATTAAAACATCTCAATATTGTAACAAGTGATGAAATTAAAACATCTCAATATTGTAACAAGTGATGAAATTAAAACATCTCAATATTGTAACAATTGATGAAATTAAAACATCTCAATATTGTAACAATTGATGAAATTAAAACATCTCAATATTGTAACAATTGATGAAATTAAAACATCTCAATATTGTAACAATTTATGAAATTAAATCATCTCAATATTGTAACAATTTATGAAATTAAATCATCTCATAGTGTAAGAATTGATGAAATTAACAATGCAAGTAACAATTTATGTTATAAACATTTTGAATATTTGCAAACAAATTGATAAAATGGACATGAATTATTTTTTTTTAATGTCATAAAAATGAACAATTCAATTATTTACAACATTTGATTGATTGAACATTTGAAATATTTTTATAAAATGAACACTTTAGGTATTAGTAACAATTGACAAAATGAACACTTTAGGTATTTGTAACAATTGACAAAATGAACACTTTAGGTATTTGTATCAATTGACAAAATGAACACGTTAGGTATTTGTATCAATTAGTAAAATGAACACTTTAGGAATTTGTAATAATTGACAAAATGAGCACTTTAGGTATTTGTATCAATTGACAAAATGAACGCTTTAGGTATTTGTAACAATTGACAAAATGAACACGTTAGGTATTTGTATCAATTAGTAAAATGAACACTTCAGGAATTTGCAATAATTGACAAAATGAGCACTTTAGGTATTTGTAACAATTAGTAAAATGAACACTTTAGGAATCTGTGACAATTAGCAAAATGAGCACTTTAGGTTTTGTAACAATTAGTAAAATGAACACTTTAGGAATCTGTGACAATTAGCAAAATGACACTTTAGGTTTGTAACAATTAGTAAAATGAACACTTTAGGAATCTGTGACAATTAGCAAAATGAGCACTTTAGGTATTTGTAACAATTAGTAAAATGAACACTTTAGGAATCTGTGACAATTAGTAAAATGAGCACTTTAGGTATTTGTAACAATTAGTAAAATGAACACTTTAGGAATCTGTGACAATTAGCAAAATGAACACTTTAGGGATTTGTAACAATTAGCAAAATGAACACTTTAGGAATCTGTGACAATTGACAAAATGAACACTTTAGGTATTTGTAACAATTAGTAAAATGAACACTTTAGGAATCTGTGACAATTAGCAAAATTAACACTTTAGGAATCTGTGACAATTAGCAAAATGAGCACTTTAGGAATCTGTGACAATTAGCAAAATGAACACTTTAGGGATTTGTAACAATTAGCAAAATGAACACTTTAGGAATCTGTGACAATTGACAAAATGAACACTTTAGGTATTTGTAACAATTAGTAAAATGAACACTTTAGGAATCTGTACAATTAGCAAAATGAACACTTTAGGAATCTGTGACAATTAGCAAAATGAGCACTTTAGGAATCTGTGACAATTAGCAAAATGAACACTTTAGGGATTTGTAACAATTAGCAAAATGAACACTTTAGGAATCTGTGACAATTGACAAAATGAACACTTTAGGTATTTGTAACAATTAGTAAAATGAACACTTTAGGAATCTGTGACAATTAGCAAAATGAACACTTTAGGAATCTGTGACAATTAGCAAAATGAGCACTTTGGGTATTTGTAACAATTAGTAAAATGAACACTTTAGGAATCTGTGACAATTGACAAAATGAACACTTTAGGTATTTGTAACAATTAGTAAATGAACACTTTAGGAATTCGTGACAATTAGCAAAATGAACACTTTAGAAATCTGTGACAATTAGCAAAATGAGCACTTTAGGAATCTGTGACAATTAGCAAAATGAGCACTTTAGGTATTTGTAACAATTAGTAAAATGAACACTTTAGGAATCTGTGACAATTGGTAAAATGAACACTTTAGGTTTTGTAACAATTAGTAAAATGAACACTTTAGGAATCTGTGACAATTAGCAAAATGAGCACTTTAGGTATTTGTAACAATTAGTAAAATGAACACTTTAGGTATTTGTAACAATTAGTAAAATGAACACTTTAGGAATCTGTGACAATTAGCAAAATGAACACTTTAGGACTCTGTGACAATTAGTAAAATTAACACTTTAGGAATCTGTGACAATTGACAAAATGAACACTTTAGGTATTTGTAACAATTAGTAAAATGAACACTTTAGGAATCTGTGACAATTAGCAAAATGAACACTTTGAGAATCTGTGACAATTAGCAAAATGAGCACTTTAGGAATCTGTGACAATTAGCAAAATGAGCACTTTGGGTATTTGTAACAATTAGTAAAATGAACACTTTAGGAATCTGTGACAATTGACAAAATGAACACTTTAGGTATTTGTAACAATTAGTAAAATGAACACTTTAGGAATCTGTGACAATTAGCAAAATGAACACTTTAGGAATCTGTGACAATTAGCAAAATGAGCACTTTAGGAATCTGTGACAATTAGCAAAATGAACACTTTAGGAATCTGTGACAATTAGCAAATGAGCACTTTGGGATTTGTAACAATTAGTAAAATGAACACTTTAGGAATCTGTGACAATTGACAAAATGAACACTTTAGGTATTTGTAACAATTAGTAAAATGAACACTTTAGGAATCTGTGACAATTAGCAAAATGAACACTTTAGGAATCTGTGACAATTAGCAAAATGAGCACTTTAGGAATCTGTGACAATTAGCAAAATGAGCACTTTAGGTATTTGTAACAATTAGTAAAATGAACACTTTAGGAATCTGTGACAATTGGTAAAATGAACACTTTAGGTTTTGTAACAATTAGTAAAATGAACACTTTAGGAATCTGTGACAATTAGCAAAATGAGCACTTTAGGTATTTGTAACAATTAGTAAAATGAACACTTTAGGTATTTGTAACAATTAGTAAAATGAACACTTTAGGAATCTGTGACAATTAGCAAAATGAACACTTTAGGACTCTGTGACAATTAGTAAAATTAACACTTTAGGAATCTGTGACAATTGACAAAATGAACACTTTAGGTATTTGTAACAATTAGTAAAATGAACACTTTAGGAATCTGTGACAATTAGCAAAATGAACACTTTAGGAATCTGTGACAATTAGCAAAATGAGCACTTTAGGAATCTGTGACAATTAGCAAAATGAGCACTTTGGGTATTTGTAACAATTAGTAAAATGAACACTTTAGGAATCTGTGACAATTGACAAAATGAACACTTTAGGTATTTGTAACAATTAGTAAAATGAACACTTTAGGAATCTGTGACAATTAGCAAATGAACACTTTAGGAATCTGTGACAATTAGCAAAATGAGCACTTTAGGAATCTGTGACAATTAGCAAAATGAGCACTTTAGGTATTTGTAACAATTAGTAAAATGAACACTTTAGGAATCTGTGACAATTGGTAAAATGAACACTTTAGGTTTTGTAACAATTAGTAAAATGAACACTTTAGGAATCTGTGACAATTAGCAAAATGAGCACTTTAGGTATTTGTAACAATTAGTAAAATGAACACTTTAGGTATTTGTAACAATTAGTAAAATGAACACTTTAGGAATCTGTGACAATTAGCAAAATGAACACTTTAGGAATCTGTGACAATTAGTAAAATGAACACTTTAGGGATTTGTAACAATTAGTAAAATGAACACTTTAGGAATCTGTGACAATTGACAAAATGAACACTTTAGGAATTCAGAATAATTGACTTCTTCTTCTTCTTCGAACGCTCAATATCAACCCTTTTATTAAACCACTCTTGTGATCTGCATGTGATTTGAGCCTAAGAGCGATTGTACGTTGTGTCAGTTATGGGCCTACAAGTAGGCCAGCACATCCGATTTCTGCAACACTTTTTATTTATTAGGGTAGCTTCCCTAGGCTCCTACCTCAGCCACCTCTTACAACAAGCATTGTAGATCGCAGTGGTTCTATTATTTGCTCCCATTGTGGGCCCCGGCAACACACGGGCGGTAGGAATTGACAAAATGAACACTTTAGGTATTTGTAATAATTGTAGCATGCAATAGAATGACTTCTAGTATGAGTATGGAAGGTGAGGCTGTTACTACGGCCCTAGAGTGGCTCTCTGTTTGCTAGGGGCCATTGTATCTGACTCTCAGTCTTCACAAAGTCTAAAATGGCAGGTTGCAGTATGAGTTGATGTCTATAAAGGTTTCCAACCTCCTGGGGTTTACGTGGATCTACTGTCCTGGGCATGCGGGTGTTTACGGTAATGAGAGAGCGGGAAGGCTTGCATCAACAGCATCGATTGTTGGGAGTTGAAGATGGATAAGGGGATATTCTTCGGTCTCTTCGCGACTCTCTGTTGGATGAGGACACTAAAATCGATGTTGAATCGTTGAATGGTTATGGCCAAGGAATTTTTTCTATTAGGTGCATAAAGAAAAATCCTAACCTGAACAGTTTTACGGCAACTGCACTAGCCAAGCCCCCCTACACAACCTAAAAGTGGCAACACAGAAAGCAACAACAGGTTTTTTTGTTTGTGTTTTAAAACTAATAATTGATTAAATGAAAGATTAAAATGGTTTAGCCACTTGGTGAGAATGAACATGAATACACCAGTTACAAGAGCGCACAACCTGAAAATGGAGTCATCAAGAGAAAGGAGCAGACTAAGAAAAGATGGATTGATGGAGTTACAGACATCTTAAAACTCCACAATACCACAGCATATTAAGCGACTGAGAGTGCACTATCCCGGAAACCGATCATCAGTTAAACCTGCTACGCCTGGCGGCAAAAAAGCAGAGAAGGACAAAAGAAAGAAAAGAAAGATAAAATGAACACTTTGGTAACAATGAATAGAATTAACACTTTAGGTAACAAAAGTATGGCATGAAGTAACAATTGATGTAACTAACACTTTATGCAGTGCCGGATTAGGCCAGCGCGGGACCCGTAGCAAATTTTAGCGCGGGGCCCTAGGTTTTTATGATAATAAATAATAAAACATATTTTACAAACAAACTTGTTTTGATTAAATTCAATGTTCAACGACATACGGTGAGATTATTTAGACGATCTTGTCCCATTATGTTGCTTAACTCACTTTTTATACGCTTTAATGTCGAAAAAGAACGTTCTCCGCTGCAGTTAGTAATCACTAAAGACAAGTAAATTCGTAAGACTATTTCTACATTTGGGAAACACGACTCTAATGAATTTTCCATTATGCTTTCTTCTAAATCTTCTTGGTAAGAGCTGACAATATTTGGAATTCTTTTCAAAATCTCTTCTTCTGTAAGAGATTTTAATTGCCAAAGTATTCCAAATACACCAGTTACTCTATGGTACTCTGCTATGTTTAGGTAAGACAGAGAGTACATTATCAATTAGACAATAAACACCTGACTTTCGATGGATAAATTCTCACATGTTGTTTTTGATAAGTATGATGTATGTCCCTTTCATTTGTTTGCATTAATAATATATGCTGAGCCAGAAAAATGTAAAATTTGGCTATTAATTTCAACAAACCTAAATAATTTTCGTTATGAGGTGAACCAATAGTTTCATTCCTACCCCGAAATGCAAGACCTCGCTCTGCTAAAATTGGATAACTGAAGTAATTCGCTCTAAAAGAGTCCGCCAATATGTTTGTTCGGTCTCAATTTGGTTTACAAGTTGAGAATCGACACACGCATCCTACTTTTTGCAAATTAACAGCGAAATTATCGCTTGTCTATGGAAGGTGCTTTCTTCACGTCTTTTCAACAAATTAATTGCGTTTTTCCAGTCGTCAAATCCTTTTTCGTAAACCGTGACGAACAGCCTGAATCAGTAACTTTGCAAACAGAATAGTTGTCCTTTAGTTTCTGAATAACACAACCAATCTTTCACATGAGTTTTATTTGTTGGTTTATGTATATGTGAAAATGACTTTCGACAAAATCGTGGATTGATGTCTTTATCGTATGTTTTTTTAAGACAAACCACTGTTCATATGTTGCACTTCGCTACTTTCTTTCGCAATCCAATAATCTCGATTGAAGTTGCTTAGCCATTCACCAATACCAATGTTAGAGTACATTTTACTTTCGTTATGTTTTTGGCTTGTAGAAGATGTTGCTACATTGGAAGCATGTGCTGTGCTTGCTCTCTCTTTGGTTTGAAGATGATATGGCTAAATTGGAAGGACTTGCTGTACATTCGACTTTAGTTTGTTTTGTGGAAAGTGTGGCTAAATCATGAAGAATCTGAATGGTAATATTGCTAATGATGATTCTTCTATAGCACTGCCTTCATCTACTACACAGTGAGACGCGACTTATGTATTTTCGACTTCGATTTTTTTGGATTCAACACCATCACACACGACATTAAAAAAATTAGATAGCTTGCGTGTTTTTGATATAACATCTTGGTTATTTTTTCCATTTTCATCTCTGTCACATAGGCGCGGGGCTCCCAGAAGCGCGGGGCCCGTAGCATTTGCTACTTCTGCTACTAGGCTAATCCGACGCTGACTTTATGTAACAATGGATGGAATGAACACATTGGAACCTGCTGCCTTGCAGGTCGGCAAGGGACAGTAAAAGGCTGACGGAGAGCGAACCAAGTAAATTCTGGTTGAAATTGGACACGTTGCCGAAGGACAAGCACTAGAGCTCCAAATGGTACTAAAGATTGTAACGTAAAACAAACGTTCCTTATAAAGGCTGTTTATATATCACAAAAAGAATGATAAAAATGACAGAAAAAGAGAGAGAGAGAGCAAATTGGGTAACAATTAATTGAGTAAAAACTCCAAGCATCAATTAATGGAATGTAAAATTTAATTATTTGTAACATTTGACATGATGGAAATTTTAATTATTTTAAATAGTTTCTGAAATCAACTTATTAATGTAATAATCGTTAATATTTAACAAACAGCTTAAAATGTACACTTGAACTATCAATTCAACACTACAAGTGAAAACAATCGTGGCATATCCTTTTTACAGGACGTAACCGTCAACAACAGTAAACGAGTCATCGATTTTCTAGGCACCATTTATACGTTCAGTAGTTTACCATTGCTTCTGAATGGTGAGGTCTATTTTTAGTTTGTAAAAATCCATGGGAACTAATTTGCTTCCAAACTGCTCGCCGGCGTTTGGAACCATGTACACTTGGGTTGAGATCGAGTTCACTACCGCTTAAGCTACAGACACTCACCGTCTTATTACAATATTATTATTATTGCAACAAGTATTTGTAATATTTCATGAAACTAACACTTTATCTCTTTCACATGGTAACTTAATGTTACCACCTAGCTCAATCTGCCGTATTCAGTTATATTGCGGTGCAGAAAGCTGAGTTTGTCGTGATTGATGTTCCTTCGACAAGAATTGCAATTCAAGTGATGAACAGTTTTGTGTTCCTACATTAGCGACGGCCATATGCATTTTATGCGGTGCATGTTGCTTTTTCTGGCGGTACGCGACTGTTTCATTCTGGAATTAGTTCACACAGGAAACATTTCACTGTTGTTAACATTTGGTGTGATTTTCATTGGCACAGGAACGGAGCAATTATGGGTGACCCGTTGCAGTGAAGTTGGAACCGTACTTATGAACTATGAACTATGAACCACCTAACACATTTCTATTGCAGTGTATACTGGATTAGTAAGTATACTTCTTCTTCTTCATCTTAGTGTACGTTCTTCGCTGCCAATTTTATCATTCTTATTGTGATATATAATTAATCTTTGACAAGATTGTGATATATAATTAATTTTTGACAAGATTGTGATATATAATTAATCTTTGACAAGATTGTGATATATAATTAATCTTTGACAAGATTGTGATATATAATTAATCTTTGACAAGATTGTGATATATAATTAATCTTTGACAAGATTGTGATATATAATTAATCTTTGACAAGATTGTGATATATAATTAATCTTTGACAAGATTGTGATATATAATTCATCTTTGACAAGATTGTGATATATAATTAATCTTTGACAAGATTGTGATATATAATTAATCTTTGACAAGATTGTGATATATAATTAATCTTTGACAAGATTGTGATATATAATTAATCTTTGACAAGATTGTGATATATAATTCATCTTTGACAAGATTGTGATATATAATTAATCTTTGACAAGATTGTGATATATAATTAATCTTTGACAAGATTGTGATATATAATTAATCTTTGACAAGATTGTGATATATAATTAATCTTTGACAAGATTGTGATATATAATTAATCTTTGAAAGATTGTGATATATAATTAATCTTTGACAAGATTGTGATATATAATTAATCTTTGACAAGATTGTGATATATAATTAATCTTTGACAAGATTGTGATATATAATTAATCTTTGAAAGATTGTGATATATAATTAATCTTTGACAAGATTGTGATATATAATTAATCTTTGACAAGAACGACTGATGTTGAACTTAGCCCCCTACTTTCTGTATGGTACCATACAATGTGTAGTTCAGGGCTACTGTTTTTCTTCTACGGGAAGTGTTTTGAGTCTATCTCGGTGACAGTCAGTCAGTCCCTAACACTTCTTCTTTATTCGAGCAAATTCTCTTTAATGATCCATTTGCCTTATATTTTGGCTTGGATCTATGACAAAGAGCCTTTTGTACTGCAACCTTTCTGACCGAGTGAGGCGCTCCTATCGCATCATATGATAGATACTCTTTAATGATCTTTTAATTCTGTATAATGAGTATACAGGCGCTGCGTAATCTTAACAAAATACAGTGGGCCATTATATCAGCGCAGAAGAATGAAGGAGTTAAGTAACAATAATGTAACAATTGATGAAATTAAAACATCTCAGTATTGTAACAATTGATGAAATTAAAACATCTCAATATTGTAACAATTGATGAAATTAAAACATCTCAATATTGTAACAATTGATGACATTAAAATATCTCAATATTGTAACAATTGATGAAATTAAAACATCTCAATATTGTAACAAGTGATGAAATTAAAACATCTCAATATTGTAACAATTGATGAAATTAAAACATCTCAATATTGTAACAAGTGATGAAATTAAAACATCTCAATATTGTAACAATTGATGAAATTAAAACATCTCAATATTGTAACAATTGATGAAATTAAAACATCTCAATATTGTAACAATTGATGAAATTAAAACATCTCAATATTGTAACAAGTGATGAAATTAAAATATCTCAATATTGTAACAATTGATGAAATTAAAACATCTCAATATTGTAACAATTGATGCAATTAAAACATCTCAATATTGTAACAATTGATGAAATTAAAACATCTCAATATTGTAACAATTGATGAAATTAAAACATCTCAATATTGTAACAATTGATGAAATTAAAACATCTCAATATTGTAACAATTGATGAAATTAAAATATCTCAATATTGTAACAATTGATGAAATTAAAATATCTCAATATTGTAACAAGTGATGAAATTAAAACATCTCAATATTGTAAATATTGATGAAATTAAAACATCTCAATATTGTAACAAGTGATGAAATTAAAACATCTCAATATTGTAACAATTGATGAAATTAAAACATCTCAATATTGTAACAATTGATGAAATTAAAACATCTCAATATTGTAACAATTGATGAAATTAAAACATCTCAATATTGTAACAATTGATGAAATTAAAACATCTCAATATTGTAACAAGTGATGAAATTAAAACATCTCAATATTGTAACAAGTATGAAATTAAAACATCTCAATATTGTAAAATTAATTGAGAATTAAAACATCTCAATATTGTAACAATTGATGAAATTAAAACATCTCAATATTGTAACAATTGATGAAATTAAAACATCTCAATATTGTAACAATTGATGAAATTAAAACATCTCAATATTGTAACAATTGATGAAATTAAAACATCTCAATATTGTAACAATTGATGAAATTAAAATATCTCAATATTGTAACAATTGATGAAATTAAAATATCTCAATATTGTAACAAGTGATGAAATTAAAACATCTCAATATTGTAACAATTGATGAAATTAAAACATCTCAATATTGTAACAAGTGATGAAATTAAAACATCTCAATATTGTAACAATTGATGAAATTAAAACATCTCAATATTGTAAATAATTGATGAAATTAAAACATCTCAATATTGTAACAATTGATGAAATTAAAACATCTCAATATTGTAACAATTGATGAAATTAAAACATCTCAATATTGTAACAAGTGATGAAATTAAAACATCTCAATATTGTAACAAGTGATGAAATTAAAACATCTCAATATTGTAACAATTGATGAAATTAAAACATCTCAATATTGTAACAATTGATGAAATTAAAACATCTCAATATTGTAACAATTGATGAAATTAAAACATCTCAATATTGTAACAATTTATGAAATTAAATCATCTCAATATTGTAACAATTTATGAAATTAAATCATCTCATAGTGTAAGAATTGATGAAATTAACAATGCAAGTAACAATTTATGTTATAAACATTTTGAATATTTGCAAACAAATTGATAAAATGGACATGAATTATTTTTTTTTAATGTCATAAAAATGAACAATTCAATTATTTACAACATTTGATTGATTGAACATTTGAAATATTTTTATAAAATGAACACTTTAGGTATTAGTAACAATTGACAAAATGAACACTTTAGGTATTTGTAACAATTGACAAAATGAACACTTTAGGTATTTGTATCAATTGACAAAATGAACACGTTAGGTATTTGTATCAATTAGTAAAATGAACACTTTAGGAATTTGTAATAATTGACAAAATGAGCACTTTAGGTATTTGTATCAATTGACAAAATGAACGCTTTAGGTATTTGTAACAATTGACAAAATGAACACGTTAGGTATTTGTATCAATTAGTAAAATGAACACTTCAGGAATTTGCAATAATTGACAAAATGAGCACTTTAGGTATTTGTAACAATTAGTAAAATGAACACTTTAGGAATCTGTGACAATTAGCAAAATGAGCACTTTAGGTTTTGTAACAATTAGTAAAATGAACACTTTAGGAATCTGTGACAATTAGCAAAATGAGCACTTTAGGTTTTGTAACAATTAGTAAAATGAACACTTTAGGAATCTGTGACAATTAGCAAAATGAGCACTTTAGGTATTTGTAACAATTAGTAAAATGAACACTTTGGAATCTGTGACAATTAGTAAAATGAGCATTTTAGTATTTGTAAACATTAGTAAAATGAACATTTAGAATCATGTACAATTTTAGCAAATGAACACTTTAGGATTTGCAACAATTGTAAAATGAACACTTTAGAATTGTAAATTGACAAAATGAACACTTTAGTATTTTAACAATTATAAAATGAACACTTTAGGAATCTGTAAATTAAAAATTAACACTTTAGGAATCTGTGACAATTAGAAAATGAGCACTTTAGGAATCTGTACAATTGCAAAATGAACACTTTAGGGATTTGTAACAATTAGCAAAATGAACACTTTAGGAATCTGTGACAATTGACAAAATGAACACTTTAGGTATTTGTAACAATTAGAAAATGAACACTTTAGGAATTTGATAATTGCAAAATGAACACTTTAGGAATCTGTGACAATTAGCAAATGACACTTTAGGAATCTGTGACAATTAGCAAAATGAACACTTTAGGTATTTGTAACAATTAGTAAAATGAACACTTTAGGAATTTGTGACAATTGACAAAATGAACACTTTAGGTATTTGTAACAATTAGTAAAATGAACACTTTAGGAATCTGTGACAATTAGCAAAATGAACACTTTAGGAATCTGTGACAATTAGCAAAATGAGCACTTTGGTATTTGTAATAATTAGTAAAATGAACACTTTAGGAATCTGTGACAATTGCAAAATGAACACTTTAGGTATTTGAATAATTAGTAAAATGAACACTTTAGAATCTGTGACAATTAGCAAATGAACACTTTAGGAATCTGTGACAATTAGCAAAATGAGCACTTTAGGAATCTGTGACAATTAGCAAAATGAGCACTTTAGGTATTTGTAACAATTAGTAAAATGAACACTTTAGAATCTGTGACAATTGGTAAAATGAACACTTTAGGTTTGTAACAATTGTAAAATGAACACTTTAGGAATTGTACAATTAGCAAAATGAGCACTTTAGGTATTTGTAACAATTAGTAAAATGAACACTTTAGGTATTTGTAACAATTAGTAAAATGAACACTTTAGGAATCTGTGACAATTAGCAAAATGAACACTTTAGGACTCTGTGACAATTAGTAAAATTAACACTTTAGGAATCTGTGACAATTGACAAAATGAACACTTTAGGTATTTGTAACAATTAGTAAAATGAACACTTTAGGAATCTGTGACAATTAGCAAAATGAACACTTTAGGAATCTGTGACAATTAGCAAAATGAGCACTTTAGGAATCTGTGACAATTAGCAAAATGAGCACTTTGGGTATTTGTAACAATTAGTAAAATGAACACTTTAGGAATCTGTGACAATTGACAAAATGAACACTTTAGGTATTTGTAACAATTAGTAAAATGAACACTTTAGGAATCTGTGACAATTAGCAAAATGAACACTTTAGGAATTGTGACAATTAGCAAAATGAGCACTTTAGGAATTTGTGACAATTACAAAATGAGCACTTTAGGTATTTGTAACAATTAGTAAAATGAACACTTTAGGAATCTGTGACAATTGGTAAAATGAACACTTTAGGTTTTGTAACAATTAGTAAAATGAACACTTTAGGAATCTGTGACAATTAGCAAAATGAGCACTTTAGGTATTTGTAACAATTAGTAAAATGAACACTTTAGGTATTTGTAACAATTAGTAAAATGAACACTTTAGGAATCTGTGACAATTAGCAAAATGAACACTTTAGGAATCTGTGACAATTAGTAAAATGAACACTTTAGGGATTTGTAACAATTAGTAAAATGAACACTTTAGGAATCTGTGACAATTGACAAAATGAACACTTTAGGAATTCAGAATAATTGACTTCTTCTTCTTCTTCGAACGCTCAATATCAACCCTTTTATTAAACCACTCTTTGTGATCTGCATGTGATTTGAGCCTAAGAGAGATTGTACGTTGTGCCAGTTATGGGCCTACAAGTAGGCCAGCACATCCGATTTCTGCAACACTTTTTATTTATTAGGGTAGCTTCCCTAGGCTCCTACCTCAGCCACCTCTTACAACAAGCATTGTAGATCGCAGTGGTTCTATTATTTGCTCCCATTGTGGGCCCCGGCAACACACGGGCGGTAGGAATTGACAAAATGAACACTTTAGGTATTTGTAATAATTGTAGCATGCAATAGAATGACTTCTAGTATGAGTATGGAAGGTGAGGCTGTTACTACGGCCCTAGAGTGGCTCTCTGTTTGCTAGGGGCCATTGTATCTGACTCTCAGTCTTCACAAAGTCTAAAATGGCAGGTTGCAGTATGAGTTGATGTCTATAAAGGTTTCCAACCTCCTGGGGTTTACGTGGATCTACTGTCCTGGGCATGCGGGTGTTTACGGTAATGAGAGAGCGGAAGGCTTGCATCAACAGCATCGATTGTTGGGGAGTTGAAGATGGATAAGGGGATATTCTTCGGTCTCTTCGCGACTCTCTGTTGGATGAGGACACTAAAATCGATGTTGAATCGATCAAGCGATTTAGACAGTTTAGAGTTACCCTTTGTTCAAGTCGAACTGGATGCCTGAGAGGCAGAGTGAGAGGTGTGTTTAATCAGTGAGCCGCAGGAACCATCAGTATGCATACTCTTCGATATCTGTTGGGGAGACTGAGCACCTATGGGTCTGCCCGGAGTGCAATGACGTCAGTTTAGTAACCAATAACCAATATCAGGCAAACCGCTTACTTCTTCTAACCCCAGGAATTATGAATTATGAATCTACTGTTCTGGGTATGCAGGTGTTTGTAGCAGTGAGCAGCCAAGCTTATGAAACAGCTTTAGTAACGATATTCCACCCGAATGGTTACCGGAGCCCAAATTTGGTGTGTAAAGAATAGAACCACTGTTCCCTGCCATGCATGTCATAAGAGGCGACTAAAAAGGTTTGGCTGAAATCGGATGCACATGTCCTAAACGTGTACAAGTCTATGCGTTTAGGGGCTTACTAAACCAATGTGCAACGTATACACGTTCTTGGCAAAGATCAAACATGTCACAAAGAGTGATTAAAATTGGTCGTAAAGAACGAACGCAAAGAAGAAGAAGAAGAAGTGTCGGTGAGATTCAGTTCCTAATCCTATCGGAGATGGTCGATAAAACGTAGGTCCCGTGTTTAAACTGAGCACTTAAAAGAACCCTTCTAGAGGAGTAAACCGTAACACATTTCTGGAGGGAGGTTCCTTATGGCAGTTGATAGTTATGTGTGTATTCCATTGCAGCTAGTGCCTTCTGGCATCCCCTGCTTCAGGGGCGGCTCGTCATCAAACATATCACAAAGAGTGATTAAAATTGACCGTAAATATGAACGCAAAGAAGAAGTAACAAAATTCTAAACAATTTCCGAACTCCATGAGTGATCATGTAAGCATTTATCTGCTGGGTAGACTAGGGAATCAAATATACTGGGAAGTAAACTATGTACATTTTGGTTCAAATTATACATTAATACTGTGATATCCATATTCATTTGTAGTAAAAAAAACTACACATTTTTTAAGTTAACTTAAAGTGTAAAGATTATAAATTTATTGTGGAAACAGAAAACGATACATTTGTTGCCATCCACATTAGCCTACTTATCCTCCTCATTAGAAGATGTGTGTGTCTTAATGATCTTTCAGGCTATGTCGGTGGGAGTCTAACTCCTGGCATTTCTAGCCTAACCAGACAGACTGAAGGTGAAAGACCAGACCAAAGGGCGGGTAGCAAGATGGGGTCCCATAAGGTGATAAAACAGAACCCCACCAGCGAGTGGTAAATGCTGTGGCTGCAACCAACCCATGCCTCAACTATGAGACAAATAGAGTCATCCTCTCTCTCCCTTGAGGAGGAGTTCCTTTTTTGTGTCTTGTTTTGTACTTCTATAGCGAAACACGTACAAAGTACTATAGTTTTACAAAATACAGAAACAGTGACGATAAACAGCAACGTTTCGACCAAAAGGACTTTATCGAGCTTAAAAGGCATTTTGGTGGAAACGTTGATGTTTATCGTCACTGTTTCTGCATTTTGTAAAACTATAGTACTTTTTGTTTGTACATGTTTCGCTATTTACCAAGTTTTACTGCAGTCTTCCCCATTTTTCGATAATTTGTATTTCTATGACACTTTCCCCAAGTATATGTGGATTACTGTAGAGTGTCCAAGGAGCACACCTTGCATAAAAGCCTAGGTTGGTGAGCCAGATGTCAAAAAGCTGAAATCACCTAGAGCAGCACGACTATAGACAAATCTGAGAAGGCAAATGTCTCCAGCAGGGGGCTGAAACTGTCTAGAGAACAAACTAAAAAAATGTCCTCAGAAACGAAATGTTTCAGCCATTATTAGCGGGGAAAGGAATCCACGCATACAAATAACTCAATGACACATACATTTTCTTCTTTTCGTTCGTTCTTTACGACCAATTTTAATCACTCTTTGTGATGTTTGATCTTGCCAAGAACGTGTATACGTTGCACATTGTTTGCTAGGCCCTAAACGCATAGACTTCTAACGTTTAGGACACGTGCATCCATTTCAGCCAAACCTCCTTAGTCGCCTCTTACGACATGCGTGCAGGTAACAGTGGTTCTATTCTTTACACCCCAAATTTGGGCCCTGAACCACTCAGGGCGTCAACATACATTTATTCTTTTTGGAATGCTCCATATCGACCACTTGTTAACCACTCTTTGTGATTAGTATGTGATCTGAGCCTAAGAGTGATTGTACGTTATGCCAGTTATGCTCCTACATCTAGGTCAGCACATCTGATTTCTGCGATGCTTCCCTAGGTCCTTACCTCAGTCGCCTCTTATGACATGCTTTGTAGGTTGCAGTGTTACTATTCTTTGCTCCCCCTTCGAGCCCTAGCAACACACATGTGCATAAATTTGATGAAATGACAAAAACAAAAATAATTTCATGTGTAGAGGAAAAACAAAATAATCGAAATATACTTTGCTGTGAAACATAAAAAACATAAATTGTATCAATTTATTATAGAAATACAAAGCTGAAAAAACTATAAATTTGCAGTGGAAACACGCAAGTCTCCAATCACAGTTCTGTTCTCTCCCTTCCGGTTTCCAGCGCAAGGATCAAAATGGCCTTCTTTACTAGGAGTTTTTAAAACTCCATTTTTCTTGTGTGCATGGAAATAGGTTGTTGTGTTCATTCTTGGGGCACTGTGACTACGACGAAGGAAAAACTGCTGTTTGCTAGGTGTTGCCCACATAGAAAACGGTTGAATTACGTATCTATGGAAAGATGTAAAACGAATCACATTGTATATAATGATGTTGTGTTGTGAAGAATGAAAGACCTCACTTAACGACGAAGGAAAAACTGCTGTTTACTAGGTGTTGCCCACATAGAAAACGGTTGAATTACGTATCTATGGAAAGATGTAAAACGAATCACATTGTATATAATGATGTTGTGTTGTGAAGAATGAAAGACCTCACTTAACGACGAAGGAAAAACTGCTGTTTGCTAGGTGTTGCACACATAGAAAACGGTTGAATTACGTATCTATGGAAAGATGTAAAACGAATCACATTGTATATAATGATGTTGTGTTGTGAAGAATGAAAGACCTCACTTAACGACGAAGGAAAAACTGCTGTTTGCTAGGTGTTGCACACATAGAAAACGGTTGAATTACGTATCTATGGAAAGATGTAAAACGAATCACATTGTATATAATGATGTTGTGTTGTGAAGAATGAAAGACCTCACTTAACGACGAAGGAAAACTGCTGTTTGCAGGTGTTGCCCACATGAAAACGGTTGAATTACATATCTATGGAAAGATGTAAAACGAATCACTGTATATAATGATGTTGTGTTGTGAAGAATGAGACTTCATTAACGACGAAGGAAAAACTCTGTTTGCTGTTTTGCACACATAGAAAACGGTTGTTACTATCTATGGATAGATGTAGATCTTGTACTAAGATGTTGTGTTGATGAAGATAAGCTCCTTTAACCATCTAAGGTTGCACACATCTAGTTTCTACGATCTTGGAAGAGTCCGAATCCAGTGTTTTAAAATAAATGTGTTTGTGAAGGATTGCAAGATTACTAAATGCTTTGCTCCTGTAGCACCTAGAAAACATTTTGAATTAATTCTATGGAAAGATGTAAAAAATCAAGAATAATTTATGTGTTGGAGAAAAAGCAAAATAATCGGAAATATGCTTTGCTGTGTGCACATAGAAAACATGAATTACGTATCAATTATTAAGAAATAAAACGAATAATTGATATAAATTTGCAGTTGGAAAAGAAAGCCTCCAACACGAAGGTAACTGTGTTTCTTGGTTTGCACACATCGATAAAAGGTTTTCTATCTAGGAGATTTTTAAAACTCCACTTGTATCATAATAGGTGTTGTGTTGGATGAAAGACCTTGACTACGACGAAGGAAAAACTGCTGTTTGCTAGGTGTTGCCCACATAGAAAACGGTTGAATTACGTATCTATGGAAAGATGTAAAACGAATCACATTGTATATAATGATGTTGTGTTGTGAAGAATGAAAGACCTCACTTAACGACGAAGGAAAAACTGCTGTTTGCTAGGTGTTGCACACATCGATAACGGTTGAATTACGTATCTATGGAAAGATGTAAAACGAATCACATTGTATATAATGATGTTGTGTTGTGAAGAGTGAAAGACTTCACAATACTAGGTCTTAATATACTTGAATAACAATTGATATAGTAAAGGAAGATTTTCCCTGTTCATCTGCTACGAATTAAGGTTTATTTCTCTCTCTCTCTCTCTTGCGATCACCGCCCAGACCAATGTACCAGACCTCCCATAAATTCTATTCATGTGGAAATCTGATTCATGCAGCCTTAGAATTGGTGTGTTTTACGTCACATCTTCAGCACCGTTTGGAGCTCTGGTGCTTATCCTTCGGCAATGTGTCCGGTTTCAGCCAGCATTTACTCGGTTCGCTCTCCGTTCTGTAGCCATCTATTTTTTTACGGTGTGGGGTAGCTAGCTCGACGCCCAACCTCCTTGGTCGCCTCTTATGACATGCATGGCAGGTAACAGTGGTTCTATTCTTTACACCCCAATTTGGGCCCCGGTAACCACTCGGGCGAGGTGTATTCACGATGCCTAATATGTCACAAGAAAGAACTAAACGTTAAAGAGAATTGGCTGATAAACAACATACTATACAGAAAAATTAGATACTTTGGTCACATCAAGTGTCACGATGGCCTGGAAAGAACAATACTAGAGGGCAGGGTCCCAGGACGCAGAGGCAGACCAAGAAGAAGATGGCTACAAATATTAAAGAAACCATGAACATGACCATCGACGAAGTGGGTGAACCAGCTAGAGACAGAATGAATTTCAGATGTGTTGCAAAGAGAGCAACGTCCTATAAAGGATACGCACCTTGATGATGAATATGTCACATCTGACTAATTTTTGTGTGAAGGTGTGCTTTCCTTGATTGACATTGAGTGATAGGACCATTATCATTTCACTTTGGTGAATAGCTATGTGTGCTTCGATCTTTTTCTTACACTGGAAGATCTCAGCAGCAGTGCACAAACTCTGTGGCCCCTGCGACGGTGCCTGATATAATTTTGAAGATGGTGTACATTTTGGTAGCAATTTAATATTAAACTTTAAACTCTTAGTATAAGCTCACTGAAAGACAAAGATAATGAGAACTTTAAACTCTTAGTATAAGCCCACTGAAAGACAAAGATAATGAGAATTAACCAAGCAAACAACAGTCCGATCTCCCTGGGTGAAATCCCACTTCAAGAGGTAGAATTATACACATATTTGGGTAGCAATGTAGACAAAGAGGGTGGAACACATAGAGATGTCAAAATAAGAATACAGAAGGCAAGAGGAGCTTTCATTGCCCTGGGAAACATATGGAAGTCTAAAGAAATCAAATCTAGAACAAAAATTGGATATTTAACTCTAATGTTAAAGCAGTTCTACTGTATGGGTCAGAAACATGGAGAACGACTAAAATAATAATGCATAAATTGCAAACATTCATCAACTGGTGTCTGCGCAGAATAGAGGAACTGAGATGGTATGATAGGGTCACGAATGAGGAACTTATGGAGAGAACAAGATGTATTCCAGTGAAATAGACTCTGGTGCTGGATAGGATACACTTTGCAAAAACCTGAGGGGAATATAACAAGAAGGGTCCTTTCCTGGAATCCGCAGAATGCCTAGACCTCAGCAACTCCAACCATTGTCTCCAAGCCCAACCTGTTTCAATCTTCCTGAGCATACTCATTGAGTCACTGAGAAAACATTGCATGGATAAACAGCCAGATCCTCGCATTAGTTAATGCCATGATTTCCATAGTGAGACTGCTTGTAGTCACAGAAAAACCACCACTGTTTTCCTTCACAACATCCTCTCTGACATGAGCAGTGAAAGCCCATGATCTCCATATGTGTCAAATCACAGAACCATCTGTATACGCAAAGATCTACATTCATACAAATGTATATGTCTTCTACACTCAAATATCTCACTAACAGCTAAACAACAGACAATCAACAACATTTTCATGCCTGCTCTGTGTTACCAGAGCCACAAGCATAGACAATGAGAGGCCTACGAAAAGTTACCAACAACACCAGAAAAGACAGAGTCATCAACAACAGCATTAGAAAGAAAGTTGGAACAGAATCTTGTATGAATTACATTGAGAAACAAAGAAGGAAGTGGTTCGGTCACTAAATAAGAATGCATCCAAACTCCACTGTATACAGAATCTTCTACAACAGAACATCAGGAAAGAAGGCAAGAGAAAGACCATAAAAAAGATGGTTAGATAGCATAACAGAATCCTGTCAAAAAACAAACATAAATATCTCCCAAACCACTAGAGCAACACAAGATAAAAAAAAGAAAACCAGGACACTGGACAACAACAATCCAGTAACACTGTGACGACAAAAGAAAAGAAATCAAAGATCACCTCTGAAGTGCGTGAAGGCTCGCGTTCACCGCGAGGGACACCAGTCAAATGGTAAAGCAGGCTTTCCCGCAAAAATCAGCCAGAAGCGCTATACCAGGCGTCGTGACTAACGCCCAAATTCACAGCAGACGAATGAAGAAGAAGAAGAAATCAAAGATCAACATTTATACAAACTTACATAATATCTCCAACTTTCAATTTCTCCGATGGAGAAGGGTTTGTGATGACGTAGGACAACATGTTGTGACGACATTTAACTTCACCTAAGTATAAAAGATAAAAAAAAAAGGATAAAACTTGCCATGTTTGTTTCATTATTTCAAATTAAAACTAACATTTATGAGGTATTGCTTTGTCTTTCTATCCTTTAAGAGTACTGATGTAGGGCATTGTGACAACAGTCAAAAATAGTGGGAATCTCTCTTGCTAGGTGGTTACGCCTTGCCTTGTGTTCCGAATGTCATGGGTTTTTCTTTCCTTCAAGAGTACAAATGTATGGCATTGTGACAACATTCAAAATAGTAGGGGTCTGTGGTTGAACACTTGTCTTGTGTTCCGAATGTCATGGATTTGAATCCGGACAACACGATTCTGTTCACAAGTGCATTTTTTCCAAAGATCCTTAGGATCAGTGGCGGCTCATGATCATTTTTGTTGGTGCGGCCAGATATCAGGATAAATCATGGTTTTGGGTTGCTTAATTTTAATTTATAAAATAATAAATACACATTATACATTATTTTATAAGGGGATATTCTTCGGTCTCTTCGAGACTCTCTGTTGGATGAGGACACTAAAATCGATGTTGAATCGATCAAGCGATTTAAGCAGTTTGGAGTTACCCGTTGTTCAAGTCTGCCTGAGAGGCAGAGTGAGAGGTGTGTTTAATCAGCGAGCCACAGGAACCATCAGTATGCATACTCTTCGATATCTGTTGGGGAGACTGAGCACCTATGGGTCTGCCCGGAGTGCAATGACGTCAGTTTAGTAACCAATAACCAATACATTATTTTTGGTGGGGCCCGGTCTCACTGGCCCTTAATGACGAGCCGCCACTGCTTAGGATTGTTGCTGGAGCTACAGTGTTCATGCTTTGTGCAATACTTTCGGCAGGTGGTGTGCCATTTCTGCTGAGAGGGATCAAGCCAGATGGGGTAAAATGCAGTACAATGAAGTTAATCATTCTGCTTTAGACCCTTTTAGACCTTTAGTCAAAATTATTGACAAAGACAAAAACGATGAGGGGATAGCAACAAGAGAAAGTAATGAGTAGCTTGACTTCATGGCTTGTAAGAAAGTCAATAATAAAATTGATAATCAACAACTAGGGTCTCTATAGCAAAGTGGTTGAGGTGTTTGCCTGTCGTTCTGTCACATGTGGGGTCTCTATAGCAAAGTGGTTGAGGTGTTTGCCTGTCGTTCTGAGTCACATGTGCAATTCTTTCTTGAGATCACTAGGATTTCTGCTGGAGATACGGAATTTGTGTGTTGTGCAACACTCTCTGTAGATGTGTGGTGCCATTTCTGCCAATTGGGACAACGCCAGATGGGGAAACCCAGTGCAATAAAGTCAATCCTCTAAGGAATTAGCTTCTAGGACCATAATGGCCGTCCATCGCAAGCGATAATGACAACAACCTCAGTTATGTGTTGTTGCACTTCTCTGGTGTGTGGGGAGGTGAATGTAGAGTCCATTCCTAGAACACAATTCCCTACCACAGGTGGGGCATACATGATCAAGGTTAGACATGTAGGTGTTGTGTCTTTTCGTGTAGTTCACTTTCTCAACAGCACGATGATTCTCAGCTATGCGAGTTCCTCTTGTGTTGTTACAGCGCCACATTTGGTGATCTTGCGCCAGGGACTCCCAGCTCATGGTGTCTATATAAAAACATTCTAGAATATTTCTATAAATCGTTTTTTCTGACCATCAACTAGTTGTTTGCCTCTTCAACCGTCCTGGGATGCGTCTATCAGGCATCCGAGCAACGTGACCGCACATCCCACCCAAGTACTCTGCAACAGGGTGCTGACATCCATGATCCTGGCTCCCATGTGGACCCCGACATCTGGAACCCAGTTCTGTTAGTTTATATATTTATTATGTCTGAAATATATAGTCTTGTTGACTCAACATTTCTCCCTACTTACTGTAGTCACCCTGTGTCATATCCAGAGATTGAAGTCGACTTCGAATAAGGCCGCCCAGGTCAACAGGAAATGACTTGCATGCTGCAGAGAAACGGTAACCTTTGACCACAGAGTTTGCTTGTTTTTCACTGGATGATTTTCTAGATTTGCACTGAAAATAAGAAAAAATGTAAATAGTGTTTAGTTTAGTCGCCGGTTATCATCACTGAACTTTGGACCAAATAGTCCATATGTGCTCCGATCTCTTCCTTAGTATGCCTCTCAATTTAGTTTAGTCGCCGGTTATCATCACTGAACGTTGGACCAATTAGTCCATATGTGCTACGATCTCTTCCTTAGTATGCCTCTCAATTTAGTTTAGTCGCCGGTTATCATCACTGAACGTTGGACCATATGTGCTCCGATCTCTTCCTCAGTATGTCTCTCAATTTAGTTTAGTCGCCGGTTATCATCACTGAACGTTGGACCAATTAGTCCATAAGGGCTTCGATCTCTTCCTCAGTATGTCTCTCAATTTAGTTTAGTCGCCGGTTATCATCACTGAACGTTGGACCAATTAGTCCATAAGGGATTCGATCTCTTCCTCAGTATGTCTCTCAGTGTGTGGCAACTAACGACACCAGTTCTTAGTTTAGTTTAGTTGTGGGATCATCCTCACTGCACACAGAACCAATTAGTCCATACAGGCTTGAATCGTCTCCTCAGTATGTCTCCTCTTTGGCTACCAGTATAGTGCTTGTCTAGCTACACCATATTTGACTTGGTATTCTTGCAGTCTTGTTAGTGTTGTAGATTCACCACTATTTACTTGAATCATTTAGACCTGTGCAACCTGGGTAAATATTGTGTGATACATTAACCATAAGCAGTGTTGCAGGGCAGTGCGGTAAATTTTCTCAGTATGATGCAAGTTTTCTAAATGCCTACCCTTAAATGTTTTTTCTTTAAAATAACCTTCAATCGTGATTATTATTTCGCTGCTTATGCCGCCCCCTTACGGTGCCGCCTGATGCGGCCGCCTCTCTGCATCATAGCACGGTACGGCCCTGCAGTGTTGTCCCATAGAAGAGAGTTTATTTTGATGTACTTAGTTACTTTTTTTCTATCCTAGGATTTTAGGACGGTAATGGAGAGTGGAGGGGAAGAGAAGGACTGGACGTCCAAAGGAAATATGGAGAAGAACTGTGGAGAAAGAGTTGAAGGAGTGTGGCCTGAAGTGGGAGATGGTTTGTAGAAAGGCAGCAGAACGGCAACAGTGGAAGTCTCTTGTGGAATCCTTATGTGTCAATCGGAACACCAAGAGGATATAGATAGATAGGACAGGAGGGGACACATGCCTGTGGAATTTAACGGCTGCATGGCTAGTGCAGTCCCAGCGAAACTGTTCAGGTGCAGATTTTTCTTTATGCCACCGACAGAAAAACTCCTTGGTCTTACCAAGGATTGAACCCAGATCTCACGAATGGGAGCTCGCGCTCTAATCCATTCAGCCAGACCTTCCACCTGAATACAGGATAAAGGGGTGCAAATTGGTACTCTTTTATGAATCGAAAACAAACAAATACAAAAAATACAAATTAAAACTTCAACGCCATTTAACATGCATGAAAAATCTGAAACTCTGAAGAAATCATTCTTAACCAACCTTGTCATCTGAAAGCTCAGAGAACTCATCGGAATAATCGACCGGATCCTTGGTATCTTCTTTGATAACTCTCTCTGTTCTATAAATAGCAAATGGAATTTCTCCAGTGGATAACGACAAAAAATCATAGAGATTACTATATTCCTGGAATCGAAGAGCTGTCGACTTTTTTACACGAATCTGAGAAGCAAAAAGAAAAAAGTTAAGACGATGAATTAAAAGATGATTCATTCTGGACAATTTCAATTTATTAATGTCCTTCTTCTGTGATCAACATCTGCTATGTGACTAATCTTGTGAGGGTCATAAGCAGGGTGGTGCTCTTTGGTCTTCACTCCCCCTCCCCAACAACCTCCCTCCCTCCGTAGTTAGGCTTGACAGATTTTTTCATGTTAGCCAGATTTTCATTCTCACGCTGTTCAGTGGGACAGTTTTGTAGGATGTTCTCTGGGGAATGCCTGCTGCTTCACAGATGCAGGCGGCTGAGTCCCTAAGACCTATTCGATGGAGGTAGCTTTGAGACCACAGTGTCCCATTCTAAATCTGAAGACTGAGGTCTCCGCTTTTCTGTTTAATTTATTAATGCGGTTTTGCTCTGGGAGATCGGAAGACTTATGGACTAATTGGTTCGACGTGCAGTGATGATGATCCGATGACTAAACTAAATACCCACACAACATTACTCACACTAGACAAATGTCCAGAACCTTGCTCAGAGTCAATTCCCAACAAAAGTCTGACAAAACTTATGAGATAACCTTTGGTGAACGTCTGCAAAGACAAGAAATCATCAAACAAATAAGATCTACTGAAGTAATAAAATAATAATTACATGTATACTTCTTCTTCTTCTTCTCTTTTCTGCAATCAGCTTCTGCTATGCGACTACTCCGGTATATGTCATAAATAGGGCGGTGCACTTGAGGTCTTCACCGATTTCCCATAGTTTGTTTTGTAGGGTTGTTCCTGTTGGCCAGATCTCCATTCTCACGCTGCTCAAGCTAGGGCAGTCTTGAAAGATGTGCTTTGGGAACTGCTTTGGCGCTCCACAGGTACAGGCAGCTGAGTCTCTGAGACCCATTCTGTGGAGGTGTGCTCTGAGACTGCAGTGTCCTGTTCTAAGTCTGAAGACTGGTCTGCACTTTTGTCTAACGTATTTAACAAGCAATTAGAAGACAGAATTGATGCATTTGAGATGTGGATATATAGAAGAATAGGCAGAGTTTCATGGACAGAAAAACAGACAAATAAACAAGTTTTAGAAAAACTAGGCATGAAGAAACAATTATTAAAAGAAATAAAATTCAGACAAATAAAGTATTTTGGGCACATAAAAAGACATGACACCTTGATAAAATTTTTACTAGAGGGGAAAATTGAGGGTGAAGAGCAAGAGAAGACCGAGAGATAAGTGGGATGGAAACTTTAAGAAATGAACAGGTTACAGTCTGGCAGTGTGCAACACCAAGTCAAAAGACAGAGGATGCTGGAGATTCATTGCAGCCAACTTTCGATGTGGAGACAGCAACTGATGATGATGATGATTTAACATGTTGTTGTGATCTGGGTTGTATCCTTCATTTTTTCTTCTCTACATCATTATTCTGGAAGAAATATACTTATAATAGAGTCTTAAATCAACTTTTATAAAAGCTGTATTTTAAGTCATTGACCGCCCGAGTGGTTACCGGGGCCCAAATTTAGGGTGTAAAGAATAGAACCACTGTTACCTGCCACGCATGTCGTAAAAAGCAACTAAGGAGGTTTGGCTGAAATTGGATGCATGTGCCCTAAACGTGTAGAAGTCTATGCGTTTGGGGCCTACCAAACCAATGTGCAACGTATACATGTTCTTGGCAAAGATCAAACATATCACAAAGAGTCATTAAAATTGGTCGTAAAGAACGAACGCAAAGAAGAAGAAGTAGTAATTGACACATCTGCCGGAGTATCAAATCTAGGTCAAATCGTTTCTTAGCTCATAATGATGTAATGGTGTAAAGAACTAGAGGCCTTGCAGTACTGCCATACTTCATGTTGTAGTACTGCACCTTTTGGCACTATTTACCAGCATAGATCTCACACTACTGCTAAACACTACCACTACTACTAATTACTATCACCACTACTACTATTACTGTTACTTCTACTACCACAACTACTACCACCACCACTACTACTACAACCACTACTACTACCACTACTACTACCTACTACTAATACCACCACCACTACTATTACCACTACTACCACCACTACTACTAACTACTACTACCACCACTACTACTACACTACTACAGTACAGTACTTTGTTGTTACGTGTTTGGCCATTCTACATAGTTTTACTGCAGTCTCCATCAATGTTGACACTACTACCATCACTACTACTACTATTACTACTACTACTACTACTACTACTACTACTACTACTACTACTACTATTATCATTACTACTTACTACTACTACAACTACTAATACAATTACTACTACCACTAATATTAACTACTACTACCATCACTACATTACATGTCTGCATGACAGTAAATGTCATGAGGACAACACATATATCTGAATGACAGTAAATGTCATGAGGACAGCACATATATCTGAATGACAGTAAATGTCATGAGGACAGCACATATATCCGAATGACATTAAATGTCATGAGGACAGCACATATATCTAAATGACAGTACATGTCTTGAGGACAGCACATATATCTGAATCACAGTAAATGTCATGAGGACAGCACATATATCTGAATAGCAGTAAATGTCATGAGGACAACACATATATCTCTCTCGTGATCCCGGCCTAGACTGATGAACCAACTTTTATCATGAATGTTACCGTGTTTTTAAGGGACTCCGTTCCTCCGTACAGCTTCTCGCGAAACTCTGTGTTTTGAGACCAGGTTTCTTTTTTTATGTCTGCTATCAGTTGACAATCTTGCAGTATGTGCTCTGCCGTCATGTCCGCCTTTTGCAGGGGCACAGGCTAGTTGTGTCAATTTTAAATTTGTTAAACATGTGGGCGCGGAGCTTGTTGTGGCCGGTACGGAGGCGGAGTATGGCAACGTGTTCACTACGAGACAGACCATAGTACCCGTTGCTGTTGTTGTACTGAGGATGGTCTTTTATCCATTTGTCTTTATAGTGCCAGCCGATGGTTGTTCTGGCTTCCTCATAACTGATCTCGAGATCAGTCTGAGGTAGTCGCCCGCCTTCTTTAGCTAGCTTGTTGGCGTGTTCATTTCCGCTTATGTTGCAGTGTGATGGGATCCACTGAATGACGGTGCGTTTGAGTACGTACCCTAGTGCATTGAGGGTCGCTTTCAGCTGTTTTGCCTACGCTTTTGAGTGCCGTGATGACCAATAGAGCATCGGTGAATATCACGACTCTGTTGCGGGAGGTGCCTCTTCTCTCTAGGATCATTTCGGCCGCTGTTTTTATTGCCTCTGCCCGGTAGTTATTTGAGTATTTACCTGTGGCAATCGCTTTTGTGACCATCACTTTCTTTGAGAGTTTAAGCACTATGCACATATATCTGAATGACAGTAAATGTCATGAGGACAGCACATATATCTGAATGACAGTAAATGTCATGTGGACAGCACATATATCTAAATGACAGTAAATATCATGAGGACAACACAAATATACGAATGACAACAAATGTATTTAGATGACAGTGTAGATATCTACATGAACACTCAACTATCTAAATGACAAGGCCTGCCTTCAAATTAGTATATAATAATTTATTGACGAGTCGTTATAATTTTTTATTTTAATTGCTTATTTTGCCTCCCTTGAATTAACTGTAAAAAATAGAGGAAAAAACTGCAAACGGAAAGAATTAAGTTAATCATTTGGCTTTCAAAACCCTTTAATGACTATGCATGTCTATAGATGACGACAAAGATGTTTGAATGGCAATACAGATGGGCAGATCACAAGACAAATATTCACCAGACAAAGAAGAACATACACCACAAACACAATTGTCTCACCTGATAGAGAAGTGTATCCAACATGTTGGCTGAAAATACCTGGCCTGCAGCAAAAGGTAGACGAAAGATATCGTTCAAGACAGTTGTTGTTGTATCTCTGAGCTGCAATAGAAACAAGATCACATTATACGGACAATCAATACACTATAACAATTTGCCTACAATAATTGACACTGAGGACGCAGAGAATGATTCAAGCCAAGAACACGATGGATAGATAACATCTCAGAGTCCCTGCGAAAGCATGGACTGACAACGTCAAGCGCAACACTTCTGGCATAAGATGGAAAACTAAATCTCCCCACGACGCTTCACGGCAAATGTGGTTAAGATACGATAAGATCAATATACTTGTGAATAGTCTTCTTTGAACGCTCCATATCCACTACTTGTTAAATCACTCTTTGTAATTTGTATATCTTCTTCTTCTTCTTTGCGTTCTTTCTTTACGACCAATTTTAATCACTCTTTGTGATATGTTTGATCTTTGCCAAGAACGTGTATACGTTGCATGCACAGTGGTTTGGTAGGCCCCTAAACGCATAAGACTTCTACACGTTTAGGACACATGCATCCGATGCAGTTATGCGCCTACAAGTAGGCCAGCATATCGAATTTCGGCAACGCTTTTTATTTACTAGGTACCTTCCTAGTCCTCTATCTCAGTCACCTCTTACGACATGCCTTGAAGGTCGCAGTTTTACTATTCTTTGTTCCTCTTGAGAGTTTTGGCAACACAAGATGAAAGTGAATAGATTAAATTCGGAAGAATAATATGTGGAGTAATGGATGTAGCACAAGGGTGCCATTGCGCGAAAACCGCGCTGGGGTATAGTAATCACAAAGTACTGAGTTTTACAAATTACAAAAACAATGACAATATACAGCAACATTTCAACCAACAAGGCCTTTATCAAGCAAACGAACAACAGGAGTGACGAATTAAAAAAACACAATTACATATGGACGACTAGATACGAAGACATTCAAACGTTTCTAATGAAAATCTGGGAATAAAAATGAATAACGAAATAAATGTAACACAAAACACACACATAAAAACTAGAAATAGAAAAGAAGAGCAACAATAAAACATCAAATAAATATATAGCTTGAATATATGCAACATATGCACATATAGGTTACAAGGCATTAGAAGAGAAAATACTAAGAAGCATAGGAATGTAATCCCCATGTGTCACTAGGCATGACGGGATTAAGTATGTAAGTAGGAATGTAATACGTTTACTGCAGTCTCATATATATATTGGGGTATAGTTTGAAGACATGATCAGACGACTTTATCCCCAGTCTTCAAACTATCTACTGTTGGTGAGACACAGGATACACCTCTGAAATCAGAGAAGGTGCGCCTGTATGGCAAGGAAACCAATAAAACAGTAAGCAGTCTTTCACGCAAAAATCAGTCATAAGCGCCACACCAGGCGCCATGGCTACACCTGAATTCATAGTGGGCGAACGAAGAAGAAGAAGACACAGGATATAATCTCAAAATGGTGTAATACAGAATGCATCCTTGCATTCATACAATGTAGATAGTTTAGCTTAGTCGTCAGATCATCATCCCTACACATCGAACCAATTAGTCCATAAGTGCTCCATTCTCCTCCACAGCATGTCTTTCAGCGTGTTGGCAACTAACGACACCAGTTCTAGTTTAGTTTAGTAGTCGGATCATCATCACTACACATCAAACCAATTAGTCCATAAGTGCTCCATTCTCCCCCACAGCATGTCTTTCAGCGTCTTGACAACTAACGACACCAGTTCTAGTTTAGTTTAGTAGTCGGATCATCATCACTACACATCAAACCAATTAGTCCATAAGTGCTCCAATTCCCTCCTCAGTATGTTTCTCAGTGTGTGGTAACTAACGACACTAGTTCTTTGTTGGTTTACTATTCTTCTTTGGCTACCAGTATTGTGTTCTTGTCTAGCTACACCACATTTGACATAGTATTCTTGCAGTCTGGTTAGTGTGGTAGATTCACCACCATTACTTGAATCATTTACACATCTTATCTCAATTTGGGAATTCAAAATATCAGCCTGGTCCATCGATTGCCCGCTTTTTACAGCAGCCATACTTACAAGCACATCTGCGCATTCACTTCCTTTTACTGCATGCATTGGCACAAAATTAAACTGATTTTTGTCAGTCTAGACCTCTTCAGCGGCTCCATCTATTGCCTCTGAGACCAGCCTGTTTTAATCTTTCCGAGAATACTCATTGAGTCATTGAGAAAACATGCATGGATACAAGTCTGTGACTCCAACCGTTGTCTCAGAGTCCAGCCGTTGTCTCAGAGTCCAGCCGTTGTCTCAGAGTTCAGCCGTTGTCTCAGAGTCCAGCCGTTGTCTCAGAATCCAGCCTGTTTTAATAGACCAACAGATAATGTTTAGCCCTATCATATGTGTCCACTCATGTACAAACAAGGATGTACAAACAAGGATGTACAAACAAGGATGTACAAACAAGGATGTACAAACAAGGTGTACAAACAAGGATGTACAAACAAGATGTACAAACAAGGATGTACAAACAAGGATGTACAAACAAGGATGTACAAACAAGGATGTACAAACAAGGATGTATGCATACGAACCTGCTTCTGTGATCGAGTTGATGGGGCTGAAAATCTCATAAACCTCATTTTGGGATGTCTGGCTTAAAGCTGTTAATACGTATGTGTTTGGGAACAATCTAGATGGAAGGAATTAAAATATCATAGCAAACAGTCATCCATTTTAGAAGACAACACATAAAATGGTTCGGTCACTTAATGAGAATGAAACCAGATCTACTACCATCTTGCGCTTACAATGACCAGCAACCGGAACATAGTTACTGGATACTAAACTGTTCGTTATTGCACTCCAGGCAGACCCATAGGTGCTCAGTCTCCCCAACAGATATCGAAGAGTATGCATATTGTTGGTTCCCATGGCTCGATGATTAAACAAACTCCTCACTCTGCTCCTCAGGCATATAATTCTACTTGTACAACAGGTAATGTCAAACTGCTTAAATTGCTGGATCAACTCAACATCTATTTTAGTGTTGTCATCCAATGGGGTAGTGAGCTCGATCACAGACCCAAGCGTACCTGGTTCAAACCCCACGGTTGGCAAATTTGAAAGCAAATTCGTTTCCGTGGGATTTTTACAAAGGTAAAAATAGACCTCACCGTTCAGAAAGCAATGGCAAACTACTGAACGTATATGTGGTGCCTAGAAAATCAACGACTCGTTTACAGTGGTTGATGGCTACGTCCTTTGGGATATGCCACGATTTTCATTTCATCCAATGGGCAGTTGCGAACGGACAGAAGAACATCCCCCTTATCCATCTTTAACTCCCCAACAATCAATGCTGTTGATGGAAGCCTGTCCGCTCTCTCATTACTACAAACACCTGTGTGCCCAGGACAGTAGAGCCCGAGGAAGATCAAGAACCCAATGGATAGATACTAGCAACATCAAATCTAACAACTATGCATACAACACATCTGGCATAGGATAGAAAACTGAAACTCCCCACAACGCTTCACTGCACATGTAGATAAGATAAGACAAATATCGAAAAAATTACCAAAGGTAACATATTAGCTATGTCATATGCTTGTGTGTTGTTAGGGGTATGCATGGGGAGCAAAGAACAGTAACACTGCAACCTACAAGGCATGTCGTAAGAGGCGACTGAGGTAGGGGCCTAGGAAGCTACCCTAGTAAATAAAAAGTGTCGCAGAAATAGGATATGATGGCCTACTTGTAGGTGCATAACTGTCACAATGTATAATAGCTCTTAGGCTCAGATCGCATACAAATTACAGCAAGTGGTTTAACAAGCGGTTGGTATGAAGCGTTAAAAGTAGAAGAAATTATGTCATGAAGCGATCCTTCCTTTTGTTCGCTTGAAATATTGTATATATATTTTCAACGATGTCTCTTGTTTAAACTTTACAATCTTTTATAGCTCCCCAGAAGTCTGTGTAGTTTATTGTTGAGTGTTGTTTCGTTTATTGTTGAGTGTTGTTTCGTTAGGCCAGTGAGTCTGCCTCAGTGTATCATATTCGGGGCAGTCTTGAAGTATGTTCTCTGCAGTCTGATGTACATATGGCTGAATTGTCAATCTTGAATTTTGTATACATGTGGATGTGGAGTCGATTGTGTCCTATTCTAAGGCGCAGAATGACAACTTGTTCCAATCTGCTCATATTATAGCAGTCGTCTTGTGTTGGTATTTGTGGCTTTCTGATCGATTTAATCATCCTTTTCTTTTGGTGGTAGGTAACTGGTACATCCGGTTGCTCTTCTGCAGCACCTTCCTTTGCCAGTCGGTCTGCTGTTTCATTTCCTGATATTCCACAGTGAGACGGTATCCACTGCAAGACGATCTTGTGCTTCTTGCACAGTTTAGATAGTAGGGTCTGTAGACATGGAATTTTCTGGACTGGAGCGCTTGGAGTGCTGATTTTGCATCAGTCAAAAATACAACAGGTGTCACAACGCTCTGAGAATCCATAGTTAGGTGAACTTACCTTGAGATTGTCTGCACAGCAACAACTGTCTCAGAGTCTTCTAGGAATTCTTCTCCCTCAGAGTTTTGTTCTGCGTCACGGTTGACGATCACAAGATGACTGGCCTTGTTGATGCCAGCAACCAAGAGATCATCAATACTGTGAAATTAATACGATTATCAAAGATAGACTTTTCTTTATTTGAATTTTTATGCTAACATTCTTTAAATACTTGTTTTTAAATGGTTTTAAAGCCGAAGGATTGACTTCATTGCACCGGGTGTTACCCTATATGGCTCGGTTCCTCTCCGCAGAAATGGCACGCCACCTGCCAAGAGTATTGCACAGAGCACGAACTCCGTAGCTCCTGCAACAATCCTAGGGGTCTCTGGGAAAAACTGCACTCGTGAACAGAAAGGCATGGTCCGGATTTGAACCCACGACTTTCGACTCTCAAGGCAAAGGGCTTAACCACTCAGCCACAGAGACCCCTGATACTTGTATGTAAGGATATTTATCAGTTATATGAAGACTATCATCAGCCGAGTGGTTACCGGGGCCCAAATTTGGGGTGTAAAGAATAGAACCACTGTTACCTGCCACGCATGTCGTAAGAGGCGACTAAGGAGGTCGGGCGTGGGTTAGCTACCCACACCATAAAAACACAAGATGGCTACAGAACGGAGAGCGAACCGAGTAAACGTTGGCTGAAACCGGACAGATCGCCGAAGGATAAGCACCAGAGCTCCAAATGGTGTTGAAGATGTGACGTAAAACACACCAATGCTAAGGCTGCATGAATCAGATTTCCACATGAATAACATTTATGCGGAGATCTGGTACATCGGTCTGCGCGGTGATCGCAGCGCATGCGCGTGAGAGAGAAGAAAGAGAGAGAGATGCATGTGTATGGTACTGACCTCTTAATTGATCCAAGCATGTAGTAAACTAGAGGGAAATGTGCCAGAGATTCCAGAAACAAGTAGTCTGGTCTGAGGACAATAGAAAATCAATTTAAAATCACAATTTATAGGAAATCTGCACAGATCAGAAAAAGAGTTGCTTAAAGAGTGATAAATAAGAAATATTTTTCAGTCCATCCGCTACGAATCCTGATGTAGGCATGGTAACAATAAGATGCCTCTGATTGAATTTTGCATGAAGGTTTGCTTACCTTATCCCCAGTGTCCTTCACCATTCAGGTCAGCCTTACTCCAACTTCAGACATAGTTGAATTTATATCTCCTAATACCTGATGTGAGTGTCGGTAGCTCAAGCGGTAATGAGCTTGATCACAAATCCAAGCGTACCTGGTTCAAACCCCATGGTGGGCAAGTTTGGAAGCAAATTAATTTCTGTGGGATTTTTACAAAAGGTAAAAATAGATCTCACTGTTCAGAAAGCGATGGCAAACTACTGAACGTATAAGTGGTGCCTAGAAAATCAACGACTCGTTTACTGTGGTTGATGGCTACGTACTGTAAAGGATATGCCAGGATTTTCATTTCAGTACCGGATCAGGGTTCCAGTAGTCCAACTCTCCTGTGTGGTGCCGGGGCACGTAAGGGAAGCAAAGAATAGTACCACTGCGACCTACAATGCGTGTCGTAAGAGGCGACTGATTTAGACTCTATGGATACTACTCTTCTTCTTCTTCTTCTTTTGTCGTCACACTGCTACCGGGTTGTTGCCCAGTGTCGTGGTTTTCTGTTTTTGTCTTGCGCTGTTCTGGTGGCTTGTGTGATTGTTATCTTTGCTCTTTCACAGGATGCTGCCAGGCCATCTAACCATCTTTTCCGTGGTCTTCCTCTTGCCTCGTGGATACTACTCTAGTAAATAAAAAGCAACGCAGAAATCGGATGTGCTGGTCTAACTGTAGGCGCAAAACCTGGCACAACGTACAATTGCTCTTAGACTCAGATCACATACAAATCACACAGAGTGGTTGAAAAGTTGTCGATATGGAGTGTTCAGAGAAGAAGTAGTCCAACTGTACTAGGTGTACAACACAAACTTAAACCCAGGAATTTCTATGGTACATGGGCACTAGCGTAGAGTATTGTCAACTTTGTTATCTACGACCTCACAAAATGTCTTCATTTGGATGTCTTCTTCTTCTTTTTCTTCTTCTTCGTTCTCACTAGATTGTGATTTCGGGTTCTCTAATAAAAGCAACGGTCTGCCTCAGATTATCAGCCACGCCATACAGTTTGTCTTCTGCGTTCTCACTAGATTGAGACTTCGGATTCTCTAATAAAAGCAACGGTCTGCCTCAGATTATCAGCCACGCCATACAGTTTGTCTTCTGCGTTCTCACTAGATTGAGACTTCGGATTCTCTAATAAAAGCAACGGTCTGCCTCAGATTATCAGCCACGCCATACAGTTTGTCTTCTGCGTTCTCACTAGATTGTGATTTCGGATTCTCTAATAAAAGCAACGGTCTGCCTCAGATTATCAGCCACGCCATACAGTTTGTCTTCTGCGTTCTCACTAGATTGAGACTTCGGATTCTCTAATAAAAGCAACGGTCTGCCTCAGATTATCAGCCACGCCATACAGTTTGTCTTCTGCGTTCTCACTAGATTGGGACTTCGGATTCTCTAATAAAGGCAACGGTCTGCCTCAGATTATCAGCCACGCCATACAGTTTGTCTTCTGCGTTCTCACTAGATTGAGACTTCGGATTCTCTAATAAAAGCAACGGTCTGCCTCAGATTATCAGCCATGCCATACAGTTTGTCTTCTGCGTTCTCACTAGATTGGGACTTTGGATTCTCTAATAAAGGCAACCGTATGCCTCAGATTATCAGCCATGCCATACAGTTTGTCTTCTGCGTTCTCACTAGATTGGGACTTTGGATTCTCTAATAAAGGCAACCGTATGCCTCAGATTATCAGCCACGTCATACAGTTTGTCTTCTGCGTTCTCACTAGATTGGGATTTCGGATTCTCTAATAAAGGCAGCCGTCTGCCTCAGATTATCAGCCACGCCATACAGTTTGTCTTGGATGCCGGTGCAAGTGGGCCACCTCTTTCTTCTCAAGTCTGCATACTGGGGGAAATTCTGTAGGATATAATTCCTGTGATTTCTGCTTCCCAGTTTGTGCCGACCTCTTCCAGCAGTAAGTTTTGGCCACCCTCCTGATGGTAAGTCTGACATTCTTACTGCGTGGCTAACTCTCCGAGACAGATTGGCGACCGTAGAATCCGTTATCTCTTCGTCTCTTACGACATGCCATGTGGGTCTCAGTGTTACTATTCTTTGCTCCCTTTGCAGTCGGCCCCGGCATGCAGTTTACCGATCCAGAGCACATGAGCAGCCGTAGACATCGTAACTCGTTGAAAACGTAATCAGGAATCTCTTTGCCGCAATGAACCAACGGCTAGCCCCACAGTGCTAAAGCTCCCGCATGCATTAGAATCCAATACTGCATCCGCATAAGTTTTTCATCTATCTCCTGTAAGATAACGATAACTAAAAGTATTATTCATCTATCTCCTGTAAGATAATGATAATTCTTACACGAAAGTATTTTCATTTATTCATTTTGTTACAGAAGTTATCTTCTGTTATCTTCTTCTTCATTTGTCATTACATTGTTACTGGGTTGTTGTCCAGTGTCGTGGTTTTCTGTTATTTGTCTTTCACTTTTCGCAGTTTAGGTGATAGTTCTTTTGCTTGTTGACAGGATTCTGCGATGCCATCTACCCATCCTTTTTGTGGTTTCTTCTTATCTTCTTTCCTGATGTTCTGTTGTAGAAGACTCTGTATACTGTGGAGTTTGGTTGCATTTTTCTAAGGTGGCTGAATCACTTCAAACTTTGTTTCTCAATGTAATTCAATCAAGGTTCTGTCCCAACTTTCTTTCTTATGCTGTTGTTGGTGACTGGTTTTTTTCCTGGTGTTCTGTTGTAGAAGGTGCTGTATACAGTGAAGTTTGGTTGCATTCTTATTAAGTTTAAAGGGTTTTTAAAGCCGAGGATGCCCGTCTGCCCAGTGTGTTCGTAGCGCGTTGGACTACGGGTGACTATCCCTCTGTGTGTGCGGGTTCAATTCCGCGGGATGGCAGAAAAAGCACAGATTCCCCAGATTTACGGTGTTCGTGGCACCGAACCGAATGGTTACGATGTCCATGGCACCGAGCCGAAAGAGCTGAAAAGCTCAAGTGCTTCTAGATCGGAAAAAAAAAATCTGAAGGATTGACTTTATTGCACCAGGTTTTACCCTATATGGCTTGGTCCCTCTCAGCAGAAATGGCATACCACCAGCCGAGAGTATTGCACAAAGCATGAACCCCGTATCTCCAGCAACAACCATAGAGGTCTCTGGGAAAAATTGCCCTCATGAACAGAATGGTGCGTTCTGGATTCGAACCCACATCCTTCGACTCACAACGCAAAGGACATAACCACTTAGCCACAGAGTTCCCCCGTATTCCTATTAAGTGGTTGAACCATTTCATTCTTTGTTTCTCAATGTAATTCAAGGAAGGTTCAGCCCCAACTTTCTTTTTTATGCTGATGTTGGTGACTATTTTCTGACGTTGCTAGTAACTTATGTACGGATATGATACACTAAAAATATCATCCATCTATCACATGAAAGGATATCTCTCTCTCTCTGCCTTTTTACCCCGGGTTGGGGCATAGGCCCTCAACCAACTCATGCCAAGTCTTCCTATCTCTAGCTATTCTCTCCTGCAGCTCCTCTATGAAAGGATATGATACACTAAAAATATCATCCATCTATCACATGAAAGGGAATAATAATATATACTAAAGAAACAGAACAACTTTTCCTGGAAAATGATACAATTGATATAACTAAACATTGAATTATCCGCACTTACTCCTCTTCAAGCAACAGTATTATTGGACTTAGACCATTGACACCAATAGCAGACGATCGGAGTGGGACTATAAAATTGAACATTCCAGAACTGGCATGTTCGGCGACCAGTATTATAAGTTGGTTGTCCCATCTCTTGTCGTTACCATGCTTGTATGAGCAGTGTTCACAGCTCTGAAAGAACAGACAAAATGATAATTAGCTCTGAAGCAACAACATTTAAAATAAGAGTACTCACAAGTGTTAACTAACAATTTATCGTATTCAGTGCTGTGTTATACAACATTATGAGTATTCAGTGCTGTGTTATACAATATTAGGGTATTCAAAACTGTGTATAAATATTATGGTATTAAAGCTGTGCTATACAACATTAGGGTATTCAAAGCTGTGTTATACAACATTATGGTATTCAGTGCTGTGTTATACAACATTATGGTATTCAAAGTTTTAAAATAAGACAGTATGGTATTTAGAGCTGGGAGAATGTGTAGTACAGAGTTCAGAGCTGTGAGATAAGACATGGTATTCAGAGCTGTCATATAAGACATTACGGTATTCAGAGCTGGGAGAATGTGTAGTGCAGTGTTTGGAGCTGGGAGAATGTGTCTAGCATTCAGAGCTAGCAAAATGTGATGTATAGTATTTAGAGCAGTTAAAAGATAAGTGGCTGAACATGACCAATAACAGCAGCTAATGAGCGAAAAATCATAGCGACAGAGATGAGGTGCCTCAGAAGAGCTGCAGGTGTGACAATAAGAGACAAAATTAGAAATGAAGAAATCAGAAGGAGACTGGATGTGAAACCAGTCATGCAATTCATAAAAGAACAACAGATTAAATGGTTTGGACACCTGACCAGAATGCCCTGGTATCGCTTACCAAAGAGAGCCACACAGAAAAGTATAATGAGTACAAAGCAAGAGGAAGACCACGCAAAGATGGAGCGACGGCATCAAGAACAGCCTTACGAACATGAATATCAGCTTACAAAGTGCCTTAAAACAAGCACACACAAGATCACTACGTTTCACCCCAACACTTCCATAAAGAAGTAAATAGTGGAAGAGAAGAAGAAGAACAAGCACACACAAGATCACTACGTTTCAACCCCAACACTTCTATAAAGAAGTCAATGGTGGAAGAGAAGAACAAGCACACACAAGATTACTACGTTTCCTCCCCAACACTTCTATAAAGAAGTCAATGGTGGAAGAGAAGAACAAGCACACACAAGATCACTACGTTTCCTCCCCAACACTTCTATAAAGAAGTCAATGGTGGAAGAGAAGAACAAGCACACACAAGATCACTACGTTACCTCCCTCAACACTTCTATAAAGAAGTCAATGGTGGAAGAGAAGAACAAGCACACACAAGATCACTACGTTACCTCCCTCAACACTTCTATAAAGAAGTCAATGGTGGAAGAGAAGAACAAGCACACACAAGATCACTACGTTTCCTCCCCAACACTTCTATAAAGAAGTAAATGGTGGAAGAGAAGAACAAGCACACACAAGATCACTACGTTTCCTCCCCAACACTTCTATAAAGAAGTCAATGGTGGAAGAGAAGAACAAGCACACACAAGATCACTACGTTACCTCCCTCAACACTTCTATAAAGAAGTCAATGGTGGAAGAGAAGAACAAGCACATACAAGATCACTACGTTTCCTCCCCAACACTTCTATAAAGAAATCAATGGTGGAAGAGAAGAACAAGCACACACAAGATCACTACGTTTCCTCCCAACACTTCTATAAAGAAGTCAATGGTGGAAGAGAAGAACAAGCACACACAAGATCACTACGTTACCTCCCTCAACACTTCTATAAAGAAGTCAATGGTGGAAGAGAAGAACAAGCACACACAAGATCACTACGTTTCCTCCCCAACACTTCTATAAAGAAGTAAATGATGGAAGAGAAGAAGAAGAAGAACAAGCACACACAAGATCACTACGTTTCCTCCCCAATACTTCTATAAAGAAGTAAATGATGGAAGAGAAGAAGAAGAAGAACAAGCACACACAAGATCACTACGTTACCTCCCTCAACACTTCTATAAAGAAGTCAATGGTGGAAGAGAAGAAAAGGGACACACAAGATCACTACGTTTCAACCCCAACACTTCTATAAAGAAGTAAATGGTGGAAGAGAAGAAGAAGAAGAAAGGATAAGTTAAAGTACTCATTGCTCTAAGTAAGCATAACAAAAATCAGGAAAATACAGTAGGAATTACATTACCTTTCCCCACTCCAGACAACACAGATCCCGAATCTCAGTTCTGATGTGGCAACTAGCACGCCCAACACCTGTACAAGTGGTGACTGGAGGAGCACCCACAGTCAGTCTTTCAGTGGATAAATATATAATAAATATTTCATATACTGCATGCTTATATGTGACAGAAATGATTACAGCTAGGTCTATATATATGGTCTATTTCGGGTTTACAGATGGTCAATTGATAGGTGTTTTACTGTGACAAATTCTGAGTTTTCACTTTTCCCTCTTGTCTTTCTGCTCATCCCTGTCTCTTTCCAAAAGATTCTGCACCTTTGCGTAATGTTGTTTTTCACATAACTCGGTCATCGGCTAGTTGTTCCCATTTGTTGGGACAGATAGAAAAGTTCTTCATTGAGGCCTTGCAGACATCTTTATATCTGAGCAGTGGTCTGCCTTGATGCCTCCTCTTCCATTCCAAAAGTTCACAGAACAACATTTGTTTTGGTATGCAGCAATTGTCTATTCTTCTCACATGCCCTAGCCATTTTAGTCGTCTACTGCTGAGCATGCCCATGATGGAAGGCAGGTTTGCACGTTGCAGTACTTCAGAGTTGGTTATCTTGTTGTACCACCTTCTTCTTCTTCTTTGTGTTCGTTCTTTACTACCAATTTTAATCACTCTTTGTAATATGTTTGATCTTTGCCAAGAATGTGTATATGTTGCACATTGGTTTGGTATGCCCCTAAACGCATAGACTTCTACACGTTTAGGACACATACATCCAATTTCAGCCAAACCTCCTAAGTCGCCTCTTACGACATGCGTGGCAGGTAACAGTGGTTCTATTCTTTACACCCCAAATTTGGGCCCCAGTAACCACTCGGGCGGTCGTACCACCTGATGTTCATAATCTTGCGGAGACATCGAAGGTGAAAGATGCTAAGTCTCCTCTAGTGCCTTGAGTTGGCTGTCCATGTTTCTGAGCCATATAGTACAGAGCTACAGAGTTAATTATACAGGCTCGATACATGATCTATACTACATGACTAGGTCTATACTACATGCTTATATGTGACATATACTATATCATATAGCCACATCAATTTCAATTACAATGCTGCTTCGCCCGAGTGGTTACCAGGCCCAAATTTGGTAAGTGAAGAATAGAATCACTGTTACCTGCCACATAAGAGACGACTAAGGAGGTTTGGCTGAAATCGGATGCATGTGTCCTAAGCGTCTATGCGTTTAGGGGCCTACTAAACCAATGTGCAACATATACACGTTCTTGGCAAAGATCAAGCATATCACAAGAGTGATTAAAATTGGTCGTAAAGAACGAACGCAAAGAAGAAGAAGAAGAGACAATGTTGCTATAATTATCATTCAGCTTTATCTACTGAAAGACATGTTCTGTCTTTCTAGTCTCTCCCATCCCACCCTATCAACCAAGAAAGGGGTCTAAAGGCAAAAGATTGTCTTCATTGCGCCAAGTTTCCCCATATAGCTTGGTCTGTGTCCGCAGAAATGGCACAACCCCTGCTAAGAGTATTGCGCAAAGCACAAACTCCATAGCTCCTGCAACAATCCTTGTCGTCTCTGGTAAAAATGCAGTGGTGAACAGAGCGACATAGTCGGGATTTGAACTCACGACCCTTGGAATGCACGGCAAAGGTTTAGCCAAAGACCCCCAATCAACCTATAAATAAACAACATTGAGCTGATAGATTGGCTGGCTTGGCTACAATATCAGAAGGAGCTGCCATGGATCGAAGTGACATTCTTCACGCATTGAGAGAGTCTTTCGATACACAAGAGTTTCAGGGCTGTGAATTCCACTCGCTGACCAGATTGAAAGAGATGGGTGTTAATATTGGTGCAGCCGAAAAGAACGACATACTAAATATGCAAAGAGATTGATTAATCAACATCGAACTGGTGTGTTGGGTCGCTGGACGCTGCTGGATTTGCTGAGGCGGAGATTGGAGCACCTATGGACATGTCCGAGTGCTATGATGATAGTCCTCATATAACTGATAACTGATAACATTGTTTAAGAGATGTAACTGAGACTGTGCTCTTGATGCTCTAAACTTACCGTTCCATATCCTCATAAAATTGTAGTACACGACCTTCACCGTGTCTGAGGTCAATGTGATGACCTGGTCAGAAAAAAGACATCTTTAATAAACAATCATATTTCATTTTAAAACTTAAAACATGATGACCCAGATAAAAATGACAACATCAACAACCTACAACACATGATATGATGCAGAATATAATCTTTCAAGTAAGACAGAACACATTAGCAGTGACAGTGATGGGGACAACATGGCGGTGACAAAGGTGGGGATGATGCTGGTTTTTTTTTTTTTCGTCCGCTTTCAACTCAGACGAAGTTTCATCTCTGAAACTGATTTTTGCGTGAAAATCTGTTTTCCAATTTCTTACAATGGCAGCAGCGTGCACATTGTAAATTACTTTACACTGGCAGCCGTGTGCTCAATGTACTCGTAATTAGTATTCCCTCGCCATACAGGCAGATTTTCTCCGACTTCAGAGGTACTCACGTTATCGTCCTGAGTAAGACCAGATGATGCGGGTAATGATGAAGGAAAATGATGGCAACAATGATGGGGATTATGCTGGCAGGGGACAATGATGGGGATTATGCTAGCGGGGACAATGATGGGGATTATGTTAGCGGTGACAATGATGGGGATTATGTTAGAAGTGACAAATGATGTGGATTATGTTAGCGGTGACAATGATGGGGATTATGTTAGCGGTGACAATGATGTGGATTATGTTAGCGGTGACAATGATGTGGATTATGTTAGCGGTGACAATGACGTGGATTATGTTAGCGGTGACAATGATGTGGATTATGTTAGCGGTGACAATGATGGGGATTATGTTAGAAGTGACAATGATGGGGATTATGCTAGTGGGGACAATTATGGGGATTATGTTAGCGGTGACAATGATGGGGATTATGTTAGAAGTGACAAATGATGTGGATTATGTTAGCGGTGACAATGATGGGATTATGCTAGCGTGACAATGATGGGGATTATGCTAGTGGGGACAATTATGGGGACTATGCTGAGTGGGGACACTGATGGGGATTATGCTGGCAGGGACAATGATGGGGATTATGCTAGTGGGAACAATTATGGGGATTATGCTAGTGGGGACAATGATGGGGATTATGCTAATGGAAACAATGATGGGGATTATGCTAGTGGTGACAATGATGGGGATTATGCTAGTGGGGACAATGATGGGGATTATGCTAGTGGGGACAGTGATGGGGATTATACTAGTGGGGACAATGATGGGGATTATGCTAATGGGAACAATGATGGGATTATGCTAGTAGTGACAATGATGGGGATTATGCTAGCGGTGACAATGATTGGGATTATGTTAGCGGCGACAATGATGGGGATTATGTTAGAAGTGACAATGATGGGGATTATGTTAGCGGCGACAATGATGGGGATTATGTTAGCGGCGACAATGATGGGGATTATGTTAGCGGCGACAATGATGGGGATTATGTTGAAGTGACAATGATGGGATTATGCTGGCGGTGACAATGATGGGGATTATGCTAGTGGGGACAATTATGGGGACTATGCTAGTGGGGACAATGATGGGGATTATGCTAGCGGGGACAATGATGGGGATTATGCTAGTGGGAACAATTATGGGGATTATGCTAGTGGGGACAATGATGGGGATTATGCTAATGGGAACAATGATGGGGATTATGCTAGTGGTGACAATGATGGGGATTATGCTAGTGGGGACAATGATGGGGATTATGCTAGTGGGGACAATTATGGGGACTATGCTAGTGGGGACAATGATGGGGATTATGCTAGCGGGGACAATGATGGGGATTATGCTAATGGAAACAATGATGGGGATTATGCTAGTGGTGACAATGATGGGGATTATGCTAGTGGGGACAATGATGGGGATTATGCTAGTGGGGACAGTGATGGGGATTATACTAGTGGGACAATGATGGGGATTATGCTAGTAGGGACAATGATGGGGATTATGCTAGCGGTGACAATGATTGGGATTATGTTAGCGGCGACAATGATGGGGATTATGCTAGCGGTGAAAATGGTGGGGATTATGCTAGCGGTGACAATGATGGGGATTATGTTAGCGGTGACAATGATGGGGATTATGCTAGCGGTGAAAATGGTGGGGATTATGCTAGCGGTGAAAATGGTGGGGATTATGCTAGCGGTGAAAATGATGGGGATTATGCTAGCGGTGAAAATGATGGGGATTATGCTAGCGGTGACAATGATGGGGATCATGCTAGCAGGGACAATTATGGGAATGATGCTGGTAATGATGCAGGGGATGATGCTTGTGATGATGATTCTAACACAAATATGCTGACCTTCTTGGGAGGTGTTTACATCATCCTCTGTGCTGAGATTGAGGTCACAGACTTTGTCGGCCATCCCAAACTTCCTCCTTCTATTCTCCCATCCCTTACTGCTGTTCTCAAAATACTCCCTCAATAAAGGTGCCGAGCTGCTTTGACAAAGTGACTTAGTGATACCGGGAGCGATGCTCTTAACAACATTATCATTTCGTATGTTGTTGTCATCAATGCTGACATTTATTACAATGTTGCCTTTAGGACACCTAATCTTGTTTGTGCTGCCAATACGAGTAAAACTGTGCCCAAATAAGCTGGTAAGTCTGCTGAAAATCTTGGACATTCGGTTACCTCCATGCGTACATGTTGTCTGTTTTTCAAACGTAGAAGTTTTATATCCAGGTTGTTTGGGGTCACCTGAAAGTGTAAGAAGGTAATAGTATCATATGAGGAAGAGTTCACTTTTTGTGTTCAAATTTTTTTTTCTTCCCCTTTTCCAATCCAGAAGCACTTGAGCTTTCAGCTCTTCGGATCGGTGCAATGGACATCGCAAACCTTTGGTTCAGTGCCACAAACACTGTGAATCTGGAGAACTTGTGGCTTTTCTACCAGCACGCAAAATTAAATCGCACTCACAGGGGGCTTATCACCCATCGCGCGCTACGAACACGATGGGCATAATTCATGTATGACTTAACCAGCCCCTATTTTGAAGGAGAAATATTAGGACTCTAGTTCTGCAGAATAAAAACACACTCCAATTAGGTGTGTCCATGTTTGGTAGATAGTCAGATCGAGTTCCTAGTTCTATCAGAGAAGGACGATAAAACTTAGGTCCTGTGTTCAAGTTGAGCTAGTAAAAGAACCCTTAGCAGTTCAAAATCAAGAAGAGCAGGCTGAAAAGCCACTGCCTGGGCAAAATTAATTAGAAAGATATTTTTCGCCCATGTGGTGCAGAGGCCTGAAAGGGAAGCAAAGAACAGTACCACTGCAACCTACAATGCATGTCGTAAGAGGCGACTGATGTAGGACCTAGGGATGCTACACTACTAAATAAAAAGCAGCGTAGAAATCGAATGTGCTGGCCTACTTGTAGGCGCATAACTGCACAACGTACAATCGCTCTTAGGCTCAGATCACATACAAATCACACAAAGTGGTTGACAAGTGGTCGATGTGGAGCGTTCGAAGAAGAAGAAGAAGAAGAAGAAAAGATATTTTCAAAATAAAAATTCCTACAAAATATCTTCACCATCTTCTAAATTACATCGGGGATCCTCGCCGGTGCTACAGAGTTTATGCACTGCTGCTGAGAACTTCCTGTGTAAGAAATATATCGTAGCACATATGGCTACTCACCGAAGTGCAATGATGATGGTCCTATCAATCAATCAATCAGTCACATCAAAGATTGGCTTTGTATCATCTTCACATCAAATTTCTAGTACTATCAGAGACAAAGGAACAAATATATTCCTCATGTTTAAGTTGGACATGGAAAGGAACTATTGATAACTGTTATTATGGTCAGTGGCGGCTTGTTATTAGGGCCAGTGGGCCAGGCCCACAAAAAATAATGTATAACGTGTATTTATTATTTTATAAATTAAAATATAGCTACCAAAAACCATGATTTATCTGGAAAAATGTGTCTGGCCCCAAAAACAAAAATTATCACGAGCCGCCACTGATTATGGTATGGACCTTTCCGGAATGCTGTAATGATTATTCACACTAATCACTAATTGATAATAACAGGTTTTAACGTTAAGTCCAGACAATAATCATTAATTTATCATCATCAAGGTGCGTATCTTTTATAGGACGTTGCTCTCTTTGCAGCGCATCTGAAATTCATTCTGTCTCTAGCCAGTTCATCCACTTTGTCGATGGTATTCTTAATTTCTTCCGTAGTCAAATGGCAGGTTTTTCCGCAGTAAGACAGTCGGGCTTTTGGCCGTCATCACATTTACTTGTACTTGAACTGCCATCTTTCTCTTCCCAGTTAGCAGAATTGGTCTGACTGGCCTGGTGGAAACGCCATCAGATCTTTGAGTTTTAGTTAATTTCATGTTCTGCATCAAGTTCTTGGCATCATACAATCAGTAGTTTGCCATTGCTTTCTGATTGGTTCTATAGTCTGTCCATTAATTCGTGAGCACGTTTGAAATTGATTTTCTCGAAAACTACCTGTTGGATCTCAGTGATTTTTGCAAGCAGCCTTAGAATATCCATGACGCTAAAATAAAGCTAACCAGTAGTCCATAGATGCTACGGATTTTGCACATCGGCGAATTCCTTTGATCTTTTATAACAATTGCAAATACGGTGGCTCAAATTTTAGATTTTACAGTAATCCCTAGAATTTGTCCATGTCAATTCTATTCATAGGTGTATCTCCATATTAACTTGATAGGTCAAGTAATTAAGTGTGTTGCCCTTTACGTGCAATCGTGAACTTGGATACAATATCCAACAGTTAGTCCTCCCCTTTGGTCACCATTAGACCCCAGGGTGTCTTAGCTTCACCACAAATTGTATGATGGTAGACGCATTTGGATATGGAAATGTATACGTTGCTATTTCTCAGTCTGTAATAAAAATATGATTTGTATCATCCCGAATCTGACGATTCCATGAGGTTGATAATTGTTACTGGCTGGACAAATTGTAATCCATCTCGATGCCAGTACTCGTCTTCCTCTAGGAGCACATGTTCAACACACTTCTTCCAGAACTGCATGTCTATCATTGAGAGGGACTCACGTGTCAGAACTTCAACATCACACATTTTAAACGTCCTGTTCTGTTCGGCAACTTGCCCTTTTACTTTAGCCCAGACAAGCTCTATCGGATTGAGGTGAGCATGATATGGAGGTAGTCGCAAAGACGTGTGGCCGTATTCCGCAATGATTTTGTCAATATGAAACACCTTTGTCTTATTTGTCATCCTCACCAGGTGCAACAACTCGGGTTTCAAATATGTATCATCGAAGCTGACATTTTATTTAGCAAGCCAAGTCCTAATTTGATCTTTTGTATTTGATGCAGTTGGTACTTTGTCTTCCTCTGATACTGCGTTGTGATAGGATGCATTATCCATTACCAAGCATGATGGTCTGTTTAGAATTGGAAGTAGATCTTTCTCCATCCAGTGCCTGAAAATATGTCCATTCATTTCTGTGTGGTAGTCCCTACCGTCGGTACTTTTGATTGGAAAATAAGTCCAGCGTCATGGACAAGACCTTCTTCACTGCTTCCTGCATGTGTTAGTATAATACGCTGGCCTTTGCTGCTTGGTATTTTTCTTTTCTGTTCACCGTCTACTGATTGCCATTCTTTAGCATTGGTGTGGTGAGCATTGACCCAGGATTCGTCCAAATATACAATATCATAGCCTTGCCTCCGCCACTCACGGATCTGCCTCAGGTATTTACTTCGGGCAGCAATTAAATGTGGCTTTCACAAATAATATTCCTGCCGCCTATAGTTTTCTGAAGGTGAAGCCGGCGGCTCTTACAATTTTCCATAGAGTACTTTTAGAAATGTCTATGCTGCAATCTGATTGCAGTTTTAATTTCAGTTTCCTGAGAGTAACAAGTTGATTTGTCGCAAACATTTTCAAGAGCTCCGTCTTATGACATCTATGTCAAAGTCGTCAATTGTTCTTTTCCGTCCTTGCTTGACATTAGTGCACTTTGTGTCCTGTTTAATCCATCGGAAAAGTATTCTCTATTCAGACCAAGCGCCAGTTGCGTTCGTTTCGCAGGGTTATGAATATCGCAATATAGATGACCTCTCTTAGATTCCCTACGGAAGTGTTGGTATAGTAAAACTGTAACCTTCTGCATTGTTATAAATGTGCACTTCAGATTCATTATGAATGTGATATCAATGTCAGTTTTGATAAGCCAACAAATATGATACAATAGCTTCATACAAATAGCGAGATACACCTTTAACTATACAACGGTATCCCAATTATAACGTCATATGCTTTCCGCTTTCAAAGTCGACTGGGTTAGGTGCACGGGAATTCGTGAAATTGTTATTTACTCACGATATTTCAATGTTACCATAATGTATTTTTAGAACAACGCGTCTGTGTACCGTAGATCTGTTACTATGTGTACAATCCGGTGAGGTTGATTTTAATATAACCTGAAGAAGAAATATTTCAAACTACATCAAATTTTCTTGGAAAAAAATATTTCTCTAGCGTCATGGATATTCTAAGGCTGCTTGCAAAAAATTACTGAGATCCAACAGGTAGTTTTCGAGAAAATCAATTTCAAACGTGCTCACGAATTAATGGACAGACTATAGCCACTTAACCATAATAATCTCTGGTGTGCCCTGAGCCCGATACCAGGCTGTTCCAGCTCTCGCCTTTGAAGCCATTGCTGACATTGTCAATCTTCTGCCTTTTCTGCCTGCAGCCTTGTGTACTAGAAGGGAAACTTCCTTCGAATTTTGCTCTACGCAGTTTCGCCGGCTAGTCGAAGCCGTTGCCCGGGGAGTGGCGCTGCTGTACACAAGCAGACTCGAGGAGCCATACACGAGCTGGGCAGGAGTGGGTGAACCATATAGGCTCCAGGCCGCCCTAAACAGGATGTTACTGCCTCTCACCGTGAGGTACTATCCCTACCATCTCCTGCCCTACCCCCCGTCATTAATACTAATTAAAATACAATTTCTGCTAATTTTTACCACACTCAAAATTATATCTGGGGTCCTCACCAGGACTGCACAGTTTTTTATACTCTTGCTTAAATGTTTCTGTGTATGAAAGAGATCGGACAATGCTTGATTATTAATCAAAGTACAATGATGATGGCCTATCAATCATAATCAATCAATCAATCACTTATACCAGCTGTAACAGTACTCACAGTATACACATTTCATAAACTTTCACAGACCTAGTTGATTGCTGGGACTTTCAGGAACATGTATTCTTGTCAGAGCATGTGGGTTGATTCAGAGTACTCTTCCTGTTGACGCTCATGTAAAACAACATGTCTGCTGCCTGTGTCGTGAAGTAAACAGAAAATATGAACCAAAAAAAAAAAAATATATAAAATTTGGAAATACTCTTACTTTTCTCTAATCCTGTTTAGCCTCACAAATAGGCAGAAAAAAACGACACACTAAATATACAAAAAATATTTATTAATCAACATCGAATTGGCATGTTGGGTCGCTGGACGCTGCTGGATTTGTTGAGGTAGTGGTTTGGAGCCCTTATGTCAGGGACATGTCTGGAGTGTTATGGTGATAATCCTCATATAACTAATTAGGGAATGCTAACCTGAAACATATGCTTGCAGAAACCGGATGCACCAGGCCATAAGGCGTATAAGATGGTGCAACGATCCCTCACAATGAGGAATGGGATAACGGATTCTACGGCTGTCGCTCTGCCTTGAAGATTTAACAACGCAGGAAGATGTCAAACAACCATACCAGCGTAGAAGACAAACAGTATGGCATGGCTCACATTCTAAGGCGGACTGCGACCTTTATCAGAGAATCCGAAATCCCAATCTCGTGAGAAAGCTGAAGCAGAAGAATATTACTAATAACTGATGCTTGGTGTCCTTTGACCTATGATTTGATTTGCTTTATTGCATCTAATTTGGATTTCTGTTTTTCCATTTGCTGAAAAAATGGAAATACAACAAATAAATTCAAGTATAATTCCCAAAAGAAATAAAGGGTTGCTAATTTTTCTAATCTCTTGTGTGGCTTTTGAGTTAGCGAAGAATAGAATCACTGCATCCTCTCAACACATGTTGTAAAAGGTGATTAAAGAGGACTTGAGCATGGGGCTGGCAAACCCACACTGTTAAAAAAGCAAACGACTACAGAAACAGAAAGAAAAGCAACCAAAAAATAAAGAGGCCTTTTGAAGCTAAGTGTATAGATATGTATAGGTTTGTGGTAAAAAGAAAGACACACGATTAAGTTCTGAAGACATTTTGTATCTCTGTCTTATGTACCCTTAAGTGCGACAAGGATTGATGATGAATTATTCGAAGCTAATAAGCCTTACCTCTGAAGTCAAAGCAGGTGTGCCTGTATGGTGGAGGACACTTATAACAAGGAAAGCAAGCCTTCACGCAAAAATCCATCAGAAACACTATACCAAGCGCCAGGGCGGCTCGTCATTAAGGGCCAGTGGGGCTCAGCCCACAAAAATCGAAAGGGGATAACTTCCGGATTAAACAAATAATAGTAAATACTCCAAAAACCATAATTTTTCTGAAAATTTGTGTCTTGCCCCACCAAGAAAAATGACCACGAGCCGCCACTGCCAAGCGCCCTGACTACACGTGAATTCATAGTGGGCGAGCATAAGAAGTCTCATTCCATAATGGTCTTCTCCAACCATTTGTGTCTTGTTATATGTCCAAAATACTTCATTTTATCCTTCTTATTTGTAGCACCAACTAGTTTTCTTTGATTTTGAGTTCTTTCTGGATAGATCTGTTCTTTTCTCTGTCCATGATATTATGAAGAGACACTTCTGTAACACTTATATTCAAAAGCACATAAATATATATTTTTCCACTGTCTTAACCCTTTAGCTGCTAAAGACGTATGTATACGTTTTCCCCATTCACTTCTAAAGACGCATTAACACGTCTGTTATTATCTCTCCTCTGTGGGCTAAAGACGTGTTAACACGTTATACATTGCTACTTTCACTGCTATAGGCGTACATTCACGTTTGTGACCTAGAAACAAAGAATAGCTATCTTTAGCTCAGCCCTCGAAAAGTATGTAGCAACGAAAGGGTTAAGTTAAGATGTTGGCATGATATCTTACGAGTTTTACAATACAGATAATATAAGAATGCTAGAGATTGTTTTGGTTTTATGAAAACCAGATAATCTCCATTTGCAGTAAAAACACTTTCATGCATTCGACCATTATTGTCAGTCTTCGTACGGTTATTGAACAGACGTCACAGTACTCAGGGCAGACTCATAGCTGCTCAGTCGCCCTCAGCAGATGTAGAAGAGTATGCATACTGATGGTTCATGTGTCTCGCTGGTTAAACACACTCCTCTGTCTGCCCTTCAAGCATACAGTTATCGCTGGATTGATTCAAAGTCAATATTAGTGTCCTCATCCAACATTGAGTGTCTGTAGTTTAAGCAGCAGTGAACTCGATTGCTGGTTCAAACTCCGTGATGGGCAAGTTTGAATGCAAATTCATCATCATCATCATCAGGTGCCGTCTCCACATCGAAGGTTGGCTGCAATGAATCTCCAGCATCCTCTGTCTTTCGCCTTGGTGTTGCACACTGCCAGACTGTAACCTGTCCATTTCTTAAAGTTTCCCTCCCACTTATCTCTCGGTCTTCCTCTTGCTCTTCTCCCTCAACTTTCCCCTCTAGTAAATATTTTATCATGGTGTCATGTCTTTTTATGTGCCCAAAATACTTTACTTGTCTGAATTTTATTTCTCTTAATAATTGTTTCTTCATGCCTAGTTTTCCTAAAACTTGTTTATTTGTCTGTTTTTCTGTCCATGAAACTCTACCTATTCTTCTATATAGCCACATCTCAAATGCATCAATTCTATGAATGCAAATTAGTTCCTTTGAAATTTATGAACGGTAAAAATAGACCTCGCTGTTCAGAAAGCATTGGAAAACTACTGAACGTATAAGTGGTGCCTAGAAAAATCATCGTTTACTGTGGTTGATGACCAAGTCCTGTAAGGATATGCCACGATTTTCATTTCATCAAACAGTAGGTCACCACGAGACTGAAGAAGATGCCCCTGTATACATCCTAAACAATTGCTGCTTTCGATTCAATCATGTCCGTTCTCTCGTTGATGTGGACACCCACATGACCAGGACAGTATATCCACATGTTCGTATGGCACCAACTAACCTTGAGTCTGTATTGAGGTCCAGGGTTAAGTTGTAGTCTCGGGGTCTGGGACTCAGAGTCAAGGACAGCCAGTAGTGCCACACCGTACCTGGGGAAGGAAGGAATCACAAACATTCTATATGTGTACATAAACAGTGTTTATACAGTTGTAATCATTATCAAATATGTAGTTGCGGATATATTTAGCTATCTACCTGGTGCTCGTCCATCACGAGTGATGATGACCACACAATTTTCATCCAAGGAAATGTAGTTGTGTTATGTTTGTCTGTGTGTGTGTAGATGTAGATGACTAGTGAACCCGATGTGGGCTTGAAATGTTCTTGTACAGTGTTGGCAAGGTATGCTTGCACTTGTGGAGAGTTTTACTGCCTTTCTATTTTGACGTTTTTGTTCCATCCGTGCTGTTCTACCTGCCTCGCAGGCCGAGGAACCGTGTCGAAGAAGTGTGCGCCAGGCTGATCTGTCTTGAGCAACATTCTCCCAGTTGTTGACATCTACCAAAGGGTTTCATCGAGTTCTTGAGGGTGTCTTTGAATCGCTTTTTCTGACCACCCTGTGAGTATTTACCGCTATGCAGCTCATCATAAAAGAGTCGTTTGGGTATTCTGCAATCCGGCATTCTAGCAACATGTCCTTCCCATCGTGTCTGGGACTGCATCAAGATTGTATAGATGCTGGGAAGAGAGGCTACCTACTTATCTATTTACCCACCCACAATTGTCTGTCTGTCTATCCATCTGTCTAATAATCTAATCTAATCTCTAATCTAATACTACCTGCATGTCTACCTAACAAAAATTAAAAGTTTAGCAAGAGAATCAATCCATTTTATTTTAAAAGTGAATAGTGTAATAAAATGGGTTGTCTCCTGACTCCTTTCCCCTAGTGAACATCATAATAAAATGGGTTGTCTCTCTTTGACCGCAAAAAAATGAATGATCAATCTTTTGTCTACTCCTGTATTGCCTCAAAGTGTCAGGAAGAGAAAAGATTTCTAGAACTGGATTGCTGAGAAAGTGCAAAAGAGTTATTAAAGATAAGAAGAAAAAAAAGCACAAGAGAGTGAGGAGAGTAAGTTGGGAGAGAGGGAGAGAGAGAGGAAGAGTGGGAAAAAAGTAAGAGTGAACAGGATAAAGAGAGTGAGTTGGAGAGATAGAAAGATAGTACTAAAATACAAACTTGTAATGAGCCTCTGCCGAGCTCCTTGGGAAAGTTTCTCCCATGTATTGGCTAAATATGATACTCTTCTGCACTTGAATGTGAAATATCTCATTAGATGAATGTCGGCCATATAACTGCTGCCACTGCTCCAATATCACTCCATTTTGTCTGTTGGAAGCAGAGGTCATTCAATAAGTCAACTGTAAGCTAGAGGTCATTTATCAGTCAACTATAGGCTAGAGGTCATTGGATCAGTCAACTATAGAGGTCATTCAATAAGTCAACTGTAGGCTAGAGGTTATTGGATCAGTCAACTATAGAGGTCATTCAATAAGTCAACTGTAGGCTAGAGGTTATTGGATCAGTCAACTATAGAGGTCATTCAATAAGTCAACTGTAGGCTAGAGGTCATTGGATCAGTCAACTGTAGGCTAGAGGTCATTGGATCAGTCAACTGTAGGCTAGAGGTTATTGGATCAGTCAACTGTACACTAAAAGTCATTGGATCAGTCAACTGTAGAGGTCATTCAATAAGTCAACTGTAGACTAGAAGTCATTGGATCAGTCAACTGTAGGCTAGAGGTCATCGAATAAGTCAAATGTAGGCTAGAGGTCATTGAATAAGTCAACTGTAGAGGTCATTGAATAAATCAACTGTAGAGATTGAATAAATCAACTGTAGAGGTCATTGAATAAATCAACTGTAGAGGTCATTGAATAAATCAACTGTAGAGGTCATTGAATAAATCAACTGTAGAAGTCATTGAATAAATCAACTGTAGAGGTCATTGAATAAATCAACTGTAGAGGTCATTGAATCAGTCTGAATCAAATACAAAGATTGGACATGTGCCTTATCATGATGAAGCTGCCAGTTCCTGTTGCCCACATGTCTCTTTATTTATATCCTACAGCATTACGAAGTCAATGGATGATCTTCAAGTAAAGTACTGTTTAGTAATGTTTTGACTCTTAGTCTGCCGACATGGCTCCTTGACACATGAAAATCGTGGCATATCCTTTACAAAATGTCGCCACCAATCGCAGTAAACGAGTTGTTGAATTTCTATGCACTACTTATGCATTCAGTAGTTTGCCATTGCTTTCTGAACGACGAGGTCTATTTTTACCGTTGTAAAAAACTACGGCGATAAATTTGCTTACAAACTTCCCACCGCGGAGTTCGAACCTGGTACTCTTGAGTTGTGATACATATCTCTCTCTCTATATATATATATATATTACAGGGTGTTCAAGAAAGAGAGAGAGAGACATCCAGAGAAAGAGGTTTTTTTTCATTCGTCCGTTATTTATTTAGGCATAGTCATGGCATGTAATACGATGACTGATTTTTGCGTGAAATCTTATTTTCCTTATCACGAGTGTCTCTTGTCATTCAAGTGAGCTTTACTCTATCTTCAGGGGTACATGCAATTTAGAACATCAAGTAAAGGATCAGGATTTCCTATACTCAAACCGCGTATCGTGAGCTGACTAAAAAATGATTGGTTCAAACGGGCCTGGAACCCCGTAATTTCCTTACCACATGATCACTAGCGTGATACTCTCACACTGCAAGATCAAGGGGAATAAAAATGCTGATAGACTGGCTGAAGAGGGAGCAGGGATGCCCCAAGATGACAACCTGGTTAGCTATGAAGCAAAAACCATCGCCAAAATGGCACTACAAAGCAAAATGGGACAAAGAACACCCAAAAACACAGCAAGAACGATGGATATTACTAACTGTCCAGAAGGGACCAAACAGCCATACTTCGCCTACGGACTGGTCACAACAGAATGAGATACCAACTGTACACTAAATTCAAGATAGGCACCAACGACTTGTGCCCCTGTGGCTTGGCAAGTATGACAATAGAACATATCCTACAGAACTTCCCCCATTATGCAGACCTGAAAAGAAAGAGGTGGTCCACTCACTAGCGTCCAAGACAAACTGTATGGCGTGGCTGATAATCTGAGGCAGACGGCTGCCTTTATTAGAGAATCTGAAATCCCAATCTAGTGAGAACGCAGAAGACAAACTGTATGGCGTGGCTGATAATCTGAAGCAGACGGCTGCCTTTATTAGAGAATCCGAAATCACAATCTAGTGAGAACGCAGAAGACAAACTGTATGGCGTGGCTGATAATCTGAGGCAGACCGTTGCCTTTATTAGAGAATCCGAAATCACAATCTAGTGAGAACGCAGAAGAAGAAGAAGATCACTAACGTAGTGTGCTATCAAGTTTGCTATTGCCGACCCCCCAGAGATATGCTAAATTTAATGATAAAGGGATAGACAGAAAAAGGTAAAAATAAATAGCACTTACTGTACTTTTGTAGAATGTACTAGCAGAGACACAAGAGTAGATAATCCTGGATATAGGCAGTTGTTGGCCAGTAATGCAAAACTGAATTCATCTTCACACATCACATGTTCTTTTGGCAGGAAATAGAACATGAAACATTAATTATTTATGACTTTAGTCTTACTTAAGTCATACTAAATATTTATGTAACAAAAAAATAAAAAAATAAAAACTGAACTGAACTGAAAGTGCAAGAACCCTTGGCAGTTTAAAATTGAGAAGAGCTAGCAGGAAAGCCACCGCCCAGGCAAAATTCATTAGAAAAGATTAAAAATTAAATTCCTACAAAAATATCTTCACCAACTTCCAAATTACACCGGGGACCCACGCTGGTGCTACGGAGTTCGTGCACTGCAGCTGAGATCTTCCTGTGTAAGAAAGAGATCAAAGCACACATGATTACTAACCGAAGTGCAATGATGATGGTTCTACCAATCAATCAATAGATCAATCACTACTTCAATCTGGGGGATATCCCCTTGTGAACTTCAGACAACTAAAATAGCAACAAGTATTGATGTTTATTCCTACCTGCGTACTTCACGTTCATCCTGTTGACAGCCTTAAACAAGTAGACATACTGTTTGCATTTGGGAGCAAAGTCTTTGACAGCCCAGGATCTCAGTATTGTGTGTCGATCCTAGAGAGAAGATGGTCGATGTAAATTAATATGCACAGAAACATGTACACGCGCGCGCACACGACACACACACACCCCCCAAAAAGCGGTCTATTGATTGCCTGTTGTTCTGAAGGATGTGGGTTTGAGTCTGGACCGAGTCACATGTCCAATGTTTTCCTAGAGTCCCTAGGATTACTGCTGGAGCTAAGGAGCTCATCATCATCAAGGTGCGTATCCTTTATAGGACGTTGCTCTCTTTGCAGCGTATCTGAAATTCACTCTGTCTCTAGTCAGTTCACCCATTTCGTCGATGGTCATATTCATGATTTCTTTAATATCTTGTAGCCACCTTCTTCTTGGTCTGCCTCTGCGTCCTGGGACCCTGCCTTCTAGTATTGTTCTTTCCATGAGTTCATACTTTGTGTAATACTCTCGGCATTTTGCCAACGGGGATGTAGCCATATGGGGGGGGGAACACCCGGTGTCATGAAGTCAATCCTTCACCGTTAGACACTTCAACAGGGATGGGAACCCCATAAATGTTTTCTTTTAAACTTTCCATCAAATGCTTATATCCCCTGGGAAATAAGATTAACCTGATTTTTTTTTTTCTTCTTCTTCTGTCGCTATACTCAGGAACGTGCGGTATATTTTCTCAGTATGATGCAAGTCTTAAAATGCCGCACTTTAAATGTTTTCTTTAAAATAACCTTCAATTGTGATTTTGATTTTGCTGCTTAAGCGCCCTTTCAGTGCCGCCTCATGCGGCGCCTCTTGTATCATAGCACGGCACGGATCTGGTCATAATGCTACCGCGTTGTTGCACAGTGTCGTGGTTTTCTGATTTTGTCTTCCGCTGTTCTAATGGCTTGGGTTATAATTATTTTTGATTTTTAAAAATAGAATTTTGCTATTCCATCTATCCATCTTTTTCGTGGACTTCCTCTCGCCTTCTTTCCCGCAGTTCTGTTATAGAAGACTGTATACTGTGGAGTTTGGATGCATTCTTATTAAGTGGTCAAACCACTTCAGTCTTTGTTTCTCAATGTAATTCAAGCAAGGTTCTGTGCCAACTTTCTTTCTTATGCTGATGTTGGTGACTTTGTTTCTCAATGTAATTCAAACAAGGTTCTGTGCCAACTTTCTTTCTTATGCTGATGTTGGTGACTTTGTTTCTCAATGTAATTCAAACAAGGTTCTGTGCCAACTTTCTTTCTTATGCTGATGTTGGTGACTTTGTTTCTCAATGTAATTCAAGCAAGGTTCTGTGCCAACTTTCTTTCTTATGCTGATGTTGGTGACTTTGTTTCTCAATGTAATTCAAACAAGGTTATGTGCCAACTTTCTTTCTTATGCTGATGTTGGTGACTTTGTTTCTCAATGTAATTCAAGCAAGGTTCTGTGCCAACTTTCTTTCTTATGCTGATGTTGGTGACTTTGTTTCTCAATGTAATTCAAACAAGGTTCTGTGCCAACTTTCTTTCTTATGCTGATGTTGGTGACTTTGTTTCTCAATGTAATTCAAACAAGGTTATGTGCCAACTTTCTTTCTTATGCTGATGTTGGTGACTTTGTTTCTCAATGTAATTCAAGCAAGGTTCTGGGCCAACTTTCTTTCTTATGCTGATGTTGGTGACTTTGTTTCTCAATGTAATTCAAGCAAAGTTCTGGGTCAACTTTCTTTCTTATGCTGATGTTGGTGACTTTGTTTCTCAATGTAATTCAAACAAGGTTCTGTGCCAACTTTCTTTCTTATGCTGATGTTGGTGACTTTGTTTCTCAATGTAATTCAAACAAGGTTATGTGCCAACTTTCTTTCTTATGTTGATGTTGGTGACTTTGTTTCTCAATGTAATTCAAGCAAGGTTCTGTGCCAACTTTCTTCCTTATGCTGATGTTGGTGACTTTGTTTCTCAATGTAATTCAAGCAAGGTTCTGTGCCAACTTTCTTTCTTATGCTGATGTTGGTGACTTTGTTTCTCAATGTAATTCAAACAAGGTTCTGGGCCAACTTTCTTTCTTATGCTGATGTTGGTGACTTTGTTTCTCAATGTAATTCAAACAAGGTTCTGTGCCAACTTTCTTTCTTATGCTGATGTTGGTGACTTTGTTTCTCAATGTAATTCAAACAAGGTTATGTGCCAACTTTCTTTCTTATGTTGATGTTGGTGACTTTGTTTCTCAATGTAATTCAAGCAAGGTTCTGTGCCAACTTTCTTCCTTATGCTGATGTTGGTGACTTTGTTTCTCAATGTAATTCAAGCAAGGTTCTGTGCCAACTTTCTTTCTTATGCTGATGTTGGTGACTTTGTTTCTCAATGTAATTCAAACAAGGTTCTGGGCCAACTTTCTTTCTTATGCTGATGTTGGTGACTTTGTTTCTCAATGTAATTCAAACAAGGTTCTGTGCCAACTTTCTTTCTTATGCTGATGTTGGTGACTTTGTTTCTCAATGTAATTCAAGCAAGGTTCTGTGACAACTTTCTTTCTTATGCTAATGTTGGTGACTTTGTTTCTCAATGTAATTCAAGCAAAGTTCTGGGCCAACTTTCTTTCTTATGCTGATGTTGGTGACCGTCTTTTCTGATGTTATTACTAAAAAAATATAAACTTTGTCTTGTTCTACAGTAAGGAAAATTGGGTCTCTGTGGTTAAGTGGTTAAGCCCTTTGCCTTGTGAGTCGAAGGTTGTGCGTTCGAATCCGGACAGCTCCGTTCTGTTCACGAGTGTAGTTTTTTCCTGAGACCTCTATGATTGTTTCTGGAGCTACGGAGTTCGTGTTTTGTGCAATACTCTCGACAGGTGGCGTGCAATACTCTCGACACTTGGCGTGACATTTCTGCGGAGAGGAACCGAGCCATATGGGGTAAAACCCGGTGCAATGAAGTCAATTCTCGGCTTAAAAACCCTGTAAAACCCTTTTAAGGAAAATTGACATGTAACTTCAAATTAAAATTACAGTTTAGAGTTACCAGTTGTACAAGTAGAACTGGATGCCTGAGGGGCAGAGTAAGAAGTGTGTTTAACCAGTGAGTCTTGTCCGTATTCTGCCGGGGGCTTGCAAGGGGAGAAAAGAATAGTAACACTGCGACCTACTAGGCATGTAATAAGAGGCGACTGGAGTAGGGGCCTAGGGCAGCTATCCTAGTAAATAAAAGCGTCGCAGAAATAGGATGTGCTGGCCTATTTGTAGACGCATAACTGGCACAACAAACAATCGATCACATACAAATCCCAAAGAGTGGTTTGACAAGTGGTCGATATGGAGCGTTAGAAGAAGAAGGAGAGCTAACGAACCACAGAGACCATGAGTATGCATACACTTCGACATCTGTTGGAGGAGACTGAGCACCTATGGGTCTGCCCGGAGTACAATGACGTTGGTTCTCTCTCTCTCGCGCGCGATCTTTCTTAACCCTTTCGCTGCTACATACTTTCTGAAAGCTGAGCTAAAAATAGCTACTCTTTGTTTCTAGGTCACAAACGTGAATGTACGTCTGTAGCAGTGACAGTAGCAATGTATAACATACCGTTAACACGTCTTTAGCCCACAGAGGAGGGATAATAACAGACGTGTTAATGCGTCTTTAGAAGTAAATGGGGGGCGTATATATACGTCATTAGCAGCTAAAGGGTTAAGGCCGTTTTTATCGTTCTAATGTGATATATAAACATCTTAATACCAAGAAAATTGTTTCGCGTGAATTTTTACAAAAGGACGATGACACCACCCGTTCAGAAATCAATGGAAAACTACTGAACGTAATAATGCCTAGACCCAAGACGACCTGGAGGAGAACGATAGAGCAAGAACTGAAGGAAATGAATCATAGCTGGAACACAATACAGAGGAAGGCCATGAACAGGGAAGAATGGTGTGCGTTTGTTGCTGCCCTAAACGCCAAGGGCGTAACAGACTAAAGAAAAGAAAACGATGTAATAATGCCTAGAAATAATCACAAACAGCGTTAAAAAGCTATGGTTGATTCGCAAAGTCTTGTAAAGGATATGCAATTAACTTTAACTTTTAATACCAAGAACGGGTATACATTCACAACCTTCAGTATCAAATGGAGCTCTGGTGCTTATCCTTCGGTGCTGTGTTTGGTTTCAACCAGCGTTTACTTGGTTCGCTCTCCATTACCTTTCGCTGTCCCCAGCCAAACCTGCAAGGCAGCAGGTTTGACGTTGGTTCAATAACCAATAACTAATAACCGATAACTGGTAAACAATAACTAATAACCAATAACAAATAAAGAATATCAGAAAACTATAACAAATGTGTTAATACATACAGCCAGTCCCTTGTCCTGGGCTGGTCGAGGCGCCAAAAAGAAGCAAGCATATGCCTGCTGTGCGTGACAGCGACTGAGGTCCATGTCTTTAAGCGCTGAGCCTTTCATGTAGATGACCTTCTCTGACCACCTGGGATCAGTTATGATGACCCGTTTGCTGCTGTCCAGGTCCTGACAACAAAGAAGGATCACAGTACGCTCCTGTTAAAACAACACAACAAACCAGCATTAATAAAAACTGGAGATATGAGTGTAGTGTACTCTACAACAGTAACAAACATAACAGTACTTTACAACAACAACAAGTATAACAGTACTTTACAATAACAACAAGTATAACAGTACTTTACAATAACAACAAGTATAACAGTACTTTACAATAACAACAAGTATAACAGTACTTTACAATAACAACAAGTATAACAGTACTTTACAACAACAACAAGTATAACAGTACTTTACAATAACAACAAGTATAACAGTACTTTACAATAACAACAAGTATAACAGTACTTTACAATAACAACAAGTATAACAGTACTTTACAATAACAACAAGTATAACAGTACTTTACAACAACAACAAGTATAACAGTACTTTACAATAACAACAAGTATAACAGTACTTTACAATAACAACAAGTATAACAGTACTTTACAATAACAACAAGTATAACAGTACTATACAACAACAACAAGTATAACAGTACTTTACAATAACAACAAGTATAACAGTACTTTACAATAACAACAAGTATAACAGTACTTTACAACATAGATTCCCAAACCTTTTCGGCCCACCGCTCACTTTGCACGACATAAACTTAGTAACGCGCCCCTCCCCATTATAACAGTTTGCCAACGCCCCTCACAACATATATATATACATGCTCTATTTTCACATTGACATAGAAAATGGATATATATTTCTGTCATATATGGTAAATTTCCAAATGATTATATGCATGAAATAGAAAATTGATGAAAAATTGATCGTGTAAGACGGGCATAAGATGAATTAAAATGCAGAATTCAAATTTTTATGATTATTCAATCGCAAAATCACGAAAAAAACTTCCCCCAAATGTTTCTGAACCCACTATCACCCCCCTGGAAGGCTTCAGCGCCCACTGGGGGCGGTACCACCCACTTTAGGAACCCATGCTCTACAACAATGACAAACATGTGTGTACTCATGAACACATCAGCGCCCGAGTGGTTACGGGCCCAAATTTGGGGTGTAAAGAATAGAACCACTGTTACCTGTCATGCATGTCGTAAGAAGTGAATAAGGAGGTTTGGCTGAAATCGGATGCACGTGTTCTAAATGTGTAGAAGTCAAGCTGCTGCCTTGCAGGACGGCTGGGGACAGCCAAAGGCTAACGGAGAGCGAACCGAGTAAACGCTGGCTGAATCCGGACACATCTCTGAAGGATAAGCACCAGAGCTGTAAATGGCGCTGAAGATGTGACGAAACCCACCCATGCTAAGGTGATGAATCAGATTTCTACATGAATGAATTTATGGAGAAATCTGGTACATCGGTCTTCTATGTGATCGCGAGAGAGAGAGAGAGAGAGCGAGAGAGAGAGAGAACACATCAGCACTATTATGCTAGTACGCAGTGGCGGCTCGTGCTAATTTTTGTTGGTGGGGCCAGACACAAATCTTTGGAAAAATCATGGTTTTGGGTTAGGTTATATTTTAATTTATAAAATAATAAACATACATTACACATATTTTTGGTGGGGCCCGGTCCCACTGGCCCTTAATGTCGAGCCGCCACTGCTAGTACCTACCTCCATTTTGGGATAGACATAAAATTCGTTCAAGAAGTCCATCATGGTCTCCTGTGTCATAGAACTGGCACAGACAATCACATGTTTCTGCGAAGAAAACCATTGACGGTATTCCCCTCCAGCTTTATCTCTTTCTCGATAGATTATGATCATTCCTTCAATCTGTGAAAGTAACAAGACATTACATATTTAGCTGTGTTTTTCTCTGTCTTCATTTGCTTAAATGCATTTCATTTAACATGGCATTTATTATTTTGTCTCACCAGTTAAATTTTTTTTTTTCTCGATCCAGAAGTACTTGAGCTGAAAGCTCTTCGGCTCGGTGTCATGGACATCCTAACCCTTCGGTTCGGTGTCACGAACACCGTAAATCTGGGGAACCTGTAGCTTTTCTGCCAGTCCGCGGAATTGAACCCGCACATACAGAGGACTTGTCACCCGTAGTCCAACACGCTGGGCACGCGGGCACCAGTTACATCAATGCTGCGAAATTGGAGCCTTTCAGTTCAAAACATTCTTATTCTGAACAGTTATCAGAACAGTTATCAGAACAGTTATCAGATCAGTTATCAGATCAGTTATCAGTTATATTAGGACTATCATCATAGCACTCCGGACATGTCCATATGTGCTCCGATCTCCGCCTCAGAAAATCCAGCAGCGTCCAGCGGCCCAACACGCCAATTCGATGTTGATTAATCAATCTCTTTGCATATTTAGTATGTCGTTCTTTTCGGGCTGCACCAATATTGACACTCATCTCTCTCAATCTGGTCAGCGAGTGGGATTCACAGCCCTGTAACTCCTCTGTTCGGAAAGATTCTCTCAATGCGAGAAGAATGTCATTTCGATCCATGGCAGCTCCCTCTGATATTATCAACAGCTTTCTGGGGAAGGGATGCCTTCTCTCTAACCTGTGACGCCCCTGGCGCTTAGGGCAACAACAGATGCACACCATTGTTCTTTATTCTTTGCTGTCCTCCTTTTGTGTTCCAGCTGTGATTCATTTCTTTCAGTTCTTATTCTACTGTTCTCCTCCAGGTTGTTTTGGGTCTTCTCACACATGCAACTATATACACACACAACCACACATACAAATTCTCACACAAAACCATACACATACAATCACCATTGAACCACACACACAAAACTCCATACACCACAACACACACACAAAACTCCACACACACAACACACACACACAACTCCGCACACACACACAACTCCGCACACACACACAACTCTACACACACACACGCAACTACACACACACACACAACACCACACACACACACACGCAACTCCACACACAATTCCACAGACAACTATCAAGTATATCTCACAAATAGATCGCTACTTAAACTCATACCTGACATGGAAGGGTTGCAAATGCCAGGCAGATCATGATGATCATGAACAGCCGACTGAGCCACATGTCGGGAGAGATGTCACCAAATCCAACAGACGAGAATGTGACGATAACAAAATAGAAGGAATCAAATAAAGAGATCTGATTGTCATGACTTGCTCGCTGGATATGTTGTATACTGCACAATCTGAGAATGGAACAAAAAACATGTGTAGTTATGGATGTGTTGTATACTGCACAATCTGAGAATGGAACAAAAACATGTAGTTATGATTGTTGTAGTACAATCTGAGAATGGAACAAACATGTGTAGTATGATGTTGTATCTGCACAATCTGAGAATGGAGCAAAAAACTTGTGTAGTTATGGATGTGTTGTATACTGCACAATCTGAGAATGGAGCAAACAAATTGTGCAGTTATGAATGTGTTGTACTGCAAATCTGAGAATGAGCAAACTTGTGTAGTTATGAATGTTACTGAAGCTAAGAATGGAGCAAATAACATGCGTTAAATCAGTTATATTATCAATTCAGTCTCGCCCGAGTGGTTATCGGGGCCCACATTTGGGGTGTAAAGAATAGAATCACTGTTACCTGCCATGCATGTCGTAAAAGGCGACTAAGGAGGTTTGGCTGAAATCGGATACACATGTCCTAAACGTGTAGAAGTCTATGCGTTTAGGGGTCTACCAAACCAATATGCAACGTATACACGTTCTTGGCAAAGATCAAACATATCACAAAGAGTGATTAAAATTGGTCATAAAGAACAAACGCAAAGAAGAAGAAAGGACACGATGAAACTGACATATAAGTAGTACTCACGTGGTAAAAGTCAGACAAGCTATGTTCATTGCCAGCAACATCATCTTCTTGGTCAGCCTCACAGATACTGTTTGGAATCTCTGGCTTGTAAGTTGAAGGTCATTCTATGAAATGTCCAGGAAAAAATTAGAGCAGCGGTTCCCAAACTTTGCATTACCGCGAAACCCCTTTAAAACTCTAACAGTTTATATATATTAAAATCTTCTAGCGATGCAGTTATTGTTACATCACACCAACAATCACGTTGGCTCCAATTTTACAGACTGCGGGAAACTTCAAATGATCTTTCATTTTGTTCTGTCAGATTCCGGTCATTTAGACTCCGGTCTGGTCCGTGTCCTGTGATTTCATAGCACAACTAGTTTACCATTGTTTTTATACATGTTTATAAAATGTATTTTTCTTGTTTAAAATGTCAACGTTCATAATATTTTTTCCTGCGCTTGAGGACCGTCTGTGAGTACCTCACGGACCCCTGGAGTTCGCGTAACCCAATTTGAGAAACTCTGAATTAGAGGCAAAAGCTCAGAATATCATGGTGGTCTTCTTCTCTTCCACCATTTATTATTTTATAAAAGTGTTGTGGGAGGGAGGGGATGTAGTGGTCTTGTGTGTGCTTGTTCTAAGACACTTTGTCAACTGTTATTCTTTTCTTTTAAGCCTGTTCTTGATGACGCCGCTCCTTTATTTGCTTGATCTTCCTCTTGCTCTGTACGCTTTATACTTTTTCAGTATGGCTCTCTGTGGTAGGTGATATCAGGACATTCTATTCAAGTATACAAACCATTTTATCTGCTGTTCTTTTATGAATTGCATGACTAGTTTGGCATCGTCTTCTTCCGATTTCTTCATTTCTAAATTTATCTCTTATTGTCACACTTTCAGCTCTTCCAAGGCACACCCTCTCCGCCGTTTTGATTATCCGCTCATTAGCTGCTGTTATTGGCCATGTTGGACACGGTTAACATACGGGTATTCGTATCATAGTGGCATCGATTAAAAAGTTAATTGTATATCCTTTACAAGACTTTGCGAAACAACCCCAGCATTTTAACGCTGTTTGTGATTTTTCTAGGCATTATTACATTCAGTAGTTTTCCATTGCTTTCTGAACGGGTGGTGCCATCGTCCTTTGTAAAAATCCACGCGAAACTTCTTCTTCTTCTTTGCATTCGTTCTTTACGACCAATTTTAATCACTCTTTGTGATATGGTGGTGGTGGTGGTGATGGTGATGATGATGGTGGTGATGATGATGATGGTGATGATTGTGATGATAATGATGGTGGTGATAATGGTGGTGATGAGGATGGTGATGATGGTGATGATGATGGTGAAGATGATGATGATGATCATCATCATAATGACTATGATGATGATGGTGGTGATAGTGATGATGATGGCATTGGTAACAATGATGTTGATAGCAATGATGGTGATAGCAATGAGGATGACGGCGGTATGTTCCAATTGCCCAATAAACAAACTGGCAGCTAAAAGTTAACCAGTGTCCATTGCAAGAACATATAACGACACACACACATTTACACACACACACACATACACGCATGAATGAAAATCGTGGCATATCCTTTACATGACGTAGCCATCAACCACAGTAAACAAGCACTTGATTTTCAAGACACCACTTATACGTTCAGTAGTTTGCATTGCTTTCTGAACGGTGAGGTCTATTTTTACCTTTCGTAAAAATCCAACGGAAACGAGTTTTCAAACTTGCCCACCGTGGGGTTTGAACCAGATATGCTTGAGTTTGTGATCGAGCTCACTACCGCCTGAGCTACAGACGCTCACATACATGTATAACTTACGTAAATCCGTTCTAATGCTAACCGTGCCAGCCAACAATTCAGAAACACTGGTACAAAGAGGCTCTTCAGTATAGGAACAAGCTGGAAATATCAACAAGGTAAATGAGAGAGAGGAGGAGGAGAACTAATGGTAAGCAATGTTACTTGTAAATCTGATATTAACCCTTTAACTGCTTAGGACGATATATTCATATATAATTTCCCATTCACTTCTAAAGAAACATTAACACGTCTGTTATTATCTCTCCTCTGTGGGCTAAAGACGTGTTAACACGTTATACATTGCTACTGTCACTGCTATAGGCGTACATTCACGTCTGTGACCTAGAAACAAAGAGTAGCTATTTTTAGCTCAACCATCAGAAAGTATGTAGCAGCGAAAGGGTTAAAATGTAATAATGGTGAAACACATAAAAACAAAGTACTGTAGTTTTCAATCAATCAAGTGCCATGCTTGCCGGCGTAGGCGATCATGTCACTCCACAACTTCTCTGCTTGGTGCATGTAATCAGTTCTGACGTCGATCTTGTGTCGAATCATGATGTCAGACCATCCAACATCTTCTCCCTCTGTCTTCCGCGATCTCTCCTTCCCTTAATTGTACCTGCTGTTACCAAATATTCTAAACCTTCTCTTCGCATTATATGCCCGAAGAACCTTGATTGTCGGATTCTTATTCTTTTGATAAGGTTTCTTTGTGTGCAGACCTGATTAAAAACCTCCTCATTTGTTTTCTTTGCTGTCCATGAAATTTTCAGCATTCTTCTGTAAAACCACATCTCTATGGCTTCCAATCATCGTATTGATTGTTTATTCATTGTCCATGCACTGTAGCTTTACAAAGTACAAAAATAATATACAGAGACGGTTCGACCATCATCATTATCCATTTACTATCAACAACAGCAACTACATCATCATCATCCATTCACCATCAACAACAACTACATCATCATCATCCATTCACCATCAACAACATACTACATCATCATTATGCATTCACTAACATCAACAACATCAACTACATCATCATATCCATTCCAACGTCAACAACAACTACATCATCATCATCCATTCACCCACATCAACAATCAACTACATCATCATCATCATCCATTCACCAACATCAACAACATCAACTACATCATCATCATCCATTCCCATCAACAAACTCACATCAACTAACACACTACATCATCATCATCATCCATTCACCAACAACATGAACAACGTAGTAAACTTACCGTGATCAACATATTGATACCACACAGAAGCTCTAATATGAAAGTTAGACTTAGGACCTGCTCCATCCTGTGACCCTGAGACCAAAAAAAAAAGTTAAATAGTTTTATCTTTTACCTTCGGCCAGGTCAAGCGATAATAACCAAATTACTATTTTACTGCAACATGTTTGCTGCTAAGTCTTATTTTTTTTACTGCAAAATTTTTTACTGCTAAATTTTTTACAGCTAAATTTGTTACTGCACAATTTTTACTGCTAAATTTGTTACTGCACAATTTTTACTGCTAAATTTGTTACTGCACAATTTTTACTGCTAAATTTGTTACTGCGAAATTTGTGACTGCAAAATTTATAACTGCGAAATTTTTTACTGCTTAATTTTTAACAGCTAAATTTTTACTGCTAAATTTTCAAATGCTAAATTTTTGAACCTGGCGATGGATAAGACACACATTGAGAAGACCGACCGACCAGGCACTGTTTTGGAACCAACAGGGAAAGAGGAGTATGGGAAGGCCTAGACATACATGGAGAAGGGAGCTGGAGACTGATATTAAAAGGATAGATAAAATATGTAAATTTTAGATAAGAATGGGGTGAGACGAGGAGATGCCTGTTATCACCATTCCTGTTCTTGCTGGCCATAGATTGGATCATGAAATCAACAACAACAGATAACAGATGGGGAATACAATGGACACTTATGAAACAACTAGAGGACCTGGATTTTGCAGATGATCTGGCATTGCTGACCCACAATCACGCACAGATTAAAGATAAAATGAACATTCTAAATAATAAGTCGCAGCAACTAGGCTTGAAAATACACAGTGGTAAGACCAAGATTATGAGAATAAATGCAGTAAATGTAAACCAGATTATGCTGGAGGAAACAGCTCTACAAGATGTAGAATCATACACATACCTTGGTAGCAACATAGACACAGAAGGAGGAACAAACAAAGATGTCAAGATAAGAATAAAAAAAGCAAGGGAAACTTTATTGCATTGAGTAAGATATGGAAGTCAAAGGAGATCAAAACAAACACAAAGCTGAGAATCTTTCAATCAAATGTGAAGTCAGTGCTGTTCTATGGCTCGGAAACATGGAAGACAACAAAAGAAACTACCAGAAAACTACCGACCTTCATAAATGGATGTTTACGTAGAATAGAGGGATTGAGATGGTATGATAAGATTACAAAGAGGAACTCAGAGAAGAACAAGCAGATACCAGTGGAGAGAGAGCTCAGGAAGAGATGCTGGCGATGGATAGGACATACATTGAGAAGACCGACCGGAAGCATTGCAAGACAGGCACTGTTTTGGAACCCGCAGGGAAAGAGGAGTATGGGAAGGCCTAGACATACATGGAGAAGAGAGCTAGAGGCTGATATTAAAAGGATAGGTAAAACGTGGAAAGAATTGGAAGGGATGGAAAGAAGAGAGAAAGAGCTGGAAGAAGTTTATTGAAGACCTGTGCTCCGTTGGGAGTTGAAAGTTGAAGAAGATATTTTAGGACTGATGAATACAAAATTGTTAAATTCAGAACTGACAGCTATAAAACTGATAGAAGTATTACTGCTAAATTTATAGCTGCTAAATATTGAATTTATACGTTAAATTTATACTGTTAAATGTGATAGGTTAAATTTGATACTCTAAATTTGATACTGTTAAATTGATATGTTAAATTTATAAATGCTAAATTTGATACTGTTAAATTTATACTGCTAAATTTGATACTGCTAAATTTACTCAAATTTGATACTGTTAAATTTATAACTCAAAATTTGATACTGTTAAATTTATACTGCTAAATTTGATACCAACCTTGGTAGCGATGTAAACCATAAGCATGACCTTGACAAGTTCTATAAAAGCCAAAAACATCTCAATAATCCAGACAGGGTCGCTTCTCCGCACCCAGATCAAGACATACCTGCAGTAATGAGCAGCAATGACAGAAATGACTGGTAGCGTAGTATATCAATAATGAGCAGTAATGATATCCAGATATAATGAGCAGTATAAATTCTTCTTCTTTGCTGTTCGGTCTTCTGTATGCTCGTCTCAACGACAGATGGGTTAGCCTCTATGAAGCTGCATGTCAGTTGTTCTTCGAGGAGTCCTCTCCATGGCATTGTCTCTTGTAAAGTTTTGTTCTATGAGGCCATGTTTTCGTTTTGCATACCGCTTAGGGTATGCTGATATAAAAAGGAATGAATTCAGGAGAAGTGATGAAATCTGAGAAATGTCTGGTCAACAACTAGTGACAACTGTTATAAGAAAGAGAAGATGGAGATATGTTGGGCACACCTTAGGAGAAATGATCAACGAATATCAAAGCAGGCATTGAAGTGGGATACAAAGGGCTCAAAAACGAGAGGACGACCTAAGGAGACCTGAAACGAACTTTGCTGAGAGAGAGACAAGAAATATCGGTCTCAGTTCCATGGAGGAGATTGAGCTAGTTGCCCAGGATAGAGAGGTATGGAGAAATTGCTTGCAGGCCCTATATAACGTATAACGGTACGAGAGGAATTATTATTATTATGTATGATGGACATGACTGCAGGATATGCTCTGGAGTCTGTGTTTCTGTCTGGCATGCACACTGTGCATTCTGAGCAGGCTTTATTCTGTGCATGTGATGGTTGAGTCTGCAGTGACATGTTTTTAGGAGAAAGATTGTTGTGTGCGGTTTTCTTCTTCTTCTTCTTCTTCGACCTCTCCATATCGACCACGTGTTAACCACTCTGTGTGATTTGTATGTGATCTGAGCCTAAGAGCAATTGTACGTTGTGCCAGTTATGCACCTACAAGTAGGCTAGCACATCCGATTTCTGCAATTCTGTTTATTTACATGTTTAGCTTCCCTAGGTCCTTCATCAGTCGCCTCTTGCGATATGCCGTGTAGGTCGCAGTGGTACTATTCTTTGCTTTGATTGCGGGCCCCGGCACTACAAGGGCGGTGCTGTTTTCTGTTTAGTCTGCTAATGAGATCTTGCAGGAGTTTGCAGTGGGTTTGTTGCTTCCACGATTCATTTCATTATAAACAATTTTTCTCTGTCATAAAGAAAAAACATCTAATTTTTATAAAATATAAACAATTCTGAAAACATTTTAACGTTCGCTAAAACACTTTACTGACAAGAAAAACACTTATTTTTCAACGTAAACAACAGCTGAAGTGTGGGGTAACGAGCGTGCTGACTCTCTTGCAAACAATGCGCCGACTCAAGCGGGCAGAAGTATGGATAGAGCCGATATCATCAATGCGGTACGCTCTCAATTGTGACATGGGCGGGTCTCAGACACTAGAACGAGTTCGAGAATTAGATGTTAAGTTTGGACATGCCAGACAGTGTCGTCTTCGTGGTAGAGAGAGAAAATATAGTAATCAACTTCAAATGGGTACTGTGAGCAAATGGACTTTGGGATGGCTGCTACAGCGGAGGACAGAGCACGAATGGGAATGCCCAATGTGCCATGACGTCGATCACATAACATAACATAACATAACATGTCTGAAAGTTAAAAACTTCATTTTAATGTTAAGAACAATTTTTTCACGTTCCTCCACAACCTCTCTCTCTCTCTCTCTCTCTCTCTCTCTCTCTCTCTCTCTCTCTCTCTCTCATTCGTACAGTTAACCTGTTCTGACGTCGATCTTTTGTCGAACTACGATATCAAACCATCCAACATTTTCTCCCTCTGTCTTCCAATTCCAAGATAGCTTCTTCCCTGAGTTTTACCTGTTGTCACCAAATGTTCTAAGCCTCTTCGTATTAAATGCTTGAAGAACCTTGATTGTCTGATTCTTATTCTTTTGAAAAGGTTTCTTTGTGTGCATGCCTGTTTTTATGGTTTTTTCGATCCTGAAGCACTTTGAGCTCTTCGGCTCGGTGCCATGGACATCGTAACTCTTCGGTTCGGTGCCACAAAACACCGTAAGTCTGGAGAACCTGTGGCTTTTCTGCCAGTCCGCGGAATTGAACAGCACTCACAAGGGGGCATGGCAGGTCTGTTTTAAAACCTCATCATTGGTTTTCTTAGCGACTCATGGAATTTTCAACATTCTTCTGTAAAACTACATCTCTGTGGATTGATTGTTAATTTCTAACTTACACATTTCTAACTTACACATTTCTAACTTACACATTTCTAACTTACACATTTCTAACTTACACATTTCTAACTTACACATTTCTAACTTACACATTTCTAACTTACACATTTCTAACTTACACATTTCTAACTTACACATTTCTAACTTACAATTTCTAACTTACACATTTCTAACTTACACATTTCTAACTTACACATTTCTAACTTACACATTTCTAACTTACACATTTCTAACTTACCAATTAATTTCCTGAAGCTGGAATATCAGATCTCTTTCACTTTTCGTAGAATTCTCTAGGCTCCCACAAGGAGAACCGTTACTGGAAACAAATGGTTGAACAAGACATTGTGAATAAATGGCGTGTAAGTCTGTGTTTGGATAATATTTGAGAAGTTAAACACAGAGATGAACGAACAGGTTAAAAAAAGACGCTGGTGCTGGATAGGACACACTTTTTGGGGTCTCTGTGGCTGAGTGGTTAAGCCCTTTGCCTTGCGAGTCGAAGGTCGTGGGTTCGAATCCGTACCACGGCCTTCTGTTCACGAGTGCAGTTTTTTCCAGAGACCTCTAGGATTGTTGCTGGAGCTACGGAGTTCGTGCTTTGTGCAATACTCTCGGCAGGTGGCGTGCCATTTCTGCGAGAGGGACCGAGCCATATGGAGTAAAACCCGGTGCAATGAAGTCAATCCTTCGGCTAGGATACACTTTGCGAAAACCTGAGGGGAATATAACAAGAAGGGTTCTTGCCTGGAACCCGCAGGGACAGTGAAAGAAGGGGAGGCCGAGAAATACATGGAGACGAGATTTGGAGGTGGAGATCAACAATATAAAGAAGAGTTGGAGGGAGCTGCAGGAGATAGCTAGAGATAGGAAGACTTGGCATGAGTTGGTTTGAGGGCCTATGTCCCAATCCGGGGTAAAAAGGCAAAGAGAGAGAGAGAGAAAACACAGAGGCAATAAGGAAAAGTCAGAGATAGTGCACTGAAGACAGGCAGACATAGACAGGGAGATTAGACAGAGAGAGGGAAGTCTATAGCGATAGACAGAGCAGCTGCTACAGAGAAAGAGAGATAGAGAGAGATATGGATACTTCTTCTTCTTCTGCGTTCTCACTAGATTGGGATTTCGGATTCTCTAATAAAGGCAGTCGTCTGCCTCAGATTATCAGCCAAGCCATACAGTTTGTCTTGGACGCTGGTGTAAGTGGGCCACCTCTTTCTTCTCATGTCTGCATACTGGGGGCAGTTCTGTAGGATATAATTCCTATGATTTCTGCTTCCCCGTTTGTGTCGACCTCTTCCGCAGTAAGTTTTGGCCACCCTCGTGATGGTAGGTCTCACATTCTTACTGCGTGGATAAATCTCCGAGGCAGATTGGCGACCGTAGAATCCGTTATCCCATTTCTCATTGTGAGGGGTCGTTGCATCATATTATACGCCTTACGGCCTGGTGCATCCGTTTTCTGAAATAGAGAGAAAGTACACACAATACAAATACTAACCATTCATATTGATCAACATCATCTAGATCCACTCTGACCACATAAAAGCAGCAGATGAGGATCTTGAGAATGAAGTCGAAGATTGCAACAGCCAACCCTGAAAGACAGAATGCAGAAAAATATCAGTCTGTGGATATACTAATTCCCCTCCACATTAGCATACCTTATCGTGGTTACAGGGTTTGTGCCACAACCATCTATAAACTCATAGGGCCTGCGGACTCAGTTAAAAAATTATGGGAAATCAGACCACAACAGGTCACATGACCTCGCATTCCAGTATTGTTTTATATAGACGAACTCATTTTAAAATCAACACAAAATGCTAACTCGAAGTCATATTATGCAACAAGTTAAGTTTAACAATAAGGAATATCAGTATTATTAAAATTTGTCGTCAATAAATAACCATAGACTCACAGAATTGAAAAAATTGCAAAAATCTTGCAGTGTTCTTTCAAACATATATAAATTACAGACCACAACTGAAACTAGGTCAGGGGTTTCCCGTCAGCTATGTTGCCCAGTATTTAGAGTTGGCTGTGGTTTGTGAGTCTTTATGATCCTTCAAGCTATGTCGACGGGAGTCTAACTCCTTGCAAGTCTAACCAAGCCGAATATACTGAAGGTGAAAGGCCAGACCAAAATGCGTTGAGCAGGATGGGGCCTCATAAGGTGACAGCGCAGAACCCACCGGCGAGTGGCAAATGCTCTGGCTGCAACCAACCCATTCCCCCAGCTATGGGACAAATAGCAGTCCCTCTTCCTTGAGGAGGACATCCTATTTCTTGTCTTCTATTTCTATGACACTTTCCTCCAAGTATTTGAGGATTAAACTATAATGTCCAGGGAGCACACCTTGCATAAAAGCCCGGGTTGGTGAGCCCAGCGACAGAAGGCTGAAGTCACATAGAGTAGGGGGACTGCCTAGAGTAGTTGATAGTAGCTCGGCCTGCTAGCTGTGAGACGCCTCATAGCTCGGGTTCGAACCTACTGTCCGGCATTTGTTCGAGTCCCCTGGTCTTACTCAGGACGATAACATGAGTACCTCTGAAGTCGGAGAAAATCTGCCTGTATGGCGAGGAATACTAATTACGAGTACATTGAGCACACGGCTGCCAGTGTAAAGTAATTTACAATGTGCACGCTGCTGCCATTGTAGAAATTGGAAAAACAGATTTTCACGCAAAATCAGTTTCAGAGATGAAACTTCGTCTGAGTTGAAAGCGGACGAAAGAAAAAGAAAGAAAAAAAAGAAAAATAGAGTAGGACTCCTACATACAACAAACCCGGGAAGACAAATCTCGTCAGCAGGGGACTGCAAATGTCTAGAAAACAAACTTAAAAAAAAGGTCATCTGAAACGGAATGTGTCAGGCATTATTGGCGGGGAAAGAATGACACATATGAGTGACTCAATGGCTTTTGCTTTCGTTTATTACAAAGTGGTTTGTGTTGCACTGTGTTGTGTTTTCTGTTTCTCTTCTCTCTCTCTTTCTCTCTATTTCTCTCAGTCTCTTTCTCTATTTCTCTCTATTTCTCTCAGTCTCTTTCTCTAATTCTCTCTTTTCTCCAGTCTCTTTCTCTATTTCTCTCCTTTCTCTATTTCTCTCTTTCTTTCAGTCTCTTTCTCTATTTCTCTCTTTCTCTCAGTCTCTTCTCTCATTTCTCACCCTTTCTCCTCTTATTTCTCTCCCTTTCTCTATTTCTCTCTCTTTCGCTCAGTCCTTTCTTTCTCTCTTTCTCTCTTAATCTCTCTTTCTCTCAGTCTCCTATTTTCTCCTTCTCTATTTCTCTCAGTCTCTTTCTCTCTCTCTCTCTTCTTTCTCTCAGTCTCTTTCTCTGTATATTTTCTCTCTCTCAGTCTCTTTCTCTATCCTCTCTTTCGCCTCTCTTTCTTCTTCCTGCTCTCTCTTCTCTTTCTTCTTTCTCTCTCCTTCTTCTCTCTTTCTCTTTTCTGTCTCTTCTCTTCTCTCTCTCCTCCTCTTTCTCCTCTCTCCTTTCTTTCCTGTCTCCTTTTCTCTCTCTCTTTCTTTTTCTTTTCTCTTCTCTCTCTTTCTTTCTTCTTTCTTTTCTTCTTTCTTTCTCTTCTTTCTCTTTCTTTCTCTTTCTTCTTCTTTCTTTCTTTTCTCTTCCTTCTTTCTCTTTCTTTCTCTTCTTCTTTCTCTTCTCTTCTCTCTCCCTTCTCTCTCTCTCCTCCCCTGTTCCTCGATCTCTCCTTTCTCTCTCTCTCTCTCTCTCCTCTTTTTCCGCTCCCAACGAAACATATTCGATTCCGTGATTGATTGAATAATTGATTGGACCAACATCGTTGCATCTCGGTGAGTAATCATGTGTGCTCAGATCTCTATCGTGCACAAGAAGATTTAAGCGGCAGTGCACGAACTCCGTAGCATCGGCAATGGGCTCAGAGTAGTGTGAAAGTGTATATCTTCTTTTTCTTCTTCGTACGTTCCATATCGATCTCCTGTTAAACCACTATGTGTGATTTGTATATGATCTGAGTCTAAGAGCGATTGTACGTTGTGCCAGTTATGCGCCTACAAGTAGGCCATCACATCCGATTTCTATGACGTTTTTTATTTACTAGGGTAGCTTCCTAGTCCCTACATCAGTCGCCTCTTACGACATGCCTTGTAGGTTGCAGTGGTACTATTCTTTGCATCCCTTGTGGGCCCCGGTTACACATGGGCGACGACAACGTCTGATGATGTTAATGATGAAGATCATGATGATCTTCCATGGTATACTTGTTGGTAGAGTTGTTACATAGTAGGGATGCTGCGGAGCGAAGTGGAACATACTGGACAACTACTTCTAGTATGAGGATGGAGGTTGAAACAGTTACTTCTGGGACTCAGTTTACTGGGGCTGTTGTTGTATCTGACTCTCAGTCGATGATTTACAAGATCCAAAATGGCAGGTTTTGGTATGAGTGGATGTCGTCCATAGAAGTTTATAACCTCCAGAGGCTTACGTGGATGTACTGTCCTGGGCATGCGGGTGTGTTCGGCTATGAGAGAAGGGACAGGCCTGCATCAACAGCATCGATTGTTGGGGAGTTGAAGATGGATAAGGGGATGTTCTTCGATCTCTTCGCGACTACCTGTCGGATGAAGACACTAAAATAGATGTTGAATCGATCCAGCAATTTAAGCAGTTTGGAGTTACTTGTTGTACAATTAGAACTGGATGCCTTAGTAGCAAAGAAGTGTGTTTAACCAGCGGGCCACAGTAACCATCAGTATGCATACTCGTCGCTATCTGTTGGGGAGACTGAGCACATATGGATGGGTATGTTCTGCGTGCAATGACGTCAGTTTAGTAACCAATAATCAATAACCATGGTATTTTTTATTTTTTCTCGATCCAGAAGAACTTGAGCTGAAAGCTCTTCGGCTCTGTGTCATGGACATCGTAACCCTTCGTTTCGGTGCCACGAACACCGTAAATCTGGGGAACCTGTAGCTTCTCTACCAGTCCGAGGAGATGAACCAGCACTTACAGAGGACTTGTCCCCCGTAGTCCAACGCGCTACGAACACGCTGGGCACGCAAACAACAATAACAGACTTACTTGTTGATGTATTGCGAATGAAGAACCATCTCAGCCAGCCCCGATAGGAGAGCTTGTGTGTAAAGTATTTAACCGGGACCGACCTGTCAACAGAATTTGGAAAACAATATATATAAATATATTAGTGGCGGCTCGTGATCATGTTTGTTGGTGGGGCCAGACACAAATTTTCAAAAATCATGGTTTTGGGTGTTTATATTTTAATTGTGTAGCGTCTGGCTAGGGTTAGTGACTCGGTCTATTAACCCCGACGTTCTGGTTCGAATCACGCTGCGGACAGTTTGCTTGCAAATTGTTTCGTTGATTTTAACAAAGTACGATGGCGCACCGTTCGAAGCAATGGCAACTACTGAACGTATAAGTGGTGCCTCTAAATCAACGACTCGTTTACTGTTGATGCTCGTCTAGGATATGCCACGATTTTCATTTAAAATAATAAATATACGTTATACATTGTTTGTGGTGCCAGCCTACTGCATAATGACGAGCCGCCACTGAATATATATATATATATATATATATATATATATAAATATACAAGGGTGGTTTGAAAAGTAATGCCTCCAAGGCCATAACTTCAATAATATACATAATGTACACATGAAACATCAATCATCAGTGCCATGCCTGCCGGTGTAGATGATCATGTCTCTCACGACGCCCGAGTGGTTACCGGGGCCCAAATTTGGGTGTAAAGAATAGAACCACTGTTACCTGCCACGTATGTGTAAGAGGCGACTAAGGAGGTTTGGATGAAATCGGATGCATGTTTATAAACGTGTAGAAGTCTATGCTTTTAGGGGCCTACCAAACCAATGTGCAGCGTATACACGTTCTTGGCAAAGAACAAACCTATCACAAAGAGTGATTAAAATTAGTCGTAAAGAACGAACGCAAAGAAGAAGAGATGTCTCTCACAACTCTCTCTCTCTCTCTCTTGATTGGCAATCAGTTCTGACGTCGATCTTTGTCAAACCATGATGTCAGGACATCCCAAATGCTGAAATCGATGCATGTGTCTAAACTGTAGAAGTCTTTTGCGTTTAGGGGCCTACCAAACCAATGTGCAACGTATACCGTTCTTGGCAAAGATCAAACATATCACAAAGAGTGTTTAAATTGGTCGTAAAGAACGAACGCAAAGAAGAAGAAGAAGAGGACATCCAACATCTTCTTCCTCTGTCTTCCACGATATCTCCTTCCTGAATTTTACCTGTTGTCACAAATGTTCTAAACCTTCTCTTCGCATTATATGCCCGAAGAACTTTGATTGTCTGATTCTTGTTCATTTGATAAAGTTTCCTTTTGTGCAGGCCTGATTTAAAACCTCATTTGTTTTCTTCGCTGTCCATGAAATTTTCAGGATTCTTCTGCAAAACCACATCTCTGTGGCTTCTAATGATCTTAATGATTGTTTGTTCATTGTCCATGATTCGCTGCCATACATAAGTAGTGGTTCAATATAGCACTGGAGTACTCGTTTCCGTAGTGTCATTGGTAGTGAATTCACGCATAGTGTGTTTTTCATTTTCATTTAAAAACTGCTATTATTATCGCTCTGGATATTAAATAACATAAAATCAAGGAAAATTAAATATTGCATACACATTAAACGATATGAATGCCTGGAGAAGATAATTCTGGTGGGAGCGATCTTGAAAGAAGAACGAGAGGAAGACATAGAAGACAATGTGTGCAGGATGTAATTGACGAGTTGAGAAGGGTTGCTGCTGACACCTGGCATCTTGCACAGAATAGTGAGTTTTTTTATGACTGCTGTCAGGGGAGCCAAGTTCCGGAAGGGACAAGCTACTTGATGATGATGATGGGATATATATATATATATAGCTTTGCTGAGAGAGGAAAGAAATATCGGTCTCAGTTCTATGGATGAGATTGAGCGAGTTGCCCAAGATAGAGCGGTATGGTGAAATTGCTTGCAGGCAGGCCCTATGTAACGTATAACGGTACGAGAGGAATTATATATATATATTAAGTCAACTAGAAGATTTGGATTTTGCAGATGATATTGCCTTGTTAAGTAGAAACAACCAAGATATGCAAAGAAAAACAGACAACTTGTCATCTATAGCATCAAAAGTTGGACTGCAGATAAGCTATGAAAAAACAATGAAGACACCTTTGGCAAGTAATGCAGATATCACACTGGAATCTAAAATGATAAAAATAACAGAGCAGTTCACCTATTTAGGTAGCAATTTTGATTGCACAGGAAATGTTAAAAAAGAAATTATGATACGAATTGGCAAAGCAACATCAGCTTTTAAAAGTCTAAATAAAATATGGAACTGCAAGTTGTATAGTATTAAAACTAAATTACGAATTTTCAATTCAAATGTTGTATCAATCCTAACATATGCCAGCGAGAGTTGGAAAATGACTAAAGATATAGAAAGCAAGTTGAATGCATTTGAAAATAGATGTCTGGGAAAAATAATGAATATAAAATGGAACGAATTCAGAAGAAGTGATGAAATCAGAGACATGTCTGGTCAACCACTAGTGACAACTGTCATAAGAAAGAGAAGATGGAGATATGTTGGGCACACCTTGAGGAGAAATGATCAACGAATATCAAAGCAGGCATTGAAGTGGGATGCAAAGGGTTCAAGAAAGAGAGGTCGACCTAAGGAGACCCTGAAACGAACTTTGCTGAGAGAGGCAGGAAATATCGGTCTCAGTTCCATGGAGGAGATTGAACGAGTTGCCCAGGATAGAGCGGTATGGAGAAATTACTTGCAGGCCCTATGTAACGTATAACGGTACGAGAGGAATTATTATTATTATTATATATATTATATGCCCGATTGGAGCATAGGCTCTCAACCAACTTTTGCTAAGCCTTCCTACCTCTAGCTGTCTTCTGTAGCTTCCTCCAGCTCTTCTGTACATTGTTGATCTCTGCCTCTAAATCTTGTCTTCATGTATTTCTAGACTCCCTCTCTTTCGCTGTCCCTCTGGGTTCCAGGAAAGGACCTTTTTTGTTATATTCCTATCTGATTTTCTAAAAGTGTATATTTGTTATATTCCTATCTGATTTTCTTAAAGTGTGTCCTATCCATGTTCTCAATATACGCAATCTGTCCAATGTTGACATTTTTTCCATGTCTCTGTATGTTTAATGAATTGTTCCTCTCCACTGGATATGATTATGGAAAAGACTCCATCAAAGACCTAAGTAGAACAGACCTGGTCATTATATTTCGACTATGCACCGGAGACTGCAGACTCAACAAACACTTATATAGACTAGGAATAAGTGAAACAGCTCTCTGCTAGTGTCAGCAGGCGGAACAGACACAGGAGCATATCCTGCAAGACTGTCCTCTCCTGGGTGAGCTGAGAAGCAACATGTGGCCACACCCAGTCGACCTGAAAACTAAGCTTTGGGGAAACCTGACAGACCTGAAGCTGATTGCCCAGTTTGTGGTCCACAGTAAATTAAGCGCATGACTAGAGATTGCGAATAAGAAACCTGACAGACCTGAAGCTGACTGCCCGTTTGTGGTCCGTAAATAAGGCATGACTAGAGATCGCTGAAGAAGAATTCCTCGCTCCTTGTGGATTATAGATCATGAACAATCTCTCTCTCTTTGCCTTTTTACTCCGGGTTGGGGCACAGGCCCTCAACCAACTCATGCCAAGTCTTCCTATCTCTAGCTATCTCCTGCAGTTCCCCATGAACAATAATTCGATACTTTTTCCTGGTACTGGCAGTTTGCTATATGGTTTCCTAGAATAGTCCGCATCCTTTAGTTCCTCAAGAAGACTTCATCTCCAGATATGTTTAGAAGTTCTTTTTTTGTATTTTCCTTGCTGGTCCCACTCAAGTGCTTATATACTGACATGCGGCTATGTCTTCCGCAGGGTATGCCTGATCCATCGTAATTTTCTCCTCTTAACCTGGGTCATCATGGGTTCCTGTGTTGTTCTTATCCGCAAGTCTGTGTTTGTAACTATGTCATACCATCTCAGTCTGAGAATACGCAGACGATATTTGCTGATAAATGTCTTTAACTTAATTGTATTTAACTTGGTGAGTCACCACGTTTCCAAGCCATACAACAAGACAGGTTTCACATTTGAGCTTTCTTGAACGTATATCCCCAGCCTTCGCAATATTTCCAATGTTGACCTTTTTTGCGTCTCTGTTTGATGAAACTTCCCATAATTTTTATTTGTCTTATGCAGCCAGGGGTGAGAAGTCAGGGTGTGGGATTCCTTGCTAGCGCGCATGGTAAGGTTGTTGGAGAGCAAAGCGGAGCATTCAAGACAAAATCTTCCAGTATGAGGATCAAGGTTAAGAGCGTTACTAATGCCCTTCATAAGCTCCTCAGAACTCTGTTTACTAGGGCCGTTGTTATATCTGCTTCTTCTTCTTCTGCGTTCTCACTAGATTGGGATTTCAGATTCTCTAATAAAGGCAGCCGTCTGCTTCAGATTATCAGCCACGCCATACAGTTTGTCTTGGACGCTGGTGTACATGGGCCACCTCTTTCTTCTCAAGTCTGCATACTGGGGGCAGTTCTGTAGGATATAATTCCATGATTTCTGCTTCCCCGTTTGTGCTGACCTCTTCCCGCAGTAAGTTTTGGCCATCCTCGTGATGGTAGGTCTGACATTCTTACTGCGTGACTAAATCTCCGAGGCAGATTGGCGACCGTAGAATCCGTTATCCCATTCCTCATTGTGATGGGTCGTTACACTATGTTATGCGCCTTACGGCCTGGTGTATCCGTTTTCTGCAAGCATTTGTTTCCGGCTAGTATTCACTAGCGGACACATGCATCTGATTTCATCCAAAACTCCTTTGTCGCCTCTTACGACATTCGTGGCAGGTAACAGTGGTTCTATTCTTTACACCCCAAATTTGGGCCCCGGTAACCACTCGGGCGGTTGTTATATCTGATTATCTGTCGATGCCTCAGAAGGTAGAAAATGAGAGGTTGCGGTATAAGTTAATTTCGACTATCGATGTTTCTAACCTCCAGAGGCTTATATGGAACTACTGTCCTGAGCACGTGTGTGTTTACGGCAATGAGAGAGAGAGGACGTATTTGCATCAACAGCGTTGATTTTGGGGGAGTTGATGATGGATGAGAGGGATGTTCTTTGGTCTCTTCACGACTGTCTGTTGGATGAGGACACTAAAATAGATGTTGAATCGATCTTGCCCATATGGTGCCGGAGCCTGCAAGGAAGCAAAGAATAGTACCACTGCAACCTACAATGCATGTCGTAAGAGGCGACTGATGTATGCCCTAGGATGCTACCCTAGTAAAAAAAAAGCAGTGCAAAATCGGATGTTCTGGCCTACTTATAGGCGCATAACTGGCACAACGTACAATCGCTCTTAGCTCAGATCACATACAAATCACACAGATTGGTTGACAAGTGGTAGATATTGAGCGTTCGAAGAAGTAGAAGAAGAATCGATCCAGCGATTTAATGAGTTTGGAGTTATCCTGTGTACAAGTAGAACTAGATGCCTGATGGGCAGAGAGAACAGACGGTTAAACAAACCAGCGGGTCGCAGGTACCATCAGTATGCATACACTTCGACATATGTTAGGAGATTGAACCTATCTGGGTCTGCCAGAACGCTATAGCGTCGGTTAAATAAATAACCCATCCTTCCTTCCTTGCTTTTCCAGTTTGTCTTGAAATATTGTCTTAATATTCAATGCTTATCCTCTTATATCACTTCCTTTCGTTTGCTTGAAATATTGTCTATATATTCAATGTTATCTCTTGTATCCTTCCTTCTCTTCGCTTGAAATATTGTCTATATATTCAATGTATATCTTCTTGTATCCTTCCTTTCGCTCGCTTGAAATATTGTCTATATATTCAATGTTATCTCTTGTATCCTTCCTTTCGTTCGCTTGAAATATTGTCTATATATTCAATGTTATCTCTTGTATCCTTCCTTTCGTTCGCTTGAAATATTGTCTATATATTAAATATGTTATCTCTTGTATCCTTCACTTTTCGTCGCTTCGTCGCTTGAAATATTGTCTATATATTCAATGATCTATCTCTTGTATCAAACTTCACTTCTTTTGTAGCTACACAAAGTCAGTTAGTTTTCTTCGTAATATTGTTTCTGTTAGTCCAGTGAGTTTAGCATCTCGTAGCTGTATCATATTCAAGGCAGTCTTGAAGTCATGTGTTCCTGCTAGTCTGATGTGCCTGTCCCATGTACACATAGGCTGACATGTCATGCTAATCTTGAATTTTGTATACATGTGGCTGCGGAGTCGATTGTGTCCTGTTCTAAGGCGCAGAATGACAAATTGTTCTAATCTGCTCATATTATAGTAATCGTCTTGTGTTGGTATTTGTGGCTTTCTGATTGATTTAATCATCCTTTTCTTTTGGTGGTAGGTAACTGGCACATCCGGTTGCTCTCATGTAGCGTTTTATTTGGCTAGTTAGTCTGCTGTTTCATTTCCTGGTATTCAGAGTGAGACGGTATCCATTACAAGACGACCTGGCGTTGCACAGTTTAGACCAGTGTTTCCCAACCTTTTTGTGCCATGCCCCATCAAAGCTTTTCAGACATTCGTATGCCCTCCCACCTTTTACTATTTTTTAAACTTCAGTAACGTGATTGAGAATCAACATTCATTTTTGTCAACAGTCATCCAAAAGCCGATATATCATCATGACCATTAATTAACTCTGAACGAGTCCATTGCCCCTTAACGATGGAAATGCCCTCTGTGGGGCGTGGGCCCACGTTGGGAAAAGGGGTTTAGACAGTATAGTCTGTAGATCTGGCAGTAACCCATAATTTGGCTCTCTTTTCTTCTCTCTCTTCCTACATTAAATTTGTCTCTGTCGTCTTTTCTCTCGTTCTCCTCTGATATCACCGATTGTCACAATGTGTCCGGAGGTCTCTGTAGTGTAGAGATTAGGTACTCATCTCTCGTGTCAAAGGTACCAGGTTCACTCCCTCGTGGGGTCATCTGAATATTTTTCCAGAGATTCCTTATCTCAGTGTAGGTGAGATCGAGTTCCTAGTCCTATCGAAGATGAACGATAAAACGTAGTAGGTCCCATGCTCAATTTGAGAAAGTAAAAGAACCATTGGCAGTTTTAAGTTGAGAAGAGTAGGCTGGAAATCAACTGCCCGGAAACATTCATTAGTCTTTCTTCTTCTTTATCCTTCTGCTTTTTTTGCCGCTAGGCGTATCAGGTTTAACTGATGATCGGTTTCCGAGATAATGCACGCTCGTCGCTTGATATGGTGTGGTATTGTGAGTTTTAAGATGTCTGTAACTCCATCAACCCATCTTTTCTTGTCTGCCTTTCCTCTGATGATTCCATTTTCAGGTTGTACGCTCTACAACTGGTATTTGGGTTCATTCTGACCAAGTGGCCAAACCATTTGAGTCTCTGTTTTCAATAAATCTAATAGCAGGTGTTGTTCTGACTGTTCTTCTATTTCCTCATTTATATGGTCTCTTCTGTTTTATTTCTGTTTCTCAGGTATCTCATTTCACATGTGTAATTTCTTCTTGTTCTTTGTCAGTGCCATATTTGGCCTGAGACAGTGTTGGTATAAAGATTGAATTTATAATCTGTCTTAGTCACTACTGGAACAGTTGGTGTTTCAAATTAGTAAGCTGGTATGAATGTTGTTGGCTTGCTGATTCTAGTTGATCTCTTCCAGTCTACTATCAGATGTGAAAATACTTCAAGTATTGAATTAGTAAAGATAAAAATTACTTTCCTGCAAAAATGTATTCTCCATATTCAAATTAAATAGGAGCCTTCGCCGGTGCTATGGAGTTCGTGCACTGCAGTTGAGATCTTCCTGTGCAAGAAAGAGATCGGAGCACACATAGTTACTCGCCGAAGTGCAATGATGATCTGATGCAATTAGATGTGCTCTGGAGTCTGTGTTTCTGTCTGACATGCACAATGGGTTTATAAAATGCAGTAAACGGGGTATCACAATAACAGGAAATAAAAACAGAGCCGGTTGCCGATAGAAAGGTTAATATATACGAAAACTAGCAAGATAGAGCGAGAGAGAGAGAAGGAGAGGGGGATGAGGATAGAGGATGAGGGATAAGAGGGGATAGAGGAGGGAGAGAGGGATAGAGAGGAGATAGAAGAGAGGGATAAAGAGAGAGAGGGATAGAGAGAGGGGGATAGGAGAGAGGGATAGAGAGGAATAGAGAGAGGATGAGGGATAGAGAGAGAGGGGATAGATGAGAGGGATAGAGAGAGGGGGATAGAGAGAGGGATAGAGAGAGAGGGATAGAGAGAGAGATAGAGAGGATAGAGAGAGATAGAGAGAGGGGATAGAGAGAGAGGGATAGAGGAGAGGGAATAGAGAGAAGAGGAGAGAGGGATAGAGAGAGAGGGGATAGAGAGAGGATAGAGAAAGAGATGATAGAGAGGGATGGGATAGAGAGAGAGGGGATGGATGAGAGAGAGAGTAGAGGATAGAAGAGAGGGGGATAGAGAGGGAGTAGAGAGAAGGGATGAGAGAGAGAGAGGGTTAAGAGAGAAAGAGAAGAGAGAAGATGCAATAAAATAGAGTAAAAACTCACCTCTCTTCCTCACCACCTATAGTAAACACAGGACGTACAGTATCCCCTGGCTCTACCTTCCATGTATCCATATAATCATCATCTTGATTTCATCATTCTCAAAGATATCTTCAAACAGATCAATGAATCAATCACAAATCGGTACCATGTTGCTCACCTCAGACTCATTTATCCTGTAATTCCTTGATTCGCATTAAGAAATCACTCAACACTGAATGTCAATTAACATAACTTCTTTGAGAATATGTTTGTAGCTTTATGAATTAAACCCTTAAATCTAAACAAGAATCACAGGAGACATTTAAAGAGCAAATGGTTAGAATTGTTGATTGACCGACTGTTAATATATCACTCGGTTAATGTTTCACTGTTACAAACAAATATTCAGCAACAGCGCACAAACTGTCGTCAATTTCAGCATATATGTGCCTTCTTCTGAGAATATGTTTGTACCATTTATAGGAATTAAAATCCTGAATTGAGATCACAAGAGCATTTACAGTTAAGAGGTCACATGTAGAAAACATGATTTCTGACAGACTTTATCTTACTGGGAAAAGCGTTTTGCGTCTCGTTCTTATCAAACATCTAACGCACAAATGTGTTCGCAGATCCGTGTTCTATTCTTACCTCCATGAGACCTTGGCAACCATTCTGGGCTAAATTTATAAATTTATGTACTACAAAGCGATTTATATAAGTTAGTCTACCAACAAGTAAATATATAGTTGCTACTACAACACATTTAAATTTACTAGAAGTTTAGCTCACTACCTAACACATGTTTGAAGTTTATATTTTAGCTCTGAACCTGCAACACAAGAAATTATAGTTTAGCTACTACCAACAAGTAATTTATATAAGTTTAGCTACTACCAACACAAGTAAATTTATATGAGTTAGCTACTACCAACACAATTTAAATTTATATAAGTTTAGCTACTACCAACACAAGTTAAATTTATATAAGTTTAGCTACTACCAACACAAAGTTAAATTTATATAAGTTTAGCTACTACCAACACAAGTTAAATTTATATAAGTTTAGCTACTACCAACAAGTTAAATTTATATAAGTTTAGCTACTACCAACAAGTTAAATTTATATAAGTTTAGCTACTACCAACACAATTTAAATTTATATAAGTTTAGCTACTACCAACAAGTTAAATTTATATAAGTTTAGCTACTACCAACACAATTAAATTATATAAGTTTAGCTACTACCAACAAAGTTCAATTTATATAAGTTTAGCTACTACCAACAAGTTAAATTTATATAAGTTTAGCTACTACAACACAAGTAAATTTATATAAGTTTAGCTACTACCAACACAAAGTTAAATTTATATAAGTTTAGCTACTACCAACACAAGTTAAATTTATATAAGTTTAGCTACTACCAACACAAGGTAAATTTATATAAGTTTAGCTACTACCAACACAAGGTAAATTTATATAAGTTTAGCTACTACCAACACAATTTAAATTTATATAAGTTTAGCTACTACCAACACAAGGTAAATTTATATAAGTTTAGCTACTACCAACAAGTTAAATTTATATAAGTTTAGCTACTACCAACACAAGGTAAATTTATATAAGTTTAGCTACTACCAACACAAGGTAAATTTATATAAGTTTAGCTACTACCAACACAAAGTTAAATTTATATAAGTTTAGCTACTACCAACACAAGGTAAATTTATATAAGTTTAGCTACTACCAACACAAGGTAAATTTATATAAGTTTAGCTACTACCAACACAATTTAAATTTATATAAGTTTAGCTACTACCAACACAATTTAAATTTATATAAGTTTAGCTACTACCAACACAAGTTAAATTTATATAAGTTTAGCTACTACCAACACAATTTAAATTTATATAAGTTTAGCTACTACCAACACAATTTAAATTTATATAAGTTTAGCTACTACCAACAAGTTAAATTTATATAAGTTTAGCTATACTAACACAAGTAAATTTATATAAGTTTAGCTACTACCAACACAAGTTAAATTTATATAAGTTTAGCTACTACCAACAAAGTTAAATTTATATAGTTTAGCTACTACCAACACAAGTAATTATATAAGTATGCTACTACCAATACAATTTAAATTTATATAAGTTTAGCTACTACCAACACAATTAAATTTATATAAGTTTAGCTACTACCAACACAATTAAATTTATATAGTTTAGCTACTACCAACACAAGGTAAATTTATATAAGTTTAGCTACTACCAACACAAGTTAAATTTATATAGTTTAGCTACTACCAACAACACGTTAAATTTATATAAGTTTAACCAGTGCGGCTCGTCATTAAGGGCCAGTGGGGCGGCCCCACCAAAATAAGTGTAACGTGTATTTATTATTTTATACATTAAAATATATCCTAACCGAAACCATGATTTTTCCGAAAATTTCTGTCTGGCCCCACCAACAAAAATGATCACGAGCCGCCACTGAGTTTAACGATATCCAGTACGCGTTGTATTATTTTCATAAGCGTAAGAGCACTTACAGAACAAGCTGTGCACAATAATGAACAAATAATAGAATATCGTTGTATTTATACAAATACCACTTTACCAAAATACGATGTGCACATTTCATACAAGACCCCACTATTCAAACATAGGACTTGGTTAATTGTATAATAATAATTTTGTTTCTAAATTACGCAGTGGTCAAGCAGAACAGATTTAGAATAACTTAAAATTTATTAAAAGTCAAATGGAGTGATTTCGTTTCTAACAACACAGTGAGAGATAGAAAACACACACAACCCGTATCAAATATTATAAGGAAACGAAGGTGGAAATATTTAGGTCATGTTCTTAGATCAGACGAAAAGAGACTAAATCGACAAGTCCTTATGTGGTCACCAGTTGGGAAAAGAAAACGTGGAAGACCTAAGACCACTCTTCAAAGAACCATCCAACAAGAAAGTAAACTTTTGGGATGTAAAACCGTACAAGATCTCCAACTACTAGAAACGAACTGCATCACATGGAGATCTAAAACCTCTGCCCTATGTGCCGCCTTTGGCACGAAAGAACAAACTAACTATACCGGAAATTCTTAGAAATGAAAATAGTAAACACTTAATAACTGGAATTCATTTTTTGTTCTAATTGAATCGTTATATGTTGATGTCAACAGTGATGATTCGGTTTTCCCTATAATTCGGTGAAGCGGATGTTAGAATTGATTCAGATGATTTGCTGCTGGTGAAGTGATTAGTAAAGAAATTTTTTTGAGGTATTTTGATAAAAAATAGTATACTTGTCGTCAGGGGCAGGACCATGCAGTATATTTTCTCAGTATGATGCAAGTCTTCGAAATGCCGCCCCTTAGATGTTTTTTTTCTTAAAATAACCTTCAATTATCAATTTGATTTTACAACGTATGCCGCCCCTTACGGTTCCGCCTGATGCGCGCCTTCTGTATCATAGCAAAGCACGGCCCTGGTCAGGGGATAATAAGTGTCTGTTGCAAACGATAACAACGATAGTTTTACGTATTTATGTTGAAAGCTAAAGTGCGTCCCAATTAAACTATTCACAAAACAGATGAGACTGCAGTAAAACTATTTGATTGGCAAAACACGTAATCACATAGTACTGTAGTTTTACAAATTACAAAAACAATGACAAAATACAGCAACGTTTCGACCAACAAGGCCTTTATCAACAAACGAACAACAGGAGTGACAAATTTAAAAAAAACAAATAGACGACCAAAAACAAACGTTTATAATGAAAATCTGGGAATAAAAACGAAAATCTGGGAATAAAAACGAATAACGAAATAAATGTAACACAAAAAACACATATAAAAACTAGAAATAGAACGGAAGAGAAACAATGAAAAATCTAGTAAATATATGTGGGTTTTTCTGGGAATAAAAACGAATATCTGGGAATAAAACGAATAACGAAATAAATGTAACACAAAAAACACACATAAAAACTAGAAATAGAACGGAAGAGAAACAATGAAAAATCTAGTAAATATATGTGTGTTTTTGTGTTACATTTATTTCGTTATTCGTTTTTATTCCCAGATTTTCGTTTTATTTCCAGATTTTCATTAGAAACGTTTGTTTTTGGTCGTCCATTTGTTTTTTAAATTTGTCACTCCTGTTGCTCGTTTGCTTGATAAAGGCCTTGTTGGTCGAAACGTTGCTGTATTTTGTCATTGTTTTTGTAATTTGTAAAACTACAATACTTTGTGATTACGTGTTTTCCCAATTAAACTACAAACTTCTACTCTATAAATATTATGTGCGTCTCTACAACGAAGGTTGACTTAAATCAGAGCCAACTATAAACTTATGGGCTTTCGGACTCGGTTAAGAATTATGGGAAATCAGACCACAACTACACCACGTGATCTTGCATTCCAGTTTTGGTGTATATAGACGAATTCATTTTAAACTCAACACAAAATGATAAATCGAAGTTATATCATGCAACAAGTTAAGTTTAACAATAAGGAATATCAATATTATGAATATTTTCTTCAATAAATAACCATAGACTCACAGAATTGAGTAAAATTGCAAAAAAGCTAACAGTGTTCTATCAAACATCTATATTTTAAGGCCCCCTTTTCTGATCTAGGTCAGGTAGCACCTAGTCAGTTGACTGGCCTAGTTATCTAGAGTTGGCTGTGCTTAAATGGACTTCGGTTATTAACCACGTGTGTTCCGATCTCTTTCACACACACAAAATGTGAAGTAACCGGTATTTCTTATCTTGCGATTTTCAAGGTAAAAGAAAGATAAAGGTACCCTTTTTCATATCTCGTGGTATATTGGGTAATACGGTCATTGACCGTCGGCATACAACAATTCTTAACCTTCTTCTTCTTCTGCGTTCTCACTAGATTGGGATTTCGGATTCTCTAATAAAGGCAGTCGTCTGCCTCATATTATCAGCCATGCCATACAGTTTGTCTTCTGTGTTCTCACTAGATTGGGATTTCGGATTCTCTAATAAAGGCAGCCGTCTGCCTCAGATTATCAGCCACGCCATACAGTTACCTTGGACGATGGTGTAAGTGGTCACCTTTTTCTTCTCAAGTCTGCATACTGGGGCAGTTTTGTAGGATATAATTCCTATGATTTCTGCTTCCCCGTTTGTGCCGACCTCTTCCCGCAGTAAGTTTTGGCCACCTCGTGATGGTAGGCCTGACATTCTTACTGGCTAAATCTCCGAGACAGATTGGCGACAGTAGAAACCGTTATCCCATTCCTCATTATGAGGGTCGTTGCACCATGTTATGCGCCTTACGGCCTGGTGCATCCGTTTTCTGCAAGCATTTGTTTCGGTTAGCATTCCCTAGCGGACACGTGCATCCGATTTCAGCCAAACCCCCTTAGTCGACTCTTACGACATGCGTGGCAGGTAACAGTTGTTCTATTATTTACACCCCAAATTTGGGTCTCGGTAACCACTCGGACGACATAGATGATTCCAAGTGCTGTGATCAGAATTGCAATCTGAAGATATTTGCATCTAACTATGAAAATCTTGTCATTGCAAAAAAATGATCGGACTATATTCGTCTTCTTCTTTGCGTTCGTTCTTTACGACCAATTTTAATCACTCTTTGTGATATGTTTGATCTTTGCCAAGAACGTGTATACGTTGCACATTGGTTTTGTAGGCCCTAAACGCATAGACTTCTACACGTTTAGGACACGTGCATCCGATTTCATCCAAACCTCCTTAGTCGCCTCTTACGACATGCACGGCAGGTAACATTGGTTCTATTCTTTACAACCCAAATTTGGGCCCCGGTAACCACTCGGGCGAGAGGTGGGACTATATTAAAAACGGTAGCAGTAGTGAAATTTATTCTGAAATCGTGAAGATAGCATAATTCATCTTTGCTATTCCAACACACAATGCTTCGGTAGAATGACTATTTTCTTTAAGCCATGCCCAATAAACCATTGAGAGAAATAGTCTTGTGCGGATTCAGTCAAGTCAATGTAAAATGTAATTTCAAATATTTCACATGTAAAATGTAATTTCAAATATTTCCAATGTAGATAATTTTATGGACATTTGATGCCCGCCTGCCCAGCGTGTTCGTAGCGCGTTTGACGACGGTGTCACAAGCCCTTTGTTAGTGAGGGTTCAATTCCACGGGCTGGAAAGAAAAGCCACAGGTTCTCCAGATTTACGGTGTTCGTGGCACCGAACCGAAGGGTTACGATGTCTATTGCACCGAGCCGAAGAGCTGAAACTCAAGTGAAAAACGAACATATCGTCAGAAAAATATAGTAATAGCCGTTCATCGCAAGCGATGATGACAACAATCTCAGACGTGTGCTGCTGCACCTCTCTGGTGTGTGCGGAGGTGACTGTAGAGTCCAATCCTAGAACAGAATCCCCGACCACAGGTGGGGCATACATGATCAAGGTTAGACATGTGCGTGTTGTGTGCTCTGTCTTTCGCGCTGCTCGTTTTCTCTGTGACTCAACGATAACGTGATTCTCAGCTATTCGGGTTCCTCTTTTGTTGTTACAGCGCCACATTTGGCGATCTTGCGCAAGGGATTCCCAGCACGTATTGTCTATATTGAAGCATTTCAGAGACACTTTAAGAGTGTCTTTAAAGCGTTTTTCTGTCCACCAGCTGAACGTCTGCCCCTTCAAGTTGCCATAATCAACTGTTTTGGGATGCGTTGATCAGGCATTCGAGCAACGTGACCGACCCATCTCATTGGGCCTTCTGCAACAGGGTGTTGACGCTTGGGATCTTTGCTCTTATGAGGACTTCGCTGTCTGGAATTTTGTCCTGCCAGTTTATTTTTAGTATTCTGCGTAGACAGCTTGTGTGGAAATGGTTTAATTTTCTTGCGTGTCTTCTATACACTGTCCATGTCTCGCTTGCGTACAGCAGCGTGGTTAGCACTATGGCCTGGTAAACTTTCAGCCTGTGACTATGCTTTTTCCCTTCCGTTCCACACAGTGACACGTAACCTTCCGAACGCAGCAATGGCTTTGGATATCCTATTGTTGACCTCAGAATCTATGTTTGCCGATCTGGATAGGAGGCTGCCAAGATAAGCAAAGTTGTCCGTTGACTGGAGACGCTGGTGTTTAATGTTGATGACTGGATCGTAATACTGTTCTCTAGGGGGGGCTGGAACATGACCTCTGTCAGAAAAATATAAATCTAATTTAAAGAATGAGAGGGTCCTCATTTGGGAAGATCAAAATAGGCAACCTACATCCATCAAAGAAAAACACAGGCCTAAAGTTGTATTCCCGGACATACCCATGGTACAAAACATACTATTGACTTCACTTGTAAAATATCTCAATTTAATATGTTGGAACACACGTTGAGAAAATGTGAAAACATCGTAACAGACTAACTACAGACACGGTTGCGTTCAATAGTTCAAACCACAAATAGTCGTCTAGAAATGGCTATATTTAAAAATCAAAATAGAAATGGTAATAATAATAAAATATTCACTCGGGTTTGATACATAACACAAAAGACGGTCCAAAAATGTGGAAACATTAAGCATATCACACAAATAGGTCGGGGTTAACAGTTTGACGACGTCCCCACAATCCGTATCGCTTGATCGCTAACTTCCATTGAAGCGCAAATATGAGCTATATACCTACACGAGACTTTGACGTCAGCATGGAACTATCCAATTAAATCGTTACAAAATAATAAAAATATCCATGGGCGTCCACTAACTTTTTCCAGGGAGGAGAGAAGGGAACTTTTTAATATGTTGATAGTTTACTGCACAGAAATAGAGAAGGCCATAATAAGATCGTACCGTTCAGAAAGCAATGGCAAACTACTGAACGTATAAGTGGTATTTAGAAAATCGACGACTAGTTTACTTTAGTTGATGACGAGGTTCTGTAAAAAGAAATGTCATGATTTTCTTAATAAGATCATATTTTACTTCTGAGGTCGGAGAAGGCACGCCTTTATAGCGGGGGACACTGATAAAAGGAAAGCATGCCTTCACGCAAAATCAGTCGGAAGCGTCATGCCAGGCGCCCTGACTACGCCTGAATTCATAGCGGGCGAACTCAAGAAGAAGAAGATTATATTTCGATTGTGGTTTCATGTATAGAATATTAACTTCTTATGAATGTATACAAGACCTGCATATCCAGGAACATTGGCTCATAAATAACATCATGTCCAGGAAGATAAAATATTTTGACCACGTTAAACGTTACAGTGCGGAGTTCGTGAACTGCCGCTGAGATCCTCCTGTGTAAGAAAGAGAACGGAGCCCATATGGTTACTCACTGAAGTGCAATGATGATGGTCATATCAATCAATCAATCAATCGTTACAGTGGTTTGGAGAGAACGGTAATGGGAGGCATGGTTCATGGAGTACGAGGCAGGGGACGACCAAGACGAAGGTGACAGCAGGACATCAAATAAACCTTGAACATGACGCTACAAGTAGTCCATAAAAGACGGGTTAGCTGGGCAGATGACCCTCATCAACCCGAGAGAGCAAGTCGTTTAAGGGTCTTCTTCTTTGTCGTCACACTGCTACCGAGTGTTGTTGCCCAGGGCTATCGTGAGTTCGTTCGTTTGTCTTCTGCGTCACTGTGTTCTGGTGGTCTATTGTGGTGACTGTTATTTTTACTCTTTCACAGATTCTGTACACCATCTAACCATCTTTTCCGTGGTCTTCCTCTTGCCTTCTTTGGTCGCTACCCTAAAGAAAATAGCAACCTGCTGTCTTGTAGGTTGGCTGTGGGATACTGGAGCGCATACTAAGGAGCCCGTATAGTTTAGAAATTCTTCCTGACCTGACGCTGATGAGTGACAGTACAGGATTCGAGAAAGAAAGAAAGAAAGAAAGAAAGAATGATCAAACATGGCCGAAAAGGAACAGACCCGCGAGAGAGAAAGAGAGAGAAACATGACGCTGAAGGAGAAGAAGGAAAGAAGCTGTACAATTCAGAAAGACAGAAGATTTTTCGTAAGAGAGAGTTTTGCTGTCATGGAAAGCAGTACGGTTCACTGCAAGGGAACATGCTACCCTTAAAGCTCAATTTTGTATGAAGGGGTTTCAAAGAACCACGTAGCCTCGCCTAAAAGTTGGTTAGAGTGGTTTTACCAAAGTGCTGGCTTCCAGTGGGTCCAAAGTTTGGAGTTTAAAGAATAGAAACGTGACTAATTGTGCTGTGTAACTGAACTACAGGCAGATTAGGAGAGGCAGCAATGAGAAGGTTTGGGGGCCGCGAAATCAGAATGACCATGCCTACAAGAGTGTAGAAGTCTGATGGTCCTAGGGAGCCACCATAAATCCAAAATGTGCAAGCAGAAAATACAACGTTCCTTTGGCTAAAGATCAAACAAATCACAAGAGTGATTAAAATTTGGTCAATAAAGAACGAACGCAAAGAAGAAATCCATGAGAGAATTAATAGTAAACTTAAATAATGACCAGCTTGAGAGTTGGAAAATGACAATGTTATAAGAAAAGATGGAAGTTGAATGAATTTGAAACCACTATGTCTTTTGAGAAAATAATGAACTTAAAATGGAACCCTGAATTCAGGAGAAGTGATGGAAACCTGAGAAATGTCTGGACACCTGTGTTAGAGGAGAGATGGGTTGCACCCTTGAGGAAGTCGACAAGAACTAGTAACAACTATGCAACCTAAAGTTTGCATGTCGTATAAAAGGCGATTAAATGTGACCCTGAGGATGTCTAAAACCCTAGTAAAATTAAAGAAGGAGAAGATGGAGATGTGTGGCCACTTGAAGAACGGCATAACTGGCAACAACTGTATGGGAAATAATCGCTCTTAGAAGCTCAGATCACGTATACAAATGATACACAGGGTTGAAAGAAATGTCGACATAGAAGCGTTAAAGAAGATGAAGAGTGAAGAAGAAATGTCTGGACAACCACTAGTAACAACTGTTATAAGAAGGAGAAGATGGAGATGTGTTGGACACACCTTGAGAAAAAAATTATCAACAAATACCAAAGCAGGCATTGAAGTGGGAGGCAATTGCCCGTCTGCCCAGCGTGTTCGTAGCGCGTTGGACTACAGATGACAAGCCCCTGTAAGTGCAAGTTCAATTCCGTGGGCTGGCAGAAAAGCCACAGGTTCACCAGATTCACGGTGTTCGTGGCACCGGACCGAAGGTTACATGTCCACGGCACCGAGCCGAAGAGCTGATAGCTCAAGTGCTTCTGGATCGGTAAAAGTAAGTTAAAAAACAACAACAACAAAAGTGGGAGGCAAGGGTTCAAGAAGAGAAGACGCCTAAAGAAGCCCTGAAACAAATTTTGCTTAGAGAGGCAAAAAAATCGGACTTAATTCCATGGACAAAAATTGAACGAGTTATCCAGGACAGAGTGGTATGGAGAAATTACTTGCAAGCCCTCTGTAACGTATAACGGTACGAGAGTAATATATATATATATATATATATATATATAAAATAGTAAATCGGTTATCAAGAAATCATTTCTCCAGGGTAGACACTGAACCCTTCTGCCTTAACGTATGTCGCCTATGAATAAATGCAATGGCGGGCGTCTAGCAAGAAATGGTGGCAAATGAGAGGAACAGGCTAAGGTGATACTTTGATGACAGGAAGTATACCTTTCACGGATCATTTGGCTTTTTGTTGTGGTACAAAGCTAGCGGAGAATGAAGATATGCAAAATGATTAATAAATCTGACAGGAAGAGAACAACTTAGACACACAAGTTAACTTTAGATTGTCTTGACAGGTTTTTTTTTTTTTTAAACATGTTGATTTTTATTTGATATTTTCCACCTGTGTGTGTTGATGGGGCGCGAAGGAGAAGAGAATATTAACACTGCGACCTACAAGGCATGTCGTAAGAGGCGACTGGGTAGGGACCTAGTGAAGCTACCATAATAAATTCATATTCTTTTTCGAACGCTCCATACCGACCACTTGTTAATCACTCTTTGTGATTTGAGCCTAAGAGCGATTGTGCGTTGTGCCAGTTATGCGCCTACAAGTAGGTCAGCACATCCCATTTCTGGGACGCTTTTTATTTACTAGGGTAGCTTCCCTAAGCGCCTACCTCAGTCGCCTCTTACGACATGCCTTTCGGGTCGCAGTGTTACTATTCTTTGCTCCCCCTGTAAGGCCCGGTAACACACAGGTGATCTTAGTAAATAAAAAGGGTAGCAGAAATCGGATGTACTGGCCCACTTGTAGGCGCATGGCTTTTTTTTTTAGTATTTACAGACGGTCAACTGACAAGTGTTTTACTGTGACAACATCTGAGTTACTGTGACAGTGCACCCCAAAGAGCAATGCTGCTCCGATACAATGGGTACAAAGCAAAAGGCCGGCCACGCAAAAGATGGACCTCAGAGATAACAGAGGCGACGAAAGAGACTATCTACGAAGCGCATACTAGGGCCCGTTTTAGAAATCTCTTCCTGACCTGACGCTGTGAGACAAACAGGATTCGAGAAAGAAAGAAAGAAAGAAAGAAAGAAAGAACATCTGAGTTTTCACTTTTCTCTCTTGTCTTTCAGTTCATCCTTAAGTCTCTTTTCAAAAGATGCTGCATCTTTGAGTAATGTTGTTTAACACATAATTCAGTCATCAGCTAGTTTTTCCCATTTGTTGGAACCGTAGAAATGTTTTTTTATTGAGGCCTTGCATACATCTTTATTTCTGAGCAATGCCCGTCTGCCAGCGTGTTCGTAGCGCGTTGGACTATGGGTGACTATCCCTCTGTGTGCGGGTTCAATTCCGCGGGATGGCAGAAAAGCCACAGGTTTCCCAGATTTACGATGTTCGTGGTACCGAACCGAAGGGTTACGATGTCCATGGCACCGAGCCAAAGAGCTGAAAAGCTCAAGTGCTTCTGGATCGGAAAAAAAAAAAATTATGAGCAATGACCTGCTTTGGAAATTCTTTCTCTCTGAAAGTTCACAGAACAACATTTGTTTTGGTATGCGGCTATTGTCCAATTGTCCGTTCTTCTCACATGCCCTAGCTATCTAAGTCTTCTACTGCGGAGCATGCCCATGATGGAAGGCAAGTTTGCACGATGCGGTACTTCAGAGTTGGTTATCTTGTCGTACCACAATGATGTTCGTAATCTTGCGGAGATATCGAAGGTGAAAGATGTTAAGACTCGTCTCGTGTCTTGAGTAGGATGTCCATGTTTCTGAGCCATATAGTAAAGAACTAATTACACAGGTCGGATATATTTCAATCTTCGTTTGCAATGTAAGTTTTGTGTTGTCCCACGCTCGCTTTCATAATTTGTCGAATGTTGTAGCTGCACTCCCTACACGAGCGTCGATTTCTTCATCAAGAGAAAGGTTGGCAGTGACTATGGAGCTAAGATAGCTAAATTTGTGAACTGGTGTTAGATGCAGGGGCGGCTCGCCATTAAGGGCCAGTGGGACGCGGCCCCACCAAAAACCGAAAGGGTGAATAACTTCCTGGAATAGTCAAATAATAGTAAATTCTCAAAAAACCATGATTTTTCCGAAAATTTGTGTCTGGCCCACCAAGAAAAATGGCCACGAGCCGCCACTGGCTAGATGGTTACCATTTAAAGTGATATTTGTTGATGTGTTACTTCCTGACATAAAACCCTGTTTTGGGTTACACTTTTAGCCACAAAAAATAGGTCACATGCTTTGGCCATTTCCAATACAGGTTACAGGAAACTGTGCTTCCAAATGAACGAGCTAAATTTATGTGAATGCATTTTGAAATTGGTACATTTAAAATATGAAACACATTATGCAGTATACGAAACAAATGATTAATATTCGAACAGTCAGTCAGTTCATTAGTTAGCTACTTTGTTGGTTAGTTGTTTGGATGGTTCGTTTGTTAGTTAGCTAGTCAGTCAGTCAGATAGCTAGTTAGTTAGTTAGTTAGCTGGATAGATGGATGGCTAGTTGGTTGGACGGTTGGTTGGTTGGTTGAATGGCTGGTTGTTTGATTGGTTGGGTAGTGTTCTTCTTCCAATATTTTCAGACATCGATTTGTATATTTTTAAAGTAGTTAGTGTCAACGAGTCCATGTACACTCCGTATAGCTTGTCTTGGACTGACATCGTTGTATTTTAAGTAGTTAGTGTCGGTCATGTACATCTCCATATAGCTTGTCTTGGACTGGCATGGAGGTTGGCCATGTGTTTTCTCTCTGTTCCGTGTATGTTGGACATTATTGCAGTATGTCTGTCTCTATTATCTTGCTGGTGCCGCATGTGCATATGTCAGAACGGCCTACTTTGTACTATAAAACAGATGGTACCTCAGCCTATTGTGCCCTGTTCGTAGACGAAAAATGACAACATCTTCATCTCTACTTAGTTGGTGGTATGCACCATTCTTTTGGTAGTATGCATCATCCTTTTCATGCCCTGGGTGATCTCTCAACCATATGTTTTTGTAGACCATTTTTATCCGAACTTTTGCTTCCTCATATGTCATACTGGTGTTTGTCGGTTGGTTAGCTATGAAAATCGTAGCATATCCTTTACATGACGTAGCCATCAACCACAGTAAACGAGTCGTTGATTTTATAGGCACTACTTATACGTTCAGTAGTTTGCCATTGCTTTCTGAACGGTGAGGTCTATTTTACCTTTTGTAAAAATCCCACCGAAACGAATTTACTTCCAAACTTGCCCACCATGGGGTTTGAACCAGGTACGCTTGGGTTTGTGATCGAGCTCACTACCGCTTGAGCTAAAGGCGCTCACTGGTTAGCTATACAAAACTAATTACAGTGGTCAGTTTTACAGGAATAAGGAAATTGATTGTTGCTGTCGTTGCTTTTGTTGTTACTCCCAACTAGCAAAGCAAATGAACATACAACATTGCAGAAATCATCACTCAACAGGGAATCACAGCCTATACCTGCTACAAACCAGAAGTCGCTCCCAATTTACGACGCTTCGTGCTAATATATTCTAAATAGCACTCAAGATATGCACGACGCTTCGTACAGCGTGACGAAACAAGGCCTCGTGAACGAAGCTTACATGGTAAGCTATGGGGAACTCCAACTGACGTACAGCTTCATAGAGGCAATCCATCTCATTGTTTAGACGACCATACAAAACCGATCGGATAGAAGACGAAGAAGAAGGTCATGCCCAATCCGTCATATTTAGTGCTAGAATATTCTAAATCCCACTCAAGCCACGACGCTTCGTGCAAACAAATCATAAACCCCACTCAAGCTACGACGCTTAGTGCAAACAGATCATAAACTCCACTCAGGCCATGACGCTTCGTGCAAACAGATCATAAACCCCTCACAAGCCACGACGCTTCGCGCAAAACAGATCATAAACCACACTTAAGTCCTGACGCTTCGTGCAAACAGATCATAAACCACACTCAAAGCCACGACACTTCGTGCAAACAGATAATAAACCTCTCACAATCCACGACGCTTCGCGCAAACAGATCATAAACTCCACTCAAATCACGACGCTCCGTGCAAACATATCATAAACCCCACTAAAGTCATGACGCTCCGCGCATACAGATCATAAACCACACTCAACCATGGCCCTTGGCAACATAAAGTCGACTAGCTCAGACTGGAAAACTAAAATTCATGTTTAATGGATGCTGCTTTTATTAGTGTTTTTATAGAACACTGTAAAATTTTCTGCAATTTTACACAATTCTATTGCTCCTGGTTATTTATTGATAACAAATATTAATAATACTGATATTCCTTAATGTTAAACTTAATTTGTCACATAATAAAACCTTAATTTCGTATGTTGTGTTGTATTTTTAAATGAATTTGTTTGTATCTAACAATACTGTAATGCGAGGTCACGCGACGATTTTGGTCTCGATTTCATATAATTTTTACCTGGGGACTGCCTAGAGTAGTTGATAGTAGCTCGGCCTACTAGCTGTGAGACGCCTCATAGCTCGGGTTCGAACCTACTGTCCGGCATTTGTTCGAGTCCCTGGTCTTACTCAGGACGATAACGTGAGTACCTCTGAAGTCGGAGATAATCTGCCTGTATGGCGAGGAATACTAATTACGAGTACATTGAGCACACGGCTGCTAGTGTAAAGTAATTTACAATGTGCACGCTGCTGCCATTGTAAGAAATTGGAAAACGGATTTTCACGCAAAAATCAGTTTCAGAGATGAAACTTCGCCTGAGTTGAAAGCGGATGAAAAAAATATATATATATATATATATATATATATATATATTTTACCTGAGCTCGCTGGTCTTATGTTATCGAGGGCTACGACTCAACCCACGAGGTTTCGTGTTAGAATATTCTAAATCACACTCAATCGACGGCGCGTTGTGCTAACAGGAACAATAACTTAGTGACAAAAAGGACACATTATTCTTCCAACATCAACATCCTGTAGCGTGTGTTAGTTTATCTGTTAGTCTGTTTACATTTCATTCTAGCTCGATGTCATAAACTGTCCAGAATCGTCTCCCCTTATTTGTCCATCTTATCTAACTAACGTCATTACAACGGGAAAATAACAATACAGACAAGAGCATAACCAAGGTGTAGGGCCGGCTCAACAAATCGATAGTACCTGGGGAGCAATATATATTTTTTTATATATATATTTATATATTTATATTATATTTATAATATATTATATTATATTATATTTATATTTATATATATTTTTATTTATATATATATTTCGGAAGTATACCTCTGAAATCGGAGATAACACGCCTTTATGACGCGGGACACTGATAACATGGAAAGCATGACTTCACGCAAAATAGTATGTCAGAAAGAAGCGCAATATAAGGAGAGCTGGCTACGCCTGAATTCATAACGAGCGAGAGCAAGAAGAAGAATTTGGGCAGTAACACATTTTGAACCGATGAAATTTTGGGCGCAATAAAATTGTTTGGCTGTCTTCTTCTTCAAACGCTCTATATCAGCCACATGTTTAACCACTCTGCGTGATTTGTATGTGATCTGAGCCTAAGAGCGATTATACGTTGTGCCAGTTATGAGCCTACAAGTAGGCCAGCACATCCGATTTCTACAATGCTTTTTATTTACTAAAGTAGCTTCCCTAGGTCCAACATCAGTCGCCTATTACGACACGCCTTGTAGGTCGCAGTAATACTATTTTTTTGCTTCCAGTGCGGGTCCAGGCACCACACGGGAAACATTGGTCTGTAAATCTTTTAGTGGGCCAAAAAAATTTAATTATAAAACTTATTAAACTACGAGGTGTAAGCAACAAGAAGTTGGAAGATAGCACAATATAATTGAGGTCTTTGAGCAACAAGAAGTTGGAAGATAACACAATATAATTGAGGTCTTTGAGCAACAAGAAGTTGGAAGATAACACAATATAATTGAGGTCTTTGAGCAACAAGAAGTTGGAAGATAACACAATATAATTGAAGTCTTTGAGCAACAAGAAGTTGGAAGATAACACAATATAATTGAGGTCTTTGAGCAACATAATTGAGGTCTTTGAGCAACAAGAAGTTGGAAGATAACACAATATAATTGAAGTCTTTGAACAACAAGAAGTTGGAAGATAACACAATATAATTGAGGTCTTTGAGCAACAAGAAGTTGGAAGATAACACAATAGAATTGAGGTCTTTGAGCAACATAATTGAGGTCTTTGAGCAACAAGAAGTTGGAAGATAACACAATATAATTGAAGTCTTTGAGCAACAAGAAGTTGGAAGATAACACAATATAATTGAGGTCTTTGAGCAACATAATTGAGGTCTTTGAGCAACAAGAAGTTGGAAGATAACACAATATAATTGAAGTCTTTGAACAACAAGAAGTTGGAAGATAACACAATATAATTGAGGTCTTTGAGCAACAAGAAGTTGGAAGATAACACAATATAATTGAGGTCTTTGAGCAACAAGAAGTTGGAAGATAACACAATATAATTGAGGTCTTTGAGCAACAAGAAGTTGGAAGATAACACAATATAATTGAGGTCTTTGAGCAACAAGAAGTTGGAAGATAACACAATATAATTGAGGTCTTTGAGCAACAAGAAGTTGGAAGATAACACAATATAATTGAGATCTTTGAGATGTTAAATATATGGAAGAATATAATTTTTTTTCTATTCTCTTTCTCTTTTCTTTTTTTTATCTAATCCTGTTTTACCTCACATCATCAGGATAAGAAGAGATTTATAGAACGGGCTTTTGTGTGAGTTCCATAAATAGAGTCTTTCGTCGTCTATGTTATCTCTGAGATCCACATTTTGAGTGGATAGTTTTTTGTTTTGTATCAACTGTATCGGAGAAACATTGCTCTTTGAGGCACACTGTCTGTTGGTGATCTGCTTATTGTATCAACTGTATCGGAGAAATATTGCTCGTTGAGTCTGTTGGTTATCTGCTTATTGTATCAACTGTATCGGAGAAACATTGCTCTTTGAGTCTGTTGGTTATCTGCTTATTGTATCAACTGTATCGGAGAAACATTGCTCTTTGAGTCTGTTGGTGATCTGCTTATTGTATCAACTGTATCGGAGAAACATTGCTCTTTGAGTCTGTTGGTGATCTGCTTATTGTATCAACTGTATGGGAAAAATATTGCTCTTTGAGGCACACTATCTGTTAGTTATGTTATGTTATGTTATGCGATCGACGTCACAGCACATTGGGCATTCCCATGCATGCTCTGTCCTCCGCTGCAGCAGCCATCCTAAAGTCCATTTGCTCACCGTACCCATGAGAAGTTGATTACTATATCTTCTCTCTCTACACGAAGACGACACTGTCTGGCATGTCCACACTTAATGCCTAATTCTCGAACTCGTTCCAGTGTCTGAGACGTACCAATGTCACATAATTGAGAGTGTACCGCATTGATGATATCGGCTCTGTCCATACTTCTGCCCGTTTGAGTCGGGGCATTGTCTGTTGGTGATCTGCTTATTGTATCAACTGTATCGGAGAAGAATTACTCTTTGAGGCACACTGTCTGTTGGTTATCTGCTTATTGTATCAACTGTATCGGAGAAACATTGCTCTTTGAGTCTGTTGGTGATCTGCTTATTGTATCAACTGTATCGGAGAAACATTGCTCGTTGAGTCTGTTGGTGATCTGCTTATTGTATCAACTGTATCGGAGAAACATTGCTCTTTGAGTCTGTTGGGGATCTGCTTATTGTATCAACTGTATCGGAGAAACATTGCTCGTTGAGTCTGTTGGTGATCTGTTTATTGTATCAACTGTATCGGAGAAGAATTGCTCTTTGAGGCACACTGTCTGTTGGTTATTTGCTTATTGTATCAACTGTATCGGAGAAACATTGCTCTTTGAGTCTGTTGGTGATCTTCTTATTGTATCAATTGTATCGGAGAAACATTGCTCTTTGAGTCTGTTGGTGATCTGCTTATTGTATCAACTGTATCGGAGAAACATTTCTCGTTGAGTCTGTTGGTGATCTGCTTATTGTATCAACTGTATCGGAGAAACATTTCTCTTTGAGGCACACTGTCTGTTGGTGATCTGCTTATTGTATCAACTGTATCGGAGAAACATTTCTCTTTGAGGCACACTGTCTGTTGGTGATCTGCTTATTGTATCAATTGTATCGGCGAAACATTTCTCTTTGAGCCACACTGTCTGTTGGTGATCTGCTTATTGTATCAATTGTATCGGCGAAACATTTCTCTTTGAGGCACACTGTCTGTTGGTGATCTGCTTATTGTATCAATTGTATCGGCGAAACATTTCTCTTTGAGGCACACTGTCTGTTGGTGATCTGCTTATTGTATCAATTGTATCGGCGAAACATTTTTCTTTGAGGCACACTGTCTGTTGGTGATCTGCTTATTGTATCAATTGTATCGGCGAAACATTTCTCTTTGAGGCACACTGTCTGTTGGTGATCTGCTTATTGTATCAATTGTATCGGCGAAACATTTCTCTTTGAGGCACACTGTCTGTTGGTGATCTGCTTATTGTATCAATTGTATCGGCGAAACATTTCTCTTTGAGGCACACTGTCTGTTGGTGATCTGCTTATTGTATCAATTGTATCGGAGAAACATTTCTCTTTGAGGCACACTGTCTGTTGGTGATCTGCTTATTGTATCAATTGTATCGGAGAAACATTTCTCTTTGAGGCACACTGTCTGTTGGTGATCTGCTTATTGTATCAATTGTATCGGAGAAACATTTCTCTTTGAGGCACACTGTCTGTTGGTGATCTGCTTATTGTATCAATTGTATCGGAGAAACATTTATCTTTGAGGCACACTGTCTGTTGGTGATCTGCTTATTGTATCAATTGTATCGGAGAAACATTTCTCTTTGAGGCACACTGTCTGTTGGTGATCTGCTTATTGTATCAATTGTATCGGAGAAACATTTCTCTTTGAGGCACACTGTCTGTTGGTGATCTGCTTATTGTATCAATTGTATCGGAGAAACATTTCTCTTTGAGGCACACTGTCTGTTGGTGATCTGCTTATTGTATCAACTGTATCGGAGAAACATTTCTCTTTGAGGCACACTGTCTGTTGGTGATCTGCTTATTGTATCAATTGTATCGGAGAAACATTTCTCTTTGAGGCACACTGTCTGTTGGTGATCTGCTTATGTGGCCGAACAATATTTTCTTCTTCGAACGTTCCATATCGACCACTTGTTAAATCACTCTTTGTGATTTGTATGTGATCTGAGACTAAGAGCGATTGTACGTTTTACCAGTTATGAGCCTACATGTAGGCCAGCACATCCGATTTCTGCAACGGTATTTTATTGTCTTTTCAGAATGTTTTTTCCTGGGAATAAAATTTACGAGAAAGTTTGAAAGTCTGGTAAAGTTTAGTATTCATAATCTTGAAATTCTTGAACATACGAAATATTCATTCATGTTGTCAAGGTGAAAACCATACAAACAAAAAGCAGACATTTTTGTTTGTTTGTTTGGTTGCGCAATGTAAAAGACACGCATATGGGAGTGCTTCACTGCCCTTGACATTTATATTGCAAAAACTATTAATGTTAATTAGGGGTTCTAAAACTGTTGTCTAAGGGGGTCACACGACTTCACAAAGCATTTCTAGGTGCTCTGTAAACTGATTCCTGATACATAAATCTTCTTCTTCTTCATTGAACGCTCCCCATTGACCACTTGTTAGCCACTCATTGTGATTTGTATGTGATCTGAGCCTAAGAGCGATTGTACGTTGTGCCAGTTATGCGCCTACAAGTAGGTAAGCACATCCACTTTCGCGACGCTATTTGTTTACTAGGTAGTCACCGAGTGGTTACCGGGGCCCAAATTTGGGGTGTAAAGAATAGAACCACTGTTACCTGCCACGCATGTCGTAAGAGGCGACTAAAGAGGTTTGGCTGAAATCGGATGCATGTGTCCTAAACGTGCAGAAGTCTATGCGTTTAAGGGCCTACCAAACCAATGTGCAACGTATACACGTTCTTGGCAAAGATCAAACATATCACAACGAGGGATTAAAATGGTCGTAAAGAACGAACGCAAAGAAGAAGATCAGGTAGCTTCCTAGGCCCCTACCTCAGTTGCCCTCTTACGACATTCTGTGTAGGTCGCAGTGTGACTATTCTTTGCTCACCTTTTAAGCCCCGCAGCACACAGGCGATACATAAATCTAAATCTATCTCTCTCGATCCCCGCCTAGACCAATGAACCAGATCTTATCATGAATGCTACCGTGGTTTTAAGGGACTCCGTCCATCCGTATAATAGCCGTCCATCGCAAGCGATGATGACAACAATCTCAGACGTGTACTGTTGCACCTCTCTGGTGTGTGCGGAGGTGACTGTAGAGTCCAATCCTAGAACAGAATCCCCGACCACAGGTGGGGCATACATGATCAAGGTTAGACATGTGCGTGTTGTGTGCTCTGTCTTTTCGCGCTGCTCGTTTTCTCTGTGACTCAACAATACGATGATTCTCAGCTATTCGGGTTCCTCTTTTGTTGTTACAGCGCCACATTTGGCGATCTTGCGCAAGGGATTCCCAGCACGTATTGTCTATATCGAAGCATTTCAGAGACACTTTAAGAGTGTCTTTAAAGCGTTTTTCTGTCCACCAGCTAAACGTCTGCCCCCTTCAAGCTCGCCATACATCAACTGTTTTGGGATGCGTTTATCAGGCATTCGAGCAACGTGACCGACCCATCTCAGTTGGGCCTTCTGCAACAGGTGTTGACGCTTGGGATCTTTGCTCTTGTGAGGACTTCGCTATCTGGAATTTTGTCCTGCCAGTTTATTTTTAGTATTCTGCGTAGACAGCTTGTGTGGAAATGGTTTAATTTTCTTCCGTGTCTGCTATACACTGTCCATGTCTCGCTTGCGTACAGCAGCGTGGTTAGCACTATGGCCTGGTAAACTTTCAGCTTTGTGACTATGCTTATCCCCTTCCGTTCCCACACAGTGACACGTAACCTTCCGAACGCAGCACTGGCTTTGGATATCCTATTGTGGACCTCAGAATCTATATCCGTCCATCCGTACAGCTTTTGCAAGCTCGGTGTTTTCGGGCCAGGTTTCTTTTCTTAGGCCTGATATCAATTGGCAATCTTGCAGTATGTGCTCTGCCGTCCTGTCCACCTTTTCGCAGGGGCACAAGCTAGTTGTGCCAATTTTAAATTTGTTAAACATGTGGGCGCGACGCGAAGCTTGTTGTGGCCGGTACGGAGGCGGAATATGGCAACTTGTTCGCTACGAGATAGACCATGGTACTCGTCGCTGTTGTTGTACTGTGGTTGGTCTTTCGACCATTTGTCTTTATACCGCCAGCCGATGGTTGTTCTGGCCTCCTCATAACTGATCTCGAGATCAGTCTGCGGTAGATCGCCCCCTTCTTTAGCTAGCTTGTCGGTTTGTTCATTCCCACTTATATTGCAAAATCTAAATCTAAATACATATATCCTCTTCGTGTCCCGTTTGATACACAAATGCTTCCACAGATTATGTCCATTGCTGCCGTTTTGCCAACTTTCTCCTTCCTTTCTTTCTTTCGCTTGAAATATTGTCTATATATTCATCGTTGTCTCTTGTATCCTTCCTTCCTTTCTTTCGCTTAAAATATTGTCTATATATTCATCGTTGTCTCTTGTATCCTTCCTTCCTTTCTTTCGCTTAAAATATTGTCTATATATTCATCGTTGTCTCTTGTATCCTTCCTTCCTTTCTTTCGCTTAAAATATTGTCTATATATTCATCGTTGTCTCTTGTATCCTTCCTTCCTTTCTTTCGCTTAAAATATTGTCTATATATTCATCGTTGTCTCTTGTATCCTTCCTTCCTTTCATTCGCTTGAAATATTGTCTATATATTCATCGTTGTCTCTTGTATCCTTCCTTCCTTTCATTCGCTTGAAATATTGTCTATATATTCATCGTTGTCTCTTGTATCCTTCCTTCCTTTCTTTCGCTTAAAATATTGTCTATATATTCATCGTTGTCTCTTGTATGAACTTCACTTTCTTTGTAGCTCCACATAGGTCCGTGTAGTTTTCTATCGAGTGTTGTTTCGTTAGGCCAATGAGTTTGCCTCAGTGTATCATATTCAAGGCAGTCTTGAAGTATGTGCTCTGCAGTCTGATGTGCCTGTCCATATGGCTGAATTGCCAATCTTGAATTTTGTATACATGTGGCTGCGGAGTCGATTGTGTTCTGTTCTAAGGCGCAGAATGACTTGTTCCAATCTACTCATATTATAGTAATCGTCTTGTGTTGATATTTGTAGCTTTCTCATTGATTTAATTATCCTTTTCTTTTGGTGGTAGGTAACTGGCACATCCGGTTGCTCTCCTGCAGCACCTTCCTTGGCCAATCGGTCTGCTGTTTCATTTCCTGATATTCCACAGTGAGAGGGTATCCACTGCAAGATGACCTTGCGCTGCTTGGACTGTTTAGACAGTATGGTTTTTAGACCTGACAATTTTCTAGACTTGAGTGCTTGGAGTGCTGATTTTGCATCAGTCAAAAATACAACAGGTTGAGGATCAAGTGCCAACTTTCTATTAAATGTTTACCGTGTCACTCCAGAATCTTTCAATTCTCTTTCTACAATTTTTCTCATGCTTTCTATAAACGTCCATGCCTTCTTTTCTCATCCTCTGCCCAAAGAAGAGCTGTTCTAGCCAATACTCCTACTGTCATACGAAAAACATGTCCAATCTACCTCCATCTTTGTCTTTTAAAGATGGTCTCCAATGATGCACAGAGAGCCGCTGTAGCGTAGTTGTTAGTGAACTCGCTTCTCAAGGCTGGTGGTCTGGGTTCAGCTCCGCAATGCGCGTGGAATTTTTCCCTACCGCGACTGCTCTCAGGTCGACCCAGCCTCAACTGGGTACCAGACATGTTCTGGGAAAGTAAAGGCGGCCGGCGTGATGCTGACCACATCACCCATCGTGTGCCGACGGTCAATGAAAAAAACAGGCCTAACACTGTATTGACCTATATACCACGAGGTATGAAAGGGTTCCTTTACTTTTTGTTCTCCAATGATGCACAGTTTATTCGTTTTAAATGTTCGCTTGCTTTAGTATTTGGTCAAAATACAGGGTGTTCAACTTAAAAGCAGCCTGTGAATGGAGCTAATCTGGCATATATGTATGGAAATAGGAAGGTTCAGTTGTGACGTAGTATAGGTCAAGGTTATGTGATGGTGTGTAATTGTAGTGCGGGAAGGGGCGATGAACAAATGTGACGTAGACAAGCTAGTCAGAACCGGTTTAAATAGTAAATATACGAGATGCAATGCGTACCTGGCAAATGTCTATTTATCACTGGGGCTGCTTTTAAGTTGAACACCCTGTATTTGTAGGATCTTTCTTACACTTTTATTTTTTAAATGTTTGAGAACCTTTGTAATATAAAAAAAAATTTGTTATCATTCTGGTAAACATGACAAATGATACATAATGAGAAAATATGAACAATCTTCTTTGTAGGAGAAGACTCATGCTACTTGACGATTCAATTGAGAGTCATGACTGCAAAACGACTTCTACAAACTCAAACGTGCATTCTGAGTGAGATACATTGAGAATGGTCCGGAAGGTGGAGGCTGGTTCGGTGCGCAGACATTGATTGATTGATTGATTGATTTGATGATACCATCATCATTGCATTTCGATGAGTAACCATGCTTGCTCCGATCTCTTGCTTACAAAGGAAGATCTCAGCTGCAGTGTACGAGCTCCGTAACACCGGCAACGGTCCTCTATATAATTTTGAAGATGATGAAGAGATTTTGACGAAACTTTATTTTAAAAATCTTTTCTAATGAATTTTGTCGAGCAGCGGCTTATCAGGCTGCTCTTTTGATTTTAAACTGCCAATGGTTCTTTACGTGCTCAAATTGAACACGGGACCTACGTTTTATCGTCCGTCTCCGATAGGACTAGGACCTCGATCTCACCTACACTGAGATTAGGGATCTCTTGAAAAATATATCGATGACTCCACGAGGGAGCGAACCAGGTATCTTTGGCACTAGATGCGAGCATCTAACCCATAGATTCCCAAACTTTTTCTGCCCACCGCCCACTTTGCACAGCATAAACTCTGTAACGCCCTCTACATATTATAACAATTTGTCAACGCCCCGCTCACACATATATACATACTATATTTTTTCTTTGACATAGAAAATTGATGTATACGAGTTTCTGTCATAAATGGTTAATTTCCAAATCTTCTTCTTCTTTACGCTCGTTCTTTACGACCAATTTTAATCACTCTTTGTGATATGTTTGATCTTTGCCAAGAACGTGTATACGTTGCACATTGGTTTGGTAGCCCCTAAATGCATATACTGCTACACATTTAGGACACATGCATTCGATTTCAACCCTAAATGCATATACTGCTACACATTTAGGACACATGCATTCGATTTCAACCAACCTCCTAAGTCGCCTCTTACGACATGCGTGGCAGATAACAGTGGTTCTATTCTGTACATCCCAAATTTGGCCCCGGTAACCACTCGGGCGATGGTCAATTTTCAAATAATTATATGCATGAAATAGAAAATTTATGAAAAAATGGATCGTATAAGACGGACATAGATGCAGAATTCAAATTTTAAATGATTATTCAATCGCAAAATCATGAAAATTATTTATTTTAAAATATTTATTATTAATTTCTTCTTTTAGGAACCACCGACCCCTAATCGCATGAACACCCCCAAATCTTCTGAACCCACTACCACCCCCTCCTAGAACGCTTCAGCGCCCACTGGGGGGCGCTACCGCCCACTTTGAGAAACGCTGATCTAACCTCTACGCGTATCACTACAAGGGACAACAGCTCGTAAAATTACGTTCATGGTCGTTTCAGTGCATATGGGTGTCGATAGCAATGGGAGAGATTGACAAGCTAGCTGGCTTCTTCTTCTCTTCCACCATTTACTTCTTTATAGAAGTGTTGGGGTGAAACGTAGTGATCTTGTGTGTGCTTGTTCTTCTCTTCCACCATTTACTTCTTTATAGAAGTGTTGGGGATGAAACGTAGTGATCTTGTGTGTGCTTGTTCTTCTCTTCCACCATTTACTTCTTTATAGAAGTGTTGGGGATGAAACGTAGTGATCTTGTGTGTGCTTGTTCTTCTTTTCCACCATTTACTTCTTTATAGAAGTGTTGGGGGTGAAACGTAGTGATCTTGTGTGTGCTTGTTCTTCTCTTCCACCATTTACTTCTTTATAGAAGTGTTGGGATGAAACGTAGTGATCTTGTGTGTGCTTTTTTAAGGCACTTTGTAAGCTGATATTCATGTTCGTAACGCTGTTCTTGATGCCGTCGTTCCATCTTTTGCGTGGTCTTCCTCTTGTCTTGTACTCATTATACTTTTTCTGTGTGGATCTCTGTGGTAGGCGATACCAGGGTATTCTGGTCAGGTGTCCAAACCATTTAATCTGTTTTTTTATGAATTGCATGACTGGTTTCACATCCAGTCTCCTGATTTCTTCATTTCTAATTTTGTCTCTTATTGTCACACCTGTAGCTCTTCTAAGGCACCTCATCTCTGTCGTTATAATTTTCCGCTCATTAGCTGGCTGGCTGGCTTGCCACAATATCGGAGTGTCATCCAATAGATAGAGCAGATATTCTGAGCTTCCTCATAGAGTGTGGCCGTAAAGAGGACTTTCAGTTAAACAAATCAACGTCAACTTGTGGATTGACACGGGACATGATTGGTAGAAAGGCGGCTGGCGCCCGAGTGGTTACCGGGGCCCAAATTGGGGTGTAAAGAATAGAAGCACTGTTACCTGTTACGCATGTGGTAAGAGGCGATTAAGGAGGTTGGATGTGGACTAGCTAAACCGCACCGTAAAAACACTAGATGGTTACAGAACGGAGAGCAAACCGAGTAAACGCTGGCTGAAACCGGACACATCGCCGAAGGATAAGCACCAGAGCTCCAAATGGTGCTGAAGATGTGACGTAAAACATACCAATGCTAAGGCTGCATGAATCAGATTTCCACATGAATAGAATTTATGGGAAAACCTGGTACATCGGTCTGGGCGGTGATCACGAGAGAGAGAGAGAGAGAGAGAGAGAGAAAGGCGGCAAAATGACAACAATTGAAATCGTTTGAAGAAGCCTTATGTGTCGAACAAGACACGAAGAGGATATAGATAGGAAAGATCCACGTCAAATGCTAGATTGCAAGAAATTGGAATGAAGATTGCCCGTGCGTTGCCGGGGCTCGCAAGGGAGAAAGAATAGTAACACTCCGAGCTACAAGGCATCTCGTAAGAGGCGAATATGGTAGGGCCCAGTGAAGCTACCTAGTAAATAAAAAGCGTCGCAGAAATCGGATGTGCTGGCCTAGGCGCATAACTGGGACAACGTACAATCGCTCTTAGGCTTGGATCAGACTTGGCTGAAATCGGATGCACGTGTCCTAAATGTAGAAGTCTATGCGTTTAGGGGCCTACCAAACCAATGTGCAACGTACACGCGTTCTTGGCAAAGATCAAACGTATCACAAAGAGTGATTAAAATTGGTCGTAAAGAACGAACGCAAAGAGGAAAGAAGGAGAAGAAGGCTTGGATCACATACAGATCACAAAAGTGGTTAACAAGTGTCCGATATGGATCGTTAGAAGAAGAGAAGAAGAAGGATTGAAGATTGGAGTAACCAGACAAGAGCAGCACAACATGAATAGGCTCATCAATCAACATAGAACTGGTACGGTTAGTAACTGGACTGGGGACTGCCTAGAGTAGTTGATAGTAGCTCGGCCTGCTAGCTGTGAGACGCCTCATAGCTCGGGTTCGAACCTACTGTCCGGCATTTGTTCGAGTCCCTGGTCTTACTCAGGACGATAACGTGAGTACCTCTGAAGTCGGAGAAAATCTGCCTGTATGGCGAGGAATACTAATTACGAGTACATTGAGCACACGGCTGCCAGTGTAAAGTAATTTACAATGTGCACGCTGCTGCCATTGTAAGAAATTGGAAAAACAGATTTTCACGCAAAAATCAGTTTCAGAGATGAAACTTCGTCTGAGTTGAAAGCGGACGAAAAAAAAAAAAAGAAGAAACTGGACGCTGTTGGATATATTGTAAAGGAGATCACAGCACTACGAAAGATAAGACTTCGAAATGAGGACATCAGAAGCAGAGTGGGCATAACTTCATGTACCGAATACATTCGAAAGACAACAAATGCAGTGGTGTAGACATTTAATGAGAATGAAATACAACCAACCACCAATAACAGCATACAATAAAAGAGATCGGGTACTAGAGCTAAGGAAGACCAAGAAAAAGATGGATAGACAATATCAAGACCACACTACATAAACACGGATATCTTCTTCTTCGCGTTCGTTCTTTACGACCAATTTTCATCACTCTTTGTGACAGGTTTGATCTTTGCCAAGAACGTGTATACGTTGCACATTGGTTTGGTAGGCCCCTAAACGCATAGACTTCCTACACGTTTAAGACACGTGCATCCGATTTCAGCCACACTTCCTTAGTCGCCTCTTACGACATGCGTGGCAGGTAACAGTGGTTCTATTCTTTACACCCGAATTTGGGCCCCGGTAACCACTGGCCCTAGAACGCAAATTAAAGCTCCCATCCATACGCTTAACGTCAAGAGTGGACAGCCAACTACATCTTCCACCTGGGAATAGACAATAGATAGATAGATCCCATCACTTATGAATGTGTCTGGGGTGCCATAGAGAAATCCCAAACTGAAAAGTAATAATTTATCACGCTGCTAACTGGACGATGGGAGCTGCGGTAGCGTAGTTGTTAGTGAACTCGCTTCTCAAGGCTGGTGGTCTGGGTTCAACTCCCGCAGTACGCGTGGAATTTTTCCCGACCGCGACGACTCTCAGGTCGATCCCGCCTCAACTGGGTACCAGACATGCTCTGGGAAAGTAAAGGCGGCCGGCGTGATCTGACCACATCACCCATCGTGTGCCGACGGTCAATGAAAAATACAGGCCACTGTGTTGTCCTATATACCACGAGGTATGAAAGGGTTCCTTTACTTACTTTTTACTAACTGGACGATGACATCAAACAATAGAAGAAAACTAGTCACGATAGAAATTAAGAGTATGTAAAAAGCCCGGAGTATCAAGATGAGACCGATTTAGAAATGAAGACATTATGAAAAAAGTGAGTACATTAGTACTGAAAATCATCAAGAAACAACAAATTCAATGGCTCATCCCCATAAGCAGAACCCCATACCAACAGACAGTGTGCATCAAATGGCAATGCTACTCCAATACAGAAGAGGTCGAGCACGCAAAAGGTAGTTTTAAAAATTATTGACGCTGTCAAAATACTGTATACGAAGCACACACAATTCTTCTTTTTCTTTGCGATCGCTTTTTTGATGATTATACCGTTAGACTCGTTCTTATGATGAAATCGACTGTTGTCTGGAGCTCATCTCTAGTGCCATGTAGTTTTGATGATTATACCGTTAGACGCGTTCTTATGATGAAATCGACTGTTGTCTGGAGCTCATCTCTAGTGCCATGTAGTTTTGATGATTATACCGTTAGACGCGTTCTAATGATGAAATCGACTGTTGTCTGGAGCTCATCTCTAGTGCCATGTAGTTTTGATGATTATACCGTTAGACGCGTTCTTATGATGAAATCGACTGTGTCTGGGCTCATCTCTGGTGCCATGTAGTTTTGATGATTATACCGTTAGACGCGTTCTTATGATGAAATCGACTGTTGTCTGGAGCTCATCTCTAGTGCCATGTAGTTTTGATGATTATACCGTTAGACGCGTTCTTATGATGAAATCGACTGTTGTCAGGAGCTCATCTCTAGTGCCATGCAGTTTTGATGATTATACCGTTAGACGCGTTCTTATGATGAATCGACTGTTGTCTGGAGCTCATCTCTAGTGCCATGTAGTTTTGATGATTATACCGTTAGACGCGTTCTTATGATGAAATCGACTGTTGTCTGGAGCTCATCTCTAGTGCCATGCAGTTTTGATGATTATACCGTTAGACGCGTTCTTATGATGAAATCGACTGTTGTCTGGAGCTTATCTCTAGTGCCATGTAGTTTTGATGATTATACCGTTAGACGCATTCTTATGATAAAATCGACTGTTGTCAGGAGCTCATCTCTAGTGCCATGCAGTTTTGATGATTATACCGTTAGACGCGTTCTTATGATGAAATCGACTGTTGTCTGGAGCTCATCTCTAGTGCCATGTAGTTTTGATGATTATACCGTTAGACGCGTTCTAATGATGAAATTGACTGTTGTCTGGAGCTCATCTCTAGTGCCATGTAGTTTTGATGATTATACCGTTAGACGCGTTCTAATGATGAAATCGACTGTTGTCAGGAGCTCATCTCTAGTGCCATGCAGTTTTGATGATTATACCGTTGGACGCGTTCTTATGATGAAATCGACTGTTCTCTGGAGCTTATCTCTAGTGCCATGTAGTTTTGAATGTAGTGTTGTGTTGTAGGGCCAGCATTCCTTTCTTGGGAGGACATACAGGGGCAGTCTTGCAGGACATGTTCTGTGGTTTGTTCAGCGGAGCCACATGGGCACAGAGGGGTTGGGGACAATCGCAATCACAACGAAGACACACAATTAAAGACACTGTTCTAGAAATTGCTTCTTATCCTGATTAGAGTTTAGAGCTATAGCTTCTTCTTCTTGTAGCGCTCCATATCGACCATTTGTTTACCACTCTTTGTAATTTGTGTGGGATCAGAACCTACGAGCGATTGTACGTTGTGTCAGTTATGCACCTACAAATAGCCCATCCGATTTCTGCGACGCTTTTTACTTACTAGGGTAGCTTCCATAGGTCCCTACCTCAGTCACCTCTTACGGTTTTGTTTTTCCGATCCAGAAGCACTTGAGCTGAAAGCTCTTCGGCTCAGTGTCATGGACATCGTAACCCTTCGGCTCGGTGCCACGAACACCGTAAGTCTGGGGAACCTGTAGCTTTTATGCCAGTCCACGGAGTTGAACCCGCACTTACAGAGGACTAGTCACCCGTAGTCCAACGCGATACGAACACGCTAGGCACGCGGGCAACCCTCTTACGGTGTGCCTTGTAGGTCGCATTGTTACTAATCTCTGCTCCTTGCGAGCCCTGGCAGCACACAAGAGAGAATATAAAAATGTATGACTTGGGAATAACAAATAATCACCCGTAACAATAGCACTAAAATTCTCAACATCAACAAAAGAAGAAAATACACACACAAAACTTCTTCATTTGTCGTCACACTACTACCGGGTTGTTGCCCAGTGTCGTGGTTTTCTATTTTGTCTTGCGCTGTTCTGGTGGCTTGTGTGATTGTTATCTTTGCTCTTTCCCAGGATTCTGCTACGTCCTCTAACCATCTTTTCCGTGGTCTTCCTCTTGCCTTCTTTCCCGATGTTCTGTTGTAGAAGACTGTATACTGTGGAGTTTGGATGCATTCTTATTAAGTGGCCAAACCACTTCATTCTTTGTTTATCTATGTAATTCAAGCACGGTTTTGTGCCAACTTTCTTTCTTATGCTGATGTTAGTGATTCTGTCTTTTCTTGTGTTATTGGTAACTTTTCACAGGCAACGCATTTCACATGTATAGTTATTTTTTGTGACTGCGCTTTGTAACAAAAAACTACTTGCTACAAACAAAATTTTAAATTGTGTTTTAATTTTAGTTTTTATTTTTTTTGAGACCGGAAAGCTGACCGAACTCGAAACCTCACAAAATATTATTTGTTCAGAATGTATTTTTTTTTTTTTTTTACGTTTCATTTTTTTCATTGTGATTTTTGATACTGATAAAATAGACAGGAGCAGTTATCTGTTTCCGGTCTCTTTCAAAGTCTTTGTATTGGTGCCAGATTGTTTATTTACGGTCAAGTTGATCTTGCGTCAAGGAATACTTTAAAACATTTTAAATATGTTATTTATCATTCTCTTTTTTTGACTACAAATAGTTTATTATTCACTAGCACTTATGAAGGACACCTATTCGCATGCGGAAGATCTTAAACCAAAGAAAAAGTGTTTTAAAGCCGAAGGATTGAGTTCATTAGTTAGTTAGTTAGTTTGTTCCTTTCGTGCCAAAGGCGGCACATAGGGCAGAGGTTTTAGATCTCCATGTGATACGGTTCTTTGCTAGCAGTTGGAGATCTTGTATGGTTTACATCCCAATAGTTTACTTTCTTGTTGGATGGTTCTTCGAAAGTGGTCTTTGGTCTTCCACGTTTTCTTTTCCCAACTGGTGACCACATAAGGACTTGTCGATTTAGTCTCTTTTCGTCTGATCTAAGAACATGACCTAAATATTTCCACCTTCGTTTCCTTATAATATTTGATATGGGTTGTTGGTGTGTTCTATCTCTCACTGTGTTGTTAGAAACGAAATCACTCCATTTTACTTTTAATAATTTTCGTAGACATTTATTCTCAAAGCTGTCCAGTTTCTTATCAATTTTCTTTGTTGATTTCCAACTTTCACAACCGTAGGTCAGTACAGGAATCACACATGACCTAAATAATTTAACTTTTGTGCATATACTAAAGTCTTGAGATTGCCAGATATTCGTTAATTTAGTGAAGGCACTAGCTGCTATAGCAACACGAGAGTTTATTTCTTTCATCGTGTCTCCGTTGTTTGACACTTTACTACCCAAATATGTCAAATATTCAACTTTCTCCAGTGTTTGGCCATTTATTACGATGTTGTCTGTCGAGTTTGTGAGGTCCATAATTTTGGTCTTGGCAGAATTAATCTGGAGTTCATTGCACCGGGTTTAACTCCCATATGGTTCGATTCCTCTCCCCAGAAATGGGACACCACCAGCTGAGAGCATTGTACAAAGCACGAACTGGGTCAACAATCCTAGTGGTCTCTGGCAAAAATGCACATATGCGAACAGAACGGCGTGGTCCGCATTCGAACCTTTGATCTTCGGATCGCTAGGCAAGAGCTTCTTCTTCTTCTTTGCGTTCGTTCTTTACGACCAATTTAATCACTCTTTGTAATATGTTTGATCTTTGCCAAGAACGTCTATACGTTGCACATTGGTTTGGTAGGCCCTAAACGCATAGACTTTTACACGTTTAGGACATGTGCATCCGATTTCAGCCAAACCTCCTTAGTCGCCTCTTACGACATGCATGGCAGGTAACAGTGGTTCTATTCTTTACACCCCAAATTTGGGCCCCGGTAACCACTCGGGCGAGGCAAGAGCTTAACCACTTAACCACATAAACGACCTGCTATCTAAAAGAACCCATATCCAAACCATAGCATATATGCGCATTATTGTAAATTGGAGAGAGCCGCATTAGCGTGGTTGTTAGTAAACTCACTACTTAGACGCGTGGTCGGGTTCACCTCTGTGGCCTAGGGGATATTGATTCGGTCTATTAACCCTGACGTTCTGAGTTCGAATCACGCTGCAGACAATTTGGTTGCAAATTGTTTCGTGTCGATTTTTACAAAAGGACGATGACACCACCCGTTCACACACTGCTCAGGCTGGGACTGTCTTGCAAGATGTGCTCTGGGAACTGCTTTGGTGCTCTACATATGCAAACAACCGGGTCTGTTCAAGTGACTATTAAGTATTACGTGTTATGTTTGGAGTCTAAAAATTGTGCTTAACTTCAGTTAGGGTTGACCATATGTCTGTAAACCTCTCTTCCCGTGTCTCCCATGACAATCTGCACTTTCCTCAATCTCTTCCGTATTTTATAAAACTGATAAGGGAAACATTTAAAATCCCTTATCCGGGACTAGATTTTTACGCCATTTTTATATAGGTGTGTGTATGTGTGAAAAGGTGGAGAACTGAGGCACAGATGGGGTTATATCCGGTCTGTTAAAGGCCAGCCATTCCGACATGACCGGCACAAATATATCATTTGGTGTTATAATATGTAGTGAAAGTAGAAAGTGAACTTTGTAATTTAACAATAAGAAGTCGTATCACAGACCGGATGTACATAGTTTATCAAAATTACTCCTCCATTTTATTTTATTCTTACAGTATTGAATCGATGTTGTGCCTTCGCTTCCTCTTCTTTTGTTCTCACGTTTGGACTTATACATTCGTGAGGCTTCATCTCAACTCTCTGACACTACCTCATACCGCTCCAGTCCAGTGGATGCTATACCTAAGCACAATGATCTGGTGCACCTGACCATCCAGACATTCATCCTTCCATAACGATCTTCCTCTTGACGCAGATTATCTTCGCATTATGAAGGCTAATCTTGGCCACCCTTGTCTTTACTTGCTTCCCAAGATCCACAAACCCAACAACCCTGGCCGTCCCATTGTATCCGCATGCTCCTGTCCCACTGAGTTAATTTCGGCCTTCCTTGATGGCATTTTCAAACCCTGTTACATGGTTTTTGTCCGGTGTCGTGGTTTTCTGTTTTTGTCTTACGCTGCTCTGGTGGCGTGGGTGAGTGGGGCTCTTTGACAGGATTTTGCTATGACATCTAACCATATTTGTCATGGTCTCCCTCTCGCCTTCTGTTCTGTTGTTGAAGACTATGTACACTGTGGGGTTTGGTTGCATTCTTATTAAGTGGACAAACCACTTCATTTTCTTTTTCGCAATGTAATTCAAGCAAAGTTCTGTCTCAACTTTCTTTCTTATGCTGATTTTGGCGAGTATGTCTTTTCTGGTGTTGTTGGTAACTTTTCGCAGGTATCGCATTTAACGTGTAGTTATTTTTTGCGACTGTGCTTTGCTCAGTGTCCATGTTTGGTTCTGGTAACACAAAGTAGGATGGTGTCTAATACAATTCAATTCGATAATCAAAAATCGTGGCATATCCTTTACAGGGCGTAGCCATCAACCACAGTAAACGAGTCGTTGATTTTCTAGGCACCACTTATACGCTCAGCAGTTTGCCATTGCTTTCTGAACGGTGAGGTCCGCACGAGTGATTACCGGGGCCCAAATTAGGGTGTAAAGAATAGAACCACTGATACCTGTCACGCATGTCGTAAGAGGCGCCGAAGGAGGTTTGGCTGAAATCGGATGCATGTGTCGTAAATGTGTAGCAGTATATGCATTTAGGGGCCTACCAAACCAATGTGCAGTATACACGTTCTTGGCAAAGATCAAACATATCACAATGAGTGATTAAAATTGGTGGTAAAGAAGGAACGTAAAAAAGAAGATAGATGGTGAGAATCTCAATAAATGCGCTTATACATCTCTCCAGATCGATAAAGAGTAAAAGACGACGTGCAATACAAATCTGACACACGCGTAGTTACCTGGACCCGACTTCGGGGTAAATAATAGAACCACTATTACCTAACACATGCTGTATACTGCGAAAGAGGAGGTTTGGTGTGGGATTAGCTACCCCACCCTGCAAAAACACTCAGCTATAAAAACCAAAACCAAGCGTATGAGAGCTTGCAAGGCCTTGGATGAGGGCTTATGTCTCATTGGAGGCGAAGTGTAAAGAAGAAGAAGTGGTAAGACGTTACTGAGTCAGTGACGTCTGAGATAGCTGGGACACGTGTGCCGTATCTCTAGAATCCTAAAGGGTATTCTATATGGTCAACTCACAACTGGTGCTAGACAGCATGGTCGCCCATTACTACCCTTCATTGACACCTGCGAGTGTGATCTAACTTTATGGAACATATACAAAGAAAACTGGGAGCGGTTGGCCAGACAGACAAGCGGCAGTGAATGGTGGCTCAAAAAGAAAACACCATCACGTATGGAGGCAAAAGAGTGCAGTGGGCAGAGACGCCATTTTGTATCAGCTTCAGTTTCACCTACAGCAACTGTCGCAAGGATTGTCATTTCAGAATAGGCAATTACATGCTCAACAGACGTTGTGATTCCGCAAAGAACAAACTACGTTACGCAAAACCTATTGTCTCCTAAGACAGAGGTCAATGAGGTATGATTCGTTACTTTCTAATCCAGTTATACCAAATATTCGAGTAACGGTTAGTTACTATTCGACCAGCATTCGTCAAGACGAGGTCGTGAATAGTTCAAGAAATGGTTTCGCGTTTGGCTATTCATAACTTATAAATACATAAATCAGTAGACCGTCACTTTAATACGAAAAGATTTCCTTTCTGTCCAAGTTTTATTGTCGCTTGAAATACTGTTTGCGTCACAAAGTAACTTCAAGTTGCTTGTTAAAATGTATCGAACGGTATCGTGTGTGATCCAATGACGTTACTTTAGTAACTGATGCGAGACGGAAGTATTCTATCATAGAAAATGGATAGATAAAATCGTAGCCACCGTTATAATAATACTAGCGAATGCAATGCTTTTATCGATGATGCTCACTGCTATATTAACACAAGTTTCATTTTTTGGGAGGAAGAGGCGAACATTCAATTCAAACACTTCTTTTCTGTTTTAATAGGCCATTTATAAAACTCCTTTTCAGAAAAGTTACATAATCTTTCCGATTCGCTCCAAATGCAAATTTGTTACCATATTTCATTTACAATTTGGCTTTTGTAATCTGCAGTTATTTTTGAGATTGCATGTTTTCTTTGTGTCCGACCAGATAGAACTGGCAACTACCAGTTTAGGCAATGTGTCTCACACGAGAATTATAAGAAATTTCTAGCAAAAGTTCGGCTGTACTATCCTTAACGGTAACCCATTGCTGGCTTGCACAGTAACGTTCATGAAATAAGTTTAAGTTCTCTTTGTTGGGCCAAATTGTGTTGTAGAAGGTTGTTGTATGTGTAGTATTTTGTTATTGCTTAAACTCATTCCAAAACAGTTGATACATGGCGAAGATGTAAAGTTGGTGGACAGAAAAAACGCTTTAAATACACTTTTAAAGTGTCTCTAAAATGCTTGCAGGGATAGAGTGGTATGGAGAAATTGCTTGCAGGTCCTATGTAAAGTATAACGGTACTAGAGGAATTATATCAGTACTATCCAGTTTTTATATATTAGGACGCATCTATCTGGCTTAATGACTGGAGGTGCCATGTGACAATTGTAGTAATAATACTAATAATTGTTTAGTTTTAATCTAGTCGTTGGATCATCATCACTGCACATCGAACCAATTAGTCCAATGGTTCTCAATCTTCCTAATGCCGTGACCCTTTAATACAGTTCATCATGTTGTGGTGACCCCCAACCATAAAATTATTTTCGTTGCTACTTCATAACTGTAATTTTGCTACTGTTATGAGTCTTAATGTAAATATCTGATATGTAGGATGTATTTTCATTGTTACAAATTGAACATAATTAAAGCATAGTGATTAATCACAAAAACAATATGTAATTTTTTGATATATTGTGAAATATTTATTTCTAATTATGATAAATATGTGTTTTCCGATGATCTTGGTGACCCTGTGAAATGGTCGTTCGATCCCCATAGGGGTCGCGGCCCACAGTTTAAGAACCATTAAATTAGTCCACAAGTGCTCCGATCTCCTAGTATGTCTCTCAGCGTGTGGCAACTACCGACACCAGTTCTTTGTTGGTTTACTATTCTTTGGCTACCAGTTTAGTGCTCTTGTCTAGTTGTCTGGTTAAAGATGCTGAACTTATTTTCACTTCCAATTATACGGACAACAGGGACTATCATACCGAGATGAACGGTAACATATTTAGAGATTGGATTGAACATACTCTTCTTCCGTCCCTAGACAGACCATCCTGTGTGATAATGGACAACGCATCATACCACAACACTGTGTCAGAAGAAGACAAAATCCCGACATCTTCGAGTACAAAGATGCTATAAAACTTTGGCTCAGAAAGGAGAACATTCCATTTAACGAGGGGTTTTTGAAGCTTGAATTACTATCTATTGTTAAAACATCACAGAAGACCAGGGTATTCCAAACAGACAAGTTGATTCAACAGCATGGTCATGTGTGTTTGAGACTACCACCTTATCATTCACACTTAAACCCAATTGAACTCATTTGGGCCAAAGTTAAAGGACTGGTAGCAGCTGAAAATAAAACTTTCAAGCTAAGCAATATGAAAGAACTAACATATGCCGCCCTGTCGAAGATAGACAGAGATTATTGGTGTAAATGCGAAGACCATGTCTTAATGGAGGAAAATGACTACTGGGACAAAGATGGACTGTCGTTCGTGCAGCCAAGAATAGTCATCAATATGTTAAGACTCATGGACTCAGAATAAGTGAGTAAACACTTTATATAATTTATATAATATGAGTTATCTCACCCTCCAAAATTCGAATTGTATATACGCCTATGCCAAAATATGTGATTTTTAAAAATCTACGGTAAATTATTTTCTTCCAGCACCAAATAATTACTAGGTTTGAAAAGATCAAAGGAATTCGCCGTTGCAAGAAAAGTACACTACCTGCAACATTGAATTTTAGAAAATCGTTGGGACATCGGAAATACAACACCACATGCAAAAATCACGTTCATCCATGCAATGAATATGGAGATATTTGAGGTCAATCGTTGACCGAACGTTTTGAAACGCACTATAACAAAATATTCAGTTGAATGATTTAATGCATTTACAAAAATTATTTCTGATCCAGGTTTATTTTTCATACAATTACAAGTCACATGAGCAATTCATCAACACAGTCTATTACCTCCCGTCTTTGTTTCAAATGCTCTGTAATTATTGTTGAGAACTCGGGCCGATTCAATAACTGATAGGCCAGTGGAAGAAGTGAGGCAATCTGTGGATGAAACACTTGGGCACCATAGCTAAATAAATCTAACCCAAGTTCGAGGCCCTCGCCATAGTCACATTCATCATTTGCAAACTGAACCAGTGTGATAAGCTCCTGCAAGTCCTCAAAATGCTTCTCCCGGTCACTCTCAGTCTTGGCCTCCGAAATTCTTTTAAATAAGGAACGAAGATTACCTGCATATTCAAATAAAAATAGGTTATTTGGGTCAAGGTTGCTTTTTGAATGTAAAAGAAATGTTACATTTTTTGTCTGTTCGCAGTTTTGATCAAAATAACAGCCACAAATAAATGCAATAGATAATATTCGAAGATATGAAGAGAAGTCAAGCATTTTATTCTGGTGTGTTTTTTCATATTCATTTATAATGTTGTCGGTACTGTTTTTTGTGTTTTAGATATTTCTTTGTCAGCTTGTGTGTTTTAGATGTGTGTTGCATGCAGCAAAACTCCGAGCCCTGAAAAGGGGGGGAGGGTGAACAAATAAACACATAGGATGAGAGGTGCATCCAGCGAAGAGACTTGGGCCCACATATGGCGAAACTCGAGCCCCATCTCCGGGGTTGGGGCCCGAGTTAAGCCCCAGGTCCGGACAGCCTAGAGGCAAATGTGAGAACTGACGGAAATGGTGAGGCAGGCACCGGGGCAGAGTGAGCAGGCATGCGGAAGATGCATGGGTGGGCCCACCGGTGGGCAAACGTGCACGCCGCAGATGGTGTAGCGAAAAGCAGGCGTGAGGGTGAGCGGACTACCCAGGTGTGCAGAAGACTGGAGGGCCTAGCAGAGGGCCTAACAGTGCCAGTGCACATTTCCGTTTGGAGGGAACTACTGCTGCCTTGTAGTTTGATTGGGGACAATCAAAGGCTAGCGGAGTAAACCGTACACAAAACTGGATGGCAGGAAAACCAATAGTCTAAAAGACAGGTTTTCTGGGCTGATGACGCTCATCAACCTGGGAGGGTTGGTCGTCTAAGGGTCGCTACCCTAAAAGAAAATAGCAACCTGCTGCCTTGTAGGTTGGCTGGGGACAGCAAAAGGCTAATGGAGAGTGAACCCAGTAAACGCTGGTTGAAATCGGACACTTCACCGAAGGATAAGCACTAGAGCTCCAAATGGTACTGAACGCTTGTACGTAAATTTGCGTTCTTGGCAAAGGCTGTGTATATATCACAATTAGAATGATAAACATGGCCAAAAAAGAACGATCGCGAGAGAGACCAATTATGGACATGTGCGACGAAGATGATAGTGAAATAAACATGAAGAAGAAGAATAAAAATAACATGTCACAGAAATAACACTACCGGCAATAAAAATAACAAAATGTAACAAAAATAATAGAATACCAGACAAGTAATTGTTGACAGTAAACTCACTTGGTGTCTCTGGGATAGGTCTGTAACCAACATCATTGGCATCTACTGGGACAACGATGCCTGCACCGTGAAATGTTTGAGACACAACTTTCTTTTTCCTTGTCTTCACAATTTTTGTGGCATCTGCTAGAGAAAAGTTGTGTGTCTTTGTCTCTTGTTCTAACAACTGAATAAGGTGCTCAATTGATTGTTTCTTCTTCCCAGGGTTGGATTTAAGCAACCTGGTTGCATAGATGCTGGAAACAGAAGGATATAGTTCATAAAATAAGCAAGACTTTAATGAAAGAAAACACAAACAAGTTATTGTACAGTGGATACCAGCTCAATGTGACATATCAGGAAATCTTCGAACGCTCCATATCTATAACTTGTTAAAGCACACTGTGTGATCTGAGCCTAAGAGCGATTGTACATTGTGTGCCAGTTATGCGCCTACAAGTAGGCCAGCACATCCGATTTCTGTAACGCTTTTTATTTACTAGGGTAGCTTCCCTAGGCCCCTACCTTAGTTGCCCCTTACGACATGCCATGTAGGTCACTGGTGCTATTCTTTGCTCCCCTTCTGAGCCCAGCAACATATGGACGGATGCATCTTGATGAGGTTAGTCACCCCTTCTGCCAGAAAAGATGTACTGAACTTATTCTTCAAACGCTCCATATCGACCACTTGTTAACCACTCCCTAGGTCCTACATCAGTTGCCTCTTGCGACATGCCTTGTAGGTCACAGTGGTACTATTCTTTGATTCCCTTGCGTGCCCCGGCACCAGATGGGCATGTACTGAACTAATCGCACTTATGACCTATATCCCGCCCGCCTGCCCAGCATGTTCATAGCAAGTTGGACGACGGTGTGACAAGCACTCTCTGAGTGCGGGTTCAATTCCGCGGGCTGGCAGAAAAATCCACAGGTTCTCTGATTTACGGTGTTTGTGGCACCGAACTGAAGGGCTACGATGTCCATGGCACCGAACCAGAGAGCTGAAAGCTCAAATGCTTCTGGATCGGAAAAAAAAAATGACCTATATCCCAAAACAAGGTATACAACAAATGTGAACTTACTGAACTGCTGCAAACAGATTGTCCCCATAGGGGTAGATCTTCTCTACGGTAGCTTCCATGGGAGAGTTGCTGGCTACAAATACTGGATCTTCTTTAGGATCATCTCTGAAGATGACAAGAAAACAGTCTTGAGCACAATGTACAAGTAGCAACATGGATGTTAAATTCACATTGTTATCTTGTTTGTTAGAGTTCACTTTAGAATAACCACTCTTTGTGATTTGCTTATCGTATTGTATGTGATTGTGTATGTGAATAGTGTATGTGATTTGTATACAATTTTATGTGATTTGCTTACGAGTTATATGTGATTTGTATGGGGTTTTACCCCATATGGCTCGCCTGCCTCTGCAGAAATGGCATGCATTCTGTCGAGTATTGCACAACTCTGGCAACAATCCTTATGGTATCTGGAAAATATTCACTCATGAACAGACTTATGAACAGAATAGAAGATTCAAACCCATGACCTTCAGAATGCATGACAATGGCATAGTCACAGAGGTTTCCTATCTGTGTTTTAACCTCCTCATATGTCATACGCAGAAATGACACGCCATCTGCCGAAAGTGTTGCACAAAGCATGAACTCCATAGCTCAAGCAACAATCCTACGGATTTGATGAAAAAATTGCTCATGTGACTTGGTCCGGATTCAAACTCACAACCTTCAGAACGACAGGCAAACACTGTAACCACTTTGCAATAGAGACTCTTCTCTATAGTTACCAGTCAATAATTAATTCTTCTTTCTTCTTCTTCTTTGCGTTCGTTCTTACGACCAATTTTAATCACTCTTTGTGATAGGTTTGATCTTTGCCAAGAACGTGTATACGGTGCACATTGGTTTGATAGGCCCCTAAATGCATAGACTTCTACACGTTTAGGACACATGCATCCGATTTCAGCCAAACCTCCTTAGTCGCCTCTTACGACATATGTGGCAGGTAACAGTGGTTCTATTCTTTACACCCCAAATTTGGGCCCCGATAACCACTCGGGCGAATAATTAATTTATACATAAGACTTGAACTGTGGGATAGAGCTGGACAATGGCGGGTGGAAGAGGAGATGGGGGACAGAGGGTGTTACGATGGACAGGATGTGTGCTGGGGAGGCCTCCTGACAGCATCACAAGACGTGCTTCCTGTGGGGCCCTAGGGCAATAGATTGGGGGAAGACCTGGGAGCTCTTGGAGACGGAGTGTGGGAAGAAAGTGAAGAGATCTGGAAAAGATGGCATTAGATAGTCTGGCTTGGAAGGCCTTGGTTGCTGTCCTATGCCTCCTGAGGGTGAAAGGTGAAGAAGAAGAAGACATAAGATATGCATACATTTGTAAAGAATCAACTCTTAAAGCTTACCTGTAATAACCAAAATGAAATTTGGACTTGTCCCCGGATACCAAAACTGTTTGAAACTCAGGTGGGTCATAGAAGTAGCGGTAGTGAAGGAGAAAATTAGGTCGTCTACCTGATTTGTTCTTTGTTACATTTGTATGTCTCCCAGATAAAATGTCAAATGGTCCCACTAGAAAGAGATTTAAGCTTTCCTCCAAGGCATCTACAAGTAAATAATGAAATAAATATTGATATGATATGTTTGTTAGTAAGTTCTTCTAAGTGACATCATTGGACTAGTTCATATGGGATCCGTCCTCCAGTGCAGCAGCCATCTTAATGTTCCTACGCTCACTGTACCAAAGTGATGTTGGTTGGCCTATCTTCCCTCTTTATCCTGCAGACAGCACCTGTGAGCTTGTCTGTATGCTAACATTGATTGATTGTTAGGACCATCATCATTGCACTTTGGTGAGTAACCATGTGTGCTCCGATCTCTTTCTTACACAGGAAGATCTCAGAGGTAGTGTGCAAACTCCATAGCAACGGCTAGAGGGTCCTATGTGTAATTTAGAAGATAGTGAAAATATTTTGTAGGAATTTTATGTTTTGATCTTTCTGAAGAATTTCGCCCGGGCAGCGGCTTTCCCGGTTTTCTTTATTTTGGACTGCCAAGGGTTCTTTTACATGCTCAACTCGAGCACGGAACCTACACTTTATCGCCAGTCTCCGATAGAACTAGGAACTCGATCTCACCTACACCAAGATCAGGGATCTTTGGAAAGATATCCTTCTTCTTCTACTTTTTGCGTTCGTTTTCGACCAATTTTAATCACTCTTTGTGATATGTTTGATCTTTGCCAAGAACGTGTATACGTTGCACATTGGTTTGTGGGCCCCTAAACGCATAGACTTCTACACGTTAGGACACATGCATCCGATTTCAGCCAAACCTCCTTAGTCGCCTCTTACGACATGCATGACAGGTAACAGTGGTTCTATTCTTTACACCCCAAATTTGGGCCGGTAACCACTCGGGCGGGAAAGATATCCAAATGGCTCCACAAGGGTGAAGACCAAGTACCTTTAGAAAGAGAGGTGAGCACCTAACCTCTATGCCACAGAGACCTCTATTATTTTAATAAGATGGTTCAATGTCTTCAAGTCTCCACATGTAACATTTATTTGATAAGAAAACCAAGAATCAAATGGAGTGTTATATTTTATGTATAGTATGGTTAACTATTGTCTGGTCAACCACTAGTGACAACTGTTATAAGAAAGAGAAGATGGAGATATGTTGGGCACACCTTGAGGAGAAATGATCAAAGAATATCAAAGCAGGCATTGAAGTGGGATGCAAAGGGTTCAAGAAAGAGAGGTCGACCTAAGGAGACCCTGAAGCGAACTTTGCTGAGAGAGGCAGGAAATATCGGTCTCAGTTCCATGGAGGAGATTGAGCGAGTTGCCCAGGATAGAGCGGTATGGAGAAATTACTTGAGGCCCTATGTAACGTATAACGTTACGAGAGGAATTATTATTATTAATTATTATTATGGTTAACTATAGTATGGACAGAGAAATCGAGACTAGATGCCAGAAGGCAAATGCAGTGACGTACCAACTGTCACCACTATTAAAACATCCAAGCATTAACATGGCAGTCAAACGACAACTGATAAACTGCATATTTTTTCCAACTCTCTGCTATCAGTGCCAAACATGGCCCCTGACTAAGACATAAGAAAGAAAGATTACAACATGTGAAATGAGATGTCTACTAAAAGCTGTCAACGTTACAATGCGAGATAGAGTGAGAAACGAGAATATCAGAAGCATCGTTGGTACTATACCATGCATACAGTACATCGAGAAGCAAAGAATCAAGTGGTTCGGCCATCTAATGAGAATGGAACCACATTTACTACCATCATATGCCTATAATAATCGACACTCAGGACGCAGAGCACGAGGCAGGCCAAGAACATGATGGATAGATAACATCTCAGAGTCCTGCGAAAGCATGGACTGACAACGTCAAGCGCAACACACCTGGCACAAGATAGGAAACTAACTCTCCCCACGACGCTTCACGGCAAATGTGGTTAAGATAAGATGGTTAACTTCCAGGATCAGTGTCATTGTGCTGTCATGTAGGGACATCAGGGATCAAACATGTTACCTAAAGTAAGCTGCTGGGGATATAGCACAGTGGGGAGACATGATCAATTTACATATGTGCATCCCATTTTTGTCTTCTTCTTTTGTCCTGCTCTGCTTTTTTGCAGTTAGGTGCCGCAGGTTTAACTGATGATCAGTTTCCAAGATATTGCACACTTGGTTGCTTGATATGCTGTGGTATTGTGTAGTTTTAAGATGTCCAGCTCCATCAATCCATCTTTTTCTTGGTCTGCCCCTTCTTCTTTATGATTCCATTTTCAGGTTGTATGCTCTTGCAATTGGCATATTCAGGTTCATTCTCACCAAGTGGCCAAACCATTTGAGTCTCTGTTTTTCAATGAAACTAACAACAGGTGTTGTTCCTACTGTTTTTCTAATTTCCTCATTTTGTATATGGTCTCTTCTTGTTTTATTTACCACTTTCCTCAAGCATCTCATTTCACAGGTGGTAATTTTCCCTTGTTCTTTTGTCAGTGCCAATGTTTGGCACTGGTAGCATAGTGTTGGTATGAAGATTGCATTTATGAGGATTGTATCCCATCAACTTGCTAAATTTACACCAATCCGCCCAATTGGCTTTCTTCATGTTTCATATTCTTCATATATATATATGGCCTTTTTTGTCTTTACAGGTGGTCAATTGACAAGTGTTTTACTGTGACAACCTCTGAATTTTCACTTGTCTCTCTTGTCTTTCACCTCATACATAAGTCTCTTTTCAAAAGATTCTGCACCTTTACTTAATGTTGTTTTTCACATAACTCGGTCATCGGCTAGTTTTTCCCATTTGTTTGGACCGGTAGAAAAGTTCTTCATTGAGGTCTTGCAGACATCTTTATATCTGAGCAGAGGTCTGTCCTGGTGTCTCTTTCCTCCGAAAGTTCACAGAACAACATTTGTTTTGGTATGCGACAAGTTTCCATTCTTCTCACATGCCCTAGCCATCTAAGTCTTCTACTGCTGAGCATGTCCATGACGGAAGGCAAGTTTGCACGTTGCAGTACTTCAGAGTTGGTTATCTTGTCATACCACCTGATGTTCATAATCTTGCGGATACACCAAAGGTGAAAGATGTTAAGTCTCCTTTCATGCCTTGAGTAGGATGTCCATGTTTCTGTGTCATATAGTAAATAACTAATTACACTGGCCCTATATATTTGAATCTTCATCTGCAATGTTAGTTTTGTGTTGTCCCACGCTTGTTTTGATAGTTTGCTAAAGGTAGTAGCCACACTACCTATTTGAGCAATGATTTCTTCGTTAAGAGAAAGGCTGGCAGTGACCATGGACCCAAGATAGCAACAATTTTTAACTGGTGTTAGATGGCTACCATTTAAAGTGATATTTGTTGATGTGCTACTTCTTGACAAAACAACTGTTTCACTAAGATTATAAATGACTTACATCTTGGATTGTCAGGTTGAATTGATTGACAAAACCTCCAGAATTTATAAAAATCATCTGGCATATCCACTAGAAACTTGCTTTTGATGTTTTCTTTCACATCCTTGGGTGACGAGGAGACAGTCATCAAAATCTTTATCTTCTTCTTCTTCCACATCTACTGTAGTCTTATCATCTCTTACAGCATGCTCTGTCTTGTTATCTGTCCCTGAGTCAGAGTAGATTAAATTTTCTGCTTTTTTCTTTGTTGAAGGTTGATCCAGATGCTCTTCTTCAGAATCTGGAGATTATACAGAAGAAAATATAAGTGTTACAGAAAAGTCCTCTGTATATCATGGACAGAGAAGAGAACAAATAGATATATCCAGAAAGAACTCAAAATCAAAGAAAACTGGCTGATGCTACAAATAAGAAAATTAAGGTATTTTGGACATATAAAGAGACACGAAGGGCTGGAGAAGACCGTCATGGAAGGAGGCATCCGGGCAAAGAGAAGAAGAGGAAGACCATGGAGGATGGATTCAGGATGTAACTGATAGTTTGAGCATGATGGCTGCAGGGGCGGAACATCTGGCCTATGGGAGAGAGAAATTCATAAGGACTGGGTGGTAAAGTTCTGGTCAGGACAATCTACTAAATGATGATGATACACATGAATCAAATTAGAAATATTTCTAAAGACTTTCCAGGGCATGAGTTCTTTTTGATGGCCTTACCTAACGGTCTTCTTCTTCTTCTTCGAACGCTCCATATCGACCACTTATTAACCACTCTATGTGATTTGTATGTGATCGGAGCCTAAGAACGGTTGTACGTCATGCCAGTTATACGCCTACAAGTAGGCCAGCACATTCGATTTCTGCATGCTTTTTATTTACTAGGGTAGCTTCCCTAGGTCCCTACCTCAGTCACCCTGTAGGTCGCAGTGGTACTATTCTTTGCTTCTTTTGAGGGCCCCAGCACCACACAGCTGACCTAAGCGGTCTAAAGTTGAAAGATTGATTTCATTGCACCAGATTTCACCAAATGACTCTGTCATTCTCGGCAGGAAAGGCAACTCCTATCATTAACAAACTAAACTAATATAATAAGGTCTATTATCACAATAATATAACACATTATTTTGTAACACAAGATTACTAACATTGGAGACATAATGAAGGAGATTTAAAGAAGAATAAATGTACAAATACCTGAGTCTGAGACATCATGTAATCCCCTGGGCTTCTCAAAGTAGTTATCTATCGTTGTTTCTGCCTTCCTCTTCTCTGGTTTCCTACTACCAGTTTTAGGTTCAGTATCTTCAATCTAAGTATGATGTTGAAAATATATGTTACTGGAGCATAGGCTAATATTTGTTTGTTTTCATCAACCAAGTTAACCAGTCTTGGTGATCTGTGTGGGTTCTATGTTAGGTCCATACAGAATAAAGACATGCACATCCAAATTTCGGCCAAAGTGTATGCATATTGTCCGTACAGATGGGTAACTCAGATTTTACAAACACTAAGCGCCAGTGTGTTGCCAGGCAAGGGGAGCAAAGATAGTAACACTGCGACCTACAAGGCATGTTATCAGTTATATGAGGACTATCATCATAACACTCCGGACATGTCCATAGGTGCTCCGATCTCCTCCTCAGAAAATCCAGCAGAGGCCCAACATGCCAGTTCGATGTTGATTAATCAATCTCCTTGCATATTTAGTATGTCGTTCTTTTCGGGCTTCACTATTCTCTATTCAATATTGTGCAGCTTCTTTCTTTTCTCTAATCCTGTTTTGACTCACAGCATTAGGATAATAAGAGATTACTAGAAGGCATGTTGTAAGAGGTGACTAAGGGGGCCTAGGAAGCTACCTAGTAAATAAAAAGCATCGCAGAAATCGGATGTGTTGGCGCTTATAGGCACATAACTGGCACAACATACAACCGCTCTTAGACTCAGAACACATACAAATCACTGAGTGGTTAACAAGTGATCAATATAGAGCGTTTGAAGAAGAAGAAGACAAACACTAAAATCCCACTTTAAAGTATCACTTCTGGAATTATACTGTAGCATGATAATAATCAACGAATATCAAAGCAGGCATTCGCCGAGTGGTTACCGGGCCCAAATTTGGGGTGTAAAGAATAGAACCACTGTTACCTGCCACACATGTCGTAAGAGGCGACTAAGGAGGTTTGGCTGAAATCGGATGCATGTGTCCTAAACATGTAGAAGTCTTATGCATTTAGGGGCCTACCAAACCAATGTGCAACGTATACACGTTCTTGGCAAAGATCAAACATATCACAAAGAGTGATTAAAATTGGTCGTAAAGAACGAACACAAAGAAGAAAAAAGCAGGCATTGAAGTGGGATGCAAAGGGTTCAAGAAAGAGAGGTCGACCTAAGGAGACCCTGAAACGAACTTTGCTGAGAGAGGCAGGAAATATCGGTCTGTTCCATGGAGCGAGTTGCCCAGGATAGAGCGGTATGGAGAAATTACTTGCAGGCCCTACGTAACGTATAACAGTACGAGAGGAATTATTATTATTATGGTATAACATCTGATTAGTAATAGAGGCCGCCTCAAGACAATAAGCTAATTAATTTTTAAAAGAGTATCATCAGATAGCATGTCCTGTGTGGAACATTTCTTTTATCACAGCCTGCCTGAAAACTCTCAGTCTCTAGCAAGTTCTCCTGGCCTCTCCAGCATCATGTTCACGGTTTCTTTACTTGAGAAAAATGTATAATTACTTTTATTTGGTAGGCTAGATAGACCATGGATCCCTTCTAGCCACTATTCTCAGAATTTGATTGCCGTTTCCTGCATACATATGTTTGTCTCGCAGTTTTATTTGCTACAAGTTGTATTGATATGCAATGAAAATATTGTGCAGCTTCTTTCTTTTCTCTAATCCTGTTTTGACTCACAGCATCAGGATAATAAGAGATTACTAGAACAGGCTTTTGTGTGCGCTTCATAAATAGTAGTTGTCAATGCCTGTTATTTCCCAAGTTTCCCTTTTTGCATGAATGATCTTTTGTTTTGCATCCACTGTATCAGAGTAGCATTGTTCTTTGAGCCGCACTGTCTGTTGGTAATCTGCTTATGTGGCTGAACCATTTAATTTGTTGTTTCTTGACAAGGTCAGTACTGATGTACCCATTTTTTTCCTGATGTCTTCATTTCTATACCGGTCTCCTCTTGATACTCCCCGTATTCTGCACGAGACACTTTACTCCATCGACTCTTTTCTTCCATCATTTGTTGTCAGCATCCAGATATGGCACTGACAGCATACATAATGTTGGAAGAAAGATTGTGTTGTACAATACTCTTTTAGTGTTCATGGTGACATGTATGCATTTCAAAATTGGTGCCATTTGTCCTATGATTTGATTTATTGCAACTGTTTCGATGTCATTAGTTAATCTTCTACTTGCTGATTCAAAATGGTTGATAATGACAAAAATAAGATTCAGAACAGTGAAAAATGTTGAACAAATAGAGACACTGACGGTTTTTATAAGATAATGGAGAAGGGGGGATGTGAGAATGATCTATTTGAAGATTAATACCGACATGCAACTAGAGCAGCAAATATCATGTCTGCTGTTCCACGACCTGCTCTGGAAGCCACATTGGGTCTTCAGGAGTAAGTCCTGTTACAGGTGATCATTAATCAGATTAGAGGACACTGGCCATATTTAGCCAGCGATTGAATGGAGTTGAGATCCCTGTGGTTATCGAGGCCTGCGAGTTTCCTCCGCTTGTACAGGTGGACAATAGTGGCATCCTTTAATTTGAAGATTAATACTTCGGACATGACAACAATAGAGACATGAAATCTGGCCTGACAGAGATCAATATTCACAAGAACTGTTTGTGTTGTGGCAAATTTCTGCGCAAGACATTCTAAGAAGACGCTGACTAGACAGGTTTTATTTTAAACACTACAACTACAGCATTCAGACATGCAATAACCACATTGACATACTAGGCCTAAAAACAGTTAGTTATATGGAGATTTTAGATCATTCCTTCATCATTTACTATTTCCCCACGACACCCTTTGCCAGCACTACACTAATTAGTGGGGGACTGCCTAGAGTAGTTGATAGTAGCTCGGCCTGCTAGCTGTGAGACGCCTCATAGCTCGGTTCGAACCTACTGTCCGGCATTTGTTCGAGTCCCCTGGTCTTACTCAGGACGATAACGTGAGTACCTCTGAAGTCGGGGAAAATCTGCCTGTATGGCGAGGGAATACTAATTACGAGTACATTGAGCACACGGCTGCCAGTGTAAAGTAATTTACAATGTGCACGCTGCTGCCATTGTAAGAAATTGGGAAAAACTGATTTTCACGCAAAAATCAGTTTCAGAGATGAATTCGTCTGAGTTAAAGCGACGAATGGAAAAAAACTACACTAATTAGTGATCTGATTAATTCTGATCACCAAGACATTAGAACAAGTACTGTTACGTACTGTACTGTACTGAGTGTACTCGTTAGTAAAGTTGTGCGAATAAAACAGCAGACGTGAGTCGAGACGAGGCGCTTCGAAAGAAAAGAAAATGATGGGGTTTTTTTAATCAGACAGATAAAATGTATTTTCTTACGTCATCGTCGCTAGAGCTTGGATGTCTATAATTTTGAATATGTTGTGTATTCTTGCGATAACACTTGCTTCCGTATTTACATATCGGCTTTGGATCAGCAACATTTTTAGTCTTACCAACACCCGCCATTTTGTTTTCAAAACAGGGGGTAATCATTGTTTACATTTCGTACAAAATAAAGTTAGTTTGTTTCTTTCGTGCCAAAACTATGGCACATATGGCATTTTAGAGCTCCATATGATGCGGTTCGTTGCTAGCAGTTGGATATCTTGTATGGCTTTACATCCCAATAGTTTCCTTTCCTGTAGGTTTATTCTTCGTAGAGTGGTCCTAGTAGTCCTAGGTCTTCCTCGTTTTCTTTTCCCATCTGGTGACCACATTCATAAGTACTTGTCGATTGAGTCTTTTTCGTCTGATCTAAGAACATGACCTAAATATTTCCACCTTCGTTTTCTTGTAATACAGGGTGTTCAAGATAAAAGAGGAGACTGAGCATCTATGGTCTGCCAGGAGTGCAATGACGTCAGTTTAGTAACCAATAACCAAGATAAAAGTAGCCTGTGAAGGGAACCAATTTGGTATATATTTATGAGAATGTTCAATTATGACGTAGGTACACGGGTCTTTTTGTAATTATGGTGCGGGAAGGGGCGATGAACAAATGTATCTAGGACGAGCTAGTCAGAACCGGTCTTCTCTCTCTTCGCGCGATCGTTCTTATCATTCTATTGTGATATATAAACAGCCAAACATCAGAACGGATGTACGTGCACAGCCTTCAGTACCAATTGGAGCTCAAGTGCTTATCTTTCGGTGGTGTGTTTGGTTTCAATCAGCGTTTGTGTACGGTTCGCTTTCCGCTAGCCTTTTGCTGTCCCCAGTCAAAACACACAAGGCAGCAGGTTGCCATTTTCTTTTAGGGCAGCGACCCTTAGACGACCTGGGCTTATGAGCGCCATCTGCCCAGCAATCCGGTCGTTTTGTGGACACCTTGGTTTGCCGTCCGTCCAGTTTTGTATACGGTTTGCTCCCCTAGCTTTGATTGTCCCCAATCAAACTACAAGGTAGCAGTAGTTCCCTGCGAGCGGAAACGCGCACTAGCTTTACCTCTGCGGAGCTTTCTAGTTGTTTCCCACACTCGGCGTGCTTGCCGCGTCTACCGTGCCATTCTTGCATGCCGTGCTCGCCTGCCCCTCGGTGGGGCTCACTATGGCATCGCCAGCGTGCGTGCTAGCTCTGCCTTAGTGCCTGGTCACCATCAGTCCTCGCCTTGCTCACATTTTCCGTGCCTTTCGTATCATGCTAGCATTTGCCTGGGCTGTCCTCGCCACTGACTCAACCCGGTCCCCCCCTGTGATGGGTCACGGGTTTCGCCACCTGAGGGCCCACCCGTGCATCGCTCGCATGCTCTGCCCTGGTGCCTACCTCACCATTTCCGTAAATTCCCGTCGTGCTCACATTTGCCTATTCCGTCCGTGTGGACCCGCGTGCAGCTCAGCTCCCAGTATACTCATCGGCTCAAGAGAAAGGGCTCAAGAAAGCATGGGCGGGCTCCGATTTTCGCCCCGCGCGGTGACGTTTTTCAATCGGCCTATGTGGACCTACGTGCAGTTCAACCCGACTCCCAACATACTTATCGGCTCAATAGAGAGGGCTCAAGTGGAGAGCATGCGTGGCTCCGAGTTTCGCCCCACGAGGTTCCACTTTTATCCTTCCAGCTTTTCCCATCGGCCGGGACAGGCGAGCATTAATAGCCACTCTGGGAGTTCGCTCGTCTGTGTTGCGAGCGGATCCCATCAGGCATGACTACCTTTGCATCTCTACTTGCCCCAGGTAGTCTCCACGGCACCTGCCCTCTTAGCCAGACAGGAACTACCGTCTGTTACCAGGGTCACCATGTGGAGGTGAGGGCAGGGATTAGTCCAGCTCCTAATCTGGCTCGCCGTTCTTTTCTTGCGCCTTTGACCCCAGAACCGGTTTAAATAGTAAATAGACATAAAGCACCGCGCAACTGGTAACTTTTGATTTGTCAATCGGGCTACTTTTATCTTGAACACCTGAGTTGTTATACAAAATAAAGTATTCTTCTTCTTTGTGTTCGTTCTTTACGACCAATTTTAATCACTCTTTGTGATATGTTTGATCTTTGCCAAGAACGTGTATACGTTGCACATTGGTTTGGTAGGCCCTAAACGCATAGACTTCTACAAGTTTAGGACATGTGCATCCGATTTCAGCCAAACTTCCTTAGTTGCCTCTTACGACATACGGGGCAGGTAACAGTGGTTCTATTCTTTACACTCCAAATTTGGGCCCGGTAACCACTCGAACGAAATAAAGTAGTCAATGATATTCCACAGTCTGAGTATGCGGGTTTCTCTCAAGAGATGCGCATGATGTGCCAATATTAGAGTTGATGAGCATGCCTCTCCACAACTTACTGTCCTTATGCCATTTAAAAGCTCTGCGGTTCCTCTTTTTTTAAAAAAGAGTGTAAGTTACTCTCCTTTAGCGAGGCACGCGTTTTTCAACCGGAGACAAGGTTGGTTTTGTTGTTGTTATATCATGGCGTATGACCGTTATCTCAATCTGAAATGCAGCAAAATTGAGAAACAACATAACAAAGACACAAAATCTTTACACGAACAAATAAATGACATCACAGGGAGAAAGTCACACACGCGAACTTGATATCTAAAATCCAAAGAAGGTACGATATTAATGGAGGAAGAAAACATAACTGGACGATGGACGAAATATATTGGAGAACTCTACGATGATGACAGAGGAGAACTAAATATACCAGCCACATGCAAGGGACTACCAATACTTGCAGCTGAAGTTGAAGATGCCATAAAACACATTAAGAGGGAAAGTCTCCAGGTCCAGATAACATAACAGCAGAAGAAGTTCAAGCTCTAGGAAATCTAGGAACGGAAGTGATAACGAAGCTTTTAAACGACGTATATGACAGCGGTTGTATTCCAAAAGATCTACTATAGTCCATATTTATTGCTTTGCCGAAGAGATCAAGAGCAGAGGAATGTGAAGATCACCGCACTATCAGTCTTATGAGTCATATGACAAAGATACTACTGATGATAATGATGAGAAGGATGAGAAGCAGAATAAGACCAGAAATCAGTTATGAGCAGTGTGGATTTGTTGAAGGCAAGGGCACTAGCAACGCTATATATATCCTAAGAACACTAATAGAAAGATCAATAGAAGTAAAAGCAGATCTATACTTGTACTTTATGGACTGGAAAGAATACAGAACGAGGCGATGCGCATTATACTTGGTTGCACTAAAGACACGTCGTGCAGGGCGATGCGCTATCTCCTTGACTATCCTACTATGGAGTATAGAATACTGATGAGCCGTGCACGAGCATACCTTCGAGTCAATGCTGACACACAACATCCTCTGCACTTGGAAATAAAGAGACAAAAGGAAATAGGTTAAAAAGAGGAAAATCTTGGATGGGTCAGGCTGAGGACTGTATTGAACAGGTGTGTACACTTGAAGACATTGATCCGGTGAAGAATGGATACCAGTGCCAAGAGCATTCGCTACATCCTTTTCTGTATGCATCGAACTTGATAAAGAATGCAGGCAACACAACCCACTTGTTGTGGAGGCAGAGGTTCATGCATTAATTTCTGAGAACGCATCTGAGCATGATGTAATCATTTATACGGATGGTTCGGTGATTCGACATGTGCGGAGCTCGTGGGCTTTCACTGCTCAGGTCGGAGGTGATGTTGTGAAGGAAGACAGTGGTGGTTTTGCCGTGACTACAAGCAGTCTCACTATGGAAATCATGGCGGTTACCAAAGCGATGATTTGGCTAGAATCACAGACTTTATCCATGCATGTTTTCTCAGTGACTCAATGAGTATGCTCAGGAAGATTGAAACAGGATGGGCTAGGAGACATTGGATAGAATCGCTGGGGAGGTCTAAGCTGACAAAGATCAGTTTTATTTTTGTACCAGGGCATGCAGGTGTAAGGGGAATGAACGTGCGGATAGGCTTGCAGGTATGGCTGCTGTCCAAAGCGGACGAGCAATGGACCAGGCTGATATTATAAATTCCTTAAGGGAGAGAGGGCGTGTACATGATTCACGTAATAGCGGTGCATCCACAACACTAACCAGACTGCAAGAACTCAAAGTTAAGTGTGGTGTAGCTCGACAAGAACGCTATGCTGGCAGACAAAGAAGAATTGTAAACCAACAAAGAACCGGTGTCGTTAGTCGCCACACGCTGATGGACATACTGAGGGAGAGATCGGAGCACTTATGGACTAATTTGTTCGACGTGCAGTGATGGTGATCCGACGACTAAACTAAACTAAAACTTTATGGACTACACCAAGGCGTTCGACAATGTAAACCATCAAGAACTTTCCAAAATGTTAGAGAGCTTAAACATCGACAGCAAAGATCTAAGAATCATTCAGAACATATATTGGCAGCAAACAGCAGCTATAAGAATAGACAAAAGATTGGAACTTTCCAGAAGATCAAAAAGGTGTTAGACAAGGATGCGTATTATCACCAGACCTGTTCTCACTGAATTGTGAAAGCATTTTTAGGTCTATAAAAGATATTCCTGGAATAACTGTGGAAGGACATATCATAAATAACCTGAGATATGCTGATGATACTGTCTTAATAGCAAGAAATGAAATGGAGCTACAGAAATTAGTTAATAAGGTTGTGACAGAAAGTAACAACAAAGGACTCAGTTTGAATATTAGAAGACAGAAGTTATGATGATCATATAAAAAGCAGATTTTGCCAAAATGCACCATCACAGTAAATGGGACTGATCTAAGACAAGTGCAGCAATTTAAATACCTCAGAGTCCTGGTAACATCAGATGGCATATGCCGATCAGAAATAAAGAGCAGAATAGGACAAGCGAAAACATCATTCCTGAAAATGAGAAGCATTATCTGCAACAAGTCCTTGTCAATCCCGATCAGAATGCGAGTTATTCAGTGCTACATAGAGCCAATACTGACATACGGATGCGAGTCATGGACAATGAATACACAGATCGAAAAATTTCTGAGGGCCACAGAAATGTGGTTTTACAGAAGAATGATGAGAATCCATGGACTGCTAAAATGACTAATGTTGAGGTGCTGAATGAGATCAAGACACAGGGAAAGCTTATCATCAATATAAGAAATTAATGAAACAAATTAATCATCATTAATATTTGGAGGCAGTCATCATGTTTTGGGCATGTGATGAGGAGGGAGGTTTAGAACACATTGTGACAACCGGTAAAATCGAGGGTAGACGAGATAAGGGAAGACAGAGAGAGAAAATGTTGGATAGCCTGACTTCATGGCACGGTAGAGCGTCAACATCTGAGTTGATAGCAAACACCAACGACAAAGATTTGTGGAGATCCATGATCGCCTACGCCAGCTGGCACGGCACCTGATGATGATAAACCGTTATAGATATTCGGTAAAAGACAAAATATTTATCAGTGCTTAGACTATCAGTGTACCTGCACTTCGATGAGTAACCATGTGTGCTCTGACATCTGTTTTATACAGAAATATCTCAGCTGCAGTGTCCGAACTCCGTAGCACCATCGAGTTTTCACGATGTACTTTGGAAGATACTGAAGATATTTTGTAGGAATGTTTTTAGTTTGTATTCTTTGTTATGAATTCTGCCAGGGCAGCGGCTTTCCAGCCTAATTTTCTCGATTTTGAACTGCTAAGTGCTCTTTTACGTGCTCAGCGTGAACACTGAACATACGTTTATTGCCCGTCTCCGATATGACTAGGAACTCGATCTCACCTACACGTCTTCTTCTTCGAACGCTCCATATCGGCCACTTGTTAACCACTCTGCGTGATTTGTATTGATCTGAGCATAAGAGCGATTATATGTTGTGCCAGTTATGCGCCTACAAGTAGGCCAGCATATCCGATTTCTGCGATGTTTTTTTATTTACTAGGGTAGCTTCTCTATGTCCTACATCACATGCCTTTAGGTTGCTGTGTTACTGTTCTTTGCTTCCTAGCGGGCACCACCTACACCGAGATCAGGATCTCTGCAAAATATCCCTATGGTTCCACGAACTAACCGAGTACCTTTGGAACGAGAGACGACCTTCTAACCTCTATGCGACAGAGATCCCTATCGGTTCTATAAACCATCTAGCCATGAGGACATCCAATATAAAAGTGGAATGCGATGCACACGCGTACGCTCTTCATGCACACACGGCATAGTGGGTTAGGACGGCGAGAACTTATGCTCCAGGCACGATCACAAAGGTCGAACATGTCACTAAGGAGGGGCCAGATTAAATATGGCTTCATGGTCCTCCAGGTTGGAAGTTTGGCTTGGGAATAACAATTCCATCTGTAAAAAAAAACCTGTATGTTATGGAAACAGCAACAAACACACTACTTATTTACAGGCCTGAATGACTGCCAGAGTCATTGACTCATATAACTGAAAGGTTACTTTTACGAGGACGAAGGTTCTGAATGCCAAAACCAGAATTGGGAAGACTTAAAACGACCTGGAGAAGAACAGTAAAATAAGAACTGAGATCAATAAAACAAAGCTTGATCACAATACAGAGGACGGCTAATAATAGAGAAGAATAGTGTGCAGTAGTTGCAGCGCTCGCAGGGACAGCGAAAGAAGGGGAGGCTGAGAAATACACGGAGACGAGGTTTGGAGGCGGAGATTTACAATATAAAGAAGAGCTGGAGGAGCTGCAGGAGATAGCTAGAGATAGGAAGACTTGGCATGAGTTGGTTGAAGGCCTATGCCCCAATCCGGGGTAAAAAGGCAGAGAGAGAGAGAGAGAGTTGCTGCACTAAGCGCCACAGAGAGAAAACATCAATAAAACGGCACAAGATGATGAGGTTATAGTGTTTTGTGCTGCCGGAAATGTGACTTTCAAACGTTCATGTTCAATTGATTTGACGATTAGATATTCCTTTTTAAAACGGCCTCTGTGACTTTGTTGTACTATTGCGATTCTAACATCAGCATTCATATGAGCAGTGACTGAATCCATTTGCTTCTGTTATTAATAATCTGTCAAAATATATTGGTGAGTAGTCTTGTAATTTTATTGCTTGATATTGAGTTACTAACCTAATTATACGTTTCATATTTGTCGTCCGTTCCGTTACGGCGTTAGAAAAGAAACTAAAAACCTCGTGGAACATGGAAGTCACCTAACAAGTAACTTTTACTAGTCTTACTCGCTAACTGATAACGAAGTTAAAGGTCCCAGTATGTTATAAGTCGGGTACACTTCCCTGCTAAGGCATGCAGTAGTCGACCTATCTGAAAAAGCAATGCATTGCTTAGTGATCATAGAATGGAAACGAAGATTTGAAAAGCTAGTCATAGCTGATGAAAGCAGGAAAATGGCAATCTCACCACTCACCTTCAAATGATGATGAAAGTACGTACATGTTAGTGAAATGTCAAGCAAGGCGAGACCTTTTACTCATGACAACTTTTGGCATTAGTCAACCCTGAAGTCCTCTGAGTATACTGTTACGGATACTATTTACTATTACTATAATCATCAGATTTGATACCATTTATAATTATAATATTATATGATTGATAATGATGCTACAATATTTTAATATTATATTAATTATAACTCCAAGTGGGGGTTTTTGTTTGTAAAATCCTAGCTAACCTACAAATTTGTGTCCCATTGGATAATATGCCAAATATGCATCTGCATACAGTATACACTTTGGGCCAAAATTCGGATGTGTCTTTCCTGGTTACACGTCGTCGGTAGTGGGAGTGGGCAATAATTATCAATATGTACTCATATTCTTGGATAAACCTCTCAAATCTGTCGGATCACAAAGAGTTGTAAACACTTGGTGGTTAGTTGATAAGAATGAACACAAACATGACCACTGTGAGGTTTATAATACTTCAGCGGGGACTGCCTCCTAGAGTAGTTGATAGTAGCTCGGCCTGCTAGCTGTGAGACGTCTCATAGCTCGGGTTCGAACCTACTGTCCGGCATTTGTTCGAGTCCTGGTCTTACTCAGGACGATAACGTGAGTACCTCTGAAGTCGGAGAAAATCTGCCTGTATGGGCATGGCAGGGAATACTAATTACGAGTACATTGAGCACACGGCTGCCAGTGTAAAGTAATTTACAATGTGCACGCTGCCTGCCATTGTAAGAAATTGGAAAACGATTTTCAGCAAAATCAGTTTCAGAGATGAAACTTCGTCTGAGTTGAAAGGACAAAGAAAAAACAAAGAGTTGTAAACACTTGGTGGTTAGTTGATAAGAATGAACACAAACATGACCACTGTGAGGTTTATAATACTTCAGCTATCTTTTATGATGTGGTTTATGTAAGTAGACATAGTATGGGATTTACAATTGTACTCGTGGGTAAAATAGTGAAGTTTTTTTACATTGTGGTGTCGCACCTACTGCTTCTAGTCACATTTTACGATGCTGAGAGGAGTGATTCTATACTTTGCTACCCTGGGTCGGAGCCCGCGAGAAGAAGCAAAGAATTAACACTGTGACCTACAAGGCATGTCATAAGAGGCGACTGAGGTAGGGGATTAGGGAAGCTACCCTAGTAAATAAAGAGCGTCGCAGAAATCGGATGTGCTGGCCAACTTGTAGGCACATAACTGGCACAACATGCAATCGCTCTTAGGCTCAGATCACAAAGAGTAGTTTAACAAGGGGTTGATATGGAGCATTCGAAGAAACTACCCTGAAAACCACATAGGGAGGCTCTACATCAACCACTTGTTAAACAGCTCTTTGTGGTCTGTGTGTGATTTGTGCCTTGCAGCGTGAATTCATTGTGCCAGCAATGTGCCTACAGACCCATAGGCCAGCACATCCAGTTTCTGCTGCTTTTTATTCAGGTTCGTCTCCCCAAGTTGCGGATAAGACTAAAAAACCCTGACCTAGAGGAGTCCGGCCCCCTAGGCGAGCCAGTGCCCTGTTAGCTTTAAATCTCGCTTCAAAGTATCCTGGCGTACTCCATTGGGAGGTGTGGTTTTCCTGTGTCTTCTATGGGTTATAAGCAGGCTACTTATTTTCACTTTTCCCCTTCCTAAGAGAGACTAGCTGACCCCAACTCCTGGATTCAGGCACAGAACACACCTTGTAGATCACAATGACATTACAAATAAGACTGTTCCCTGTATGTCCTCCCTAGAAAGGGATGCTGGCCCCACAACATTACGTTCAAAACTACATGGCACCAGAGATGAGCTCCAGACAACAGTCAACTTCATAAGAATGCGCTTGACGTTATAATCATTACAATAGAAATCGCAAAGAAGAAATTCAAATTCCACTTTAAGGCTTATACTTGTATGCTAGCTACTGTCACTGATGAGATTTCCTATCTTAATCATGCTTGTTATGAGAGTCATTACATAATATGCCGAATAATAAGAGTTGCACTACAGATCGCCAGTTGTCTGAATCTGTATACTGTGTGGTGCTTGATTCATCACAAGGTTCCATTATCCTCCTTTATTTTCTCCACTCTTGTGGGGCATAGGGCCTAAACAGTTGTTCGTCACTTTTCCTGGCCCCGTCTGTTTTCTTTACGGTTTCCCAGGATAGTCTCAACATCCTTCAGTTCCTCAAGAAGACTCCTTCTCCAGGTCTGTTTAGGACATCCCGTTTTCCTTGTGGGTTCCACTCCAGTGCTTGCCTAGTGACACTCAACTGTGTCTTCCGCAGGATAGGCTCGACCCATCGCCATTTTCTCCTCTTATCCTGAGTTATCATGGGTTCAAATGTGTAGAAGTCTATGTGTTTAGGGTCTACCAAACCAATGTGCAACGTATACACGTTCTTGGCAAAGATCAAACATGTCACAAAGAGTGATTAAAATTGGTCATAAAGAGCGAACGCAAAGAAGATCATGGGTTCCTGTCCTGTTTTTATGCACAGGTCTGTGTTTACAAATCTGTTATAACCATCTCAGTCTGAGAATACACCGAAGACATCTGTTGACAAAGTTCTGACTCTTATTTATTTATATTTAACTCATAGAAGCTAACTCTGTCATAAAAACTGCACTGAGATGGGCGCCATAGGTAAACGAAACGTGGAAGGCTTAAAATTACCTCGAGCACAACAGTAGAACAGGAACTAAAAGAAATGAATTAAAGCTGGAACACAATACAGATGACTGCTAAAAATAAGAATGGCATGCATTTGTTGCTGCCCTAAGCGCCAAGGATGTCACAGGATATAAAGAAATTCTTTCTTGTTGAACCTATTAGGCAATTTTTGGTTTTGTTTGGCCAAAATATTCTGAGAATTATATATATTATATTGTACATGTTTTTAATTATCCACAGAACATGATTCGTATGCCAAAAGCTGCCGGGGATGCTGCAGAAGAGAAGAAAAGGGTTGATGAAGAAAACAAGCTGGCAAAAATGGTGACAGTTCAAAACATATTTGCATTCTTTGTGGTGTTGAGCTTGATAAGAGCAGGTAATTGTTTTGTATTGATCCTATTATTGTTTAGCTAGACTTGTGTGTTTACTTCCTGCCTTGTGTGTATTTTTTATTTGGACATAGTTCTAAAACTATAGTTATGCCACTCCTGACACATATAAAGGAATATGTTTGAATCATCGTCAAATAGCTTGTCCTAAGCAGAACTTTGCCACCCTAACTGTCCTTCTGAATTTCCCTCTCCCATGGGCCAGATGTCCCACCTCTGCAGTCGTCGTGCTCAAACCATCAGTTACATCCTGAATCCGTCTGCTCTGTGTTCTTCCTCTTCTCTTTGCAGGGATGCCTCCTTCTATGGTGGTCTTCTTTAACCCTTTTTATGTCCAAAATACTTCAATGTTCTCATTCCTATTTGTAGCATCAGCCAGTTTTATTATATTTTTTTCCGGATAGATCTACTTGTTCTATTTGTCCATAATATATAGAGGACTCTTCTGTAACACTTATATTCAAAAGCAAATATATGGGTTTTCAGTCTTTTTGCCATGAATACTAAAACAAATCTCATGAGCTATTTTTGGCCAACATTATGCTATCAATGTCAGACATGGTCTCTCAAAGCAGCTGATAAGCTGAAAATAATATAACTGAGTTGAGATATCTTAGAAGAGCTGCAGGAGCAACCAAGAGAGATCAAATTAAAATGAAAAAATTAGAAGACTACTAATGAAAGCAGTCAATCAGCTCATAAAAGAACAGATTAAATAGTATGGTCGCCTGACATGGATGCCCTGGTGTCTGCTACAGATGCCGAGCATCTTGCACAGAATAGTTTTTCAGGGCTGCTGTCATGGGAGCCAAGTTCCTGAAGAGACAAGCTACTTGATGATGATATTCATACTAGTGTCATATTTGATGTAACAGTATATTCACTTGTTTATCATGTTTTATTCAACATTGTGTTCACATGCTTGTAATGTTTTATGTAATGGTATATTCACATGTTTTATGTAACAGTGTGTTCACATGCTTGTAATGCTTTATGTAATGGCATATTCACATGTTTTATGTAACAGTGTGTCCACATGCTTGTAATGCTTTCGCCCGAGTGGTTACCTGGGCCCAAATTGGTGGTGTAAAGAATAGAACCACTGTTACCTGCCACGCATGACTAAGAAGTTTTGGCTGAAATTGGATGCACATGTCCTGAATGTGTAGAAGTCACCCTGCTGCCTTGCAGGACGGCTTGGGACAGCCAAAGACTACCGGAGAGCGAACCCAGTAAACGCTGACTCAATCCGGACACATCACTGACGGATAAGCACCAGAGCTCCATATGGCGCTGAAGATGTGACGAAACTGACCCATGCTAAGGCTGCATGAATCAGATTTCCACATGATAGATTTAAGGAGAGATCTGGTACATCGGTCTTTTAGGTGATCGCGAGAGAAAATGTTTTATGTAATGGTATATTCACATGTTTTATGTAACAGTGTATTCAAATGTCTGTAAGTTCTGCACAAAGCTAGTATTGCATAATGTTCTCCATAGCTGTAACCACACCTACCACTTTCATCTTCATTGTCATCCACAGCTCCGTGGGCATTGGAACATCTTCAAAGAAAATGATTATTTTTGGCTGTGAACCTTCTGACGGATTGCCTGTATACTGTTCCAGAAATACTCAGCATGTGTCCATTACCACATCTCCTCCATCTGGTTCATGTTTGGTGCAGTTGACTTTCACCAATTCTAGATAATTTTTACACATTAACTAAATGAAAATAGACTTATTCATATTCTATTAGTTTTCTGTGTTTGTTTTGTTGAATTGTGTGCAAGTTTATGCAAGGATGATCTGTCAGGAGAGAGATGTAACGAAGTGGCTTAAAATAGTTTTTCTCCGCTTGAATTCAGTCGTAGTTATGGCACATAATATGTTGCACTTGACTGATTTCTGCATGAAATCTTGTTTTGTTTATCACCAGTGTCCTTCACCTTTCAGGCGAGTCTATCTCCGACTTCAGAGGTACTTGTAAGTTAGATCCCCAAGTTACCTCTGAAGTCGGAGAAGGCACACCTGTGTGTGTCAGTTGAATAGCACAACTGTGTGTGTCAGTGGAATACTGATATAAGAAAAGTAGGCCTTCAAGCAAAATTCAGCCAGAAACACCATACCAGGCACACTGACAGTGCCTGAATTTATAGCGGACGAACGCAAGAAGATCCCCAAGTAAAGGGTCTCTTGTAGTCCAACAGACAACCATGTGCACAGATAATTTTTGGCCCAAAATTTCCACTGTACATCACTAAGCAGAATATTATTGACTTTGCTATCAGCGACACCAAATGAGAGAATTAGGAATGTGTGCTTAATCGCTGTGTATCCTATGGAAAACTTCATCTGAGGTCAGAACTGATGGATATGTCATGAAAGTGATAGATAAGGTGGCTGAAGTAACAGCTGAACACATCTTGCAAGATTGTTACCTGATCAAACAACTGCGAGAAGAACACAGGCCAACAGAGACAAATATCCATGCAAAACTTTAGAAGCCTTGATGAACTAACAAGAACATACATACAGAGAACTGGACTGACTGTTTAGTTTAGTCGTCGGATCACCATCACTGCACGTCTAACAAATTAGTCCATAAGTGCTCCGATCTCTCCCTCAGTATGTTCATCAGCGTGTAGCGACTAACGACACCGGTTCTTTGTTGGTTTACAATTCTTCTTTGTCTGCCAGCATAGCGTTCTTGTCGAGCTACACCACACTTAACTTTGAGTTCTTGCAGTCTGGTTAGTGTTGTGGATTCACCGCTATTACGTGAATCATGTACACACCCTCTCTCCCTTAAGGAATTTATAATATCAGCCTGGTCCATTGCTCGTCCGCTTTGGACAGCAGCCATACCTGCAAGCCTATCCGCACGTTCATTCCCCTTACACCTGCATGCCCTGGCACAAAAATAAAACTGATCTTTGTCAGCTTAGACCTCCCCAGCGATTCTATCCAATGTCTCCTAGCCCATCCTGTTTCAATCTTCCTGAGCATACTCATTGAGTCACTGAGAAAACATGCATGGATAAAAGTCTGTGATTCTAGCCAAATCATCGCTTTGGTAACCGCCATGATTTCCATAGTGAGACTGCTCGTAGTCACGGCAAAACCACCACTGTCTTCCTTCACAACATCACCTCCGACCTGAGCAGTGAAAGCCCATGAGCTCCGCATATGTCGAATCACCGAACCATCCGTATAAATGATTACATCATGCTCAGATGCGTTCTCAGAAATTAATGCCTGAACCTCTGCCTCCACGACAGTGGGTTGTGTTGCCTGCATTCTTTATCAAGTTCGATGCATACAGAAAAGGATGTAGCGATTCCTGTTGGCACTGGTATCCATTGCAGCCCTAGCAGGCGCCGGCACCACACGGGTGGAATGGGAAATAAAAAAACTTATACCTTCTTCTTGCGTTCGTACATTATGAATTCAGGTTGCCTGATATGGCGCTTCTGATTGATTTTTGCCTGAAGGCATACTTACCTTTTTATCAGTGCCCCTCGCCATACAGGGGGGCCTTCTCCGACTTCAGAGGTAACTTATACTTCATAATTGCACAAGAGAATCCACCAATCATTTATTCAAGCGCCCATGTGGTGTCGGGGCCCGCAAGGGAACGAAAGAATAGTACCACTGCAACCTACAGTGCATGTTGTAAGAGGCGACTGATGTAGGCCCTAGGGATGCTACCCTAGTAAATAAAAAGCAGCGCAGGAATCAGATGTACTGGCCTACTTGTGGGCACATAACAGGCACAATGTACAATCGCTCTTAGGCTCAGATCACATACAAATCATACACAGTCGTTGATATGGAGCATTCGAAGATTTATTCAAGGAGGTGGAAGATAACCAATTGTTTGTCCACTTTCTAAACTAACAAGCCTATCTGTCCTTTAATTTACCTTTACATCTGCATGCCCCGGCACTTCTTCTGCGATCAAACTTCTGCTATGCAACTACTTCAGTAGCTCAAGCGGTAGTGAGCTCGATCACAGACCCAAGCGTACCTGGTTCAAACCCACGGTGGGCAAGTTTGGAAGCAAATTTGTTTCCGTGGGATTTTTACAAAGGTAAAAATAGACCTCACCGTTCAGAAAGCAATGGCAAACTACTGAACGTATAAGTGGTGCCTAGAAAATCAACGACTCGTTTACTGTGGTTGATGGCTACGTCCTTTGGGATATGCCACGATTTTCGTTTCATAAACAGGTCAGTGTGTCTTCACCGGTTCCCCATAGTTTGTTCTGGTGGGTTGTGCTCTAGGGACTGCTTTGGTGCCCCACATGTGTATGCAGCTGATACCTATTCTATGAAGGTATGCTCTGAGACTGCAGTGTCCCGTTCTAAGTCTGAAGACTGTTGTCTGCGCTTTTCTGATTAGTGTATTTATACTGTCATGACCTAGCACAAAAATGCAACTAATTTCTGTCTACTTTGACATCCTAAGATACTCAAACCACCGTCTTCGAGCCAAGTCTATTTCAATCTTCTAACCAGAACTGCGAGTTTTCACTCTCGGTCAGCCAATGCCAATTTGTAGAATCTGCATGTGTTCTATAATTATGGAAGACTAGTGTAAAGGGTATTATGAACCGATGGGTGTGGTGGGAAGAGTTGTTGTCTAGCTTTATGTCCAGGGCATTCAAGCAAGATATGAGACTCAATCTTCCTAAGCATACTCAGTCACGAGTCATGGAGAAAGTAGTAAAGTCTGTGACTTCAGCCCAGCTATTGCTTTAGCTAATGCCATAACCTCCATAGTCAAGACTATTTTTTTCGACAAGGTACTCAAGAAAGTACAAAAACAAGATACAGCAATGCTTTGACTAAAGGGACTTTAAAGAAAAAACCCACACAAAACAAGCAGAATGGAAACCAATGTTCCATACACCAGACATCACAGACGATAAATCTCCAAACATTTCGTTTGTTCTGTGTATCGTTTGCTTAAAAGCCTTTTGGTTGAAACATCTCTGTATATTGTTTTTATACTTTGTAAAACTACATTAATAATTCCTCTCATACGTTACATAGGGCCTGCAAGTAATTTCTCCATGCCGCTCTATCCTGGGCAACTCGCTCAATCTCCTCCATGGAACTGAGACCGATATTTCCTGCCTCTCTCAGCAAAGTTCGTTTCAGGGTCTCCTTAGGTCATCTCTCTTTCTTGAACTACATTACTGCAAATTATTAAGTCTGGAAGTCTGCGCATGCAATGGGTGGACAGCATTCGGAGATCACATCTCAAGAAAATGACTTGGCTGGACATGCTTGAGTGCAGGGTAACGAGTGTGCTGACTTGCAAACAATGCCCCAACTCAAGCAGGCAGAAGTATTGACAGAGTCAATGTCATCAATGCGGCACGCTCTCATTTATGTGATATGGGCGAGTCTCAGACACTTCAATGAGTGCGAGAATTAGATAGTGTCATGCCAGACAGTGTCGTCTTCGTGGTAGAGAGAAAAGATATACTAATTAACTTTTCACGGGTATGGTGAGCAAATGGACTTTGGGATGGCTGCTGCAGAGGAGGACAAATCACGCATGGTAATGCCCAATGTGCCATGACGTCAATCGTATAACATAACATTACTTTTTTTGGTTTTTGTGTGTTCCACCTTTGTTAGTTATACTGTCATCGTTCTTTGTATCGATAATACTACTTTAAGAAATTATAGTAAAATATACATGAATATATTGTAAAATTTCATATAGCCGTTTTGGCTGAAATCGGATGCACATGTTCTAAACGTGTAGAAATCTATGCGTTTAGGGCCTGCCCGCCAGCGTGTTCGTAGCGCTTTGGACTACGGGTGACTAGTCCTCTGTAAGTGCGGGTTCAACTCCACGGACTGGCAGAAAAGCTACAGGTTCCCCAGATTTACGGTGTTCGTGGCACCGAGCCGATGGGTTACGATGTCCATGACACAGAGTCGAAGAGCTTTCAGCTCAAATGCTTCTGGATCTAAAAAAAAAAGGCCTACCAAACCAATGTGCAACGTATACATGTTCTTGGCAAAGATCAAACATATCACAAAGTGATTAAAATTGGTCATAAAGAACAAACGCAAATGAAGAAAAAGATATAGCCTTTTCAGTCTTTGTGGTATAAAGTGCCTATCACCATATTTTTTATATCGTATCGGAGGTAGGAGAATCAATTCCTTTCCTCACGGGTGGAATTGAACCCACAACCCTCTTGTGTCCGAGTCGGTATGCGGACGCTTATGCATTACACAAATCCATCCCACAATGACATATAAACCATACGTTGGTGTAACACCACATATAGACATACATCAATACAATAATCAAACATTAAAATTGATTGTACAAACACTCAACATAATAGCATAAATATAATATGTTGAGAACATATGCAAAATAAGCAACACTAAAAATCGAAACATCAGAAAAACAAATGGCACTGTTATGTCAATAAATACAACAAAATGAGATTATTATACAATTGCAAAAATAATATATGAAAATCGTAGCATATCCTTTACAGGACTTTACCATTAACAACAGTAAACGAGTTGATTTTCTAGGCACCGTTTATACATTCAGTAGTTTGTCGATGGGAATAAGATGGTATGATAGGGTCACCAATGAGGAACTTATGGAGAGAACAAGACAGATTCCAGTGAACGAACAGGTTAAAAAAGACGCTGGCGCTGGATAGGACACACTTTGTGAAACCGGAGGGAATACAAGAAGGGTTCTTGCCTGGAACCCGCAGGGACAGCGAAAGAAGGGGAGGCCGGAAATACATGGAGACGAGATTTGGAGGCGGAGATCAACAATATAAAGAAGAGCTGCAGGAGATAGCTAGAGATAGGAAGACTTGGCATGAGTTGGTTGAGGGCCTATGCCCCAATCCGGGTAAAAAGGCAAAGAGAGAGAGAGAGTTTGTCGATGGATAGGACATACACTGAAGAAACCCCCATGACAGCATTGCAAGACAGGCTCTCTGATGAAACCCCCAGGTCAATAAAGATAAGGGAAGATCCAGGAGATGGAATGCAAGAAAATGGGAAGAGATCTGGAAAAGGCGGGCTTGGTTGCGGACCTAGGGGCGAAGAAGTTTGCCAGTTTTCTGAACGGTGAGGTCTATTTTTACCGTTCATAAAATTTCACTGGTACAAATGTGCTTACAAATTGCCTGTAGAGGAGTTTGAACCAGGAACTCTTGGGGTGTGATCGAGCTCGCTACCGCTAAGCCACAGACGCCCACAATATTATATGGCAACACTTTACATAAAATGTGTACAAATCACATGTAAAGCAATACAACAAAAATGAACATTGCACACAAAGATTCAAATATATAGAGCCTGTGTAATTAGCTCAGTCAGGATGCGAGTCATGGACACATGGGCTCTGAAACATGGGCAGCCTATTCAAGGCATGAGAGTTTAAACATCTTTCACCTTCAATGCCTGCACTAGATTATGGACATCAGGTGCTACAAGAAGAAAACCAACTCTGAATTATTGCAACGTGCAAACTTGCCTTTCATCATGGAAGTAGCTCAGCAGTAGAAGACTAAGATGGTTTAGGTATGTGATAAGAATGGACAATAACCACATACCACAGTAATTGTTGTTTATAAACTTTCAGAGGGGAAGAGGCACCAAGACAGACCATTGCTCATATATTGTTTTTTGTTTTTTTCGATCCAAAGCACTTGAGCTTTTTAGCTCTTCGGCTCGGTGCCATGGACATCAGAACCCTTCGGTTCGGTGCCACGAACACCGTGAATCTGGGGCTTTTTCTGCCTGCCCACGGAATTGAACCCGGACACACAGAGGGCTAGTCACCCACAGTCCAACGCGCTACGAACATGCTGGGCACGCGGGCATTGCTCATATATAAGGATGTCTGCAAGGCCTCAATAAAGAACTTTTCTATTGGTCTCAACAAACGGGAAAACAAACTGATGACCAAGTTGTGTCAAAAAAAACATTACACAAATATGCAGAAACGTTTGAAGAGAGCTGCCTGTGTTTTGCGGGGCCCTTAAGGTGCAAAGCATAAAATCCTTTGGCTTTTAAACCCTTTTTTTTCGATCCAGAAGCACTTGAGCTTTTCAGCTCTTCGGCTCGGTGCCATGGACATCGTAACCCTTGGGTTCGGTGCCACGAACACCGTGAATCTGGGAATCTGTGGCTTTTCTGCCTGCCTATGGAATTGAACCCGCACACAGAGGGCTAGTCACCCACAGTCCAAGCGCCATTCTAACACGCTGGGCAGCAGGCTAAGTTCTTGGATATGAAAGGTCATACTGCTGAACAACTCGCCCAAAGTTTATCTGATTTTAAAGGAAAATGGCATTGATATCAAAGACTGTCGCAAAGCAAAGTTTTAAACCCTTTAAAGCATAGTAACACTGCGACCTACAAGGCATGTCGTAAGAGACAACTGAGGTTGGAGCCTAAAGAAGCTACCATAGTAAATAAAAAAACATTGCAGAAATCAGATGTACTTATAGGTGCATAACTGGCACAACATACAATTGCTCTTATGCTCAGATCACATAGAGTGGTTTAACAAGTGGTCGATATGGAGTGTTCAAAAAAAAAGAACAGTAAAACTAACTACATAAGTGTTACTGAGATTATATTTTCCTGTATAATTCTAAAATATTTTTAGATAAACATTTCAAGCTGAGATTAATAAAAATGATAATTTATATATGAAACAAAAAAACTACGCTAGTAATATCTGAACTTCATAATTGATACCACACCCTGGTTTACATGAAAAAACATACATAATAATAAAAAAATAAAATGTATCTTATCTCTTCAGTTTATATCGGGGACCCTCGTCGGTGCTACGGAATTCGTGCACTGCAGCTGAGATCTTCCTGTGTAAGAAAGAGATTGGAGCACACATGGTTATTCACCAAAGTGCAATGATGATGGTCATGCTCTTATCAATTTCTTGAGTTTGTTTCTGTTCGTTCTTATCAACCAGTTGACCACTCTTTAGAATGCATGTGGTTTGTGCCGAGAACTTTAACTGATTGCCTCCTAGAAGCCGCTGGTAGCATCAAAGCCATTTATTCATGGTGGCAAGCCACACTGAGTGCCATGTTTGCTTCCTACTTTTTTTAAAAGAGTTTAATGTTTACATTCTCCATTTCGGTATGAGATTTTAATTTCATTGTTCATTTAAGGATCATCTTCATCGGACATGTCCATAATTGCTCCGATCTCCTCCCAAGCAGGTATCTCAGTGTGTTTAGTCTAAAAACTCCCTAATTTTAATTTATAGACCAAATGCTTATTCACGAACCAAATGTTATTGGTTGAAGGTAAAAAAAAATTGTATTTTGTCATATTTATAGTGCTTTTAAGCCAGTTACCAAACTGTACAAAATTGTTTACCATAGCAACAAGCAATACGGTAATAGATGATAAGCAGTGTAAATTATTTACTAAATATTGTTCAATTTCTGTGTTCTTACATGTTTTCTTATTATTAGATCTTTCTTTCTCGAATCCTGTTTGCCTCACAGCGTCAGGTCAAGAAGAGATTTATAAAACGGGCCCTTGTATGCGCTTTGTAAATAGTCTCTTTCATCGCTTCTGTTATCTCTGAGGTCCATCCTTTGCGTGGCTGGCCTTTTGCTTTGTACCCATTGTATCGGAGCAGCATTGCTCTTTGAGGTGCATTGTCTGATGGTAATCTGCTTACGTGGCGAACCATTTAATTTGTTGTTTCTTGATGAAGTCTAGTACTGATGTTGTACCCACTTTTTCCTGATGTCTTCATTTCTCAACCGGTCTCTTCTTGTTACACTCAGCATTCTGCATAGACACTTCATCTCTGTTGTGACTAGTTTTCTTCTATCGTTTGTTGTCAGCGTCCAGGTCTGGCACTGGTAACACAATGTGGGGAGAAAGATTGTGTTGAACATTGCTCTTTTTGTGTTCATGGTGACGTGTTTGCATCTTAAAATTGGCGCCATTTGCCCTATCATTTGATTTGCTTTGTTGCATATGTGTTGAATTTCATGAGTTATTCTTCCGTTTGCTGAAAAAATGCTCCCAGGTATGTGAAGTCTTTTACTTGATTTAGTGGGCGATTGTCGATAGAGATATTGGTAGTGCTTTCCTCTCTGGCGAATGTCATTACTTCTGTTTTGTCGATGTTTATTCTCATGTTGTATTCGTTACATGCTAACTGGAGTCTGTTGATGTGTTGTTGTAGTTGTTCTTCTGTTGTTGATATGATTGCCTGATCGTCTGCAAAAAGAAATTAATTTAAGAGCTCTCCGAGGTTGTTTCCTTCGCTGGTGTTAGCTATTTTACAGATGTGGTCAATATACGTGATAAACAGCAGCGGGGATAGTATGCAACCTTGTCTTACTCCTGACCCTATAAAAAGTAATAAAGGTTTTGGAAATTCAAAACTTACTTTTAATATTTTTTGAATGCTTTTCTATTATCAATAATAATTTTACATTTACAAATTTCTTACCAACAATTAAGATGAGAACAAGGAGTTTTTTTGCAAGAACACCCGAGGAAGCAACGGAAGCAAAGAATATGATCACCAAATAAACAGTGTACAAGTATTAAGAGCTTCTGAAAAAACAGACAAACACATGATTTGAACCACTCACCCTCATTTCCTACGACACCCATCGCCTAGCCTAGTAATACGAGCGTCCTTACGAACACAACCAGTGAGGCGATGGGTGTCGTTGGTTCGAATCCTGTATTTGTCTATTTGTTTCTACCAAAAATTAACAAACAGTTGTTTTAGGTCAATGGTAAATAAAATTCATTTACTTACAAAATTGGATATTACTCATAGAAATTTGTTAATAATTAACTGATTAGCTACGAATTGTAAGCGGGTTGTAGCTGAATTAACGTTACGTCCTATTTTCCCGTTGCAGATGTATGTACAAATTCAGCTGCAGTTTTCTTAATTATTAACAGATTTTTATGAGTAATATACCATTTTATAGGTAAATGAATTTTCTTTTAGTTCTAAAAAACTAAATAGTTGCGCTCCTATTAAGCGGATTATAGGAGCCAATCAGTTTACAAAACTGAATTTATACAAACACCTGCAATAGGAAAATGGGACCTAAATTTAATTCAGCCACAACCCATTTTTCAATTTAGTAAATTCTAATCAGTTACGCCACTACGGCATGTAGGACATGCACATCCAAATTTAGGTCAAAGTGTATGCATATTATCTCACAGGACCGCCGAGTGGTTACCGGGCCCAAATTTGGGGTGTAAAGAATAGAACCACTGTTACCTGCCATGCATGTCGTAAGAGGCGACTAAGGAGGTTTGGCTGAAATCGGATGCATGTGTCCTAAACGTGTAGAAGTCTATGCGTTTAGGGCCTACCAAACCAATGTGCAACGTATACGCGTTCTTGGCAAAGATCAAACATATCACAAAGAGTGATTAAAATTAGTCGTAAAGAACGAACGCAAAGAAGAAGATCTCACAGGACACAAATTTGTACAGATGGTAACTAAGATTTCACGAACAGTAAAACCCTGTTTTATAATACCACATCTGGAGTTATACTGTAGCATGGTCTGATTAGCTATAGGCTGTCAGATCTGACTCATGCCAATTTCTTCAATGAAAAGCATGTGAGATTGTGTTCATTGCTGTCGTAGCCATGTCGTAGCCATGCTGTGCCACAACTGATGCTTCGTGTTCCATCATAGAAGATTGGTGTACTATAGAACCTGCTGGCTTGTTTGCTCCCTCAATGGGATCTGAGGATGAGAATTTTGCAAGTCGAGTAACTAAAAAAGTGTTTGTGTACAGAACAATTAAAGTAGCAATTTTTATAGACAGATTACCATCTATCTATATCCTCTTCATGTCCGTCTGACACATTAAACTTCAATAAGAGATTTCCATTGTTGCCACCTTTCTAATAATTATTTCTAATCTTCTTCTTTGCGTTTGTTCTTTATGACCAATTTTAATCACTTTGTGATATGTTTGATCTTTGCCAAGAACATGTATACGTTGCACATTGGTTTGGTAGGCCCCTAAACGCATAGACTTCTACACGTTTAGGACACATGCATCCGATTTCAGCCAAACCTCCTTAATCGACTCTTATGACATGCGTGGCAGGTAACAGTGGTTCTATTCTTTACACCCCAAATTTGGGCCCCGATAACCGCTCAGGCAATTGTTTCTAATGTCAAGCCACAATCTTTAAACTCTCGTTCCACAGTTCTTCTCCATGTGTATGGCATGGCATTTTCCCTATCTGGTCAGCTTTGGTTCACTAACCATATCATTGACTTTAGTCATCTCATTCACTGTACCATAGTCTTGTATGTTAGTTATACTGAGGATCATCACAACATCTGTCCGCTCTTTCTATCACCGTCCAGACTGATGTACCAGATCTCCCCATAAATTCTAATTCATGCAGCCTTAGCATTGGTGTGTTTTACGTCAGATCTTCAGCACCATTTGGAGCTCTGGTGCTTATCCTTCGGCGATGTGTCCGGTTTCAGCCAGCGTTTACTCGGTTTGCTCTTCGTTCTGTAGCCATCTAGTGGTTTTTTTACGGTGTGGGGTAGCTAGTCCCACAACCAACCTCCTTAGTCGCCTCTTACGACATGCGTGGCAGGTTACAGTGGTTCTATTCTTTACACCCCAATTTGGGCCTTGGTAACCACTAAGGCTAACCACAACATTGGTCCATAGGTGCTTCGATCTCCTACCCAATATCTTAACCATTGTATAAGGACTATCATCATAGCACTCGGACATGTCATAGGTGCTCCGATCTCCACCTCAACAAATCCAGCAGCAGCCCAACACGCCAGTTCTTGTTGATTTATCAATCTCTCTGCATATTTGGTATCGTTCTGTGTTGATTAAATCAAATATCTCATGCTTCTAACAAAGTGTTTGTGTATGGCAGATCCCATTTTCACTTCTATCTCCTTCACTCTGGATAAGGATGCAGATTACATCTTTTTAAAGTAATCTATGCAACCTGCTTCTCTTATGGTATTGATGATACTGCACATTTATTGATTGTCCTTCCTTGACCACTGATGTATCAGCCACATGATCTGCATGCCCATTGCCTCATACTCTAACATGCCATGGCACAATAATTAAGGTTATTAAGGATGTGCTCAATGTGACAAGCCATTCCTGACTTACACAGCCAGCCTGAATTTTCTTGAGCATATTCATTGAGTCATTCTGCTTCTTCCCCATTAGCCCCTAAGGAGGCATATGTCCACAACCAAGGCCATCCCTCCAGATCTCTGTACTCTCTCCCCATTATCTTGCATTCCATCTCCAACTCCCATGTGCTCCTGTGTAGCCCGATTTCTTTTAGAATTTTATTGGATCGCTTCATGAGTCCTTCCTTGTATGATCATTCTTCTTCATAGTGAGACGAGCTATGAATTTCTTTGATTGTGGTTTCTAGTCTCACGCCCAACCTTCTTATTCGCTCCTTACAACATGCATGGCAGGTAACAGCGGTTCTATTATTTACCCCTCTAACTTGGGCCTCGATAATTACTTGATATTGAGTTGCTCAGTATAGACAAAAGTGTGAATTCCTGTATACTCAACCACTGTATGCCATTTAAACGCGTAGGCAGTCCCGTTGCCAAAAAACATGTGCACCATTCTGCAGAAAACGGATCGTTCATGAAACACATCTTCTTCTTCTTCACGTTTGTTCTTTATGACCAATTTTAATCACTTTTTGTGATATGTTTGATCTTTGTCAAGAGCGTGTATACGCTGCACATTGGTTTGGTAGGCCCCTAAACGCATAGACTTCTACACGTTTAGGACACATGCATCCTACTTCAGCCAAACCTCCATAGTCGCTTCTTACGACATGCGTGGCAGGTAACAGTGGTACTATTCTTTGCATCCCAAATTTAGGCCCCGGTAACCACTCGGGTGATGAAACACATGACTCAACACCTGTTTGAGCACGATTCAGCGATCAGGCACATCAAAAAACTAAAGCAGCACAAGTATAAACAGCTGTTGCACACATAAACCTACAAACAGCTAGTGCATATCCATCTACAAGCAGCCATTGCATATACTCTCATAAACAGCTGTTGCACACATAAACCTACAAACAGCTAGTGCATATCCATCTACAAGCAGCCATTGCATATACTCCCATAAACAGCTGTTGCACACATTAAAACCTAGCAAAAAAAGCTATTGCATATACTCCCATAAACAGCTGTTGCACACATAAACCTACAAACAGCTAGTGCATATCCATCTACAAACAACTGTTGCATATATAACAACAAACAAATGTTGCATAAACAATCACAAAAACACTTGTTGCTTAAACATCGACAAAAAAACTTGTAATATACACCCACAAAAAATGACTAGTACCCACATGCAGAAGTTTTGTGTGACACAGGGTCAATCTGCATGGCAAGGACTGCGCTGTAAGAAGAGATAATGTTGTTGTTGCAAGCATCTCCATACCTGCCATCTTGACTCTTCTGTGACGCAGCCACTGCAGAAGAAATTGGAACACACTTCAACCGGTGCACATATGTGTCAGATATTTTGATTTGATCAATGCCTCCTCAACAAAGGCGAATTGTATGGGGGTCTATATGGTGAAGTGGTTAAGACTTTGCCTGATGTTCTAAGGTTGTGGGTTTGAATCCTGACCAAGTCAGAGTGTGCAATTTTGTAATGATTCCCCAGGATTGTTGCTGGAGCTACGAAGTTCGTGTAACTCTCTCAACAGAATTCTGCAGACAGGGACGGAGCCATATGCGGTAAACCCGGTCAAGCGGAAAATACTCTTAGGAAAATATGTGAACTTTCTGTCCGGAATTGAACCAGGAGAGGAATAGATTGCTGTGCTACATCAATTTCATACTGCTTTTACAGTCATGACATCCATTAAGAAAAACTGAACAAAATAATCCATTACTAATTAATGTGGAGGTTGAGGCCCTGTTGAATGCTAACATCAATCGTTCCTTCCTTTTGTTCGCTTGAAATTTGTCTATATATTCAATGTTGTCTCTTGTATGAACTTCACTGTCTTTTGTAGCTCACACAGAGGTCCGTGTAGTTTTCTGTCAAGTGTTGTTTCGTTAGGCCAGTGAGTTTGCCTCAGTGTATCATATTCTGGGCAGTCTTGAAGTATGTGCTCTGCAGTCTGGTGTGCCTGTCCACATGGCTGAATTGCCAATCTTGAATTTTGTATACATGTGGCTGCGGGGTCAATCGTGTCCTGTTCTAAGGCGCAGAATGATAACTTGTTTAATCAGCGAGCCACGGAACCATCAGTATGCATACTCTTCGATATCTCTTGGGGGAGACTGAGCACCTATATGTCTGCCCGGAGTGCAATGACGTCAGTTTAGTAACCAATAACCAACTTGTTACACCATCAACGAAAGAGATGTATTATTTATACAGAGTGTTCGCAGTCATTCGCCAACAACAATATGCTTGAAACTTTTTGCAACTCTACATTACTTCATATTCTAGTGTTTCACCAATAGTTATAATAAAGAAATGCTAAACAAAGAAATGTTACAATAAAGTGAAGTTTTAATTATGCAGATTGTCCAGTTTGATCAGTGAGTGATGTTTTTAGAGCATCTACCGTGCTAGAAATGAGGGGGTACTGCAGTAGTCACCAATAGACTCTACATGAGTAGGAGTCCCAGCAACACTAAGCATAGCACTACACGCCTAGAGGAATTGGAGGTTTCTGGGTCTGCAAGAAAGCCGGAACTCTCCCACACTCAAGGAAAAAGAGTGAAAACCCATCTCCTTCTTCTTCTTTGCGTTGTTCTTTACGACCAATTTTAATCACTCTTTGTGATATGTTTGATCTTTGCCAAGAACGTGTATACGTTGCACATTGGTTTGGTAGGCCCTAAACGCATATATTTCTACACGTTTAGGACGTGCATCCGATTTCAGCCAAACCTCCTTAGTCGCCTTACGACATGCGTGGCAGGTAACAGTGGTTCTATTCTTTACACCCCAAATATGGGCCCGGTAACCACTCGGGCGAGTGAAAACCCATAATTCCTGGGAGTTCAAAGAAGAAGTTTACATTTTTTTGAAAAGTTGTTTTGAAGAAGTTGAACAAAGAAAAGCAAAGAATACTTACCGAAACACAAGCGCTTGTAGGAATGTAAACTGTCGTCTTCGATATCGCAAACGAACGTTTTTACTCCAGGATGAAGCAGGTGTGAAAGACTGGTCACTGCTGGTTTGAATGATTTCGGTGTCAGCCTGCTCCATATCACATGATTCAGTAGAGAAACTATTGTGTATGACTTCCCCATTCATAAAAATGTATGACTGTCTAGAGTTTTCATCCTCTTTCGACATCATTGGCATATCTGATGCATAAGAAGGATCTGAGAAGAGGTTGGTCATGGTGCTGCTACTGATAGAACCTGAAGGAGGTGCTGATCCACTACACTGTGTTGCTTCTTTTGTTGCTTGTCTCAGGTGATCAGCTAGGACATTATGATTCGATTGTTCAGCTAAATCTGTAGGAGTTAGGCCTCTGTGGTTCTTCAAACTAAAATGAAACAATAAAAGGAATAAATAAAACATGTTTGAAAAAAACCGTTTAATTTTAAAGAAAGAAATAAACAACAAGAAATGAATAATTTACTAATGATTTACTCAAGAGATGCAGACTCTACCTGAGTAGGAGTTTCCACAACATTGAACCTTGTACTATACGCCTAGAGTTGTTGGGAGTCTTCGTAGAGATTAGGTACTCGCCTCTTGTCCAAAAGTAACAGGCTCCCTCCATTGTGCAGCCATCAGGATATTTTTTCAGAGATCCCTTATCTCAGTGTAGATGAGATCGAGTTCCAAGTCCTACCGGAAACGGACTACAAAACATAGGTCCAGTGTTCAATTTGAGCATATAAAAGACCCACTGACAGTTCAAAAATCGAGAAGGAGTAGGATAGAAAGTCCCTGCCCAGGTAAAATTCATTAGAAAAAGATATCTAAATAAAATTCCTACAAAATATCTTCACTACCTCCAAATTACATCAGAGAACCTCGCTGGTGCTGCAAAGTTTGTGCAATGCAGCTGATATCTTCCTGTGTGAGAAAGAGATCGGAGCACACATAGTTACTCACCGAAGTTCAATGTTGGTGGTCCTATCAATCAACCTGTGTGAGCAAGAAAGCCATGAATTTTTTTTAAAAACATGGCATATCTTTTACAGGACTTAGCCATCAACAACACTAAATGAGTCATTGATTTTCTAGGCACCACTTATACGTTCAACCATTGCTGTCTGAACAGTACGGTCTATTTTTATAGTTCATAAAAATCCAAGGGAACTAATTTGCTTCCAAACTTGCCCGCCTAGGAATTTGAACCAAGCACGCTTGGGTTGTGATCAAGCTCACTACCACTTAACCTACAGACGCCCATTCAGGTATTCTACCCCACTCAAATATAGGAAAAGGGTGAAAACTCATAATTTCTGGGGTTTCAACAACAACAACTTAAGAGATGCAGCCCTAAACAGCAAACAATTGGTCATTTATTAACAACTTACTCAAGCGATGCACCATGACTGACCAGCATCATAGCACAGTCCATATTTCCTGCCTTGGCTGCTTTGTGAAGGGCTGTCTCACCCAGAAAATCCTGAAAAATGCCAAATTGTTATTAACTCCTTGTGGACCAGGAGCCACACCAAGTGGCGTTTTTACTCTATAATGGCTTTTGCCCTGGTCCATTAAGAGCTAAAATACTGAAACCGTACATGTATATATATATATATATCGCCCGAGTGGTTCCTGGGGCCCAAATTTGGGATGTAAAGAATAGAACCACTGTTACCTACCACGCATGTCGTAAGAGGCGACTAAGGAGGTTTGGCTGAAATCGGATGCATGTGTCCTAAACATGTAGAAGTCTATATGTTTAGGGGCCTACCAAACCAATGTGCAACGTATACACGTTCTTGGCAAAGATTAAACATATCACAAAGAGTGATTAAAATTGGTCGTAAGAACGAACGCAAAGAAGAAGATATATATATATATATATATATGTTTTATTATTATTGTTTACCTTCTTTTTTTCAATTCCTAGTTTTTCACATTTATTTCGTTTTACGTCCCATATTTTCATTTTAGGGCCGTTAATTTATTGTCTAACTGTATGTATGCCATATAAGAAGTGAATTTCTTTCCTTCTAGTTATACTTTGCTCGATAAAGGCCTTTTGGTAGAAATGTCCACCTGTGTGGTGTTGGTGCCCTCAAAGGAAGCAAAGAATAGTACCACTGCGACCTACAAGGCAAGTCGTAAGAGGCGACTGGTTTAGAACCTAGGAAAGCTACCCTAGTAAATAAAAAGCAACTCAGAAATCTGATGTACTGGCCTATTTGTAGGCGCATAACTGGCACGACATACAATCGCTCTTAGGCTCAGATCACATACAAATCACACAGAGCGGTTAACAAGTGGTCGATATAGAGCGTTCAAAGAAGAAAAAGGTTGAAACATTGCTGTGTATTGTTTTTGTACTTTGTAAAACTACAGTACTTTGTTTTTACGTGTTTCGCCATTGAAACCATACCAGAAGTTATCATATCCGATGATCACTTCTTTCTCTTTACTCTCAGACATCATAATACGTTTAAAGAAAGAAGTGGACCACTTCAAGCTGCCGAGATCTCCAAAGAGTTTGTCCAGAAATGGTACTAGTGAAGTTAACAAAGATTGTTTGTTCATTTGAGGATCATCTTCATCACACATGTCCATAACTGCTCTGATCTCCTCCCAAGCATGTATTTCAGTGTGTTTAGACTAACAACTCCCATTCTGTGTTAGTTGATGTATCTACTGGGGTTTCTTCAGTGTTTTTACCATCATGCTGCACCTATCTGTACGCATAACTTGCACAACGAATAGAGAATACCCTTTATCTTCTTCATTGAAATCTTCCGAGCGCAAGTTTTCTCTTAGAGTGTTGATGATGTTGCTTTTGTCCATAGAAGACCCATTACTGATCGCGGCCCGTACTCCAGGAACCATGCCTTCCATTTCCGATTTCTCCAAACCACTGCGACATTCAACGTGGCCAAAATATTTCATCTTCTGGGAACATGATGTTATGTATGAGTCAATGTTCCTCTTCTTCTTCTTCTTTGCATTCGTTCTTTATGACCAATTTTAATCACTCTTTGTGAAATGTTTGATCTTTGCCAAGAACGTGTATACGTTGCACATTGGTTTGGTAGGCCCCTAAATGCAAACTTCTACACGTTTAGGACACGTGCATCCAATTTCAGCCAAACCTCCTAAGTCGCCTCTTACGACATGTGTGGCAGGTAACAGTGGTTCTATTCTTTACACCCCAAATTTGGGCCCCGGTAACCACTCGGGAGGGTCAATGTTCCTCAATATGCAGGTCTTGAAGGATGTCCAGTTATGCACGAAGGCAGAGGATGCAATTAATACAAAATGCAACAATCCAGACACTCATTTTGTCCCAAGTCATTCTGGGATGAAGGGCAATTAGAGAGTGGATGCACTCTGAGAGTGGCGAGCAATGCTACGATCGAGAATGGGTCTTCTATGGACAAAAGCGACATCATCACCACTCTAAGAGAAAACATCATACACTTTAAAGATTTCAACGAAGCAGAGATAAAGGGTATTATCTATCTCGGTTGTGTAAATTATATATACCAATAGGTGCTGCAAGACGGGAAAACCATGAGAGAAACCCCAGTATCAAAGATGCATCAATCAACACAGAACAGGAGTTGTTAGTCTAAACACACTGAAATGCATGCTTGGGAGGAGATCAGAGCAATTATGGACATGTACAATGAAGATGATCCTCAAATGAACAATGAAGATTTTATTGATCGATCTATAAAATTTATTACACTTTTGTTTAGTGTCTCTTACCTGTCTGTCAGTGGATGATCCACACTGCAATAGCCACTTCAGACAAAGGACGGAGCCAGCATGTGCAGACAAATGCAGTGGAGATGTGTTTGAGTGATGAGATGGAGTATCAAACCCTAGGTTGGGTCGGATATTGAGTTTCATAAGACAGCTTAACTGGAAAAGAAATAAACAATGTAGATACTGGATGTATTATTCATTTATTCACTGATCATTTTTCGTAGATCTATTTTCAATTACATTCAACTCTTCTTTGTGTTCGTTCTTTAAGATTAATTTTAATCACTCTTTGTGATATGCTTGATCTTTGCCAAGAACGTGTATACGTTGCACATTGGTTTGGTAGGCCCTAAACGCATAGACTTCTACACGCTTAGGACACATGCATCTGATTTCAGCCAAACCTCCTTAGTCGCCTCTTACGACATGCGTGGCAGGTAACAGTGGTTCTATTCTTTACACTCCAAATTTGGGCCCGGTAACCACTCGGGCGAACCTATGACAGTAATCTACAAGGAAAAAGGAGATGTGGAAGGTCTAGACATACCTGGAGAAGAGAGCTGGAGGCTTGTATTAAAAGGATAGGTAAAACATAGAAAGAATTGGAAGGGATGGCAGGACAGTGGAAGACCTGTGCTCTGTTGGGAGTTGAAAGGTGAAGAAGAACCTATGACAGTAGTGATTACACAACTGTGCACAAAACAAGCAAATGATAGTCTGATTTCTGTAGTTTTGGGGTCTCTGTGGCTAAGCTCTTTGCCTTGTGAGTCGATGGTCGTGGGTTTGAATCCGGACCACGCCATTCTGTTCACGGGTGCAGATTTTTCCAGAGACCCCATAGATTGTTGCTGGAGCTACAGAGTTCATGCTTTGTGCAATACTCTCAGCAGGTGACGTGCCATTTCTGCGGAGAGGACCGAGCCGTATGGGGTAAAACCCGGTGCAATGAAGTTAATCCTTCGGCTTTTAAACCCTAAACCTTTCTGCAGTAGTGGTGTTTCAACAATATCCAAAGTTGTGAGACTGATAAAGAGTCTATTACAGCAAGGAGGAGGCAGTTCAGACTAGCTTGTTTGTTTGTTATGTTGGGGATTAAAACATCTTTAAGATGAGGCACCCCTTTCAATCTAAGGACAAACCTTGTTTTGGTTATATCACAGCGTGTAGGTCAAGTTTCAGACTAGTTTTACAATTACAACAATGAGAAACTTACATGTTTATGATGTTAAATGAGTAATGGAAGTGATAGGCCTACACATGCACTACTCACTCTACTCTTACATACTAATAAGTACTGTAACTTAATTAATAGCTGCACTGCACACTCACTCTGCACAGGTTTAGGTAGTTGCGCGTGTTCCTTCTAATAAGTTTGAGTAGTGAAGCAGATGTTTATGTGATTTATTCGTACAAGGAAGTTACTTATTCTGGTTATTACGTCAGAAGATCGCATATAACAGCTATGACATTTGACCACCAAGGAGGAAGTGAAGTGTATATTACAATTATAAATGTAATATATTATATTGTAATATTATATGATATATCAGTTCGATCGATAACAATGATAACATATTAATTATTAAAGTAAAATAGTGTGGTATAAGATTCGATCTAGGTTTGGGAAAACAAAACTTACGCGACCATAACATGCAGCCCAGTGCGCTGGGGTCCATCCGTTTAAAGTATCTTCTTCAGAAATCAAGGCTGCGAGACAAGAATCAGCAGCTTGTTCACAATTGTTGTTGTACAACAATGTGTTTCCAATGAGAGTGTCCAGCAGGTGTCCATCGCCGGCATAACAAGCGAAATGTAAGGGTGTCTGTGCCAAAAGTCTCTGACTTAACGCGTCTAGTAAAGGTGGCGATTCTCTTTCAAAACTCATTGTCGGACCAAATGTTCTGAACTGCACGTCTAGATCATATGGATTCTTGCTTATTTAATTCAAAATTCATCAGAATTAAGAAATAAATCTAGATTTGGAATGGAATAATTGCAATCTCAAACCGGCAGACGTCTCTTTGTAATTGTGTTCGATCGCAAGCGTTTGGTTTTTTTCTGGCCAGCCTAATAACCGAACGATGTAAATAAAATACGAACACTAAGTGCGTTGTTTTTGAAGTTAAATTTAGCTTCAGTTTTTGCGTATTTATGGTGATATATATATATATATATATATATATATATAGAAAGAACAACATGTGCGCGCATTATTGTATTATTATTAAATGACCAAATACAGACGACTATTTTCAATATATTATATTCTAGAACGCTTCATTCCTAATTGTACTGTATTCTATGAGATATTTAATTTCTTTTTTAAAAAGGATTTACAATTTTTATTTCGGAATACATAATAAAACATAATAAAAATACTAATTCCTCTCGTACCGTTATACGTTACATAGGGCCTGCAAGTAATTTCTCCATACCGCTCTATCCTGGGCAACTCGCTCAATCTCCTCCATGGAACTGAGACCGATATTTCCTGGCTCTCTCAGCAAAGTTCGTTTCAGGGTCTCTCTAGGTCGACCTCTCTTTCTTGAACCCTTTGCATCCCACTTCAATGCCTGCTTTGATATTCATTGATCATTTCTCCTCAAGGTGTGCCCAACATATCTCCATCTTCTCTTTCTTATAAGAGTTGTCACTAGTGGTTGACCAGACATGTCTCTGATTTCAACACTTCTTCTGAATTCGTTCCATTTTATATTCATTATTTTTCCCAGACATCTATTTTCAAATGCATTCAACTTGCTTTCTATATCTTTAGTCATTTTCCAACTCTCGCTGGCATATGTTAAGATTGATACAACATTTGAATTGAAAATTCGTAATTTAGTTTTAATACTATATAACTTGCAGTTCCATATTTTATTTAGACTTTTAAAAGCTGATGTTGCTTTGCCAATTCGTATCATAATTTCTTTTTAACATTTCCTGTGTAATCAAAATTGCTACCAAAATAGGTGAACTGCTCTGTTATTTTTATCATTTTAGATTCCGGTGTGATATCTGCATTACTTGCCATAGGTTCTTCATTATATTTGTTTTTCATAGTTTATCTGCAGTCCAACTTTTGATGCTATAGATGACAAGTTGTCTGTTTTTCTTTGCATATCTTGGTTGTTTCTACTTAACAAGGCAATATCATCTGCAAAATCCAAATCTTCTAGTTGACTATTTTCTACCCAATCGATGCCAGTTTCGCCCTGCAACATTTTCGCATCACCCAGTCAATGGCCACTCCAAACAATAGCGGAGATAGAATACAGCCTTGCTTTACTCCGGTTTCAACCATAAACCAGTCGCTGTGTCCACCATCAGTGCGAACTGCACACTGTGAACCATCATAGAGGCTCTTAATAATGTTGATTATTTTGTCTGGTATTCCATAGCATCTCATAATATTCCACAGAGAGATTCTGTGTAGACTAATAATAATAATTAATACACGTTCTTGGCAAAGATCAAACATATCACAAAGAGTGATTAAAATTGGTAGTAAAGAACGAACACAAAGAAGAAGAAGAGGAGCTAAACGTCATGTACCTCTGAAGTCGGAGAAGGTACACCTGTATGGCAAGGCCACTGATAATAAGGAAAACAGGCATTCACTCAAAAATCAATTAGAAGCGTCATACCTGGCGCCCTGACTACGTCTGAATTCATAGCGAGCGAACGTAGAAGAAGAAGAATATGTAAGTTTACTAATAAGTAATATCGTATGATTAATATTTTTCATCATTAAATAACCGTAGACTCATAGAATTGAGTAAAATTGCAAAAAAGCTTGCAGTGTTCTATCAAACATGTACAAAATCCAGCCCTCAACTCAAAACTAGGTCAGGGTTTCCCCGGTCGGTTATGTGGCACAATTTAGAGTTGAATGTAGGGGACTGCCAGAGTAAGTTGATAGTAGCTCGGCCTGCTAGCTGTGAGACGCCTCATAGCTCGGGTTCGAAACCTACTGTCCGGCATTTGTTCGAGTCCCTGGTCTTACTCAGGACGATAACGTGAGTACCTCTGAAGTCGGAGAAAATCTGCCTGTATGGCGAGGGAATACTAATTACGAGTACATTGAGCACAGGCTGCCAGTGTAAAGTAATTTACAATGTGCACGCTGCTGCCATTGTAAGAAATTGAAAAACGGATTTTCACGCAAAATTCAGTTTCAGAGATGAAACTTCGTCTGAGTTGAAAGCGGACGAAAGAAAAAAGAAAAAAAAAAAAAAAAAGAAAAAAAAAAAAAAAAAAAAAAAAAAAAAAAGAGTTGAATGTGATCAGGCACAGAAAAAGAAAGAACACTGATGTCCTGAAAGAACTAAATGTTAAAGAGAATTGGCTGATAAACAACATACTATACAGAAAATTACATACTTTGGTCACATCAAGCGTCACGATGGCCTTGAAAGAACAATTCTAGAGGGCAGGGTCCCAGGACGCAGAGGCAGACCAAGAAGAAGATGGCTACAAGATATTAAAGAAACCATGAACATGACCATCGACGAAGTGGGTGAACTGGCAAGAGACAGTGAATTTCAGATGTGCTGCAAGAGAGCAACGTCCTATAAAAGATACGCACCTTGATGATGTGATCAGGCATCCGAGCAACGTGACCGGCCCGTCTCACTTGGGCCTTCAGAAACAGGTGTTGACGCTGGGATCTTTACTCTTGTGAGGACTTCTTGTGCTTATATAATTCCAACATGTCATGTAGAAGATCTGTATGGCACGGATCAAAGTGTATGAATGTTTTTCCTTGTTAGCCAAAGGGCATCTGTGGGGTATCGGCTAGGTGCTCGTCTCTCGTGCCAAAGGAACGATTTCGCTCCCTTGTGGAGCCATCTGGATATTTTTCCAGAGATCCCTGATCTCAGTGTAGCTAAGATCGAGTTCCTAGTCCTATCGGAGACGGACGATACAACGGAGGTCCCCTGTTCAATTTGAGCACGTTAAAGAACCCTTGGCAGTTCAAAATCGAGAAGAGCAGACTGGAAAGCCGCTGCCCGGACAAAATTCATTAGAAAAGATTAAAAATAAAATTCCTTCAAAAATATCTTCACCATCTTCAAAATTACACAGAGGACCCTCGCCGGTGCTACGGAATTCGTGCACTGCAGCTGAAATCTTCCTGTGTTAGAAAGATATCGGAGGACACATGGTTAGTCACCGAAGTGCAATGATGATGGTAATATCAATTAATTAATCAATCAATCAATAAATCAAACCTTGTTAGTCGATTCCGGAAATTGCTCATAATGAGACATTATTAAATGTTTTTTCTAGATCCGTAAAGCTGATATGCATCTTACACACATAGTCAACAGCTTTTTTAAATGTAGCTGTCAAAGAGTGACGGTAATATTATGAGTACGTCGGTTTCAGTGGCGGCTCGTGATTATTTTTGTTGGTGGGGCAAGACAAAAAGTTTAGGAAACATAATTTTTTTGGTTAGGTTATGTATTAGTTATACATGATTGTTGGTGGGGTCCGGCCCCACTGGCCCCTAATGACGAACCGCCACTGGTCGGTTTGCTCGGAATACACAACGCATTTCCTTACAGTTGTGTTTCAACTATCAATCAATCAATCAAGTGCCATGCCTTCCGGCGTAGGCGATCATGTCTCTCTACAACTCTCTCTGCTTGGTGCATGTAATCAGTTCTGACGTCGATCTTGTGTCGAACCATGATGCCAGGCCATCTAGCATCTTCTCTATCTGTCTTTCGCGATCTCTCCTTCCCTGAATTTTACCTGTTGTTACCAAATGTTCTAAACCTTCTCTTCGCATTATATGCCTGAAGAACCTTGATTGTCGGATTCTTATTCTTTTGATAAGGGTTCTTTGTGTGCAGGCCTGATTTAAAACCTCATTTGTATTCTTCGCTGTCCATGGCATTTTCAGCATTCTTCTGTACAACCATATTTCTGTGGCTTCCAATGATCGTATTGTTTATTCATTGTCCACGATTCGCTGCCATACAGAAGTATTGGATCAATATAGCACTGGAGTATTCGATTCCGCAGTTTCATTGATAGAGAATTCATGCATAGTGTGTTTTTCACTTGAGCTATTCTACGTCTAATCTCTGTTTTACACCTGCCATCTGATTTTTCAACTATATAGATTCGTATTTTCGTATTTCCTGTTTGAGGAGAACATGAATATATTTACTATTTAAAAAAAAAAAGTTAATTGCATATCCCTTACATGACTTTGCGAATCAACCCCAGCTTTGTAACGCTGTTTGTGATTTTTCAAGGCATTATTACGTTTGCCATTGCTTTCTGAACGGGTGGTGCCATCGTCCTTATGTAAAAATCCACGCGAAACAATTTGTAACCAAACTGTCCGCAGCGTGATTCGAACTCAGAACGTCGAGATTAATAGACCGAGTCACTAACCCCTAGGCCACAGACGTCACCATATTTACTAGGGGAGATAATAAGAGATATGCTTCTGCGATTAAACATTTTTTTCGGTTGTTAGCCTTTCAAACACATGGCCAATAACAACAGCTAATGAGCGGAAAATCATAACGACAGAGATGAGGTGTCTTAGAAGAGTTGCAGGTGTGACAATAAGAGACAACATTAGAAATGAAGAAATCAGAAGGAGACTGGATGTGAAACCAGTTATGCAATTCATAAAAGAACAACAGATTAAATGGTTTGGACACCTGACAAGAACGCCCTAGTATTGCATACCGTAGAGAGCCACACAGAAAAAGTATAATGGGTACAAAGCAAGAGGAAGACCACGCAAAGATGGAGCGACGGCATCAAGAACAGCCTTACGAAAATGAATATCAGCTTACAATGTGCCTTAAAATAAGCACATCCAAGATTATTACCCCCATCCCACCCCAACACTTCTATAAAGAAGTAAATGGTGGAAGAAAAGAAGAATCTTCCAAACGTTCGCTCCCCGTGGAACACATGTTCCCAACATTTGTCTTCCACTTTCCCAGACTCTAACCTTATTCTTAATAGATTCCCATGATAGTCCAGCTGCCATCTGTTCTCCAAAAATATTCAGTCCCCATGTCTGTTTAGGAAGTTCTCTTTGTCGTTTCCCTTGCGGGTTCCACTCAAGTGCTTGTCCATGGATCCTAAACTGTGTCTTCCGCATGGTATGCTCGACCATGGTCTCGAATAACATACGACCGGCTGGCTCATGGAAAAAATTCGAGAAAATAAGACCACAACCGTCGCGTGACCTCGCATTCCAGTATTGTCAGATAAAGACAAATTAATTTTAAATACAATGCATGATCAAAATGGCCAAAAATAACGACCGGAGAGAGAAAATACAACACAACATTCTAAATCAGGGTTATATTATGTAACAAATTAAGTTTAACACTAAGTAATATCAGTATTATTAATATTTTTCATCAATAAATTACCATGGACTCGTATAATTTCGTAAAATTGCAGAAAACCTTACGACGAAGCTAAACCTTGCGGCCTCTTGGACTCAACGCATTACATTCCTATGCTTCTTAGTACTTTCTCATCTCATGCCTTGTAATCTATATGTGTATTTGCTTCATATATATAATGTATATTTTGACTTGATTGTATATTGTTTCTCTTCTTTCCACTTCTAGTTTTGTGTTGCACTCATTTCGTTATTCGTTTTTATTCCCAGATTTTCATTGGATACGTTTGAATGTTTCCCGTAATTGTCCATTTTAAAGTGTTCTGTGAAATTCATCACTCCTGTTGTATCGTTTGCTTGATAAAGGCCTTTTGGTCGAAACGTTGCTGTTTGTCGTCACTGTTTCTGTATTTTGTAAAACTATAGTACTTTGTTTGTACGTGTTTCGCCAGAAAACCTTACAGTGTTCTATCAAACACTTATAAAAACCAGCCATCATTAAGCGGAAATTTTGGTTATCCCGTCTGAGCTAGTGGGTCTTATGTAGCCGGAGGCCACGGCCCGAACCGCCTTCATTTTTTCCCTCCTGTATACTAAACACAGAGTCTCACACTATTACCAAATGATATAACAACGGGTTCTTTATTGCTTCAACGACACAATATTATTACGTATTATCGAGGGAATGATTAACGTAATGCATATGCGTTCGCTTATCAACTCGGTAACAAGAGGATTGTGGGTTCAACCGCTCACTCGGCGTTACACACGTCTCCTGAATACTAGGCTCTAGGAATGTGAAGGGACAGACGCTTAATACCATAAGGTCTGGGGTCAAAGGCGCATGGGGACAACGCTGCGCCAGGATTAGTGAGCTGGCATTAATCAAGATCCTACCCCACCTCCTCGTTGTGACCCTGGTAATAGACATTGGTTCCGGTCTGGCTAAGCGATTAGGGATCGAAGGAGAGCTACAGGTAGAGGTAGTAGTGCAAGCACGAAAAGCAATGCAGGTCCAAAATCCCTGAAAAAATGTACGCATCTTCTGGCCGATATCCGATGAAAAACTGCAAACATTATTCAAGAAACGTTAGAAAATAGCAGTGTACGAGTCCTCAGTGAATGATTGCTAACTCCCCAGAGTAAATGACGCACTAAAATTGCCACCTACGGGGCAAGAGTCCATAAGCACGAAGCGTAACAAGTCAACGGTCGCACCACAATTATCAGCTTCCCGGCCGATGGGAAGGGCCATACAAATGAACATGAAGGAATGAGAGGTGCATCCAGAGCAGAGACGTGGGTTCACATGGGGCGAAAATCTGAGTCCGAGTCGAGCTGCATGTCATGGCAGTCTCGAGGCACGGTAAATGTGAGCACGGTGAGAAAACCGATAAACACGGTGGGACAGGAACCAAAGTGGAGCGAACACGCATATGGACGATACACACAGGTGAGCCCAAAGCCGAGGCAGACACGCAAGGTGCTGGTGTCGGAGCGACGAAAAGGCGTGGCAAACGTAGGGGTGAGCGGGCACCCAGATGAGCAGGGAAAACTGGAGAGCCCTGCAGAGGCTTGAATCCGGTACAAATCAAAGGTCTCGGCAAGTGTCTCTGAAAAACACTGTAACGCATCGTGTCGACATATAGGAAGATTGCGGTAAACTCCGTACAAGAGGTCAAGCGCAGATAAACCTATTGGCTAAAGTTGACCGAGCGCAAATCCTAAAGTTGCGTTTTAGTTCCTAACGAAACTGCCCTCCCTGGGACAACCGGACAGGGTACTGCTGCATTAACAATTAACATCCCCGGAAGAACTGAGGTGGGTGATGTTGGCGAGCGCAAAATTTCAGTTGTGTTGCTAGCGCCGATTGAAACAACCCTCTAGAATATCTGAGCGCAGTCCCAGTCCAGTGTTTCCCGGGGACAGGGAAAATGCAGAGTAAACACTTGAAAATTGCCAAGTGTCTACACGAGCCCCGAAACGGCTGAGAATACTCCTACGGAGGAACAAACTCACCTTGGATAGAAAAGTAAGGTCGATAATGCAAAGGCTTGACTGGTACAAACCTAAACATTGGCTAAGGTCTATACTTTTCGGACGCCGATCATCCTACACAGAGTAAGATGACCTCCAAACACCATGGCTCAGATCATATAAAGGCTAAGCATACCGCGAAAATATGATCGTTTGTATGACAAAGCACATGCGTCTCCAATGACTGAGAATGTTCCTAATCCAGAACAACCTCATATAGTCAGAAAGAGCACATATTATAGACATACTCTTTGGCGAAGATCATAATGCCAAAATATACGGCGAAAAATGATCGTAATAGAGCAATGAATACAAAAGGTGACAGTTCCAGTGATTAGCCATAGAAGGGTAGAGAATGCTCCTAAACCGGAGCGACCTCACCCAGCGCCGGATTAGCCTAGTAGCAGAAGTAGCAAATGCTACGGGCCCTGCGCTTCTGGGGGCCCCGCGCCAATGTGGAAGAGATGAAAAGGAAAAAAATAACTACGATGCTATATCAAAAACACGCAAGCTGTCTGAATTTTTTAGTGTCGTGTGTGATGGTGCTGAATTCAAAGAACTGAAGCAGAAAATACAGAAGTCGCATATCACTGTCTAGTAGATGAAGGCAGATGAACTCCAAATATTGTCAGCTCTTATCAAGAGGATTTGAAAGAAAGTCTAGGCGACGAACTTGTGCAGTTCGTTGAAGTGCAATTTTATAAACTTATAATGGAAAATTCATTAGAGTCGTGTTTCCCAAATGTAGAAATAGTTTTACTAGTTTACTGGTCTTTAATGATTATTAACTGCAGCGGAGAACGTTCTTTTTCAACATTAAAACATATAAAAAGTGAGTTAAGGAACATGATGGGACAAAATCGTACAAACAACCTCACCTTAATGAACATTGAATGTAAATTACTTAGAGAAATTGATTTGTCTAGTATTATCTCTAAATTTGCTCACATTAAATCGAGACAAGTTTGTTTGTAAAAGTTGTGTTTTATTTTATTATCATACAAAACCTAGGGCCCCGCGCTAAAATTTACTACAGGCCCCGCGCTGACCTAATCCGGCACTGACCTCACCCAGTCAGCGCAGAGTAGCTAATGCTCTTTGGCGTAGATCCAAGCCTAAATTTACGGCACTGAACTGCCAAGGGTTCTTTTACGTGCTCAAATTGAACACTAATAGCGATTGTACCTTGTGCTAGTTATGCACCTACAAGTAGGCCAGCACATCCAATTTCTGCAGTGCTTTTTTATTTACTAGGTTACTTTCCTAGGCTCTACATCAGTCGCCTCTTACGACATGCCTTGTAGGTCGCAGTCTATTCATTGCTTCCCTTACTGGTCCCGGCACCACACGTTCGCCACAACAGACGATGGGACTCGGCACAGAATACACTGTATGACTCAAAATTTATTGTCTCCTGAGACAAAAGCTAATGATGATATATATATATATATATATATATATATATATATATATATATATACAGGGTGTTCAAGATAATTGCAGCCCCATTGACAATTCGAAAGTTGCCAGGTACACATTGAGTTGTGTTTATTTACTATTTAAACCGGTTCTGACTAGCTCGTCCTACGTCACATTTGTTCATCGCCCCTTCCTGCACTACAATTACACACCGTCACACAACCTTGACCTATACTACGTCATAACTGAACCTTCCCATTTCCATACATATATGCCAGATTAGCTCCATTCACGGGCTGCTTTTAAGTTGAATACCCTGTATATATATATGTTTGCTTTGCGTTCCAAAGGTCGTGATTTCGAATCCGAATCACGTCGCTCGGTTCACGAGTGGAGAGCCTTAGGATTGCCGGTGGGGATATGGTTATTGAACTGGCGTCATTGCACTTCGGGCAGACCCATATGTGCTTAGTCTCCCTTAACCGCATGTGTGTTGTCGGGGCTCTTAAGGGAAGCAAAGAATAGTAACACTGCGCCCTACAAGGCATGTCGTAAGAGACGACTGAGGTAAGAGACTCGTCCGAGTGGTTACCGGGGCCCAAATTTGGAGTGTAAAGAATATAACCACTGTTACCTGCCATGCATGTCGTAAGAGGCGACTAAGGAGGTTTGGCTGAAATCGGATGCATGTGTCCTAAGCGTGTAGAAGTCTATGCGTTTAGGGACCTACCAAACCAATGTGCAACGTATACACGTTCTTGGCAAAGATCAAACAAATCACAAAGATTGATTAAAATTGGTCGTAAAGAACGAACGTAAAGAAGAAGAAGATCTATTCAACATACATTTATGGAGCTAGGAAGTTTGTGCAATACCTTCGGTACGTGGTGTACCATTGCTTCGGAGAGTGATTGATTGATTAATAGGACCATAATCATTGCACTTCGGTTAGTAACCATATGTGCTCCGATCTCTTTCTTACACGGGAAGATCTGAGCTGCAGTGCACGAACTCCGTAGCAGCTGAGAGTGACGGGACCATAAAGGGAAATATTATGCTCAAAACGAGTCAATGCGTCTATCTTCTTTCTCTTTCTTCTTTCTTTCTGTCTATAGATCACCTTTATATGTACATTTACCATCATCATCATGTAGCGTGTCCTGAGCAGAACCTTGCCACTTTAACAGTCTTACGGAATTTCTCTCTCATATGCCAGATGTCCTGCTTCTGCAGTGGTCATGCTAAAACCATCAGTTACATCCTGAATCCATCCTCCCCGTGGTCTTCCTCTTCTCCTCTTTGCCGGAATGCCTCCTTCCATGATGGCCTTCTCCAGCCCTTCGTGTCTTTTTATATGTCCAAAATAGGGGTAAATACTTTAGGGGTAGAGGCAAATCTCTATCAAAGGAGATGTAAGGCGCCCCCTTCTCTCCGCTAGTCTACGGGACACCCTTGGGCAAGACGGAATATCCGTTTAGACACCTTGGTAGTGTAAAAGGGCTTGTCAGGATGGCTCGTATGTGTTGATGGGTGTATATTGGTAATGTTGTTATAGCATTGATGGTATCCTGTTATTGTAGTTATTACTTTGATAGTACAGCACAAGTAATAAATAGAGACATTCTGTAAGTTCTATATCTAAATATCTTCTTTATTGATGTTGATACATGGAGGCACAACAAAAACACGTCCTGTCCATCGTCATGCCTAATGTTTTCTCTTCTCACCCTGTTGCTAACTCCAACTACGTATCTTACTTTTATTACGTCAACATGTCTCGTTGTTATGTGTTGCACTTTTGTTTAGAGAGTGCAACACATAGTCTCTTCTATTAAATATCTAATTGCATACTACACTAACTACCTGGCTAACTGTCTGCTCCTCAGCTGCCACCTGGGAGGGTGCTATGACAGACTATGACAGTAGGATAACGTGAAGCGATGGGAGCAGGTAGTGGATGAGTGTGGAAGCAGCCGACAGAGTACCAATGGTTATGGTCTCAACACTCAGGACGGTAGACAGATGATCTCTGTAATAGAGACAATGGTCATGCACCAGTATGGTCACTACCAGGAAGGTAGACAGATGATCTCTGTAATAGAGACAATGGCTACGGTCATGGACCAGTATGGTAACTGCTAGGAAGGAAAGCAATGGCAGACTACCTTCCAAGAAAATGCTTAGAAAACTCTAGAAAGAGATCGGAGCACACATGGTTACTTACCGATGTGCAAGGATGATGGTTGTATCAGTCAGTCGATCAATGGTTGAATGATATGATCATCATAGTTACACGTAGACGGTACGGTCTGCAACTGTTAAACCCACTGCCTTGTGGAGGGGGAGACTCGGGAGAGTAAAGACTAGGGAGTAAACCCTAATAGAAAATCACCACTGCCCTGTGGGTCAGCACGGTTATGCAGAGTGATAGAGGAGTAAACCTTGACCACAAATACGGAGAGAGGGACTCTAAGGCAGTATATATATATATATATATATATATATATATATATATATATATACAGTGGCGGCTCGTAGTTATTTTTCTTGGTGGGGCCAGACAACAATTTTCGGAACAATCATGGTTTTTGGAGTATTTACTATTACTTGTCTATTCCTGGAAGTTTTCCCCCTTTCGATTATTGGTGGGGCCAGGCCCCACTGGCCTTTAATGACGAGCCGCCCCTGTATATATATATATATATATATATATATATATAAAAGAAACGGCTTTGTAGCACACTCTGACTGATTTTCAACTGACATGGTTCCATTACGTGGTGCTGAACTTCAACAAGGGACCTGCGTTTTATCGTTCGTCTTTGTGGGGTATCATTCATGCTCGCCTCTCGTTCCAAAAGTCATCGGTTCGCTCCCTCGTGGAGTCATCGGGATATTTCATCTGAGATTCACGAACTCAGTGTAGGTGAGATCGAGTTCTAGTCCTATTGAGATTTACGATATAAAGTAGGTTCCGTGTTTGTTGAGCAAGTAAAAAAAAAACCACTTGGCAGTTCAAAATCGAGAACAGGCTAGAAAGCCGCTGCCCCTTGCAAAATTCATTAGCAATATTAAAAAATAAAATTTCTACAAATTATTTTCACAATTTTCTAAATTACATCGGGGACCTTCGCCGGTGCTACGAAGTTCGTGCACTACCGTTCAGATATTCCTGTGCAAGAAAGGGATCGAAGCACACATGGTTACTCACCGAAGTGCAATGATGATGATCAGAATCAACCATTCTCATACACACTCACCTCAGCGCACCAGAGACCCCCGACACATATTCTTGTACACCAAGTAAAAGCGAAAATAAGATCCCGCTCTAGAAATCTCTTCGTATCCTGACGCAGTGAACCCGATTAGAGAAAGACATTATTGGTAAATAATCCACGACGAAATCTACCAATATTGTTGAAGGTCCATTAGTAAAAAATAGTTTGAGAATCACTGTGGTGTTATAATGAAAGCAGAGTTTACTATAAGATAATGCCATAAGACATTTACAAGTGCTTTAAACGATGTGAATGATATATCAAACACATGTTGCCTGCCTTCAAATTCAGTAAGTACAGAAATGGCAATCACAGTTTGGCAAATAGGATATCGTACCCTGTCACAACTGAAGCTACGATCTTACGCGCTGACTATTTACCGCACATTGTCATTTAAACTCGACCTTGCGGCAGATGGCATGTCAAATATTTGTCTGTCTGTTATTCCACAGAATGTTTGGCTAGTTAGGTATGCATGCCGATCTTAGAGAAGGAGCCTGAGAGGAAGATCCCATTGGTTGACCCAGGTCACGTGACGTCATATGTTAATAAGTATCAAAGCAAAATGGAGGACGAAAATATGTGAAAGTATTTTCACTAAAAATCTTAGATGAAATATGCCAGAGAGAGGAAACGGGACCTCCCCTGCCCGAGGGATGGGAAAAAGCGGTTGATTACGATGGGAAAAGTTTTTTTATTGATCATATAAATCGAAGGACAACATGGATTGATCCTCGCGACAGGTAAATTGAAAGTTTTGTAGCAAAATTGGTTCATGACGACCCGAGGTAGTACTTTAAGTAAGACTTAAGTTAGTAATGATGGCATGTATGAGTATGTATTAGGACGTGATGGACCGTGTGACTTTCGTGTCTAACACTCGTATGCTTATTAAATCGCATTTAATGAAAATACAAACTATGTATGCTGGACATATAGTTATTTTATGTGTTGTCATTTATCATGTGTCAGTGCACAGTTAGTTAACTGCAATATTTTGTGTCAACAACACTACGACCACACAGATGAGAATTAGGTGTAGTGATAGGAATTCATTCAAACATGATGTTTAATTTATAGTAACGAAGTAATTTTAACGATGAAGTAGTTCTTTAATATAGTACATCTAACTTAATAAATTAGCTTGGTTGAAGCTGCAGTAAATTATTATTTATATTATCAGGTTGAGTATTAGTTTTTATAGTCAACGTTTCATCATTGTTACTAACTTCAATCAATGTGTGTTACATTTAATTAAACATTCATTCAATTCATTAGCTTGATTAACCTCCTCATATATTCTTAGTAATCATAGCGAGGTGATTAACATCTCATTGTGATTAACATCTCATCCGATACATTAACGTGATCAGGATCGTTCTGCACAACAATAGAGTGTCTAATTCTTCTTTGCATTCATTCTTTACGACCAATTATAATCACTCTTTGTGATATGTCTGATTTTTGCCAAGAACGTGTAGACGTTGCACATTGGTTTGGTAGGCCCCTAAACGCATAAGACTTCTACACGCTTAGGACACATGCATCCGGTTTCAGCCAAACCTCCTTAGTCGCCTCTTACGACATGCGTGGCAGGTAACAGTGGTTCTATTCTTTACACCCCAAATTTGGGCCCCGGTAACCACTCGGGCGGCGACCAATTATAATCACTCTTTGTGATATGTTTGATTTTTGCCAAGAACATGTAGACGTTGCACATTGGTTTGGTAGGCCCCAAAATACAGACTTTTACACGTTTAGGACACATACAACCGATTTCACCTGAACCTCCTTAGCGACTCTTACGACATGCATGGCAGGTAATAGTGGTTCTATTCTTAACACCCCAAATTTGGGCCCTGGTAACCACTCGGGCGTATAGAGTGAGTGATTAGTGGTAATGCAGAAGTTTATTTCAAATACTTTAACTTTATGCTCTTAGTGTCATACTTACATCATACTGTTTGGGTTCATAAATGATAGGAACTTTTCTTTCATTCAATGATAAATGACTGCCACCAGTGGGTCTCAAATCATTCTTAAGCTTTACCTGTAACAGTGTAATTATATATTCAGCTTTTTACTCTTCTTAGTATTATTCTTGTGGGTTAGCCTAATGCATAAGCATTGTCTAATGACTCAGACATAAGAGGGTTGTCGGTTCAATCCCACACTCGACATTCCACAACCGAGGAAAAGAATTTACCTCCTGCACAAGATTGAGTGACAGCATCAAGAACAGTCTTAAGAAAATGAATAACAGCTTACAAAGTGCATTAGAACAAGCACACAGAAGATCACTACATTCCCTCGCCAACACTTCTACAAGAAGTAAATGGTGGAAGAGAAGAAGAACACCAGGGCCTCATTTCTAAACTGTTCTTCTTACCCAGCATTCTGTGATATTTCATTTCTGTTGTGACTAGTTTTCTTCTGTCATTTAATGTCAGTGTCCAGGTTTGGCACTGGTAGCATAATGTAGTGAGAAAGTGTTGAACAGTGCTCTTTTTGTGTTCATGGCGACATGTTTGCATTTCAAATTTGGCACCATTTGTCCTAGTGTTTGATTTGCTTTGTTGTATCTATGTTGGATTTCGTTACTTATTCTTCCTTTTGCTGAAAAGATGCTCCCTCGGTATGTAAAGTCTTTGACTTGTTTTAATGGGTGTTTGTCAATGTTGGTGGTGTTTCCTCTCTAGTGAATGTCATTACTTCAGTTTTGTCGATGTTTATTCTCATATTCTATTCTTTGCATGCTAACTGGAGTCTATTACTGTTTTGTTGTAGCTGTTCCTCTGTTGTTGATACAATTGCTTGGTCGACTGCAAAAAGAAACTCATTTAAAAGTTCCCCAATGTTGTTCTCTTCACTAGGGTTAGCAGTTTTACAGATTTGATCTATATATGTGATGAATAGCAGCGGTGATATTACGCATCCTTGTCTTACTCCTGACCCAACATGGAACTTTTCTGATAGGCCTGTATTGAAAATGGATGTGTATAATATTTATATGATGGGATCTCTGTGGTTATTCTTTGGTCTTGAGCTTTGAAGGTCATGAGTTCTAATCTGGTTGGTGCCGTTCTGTTCACAAGTACATTTTTTCCAGAGATCTCCAGGATTGTTGCAGGAGTTACAAGGGTTCATGCTTTGTTTTACTTTTTGATTGACTCTGCAGGTGGCATGCCATTTCTGTTGAGAGGGGCAGAGTCATGTGGTAAAACCTGGTGCATTGAAGTCAATCCTTTGTCTCTAGACCCTTTTTAGATCTTTTAATATTTATATGAAAAGTTACTTCCGTGCACGCCCATGTGTTGCCGGGGCCCACAAGGGAGCAAAGAATAGTAACACTGTGATCAACAAGGCATGTTGTAAGAGGTAGCTGAGTTAGGAGCCTAGGGAAGCTACCTTAGTAAATAAAAAGCATTGCAGAAATCGGATGTGCTGGCCTACTTGTAGGTGCATAATTGGCACAACGTATAATCGCTCTTAGGCTCAGATCAATACAAATTACAAAGAGTGGTTGACAAGTGGTCGATGTGGAGCGTTCGAAGAAGAAGCCTACCTAATTGTGTTTGGAGGGTTTGTGTGCCTTTAGAATTCTTCAGGCTATGTCGGCGGGAGTCTTAATTCCTGGCAGGTCTAACCAAGCTGAACAGACTGAAGGTGAAAAGCCAGACCAAAGGGCAGGAAGCAGGATGGACCCCCATAAGGTGACAGTGCAGAACCCAATGGCGAGTGGTAAATGCTCTGGCTGCAATCAACCCACCCCCCCAGCTATGGGGCAAATAACAGTCGTCCTCTTTCTCCCTTGAAGAGTACATCATTTTTCTTGTCTTGTACTTCTGTGATACATTCCTCATAAATATGGGATTCAACTATAATGTATAAGAGCCTATGAACTGAGGTGCAACTTATAGTCTTCTTGGCATAAATCAAACATATTGCAAAGAGTGGTAAAACTGGTTGATAAGAATGAACACAAACCTGTGAGATACAAATTCTAACTTTCACATACAAACGAAACAATTTAATTTGTGTTGTTAATGTATGCTAATCTCCCTTTCAGATTTACAAAACCACAAACTTTTGCAGACTGTGTTGGGAATGAGCTGCCCTTAGGATGGGAGGAAGTTTGCGATCCAAATGTGGGGATTTATTATATAAATCACATTAAACGTAAGTATTCTTTATTTGGGGCATCTGTGGCTTAGCTTCTTGAATGCTCCACATCGCCACTTGTTAACTACCTTTGTGATTTGTATGTGATCCAAGCCTAAGAGCGATTGTAAGCTGTGCACATACAAGTAGGCCAGCACATCCGATTTCTGCGACACTTTTTATTTAATAGGGTAGCTTCCCTATGCCTCTACCTCAGTCGCCTCTTATGGCATGCTTTGTAGGTCACAGTGTTACTATTATTTGCTCCCCTTGTGAGCCCCAGCAACACACATGCATGTGGCTTAGCGGTAGTGAGCTCAATCACAATCCAAGAGTACCTGGTTCAAACTCAGCGCCTGGCAGTGTGGAAGCAAATTTTTTCACGTGGATTTTTAACGGTAAAAATAGATCTCACTTTTCAGAAAGCGATGGCAAACTACTGAACGTATAAGTGGTGCCTAGAAAATCAATGACTCGTTTACTGTGGTTGATGGTGATATCCTGTATAGGATATGACACGATTTTTATTTACCAGAGTCAAACATGGACAATGAGCAAAGCACATATAAACACATAGTGGATATGCTTGTTTGCACATGTAAAAGAACTTTTGACATTACGGAAATCAATAAATGTAGAATGAAAAGCTATTGATAGGCAAAAATACTCAGTATATAACACAATTAATGCCAGTTGCAGCTGCTCGTAGCTTGGATACGAGGACTATCCTCTGTGTGTGCGGGTTCAATTCAAGGGATGGCAAGAAAGCCACAGATTCCCCAGATTTACGGTGTTCGTGGCACCGAACCAAAGGGTTACGATGTCCATGGCACCGAGCTGAAAAGCTCAAGTGCTTCTGGATCGGAAAAATAACACAAAAAAACCACAATTAATAGTTATTCCTAAAATAAATTATGCCTGTGGTGCCGGGGTCTGCAAGGGAAGCAAAGAATAGTACCACTGTGACCTACAAGGCGTGTTGTAGAGGTGACTGATGAGACCTAGAGAAGACCTTAGCAAATAAAGCATAGCAGAAACGGATGTGCTGACCTACTTGTAGGCACATAACTGACACAACAAACAATTGTTCTTAGGATCAGATCACATACAACACACAAGTGGTTAACAAGGCAGTAGAGATTAAGAGAGAAAATTCATACATCAATCAACAGAGTGGTTTACAAGTGGTGTATGGAGCATTCAAGAAGAAGAAAATTCATAGCATACAAATTACATCGATGTCCCCGGGCTGATGCTAGAAAGTTTGTTGATGATCTTTTTGTGCAAAAACAGAGATCAGATCTCAAATGGTTTTTTGCCAAAGTGTAATTATAATGATAATGGTAGTAGGTCGAGCATATGCTACGGAAAACACAGCAGAGTATCAGTAGACAAGTACTTGAGTGGAACCTGCAAGGAAAACAGAAAAGAGGATGTTCTAATCAGACCTGGATTTGGAGTCTTCTTGAGGAACTGATGGGTGCTGGGCTACTGCCTGGGTGGTCATAAAGAGAACAGCCAGAGACCGGGAAAAGTTGCGAACAACTGTTGAAGCCCTATTCTCCACGAGGAGCGGAGAGGAATTAATCAGTAATTGCAATGGTCCGAATATCAGATTCAAACCAAGCAGCACAAATACCTGCCATCTTGCAGGCAGTTAGGAACAGCCATTAGTCAAAGAAGGCAAACCTGACCGAAATAGTTATTGAAATTAGATACACCAGATCACAGTGCAACATAAACTTACTAAAACATTTATGATGTTTAGTGCAGTTAATCATGAGCTAACTTTTCTTACAGAAATCAACCAGCTGGAAGATCCCAGAGTCCAATGGAGGCAAGAACAGGAACATATGCTCAAGGAGTATCTAGTCACAGCGCAGGAGGACTTGGAGGTTGGTTTCATCATTCTTTTTTAGTGGTAGTTTTGTCTATCTTTCTTTCTTATAGTTCATATGTACGGTTCCAACTTCACTGCAATAGGTCATCCCATAATTTCTCTGTTCCTGTGCCAACGAAAATCACACAAAATGCTAACAACTGTCTCCTGTGTCACTAATTCCAGAATGAAACAGCCATACCGCCACATAAAGCAACCAGCACCACATAAATGCATATGGCCCTCGCTAAAGTGTCAACACAAAACTGTTCATCACTTGAATTGCAATTCATGTTGAAAGGAAAATCAATCACGACAAAATCCAGCTTTCTGTCACGCAAAACACTGCATACAGCAGATTGAGTTGGTGTCATTTTGGGTTGCATAACCTCTGTCTGCCATTTTCTGAATCCCCACAATCACAACAAACGCATGGTTGACACAGCAAAAAGCATTCCATGTAAAATTCATAGCTCACAGCGTTGCTCAAGCACTAACTCAGTAGCCCGGCAAACAAAACCAGAAAATACCCGACCAAAACGTGGCGGAAATGTGCTAGCAAAGTCTTGTCCAGAATCAAACAGTTCTGATTCTGAATGGCCCTCCCGCATTCCGCCATTGCTGGCCATATCTTTCTTTCTGTTCAGTCTCACTGCAAGACATTGTGAGAATGTTGTGTTTTCTTCTGTGTGCCAACTGTGTCATACTCGGTGTTGTGTACCTGTGTTGTAGGATTTATGCAATGTTGTCTATCCATTTGTCTCTTGGTCTTCCTTGTGTTACGTTAGTTGTTAAGAATCAGTTTTTTATATATATATATATATATCGCCAGAGTGGTTACCGGGCCCAAATTTGGGGTTTAAAGAATAGAACCACTGTTACCCGCCACACATCGTCTTCCCACATGGGAAGTGGTCGGCACAAACAGGGAGGCAGAAATCATAGGAATTATATCCTACAGAACTGCCCCCAGTATGCAGACTTGAGAAGAAAGAGTGGCCCACTTACACCAGCGTCCAAGACAAACTGTATGGCGTGGCTGATAATCTGAGGCAGATGGCTGCCTTTATTAGAGAATCCGATATCCCAATCTAGTGAGAACGCAGAAGAAGAAGAAGAAAGCTGAACAAGTTCTCTTTTTAGATTTTGTACTGGGCTGTCAGCGGATTTAGCCTCCAGGGCTTGAATAGCTGACAGTGAGTCTGTAAGAAATACCATCTTGCCTGCAGGTGCTTGCACCTTATTCATGTGCTGTGCTACCATCAGAAGGGCTAAGAGTTCTGCTTTGTAGTTGGAACATATTCTTCCAGTAGAGGCAGCTAGAGACAGTTAGTAGCATCTGTGTGCCTAATGTACACTTCTGCTCCACCATTCTTGGTTGCCTCCATTGCCGACCCGTCTATGTTCTTAATTCGTAATTCTTATCCAGCTGTCCACTGGAAACATGTAATGGAGATGTTCCATTGTAGTTGCTTTCTCACTAGATTAGGCTCGACATCTTTGCGTAACAATTTAGATATGGAGATTGAGAAGTTTAGTTCCCAGTGATCAAAAAGTAATTCTTCTGGTATGGAGTTATGATTTAGTAGTTCCAAGTATGACTTTCCTATTGTTTTGCTTTGTGGTTTAGACTTGTACGCTTTAGTCTGGATTTTTTTGTCCTAGCCTCCAGTTTCCCATGTAGTGGATGGAGAGGCATCCTTTTGATCCTTTCAGCAGGTAGAATCACTTTTCTCCTTCTTCTGTCTTCCAAGGGCTGGATGTTGGCTGCTTTTTCCATTTCTACAATTGGTGTAGATTTGATGGCTCACAAAATAGTGCGCAGACACCTGTTTTGCGTTTTTTCCAATATCAATTTGTTTGAATTGGCTGCTGCACAATCTTTCAACTATTTTTCCACCGTTCTTCTCTGTGTTTCCTTTGGACGTCCAGACCTTCTCTTGAAAGAAATGGATCACAGAAGGAACGCAACACAGAGGATGGCCAAGAACAGAGAAGAATGGTGTGCATTTGTTACTGTCTTAAGTGCCAAGGACATCACAAGCTAGAGATATATATAGAAGTAGTAGGATTTCATCACAAGTTTGACAAACATCAGCATGTCTGAGTGTAGACAGACGGGCAAGAGAATGACAACAAAGTGGTACCATAACTGAGAATGAAAATTTGACCAACAGAAGCAATCCTTCTGAACAAACTATTGGGGACTGGTGAAGACGTCAGCCACCTCTCTGTTTATGACACATATCGTAGTAGTTGCATTCCAGAAGAAGAAGAAGGTACCATAACATTAAGAGATTGACAAACAGTAGTTTGTCAAGAATGTCTCAGCAGATGATGTAGAGGACTGATTGTAGGCAAGCTATGCTGACATGATACGTATATACTGGGGTTGAGTTACCAGAAACTCTTATATTTGTATAAGATCAGGGCTCAGGAAATTCTTATGTTTCAATTTGGAATATCTTCATTGTACTCTTGACATGCTCCAATCTCCTTCGAAATATCTCCAACAGCAGCGTCCAGTGACTGATCATACCAGTTCAGTTTTGATTGATGAACCTACTCATATACCTGTTGTGCTGTTCTTTTCTGGTCACTCCAATCTTCAATCCCAGCTTTTGCAATCTAGTAGTTGATGTTGATTAGTTTAAATGGAAATCCTCTTTGCTGCCACACTCTATGAGGATGTTCAAAATGTCAGCTCTATCCATTGGCTGACCCCCTGATATAGTGGCAGCCAACCAGTCTGTCTGCTCTCTTACTGGCAACGGCACCCATGTTCCCCAGAACGAGGATTGTTCTTGTACGAGAGCTCAAAAAAACTTAAATTCGTTTGAGATATGCACAATTTTTTTCCCGATCCAGAAGCACTTGAGCTTTCAGCTCTTCGGCTCGGTGCCATGGGCATCGTAACCCTTTGGTTCGGTGCCATGAACACCGTAAATCTGGGAAACCTGTGGCTTTTCTGCCAGCCCGCGAATTGAACCCGCACTCACAGAGGGCTAGTCCAGTCCAACGGGCTACGAACACGCTGGGCGGGCAGGCAGATGCGCACAATTAACTGCCCCCTGTCATCTGAATTTTTGGCTCAATATGAAGTTTCTTTTCACAAAATTTTTATTGTCTAGGCAAAGAAGGAGATCTACTCCATTAAAGAGCAACGACTTATGCTGGCACAGGATGAGTTCCTGCATCTCAATGAATCATTATCAGGATGGAAGTCTTCAAGAACAAGCTGTAAGTAATGTTTGGCTGTTTTTCTTTTGTGGATGCTGAATGCATCAATCGTTTTTTAATGCAATATTACACATGATGTCTTAGTTACCTTGTGATATTTTAATGAATACCCCTGATATTTTTGTCATATTGTATCCTGAGGAACTAAGTCTCTAGTTTTTGTTAATTGGCCCACCATCTTTAGTTCTTGTTAATTGACCCACCATCTTTAGTTCTTGTTAATTGACCCACCATCTTTAGTTCTTGTTAATTGACCCACCATCTTTAGTTCTTGTTAGTTGTCCCACCATCTTTAGTTCTTGTTAGTTGTCCCACCATCTTTAGTTCTTGTTAATTGACCCACCATCTTTAGTTCTTGTAATGGGACCCACCATCTTAAGTTCTTGTTAGTTGTCCCACCATCTTTAGTTCTTGTTGATCTCAAAAATTAAAGATGGATTGATTCTCAAAACTAGATATGGATTCGCCATGTGTTGCCCACTTTGCGAGAACCGGAGGAATATAACAAGAAGGGTCCTTGCCTGAACCGCAGGACAGCAAAGAAGGGAGGCCGAGAAATACATGGAGACGAGATTTGGAGGCGGAGATCAACAATATAAAGAAGAGCTGGAGGGAGCTGCAGGAGATAGCTAGAGATAGGAAGACTTGGCATGAGTTGGTTGAGGGCCTATGCCCCAACCCGGGTAAAAGGCAAAAGAGAGAGAGAGAGAGAGTGTGTTGCCGGGGCAGCAGTGGGAGCAAAGAATAGTAACAGTGGGATGACCTACACAGCATGTCATAAAAGGCGGCTGAGGTAGGGGCCTAGGAAACTAATCTAGTAAATAAAAGCGTCACAGAAATCGTATGTGCTGGCCTACTTGTAGGTGCATAACTGGCACAATGTTCAATCGCTCTTAGACTCAGATCACACAGAGTGGTTAATAAGTGGTTGATATGGAGCGTTCGAAGAATATATAACTGATATTGAAAAATGAAAATCGCGGCATATCCTTTACAGAACGTAGCCATCAACCACAGTAAACGAACCGTTTATTTTCTAGGCACCACTTGTATGTTCAGTAGTTTGCCATTGCTTTCTTAACGGTGAGATCTATTTTTACAATCCATAAAAATCCAACGTAGATGAATTTGCGTCCAAATGTGCCCGCAGCGGAGTTTGAACCAGGTACATACAAACCTGTTAGCATACAAAGTATAAAACAGATTCTGAAAAACAACTCCAGAGAAGATTGGCTGAACCGATGGGCTATGGGGATGACTGGTCGGGACATGTATGCAGAGATGAATAGACCAAACCCCAAGGACAATATAAACCTGCTACAAAGAAAAGATCAAAGCACTATCTTTCAGTTAAGAACAGGACATGTTGGACTGAATTATCACCTACACAGAATAAACCCCACACACTTACCACACTGTAGAAAGTGCAGTCACTCATGTGAGACAGTACAGCATATCTTGCTTGAATGTCCTGGACTACATAAAGCTAGACAAGAACTCCTCCCACCACACCATCTGTTCATAATACCCTTGCACTAGTCTTCCACAATTACAGAACACATGCAGATTCTACAAACTGGCATTGGCTGCCTAAGAGTGAAAACTCGCAGCCCTGGTTAGAAGAAGAAAAAGAACCAGGTACACTAGGGTTGTGTGATCGAGCTCACTACCGCTTAAGGTACAGACGCCCACACTGATATTGATTAAAGATAAAGTCATCTCATTATTTTATCAAATCTTTTTACTGTTTGTTTGCAGTGAATTCAAACTCCAGTGTTGGCAGCACCAAATATGATCCCGACTTACTCAAACAAGATGTTAACCTGGCCAGAAGCAGAGTGGCACGTCTGAAACGTGAGTTGGAACAGATTCGAGCTGAGGTCTCTTACAAGGAGAGGGGCGTTGAAACATTGTCAAAGTAAGTTGTAGATGGGTTGTCACAATCAGGTTGTGTTATTGGTAGTGAAAACAAAGTTGGTTAGAGGAAGTATACAATAAATACATAATAAACTAAGAAAATTATTTTGTTTAAATACACCTGCAGACAATCACATTTGGAGAAAACGTCTAAAGCCGATGGATTGACTTTATTGCACCGGGTTTTATCCCATATAGCTAGGTCCTTTTCTATAGAAGTGGTAAGTCACCTGCAGAGAGTATTGCAGAAAACGTGAACTCCGTAGCTCCAGCAATAATCCTAGGGGTCTCTGGGAAAAATGCACTTGTGACGGCACAGCCGGATTCGAGCCTATGACCTTTGGAACACAAGGCAAGGTAGTAACCACAGAGTACCCTGATTTATGAAATAAAAGGCACCATATGTGACCGATATAATGATAAAATATATGTTTTCTAAGAAGGATGAACACAAGAGCAACCACTCACAGCAACAACTCTCTATACAGCAAAACAAATCTTAAAAAACAACAAAGAAATGAAACGAAACATATGCCATGGCAAATACTGAAAGGGAGGTCTACAGATACATGATCAATCCAAACCAAAATGACAACAAAATCAACCATCTTACAAAAAGAGATCAGAGCACCATTTAGTGATTCCCAACACAAACTTACCACTTAATCATTGCATGAACAGAATTCAACCACAACACACTCTACAGTGCCAGATGTGTGCATCATCATCAGGTGCCACCTCCATATTGAAGGTTGGCTGCAATGAATCTCCAGCATCCTCTGTCTTTCGCCTAGGTGTTGCACACTGCCAGACTGTAACCTGTCCATTTCTTAAAGTTTCCCTCCCACTTATCTCTCTGTCTTCCTCTTGCTCTTTGCCTTTCAACTTTCCCCTCTAGTAAAGATTTTATCAAGGTGTCATGTCTTTTATGTGCCCAAAATACTTTACTTGTCTGAATTTTATTTCTCTTAATAGTTGTTTCTTCATGCCTAGTTTTCCTTCTTCTTTGCATTCGTTCTTTCGACCAATTTTAATCACTCTTTGTGATATGTTTGATCTTTGCCAAGAACGTGTATATGTTGCACATTGGTTTGGTAGGCCCCTAAACGCATAGATTTCTACAAGTTTAGTACATGTGCATCTGATTTCAGCCAAACCTCCTTAGTCGCCTCTTACGTGATGCATGGCAGGTAACAGTGGTTCTATTCTTTACACCCCAAATTTGGGCCCGGTAACCACTCGGGCGCCTAGTTTTCCTAAAACTTGGATGTGTGCATATCATCATGAAACTGTTAATCAGCATGCCTCACCCTGCATGCTATGATCATCAGGTGCCGTGCCGGCTGTCTTAGCTGATCGTGGATCTCCACAGATCTCTATCTCTGGTGTTTGCTATCATCTCAGATGTTGCCGCTCTTCTGGACCATGACGTAAAACTATCCAGAATTTTCTCTCTCTGTCTCGTCTCCAATCGATTTTACCGGTTGTTACTATGTGTTCTAAACCTCCCTTTCTCATCACATGTCTGAAAAAGAGGGGACTGCCTAGAGTAGTTGATAGTAGCTCGGCCTGCTAGCTGTGAGACGCCTCATAGCTCGGGTTCGAACCACTATCCGGCATTTGTTCGAGTCCCCTGGTCTTACTCAGGACAATAACGTGAGTACCTCTGAAGTCGGAGAAAATCTGCCTGTATGGCGAGGAATACTAATTACGAGTACATTGAGCACACGGCTGCCAGTGTAAAGTTATTTAAATGTGCACGCTGCTGCCATTGTAAGAAATTGGAAAAACGGATTTTCACGCAAAAATCAGTTTCAGAGATGAAACTTTGTCTGAGTTGAAAGCGGACGAAAGAAAAAAAAAAAAAAAAAAAAAAAAAAAAAAGAAGAAAAAAAAAGACATGCCTCTTTCTGATATTGATATGTTTTCTCTGTGTCGTGACCTCATTCAACACCTCCACATTAGTCATTTTAACAGTCCATGGAATTCTCATCATTCTTCTATAAAACCACATCTCTGTGGCCCCCAGAGTTATTTCAATCTGTTCGCTTATTGTTCATGATTCACCTCTGTATTGGTTCTATCTAGCACTGTATAACTCTCATTCTGATCTTAATTAACAATGACTTGTTGCATATAATGCTTCTCATTTTCTGAAACGTTGCTTTGGCCTGCCCTATTCTGCTCTTTATTTCTGATCTGCCATCTGATCTCCAAGGTATTTAAATTGCTGTACTGCCGTCTGCCCAGCGTGTTCGTAGCGCGTTGGACTACGGGTGACTATCCCTCTGTGTGCGGGTTCAATTCCAGCGGGATGGCAGAAAAAGCCACAGATTCCCCAGATTTATGATGTTCGTGGCACCGAACTGAAGGGTTACGATGTCCATGGCACCGAGCCGAAGAGCTGAAAAGCTCAAGTGCTTCTGGATTAAAAAAAAAAAAAAATTGCTGTACTTGTCTTAACTCTGCTCCCATTTACTGTGATAGTGCATTTTGTCAGAGTCTGCTTTTTTTTTTATATGATCATTACTTCTGTTTTCAATATTCAAACTCAGTCCAACACAAACATACACCTTGATTATCACATGAATAGAATTCAACCACGATTTAACTTCATGCGGCATAGACAAAGAACACTGGGAGCGGCTGGCCAAAGACAGGCAAGCATGGCTAGCGGCAGTGAGGGGCGGCTCAAAAAGGAAAGAAGAAAAACATCACATGTGGAGGCAAAAGAGAGCACAGAGAGCAGAGAGAACATCACATGTATCGGCTCTAGTCTCCAGTTTTACCTGCAGCAACTGTGGCAAGGATTGCCACTCCAGAATAGGCCATTATAGCCACAAGAAACGTTGTGATTCAGCACAGAACATACTATGTGACGCAACACCTATTGTCTCCTGAGACAAAGAGGCCAATGATGATGAGAATTCAACCACAACACACTCGAGAGTGCCAGTTGTGTGCATGTCATCATGAAACCGTGAATCAGCATGCATACATTTCATAGTCTGCATGTGGAGATTAATCACATATGGGTCATACTCTGCATGCCATGATATTGATCTTTGAACGCTCTATATCGATCACTTGTTAAACCACTCTTTGTGATTTCTATGTGATTTGACCCTAAGAGCAATTGTACATTGTGCCAGTTATGCACGTACAAGTAGGCCAGCACATCCGATTTCTGCCATGCTCTTTATTTACTAGTGTAGCTTCCTGGGCCCCTACATGTCACTTCTTATGACATACCTTGTAGGTTGCATCATTACTATTCTTGCTCTCCTTGCGGACCCCAGTAACATTCAGGCGACTTGGGATATAAATTACGAGTACCTCTGAAGCTGGAGAAACGCTCGCCTGGAGGAGGAGGGACGCTCGTGATAAGGAAAGCAAGTAGTCACGCAAAAATCAGCCAAAGCCGCTATATTAGGTGCCATGACTACGTCTGAATTCATAGCGGAAGATAGCAAGAAAAGAAAATAGAGGTTCATCTTAGAGACCTCCATTGTACACTTTGTGTGATGCTTCACAAAATCCAAAAGGGCAGGTTTCGGTATGAGTGGATGTCGTCTATAGAAGTTTCTAACATATAGAGGCTTATGTGGATCTACTGTCCTAGCATGTGGGTGTTTGCAGCAATGCATGGACAGGCTTGCATCAACAGCATAGATTGTTGGGAAGTTGAAGATGGATAGGGGGGATGTCCTTCGATCTCTTCAAGACTGCCTCTTGTATGAAGACACTAGAATAGGTGTTGAATCGATCTAGCGATTTAAGCAATTTGGAGTTACCCGTTGTACAAGTTGAACTGGATGCTTGAGGGGCATAGTAAGGAGTGTATTTAACCAACGAGCAACGGGAACCATCAGTATGTGCATGCTCTTCAATATCTGTTTGGGGGGGGCTGAGCACCTATGGCTCTGCACAGTGTGCAATGACGTCGGTTTTAGTAACCAATAAAACTTTGTACGCCTATCAAACACCTATTGTGCTTACATGTAAACAGTCTAGTAATGTTTTTGTGTACACTTTTTTCAGTGTTGGCCAGAAATTACAGTCTTTAACAGGAGGATATAGCCTAGAGCAAGCACAGAGGATTCTAACAGAGATCAGACATCTTCAGTCCAAGCTGTCACAGGGCGAGAAGGAGAAGAATGATCTCATGCAGGTAGGAATTCAGTTTGTGTTAGGTTGTTGTGTATTGAAGTTTGCCATTCTTTTCAGTCTTCTTCATCTTTCAACTCGCCCTTGTATTGCCGGGGCTCTCATGGGAAGCAAAGAATAGTAACACTGCGACCTACAAGGCATGTTTAGTTTAGTTTTAGTTTAGTCGTCGGATCACCATAACTGCACGCCTAACAAATTAGTCCATAAGTGATCCGATCTCTCCCTCAGTATGTCCATCAGCGTGTGGCGACTAACGACACTGGTTCTTTGTTGGTTTACAATTCTTCTTTGTCTGCCAGCATAGCGTTCTTGTCGAGCTACACCACACTTAGCTTTTGAGTTCTTGCAGTCCTTTCCTTGCGTTCGTTCCTTACGACCAATTTTAATCACTCTTTGTGATATGCTTGATCTTTGCCAAGAGCGTGTTTACGTTGCACATTGGTTTGGTAGGCCCCTAAACGCATAGACTTCTACACATTTAGGACACATGCATCCGATTTCAGCCAAACCTCCTTAGTCACCTCTTACGACATGCGTGGCAGGTAACAGTGGTTCTATTCTCTACACCCCAAATATGGGCCCGGTAACCACTGGCGCATTCAACTTACTTTCTATTCTAGGCCAAAGGAAGGAAGGAAAGGAAGTTCTTGCAGTCTGGTTAGATTTGTAGATTCACCGCTGTTACGTGAATCATGTACACGTCTTCTCTCCCTTAAGGAATTTATAATATCAGCCTGGTCCATTGCTTGCCTGCTTTGTACAGCAGCCATACCTGCAAGCCTATCCGCACAGCCATACCTGCAAGCATATCCGCACGTTCATTCCCCTTACACCTGCATGCCCTGGCACAAAAATAAAAGTGATCTTTGTCAGCTTAGATATCCCCAGCAACTCCATCCAATGTCTCCTAACCCATCCTGTTTCAATCTTCCTGAGCATGCTCATTGAGTCACTGAGAAAACATGCATGGATAAAGTCTGTGATTCCAGCCAAACCATCGCTTTATTAACCGCCATGATTTCCATAGTAATACTGCTCGTAGTCACGCCAAAACCACCACTGTCTTCTGTCACAACATCTCCGACCTGAGCTGAGAGTGAAAGCCCACGAGCTCCGCACTTGTCGAATCACCGAACCATCCGTATAAATGGATTGTCATGTCTGCTTTCTTTATCAAGTTTGATGCATACAGAAAAAGATGTATTGATTCCTGTTGACACTGGTATCCATTCTTCACCGGGATCAAAGTCTTCAAGTGTACACACCTGTTCAATACAGTCCTTGGCCAGACCCATCCAAGATTTTCCTCTTTTTAACCTATTTCCTTTTTGTCTGTTTATTTCCATGTGCAGAGGATGTTGTGTGTCAGCAATGACTCGAAGGTATGCCCGTACATGGCTCATCAGTGTATTCCATAGTAGGATAGTCAAGAAGCAAGAAGATAGCGCATCGCCCTGTACGACGTGTCTTTAGTGCACCCAAGTATAATGCGCATCGCTCGTTTGTATTCTTTCCAGTCGTTCTGTCTGACTATGACTGAGAGTCAGGATCACCAGAGCATACTCAAGCACAGAAAGGACCAGACCCTGGTATAAAAGACAAAGATGGCGCTGCTCACAATCCGCCACAGCCATTACCCTCATCGCAGTCAAACCTTTCCTCGTCTTCATTATCACATGAGCTATGTGTTCCGTAAAAGCTAGACTACGATCAAACCGCAACCCCAGGTATTTCATATCAGACTGAGATCGCTCCACCACCTCTGAACACAAAACCACAGATGGTGTTGGAGTGTTAACGATGCAGTTGTTTAACGAGAACCATGTCACCGCTGCTTTTGTGGGGTTGACCCATGCTCCTGCTTCATCGCACCGGTCGAGTTCTGACTGAAGTTCCTCCACAAGCTGTTCTCTATCCTTGCCCTGATGATACACCAACACATCATTTGCATATGACATTGTCCTTCCTCTACCCTTGATCTGCTCTTCTGTGATTCTCACAGTATAGGCATTGAACAACACCGGAGATAATGGTGACCCTGGTGGATTGTTGTTGGTGATGACGCCCAGCTGCCACATTTAAACACTACTTTTCGCTTGAAGAGGGCCGCAAAGATCCAATTCAGGAGGAATGGGCTGATATTGAGTTCCGTCAGCTGTACCATTAAAAATGCAAGGCACTCTATTATAGGCATCTTCCGCCAGTGGTTACCAGGGCCCAAATTTGGGGTGTAAAGAATAGAACCACTGTTACCTGCCATGCATGTCGTAAGAGGCGACTAAGGAGGTTTGGCTGAAATCGGATGCATGTGTCCTAAACGTGTAGAAGTCTGCGTTTAGGGGCCTACCAAACCAATGTGCAACATATACACGTTCTTGGTTAAGATCAAACATATCACAAGAGTGATTAAAATTGGCGTAAGAACGAAGAAGAAGAAGATAGGCATCTTCAAGGTCAATGTCTCAATGAGTGAAAACACTCATAGACATCGTGGGCGAAAACCGTAGGCCTCTATCTTAGTTATCTCTTACGAAATGCTGTGTAGGTCGCAATGTTACCATTCTTTGCTTCCTTGCGGCCCGGCATCACACAAGCTGTAAGGGAATATGAGCACTATCATCCAATACAGACCATGGAGATGGATCAGGCAGATGATACGATGAAGATTTATTCATTTTTTTTTTTTTTTTCCGTCCGCTTTCAACTCAGAAGAAGTTTCATCTCTGAAACTGATTTTTGCGTGAAAATCCGTTTTACCAATTTCTTACAATGGCAGCAGCGTGCACATTGTAAATTACTTTACACTGGCAGCGTGTGCTCAATGTACTCGTAATTAGTATTCCCTCGCCATACAGGCAGATTTTCTCCGACTTCAGAGGTACTCACGTTATCGTCCTGAGTAAGACCAGGGACTCGAACAAATGCCGGACAGTAGGTTCGAACCTGAGCTATGAGGCGTCTCACAGCTAGCAGGCCGAGCTACTATCAACTACTCTAGGCAGTCCCCCATCTGTCATGAAATATGCACTGAGATGGACTCCAAAGGGTAAACAAAAACATGAAGGTTCAGACATGGCATAACTTGTTTTTGTTAATGTTATTGGTAGATGTAGAGGGAGATTCATACTCGCCCGTGTGGTGCTGGGGTCCACAAGGAAGCAAAGAATAGTACCACTGCAACCTACAAGGCATGTCATAAGAGGCCACTGATGTAGGACCTAGGGAAGCTACCCTATTAAATAAAAAGCATTGCAGAAATTGGATGTGCTGGCCTATTTGTAGGCGAATAACTGGTACAATCGCTCTTAGGCTCAGATCACATACAAGTCACAGAGAGGGGTTAAAAAGTGGTCAATATGGAGCATTCAAAGAAGATATGACAGAACTTATTTTTGTTGTGCTGCTGGTAGATCTTTTAACTTGAACAATGCTCTTTTGTAACCCTCTCCAACTGTGCTAGTTTGTAAACCCTCTCCAACTGTGCTAGTATGTAACTCTCTCCAAATGTGCTAGTTTGTAACTCTCTCCAACTGTGCTAGTTTGTAACCCTCTCCAACTGTGCTAGTTTGTAAACCCTCTCCAACTGTGCTAGTTTGTAACGCTCTCCAACTGTGCTAGTTTGTAACGCTCTCCAACTGTGTTAGTTTGTAACTCTCTCCAACTGTGCTAGTTTGTAACCCTCTCCAACTGTGCTAGTTTGTAACTCTCTCCAACTGTGCTAGTTTGTAAACCACTCCAACTGTGCTAGTTTGTAAACCTCCAACTGTGCTAGTTTGTAAACATCTCCAACTGTGCTAGTTTGTAACTCTCTCCAACTGTGCTGGTTTGTAACGTCTCCATCTGTGCTATTTTGTAAACCACTCCAACTGTGCTAGTTTAACGCTCTCCAACTGTGCTAGTTTGTACTCTCCAACTGTGCTAGTTTGTAAGCTCTCCAACTGTGTTAGTTGTAACTCTCCACTGTGCTAGTTTGTAACCTCTCCAACTGTGCTAGTTTGAACCTTCAACTTGCTGTTGCTCTCCAACTGTGCTAGTTTATAAACCATCTCCAACTGTGCTAGTTTGTAACCCTCTCCAACTGTGCTGTTTGTAACCCTCTTCAACTGTGCTAGTTTGTAACCCTCTCAACTGTGCTAGTTTGCAACCCTCCAACTGTGCTAGGTTTGTAAACCATCTCCAACTGTGCTAGTTTGTAAACAACTCCAACTGTGCTAGTTTGTAAACCTCTCCAACTGCTAGTTTGTAAACCCTCTCCAACTGTGATAGTTTGTAACCCTCCAACTGTCTAGTTTGTAAACCACTCCAACTGTGCTAGTTTGTAAACCCTCCCCAACTGTGCTAGTTTGTAACATCTCCAACTGTGCTAGTTTGTAAACCACTCCAACTGTGCTAGTTTAACGCTCTCCAACTGTTAGTTTGTAACCTCTCCAACTGTGCTAGTTTGTAAACAACTCCAACTGTGCTAGTTTGTAAACCTCTCCAACTGCTAGTTTGTAAACCACTCAACTGTGCTAGTTTGAAACCTCTCCAACTGTGCTAGTTTGTAAACCCCTCCAACTGTGCTAGTTTGTAACCCTCTCCAATCTGTGCTAGTTTGTAAACCCTCCAACTGTGCTAGTTTGTAAACCTCTCCAACTGTCTAGTTTGTAAACCCTCCAACTGTGCTAGTTTGAAACCCTCTCCAACTGTGCTAGTTTGTAAACCTCTCCACTGTGCTAGTTTGTAAAACTCTCCTACTGTGCTGTTGAACTCTCAACTGCTGTTTGTAAACCCTCCAACTGTGCTAGTTTGCAAACCTCTCCAACTGTGCTAGTTTGTAAACCCTCCCACTGTGCTGTTGTACCTCTCATCTGTTGTTGTAAACCTCTCCAACTGTGCTAGTTTGTAAACCTCTCCAACTGTGCTAGTTTGTAAACCTCTCCAACTCTGCTAGTTTGTAAACCTCTCCAACTGTGCTAGTTAAAACAAATGCACTTTCAATATTTGAAAGTGACAGAACAACAAGATACTAGTTAGTTACAGCATGGCATCAGATAACATACGCTGGTGGGCTCTGGTAAAATTCTAGGAAAAAGACCACAACCGTCAGGTGACTTCAAATTCCATTGTTGTATAAAAACGATTTCATATAAAAAACACAAAATGCTAAATCAAGGTTATATTATGTAACAAGTGAAGTTTAACACTAAGGAATATCAGTATTATTAATATATTTCATCAATAACCTTGGACTCATAGAATTGAGTAAAATTGCAAAAAGCTTACAGTGTTCTATCAAACATATACAAAAACCAACCCCCAATTAAACAGGAATTTTCTATTTCCCATCTGAGCTATTCGGCCTTATGTTGCCGGGGCCACGGTTAAAACAAACCCACTTTCAATATTTGAAAGTGACAGAAAGAAAGCAGATACTAGTTATCTACAGACATGAAGAAGAGTTAAGAAATGAATTAACAAGAGAGGAAGAAATGATTTTACGGAAGCTTGAAAGTGAGTGGATAAACATGAGCTAGCCTGTCTCCACCAGGTAGAAGGAACATCAGAATATGTTGGATATATTGCGACAGCTCTCACCTGTCTGGCTGGTGTATAGTTGACCCAGTCAGGTTTCACAGCCAAGCACACCTTGCATACCTAGGCTGTGAGTCATACAGTTGGAACCAATTGAGTCTGGTGCCAGACTCTTGCTGAGAATTTTGTAAAGAGATGGTGGGGTGGTTGTAGAGAATTGTTTCTGGAATGTTAGATGATGGGGTGCACAAAAAAAAAATTAGGAAAAAAAAAAGGAAAGATAACTCTGGAATTAGAGCAGCAGAAGTGAAGTATTGACTGGTAAAGAAACAAATGGGGAGGTAACTGCAGCTTTGATTTTCATGTTAACAGAAGAGTTATCTGTTTGACAATTACCTGACTTACAAATGTAGTGAGTTGTCCAAACTACTTGCATGATTATGGTTACCTCTTATTAGAGTTAATGTCTTTTCCAGAGGGGCAACCAGGTACACCAACAGGTGGAGGATAGTGGGTAAATTTCAGATGTGGAATGTTAATGGTTATCTAGTTCATTTTCATTTCTTCTTTGAACGTGCCATATGGATCAATTGTTAATCACTCTTTGTGATTTGTATGTGATCCAAGCCTAAGAGCGATTGTATGTTGTGCCAGTAATGTGCCTGCTTCTTCTTCGAACACTCCATATGGATCACTTGTTAATCACTCTTTGTGATTTGTATGTGATCCAAGCCTAAGAGCGATTGTATGTTGTGCCAGTAATGCGTCTGCTTCTTCTTTGAACGTGCCATATGGATCACTTGTTAATCACTCTTTGTGATTTGTATGTGATCCAAGCCTAAGAGCGATTGTATGTTGTGCCAGTAATGCGTCTGCTTCTTCTTTGAACGTGCCATATGGATCAATTGTTAATCACTCTTTGTGATTTGTATGTGATCCAAGCCTGAGAGCGATTGTATGTTGTGCCAGTAATGCGTCTACTTCTTCTTCGAACTCTCTATATTGACCACTTGTTGATCACCATTTGTGATTTGTGTGTGATCCAAGCCTAAGAGTGATTGTATGTTGTGCCAGTTATGTGCCTACTTATTCTTTGAACGTGCCATATGGATCACTTGTTAATCACTCTTTGTGATTTGTATGTGATCCAAACCTAAGAGCGATTGTATGTTGTGCCAGTAATGCGTCTGCTTCTTCTTCGAACACTCCATATGGATCACTTGTTAACCACTCTTTGTGATTTGTATGTGATCCAAACCTAAGAACGATTGAACGTTGTGCCAGTTATGCGTCTACTTCTTCTTCAAACTCTCTATATTGACCACTTGTTGATCACCATTTGTGATTTGTGTGTGATCCAAGCCTAAGAGCGGTTGTGCGAGTTATGCGCCTACAAGTGAGCCAGCACATCTGATTTCTACTTCGCTTTTTATTTACTAGGGTAGCTTTCTTAGGCCCCTACCTCAGTCGCCTCTTACGACAAGCCTTGTAGGTCGCAGTGTTACTATTCTTTGCTCCCCTTGAGAACCCTGGCAACACACATATCTTATATTAATCACATTTGCCGTGAAACGTCGTGGGGAGATTTAGGTTTCTATCTTGTGCCAGGTGTGTTGCGCTTGACGTCAGTCCATGCTTTCGTGGGGACTCTGAGATGTTATCTATCCATCGTGTTCTTGGCCTGCCTCGTGCTCTGCGCTCTGATTGTCGATTATAGTAGGCACGTGATGGTAGTAAATGTGGTTCCATTCTCATTAGATGGCCGAACCACTTGATTCTTTGCTTCTCGATGTACTGTGTGCATGGTATAGTACCAACGAAGCTTCTGATATTCTCTTTTCTCACTCTATCTCTCCATGTAACGTTGACAGCTTTTTGTAGACATCTGTGTGATTTGTATGTGATCCAAGTCTAAGAGTGATTGTATATTGTGCCAGTTATGCGCCTATAGGTAGGCCCGTACATCTGATTTCTGTGACAGATTCTATTTACTAGGGTAGCTTCCCTAGGCCCCTATCTCAGTTGCCTCTTACGACATGCTTTGTAGGTCACAGTGGTACTATTCTTTGCTTCCCTCGTGAGCCCCGGCTCAAATAGATAATGAAATCACATACTTTGAAAAAAAAAAGCTATCATGGACATTAGAAAAGAACCTAAACCATCCAATGATGACTACCACACACTTGACAGACAAGGACAGACTATCACCTCTGACTCAGGATAAGTCATAACAGACTGAACAAACACCTACACAGGCTGCGATTGTCCCCAACCCCTCTGTGCCCCTGTGGCTCCACTGAACAAACCACAGAACATGTCCTGCAAGACTGCCCCTGTATGTCCTCCCAAGAAAGGAATGCTGGCCCTACAACACAACACTACATTCAAAACTACATGGCACTAGAGATGAGCTCCAGACAGCAGTCGACTTCATCATAAGAACGCGTCTAACGATATAATCATCAAAAAAGCGATCGCAAAGAAGAAGAAGAAGCCCCGGCTCCACACGAACGTGTATTCTTCCTGAATTTTAACTTCTGCTCCTCTCCTTAACAAAAAAAATAGCTCAGTGTCTTAACCCTTATTCTATTATTTCAATTTTTTCTTTGCTTGCAATTTTTATTATTATTCCCCATCATCTCTCTCCTTCCCTTAAATTCCTCCTTCATCAACCACCAGTTCCTTATTCCCCACTCAACAATGTTCTCACGCTATTCTCTTAGACCTGTGCCTGTCCTGCCCCCTTTCACAGTGAGCATCTCGTCTCCTGCATTCCTGCACATGCCACAATATGTCTGTACCCATGCAGACATTCTTCCTCAATAATTAAGACATTCCGGAAAGAATGAAGAAATGGGTAGGCAATAAATTAATGCTTGCAGCTTGTTCAAGAGCCAGGGAGAGAACTGGATGCTCAGGTGAAGCGCAGACAAGTATGACAGATTGTATAGATTAGCGATTATCTCCCTTACAAGCGTGTATATGAGATAGATTGAGAGGGACAGAGAGCAGGGATGGTCACAAACATTATCTTTTGGATCACCTGTGTGGTACCGGGCTCTGCAAGGGGAGCAAAGAATAGTACCACTGTGGCCTACAATTCATATCGTTAGAGGCGACTGAGATAGTGGCCTAGGGAAGCTACCCTAGTAAATAGAAAGCGTCGCAGAAATTGGATGTGCTGGCCTACTTGTAGGAGCATAACTGACACAACACACAATCGCTCTCAGATTCAGATCACATACAATCACGAGTGGTTTAACAAGTGCTCGATATGGGCGTTCAAGAACAAGAAGTTAGTAAGTATTCTGTAAATCTGTAATAAAATTTAAAAAAAAAAAAAAAAACAGACGTGAGCTAGGAGTTTTATTCATACTAAACAGAACAAGAAGTGACATGCTATCTTAGCTTTCTACAGCAGTGGTCCTCAAACTTTTTGAAGTCGTGGCACACTTGAAGTCCTACAAAAAAACCTGTATGCGCACTATACACAAAATCTTCATAAATAAGATACAAAATTCAAAGAAATACAGAAATAATTGGAAAATTGGCTATTTACCTTCAGTTATCATTTAATTTCTGCCTATAAGAAGCATATTTCACCTATTTAGGTAGCAATTTTGATTGCACAGGAAATATTAAAAAGAAATTATGATAAGAGTTGGCAAAACAACATCAGCTTTTAAAAGTCTAAATAAAATATGGAACTGCAAGTTATATAGTATTAAAACTAAATTACGAATTTTCAATTCAAATGTTGTATCAATCCTAACATATGCCAGCGAGAGTTGGAAAATGACTAAAGATATAGAAAGCAAGTTGAATGCATTTGAAAATAGATGTCTGCGAAAAATAATGAATATAAAATGGAACAAATTCAGAAGTGATGAAATCAGAGACATGTCTGGTCAACCACTAGTGACAACTGTTATAAGAAAGAGAAGATGGAGATATGTTGGGCACACCTTGAGGAGAAATGATCAACGAATATCAAAGCAGGCATTGAAGTGGGATGCAAAGGTTCAACCTAAAGAGACCCTAAACGAACTTTGCTGAGAGAGGCAGGAAATATCGGTCTCAGTTCCATGGAGGAGATTGAGCGAGTTGCCCAGGATAGAGCGGTATGGATAAATTACTTGCAGGCCCTATGTAACTTATAACGGTACGAGAGAAATTATCATTATTATGAGAAGCATGTGTATAACATGTTAATACGTCTTTAGCTCAAAGAGGAGAGATAATAGCATCTTTAGCAGTGACCGAAGAGCAACTAAACACGGCTTTACAGCGAAAAGGTTAAAAAGTCAATTATTCCTTCAAATACATATTAAAATATCAGAATTTCCACTATTTGCTAAAGACAATTTGCTTTGCCGACCCCTGATTTGGGATTTCCTAGGTCGCGCCTAGGAATGTCACCAGGCACACCCTTCGAGAACCACTGTTCTACATGATAAACTTCAACATAGAAGAGTTATCTTCCTGGTAGTGTTATCTGGTGATGTATCTGTGATATCATTCAGAGAAGCACAAAGACTTTCTTATGTGGAAGTGTTCACCTCACCCTGTTCGTGGAAGTGAGGGGGATCAGAGTAGTTAATAAAACTTGTGTCCTTCTTATCTTAATGAAATTCTCCTTGTAATTCCCTGTGAAGAATGTCAGCCAAGTTATCAAAGGGTCAGAAGTTGAAGGTTTGACTTCATTGCACGGGTTTCCCCATATGGCTCTGTCCCTCTAGTCAGAAATGGCATGCATCTACCGAGAGTGTTGCACAAAGCACGAACTCCGTAGTTCCAGCAATAATTTTAGATCTTTAATGAAAAAATTGCACATATGACACGGTCTGGATTCTCTCTCTCGCTCTCTCTTTCACGATCACCGCCCAGACCGATGTACCAAATTTCCCCATAAATTCTATTCATGTGAAAATCTTGATTCATGTAGCCTTAGCATTGGTGTGTTTTATGTCATATCTTCAGCACCATTTGGAGCTTTGGTGCTTATCCTTCGGCTATGTGTCCGGTTTCAACCAGCGTTTACTTGGTTCGCTCTCCGTTCTGTGGCCATCTAGTGTTTTTACGGTGTGGGGTAGCTAGCCCCACACCCAACCTCCTTCTCTCTCTCTTTGCCTTTTTACCCGGGTTGGGGCATAGGCCCTCAACCAACTCATGCCAAGTCTTCCTATCTCTAGCTATCTCCTGCAGCTCCCTCCAGCTCTTCTTTATATTGTTGATCTCCGCCTCCAAATCTCGTCTCCATGTATTTCCGGCCTCCCCTTCTTTCGCTGTCCCTGAGGGTTCCAGGCAAGGACCCTTCTTGTTATATTCCCTCCGGTTTTCGCAAAGTGTGTCCTATCCAGCGCCAGCGTCTTTTTTTAACCTGTTCGTTCACTGGAATCTGTCTTGTTCTCTCCATAAGTTCCTCATTTGTGACCCTATCATACCATCTTATTCCCTCTATTCTGCGCAGTCACCAGTTGATGAATGTTTGCAATTTATGCGCTATTGTATTAGTTGTTCTCCATGTTTCTGACCCATACAGTAGAACTGCTTTAACATTAGAGTTAAATATCCAAATTTTTGTTCTAGATTTGATTTCCCAGTGCAATGAAAGCTCCTCTTGCCTTCTGTATTCTTATTTTAACATCTCTATCTGTTCCACCCTCTTTGTCTACGTTGCTGCCCAAATATGTGTATGATTCTACCTCTTGAAGTGGGATTTCCCCCAGGGAGATTGAGTTGTCGTTTGCTTGGTTAGTTCTCAATATCTTTGTCTTTCCCTTATGAATGTTCAGCCCTAGGCCAACCTCCTTAGTCGCCTCTTATGACATACGTGGCATGTAACAGTGGTTCTATTCTTTACACCCCAATTTGGGCCTGGTAACCACTCGGGCGGGTCTGGATTCGAACCCACAGCCTTCAGAACTACAGGCAAATGTCTTAACCACTTTGCTATAGAGACCCCTGTGTATTATCTGTTGCCCATCTTTTTGTTGTTGTCCAAACCATCATTCAGGTGTACATAACTTGATTTTTTCCTCCTCCTTTTTTCAGCCACATGCCCACTGTGAATCCAGGCATAATCATGACGCCTTTGTATGATTTTTGCATGAAGACTTGCTTTCCTTACCACCAGTGTCCTGCAACATTCAGACGTGCCTTATTCCGACTTCAGAGGTACTTAAATTTAGATCCCCAAGTAAAGGATCCAAATGTTCTGTAGTCCAGCCATGTTCACACAGAGATCTTTTGGCCAAGCTGGCCTCGACCCAGAAATTACCCCGGCATGTGATCACTAGCACTGCTCATTATCAACTTCGCTATTGCTGACCTCACCTCTTCTTTCTTTCTTTTCTCTGATCCTGTTTTGCATCACACATTAGGATAAGAAGAGATGTTTAGAACAGGCTTTTGTGCACACTTCATAAAGTGTCTTTTGTGCCACACTTCATAAAATGTCTTTTGTGCTCACTTCATAAAGTGTCTTTTGTGCACACTTCATAAAGTGTCTTTTGTGCCATACTTCATAAAATGTCTTTTGTGCACACTTCATAAAAGTGTCTTTTGTGCACACTTCATAAAGTGTCTTTTGTGCCACACTTCATAAAGTGTCTTTTGTGCACACTTCAAAAAATGTCTTTTGTGCTCACTTCATAAATTGTCTTTTGTGCACACTTCAAAAGTGTTTTTTGTGCTCACTTCATAAATTGTCTTTTGTGAACACTTCATAAAGTGTCTTTTGTGAACACTTCATAAAGTGTCTTTTGTGCACAACTTCATAAAGTGTCTTTTGTGCACACTTCATAAAAGTGTCTTTTGTGCACACTTCATAAAGTGTCTTTTGTGCACACTTCATAAAGTGTCTTTTGTGCACACTTCATAAAGTGTCTTTTGTGCACACTTCATAAAGTGTCTTTTGTGCATACTTCATAAAGTGTCTTTTGTCACCTCTTGTTAATTCTGTGTCCACCTTTAGTGTTGATGACTTTTTACTTTCAATCCACTGTATCGGAGTAGCATTGCTCTTTGTGGCGCACTGTCTGTTGGTAATCTACTTATTTGGCTGAACAATTTAATTTGTTGTTTCTTGAAGTTCAGTACGGATGTTGTACCCACTTTTTCCTGATGTCTTTATTTCAGAACCGGTCTGTTCTTGATACTCGTGAAATTCTGCATAGACACTTTATCTCTGTCATGACTAGTTTTCTTCTATCGTTTGATGTCAGCATCCAGGTTTGGTACTGATAGCATAATGTTGGAAGAAAGATTGTGTTGAACAGTGCCCTTTTAGTGTTGATGGCGACATGTTTGCAGTTCAAAATTGGACCTCACCTCATGTTATTCTTCTTCTTCGAACGCTCCATATTGATCACTTGTTAACCACTCTTTCTGATGTGTTCTGAGCCTAAGAGCAATTTTACATTGTACAAGTTATGCGCCTACAAGTAGGCCAGCACATCAGATTTCTGCAGCGCTTTTTATTTACTAGGTTAGCTTCCCTAGGCCCATATCTCAGTCACGTCTTACAACATGCTTTATAGGTTGCAGTGTTATTATTCTTTGCCCTGTTGAGGGCCGCGACACACAGACGAGCTCATGGTATGAAAATGAATGGACTCATTAACTTATTTTAGGATGTTCCCCACGATGTTGAGTCAACTGAACTGTAAGGGTTCATTTCTGTTCTGTGGCGGGAGTGAAGACACAGGGGAAAAAACAAGTCCAGATCTGCAAGGTTTACACACATCATAACTAAACTTTGTTTATTTTCAGTCACTGGCGAAACTGAAGGAAGACCTGGTTCGAAGGGCTAGCAGTTCCTCGCCTGATGTTTCCACACTTTCTCTAGTACAAGACAGGCTGGATATGGCATCACAGACAGATCTTAGAGGAGAGGTATACACAACTCTAAACTTTTATACATATGCAACATTCTTTAAAAAAAAAAAATCATTGTATGAGGGAATCTTTCTGTTGTTTCTTGTCCCTTCTTTTGTCATCACCTGTTACCGGGTTAACCACTCTTAGGGCCACACAAAAGGTGGACCTCAGGAAAGACACTGTCTATGAAGCGCACACAAAAACCCGTTCTAGAAATCTCTTCTTACCCTGAAGCTGTGAGGCAAATCAGGACTTAAGAAGAGAAAAACAAGGCACATAGAAAGGCTCACTCCAGGTGTTCCCTTTTTCGACCTGGCGCTGAAAGACAAAACAGGATTTGAGAATAGATAGATTGTTACTAGTTGTTGCCCAGTGTCATAATTTTCTGTTTTTGTCTTGCACTGCTCTAGCGGCTTGGGTGATAGTTATTTTTGCTTTTTTTGACAGGATTCTGCTACGCCATCTAACCATTTTTTTCATGGTCTTTTTCTCGCCTTCATTCCTGATGTTCTGTTGTAGAAAACTCTGTATACTGTGGAGTTTAGATGCATTCTTATTAAGTGGCCAAGCCACTTCATTCTTTGTTTATGATTGTAACTCAGGCAAGTTCTATCCAACTTTCTTTCATATGCTGATGTTGGTGACTTCTCATATTCATCACATTTCACACGATAGGATAATGTTTGAAAAGTAAATTTCGCTTGTCAGTAATTTTGTCTGATGTCGCAATGTTTGAACTTTGATATACTGAACAATAGTTGCAATATTTATTCTTTCGTTCATATCTTGACCAAAAGTTGCAATTTTTGAAGTTTGATATCGTGATAAAAAGTTGTAATTCTTGAAATTTGATAATGGGACCATGCACTGAAGATATAATTATTGTATTCATACACTTATATATTTGGGAGTCTCAGTGGTGAAGTGGTCAAGTCATTTGCCTTTCATACTGAAAGTTGTGGGGAGACACATGTGCAATTTTTCATGAGATCCCTAGGATTGTTGCAGGAGCTACAGAGTTCGGGCTTTGTGCAATGCTCTCGGCAGATGGCATGCCATCTCTGCCGACAGGCACGGAGCCATATAGGGATATCTGGTGCAATGTAGTCAATCATTCGTCTTTGGACGTAGCTGAACATAATTGTTCATCATTATGATCAAGTAGCTTGTCCCATTCGAAACTTGGTTCTCTTGACAGCAGTCCTGTAAAACTATCTGTTAGTTCAAGTTGACCGTCGTTAGTAGCAGTACATAATTATTATAGTTAAACATTTATCAGTTGACAGAACTGTTGTATCATACAATGTACCTTGTTTCCAATTCTCTAGTTTGGATTGAACCAAAGTCGACTACTAGCAGAGAAGACAAGAATGAGACTGGAGTATGATGAAGCTCAGAGGAGGCTTGGAGAACTGAAATGTCGACTAGTCAACTTGGAGGATAAGATGTTACCTGGTCAACCAGAGTCAGATAAGGACAGGTAATGTGTGTCCTAGCTTATTTACACCTGTCATTTCTCACAGGTAATGTGTGTCTCACCTTATTTACACCTGTCATTTCTCACAGGTAATGTGTGTCTCACCTCATTTACACCTGTCATTTCTCACAGGTAATGTGTGTCTCCACCTCATTTACACCTGTCATTTATGCAATATTTTCTTCTCCACACTATGTAATAACCAGATGGCACCACATGGTTTAATCCCCTTAGCCCGCATGCCCAGCGTGTTCGTAGTGCGTTGGACTATGGGTGACTAGTCCTCTGTAAGTGCGGGTTCAACTCCGCGGACTGGCAGAAAAGCTATAGGTTCCCCAGATCTACGGTGTTCGTGGCACCGAGCCGAAGGGTTACGATGTCCATGACACCGAGCCGAAGAGCTGAAAAGCTCAAGTGCTTCTGGATCGAAAAAAAAAATCCCTTTAATCGTAATATATATATGTTAGGGATACCCTTTAAACGGTATACCTAACATATCTCAACTTTCTTTTTCTTATAACAGTTGTTACTAGGGGTTGACATAGTTTGTGGTGTTGTTCTAACATTTACTTCCACCAGTTAAAGTGTTTATGTGTGTGTGAGTGTTTGTGTGAGTTTGTGTGTGTGGTTGTTCCAACATTTACTTCTTCCTGCTAAAGTGTTTGATGTGTGAGTGTTTGTGTGTGTTGTTGTTCCAACATTTACTTCTTCTAGCTAAAGTGTTTGGTGTGTGAATGTTTGTGTGTGTTGTTGTTCCAACATTTACTTCTTCTAGCTAAAGTGTTTGGTGTGTGAATGTTTGTGTGTGTTGTTGTTCCAACATTTACTTCTTCCAGCTAAAGTGTTTGATGTGTGAGTGTTTGTGTGTGTTGTTGTTCCAACATTTACTTCTTCCAGCTGAAGTGTTTGGTGTGTGAGTGTTTGTGTATGTGGTTCCAACATTTACTTCTTCCAGCTAAAGTGTTTGGTGTGTGAGTGTTTGTGTGTGTGGTTGTTCCAACATTTACTTCTTCCAGCTAAAGTGTTTGGTGTGTGTGTGTTTGTGTGTGTTGTTGTTCCAACATTTACTTCTTCCAGCTGAAGTGTTTGGTGTGTGAATGTTTGTGTGTGTTGTTGTTCCAACATTTACTTCTTCCAGCTAAAGTGTTTGATGTGTGAGTGTTTGTGTGTGTTGTTGTTCCAACATTTACTTCTTCCAGCTAAAGTGTTTGGTGTGTGAGTGTTTGTGTGTGTGGTTGTTCCAACATTTACTTCTTCCAGCTAAAGTGTTTGGTGTGTGAGTGTTTGTGTATGTGGTTCCAACATTTACTTCTTCCAGCTAAAGTGTTTGATGTGTGAGTGTTTGTGTGTGTTGTTGTTCCAACATTTACTTCTTCTAGCTAAAGTGTTTGTGTGTGTTGTTGTTCCAACATTTACTTCTTCCAGCTGAAGTGTTTGGTGTGTGAGTGTTTGTGTATGTGGTTCCAACATTTACTTCTTCCAGCTAAAGTGTTTGGTGTGTGAGTGTTTGTGTGTGTGGTTGTTCCAACATTTACTTCTTCCAGCTAAAGTGTTTGGTGTGTGAGTGTTTGTGTGTGTTGTTGTTCCAACATTTTCTTCTTCCAGCTAAAGTGTTTGGTGTTTGTGTGTGTGGTTGTTCCAACATTTACTTCTTCCAGCTAAAGTGTTTGGTGTGTAGTGTTTGTGTGTGGTTGTTCCAACATTTACTTCTTCCAGCTAAAGTGTTTGATGTGTAGGTTTGGTGTGTTGTTGTTCCAAATTTACTTCTTCCACTAAAGTGTTTGATGTGTAGTGTTTGTGTGTGTTGTTGTTCCAACATTTACTTTTCTAGCAAATGTTTGTGTGGAGTGTTTGTGTGTTTGTTGTTCCAACATTTACTTCTTCCAGCTAAAGTGTTTGGTGTGTGAATGTTTGTGTGTGTGTGTGTGTTGTTGTTCCAACATTTACTTCTTCCAGCTAAAGTGTTTGTGTTGAGTGTTTGTGTATGTGGTTCAACATTTACTTCTTCCAGCTAAAGTGTTTGATGTGAGTATTTGTGTGTGGTTGTTCCAGACATTTACTTCTTCAGCTAAAGTGTTTGATGTGTGAGTGTTGTGGTGTTGTTCCAACATTTACTTCTTCCAGCTCAAGTGTTTGCGTGTGAGTGTTTGTGTGTGTTGTTGTTCAAACATTTACTTCTTCAGCAAAGTGTTTGGTGTGGGAATGTTGGTGTGTTGTTGTTCCAACATTTACTTCTTCCAGCTGAAGTGTTTGGTGTGTGAGTGTTTGTGTATGTGGTTCCAACATTTACTTCTTCCAGCTAAAGTGTTTGGTGTGTGAGTGTTTGTGTGTGTGGTTGTTCCAACATTTACTTCTTCCAGCTAAAATGTTTGGGTGTGAGTGTTTGGTAGTGGTTCAACATTTACTTCTTCCAGCTAAGTGTTTGGTGTGAGTGTTGTGTGTGGTTGTTCCAACATTTACTTCTTCAGCTAAAGTGTTTGGTGTGAGTGTTTGTGTATGTGGTTCAACATTTATTTCCAGCTAAAGTGTTTGGTGTGTGAGTGTTTGTGTGTGTGTGTTGTTGTTCCAACATTTACTTCTTCCAGCTAAAGTGTTTGGTGTGTGAGTGTTTGTGTATGTGGTTCCAACATTTACTTCTTCCAGCTAAAGTGTTTGTGTGTGAGTGTTTGTGTATGTGTTCAACATTTACTTCTTCCAGCTAAAGTGTTTGGTGTGTGTGAGTGTTTGTGTGTGTTGTTGTTCCAACATTTACTTCTTCCAGCTGAAGTGTTTGGTGTGTGAATGTTTGTGTGTGTTGTTGTTCCAACATTTACTTCTTCTAGCTAAAGTGTTTGTGTGTGTTTGTTCCAACATTTACTTCTTCCAGCTAAAGTGTTTGGGTGTATGTGTGTTGTGGTTGTTCCACATTTACTTCTTCCAGCTAAAGTGTTTGGTGTGTGAGTTTTGTATGGTTCCAACATTTACTTCTTCCAGCTAAAGTGTTTGGTGTGTGAGTGTTTGTGTGTGTGGTTGTTCCAACATTTACTTCTTCAGCTAAAGTGTTTGGTGTGTGAGTGTTTGTATGGGGTTCCAACATTTTACTTCTTCCAGCTAAAGTGTTTGGTGTTGAGTGTTTGTGTGTGGTTGTTCCAACATTTACTTCTTCCAGCTAAAGTGTTTGGTGTGAGTGTTTGTGTGTGTTGATTGTTCAACATTTACTTCTTCCAGCTAAAGTGTTTGATGTGTGAGTGTTTGTGGTTGTTGTTCCAACATTTACTTCTTCAGCTAAAGGTTTGGTGTGAGTGTTTGTGTTGTGTGTGTGTTGTTCCAACATTTACTTTTCAGCTAAAGTGTTGTGTGTAGTGTTTGTGTATGTGGTTCCAACATTTACTTCTTCAGCTAAAGTGTTTGGTGTTGATGTTTGTGATGTGGTTCAACATTTACTTCTTCCAGCTAAAGTGTTTGGTGTGTGTGAGTGTTTGTGTGTGTTGTTGTTCCAACATTTACTTCTTCCAGCTAAGTGTTTGTGTGTGAATGTTTGTGTGTGTTGTTGTTCCAACATTTACTTCTTCCAGCTAAAGTGTTTGGTGTGTGAGTGTTTGTGTGTGTGTGTTGTTGTTCCAACATTTACTTCTTCCAGCTAAAGTGTTTGTGTGTAGTGTTTGTGTGTGTGTTGTTGTTCCAACATTTACTTCTTCCAGCTAAAGTGTTTGGTGTGTGAGTGTTTGTGTATGTGGTTCCAACATTTACTTCTTCCAGCTAAAGTGTTTGGTGTGTGAGTGTTTGTGTTGTGGTGTGTGTTTTGTTGTTCCAACATTTACTTCTTCCAGCTAAAGTGTTTGGTGTGTGAGTGTTTGTGTGTGTTGTTGTTCCAACATTTACTTCTTCCAGCTAAAGTGTTTGTGTGTGAGTGTTTGTGTTGTTGTGTTCCAACATTTACTTTTTCCCAGCTAAAGTGTTTGGTGTGTGTGAGTGTTTATGTGTGTTGTTGTTCCAACATTTACTTCTTCCAGCTAAAGTGTTTGGTGGTGTGTGTGTTTTCCACAGACTTTTACTCCTGCAAGAGAAAGAACAACTACTGAGGGAGCTGAGAGGCATTGACCCAAAAGGTCGCAGTGAAGATGAGATGACCTCTGTTAGACAAAGAATCCTGAAACTAGAGTATGACCTGAGACATGCACAAGAAATCTCCAACAGACAAATTCAGGAAAGGCAAGTTACAACTGATATCATTATCATTAAGTTACTACTTTCCTGCTGGCATCCACAATCATCTGTCCACCTCTTCTTTTTGCGTTCGTTGTTTACAACCAATTTTAATCACTCTGTTATATGTTTGATCTTTTCCAAGAACGGGTATACGTTGCACGTTGGTTTGGTAGGCTCCTAAACGCATAGACTTCTACACGTTTAGGACATGTGCATCCGATTTCAGCCAAACCTCCTTAATCGCTCTTACGACATGCGTGGCAGGTAACAGTGGTTCTATTCTTTACACCCCAAATTTGGGCCCTGGTAACCATTCGGGCGGTTTCTGTCCACCTTTTCTAGATGTGCTTTATCTGTAAAGTATTTGGCATCATAAGCACCCTTCTGCCCAAAAAAGTTCCAACAGCAAAGGATTGACTTCATTGCACTGTGTTTTCCCCATATGACTTTGTCCCTGTCGGCAGAGATGACATGCCACAAAGAGCGTTGCATAAAGCATGAACTCCGTAGCTCCAGCAACAATCCTAGGGATGTTAGAAAAAAGTTGCACAGGTGTCTCAGTTGGATTTGACCCCAGAACTGCCCGAGTGGTTACCAGGCCCAAATTGGGGTGTAAAGAATAGAACCACTGTTACCTGCCACACATGTCGTAGGAGGCGACTAAGGAGGTTGTGTGTGGGACTAGCTACCCACACCGTAAAAACACTAGATGGCTACAGAACGGAAAGCGAACCGAGTAAATGCTGGCTGAAACCAGACACATCACCGAAGGATAAGCAGCAGAGCTCCAAATGGCGCTGAAGATGTGACATAAAACACACCAATGCTAAGGCTACATGAATCAGATTTCCACATCTGGGCAGATACCGCTCATCATGCCGGGAAGGCAGGTCGTCACGGTCGCTGCCCTGAACGAAAATAGCAACCTGCTGCCTTGTGGATTTTGACTGGGGACAGCAAAAGGCTAACAGAGAGCGAACCCAGTAAACACTGGTTGAAATCGAACACACAACCGAAGGATAGGCACTTGAGCTTCAATAGGTACTGAAGGCTGTGCACGGGCATCCGTTCTTGATGTTTGACTGCTTATATATCACAATAGAATGATAAAAGTGGCTTAAGAACATAGAGAGAGAGAGATTTCCACATGAATAAAATTTATGGGAAATCTAGTACATCGTCTGGCGTAATCGAGACTATATGATATCAGAGGGAGCTGCAGTGGACTGAAATGACATTCTTAATGCACTGAGTCTTTCCGAACTGAGGAGTTTCAGGGTTGTGAATCCCAGTCGCTGACCAGGTTTGAGAGAGATGTGTATCGATATTGGTACAGCTAGAAAAAGAATGACTAACCAAATATGCCAAACTGGCGTGTTGGGCCGCTGGACGTAGCTGGATTTGATGAGGTGGTATATCGGAGCACTTATGGACTTGTCCAGAGTATTATGATGATGATACTCTTCATATAACTGATCTGTCCACATCTTCCAGTACATTCTCTCATACATAATCATAAGTTAAAAATGAATGAATAAACTATCATCATCTGGTGCCATATGTCTGGTCAACCACTAGTGACAACTGTTATAAGAAAGAGAAGATGGAGATATGTTGGGCACACCTTGAGGAGAAATGATCAACGAATATCAAAGCAGGCATTGAAGTGGGATGCAAAGGGTTCAAGAAAGAGAGGTCGACCTAAGGAGACCCTGAGCGAACTTTGCTGAGAGAGGCAGGAAATATCGGTCTCAGTTCCATGGAGGAGATTGAGCCAGTTGCCCAGGATAGAGCGGTATGGAGAAATTACTTGCAGGCCCTATGTAACGTATAACGGTAGGAGAGGAATTATTATATTATATTATTATCTTGTGCCATGCCTTACTGTAGTAAATATAAATTGATGAAACCAGCACACTAACCACTTGACTACACCAGCACTCTAACCACGTGACTATACCAGCACTCTGACCACTTGCACTACATCAACACTAACAACTTCGACTACACCAGCACTCTAACCACTTGACTACACCAGCACTCTAACCACATGATTACACTAACCACATGACTACACTAATCATCTAACCACATGACCACACTCACCACGAGACTACACCAACCACATGAGTACACTAACCATCTAACCACATGACTATACCAGCACTCTAACCACTTGACTATACCAGCATTCTAACCACCTTGCTCATACTAGTGCTCAAACTCGTAACTAATAGTGCTCAAGCTCATTTCCATGTTTTATATTTTTCTTGATTGTGTTTCATGTTTTCCAATGATGTTCTAACAATAGATATTGCTTGTTGTGTCTACAGAATCACCCTCCATGAAGAAAAAGCATCTATAGTCCATCAGTTGTCTGAAACAACTAAGCTAACATCCTATCTTGAGTCACAGCTCAGAAGGTAACATTTACAACTTCATTGTTAAGATAAGATAAGATTGTTCATTTAAGGATCATCTTCATACAATGTATACTGTATAAAATGCATACAGTGCCCGTCTGCCCAGCGTGTTCGTAGCGCGTTGGACTACGGGCGACTATCCCTCTGTGTGTGCGGGTTCAATTTCGGGGATGGCAGAAAAGCCACAGATTTCCCAGATTTATGGTGTTCGTGGCACCGAACCAAAGGGTTAAAATGTCCATGGCACCGAGCCGAAGAACTGAAAAGCTCAAGTGCTTCTGAATCGGGAAAAAAAAAAATATGCATACAGTACATCGAGAAGCAAAGAATCAAGTGGTTCGGCCATCTAATGAGAATGGAACCACATTTACTACCATCACGTGCCTATAATAATCGACACTCTGGGCGCAGAGCACGAGGCAGGCCAAGAACACGATGGATAGATAACATCTCAGAGTCCCTGCGAAAGCAAGGACTGACAACGTCAAGCACAACACACCTGGCACAAGATAGAAAACTAACTCTCCCCACAACGCTTCACGGCAAATGTGGTTAAGGTAAGATTGTTCATTGTTCGTTTAAGGATCATCGCACATCGGACCTGTCCATAATTGCTCCGATCTCCTCCCAAGCATGTATTTCAGTGTGTTTAGGCTAACAACTCCCATTCTGTGTTGATTGATGTATCTACTGGGTTTTCTCTCGTGGTTTTCCGTCTTGCCGCACCTATCGGTATGCGAACCGAGATAGAGAATACCCTTTATCTTCTTCGTTGAAATCTTCAGAGCGTATGTTTTCTCTGAGAGTGTTGATGATGTCGCTTCTGTCCATAGAAGACCCATTCTCAATCGTAGCATTGCCCGCCAGTGCGTCTGCTCTCTCATTGCCCTTCACCCCAGCGTGATCCGGGACAAAGATGAAGGTAAGTATCTGGATTGATGAGTTTTGTGTTAATTCCATCCACTGCCTTCGTACATAACCGAACATTTACAACTTGCTCATTTCTAGCAGTTAGTATGCGCTAAAATCGAATCTTCTTTCTTTTCCCCAATCCTGTTTTGCCTCACAGCGTCAAGATAAGAAGAGATTTCTAGAACGAGCCCTTTTGTGCGCTTCATAAATAGTGTCTTTCGTCGTCTCTGTTATCTCTGAGGTCCACCTTTTGCGTGGCCGGCCTTTTTCCTTTGTATCCGTGGTATCAGAGCACCATTGCTCTTTGAGATACACTGCCTGTTGGTAATCTGCTTATGTAGCCGAGCAATTTAATTTGTTGTTTCTTGATGAAGCTCAGTACTGATGTTGTACCCACTTTTTACCTGATGTCTTCATTTCTCAACCGGTCTCTTCTTGTTAACCTGTGTTAGCTCTAACATTTGATAACTTGGGGTTATAATGTACAGTTGGACACAAATTTGTACAGATCTGTTACTGATCAGATTTTGTTAACATCTTTGCGTTCGTTCTTTACGACCAATTTTAATCACTCTTTGTGATATGTTTGATCTTTGCCAGAACGTGTATACGTTGCACATTGGTTTGGTAGGCCCCTAAATGCAGACTTCTACACGTTTAGGACATGTGCATCAGATTTCATCCAAACCTCCTTAGTCGTCTCTTACGACATGCATGGCAGGTAACAGTGGCTCTGTTCTTTACACCCCAAATTTGGGCCCCGGTAACCACTCGGGCGAAGTTCAGTAATGATGTTGTACCCACTTTTTACCTGATGTCTTCATTTCTCAGCCGGTCTCTTCTTGTTAACCTGTGTTAGCTCTAACATTTGATAATTTGGGGTTATAATGTACAGTTGGACACATTTGTACAGATCCGTTACTGATCAGATTTTGTTAACATAAAACACAACTTGATAGTACCACATATGCTGAGTTGTACTGTAGCATTGTTTCAGATCTCATTGGCCATAGGAAGCGATAGAGTTGACTAACGTCTGCATTAGTTTCTTAGTGGTAGAAATAATGAGTATTCGCTCATGTGTTGCCCGGGCCCATAGGAAAGCAAAGAATAGTACCACTGCAACCTTCAAGGCATGTCATAAGAGGCGACTGGTGTAGGACCTAGGGAAGCTACCCTAGTAAATAAAAGCATCACAGAAGTTGGATGTGCTGGCCTACTTGTAGGCGCATAACTGGCACAATGTACAATCGCTCTTAGGCTCATACCACATACAAATCACAAAGAGTGGTTTAACAAGTGGTCATTATGGAGCGTTCGAAGAAGAAATAATGAATATAGGAAGAAAACATAATAAACTAATCATCTATGTCAATGACACTACAATCAACCAAGTTCAAGAATTCAAATATTTAGGAAGCATATTCACGGAAGACTAGATAGAGAGATAGAGGCTAGACAGCAAAAAGCAAATCTGTAACCTACTAGCTAGACCCATTGTTAAGGCTCCCAAACATCTCACTGACAGCTAAATAACAGATGATCAACATCATTTTCATGTCTACGTTGTGTTACCATAGCCAAACATGGACAATGAGCAAAGCACAGTCGCCAAAAATAACTACATGGGAAATGCGATGCCTACGAAAGTTACCAACAACACCAGAAAAGACAGTCACCAACATCAGCATAAGAAAGAAAGTTAGCACAGAATCTTGCTTGAATTACATTAAGAAACAAAGAATGAAGTGGTTCGACCACTTAATTAGAATGCAACCAAACTCCACTGTATAACAGTCTTCTACAGCAGAAAATCAGGAAAGAAGGCGAGAGGAAGACCACTACAAAAATGACTAGATAACAGCAGAATCTTGTTGAAAAGCAAAAATAACTATCACCCAAGCCATTAGAGCAGCTCAAGACAAAAACAGAAAACCACAACACAAGGCAATAACATGTTAACAGCGTGACGGCAAAAGAAGAAGAAGAGCTAGAAATGTTTAGTCACATATTTTCATTCATTTTTGTCGTAGCTTTTGTTGTATCGTTTGCTTGATAAAGGCCTTTTTGCTCGAAACGTTGCTGTGTGTTGTCATTGTTTTTGTATTTTGTAAAACTACAGTACTTTGTTATTACGTGTTTCACCATTGTTACATAGTTTTACTGCAGTCTCCGTTTATATAGAAATTATTTGCAAAGAATGACATATCTGACACTAATTTGCTTGATTCTAGTTTGTCACTGAGTACGCTGTCTGTGTCCTCTGGTTCAAGTCTGGGCTCACTGGGATCATTGTCCGCAGGAAGTCGTGGGTCACTGAACTCTTTGTCCACTATGGACATCTATAACAGTGGACAGATGGGAGGTACTGGAGAGGACAGTCTGCAGGAATTGCATCAGCGGGTAGAGAAACTTTTACAAGGTGAGTGTTATAGCAAGTATGTTTATTTTCCCTCTCTCTAATTCTGTCTCTCATTTATTTTCTTGATTGATTGATGGATCATCATCATCACACTTCATTGAGTAACCGCATTCGCTCTGATCTCTTTCATACACAGGAAAATCTCAGCGGCAGTGCACAACATCCGTAGTCCCTGATGTAATTATGAATATTGGGAAAATATTTTGTAGAAATTTTATTTTTAACTCTTTCCACGCTTTAAGCCGCACACTGCGCCATGTCGGAAGTCCGTTGCACACTGCATCATAGAGTTGCTTCCCTTGTAAGAAGTCTTTCTAGTTTTACTTCTACTACTTTTTAACCTTGTTATTCTATTGGGTTGTCCAGTTTTCTTCAATTTAGTATATAATAATATATATATGTTTATTTATTGAGAGTAGTTGGAATCGTAATTTAAAATGTTTTTTTACTTCCTTGAATTAACTGCTTAAAAATTGAGGAAATAAATGGGCGTGGAAAGAGTTAATCTTTCTAATGAATTTTGTGAGGGAAGTGGCTTTTAATCCTGCTCTTCTCGATTTTGAACTGCCAATGGTTCTTTTACGTTGTTAGTGTAAACACCATATGATACATCATCCAAACTGACATGAAATTATGACATAGTAGTTGATTAATTGATTGATAGGACCATCATCATTGCACTTCTTTGAGTAACCATGTGTGCTCTGATCTCTTTCTTACACAGGAAGATCTTAGCTGCAGTGCACAAACTCCGTAGCAACGCGAGAGTCCACGATGTAATTTTGAAGATGGTGAAGATATTTTTGTAAGAATTTTATATGTAATCTTTTTTTAAATAAGTTTTGCCCAGGCAGTGGCTTTCCAGCCTGTTCTTCTCGATTTTGAACTGCCAAGGGTTCTTTAACGTGCTCAAATTGAACACGGGAACCCACGTTTTATCGTTCATTTCCAATAGGACTAGGAACTCGATCTCACCTACACTGAGATCAGGGATCTCTGGAAAAATATCCAGATGACTCCAAGAGGGAGTGAACCTGGTACTTTGGACGAGAGCGAGCACCTAACCTCTACGCCACAGATCCCCCCATATGATATGACAAATACATTGATAGTTACGCCTGAGTGGTTACCAGGGCCCAAATTGGGGTGTAAAGAATAGAACCACAATTACCTGCCATGCATGTCGTAAGAGCGACTAAGGAGGTTTGGCTGAAATCGGATGCATGTGTCCTAAATGTGTAGAAGTCTATGCGTTTAGGGGCCTACCAAACCAGTGTGCAACGTATACATGTTCTTGGCAAAGATCAAACATATCACAAAGAGTGATTAAAATTGGTCGTAAAGAACGAACGCAAAGAAGAAGATTGATAGTTAGCAGCGATACATTGTCCAAACTGGTATAAAATTTTGACATAGTAGTTAATGATATGGCAAGTACATTGATAGTTCTATCTTACTTCTCACCCTCAGGTCACTGCATGTCTCCCATTCAAGAGGCACACACAGGGCTGGCGCATGATGATGTGACAGAGGCTGCCACTTCCGGTTACTTGATGTCTGTTCTTCGAGGGAGCCAGGAGCTGCAAGACACTTCTAATGCAAACATTTTGATCACTCGCAATGGCAGCATGGCCAGTATCCTGAACAATGCAAGCAGCAGTGTGGGGCATGCCCCCGTTGTACCCTTGTCTTCAACATCACCAATAACATCTTCTTCCTCCTCTGTTTCCCCAGCGTACGGGATTGGTCCGCCGCCAAGCTACGAGCAACATATGAGTGCTCTAGAACTGCGACAGCCCCCAATGCAGCAACTCCTTGAACATCAGCATACAATTGTAGGGGGCAGTAATAGTGACATCATGCAATTTATTACAGGTGGCAGTAATAGTGATGGCATGCAATTCATTACAGGTGGCAGTCATAGTGACGGCATGCAGTTTATTGCAGGCGGCAGTAATAGTGATTTGCAATTTAGTGCAGGTAGGAATTTATCAAACTCAAATTTAACCCTCAACTCCAGCTTCGATCAAGTTAAACCTAGCTCGGATGTTTCTTTATTTAACGGCCACGTGGGCCCTAGTACAGGAAGCAATGGAAGCGAAACCTCTGGTAGTTTAACGAGGGTGACTGATCACACACAGGGGTCTGATCCTTCATCAACTTTGATATTTCAAGACATTTCTACAGGGTTGTCCAGCATAGCCGAAGGTCACTATACAACCATGACAGACACTGGTGCCTTGCCACAATATTCTACAGACTTGGTTTCTGACAATGGCGCAGATATAAATCCGGTCACCACATCTCCATTATATTTCTCAGTGTTAGCAACTGCTACAGTTCCGTCATCAGCATTTTCTCATCAGGCCCCAAAATCTTTGCCCACAAACAATTTAGTGGAAGCAGCATTACCCCCGAACAATTCTAATGAGGTTTTGATCAAAACTGCAAACAATTCATCATTAACTACCTCCACACTGAGCTCAAGGCATGGACATACCTTAGAGTCCATACCAAATCCACCTTTAAGCCCAATAAGTGAAAGCAGTTCCGGTGTAGGAAACAACCTTTCTTGTGGAAATACAAGAAGTGTTTCAGCTGCAGTCAGCGATGAGTCTGTGGCAGGAGATAGCGGAGTGTTTGAAGCTTCAGTTCGAAGGTATGGTCTATCTGTTTATTGTATATGTTTTATAAGAATCTGTTAGTAGCAGGAGATTGGTGTATTTGAAGCTTCAGTTGGAAGGTATGGTGTATCTGTTTATAGTTTATTTATTTTTTCTTTGAATGCTCCATATCGTCCACTTGTTAACCATTCTTGTGACTTTTAGGATCTAGCTTAAGATTCTGGTCTGAAACTTTTCGTTTCTTTATATTAATGTAGAATTTGTATTACAATTTTGAGATATTATGACTTAAGAGTAGAAAATATATGTCAACACGTTCCATGGCAACATAAATGGCCAAACACATTTTTAATCCCTAAGGCTCTGAAAGTAATGAATATAATGAATTCTGTTTTCATCTAAGGTGAGCAATTGTAATATCTAAAAATTACTCATGATTTTAGGTATATTAAATATTACATTTAATGTTTGTAAACACACCAAAATTTTACTAATTGACGAAAAGCTTCATGATCCCCATACCACCTAATCCCCCTTAAGAGCAATATACGTTGTGCCAGTTATGCACCTACAAGTAGGCCAATACATCCGATTTCTGATACGCTTTTTATCTTCTAGGGTAGCTTCCCTAGGGTATATATATTTTAAGATTGTGGCAGGAGACAGTGGCGTATTTGAAGCTTCAGTCCGAAGGCACAATGTATCTGTTTATTGTATATGTGTTATTAGAATCTGTTAGTGGCAGTAGACAACAGCTGAGGCAGAAGACAGTGGTGTAGTTGAAGCTTCAGTTTGAAGGTATGGCGTAGTTAAGATGTTTGCATTATGTGTTCCAAAAGTCTTGGGTTCGAATAGGGACTGCATCGTTCTGTTCACAAGTGAATTTTTCCAGAGATACCTAGGGTTGTTGCCTATTGGGTTTGTACGATACTTCTGACAAGTGGACTGAGCAATTTGGAGATACCCGGTGCAATGAAATCAATCCTTCATCTTTATACATCTCTTACCGGGACACAAATTTGGGGTGTAAAGAATAGAACCACTGTTACCTGCCATGCATGTCGTAAGAGGTGACTAAGGAGGTTAGGCTGAAATCGGATACATGTGTCTGCTAGGGAATGCTAACCCGAAATAAATGCTTGCAGAAAACGGATGCACCAGGTCATAAGGCACATAACATAGTGCAACGACCCCTCACAATGAGGAATGGGATGACGGATTCTACGGTCGCTAATCTGCCCCGGAGATTTAGCCACGCAGTAAGAATGTCAGACCTACCATCACGAGGGGGCCAAAACTTACTGCGGGAAGAGGTCGGCAGAAATCATAGGAATTATATCCTACAGAACTGCCCCCAGTATGCAGACTTGAGAAGAAAGAGGTGGCCCACTTACACTAGCGTCCAAGACAAACTGGAATGGCGTGGCTGATAATCTGAGGCAGACGGCTCCCTTTATTAAAGAATCCGAAATCCCAATCTAGTGAGAATGCAGAAGAAGAAATCTCTTCATGTGATATGTGACATTATTATGTGATCACCATCATCAAGTAGCTTGTCCCTTCCGGAATCTGGCTTCCTTGTCAGCAGCCCTGAAATACTATCTATTCTGTGCAAGATGGCCGGTATCATTAGCAGTCATTCTCTGATCACCAATGACATCTTGCACCTATTGTCTTCTATGTCTTCCTCTCATTCTTCTTCCAGGTACCATTCTCTCCAAAATTATCGTCTCTAGGTACTCATGTCGTTTGATGTGTCCAAAATATTTAATTTTCCTTTGTTTTTAATATTCTTTAATAAACAATTTTCTTTAAAATCAATCTGTTACAGAACAGAAGCATTTGCTCTTTTCTCTGTCCATGATATTCTAAGTACTCTTCTGTAGCATTTACATTCAGAGGCATTGATGATCTTCTCTGCTGCTTTGTTAATGGTTCAAGTCTTACAACCATATGTTGCCAATAGAAAAACTATGTGATATAAGACTAAATTATATGATATATAACTGAAATCTATTGATATATGGCTACTGTATGTGTCATGACTAAATGATTTAACAAGTAGTACCATGTCCCTTGCAGAATGTCACTTTCATCCTAGCCCACCTGAAAAACTCTGTCTCTTGCAAGTTCTTCCGCCTCCTTCAACGTCGTGTTCATCAAGGTTTCTTCTATGTCCTGTTGCGAACTTGGCTTGATCGTTCCCTGCCTTGTTCTCTCTCTCGATCGTTCTTTTCGGCCATGTTTATCATTCTTATTGTGATATATAAAAAATCTTTGCCAAGAATGTTTGTTTTACATCACATCTTCAGTACCATTTGGAGCTCTAGTGCTTGTCCTTTGGTGAAGTGTCTGATTTCAACCAGCGTTTACTGGGTTCGCTCTCCGCCAGCCTGATACAAGGCAGCAGGTTGCTATTTTCTTTTAGTTTTTAGGGTCACGACCATTAGACGACCTACCCTCCCAGGTTGTTGAGCGTCATCTGCCCAAGCTGCCGGTTTTGTGAACTGCTTGGTTTTTCTTCCACCCAGTTTTGTGTACGGTTTGCTCCGCTAACCTTTGATTGTCCCCAGTCAAACTACAAGGCAGTAGTACCTTGTACTCCAGGAAATATGTCTTCCATTATCATTCTCTCCAAACCACTGTGATGTTTAACATTGCCGAAATATTTAATGATGTAATATATGACTAATACTGGTATATAAGATACAGGGGAGAAGTTGTTACATTCAGCACAAGACTCTTTTTATGTTATTGAAGTTTGGAATATCTTCATTGCACTCCGGAGATGTCCATAGGTGATCCGATCTCCTTCGCAATATCTCCAACAGTGTCCAGCGACTGACCGTACCAGTTCGATTTTGGTTGATGAGCCTACTCATATGAACCTGTTATGCTGTTCCCTTCTTGCTACTCCAATCTTCAAACCCAACTCCTGCAATCTAGCAGTTGACGTGGATTGGTTTAAATGAAAATCTTATTTGCATCCACACTCTATGAGGCGTTCAAAATGTCAGCTCTATCCATTGGCTGGCCGTCTGATATGGTGGCAGAGCCAGCCACCCTGTCTGCTCTCTCATTGTCAACAACACCCATGTGCCCTGGAACGAAGATAAGTGTGATGCTGCGAATTGTTGACGCTTTTTAGTGAATTCTTCCTAAGCTCCAAATTGCTTTATGTAGAGTTTTATAGGTTCAGAAGTGTCAACTGTTTTTATCTGTCAGATTTTTTTTTATTGATAGTTTGCTCTGAAATGTTTACTGAAATAGATCACTAAGAGTTTTAATTTTCTAAAAGATTTTATTTCTTGTTTGGTTTTTCTGTCTTAGGACAGGTCATATTGATAAAGTGTTAGAGTGTAACTTGGAGAGTGCTCAGATACAGATCAAGCTCAAGTGAGTATTTGTGTGTGCAATGGAGAATATGGGGAGTGTCTGCAAGGGAGAATATGGGAGTAATCTTAGTCTGCATGTCAGAATATGTGATGTGTGTCGAGGAGACTATGGGAATATGTGTGTCTGCAAGTCAGAGTATGGGAGTTGGTTGTGCAGGGGAGAATATGGGAGTTGTGTGTTGCAAGGGAGAATATGAAAGTTGAGTGTGCAAGTGGGAATATCATGTTTTTTTTTTTTTTTTTTACAGATATGAAGGTTTAGAGCGTAAGCTTCTAGTTGGCATAGAACAGGCAAGAAATCTGGCAGTTCTACCATTTCACAAGGACAGCAGTGTGTAAGTACTGAAAGTTGTGCTCTTATTCTGTGCAATCAAGGGCCATGCCTGCCAGCGTAGACCATTATGTCTCTCAACAAGAAATGATACCATCCACTTCTATCAATAGAAATAAATAGTGTGTGCATACACCAATGACAATCGTTCGAATCAATCAATCAATCAAGTGACATGCCTTCCAGCGTAGGCGATCATGTTTCTCAACAACTCCCTCTCGTTTTTGCTGTTATTCAGTTCTGAGATTAATCTTTTGTCGAACCACAATGTGAGATCATCCAACATTTTCTCCCTCTGTCTTCCACGATCTCCTCTTCCTGAATTTTACCGTTGTCACCAAATGTTCTAAACCACCTCGTCGCATTAAATACCTGAAGAACCTTGATTGTCTGATTCTTATTTCTGTTAAGGTTTCTTTATGTGTGTGCCTTATTCTGCTATGTAATTGTTCTGTTGCATCATTGAAAAGAAAGAAACTGTAAACTGTATGCCTTCCTTTTAAAAAAACAACTCGTTACTGCCTGTAGTACCGCTTTTTAGGGGCAGTGTAGGACAGGTGGGACAAGAGCCTGAGGAATTTAATGACCGCATGACTAGTTTAGAGAGCCGCTATAGCATAGTTGTTAGTGAACTCGCGTCGCAAGGCTGGTGGTCTGGGTTCAGCTCCCGCAATGTGCGTGGAATTTTTCCCGAACGCGACGGTTCTCAGGTCGACCCAGCCTCAACTGGGTACCAGACATGCTCTGGGAAAGTAAAGGCGGCCGGCGTGATGCTGACCACATCACCCATCGTGTGCCGACGGTCAATGAAAATACAGGCCTAACACTGTATTGACCTATATACCACGAGGTATGAAAGGGTTCCTTTACTTTTTTTTTTTATGACTAGTGCAGTCGGCGCGAAGCTATTCAGGTTAGGATTTTGTTCTTTTATGCCTACAGCAGGAAAAAATCCATGGCCTTACTGTAAAATGACCACAGGTATGGCGGCATGAGAGCCGCACTCTAATCCATTTGGTAGAACGGTCTTGCAGGATGTGCTCTGTGGGGACTGTTTTGGTGCTCCACAGGTGCAGACAGTCGAGTCCCTGAGACCTATTCTATGGAGGTGTGCTCTGAGACTGCAGTGTCCCATTCTAAGTCTGAAGACTGTGGTCTGCACTTTTCTGTTAATATATATATACTGTCATGCTCTGAGTTGTATCTTCCGTTTGTTTTCCTTCACATCATTTTCTTGGAATGTTTCAGGAGAGTCTTTGCTTCTATAAAGCTTTGTGTGGTGTTGTGTTAGGCTCCCCCCAGCCCTTGTGAATTTGTCAGCCTTTTCCTTTCCTGGTATGCCACAGTGTGCTGGTATCCACTTTGACTAGTTTTGATTGCTAAGAGGGACTAAAGAAGGGTCTAATACATTATACACACAAACCACACACATACACACTGCAGAACATGATTTCATCTTGATCAATCCTATACCCTCACAGATGTATCACAGCTGCTCTGCTCCCAGACCAGACAATGTGCCTTCAAACCAAGCCTGTTCCAGACCTGGAGTCGCCCAAGTTCTCAGAGATGTTCCATGTGAACATTCCGGAACACAGACTCTTTTCCAAGACACTTCAGATTCATGTATGGAGCTTGAGATCAGAGAATGGGGAGGAATGTCTGGTGAGTCTTTGACATGGTTCCCATTTGAGTTAATTGATTCATTGAAACTAAAAGTGGATTTTGTTCTGTGAGAAAGCCAATCTGTCATACACTCATCATCATATAGCCTGTCATGAGCAGAACTTTGCCACCCCAACAGTACTTTAGAATTTCTCTCTCTCATAGGCCAGATGCCCCGCTTCTGCAGCCGTCATGTTCAAACTATTAGTTACACCCTAAATCCATCTTCTCTGTGGTCTTCATCTTTGCTGGTATGCCTCTTTCCACGATGGTCTTCTCCAGCCCTTCGTGTCTCTATATATGTCCAAAATATCTCAATTTTCTCTTTCTTATTTGTAGCATTAGTTTTTCTTTGATTTTGAGTACTTTCTGGATAGATCTATTTGTTCTCTTCTCTGTCCATGATATACGGAGGACTTTTTTGTAACACCTATATTCAAATGCATATATTTTTTCCACTGCCTTGTTAAATGTCCATGCTTTACACCCATATGTTAATATACAAATTGATATTCTGGATACAACATCATCTCTTATTTTATCCAATATTTTTGTCCTCCCCCCAGGGCTGTGCCCATGTCAGTCTGGCAGATTTTGATCCAAGACATGTTTCACTACGCTGGTATAATGTTCTTAGTTTCCGTTTCTTGAAGTCAGAGCTGAAAGATCAAGGAATCTCACCAGTCAACAACAAATGGTCTTCTGGTGGTCAGTCCTTACCATCTTCAAGTAGCAGCTCTGAAGAAGTTAAACCTGTTGTCAGCTACTCCAGAGCGAAGCAGGTAATCTTGGACTTAACTGTTGACTGTGTTAATATCATTACTAAAACTCTCTCACATCTTCTCTCATTAAACCTGTTGTTAGCTACTACAGAGCAAAGCAGGTAATCTTGGACTTAACTGTTGACTGTGTCAACATCGGATTCGCTTCCAGTGTCAACAATACTCTACAGAGGATGCTGTATAATCAATCAACCTAAGCTTAATGTGTGTCCACATGCCGATGAGCTGAGTGACAGCGTATAGCCAGTCTTTAACATATAAATGTATTCTCTGCCGCAATGGAGTTCGTGCTTGTAGGCTGGGATCCTTGCGATTCTCAACATCGCTTCACAGCCAGTTATTCCAACACTAAATCGAACTGGTATGGTCAGTCGTGGGCACTGTTGGAGATCTTCTTCTTCTTTGCGTTCTTTCTAACCAATTTTAATCACTCTTCTGATATGATTTGATTTTGCCAAGAACGTGTATACTTGACATTATGGTTTGGTAGGCCCCTAAACGCATAGACTTATCACACATTTAGGACATGTGCATCCGATTTCAGCCAAACCTGCTTAGTCGCCTCTTACGACATGTGTGCAGGTAACAGTGGTTCTATTCTTTACACCCCAAATTTGGGCCGCGGTAACCACTCGGCGACTGTTGGAGATATTGTGAAGGAGATTAGAGCACCTATGGACATGTCCGGAGTGCAATGAAGATATTCCAAACTGAAACTGAAAACTGTATCACTATCATTACTAAAACTCTCACATCTTCCTTTCTCATATTCCTTTCTACTCTCAATGAAGCATAAAACTGCAACTTATCATAACATTTATAACAAGTAAATCTTCTTCGAACACTCCATATCGACCACTTGTTAACCACTCTCTGTAATTTGTATGTGATCTGAGCCTAAGAGCGATTTTAAGTTGTGCCAGTTATGCACCTACAAGTAGGACAACGCATCCGTTTTCTGCGATGTTTTTTATTTACTAGGTAGCTTCCCTAGGTCCTATATCAGTCGCCTCTAACAACATGCCTTGTAGGTCACAGTGGTACTATTCTTTGCTTCCCTTGTGGGCCCCGTCACCACATAGGCATAGCAAGTGAATGAGTTCTAAGAACCTCAAGGAAAGCGCCGGGGCCAATGAAAATGGTAAATGAATAGGCAGTAAACAAGGATTAGAAAGCTGCAGTGGCAAAGTTGTTAGTGAACTCGCTTCTTGGGCTAATGGTCCAGGCTAGTCTTCTTGCGTTCATTCTTTACGACCAATTTTAATCACTCTTTGTGATATGTTTGATCTTTGCCAGAATGTGTATACGTTGCACATTGGTTTGGTTGGCCCATAAACGCATAGACATCTACACGTTTAGGACACATGCATCCGATTTCAGCCAAATCCAGGCTAGTGAACCTCTCGGTGATCTCAATGAAGAATCCCAGATCTCAATGTATGGAACATCGAGTTCTGAGTCCTGTCGGAGATGGCGTATAAAACTTAGTTCTCTTGTTCAAATTAAGCATCTAAATTAACCCATGACAACCTCTGAAGTTGGAGAAGGCCCGCCTGTATGGCGAGGAAACCAATAAAATGGTAAGCAAGCTTTCATGCAAAAATTAGTCAGAAGCACCACACCAGGCGCCATGGCTACACCTAAATTTATAGCGGGTGAATGCAGAAGAAGAAGAAGAACCCTTGGCAGTTAAAAATTTATAAGATTAAGCTGCAAAGCCGCTGCCTGGTCAAAATTCATAAAAAATGTTGTTACTATCTTTCACAATTACATTGGGGACCTTCAACTGTGCTCTGCCTCTGAGCTCTTCCTGTGTAAGAAAGATATCAGAGGCAATATGATTATTCACCAGTGCAAGATGACAGTCATAGCAAGTGCAATGATGACAGTCCTAGCAAGTGCAATGATGACAGTCCTAGCAAGTGCAATGATGACAGTTCTAGCAAGTGCAATGATTATGATCCTAACAAGTGCAATGATGACAGTCCTAGTAAGTGCAATGATGACAGTCCTAGTAAGTGCAATGATGACAGTCCTAGCAAGTGCAATGATGACAGTCTTAGCAAGTGCAATGATGACAGTTCTAGCAAGTGCAATGATGACATTCCTAGCAAGTGCAATGATGACAGTCCTAGTAAGTGCAATGATGACAGTCCTAGCAAGTGCAATGATGACAGTCCTAGCAAGTGCAATGATGACAGTTCTAGCAAGTGCAATGATGACAGTCCTAGCAAGTGCAATGATGACAGTCCTAGCAAGTGCAATGATGACAGTCCTAGCAAGTGCAATGATGACAGTCCTAGCAAGTGCAATGATGACAGTCCTAGCAAGTGCAATGATGACAGTCCTAGCAAGTGCAATGATGACAGTCCTAGCAAGTGCAATGATGACAGTCCTAGCAGGTGCAATGATGACAGTTCTAGCAAGTGCAATGATGACAGTCCTAGCAAGTGCAATGATGACAGTCCTAGTAAGTGCAATGATGACAGTCCTAGTAAGTGCACTGATACAGGTCCTATCATCTTCTGACCTGTATTTGATGTTTGTTTCAGAAACAATCCCAAGACAGAGTTCATAGACTGCTTGAAGCATCATCTGCTAAACTAAGGCAGACGGCAACATTTGGAAATGATGATCAGTCATCTTTAACTGATTCTGTCACAGGTCAAAAGTGAGTACTGTTTGTTTTAGGAATATTTATACAAAGCAGATTTGTTTCAGCACCACAATTTGTTCCTCTTCTGCGCCACAATTTGTTCCTCTTCTGCGTTTACTTTAGAACGTTTCCCAAACTGGGGTCCGCTGACCCCCCAGGGTCGTGAGGTACTCACAAGGGGTCCTCAAACGCTTGAAGAAATATTATAATTATTGACATTTCAAACAGAAAAATACATTTTAAAAACATCTATAAAAACCATGGTAAACTAGTTCCGCTGTGAAATCAAAGGACCCGGACCAGACCGGAGCCTAAATGTTGTGACAGGACTAAATGAAAGATCATTTAAAGTTTCCCGCAGTCAGAGAAATTGGAGCCAGCGTGACTGTTTGTGTGGTGTAATAATAACTCCATTGCTAGAAGATTTTCATATATATAAACTTTTGGTGGTCCGCAGCAGAAAAATGTATTTAAAATGGGGTCCGCGGTAATGCAAAGTTTGGGAACCGCTGCCAGCTCTATAATAACCATCAGTAAATAGCTTGTCCTGAGCAAAACTTTACCACCCTAACAGTCCTTTGGAATTTCTCTCTCTCATAGACCAGATGTCCCGCACCTGCAGCCGTCATGCTCAAATCAATTACATCCTGAATCCATCTTCTTTTCGGTCTTCTTCTTCGCTGGAACACCTCCTTCCATAATGGCCTTCTCCAAACCTTTGTGTCTCCTTTTATGTTCAAAATACTTCAATTTATTCTTTCTTATTAGAAAAACCACCTCTTCTAGAATAACCTTATCTTCATACTGTATGCTATCCACACATTCTTCACAGAGAATGCACATAGTCAGTCTACCTTGCCCAGAATACAGAATTGTCCAAGTCTGCACAACACACTTAGTTCTTTTTCTTGTACACCCTAGAATAACCACTTATCTTTATATCGTAAATAGTCAAGATTGTCACCAAGGATGCACATAGTTAGTCTACCTTGCCTAAAATACAGAAACATTCAAGTCTGCACTATACTGTTCTCAATCTAACTTTTTCCATTAGGTGCATGTTTGACACAATTTCTCTTCACTAAACCTCTAGAAAATCTAAAAATAGACCATCACTTATCGGATAAGATTGAGATTACGTTATGTTTTCTATCTCTCGCAAAAAACTGTCAAAATACACTGTTGAATTCCTCACCTGCCAACAGTTGGGAAATGATCTGTCATCTTTGACGCCCATTGTCGCCGGGCTTACAAGGGGAGTAAAGAATAGCAATACTGTGACCTGCAAAGCATGTTTTAAGAAACGACTGAGGTAGGGAAGCTACCGTAGTAAATAAAAAGTGTTGCAGAAATAGGATGTGCTGGCCTACTAGTACATAGTATAACTGGCACTACATACAATCGCTCAAAGGCTCTGATCACATATAAATATCAAAGAGGGGTTTAACAAGTGGTCATTATGGAGCGTTGAAGAAGAAAAAGTTACGTTAGAGATCTTCTTCTTCTCGTTCGCTGATGTTCAATGTCTACACAATGAGTCTGGTTCTCTGGATGTATGTTGTTGTATTTGTTAGTTCATCAAAGCTTCCAAATAGCTTTGACTTGTTGTCTGTCTCTGTTGGCTATTGTTCTTTCTGCAGTTGATTCATCAGGTGACAATCTTGCAGGATGTGTTCAGCTGCCTGTGCGGTCTGTCCACAAACACATGTGGGTGATGGATCTAATTTTAGTCTGTGTAAGTGTCTGTTCATTCTGTTGTGTCCAGTTCTGAGTTGAAACAATATCACCTGCCTTGCTCTATCTAGACAGTGGTAATTGTCTCTTTGCTGGTCTTCTTTTCTAATGGCTTTGATGGGCGTTTTCTTTTCCTGGAAAGTGATTATTTGATTCCTTTGTTTCTGTGTTACTCCTTCCTTAGCTAATTTGTCTGCTGTCTCATTTCCTGGTATGCAACAGTGTGCTGGTATCCACTGCAGCACCACCTTTCTTATGGTATTTAGCTCACTTAGTGTTTGTTTTAGTTTTGGCAGCTTTTCACTATCTAGGGCTTGCAATACTGACAGTGCATCAGTGAGGTATACAATCTGCTGATATTGACTTGTTTCACTATCTAGGGCTTGCAATACTGACAGTGCATCAGTGAGGAATACAATCTGCTGACATTGACTTGTTTCACTATCTAGGGCTTGCAATACTTGACAGTGCATCGGTGAGGTATACAATCTGCTGACATTGACTTGTTTCACTATCTAGGGCTTGCAATACTGACAGTGCATCGGTGAGGAATACAATCTGCTGACATTGACTTGTTTCACTATCTAGGGCTTGCAATACTGACAGTGCATCAGTGAGGAATACAATCTGCTGACATTGACTTGTTTCACTATCTAGGGCTTGCAATACTGACAGTGCATCGGTGAGGAATACAATCTGCTGACATTGACTTGTTTCACTATCTAGGGCTTGCAATACTGACAGTGCATCGGTGAGGAATACAATCTGCTGACATTGACTTGTTTCACTATCTAGGGCTTGCAATACTGACAGTGCATCTGTGAGGAATACAATCTGCTGACATTGACTTGTTTCACTATCTAGGGCTTGCAATACTGACAGTGCATCGGTGAGGAATACAATCTGCTGACATTGACTTGTTTCACTATCTAGGCTTGCAATACTGACAGTGCATCGTGAGAATACAATCTGCTGACATTGATTTGTTTCACTATCTAGGGCTTGCAATACTGACAGTGCATCTGTGAGGAATACAATCTGCTGACATTGACTTGTTTCACTATCTAGGCTTGCAATACTGACAGTGCATTGGTGAGAATACAATCTACTGACATTGACTTGTGTGTTCTTTAGCATTTTACTGCGTTAGAGATTAGGTGATGTATTTTCTATGTCTTGCAAAAATAAACTGTCATAATGCAACGTTGAATTCTCACCTGTCAACATTTGGTAAATGATTTGTCATCTTGATAGTGACAGTTTTATGTGATATTGTCTTGATTATTCTTGAAATCACAGGAGATAACAAGTCACAGCAGCACAAGTGGTGGGGTCATCATCATTGAAGGAAGAAAGTAGTGATGAGTCACGATCATATCCCAGACCTCTACCTGACTAGAAACCAGGGTAGGAATTATAATTTGTGATCTTCTTCTTCTCTTCCACCATTTACTTCTTTATAGAAGTGTTGGGGGAGGGGGAGAAGAACATAGTGGTCTTGTGTGTGCTTGTTTTAAGGCACTTTGTAAGCTGATATTTGTTTTTGTAAGGTTGTTCTTGATGCCGGCCCTCCATCTTTTGCGTGGTCTTCCTCTTGTTATGTACTTGTTTTACTTTCTCTCTGTGTGCCTCTGTGGTAGACGATACTAAGCCATTCTGGTCAGGTGTCCAAACCATTTAATCTGTTTATCTTTTGAATTACTAACGGTTTAACATCCAGTCTTGTTAAGTGATTTCTTCATTTTAATGTTGTTCTTATGCACCCTGCCAGCTCTTCTAAGACACCTCATCTCTTGCGTTATGATTTTCCCTATTACTGCTGTGCTGCTCATGTTTGACACTGGTAACATAGTGTTGGCCAGGAATAGTCGTCTTGAGATTTGCTTTAGTTTTAAGCTGTATCTCTTTATGTGACAAAGTGGTGTTAACTGTCCCAGTACTTGGTTAGCTTTTGTGCACAACAATTGCTGATTTCGCTATCGATTTGTGATCTTAATGTATGCAAACTTGCGATGTGTCATGATTTTGTCAGTGTCTTGTCTACAGGCAGCTGTTACTCTGTTATCATCAAATAGCTTGTCCTGTGCAGAACTTTGCCACCCTAACAACCCTTTGGAATATCTATCTTTCTCATAGGCCAGATATCCAACCTCTGGCAGCCATGACCAAATCATCATTCATGTCCTGAATCCATCTTCTCTGTTATGTTTCCTTTTTTTTTGTGGTTGGGATGCCTTCTTCCATAATGACCTTTAACAACCCTTCATGTTTTTTTTATGTGTCCAAAATGCTTCGATTTTCTCATCTATAGCTTCAGACAGTTTTCTTTGATTTTAAGTTCCTTCCGGATAAATCGATTTAGTCTCTTCTCTGTACATGATATACAAAGGGCTCTTCTTTAACACTTATCTTCTGCGTTCTCACTAGATTGGGATTTTGGATTCTCTAATAAAGGCAGCGTCTGCCTCAGATTATCAGCCACGCCATACAGTTTATCTTAGACGCTAGTGTAAGTGGGCCACCTCTTTCTTCTCAAGTCTGCATACTGGGGGCAGTTCTGTAGGATATAATTCCTATGATTTCTGCTTCCCGTTTTGCTGACCTCTTCCGCAGTAAGTTTTGGCCACCTCGTGATGGTAGGTCTGACATTCTTACTGCGTGGCTAAATTTTAGAGGCAAACTGGCGACTGTAGAATCCGTCATCCCATTCCTCATTGTGAGGGGTCGTTTCACCATGTTATGTGCCTTACGGCCTGTTGCATCCATTTTCTGCAAGCATTTGTTTCGGGTTAGCATTCCTAGCGGACACATGCATCCAATTTCAGCCAAGCCTCCTTAGTCGCCTCTTACGACATGCGTGACAGGTAACAGTGGTTCTATTCATTACACCCCAAATTTGGACCCTGATAACCGTTCGGGTGAAAGTCCAATCCATCCATTGGTGTCTACAGTTGCTGTCTTTCATTAGTTTTGTGGGAATGTTTTATTGATGCATATACCATCAGTAACAATAACCTTTATTCTTGAACAGATCCAGAAGATATGAACAGTCACAAGTTTGATGGTCCTCACTTCAATCATGGACTAGAAGCTGAAGAAGATTGTGATGAAGATGATGATGAAGAACATAGTGGTCTTGTGTGTGCTTGTTTTAAGGCACTTTGTAAGCTGATATTTGTTTTTGTAAGGTTGTTCTTGATGCCGGCCCTCCATCTTTTGCGTGGTCTTCCTCTTGTTATGTACTTGTTTTACTTTCTCTCTGTGTGCCTCTGTGGTAGACGATACTAAGCCATTCTGGTCAGGTGTCCAATCCATCCATTGGTGTCTACAGTTGCTGTCTTTCATTAGTTTTGTGGGAATGTTTTATTGATGCATATACCATCAGTAACAATAACCTTTATTCTTGAACAGATCCAGAAGATATGAACAGTCACAAGTTTGATGGTCCTCACTTCAATCATGGACTAGAAGCTGAAGAAGATTGTGATGAAGATGATGATGATGACGAAGATGATATTGATAATAGAAAGGTTAGTTTTCCCATATTTATTCTTCACCTTTCAATCCTAGGAAGGCATATGTTCGCAACCAAGGTCTTCCAAGCCCGCCTATCCAAGGCCATCTTTTCTGGATCACTCTCTCCTCATTTTCTTGCATTCCGTCTCCAACTTCCACCTCCAGGTGTTTCGGGGTCTTTCCATACCTCTATTACCCTGGGGTTCTATCGGAGTGCCTGTCTTGTAATGCTGTCAGGAGATATCTTCAGTTTGTGCCCTATCCATCGCCATCTTCTGCTCCTTATCTCTTGTTCCACCTGCCGTTGCCCCACTATATCCCACACTTCCCTGTTTGTGTCGTACCATCGTAGATGAAGTAGTTTTCCATATTGAGGCAACTGATTTTGACCCCCAAAAAAATTCAATAAATTAATGTTTCAACAGGAAGGTCTTTATCAAGCGACAAATATTGGCTGAAATCGGATGCACATGCCCTAAACGTGTAGAAGTCTATGCGTTTAGGGGCCTACCAAACCATTGTGCAATGTATACACATTCTTGGCAATGATCAAACATATCACAGTGATTAAAATTGGTCGTAAAGAACGACGCAAGAAGAAGCGACAAATACAAAGCGCATAAAGTAAAATATGATGGTACAATCAGGGAAAAAACCTGTTCAAAAGACCCTAGTGTGCAGTAGTTAGAAGAACAAATTCCTTTCCCCATGTGTGAAATATCGATTGAAAGATTGAGCGCACAACCTTCTTGTGCCCGAGCCGTTAGGCGAACTTTTATTCATTGCACTGATCCGTCGCGTGAGTGATGTATACATATCATATTTATTGATAGGTATCCCCGCCAGAGACTGAGCACCTATGGGTCTCCCCGGAGTGCAATAACGTCACTTCAGTAACCAATAACCACACCTGTTTGGACTATCATGTTCTGCCTTCTGTGAAGATTATTTGACAGCCTATTCCTCTCTGCTATTTGTGGCCTCAGCAGTTGTTTGCCACTTTTTCCGGTCTCTGGCTGTTTTATTTGTGATCTCCCAGGATAGTTGAGCACACTTCAGTTCCTCAAGAAGACTTTGTCTCTGGGTCTGTTTAGGACGTCCTCTTTTCTGTTTTCCTTGTGGGTTCCACTCAAGTATTTGTCTAGTGACACTCGACTGTGTCTTCCGTAGGGTATGGGTCATCATGGCTTCCTGTTCTGCTCTTATCCACAGATCTGTGTTTGCAACTCTATCATACCATCTCAGTCTGAGAATCCGCGGAAGACATCCGTTGACAAAGGTCTGAATCTCCCCTCCTCCTCCCTCTAGTGCGTTCTCACTAGATTGGGATCTCGGATTCTCTAATAAAGGCAGCCGTCTGCCTCAGATTATCAGCCACGCCATACAGTTTGTCTTGGACGCAGGTGTAAGTGGGCCACCTCTTCTCAAGTCTGCATACTGGGGGCAGTTCTGTAGATTATAATTCCTATGATTTCTGTTTCGCCGTTTGTGCCGACCTCTTCCCGCAGTAAGTTTTGGCCCCCCTCGTGATGGTAGGTCTGACATTCTTGCTGCGTGGCTAAATCTCCGTGGCAGATTGGCGACCGTAGAATCCGTTATCCCATTCCTTATTGTGAGGGGTCGTACCATGTTATGCGCCTTACTGCCTGGTGCATCTGTTTTCTACTTCTAGGGGTTAACATTCCCTAGCGGACATGTGCATCCAATTTCAGCCAAACCTTCTTAGTCGCATCTTACGACATGCGTGGCAGGTAACAGTGGTTCTATTTTTTACACCCCAAATTTGGGCCCCGGTAACCACTTGGGTGGGTCTGAATCTTATTTCTATTTAATCTATTTTGTTTTTAGATTTTTTAACCGTGACGTATTTGCTTGCCTCTTATACAGGACTTCCAGGCCATGATTCAAGCTTGCAGTGATCTGGCTGGCTCCTTCGATAACTTTGATGAGGACGATGATGATTTTAGTGGGTCTGAAGACGGTGATCTGATCGCAAAATGTGACAAAGAAACTAACACCGAAAGTGGAGACTACAGGCTTAGGGAGGTTAAACGAAGAGGTCATCATCATCACCACCATCATCAGCAACAGGCGCAGCAGTACCCGGACAACCTGCGCAGTAGTACAATCAGACGCTCGCAGACCTTCTCTCCAACATGCAGGCAGCATGCTCCAGGCTATATATGCAAGGTAGGTTGATACTTCACATCATCATGAAACTTTACCTCTACCTCTTCAGGTTTTTTGGATTTTTTCCGATCCAGAAGCACGAGCTTTTCAGCTCTTCGGCTCGGTGCCATGGACATCGTAACCTTCGGTTCGGTGCCACGAACACCGTAAATCTGGGGAATCTGTGACTTTTTCTGCCATCCCGCGGAATTGAACCCCCACACACAGAGGGGTAGTCACCCGTAGTCCAACGTCTCACGAACACGCTGGGCAGACGGGCACCTCTTCAGGTTAGGATTATGTCAGGAAGATCCTTCTTCCTCCAGGGTCAGATAATGGGAACGCCCAAGTGGTTACCAGGGCTCAAATTGGGGTGTAGAGAATAGAACCAGTTACCTGCCACGCGTGTTGTAAGATCTGACTAAGGATGTTGGGCGTGGGGCTAGTTACCCTACACCGTAAAAAACACTATATGGCTAAAGAACAGAGTGTGAACTGAGTAAACGCTGGCTGAAACCGGACATGTTGCCGAAGGATAAGCACCAGAGCTCCAATTGGTGCTGAAAATGTGACGTAAACACACCAATGCTAAGGCTGCATAAATCAGATTTCCACATAAATAGAATTTATGAGGAAGTCTGGTACATCGGTCTGGGCGGTGATCGCGCGCGCAAGATAGAGAGACAGAGATAAAGAGATAAAGATAATGGGAACACATTATATGGAACAAAAGAACAACAAACACATGCAGATTTTACAAATAGCATTGGACCGCTGGATGATTTAAGAAAAAGAAGTTTGACCATACACTCTCATCTACTGTGTTATCAGATAATCTACAACAGTTGTACAATATATAAAGAGTTCAAATATCAACCATAGACTCAACTATATACAATAACCTTAATTATCTACACGCCTGAGTGGTTACCATTGCCCAAATTTGGGGTGTAAAGAACAGAACCACTGTTACCTGCCACGCATGTCGTAAGAGATGACTAAGGATGTTTGGATAAAATCGGATGCATGTGTCCTAAATGTGTTTAGGGGCCTACCAAACCAATGTGCAACATATACACATTCTTGACAAAGATCAAACATATCACAAAGAGTGATTAAAATTGGTCGTAAAGAACGAAGGCAAAGAAGAAGAGAGAATCCGAAATCCCAATCTAGTGAGAACACAGAAGAAGAAGATTCTCAGATATCTCTATTACTCTCATATATCTTTGTCCGTACAAACAAATGAGAATGCTGATGATGTGTACTGTTGTTTACTTTCTTGTAGCTAAACCGTAGTGACAGTGACAGTTCTATGCCCCTGTACAAGAGAACACCTTTCCAGAGGAACACAGTCAGTCGACGAAGTTTATGGTGGAAAAGGGTAAATTATTTTATCACAGCTTGTTCGTGTTTATCAGAATTGTCTCACCATTTTTCACTAGCTAGCATAGATGTTGGTTACTCAACCAATGTCTCAGCGCTCGAGGTAGACCCATAGGTGCTTAGTCTTCCCCAACAGATGTCAAGGGGTATGGACACTGATGATTTCTGTAGTTTCAGTTAGGAATATTTTCATTGAATTCCGGATATGTCCATAGGTGCTCCAATCTCCTCTGCAATATCTCAAACGGCGACTGACTGTACCAGTTTGATTTTGATTAATGGGCCCACTCATATATCTGTTGTGCCATTCTTTTCTGGCCACTTCAATCCAAGCTCTTGCAATCTAGCAGTTGCTCTAGTATTGGTTTGTGTGTGCTTCGTACATGGTGTCTTTCACCACTTCTGTTATTTCTATGGTCCACATTTTTCTTTGGACGATCTTTTGCTTTGTGTCCACTGTGTCGGAATAACTTCGTCTTTTGAGGCGCAGTGTCTGTTGGTAATCTGCTAATGTGTCTGAACCATTTGATTAATTTTTTTTAAAGTTAAGTACTGATGTTGTACCCACTTTATTCCTGATGTCTTCACTTCTAAACTGGTCTTTTCTTGATACTCCCAGCATTCTGCGTTGATACTTGATCTCTACAGAATATCAGAAGCATCGTTGGTACTATACCATGCATACAGTACACCGAGAAGCAAAGAATCAAGTGGTTCAGCCATCTAATGAGAATGGAACCACATTTACTACCATCACGTGCCTACAGTAATCAACACTCAGGGCGCAGAGCACGAAGCAGGCCAAGAACACCATGGATAGATAACATCTCAGAGTCCCTGCGAAAGCATGGACTGACAACGTCAAGCGCAACACACCTGGCACAAGAAAGAAAACTAACTCTTCCTATAACGCTTCACGGCAAATGTGGATAAGATAAGACAAGACTTGATCTCTGTCATGACTAGTTGTCTTTCATCATTTGATATCAACATCCGTCCAAGTTTGGCACTGCAAGTGTAATGTGGGAAGAAAGTTCATATTGTACAATGCTTTTTTAGTGTTTTCTGTAACATGGAATAATTAACCTCTGACCTTACATTGAAAGAACTCAAAATCAAAGAAAACGGGCTCATGCTACAAATAAGAAAGAGAAAATCGAGATATTTTGGACATATAAAAAGACATGAAGGGCTGGAGAAGACCATCATGGTAGGAGGCATACCGGCAAAGAGAAGAAGAGGAAGGCCACGGAGAAGATGGATTCAGGATGTAACTGATGGTTTTAACATGACAGCTGCAGAGGCAGGACATCTGGCCTATGAGAGAGAAATTTCAGAGGACTGTTGGGGTGGCAAAGTTCTGCTCAGGACAAGCTATTTGATGATGATGACCTTACATCAGTACAGTCAAGTCCAGGATTAAAGGTAATATGTTGACTAACTGTTCTGATACATTTTCCAGGCTGATGGGTCAGTAGGTATAATGCCACTAGCAGGGCAACTTCCTTTCCGTACCTCACTTGACCTTGAACTAGATCTCCAGGCCTCACACACCAAGCTTTCTCATTTGATCGATGAGATCATTCGTTTGAAGGAACTGAAACGTACGCTGGAGGAATCCAAGAACAAAGGTATTTCATCTTGTCTGGGAGGTTGTCCAATAGATGTCTAGTTTTGTTATTAATCTGATATCTGGTCTTCATATCTTTTTTTCTCACTATCTTCTTCACTCATAGGAGACATACCTCGCAACCAAGGTTTTCCATGCCATTCTATCCAAGGTCATGTTTTCCAGATCTCTCCACTCTCTCCCCATTTTCTTGAATTCCATTTCCAACTCCAACCTCCTGTGTCTTGCCTTACATCTACTATCCTGGGTTCCATCGAGGCCTGTCTGGTGATGCTGTCAGAGTCTCTCAGTTGTGTCCTATCCATTGCCACCTTCTGCCCTTTATCTCTTGTTCCACTCGCTTGTCCTGCTCTATTGCAGTGTTTTTCACTATATGGAATGTTATTGTTGAATATCAGAAAATGAGACACAGACCGACTTAAGGAAGATGCTGCAGAAGCAGCCAGATGTACCTGGTACTAATACCACAAGAAAAGGATGATTAAATCAATTGAAGTCAATACTAACAAGGATGGTTACTAAAATAGATTAGCATAATTTTCCGATAACACAAAGTACTGTAGGTTTACAAATTACAAAAACAATGACAAAATACAGCAACATTTCAACCAACAAGGCCTTTATCAAGCAAACGAACAACAGGAGTGACAAATTTAAAAAACAAATGGACGACTAAATACAAACGTTTCTAATGAAAATCTGGGAATAAAACGAATAATGAAATAAATGTAACACATAAAAACTAGAAATAGAACGGAAGAGAAACAATGACAAATCTAGTAAATATATAACTTGAATACATCCAACATATGCCCATATAGATTACAAGGCATGGGAAGAGAAAGTACTAAGAAGCATAGGAATGTAATACGTTGAGCCCACATGGTCGCAAGGTACCATACAAAGAAATCAACCGATTCTCCAGAGCAAATCGACTGCGATCATCCAAGAAACATGATCGTATGGCTGTGATCTGGACATCATGAGCTCCTAAATGGCCAGTATCATTGAAATGGGTGGCTACAGGGGTCACAGAGCATTGGCGTATGTCGCGCAAGTGTTGGCGAATCGGTCACTGAGCCTCTTGCCTGTCTCGCCGATATAAGCCTTGTTACACCACTTACAGATAATGGCATAATAGTATATCGTGAGAAACGTTTAGAAACGTTTGTTTTTGGTCGTCCATTTGTTTTTTTTTATTTGTCACTCCTGTTGATCGTTTGTTTGATAAAGGCCTTGTTGGTTGAATCGTTGCTGTATTTTGTCATTGTTTTTGTAATATGTAAAACTACAGTACTTTGTGATTACGTGTTTTGCCAATCAAATAGTTTTACTGCAGTCTCATCTATTTTGTGAATATTACTACTTAGCATTAGGCCTGAGGGCAAAAACCCCAATTGTCGCTGAATCATTGATGAAGAACAAGTTGTGATTCTCCGCCTCTATACAAGACACATTCGATTTCGACAGAATGAAAGTGAATCATTGTTGTTACTAAGATATGCTGTTACTAAGGTAAACTTATATTATCACTTATTTATTTTCTGTTTTCAGGAGAGTGGGAGTTGCCAGAATGGCTAACTGAGAATGAAAAATTTCATCGTTTGCTTTCAATGGCTGAAAAATTGGTGAGAAAACATTTATCGCAGAATGTGTCCGATTTGTTCTTGCCCCCACAGGAGAGTGTAATACTATACAACACAGTCATATAGCTTGTTGCTGGTATCTACGTATAATGTGACTTCATTTGTCAAAATAAATAAATTTTAAACACTTACTGGGAGTTGCTTCCGGGTCGCCAACACGTCAGATGTGAAAACTCCTAACAAATAAAATGTGCACGGTTTCCTGTGTTTACTGTGTCATTGACACAATTTCTGGTCACTAGTAGCGGATAAAATGTGAAATTTTGTGTGTGTGTGTAAGATCAGAGCAAGCACTTCATGGTACATTCTGGCCATTGAGCGTGTCTGCGCTGTATCAGAGAATAGCGATAGATTACTTACCGTGTGGTGATGGAGTCCAACCTGCTGCCTTGTAAGTCAATGGAATAAGGCTATAGGTGGGCAGCCTGACAGAAATGCTGTAGAAGACGGATGCATAATGTGCAGCGCAAATTGTTTTACCTTGACAAACACTATATTTTCAAATTTTAAGGAATTGTTCACAAATCTCAGAGACATTTATTGAAAACCTATGATATATGTTTTTATATTTCACTTTTCACCCGTGCGGTGCCGGGCTCAAAGGAAGCAAAGAATATTATCACTGCTACCTGATGCTCGTCCATCACGGGTGGTGATGACCACACAAATTTTCATCCAAGGGAATGTAGTTTCATTATGTTTGTCTGTGTGTGCATAGATGACTAGTGAGTCTGATAGGGCTTGAAATGTTCTTGTACAGTGTGGGCAAGGTATACTTGCACTTGTAGGAAGTTTTACTGCCTTTCTCTTTTGACATTTTCCATCTGTGCTGTTCTACCTGCCTCGCAGGCCGAGAACCGTGTCGAAGAAGTGTGCGCCAGGCTTATCTGTCTTGAGCAACATTCTCCCAGTTGTTGACATCTATGCCAAAGGATTTCATCGAGTTCTTGAGTGTATCTTTGAATCGCTTTTCTAACCACCCTGTTAGCGTTTACTGCTATGCTACCTACAAGTCGTGTCGTAACAGGCAACTGATGTAGGACCTAGGGAAGCTACCTAGTAAATAAAAAGCATCGCAGAAATCGGATGTGCTGGCATACCTGTAGGCGCACAACTGACACAACACACAATCGCTCTTAGGCTCATATCAAATATAAATCACACAGAGTAGATTAGCAAGTGGTCAATATGGAACATTCGAAGAAGAAATTTCACCTTTGATATATAGTTTTAATTTCTTTCACTTATTATCAAAATCTTTCAATACCGTTGTAATAGGACAAAACAACTGTAGAATGTAGGTTGTATGTTGTGGAAAGGAGCACCATTAAAAGAGGTGGACACATTTTAAATATCCCTGTAGATATCTGGGAAGTGTTATCAACATTCAAGTTTTGGTTTTTTCTTTCGTCGCTTTCAACTCAGATGAAGTTTCATCTCTGAAACTGATTTTGCGTGAAATCGTTTTTCAATTTCTTACAATGGCAGCAGCGTGCACATTGTAAATTACTTTACACTGGCAGCCGTGTGCTCAATGTACTCGTAATTAGTATTCCCTCGCCATACAGGCAGATTTTCTCCGACTTCAGAGGTACTCACGTTATCGTCCTGAGTAAGACCAGGGACTCGAACAAATGCTGGACAGTAGGTTCGAACCCGAGCTATGAGGCGTCTCACAGCTAGAAGGCCGAGCTACTATCAACTACTCTAGGCAGTCCCCCAACATTCAAGTTGACACAGATGAAGATGTTGGGATTAGAATACTGCCCATTTGTTGCCAATGCTCTCAAGGGAGCAAATAATAGTAACACTGCAACCTACAAGGCATGTCGACAGAGGCGACTGAGGTATGAGCCTAGGGAAGCTACCCTAGTAAATAAAAAGTGTCGCAGAAATAGGATATGATGGCCTATCTGTAGGTGCATAACTGGCACAACGTACAATAGCTCATAGACTTTGATCACATACAAATCGCAAAGAATTGTTAAACAATTTGTCGATATAGAGTGTTCTTCTGCATTCTCACTAGAATGAGATTTCGGATTCTCTAATAAAGGCAACCGTCTGCCTCAGATTATCAGCCTCGCCATAGAGTTGGACGCTAGTGTAAGTGGGCCACCTCTTTCTTCTCAAGTCTGCATACTGGGGGCAGTTCTGTAGGATATACTTCCTATGATTTCTGCTTCCTCGTTTGTGCTGACCTCTTCCCGCAGTAAGTTTTGGCCACTCTTGTGATGGTAGGTCTGACATTCTTACCGCGTGGCTAAATCGCCGAGGCAGATTGGCGACCGTAGAATCCGTCATCCCATTCCTCATTGTGAGGGGTCGTTGGACCATGTTATGCGCCTTACGGCCTGGTGCATCCGTTTCTGCAAGCATTTATTTCGGGTTAGCATTCCCTAGCGGACACATGCATCCGATTTCAGTCAAACCTCCTTAGTCGCCTCTTACGACATGCGTGGCAGGTAACAGTGGTTCTATTCTTTACACCCCAATTTTCGGCCCCGGTAACCACTCGAGCGATACAGAGTGTTCGAAGAAGACATAAGAAGTATTAGAATACAAAAACTAAGAAGGCACGCCTGTATGGTGAGAAACACTGATAATAAGGAAAGCAAGCCTTCATGCACAATTCAGTCAGAAGTGTCATACCAAGCACCCTGGCTACACTTGAATTCATAGCGTGCGAACATAAGAAGAAATAGAATACAAAAGACAAGATCAGTATTTGCCATTCTGAACAACGTATGAGCTCAAGAATGATCAGGAACAAAATAAAAATTTTCTATATGGAGCATGAAGAACAGGAAAAAATAATGGCCAGGAATGGCGAAATGCGGGAGGGCCATTCAGAGTTAGGACTGTTTGATTCTGGACATGACTTTGCTAGCGCATTTCCACCATGTTTGGTCGGTATTTTCGGGGTTTTTTTTTTCAGATCTACTGAGTTAGTGCTTGAGCAACGCTGTGAGCTATGAATGTTACATGAAATGCTTTTGCTGTGTCAACCGTGCATTTGTTGTGTGTATTCAGAAAATGGCGGACAGCGGTTATGACGAACCAACTCCATCTGCCATATGCAGTGATATTGCGGGTGCAGAAAGCTGGATTTTGTCGTGATTGATGTTCCCTTCGACATGAATTGCAGTTCAAGTGATGAACAGTTTTGTGTTGCCACTTTATAGCGACAGCCATATGCATTTATGCGGTGCAGTTTGCTTTTTGTGGCGGTACACAGCTGTTTCATTCTGGAATTAGTTCACACAGGAGACATTTCAGTTGTTAGCGTTTCGTGTGATTTTCGTTGGCACAGGAGCAGAGCAATTATAGGGTGACCCGTTGCAGTAAGTTGGAACTGTACATATGAACTATAACATGAAGAATAACTAAGGGAACACCAAAAAGTTGAAGACATTCATCAGTAGATGCCTGTGCAGGATACTATATCTATGATGGTATGACAGTATCATAAACAGGGAACTGTGGGATAGAACAGGACAACGGCAGGTAGAACAAGAGATAAGGGGCGATGCATAGGATACACACTGGGAGACCCCCTGACAGCATCACGAGACAGGCCTTCTGATGGAACCCCCAGGGTAATAGAGGTAAGTGAAGACCCAATAACATATGGAGACTGAATCCAATAAAATGAGATCTGGAAAAGAGGCCTTGGACGGAAGGTCTTGGGTCGGACCTAGCGCAAAGGGTGAAGAAGAAGAAGGTTGTTGAAGGTAACCTCTTTAGTGATTCAAGATCCGTTCTCCAGGCTATCTCATGTCCCAGACAAGACAAGCTCATTCAGGACATACAGCAAAATATCAGCTTGTTGTCAAAAAAATCTGAACTGGTCTTACAGTGGATACCAGCTCACTGTGGCATACCAGGAAACGAAAAGGCTGACAAACTCGCAAGGGCTGGGGGAGCCTAACACAACACCACCCAACACAAAGTTTTACAGAAGCAAAGACTCTCCTGAAACAATCCAGAAAATGATCTGGAGAAAAACAAATGGAGGATACAACCCAGAGCACGACAGTATAAATACACTAAACAGAAAAGCACAGTCTTCAGACTTAGAACGGGACACTGCAGTCTCAGAACACACCTCCACAAAATGGGTCTCAGGGACTCGGCAGCCTGCACCTGTGGAGCACCAAAGCAGTCCCCAGAGCACATCCTGCAAGACTGCCCTAGTCTGAGTAGTGAGAGATTGAAGATCTGGCCAACAGAAACAACACTACAAGACAAACTATGGGGAACCGGTGAAGACCTCAAGCGCACCGCCCTGTTTATGACACATACCGGAGTAGTCGCATAGCAAAAGTTGATTGCAGAAGAAGAAGAAGTTGAAGGTAACCTGTAGACTGAGTCCATTAATAAACTTAATTCTCTGTTTGTAAAATCTATTAGACCAAGTACTGGCAGTCGCGAAATGTAAGAAATGCATAAGCCTCTTGCATTGTGTCAACAGTAATACTTACTTGCTTGTTACCTCACATAATGTAGTACTGTTTTCTTTCTTTCCTCACATAATGTAGTACTGTTTTCGTTCTTCCCTCACATAATGTACTGTTTTCTTTCTTTCTTACATAATGTACTGTTTTCTTTCTTTCTTTACATAATGTTACTACTGTTTTCTTTCTTCCTCCATAATGTAGTACTGTTTTCTTTCTTTCCCTCATAATGTACTACTGTTTTCTTCTTCCTCACATAATGTATACTGTTTTCTTCTTTCCTCCCACATAATGTACTGTTTTCTTTTTATTTCCCATAATGTACTAGTTTTCTTTCTTCTCACATAATTTTACTGTTTTCTTCTCTTTCACATAATGTACTGTTTTCTTTCTTCCCCTCACATAATGTACTGTTTTCTTTCTTTCTTTCACATAATGTACTGTTTTCTTTCTTTCTTCCCTCACATAATGTATACTGTTTTCTTTCTTTCCTCACATAATGTATACTGTTTTCTTTCTTCCCTCACATAATGTATACTGTTTTCTTTCTTCTCACATAATGTACTGTTTTCTTCCCCTCACATAATGTACTACTGTTTTCTTTCTTTCCTCACATAATGTAGTACTGTTTTCTTCCCCTCACATAATGTACTACTGTTTTCTTTCTTTCCTCACATAATGTACTACTGTTTTCTTTCTTTCCTCACATAATGTACTACTGTTTTCTTTCTTTCCTCACATAATGTACTACTGTTTTCTTTCTTTCTCACATAATGTACTACTGTTTTCTTCTTTCCTCAATAATGTAGCTACTGTTTTCTTCTTTACATATGTACTGTTTCTTCTTTCACATAATGTAGTACTGTTTTCTTTCTTTCCTCACATAATGTACTACTGTTTTCTTTCTTTCCCTTACATAATGTAGTACTGTTTTCTTTCTTTCCTCACATAATGTACTACTGTTTTCTTTCTTTCCTCACATAATGTAGTACTGTTTTCTTTCTTTCCTCACATAATGTAGTACTGTTTTCTTTCTTTCCTCACATAATGTACTACTGTTTTCTTTCTTTCCCTTACATAATGTATACTGTTTTCTTTCTTTCCTCCATAATGTACACTGTTTTTTTCTTCCTACATAATGTAGTACTGTTTTCTTTCTTTCCTCACATAATGTACTACTGTTTTCTTCTTCCTCACATAATGTACACTGTTTTCTTCTTTCCTACATAATGTACTACTGTTTTCTTTCTTTCTTTACATAATGTAGTACTGTTTTCTTTCTTTCCCTCATATAATGTAGTACTGTTTTCTCTCTTACTCCACATAATGTAGTACTGTTTTCTTTCTTACTTCACATAATGTGGCATGCCCTGTTTCTACCCTCGCCTAATGTAGCATGTACTCCATCTTCCCACACATAATATAGTATGTACTCTTGTCTTCCCACACATGATGTAGCATGTCCTGTTTTTCCCCACACATAGTGTAGCATGTACTCTTCGCTTCCTATTTGACTCCCATCGTGTGTTTGGAAGCTCCTTGCATTTTGAACTGAACTTGTACACATTGTTGCTTTTCCGAGATATGAGAAATATTGGGGGGTTAAGCACACCAACGCTCGACATGGATATACATACACACACACACACCAACGTTTCTACCAAAAGGACTTTACAAAGCAAAGGATACAACAGATGTTTGTTGTGTCTTTATATTTCCTGTAGCTATTTTTTTTAAAAATATATATATTTTTTCGATCCAGAAGCACCTGAGCTTTCAGCTCTTCGGCTCGGGGCCATGGACACCGTAAATCTGGAGCACCTGTGGCTTTTCTGCCAGCCGCGGAATTGAACCGCACTCACAGAGGGCTTGTCACCCATCGTCCAACGCGCTGCGCACACACTGGGCAGCGGGCTTTTGAATATATAATAGCTGTACTTGTGTTGATATCTTCATTACTATGCCTTCCTTACCAGTGTCTGATCTACAGGGTGTCAACTAAAGCAGCCTATGAATGGACTAATCTGACATATATGTATGAAATGAGAAGGTTCATATGACGTTAGTATAGGTCAAGGTTTTGTGATGTGTGTAATTGTAGAGTGGAAGGGCGATGAACAAATGTGAGCGTGGCTGCCAGGCTAGACAGAACCGTTTAAATAGTACATAAACACACGCGTGGTTATCTGGCAACTTTGTGTCATTGGGACTGCAAATTTTCTTGAACACCCTGTATATGTAGTGTACAGTGTAAGAAGTGAATTTCTTCATTTCTCTTGTATCCTTTGCTTGATAAAGGCCTTTTGGTCAAAACGTCGCTGTGTATTGTTTTTGTGCTTTGTAAAACTACAGTGCTTTTTTTGATGTGTTTTCGCCATTGCTACATAGTTTTACTGTGGTCTTCCCTTATATTGATAATCCTATTTGCCATAATAACCTGGAATCCAATGTAAGTACTGGCGGTGACTACGGCACTACTCTGGCCAGAGTCACAAAACTACACCTATACATGCATTCTGAGTGATTCATTGAGTATAATCCAAAAGTTGAAGGCTGGTTTGGTGCGCAGGCAATGGACTGAAGTATTACAAGAGTCAGAATTACATTGTCATCGCTTCAAGGGCACATTTGTGCTGTTAGCAGTGAGAGCAGGCTGGCTGGTGGCTCTGCCACCATATCAGGGGGTCAGTCAATGTAGTGTCATTGGCAGTGAGAGAGTAGACAGGCTGGCTGGCTCTGCCACCATATCAGGGGATCAGTCAATGGAGTGTCATTGGCAGTGAGAGAGCAGACAGGCTGGCTGACTCTGCCACCATATCAGGGAGTCAGTCGATGTAGTGTCGTTCGCAGTGAGAGAGCAGACAGGCTGGTGGCTCTGCCACCATATCAGGGGGTCAGTCAATGTAGTGTCGTTGGCAGTGAGAGAGCAGACAGGCTGGCTGGCTCTGCCACCATATCAGGGGGTCAGTCGATGAGTAGTTCGCTGGCAGTGAGAGGCAGACAGGCTGGTGACTCTGCCACCATATCAGGGTCAGTCAATGTAGTCATTGGCAATGAGAGAGCAGACAGGCTGTGGCTCCGCCATATCAGAGGTCAGCAATGAGTGTGTTGGCAGTGAGAGAGCAGACAGGCTGGCTGGCTCTGCCACCATATCAGTGGGTCAGCCAGTGGATAGAGCTACTATACTTCTTCTGCTACCAGTATATTGCTTTTACCTAGCTACACCACATTTGACTTGGTATTTGCCCGTGTTGTGTCGGGACCTGCAAGGGAAGCAAATAATAGTACCACTGCTGCAACCTACAATGCATGTCGTAAGAGGCGACTGATGTAGGATCTAGGGAAGCTACCCTAGTCAATAAAAAGCGTTGCAGAAATCGGATGTGCTGGCCTACGTGTAGGCGCATAACTTGCACAATATACAATCACTCTTAGACTCAGATCACATACAAATCACATAGAGTGGTTAACAAGTGGTCGATATGGAGCGTTTGAAGAACACTTGGTATTCTTGCAGTCTGATGTTTTTTTGTGTTTTTTATATATTATTTTACTTTACTGATCCAGAAGCACTTTCAGCTCTTCGGCTCAGTGCCATGGACATTGTAACCCTTCGGTGCCATGAACACTGTAAATCTGGAGGACCTGTGGCTTTTACCCAGCCCGCAGAATTGAACCCGCACTCACAGGGAGCTTGTCACCCATTGTCCAACGCGCTATGAACACGCTGGACAGGCGGGCTTGCAGTCTGGTTAGGGTTGTAGATTCACCGTTATTGCTTGAATCGTTGATTGAGTGAATGCAAAAAGTTGAAATTGTCAAACAAGTAGTTCATTCTTGAATTGCAGGCATCCTCAGGAGGAGAACATAAAGAACATGTTTCTAAACAAGACAAGAGAGCAGAACATTTAATGAAGAAAGTCACAAAAGATGTACACAGAATCGACGAGGTACACCAATCTCGGCTGCTGAACTTCAGGTAATGTATGCTGTGTTTTCTCAACAGTTAGTTTTTGTTAGAGAAATGTTACCAGGTTTTTCGTCAGAAGCTGAGCTAGCTCTTGGCTCGTGTCATGAACATGTAACCTTGCTCGTGCCATGACACCGTAAATCTGGGAACCTGTAGCTTTTCCAGTCAGCGAGTTGAACTCCACTTACGAGACTAGCACGTAGTCAGCAGAACACTGCACGGGCTTGTTGCAGACTGACCGACAATGCTGGGTAGGAGACAGCGCTTGTGCAGGCGGATCCCCCGCGACAGTTAGAACTGGTTTTCAGTTGTGAGGAGGTTTAAACCCTGATAAGATTACCAAATGTGGTGCTGTAACAACAAAAGAGGAACCCACGTTGCTAAAAATCATCGTGTTGTTGAGACACAGAGAAAATGAGCTGCGCAAAAAGACAGAGCACACAACACACGAATGTCTAACCTTGATCGTGTATGCCCCACCTGTGGTAGGGGATTCTTTTAGAATTGGGCCTACAATCACCTCCGCACACACCATAGAGGTGCAGCAACACACGTCTGAGATTGTTGTCATCATTGCTTGCGATGGATGACTATAAACCCTGATAAAGTAGAGTGGATTTGAAAGGGGGAGGGGGGATTTTTCTTTCTTTTCATTGGCTGCGTACCTTCTTCTTTTTCTAATGCTCCATATTGACCCCTTGTTAACCACTCTTTGTGATTTGTATGTGATCCGAGTCTAAGAGCGATTGTACGCTGTGCCAGTTATGCGCCTACAAGTAGGCCAGCACATCCGATTTCTGCTACGCTTTTTATTTACTAGGGTAGTTTCCCCTACATCAGTCGCCTCTTACAACATGCCTTGTAGGTTGCAGTGTTACTATTCTTAGCTATCCTTAACAGGCCCTGGCACCACACTGGCAGCTGCATACCTAACAAAACAGTTAATAGCAGACATACTTTCTGGCGTCTGGTAGAGCAACAAGAAAATCTCTTCACCTTGCTCGGTTGGTGGCCATCATTTGCACGGTGTCCCAAGACTCGCCCCCACACACGTCCCCATCTCTTCTGTTCTTCATCATCATGTCTTTGCAAGGTGTCCCGAGACTCACCCACACACTTCCCCATCTCTTCTGTTCTTCATCATCATGTCTTTGCAAGGTGTCCCTAGACTCACCCACACACTTCCCCATCTCTTCTGTTCTTCATTGTCATGTCTTTGCAAGGTGTCCCTAGACTCACCCACACACTTCCCCATCTCTTCTGTTCTTCATCGTCATGTCTTTGCAAGGTGTCCCTAGACTCACCCACACACTTCCCCATCTCTTCTGTTCTTCATCGTCATGTCTTTGCAAGGTGTCCCTAGACTCACCCACACACTTCCCATCTCTTCTTTTCTTCATCATGTCTTTGTAAGGTGTCCCTAGACTCACCCACACACTTGCCCATCTCTTCTTTTCTTCATCGTCATGTCTTTGCAAGGTGTCCCTAGACTCACCCACACACTTCCCATCTCTTCTGTTCTTCATTGTCATGTCTTTGCTAAGGTGTCCCTAGACTCACCCACACACTTCCCATCTCTTCTTTCTTCATTGTCATGTCTTTTGTCAAGGTGTCCCTAGACTCACCCACACACTTCCCCATCTCTTCTGTTCTTCATCATCATGTCTCTGATCTGCCCTTCACTTTTCTCTAGAGCAAGACTGCCCGCTGGCTTTAACAATAATCAGAATTGTAAGGGGAGAAAAGCATTTATAAATAACAGATTATTACAGCACTCTCGAGAACACCACCATCTTCCCGCTTTTACAATCTTTTCTTTTTTAACCATTCTACTGTCTGTAACTAGCCGCACCATTTAATTTTTCACTGAAGAACATTTCGGCTACATCTCTCAACTCATCCATTATTTCATATTGGCCTATGAAAGCTGGTTCTCTGCTTACGCTGGTTCTCTGCTTACTTTTTGGATAACATGTTAATGGTCTGTGGCTTATAGGTTAGGTGCTCACCTCTTGTTCTAAAGGTACCAGGTTCGCTCCCTTGTGAAGCGATCAGGATATTTTTCCAGAGATCCCTGATCTCAGTGTAGGGGAGATTGAGTTTCTAGTCCTATCAGAGATGGATGATCTCAGTGTAGGGGAGATTGAGTTTCTAGTCCTATCAGAGATGGATGATAAATTGTAGGTACCATGTTCAATATAAACACATAAAAGAACCCTCAGCAGTTCAAAATCGAAAAGAGTGAGCTGGAAAGCCAATGCAGAGGCAAAATTCATTAGAAAAGATTAAAAATAAAATTGTAAAAATATCTTAACCATCTTCAAAATTACATCAGGGATCCTCGGTGGTGCTCCGTTATTCATGCAATACTGCTGAGATCTTCCTGTGTAAGAAAGAGATCGGAGCACACATGGTTACTCACCGAAGTGCAATGATGATGGTCCTATCAATCATAAGATGTTAAAAGTTGATGTCATGTTTTATTTTGTTAATCTCTTTTTCCCACAGAGAAAAGATGGCATTTTTTACCAGCGCTAACATGGATGTTCCTGTTATACCTTCGGAGGTGTTAAAGTCTTCATTAGCTGCTCGTAAACTATCGAAAAGTGATAGCCTAGAAGAGGGACTAGTAACAGATCAAAACTCGATCATTCATTCATCTTCTGCTTCTACACCCATTCTGACATATATCAATCGGGAGACTACTCAAAACTCATCATTGTCACGTTTACCTCCCCCTTATATGCACAATCAAAACTCACAGAACACTGCTGCTGTATTGAATTCAAATGATAATGTTATTAATGGCACAAGAAACGCTGAATCATCTTCGTGCCAAATAGATTCACAATTTGGAGTGATTTCTAATATTTCATCCAACTCTTCCAGTGAAAATAACAATGACTCAACACCTTCATCATCAGTTGCTAGCAGGCATGTTGTTTCGTTACCAGATTTTTCAGAGAATCAAAGTTCAACCAGTAAGATGGAGACTTTGTCCAAATTTCCTGGCAGAAATTGTGTGGGGGTTGCAGTCAACTCTAATGGGGACAGAACTAAGGGGCAGGAGAAGACACAGTCCGTGGCTGCTCCTTTTTTCTTAGACAATAGAGTCGGTGAGGAAGTCTAAGAATCTGTTGTATCCATCTTGCTTGTTTTCAACTAACGGTTGATCATACATATCTGTGTGGTTCATCTTAATGTTGTCAGCTTGTAGTCGATTGTATAAACTACAATCTTTCCTCATGATCGCCAGACACCTGACAACAGAAGAAGATTAATCAGGTCGACTAAGAAAAAAGTATCTTAATTGCTTTTGTGTCATGAACAAGGACCTAATGGAAAAACTTAGTTCTTTTGTTTTGTGTGTGAAAAATGTTGATATTCAGGTTCTATGTAAACTTAGCAAACCTCTGCTCAAGTTGCTTGGATACCTGCAGAAGTGACCCTGGGAGTGTCACGCTGTGTGAGCTCTTTATCATTTAATTAAAAAACCGTACAATGTACAGTAATAGCATTCACAGAAAATCCAAACTGGCAGTTTGTACTCATCATAAAGCTGAGTTAGTGACTACCTTTTGAAAGTTTGCAACTATGCAGAGACCAGGATTTAGCCAGAGTCTGCAGTCATTTCAAAGTTTGCAACCATACATAGACCATAATTTAACCAGAGTCGACAGCCTTCAAAGTTTGCAACCATACATAGACTATAATTTAGCCAGAGCCTGCAGTCTTTTAAAAAAAATTGCAACTTTACATAGACCATAATTTAGCCAGAGTCGACAGTCTTCAAAGTTTGCAACCATACATAGACTATAATTTAGCCAGAGCCTGCAGTCTTTTAAAAAAATGCAACTTTACATAGACCATAATTTTAGCTTTCAGACTCATGTAGTCTCTTTCAAAGTTTGCAACCATACAGAGACTAGGATTTAGCCAGAGTTGGCAGTCTTTTCAAAGTTTGCAACCATACATAAACCTCGAATGTAGCCAGAGTAGGACATCACTCAACAATATATAGCAGCTTGAACAAATGTTGGTACTTGATCCAATTCATTAGTTTTAGTTCATTTCATCTTAGCTACGACATTCATCATCATCATTTCTGTACATAGCCATGAATTTGAGTTTTTTGACTTGTAAATATCATCCATAAATAAGAGGATGGCCCCAGCAGTATAACCCTAATCAAACATATTATATATATATATATATATATATATATATATATATATATATATATATATATATATATATATATATATATATAAAAATATATATATTAAAATATATATATATATATATATAATATAAAATATATATATATATAGCCTTTTGTGAAATATATCCACATTGTTGAGATTAACAGAAACTATGAACATTTCATATAGTGATTTGTACTTGTTGCAAAGTAGATGTTACGAGATATAGTTATCATTTTCTTGGAGCTGCTGTACATGTTTGACTGCATGATGTCTTAATGTTGACACCTTGTTAAGTCTGTAATCTAGTAAATTATATCATCTAATTTTTGTGGATTGTTGTCGTGCATTGTTCTTGTTGAAAAGTTGCGGAATGAGTGGATGTCTGTTTAGGCTTCCTTCTTTAGCGATACAGAAGACCGAGACCGGTTACGTTATGCGATCGACGTCATGACACATTGGGCATATCATGCTTGCGCTGTCCTCCTCTGCAGCAGCCATCCTTAAGTTCATTTGCTCACCGTACCCATGCGAAGTTGATTAGTATACCTTCTCTCTCTAACACGAAGATGACACTGTATAGCATTTCCAAACTTAACTCCTAATTCTTGGACCCGTTCCTGTGTCTGAGACTCGCTCATATCACATAAATAAGAGTGTACCGCATTTATGACATTGGCTCTGTCCATACTTCAGCACGATTGTTACCCTGCACTCCCAGCATGTCCACATGTGTACAACCAAGTCATTTTTTTAGATGTGATCTCCAAATGCTGTTCACTCATTCTGCGCGAAGACTTCCAGATTCAATCATTTGAAGCATATTCGTTGAGTCTGATATGATAATCGTATGGGTTACCTGTTGCTCAGCCCCACTATGAGAGAGCCCTGGACGCAGCGGGGATCTCCATAGTCATGCTCGATGTTGTTGTCTCGAAAGTGCCGCAATCCTCATGAAGACCAGTTATGTACGCAGGCAGTGGATGCTTTCTTTTCTCTAATCTTGTTCTGCTTTGCTGGCAAAGTCCGAAGTTTTGAGTCCGGATAAGAAGAGATTTATAGAACAAGCTTATGTATGCGCTTCATAAACAGTGTTTCCGCCGCCTCTGTTCTCTCTGAGGTACACTTTTTGCGTATCCGGCCTTTTGTTTTATATCCACTGTATCGGAGTAACATTGGTCTTTGAGGTGCACCGTCTGTTGGTACTCTGCTTATGTGACAGATCCATTTAATTTGTTGTTTCACAATGAAGTTAGTACTGATATTGTGTCCACTTTTTTCCTGATGTCCTCATTTCTCCACCGGTCTGTTCTTGTTACCCCCAGCACTCTACTTAGACTCTTCATCTTTGTCATGACCAGTTTTCTTCTATCATTTGATGTCAGTGTCAAGGTTTACAGTGGATGCAATTAATAGAAAATGCGACAATCCAGACATTCACCTTTATCTTTGTGCCAGGTCATTCTGAGGAGAAGTTCAATGATAGATCGGATGCATTGGTGAACAATGCTGTGGTCAAGAATGGGCTTTCTATGGTCAAAAATGGCATCATCAATGTTCGAAGACAAAATACATGCTCTGAAAATTTCAACGAAGATAAAGAACGCAAACAAGTACTTAGTTTACAAAATACATACAGTCGATAAACGGTTTCACAACAGGCCTTTATCACAACGAACAAACAGGTGCTACACATATACTTTGTTACGGTTTCATTTACCAAATTTACGCAGTCTTCCTATTTCGATAACGGATAAAGTATTCTATCCGTTATCAAGTTAACCGATAGGTGGCAAGACAGAAACCTGAAGAAACCAAATAGATACATCAATCAACACAGAACAGGAGTTGTTAGTCTAAACACACTGAAATATATGCTTGGGAGGAGATCGGAGCAATTATGTGGATGAAGATGATCCTCAAAAGAACAATCTTCAGCAATCTGTGATCATGCGTTTAGTGGACAGCTAACTGGGCAGTCAGCTTGAGATCTGTCAGGTTTCCCCAAAGTTTCACTTGGTGTGACCACATGTCGACATAGACAGAATATCATTATGTCAACTGTGAACGTAGACAGAATATCATTGTGTCAACTATGAACATAGACAGGATATCATTGTGTCAACTGTGAACATAGACAGGATATCATTGTGTCAACTGTGAACATAGACAGGATATCATTGTGTCAACTGTGAACATAGACAGAATATCATTGCGCGCCTAGAACGTAGACAGAATATCATTGTGTCCGCTGTGAACGTAGACAGAATATCATTGTGTCCGCTGTGAACGTAGACAGAATATCATTGTGTCCGCTGTAAATGTAGACAGAATATTATTGTGTCCGCTGTGAACGTAGACAGAATATCATTGTGTCCGCTGTGAACGTTGACAAATGTACAGTATCGATCACTTGTTCCTGTGTTTGTTATTGTGATTTTGCTGGACAAAATAATAATTTTTTTCTTTATATTTTTTGTTTTAAAATCTAAAACAAGATATTCTAGTGGTCAGTTTGTGTGACATAGCATGGGTAATTTTGTTGCTGCGGACTGCATATCTAAAACAAGATATTCTAATGGCCAGTTTTGGGGGGATTGTTTTTGATTGATAGGACCATCATCATTGCACTGTGGTGAGTAACCCTATGTGCTCCTTTGTCTCTCTTACAGTGTTCGAATTCCTTAGCATAGGCGAGATTACCTGATGTCTTCTTCTTTGAATTCTCCACATTGAACACTTGTTAACCACTCTGTGATATGTATGTGATCTGAGTCTAAGAGCGATTGCACGTTGTGCCAATTATGTGCCTACACGTAGGCCAGTGCATCCGATTTCTGTGATGCTTTTTATTTACTCAGGTAGCTTCCCTAGGCCCCTACCTTGGACACCTCATACAACATGCTTTGTAGGTCATAGTGTTACTATTCTTTGCTCTCCTTGTGGGCCCCGCACCACTCGATTTCCGATGTAATTTTGAAGATGGTGAAACTATTTTGTAGGAATTCTATTTTTAATCTTTCTAATGAATTTTGTCCAGGCAGCGGCTTTGCAGCCTGCTCTTTTCGAATTTCATCTGCCAAGGGCTCTTTTACATGCTCAAATTGAACGCTTTATCGTCCGTCTCCGATAGGACTAGGAACTCGATCTCACCTACACTGAGATCAGGGATCTCTGGAAAAATACCTTGATTGCTCAACGAGGGATTGAACTAAGTATCTTTAGAGTGAAAGGCTCGCTGCCCTGAAAGAAAATAGCAACCTGCTGCCTTGTGGGTTTTGGCTGGGGACAGCAAAAGGCTAACGGAGAGCGAACCAAGTAAATGCTGGTTGAAATCGAACACACCGCCGAAGAATAAGCACTTGAGCTCCAATAGGTACTGAAGATTGTGCACGTTCATCCGTTCTTGATGTTTGGCTGCTTATACAGGGTGTTCAACTTAAAAGCAGCCTATGAATGGAGCTTATCTGGCATATATGTATGGAAATGAAAAGGTTCAGTTATGACATAATATAGGTCAAGGTTGTGTGATGGTGTGTAATTGTAGTGCAGGAAGGGGCGATGAACAAATGTGACGGGACAGGCTAGTCAGAAGCCGGTTTAAATAGTACATAAACACAACGCGTAAGGTTATCTGGCAACTTTCGATTTGTCAATGGGGCTTCAATTATCTTGAACACCCTGTATATCACAATTAGAATGATAAAAGTGGCCTAAGAACGATCGCGAGAGAGAACGAGAGACAAGCACTTAACCTATACGTCACAGAGACCACCAAGTGTAACCTAACCTTGTTTTCAACAACCTCCATGTTTTGTGTGACTGCTGAAGAGAACATGATTCTCATGTCTTTATATTGTTTTTGTTAAATAGAAATGTATGCAATTCTTAACCCAATTATGTTATACGATGAAATCATAGAGGACAGTCAGGATTTTGTATACCTGGGAAGTACATCAGAAGCAGAATGGGCATAAGTTCATGCACTGAATACATTCTTCTTTTTCGAATGCTCCATATTGAGAATAAATGTCTTAGAAGAATACTGAACCTCAAATGGTCAGATTTCAGACCCAATACACAAATAAGACAAGAGACCAAGCAAGAAAATGTATCAAATTTTATAAGAAAGCGCGCTGGAACTACATCGGCCACACACTTAGAATGGATGAGAGAAGACTCTCTTACCAATCCCTCATATGGACACCAGAGGGAAAAAGAAAACAAGGAAGACCAAGAGAGACTCTTCGTAGAACCATCACCAGAGAAGGCTCAACGATGGGCCTAGTAAACATCAAAGACTTAAAACAAATAGCAACGAACCGCGAGACATGGAGAGCTATGACCTCTGCCCTATGCGCGCCCACAGGCCCAAGAGGAAAGACTAACTAACTAACATATCGACCACTTGTTGACCACTCTTTGTGATTTGTATGTGATCTGAGCCTAAGATCACTTGAACATAGTGCCAGTTATGTGCCTACAAGTAGGTCAGCACATCCGATTTCTGCGACGCTTTTGATTTCTGCAACGCTTCCCTAGGCCCCTACCTCAGTCATCTCTTACAGCATATCTTGTAGGTCGCAGTGTTATTATTCTTTGCTCCCCTTGCGAGTCAAGAGTGGACAATCAACTCCATATGATAACAGGAAGCACAGTTTCTCAATACGGTTATTAAAAAAAAGAACATCAGTGGAAAAATAAAGAAAGCAAGTCAAACTTTTGCCATGCTCAACAAAATCTGGAAAGCCAAAGGATTGAATCTTCAAACAAAACTTTAAATATATAGAAGCATTGTTCAGGTTTATCTTTGCCAAAGAGCCTTTTCGTACTGCAGCCTTTGCTGGCTGAGTGCGGCTTTCCTTTTGGATCGTATGATAAACACTCTTTAATGATCTTTTAATGCCGTTCTTTTGTGTATAAATCTCCCTGATTAGTCAACTTATGTGTTTACATCAACATCTGTGCACTCTTCCACTATATGTGCTCATCCCCTTTCAGCTGAAGGTGGCAGAACAGCTGCACAATAGCTCAGGGAGCAATTTTTAAAAATTTTGACAAACTCAAAAAATTTGTATACCCATATTCAACTGGGTGACTGAAGAATTTACTGTACCGGACTCAACACTGTATACTGATTCACAAATCAAGCTCACTATCATTGAGAAACATTGGCTACCAAACTATCGCAGTCAGTGGTATTAAAGATATGAAGAATATTTTTTAGATAACTTGTATAATGTAGAGAGAAAAGGCAAGAGAGAGAGAGGAGAGAAAGCAAGAGAGAGAAAGTGCTAGCGTGTGATGAATTACTCAGTTCACTATCGTTAAGTAAACTCTGCTACCTTCTTCTCTTCCACCATTTACTTTTTTAGCCCCGAGTAGTTACCGGGCCCAAATTTGGGGTGTAAAGACTAGAACCACTGTTACCTGTCACGCATGTCATAAGAGGCGACCAAGGAGGTTAGGATGAAATCGGATGCACGTGTCCTAAACAATGTAGAAGTCTATGCGTTTAGGGGCCTACCAAACCAATGTGCAACGATACACGTTCTTGGCAAAGATCAAACATATCACAAAGAGTGATTAAAATTGGTCGTAAAAACGAACGCAAAGAAGACTTCTATTTAGAAGTGTTGGAGGGGGGAGATATGGTGATCTTGTGTGTGCTTGATCTAATGCACTTTGTAAGCTGTTATTCATTTTCTTATGACTGTTCTTGATGCCTTCACTACATCTTTTGCGTGGTCTACCTCTTGCTCTGTACACTTTAAACTTTTTCTGTGTTAGGCGATACCAGGGCATTCTTGTCAGGTGTCCAAACCATTTAATCTGTTGTTCTTTTATGAATTGCATGACGGGTTTCACATCCAGTCTTCTTCTGATTTCTTCATTTCTAATTTTGTCTCTTATTATTACACCTGCAGCTCTTTCTCTCTCTCTCTCTATTCCTTGCGATCACGCTTAGACTGATGTACCAGATTTCCCATAAATCTCATTCATGTGGAAATCTGATTCATGCAGCGTTAGCAGGGGTGTGTTCATCACATCTTCAGCGCCATTTGCAGCCCTTCAAAGACACCTCATCTCCATCGTTATGATTTTCCTCTCATTAGCTGCTGTTAATGGCCATGTTTGACACTGGTAACATAGTGTGGGCCAGAAAATCGTTCTTATAAGTTACTATAATATTGGCTACTAAACTATCGCAGTCAGTGGTATCAAAAATATGAAGATTATTATTTAGATAAACATCATCATCACATTCTGTGATTACCTCTGAAGTCGGAGAAGGCACGCCTGTGTGACAGGTGACACTTATCTCTCTCGATCCCCACTTAGACTGATGAACCAGACTTTCTCATGAATTCTGCTGTTGTTTTTAGGACTCCGCCTCCGTACAGCTTCTCGCGAAACTGTATTATCAGGCCAGGTTTCATTTCTCAGGCCTGCTAGCAACTGGCAGTCTTGCAGTATGTGCTCTGCCGTCATGTCCGCCTTTTCACAGTGGCACAGGCTAGTTGTGCCAATTTTAAATTTGTTGAACATGTGGGCCCGGAGTCTGTTATGGCTGGTACAGAGACGGAATATAACAACTTGTTTGATACGGATAGACCATAGTACTCATCTCTGACGTTGTGTTGAGGGTAGTCTTTCGACCACTTTTCTCTATACTACCATCTGATGGTTGTTTTGGCTTCCCCGTAGCAGTGACACTTATAATAACGAAAGCATGCCTTCACGCAAAAATCAGTCAGAAATGTCAAACACCCTGACTATGCCTGAATTCATAGCGGACGAATGCAAGAAAGTGCTGTGTTGGCTGGTGTAGGCGATCATGGACGTACACAAATCTCCTTCTATGTGTTTGCTATAATCTCAGATGTTGACGCTCTGCCGTGCCATGACATCAGAATATCCAAAATTTTCTCTCTCTGTCTTTCTCTATCTTGTCTCTCCTCGATTTGACCAGTTGTCACAATGTGTTATAAACCTCCCCTCCTCATCACGTGCCCGAAAAATGATGACTGCTTCTTTCTAATATTGATTATACGCTTTCTCTGTGTCTTGACCTCATTCAACACCTCCACATTTGTCATTTTAGCAGTCCATTGGATCCTCATCATTCTTCTGTAAAACCACATCTCTGTGGCCATCAGAGATCGATCTGTTTGTTTATTGTCCATGACTCGCATCCGTATGTCAGTATTGGTTCTATGTCATTATTTAGATACTGTATGTAGTATGAGTGTCTGTAGATCAAGCGCTAGTGAGCTTGATCACAAACCCAAGCGTACCTGGTTCAAACCCCACGCCGGCAAGTTTGGAAGCAAATTCGTTTCCGTTGGATTTTTACAAAAGGTAAAATAGACCTCACCGTTCAGAAAGCAATGGCAAACTACTGAACATATAAGTGGTGCCTAGAAAATCAACGACTAACTTACTGTGGTTGATGGCTACGTCCTTTAGGATATGCCACGATTTTCATTTCATGTAGTATGAGTGTGAGAGAGAGAAAGCGAGAGAGAGAGAGTATTATGTGTGCGATGAATTAAATACTCAACAACTGCAACGACAGGAGAAAAAACGTAACTTTTTTGACAATATTATCTACCACTAAACTAGACATATATTCTGCTGTTATATTATTATGATTATCTGTTGTTGTGGGGGTGATGTGGTGGATGGTGTTGTGGGGGGATGTGGATGTTGTGGGTGTGTTGTTATAGAGATGATGTGGATGTTGTTGTGGGGTGTTGTTGGGGGTGTTGTGTGGGAGTGTTGTTATAGGGATGATGTGGATGTTGTTGTGGGGGTGATGTGGATGTTGTGGGGGAGATATGTGGATGTTTTGTGGGGTGTTGTTATAGGGGTGATGCTGATCTTGCTGTAGGGGTTATGTGGATGTTGTTGTGCTCTGGAGGACACCATGTTCTCTTATTATGTCAGTTGCTGTTCGTCACAGATGAGATCAAGTTACTAGTCCTATTGGAGAGGGACGTTAAAGTGTATGTCCCGTGTTCAATTTCAATACGTAAAAGAACCCTTGACAGTTCAAAATCGAGAATAGCAGGCTGGAAAGCCGCTGCCCTGGCAAAATTCATGAGAAAAGATTTTAAATAAAATATCTTCAAATTACATTGGGGACCCTCACCTTATGGAGTTCTTGCACTGCCACTGAGATCTTTCTGTGTAAGAAAGAGATCAGAGCACACATGGTTACTCACCGAAGTGCAATAATGATGATTATATCAACCGAAGATGTAACAAACTTTGTCAATTATCATAAATCATTTAAAATCACACAATGTTGGTGGAAGTTGTAGTTGAAGAAATATTAATGGTGGATTGTTTGTTATGTCGGGGGTTCAAGCCTCTTTACATTGAGACATGCACATTTCAACCTAAGGATGAACCTTGTTTTGGTTATATCCGAGCCTGTCAGCCAACAAATATGAAAAATAAGAATTAACTCCTTTTGAAGAATCCAAGTATTAATGGTGGGTACATATAGTGTGGGTTTTTTGTTAGGGAAGTTTGTTGTGTGGTCTTGTTGTTATTGAAGTACCATGTTGTTAGGTATTGTTGTTTCAATGCCTTGTTGATACTAGACAGTATCAGAGGGTTTTGACATTATTGATGTTTCAAGGTCCTGTTGTTTGTGCTGTTTGGAGACCTTGTTGTTATCGAAGTATCATGTTGTATTGTAATTGTTGTTAGGTGTTGATATTGTTTCAAGGTCTTGTTAGTGCTAGATTTTGAAACCTTTTTGTTGTTGGTAAACCTTGTTGTTGTTTGGGTTTGTTGTTGGTAAACCTTGTCGTTGTTGTTTGGGTTTGTTGTTGGTAAACCTTGTTGTTCGGGTTTGTTGTTGGTAAACCTTGTTGTTGTTTGGGTTTGTTGTTGGAAAACCTTGTTATTGTTTGGGTTTGTTGTTGGTAAACCTTGTCGTTGTTGTTTGGGTTTGTTGTTGGTAAACCTTGTCGTTGTTGTTCGGGTTTGTTGTTGGTAAACCTTGTTGTTCGGGTTTGTTGTTGGTAAACCTTGTTATTCGGGTTTGTTGTTGGTAAACCTTGTTGTTCGGGTTTGTTGTTGGTAAACCTTGTTGTTGTTCGGGTTTATTGTTGGTAAAATTTATCGTTGTTTGGGTTTGTTGTTGGTAAACCTTGTCATTGTTGTTCGAGTTTGTTGTTGGTAAACCTTGTCGTTGTTGTTAGAAAACCTTGTTGCTGTTTGGGTTTGTTGTTCGGGTTTGTTGCTGGGAGACCTTGTCATTGTTATTATTTGAGATACTGTTGTTGATAGTCATGTGTGAGATACTGCCTGTAATATTTGTTGTTGGGAGACTTGTCTATATTTGAATACTGTTGATAGTCATGTGGATATTGTCTGAAATATTTTTGTTGGGAGCGTGTATTGTTGACTTTTGTATTATTTGAGATACTGTTGTTGATAGTCATGTGTGAGATATTGTCTGTAATATTTTGTTGGAGTTGTCATTGTTGGGAGACTTTGTCGTTATTATTTGAGATACTGTTGTTGATAGTCATGTGTGAGATATTGTCTGTAATATACAATAGATAGTTATTCAAGCAAGGATTGGTTGAGATTGCTTCATGTGTGATGTGATGAGAGTGTCTGTAGACAATCAATGCTGTTGTACTCATGTTATTTGTTACATAGATTATACCCTTGTATGACAAGTATAACCAATTCAATATCTCTTGGTCTTGATTGTTTTCTATCTGTGAATGTTTAGTTTAGTTTTGTGGTTTAGTCGTCAGATGATCATCACCGCCTGAGTGGTTACCAGGGTCCAAATTTGGGGTGTAAAGAATAGAACCACTGTTACCTGCCACGAATGTCGTAAGAGGCGACTAAGGAGGTTTGACTGAAATAGGATGCACGTGTCCTAAATGTGTAGAGGTCAACCTGCTGCCTTGCAGGACGGCTTGGGACAGCCATAGGCTAACGGAGAGCGAACGCAGTAAACGCTGGCTGAATCCGGACACATCGCCGAAGGATAAGCACCAGAGCTCCAAATTGCGCTGAAGATGTGACGAAACCCACCCATGCTAAGGTTGCATGAATCAGATTACCACATGAATGAATTTTTGGAGAGATCTGGTACATCAGTCTTTTAGGTGATCGCGAGAGAGAGATCATCATCACTATACATCGTACCCTACTTCGCTCGTGTTTTTATTCTCAGTGACTCCATGAGTATGATTCGTAAAGTCGAAACAGGAATGGTGAGACGAAACTGGGTGGAGCTACTGGTACAGACTGGGATCAAAGAAATCACCTTCATTTTTGTCCCTGTGCACGCAGGAGTCTGGGTAATGAACGAGCTGACAGTTTGGTTGGCATGGCTACGGTATCAGATGGAGCTGCAATGGACCGAAATGACATTCTTAACGCACTGAGTCTTTTCGAACAGAAGAGTTGCAAGTCCCACTCGCTGACCAGATTAAGATGTGGCCAATATTGGTACAGCCTGTAAAGAACGGCATACCAAATATGCAAAGAAACTGATTAATCCTTTCACGCCATTTATTTCTCTGATTTTTAGAGTAATCAGTCCCAAACGTACTATATCAATAAATAAGCATATATATATTATTATATACTAAATTGAAGATAAACTGGACATCCAACAGAATAATCAAGGTTAAAGTACTATAAGTAAAACAGAAAAGAATAACTCGAAAGACTCTAGAGAGGAAGTAACTCTATGGCGCAGTGTGCGGCTTAAAGCGTGCAACGGACTTTCGCCATGGCGCAGTGTGCGGCTTAAAGCGTGGAAAGAGTCAACATTGAACTGGCGTGTTAGGCTGCTGGATTTGTTGAGGTGGAGATCGGAACATCTATTGAAGGTCTAGAGTGATATGATGATAGTCCTCTGCAGTGGCGTCACTGGGGTTGGTGTCACCCAGTGCGGTAAACTCTTGGTGTCACCCCTCTAGACTTTCACCATGGTCTTCTTCCGAGTGTTCCTGTACGGTAACTATAGTATAGAAATACTAACTTTTTTGAGTGGAAGCCTGCCGCTGTTTTTCTCCTTTAAAATGTATGTCCTGTCCTAATTACTTTACTTTAAAATATGTATATGTTAGTGATATTGATAAAATTTCGCAAAAATAATTATTTACATAAAAAACGAACCTGTAAACAACGTCTGTAATTTTCTGCAACCACGTGACTCCACACGTCATTAATTGGAGCGTTTGCAAATGACCCACGAATCTACTCCGACTCCGAGGCTCCGAGCAGCTCTGAATCTTATTCATTTAAGCACCAGACGATCTGCATGGTGGCACCCCGTGCCTGCATGTATTTAACAATGAACGGTTATGAAACCCGACTAGACAGAGCTATGTCTGCTTTGTCAAATTTGCATTTTTTTATTTTGGTGTCACCCCTTGATGGTGTCACCCGGTGCGGCCCGCACCCCCCTAGTGACGCCGGTGGTCCTCTGATAACTGAACTGGCATGTTTGGCTGCTGGATGCTGCTAGATTTGTTGAGGCGGAGATCGGAGCACCTATGGACATGCCCGGAGTGATATGATGATCAGGGAGGCTTGGCCCTACAATAATCGAAATGGGGAATAACTTCCGGAATAGTAAATACTAAAAACCATGATTTTCCCAAAATTTGTGTCTGGCCCCACCAAGAAAAATGACCACGAGCCGCCACTGATGATGATAGTACTCATTTAACTGATAACATCGAACCAATTAATCCAACAGTTTCACGTTGGAATATCTTCATTGCACTAGACGTGTCCCGCCCGTCTGTTGCCAGTTTAGGATAGATTAGGGAGATGTTCTTTGGTGTCTCGGCGATCTACTGTTGGATGAAGACACTAAAATAGATATTGAATCGATCCACATTGACCACTTGTCAACCACTCTGTGTGATTTGTATGTGATCTGAGCCTAAGAGCGATTGTACGTTGTGCCAGTTATGCGCCCATAAGTAGGCCAGCACATCCTATTTCTGCGCTGCTTTTATTTACTAGGTAGCATCCCTAGGGCCTACATCAGTAGCCTATTACGGTATGCATTGTGGGTTGCTGTGGTACTATTCTTTGCTTCCCTTGCGGGCCCTAGCACCACACGGGAGGAATCGATCCAGCGAGTTAAGGAGTTTGGAGTTACCCGTTGTACACGTAGAACTGGATGCATGAGGTGAAGAGTGTGTTTAACCAGTGGGCAACGGGAACCACCAGTATGTATACCCTTCGACATCTGTTGGGGGGAGAACTGAGCACCTATGATCATCAATCAAGTACAAATACTATCGCCGGCGTAGGCGATTATATCTTTCCCCAAATCTCTCTCGTTGGTGCAGGTAATCAGCTCTGATGTCGATCTTTTATCGAACCACGTTGGGAGACCATTCAACATCTCCCTCTGTCTTCCACTATTTCTCCTTCCCTGAAGTTTACCTGTTGTTACCAAATGTTATAAACCTTCTCTTTGCATTGTACGCCCGAAAAATCCTTATTTTTTATTCTTTTGATAAGGTTTCTTTGTGTTCAGGCCTGATTTTTTCCCAATCCAGAAGCACTTGAGCTTTTCAGCTCTTCGGCTCGGTGCCATGGACATCGTAACCCTTCGTTCGGTGGACGAACACCGTAAATCTGGGAATCTGTGGCTTTTTCTGCCATCCCGCGGAATTGAACCCGCACACACAGAGGGATAGTCACCCGTAGTCCAACGCGCTACGAACACGCTGGGCAGACGGGCTCAGGCCTGATTAAAAACCCCATCAGTTATTTTCTTCACTGTCCCTGGTATTTTCAGCATTCTTCATAACATACACAGACAGTAAATGCCTAACGGCCCTAAAAATGAAGTTTCGAGGGGTATCCGGCGAAGCGGTTAAAACGTTTGCCGGTCGTTCTAAAGATTGTGGTTTCAATCCGGACCGAGTCACGTGTGCATTTTAAAAGAGATCTCTAAAATTATTGCTGAAGCTACGAAGTTCGTGCAACACTTTTCGCAGATGACGTGTCATTTATGAAGAGCGCCAAATGAGCCGACTTCTGCAGTAGGCTGTGCGCTTAAAAATCCATGTCAATGTTCTGGAAATTTCACCAGCGCATGAATGGTACTGCATGCACGATGTAGACGTATTACAACCTGCTGCATCGCAGGTCGGCTGGGGACAGCCCAATGCTGTCTGAGAGCGAACCCAGTAAACGCTGGTTAAAATCGGACACATCGCCGAAGGATAAGCACCAGAGCTCCAAATGGCGCTGAAGATGTGACGAACCACAGCAATACTAAGGCTGCATGATCAGATTTCTACATGGATAAGAATTTATGAGGAAATCTGGTACATCGGTCTGGGCGTGATCGCGCGCAGAGAGAGATGTATTACGGATTGCCATAACACAGGCCAGATGAGAATAGGGAAAAGCTTTCTTCAGACGTTATATCACGGTCAACTATATTTATTTACAATGGCCGCGGTTATATGCGGCAGACAGACCAGAATGACGAGGCCGAAAGACTGACGACACAGAGGGTCATAGCAGAGACGGACAGTGTTTCGGTGTTGGATGAAGAACTGCATGTCACTACTGAGACTACCAAGTCAACACTTAAAATTTCTGTCCACATTTGCCCAGGTTCTGATGGCATTAGATACCGAGATATTATCAACTTATCGAATGGTGGCATTGAGGACCAGGCCAAAGAATTCAACGTCATCATCGAGGAAGGCGAGATCAGGGAGGAGTGGCTAACATCTACATAGTACCTTTGAAAATCGTGACATATCCTTTACAGGACGACACCATCAACAACAGTAAACGATTCGTCGATTTTCTAGGCCCCAATTGTACGTTCATTAGTTCGCCATGCGCCATTGCTTTCTGAACGGTGAGGTAAAAACTACCTACTACAACCATTGCCGAAGCCTAACAAATATAGCTGGCTACATAATTATTGCAATGACACATACTAAAGGCTTGCTACTGAATAAAAATCGTAGCACGTCGACTGGTGTGGGACCTCGGAAGTCCACATATCATTTGTCAATCATTAAAGTGCAAATTTGAAACAAACCAGGAATGATTTGTTTTGGCTCATATAACAAAAACAATCTGGCATTCTTGTATCACGTGACACTAACAGATTACAAAAGGGGATGTAACTTGTGGCAATGCGTGTCGTGTTGATACTGAAATTTGCCATCTCGAATCCCATCGAGTGAGCTGGATTGTAAGTTTTCTCGTTTAATTAAAGTTTTAAATAGATTATATTTAGAAACAGCTCACATTAGTATTGTAAGTACTTTTTATTTGAATTGTTTAGAGGTATTACTCATACAAGACGTCATGATCCTTGTAGTATATTGCCTTTTGTTTGATCAGGTCGTCGCCATGGGTAATCTTTCTTTTTTCCGCTCGAGTGTTCTTGTTCAAGTGTCCTGAAGATCAAGTTAGGTACCTGGACATAAGTGAACTTTTAATGTAAGTATTAAGTTCAAGTGGACTTTTAAAGTAGTGGACATTGTCAGCAGACGCTGGAGATATTTGGTTACATGATTAGTAAGTTACTACTCAACGGCAAGTCGTATCTAGGCCAGTTTAACCTAACCTAAAACTAGTAAAACTTAAATCAAAGATATCGGATATCGTTATCTTAATTTCGCTATCAGTGAGTATCAGTAGTGGACCAGTCACTGGTCATTTGCTAGTTGTTGAACTTGGTCTAGTGTAGGTAGGTTAAATTTCGACTTATGTTCGTGAATGAGTGTGACTGTCTGATATCAGTGCAGCTCTATTACAATATTATACATAAAACTCGCATTGAACTCGCTATTTATTTGTGGATGTTTTAATAACTATTCACCATCTGTTCTGAACATAGTTCTTATAATACCATTAAACCTTTAAGCGTATAATCCTGTTCCAGTGTTCAATATTATTAACCTAAAGGTGTATGTACTACAGCACATTGAATGTAAGTATGTAAATGTGGGATTTTTAATATTGATAATGACGCTAAGGTATTTTACAATTGTTTAAACCCCTCATTGGGCCTCATGTTCAAATGCTGTAGACTGTAGTAATCATTAGACCGTATACATATGACATGACCACTTTTAGTTTGTCTGAGATTTTTGACAATATTAAATACATGAAGATCAAAGGGATCTGCACAAGACTGCTACGATGCAGTGAATAAGAACAAATATTTGACCTGAATGTTTTGTTTTTTGTGTGTGTCTTATCATGTTATGTTATTCGATCAACATCATGGACATTCCCATGCATACTCTGTTCTCCGCTGCAGCAGCCGTCCCAAAGGCCACTTGCTCCCCTTACTCATGAGAAGCTCATTAGTATACCTTCTCTCTACCATGAAGACGACACTACTGAAGAAAAGGTGGGCTAGCCACTAAGTCCTTGGGGTCGTTGTTAACTTTTGGACCAGGCTGATATCACATTTTTCTTCATGTTTGGTCTTGTAGGACCCGGCTTTGTTGCCTAGCTATTAGTTAAGTGCTTGGTGTGACACTGTGAGATGAGAATTTCATTCAGGATGCTTTTTTGTTTGCACCTATGGTGGTTGTGAAGTGCATATTCAGAAAATGGTGGACTGCTTCTTCCTCAACGATATCTGGGCAGTCAGCTTCAGGCCTGTCAGGTTTCCCCAAAGCTTAGTTTTTAGATGACTGGGTGTGGTCACATGATGCTTCTCAGCTCACCCAGGAGAGAACAGTCTTGCAGAACATGCTCTGCTGTCTGTTCCGCCTGCTGACATTGGCAGAGAGCTGTTTGACTTATTTCTAGTCTGCAGTGTCAGGTACATAAGCGAAATATGACCTGTACACTCCCTAGAGTCTAAATCCAATGACATCACAGTACAGAACCTAGAAAGAGAAATTGCTTAGCTGTCAAAAAGGTAGAAATTCACTTTCAGTCGATTCCATCTCACTGGCATTGCAGACAATGAGAGTGCCGATGTCCTAGCTAAGGAGGACAGTGACAAACAAAAATTAACCAACTACTATCTTTTCAAGAGGTCAAAACCTGTAACACTTTTGCTGCCACCATTTTTCAACAAAGTCTGGCTCACTGCCACGCTATTTTTTTTGCATGATCAGTTTTCAGGGTGACAATTTAAAAAATGTAAAAATAAAGTAATAAACTTAGGACTTTTAAACTATGGAATAGTGTTCATATATTAAAAACAGCTACTAACCTGTCTATGTGGAATATATTCTTTATAATCCACAAGCTATTGTAGTAACTGATATCCCATACCTATCCACAGTATATATCACGCTTTGAGATGCGTGTCCGTCACCTACTCCTGTACCTGTGAAAATTTCTGCTATTGATCTATAAACATCGTCACATGAATCACAGTTCAAATTCATATCACATTCATCGTTCGGTTTAACACTATCACTGGATAAAAAGAGAAAAAGAGTCTTTTGGACATCACTTCATCAGCTATCGCCCATTTTGAAATTTTTGTTTATTTACGAAAAATCAGACTTTTATGGCGTGTGCGTTAGATTCACCGTTTGGAGAGCTGTTGGGAACAATATGGAAGTAGTACATCTAAAAGCATTGCAGAAATCGGATATGCCGGCCTACTTGTAGGTGCATAACTGGCACAACGTACAATTCCTCTTAGGCTCAGATCACATACAAATCACAAAGAATGGTTTACAAGTGGTCGGTATGGAGCATTCAAGAAGAAGTAGAGCAGACAGTTTTTTATTATTCTTGCTTCCTCTTCTCTTAGCTCCCCATGAAGCATAAGGCATCAACAACTCTCCTCCAACCAGATCTGTCTTAAGCAAGCCAGTTTGGTTCACTCCACATCCCCCCTGCCGTCTCTCTATCTCCGTCCACAACTTGTCTCCAAGTCACCCCACCTCCCCTCCCGGATTCCATTCCAAAGCCACAAGTGGGTGTCTGGTCCTCTGCACTATCAATACACGTCCCAACCACCTCCTTCCCTCACGTTTTCTCTCGTTGATGTTGTTGATGCCAGTGCGCTGTATGATCTCAGTATTTGGTGTTCTCCGGTCTCAGCGAATTTGGAGAATTCTTCTGAGACATCTTCCCTTGAGAAGAGAAAATAGAAAATGTGAAGTTTTGAATATCTCGGTTCACTGCTAACAACAGATGGAAATGGGATAAAGGAAATTAAAAGAATAAACATGAGGTTAAAAAAATTAAACAACTAAAAAGGTATGTAACGAACTGACATGAAAACAAAGATCAGAATACTAAGAGCATGCATATTCCCAGTGACAACGTATGAGTGCGAATCTTGGACATTTAACAAGGAGGTGGAAAACAATATCTGCTTTGGAATATAAGTGTTACAGAATAGTCCTTCGTATATCATGGATAAAGAAGAGAACAAATAGATCTTTCAGAAAGAACTCAAAACCAAAGAAAGCTAGGGTGATGCTACAAATAAGAATGAGAAAATTGAAGTATTTTGGAAATATAAAAAGACATGAAGGGCTGGAAAAGACCATCATGGAAGGAGGCATACCTGCAAAGAGAAGAAGAGGAAGACCATGGAGAAGATGGATTCAGGATGAACTGATGGTTTGAACATGACGGCTGCAGAGGCAGGACATCTGGCCTACGAGAGAAATTCCGGAGGACTGTTAGGGCGGCAAAGTTCTGCTCAGGACAAGTTGATTGATGATGATAAGAGTGCATAGTTACTTTGTCTTGTCTTATCCACATATGCAGTGAAGAGTAGTGGGGAGTTTCAGTGTTCTATCCTGTGCCAGGTGTGTTGCATCTGTAGTTGTTAGTCTTTGATGTCGCAGGGTATCTGCGATATTATCTATCCATATGGTCTTCATCGTGGTCTGGATTGTCAGTTGTTATAGGCGAGAGATGGTAGTAGATCTGGTTTCATTCTCATTAGGTGACAGCCATTTTATTTGTTGTCTTCTAATATGTTGGATTCATGGTGTGATTCCAACGACATTTCTAATGTTCTAGTTTCTCAATCTACCCCGTCTTGTAACATTGACAGCTTTTATTAAACAGTTCATTTCACATGTTGTGATCTTTCTATCTTGGGATTCAGTTAGGAAGCATGTTTGACATTGATAATAGAGAGTTGGTAGAAATAGGAAATTTATCAGTTGCCGCTTGGCTGCCATGTCTGTGTTTGAGCTGTGGGGACAGTTGGTATGTCACTGCATTGACATTTTGCATCTTTGTTTTTGATTTCTCTGTCCATTTTACCATCTACTTTTTTTATACTTAAGTTATGGCAGAGACACAATTTCTGTACTTGAGGACTAAATTTTGCCAGATAAGGCGTGACTAGGGTGGCCATACATCCTCATTTTCGCTGACACATCCTCATTTAACGAGTAACTCTAAAAGTCGACTAACAATTTGGAAAATGTGCAGATTTGTCTGCAATTCTACAAGTCAAGACAAAGTTAATAGATTTTGACTGACATTGGTGTGCACATATGCAAAATTTATTCAAAGTGCTGTGATTCAAAGTGCTGTGATCAGTACTGCAATCTGAAGAAATTTGCATCCACCTATAAAAATTAAGTGCATCACAAAGTAAGTGGTGGGACTGCATTGAAAACTGTATGAGCAGTGAGGTGTACTCTGAAATTGTGAAGATAGCACAGTTCTTCATTGCTATTCCAGCACACAATACTTCACTAGAAAGACTTTTCTTTAATCCATGTGCAATGTACCAATGAGAGAGACCGTCTTAGTGTGGATTCAGTCAAGTCAATTTCACTTGTAAAAATTAATTTCAAACATTTCACATGCAGGCAACTTTATGGACATACAAAAGAAAAATATTCTTAAAAAAAGATAAGACCATCAGAAAAATATACATGGAACACAATTTAAATGAAATTTAATGTTTGAAGTTCTCATTTCGGAAGATTAAAATATGGTAACTCTAGACGTGACGCAACTGTTGGAAACATTATCCCGAAGTATTGATTTGTGGGAAAACATTCAAAGATTACGGATAAGATTTTGTACTTATCATCCAACAATAAGCCTGCAGCTGTTACTAATGTGAAGCTTAAACATCTTCCATACCAACATATCTTTTTAAATACATTGCCAGATTTTGTATGTTGTGAAGCCTAACTTTTTTATTTACTTATGGATTATCTTACTTGTTGAAGGTATTTGTAGGAATGTATATATTTAAACTGAAATTGATTAGGTTTTCTATTAGATTGTTTGCATGTGCAGTGTTTATTCTGGTACAAGAAAGGGGGGTTTTAAATCCGAAGGATTGACTTCATTACAGGGAGTTTATCCAGTATCCAGATCTATCCAGAAAGAACTCAAAATCAAAGAAACCTGGCTGATGCTACAAATACGGAAGAGAAAATTGAGATATTTTGGACATATAAAAAGAAATGAAGGGCTGGAGAAGACCATCACGGAAGGAGGCATACTGGCAAAGGGAAGAGGAAGACCATGAAGAAGATGGATTCAGGATGTAACTGATGGTCTGAACATGATGGCTGCAGAGGCAGGACATATGGCCTGTAAGAGAGAAGTTCCAGAGGACAGTTGGGGTGACAAAGTTCTGCTCAGGACAAGCTATTTGATGATGACAGTGAGTTTTACCACATATGGCTCGGTCCCTGTCCACAGTAATGGCACGTCACTTGCCGAGAGCTGGTTCAATACGACCATGTAGTAAATATGATATTTGTGTACATGGGCTCCCAATGGAGCACTGGTCGTCAACAAACTACTTTCCAGCACTTCCTCTCTCTTGCCATTCCTTCCAATTCTTTCCACGTCTTGCATGTCCTTTTAATATCAGTCTCTAGTTCTCTTCTCCAGGTATTTATAGGCCTTCCCCTACTCCTTTCACTTTAGGTTCTAAAACAGTTCCTGTCTTGCAATGCTTCCGGTCGATCTTCTCAAGTGTGTGTCCTATCCATTGCCAGGATCTCTTCCTTAATTCTTTTTCCACTGTTTTCTGCTTAGTTCTTTCTCTGAGTTAATCATACCATCTCAGTCCCTCTATTCTACGTAAACATCCATTTACGAAGGTCTGTAGTTTTCTGGTGGTTTCTGTGTTGTCCTCCATGTTTCTGAGCCATAAAAGAGCACTGATTTCACATTTAATTGAAAGATTCCTAGCATTGTGTTTGTTTTGATCTCCTTTGACTTCCATATATCACTCAATGCAATAAAGTTTGCCCTTGCTTTTTGTATTCTTATCTTGACATCTTCGTTTGTTCCTCCTTCTGTGTCTGTAGCTACCAAGGTATGTGTATGATTCTACATCCTGTAGAGCTGTTTCCTCCAGCATAATTTGGTTTACATTTACTGCATTTATTCTCAGGACAGTCTTTTCCCTGTGTATTTTCAAACCTGGTTGTTGACTTATTTTTTATAATGTTCATTTTATCTTTAATCTGTACGTAATTGACATGGGAGACGTAGAGCATGTATATTGAATCATGAACGTTGAATTGTGGTACAGTAGGTCCCATTTAATTGCAAAATACCTGGCAGTAATGAGATGGATAGATTGGTAACTAAAGGGGCACGATTACCTCAATCTGATATGAGATGAACAGATTGGCAACTAAGGGGCAAGATTACCTCAATCTGATATGAGCGAGACAGATTGGATACCACTTAATAATCGTGGGAACAGAATTCAACCACAACACACTCCAGGGGCCAGTTGTAAGCCCATCATAAAACCCTTCATCACCATCTCATCAGGTGCCATGCTGATGATGTCAGGAAGATCCTTCTTCTCCTGAGAGGGCATGCAGGTAGAAGGCATGCAGCCAGCCCCTCACCCCAGGTAGTAGCTTATGGACCAGACAGGTAGTTTTAGATAGGTAGTTTGTAGATATTAAATTAGTTGATTGTAGTGTTTGCACACCAAATCTGCGCTCACTATTAGCAGATAGCAACACTAAAACAAGACAGTGACGTAGGGAATCTAGCTGACGTAGCTTTGTGTAGTGACTGCGTAGCAACGTTAGTGAACAGAAAGGGACGAATATAAACACTAGACACGAATGGACGTGTTTGCCTACATGAGAATAACATAAAAAATAAAAAAGTATGCAACTATAAGGATGGTGTTTTATACCTTTTTATACTGTTGAACAAGTTACTAACAAGTTACTTCGAGTTACTTTCAATTCTTACAAGTTACCTACCAAGAATAAAACTCATCAGATTAACCAACATCATAAGATCAAACTATAACACTCCCAAGGCCAGATAAATGGAACAAAACAACTTCTTACAAAAACATGCAGATACCACTAATATAACATTGGGCCAAAGGACAAGTGCATCTTGATCATTGATGGCGAAGAAGTTACCTCAACATGTTTGGTTGGGCACAGTGAATTTATTCTTCTTTGCGTTCCCCGCCTAGACTGATGAACCATTTTTTTATTTATTTATTTTTATTGAATTTATTAATTTCTCCCCAGTTACTAATCCTGGTATTCATAAAGTGAACATTGTATTGTACACATCTGTTACATGACCTGGTCATGCAGGTCTTCATGGTAACAAGGGAGCGAACATGCTTATATTGATAGCATTGATTGTTGGAGAGTTTGGGATGAATAAGGACTTTGTTCTCTTGGCGACCTACTGTTGGATATGGACACTTATTATTCAAACACTCCATATCGACCACTTGTTAACCATTCTGTGTGATTTGTATGTGGTCTGAGCCTAAGAGCGATTGTGCCAGTTATGCGCCTATGATGATTTTTATTTACTAGGGTAGCTTTCCTAGGTCCTACATCAGTCACCTCTTCATGCCTTAAAAAGGGTTTTAAAGCCGAAGGATTTACTTCATTGCACCGGGTTTTACCCCATATGGCTCGGTCCTCTCCGCAGAAATGGCACTCCACCTGCCAAGAGTATTGCACAAAGCACGAACTCTGTAGCTCCAGCAACAATCCTAGGGTCTCTGGAAAAACTGCACTCGTGAACAGAATGGTGCGGTTCGGCTTTAACTCACAAGGCAAAGGGCTTAACCACTCAACCACAGAGACCCCTCTTCATGCCTTGTACAATGGTACTACTCTTTTGTCCCCCGCACCACACGAGCGGGATAAGGGCACTACAACTGATGTTGAATCAATCCAGCGATTTAATGAGTTTGGAATTACACATTGTACAAGTAGAACTGGATGCTTAAGGGGCAGAGAGAGTGTTTAACCAGTGAGCAACAGGAACCATCAGTATGGATACCCTTCGACATCTGTTAAGGGAGACTGAGCACCTTTGGGTCTGCCTGAAGTACTGTGATGTCAGTTTAGTAACCAATAACAAAAATACAGTCATGTAAATATTCTTTGTCAATTTTTGTCCACAGAATTCTGTAGCTATGCAGATGATGGTAATCTATCATTGAAGATTCTCGCCACTGAACACGCCACAGCTTGTTTTTCAAACCATCGAAACAGCATATCATTTGAAGACAAGACATTGGTGATATCAATACAAGACATTGGTGCATTCAAATGTTCCAGAATACCATGAGAATATTATAATTTATTCATGCAGCTTTGTTTCAACGCTCATTACTGTATTTTGCTAACTGGATTCCTGATATACTTACAATGAAGATCACAATAGGAAACTGCTATATCATTGTATCTGGTCTGCTGCTCCTAGTAGGTGGATCAGCTGAGTCAGCAGACAATCTGAAGACATTAACACCGTATGGAGTTTATCAAGCGCGACATCTTCTGCATGCTAAGGATTCGGAGAGCAATGAAGATAAGTCCGACGATCATGGTCATGATGATGACAAAGACGGATTGCAGGTATTGTTGTTTGTTTATAGTTATCTGTCTATATTGATCATTGTCAGTGTGTTGCCATTTTTTTGGGTGTTATTTCTAAACGTTCCTTTAACACTTCATGCTTTCTAAGTAGATATACTGGTTCAAGTTTAAAAAAACTCGTGGCAATGAGAGAGTAGACAGACTTGGCTGGCTCTGCCGCTATATCAGAGGCCAGCCAATGGCACATGCTGACATCGTGAACACCTCATCAAGCCGTGACCGCAAGAAGACCTTTCATTCTAAGCAATCACGCAAACTACTAGATTCAGTAAAACTGTGGTCTTGAAGATAGGGTGCAAGAAAAAGTCACAACAGGTATAAGTCGGCTATCAACTCAAAATAGAACTGTAAAGTCATTGCTGATGCTTTGGAGATATTGGAGACTTCAGTAGCACCATGGACATGTCGAGTGCAATTGAAGGTATTCAAACTGAAACTGTAATCTTTTAAAAATATAGCAAAGTCAGTAAACTAGCTCTTCTATGCGTCGCTTCCCATGAATTCATGCGTTAGTCAAGGCACCTGGTATGGCACACTGATTTTTGTGTGAATTCCTGCTTTTGTTTTTATCAATGTCCCCCGTCATACAGACATACCTTCTCTGACTTCAGAGGTAACAGCAAACTAGCTAATTCAGTATCAAATCAAATAGCTTGTCTTGAGCATAACTTTGCCACCCTAACAGTCCCTCAGAATTTCTCTCTCTCATATGTCAGATTACCTGCCTCTGCAGCCATCATAAACCATCAGTTACATCCTGAATTTATCTACTCCATGGTCCTCCTTTTTGCTTGGATGCCTTCTTCTTTGCGTTCGTTCTTTACGACCAATTTTAATCACTCTTTGTGATATGTTTGATCTTTGCCAAGAACGTGTATACGTTGCACATTGGTTTGGTAGGCCCCTAAACGCATAGACTTCTACACATTTAGGACACATGCATCCGATTTCAACCAAACCTCCTTAGTCGCCTTACGACATGCATGGCAGGTAACAGTGGTTCTATTCTTTACACCCCAAATTTGGGCCCCGGTAACCACTCGGGCGATGCCTTCTTCCATAATGGTCTTCTCAACCCTTCGTGTCTCTTTATGTGTCCAAAATGTTCTCATCTGTGTTATTATTCTTTGCTCCCCTTGCAAGCCTCAACAATACGCGGGTGCTTAGATATTTAATATTGAGAGCCCACAAATAGATATGAGCCCACTAAAAGGGACATGATGTTAGATCGTCTACATTGAGAGCCCACCTAGAGATCATTGCAAGTAACTTATTCTGAGATTTTCTATACTTGAAGAACACTCACAGCGATCAATCACTATGCTTTATTGATCCTTGATAATCTACTCCCACAGGTCACAAAATCCTCTGGTCATGGAGATGAACCTGGAAAGAAAACAGAAAAAGGCAACCTGGGCTTTCTACATGCTTTTGTTGCATCTTTCTCTGTTATCATCGTCTCGGAAATTGGTGACAAAACATTCTTCATCGCTGCCATCATGGCCATGACACATTCACGGTTCACAGTTTTAATGGGTGCACTCTTTGCCTTGTTTGTTATGACATTCTTATCAGGTTAGTAGCAAAAGTGTTAGTTAGTACTTCTTTGTTGATGTTTGATTAAAGTCACTGTTGGGGAGGGGGGGGGGGGGTGTTGGTTATGCCAGTGTGTTGCTGGGGTCTACAAGGGGAGCAAGGAATAGTAGCAACACTGCCACATACAAGGCATGTCATAAGAGGCGACTGAGGTAGGGAAGCTACCCTAGTAAACAAAAAGCATCACAGAAATCAGATGTGCTGGGCCTACTTGTAGGCGCATAACTGGCACAACATACAACCGCTCTTAGGCTCAGATAACATACAAATGCACGGCAAGCTGGAGAACATTATTAAAAGATTAAAATGTAGGTGGATTGTGCATGTATGTTGAATGTCAGTAGAGACATTGGTTGGACAGTTTTCGATGGATATTGGATGGGAAAAGAAGGCCGGGCGTCCAAAGGAAGCATAGAGAAGAACTGTGGAAAGAGAGTTGAAAGATTGTGACCTGACATGGGAATTAGGGGCCTCTAGAGAAATTAGAAGACATGGGGTCTCTGTGGCTAAGTGGTTACGCCCTTTGCCTTGTGAGTTGAAGGTCGTGGGTTCGAATCCGGGCCGCACCATTCTGTTCACGAGTGCAGTTTTTCCAGAAACCCCTAGGATTGTTGCTGGAGCTACGGAGTTCGTGCTTTGTGCATTACTCTCTGCAGGTGGCGTGCCATTTCTGCGGAGAGGGGCCGAGCCATATGGGATAAAACCCGTGAATGAAGTAAATCCTTCGGCTTTAAAACCCTTTTATGGGAATTAGTAGAAAGGTCGCCCGAGTGGTTACCGGGGACCAAATTTAGGATATAAAGAATAGAACCACTGTTACCTGCCACGCATGTCGTAAGAGGCGACTAAGGAGGTTTGGCTGAAATCGGATGCACATGTCCTAAACGTGTAGAAGTCTATGCGTTTAGGGGCCTACCAAACCAATGTGCAACGTATACACGTTCTTGGCAAAGATCAAACATATCATAAGAGTGATTAAAGTTGGTCCTAAAGAACGAACGCAAAGAAGAAGAAGTAGAAAGGCAGCAGAACGGCAACAGTAGAAATATTTTCTGGGAGCCTTATGCATGAAATGAAACATGAGGTGGACATAGATAAGAGTTCCTAACACAACCATGGTGAACACAAAACAGCATTCTGAATGATGTATTCACTGGAAGCCGAGGAATATACAACAAAAGCAGGTCCTAGCAGTTAGACTTGCCAGTGAGAAAATAGATGTTGCGTGTATTCAGGAAACACCTCAACCCACAACACAGATTTTCTAAAGAGGTGGCCCACTTACACTAGCGTCCAAGACAAACTGTAATGCGTGGCTGATAATCTGAGACAGATGGCTGCCTTTATTAGAGAATCCGAAATCCCAATCTAGTGAGAATGCAGAAGAAGAAGATTCTGAATGATGTTGAAAGAAGGATGTATTGTGCAGTCTCTAGTCTCAGTCAACAAATGTACATATCTGTATCATCAATCTCAAGTTTTTGTACATATGACTTCTCAATCAGGTGTGTCCTGTTCTGAGCCTCATGTATAATGGTTTGTTCTTTGCGTTACATTTTGTTGGTAGTGTGGTGTTTCAGGTCTGCAGCTCAACTGAAATCTAATGTGTGAGGACTGCAAGGGGAGCAAAGAATAGTCACACTGCGACCTACAAGGCGTGTTGTAAAAAGGTGACTGATGTAGGGGCCTAAGGATGCTACCCTAGTAAATAAAAAAACGTAGTAGAAATTGGATGAGCTGGTTTAATTGTAGGCGTATAACTGGCACAACATACAATCGCTCTTAGGCTCAGATCACATACAAATCACAAAGAGTGGGTTAGTGGTCGAGATGGAGCGGTCGAAGAAGAAGAATATTTATCAACTTTGTATTCATGACCAATCATTAGTATGTGAAGCCACCTGTTTGAAATATTTGAGTTCTATTTCTCCAGCAATTGTAGGCTATGCTGCAACAGTTGTCCCAAGAGCATTAACATATTATGTGTCATCAGCTCTGTTTGCTGTGTTCGGATTGAAGATGTTGAGAGAAGGTAAGCATGGCCAGATTTTTCTGCAACATCCTGTCAAATGTTTTTTCTATATAATTGTCATAATTTCATTTTTCCAACACATTGTCATTATTTATGTTAACCCTTTTGCTCCTCACAGCCGATATACTGGCTTGCATTATTTTTTAAGAGGACTTAAAGCCTATCAGTTATCAGAGGACTTTCATCATAGCACTCCGGACACGTCCATAGGTGCTTCAATCTCCGCCTCAACAAATTCAGCAGTGTCCAGCGGCCTAACACGCCAGTTCGATGTTGATTAATCAGTCTCTTTGCATATTTGGTATGTCGTTCTTTACGGGCTGCACCAATATTGACACCCATCTCTCTCAATCTGGTCGGAGAGTGGGACTCGCAGTTCTGAAACTCTTTTGTTCGAAAGGACTCTCTCAGTGCATTAAGAATGTCATTTCGGTTCATTGTAGCTCCCTCTAATACCTTGGCCATGACAGCCAATCTGTCAACTCGTTCATTACTCCTGCGTGCCCAGGGACAAAAATGGTGATTTCTTTGATCCCTGTCTGTACCAGTACCTCCGCCCAGTTTCGTCTCACCATTCCTGTTTCGACTTTATGAATCATACTCATGGAGTCACTGAGTATAAAAATATGAGCGAAGTCATGAGATGCCAAGTCATGACGTAAAGCCTATATACTGCTAATAAAGTATATCTTGCAATATACGTGGCCTAGACGTAAACAAAAATTACGGAGTAAAAGGGTTAATTAAGTTTGTTGAACTAACAGAATAGTCAAAAAATAGATGCCTGCACAGAATACTCCATATGTGATGGTATGACAGGATCACAAACAGGGAACTGTGGAATAGAGCGGGCAACAGCAAGTGAAACAAGATATAAGGGCAGAAGGGGGATGGATAGGACACACACTGAGGAGACCCCCAGGCGTCATCACCAGACAGTCCCTCAGATGGAACCCCAGGGTAATAGAGGCAAGGGAAGATGTAAGAACACCTGGAGATGGAAGTTGTATGCTTTATTTAAAATAATGTCGTTACATACCTGTAGAAAAAAGCAGGAACCTTTCATACTGCGTGGTATATAGGTCATACAGTGTAGGCCTGTATTTTTCATTGACCGCGGCAACGATCAATGTCCGACGGCTGGGAAAATTCCACGACATTGCGGGAGCTGAACCCAGACCACCAGCCTTGCAGCGTTCACTAACAACTACGCTACAGCGGCTCTCTGTTACTGCCTGTAGTACCGCTTTTAGGCGGCATAGTAAATGACGAGAGTCTGAGAAGTTTAATGGCCGCAAGGCTAGTACAGTCACTGCGAACTTTTTAAATTAGTATTTTTAATTTATGCCCTACAACAGAAAAAAATCCTTTGCCGTACTATGAATTGAATGCGGGTCTCCCACATGGGGACAGCACTCTAATCAATAGCAACAGGTAACCCATATGATTATATCCAACTCGAATATGCTTAAAATGATTTAATCTGGAAGTATGAGTGTGGAATGGGTGGACATCATTCGGAGATCACATTTAAGAAAATTATTTGACTGTACACGCCTGGACATGCTGGAATGCAGAGTAACAAGCGTGCTAACTTTCTTGCAAACAATGCCCCGACTCAAGCGGGCAGAAGTATGGACAAAGCCAATGTTATCAATGCGGTATGCTCTCAGTTATGTGATGTGGGCGAGTCTCAGACACTCGAACGAGTGCGAGAATTATGAGTTAAGTTTGGACATGTCAGACAGTGTCGTCTTCGTTGTAGAGAGAGAAGATATAGTAATCAACTTCTCATGGATATGGTGAGCAAATGGACTTTGGGATGGCTGCCGTAGCGGAGGACAAAGCACGAATGGGAATGCCCAATGTACCATGACGTCGATCGCATAACATAACTCCTTTCAGCCAGACGCTCCTCATATGCTTTATAGTCTATGCAAAAGAAGGAGATAAAAGTGGTTGGGACATACATTAAGAATGCAAAGATCAGACATCCACATTTGACTCTGAAATGGAATCCGGAGGTAAGAGAGGAATTAGAGAGACATGAGATGAACTGTAGATGTAGAAAGAGAAGAATGGGAAAGATTTGGGAGCAAGAGAGTAAGAGAAGACTTAGAGAGAGACATGGAGATGAACTGTAGATGGAGAAAGAGAAGAGATGAGAAAGATCTGGGAGGCAGGAGAGTAAGAGAAGACTTAGAGAGAGACATGGAGATGAACTGTAGATATAGAAAGAGAAGAGACGGGAAAGATCTGGGAGGCAGGAGAGTAAGAGAAGACTTAGAGAGATCTGTAGATGGAGAAAGAGAAGACATGGCAAAGATCTGGAATGAACTAAGCTGGCTTTCTCAAGACTGGTCTCGTTGGAAGAACTTTATTGATCGATTGATGGGACCATCATCATATCATTGCACTTCGGTGAATAACCTTGTGTCCTCCGATATCTTTCTTTTTCACAGAAAGATCTCGGTGGCAGTACATGAAATTCCATAGCACCGGTTAGGGTCTCTGATGTAATTTAGAAGATGTTGAAAATATTTTGTCGGAATTGTATTATTTAATCTTTCTAATGAATTTTGCCCGGGCAGCGGCTTTCCAAACTGCTTTTCTCAATTTTGAACTGCCAAGGGTTCTTTTACGTGCTCAACTTGAACACAGGACCTTTGTTTTATCGTCTACCTCCTTCTTCTTCGAGTGCTCCATATCGACCACTTGTTAACCACTCTGTGTGATTTGTGTGTGATCTGAACCTAAGAGTGATTGTATACTGTGCCAGTTATGCACCTACAAGTAGGCCAGCACATCCGATTTCTGCAATGTTTTTATTTACTAGGTAGCTTTCTCGGCCCCTACTGGAGTCACCTCTTATGACATGCCTTGTAGGTTGCAGTGTTACTATTCTTTACTCCCTTTGTGAGCCTCGGCAACACACGGGCACACAGTCACCTACACTGAGATTAGGGAGCACAGGCGTCACCTACACTGAAATCAGGGATATAGGGAGCACAGGAGTCACCTACACTGAAATCAGGGATCTAGGGAGCACAGGAGTCACCTACACTGAGATCAGGGATCTAGGGAAAAATATCCCAATGGCTACACAAAGGGTGAACCAGGTACCTTTAAAGTGAGAGCTGTGCACCTAACCGTTATGCGACATACACCCTCCTCCCCCGGATGCGGGATGCTTCAAAGGGAGTTGAGAGAAGTCTATGCAAGAATCAATCAGTTGATAATGTACTTCCCAAACAGATTGTATATATCTGTGGTCATTATTTTCACTGTTGTCCTTATTATGTGTGTATCCGCTTGCTAAACACCTCCACTTGGAGAAACATGTAGCGGCTTTGTTTTTGCAAGGAAATGTTGCACAGTGCTTGCTAAACACCTCCACTCAAGGAAACTTGTAGAGGCTTTGTTTTTGCAAGGAAATGTTGCACAGTGCTTGCTAAACACCTCCACTCGAGGAAGATTGCAATGGCTTTGTTTTTGCAAGGAAATGTTGCACAGTGCTTGTTAAACACTCCACTTGAGGAAACTTGTAAGCTTTGTTTTTCACAATGTACATGTTTTACACTATAAAACTTAAGCTTTGTTACAATGTTCATAAAGTGGTTTGATTACAATTATTGATTTGAAATTTGTTAGTTTCATAAATGTCATTCTCTCATTTACACAAGTTGTTGTCAGTTGCAAGTCCATCACAAATTGATCTTTGATCACTGTAAAATATATTTGAAATTGATGATTTGTAATGAGGTGTGACATCTCAAGGTGTTGGGGAAAAAGGGGACTTGGTTTTCTCTGCTGCTTGAGTAGTGATTGCCTTCTGTCATATTTTAACTAGTTTTTGGAACTCTGTACTGTTTTAGGTTAACTCTTAGTGAACCAGGGCAAAAGCCATTTGTTTTTAGAATACAAACTGGCCTATAGTGTGGCTCCTGGTAAAAAGGCGTCCAACCCAAAGCCACATAGTGTGGTGTTTGGTCCACAAGGAGTTAATGCAGTCTGAAGACTGATGTTTAAGTCATTGGATAATGTCTATTTCTCTTTCTCCATCTACAGTTCATCTCCATGTCTCTCTAAGTCTTCTCTTACTCTCCTGCCTCCCAGATATTTCCCATCTCTTCTCTTTCTCCATCTACAGTTCATCTCCATGTCTCTAAGTCTTCTCTTACTCTCTTGCCTCCCAGATCTTTCTCATCTCTTCTCTTTCTCCATCTACAGTTCATCTCCATGTCTCTAAGTCTTCTCTTACTCTCCTGTCTCCCAGATATTTCCCATCTCTTCTCTTTCTCCATCTACAGGTCTCTCTAAGTCTTCTCTTACTCTCCTGCCTCCCAGATCTTTCCCATCTCTTCTCTTTCTTCATCTACAGTTCATCTCCATGAAGTCTCTTACTGTAGTTTTTTTTCTCTCTCTTACTCCTGTCCTGCCTCCCAGATATTTCCCATCTCTTCTCTTTCTCCATCTACAGGTTTTCTAAGTCTTCTCTTACTCTCTTGCCTCCCAGATCTTTCCCATCTCTTCTCTTTCTTCATCTACAGTCTGGCTGAATGGGTTAGGTGCAGGCTCCCATTCGGGAGTAATGGTTCAATCCGGCATGGCCAATGAGTTTTTCTGCCAGGGCATAAAGGAAAAATCATGACCTGGACAGTTTTGCTGCAACTGCACTAGCCATGCAGCCATTAAATTCCTCAGGTTCATGTCCAACATTGACCTAAAAAATGGTATTATAGGCAGTAAAGACAGTTTTTTTAATATTACTTCTTTAGATTAGATAGTCTTTTCTTCTTCTTCTGTGTTTGCTCAATATCAACTACTCGTTAAACCACTCTTAGGGGGCCTCAGTGGCGTAGAGGTTTGTTGCTAGCCTCTCGTGCCAAAAGTAACCGGTTTGCTCCACGTGGAGCCGTCTAGATATTTTACCAGAGATCCTGATCTCAGTGTAGGTGAGATCGAGTTCCTAGTCTTATCGGAGATGTACGATAAAACGTGGGTTCCGTGTTTAATTTGAGCATGTAAAAGAACCATTGGCAGCTCAAAATCGAGAAGAGCAAGCTGAAAAGCTGCTGTCGGAGCAAAATTAATTTGAAAGATTTTTATAAAAATATTACTAAATATTGCCACCATCTTCCAAATCACATCGGGACCTCGCTAGTGCTACAGAGTTTGTGCACTGCAGCTGAAATTTTCATGTTTAAGAAAGAGAATGGTTACTCACCATAGTGCGAAGATGATAGTTCTATCAATGAAACTGACAATTGAAAAAAAAAAGCCTTTGACCTCTCAGTCAAAATGGGCCAGTCTGCACTGTTAGGAGGTGGGGTTGACTTGTGTGTTCTGGGGGTCATCGACTGGCTACTAATTTTCACCTTTCACCCTCTTAAGAGAGACTAGCTGATCCCAACCCATCTGGATACAAAGCTAAGCTCAGTCTACACACTGTGTGAACTACCATATATTTACTAATTTGCTAACCACATTTCATTACCAACATTATTTTATTCTTTTGATATCATTATGCTCAGGCTGGATGATGTCAGAAGATGAAGGAAAGGATGAATATGAAGAGGTTCAAGCAGATCTGAAAAGGAGAGAGAATGAGGTGATCATTTTTTCAATATTTCTTTTTCTTCAGTTTTGTCTCAGCTTGTTATATCTCTCGAGAGAACTGCTGTGACATAGCAATTAGTACTCTTTCACTGTAGTCGCATGGTCCCAGGATCAAATTCATTAGTGGAGTTGGGAGTCGACCCAACCTCAATTGAGAAACTTCTATAGACAAAATTAACATCATCACTGCTCTAAGAGAAAACATACGAGCTGGCGATTTCATTGACGGAGATAAAGTGTATTCTCTATCTTGTTTGTGCAAGTTATGCACACTGATAAGTGCGGCAAGACTGGAAAACTGTGAGAGAAACTTGTGTAGATACATCAACCAACATAGAACGGTAGTTGTAGTCTAAACACAATGTAATACATGCTTGGAAGAGATTGTAGCAATTATGGACATGTTTGGTCACCCGTGTTTCCGGAGCCCGCAGGGGAAGCAAAGAATGGTAACACTGTGACCTTCAAAGCATGTCGTAAAAGGTGTCTACGCTAGGAGTCTATGGAAGCTACCCTAGTAAATAAAAGGCGATGCAGAAATCGGATGTGCTAGCCTACTTGTAGGCACATAACTGGCACAACATACAATTACTCTTAGGCTCAGATCCCATACAAATCACACAGAGTGGTTTAACAAGTGGTCGATAGGGAGCATTCGAAGAGGAAAAAAATGGACTTGTTCGAAGTGTGATGAAGATGATCCTCAGATTAACCAGAGAGACACTGCAAAATAAAAGTGGTTTGCCACATCACACATTGTGTGCCGTTATTTAAGGAAAAATACAGGCTTACCAACAATATTCCCCAATTTACCTCATGGTATGAAACTGGAGTTTTTCTCTTGACCGTATGGCTTTATCTGCATAAGAAGAATGCCCGTCTGCCCAGCGTGTTCGTAGCGCGTTGGACTACGGATGACTATCCCTCTGTGTGTGCGAGTTCAATTCCGCGCGATGGCAGAAAAAGCCACAGATTCTCCAGATTTATGGTGTTCGTGGCACTGAACCGAAGAGTTACAATGTCCATGGCACCGAGCCGAAGAGCTGAAAAGCTCAAGTGCTTCTGGATCGAAAAAAAAACCCCCAAAAAACTGCATAAGAAATAAATAAAAAGGTGTGACGAATGAATGGACAAAATAGACATAGTTTAAACTCATGCCATGAGTCTGCCCTGATGGTCTTCCTGTTACCACTTGGATCTGATACCATACTATAGTATAACAAAGTACTGTAGTTTTACAACAACAATACACACTAATGTTTCGACCAAAAGGCCTTTATCAAGCAAACGATACAAACAGGAATGAGGAATTTCACAGTGCACTACAGATAGACTACGACAGAGACATTCCAACGGGCATAAAATGAAAATCTGTGACTAAAAACGAATAATGAAATAAATACAGAAAAACTAGAAGTGGAAAAGGAAGAGAAACAATAAAAAAAAATATAGCTTATGTACATTTAACATATACACATATAGAATAGAAAGAGAAAGTACTAAGAAGCATAGGAATGTAGAGCATTGAGTCCATGATAACATCAGAAGTAGGGTTTTCTGTTTGTCAAATCTGACAGTTACTCGTCTGTAGAAATGTGTGTCCTGTTGGATAATATGCATACACTTTGTTATAAATTCACATGTGCCTGTCCTGCATGCCGTTTGGGCAAAATGTTCTCGACGCAAATCACAAAGAATAGTTAACTTGGTTAATCAGACGCCCGTGTGGTGCTGGTGCTTGCAAGGGGAGCAAGGAATAGTAGCACTGTGACCTACATGGCTTGTTGTAAGAGGCGACTGAGGTAGGGGCCTAGGGAAGCTACCCTAGTAAACCAAAATCCTCACAGAAATCGGAAGGGCTGGCCTACTTATAGGCGTATATATTTGCAGAGAAGTATTTTAACCTCTTAAGATTGAACAGGTTACCGTCTGTCTTGTATCTAATCTTTACTCCATGTTCATCGCCTTCCCAAAAGACATCAATGACCATGGCAACAAACGTCATGCTGAAGAGTGTTAGGTCCAGTACACAGCCATGTTTGACGCTGTTGGTGACAGTGAAGACATTCGACGGCTCCTCTTCTTCATCAATTACAAGTGCCATCGTGACCTCATGAAACTGTTGGACGGTCTTTATGAATTGCACTGAGTATTCAAATTGATCCATGATCTTCCATAGACCCTCTCTGTTGACCGTATCGAACGCCTTCGTCAGATCGACAAAGACCATGTAGAGGTTGCAATGCTGATCTTGAAATTTCTCCTGAAGTTGGCTAGCTGCAAATATCACTGATGTCTGTGGGTGTATAACTGGCACAACGTAAAATCTCTCTTAGGCTCAGATCACATACAAACCATAAAGAGTGGTTTAGCAAGTGGTTGATATGGCGTGCTTGAAGAAGTATTATGTATGATCCAAACTCTAATTGATGTACTCCACAACATAATATGGCTTGCCTTCATTTGAGGTACCATATCAAGTAGCCTGCCCTTAACTAGGAGTTAATGGTGACAGTTTTGTTATAAATATTTATCACTCTGTTTTCAGTGGAAGTCGCAGGTCAAGAACAGGAGAAGGTGCAATCAACAATTTTGTTTCAAATTTACAATTTTTTTAGTTTTTATTATTTCCTGATTATTGTTATTATTTATTTGTAGCCGTGTGGATTCCATCTTTGTATTGTTTCTTGTTATTGAACTCAACAATTTTATCATTTTCTACTAGTGGTATGATAAGGTGGGCGTCTGTGGCTTAGCGATAGTCTCTTCTTCTTTGTGTTCGTTCTTTATGACAAATTTTAATCACTCTTTGTGATATGTTTGATCTTTGCCAAGAACATGTATACGTTGCACATTGGTTTGGTAGGCCCCTAAACGTATAGACTTCTAAACGTTTAGGGCACATGCATCCGATTTCAACCAAACCTCCTTAGTCGCCTCTTACGACATGCATGGCAGGTAACAGTGGTTCTATTCTTTACGCCAAATTTGGGCCCGGTAACCACTCGGGCGACTTAGCTGTAGTGAGCTCGATCACAACCCAAGAGTACCTGGTTCAAACTCCGCGGCAGACAGTTTGGAAGCTTCTTCTTCAAACGCTCTGTATTGACCACCTGTTAAACCACTCTTTGTGATCTTTATGTTATCTGAGCCTAAGAGCGATCATATGTTGTGCCAGTTATGTGCCTACAAGTAGGCTAGCACATTCGATTTCTGTGACGCTTTTTATTTACTAGGGTAGCTTCCCTAGGCCCCTACTTCAGTCGCCTCTTGCGACATGCTGTGTAAGTCGCAATGTTACTTATTCATTGCTCCCCATGCAAGTCTCGACAACACACAATGAATTTCCTGAGATTAATATTAATGCTAGCTAGGATATAAATGCAACAGACTATACCAACTTCAATCTCTCGCGATCACCATCCAGACTGATGTACCAGATTTCCTCATAAATTCTTATTCATGTGAAAATCTGATTCATGCAGCCTTTGCATGGGTGTGTTTCTCACATCTTTAGCACCATTAAAGCTCTTGTATCCTTCGGCAATGTGTCCGGTTTTAGCCAGCGTTTACTGGGTTCTCTCTCCGTCAGCCTTGGGCTGTCTCCAGCCGACCTGCAAGGCAGCAGGTTATCTTCAATTTCATTTACGCACTGTTGCTTTGTAAGCTATATCTTCTTTGACCGTTCCATATTGACCACACTCTGTGTGATTTGGATGTGATATGGGCATAAGAGCAATTGTACATTTTACCAGTTAGCACCTACAAGTAGGCCAGCACTCCCGATTTTTGCGACACTTTTTATTTACTAGGGTTTTAAAAAAAAAGAGTTTAAAAGCCAAAGGATTGACTTCATTGCCTCGGGTTTTACCCCATACTGCTCGGTCCCTCTCCGCAGAAATGGCACGCCACCTGCCGAGAGTATTGCACAAAGCACTAACTCCGTAGCTCCAGCAACAATCTTAGGGGTCTCTGGAAAAACTGCACTCGTGAACAGAATGGCGCGTTCCGGACTCAAACCCACAACCTTTGACTCACTAGGCCCTTCGACTCACGAGGCAAAGGATTTAACCACTTAGCCACAGAGACCCAACAGTTGTTACCAGGATAGCTTCCTTAGGCCCCTACTGTAGTCGCCTCTTACAGCATGCCTTGTAAGTCGCAATGTCACTATTCTTTGCTCCCCTTGAGAGCTCCAGCAACACACAGCGGATTTCCTGAGATTAATATTAATGTTGGCTTAGGATATAAATGTAAGAGACCAAATAAACAACCTTGCAGGTCGACAAGTACCACTCTTGACAATCGTGAAACGGCGTAAACTTGCGTGGTTTCGCGCATGTGATGAGACATAGCTCACTCTCTAAGACTATCCTACAGGGAACAGTTGAGGGTGGAAGAAAGGAAGGAGGGCAGAGAAAATCCTGGTTTGACAACATCAAGAGCTGGTCGGGGCAGAATTTCTCCACACTTTCCTAAGGAGTTAAAAGACAGAGATTCATGGCGTGCTCTTTGTTCTGATGTCTCCACAGTGACACCCCTACGACCCTAACGGGTTATGGGCTTTATTATATATATAAATGCCACTGACTTTATCATCTTAGCTTCGTTACACACTGTCGTCCGAGTGGTTACCAGGGCCCAAATTTAGGTGTAAAGAATAGAACCACTGTTACCTGCCACGCATATCGTAAGAGGCACTAAGGAGGTTTGGCTGAAATCGGATGCACATGTCCTAAACGTGTAGAAGTCTATGCGTTTAGGGTCTACCAAATCAATGTGCAACGTATACACATTCTTGGCAAAGATCAGACATATCACAAAGCGTGATTAAAATTAGTCGTAAAGAACAAATGCAAAAAAAGAAGAGATTACACACTGTTGCTTTGTAAACTAAATGACTCTTGTTCGCTCAAACTCTGACCTCATTTATTACAAGGATTACAGTATGCTTATCTAATTTAACGTTTTTCATTTTTATTTCATTCTGTATTAGTAGTTAGTTTTTTTTTTTTTTAAACTGTAGTCCCTTCTTTAGTTGACCCCAGTTTCATGACTTTGTTAATTATATCCCAACAAATTAACATCTCTAGTAGTTATTATTTAGTTGCTAGTTGCCATTTTTTGGTTGAAATTAGAGAGTTTGGCCGTAATCCTTTTTTTTTTCAAACTACACTTTATCATGTTTTGTTTGTTCTGTGTTTATTGTTATGTTTTAGTTTATGGGTGGCGTCTTTGGCTTAGGGGGTAGTGACTGGTCTAGAAAACCCGACGTTCGGAGTTCGAATCACGCTGCGGACAGTTTGGTTGCAAACTGTTTAGCGTGGATTTTTACAAAAGGACGATGGCACCACCCCTTCAGAAAGCAATGGCAAACTACTGAACGTAATAATGCCTAGAAAAATCACAAATAGCATTAAAGAGCTGGGGTCAAAGAACGGTATAAATTGTGTCACCAATACTTACATTAAAAAATGTGGGGCTTGCTAAAATAAGGTATGGTGTTTGCTTCTTGTTCCAAAAGATTCTTGTTCGATTCTTGAATGAAATGAACTGTCTCCTTGTTGCCGGGGCCCGCAAAAGAAGCAAAGAATAGTACCACTGTGACTTACAAGGCATGTCATAATGATGTAGGACCTAGGGAAGCTAACCTAGTAAATAAAAAGCATAGCAGAAATAAGATGTGCTGGCCTACTTTTAGATGCTTAACTGGCACAATGTACAATCGTTCTTAGGCTCAGGCCACATACAAATCACAAAGAGTGGTTTAACAAGTGGGCGATATGGAATGTTCGAAGAAGAATAAATATCTCATTTTTTGTTGTTTTCTGTTATTGTTCTGTTGTTGGGCTGTACTTTGATATTTTGCTTAAAACTTGACTTATTTGACTTAATGTTTCCAACTGAACACAGCTCATGTTCTGTTCATTTCTCCAGATCGAAATCCTTGTACATTGGACAAGTTTATAAATGTTCTGGACTCCAATTCAGATACCATCTTAATGTTCCAATGCTCACTGTACCGAAGTGATATTGGTCCTCTTCTCTCTTTACACTGCAGACAGAACATGATTTTCTACTCTTAACTCATAGTGGACAAAGCGCCACGCTAAGTGGCGTTTGAAGTGGACGCGTTTTACATTCCGCCACGCTAAGTGGCGTTTGGTTATCAAACGGAAAGCGCTTGTAAAACGTGACTTTGCCCTGGTCAACTAAGAGTTAACTTTCATTTCACTCAGGCATTTCATTATCTCTGATTGTTTCATCGAATTTGGAAATAATGCGGGGGGCGTCTCTGTGGCTAAGGATTTTAGCCTTTTCCTTGCGGTTGTGGGTTTGAATCCGAACAGCAGCGTTTATGCTTAGTGCAATACTTTCCGCAGGGGTGCCATTTCTGCGTAGAAGGACAGAACCATATTGGGTAAAATCCTGTGCCAGCTAGGATTCCGTTCTTGTTCTACTGTTCTCCTCAAGGTCGTTTTGGGTCGTCCATATCAGTGCAGTCTTTGTGAGTCCCCGTGAGTATCACATGTCCAATCCATCTCCGTCGTCTCTTTAGGATGATGATGCTCATATTCTTTTGTTGACACGATGTAAGCCGTTCTTGGTTAGAGATAGTGTTTGGCCAGAACATGCTTTAGGTCTTTCGCAGACATGTTTTATGGAAGGTGGAGAGTTTGGACATACTATGTTCTGGCAAAACTTAGGGGTAGTTGTAATTTAGATCCCCAGGAACAGAATCAGAGTCTCCTGTAACCCAAACATGCACTGGGAGTACATTGAACATTTTTAGCCCAAGCAGGCTTCAAACCCCTATCCATCACATGGGGTCACTAGCACGGTGTTAATCATTTTCACTATTTGCTCCATGAACACAAAAAGAGCAATGTTCAACACAATCTTTCTCCCCACATTATGCTATCAGTGCCAAACCTGGATGCTGACATCAAATGATAGAAGACAACTAGTCACGACAGAGATGAAGTGTCTATGCAGAATGCTGGCAGTATCAGGAAGAGACAGATTGAGAAATGAAGACATCAGGAAAAAGTGTGTACAACATCAGTACTAGACTTCATCAAGAAACAACAAATTAAATGGTTCGACCACATAAGCAGATTACCAACAGACAGTGCACCTCAAAGAGCAATGCTACTCCAATACAATGGGTACAAAACGAAAGGCTGGCCAGGCAAAAGATGGACCTCAGAGATAACAGAGGCACGATAGACACTATTTATAAAGCGCACACAAAAGCCCATTCTAGAAATCTCTCCTTATCCTGGCCTGATGCTGTGGGCTAAAACAGGATTGGAGAAAAGAAGAAAGATAGATTAACACTTAGTGGACCAGGGCAAAAGTCACATTTTTACAAGCGCTTTCACGTTTTTGATAACAAACGCCACTTAGCGTGGCGGAATGTAAAAACGCGTCCACTTCAAATGCCACTTAGTGTGGCGCTTGGTCCACTAAGAGTTAATGACCCACATTTTCTATATTTATTCTTGACTTAATCCACTTTATTTTTCCTTCTTCAGATTGAGAAACAGAATCTGCCGTCACAAGATGTAGAAAGTGGGATAGTTCGAACTCCAGGTCGAAGATTTCTTTCAGGAATTTTGTCAACAGTATTTCTTCAAGCCATGACATTGACATTTTTAGCTGAATGGGGTGATCGATCACAGATAGCTACAATAATACTTGGAGCCAGGGAGGTCAGTGTATTTGTATTGTATTTTGTTGTTTTAGGTCATTAGAAAAGATTAAAAATAAAATTCGTACAAAAATATCTTCTATTGTCGATTCCCAGGTGGAAGATGTAGTTGACTGTCCACTCTTGCCGTTAAGCGTAGGGATGGGATCTTTACTTTGCGTTCTAGGACCAGATGAGTCGCCCTTGTTGTGTTATCTTCTTTCTTCTTCTTTTGTCGTCACACTGCTACCGGGTTGTTGCCCAGTGTCGTGGTTTTCTGTTTTTGTCTTGCACTGTTCTGGTGGCTTGTGTGATTGTTATCTTTGCTCTTTCACAGGATTCTGCTACGCCATCTAACCATCTTTTCCATGGTCTTCCTCTTGCCTTCTTTCCGATGTTCTGTTGTAGAAGACTCTGTATACTGTGGAGTTTGGATGCATTCTTATTAAGTGGCCAAACCACTTCATTCTTTGTTTATCTATGTAATTCAAGCACGGTTTGTGCCAACTTTCTATCTTATGCTGATGTTGGTGATTCTGTCTTTTCTTGTGTTGTTGGTAACTTTTCGCAGGCAACGCATTTCACGTGTTGTGTTATATCCGTGTTTATTTAATGTGGTCTTGATATTGTCTATCCATCTTTTCTTGGTCTTCCCTTAAAATATCTTCAAAATCACAATGGGAACCCTCGCCAGTGCTGCGTAGTTCATGCACTACAGATGAGATCTTCCTACAGATAGAAAGCATCAACTATAAAATCCTACATTGAACTCTATATCCACTGTCTCTTCTTCTTCAGCGATCTCTGGTCATGCGCTTAATTTACTGTGTACCACAAACTTGGCAGTCAGCTTCAAGTTTGCCAGGTTTTCCCAAAGCTTAGTTTTCAGGTCGACTGGGTGTGGCCACATGTTGCTTCTCAGCTCACCCAGGAGAGGACAGTCTTGCAGGACATGCTCTAGTGTCTATTCCGCCTGCTGACACTGGCAGAGAGCTGTTTGACTTATTGTCTCTTGATATAAATGACTTGGCTGTACACCCCTGGACATGCTGGAGTGCAGGACAATGAACATGCTGATTTTCTTGCATACAATGCCCCGATTCAAGCTGGCAGAAGTATGGACAGTACAGATGTCATCCATGCATTGCATGCTTATTTATGTGATATGGGTGAGAATCAGACACTGGAACGAGTATGAGAATTAGGAGTCAAGTTTGGACATGCCAGACAGTTTTGTATTCATGATAGAGAGAGATATACTAATCAACTTCTCATGGGTACAAGTTTGGACATGCCAGACAGTGTCGTCTTCGTGGTAGAGAGAGAAGGTATACTAATCAACTTCTCATGGGTACAAGTTTGGACATGCCAGACAGTGTCGTCTTCGTGGTAGAGAGATATAGTAATCAACTTCTCATGGGTACAAGTTTGGACATGCCAGACAGTGTCGTCTTCGTGGTAGAGAGAGAAGATATACTAATCAACTTCTCATGGGTACAAGTTTGGACATGCCAGACAGTGTCGTTTCGTGTAGAGAGAGAAGATATACTAATCAACTTCTCATGGATACAAGTTTGGACATGCCAGACAGTGTCGTTTTCGTGGTAGAGAGAGAAGATATACTAATCAACTTCTCATGGGTACAAGTTTGGACATGTCAGACAGTGTCGTCTTCGTGGTAGAGAGAGAAGATATACTAATCAACTTCTCATGGGTACAAGTTTGGACATGTCAGACAGTGTCGTCTTCGTGGTAGAGAGAGAAGATATAGTAATCAACTTCTCATGGGTACAAGTTTGGACATGTCAGACAATGTCATCTTCATGGTAGAGAGAGAAGATATAGTAATCAACATCTCATGGATACAAGTTTGGACATGCCAGACAATGTCGTCTTCATGGTAGAGAGAGAAGATATACTAATCAACTTCTAATGGGTGCGGTGAGCAAATGGACTTGTATTTTCAACTCCCAACGGAGCACAGGTCTTCAACAAACTTCTTCCAGCTCTTCCTTTCTCCTGCCATCCCTTCCAATTCTTTCCATGTTTTACCTATCCTTTTAATATCAACCAACAGCTCTCTTCTCCAGGTCTGCCTAGGCCTTCCCTGCTCCTCTTCTCCTGCGGGTTCCAAAACAGTGCCTGTCTTGCAATAAGGGTTTTAAAGCCGAAAGATTGACTTCATTGCACCGGGTTTTACCCCATATGGCTCGGTCCTCTCCGCAGAAATGGCACGCCACCTGCCGAGAGTATTGCACAAAGCACGAACTCCGTAGCCCGGCAACAATCCTAGGTGTCTCTGGAAAAAACTGCACTCGTTAACAGAAGGCCTCGGTCTGGATTCGAACCTTCGACTCGCAAGGCAAAGGGCTTAACCACTCAGCCACAGAAACCCCCTTGTCTTGCAATGCTTCTAGTCGGTCTTCTCAATGTGTGTCATATCCATCGCCAGTGTCTCTTCCTTAGCTCTTTCACCACTGGTGTCTGCTTAGTTCTTTCTCTGAGTTCCTCATTCATAATCTTATCGTAACATCTCATACCCTATGTAATATGTAAAAATTAATTTATGAAGGTCTGTAGTTATCTCATATTTGATGTATGCTGACAGTAATATTGTTGTACTCTCCCCAGAATATATTTGGTGTCATGCTTGGAGGCTGTATAGGTCACACTGTCTGCACAGGGCTAGCTGTCCTTGGTGGCAGGTTTATTGCTCAGAGAATTTCAGTTAGAACAGGTTGGTATTCTTGTATGTTTTTTTCCCAAAAATTCATTGTATTTTTTGGGGGCCAGCTATGAATTCAGTATTTGTATATCATTATGTATTATTATTATTGCGAAAAATAATGAATATAAAATGGAACGAATTCAGGAGAAATGTCTGGTCAACCACTAGTGACAACTGTTATAAAAAGAGAAGATGGAGATATGTTGGACACACATTGCGGAGAAATGATCAACGAATATCAAAGCAGGCATTGAAGTGGGATGCAAAAGGTTAAAGAAAGAGAGGACGACCTAAGGAGACCCTGAAACGAATTTTGCTGAGAGAGGCAAGAAATATCAGTCTCAGTTCCATGGAGGAGATTGAGCAAGTTGCCCAGGATAAAACGGTATGGAGAAATTACTTACAGGCCCTATGTAACGTATAACGGTACGAGAGGAATTATTATTTATTATTATTATGAATTCAGGCGTATTCTCTACTTTATAGTGGGGGCTTTCTGTTTGTTAAATCTGACAGTTACTAGTCTGTACAAATCTGTGTCCTGTTAGATAATGTGCGTACACTTTGGTCACAGTTCTGTTGTCTTCTTCTTTGTGTTCGTTCTTTACGAACAATTTTAATCACTCTTTGTGATACGTTTGATCTTTACCAAGAACATGTATACGTTGCACATTGGTTTGTAGGCCCCTAAACGTATAGACTTCTACACGTTTAGGATGTTCATCCGATTTCAGCCAAACCTCCTTAGTCGCCTACGACATGCGTGGCAGGTAACAGTGGTTCTATTCTTTACATCCCAAATTTGGGCCCCGGTAACCAATCGGGCGAGTTCTGTTGTGCCTATCATACATTGCCTAGCGGTGTGCAATGTATGTTCTCGATGAAAACTGCAAAGATGAATTCTGCGTTCTCACTAGACTGAGATTTCATATATATATATATATCATCATCATCATTGGCCTCTTTGTCTCAGAAGACAATAGGTGTTGCATCACATAGTATGTTCTGTGCTGAATTGCAACGTTTCATGTGGCTGTAATGGCCTATTCTGGAGTGGCAATCCTTGCCACAGTTGCTGCAGGTAAAACTGGAGACTAAAGCCGATGCATGGGATGTTCTCTCTGTGCTCTCTTTTGCCTCCACATGTGATGTTGTTTTTCTTCTTTCTTTTGAGCAGCCCTCACTGCCGCTCGCCATGCTTGCCTGTCTTTGGCCAGCCGCTCCCAGTGTTTTTGTCTATGCCGCATGAAGTTAGATCACGCTTGCAGGTGTCAATGAAGCGTAATAATGGGCGCCCATGCTGTCTAGCACCAGATGCAAGTTGACCATATATATATATATTACTTACTTACTTAATCCCGGCATGCCTAGTGACACATGGGGCTTCAGAAAGGACTTTCCATGCTCTCCTGTCCCATGCAACCTTCAGCGCAGAGCCCCACATCAGAGATGCGGTGTCCAGTTCCTCTTCCATCATGCGCCTCCCAGCATGGGCTTCCTTGCGGCTTTCACCCATACTGTTCATGCTGACAGTATATATATATATATATATATATATAAAGTAAATAAACCAAATCGCTTGTGTGTTGACAGTGCTTGCAAGGGGAGCAAAGAATAGTAACACTGTGACCTACAAAGCATGTCATGTCATAAGAGGCGACTAAGGTAGGAGCCCGCCAGTGTGGTGCTGGGGCCCGAAAGAGGAGGAAAGAATATGTAACAATGTGTAGCTGCCAAGCATGTTGTGAGAGGCGACTAAGGAGAGTAGAAGTGGGGCTGGCTACCTCACCATGTAGAAAAGATAAGCTAAAGCAAACTTCAACAAACGATAGTACAATGAAAAGAAAAAGATCTAGCTCCATTGAGAGGAGAAGGAGAAGAAATAAAACAAATGTTGAGAATGAGTGAGCAGATAGACTGGCTGACACAGTTGAGATCAATCAAGGACGGGAAATGACAGATCAGACATCATCAATGCCATTCTCTTATCTTTCTTTTGTGTCCATGACATATGATAATGATACCACATCATCTTAATGTGTGTGTGGTGCACGCTCATTCGTGTGGTGCGAGCTGGTCTCGGACACTTGAGTGATTGTGAGAATTAGGAGTTAAGTTACAGTGTTATCTTCAGTGTAGAGAGCGAAGATATGCTAATCGATTTCTCATGGGTATGTTGAGCAAGTGGACTTTAGCATGGTTGCTGCAGCGGAGGATGGAGCACGCATGGGAATGCCCAATGTGCCATGACTTTGATCGCATAACATAACTGTTTTTAATGCCGGTTTTACCGCATTTTGGGGGCATGAGCCAGAGGAATTTAATGGCCTTATGGCTTAGTGTAGTCACATCGAAACCATTTTGGTTTGGATTTTCTCTTTATGCAATAGCAAAACTCCTTGACTTTACCGGGATCTAGCCCGGTCTCTCGAATGGGAGCCAGCATTCTAATCCATTCAGCCTGATGCTCCTCGACATAACATAACCTTAATTTGTATGATATTTTTTTAATATATGTTTCTACATTTTATTCCACAGTCACTATTATTGGCGGAGTTGTATTTTTGATATTTGCTCTATCTGCTCTATGGATCGGACCAGACACGTAGCATCTCTGATCAGCCCGTCAAGATATTAATTATGTAAATGTATGTCTACTATTTGTTGATGTTATAAACTAGGTCAGCGCTGTCCAACATGGTGCACGTGAGTGCAGCGTCATACATTCATGGCGCCCTGTTTTACTCCGCATGCATTAACACTTTCACTGCCACCGATCATAAAAGCAGATCAAACACAAACACCCTTTTACTGCCACAGTAAACTTTTGCCAGCTTTGGTTATGTCATTTTTTCATGGGGAGTATCGCTAACTGTACACCGGTATTACAGTACACAATATTTCCCTATTGTTCAGAAGAGCTCTCCAAAATGGCGGATCTAACGTGCATGTAGTCTGTTTTTCAACGAATATTTTCACAATTTTTCGTAAGTAACAAAAATTTTCAAAATGAGCGATGTAGCTGATGACAGTCAGGTCCAAAATGACTGATTCTGACTTCTTAGCCAGTGATAGTGATTAAACGGACTCTGAATGGGATACAAATTTAGACTTTGATTCAAGTGACGATGATTATAGATCAATAGCAGATATTCCCAGGCGTACAGATTTTTTGAAATTATCCCCCCTAAACCTGATCATGTCCAAAAAATAGTGTGGCGGTGAGCCAGACTTGGTTGAAAAAGGGATGGCAGCGAAAGTGTTACGGTTAATCAGATTTCAAGATCAGGGCCCAAATTGGGGTGTAAAGAATAGAACCACTGTTACCTGCAACACATGTCCAAAGAGGCGACTAAGGATGTGGGGCTAGCTACCTCACACCGTAAAAACACTAGATGGCTACAGAATGGAGAGCGAACCGAAACGCTGACTGGAACCGTCACATCGCGAAGGATAAGTACCAGAGCTCCAAATGGTGCTGAAGATGTGACGTAAAATGCTACGGCTGCATGTATCGGATTTCCACATGAATAGAATTTATGGGAGATCTGGTACATCAGTCTAGGGTGGATTGCAGAGAGAGAGATTTCAAGAAAACACAAAATTTTTAAGTTTTTTCAATCACTCCCATGAAAACAATCTTCTAACTTTTTGCAATTGTGTTTCATTCCGTAACTGTTTTACTAGTGTGGTTCAAGGAAATGCAGTGGTTCGACATTTAATGAGAATGGAATACAACCAACCACCAATAACAGCATACAATAAAAGAGATCAGGTACTAGAGCCAAGGGAAGACCAAGAAAAAATGGATAGACAATATCAATATGACACTAAATAAGGACGGATATAACACAACAACGATGGCTCATCTGGTCCTGGAACGCAAATTAAAGCTCCGCCCTACGCTTAACAGCAAGAGTGGACAAACGATTCCATCATCCACTTGGGGAAAAAAAATAGACCATTTTACAGCTCCCTTACCATTAATATTTCTATTATTCTTTGCCCCTCACTCCTAGGAAGGCATATGTCTCCAACCAAAGTCTTCCAAGCCCACCTATCCAATGCCATCTTTCTCAGATCTCTCCTCTCTCTCCCCATTTTCTTGCATTCCATCTCCCTCCTTATGGTGTCCTTCTTCTTGCTCAGGTGGTGAGCTATAAATTTTCCTGGTTGTGGTTTCTGTAGCTAGCTAGTGTTTTTTTATGGTGGGGGTAGCTAGCCCCATGCTTAACCTTCTCAGTCGCCTCTTACGACATGCGTGGCAGGTAACAGTGGCACTATTCTTTACACTCCTAATTTGGTGTGTTAACTATTCGAGTGATTTCTATTATTATTAATCTTCTTCTTCGAACGCTCCATATCGACCACTTGTTAACCACTCTTTGTGATTTGTATGTAATCTGAGCCTAAGAGCGATTGTACATTGTGCCAGTTATGCACCTACAAGTAGGCCAGCACATCCGATTTCTGCTCCGCTTTTTATTTACTAGGGTAGCTTACTTATACCCCTACCTCAGTCACCTCTTACGACATGACTTGTTGTTCGCAGTGTTACTATTCTTTGCTCCACTGATGGGCCCTGACAACATACAGGCGTTTTATTATTAATAATATTGCATACGCTACATGGCGCCGCGATCTCCTCAGTCAGATACGCACCAGTATATAAAAACGTTGAACAGCGCTGATCTAGGGGGATCTTTCTATACAGGGTTGGTGTCACACCTCTGATGATAATTCTTAAGAGTGATGATACTAACATTTAATGATGACTTTGCCTCTGAAGTGAAGTAAAAAAGACTTTTCTCAGCATTCAGAATCTATCATACTTTGGGTAAATAATAATGGAGATATATTTTTGTTTTGTTAAAGGGGGATTCGGTAGTGTGGGGGATCATGAAGCTATTTTCATTGTTCTCACATTAATGTAAAATTTTGTATAACCATTTTGAAAGATTATGACTTTGAATAGAAAAAATTATATAAATAAATATGTCAAAGCGTTCCTATGGAAACAATACAAAATGGCCACCAAAACAAAATCCCTAAGACTCTGAATCTAATGAATGTAAATGAATTCTGTTTTCACTCTAAAGTGCGCAATTGTAATATCTAAAATATTACACATGATTTTAGGATATATTAAATATTAAATTTTTATCAATTTTTGGGTAAAAATTCTGTCAAAAAAGCTGTTTTTGGGGGGGTGTGTTTACCCAAAAATTCATAAAAATGTAATATTTAATATATCCTAAAAATCATGTGTAATTTTTAGATATTACAATTGTTCACCTTAGAGTGAAAACAGAATTCATTTATATTCATTACTTTCAGAGCCTTAGGTAAAATTTTGTGTTTGGTGGCCATTTTTTATTGTTTCCATGGCAACACATTGACATATTTTTTTTTACTTATTTTTTTCTACTCTTTTAAGTCCTAATATCTCAGAATTGTAATACAAATTCTACATTAATATGAAAACAGCGGGAAAAGTTTCCAGACAGAATCCCCTTAAATGCTTGCTTGTTGCTGAATTTAATGTGTGGTTGCGTTATGTATATATGTGTATGTATGTGTGTATACATATACAGTAATCCTTAGATTTATGAGAATGTACTGCAACGTACAAACCTGCCTTCCATCATGGGCATGCTCAGCAGTAGATGACTAAGATGGTTGGGGCATGTGAGAAGAATGGAAACTTGTCGCTTACCAAAACAAATGTTGTTCTGTGAACTTTTAGAGGGAAGAGGCACCAGGGCAGACCACTGCTCAGATATAAAGATGCATGCAAAGCCTCAATGAAAAACTTTTCTATAGGTCCCAGCACATGGGGAAAACTAGCTGATGACAGAGTTGTGTGGAAAGAAATATTGCGCAAGGGCGCAGAGTCTTTTGAGAAGAGACTTATGTGAGCTGAACGACAAGAGAGAAAAGCGCAAACTCAGAAGTTGTCACAGTAAAACACTTGCTAACTGACCATCTGTAAAGACGAAAAAAGGCCATATATGGGAATGTGTGAGCATCAATCTTGGTCCACATCATTGGGTATTTTAAATATAAGGGAGGTTTGCAGAGCACATACTTGAAGATTGTCTCGAATAGGATATACTGAGACAAACAAAGAAACTACAGTGACCTCTGTGTGAGATACAAAAGGCTGAAGTTTATGCAAGAGATAAAATTGAATATATAAATCGCCGGGTGGTTACAGGGCCCAAATTGGGGTGTAAAGAATAGAACCACTGTTACCTGCCGTGCATGTCGTAAGAGGCGCGAAGGAGGTTGAGTGGGGCCAGCTACCCACACCGTAAAAACACTAGATGGCTACAGATGGAGAACGAAGCAAGTAAACGCTGGGCGAAACCGGACAGTTTGCCGAAGGATAAACAACAGAGCTCCAAATGGTGCTGAAGATGTGAAGTAAAACACACCAATGCTAAGACTGCATGAATTAGATTTTTACATGAATAGAATATATATATATATATATATATAATTCAGGATTACTGTATGTGTCTATTTATCTATATGTGGTATTGCATATCAATGAGTTGATGTCTCTTTCTGAAATTTATTGGTTTGTTAGTAGAAGATAATTTATGATATTGTTTTTCTGTTTATTTTGTTATTATTTTCATTCATGTGTTCCTGAGGAATCATAATTTTTGTATGTTATTGCTGGTTTAAATTAATAAGTAAAGTTGACACAATTGACAACCATGAGATTATCTTTGTATGCATGCCCATGTCATTATTTTATAGTTTATCATCATCACATCATTGGCCTCTTTGTCTCAGGAGACAATAGGTGTTGCGTCACTAGTATGTTCTGTGCTGAATCACAACGTTTCATGTGGCTGTAATGGCCTATTCTGGAGTGGCAATCCTTGCCACAGTTGCTGCAGGTAAAACTGGAGACTAAAGCCGATGCATGGGATGTTCTCTCTGTGCTCTCTTTGCCTCCACATGTGATGTTGTTTTTCTTCTTTTCTTTTGGGCCGCCGCGCCATGCTTGCCTGTCTTTGGCCAGCCGCTCCCAGTGTTTTTGTCTATGCCGCATGAAGTTAGATCACGCTTGCAGGTGTCAATGAAGCGTAATAATGGGCGTCCTTGCTGTCTAGCACCAGATGCGAGTTGACCATATAGAATGTTCTTTGGGATTCTATCATCGCTCATACGGAACACGTGTCCCAGCCATCTGAGACGTCACTGACTCAGTAAAGTGTGCATGCTTGGAATGCCAGCACTGTTCAGGACTTCTATATTGGAGGAGGACTTCTTATTTATGGTTTATAATCTATTAGTTTGTCTTGAATAGAACTTTGATCGATTTAGTTTTTGTGCCACGACATGCGGTTGTAGGGGGAAAGTGAGCGCGATGGTGGGCCTCAGGTGCGGCTGCAATGTGTGGGGGTGCAATTGATCAGGTTGATGTTCTGGGTTCTCTAGGGAAGAAAAGACATGTGAATTATTTGAGTGTTGGTGGTGAACCTGCCGCCCTAGATGGGAACACTATACTGGTGGCCTAAAGGGAGTGGTAGACCAATAAAGAACTGGTGTTGTTAGTTGCCACGCGCTGAGAAACATACTTAGGAGGAGAACGGAGCACTTATGGACTAATTGGTTCGATGTGTAGTGATGATGATCTGACAACTAAACTAGAACTGGTGTTGTTAGTTGCCACACACTGGTGACATACTGAAGGAAATAGGAGCACTTACGGATTAACTGGTTCGATGTGCAGTGATGATGATTCAGCAACTTTACCACCTCAACGGTTGTTCGGAATTCCACTCTTTCATAAGCCAGATGTTAGGCTCGAATCATCAGTTACATCCTGAATCTATCTTCTTATTGGTCTTCATCTTTGCAGGGATGCCTCCTTTCATAATGGTCTTCTCCAACTCTTCATGTTCTTTTGTATGTCTACGTGTCCACTAGGGAATGCTAACCCGAAACAAATGCTTGCAGAAAATGGATGCACTAGGCTGTAAGGCACATAACCGGGTGCAACGACCCCTCACAATGAGAAATGGGATAACGGATTCTACGGCCGCCAATCTGCCTCATAGATTTAGCCACGCAGTAAGAATGTCAGACCTACCATCACGAGGGTGGCCAAAATTTACTGCGTGAAGAGGTCGGCGCAAATGGGGAAGCAGAAATCATAGGAATTATATCCTACATAACTGCCCCCAGTATGCAGACTTGAGAAGAAAGAGGTGGCCCACTTACACCAGCATCCAAGACAAACTATATGGCATGGCTGATAATCTGAGGCAGACGGCTGCCTTTATTAGAGAGTCTGAAATCACAATCTAGTGAGAATGCAGAAGAAGAAGAATATGTCCAAAATACTTCCATTTTCTTATTCGTAGAATCAGCCCCTTGTGTTTTCATTGAAAATCAGTTCTTTAAAATTTCTTTCTGGATATATCTATTTGTTCTCTTATCTGTCCATGACATACAGATGAATCTTCTGTAACACTTATATTCTTCTTGCGTTCGATGCTATTAAATTAGGCATAGTCAGGGCGCTTATGACTGATTCTTGCGTGAATGTATGCTTTCCCTATTATCAGTGTCCCCTGCCATACAGGCGTGCCTTCTCCAACTTCAGAGGTTCACTTATATTCAAAAGTACATATATACTTAACCGTCTTGTTAAATGTTCAAATTTCACGCTAATACATTGCTGCTGGGAATATGCATACTCTTAGTTTCTGCTTTGTTTTACAATCAGTTTCATTCCATACTGTTTTTAGTTAAATTTTTTGTAAGATCATGTTTGTTCTTGTAATTTTATTCATTATAATATGTATATTTCTGATTGTGTACAGGAAACGACAAACTTATGATGTTGATGACATGTTAGTTGAAATACAATGGATGTTGTGAGTCATCATCAAATAGCTTGTTCTGAGCTGAACTTTGCCACCTTAACAGTCCTTCGGAATATTTTTCTTTCTCATAGACCAGATGTCCCGTCTCTGCAGTGGTCATGCTCAAACCGTCAGTTACATCCTGAATCCATCTTCTCCGTGGTTTTCCTCTTCTCCTCTTTGTTGGGATGCCTCCTTCCATATCGTCTTTTCCAGCCCTTCATGTCTCTTTATATGTCCAAAAACTTGAATTTATTTTTTTTCTGTCAGTTGTCTTTGATTTTGAGCTCTTTCGCGCCTGAGTGGTTACCGGGGCCCAAATTTGGGGTGTAAAGAATGGAACGCATGTTGTAAGAGGCAACTAAGAAAGTTTGGCTGAAATCGGATGCACGTCTTAAACATGTAGCAGTCTATGCGTTTAGGGGCCTACCAAACTAATGTGCAATGTATACATGTTCTTGGCAAAGATCAAACATATCACAAAGAGTGATTAAAATTGGTCGTAAAGAATGAACGCAAAGAAGAAGAGCTCTTTCTGGTGAGTAGAGAAAGAAATTTGTAGGAATTGTATTCTTCTGGAACATTCTATAGCAGACTTCATATTTTTAACCCTTTCGCTGCTACATACTTTCCGAAGGCTGAGCTAAAAATAGCTACTCTTTGTTTCTAGGTCACAGACGTGGAATGTACGCCTATAGCAGTGACAGTAGCAATGTACGAGGCATGTTCAAATGAAAACGGGACTTGTGGATTTATTTAAAAGTATCATACGCAAATTAACAGTTTCAACGGAATTCAACAAAGCAACTACTTGTGAATAAGAATGCACCTGGGTTCATCAGAAAAATCTCCGTATGCATTTAGGCAAGCATACCACTGTTTAGGTAGACGTCGAATGCCGTCCGAGAAAAAGGTGCGTGGCTGCTCACTGAACCATGTGGTCACCGCTGTCTTCACGTCTGCGTCGCTGTTGAATCGCTGTCCCTTTAGTGCTTTCTTCAACGGTCCGAACAAATGGAAATCACACAGGGACAAATCGGGACTATAGGCTGGGTGATGAAGAACTTCCCAATCCTTCTTTGCCAATGTTTCCTGCACAATTTTTGCGGACGAGCGTTGTCAGCAGATCTTGCACAGCCAGGTCAGGCGCATATTGTTGCAACAGAATAAGCAATAGCCTTGCTTGATAAAGCAGTACTGACTGACCGCGCCGGAGCATTCGTCGGCTGCAGAAGAATTCCATATGTCAATTGGGACAGCCCACATGGTTGTTCGGAAGAAATTGAACTATCGGAAGGTGTGTTCACAGTGGGTCCACTGGATGTTGACTGACCACCATAAGGAAGAACGGATGGGGTGGAGTTTGAACCACATGATGCGTTACAGGACAGAGGGTGATGCATTTCTGTTGAGCATTGTGGCAGGTGATGAATCGTGGTGCCACCACTATGAACCGAGCAGTAAAATTGACAGCATGCAATGGAAACATCCAGGTTCACCAAAACCAAAAATTCAAGACACAGGTTTCTGCTGGGAAGGTTATGGTGACCGCATTTTTGACCATGAAGGGCTTTTGTTGACGATTTTAAGGAACCTGGTGTCAACATCAATGCCGCCCATTATAAAGATACTTTAGACAAGCTGCATAAGGCCATCAAGGCTAAGCGACCAGGCAAGCTTTCTCAAGGTGTGATTCTTGTCCACGACAAACGCTCATCCGCACGTCACAAAATTGTGCAGAAACATTGGCAAAGAAGGATTGGAAGTTCTTCATCATCCAGCCTATAGTCCCGATTTGTCCCGTGGATTTCCATTTGTTCGGACCGTTGAAGAAAGCACTAAAGGGACAGCGATTCAACAGCGAAGCAGACGTGAAGACAGCGGTGACCACATGGTTCAGTAAGCAGCCACGCACCTTTTTCTCGGACGGCATTCGACGCCTACCTAAACAGTGGGATGCTTGCCTAAATGCATACGGAGATTTTTTCTGATGAACCCAGGTGCATTCTTATTCACAAGTGGTTGCTTTGTTGAATTCCGTGAAACTGTTAATTTGCGTATGATACTTTTAAATAAACCCACAAGTCCGCTTTTCATTTGAACATGCCTCGTATAACGTGTTAACACGGCTTTAGCCCACAGAGGAGAGATAATAACAGACGTGTTAATACGTCTTTAGAAGTGAATGGGAAAACGTATATATACGTCCTTAGCAGCTAAAGGGCTAACATCATCGGATTTCAGTATTTGCTTCTTGTTTGATTTTATTGGTTACTGAAGCAGTGATGTGATATGTCCCGAGTTACGAGAGGAGTCTTAACATCTTCCACCTTTGATATCTCCGCAATATTATGAACATCAGGTAGTATGACAAGATAACCAACTCTGAAGTACTGCAACTTGCAAACTTGCCTTCCATCATGAACATGCTTACGCCCGTGTAGTGCCAGGGCCTGCAAGGGAAGCAAATAATAGTACCACTGCAACCTACAATGCATGTAGTAAGTGGCGACTATTGTAGGCCTTAGGATGCTACCCTAGTAAATAAAAAGCAGCGCAGAAATCTGATGAGCTGGCCTACTTGTAGGCGCATAACTAGTACAATGTATAATCACTCTTAGGCTCAGATCACATACAAATCACACAGAGTGGTTGACAAGTGGTTGATGTGGAACGTTCGAAGAAGAAGAAGAACATGCTCAGCAGTAGAAGACTAAGATCACTAGGGCATGTGAGAAGAATGGACAATTGCCGAATACCCCAACAGGTTCTGTGAACTTTGGAAGGAAGAGGCACCAAGGCAACCCCTGCTCAGATATAAAGATATGTGCAAGGCCTCACTGAAGAGCTTTTTTATTATTCCCAACAAATGGGGAAAAACTAGCTGATAAGGGAATTATGTGGGAAACAACAATATGCAGAGTCTTTTCAAAAGAGACGTAGAAAACTCAGAAGTTTCCTCAGTAAAACACTTGCCAATTGAATGTCTGTAAAGACAAGAGAGACAAGCGAAAACTCAGAAATTGCCACAGTAAAACACTTGCCAATTGAATGTCTGTAAAGACAAGAGAGACAAGCGAAAACTCAGAAGTTTCCTCAGTAAAACACTTGCCAATTGAATGTAAAGACAAGAGAGACAAGCACTTTTGATGTTTCCTTTCCAATTGTGTCTTAGTCTTCCTCTTGCTCATCATCCATCAACTTTCCCCTCTAATAAGACTGATCAATGTGAATCATTTCCTCATTACTGGTTTCTCAGAACGTCTTTATTTGTCTGTTTTTCTTCCCATGACATAGAAGCCTATTCTGTAAATCCACGTCTCAAAGACATTCTGTCTTCGTAATGTTTGTTCATTGTCCATGTTTCTGAACCATACAAAAATACAAAGTAAATCTAACACTTGATAGTCTGTATCTTATTTGTTATCTGTGTAAATGTTAGAAACATGGCCGTACAAACAAATTAAACAACTAAAAGCAGTATGGAACGGAACTGATAGGAAAACAAAGGTCAGAATACTAAGAACATGCATATTCCCAGTGGCAACGTATGGGTGTGAAGCATGGACATTTAATAAAGCAGTGGAAGCACATAAATGTGCTTTTAAATATAAGTGTTACAGAAGAGTCCTTCGTATATCTTGGACAGAGAAGAGAACAAATAGATCTATCCAGAAATAACTCAAAATCAAAGAAAACTGGCTGATGCTTCAAATGAGAAAATTGAGATATTTTGGACATATAAAAAGACACGAAGGGCTGGAGAAAACCATCATAGAAGGAGACATACCGACAAAGAGAAGAAGAAGAAGACCACGGAGAAGATGGATTCAGGATGTAACTGATGGTTTGAACATGACGGCTGCAGAGGCGGGACATCTAGCCTATGAGAGAGAAATTCCGGAGGACTGTTGGGGTGGCAAAGTTCTGCTCAGGACAAACTATTGATGATGTAAATGTTAGTAACGGATCATGCCATTAATAATGAGAAAATTGGGGGACTGCCTAGAGTAGTTGATAGTAGCTCGGCCTGCTAGCTGTGAGACGCCTCATGCTCGGGTTCGAACCTACTGTCCGGCATTTGTTCGAGTCCCTGGTCTTACTCAGGACGATAACGTGAGTACCTCTGAAGTCGGAGAAAATATGCCTGTATGGCGAGGGAATACTAATTACGAGTACATTGAGCACACGGCTGCCAGTGTAAAGTAATTTACAATGTGCACGCTCACATCAGTTTCAGAGATGAAACTTCGTTTGAGTTGAAAGCGGACGAAAAAAAAAAAAGAAAATTGAAGCATTTTGGACATATAAAACGACAGAACAGCTGGACAAGACTATCATGAAAGGAGGCAGAGGAAGATACGAAGAAGATGGATTCAGGATGTAACTGATGCTTTGAGCATGACGGCTGCAGACGGCGGTTACCCAGTGTCTAAACCACGACACTGGGTAACAACCCGGTAGCAGTGTGACGACAAAAGAAGAAGACGGCTACAGAGGCGGGACATCTGGTCTACGAGAGAGAAATTCCGAAGAACCGTTAAGGGAGCGAAGTTCTGCTCAGAACAAGCTACTAGATGATGATGCCGAACTAGATGCACGAGAAACAGAATGAGGAATATATTTTAACCCTTGAGCCACGGAAACCATCGTTATACATACTTTTTGACATTTGCTTATGGAAATTCGAGAAGAAAAAAGGAGTTTCAAGAAATCCAGTGGAAACACCGTGCCAGTCAATATGATCAATCAATTGACAGTAAACAAGTATAAGGGGCTTCCGGGGAAAAACAAATTACCAAACACAGGATTCGATTGTCTATTCCTACAGACGAACGTTTTGAAGATTTCGCTCTTGTTGTGTTCTTTGCCCGTCGCCCGCCTGCCCAGCGTGTTCGTAGCACGTTGGACGACGGTGTGACAAGTCCTCTGTGTGTGCGGGTTCAATTCCGCGGGCTGGCAGAAAAAGCCACAGGCTCTCCAGATTTAAGGTGTTCGTGACACCGAAGGGTTACGATGTCCATGACACCGAGCCGAAGAGCTGAAAGCTCAAGTGCTTCTGGATCGGGAAAAAACCGCTCGTCTGTAGGACTAGGCGATAGGTAGTAAAGTAAAAGTAAAGGGACCCTTTCATACCTCGTGGTATATAGGTCAATACAGTGTTAGGTCTGTATTTTTCATTGACCGTCGGCACACGATGGGTGGTGTGGTCAGCATCACGCCGACCGCCTTTACTTTCCCAGAGTATGTCTGGTACCCAGTTGAGGCTGGGTCGACCTGAGAGCCGTCGTGGTCGGGAAAAATTCCACGCGTATTGCGGGAGCTGAACCCAGACCATTAGCTTTGCGAAGCGAGTTCACTAACAACTACGCTACAGCGGCTCTCTAGGAGATAGGTGCCGTAAGAAATACAAGTATGTTGTTCGAATCCTGTATTTGGTAATTCGTTTTTTACCTGAAGCTTCTGCTGCGATCAACTTCTGCTGCGATCAACTTCTGCTGCGATCAACTTCTGCTGCGATCAACTTCTGCTGCGATCAACTTCTGCTATGTGACTACTCCGGTTATCAGTTATATGAGCCCGCGTGCCCAGCGTGTTCGTAGCGCGTTGGACTACGGGTGACTAGTCCTCTGTAAGTGCGGGTTCAACTCCGCGGACTGGCAGAAAATCTACAGGTTCCCCAGATTTACGGTGTTCGTGACACCGAGCCGAAGAGCTTTCAGCTCAAGTGCTTCTGGATCGGGAAAAAAAAAAATCAGTTATATGAGGACTATCATCATAGCACTCCGGACATGTCCATAGGTGCTCCGATCTCAGAAAATCCAGAAGCGGCACAACACGCCAGTTCGATGTTGATTAATCTTTTTCTTCTTCTGCTTATTCTTCCAACGTTTTCAGACATCGATTTGTATACTTTTAAAGTAGTTAGTGGTCAACCGGAGTCCATGTACATCTCCGTATAGCTTGTCTTGGACTGATATCGATTTGTATACTTTTAAAGTAGTTAGTGGTCAACCGGAGTCCATGTACATTTCTGTATAGCTTGTCTTGGACTGATATGGTGATTGGCCATGTGTTTTCTCTCTGTTCCATGTATGTTGGACATTCTTGCAGTATGTGTGTCTCTTGTCATCTTGCTGGTGCCACATGTACATAATAATAAAATAATAATTCCTCTCGTACCGTTATACGTTACATAGGGCCTGCAAGTAGTTTCTCCATACCGCTCTATCCTGGGCAACTCGCTCAATCTCCTCCATGGACATATGGTTGTACATATGGTTGATTAATCAATCTCTTTGCATATTTAGTATGTCGTTCTTTTGGGCTACACCAATATTGACACTCATCTCTTTCAATGTGGTCAGCGAGTGGGATTCACAGTGGGACTATTCCGGTATATGTCATAAACATGGCGGTGCACTTGAGGTCTTCACCGGGCCCCCATTATTTGTACTGTATGGTTGTTTCTGTTGGCCAGATTTTAATTCTCACACTGCTCAGAATGGGGCAGGATGTGCTCTGGGGACTGCTTTGATACTCCACAGGTGTAGGCAGCCGAGTACCTGAGACCAATTCCAAGAAGGTGTGCTCTGAGACTGCAGTGTCCCGTTCTAAGTCTGAAGACTGTGGTCTGTGCTTTTCTGTTTAGTGTATTTATACTGTCGTGCTCTGGGTTGAATCCTTCACCAGAAGCTCCTAATACTTGTTCAATGTCTATTTATAGAAATCGAGTACTTACGAGTCTGCCCGAAGTTCGTTGACGTCAGTTCATAAACCAAAACCTCATTTTGGATATGTTCTCATCCTTCCTTCTGCTCCTGGCTAACCCACATCCAACTCTAGATAAATAGGCCAGACAACTGACGGGGATTCCCTGACTTAGATCAGAAAAGGGGTCTGGAAATTACAGATGTTTGATAGAACACTGCACGCTTTTTTGTGTGCAATTTTACTCAATTCTGTGAGTCTGGTTATTTATTGGTGAAAAATATTCATAATATTGATATTCCTTATTGTTAAACTTAACTTGTTGCATAATATAACTTTGATTTAGCATTTTGTGTTGATTTTAAAATGAATTCGTCTATATACAACAAAACTGGAATGCGAGGTCACGTGGTGTAGTTGTGGTCTGATTTCCCATAATTCTTACCTGAGTCCGAAGGCCTATAAGTTTATAGTTGGCTCTGGCTGATATCAACTAATATTATGCATTCTTCCTGTATCGTTATAAGTTACGTAAGATTGATTGATAGGGCCATCAGCATTGCACTTCGGTGATTAACCATGTGTGCTCCGATCTCGTTCTTCCACATGAAGATCTCAGCGGCAGTGCACGACCTCTATAGCACCGGCAAGGGTCACCGATGTAATTTAGAAGATGGTGACAATATTTTGTAAGAACTGTATTTTATTAATCTTACTAATGAATTTTGCTCGGGCAGCGGCTTTCCAGCCTCATCTTCTCGATTTTTGAACCGCCAAATGTTCTTTTACGTGCTCAGCTTCAACACGCGACCTACGTTTTATCGTCCATCTCCGAAAGGGCTAGGAACTCGATCTCACCTACACTGAGATCAGGGATCTCTGGAGAAATATCCCGATTGCTCCACGAAGGAGCTTCTTCGAACGCTCTATACCGACCACTTGTCAACCACTCTGTGTGATTTGTATGTGATCTGAGCCCAAGAGCGGCTGTACGTTGTACCAGTTATGCGCCTACAAGTAGGCCAGCACATCCGATTTCTGCGCTGCTTTTTATTTACTAGGGTAGCATCCCTAGGGCCTACATCAGTCGCCTCTTACGACATGTATTGTAGGTTGCAGTGGTACTATTCTTTGCTTTACTTGCGGGCCCCGGCACCACACGGGTGCACGATGGAGCGAACCTAGAACATCTGGAACTAGAGACGGGCACCTAACCTCTACACCAAAGATACCACAATACGTTAGATAGGACCTGCAAGTAATTCCTCATACCGCTCTATCCTGGGTAACTTGCCCAATCTCTTCTATGGAATTGAATATAGACTCGTCCGAGTGGTTACCGGGGCCCAAATTTGGGACGTAAAGAATAGAACCACTGTTACCTGCCACGCATGTCGTAAGAGGCGACTAAGGAGGTTCGGTTGAAATCGGATGCATGTGTCCGCTAGGGAATGCTAACCCGAAACAAATGCTTGCAGAAAACGGATGCACCAGGCCGTAAGGCGCATAACATGGTGCAACGACCCCTCACAATGTGGAATGGGATAACAGATTCTACGGTCGCCAATCTGCATCTGAGATTTAGCCACGCGGTAAGAATGTCAGACCCACCATCACGAGGGTGGCCACAACTTACTGCAGGAAGAGGTCGGTACAAACGGGGAAGCAGAAATGATAGGAATTATATCCTACAGAACTGCCCCAGTATGCAGACTTGAGAAGAAAGATGTGGCTCACTTACAATAGTGTCCGGGGACTGCCTAGAGTAGTTGATAGTAGCTCGGCCTGCTAGCTGTGAGACGCCTCATAGCTCGGGTTCGAACCTACTGTCCGGCATTTGTTCGAGTCCCCTGGTCTTACTCAGGACGATAACGTGAGTACCTCTGAAGTCGGAGAAAATCTGCCTGTATGGCGAGGAATACTAATTACGAGTATATTGAGCACACGGCTGCCAGTGTAAAGTAATTTACAATGTGCACGCTGCTGCCATTGTAAGAAATTGGAAAAACGGATTTTCACCGCAAAATTCAGTTTCAGAGATGAAACTTCGTCTGAGTTGAAAGCGGACGAAAAAAAAAAAAAAAACACACTAGTGTCCAAGACAAACTGTATGACGTGGCTGATAATCTGAGACAGACGCCTGCCTTTATTAGAGAATCCGAAATCTCAATCTAGTGAGAACGCAGAAGAAGAAGAAGAATATAGACTGTTGCCTATGGGTTATTTATATCTTGTTGAATGTGTACACTTTTATATTCGTATGTTAATTTGATGGGCTTCTGTCGTCAGCGTCAGACTGTTTTTTGATAAATAAAATCCGGGATGATATGTCAGCTGGTCGTAGGTCGAATTTACCTGCGTCGTAGGTCGTATACGAAATCTAATTTACATTTATGCATAAGAGTACGTAGATGGAACTGAGAGTTATATGGAATCAGGAGTTAAATGTCGTGCTAATTTACTTCCTGGTAATACTTGGGTTCTTCACAAGAAATGAATTCGAAACACGTAATAACAAAGTACTGTAGTTTTACAAATTATAAAAATAATGACAACACACAGCAATGTTTCGATCAAAGGCCTTTATCAAGCAAACGATACAACAGGAGTGACGAATTTCACAGCACACTACATATAGACTAAAGTTAACAGTTAATTGCATATCCTTTACAGGACTTTGCGCATCAACCCCAGCTTTTTAACGCTGTTTGTGATTTTCTAGGTATTATTACGTTCAGTAGTTTGCCATTGCTTACTGAACGGGTGGTGCCATCGTTCTTTTGTAAAATGGAAACAATTTGAAACCCAAATTGTCCGCAGCGTGATTCGAACTCAGAACGTCGGGGTTAATAGACCGATTCACTTTCCCCTAAGCCACAGACGTCACCACATATAGACTACGACAGAGAAATTAAAACGGTCATAAAAGTGTTTCGACATTTTACATAGTTTTACTGCAGTCCCCCCTTTATCAACAAAAATGAACGCGAGCCGCCACTGGTTTTACTGCAGTCTCGCCTATATCGAGAAGAAGTAAATTCTTAGTTTTCATGTTTGTTGGGTACATGCTCTGATATAACCAAAACAATATTTCTTCTTAGGTTGAAAGTTACGTGTCTCGGCTTAAAGAGGCCTTAATCCTCTAGATAACAAACAAACGATTACCTTCCTGGTTGCTTTTATCTGTCTGTTATGATTGTCATTATGTTTGACGTTTTTTCTTCTTCGTTATGAAATCTCCGTTGTCGCGGGTATCTGTGGCGTAGAGGTTAAGTACCCGTCTCTTGTTTCAAATGTGCTTGGTTCAATTTCAGTTTGGAATACCTTCATCGCACTCCGGTTATTGGTTACTAAACTGACGTCATTGCACTCTGGGCAGACCCATAGGTGCTCAGTCTCCCCCAACAGATATCGAAGAGTATGCATACTGATGGTTCCTGTTGCTCGCTGATTAAACACACCTCTCACTCTGCCTCTCAGGCATCCAGTTCGACTTGAACAACGGTAACTCCAAACTGCTTAAATCGCTTGATCGATTCAACATCGATTTTAGTGTCCTCATCCAACAGAGAGTCGTGAAGAGACCGAAGAATATCCCCTTATCCATCTTCAACTCTCCAACAATCGATGCTGTTAATGCAAGCCTGTCCGCTCTCTATTACCGTAAACACCCGCATGCCCAGGACAGTATATCCACGTAAGCCGCTGGAGGTTAGAAACTTCTATAGACGACATCCACTCATACCGAAACCTGCCCTTCTGGATCTTGTGAAACATCGACTGAGAGTCAGATACAACAACTGCCCCAGTAAATGAAGTCCCAGAAATCCAATGGAGGGCAACAGTAACGGCCTCATCCTCCATCCTCATACTAGAAGTAGTTGTCCTGTATGCCCCACTCCGGACATGTCTATAGGTGTTCCGATCTCCTTCGCAAAATCTCCAACAGCGTCCAGCGACTGACCGTACCAGTTCGATTTTGATTGATGAGCCTACTCATATACCTGTTATGCTATTCTTTTCTTGCTACTCCAATCTTCAAAACCAGCTCCTGCAAGGTACTCGTTTCCCTCGTAGAGTCATCTGGATATTTTTCCAGAGATCCTTGATCTCAGTGTAGGTGAGATCGAGTTCCTAGTCGTATCGGAGACGGACGATAAAACATAGATCCCGTTTAAAAGGGTTTTAAAGCCGATGGATTGCCCGTCTGCCCAGTGTGTTCGTAGCGCGTTGTACTACGGGTGACTATCCCTCTGTGTGTGCGGGTTCAATTCCGCGGGATGGCAGAAAAAACCACAGATTCCCCAGATTTACGGTGTTCGTGGCACCGAACCGAAGGGTTACGATGTCCATGGCACCGAGCTGAAGAGCTGAAAAGCTCAAGTGCTTCTGGATCGGAAAAAAAAAGCCAAAGGATTTACTTCATTGCACCGGGTTTTACCCCATATGACTCGGTCCCTCTCCGCAGAAATGGCATGACTCGTAAGGCAAAGGGCTTAACCACTCAGCCACAGAGACCCCCGTGTTCAAGTTGAACAGGAAAAAAGAACATTTCAAAAACCGAAAAGAGCAGGCTGGAAAGCAGCTTCCAGGGCAAAATTCATTAGAAAGATTTAGCTGAAATCGGATGCACATGTCGTAAATGTGTAGAAGTCTATGCGTTTAGGGTCTACCAAACCAATGTGCAACGTATACACGTTCTTGGCAAAGATCAAACATATTACAAGGAGTGATTAAAATTGGTCGTAAAGAACGAACGCAAATAAGAAGATTAGAAAGATTTTAAAAACGAAATGCCTACAAAGTAATTTCACTATCTTTGAAATTGCATCGGCGACCCTCGTCGGTGCTACGGAGTTCGTGCACTTTGCAGCTGAGATCTTGGTGTATAAGAAAGATATCGGAGCACACATGGTTACTCATTGAAGTGCAATGATGATGGTCCTATCAATCAAGCAATCAATCGTGAGTACGGTGAGCAAGTGAACTTTGGGATGGCTGATTCCGCGGAGGAAGGAGCACTCATGAAATGCCCAATGTACCATAACGTCGCTTGCATCTTCTTCTTCTTTTGTCGTCACACTGCTAACAGGTTGTTGCCCAGTGTCGTGGTTTTCTGTTTTTGTCTTGCGCTTTTCTGGTGGCTTGTGTGATTGTTATCTTTGCTCTTTCACATGATTCTGCTACGCCATCTAACCATCTTTTCGTGGTCTTCCTCTTGCCTTCTTTCCGATGTTCTGTTGTAGAAGACTCTGTATACTTTGGAGTTTGGATGCATTCTTATTAAGTGGCCAAACCACTTCATTCTTTGTTTATCTATGTAATTCAAGCACGGTTTGTGCCAACTTTCTTTCTTATGCTGATGTTGGTGATTCTGTCTTTTCTTGTATTGTTGGTAACTTTTCGCAGGCAACGCATTTCACATGTAGTTATTTTTGTGACTGCGCTTTGCTCAATATCCATGTTTGCTCTGGTAACACAAGTAGGTATAAAATGCTGTTGATGCTTGCATAACATAACATAACTTGACTACGCTAACAGTCTAGTTAACCAAGTCATTAATTGTAAAGCCATATTTAAGTTTTACCTGTCGGGTTACCTGAAGAAAGCATGAACTTTTACACACTACACATGTGTTGTGGATTACGGATCTGCAGAACCGTAACGAACACACACGTGATGACACGGCATGAGATAAAAACCGTGGCATATTCTTTACAGGAGGTCGCTATTAACCACAGTAAATTAGTCGTTGATTCTCTAGGCACTACTTATACGTTCAGTAGTGGGACGTCTGTAGCTTAAGCGGTAGTGAGCTCAATCATAACCCAAGTGTACCATGTTCAAACACCGCGGTGGGGAGTTTGAAAACAAATTTGTTCACGTGGATACGGAAGGTAAAAATAGACATCACCGCTCAGAAAGTAATGGCAAACTACTGAACGTATAAGTGATGCCTGGAAAATCGACGACTCGTTTACTGTGGTTAATGGATAAGTCCTGTAAAGGATATGTCACGAATTTCATTACAGTTTGCTATTACTTTCTGAACGGTGAGCTCTACTTTTACCGTTGGTAAAAATCCACGGGAAGAAATTTGCTTTCAAACTGCCCGCACCGGAGTTTGAACAAGGTGCTCTTGGATTGTGGTCGAGCTCACTACCGCTAAGCTACAGACGCCCACCTAGATGTAGAAACTCCTTGAGGGAGCTGGAGACGGAATGGTTAAATGCGCTAGAGTTTCTTGACAGAGACATCTCGTGTTCAAACCCTCGGTCTGTAAGGTCAAAGGTTTGTTTTTTCTTCTCTTCCTCTCTTCCACCATTCACTACTTTATAGACGTGGTGGAGGAGGAGGGGGGTTTCACCGATCCAGAAGCACTTGAGCTTTCAGCTCTTCGGCTCGGTGCCATGGACATCGTAACCCTTCGGTTCGGTGCCACGAACACCGTAAATCTGGAGAACCTGTGGCTTTTCTGTCAGCCCGCGGAATTGAACCGCACTCACAGGGGCTTGTCACCCGTCGTCCAACGCGATACGAACACGCTGGGCAGGCAGGCTGGGGAGGTTTAGAGTTGGTATGCAGTGATCTTTTATGTACCTGTTCTAAAGCACTTTGTGTTACCGTTCCCCTCCTCCCATCATATATATATATATATATATTGGAGAGGGAACAGTTAGACTGAGAGCTATGCCACAAACTCTACAAATAATAAAACGTTCCAGTATATTTCATGATTGCTTTTATTAGGTGTTTTATACAAGCCACGTCCACCTCTGTTCACTGTATATTTGGTCTCTTTCTGTTTACTCACGTCACTACGCCGTCACTACACAACTACGTATTCTAGTTTTTACTACGTCAAATGTTCTGTATTAGTGTTTGCCATCTGTTTAGAGAGTGCAAACACCAAGTCTCTACTAACATTATATATATCCTACCAACTATACTATAAACTAAAGCTACTTGTCTGTTCCTCAGCTGCCACCTGGGGTGGTGACTGGCTATCCACTACACCCCCCTGGAGACCTCGCTGTCGACACGACGGCGAAATCCCAAACTTCACATCGCACTGGTAGAGTCCTTCAGGGTTATTAGAGCTGTGAGAGCTAACTAGGAACAAGTCACTACACGTCGTTAAACGTGGCTCCACAACAACTAACTACAACAGCCAACCATGGTCGAAAAAAAAGAAAAACTCCTGACGGATCTCAGGATAACCAAGTTGAATGAGCTAAATGGGAACTAGTCGCCACACGTTGTTGAACGTGACTCATCAACTGGTCATAGGTGACCATGGTTAACAACAACAGTTAACCCTCAGTGCTCTAGTCTGAAACAATGTAATCAAGAAATTATATAGCAACATCTCATAGAATAATTGGAATCCAAACGCCATATGACTTCGACGGCGTCTTAACAGCATAACAACTGGACAATGTGAGGTGGCTGTACTGTAACATCCTATCCTCACATGTAGTAGGATGGTTGAGGGGCAGTTCACATCTGTCATGTCACTAGGTCACACTTGCTTGTCAGAGTCTTGTCATGAAATCTGAAAGCTCAAACAAAAGAGCTAGTTACGAATTGGAGTTAAAACAATAATATAATGTTAACTGATCACATTATAAAAACATCAAAGAGGTAATAATAACCAACCCCACCCTAGGAAATAAATGCTCCCAAAAATCATCATTGACACCATATCTAGCAATGAACGGTGAAAAGTCAATGTCTGCCATCAACATTAACCGACCTCTGTGAGGTAATTATTAGATATCTCCCACCATTTGGGAGTGACCAAAAAATATCACATTTCAACCTATAATCACAAAGTAATCAAATTAATCCTCCCAACATTTGGAACAACATCATAAAATCATCAACAGTTGAACTGTCCAACAACCACATCGAGTTATTTTTAGACCCCCGTAAGAGTGTATTGTCACTCCACAATTGTCCCAATGAACACGACCTTTGTTGGAATAACACCATTTTACTAGGTTATCCTCAGTAGAGGGGACATTATAAGCATATAGCTTATAAATTATATTCATGAATTACTCAGAATTCTCACATCTTTTGATGTGGCGGCCAGATATCATCAGCCGAGATTGGCTCGCATCATTAATGGGGACTATAACATAATAGCCTGATTGAACATTGGGTGTCTGTACCACTCGGTACACTGTTGGGAATAAAGGTTTCCTAATTTATTGACACCCCTATTATGGTCTATTCGCCTGCGTACCATACTATCCAATGGTATAATATAAAATTTTCCTTGTTTAATGTCTGCTTGTTTATGGAGACGAGCCAACCTGTCGCTGACCTCCCTATGAGCCTCAGATAATCTCTCTTTCGGACAGACCAAATAGTCTTTCTCTGCATCTTCAGGATGAAATAAATCATCTATGATAAAATTTATAGGTAATTGAGGATGTCTACCATAAAGTAAAAAGTATGGTGACCACCCAGTAGATGTATGGGGAGTAATATTGTACCCTAACACTACATTAGGTACATGTCTAGACCATTCCACTTTATCTGACTCCTCTAATGAACGGAGCATAGCCAACAATGTCCTATTAAACCTTTCGCATATGGCATTCCCTCATGGGATTATATGTGGTGGTCTTGGATTTTTTCTATCCCATACCTTTGACAGAGTTCAAGAACATTGGAGGACTCAAACCCTTTTCCTTGGTCCAAGTGAAATTTACTGGGTATCCCAAAGTCTGGGATCCATCTACTCTGTATGACTTCTGCCACTGTTTTTGCAGTTTGGTCAATAGTAGGGTAAGCGACCACATACTTAGTAAACACATCAGTCATAATCAAGATATGTTTAAACCCATAGGAATCTCTTGGAAGTTCAACAAAATCTATGGTCACCATCTCCAACGGACCGTTGGCTACAATATGACCGTAGGTAGTTGTAATCTTCTTTAGAGGTTTAGACATATTACAAATGAAACAAGATTTCACCAAATTATTGACATCCCCATTCATTCCACACCAAAAAAATCGAGATTTTGATAATGCCAATGTCCTATCACGCCCTTGATGACCGATTTCATGAATAGCAGCCAATACAATCGGTCTTAAGACGTGAGGGACAATAATTTTTAATCCATCACACTCATTATCCTCATCCCTTCTAATACAAAGTATTCCTCTTCGAATGCACAACATATCATGATGCAACCACAGCATCTTAGCTTCCTGAATCCACCAGGTCGTGTCTACTGGAGTATCTGTTTCCATAGCCTTTAGTACCACCTGAAGCACCAAGTCCTGTTGCTGCAACTGTTGTATCTCTTTCAAACTATAAGTTACAGGCTGTTTTTTTTAAGTAGTTTCCATCATCTCTACAGTCAAATCACAACTGTAAGAAGGTGGTGTTAAAATAGTAAGGTTAATCCCAATATTCTCATCCTCAGACGCCGCCTCGCATTTTGTCTTGTCCTGTGTGATAGGTAATGGATACCGAGACAGGAAATCTGCATTCCTGTTCAATGTGCCTCTACGATATTTGATTTCGTAATCAAAGACAGCCATCTGGGCCAGCCATCTTTGCTCAATAGCACCCACCTGCGCCTTATTTGAAAATGTAAGACCTTTATTGTCTGTGTAGACAGTAACTTTATTTCCCAAAATATACGAAGGAAATTTCTCCGTAACAGCCCATTTCAAACCCAATAATTCTAATTTTAAGCTACTCTTAATGTTTCTTTCTTCTCTACGGAGAGTCATACTAGCATAAGCGATTACTTTACTGGACCCGTCTTGCACCTGACTCAAAACTGCTCCAAAGGCCACTAAAGGACGCATCAATATCCAATACAAATGGTTTACTAAAGTCGGGAAATCCTAAAATGGGTGCAGAGATCAATTTATTCTGGAGTTCTCGAAATGAATTCTCGCAAGCGCCACTCCATGTAAAAACAGATGGTTTCATCCTTCTATGTCGCTTGAAACCTTCAGCCGATTCCGGAGAGCCACTATTTAACAAGTCCAGCAAAGGTTTCGCCACATGCGAAAACCTGGGGATAAATTTACGGTAATACCCGGCCATTCCCAGAAACGCTTTCACTTGTTTTACACTAGTATGAGTATTAATTCTCTGGATAGCCACTATTTTGGATTTCTGAGTTTCAATGCCAGCCTCGGAAAAGGAGTAACCCAAGAATTCCACCTTATCTGTGCAGAAGACACATTTGGCAGGATTAACCTTTAGTCCTATTGATCGTATCCTCTCTAACACATTACCCAATCGAACTAAATGCTCTGTAAAATTTCCTGAAAAAATTAACATGTCATCTAAATATACCAACAGAGATCTAAACATAAAATCCTTCATAGAACTCTGCATCAATCGCTGAAAGGTACCGGCAGAATTAGTTAAACCCATTGGCATTCGCGTATAGTCATATAGTCCAAAAGGTGTACAAAACGCTGTCTTATCAATATCTTCTTGTTTCATAGCCACCTGGTAATATCCACTTGTTAAATCCAGAGTGGAGAATAATTTAGCACCAATTAGGGAATCCAGGTAATCATCGATGCGGGGAGGGGTATGCATCTTTAATGATCTTCTTGTTCAATTGACGGTAGTCCACACAGAGGCGTAAGGAACCATTCTTCTTTTTCACCAATACAACAAGTGCTGCCCAGGAGCTGACACTGTCGCGAATGACCTGTTTCTGCAGCAAATCCGCAATATGGTTTTGCACCTCTGTGTAAAACGCTGGAGGGATTCGCCTATACGGCAACTTAATAGGGTCGGTATCTTGCGATAATCGGATCTGGTGTTGAACTTTATCGGCATACCCGACATCAGAGTCATTATGTGAAAAAACATCATCATATTTACATAAAAGTGATAATAGTGCAGCCTTTTGATCAGAAGACCCATACATACGATCCAAATTAAATCGGCTTGAACCAATGTGTAAATTCGCAGTATTAATAGATCCCAAATTATTTCGCTCAGATACTGAACATTGTACATATGTAGCAGACATGACATTATATGTTATATTATCAGTGGAGTCTACCCTGTATACATCTCCCACCACAGTGCCATTGGATAGTAAAATATTTTCATTAGTTAAATTCATAATATGAATAGCACATACACCTTTATATAACTTAGTCACAGTGTTGCAACACACAATTCCTTTGTTACCGTTCTCTCCTCCCATCATATATATATATATTGGAGAGGGAACAGTTAGACTGAGAGCTATGCCACAAACTCTACAAATAATAAAACGTTCCAGTATATTTCATGATTGCTTTTATTAGGTGTTTTATACAAGCCACGTCCACCTCTGTTCACTGTATATTTTGGTCTTCTTCTGTTTACTCACGTTACTACGCCGTCACTACACAACTACGTATTCTAGTTTTTACTACGTCAAATGTTCTGTATTAGTGTTTGCATTTGTAAGCTTTTATTCATTTTCTTCAAAAAATATAGGTCTCAGTTCCGTGGAGGAGATTGAGCGAGTTGCCCAGGATAGAGCGGTAGGAGAAATTACTTGCAGGCCAAATGTAACGTATAACGGTACAAGAGGAATTATTATTTATTACATTCCAATCTGTTAGGATATTCCCCCTGTTCCACACAAAGTTAAACAATCTGTGAAGTTGAGTGTACTTACTGTGCTGCTGTTACCGTTATGTCAATAACAACGCTTCTTCCTTCACGCACACCTACTCTGCTATATAATAATAATAATCTCTACCGTTAAACGTTACATAGGGCCTGGAAGTAATTTCTCCACACCGCTCTATCCTGGACAACTCGCTCAATCTCCTCCATGGAACTGAGACCGATATTTCCTGCCTCTCTCAGCAAAGTTCGTTTCAGGGTCTCCTTAGGTCGACCTCTCTTTCTTAAACCCTTTGCATCCCACTTCAATGCCTGCTTTGATATTCGTTGATCATTTCTCCTCAAGGTGTGCCCAATATATCTCCATCTTCTCTTTCTTATAACAGTTGTCACTAGTGGTTGACCAGACATGTCTCTGATTTCATCACTTCTCTTGAATTCGTTCCATTTTATATTCATTATTTTTCGCATCAACTCTCGCTGGCATATGTTAGGATTGATACAACATTTGAATTGAAAATTCGTAATTTAGTTTTAATACTATTACATATACACAAATCACAGGTGTCACCACTGGTTTAATAGTGATAGAACATTATTCGTTGCAGTTTGACCCACATTAAATATGAATTAAATAGGCCTGGTTCTATAAGAATTAAATAAGCCTTGGTAAATAGGCCTCGTTGACTGGTTTGATAACTAGAATGCAGGTTTTATGTTCCTCCTGCTTCGTGACGTAACAACAAGGAAGTATCTTTGCACTTATTCTAAAAGTTAGGACTGCAGTCAAATCATTGCAGACAACTTTAACTGTAGGCGTTTGTGATCGGGCATGTGTTATCACTGTGTTTCACCGTTCTGGTCCCATTTTTCCTGGATTGCCGTGTTGCTGAAACACGTCGAGTCGGAGCCTAGTCTTATATTGTCATAACTGAATCGTTATGTTTCTTGAGTGATTTAGAGATACTTCTTGGGACTTCTAACTATCGTACCTGTAAGTATGTATTCAGTTTGTAAAACAAGACGTGTTTTTCTAATTTTTATTTCGAGTTCAAATGAGACTTTTAATAGCCTACATGATTTTCCCGGAGAATGTTCTTGGAGACTATTGGATACCGGCCAAAATAATATCAAAAAGCTTGTAGGATAGTTCCCAATGTGCAGTCCTCACTTGTGATGGCCTAAGCGACTGGATTATGGTTGAAACCGCAGTAAAACACGGTTTTTTTTGTATTCGTTATTGTTCGGAGTGGACATTGGCTGGATGGTGAGAAAATATTGCAGGGGTCAAACAGGCATCGATTGGGGGAAAAAAAGGAAAACTGGAAGATTTGAATGTTGCAATTTTGAGATTTCACAGAAATGAGTAAAATTGAAAAAAAAAACTTGCAGTGTTCTATCAAACATATATATTTTCCAGCCCTTTTCTCTGATCTAGGTCAGAGATTCCCAGTCAGTTGTCTGGCCTAGTTATCTAGAGTTGGCTGTGTCTCACCCAGCCCCAAAAATGCCCAAACAAGTTTCAAATAATCGTAAACGCCTAGTACTTACCTTCAAGCAGAAGATGGAAATAGACAAAAAATTAATTGCATATCCTTTACATGACTTTGCGAATCAACCCCAGCTCTTTAACGCTGTTTGTGATTTTTCTAGGCATTATTACGTTCAGTAGTTTGTTATTGCTTTCTGAACGGGTGGTGCCATCGTCCCTTTTGAAACAATAAAGCTGTCCTAGCGTGATTGACTAGAAGTCGGGGTCATGACTATGTATCCCTCAGACGTCACATATAGACAAGAGGCTTGTAAAAGACAGTGCTCATAGAAAAATCTTCTTTGACGAACGCTTCATATTGGCCACTTGTTAAACTACTCTGTGTAATTTGTATGTGATCTGAGCCTAAGAGCGGTTGTACATTGTGTGCCTGTTAAGCACCTACAAGTAGGTCAGCACATCCGATTTCTGCGATGCTATTTATTTACTAGGGTAGCTTCCTAGGCCCCTACCTCAGTCGCTTCTTCGACATGCCTTGCAGGTCGCAGTGGTACTATTCTTTGCTGCCTGTTGTGGGCCCTGGCACTACATGGACGATAGAAGAATCTAATGTTTGTTAATCGACGATGACATTAAAGCTCTGTCTCGGCAGTTGGCGGAGTTTTATGTTAACTGACAAGAGTGTGGACAATCATCATACTTTTCATGCATTGAAAATGGAAGTGATTGACCACACGTTCCTCCTTCCTTCCTTTCGTTCGCTTGAAATATGTCTATATATTCAATGTTGTCTCTTGTATGAACTTCACTGTCTTTTGTAGCTCACACAGAGATCCGTGTAGTTTTATGTCGAGTGTTGTTTCGTTAGGCCAGTGAGTTTGCCTCAGTGTATCATATTTGGGGCAGTCTTGAAGTATGTGCTCTGCAGTCTGGTTTGCCTGTCCACATGTACACATGGCTGAATTGCCAATCTTGAATTTTGTATACATGTGGCTGCAGAGCCGATTGTGTCCTGTTCTAAGGCGCAGAATCACAACTTGTTCCAATCTGCTCATATTATAGTAATCGTCTTGTGTTGGTATTTGTGGCTTTCTCATTGATTTAATCATCCTTTTCTTTGACCACACGTTGAATGGGTAATTTTTGATAAAAAATGTTGAGGGTGCTTGTATTTCTGAATCAATGTTGCCGAAAAAACCGAGAGAATTTAATAAGAACATTTACATTAAAGGCCAGTGTTCATTTTCAAGTCTTACCCGATTCAAGGTCCGCCATGACACCCGAGAACTGAACTAGTCAGTGAAACAGTGCATCAGGTGATGTTGAAGCTGCATATCGTGCATAATCTGACTTAATATGAGAGGAGTAGGACCGATTTGCGTATAGACATGAAAGTTAGTCTATGAAGAGTTTGAAAAAGAAAGTTAGCCAATGGAAAGTTAGAACGAAAGTTAGATAATAGAAGTAGATAAAGAAAGTTACAATGGAAAGTTAGAAGGAAAGTCAGCCAATGGAAAGTTAGAGACGGAAAGTCAGCCAATGGAAAGTTAGAGAAGAAAGTTACAATGGAAAGTTAGAAGAAAATTAACAATGGAAAGTTAGAGAACGGAAAGTTAGTCAATGGAAAGTTAGAACGGAAAGTTAGAAAGGAAAGTTAGAGAACGGAAAGTTAGTCAATGGATTAGAGAAGGAAAGTTAGAAGGAAAGTTAACAAGGGAAAGTTAACAAGGAAAGTTAGTCCAAGGGAAAGTTAGTAATGGAAATTAGAGAATGGAACGGAAAGTTAGTCAATGGAAAGTTAGTCAATGGAAAGTTAGAGAGAATTAGCATGATTAGGAAGGAAGTTAGCAATGGAAAGTTAGTTGAGTTAGAACGGAAAGTTAGCCAATGGAAAGTTAGAACGGAAAGTTAGAGAAAGGAAAGTTAGAGAACGGAAAGTTAGTCAATGGAAAGTTAGCCAATGGAAAGTTAGTAATGGAAAGTTAGTCAATGGAAAGTTAGAAGGAAAGTTAGTCAATGGAAAGTTAGCCAATGGAAAGTTAAAAGTTAGCCAATGGAAAGTTAGAGAACGGAAAGTTAGTCAATGGAAAGTTAGAGAAAGGAAAGTTAGTCAATGGAAAGTTAACCAATGGAAAGTTAAGAATTAGAATGAAGTTAGAACGGAAAGTTAGCAATGGAAAGTTAGAGAAAAGGAAAGTTAACCAATGGAAAGTTAGAATGGAAAGTTAACCAATGGAAAGTTAGAAAGGAAAGTTAACCAATGGAAAGTTAGTCAATGGAAAGTTAGAAATGGAAAGTTAGAAGAATCAATATGGAAAGTTAGAAGAAGGGAAAGATTAGACAAAATAGGAAAGTAGTCAATGGAAAGTTAGATAATGGAAAGTTAGAGAACGGAAAGTCAACCAATGGAAAGTTAGTCAATGGAAAGTCAGCCAATGGAAAGTTAGAGAAAGGAAAGTTAGCCAATGGAAAGTTAAAGAACGGAAAGTTAGCCAATGGAAAGTTAGAGAACGGAAAGTTAGTCAATGGAAAGTAGAATGGAAAGTTAGAGAAGAAAAGTTAGCAATGGAAAGTTAGAGAACGGAAAGTTAGCCAATGGAAAGTTAGTAAATGGAAAGTTAGTAATGGAAAGTTAGTCAATGGAAAGTTAGAGAAGGAAGTTAGCCAATGGAAAGTTAGAATGGAATTTTAGTCAATGGAAAGTTAAAATGGAAAGTTAGTCAATGGAAAGTTAACCAATGGAAAGTTAGTCAATGGAAAAGTACATAAGTGATAGTTAGCCAATGGAAAGTTAGGAACGGAAAGTTAAGCCAATGAAAGTTAGAGAACGGAAAGTTAGCCAATGGAAAGTTAGAGAATGGAAAGTTAACCAATGGAAAGTTAGAGAACGGAAAGTTAACCAATGGAAAGTTAACCAATGGAAAGTTAGAGAATGGAAAGTTAACCAATGGAAAGTTAGCAATGGAAAGTTAGTCAATGGAAAGTTAACCAATGAAAGTTAACCAATGGAAAGTTAGCAATGGAAAGTTAACAGAAAGTTAACCAATGAAAAGTTAGCAACGAAAGTTAAGAAATGAAGTAGTAGATCAATGAAAGTTAGATAAAGTGTTAACAAATGGAAACTTATCAATGGAAATTACCAATGAAATTTAAACAAATGGAAAGTTAGAGAATGGAAAGTTAACCAATGGAAAGTTAGCCAATGGAAAGTTAGAGAATGGAAAGTTAACCAATGGAAAGTTAGTCAATGGAAACTTAGAGAACGGAAAGTTAGCCAATGGAAAGTTAGAGAATGGAAAGTTAACCAATGGAAAGTCAACCAATGGAAAGTTAGAGAATGGAAAGTTAACCAATGGAAAGTTAGCCAATGGAAAGTTAGAGGGTGGAAAGTTAACCACTGAAAATTTAGCGAACAGAAAGATAGCCATAATGAAAGCAGATACATCACATTCATATGATACAGCCTTGTACTGCGAGGTGTCTAACACTTTACAAACCTGCGACACTACATGCCAGAAACTTACTCGTTAAAAACCAAATGTTACTAAACATGTTTTCCTATTTTGCCAATAATTTTGAGACCAGTTAAAGTCTCTTACACCTGACATTAATTTTATCTTTTTTTTTCTTCATTTTTCCATTTACAGGGTCGCAGTATCGGCTTAAACAATATGTCAACATTACTTAAAACAAAACTCTCACGAAAATCTATCATAGCAGCACAGGACTTACTGACCCTTCAGGACACGGTTGTCAAGAGTGGACTTCTCAGAAAAAAGGGGAAAACGTTAAATGTTGGAAAATGGCCACATCGTTTTGTCATACTTTCGTATGATCATATTTATATTTTTGCTAACGAGACATCGAAAGCTCAAAACTCAAAGTTCGGTTTGATTGGATACAATAAGGTTACTAGATGTGAGTTCAAAGGTCAAAGTTGGTGTTTTTCAGTAGTTCCTGCAGACAACATTGATTCTCTCTCATCGAAGACCTTTGCTTGCGTCAGTGACGCCGACAGAAAATCGTGGATGATAGCGATAAAGAGTCAGATGTATGCAGCAAACAACATTCCCAAACCCGTGCAGTATGTCAGTGATAAAATGACATCAAGAAAAACAATAATACAAGACGATGACTACAACTCATTGGAACAACTTGTCTATACACCAGCCGCAGGAATACAAAATCAATCTGATTTATTTTACGACGACGAAGGTGATGAAGATGACTTTGATGAAGAAAACATTTCGTGTGGCAGTCAAGCAAGTTTACAAAGCTCTAACAACTCTCAGCCGACAAGTACAGCTACTCATACCATCACAAGGAACAACTCCGCCCGTTCAGATTCACATGCGTACGAACAGTACGATCCTAGAAATACTGCCAAATCTCCAACAGTAACCGATGTAGGAGGCAACAGAAGACTGCCTACAGATCCACAACCAAGACCACCAGTTGACCTGCCCGAGACTTCTTCTGGCGTTACCAACAGTCGACGGTCTGAACAAGCTAAACCTCCTCGATACAGTGAAGTGTGCCCTGAAGAAAATGACGTTTCCGAGACGTGTGAATACGTCAACCTTGGAGTTTCTCTACAGCTCGATGATAAGAATACAAAACAGAACACTTTAGAGTCTATGTGCACGGTCATAGACATAATAGACAGAGACCAACTTATTGCTATGTTGAAGAAAAGGGTAGACCCTGGTACTTATTTGATTCGCAAATCTAGACAAAGTGATCAAAAAGTCCTTTCCTTCCTTGCTCAGAATGGCCAAGTAAAAGAATTTAAGATCTTAGGAACGGTTGATCGACCAACGTTGGACAATAATAGAAGTTTCGAGTGTATCGAAGAGCTTCTACGCCACTACAGTTTGGTAGATCCACTTCCACGCATGACCGAGTTCTTGGAGAGAGGCTTTTATCAAACTGGTAGCGGGGAGACATGATACTGTGCAGCTAGAAGTGAATCGCAGTTACAGATGTCAAGGGGAATAATCTCGAGACTTTCTTTCTTACTCGAACGCTCCATATTGGCCACTTGTTAACCACTCTTTGTGATTTGTATGTGATCTGAACCTAAGAGCGATTGTACGTTGTGCGCCTACAAGTAGGCCAGCACATCCGATTTCTGTTATGCTTTTTATTTACTAGAGTAGCTTCCTTAGGACTCTACCTCAGTCGGTTCTTACAACATGCCTTGTAGGTTACAGTGGTACTGTTCATTGCTTCCCGTGTGGGTCCCGGCACCACACAGGCGTAACCTCGAGTAATTTTAACTCATTGTTTACAAGATGGGATTTCGGATTCTCTAATAAAATCCGCCATCTGCCTCAGATTGTCAGTCACGCCATACAGTTTTGTCTTGGAGGTTGGTGTAATGGGCCACCTCTTTCTTCTCAGGTCTGCATACTGGGGGAAGTTCTGTAGAATATGCTCTGTTATCATACTCGTCAAGCCACAGGTCGTTGGTGTGTATATTGAATCTAGTGTACAGGTGGTGTCTCAGTCTGTTGTGACTCGTCTGGAGGCGAAGTATGACAGTCTGGTCCCTTCTGGACAGTTGGTAATACCAATCATCCTTGTTGTGTTTTGGGTGTTATTTCTCCCACTTTGCTTTATAATGCCATCTGGCGATGGTTTTTGCTTCTTAACATCTCTGACCAGGTTGTCTTCTTGAAACATCACTGCTCCTTCTTTAGCCAGTCTGTCAGCATCTTCATTCTTCTTGAGCTTGCAATGTGAGGGTATCCACTGGATTACTACAGTTTCGGAATCTTGTGACAACTGGCTTAAAACTGGCATATTCACCAATAGGGAAAGATAAAAATACAATATATTGTAGTTTACAAAGCACACAAACGTAATAAATTGACGTCTCGACTAAAACACCTTTATCAAGTAAAGGATACAAAATAAGCTGGTAAAATATTGTTGCATAATTTGATAAATTCTACTAAAATAAATAGTTGTATAATCCACGTAATTGATGTATAATTGTTAGACGATGGCGTATTTTAATATTATTGGATTCTCCGCATGGACTTAATTCTTATTTTTCATATTTGTTGGTCTACATCAGCGTTTCCCTAAGTGGGGTACGCCCCCAGTGGACGCTGAAGCGGTGTCAGAGAGAATTGGGTGGGGGTGGGGGTGGGGGTGGGGGTGTGTTCAGGCGACTAGGAGTCGGTGGCTCCTTAAAGAAGAAATTAATAATAACAATTTTAAATCATATTATTGTCGTGATTTTGCGACTGAATAATCATTTAAAATTTGAATTCTTCATTTAAATTCATCTTATGCCTGTCTTACACGATCCATTTTTCATCAATTTTCTATTTCATGTATATAATCATTTGAAAATTGACCATATAGAACATAAATATATACATAAATTTTCTATGTCAAAGAGAAAATAGAGCATGTATATATGTGGGGGAACGTTGACAAACTGTTATAATGTGGAGGGGGCGTTACAAAGTTTATGTTATGCAAAGTGGGTGGGGGCCGAAAAGCTTGGGAATCTATGGTCTACATGCTCTGATCGTAGCCCCCGGCAACATAAGCCGATTAGCTCAGACTGGAAATATAAAATTCCTGTTTAATGGGGGCGGATTTTTGTATATGTTTGATATAGTACTAAAATAGGGGAAGACTGCAGTAAAACTTGGTAAATAGCGAAACACGTACAAACATAAATAGTGAAACACGGACTCCTGTTGTGTCGTTTGATTGATAAAGGCCTTTTGGTCGACACGTTGCTGTTTATCGTCACTGTTTCTGTATTTTGTAAAACTATAGTACTTTGTTTGTACGTGTTTTGATATAGTACTATACTTTTTGGGAATTTATTCATTTCTTTGAGTTCATGGTTATTTATTGACGAAAAATAATACTGATATTACTTCGCTTTAAACTTAACTTGTTACATAATATAACCTTGATTTAGCATGTTGTGTTGTTTTTTTAAATGAATGTGTCTTTATACAACAATAGCCCACCTGCCCAGCTTGTTCGTAGCGCGTTGACTACGGGTGACTAGCCCTCTGTGAGTGCGGGTTCAATTCCGCGAGCTGGCAGAAAAGCCACAGGTTCCCCAGATTTACGGTGTTCGTGGTACCGAACCGAAGGGTTACGATGTCCATGGCACCGAGCCGAAGAGCTGAAAGTTAAAGTGCTTCTGGATAAAAAAATAAAAAATACAGCAATACTGGAATGCGAGGATCACGCGACAGTTGTAGTGCTGTTTCCTGACTTTTACATGAACCCGCCAAACGTATGTTATGGGAGGCCATGCTAAGGTTAGTTAGTTAGTTTGTTCTTTTCGTGCCAAAGGCGGCACATAAGGTAATAGAGCAAAGACTGGTATATACAGTATTACATAAGAGGAAAAATTATAAGATATGAAAACCACCTCAACGTTTCGTAAAGACCTATCAAAAACTAAATTAACTAAAACATGATACTAACAAATGATCTGAATATCATTCACGAGATGCTGACCAAGAGCCACGCAGGTACGTATGCCAGTATCTTTTTGATTCAGATCATTTGTTAGTATCATGTTTTAGTTAATTTAGTTTTTGTGTTCTTGATAAAGGTCTTAAGCACCGAAACGTTGAGTGTGGTTTTTTCATATCTTATAATTAATTTTTCCTTTCTTATGTAATACTGTATATACCAGTCTTTGCTCTATCGCCTATTTCCTCAGTATTACCGTAGCCACCCTAACGATTTTCTCCAGATCTGATCTGATCCAGTCTGACCACCTCAGATTTGTTGATTTTCGTACATCGCACATAAGGTAGGAGTTTTAGATCTCCATGTAATGTGGTTCGTTGCTAACAGTTCTGGTATAACAATAAAAAAGTATCTTACTTAGGTTGAACGGAGCGTGTCTCAGCCTAAAGAGGCTTTAATCTCCTTCATAACAAACAAACAATGTTTTTTTTACAGTTTTCAAAAATACAACAAGGATCATCGTCATTTGCTTCAGAGTTCGGGTACTACTTCTGAGATCTTCCTGTGTAAGAAAGAGATTGGAGCATATATGGTTACTCACCGAAGTGCAATGACGACTATAATAATAATAAAGCCCATAACTCGTTAGGGTCGTAGGGTGTCACTGTGGAGACATCAGCACAAAAAGCACGCCATGAATCTCTGTCCTCAACTTCTCGAGCGAGTGTGGAGAAACTCTGCCCCGATCAGCTCTTGATGTTGTCAAACGAGGATTTTCTCTGCCCTCATTTCTTTCTTCCACCCTCAACTGTTCCCTGTAGGATAGTCTTAGAGAGTGAGCTATGTTCATCACATGTCCGAACCATGCAAGTTTACGCCGTTTCACGATTGTCAAGAGTGGTACTTGTCGACCTGTAGGGTTGTTTATTTGGTCTCTTACATAAATATTCGTCTTATGTTCTATGTAACTAATACGTAGTACCCGTCTGTAACACCTAATGATGACTAACAAGCAATCAATCAACTTTTTCATACTTTCTCTCTTTATTTCTTTACTTGATAAAGACATTTTGGTCGTAATGTCGATTTAATCTTCTCTTGTAATTAATCATACTATCTTGCGTTCTATTAGTCACGATTATACTTCTTCTTCTTTTGTCATCAATCTACTACCGGGTTGTTGCCCAGTGTCGTAGTTTTCTGTTTTTGTCTTGCGCTGTTCTGGTGACTTGTGTGATTGTTATTTTTGCTCTTTGACAGGATTCGGCTATTCCATCTATCTTTTCCGTGGTCTGCCTCTCGTCTTCTTTCCTGATGTTTATACGCCTTTGAAAAATAATAAATTTGACTGCTGTCTACTACTGTATATACAAAATCAAAAATTGATTTGGTGTCACTTAATTAACGAACCGATAATGATTCTTGAGGTGTGTTTTCCATGGCTTACCAGACTTCAGTTATAAGTTATACAGGGTGTTCAACTTAAAAGCAGCCCCAGTGATAAAAAGAAATTTGCCAGGTACGCATTGCATCTCGTCTATTTACTATTTAAACCGGTTCTGACTAGCTTGTCCTACGTCACATTTGTTCATCGCCCCTTCCCGCACTACAATTACACACCATCACACAACCTTGACCTATACTACGTCATAACTGAACCTTTCCATTTCCATACATATATGCCAGTTTAGCTCTATTCACAGGCTGCTTTTAAGTTGAACACCCTGTATAAGAACCATCACCCTAGAACTCCGGACACGTCCACAGGTGCCCCGATCTCTGTCTCAACAAATTCAGCGGCCCAACACGCCAGTTCGATTTTCATTAAACAATCTCCTTGCATATTTGGTATGTCGTTATTTTCGGGTTACAACAATATTGAAACCCATATCTCTCAATCTGGTCAGCGAGTGGTACCAGACTTCCGACCTGCTTATCTGGAGTGTGGATCGATGACGGCTCTTCAGCTTGTCGAACTGACTGGAGCAAGACACTTATTATGATATGATGGTTGTCTGGTTATTAGTGATATGTTACATGGTTGGTTGCCGATTTATTTTTAAGTCATATGTCTTGTCAGTGGCGGCGCGTGATCCTTTTTGTTGTGGGGCCAGACACACATTTTCAGAAAAAGCATGGTTTTGGGTTAGGGTATATTTTAATTTATTAAATAGTAAATACACGTTACACATTATTTTGGTGGGCTCGGCCCCACTGGCCCTTAATGACGAGCCGCCATTGTGTCTTGTCATACCATCTTCAATGCCTTTGAGTTTGGAAGAGCTCAGTTTAGTCGTCAGATCATCATCACTGCACATCGTACCAATTACTCTATAAGTATTCCGATCTTTTATGTCTCTCATGGCAACTAACGACACCAGTTTTTAGTTTAGTTTAGTCGTCGGATCATCATCACCGACATTGAACCAGTTAGCCCATAAGTGCTCCGATCACCTTCTCAGTATATCTCTCAGCGTGTGACAACTAACGACACCAGTATTTAGTTTAGTTTAGTCGTGGGATCATCATCACTGCACATTGAAAAAGTGCTCCGATCTTCTCCTCGGTATGTCTCTCATTGTGTGGCAACTAACGACAAAAGTTTTTAGTTTAGCCGTCGGATCATCATCACCGCACATTGAACCAGTTAGCCCATAAGTGCTCAGATCTCCTCAGTATGTCTCGCAGTGTGTGGCAACTAACGACACCAGTATTTAGTTTAGTTTAGTCGTCGGATCATTATCACCGCACATTGAACCAGTTAGCCCATAAGTGCTCAGATCTCCTCAGTATATCTCTCAGTGTGTGACAAATAACGACACCAGTTTTTAGTTTAGTTTAGCCTCCGTACATAACCGGTCTTTACTTCTGCATCATGCTTATAATAATAGCAGTCCATCGCAAAGCGATGATGACAATAATCTCAGACGTGTTCTGCTGCACCTCTGTGGTGTGTGCGGAGGTGACTGTAGAGTCCAATCCTAGAACACAATCCTCTACCACAGGTGGGGCATACATGGTCAAGGTTAGACATGTGGGTGTTGTGTGTTCTGTATTTTCGTGCAGCTTATACGCATCATGCTCATAGAGTCCCTGAGCATGCATGAGTGAATGTTTGCGTCTGTAGCCACTCCAGTTTTTTTTTCACCGCCATGACCTCCATAGTCATGCTGCTGGTAGTTGTCGCATATGCGCCACTTGCATCTTTGATGACTTTTCCAACGATGTCAGATACATAATAATAATTCCTCTCGTACCGTTATACTTTACATAGGGCCTGCAAGTAATTTCCCCATACCGCTCTATATTGGGGAACTCGCTCAATCTCCTCCATGGAAATGAAACCGATATTTCCTGCCTCTCTCAGCAAAGTTCGTTTCAGGTCTCCTTAGGTCGACCTCTTTTCTTGAACCCTTTGCATCCCACTTCAATGCCTGCTTTGATATTCGTTGATATTTCTCCTCAAGGTGTGCCCAACATATCTCCATCTTCTCTTTCTTATAACAGTTGTCACTAGTGGTTGACCAGACATGTCTCTGATTTCATCACTTCTCCTGAATTCGTTCCATTTTATATTCATTATTTCTCGCAGACATCTATTTTCAAATGCATTCAACTTGCTTTCTATATCTTTAGTCATTGTCCAACTCTCGCTGGCATATGTTAGGATTGATACAACATTTGAATTGAAAATTCGTAATTTAGTTTTAATACTATATAACTTGCAGTTCCATATTTTATTTAGACTTTTAAAAGCTGATGTTGCTTTGCCAATTCGTATCATAATTTCTTTTTTAACATGCTGTGAGATACATGCCTGGGAAGAAATCGAACCAATTATGGACATGTCCGATGTGCAATGAAAATGATCCTAAAATGGACAACGAACAATGACCTTTCCTTTTGTTCTATGCAGATAACTACATACAAATAAAGAAGTTTAAGAACGATTTAAAAGTTAGAAGAAATTACTACATGAAATAAGCTCTCATCATTGTATGACATTTTTGTTGTCAAGTTTGGGAAATGTAACCATGGCTACACAGTGTTTCCCCCCTCACATTTATTCTGCATATTTAGCGTATCAACATTTCAACGAATTATTATATTACCGAAGTATGTAACAATTTTTTTGTCAAAATAAATATATATCTTACTGTAACAAATATTGTTTTTATTTTGTTCTTTGTTTGTATTGTTTTATATTCGATATATTGTTATCTTCTTCTTCTTTGCATTCGTTCTTTACGACCAATTTTAATCACTCTTTAATATGTTTGATCTTTGCCAAGAACGTGTATACGTTGCACATTTGTTTGGTAAGCTCCTAAACGCATAGACTTCTACACGTTTAGGACACGTATATATTGTTATGTTATGTTATGCGATCGACATCACATACATTATGTATTCCCATGCGTGCTCCATCCTACGCTGTAGCGGTCATCCCAAAGTCCACATGCTTACTGTACCCATGAGAAGTTGATTAGTATATCTTCTCTCTCTCTCTCTCTCTCTCTCTCTCTACCACGAAGACGACATTGTCTGGCATGTCCCAGACTAACTTCTAATGCTTGCACTCGTTTCCTTGTCTGAGACTCGTTCGATGTATTATTGTCTGTCTGTTTATCCAGAGCCAACTATAAACTTATGGGCCTTCGGACTCGGGTAAGAATTATGGGAAATCAGACCACAACTACACCATGTGACCTCGCATTCCAGTGTTGTTGTATATAGACGAATTCATTTTAAACTCAACACAAAATGCTAAATCAAAGTTATATTATGCAACGAGTTAAGTTTAACAATAGGGAATATCAATATTATGAATAATTTTCACCAATAAATAACCATAGACTCACAGAATTGAATAAAATTGCAAAAAGCTTGCAGTGTTCTATCAAACATATATACATTCCAGCCCCTTCTCTGATCTAGGTCAGGGATTCCCCGGTCAGTTGTCTGATCTAGTTATCTAGAGTTGGCTGTGGTTTATCTGTCTGTCTGGGACAAATAATAATCAGAAGGGATTACAAATATATGGACATGAAGCATGGACACTTAACAAGGCTATGAAAAAAATATGTTTTTGAATATAAGTGTTACAGAAGAGTTCTCTATAGCAGGGACAGAGAAGAGCACGCTTATATCTACACAGAAAGAACTCAAAATAACAGGAAACTGACTGATGTTACACATTAGAATGAGAAAATTGAAGTATTTTGAACATTTCTTCTTCTTCTGATGCTCAACATCGACCACTTCTTAACCACTCTTTGTGATTTGTATGTGATCCAAGCCTAAGAGCGATTGTACGTTATGCCAGTTATTCACCTACAAGCAGGCAGCTCATCCGATTTCTGCCACGCTTTTTATTTACTATGGTAGCTTTCCTAGGCCCCTGCCTCAGTCGTCTCTTACGATACGCTCTGTAGGTAGCAGTGTTACTATTTGTTTGCTCCCCTTGCGAGCCCCGGTAAAAACACTGGCGAATTTGGACATTAAAAAATATATGAAAAGTTAGAGAAGACAATAATGGAATGGAGCATCCCTGCAAAGAGGAGAAGAGGAAAACCACTAGAAGATGGATTCTTTCTCTCTCGCGCGATCGTTCTTAAGCCGTTTTTATCATTCTATTATGATATACAGGGTGTTCAACTTAAAAGCAGCCTATGAATGGAGCTAATCTGGCATATATGTATGGAAATGAGAAGGTTCAGTTATGACGTAGTATAGGTCAAGGTTGTCTGATGGTGTGTAATTGTAGTGCGGGAAGGGGCGATGAACAAATGTGACGTAGGACGAGCTAATCAGAACCGGTTTAAATAGTAAATAAACACAACGCGATAGGTTATCTGGCAGCTTTCGATTTGTCAATGGGGATGCAATTATCTTGAACACCCTGATAAACAGCCAAAAATCAGAACGTGATGTACGTGCACAGCCTTCAGTACCAATTGGAGCCCAAGTGCTTATCTTTCGGTGGTGTGTTCGATTTCAACCAGCGTTTGTGTACGGTTCGCTCTCCGCTAGCCTTTTGCTGTCCCCAGTCAACACCCACAAGGCAGCAGGTTGCTATTGTATTTCAGGGCAGCGACCCGTAGACGACCTGCTCTCCCGGGCTGATGAGCGTCATCTTCCCAGCTATACTAGTCTTGTTAATGTTATAACAGCCGTCCATCGCAAGCGATGATGACACCAGTCTCAGACGTGTGCTGTTGCACCTCTCTGGTGTGCGGAGGTGACTGTAGAGTCCAATTCTAGAACAGAAACCCCGACCACAGGTGGGGCATACATGATCAAGGTTAGACATGTGCGTCTTTTCGCGCTGCTCATTTTCTGTGACTCAACAATATGATGGTTCTCAGCTATTCGGGTTCCTCTTTTGTTGTTACAGCGCCACATTTGGCGATCTTGCGCAAGGGATTCCCAGCACGTATTGTCTATATCGAAGCATTTCAGAGACACTTTAAGAGTGTCTTTAAAGCGTTTTTCTGTCCACCAGCTAAACGTCTGCCCCTTCAAGTTCGCCATATATCAACTGTTTTGGGATGCGTTGATCAGGCATTCGAGCAACGTGGCCGACCCATCTCAATTGGGCCTTCTGCAACAGGGTGTTGACGCTTGGGATCTTTGCTCTTATGAGGACTTCGCTGTCTGGAATTTTGTCCTGCCAGTTTATTTTTAGTATTCTGCGTAGACAGCTTGTGTGGAAATGGTTTAATTTTCTTGCGTGTCTTCTATACACTGTCCATGTCTCGCTTGCGTACAGCAGCGTGGTTAGCACTATGGCCTGGTAAACTTTCAGCTTTGTGACTATGCTTATCCCCTTCCGTTCCCACACAGTGACACGTAACCTTCCGAACGCAGCACTGGCTTTGGATATCCTATTGTTGACCTCAGAATCTATGTATGCCGATCTGGATAGGAGGCTGCCAAGATAAGCAAAGTTGTCCGTTGACTGGAGACGCTGGTGTTTAATGTTAATGTACTGCTTGGTTTGCCTACCGTCCAGTTTTTTGTACGGTTTGTTCCGCTACAAGAAGATGGATTCAGGATGTAATTGATGATTTGAACAAATTGAAAATAATCATTGACTTGAACAAAAATATTGGATCATATTCGGAAGTGCCACAACGTGTGGACTCAGTTACGGTTAAACGTGTAGTGCCCGTCTGCCCAGCGTGTTCGTAGCGCGTTGGACTACGGGTGACTATCCCTCTGTGTGTGCGGGTTCAATTCCGTGGGATGGCAGAAAAAGCCACAGATTCCCCAGATTTACGGTGTTCGTGGCACCGAACCGAAGGGTTACGATGTCCATGACACTGAGCCGAAGAGCAGAAAAGCTCAAGTGCTTCTGGATCGGAAAGAAGAAGAAAGTTAAACGTGTAGATAACTAGGCCAGACAACTGAATGGGGGTTCCCTGACCTAGATCAGAAAAAGGGGCTGGAAAATATAGATGTTTGATAGAACACTGCAAGCTTTTTTTGCAATTTTGCTCTTATCCTGTGAGTCTATGGTTATTTATTGGTGAAAAATATTCATAATATTGATATTCCTAATTGTTAAACTTAACGTGTTGTATAATATAACTTCGATTTAGCATTTTGTGTTGATTTTAAAATGAATTCGTCTATATACACCTATACTGGAATGCGAGGTCACGTGGTGTAGTTGGGGTCTGATTTCCCATAATTCTTACCCGAGTCCGAAGGCCCATAAGTTGGCTCTGACTCAGTTATGGTTAAACGTGTAAAAACTCATTGTCGTCATTCTTTCACATGAGAGCTGCTATGAATTTGTTTAAATGTATTTAGTTGCCTATTGGCTCTATGGAAGATCCCACCCTTTGGCCACGATCAAGTGTGGATTACACTTTAATCTTAACCGAAAGGCGTTCGGTTCTACAGAGTGTTCAACTTAAAAGCAGCCTGTGAATGGAGCTAATCTGGCATATATGTATGGAGATGAGAAGGTTCAGTTATGACGTAGTATAGGTCAAGGTTGTGTGACGGTGGGTAATTGTAGTGCGGGAAGGGGCGATGAACAAATGTGACGTAGGACGAGCTAGTCACAACCGGTTTAAATAGTAAATAAACACAACTCAATGTGTACCTGGCAACTTTCGAATTATCAACGGGGCTGCAATTATCTTGAACACCCTGTATGAAGTTCGGACACTGTCACTGAGCTCTTCTGTGTAAGAAAGAGATTGGAGCACACATGTTTATTCACCGAAGTCTTTCTTTCTTTCTCCAATCCTGTTTGCCTTACAGCGTCAGGTCAAGAAGAGATTTCTAAAACGGGCCCTTGTATGCACTTCGTAGATAGTGTCTTTCGTCGCCTCTGTTATCTCTGGGGTCCATCTTTTGCGTGGCCGGCCTTTTGCTTTTCACCCATTGTATCGGAGCAGCATTGCTCTTTGATGATCACTGTCTGTTGGTAATCTGCTTACGTGGCTGAACCATTTAATTTGTTGTTTCTTGATGAAGTCTAGTACTGATGTTGTACCCACTTTTTCCTGATATCTTCATTTCTCAACCGGTCTCTTCTTGTTACACCAGCATTCTGCGTAGACACTTCATCTCTGTTGTGACTAGTTTTCTTCTATAATTTGTTGTCAGTGTCCAGGTTTGGCACTGGTAACATAATGTGGGAGAAAGATTGTGTTGAACATTGCTCTTTTGTGTTCATGGTGACGTGTTTGCATCTTAAAATAGGCGCCATTTGTCCTATCAGTTTATTTGCTTAAAAAAGCTAGCAAAACATTCACCGAAGTGCAATGTGGATAGTCTTATCAATAAAATCAATCAAACAGTTTGTTCTTGATAATAGAAACGTTTATATTTTGCCTGACTGCGATAACAAATGTTATGAAAGAATAGTCATCATCATCACAATCAGGTGCCGTGCCGGCTGGCGTAGGTGATCATTGATCTCCACAAATCTCTGTCTCTGGTGTTTGCTATCATCTCAGTTAGCAACAACCACGAGCACACTCAATATATATGGTCTTTTCCGTCTTTACAGACGGTCAATTGGCAAGTGTTTTACTGTGACAACTTCTGAGTTTTTGCTTGTCTCTCTTGTCGTTCAGCTCGTATATAAGCTCTTCTCAAAAGACTCTGCGCCCTTTCGTAATTTGGCTTTCCACAACTCTGTCATCAGCTAGTCCCTCCCATGTGCTGGGAGCTATAGAAAAATTTTTCATTGAGGATTTGCAGACATCTTTATATTTGAGCAGTGGTCTGCCCTGGTGCCTCTTCCTCTCCGAAAGTTCACAGAACAACATTTGTTTTGGTATGGGGCAAGTTTCTATTCTTCTCACATGTCCCAAACCATCTTAGTCGTCTATGCTGATCAGTCCTCATGATGGAAGGCAAGTTGACGTTGCAGTACTTCAGAGTTGGTTATCTTGTCGTACCACCTGATGTTCATAATCTTGCGGAGACATCGAAGGTGAAAGATGTTAAGTCTCCTCTCGTGTCTTGAGTAGGCTGTCCGTGTTTGTGAAGCACACCAATATCTGGCTAAACGGACAAAAGCTGAGGAAGTGAAACTTTTAAATACATCGGGTCCTATATATGCATCGATGGTAACTCTGGTAAGGAGATCAAGTCAAGACTTGAGATGGCTTCAGCCACTATGTCTCGGCTAAACGTGATATGGAAAAGCAAAATCAGTACTATAGCAAAAATCAATATCTACAGATCGTTGGTGCTATCCATTCTTTTATACGGTTGTGAGAGCTGGACGCTCAATGCAGAACTGGAACGAAGAATACAGGCTTTCGAATATAAGTGTTACAGACGGTACTACGTATTAGTTACATAGAACATAAGACGAATATTTATGTAACCAAATAAACAACTTTGCAGGTCGACAAGTACCACTCTTGACAATCGTGAACCGCAGATTACTGGCTGTTTGTTTATCTTAATCTTGTGGTTTTGCCGTTGTTACAGACGATTAACAATACCGACACATAACCGTGGTTACGTTTTGGTATTATTATAGACTTTGGTCTAAGTAATCTTTAGATATGTTATCGGGGGAACCAATGTTTGTGTTGTTTTCGAATTCTTTCTTTATCTTCCTGATCACTTATGTACAAAGCAGTCAATAGCCAGAGCCGCTGTAGCGTAGTTGTTAGTGAACTCGCTTCGCAAGGCTGGTGGTCTGGGTTCAGCTCCGCAATGCGAGTGGAATTTTCCCGACCGCGACGGTCTCAGGTCGACCCAGCCTCAACTGGGTACCAGACATACAAGTAAAGGCGGCCGGCGTGATGCTGACCACATTACCCGTTGTGTGCCGACGGTCAATGAAAAATACAGGCCTAACACTGTATTACCTATATACCACGAGGTATGAAAGGGTTCCTTTTTTTTTTTACAGTCAATAGCCGGCACAGTTTGCGGTGTAGGGTAAGAAGATTTCTCCACCCTGCGTTGTTCGTGATCATCCCATTGTAGGTCATACTTTGGAGGTCTCTGTGACGTAGTTTAAATGTTTTAAATGTTCGGTGATTCGACATGTGCGGAGCTCGTGGGCTTTCACTGCTCAGGTCGGAGGTGACGTTGTGAAGGAAGACAGTGGTGGTTTTGCCGTGACTACAAGCAGTCTCACTATGGAAATCATGGCGGTTACCAAAGCGATGATTTGGCTAGAATCACAGACTTTTATCCATGCATGTTTTCTCAGTGACTCAATGAGTATGCTCAGGAAGATTGAAACAGGATGGGCTAGGAGACATTGATAGAATCGCTGGGGAGGTCTAAGCTGACAAAGATCAGTTTTATTTTGTGCCAGGGCATGCAGGTGTAAGGGGAATGAACGTGCGGATAGGCTTGCAGGTATGGCTGCTGTCCAAAGCGGACGAGCAATAGACCAGGCTGATATTATAAATTCCTTAAGGGAGAGAGGGCGTGTACATGATTCACGTAATAGCGGCGAATCCACAACACTAACCAGACTGCAAGAATTCAAAGTTAAGTGTGGTGTAGCTCGACAAGAACGCTATACTGGCAGACAAAGAAGAATTGTAAACCAACAAAGAACCGGTGTCGTTAGTCGCCACACGCTGATGGACATACTGAGGGAGAGATCGAGCACTTATGGACTAATTTGTTCGACGTGCAGTGATGGTGATCCGACGACTAAACTAAAACTAAAACTTTGGAGGTCTCTGTGACGTAGAGGTTAGCGAAACACGTAAAAACAAAGTAATGTAATTTTACAAAATACAAAAACAATACACAGCAACGTTTCGACCAAAATGGCCTTTATCAAGCAAAGTATACAACAGAAGTGAAGAATTTCACTTCTTTCATAGCACATTACATATATAATAATAATAATTCCTCTCGTACCGTTGTACGTTACATAAGGCCTGCAAGTAATTTCTCCATACCCTCTATCCTGGGCAACTCGCTCAATCTCCTCCATGGAACTGAGACCGATATTTCCTGCCTCTCTCAGCAAAGTTCGTTTCAGGGTCTCCTTAGGTCGACCTCTTTCTTGAACCCTGTGCATCCCACTTCAATGCCTGCTTTGATATTCGTTGATCATTTCTCCTCAAGGTGTGCCCAACATATCTCCATCTTCTCTTTCTTATAACAGTTGTCACTAGTGGTTGACCAGACATATTTCTGATTTCATCACTTCTCCTCAATTTATTCCATTTTATATTCATTATTTTTCGCAGACATCTATTTTCAAATGCATTCAACTTTCTTTCTATATCTTTAGTCATTTTCCAACTCTCGCTACATATATAATTCAACAATAAATTCCTAACGGCACTAAAATGAAAATCTGTGACTAAAACGAATTTTTATTTTATTTATTTATTTTTTTTTTTTTACAGTCAATAGCCGGCACAGTTTGCGGTGTAGGGTAAGAAGATTTCTCCACCCTGCGTTGTTCGTGATCATCCCATTGTAGGTCATACTTTGGAGGTCTCTGTGACGTAGTTTAAATGTTTTAAATGTTCGGTGATTCGACATGTGCGGAGCTCGTGGGCTTTCACTGCTCAGGTCGGAGGTGACGTTGTGAAGGAAGACAGTGGTGGTTTTGCCGTGACTACAAGCAGTCTCACTATGGAAATCATGGCGGTTACCAAAGCGATGATTTGGCTAGAATCACATACTTTTATCCATGCATGTTTTCTCAGTGACTCAATGAGTATGCTCAGGAAGATTGAAACAGGATGGGCTAGGAGACATTGGATAGAATCGCTGGGGAGGTCTAAGCTGACAAAGATCAGTTTTATTTTTGTGCCAGGGCATGCAGGTGTAAGGGGGAATGAACGTGCGGATAGGCTTGCAGGTATGGCTGCTGTCCAAAGCGGACGAGCAATAGACCAGGCTGATATTATAAATTCCTTAAGGAGAGAGGGCGTGTACATGATTCACGTAATAGCGGCGAATCCACAACACTAACCAGACTGCAAGAATTCAAAGTTAAGTGTGGTGTAGCTCGACAAGAACGCTATACTGGCAGACAAAGAAGAATTGTAAACCAACAAAGAACCGGTGTCGTTAGTCGCCACACGCTGATGGACATACTGAGGGAAAGATCGGAGCACTTATGGACTAATTTGTTCGACGTGCAGTGATGGTGATCCGACGACTAAACTAAAACTAAAACTTTGGAGGTCTCTGTGACGTAGAGGTTAGCGAAACACGTAAAAACAAAGTAATGTAATTTTACAAAATACAAAAACAATACACAGCAACGTTTCGACCAAAATGGCCTTTATCAAGCAAAGTATACAACAGAAGTGAAGAATTTCACTTCTTTCATAGCACATTACATATATAATAATAATAATTCCTCTCGTACCGTTGTACGTTACATAGGGCCTGCAAGTAATTTCTCCATACCCTCTATCCTGGGCAACTCGCTCAATCTCCTCCATGGAACTGAGACCGATATTTCCTGCCTCTCCAGCAAAGTTCGTTTCAGGGTCTCCTTAGGTCGACCTCTTTCTTGAACCCTGTGCATCCCACTTCAATGCCTGCTTTGATATTCGTTGATCATTTCTCCTCAAGGTGTGCCCAACATATCTCCATCTTCTCTTTCTTATAACAGTTGTCACTAGTGGTTGACCAGACATATTTCTGATTTCATCACTTCTCCTCAATTTATTCCATTTTATATTCATTATTTTTCGCAGACATCTATTTTCAAATGCATTCAACTTTCTTTCTATATCTTTAGTCATTTTCCAACTCTCGCTACATATATAATTCAACAATAAATTCCTAACGGCACTAAAATGAAAATCTGTGACTAAAAACGAATTTTTTATTTTATTTATTTATTTTTTTTTTTTTACAGTCAATAGCCGGCACAGTTTGCGGTGTAGGGTAAGAAGATTTCTCCACCCTGCGTTGTTCGTGATCATCCCATTGTAGGTCATACTTTGGAGGTCTCTGTGACGTAGTTTAAATGTTTTAAATGTTCGGTGATTCGACATGTGCGGAGCTCGTGGGCTTTCACTGCTCAGGTCGGAGGTGACGTTGTGAAGGAAGACAGTGGTGGTTTTGCCGTGACTACAAGCAGTCTCACTATGGAAATCATGGCGGTTACCAAAGCGATGATTTGGCTAGAATCACAGACTTTATCCATGCATGTTTTCTCAGTGACTCAATGAGTATGCTCAGGAAGATTGAAACAGGATGGGCTAGGAGACATTGGATAGAATCGCTGGGGAGGTCTAAGCTGACAAAGATCAGTTTTATTTTGTGCCAGGGCATGCAGGTGTAAGGGGAATGAACGTGCGGATAGGCTTGCAGGTATGGCTGCTGTCCAAAGCGGACGAGCAATAGACCAGGCTGATATTATAAATTCCTTAAGGGAGAGAGGGCGTGTACATGATTCACGTAATAGCGGCGAATCCACAACACTAACCAGACTGCAAGAATTCAAAGTTAAGTGTGGTGTAGCTCGACAAGAACGCTATACTGGCAGACAAAGAAGAATTGTAAACCAACAAAGAACCGGTGTCGTTAGTCGCCACACGCTGATGGACATACTGAGGGGAAAGATCGGAGCACTTATGGACTAATTTGTTCGACGTGCAGTGATGGTGATCCGACGACTAAACTAAAACTAAAACTTTGGAGGTCTCTGTGACGTAGAGGTTAGCGAAACACGTAAAAACAAAGTAATGTAATTTTACAAAATACAAAAACAATACACAGCAACGTTTCGACCAAAATGGCCTTTATCAAGCAAAGTATACAACAGAAGTGAAGAATTTCACTTCTTTCATAGCACATTACATATATAATAATAATAATTCCTCTCGTACCGTTGTACGTTACATAGGGCCTGCAAGTAATTTCTCCATACCCTCTATCCTGGGCAACCCCGCTCAATCTCCTCCATGGAACTGAGACCGATATTTCCTGCCTCTCTCAGCAAAGTTCGTTTCAGGGTCTCCTTAGGTCGACCTCTCTTTCTTGAACCCTTTGCATCCACTTCAATGCCTGCTTTGATATTCGTTGATCATTTCTCCTCAAGGTGTGCCCAACATATCTCCATCTTCTCTTTCTTATAACAGTTGTCACTAGTGGTTGACCAGACATATTTCTGATTTCATCACTTCTCCTCAATTTATTCCATTTTATATTCATTATTTTTCGCAGACATCTATTTTCAAATGCATTCAACTTTCTTTCTATATCTTTAGTCATTTTCCAACTCTCGCTACATATATAATTCAACAATAAATTCCTAACGGCACTAAAATGAAAATCTGTGACTAAAAACGAATAATAAAATAAATGTACCCTGTTCGCTCCCTCGTGGAGCCATCGGAATATTTATCTAGAGATCCCTGATCTCAGTGTAGATGAGATCGTCTTCCTAGTCCTATCGGAGACGGACGATAAAACATAGGTTCTATATTCACGTTGATTAGTAAAAGAACAGTTTGCGGTTAAAAATCGAGAATAGCATGCCTAGACAAAATTCAAAAGAAAATAATGTACTAAACATTTTTAATTCCTAAAAATAATTCCCAATTTTATAAATAATATCAGGGACCCTCACCGGTGCTACGAGGTTTGTGCCCTGCCGTTGCGATCTTTCCGTGAAAGAAAGAGATCGGCGTACACGTAGTTACTCATCGAACTGCACTGATGATGGTCCTATCAATCAATCAATTAATTAATCAAATCAATCATCCTTTGTAAGGTGACCCCCAAATCTGGCATATAACATGCATTTCTGCCTTCTCTGTAATCTGCCAGATTGTCTTTGTTTTTTTAATCTTCTTCCTTCTCTTCAGAGTCAACTATATAACAGTTCTTTTGATAGTTTCTGAGTCGCTACTAAATCATCATCATCAGGTGCCGCCTGGAGTAGGCGATCATGAATCGCCACAAATCTCTGTTTCTGGTGTTTGCTATCATCTCATGTGTTGACGATCTTCCGCTTCTAAGTAAGTGTTCTTCTTCTCCTTCTTCTTCGCGTTCGTTCTTTACGACCAATTTTAATCACTCTTTGTGATATGTTTGATCATTGCCAAGAACGTGTATACGTTGCACATTGGTTTGGTAAGCCCCTAAACGCATATATTTCTACACGTTTAGGACATGTGCATCCGATTTCAGCCAAACCTCCTTAATCGCCTCTTACGACATGCATGGCAGGTAACAGTGGTTCTATTCTTTACACTCCAAATTTGGGCCCGGTAACCACTCGGGCGAGTAAGTGTTCTATACCAGCGTTTCCCAAACTTGGGTCCGCGAACCCGGACGTCCGCAAGGTGCTCACAGAGAGTCCTCAGGCGCTGAAATAAATATTATGATCTTTGACATTTCAAACAGAAAAATAAATTTTAAAAATATGTAGGAAAAACAGTGGTAAACTAGTTCCTCAGCGAAATCAATGGACCCAGACCAAACTGGAGTCTAATTGTCTGACAGAACAACATGAAAGATCATTTGAAGTTGTCCGCAGTCTGAGAACATTGTTTACTATTGTAACGCATAGATAATTCATTCTTGTCTAGTTTCTATATAGAAACATTTAGGGTCTGGCAGCAAAATGTATTTAAAAGGGGTCCCGGTAATGCAAAGTTTGGGAACCGCTGTTTTATACAGTTTTAGAGTCTGTCTTTCACTGTGGGAATTTCCTCCTGGTTGTAACTGTTGAGAAGTTCCGATTTTATTTGGCTAAAATATTCTAAGATTCTTTTCATGTAGATTATATGAAGCAACAGTTGAAACCAGGGCAGGTGACTTTAAAAAAAAATAGAAGTATCGCTAACATATCAATGGGTATATTTGTATGGTCACCAAAAATAGTAAAGTATTGGTTTTGAAATGTCTTTTCGGTGTACACATAACTTGCATCTGGAGGAAGTTGTTGGTTATATTGTATCTGGGGCAGCGCCGGATTAAGCCAGGCGGCCTGTAGCAAATTTTAGCGCGGGGCCCTAAGTTTTGTATGATATTAAAATAAAACACAACTTTTACAAACAAACTTGTCACAAACTTGTTTCTGTATAACGCAACCAATCTCTCACGTGAGTTTTGTTTGTTGGTGTATGTGAAAAACGACTTTCAACAAAATCGTGGATTGTTTTCTTTATCGTATTTTTTTTAAGACAAGAAATCACTGTTCATATGTTGCACTTCGCTACTTTCTTTCGCAATCCAATAATCTCGATTGCTGTTGATTGTCCATTCACCAATATCGTTTGAGTACATTTTACTTTCGTTGTGTTTTTGGCTTGTAGATGATGTTGCTACATTGGAAGCATGTGCTGTGCTTTCTGCCTCTCTTTGGCTTGATGATATGGCTAAATTGGGAGGACTTGCTGTACATTCGACTTCAGTTTGTCTTGTGGAAAATGTGACTAAATCGTGAAGAGTTGCTGATCTTAATGGTAATATTGGTAATGATGATTCTTCTATAGTACTGCCTTCATCTACTACACAGTGAGACGCGACTTCTGTATTTTCTGCTTCGATTTCTTTGCATTCAGCACCATCACACACGACATTACAAAACTCAGAGACAGCTTGCGTGTTTTTGATATAACATCTTGGTTATTTTTTCCTTTTCATCTCTGTCACATAGGCGCGGGGCCCCCTAGAAGCGCGGGCCCGTAGCATTTGCTACTTCTGCTACTAGGCTAATCCGGCGCTGATCTGTGGGAAGTTGTAGGTTATATTGTATCTGGAGGAAGTTGTAGATTATATTGTATCTGTGAGAAGTTGTTGGTTATATTGTATCTGGAGGAAGTTGTAGATTATATTGTATCTGTGGGAAGTTGTTGATTATATTGTATCTGTGGGAAGTTGTTGATTATATTGTATCTGTGGGAAGTTGTAGGTTATATTGTATCTGGGGGAAGTTGTAGGTTATATTGTATCTGGTGGAAGTTGTTGGTTATATTGTATCTGGAGGAAGTTGTAGGTTATATTGTATCTGAGGGAAGTTGTAGGTTATATTGTATCTGGTGGAAGTTGTAGGTTATATTGTATCTGTGGGAAGTTGTAGGTTATATTGTATCTGGAGGAAGTTGTAGGTTATATTGTATCTGTGGGAAGTTGTAGATTATATTGTATCTGTGAGAAGTTGTAGGTTATATTGTATCTGGAGGAAGTTGTAGATTATATTGTATCTGTGGGAAGTTGTAGGTTATATTGTATCTGCAGGAAGTTGTAGGTTATATTGTATCTGTGGGAAGTTGTTGATTATATTGTATCTGTGGGAAGTTGTTGATTATATTGTATCTGTGGGAAGTTGTAGATTATATTGTATCTGTGGGAAGTTGTTGAATATATTGTATCTGGGGAAGTTGTTGGTTATATTGTATCTGTGGGAAGTTGTAGGTTATATTGTATCTGTGGGAAGTTGTAGGTTATATTGTATCTGGAGGAAGTTGTAGGTTATATTGTATCTGTGAGAAGTTGTTGGTTATATTGTATCTGAGGGAAGTTGTAGGTTATATTGTATCTGTGGGAAGTTGTAGGTTATATTGTATCTGTGGGAAGTTGTTGGTTATATTGTATCTGTAGGAAGTTGTAGGTTATATTGTATCTGTGGGAAGTTGTAGGTTATATTGTATCTGGAGGAAGTTGTAGGTTATATTGTATCTGGGGAAGTTGTAGGTTATATTGTATCTGGAGGAAGTTGTTGGTTATATTGTATCTGGGGAAGTTGTAGGTTATATTGTATCTGGGAAGTTGTTGGTTATATTGTATCTGGGGAAGTTGTTGGTTATATTGTATCTGGGGAAGTTGTAGGTTATATTGTATCTGGGGGAAGTTGTAGGTTATATTGTATCTTGGGGAAGTTGTAGGTTATATTGTATCTGTGGGAAGTTGTAGGTTATATTGTATCTGTAGGAAGTTGTTGGTTATATTGTATCTTGGGGAAGTTGTAGGTTATATTGTATCTGTGGGAAGTTGTAGGTTATATTGTATCTGGAGGAAGTTGTAGGTTATATTGTATCTGTGGGAAGTTGTAGATTATATTGTATCTGGGGGAAGTTGTTGGTTATATTGTATCTGGGGAACGTTGTTGGATTTTTTTTTTCTTCCTATCCAGAAGCACTTGAGCTTTCAGCTCTTCGGCTCGGTGCCATGTACACCGTAACCCTTCGGTTCGGTGCTACGAACACCGTAAATCTGGGAAATCTGTGGTTTTTTCTGCCATCCCGCGCAATTGAACCCGCACACACAGAAGGATAGTCACCCGTAGTCCAACGCGCTACGAACACGCTGGGCAGACGGGCAAGTTGTGGGTTATATTGTATTGGACTATAGTATCACATAATTTATGAGTATAGGATCTTCTTCTTTTTCCTTTTATCGCACTACTCCAACCACTTGATAAACCCCTCTTATGGTCTGTATTTGATTTGCACACTGTTAGAGCGTGTTTCAGTTGTGCCAGTTAGGTCGCGCACACATATGCAGACCCGTAGGCCAGAGTATCCGGTTTCTGTTTGCTTTGTTGGGGCGTGACCTCTAATAACACAAGTTATTGACATAACATAACAACATAACATAACATCTGTTGCCATGGGCCACGGTTCGGATCGTCTCCCTTAGTTACAAGTTAATGACAAAATAAAACCGACATATGAGAGTACATCACTCTAGGCGTGTCAAAGTCCCGTTAGTCTTGAACCCTGCAGTCAAAGTTCTCAGTCTACATCACTGAGAAGTGGGGATATCATGTGCAATAAAAGAAATCAACAAACACCCCCTCCTCGCCCCTATCTTTAGGCGCCGCACCTGACACTGCAGATTGCAAACCCATCTACATGAACTGAAAGTTGCCCAATGCAGATGATAAAAAGGCCCAAGATTCATGAATATATCCTCTAACCAGCCCCTTCTCAATGATTGGATGTCTCAAACATGGCCCTGTCTGATTAATCTGAAATATAAAAAGTGGGCTTTCTGCGAAGATCTGGGGGCAACTGGATTCATGAAGGCAACTCATCTCGCTGTTTAGACCTCTGAGCATATCTTCTTCTTCTTTACGTTCGTTCTTTGAGACCAATTGTAATCACTCTTTGTGATATGTTTGATCTTTGCAAAGAACGTGTATACGTTGCACATTGGTTTGATAGGCCCCTAAACGTATAGACTGCTACACGTTTAGAACACGTGCGTCCGATTTCAGCCAGCCTCCTTAATCGCCTCTTACGACATGTGTGGCAGGTAACAGTGGTTCTATACTTTACACCCCAAATTTGGGCCCCGGTAACCACTGGGTGTCTGATCATATGAAACTGATGGTAGTAGTAGAAGAAAAGACCTTATGGTGGAACTCTATTTGGACCCGATTTCAGTTATCAAAATTACGGTGTGTGTAATATACGAGCATAACAAGAAGCCCATAGGAAACTAACTCTCCCACGACGCTTCACAGCAAATGTGGTTAAGATAAGATAAGATAACAAGAAGCCCAGAAAAACATTGTTAATGAAGAGTGAATTATTAAAATATATTTCACAAAGACAAATCAACTATTTTGAACACGGAAAGAGACACGAGGTAATAGCGTAGTGGTTAGTTCACAAGCTTGTTAGACTTGTGGACTTTTTTCAATTCCACAATGGGAGTAAACACATTTTCCGAGCATAACGACTGTCAATTGAGTACCAGAAAAGAACCGATTCGTCGTGAAGTTGACCACATCGCCCATCGTGTGCCTATAATAATAATAATAATAATAATAATAAATCCTCTCACCTTTATACGTTACATAGGGCCTGCAAGTAATTTCTCCATACCGCTCTATCCTGGGCAACTCGCTCAATCTCCTCCACGGAACTGAGACCGATATTTCCTGCCTCTCTCAGCAAAGTTCGTTTCATGGTCTCTTTAGGTCGACCTCTCTTTCTTGAACCCTTTGCATCCCACTTCAATGCCTGCTTTGATATTCGTTGATCTTCTTCTTCTTCTTCTGCTAATATTCTTCACGGCCAATTTGATCATTCTTATTGTGATGTATAATTGGTCCACTGGCAAGAACGGAGTGATCTACGTCGGGACGATTGTGCGCCCATGGTGACTAGGCCCGCCGTCCGTTTTCTGCCAGCTTTTGATTTACTAGGGTGAACTTTCCCTAGGTACGATCCTTTTGGATCTACGCCTTTTCGATCAACTTTGCCGTATATTTGGGCTTTGTGATCTACGCCAAGACAGTGAGTTACGCTGCTTTACCCGTTCTGACTGAGAAATATTTCTCGGGCCTGTCAGCTTGTCCTCGGACGGCGTCTTACTCGTATAAAACACCATGTAAAGTATCGGCCTTCGCCAATGTTCAGGACCCGGGCTTCCTGTTTGATCCGTACATTGTCGGCCTTGCTTTACCGTACATTTTTGAGTTTGATCCGGGAAGGAACATTCTCAGCCTTTTCTAGACGCGTATCGGTACGTGGCAATTTGCAATTACCTCGAAAGCACTGGCATGGGGCCGAGTACAAACAATGTAGAGGGTCGTTTCAGTGGGCACTATAAGCGTAACTGAGGATTTTGCGCTCGCCGCCATCACCCGCCCCAGTTATTCCGGGGATGTTAGTTACGACTGCAATCGAACCTTGCCCAGTTGCCCCAAGGCTGGCAGTTCCGTTAGGCTTCACCAACCTCAGTTCTTCCGGGATGTTAATTTTAATCGCACAGTACCTTGCACGGTTTTCCCAGGGCGGGTAGTTTCGTTATGCACTAAACGCAACTTGTTCTTTTGCGCTCGGCAAACCTTGCCCAGTACATGTATCTGCACCAGGCTACCAATGCGGGGTCAGCTGCAATCTTCTCTCTCACCAACACGAGGGTAGACTTTCATTCGTTACGGTCCTGTCTTATTTATTCTTGCCGACGGGCTGGCAATGTTTGCCCCCTCCTCAGGGCTTCGAGCTTCGCCCTACGTGGGCATACGTTTGGTCACTGGATGCACCTCTCATCCATGTCTGAGACGTTTCGTTGCTGTTTCTTTGCGTTCAGGGACTTGGGCAATATCTTGTTGGACATCGGTCAGGAGAATTGTGCATTTTATTTGTATGTATCTTTATCGTATTTCCGTAATTGCACTGCTACCACTACCAGTAGTTTCCTCTCCCCGATCCCTGCCCTCTTAGCCAGACCGGAACCAGAGTCTGTTTCAGGGTCACCGCGTGGAGGTTGGGGCAGGGTCTTGGTTAGCGCGCGCCCTCGCTAACCCTGGCTCATGTTACCACCATGACCTCATGAGCCTTATAACCCCATTCGTTGATCATTTCTCCTCAAGGTGTGCCCAACATATCTCCATCTTCTCTTTCTTATAACAGTTGTCACTAGTGGTTGACCAGACATGTCTCTGATTTCATCACTTCTTCTGAATTCGTTCCATTTTATATTAATTATTTTTCGCAGACATCTATTTTCAAATGCATTCAACTTGCTTTCTATATCTTTAGTCATTTTCCAACTCTCGCTAGCATATGTTAGGATTGATACAACATTTGAACTGAAAATTCGTAATTTAGTTTTAATAATCGTGTGTCTATGGTCAGTTAAATATACGGGACGTCGTACCTATTGGTATGAAAAATGGTTCCTCTACTTTTAACTCTTAGTGGATCAAGGCAAAAACCATTATAGAGTTAAAAAACGCCACTTAGTGTGGCTCCTGGCCGACAAGAGACATGTGCGTCATTTGGTAACAAAAAGTATACTAGGGAATAGGAATAGAATGTACACGAAAAACAACGATATTTGTCTTTCTTTTCTTTCTTCAATCCTGTTTTGCCTCGCAGCGTCAGATCAAGAAGAGATTTCCAAAATGGACCTTTGTGAACGCTTCGTAGATATTGTCTTTCATTGCTTCTGTTATCTCTGAGGTCCATCTTTTGCGTGACCAGCCTTTTGCTTTGTACCCATTGTATTGGAGCAGCATTACTATTTGAGGTGCACTGTCTGTTGGTAATCTGCTTAAGTTGCTGAATCATTTAATTTGTTGTTTCTTGATAAAGTTCAGTACTGATGTTATACCCACTTTTTCCCTGATGTCTTCATTTCTCAACCGGTCTCTTCTTTTACCCCCAGCATTCTGCGTATACACTTTATCTCTGTCGTGACTAGTTTTCTTCTATCATTTGTTGTCAGTGTCCAGGTTTGGCACTGGTAACATAATGTTGGGAGAAAGATTTGTTGAACATTGCTCTTTTTGTGTTCATGGTGACATGTTTGCATTTTAAAATTGGTGCCATTTGTCCTAACATTTGATTTGCCTCCCGAGTGGTTACCGGGGCCCAAATTTGGGTGTAAAGAATAGAACCACTGCTACCTGCCACGCATGTCGTAAGAGGCGACTTGGGAGGTTTGGCTGAAATCGGATGCACGTGTCATAAACGTGTAGAAGTCTATGCGTTTAGGACCTACCAAACCAATGTGCAACGTATCACGTTCTTGGCAAAGATCAAACATATCACAAAGAGTGATTATAATTGGTCGTCAAGAACGAGCGCAAAGAAGAAGAAGATTTGATTTGCTTTGTTTCATCTGTGTTGAATTTCATTAGTTATTCTTCAATTTTGCTGAAAAAATGCTCACCAGGTATGTGAAGTTTTTTACTTGTTTTAATGATTGATTGTCGATGGAGATATTGGCAGCGATTTCCTCTCTAGCGAATGTCATTACTTCGGTTTTGTCGATGTTTATTCTCATGTTGTGTTCATTACATGCTAACTGGAGTCTGTTAATGTGTTGTTGTAGCTGTTCTTCTGTTGTTGATATAATTGTCTGATCATCTGCAAAAATAAGTTCGTTTAAATGTTCCCCGAGGTTGTTTCCATCGCTAGTGTTAGCTGTTGCCTGTTTTACTATAGCGATATTAGTGGGAGTGAAAAATTAAGAGTTGGACAAATATATATTTAGAACAACACAGTATGCATTACTGATGGAATGTTGGAGATCCATTAAAGCCAACCTATTGATGTGGAGATGGTTCTTGATCTGAATATTTGTGTATTTCTTCACGAAACCACAGTTTGTTTGTTTATTTTATTAGAAATTCGAAAAGCTCGAATAAGAACAGTAACGATGATCTTGCGTTCTGCTGTAGCAGTTATCTCACTTGACTCGTCTGCAACACCAAAACAGACGGTAACTTATTTAATTTTAGTGTGTTTTCTTGTTGTTATTGCACGGCGATCAAGACTTTAGACTGGTCATGAAAGAAGTACATATCGAACAAAAGATAATAAACAGTATTTTATTCCCTTGGAAGTTTGCATTTTAAAATTCATCACCCGCTTTAATTGTCTGACGGAATAAATTGCAGTTTCACTAAGTTAAAGTTAAGTTACTTCTGTGCGTGATGTGTGTAGAGTGTAGATGTAGTAGTACTACTACTAGTAGTCAACTGTGACTGTAGTGTGTGTGTGCAACTCGTCAAGTAACTTTTTCTTTACAGTTATTAATTTTAGTACTGTAAATTGGGACCCAGTATAACAAAAGCACTTTTTTTGACATGTAAAGGAAAATGAAAAAACTCAATAGATTAAGTCTTAAAACAAAAAAAAAATATTATAGAAGCATTGTCCTGATAGTATGATCTGATATACACTAGTATAATACAGTTGAGTGTGCTGTGTGTAAAATGATTCACATCATACACAAATTGAAGATATTCAAAAATAAATGTCTGAAGAGATTTCTGAAAATTGTCTGGCTAAATGCAAAAGCATCAAGTTCTTGGCCACATACAATCAGTAATTTGCCATTGCTTTCTGATTGCCATTCAGTTTGCCATTGCTTTCCCCATACTTATTCAACATATATGCGGAGAACATCATGAGGAATGTAAAAGATGATGCCAACTATGTGAATTACGACCCTCTCACTATAGGCGGCAAATCCATACCAGAGCTTAGCTACACAGACGATACAGTATTATTATCCACCAGCAAGGAGGGTTTGGAAAACCTAATCATGACGACCAAGAAACATAGTGAAGACCAACATCTATATTTGAATACACAAAAACAAAAATAATGTCTACTGACAAAGCAAAAAGCTCACCTAACATCCAAATAAACAATGAAGAACAACAATGTGTAGAGAGCTACGAATACTTGGGCTCAATAATTAACAATAATGGTGACTGCTCCAAAGAGATCTCAAGAAGATTGGCAATAGCAATCAAGAAGTTAAACACAATGAAGAACATGTGGCAAAGCACCAGCAAAATATTAAAATTAAAAATATTGAGAACATGCATTTTTCCAGTGGCTACTTATGGTTGTGAATCATGGACCATTACACAAAAACAAGAACGAAAATCCAGTCCTTCGAAACTAAATGCTACAGAAAAATTTACGAATACCATGGACAGAAAAAGAAAGAACACTGATGTCCTGAAAGAACTAAATGTTAAAGAGAATGGGCTGATAAACAACATACTATACAGAAAAATTGGATACTTCGGTCACATTAACCCCTTGTTTACCTAAGGTTATAGGTCGAACCGCACAGAGCATCCCAAGCATTTTTCTGCATTTCTACCAACTTATTTGAAAATGTAATAACTCTGTTATTTTTGGAATATTTGTTTGAAATATCGTATTTTGAAATAAAATATGTATGTGTATATTTTGATAATAAAAATTTGTGTTTGTACTGCTCTATGTACTAGTAGTACTTGATATTTGCTCAGTACTAGTACTTGCGACAGGGTCAGTTCTAGAACGCTTTGCTTGGACGTAAATCACATTCTCGTCAGTATCACTATTTTCGTCATCAGTGTCTCTCACCTGTACAGAATTTTCAGAATCTGAGTGAACAGATTCACTTAATGAGAATATATCATCATCTCCGCTATCTTCATCGTTAAATATGTCGTCAGCACCATATGACAACAACGCCAAAGCTTTTTCTGTTGGTGTAATCGTTCTGGAAGATTTTCTACACGCCATTTTGCTTGAACAATTTTTGACAAAGAGAAACACTCTTTCAAAGATATAAATAACCTTCGACGGGCTAAAAATTGACCAATGACAATGTTTTATATAAAGGAAGATGTCCCCAATGCTATAGATAGTCTATTGTAGAGGTGGTTCCCGTTTACTACACATATTTTGCTGATGAGTTTACTACGTGAATGTCTCGTAGTTGGGATACAGCAGACGCCCACCTACTACGTCACCCTCACATAGTTGGTAAACAAGAGGTTAAGCATCACGATGGCCTGGAAAGAACAATATTAGAGGGCAGGGTCCCAGGACGCAGAGGTAGAGACAGACCGAGAAGAAGATGGCTACAAGATATTAACTCTTTCCACGCTTTAAGCTGCACACTGCGCCACGGCGGAAGTCCGTTGCACGCTTTAAGCCGCACACTGCGCCATAGAGTTGCTTCCTTATAAGAAGTCTTTCTAGTTTTACTTCTACTATTTTACTTATAGTACTTTTTAACCTTGTTATTCTATTGGGTTGTCCAGTTTTCTTCAATTTAGCATATAATAAGATATATATGTTTATTTATTGACGAATAGTTGGGATCGTAATTTAAAATTTTTTTTTTTTTTACTTTCCTTGAATTAACTGCTTAAATATTGAGGAAATAAATGGGCGTGGAAAGAGTTAAAGAAACCATGAATATGACCATCGACCAAGTGGGTGAACTGGCTAGAGACAGAGTGAATTTCAAATGTGCTGCAAAGAGAGCAATGTCCTATAAAGGATACGCACCTTGATGATGAAATGCAAAAGCAGATGAAAAGCTTCAAACAAATTGTGCATCTTTGGAGGTCATTAGTAAAAATGGAGATGGATTGTGCATGTATGTTCAGTTTTATACCAGTAGGAGCATTGACTAGAACAGCTATGTGATGGACAGTGGATGGGAACAGAAGAACTGGACACCCAAAGGAAACTATGGAAAGAAAATTAAAAGAGTGTGACCTGATGTGGGAAACATTTATTAGAAAAGCGGCAGATCGGCCACGGTGGAAATCTTCTGAGAAAGCCTTATATGTCAAACGAGACATGATCAGGATATAGGTATAAAGGATGATACAAGAATGATAAACATAACTGACATAGTCCTAACTAACTATGTAATTTTATTTCTTTTTCACAGATGGGAATGTATAGAAAATATATACGATGGAGAATAACCTTATTGAAGTTCATACCTCACTACTCGTGCTTGCTGTGTGTTCTACTGTTGATATTTCTCTTGACGATAACATATTTCAACAATAGACTGAGTCAGTCTTCATTATATTGGCACAGATTTCAAGAGAACTCTATAATCATGCAAGAGAGAGCAAGAAAGTGGTATAAAAATGATCACAGATCTAAATCTGTTAAAGAATGTGAGATTTTTACTCTGCAGAATAGTTCTAACAAAATAATGTCTCCGGAGTTTCAACACACTGGTTGTCGGCGGATACCACCTATACTTGGGTCATGTGATTTGGCGGATGAGATTTTCTTCTCCAAGCCACCAGCCACATGCTTACATCAACAAACATATACTTTTTGTGAGCTCAAGGTATCTATTATGTATTTTGTCAAGTTTAATGCAAATCTTATATTTCTTCATATTTTTTATCATCATAAGGTGCCATACTGACTGGCGTAGGAGATCATGCTTTTCCACAAATCTCTGTCCCTGGTGTTTGCTATCATCCCAGATGGTGACGCTTTTCCATGCCATGAAGTCAGGCTATCCAAAATTTTCTCTCTCTGTCTTTCTCTGTTTCGTCTCCCCTCAATTTTGCCGGTTGTTACATTGTGTTCTAAACCTCCCTTCCTCTTCACATGTCCGAAAAATGATGACTGCCTCGTGCATGATCTTGATGATTTTGTCTATTGTCTATTCCCACTAATTCCCAGGTGGAAGATGTAGTTGACTGCCCACTCTTGCTGTTAGCGTAGGGATGGGAGCTTCAATTTGCATTCTAGGGCCAGATGAGTCGCCCTTGTTGTGTTATATCCGTGTTTATGTAGTGTGGTCTTGATATTGTCTATCCATCTTTTCTTGGTCTTTCCTTAGCTCTAGTACCTGATCTCTTTTTATTGAATGTTGTTATTGGTGGTTGGTTGTATTTCATTCTCATTAAATGTCCAAACCACTGCATTTGTTGTCTTTCAATGTATTCGGTGCATGCAGTTATGCCCACTCTGCTTCTGATGCCCTTATTTTGTAGTCTCTTTCCTGGTGACTCCCACTGCCTTCCTCAAGCATTTCATTTCACACTTGATGATAAGCTTTATATATGTCTGGACCTCATTCAATACCTCCACATTAGTCATTTTAGCAGTCCATAGGATTCTCATCATTCCTCTATAAAACCACATCTTTGTGGCCCTCAGAGATTTTTCGATCTGTTTGTTTATTGTTCAAGACTTCCATCCATCTGTCAGTATTGGTTCTATGTAGCACTGTATAACTCTCATTCTGATCGCAATTGATAATAGCTTGTTGATATTTTTATATATTAAAAAAACAAATAATGGTCTCTAAGTTGTTACGGTACAGAGCTAGACTCTTGTAAGGTACAGAGGTAGACGACTCTCGTAAGGTATAGTGCTTGTCTCTTGTAAGGTGCAGTGCTCATTTTTCTTGTAGTATCTCTATCGTATGCCAGTAGGGACATTGACTAGGGCAGCTCTCCAATGGACAGCAGATGGGAAAATAAGGCCTGGATGTCCAAAGGAAACATGGAGAAAAACTGTGGAAAGAGAGTTGAAAGATTGTGGCCTGACATGGGAAACAATTGGTAGAAAGAGAGTTGAAAGATTGTGGCCTGACATGGGAAACAATTGGTAGAAAGAGAGTTGAAAGATTGTTGCCTGACAAGGGAAACAATTGGTAGAAAGGCGGCAGAACAGCAACAATGGAAATCTTTTGTGGAAGCTTTATATGTCAAACAGGACAGGGAGATGATATATATATATATATATATATATATATAGATAGAATAGCGAGGGACACTGGTAATAAGGAAAGCAAGCCTTCATGTAAAAATCAGTCATGGTCACCATTTTAGGCAGCTACAAAATTTATCGCAGGCAAGTGGGGAAAAAATAGATTTACATTCTTAGTGCAAAATAATAATCTCCAACCAAAGATTTACATTCTTAGTATTTATGTATGGCCTTTTTCGTCTGTACAGACGGTCAGTTGGCAAGTGTTTCACTGTGACAACCTCTGAGTTTTCGCTATTTTCTCATCTTTCAGCTCATACATAAATATCTTCCCAAAAGACTGCGCCTTGCACAATATCGCTTTCCACACAACTCTGTCATCAGCTAGTTTTTCCCATGTCTAGATAACTGTTGCTTTCTGTATTATACCCGAGCCGAAAGCAAAGATGAAGTATCTTCTCCCTTTGTGCCTAGTCTGGACAGCTGATGAGAATGGGCCTTGCCCATTTTGCACAAACCTCCTCTCTACCCTACTGTTTCATCCAAAGTCTATACATTTGAAATCAAGTAGGGTTTGTAGGAGATGCCAGAAGATGGGTTGGAATACACACCTAACCATCAACTGACTTAGGGTCCCTCCCTCTGGATGTTTGGTCAAGGTTTACTCCTCTAGCCCTCTGCATTCTTAGTATATGCATCAGAATAACAGCTTAATTTGTCCTCTGTTTATTGAGAAGCAGGTGGCGTCTGTGGCCTAGGTGTTAGTAGCTCGGTCTTTTAACCCTGATGTTCTGAGTTCGAATCACGCTGGACAGTTTGGTTGCAAATTGTTTCGCGTGGATTTTACAAAAGGACGATGACACCACCCGTTCAGAAAGCAATGGCAAACTACTGAACGTAATAATGCCTAGAAAATCACAAACAGCATTAAAAAAGCTGGGGTTGATTCGCAAAGTCCTGTAAAGGATATGCAATTAACTTAACTTTATTGAGAAGCTAATTTTGTTGTTATTTCTTTCAGAGATCAACCAATGGAAAATTGAAAGTAGTATGCAATGAAGCACAAAGCAAGGTTTGTTTGTCCCCTCTGTCTGTTGGAAAAATGAATGAGCATACAGGATCCCTGGTCTGGGAAGTGTCAGGTACACCATTGAATACTTCAGAGCTGCTTACATCATGGGTGCAAAGTTCAAATCTCACAGATGGTTCTAGACATTATGGTTTTTGTTTTATTAGATGTTTTAAACATTATTATGTGCCTTACAATAATGTAGAGGAGTATCCATATGACGACAGTAATTTGGATGGTCGTGACGAACAGGAAGTTTATGCTGAGCAACTTCTAATTTTACCTCCACAATTAGAGAGGTCAGAAATAAAACCCCCATCGCTGCACAAAATAAACATAAATATGGTACTGGTGGATTCTGTGTCTCATCAACATTTCTTTCGGTCATTAACCAAATCTGTTTCTGCTCTCAAAGAAATAATTTCTCAAACGGGATCAGCGGCCACCGTTCTCGGTTTTGATTTAGTACAGGCAGTTAGATCACGAACATTTGAAACATTACAGACGATATTTTCAGGAGATGTTGATCCCTTGGAAAAGCCATTTGGTACTCACGAAATTCCACCGCGTCCACTTAATCTTTCATTTCTGCTTCGAAAGTTTAAGAAAAGAGGATACAACACGCTGTGGGTTGAAGACTTATGTTATTTGTGGGAATGGGGCATATCCAAGGACCTCCATTTCCTAAACAAGAGTAGTAGTAACAAGGATACATGGATCCGGATGTGGAAGAGATTATCTGAGAATTTTGTGGATAATGTGGATATCACTTTAGCCATGTGCAAGATTCTGAGATCAAACAATGTTGCTGATCACTTCCATGGGCCAGATTCTGTGTGTTTCAATGGAAGACATCAGCATGAATACCTTCTAGAGTATGCTCAACTTTATCAGCAAACCCTGGAGTCTAGCAATCAATCATATTTTTTATTTACAATGATTAATGTAGGTCATGAAGATACAGGACGCAGGGTACAAACTTTAGACAACGATCTGGCCAACTACTTAACATTCACTTCTTCTCTCCAGAACACTTTGACTGTGATTTTCTCAGATCACGGCAACGCCTATGGAAGTTTTATGCATTCAACACAAGAGGCTCGAATTGAGCTTTTCCATCCGTTTATGATATTTATAGTTCCAAGAAATGTGGTCAGAATTCTTGGAAATGAGGTCATGAAGTCTCTCAGCGTTAACACTTTTCGATTGGTCAGTTTTCTAGATCTCCACCAGACTTTGAATTATATCATTGATCCGACCCATTTGAGCAGACCTGGGAATGGACTATTCAAAGTGAATAGAAAAGGTCTGTTTGAGTCTGTCAGTGGTAACAGGACCTGCGATGACATTCCTCGTATCATGCCTAATCTATGTATTTGTCAGAACTATGAAACACCAGAGGTCAACAATACAGACAACAATCTATTTGCATATTTTGCTCTTGGGCGTCTGAACGATGAGATACAAAGACAGCTTATGTTGTCACAGATGAAGATTGCTACGTCGGAAGGAAACAGTGAGATGACTGCGTTCAAGAACTGTGAGAAGCTGGTACTTTTGAGTGTTCAGAACGTCAGGAAAAGTTATGGTCAGGTCAGTAGATATACATTAGTTTAACTTGAGTTTAGTATTTGCATGTTCTTATTTTTCTAATTCTTCACCTCTCTTGTATCCTTTGCTTGATAAAGGCCTTTTGGTAGAAGCGTTGCTGTGTATTGTTATTCTTTTTGCATTTTGTAAAACTACAATACTTTATTTTTATGTGTTTCGCTATTTGCATCATGACACATTGAAATTCATTGGTTTAAGGGGATTCGGGGTATGGGGATCATAAAGCTATTTTTGTTGTTTCCACATTAATGTAAAATTTGTATAACCATTTTGAAAGATTATGACTTAGAATAGTAGAAAAAATTAGTTAAAAAAAAGCAAAGCGTTGCCATGGAAACAATACAAAATGGCCGCCAAAACAAAATTTCAAATCCCTAAGGCTCTGAATCTAATGAATGTAAATGAATTCTGTTTTCACTCTAAGGTGCGCAATTGTAATATCTAAAATATTACACATGATTTTTAGGATATATTAAATATTTAATTTTTTAAATAAATTTTTGGGTAAAAATTCCCTAAAATTCGGTCAAAATAGCTGTTTTTTGGGTATATCCTAAAAATCATGTGTAATTTTTAGATATTACAATTGCTCACCTTAGAGTGAAAACAGAATTCATTTATATTCATTAACTTCAGAGCCTTAGGGATTTGAATTTGTGTTTGCGCCATCTTTTATTGTTTCCATGGCAACACATTGACATTTTTTTAAAACTAATTTTTGTCTACTCTTCCAAGTCATAATCTTTCAAAATTGGTATACAAATTCTACATTAATACCAAAGCAACGAAAAAGTTTCAAGACCAGAATCCCCCCTTAACATGATACTGATTGGATCATCATCAATGCACTTTGGTGAGTAACCATGTGTGCTCTGATCTCTTTCTTATACATTAAGATCTCAATGGCAGTGCACAAAATCCATATCATCTGTGAGGGTCCCCAATGTAATTTAGAAGATGTTTAAAATATTTAGGAGTTTCATTCCGCCCGAGTGGTTACCGGGGCCCAAATTTGGGGTGTAAAGAATAGAACCACTGTTACCTGCCATGCATGTTGTAAGAGGCGACTAAGGAGGTTTGGCTGAAATCGGATGCATGTGTCCTAAACATGTAGAAGTCTATGCTTTTAGGGGCCTGCCACACCAATGTGCAACGTATACACGTTCTTGGCACAGATCAAACATATCACAAAAAGTGATTAAAATTGGTCGTAAAGAACGAACGGAAAGAAGAAGAAGGAGGAGTTTCATTTTTTAATTTTTCCAATGAATTTTGCCAGGGCAGCGGCTATTAACGCTTCCTCTTTTCGATTTTGAACAGTAAAGGATTCTTTTATGTGCTCAATTTGAACACCGAACCTACCTTGTGTTATCTGTCTCCGATTTGATTAGGAACTCGATCTTACCTACACTGAGATAAGGCATCTCTGGAAAATATTCTGATGGCTCCAAGACGGTGCAAACCGAGTACCTTTGGAATAAATATCTTTAACTGGAACTTGTGAATAATTTTGCTTCTCTTTACGACTGTGTATTGCTGGTCCGCACAGGAGCAAAGAATAGTAACACTGTGACCTGCAAGGCGTAAGAGGCGTCTGATGTAGGACCTAGGGAAGCTACCCTAGTAAATAAAAAAATATTGCATAAATCGGATAGGCTGGCCTACTTGTAGGGACATAACTGGCACACTGTACAATCACTCTTAGGCTCAGATCACATACAAATCACACAGAGTGTTCAGAGAAGAACAGACACACAGAATAAGACTGGTTCCATCACCCACATGTTTGTGTAGACAGACAGCCGAACACAACCTGCAAGATTGTCACCTGATGAATAAACTGAGGAAAAGAACACCGGCCAACAGAGACAGACATCAACACAAAGCTGTTTGAAAGTCTTGATGAACTAACAAACACAACAACATACATCCAGAGAACCAAACTCATTGTGTAGACATTAAACAACAGCGAACGAGAGAAGATCAGTGTTATAGATTGAACGAAGCAGAAGAATCCCTCAGATTTCTATGTTGTGTGTTACCTTTGTAAGTCTTTTGTATTTCTCTCTCTCTCTCTTGATCACCGCCCAGATCGATGTACCAGACCTCCCCATAAATTCTATTAATGTGGAAATCTGATTCATGCAAAGACCTTTGTAAGTCTTTTTGTATTCTCTCTCTCTCTCTCTTGATCACCACCCAGATCGATGTACCAGACCTCCCCATAAATTCTATTCATGTGGAAATCTGATTCATGCAGCTTTAGCATTGGTGTGTTTTACGTCACATCTTCAGCACCATTTGGAGCCCTGGTGCTTATCCTTTGGCGATGTGTCAGGTTTCAGCCAGCGTTTACTCGGTTCGCTCTCCGTTCTGTAGCCATCTAGTTTTTTTTACGTTGTGGGGTAGCTAGCCCCTCGCCCAACCTCCTTAGTCGCCTCTTACGACATGTGTTGCAGGTAACAGTGGTTATATTCTTTACACCCCAATTTGGGCCCCGATAGCCACTCAGGCATTTTTGTATTCATACTTAAACATAATTGTGTATTCATACTTAAACATAATTTTGTATTCATAATAATAATAATTCCTCTCGTCCGTTATACGTTACATAGGGCCTGCAAGTAATTTCTCCATACCACTCTATCCTGGGCAACTCGCTCAATCTCCTCCATGGAACTGAGACCGATATTTCCTGCCTCTCTCAGCAAAGTTCATTTCAGGGTCTCTTTAGGTCGACCTCTCTTTCTTGAACCCTTTGCATCCCACTTCAATGCCTGCTTTGATATTCGTTGATCATTTCTCCTCAAGGTGTGCCCAACATATCTCCATCTTCTCTTTCTTATAACAGTTGACACTAGTGGTTGACCAGACATGTCTCTGATTTCATCACTTCTGAATTCGTTCCATTTTATATTCATTATTTTTCATTTTCAAATGCATTCAACTTGCTTTCTATATCTTTAGTCATTTTCCAACTCTGCTGGCATATGTTAGGATTTATACAACATTTTTGTATTCATACTTAAACATAATTTTCTATTGTATTTTCAGGACAAATCACAAACTCTAAAAATGGACTTACATGTGCAGCAGTCGCAAATCTTCTTCGTTGCTGTCAACGTCAAATATAATTTACATGGTCAAGGTCACCACACGACTGAGTTGGAAATGTATGATCGTATTACCCCGTACAGTATGTTCTCTGTATGTTTAGACAAAATAGACATATCACTATGTATATGTGATGTATCAACAACTTCACCTAATTCTGTTCCAAAATGGAACATTCCACAAGAACAGGACTTACAAAATATGATTCTCTTCTCTCGTTTTGAGAGTCTCGTTCAAAATATTGACAGTGAGGAAAATTGTCTATTTCTAGTTACAATTAAACATTTGATTGGTGGGGTTATTTTTGTAGCAAGTACATGCACAGGCATGAGTTTTGTTTTGAACGTGGAGTTGGAAGCCGAGGATGAGATCATTTACTCTGCACCACCGAAAGCACCAGTGGTACTACCCGGAGGAATGGTAGTGCTGGGGTTTTTGTATGTATCAACAGCTGACAGTTGGACAAGCTCTATGAAAGTGTCATTTAAAGTTGTGACTGATTTAAATAAGTTAGTAGATTCTTTGCCAGGTTTCACATAGAACAGTAGCTATTAATAGATGCAGGCAATTAAGGTGACAACTGAGAAACTGTTGAACACCAGACTTGATCCTCAACCTGTTGTACTTTTGATAAATGCATAATCAGCACTCCAAGCACTCCAGTCCAGAAAATTGCCAGGTCTACAGACTCTACTATATAAACTGTGCAAGCAGTGCATGGTCATCTTGCAGTGGATACCATCTCACTGTGGAATACCAGGAAATGAAACAGCAGACTGACTGGCAAAAGAAGGTGCTGCAGAAGAGCAACCGGATGTGCCAGTTACCTACGACCAAAAGAAAAGGATGATTAAATCAATGAGAAAGCCACAAATACCAACACAAGACGACTACTATAATATGAACAGATTGGAAAGATATGAAAGTTGTCATTCTGCACCTTAAAACGGACACAATCGACTCCACAGCCACATGTATACAAAATTCAAGATTGGCAACTCAGCCATGTGTACTTGTAGACAGGCACATCAAACTGCAGAGCACATACTTCAAGACTGCCCCAAATATGAGGCAAATTCACTGGCCTAATGAAACAACACTGGACGTAAAACTACACAGAACTCTGTGTGAGCTACAAAAGACAGTGAAGTTTATACAAGAGACAACATTGAATATATAGACAAAATTTCAAGCGAACGAACAAAAGGAAGGATGGATTATTAGATGTTATTAAACAGGTGTGTATTCTTGACAAGCTGAAGTATGGGGAAGAATGGATGCCTTTATCAGAGGATATCATTGATTACACCAGAGTTGTCAATACACTTGGACGCTGCTGTAGGGCATGGGCCACAGTCGTTGCCAATGCAGAAATTATGGCACTGGTGGATCAGCACTCCCATCCAGGTGATATCATTATTTACACTGATGGCTCTGTCAAACGGGAACTAGATCAGCGTGAGTTTTCAGCACACTGAATTGGTAACACACTTACTGAGGACTGTGGCGTTTTCGAGACAAGATCGAGCTATGGAAATCGCTGTGGCCTCCAGGGCTCTCTTGTGGGTGGCTGAGCAACAAGCCACCCATATGATTATCATATCAGACTCGATGAATATGCTTCAAAGGATTGAATCTGGAAGTATGTGCGTGGAATGGGTGGACAATATTCGGAGGTCACATCTCAAGACATTTAACTTGGCTGTACACACCTGGACATGCTGGAGTGCTGGGCAACGAATGTGCTGACTGTCTTGCAAACAATATCCCCGATTCTTCTTATTCGAGCGCTCCATATTGACCACTTGTTAACCACTCTGTGTGATTTGTATGTGATCTGAGCCTAAGAGCGATTGTACGGTGTGCCAGTTATGCACCTACAAGTAGACCTGCACATCCGATTTCTGCAATGCTTTTACTAGGGTAGCTTCCCTAGGTCCTACATCACTTGCCTCTTATGACATGCCTTGTAGGTCGCAGTGGTACTACTCTTTGCTTCCCTTGCGGGCCCCGGAACCACACGAGCGATGCCCCGATTCAAGCGGGCAGAATTTTCTTGCAAGACCTATTAATTCAGATCCATACATTTGTTAATTAATTATGTTAGATAGACCACGAGAAGTTAATTTTTATTATTCATGTTTGCTATGAATATAAGATTTATTTTAATGCGTCATCATGCCCGCCTGCCCAGCGTGTTCGTAGCACGTTGGACAATGGGTGACAAGCCCCCTGTGAGTGCGGTTCAACTCCAGAGCTAGCATAAAGCTACAGGTTCTCCAGATTTACGGTGTTCGTGGCACCGAACCGAAGGATTACGATGTCCATGGCACCGAGCCGATGAGCTGAAAGATCAAGTGCTTCTGGATCGCAAAAAAGATTGGTCATCATCATGTGCCGTACCGGCTGGCGTAGGCGGTCCTGGATCTCTTCAAATCTCTGTCAATGGGATCTGCTATCATCTCAGATGTCGACACTCTACGGTGTCAAGAATTCAAGCTGTTCAAATTTGTTTCTGTTTTCATGTTTTGTCTCCTCTCGATTTTACCAGTTTTCACAATGTCTTCTAATATACTAATATTTGATGACTAATTAAATGACTAATATGCAGAAAAAAGCAACCTTTGAAAATAGAATAAACAATGCTCACTATTTGATCACAGAGTTTCCCGTATTATCACATGAAGAAGTTTGGGTTTTTTTCCCGTTATCAAGTATAACGCTTCAAGTTCAATTGATATGTTAAATTTTATACAAACTATCCTACATATTTACAATTTTGCGATTGCTATTTTCAAATGTTTTAAGTTATCAATTGGAATAATTAGACGTTTGCATTTTTTTCAAATGCTACTTGATGGTGTTTCTTAAACTTCCATGTGTACAAATGTGAACCAAAGTAGATTTGTGGAGTTATTGAGCGACTCGCGAGTGGTTACAGGGCCCACATTTGGGGTGTAAAGAATATAACCACTGTTACCTGCCACGCATGTCGTAAGGCGACTAAGGAGGTTTGGCTGAAATCGGATGCATGTGTCCGCTAGAGAACGCTAACCCGAAACAAATGCTTGCAGAAAACAGATGCACCGAGCCAGTAGGTGCATAACATTTGGCTGGTACACGACCCTCATAATGAGGAATGGGATAACGGATTCTATGGCCGACAATCTGCCTCGGAGATTTAGCCACGCAGTAAGAATGTCAGACCTACCATCACGAGGTGGCCAAAACTTACTGCTGGAAGAGGTCAGCACAAACGGGAAGCAGAAATCATAGGAATTATATCCTACAGAACTGCCCCAGTGTGCAGACTTGAGAAGAAAGAGGTGGCCTACTTACACTAGCGTCCAAGACAAACTGTATGGCGTGGCTGATAATAATCTGAGGCAGACGGCTGCCTTTATTAGAGAATCCGAAATCCCAATCCAGTGTGAACGCAGAAGATCGTCAGTGACATATTTGCGCCCATCGTCTTCTAGTTCTTCCTCTCATTTTTCTTGCAGGCACCATTCCCTCCAAAATTATCTTCTCTGGGCGCTCATGTCGTTTGATGTGTCGGAAATATTTAATTTTCCTCGATGTTATGCTCTTTAATAGCTAACTCTCCGATAGACTCTGTCAAGATCTGATACCATGCTACAATATTCTTCTTCTTCAAACGCTCCATATCGACCACTTGTTAACTACTTTATGATTTGCATATTATCCGAGCCTAACGGCGATTGTACCTTGTGCCAGTTATGCGTCTACAAGTAGGTCAACACATCCGATTTCTGCGACGTTTTTATTTACTAAGGTAGCTTTCCTAGGCCCCATCTCAGTCGCCTCTTCGACATGCCTTGTAGGTCACAGTGTTACTATTCTTTGCTCACCTTTAGGGCCCTGGCAACACACAGGGAATGCTACAATATAACTCCAGATGTGGTGATTTAAAGTGGGGTTTTTTGTTTGTCAAATCTGACAACAATCAACAAAGATCAGAATACTAAGAGCATGTATATACCTAGAGACAATATCATGGTACAACAGAAATGAACAAAGACATGAGTGTACAACAGACACAAACAAATGACTTTTTTTTTGTTGTCATGCAATTTATATATTTATTAACTAGTAGCAAATACACTGACACATATGACATAGCTTATACAGGCACAGACTGTGATGACATATAATTATATGTGTCTGTTTGATATGGGGCGCCTCAATGGTGAAGAGGTTAAGATGCTTGTCTGTTGTTCTGAAGGTTGTGGGTTAGAATCCGGACCGAGTGTCATGTGCAGTATTTTCATGAGATTCCTAGGATTGTTGCCGGAGCTACGGAGTTCGTGCAACACTCTGCAGATGACGTGCCATTTCTGTAGACAGGGATGGAGCTATATGGGGAAACCAGGTGCAATGGAGTCAGTACTTCGACTTTGGACCCTTTTTGGACGTGATGCGGATGTGCGTTGGAAACATGGATGATGCTATGGATCTTGATATAGCAGTGATGTGATGCAGATATAATATGTGAATGTATGTTAGGAACATATGGATGATGCAGTGGATCTTGATATAGCGGTGATGTAGGTGGATGATGGAATTGGTTGTCCACTCTTGCGGTGAAGCGTAGGGATGGGAGCTTTAAGTTGCATTCCAGGGCCAGACAAGTCGCCCTTGTTGTATTATATCCGTGTTCCATTCTCATTAAATGTCCGAACCATTTGTTGTCTTTCAATGTATTTGGTACATAAAGTTATGCCCACTCTGTTTCTGATGTTCTCATTTCATAGTCTATCGTTCCTGGTGACCTCCACACTGCCTTCCTCAAGCATTTCATTTGACATGTAGTGAGTTTTCTGTCTACTCACTTGGGCCTAGAAATGTGAAGTGACAGGCACTTCGTACCATAAAGTCTATGAAGGCTACTGGAAATTGTATATGTAACAGGTCATGAATGTGTGCCAATTACATCATCAAAAATATGCAGACATACACAAGACGTAAATTTATATAGAATTTACTAAGCTTAGTAACAACAGATAAGATATAGCAATAATAGTTTGATATGACTATGGTCATATGATACACAAGTCATATAATTCATATAATGTAATACGTATATATATGATTAACATTCAAACAATTTATATAGAACAGCACCAGAGTCACGGAAAAATAAAATAAAAACTGTACAGAAATAAAAATGATGATGTATGGGTAGATGAAAGCAAGCATTGAAAATCAAATATCACACACAAAAGAACTACTTGTATAACGTTTAAAAATGATCAATGGACGTTATAAATATGGCTGCCTAAAAAAGTTGTGACAGGTCTCGTCTCGAACAAAAATTGCTACGACGACGGCTGAATGATACAATTACCTCTGATGTCGGAGAAGGCTTGCATGAATAGCAAGGGACACTGATTATAATGAAAGTGAGCCTTCAAGCAAAAATCAGTGAGAGGTGCCATACTGGTCACCCTGAATACGCCTGAATTCATAGCGGACAAGCAAAAAAAGAATGATACAATTGAAAATTGCAAAACAGAGACACAAAAAAAGAAAGAAAGATACAATTGAAGATTGCAAAACAGAGACACAAACAAAAAAAGAATGATACAATTGAAGATTGCAAAACAGAGACACAAACAAAAAAAGAATGATACAATTGAAGATTGCAAAACAGAGACACAAACAAAAAAAGAATGATACAATTGAAGATTGCAAAACAGAGACACAAACAAAAAAAGAATGATACAATTGAAGATTGCAAAACAGAGACACAAACAAAAAAGATATCTACAACTTAATTAAAGACAGTGTTTTTACAAGGAATTCTAAATTTAACAAGAGAAGATAGAATCAGAAACGATGGAATCAGAAAAAAAAAGTGGACAGAAGAACACAAAGTGTAGGCATACTCTTAGGCGAAGATAAATAAAGCCCAAATATATGGCGAAAAATTATCGTTATAGAGCAATGAATACAAGAAGGAAGGGAAAGTGTGGGGGACTGATTGTCAGCGAGACAGACTCAAAACATTTCCCGTAGAGGGGTCTCTGAAACAAGTCGTTCTTCACATAGATCAATTATACATGAAAATAAGAATGATCAAATTGGTCGTAAGAATGTTTGCAAACAAACAGTTGGGACAGGCATCAAGGTTACCACAAGATAGTCTCCTACAAAGAGCATTAGCACTCAGATACAACGACAAAAGACCTAGAGGATGACCACTTAAATGATGGATCGACGGAATATCCGAGAAACTAAATTATACAAAGCGCATAGTGGGGCTCGCTCCATGAGCCTATTTTGGCCTGGCCGAAAGGCAAAACAGGGATAGAGAATAGAAAGACAGACACAAGCTAAGTTTTTAAAATATGACTGGGATGGTACACAAAAAAATTACTTTCGACTCGACACATGCAAATATATGCTGACTCAACACACGAAAATTATTTTGGTTCATACATGAACAAAATTCGATACAATTTGCTAACACCAGCTACATATACATAATATAATGAATGCAACCAAATATGTGGAGTTAGTGACAAAGTCAGAAATGTTATAAACAAGAATGATGAGAATCCATTGACAAGAAATCAAAGTTAAATAAACACATTCTAGAAAATAATAGCTGTATAACATGGACAGTCTAGAAAATGATAGTTGTAATAGAAAAAACTGTCGTTACTGACAGTAATACGCTTTTAGGGTGGTGTAGAACATGGGAAACACACACACACATGAGTCTGTAGAATTTAATGACCACATGGCTTGTGCAGTCGCGGAAACCGTTTTAGGTTTTTTCTTTACACCCCAGGCAGAAAAATATGCCGTGGCTTTACAGATTGAACCCTAGTCTCCAGAATGGGAGTCAACGTTTTAATCCATTTGGCCAGATAGCTATAACATGGACATTCTAGAGAACAATAGCTATATAACAAGACAAGAGGAACTCGTACAGAGCTGAGTATCGTCATACTGTTAAGGGACAGAGAAAGCGAGCTGTCGAACAGACAGAATACACAACCCCCATATGTCTAACTTTTGATCATGTATGCCCCGCCCCACCTGTAGTAGTGGATTGGATTGTGTTCCAGTATTTGACTCTATAGTCACCTCTGCACACACCAGAGAGGTGCAACAATACACATCCGATGGTGTTGTCATCATCGCTTGCGATGGACAGCTACAAGCTTAAAAGCTGCCAGTTGCCATGACAATGGCAGATTGTAGTAAGACTAACGACAGAAACATTCACAAAGAAGTTACATGAACATTACCATACAAGAGTAGTAGTCGATTATTTGTCCAATAAATATGTGAAGGCAGTGAAAGTATCACAAAAGTAATATCAGTCTATGAACAAACAAAAAATGTGTAAATTAGATCCAAAATAAAAACAAGATACAAACAAGCAAGCAGTTTCGAAAATAAACAAACATTAAAAACAGAAAGCAGCGGTTGCGTAGTTATTAGTTGCTTCTAAGGCTAGTGGCCGGGCTCGATTCTAGTGGCGTGGAATATTTTCCAACCGTAATGGCTCTCAGGCCGACCTAGACTCAATTGGGTACTAAAAGCACTGGGAAATAAAGGTGGCCGGGGTGATGCTGACCCCATCACTCATCGTGTGCTGACGGTCAATGAAGAAATACGGGCTTAACATTGTATTACCCTATATCCTCATCAGGTGCAGTGTGGCTGACGTAGGTGATCATGTATCTCCACAAATCTCGGGTATTTGCTACCATCTCAGATGTTGACGCTCTTCCATGCCATGATGTCAGGCCGCCTAATATTTTCCTCTCTGCTTTCCTCTGTCTTGTCTCTTCGATTTTACCAGTCGTCACAATTTGCTCTAAACCTTCCCGTCTCGTCACATGTTAGAAACATGATACAAGGAGTGTACAATGTAAAAAAGTTATTCCTCTGAACCATCAATTTGATCTAACAAAAATAAGTGCACTTAAATAAAACAATAACAGCAAAATGAAAAGGCACTTTGTGTAAACAATAAAATGATGAAACATCAGAACACAGCAAGAAGCTAGTTTTTGTATAGAGATCAAACATTAAGTTGAACAAAGAATATATGAATATATACAACGTGTAAGTTGTTACAGTTATGAAATTTCAGATATCTTCATTGCACTATGGACATTTGTAGCGTGCTGGACGTCGAGTGACAAGCCCCTATGAGTGCGGTTCAATTCCACGGGCTGGCAGAAAAGCCACAGGCTCTCCAGATTTATGGTGATCGTGGCACCGAACCGAAGGGTTACGATGTCCATGGCACTGAGCTGAAAGCTCAAGTGCTTCTGGATCGTGAAAAAAAAAATTGCACTACAGACATGTCCATAGATACTCTGTTCTGCTTCGCAATATCTCCAACAGCGTCCAGCGACTGACCATACCAGTTCGATGTTGATTGATGAGCCTACTCATACGTCTGTTGTACTGTTCTTTTCTGGCCATTTCAATGTAAGAGCTCTGATCCCCTTAACAATATCTCCAACAGCGTCCAGCGACTGACCGTGACAGTTTGATGTTGATTGATTAGCATACTCATACATCTGTTGTGCTGTTCTTTTCTGGCCACTTCAATGTAGGAGCTCTGATCTCCTTCACAATATCTCCAACAGCGACATTTCGATGTTGATTGATTAAAGCCTACTCATCGTCTGTTGTGCTGTTCTTTTCTGGCCACTTCAATGTAAGAGCTCTGATCTCTTCACAATATCTCCAACAGCTTCCAGCGATAGCATCCAGTTTGATGTTAGTTGATGAACTTATTCATATACCTATTGTGATGTTCTTTTCTGGCCACTTAAATCTTTAATCCAAGCTCTTGCAATCTAGCAGTTGACGTGGATTGGTTTAAATAAAATTACTCTTTGTGGCCACTTATGAGGGGGTTAAGAATGTCAGCTCTATCCATTGGCTGGCCGTCTGATGTGGTGGTAGAGTCAGGCAGCCAGCCTGCTCTCTTATTGCAGACACCCATGTGCCCGGAACGAAGAAAAGTGTAATTCTGTAAATTGTTGACGCTTGTAGTGATCCTGTCCATTGCCTGCGCACCTTTCGGATCATACTCTATGAATCGCTCAGAATGCAAGCATGAGTGTAGTTTTGTGACTCTAGTCAGAGTAGCGCCTTAGCCACCAACAGTACTTCCAGTGTCATGCTACTTGTCATCATACTCAATGAATTACTCAGAATGCAAGCATGAGTGTAGTTTTGTGTCTCTAGTCAGAGTAGCGCCTTAGCCACCAACAGTACTTCCATTGTCATGCTACTTGTCATCATACTCAATGAATCACTTAGAATGCAAGCATGAGTGTAGTTTTGTGTCTCTTTAAAGGTTTAAAATCCGAAGGATTGACTTCATTCCCCGGGTTTACCCCATATGGCTCGGTCCCTCTTCGCAGAAATGGCACGCCACCTGCCGAGAGTATTACACAAAGCACGAACTCCGTAGCTTCAGCAACAATCCTAGGGTCTCTGGAAAAACTGCACTCGTGAACAGAATGGCGCGGTCCGGACTCGAACCCACGACCTTCGACTCACAAGGCAAAGGGCTTAACCACTTAGCCAAAGAGACCCCGAGTTTGTGTCTCTAGTCAGAGTAGCGCCTTAGTCACCCCCAGTACTTCCATTGTCATGCTACTTGTCATCATACTCAATGAATCACTTAGAATGCAAGCATGGGTGTAGTTTTGTGTCTCTAGTCAGAGTAGCGCCTTAGTCAACCCCAGTACTTCCAGTGTTGTACTACTTGTTGTCATACTCAATGCATCACTGTCTTCCTTGATCATAACAATGTCTATGAAGCTTTGTTATCTAGTAGTAACCACAAAATCAAACTAAATAATGTTGTATACATTTTCTAGTCAGCTTTGATTGTGACAAAAACACTATGGTTCAAACATATATATATATATATATTGCTCTCATACTGTTATACGTTAAATAGGGCCTGCGAGTAATTGCTCATAAAATCATACAAAACTGTAGAACAAACATATACACATTAGGAGAACAATCATACACAAAATCTCAGTGGCGTAGAGGTTAGGTGCTCGCATCTCGCACCAAAGGTACTTGGTTTGCTCTCTCATAGAGCTATCGGGACATTTTTCCAGAAATCCCTGACCTCAGTGTAGGTGAGATCGTGCTCATAGTCCTATCGGAGACAGACGATAAAACGCAGATGCCATGTTCAATTTGAGCACGTAAAAGAACCCGTGGCAGTCCAAAATAGAGAAGAGCAGGCTGGAGAGCCACGGTCCGGGCAAAATTCATTAGAAAAGATTAAAAATAAAATTGCCACAAAATATCTTTATCATCTTCAAATTACATCGGGACCCTCACGGTGCTACAGAGTTTGCGCATTGCCACTGAGAAAGAGATCAGAGCATACATGGTTACTCACTGAAGTGCAATGATAATGGTCCTATCAATCAATCAATCATACACAAAAAACTATAGAACAATCATACACAACTATAGAACAATCTTACAAAACTTTAGAACTGCAAAAATAGTCAAGAGTCATGCAAGATATAAAAACAGAATTTAGAACAATGTTCAACGATACACTGGAAGACAGACTCTTCTGGTAATATTGACAACTGTCAAGATGGTTGGTCTATGTGCTGGATATCTTCATCTTCTCCAGGATGGGAATGACCATGTCAAAGCGTGGACGCTTGCCTGGCTCAGGGTTCATGCAGATTTTGATGAGACGTGAGATGTGACTAGAAATTCCCGGTGGGATTGAGATGCGTAGATTCTCCAGAGCAACCTGTTGGAAGATGATGTGGTAACAGGATTAGGAAAGGTAGATTCATTTAATAAAAACCAAACTAGTTATCGGTTACTGAACCGACGTCATTGCATCCATAGGTGCTCAGTCTCTCCTACCAGATGTTGAAGAGTATGCATACTGATGGCAACTGTAGCTCCACCAGTGTGGGCATATGTAGCTTAACTCTTAGTGGACCAGGGCAAAAGCCATGTTTTTACAAGCCATTTGTTTTGAGAATAAAAGCACTTGTAAAAAGGTGTTCAATCCAAAGCCACATAGTGTGGTGTTTGATCCACACGGAGGTAAGCGGTAGTGAACTTGATCAAAATCCAAGTGCACCTGGTTCAAACTTCACGGCGGGTTTGGAAGCAAATTTGTTCGCATGGAATTTTATGAACGGTAAAAAAGCACCTCACAGTTTCAGAAAGCATTGGCAAACTACTGGATGTATAAGTGGTGGCTAGAAAATCGACGACTCGTTTACTGTTGTTGATGGTGATGTCCTGTAAAGGATATGGCACAATTTTCATTTCACAAGTAAAACTGGATGCTTGAGGTGAGGAAAGAGAGAGAGAGAAGTGTGTTTAACCAGTGAGCCACCTGAACCATCAGTATGATGCTCGTCCATCACGGGTGAGATGCTCGTCCATCCTGGTTTCCCCATGCACGGATGATGACCACACAATTTTTATCCAAGGGAATGTAGTTGCGTTATGTTTGTTTGTGTGTGCGTAGATGACTAGTCCTTTACTATATGGCTCAGAAACATGGACAGCCTACTCAAGACACGAGAGGAGACTTAACATCTTTCACCTTCGATGTCTCCGCAAGATTATGAACATCAGGTGGTACGACAAGATAATCAACTCTGAAGTACTACAACGTGCAAATCTGCCTTCCATCATGGGCATGCTCAGCAGTAGACGACTAAGATGGTTGGGCATGTGAGAAGAATGGAAACTTGTCGCATACCAAAACAAATGTTGTTCTGTGGACTTTCGGAGGAAGAAGCACCAGGGCAGACCACTGCTCAGATATAAAGATGTCTGCAAAACCTCAATGAAAAACTTTTCTATAGATCCCAGCACATGGGAGGGACTAGCTGATGACAGAGTTGTGTGGAAAGCCAAATTACGGAGGGGCGCAGAGTCTTTTGAGAAGAGACTTATGTACGAGCTGACGACAAGAGAGAAAAGCGAAAACTCAGAAGTTGTCACAGTAAAACACTTGCCTATTGACCGTCCGTAAAGATGAAAAGGGCCATATAGATGACTAGTGAGCCTGATGCGACGTTTCAAGCCCGCATCGTGCTCACCATCAGTATACATACCCTTCAACATCTGTTAGGGAAGAGACTGAGCACCTATGGGTCTGCTGGAGTGCTGTGACGCCAGTTCAGTAACCAATTACTTCTGACCATTGTAAACAGAGTCTAACGGCAATGGACTGATTTTATTGCACCAGAGTTCCCCATATGGCACCACCTCTCTTGGCAGAGTAAAAAGTAAAGGAACTCTTTTTATACCACAGGGTATATAGGGTAATACAGTGTTAGGCCTGTATTTTTCATTGACCGTCAGAACACGCTGGGTGATGTGGTCAACATCATGCAGCCCACCTTTACTTTCCAATGCTTTTCCTGGTATCCAATTGAGGCTGGGTTGACCTGAGAGCCGTTCTCATCATCATCATCATCATCAGGTGCCGTCTCACATCGAAGGTTGGCTGCAATGAATCTCCAGCATCCTCTGTCTTTCACCTTGGTGTTGCACTCTGCCAGACTGTAACCTGTCCATTTCTTAAAGTTTCCCTCCCACTTATCTCTCAGTCTTCCTCTTGCTCTTCCCCCCTCAACTTTTCCCTATAGTAAAGATTTTATCATGGTGTCATGTCTTTTTATATAACAAGAAGGGTCCTTGCCTGGAACCCGCAGGGACAGCGAAAGAAGGAGGCCAGAAATACATGGAAACAAGATTTGGAGGCGGAGATCAACAATATAAAGAAGAGCTGCAGGAGATAGCTAGAGATAGGAAGACTTGGCATGAGTTGGTTGAGGGCCTATGCCCCAATTCGGGTTAAAAAGGCAAAGAGAGAGAAAGAGATGTCTTTTTATGTGCCCAAAATACTTTGTCTGAATTTTATTTCTCTTAATAATTGTTTCTTCATGCCTAGTTTCCATAAAACTTGTTTATTTGTTTGTTTTTCTGTCCATGAAATTCTGCCTATCCTTCTATATATCCACATCTCAAATGCATCAATTCTGTCTTCTAGCTGTAGAAGGCATGCAGCCAGTCCCTCAACCCCAGGTGGTAGCCAGCAGGCCAGACAGGTAGTTTAGATAGATAGGTTGGTAGATATGAAATTAGTTGACTGTAGTGTTTGCGCACCAAATCTGCACGTTAATAGCAGATAGCAACACTAGAACGAGACATTTACGTAGTGAAACTAGTTGACGTAGAATTGTGTAGTGACTGCGTAGCAACGTTAGAAAACCTAAGGAGACTAACGTAAACACTATGGCTGAACAGACGTGTTTTGATACACTCCTGAATTAACATCCAATTAAAGGAATATGAAACTATAACGAGTGTTTGTATCATTTTACATTGTTGTGCAATTGTCATCAAGTGCCAATTACTAACCAACAACCAACCAACTCACACAAACCAACAAAAAAAACCCCAAACTATAACATAGCTGATGCATTTGAGAGTCGTTCCACACCCACTGCGGAACTGAACCCGGGCTACTAGTCTAAGAAGCGAGTTCACTAACAACTACGCTACTGTAACTCTCAGAGTAATATGTTAACTATATGTATCATGTCCCACTATGATAACTCTAACGACATACATGCACACACATCAACCTTCATGTCAATCTCCTTGATCACTTTAACAAAACATACGCACACACCAACCTTCTTGCCATACGCACACACCAACCTTCTTGTCAATCTTCATGATAACGCTCACACACACACAAACTCAAAACACACATCCATCTCCTTGATCACTTTTTTTTCTTTCCCGATCCAGATGCACTTGGGCTTTTCAGCTCTTCGACTTGGTACCATGGACATCGTAACCCTTCGGTTCGGTGCCACAAACACCATAAATCTGGAGAACCTGTGGCTTTTCTGCCAGAACACGGATTTGAACCACACACACATGGAGCTTGTCACCCGTCATCCAACGTGCTACGAACATGCTGGGCAGACGGGCCCTTGATCAATTTAACATGCACACACACTTTTATATAAATCTCCACCATATCTCTAATGGCACACACTCAAAACACACACCAACCTTCATGCCAATCTCCATGATAACGCTAGACACTCACTCAACACACACACATCTATCTCCATGAACACTAACAAGACACACACACCAACCTTCATGCCAATCTCCATTGCCTCCAGCTCTGCAAATGGTACCTCCCTGGTCTCCAGCTCCCACAACAAGATAGCAAAACTCCACATATCAGCTGCTCTCATATTGATTTCCTCCGGGGCTCGTTGTAAAGCTGCAGACAATCAAACACTGCTTCATCATATTTCATTAAATAATAAGGGACAAGATGACAGTATCAAACACTTATCTCTTATCTTATCTTAACCACATTTGCAGTGAAGTGTCATGGGGAGATTTAGTTTTCTATCTTGTGCCAGGTGTGTTACGCTTGACGTTGTCAGTCCATGCTTTCGCAGGGATTCTGAGATGTTATCTATCCATGGTGTTCTTGGCCTGCCTTGTGCTTTGTGACCTGAGTGTCGATTATTGTAGGTATTTGATGGTAGTAAATGTGGTTCCATTCTCGTTAGATGGCCGAACCACTTGATTCTTTGCTTCTCGGTGTACTGTAAGCATGGTATCATACCAACGATGCTTCTGATATTCTCGTTTCTCACTCTATCTTGTAACGTTGACAGCTTTAAGTAGACATCTCATTTCACATGTTGTAATCTTTCTTTCTTGTGTCTTAGTCAGGGGCCATGTTTGGCACTGATAGCAGAGAGTTGGAATAAATATGCAGTTTATCAGTTGTCGTTTGACTGCCATGTTAATGTTTGGATGTTTTAATTGTGGTGACAGTTGGTATGTCACTTCATTTGCCTTCTGGGGCAATACGACAGTATCAAACACTGCTTCATAAAATTTCAGTCAATAATAAGGAACAAGCGACAGTAACAAAAACAAGCCATCTACCTCTACCTATTCTCAAATACTGTTTTGCCTTTCGGCACCAAGTCGAAAAAAGAGACACATGAATTGGGCCTATCTATGCGCCTGATCTAGGTTCTAGGAAACTACCTAGTAAATAAAAAGCAGCGCAGAAATCGGATGTGTTGGCCTACTTGTAAGCGCATAACTGGCACAGCGTACAATTGCTCTTAGACTCAGATCACATACAAATCACACAGAGTGGTTGATATGGAGCGTTTGAAGAAGTGCCTAGGATATTCCATCAATCCATCGTTTACGTGGTCGTCCCCTGAATCTGTTGCTGTTGTGTGTGAGTGCTAGTGCTCTTAGTGGGAGACTGTCTTGTGGTAACCTTGATACATGTCCGAACCATTTGACCTGTTGTTTCATAATATATTGTAGCACCTCCCCTCTTCAAGGATCCCACTCTGATCTTCTGATTTAGCTGTTTCTGATCTTATCTCTTCTTGTCACATTTAGAATTCATTGTAAACACTTCATCTCTGTCGTTTGGATTCCTCTTTTCTCATTTGTTGTCAGTGTCCAGGTCTGACACTGATAGCCTAAAGTTAGTAAGAAAACTGTGTTGTTAGTGTCCATGTCTGACACTGGTAGCACAGAGTTGGTAAGAAAACTGTGTTGTTAGTGTCCATGTCTGACACTGGTAGCACAGAGTTGGTAAGAAAACTGTGTTGTTAGTGTCCATGTCTGACACTGGTAGCACAGAGTTGGTAAGAAAACTGTGTTGTTAGTGTCCATGTCTGACACTGGTAGCACAGAGTTGGTAAGAAAACTGTGTTGTTAGTGTCCATGTCTGACACTGGTAGCACAGAGTTGGTAAGAAAACTGTGTTGTCAGTGTCTAGGTCTGACACTGATAGCACAAAGTTGGTAAGAAAACTGTGTTGTCAGTGTCCATGTCTGACACTGCTAGCACAGAGTTGGTAAGAAAACTGTGTTGTTAGTGTCCATGTCTGACACTGGTAGCACAGAGTTGGTAAGAAAACTGTGTTGTCAGTGTCTAGGTCTGACACTGATAGCACAGAGTTGGTAAGAAAACTGTGTTGAACATTGCTCTCTTGGCGTCCATCATACGCCTTGTTTTTCAGTATTGGTGACATTTGTTCAATAATCTGGTTTGCCTGATTGATAGGACCATCATCATTGCACTTTGGTGAGTAACCATGTGTGCTCTGATCTCTTTCCTACATAGGAAGATCTCAGCTGCAGTGCACAAACTTCATAGCACCGGTGAGGGTCCCTGATGTAATTTTGAAGATGGTGAAGATATTTTTGTAGAAATATTTTTATTAAAAATCTTTTCATATGAATTTTGCCACGGCAGCGCTTTTCAGTCTGCTCCTTTCAATTTTGAACTGCCAAGGGTTCTTTTACGTGCTAAAATTGACCACAGAATCTACGTTTTATCATTCATCTCCGATAGGACTAGGAACTCAATCTCACCTACACTGAGATCAGGGATCTCTGGAAAAATATCAAGAAGGCTCCACGAGGGAGCCAACCTGTTACCGTTACCATGAGAGGCCACAGAGACCCATAGTACGCACTATGTATATCGCCCGCCTGCCCAGTGTGTTCGTAGCGCGTTGGACGACGAGGCGAGAATCCCCTGTGAGTGTGGTTCAATTCTGTGGGCTTGTAGAAAAGCCACAGGTTCTCCAGATTTACGGTGTTCGTGGCACTGAACGAAAGGGTTACGATGTCTATGGCACAGAGCCGAAACCTCAAGTACTTCTGGATCTAAAAAAATAAACAACTATATACTAATGGTGAAATTTCAACAAAATACAAAGCAAGGCAGTTTTACAAAACACTCCACACCTAATTTGTACCTCAACCAATCACTCTTCAATACACTATATGGGTGAGTCTCAGACACTGGATCGAATACAAGAATTAAGAGTTAAGTTTGGACATACTAGACAGTGTTGTATTCGTGGTAGAGAGAGAAGGTATTCTTATCAACTTCTCATGGGTACGGTGAGCAAGTGAACTCTGGGATGGCTGCTGCAGCGGAGGACAGAGCATGCATGGGAATGCCCAATGTGCCATGACATCGATAGAATAACACAACATAATCACACAAACTGCAACAATTTGCAAATGTTACCCTCTGGAGCACACCAAGCTGGTGAGAATAACTTCCCTTTCTCATGGAAGGAAAACTTGTAATCTGCCATATTGATTTTTGCAGTCAGGTCTTCATCAATCTGAAACAACAAGTCATTAACCTTTGTGAATATCAGCTCATCATATCATAGCCATAACAATATAAACTGCAAACATTCTGTGATTTATATCTCTATCTGAACCAGTACCTTTACCTGTATCAGTACCTGTATCCGTACCTGTAACAACTTTGAGAATACCAGCTCATTACATCAAAGCCATAACTTTCTAAACTGCAAACATAATGTGATTTCTACCTGTATACTTACCGGTATTCTTACCTGTATCAACTTTGAGAATACCAGCTCATCACATCAAAACCCCAACTATCTAAACTGCAAACATTCTGTGATTTATATCTCTACCTGAACCAGTACCTTTACCTATATCAGTACCTGTATCCGTATCTGTAACAACTTTGTGAACAGCAGCTCATGAACAGCAAAGCCTGAACTATCTAAACTGCAAACATTCTGTGATTTATATCTCTACCTGAACCAGTACTTTTACCTGTAACAACTTTGAGATTAGTAGCTCAACACATTAAACTTAATTGATTGCGTAAAAGTTATCACTTTAAAGATACACAAGGCAGGGACGAATCATCATTTTAAAGATTGGACATATTTCGTTGCTTTTCCATTACTTTCTGTTCCTATTCAACTTATATATTTACTGAAAACTACCTAAAAGTGAAGTGTAAACGATAACGAATACATATCATCATGGTTTATGCTAGAAATAGACGTAAACACACTATTTTTTGCTCCTCTTGCGGGCCCTGGCAACATATGGGGTTGACTATACTTGAACTCATAGCGGCCGAACACAAGAAGAAAATCACAATCTTTCAACTCTTTTCCCACTGCTCTTCTTCATGTTTTCTTTAGACACTCAGGTTTAGTTGCCCGGTTGGCCTCGCTCCCTCTGTCAGATACAACAAAGTACCTCTTGCTTCTGTAACACAATATTTTTAAAAATAGAAATGGGGTGTCAACTCCTAGCCCAGTTTGGGGAAACCAGAAGTGTCATTTTGTCTGCTCACCACCCTTCAATTTGTCTGATTGTGGGTATCCCTACCGAGGGGGAAAGCTCTTGTCAGAGTAGTTTTCTAGATTATGGAGGTACACAAGCTCCCCACAACTACAAGGTATTCTGTGACTTGGTACAATAAAACCGCCTGTTTGGTGCCAGGGCCCATAAGGAAAGAAAAGAATAGTACCACTGCAACCTACAGTGCATGTTGTAAGAGGCAACTGATGTAGGCCCTAGGGATACTACCTAGTAAATAAAAGCATCGCAGAAATCGGATGTGCTGGCCTACTTGTAGGTGCATAACTGGCACAACATACAATTTCTCTTTGGCTCAGATCACATACAAATCACACAGAGTGGTTAACAAGTGGGTCGATATGGAGCGTTCGAAAAAGAAGTACAATAAAACTAAGGTAAAGCTCTTGTCAGCAAAGATTTCCGGATCATGGATGTACACAAGCTCCCCACAACTACAAGGTATTCTGTGACTTGGTACAGTAAAACTAACAAGCCATGAACTTTGAGAATACAAACTCTGTCATTGTGATGTATACAAAGTTGAGTATTGTTACAAAAACTAAACTACCACTGGGTATATTTCACATCTAGGCCATGCTAAAATGCACAATCAATTCCACTCTTGATCAAAATAAAAACTGGCTAATGTTATCAAGATACAAAAACTATATCTCACTGGATTTGTTAATTGAAGTTACCAGTGTCAAACATGGCCAATAACAGAAGATAATGAGCGGAAAATCATAATGATGGAGATGAGGTGTCTTAGAAGAGCTGCAGGTATGACAATAAGTCTGGCCAACACTATGTTACCAGTGTCAAACATGGCCAATAACAGCAGCTAATGAGCGGAAAATCATACGACAGAGATGAGGTGTCTTAGAAGAGCTGCAGGTGTGACAATAAGTCTGGCCAACACTATGTTACCAGTGTCAAACATGGCCAATAACAGAAGATAATGAGCGGAAAATCATAATGATGGAGATGAGGTGTCTTAGAAGAGCTGCAGGTATGACAATAAGAGACAAAATTAGAAATCAGAAGAAGACTGGATGTGAAACCAATCATGCAATTCATAAAAGAACAACAGATTAAATGGTTTGGACACCTGACAAGAATGTTTTGGTATCGTCTACCACAGAGAGCCACACAGAAAAAGTATAAGGAGTACAAAGCAAGAGGTAGACCATGCAAAGGATAGAGCAACAGCATCAAGAAAAGCCTTAAAAAACAAATAGTTTACAAAATGCATTAGAACAAGCACACACAAGATCACATTTTAACTTACCCCCAACACTTCTATAAAAAGTAAATGGTGGAAGAGAAACTGGTTAATTGAAGTACCCTCACAACATCCAGACCCATAGGCACATAGTAATATACACCCCCTCCCCAGATGAAATATGTCAGCGTAGTCAGGCAGTATAACAAAGCATCACATCATACTAAATCTACAATGAGACATTTATCAAACAAATGATTCTATATATATATATACTACGGACACAATTACAAAGTAGTCTTTAACAAATTCATAAGTACAAAGTGGTCTTAAAACAGGCAAATGTACAAGTACAAAGTGGTCTTAAAATGAATAAACACACAAGTACAAAGTAATCTTGAAACCGACAAGTGCACGAGTACAAAGTAGTCTTAAAACAGGCAAATGTACAAGTACAGAATGGTCTTAAAATAAACAAACACACAAGTACAAAGTAATCTTGAAACTGACAAGTGCACAAGTACAAAGTGGTCTTAAACATTATTTACAACAAGCCATATATATCTATATTGATATAAGATAAAATAAAACAAATAAACAAATACACAAGTATATTGTATATAAATAAAAGTAACCATATCAGATCTATTTTTAAAAAAACTTGTTAAATCAAAAGAGAAGCAATGTACAGGTTGCAAATAGTTAGGTACTAGGTTTAGTCACTGCACTACATTTCGAGAGCATCATGGGAAAATTATGTACATATTTGTCTATGTATGTGTATGATTTTTTTTGTCTTTACTGGTGGTCAATTGGCAAGTGTTTTACTGTGATAATTTTTGAGTCTATGCTTGTAACTCTTGTCTTTACGGGCGGTCAATTGGCAAGTGTTTTACTGTGACAACTTCTGAGTCTTCGCTTTTCTCTCTTGCCTTTCAGCTCAACGCTAAGTATCTTTTCAAAAGAGTACACCCATCTGCGCAATTATGTTTTCCACACAACTCTGTCATCATCTAATTTTTCCTATGTGCTGGGATTGATAGAAAAGTTCTTCATTGAGGTCTTGCAGACATCCTTTTATCTGAGCAGTGATCTGCCTTGCTGCCTCATCCCCTCCACAACAAACTATCTCTATGATCACATAATACAATTCTTCACGTAAACTGGTCTGTTTTGATGTCCCTGACCTTAGACAGGTCAAATAATACAAAAAGTTGGAACTATGTTGGGGAATAAAGTATCAAAATATTTGTATTGATTAAAAAAAAATAGCAATCGGAGATTAGTAAATTGACAAATGATGGAAGAAACAAAACAAATGAAGTATGGCAGTTGTTTAACCATATTGAGAACCTCGCAAGTGCTATGGAATTTGTGCACTGCAGTTGAGATCTTCCTGTGTAAGAAAGAGATTGAAGAACACACAAGGTTACTCACTGAAGTGCAATGATGATAGTCCTATCAATCAATCAACTATAGTTGTTTCTGTGACAGAATGGGGTCTCTGTGGTTAGACCTTTGCCTTGTGTTCCGAAGGTCATGGGTTCGAATCCGGTCATTCTGTTCATGGCTGCATTTTTTCCAGAGACCCCTTGGATTATTGTAGGAGATATGGAGTTCGTGCTCTGTGCAAAAATTCTCGGTAGGTTGCGCCTCATTTCTGCGGAGAGGGACAAATCCGTATGGGGTATAACCTGGTGCGATGAAGTCAATCCTTCGCCGTTAGACCCTTTTTTTGGGTGACAAAATGGTTAGGTAATTTGCCTTGCATTCTAATCCAAATTGCGTTGTTTGGTCCACAAGAGCATGTGTTTTGGAGATCCCCCCCCTAGAGTTGATCACATTGTTTAGTGTGATGTTGATCACATTATCCATTGTCTACCGATGGTCGATGAACAATACAGGCCTAACACTGTGTGCAGTGTGATGTTGGACTAGGAACTTGATCTCACGCTGAGATCAGGAATCTCCGGAAAAATATCTCGATGTCTCTGCGAAGAAGCGAACCGATTACCTTTGGAATAGAGGAGAGCATCCAACCTGTATGCTACAGAGATTCAAGTTGCTTCTTCTTCTTCTTTGTGTTCGTTCTTTACGACCAATTTTAATCACTCTTTGTGATATGTTTGATCTTTGCCAAAAACGTGTATACGTTGCACATTGGTTTGGTAGGCCCCTAAACGCATAAAACTACTACACGTTTAGGACACCTGCATCCAATTTCAGCCAAACCTCCTTAGTCGCCTCTTACGACATGCTTGGCAGGTAACAGTGCTTCTATTCTTTACACTCCAAATTTGGGCCCCGGTAACCACTTGGCGATAAGTTGCTTCATAACTCGCCAAGTTCATTATCAACAATTTTTAAAACTTTTTTGGTCAAACTGCCATACTTTGTATTTTGTTTCTTTGACATAATGTTATTAGTCTACACTACATATCTCATACACATATAGATCGTATGCTTGGGGTAATACACATTTAGATCATATGCTACGGGTAATACATATACAAACAATGGCAGTTATTTTTAAAAAAATCAGTATTAGTTTTCCAAACTGGTAGTGTCTTAGTAAGAGGAAATACACCCCAAAGAAAGGGAGAGTACAAGCCAGGCTAGTACAGACTAAGTTACCCCGTTGAGGGTAGTGTCCCCTGAAGCATACTTTGGATCGTCCACATTTATCTTAGCCAGGTCCTCATCAATCTAGAAAAGTTTTTACTCAAGTGTTTTTGGTATCGGTAGATACAAGTGAGATGATGAAATCATGACAAAATGTTTGAGATAGATGATCAAATAATGTAAAGGATATTTTTTAAAACTGTCTTTACTGGTTGTAGTACTGTTTTTTAGGGTGGCACCGGACAAGTGGGACGAGAGCCTGAGGAATTTAATGGCCGCATGGCTAGTGCAGTCGCCGTAAAGCTGTTCAGGTTAGGATTTTTCATTTATGCCCACAACTGAAAAAAATCCTGGGTTTACCGTGAATTGAACATGTGTCTCCTGCATGGGAGCCACACTCTAATCCATTCGACCATATGCTCGGTGAAATGATGATGATGTTGTTGTTGTTTATACTGATAGGTCTGTGCATCGTGGTGAGAAGTGAGACTGGAGTTTCTTGGCTAGCAAGGATGGTAGAGTTGTTGCAGAGCGAAGTGTGGTCTACAGGACAACTACTTCCAGTATCCTTCTTCTTCCTCGAACGCACCATATCAACCACTTGTTAAATCACTCTTTGTAATTTGTATGTGATCTGATCCTAAGAGCGATTGTACATTATGCCAGTTATGTGCCTACAAGTAGGCCAGCACATCCAATTTCTGTTATGTTTTTTATTTACTAGGGTAGCTTCCCTATGCCCCTACATCAGTCGTCTCTTACATCATGCCTTGCAGGTCGCAGTGTTACTATTTTTGCTCCCTTGTGAGTCCTGGCAACACACGGGCGATACTTCCAGTATGAGGATGGAGATTGAGGCTGTTACTGCTGCTCTCCATTGGCTCTCTGTTTACTGGGTACATTGTTGCTTCAGACTCTCAGTTGATGCTTCTTATATCCAGAATGGCAGGTTGCGGTATAAGTGGATGTAGGCTTCCAACCTCTAATGAAAGTAGCGTAGTGGTTAGTGAACTCGCTTCTTAGTCATGTGGTCCAGGTTCAATTTCACAGTGGGCGTGGAATATTTTTATTGTAACGGCTCTCAGGTCGACCTAACTTCAATTGGACACCAGTGGAAAGCACTGGAAAGTAAAGACATCCGGCTTGATGTTGACCACATCGTGTTTCAACGGTCAATTACAAACCTAACACTGTATTACCCAATAAACCTCAAGGTATGAAAAAGGGTTAGTTTTTTTAAACGGAGATGTTTAACGATGAACATTAGGCATATATTAGTCATACAGTTAATCTTCTTCTTCTCGTTTGCTGATGTTTAATGTCTACACAATGAGTCCGGTTCTCTGGATGTATATTGTTGCGTTTGTTAGTTCATCAAAGTTTCCAAATAGCTTTGCATGGATGTTTGTATCTGTTGGCTAGTATACAGCTAATGACTGAAAAATGAAAATCCTGTCATATCCTTTACAGGACTTTGTCATCAACCACAGTAAAAGAGTCATCAATTTTCTAGGCATCACTTATACGTTCAGTAGTTGCTTACTGAATGGTGAGGTCTATTTTTTACCGTCATTTATTTTTCCTGATCCAGAAGCACTTAAGCTTTCAGCTCTTCGGCTCGGTGCCATGGACATCACAGCCCTTCAGTTCGGTGCCACGAACACCGTAAATCTAGAGAACCTGTGGCTTTTCTGTGGGCCCGCGGGATTGAACCGCATTCATAGGAGACTTGTCACCTGTCGTCCAACGCGCTACGAACATGTTGGGCAGGCGGGCAAATGATAACAGATTTGTTTCCAAAATGCTTGATGTGGATTTTGAACCAGGAGCAGCTTGAGTTGTGATCATGTTCACTACATATGCCCACCAGTTAATGACTACTTGGATACCAAAATTGAAGTCTAACTTTATGACAGAATGTGAAATCCGATGTGGAGGAATGTGACAAAAGTGGATACAATACAAAGGAGTTGACAAACATGATATATACAATATGATATACAATCATCATTAACCTCTTTGTCTTGAGAGACAATAAGTTTTATCTCATGTAGTTTGTTCTGTGCTGAATCATAACATCTGTTGTGGCTGTAATGGCCTATTCTGGAGTAGCAATCCGTGCCAAATTTTCTGCAGGTGAAACTGGGGGCTGGATCTGATGCATAGGATGGTATCTTTGCCCTCTGTACTCTATTTTGCCTCCATATGTGATGGTGTTTCTCTTCTTCTCTTTTTTTTCAGCCATCCATCATTGCTTCTTGTCATACCTGCCTGTCTTTGGCCAGCCACTCCCAATTACCTTTGTCTATGCTACATGAAATTAGATCATGCTTGCAGGTGTCAATGAAGCGTAGTAATGGGCAGCTATGTTGTCTAGTACCAGTTGTGTTGTGAGTTCGCCATACAGAATGTCCTTTGGGATTCTACCATTGCTCAAGTGGCATATGTGTCCTAGTTATTTCAGACACCCCTGACTAAGCAAGGTGTGCATGTTTGGAATGCCAGAACTTCCATATTGAAGATATGGTTAGTAATGTTCTTGTCTGGCATGTGGTCCATGTCTCACTACCGTACAGTAGAGTGCCCTATTTTCCCATACACTTGTTGCTAATTTGAAGATAGTTGTGGATGCCTTTTCAATGCGACTGCTGGTAGAGCAGATGCTGCTCCTGATGGTAGAGCCTAGGTGTTGACTACTTCAATCACATAACTTCCAATATTTATTGATGGGGCTCTGCTAATATCTTGGAACATGATATACAATTTAAGAAACAAGTTAACAAGACATAGTGTATAGCAGGGTTTTCAAACCGGGGTTCGTGGACCCCCAGGTCTTCAAGCACTTGAAGAAATATTATGATCTTTGACATTTCAAACAGAAAAATAAATTTAAAATACATGTATAAAAACAGCGGTAAACTAGTTCTGCTACGAAATCAAAGGACCCGGACCAGACCGGAGTCTAAATGTCAGACATGACAAAGTGAAATATCATTTGAAATTTCCGCAGTCTGAGAAATTGGAGCCAGTTTGACTGTTGGTGTGGTGTAATAATAACTCCATCGCTGGAAGATGTTCATATATAGAAACTTTGGGGGTCTGCGGCAGCAAAATGGAATTAAAAGGAGGCCCGTGGTAATGCAAAGTTTGGGAACCGCTGGTATATAACAAATGTGACAATAGAACAAGGACTACTAAATGTGACAAAATTCAACAAGTATTGACACTTACCATAACATGCTTGCTTGTCAAGATAAAGTTGGGAATCAGTGGTTCCATTGAGTGTAGAAACTCCATTCCACGAGCGATATCAATGGCAAATCTGAGTGCCTGATTCTGGTCAACAACAATACCTGTCAGACACAAGAAGATATCAATGGCAAATCTGAGTGCCTGATTCTGGTCAACAACAATACCTGTCAGACACAAGAAGATATCAATGGCAAATCTGAGTGCCTGATTCTGGTCAACAACAATACCTGTCAGACACAAGAAGACATCAATGGCAAATCTGAGTGCCTGATTCTGGTCAACAACAATACCTGTCAGACACAAAAAGATATCAATGGCAAATCTGAGTGCTTGATTCTGGTCAACAACAATACCTGTCAGACACAAGAAGATATCAATGGCAAATCTGAGTGCCTGATTCTGGTCAACAACAATACCTGTCAGACACAAGAAGATATCAATAGCAAATCTGAGTGCCTGATTCTGGTCAACAACAATACCTGTCAGACACAAGAAGATATCAATCAATAATCTAACTTCTTCTTCTTCTTCCAAAGTGCCATTTCGACCACTTGTTAATCACTCTTTGTGATTTGTATGTGATCTGAGCCTAAGAGTGATTGTGCGTTGAGCCACTTATGCGTAGGCCAGCACATCCGATTTCTGTGATGCTTTTTTAAATTAATAGAGTAGCTGCCCTAGTTCCTACATCAGTCGCCTATTACGACATGTCTTGTAGGTGGCAGTGTTATCATTCTTTACTCCCCTAGCAAACCCCAACACCACATGAGCGAGATAACAATACAATATCTATTGTTATGTTTCAGTTTTGATTATCTTCATTGCACTCCGGCCATGTCCATAGGTGCTCCGATCTCTTTCGCAATATTTCCAACAGGGTCCAGAGTACCAATTTGATTGATTAGTCTACTCATATACCTGTTGTACTGTTCTTTTCTGGCCACTTCAATGTAAGAGCTCTGATCTCCTTCGCAATATCTCCAACAGCATCCAGAGACTGACCGTACCAGTTCGATGGTGATTGAGAGGCCTTCACATATACCTGTTGTGCTGTTCTTTTCTGGTCACTCCAATCTTCAGTAGACGCAGATTTGTTTAAATGAAAATCATCTTTGCATCCACACTTTATGAGGGCGTTCAGAATGTCAGCTCTATCCATTGGCTGGCCCTCTGATATGGTGGCCAGCTAGCCTGCTCTCTCATTGTGAACAACACATGTGCCCCAGAACAAACTGATGTTATAGTATTATGTCATATAGAAGCGTTCAACTAATAGTTCTAATGAACTGAAATACAGTTGTTATATATATATATCTATAGAACAGCTTTCAGATATTTTACTCTCATTAACACAATGATAAACTCTCTGATCCGAATGTATTATTTGTCGAAAATTCCAGACCCTATTTCTCTGGTCTCAAACTATCTGCCCCAATATACTAACTTTGAACAAAATATTGTTATGTATACCAACCTGATTCTCCATGGAGAGTGTTGTAAAGTGATCCAAAAGGCATGAACTGGCTGATGACAACTAGATCTGGTGGGTCCTTAGGGGCACAACAGCCCAACACAGCTAGTACATTAGGATGGTTGAAGATTCTATAACAGAGATGATACAAATACAAGATAAGAAAGAGTTAATGAAATACAAAGTGCCTCCCATACTCCAACATGATTACCAGCAGCACGAATGGGAATGCCCATTGTGCCATGACCTCTTACTTATTCCTGTCCTTATGGAGCATAAGGCCTTAACAGTTGTTTGCCACTCTTCTCGGTCTCTGGCTGTTTTCTTTATGGTCTCCCAGGATAGTCAAGCACTCTTCAGTTCCTCAAGAAGACTTTTGTCTCCAAGTATGTTTCCAGGTCTGTTTAGGGCACCCTCTTTTTCGGTTTCCTTGCGGGTTCCCCTCAAGTGCTTTTCTAGTGACACTCGACTGTGTCTTCCGTTGGTTATGACAGACCCATCACCATTTTCTCCTCTTGATCTGGGTCATCATGGATTCCTGTCCGGTTCTTATCCACAGGTCTGTGTTTGCAGCTCTGTCCTACCATCTCAGTCTGAGAATCAATGTGCTCTGATGTCGACCGCATAACATAAAATAACAGGTTAGAGAGAGATTCAATGGAATAGTTATAGAGCTGCAGCTAGTTTCCTATGGATGTTCTTGGACATGTATCGATGGAGCAGTCACTGATCATCCTGCAGTTATGTGATCAACATTGTGACACAACGGGCATTCCCATGAGTACCCCATCCTCCACTGCAACGACATCCCAATTCCCACTTGCTCACCGTGCCCGTAAGAAGTTGATTAGTATATCTTCTCTCTCTACCACAAAGACAACACTGTCTGGCATGTCCAAACTTAAATCCAAATTCTCACAATCGCTCCAGTGTCTGAGACACGTCCATATCACGTAAGTGAAAGCGTACTGCATTGATGACGTCAGCTCTCTCTATGTTTCTGCAAGCTTGAGTCGGGGAATTGTTTGCAAGAAAGTCAGAACGCTCATTGCCCTTGCACTCCAGCATGTCCAGGAGCATACAGCCAAGTCATTGTCTTGAGATGTGACCTCTGTCGATAGACATCTGCGTGTGCTACAAGGTGGAGCACCCGTTTAGCCCCCTCCCCCCCCGGTAACGTAGAGCCATGGGACCAGGTGGTGGATGAATGCAGGAGCAGCCGACAGTGTCAATGGCTTTGGTCTCAAAACTCACGGTGATAGGCAGAGGATCTCTGTAATAGAGACAATAGCTACGATCATGGATCAGTATGGTCCCTGCCAGGAAGAAAATCAATGACAGATTATCTTCCAAGAAGATGCCTAAAGGCTCCAAAGGCGAAAGATTGACTTCATTGCACCAGGTTTTCCCATATGGCTCCGTCCCTGTCGGCAGAGATGGCACGCCATTCACCAAGAGCATTGCACAAAGCAGAACTCAGTAGCTCCTGCAACAATCTTAGGGATCTCATTAAAAATTGCACTGTGTCGTCCGATTCAAACCTACAACCTTCAGTTCAGCAGGCAAACGACTTAACCACTTCACCATTGAGACCACCAAAGATGCCTATATAACCCTAACAGTAATACAAGAGACAACATTGAATAAATGGACTAGGAAGCTACCTAGTAAATACAAAGTGTCGCAGAAATCAGATGTGCTGGCCTACTTGTAGGCGCATAACTGGCACAATGTACAATTGCTCTTAGACTCAGATCACATACTTATCACAAAGAGTGGTTAACAAGTGGTCAATATGGAGCATTCAAGAAGAATATATAGAGAATATTTCAAGCAAACAAAATAAACGATCTTACCTAAGTTTAGGAAATTCTTCATTGAAATCCCTGATATTTCGGTCAGTTACAGCCCTCATGTTCAGTATCTTAGCAACAATGTCATTTCCTTGCCAGGAACCTCTCCAAGTCTGGGGAGAAATAGGGAAACAACACATTAACTATTATATTTGTTTGGTCTTCTTCTACTATGTTCTAGCAAAAGAAGCAAAGAATACTACCACTGCAACCTACAAGGCATGTCATAAGAGAAGACTGGGGTAGAGGCCATGGAAGCTACCCTAGTAAATAAAAAGCCTCACAGAAATTGGATGCGCTGGCCTACTTGTAGGAGCATAACTGGCACAACGTACAATCGCTCTTAGGCTCAGATCACAAAGAGTGGTTTAACAGGTGGTCAATATAGAGTGTTCGAAGAAGAAGTTGTTGGTCAACCACATCTAATTTCAGCATGAATGTGATTATTGCTCGCGTTTGAATTGCTAATCTTGAATGTTGTATACATGAGTTGTGGAGTTGATTTTGTCTTGTTTTGAAGCATTGAATGACAACTTGTTCTAATCTGTTCCTAACAAGTTTCGTCTTTTTATCATAGCAACAGTCTGAACTCAACTCTTGACATCCTTCACTCTTGTCTCAACATCCTCCACTCAGCTAACACCCTCTTGACTCAACCTTACCCTCAATTCAATATTCCTCATTCTTGCCCATCCCACAATATTGGCCAAAATCCCCCATTATTGGCTCAACATCCCCCTTATTGGCCCAACATCCCCTTATTGGCCCAACACCTCACTACTGACTCAACATCCCCTCTCTTGACTCAACCACCCCACTCTTTGTCCTAACCACCCCCACTCTTTGCTCAACATCCCTCACTCACCTCGCCTGAGTGTGTCTTTGCAATGTGTCCCACCAACTGAAGCTCTTTGATGTCAATACCAGTGTGTCTAGACAAGACAGCGTCCCCTACAACAGTTGACAAGACACAATAAATTATATCAATATCACAACAAATTATATCACAACAAATAAAACAATTCATTGATTGACTGAACCATCATCATTGCACTTGGTGAGTAACCATGTGTGCTTCGATCTCTTTCTTACATAGGAAGATCTCAGCTGCAGTGTACAAAATCTATAGCACCACGATGGTCCCGATGTCATTTAGAAGATGGTGAAAATATTGTGTAGGAATTTTATGTTTGACCTAGGCAGTAACTTTATAACCTGCTCTTCTTGATTTTGTACTGCCAAGGGTTCTTTTACATGCTCAACTTGAACATGTGATCTACGTATTATCGCCTGTCTACAATAGGACTAGAAACTTGATCCTACCTACACACTGGGCAGATGATGCTCATCAAACCGGGAGGGCACGTCGTCTAAGGGTCGCTACCCTAAAAGAAAATAGCAACCTGCTGCCTTGTAGGTTGCTGGGGACAGCAAAGGTTAACGGAGAGCAAACCCAGTAAATGCTGGTTGAAATCGGACACTTCACCGAAGGATAAGCACTAGAGCTACAAAATGGGTACTGAACGTTGTGTAGTAAAATTGCGTTCTTGGTAAAGGCTGTGTATATATCACAATTAGAATGATAAACATGGCCGAAAAGACGAGCGAGAGAAAGATCTTACCTACACTGAGATCAGGGAATCTCTGTATAAATAGAGTACTAGAGAGCCAATGGAAAGCAGCAGTAACGGCTTCAACCTCCATTCTCATACTGGAAATAGTTGTCCTGTATGATCCACCTCGCTCTGCAACAATCATACCATGTCAATATACCCTTACTTACAATACTAACAATAACAGAAGTAATAAAAACACCACAACTCACGACTTCTTGTCTTGTAACCCAGCCAGCTCCGATCCTTGAAAGGAATTTTACTTAAATCTTGCCCTTGATTGACAGCTCGCTCTAGGATTCCAAGAAATAAGAGAAATATTATTTTAACCCGTGTTTAAAATGGTAAAACATGGAAAGAATTGGAAGGGATGGCAAGAGAGAGGAGAGCTGAAGGAAGTTTGTTGAAGACATGTGCTCCGTTGGGAGTTGAAAGGTGAAGAAGTAGTGTTTAAAATGGTTTCTGTCGCAGATAATAATAATAATTCCTCTCATACCGTTATGTTACATAGGACCTGCAAGCAATTTATATTGCTCTATCCTGGGCAACTTGCTCAATCGCCTCCATGGAACTGAGACCGATATTTCTTGCCTCTCTCTGCATAGTTCATTTCAGGGTCTCCTTAGGCCGTCCTCTCTTTCTTGAATCCTTTGCATCCCACTTCAATGCCTGCTTTGATATCCGTTGATCATTTCTTCTCAAGGTGTGTCCAACATATCTCCATCTTCTATTTCTTATAACAGTTGTCACTAGTGGTTGACCAGACATTTCTCTGATTTCATGTCGCAGATGCAGGAGAAAATAAATCACAATATTGAGAGGGTGATGTGGTCAACATTACGATGGTCACCTTTACTCCCCAGTGTTTTACTTTACCTGGTACCCAGTTGAGGCTGGGGTCAACATGAGACCAGCTACGGTCAGTCAGAAAAATATTTTATGCCCACTCTAGAATTGAACCAGGACCTATTGTCTTTCCCCAGGTGGATGATGGAATTGGTTGTCCACTCTTGTAGTGAAGCATAGGGTAGGAGCTTTAATTTGCGTTCCAGGGCCAGATGAGTCACTCGTGTTGTGTTATATCCGTGTTTATTTAGTGTAGTCTTGATATTATCTATCCATCTTTTCTTGGTCATCCCTTGGCTATATAGCGCATCCTCTCTTACTTTAACCCTTTGCCTCCCACTTCAATGCATGTTTTGGTATTCTTCTATTGGATGTTCTGGTCTGTGCATAACTGGCACAACATACAATCACTTTTAGGCTCAGATCACATACAAGTCACAAAGAGTGGTTTAACAAGTGGTGAATATGGAGCGTTCAAAGAAGAAGATAAACAAACAACATAAAAAAAATAAACACAACATTTCACAAATATAGATAATTCTGATGTAGACTAGTACAAATTCTGGTTACATCTGACCTTTCAATACTTTAGCTAGATATGGCTTGCATTTATCCAGAGGTACTTCATCAAACTTGTTGGCCATATTGACTAGTGCACCGTTGTTGACCAGATCCTAGAACATAAAATTAGAATTTGTTAGCTGGCACTTAATATTATCATCATCATCAGGTGCTGTTCGCTGCGTAGGTGATCATTGGAGAACTCTACGATGATGACAGAGCAGAACTAAATACACAAGACACATGCAAGAGAACACCAATACTTGCAGCTGAAGTTTAAGATGTCATAAAACACATTAAGAGAGGAAAGTCTCCAGGTACAGATAACAGAACAGCAGAAGAAATTCAAGCTCTGGGAAATCTAGGAACGGAAGTGATAACAAAGCTTTTAAACAACATATATGACAGTGGTTGTATTCCAAAAGATCTACCAAAGTCCATATTTATTGCTTTGCCGAAGAAATCATGAGTAGTCGAATGTGAAGATCACCGCACTATCAGTCTTATGACAAAGATAATATTGAGAATAATGATGATAAGAAGCAGAATAATACCCTAAATGAAATGAATGAAAATCGTGGCATTTCCCAAAGGACGTAGCCATCAACCACAGTAAATGAGTCACTGAGTTTCTAGGCACCACTTATACGTTCAGTAGTTTGCCATTGCTTTCAGAACGGTGAGGTCTATTTTTACCTTTTGTAAAAAAATTCCACGGAAACGAATTTGCTTCCAAACTTGCCCGCCGTGGGGTTTGAACCAGGTACGCTTGGGTCTGTGATCGAGCTCACTACCGCTTGAGCTACAGACGCTCACAATTCCCAAAATATAGACATTAAATATGAAGATGGTGGAATCATGAATGAGAAATGTTTTGTAACTTCTTCTTCCTTCCTACTAGATTAGGATTTCGGATTCTTGAATAAAGGCCGTCGTCTGTCTCAGATTGTCATCCACAAAATAATTTGTATTGGACGCTGGTTGTCCACCCCCGTGATGGTTGGTCCAAAATTCTTCCTGTGTGGCTAAATCTTCACGGCAGAGCGGCTACCCCAAAATTTGTTATCCCATTCTTCATTGTGAGGAGTCATTGCACCATGTTATACGCCTTATGGCCTGGCGCATCCAGTTTCTCAAACAATTGTTTCAGGTTAAACAACAAAAGAAACCAGCAGAAAAACTGCAGACCTTCGTAAATGGATGTTTACATAGAATAGAGCGACTGAGATGGTATAAGATTACGAACAAGGAACTCAGAGAAAGAACTAAGCAGATACCAGTGGAGAAAGAGCTAAGGAAGAGATGCTGGCGATGGATAGCACATACATTGAGAAGACCGACCAGAAGCATTGCAAGACAGGCACTGTTTTGGAAACCGCAGGGAAAGAGGAGTATTGGAAGGCCTAGACATACCTGGAGAAGAGAGCTGGAGGCTGATATTAAAAGGATAGGTAAAACATGGAAAGAATTGGAAGGCATAGTAAGAGAGGAAGAGCTGGAAGAAGTTTGTTGAAGACCTGTGCTCCGTTGGGAGTTGAAAGGTGAAGAAGTTTGACCTCACAGCATCAGGATAAGATTTTAGAACAGGCTTTTGTGTGCGCTTCATAAACAGTGTTTTTAACCGCCTCTGTTATCTTTGAGGTCCACCTTTTGCGTGGTTGGTCACACTTACCTCAGTAATCTGATCATAGCCCCAGAAGCAGGCATAGTGAAGCGGTGTGTTCCCGTGTTCATTGATAGAGTTGACATTTGCCTTGTTCTGTAGCAGCTGCAATAAAATATTAGTTTTAGTCATCAATTGTCTTTGAGTTCTTTAGTAGTTACATTGTTCATTAGTTTTTAAGTAATCTAATAGTTCATTAGTAATTAAATAGTTCATTAGTAATTACATAGTAATTCAGTAATTTAGATCAGAAGTAGACGACTAAGATGGTTGGGACATGTGAGAAGAATGGAAACTTGTGCATACCAAAACAAATGTTGTTCTGTGAACTTTCAGAGGGGGAAGAGGCACCAAGGCAGACCACTGCTCAGATATAAAGATGTCTGCAAGGCCTCAATGAAGAACTTTTCTATAGGCCCCAGCATATGGGAAAAACTAGCTGATGATGGAGTTGTGTGAAAGCGATATTGCAAGGCGTAGTCTTTTGAGAAGAGACTTGTGTATGAGCTGAATGACAAAAGAGAAAATTGAAAACTCAGAGAGGTTGTCACAGGAAAACACTTGCCAATTGACTGTCTGAAAAACGAAAAGGCCACATAATAGTTCACTAGTAATTATACAGTTCTTTAGAAAGGTGGATCTCAGAAATAATAGAATTGGTGAAAAACACTGTTTATGAAGTGCACACAAAAAGCCGTTCTAGAAATCTCTTCTCATCTTGACGCTGTGAGACAAAACAGGATTAGATGAAAGAAGATTAGTTATTATGTAATGACATTGTTCATGAGTTCTGTAGTACTGACCATAAGAACCACTTCCCTGTGTCCATGTGCAGCAGCTAGATGAATGGGTGTGTCATCTCCCATGTTGGTAGCATTGATTCGTGCCCCACGTTTGATCAACATATCAACAATGTTGTCTCTGCCCTCTCTAGCGGCCCAGTGAAGCAGACTAAAGCGGTGGTCATCTCTGTGGAACAAAGAAGAAATGTGTGTTAGAGTGTGATAGTTTTCTTACTTTCTTTACACTGAACACATGCTTGTTATGTTGTGCTATCTTCTTCTTTTTCTTCGAACATTCCATATCGACCACTTGTTTAACCACTCTTTGTGATTTATATGTGATCTGAACCTAAGAGCGATTGCACGTTGTGCCAGTTACGTGTCTACAAGTAGACCAGCACATCCGATTTCGTGACGCTTTTTATCTACTAGGGTCACTCATGTGGTACAGGGCCCAAACAATAGTAATACTGCGACCTACAAGCGACTGATGGCGGACCTAGGAAGCTACCTAGTAAATAAAAAGCATGGCAGAAATCGATTGTTGGCCTACTTGTAGATGCATAATTAACACAACATACAATCGCTCTTGGACTCAGATCACATACAAATCACACAGAGTGGTTAACAAGTTGTCGATATGGCACGTCAAGATTTACTATGGTAGCTTCCATAGGCTCCTACCTCAGTCACCTCTTACGACAAGCCTTGTAGGTTGCACCATTACTATGCTTTTCTCCCCTTGTGGACCCCTGCAATATATGGGCTTGTTGTATTATAGAATGGATGTTGCATTATGTTACAACAAGGATGTGTCTTTAGATCTGACATTATCTATTTCAGTACAACAATTTCAAGACTTGGTTTGCTTTTCTTTTTAAAAACCCCTATTCGCTTAGCCAGGTTGTAGTGATGCAGCCTGTTTGTTATCAGCACCATTCCTTGGAGGTGGAATATGGTTTGCGAATGTTGACTTTGTCAAGTCATGTGGTCACAGACCGCAAGGTAACATCTATGAATGTCTTTGAGCTCTGCAGCACATTTCAAAGGTTCTCCTCCATGTACCACTAACTTCCCTTTCTACTGCTGTCCCCAGCATTGCATATCTTGGCCATCTTTATTTTCTCATCATAAGGACATCTCAAACCCATCATCTCTTTGTATTTCTTCATTTATAGCTTCCAGACCAGTTAGTTCTTGAAGTCTGATATTGCTAAACTTATTCACCCAGCTTTCTATGTGTCTTGACCTCATTCAACACCTCTACATTAGTCATCTTAGCAGTCCGTGGGATTCTCATCATCCTTCTGTAAAACCACATCACTGTGGCCCTCAGAGATTTTTCCATCTCTCTTTGTTTATTGTTCATGACTCACATCCGTATGTCAGTTTTGGTTCTATGTAGCACTGTTTCATCATCATTGGCCTCTTTGTCTCAGGAGACAATAGGTCTTGCGTCATGTAGTATGTTCTGCGCTGAATCACAATGTTTCTTGTGACTGTAATGGCCTATTCTGGAGTGGCACTCCTTGCCACAGTTGCTGCAGGTAAAACTGGTGCTGATACATAGGATGTTCTCTCTGCTCTCTCTTTTGCCTCCCATGTGATGTTGTTTCTTCTTTCTCTTTGAGCGCCCTCACTGCCGCTTGTCTGTCTTTGGCCAGCCGCTTCCAGTGTACGTAGCACTGTATAACTCTCATTATTATCTCAATTGACAATGACTTGTTGAAAAGTGAAAGATGTTAATTTTAAAAACAATAATAACAGAGGAAATATTAAAATAATCCAACAAGCACAAGATCAAATACTGACACATACAAGACGTTCAATATAAACTGTACCCTTTGTTGAGGTCATTTTCTGTGTTGTCCAGCCAAACACGCACATTGAATGCATTCCCTTCTCGCACTTGAGTAAATATGTCATCCATATCAAAATTTTTTTTAGACACAGGCTTGATCTTCCAGCCTATCTAACCAGGCTTTATGTGGCTCTGTTGTTGGGGATAAAATACAATTATTGCAGACATATTATTTTTAGAAACTAAATAATTAACTGATTGGCTCCTATAAACCAATGGAAGCGCAACTATTTTTTTGCTTTAGAACCATAAAAACTGGAAATTGTATCAGAACGTGTTGATGTGGAATTTTGGAATGAACTATAGCACCAATTTTACATGAAACAATGCTTGACGCAGTGTGACAGTTGGGTAGTTTCAATAGACAATCTTGACAGATACTGGGGCATTTAGTACAATGAAGTGAGAAACGTTATTTACCAACCAACATTTAACATGTCAAATACATGCACCGCTCAGAGTCAGAGCATAATTTGGTTTGGATCCGAAGTGTTGGCAGAGTAGTCTAGTAACACTTCTCTGCATCATCTTTGTTATTATTCATTATAATTATTCGCCATTGTTTAATACAATAACTATTATTTAACTATTATCTATAGTATATAATATATCTATAGTCAAGTCTATAGAAATAATATTAGAAACTTAAGAAACTACGTGGGTTACAATTAACTCAGAGCACTCAGTTGACTCAGGAAGACCCAAGGCCAAACTCAAACTGCTCAATGATCAGCCACCCGCCAGCAGATGTAGAATGGCATACATCACATGTTGATAGTTACTGTGGCTCACTGGTTATTTTGATGATTGAGTATGTGTCATTTTCATTGTGACTAATACATTACCAATTTTACGGTTTCAGTCCAGGATTTGTTGATTTTTTCTGATTATTTTCCGAGACGTTATCAATGTTATCTCGAGCTAAACTATCATAAAAAATATTGTCACTTCATTTTCCTCTATATTTTTTCTTGAATTGTGCCTGCAGCCACGACGTACTCCAACCATTCTTTTACACACCTACACACAAATAAAATTGACTTACCAGAAGTTGGCGAACTAAATCCTGAACTAAACACAGCCGCTGCAGCAACAAAACAGTCGACAACAGCACAATCCTACCGGTTTCCTGTCCGGAAATCTTCCCCGTACAATCAAAATGTTGGGCAATTCAGTGTTTATGAAATGTCTAATTTATTAAATAAATTTGAAAAGAGGGTCATAATGCCAAGCTATTGAGGCCAAACCCAGACATATATGAATCATAAAATACTTATGTTGTGGTCCATGATTTATTTTACCTTGCAGACGGAATTGGTAAATAGGACATGTTGGCCAAATATTTGCAGTGCACACAAGTCAAACTTCTAAATAATTCGCTAATGATTGGTAGATCCTGATAATTAATAAACAATTAAGAGTATAAATAAAATATTGTAATAATATATTGCATATTTCATTATTAACTGAGGTTATTGCATGAAATTTTACAACAAGCAGTAGCAATAACAAATGCAACTAATAGAACTACAATTGGTCAAACTGGTATATTATCCTGAAACCTTTCCTGTCCGAAAAAGGCTAGGATAGTGCTCCGTTATATGCAGGTAGATACGAATATAAAGACTAAGTTTACGTGGATGTCCTAAGATGAGAACAAGGAGTTTTTCTTTAGGTAAGAACCCGTGGATGTCCTAAACATTATACTGAGCGCAAACACAGTTAATGAAAATGCGAGGACAGGCTTCTCTTCGACATCTTTCTTTCTCGAATCCTGTATGCCTCACAGCGTCAGGTCAGGAAGAGATTTCTAAAACGGGCCCTAGTATGCGCTTTGTAAATAGTCTCTTTCGTCGCCTCTGTTATCTCTGAGGTCCATCTTTTGCGTGGCCGGCCTTTTGCTTTGTACCATTGTATCGGAGCAGCATTGCTCTTTGGGGTGCACTGTCTGATGGTAATCTGCTTATGTGACCGAACCATTTAATTTGTTGTTTCTTGATGAAGTCTAGTACTGATGCTGTACCCACTTTTTCCTGATGTCTTCATTTCTCAACCGGTCTCTTCTTGTTACACCCAGCATTCTGCGTAGACACTTCATCTCTGTTGTGACTAGTTTTCTTCTATCGTTTGTTGTCAGCGTCCAGGTTTGGCACTGGTAACATAATGTGGGAGAAAGATTGTGTTGAACATTGCTCTTTTTGTGTTCATGGTGACGTGTTTGCATCTTAAAATTGGCGCCATTTGCCCTATCATTTGATTTGCTTTGTTGCATCTGTGTTGAATTTCATTAGTTATTCTTCCATTTGCTGAAAAAACTGCTCCCCAGGTACGTGAAATCTTTTACTTGATTTAGTAAGTGATTATCGATGGAGATGATTTCGACATCGTTAATAGTGGGTAAATTGACTATAGACAAGAACAACAGGCTAGAGTTACCCAACGAACGTCTGTTGAATGATGACACACAACTAGATGAGCCTGCTATGCAGATTGAATGTAGGAATTGGAAATGCAAACGTGGCACGAGTAAAAGTCTCATAGGACATTGATGGAGTATCCTGATGAAACATGTGTAACCGTCTAATATTAAAGAAGGAAATCGGATTTAAAAAAAAAACCAAAGTATTACAGACAAATTCTTAGAAAGCCATGGACAGCACACAAGAAAAACATAGACATCATATAAGATTTGAACATCAAAGAACACAGGGCCATGCGGTATATTTTTCAATGTGATTCAAATCTTCGAAATGCAGCCCTTAAATGTTTTTTCTTAAAATAACCTTCAATTGTAATTTTGATTTTACTGCTTATGCCGCGCCCCCGCGCCTGCCCAGCTTGTTCGTAACACGTTGGACGACGGGTGATACGCCTTCTGTGAGTGCGGGTTCAATTACGCAGGCTGGCAGAAAAGTCACAGGCTCTCCAGATTCACGTTGTTCGTGGCACCGAACCGAAGGGTTACGATGTCCATAGCACCGAGCCGAAGAGCTGAAAGCTCAAGTGCTTCTGGATCGGACAAAAAAATACCACCCTCTTACGGCGCCCCTGATGCGGCAGCTCTCTGTATCACGGCACGGCCCTGAAAGAACATTACCTGATAAACAATATCATGGCTTGGAAACTAAGATGTGTAGTTCACGTTAGAGTTGTTTACAGAGAGTAGCAATGAAAAGTAGCACTCCTGGAAGACGATTCACTGGACTGTCCAAGACTACGCTGGCAACAGGGAGACTTGAGGAGACTTTGAACACAACAATGGAAGAGACGAAGGAGCTGATTAAAGATCACTAGTTTTTCAGGCAGACTGTCGAGAGCGATGCTCTCATCAAAGACATCAGTAAAACAGACCAGGTCATTATATTTCGCCTAAGTTCCGGACACTGTAGACTCAACAGACACTTACACTTAATTGAGATAGACTAAAAATGACTCAAACAGCTCTCTGCTGGAAGGAACAGACACCGGTGCATGTCCTGCAAGACTGTCGTCTCATGTGTGAGCTGAGAAGTAACATGTGACCACACTCAGTCGACCTGAAAACTAAGCTTTAGGTAAACCTGACAGACCTGAAGCTGACTACCCAGATTGTGGTTCACAGTAAACTAAGCGCATGACCAGAGATAGCTGAAGAAGAAGAAATGTCATTTCATTAAAACTCACTTGGATAAGAAAGTAGATTTACAAACACACATGATTTACTTAAACCTTTCGCTGCTACATACTTTCCGAAGGCTGAGCTAAAAATAGCTACTCTTTGTTTCTAGGTCACAAACGTGAATGTACGCCTATAGCAGTGACAGTAGCAATGTATAACGTGTTAACACGTCTTTAGCCCACATATGAGAGATAATAACATACTTGTTAATGCGTCTTTAGAAGTGAATTGGAAAAACGTATATATACGTCCTTAGCAGCTAAAGGGTTTTAAGGCAACATATACTGAGTGACAGGGAGAGTAGTTTAGAATGGTTCAACATAACTCACATCTTATCCCACTAATGAAGCCATATCTCTCTCTCTCGCGATCGTTCTAATGCCATTTTTATCATTCTATTGTGATATATAAATAGCCAATAACATCAGAACGTAATGTACGTGCACCAACCTTCAGCACCTATTGGAGAACAGTTGCTTATCCTTGAGTGGGGTGTTCGATTTCAGCCAGCGTTTGTGTGCGGTTCGCTCTCCGCTAGCCTTTGGCTGTCCCCAGCCGTAACCTACAAGGCAGCGGGTTGCCATTTTCTTTCAGGGCAGCGACCCTTAGACGGCCTGCCCTCCATGGCTTATGAACGCCATCTGCCCAGCAAAACCGGTCGTTTTAATGAACACCTTGGTTTATCGCTCGTTCAGGTTTGTTTACGGTTTGCTCCGCTAGACTTTGATTGTCCCCAATCAAACTACAAGGCAGCAGTAGTTCCCTGCGAGCGGAACGCTCACTGGCTTTACCTCTGCTGGGCTTTCCAGCTGTTCTGCTCATGTGGGTGGGACGCACACCCTCTTGCCTGCCTTGCTCGCAGCAATGCCTGCCTCGCTTTCCACTCTTCCGCGCCCTGCCGTGCTGGCCTGTCCCTCGGTGGGACCCACTATGGCTTTGCTAGCGTGCTTGCTAGCTCCGCCCTGGTGCCTGCTCACCATCTGCTTTTCTGTTCTCACTTTTTCGTGCCTTCCGTATCGTGCTCACATTTGCCTGGGCTGTCACCGTCTGTGACTCAACCCGGTCCCCCGCCCATGAGATGTGTTCACGGGTTTCGCCACATGTGGTGCCACCCTTGCAACATCCGTATGCGTGCTCGCTCTACCTGGTGGGAAATGGTGAGGTAGGCACCTGGTGCCCACCTCACCATTTCCGTAAATTTCCACTGGGCTGTCCGACTCCGAGGAGCAAAACCGAGTTTCGCCTCCCATGATGGCCCACGTGCAACTCAACTCGACTCCCAACATACTCATCGGCTCTAGAGAAGCGGCTCAAGAGAGAGTATGCGCGGACTCCGAATTTCGCCACACGTGAGTCAACGTCTCTTTGATGGCTTTGATTCGTGCCCCCATCTCTGTGATGGGGGCTTAGACTCTTGACCTATGTGGACCAACGTGCAGTCCAACTCGTCACCCAGCATTCTCATCGGCTCAAGAACAGTAAGGTGTGACCACACTCAGTCGACCTGAAAACTAAACTTTAGGTAGACAGACCTGATAGACCTGAAGCTGACTACCCAGATTGTGGTTCACAGTAAACTAAGCGCATGACCAGAGATAGCTGAAGAAGAAGAAATGTCATTTAATTAAAACTGACTTGGATGAGAAAGTAGATTTACAAACACACATGACTTACTTAAGGCAACAGATACTGAGTGACGGGGAGAGTAGTTTAGAATGGTTCAACATAACTCACATCTTACCCACTTTTAGAAGCCATATCTAAAATGCTTCGAAACATAAAAAAAACAAGTAAAAACAAGATCGTTTCAAATCATAACAAGGGAGACAATTCCGCTTACTTTAATTGATCTTATACTAACATGGATTGCCCCTCTTTGGCCATAGTAAAGGATCTATCTATCCATCTATCTATCCATTTACCTATAACATTTTCTGTCTATCTATATATCCATCAATCTATCCATACATCAGTCCATCCATCAACAAATCAATCCATCCATTCATCCATCTATCCATTTATCGTTTTATCCATCCATAAATCCATTCATCCATCTATCCATCCACCCACTTACCAACCCACCAATCCACTCACCCACCCACCTATCCATCCATCCATCCATCCGTCGATACATCCATTTATTGAATTTGTGGTATAGATAGTGCCTCAATCAGTTGAGCAATGTGCTTAGTCTAAAATGATTGATAGGCCCATCCTCAGTGCACTTCGGTGAATAACCATGAGTGCTTCGATCTCTTCCTTACACATGAGATCTCTGCGGCAGCTCACGAGCTTCGTTAGCACTCGCGAGAGTCCTCAATGCAATTTTGAATATGGGAAACATTTGTATAGGAATTTTATTGTTTCTTTTAAAATGAGCTTTGTCAGAGCAACGTTTTGCAGCACTTGTATGCTGCCGGAAATCGCAAGGGGAGTAAAGAATATCAACACTACGCATTACTATGCATGTCGAAAGAGGTGACTAAGGTAAGTCCACCCTGTGCGCTGCTTCGGCCCGAAAGAGGAGGAAAGAAATGCAAAATGTGGGCCTGCCAAGCATGTCGTAAGAGTTAAATCAGGAGGGTTGGTCGTGGGGCTGGTTACCTCACCCCATAAAAATAATATAAAAAATTCAACAAAAAAAGCTCCTGCTATCAGTGCCAAACATGGCCCTGACTAAGACACAAGAAAGAAAGATTACAACATGTGAAATGAGATGTTTACGAAAAGCTGTCAACTTACAGAGGATAGAGTGAGAAACGAGAATATCAGAAGCATCGTTGGTACTATACCATGCATACAGTACATCGAGAAGCAAAGAATCCAGTGGTTCGGCCATCTAATGAGAATGGAACCACATTTACTACCATCACGTGCCTACAATAATCGACAGTCAGGGCGCAGAGCACGAGGCAGGCCAAGAACACGATGGATAGATAACATTTCAGAGTCCCTGCGAAAGCATGGACTGACAACGTCAAGTGCAACACACCTGGCACAAGATAGAAAACTAACTCTCCTCACTACGCTTCACGACAAACGTGGTTAAGATAAGATAAGATAACAAACATAGACAGTACAACAGCAAGTTAATAAACTAGCTTAACCAGGGGACCAGGAACCAGGGCAAGGTTCCGCCAACACGAAGGCAAGCTTTGGACGTATGACCGGGAAAGCCGAAAGGATCTGGTGATGCCGACTAACTTTTTTTCCTGTCGGAAAACAGCCAGAATTGGTTGTTGGAACGTGAGAGCGTTGCTTGAACAGGCAAATAGCCCTGTTGGCAAATAGAGATGAGTACGGGACAGACATTCTGGGAATCTCTGAAACAAGATGGAAAGAGATAGACAAAACTGAGGAGTAGAGGAAAGACTAGAAATACCTGAAGAAGAGAGCTGGTGACCGATGTTAATAGGATAGGTAAGACGGGGAAAGATTTGGAAGGGATGGCTAGAGAAAGATAGAGCTGGAACACGTTTTTTTTTTTTTCCGATCCAGAAGCACTTGAGCTTTTCAGCTCTTCGGCTCGGTTCCATGGACATCGTAACCTTCGGTTCGGTGCCACGAACACCGTAAATCTGGGGAATCTGTGGCTTTTTTCTTCCATCCCGCGGAATTGAACCCGCACACACAGAGGAATAGTCACCGTAGTCCAACGCGCTACGAACACGTTGGGCAGACGGGCAAAACAAGTTTGTTAAAGACCTGTCCTTCGTTGGGAGTTGAAAGGAGAAGAAGAAGAAGCGATTCACAGCATAATCTTGTTGAGCTTCAACCATTAGTGTTCTTCTTTCTTTCTTTCTTTCTTTCTCGAATCCTGTTTGTCTCACAGCGTCAGGTCAGGAAGAGATTTCTAAAACGGGTCCTAGTATGCGCTTCGTAGATAGTCTCTTTCGTCGCCTCTGTTATCTCTGAGGTCCATCTTGTGCGTGGCCGGCCTTTGCTTTGTACCCATTGTATCGGAGCAGCATTGCTCTTTGAAGTGCACTGTCTGATGGTAATCTGCTTACGTGGCCGAACCATTTAATTTGTTGTTTCTGATGAAGTCTAGTACTGATGTTGTACCCACCTTTTTCCTGATGACTTCATTTCTCAACCGGTCTCTTCTTGTTACACCCAGCATTCTGCGTAGACACTTCATCTCTGTTGTGACTAGTTTTCTTCTATCGTTTGTTGTCAGCGTCCAGGTCTGGCACTGGTAACATAATGTTGGGAGAAAGACTGTGTTGAACATTGCTCTTTTTGTGTTCATGGTGACGTGTTTGCATCTTAAAATTGGCGCTATTTGCCCTATCATTTGATTTGCTTTGTTACATCTGTGTTGAATTTCATTAGTTATTCTTCCGTTTGCTGAAAAAATGCTCCCAGGTATGTGAAATCTTTTACTTGATTTAGTGGGCGATTGTCGATGGAGATATTGGTAGTGCTTTCCTCTCTGCGAATGTCATTACTTCTGTTTTGTCGATGTTTATTCTCATGTTGTATTCGTTACATGCTAACTGGAGTCTGAAGTGTTCTTTGACGTGCTTAATTGAGCACGGGGCCAACGTTTCCATCTTCGATTAAACTAGGAATCGATCTCACCAAACTATTGATCAGGGACATCTAGATACATTTCCAGATAGCTTAGGCGGTCTCTGTGACGTTGCGATTAGGGTCTCTCCTCTCGTTCCACAGGTCCTCGTGGAGCCATCGGTATATTTTTCCAGAGATCTTAGTGCAAGTCAGATCGTGTTCCTAGTCCTATCGAAGACGGACGATAAAACGTTGGCTCCGTGTTGAAGTTGAGCACATAAAAGAACCATTTGCAGTTAAAAATCGAGAAGTGCAGGCTGGAAAGCCGCTGTCTGGGCAAAATTCATTACAAAAAAATTCTTACAAAATATTTTCATCAGCTTCTAAATTACATCTAGGACCATTGCTGCTGCGATCTTCCTGTATAAGAAAGAGATCTGAACACATGGTTAATCACCGAAGTGCAATGATGATCGTCCTATCAATCAATCAATCCAGATCGCTCAATGAACGAACAGAGACCTTTTGGAGCGAAAGACATACACCTTACCACCATACAACATACCCCCGTCCTGGGCGCCACTCGGCCCCAGTTTCCTTCTATATTTCTTATGTATGCACAAATTTCTGTTAGCTTCTCACAAAATCCCAATACGCCTGTTGAATAGCTTGGCGGGTCCCTATTCTAGCTAGCAACACGAGAGTCAACTCAATCTCGAACCGAGAGGAAAGCGAGAGCAGGTTTAGAAACTCATTTTGTGGGATACCACCAGCTGGTATAACGTTGAATTGTTGTGTATAGTATTGATAACGTTTCTAGTTGTTGTGTTTATAACAAGTTAATTAACAAATGGAAGACGCTATATTTATCGCAAACATCGTTTGTTAAATCGTGTATTTGACGAACAATAGTATAAGTGTTGCACTGGGCGTGTTTCTTCGCACGGACGTTTAATCACAACATATTTAAAATGGTAAGTTGGATTCTATTTAAATTGTTATATTGTTTATTTGTGTTGTACAACAGATTCTAATTCTTCTTCTTCGCTGCCACCATTTACTTCTTTATAGAAGTGTTGGGGTAGGGAAGAGGGGTCGGAAATGGGAGGGGCGTGTAGTGATCTTTGTGTGCTTGTTTTTAAAGCCGACTAGCTCAGACGGGAAAACCAATATTATTGTTTAATGGGGGCTGGTTTTTATAAGCGTTTGATAGAACACTGTCAGGTTTTCTGCAGTTTTACATAATTTTTAGTCCATGGTTATTTATTGATGAAAATGTTAATAATACTGATATTCCTGAGTGTTAAACTTAACTTGTAACATAATATAACCTTGATTTAGCATGTTGTGTTATTTTTAAAATGAATTTAAAGGTTTTAAAGCCGAAGGATTGACTTCATTGCACCGGGTTTTACCCCATATGCCTCGATCCCTCTCGGCAGAAATGGCACGCCACCTACCGAGAGTATTGCTCAATGCACGAACTCCGTAGCTCCAGCAACAATCCTCAGGGTCTCTGGAAAAAACTGCACTCGTGAACAGAACGGTGCGGTCCAGATTCGAACCCAGGACCTTCGAGTCACAAGGCAAAGGGCTTAACCACTTAGCCACAGAGACCAGAGCGAGGTAAAGCGACTGTTATGGTCTGATTTCCTATAATTTTTACCTGAGCTCGCTGGCCTTGTTCTAAGACACTTTTTATGCTGGTATTCATTTATTAAGGCCGTTCTTGATGCCATCGCTTCATCTTTTGCGTGGTCTTCCTCTTGCTCTGTACTCATTATATTTCTTCAGTGTAACTTTCTTTGGTAGTCGATACCAGGGCATTCTTGTCAGGTGTCCAAACCATTTAATAATCTGTAATTCTGGTATGAATTGCAGGACTGGTTTCACATCCAGTCTCCTTCTGGTTTCTTTATTTCTAATGTTGTCTCTTATTGTCACACCTGCAACTCTTCTAAGGCACCTCATCTCCGTCGTTATAATTTCCCACTCATTAGCTGCCAGTTATAAGAGCGTACAACCTGAAAATGGAATCATCAAGGAGCAGAAACAGAACAAAATGGGTTGATAGGAGTTACAGACATCAAACTCCACAATACCACAGCATACAAACGATCGAGCGTGCACTATCTCGGAAACCGATCATTAGTTAAACCAGCTACACCTCATCATCATCATCAGGTGCCGTCTCCACATCGAAGGTTGGCTGCAATGAATCTCCAGCATCCTCTGTCTTTCGCCTTGGTGTTGCACACTGCCAGACTGTAACCTGTCCATTTCTTAAAGTTTCCCACCCACTTATCTCTCGGTCTTCCTCTTGCTCTTCCCCCTCAACTTTCCCTCTAGTAAATGTTTTATCATGGTGTCATGTCTTTTATGTGCCCAAAATACTTTACTTGTCTGAATTTTATTTCTCTTAATAATTGTTTCTTCATGCCTAGTTTTCCTAAAACTTGTTTATTTGTCTGTTTTTCTGTCCATGAAACTCTGCCTATTCTTCTATATATCCACATCTCAAATGCATCAATTCTGTCTTCTAACTGCTTGTTCATTGTCCATGTTTCGAGCCATGCATTAATATAGGATTTTATATGCATTTGATCATTCTCATTTTTAGCCTGTTTGTGATTTGTTTGGATGTCAGTAACTTTCTCATACTATTGAAATTAATCTTGGCCATTCCTATTCTCTTTTTAATTTCTGTTATACATCTGCCATCATCTGTTATCATCTGACGAGATATAAGAAGCTTTTACTTGATGTAGTAATTCTCCATGTATTTTTATATTCATTTTAGGTTTTCCATTTCCTTGTTGATTACCATAGTTTTTGTTTTCGGTATGTTGATGTCTAATCCATATTCCTTGCTAGTTCTGTCCAATTTGTCTACTAGTTCTTGTAGATCTTGTTCATTTTCTGCTACCAATACTGTGTCATCTGCATATCTTAAGTTGTTTATTATTTTTCCATTGATCTTGAGTCCTGGCATTCCCTCTAGTTGTTTGAAGATTTTCTCTGTGTAGCTACACCTAACGGCACAAAAACGAAATGGACAACATATTGTCCATGCTTGGTACTGGCAACATAGGATTCTGATTTACAAATTTGAAAGACACGATTGCAGCTTTCAAGCTTGTTAACGCTTTACGTTTTACTACTGCTGAAATTTGATCAATGTCTATTAGCGTTAATTTAGTTTTAATGAATGCCAGATTTTATCGAATTTGTCATCCAAACATTAATTACTGTCGGTCCATCCGCGCGTCTGTCTGTCCGTCCATATGCCTGTCCGTCCAGCTATCCTCTGTTAGTCCGTCTTTCTGTCTGACCCTCCATCTGTCTCTCAGTCCTTCCGTCTGTTTGTATAACTTTCCGGCTGTTCGTTCTTCCGTCCGTCCATCCATGTGCGGGTGCCCCTCTATCCTCTGTCCTCTGTCATGAAGTTTCTAACCTCCAGAGACTTACGTGGATATACTGTTCTGGGCATGCGGGTGTTTACGGTAATGAGAGAGCGGCAGGCTTGCATCAACAGCATCGATTGTTTGGGAGTTGAAGATGGATAAGGGGATATTCTTCGGTCTCTTCGCGACTCTCTGTTGGATGAGGACACTAAAATCGATGTTGAATCAATCAAGCAATTTAGGCAGTTTGGAGTTACCCGTTGTACAAGTAGAACTGGATGTCTAAGAGACAGAGTGAGAGGTGTGTTTAATCAACGAGCCACGGGAACCATCATTATGCATATTCTTCGATATCTGTTTGGGAGACTGAGCACCTATGGGTCTGCCCGGAGTGCAATGGCGTCAGTTTAGTAATCAATAACCAATAACCCTCTGTCTGCTTCATTGTTTAACCCTTTCGCTGCTACATACTTTTTGAAGGCTGAGCTAAAGATAACTACTCTTTGTTTATAGGTCACAATGTGAATATACAAACGGATACGTCTATAGCAGTGACAGTAGCAATGTATAACGTGTTAATACGTCTTTAGCCCACAGAGGAGAGATAATAACAGACGTTTTAATGCGATTTAATGATAACGTTTATACGTTTAGCTAAAGGGTTAAATGTTCGTCCATTTGAGTGTTCATTCAAATAAATCATTCATCCATTATATCCCATCATTCCATCCATCGTCTCATCCGTCCATCCATCCGTCCATCCATCCGTCCATCCATCCGTCCATCCATCCGTCCATCCACGAATCAATTCGTAAAAAACATTTTAAAATTAATTTCACAGCAGCGGTTTTTCACACACTTTTATAAATTTGAAACTGTCAAAGGTTCTTTTACATGGTGAACTTGAACTTAAGCGGGGTCTAGGTTTTATCGTCCGTCTCCGATAGGATTGGGAACTAGATCTCACCTACATTAAGGTTAGTGATCACTGGAATTTTGGACATATAAAAAGACACGAAGGCTGGAGAAGACCATCATGGAAGGAGGCATACCGGCAAAGAGAAGAAGAGGAAGACCACGCAGAAGATGGATTCAGGATGTAACTGATGGTTTGAACATGACGGCTGCAGAGGCAGGACATCTGACCTATGAGAGAGAGAAATTCCGGAGGACTGTTGGGGTGGCAAAGTTCTGCTCAGGACGAGCTATTTAATGATGATGATCACTGGAATATAGTCGGATCGATGTACACGGATATGAGCATGGTACTCTTGAAACGAGAGATGACCACAGTACCTCCACGTTACAAAGAGAACCCCCCACCTCTACCTCCCTCTGTCATATCAAAAGTACACCCCCCCTATCCACTCTCCTTCCCCAGAATGCCACATCTTCCGAACTTAAACACTAAAAACAAACACATCAATTTAAGAATAAATACCTTCATCAACGCAAGCAACTTAATAAATAACAACTTGATCCTAGATCGACAGATTCTGTCAAGACAACAACAGCTCCATAATGGCCATGTCTTCTGTCGGAGATGATGATTAGCAATTATCTGATGTAGACTGTAAGATGGAACAATATATTGCAAAACGTCTTTCTGTTTTATAAACTTTAGTTTAGTTTAGTTGTCAGATCATTATCATTGCACATCGAACAAATTAGTCCATAAGTGTTACGATCTCTTTCTCAGTATGCCTCTCAGCCTGTGGCAACTAACGACATCAGTTCTTAGTTTAGTTTAGTCGTCGGATCATCATCATTGCACATTGAACAACTTAGTTCATAAGTGCTCCGATCTCTTTCTAAGTATGCCTCTCATCTAGTTCAGCTTCTGGCGACTAACTACACCGGTTTTATGTTTAGTTTATTTGTCAGATCATCATCAATGATAACATTACATACCAACTTACCCCAATCTTGAAACACCCAACAATTCTAGTAGAGACTAAAAGACTTTAAGAGTGTCTTTAAAGCGTTTTTTCTGTCCACCAACTGAACGTCTGTCCTCTTCAAGCTCGCCATACATCAACTGTTTTTGGATGCGTTTATCAGGCATTCGAGCAACTTGACCGGCCCATCTCACGTGGATCTTCTGCAACATGGTTTGACGCTTGGGATCTGCGCTTTACATCTGATAGTAACTGGACAGAGAGATCGAAACTAGAATCCAGCAAGCCAACAACATTACATACCAGCTTACCCCAATCTTGACACACCCAACAATTCCAGTAGAGACTAAAAGACAGATTATAAATGCAATCTTCATACCAACACTGTTCTACCAGAGCCAAACATGGGCACTGACAAAAGAACAAGAAAAGAAAATTACCACATGCGAAATGAGGTGCTTGAGGAAAGATGTAAATAAAACAAGAAGAGACCATATAAGAAATGAGGAAATTAGAAGAACAGTCGGAATAACACCTGCTATTAGATTTATTGAAAAACAGACTAAAATGGTTTGGCCACTTGGTGAGAATGAACCCGAATACACCAGTTGCAAGAGCGTACAACCTGAAAATGGAATCATCAAGAGAAAGGGGCAGACTAAGAAAAAGATGGGTTGATGGAATTACAGACATCTTAAAACTCCACAATACCCCAGCACAACAAGCGACCGAGCGTGCATTATCTCGGAAACCGATCATCAGTTAAACCTGCGACACCTAGCGGCAAAAAACAGAGGAGAAAAAAGAAAAAGAAAGATGATCACTGCTCGTCAAACCAATTAGTCCATAAGTGCTCCGATCTCATCCTCAGTATGTCTCTCAGTGTGTTATGACTAGTTTAGTTTAGTCGTCGGATCATCATCACCGCACATTGAACCAATTAGTCCATAAGTGCTCCGATCTCTCACTCAGTATGTCTCTCAGCATGTGGCAACTAACGACAACGGTTCTGTGTTGGTTTACTATTCGTCTTTGACTACCAGTATAGTGTTCTTGTCTAGCTACACCACACTTTTCTTGGTATTCTTGCAATCTGGTTCTTTTTCTTCTTCTTCCTCTTCTTCTTCTTCTTCTTCTTCTTCACCTTTCAACTCCAAACGGAGCACAGGTCTTCAACAAACTTCTTCCAGCTCTTCCTCTCTCTTACTATGCCTTCCAATTCTTTCCATGTTTTACCTATCCTTTTAATATCAGCCTCCAGTTCTCTTCTCCAGGTCTGTCTAGGCCTTTCCCTACTCCTCTTTCCCTGAGGGTTCCAAAACAGTGCTTGTCTTGCAATGCTTCCGGTCGGTCTTCTCAATGTATGTCCTATCCAGCGTCTCTTCCTGAGCTCTTTCTCCACTGGTATCTACTTAGTTCTTTCTCTGAGTTCCTTGTTGGTAATCTTATCATACCATCTCAGTCCTCTATTCTACGTAAATATCCATTTACAAAGGGTTTCTGCAGTTTTCTGATGGTTTCTTTTGTTGTCTTCCATGTTTTTGCAGTCTGGTTAGTTTTGTAGATTCACCACTATTACTTGAATCATTTACACGTCCTCTCTCCTTTAGGGAATCAAGACTATCAGACTGGTCGATTGTCGTCCGTTTTTACAGCAGCTACACCTGTAAGCCTATCGCGCGTTCATTTCTCCTTAAATCTGCATGCTATGGCACAAAATCAAACTCATTTTTGTCAGCTTAGACCTCCTCAACGACTCCTCCATTGTCTCCGAGCACATCCGGTTTCAATATTCTTGAGCATACTCAGAAACTTAAGTCACTGAGAAAACATGCATGGATGAAAAGTCTCCAGCTAGACCATCACTTTAATTACTGCCATGATTTCCATAGTGAGACTGCTTGTAGTCACGTTTCTGTAGCGTAGAGGTTAGGTGTTCGCCTCTAGACCCAAGGGTAACCGGTTCGCTCCCTCCTGGAGCCATCGGAATATTTTTCCAAATATCCTGATCTCAGTGTAGGTGAGATCGAGTTCCAAGTCCTATCGGAGACGGACTACTAAAAACGAAGGTCCCTTCTCAAGTTGAACACGTAAAAGAACCATTGATAGTTCAAAATCGATAAGAGCAGGCTGGAAAGCCGCTGCCCGGGCAAAATTCATTAGAGAAAGATTGAAAATAAAATACTTACAAAATATCTTCACACCCCCAAATTACATTGGGGACCCTCGCCGGTGCTACGGAGTTCGTGCACTGCAACTGAGATCTTCCTGTGTAAGAAAGAGATCGAAGCACACATGGTTACTCACCGAAGTGCATTGATGATAGTCATATAAATCAATCAATCAATAAATAAATAAATCAATCATTCAATCAATCAACGGCAAAACCATCACTATTTTATAAGCGTAAAAGTGTAATCATCATCATCATCAAGGTGCGTATCCTTTATAGAACGTTGCTCTCTTTGCAGCACATCTGAAATTCACTCTGTCTCTTGCCAGTTCACCCACTTCGTCGATGGTCATATTCATGGTTTCTTTAATATCTTGTAGCCATCTTCTTCTTGGTCTGCCTCTGCCTCTGTAAAATTGTAATACGAATTTTTATTGCGCGTCGTAGAATCTGATATTTGTTTGTAATTTATGTTGCTGTTCCTCTTCCGTTACATCAAAGTACATCAAAGTACATCAATGTTGTTCATCAAAGTACATCAATGTTGTTCATCAAAGTACATCAATGTTGTTCATCAAAGTACATCAATGGTGTTCATCAAAGTACATCAATGGTGTTCATCAAAGTACATCAATGTTGTTCATCAAAGTACATCAATGTTGTTCATCAAAGTACATCAAAGTACATCAATGTTGTTCATCAAAGTACATCAATGTTGTTCATCAAAGTACATCAATGTTGTTCATCAAAGTACATCAATGTTGTTCATCAAAGTACATCAATGTTGTTCATCAAAGTGTAGTAGTATGCCAGGAGCTGGCGTTCCCACGTCCCAGGTGGTAGCTAACATACCAGGCAGGTAGTTTAGTTAGATAGGTTGGTAGATATGAAATTAGTGGACTGTAGTGTTTGCACACCAATTCTGCCCACTATAAGCAGATAGCAACAATAGAACGAGACATTGACGTAGTGAAACTAGTTGACGTAGATGTTAGTACTGCTTAGCGACGTAGTGACAACATAGGGAGACATACATAAACATTGACCATGGATGGACATGTGTTGATCTTGGTCTATCATGTAATAACCATCAATAAAGATATAGGAATTGAATACATAGTCGTTCAATATATTATAATTTGTATGAAAGGTGAGAGAATTCAAATACCTTGGAAGTATCTTCACATCTGATAGTAGACTGGACAGAGAGATCGAAACTAGAATCCAGCAAGCCAACAACATTACATACCAGCTTACCCCAATTTTGAAACACCCAGCTATTCCAGTAGTGACTAAAAGACAGATTATAAATTCAATCTTTCTACCAACACTGTGCTACCAGAGCCAAACATGGGCACTGACAAAAGAACAAGAAAGGAAAATTACCACATGCGAAATGAGATGCCTGAGGAAAGCAGTAAATAAAACAAGAAGAGACCATATAAGAAATGAGGAAATTAGAAGAACAGTCGGTACAACACCTGCTATTAGATTTATTGAAAAACAGAGACTCAAATGGTTTGGCCACTTGGTCAGAATGAACCCGAATACACCAGTTGCAAGAGCGTACAACCTGAAAATGGAATCATCAAGAGGAAGGGGCAGACCAAGAAAAAGATGGGTTGATGGAGTTACAGACATCTTAAAACTCCACAATACCACACCATATCAAGCGACCGAGCGTGCATTATCTCGGAAACCGATCATCAGTTAAACCTGCTACGCCTAGCGGCAAAAAAGCAGAGAAGGACAAAAGAAAAAGATGAAAGGGACGTTGTACAAAAGAATACACTATCAACTTGATTGGAGCGTCATCAATCAGAACTAAAACGAGGACATAATAATAACATCAGTACTATAACAAATTAAGAAATGGACCACTAACCACAAATAAGAAAACCCAAATAAAAGAGGAACTACAACAAAAGTACATCAATGTTGTTTTTCATTTAAAGTTTCCGATCGAAGAAGTAGAAGAAGAAGATTTAAGGTTTAACGTCGGAATATACAGGGTGTTCAACTTAAAAGCAGCACATGAATGGAGCTAATCTGGCATATATGTATGAAATGAGAAGGTTCAGTTATGACGTAGTATAGGTCAAGGTTGTGTGATGGTGTGTAATTGTAGTGCGGGAAGGGGCGATTAACAAATGTGACGTAGGACGAGCTAGTCAGAACCGGTTTAAATAGTAAATAAACACAACGCGATAGGTTATCTGGCAACTCTCGATTTGTCAATGGGGCTGCAATTATCTTGAACACCCTGTATATATACCTACCAGCTGGCACCATTACTACAACACTCAAAGATCAAGATGGAGGTGAAAAGACAGATGATAAAAAGTATTTTTCTACCAACACTTTGTTACCAGTGCCAAACTTGGTCTCTTACAGCAACACTCACAGAAAGCTCACCATGTGTGAAGTGAAATGCTTGAGGAAGGCAGTGGGGTCACCAGGAAAGACAGACTACAAAATGAGAACATCAGAAGCAAAGTGGGCATAACTTCACGCACCGAATACGTTGAAAGACAACAAATGCAGTGGTTTGGGCATTTAATGAGAATGAAATACAACCAACCACCAATAACAGCATACAATAAAAGAGATCATGTACTAAAGCTAAGGGAAGACCAAGAAAAAGATGGATAGACAATATCAAGACCACACTACATAAACATGGATATAACACAACAAGGGCCACTCATCTAGCCCTAGAACGCAAATTAAAGCTCCCATCCCTACGCTTAACGACAAGAGTGGACAGCCAACTACATCTTCCTCCTGGGAATAGACAGAAGACCAAATATATATATATATATATATATATATAACCCACTCGTCCCGTTATACGCTACATAGGGCCTGCAAGTAATTTATCCATACCGCTCTGTCCTGTGCAGCTCGATCAATCTCTTTCATGGAATTGAGTCCGATATTTCTTGCATCTCTCAGCAAAGATCGTTTCAGGGTTCGTCCTCTCTTTCTTGAACCCTTTGCGTCTCACTTTAATACCTGCTTTGGTATTCTTTGATCATTTCTTCTCACGGTATGCCCAACATATCTCCATCTTCTACTTCTTATAACAGTTGTCACTAGTGGTTGACCAGACATGTCTCTGATTTCATCACGTCTCCTAAGTCGTCCAATTTTATGTTCATTATTTGACGCATACATCTATTTTCAAATACATTCAACTTGCTTTCTACATCTTTAGTCATTTTCCAACTCTCGCTGGCATATGTTAGGATTGATACAACATTTGAATTGAAAATTCGTGATTTAGTTTTTAAAACTATATAACTTATAACTTATAATATAACTTGCAGTTCCATATTTTTATATGAATATATTTTATTGTTTAAATAACATTTTTGCATATTGTTCTCACTTAATTATCTTGCATACGGCGAATCGTTGAAGTGTGTCGCAATGTAGCCAATCAGTGAGCGACATCTTTGGTCCAATTATATTGCACAATTTTAGACGCTTTTTTACATCCCTATAAATAAATAAATATCGTTGCAATATCTTGCATATTGACGAGTTAAGGTCTCATAGTGTAATCCTTGCATTTTGTAGACGAGATGGGATACAGTGATTGCAATGATTTGGTAACCTCTGTCTAGTGTTCTTCAAGTTATTCGTACGTGTTGATTCCTCCTCGCCAATAATGGCTGACACATTCCGTTTCTGATGACATTTTTGTGGGAGTTTGTTTTCTAGACAGTTGCAGTCCCCTGCTGACGAAATCTGTCTTCCTGGGCTTGTCTGGAGTCGTCCTACTCTAGGTGACTTCCGTCTTCTGTCGCTGGACTTACCAACCCAGGCGTTTATGCAGAGTGTGCACCCTGGACACTATAGTTTAATTCCCATTAACTTTTTTTTTCGATCCAGAAGCACTTGAGCTTTCAGCTACTCGGCTCGGTGCCATGTACATCGTAACCCTTCGGTTCGGTGCCACGAACATCGTACATCTGGAGAAACTGTGATTTTTCTGCCAGCCCGCGGAATTGAGCCGCACCCACAGGGCTTGTCACCCGTCGTCCAACGCGCTGCGAACACGTTGTTCAGGCGGGCATTCCCATATACTTACGGGAAAGTGTCATAGAAGTAGAAGGCAAACAAGAAAAAGGATGTCCTCCTCAAGGGAGACAGGACGACTACTATTTGTCAGATGTGGGGATGGGGTGGTTTCTGAATACAAAATAATAAAAAAAAAATTGTGCTTACGAAAAGAACTGAATCATACTATTATTCAGAAATATATTTTTCTTCATGAAATTCGGATTAACGTTAAAGGGGTTGAATAAAATTAAATAGTGCATAGATGTATCACAGGGCCTGAAATAGCGTTAGGGTCATGAATCACTTGTATGGGCACTCAGGTTTTAATATCAGACCAATTTTCTTCAATGATAACATCAAATCGTATCGTTATCAAGGATCATCATAGGCGATATACCCGACATGTCATTCTCGACTCCTTCAACATCAGCAGATCCAGGAGCTCAACATGCCAGTTCGATGCTGATTAATAAAGTCTTTTTGCATATTGTTTGTCGTTGTTCGGCGTACGATATCGGCACCATCTCCCAGTCTGGTCAGCTAGTTGATTCATACACCCGAAACTTCTCGTTCGAAGACTTCATGCTTAAGAATGCATTTCATTCAGCTCCTCTGATATTGTAGCCAAGCCAGCCAATCTATCAGCCGTTCATTACCACTGACTCCTACGTGCAGAGGACAAATCAGGGATTTTACCCTTTGTCTAACCAGTCTCACTCAGATTGTCCAATTCATATCGAATTTCTGAACATATTGATATGTCTTGGTATGCGGGTGTTACTGATATGCCAACCCATCACTGCCTTGAGATGATGGTAAGCGGTATTTTGGATTCTTCAACGCCTTTATGAGACACTATCTGTTCGAAAATGACTGTTTCTCACGTTGGCTGTTAGATTGTTCAGTGTATCTGATGCCTTAGAGCGCAGACTTGAGATGGTAAGCGGAAGCACAGCAATCATATCTACTCTTCATATCCACTGACTCCCTACGTTGCAGAGGACAAATGAAGGTGATTTCTCTTATCCTTGTCTGTACCAGTACTTCCACCCAGATTCGTCTCACCATTCCTGTTTCGACTTTACGAATCATACTCATGGAGTCACTGAGTATGAAAACACGAGAGTAAGTATGAGATGCCAACCACATCACCGCCTATGTTACTTCCAAGATAGGTGAAAGCAGTTGTATTTTGAAGGAATTTATCTTCTAGTCTGACTTGAGCACCTTACTATTTAGATTTACATCTTAGATAATTTCAGAAAAATGTGAAAGTGGCTTCCATCGTTGTGCCTGTTTAGCTTTGTTTTATTTTTGTTGCAGTATGGGTTTGTGAATTACGCCTTAGAATTGTTGGTTTTAAGGAACTTTGGAGAGGAAGCATGGAAGCAGATCAAGTAATATTTTTATCATCATCATCACTATCATCATTATCATCATCATTGTTATCATCATTATAAAAAACATCATATTAACATCATCTTAATTATGTGCAACATCATCATTTTGATCATCTTCAATTAGAAACTACTGAAGTAACTACAACTTGTATATAGATTTCTCCTACCACTTACCTGTACACCTAATTTTATTACTTGTCTGTTTCTCTACCTACCTACCTACCTACCCACCTCCTCCTACCTCCTGCCTACCTCCTCCTCCTACCCCTGCCTACCTCCCCTACCTCCTCCCTCCTCACCTACCCTACCAGCCTCCTGCCTACCCCTGCCTGCCTGCCTGCCCTGCCCACCTCCTCCTGCCCTGCCTGCCTGCCTGCCGCTACCACACTCCACACTCTACCTTACCTTCCTCACAGACAAGAGGCCTATCTTGACACTGGATGGTGACTTTCTTGTTCGACAGGTCTACGACACTGTCTATCCTATGACCTCCTGTGCACACTGATCTCAGAAACTACTGTAACACCGACTAGGCTCCCTACACTGCCTGCACCAAATTGTCTGCCCTACCACCACTCACCTACCTACTACCACTACCACCTACCTACCACTACCACTACCACCTGACTCCCACACCACACCACCAGCCACCTGCCACCGACCGCCACCTGCCTACACTTCCTCCCTCCGCCTGCTGCCTGCCATCACAACCTACCTACCTACTACATTAATCACATACTTCTTACCTTCTATACAGACAAGGCGTATCTTGGACATGGATGGTGACTTTCTTGTTCGACAGGTCTATGACGACAGCGTGTCATATGACCTAGTGGAACCGCTTAGCAAAGTTCTCGTAAGTTGACATATTTTTTAACACCAGAGGCGAATCCACCAATACTACAGCATCATCAGCAACATTTACCAACACCGCAACATCATTACTATCATTTACAACAACAACCAACATAACAACATAATCGGAAATCATACTGCTGCTCCAACATCGATCCAAAACCAACAACACAGCATCATCGTCAAACCCAACTACAGCTTCATCATCAACAACATCCACCAGCAGTACAGCATCATCAACAACCGTACCACTCTACATTATCGTCAACATCCACCAACACCACAACATCATGACAAACAACCCCTACCACTACATCATCGCCGACATCCGAAACACTACCTAACCAATCATTACGAACAACATCACATACCACCTAATCACCATCACCATCCACCACCACCACTGTAACTACAATCACCAACACTACTTCTCTATATTCACCACAATTACTAAACTACAACCAGTGGCGGCTCGTGGTCATTTGCTGAGTGGGCCAGACATTTTTTCCGGATAAATCATGGTTTTGTTGCTATATTTAATTTCTTGGCGTCGTGGCTAGGGTTAGTGACTCTGTCTATTAACCCCGACGTTCTGAGTTCGATCACGCTGCGGACGTTTGCTTCAAATTGTTTCCGTTGATTTTAACAAAGGACGATGGCGCCACCCGTTCAAGCAATGGCAAACTACTGAACGTATAAGTGGTGCCTAGAAAATCAACGACTGTTTACTGTGGTTGATGGCTACGTCCTTGGGATATGCCACGATTTTCATATTTAATTTATAAAATAAATACACGTTATACATTATTTTGGTGGCCGCCACACTGGACCTTAATCCGAGCCGCCCCTGACTACAATCAAAATACCCCTCTCCCTCCCCGCTTCTGCTATCACCAGATGTAGATGCAGCCACGGTTCTCGAGCTGTTTGGGAAAATGTTCTTCATCTACTGTCAAGAGTCTGGCTACGACAAGATTCTCAAGGTGAGTCACTTTTTTCCAAGAATTCTGTCAATGACACTGTTTCTTTCTATATTCATAAAAACCTGATATGAGAAAATGAAAAGATGAAAGAGAATAGATAATGGAAAATGAAAGTTTGAAAATTAACAAATATGGAAAATGAAAGCTTGAAAAGTAACAATTATGGAAAATGAAAATTCAAAAGTTAACGAATATGGAAAATGAAAGTTGGAAATTAACAAATATGGAAAATGAAAGTTGGAAAATTAACAAATATGGAAAATGAAAGTAGGAAAAATTAACAAATATGAAGAATGAAAGTTGGAAAATTAACAAATATGGAAAATTAAAGTTGGAAATTAACAAATATGGAAAATTAAAGTTGGAAAATTAGCAAATATGGAAAATGAAAGTTGGAAAATTAACAAATATGGAAAATGAAAATCGAAAAAGTAAAAAATATGGAAATAAAAATAAAATACATTTGTGAAATGAAATGTTAAAAACTAACAAATGTGGATAATGAAACTTTGATAGCGAACATTTTGGAAATGTCTTTGAGGAGAATGTGAACACAGATGTGTATATACAGTATTACGTTTCTTGCTTACGGGTTCAAACCTGCTGACGCCCCAGTGGTTACCAGAGCCCAAATTGATGTGTAAAGAATATAACCACTGTTACCTGCCACACATGTCGTAAGAGGCGACTAATGTGATTGGGCGTGGGGTTAGCTACCACACACCGTAAAAAACACTTGATGGTCACAGAACGGAGAGCGAACCGAGTAAACGCTGGCTGAAACCGGACACATCGCCGAAGGATAAGCACCAGAGCTCCAAATGGTGCTGGAGATGTGATGTAAAAGACACCAATGCTAAGGCTGCACGAATCGGATTTCCACATGGATAAAATTTATTAGGAGGTCTGGTACATCGGTCTGGGCGGTGATCGCAGAGCGAGAGAAGAGAGAAAGCTGCTCAGAAAATGGGTCATTGTTAAGATCATCATCAAATAGATTGTCCTGAGCAGAACTGAGCCACCCCAATAATCCTTCGGAATTACTCTCATATGCCAGATGTCCTGACTCTGCAGCCGTCAAACCATGAGTAACATCCTGAAGCCATCTTCTCTGTGGTCTTCCTCTTCTTCTCTTTGCCTGTATGTCTCCTTCCACTGTTAAGATACAGAAAAAAATCAAACACTCACATAAAAGTGGTACTTACTCACGACACTGGTGATATACATTTGCAGGTTCTGGGAGCCACAACTCGAGAATTTCTAGAGAACCTGGATGCTCTCCACGATCATCTGTCCACCATTTATCCAGGCATAGAGCTCCTCCTTTCGGTGCTCAATTCGACCGGAAGATGGCGCCACAGTTCTGCATTATTACTCGGACAGACCTGGTCTCGAGCATATCGTTATTGGGATTGTCAAAGTAGGTCAAGGCTGTCACGTGATATCTGTTGTTGTAAAAGAAATGTTGAAGGTTGTCTTCTGCTCAAATGTTATGTTATGTTATGCGATCGACACATTGGAAATGCTGTCGATGCTAAAAAATAAAAAAAGGGAAATGTAGGGAGAGTTTTTTTGCTTCCTCTTTGGACTCATAAAGCTGCTTTAATCTTCTTCTTCTTCACCCTTCGCCCCTAGGGAGGCTTAGGTCCGCAACTAAGGCCTTCCAAGCCCTCCTATCCAAGGCCATCTTTTACAGATCTCTCGCCTCTCTCCTAATTTTCTTGCATTCCGTCTCCAACTCCCGTCTCCAGGTGTTCCTGTGTACTTCTATCACCATGGAGATTCCATCGGAGGGCCTGTCTCGTGATGCTGTCTGGGGGTCTTGTCAGTGTGTGTCCTATCCATCGCCACCTTCTGCTCCTCATCTCTTGTTCCATTTGCCGTTGTCTCGTTCTATCCCACAGTTCCCTGTTTGTGGTCCTGTCATACCATCGCAGATGGAGTATCCTGCACAGACATCTATTGATGTTTCTTTACTCTTCAACAAATAATACTATTGTAGATCTTATTAACAAGATAGTGGAACAAATATATGTTCTTTAGAATATATGTTACAGAAGAATTCATCTTACTCTATGGACAGAGAATAGAACATATAGATCAAAAGTGTCTCTCTCTCTCTTTTTGCGATCACCGCCCAGACCGATGTACCAGATCTCCCCATAAATTTTATTCATGTGGAAATCTGATTCATGCAGCCTTAGCATTGATGTGTTTTACGTCACATCTTCAGCACCATTTGGAGCTCTGGTGCTTATCCTTCGGCGATGTGTCCGGATTCAACCAGCGTTTACTCGGTTCGCTTTCCGTTCTGTAGCCATCTAGTGTTTTTTACAATGTGGGGTAGCTAGCCCCACGATCAACCTTCTTAGTCGCTTCTTACGACATGCATGGCATGTAACAGTGGTTCTATTCTTTACACCCCAATTTTATCAACCGGGCGAAAAGCGTCTTAAACCGAAGGATTGACTTCATTGTCCCGGATATTTCTCCATATGGTTCGGCCCCACTCCACAGAAATAGCACACCACCTGCCGAGAGTACTTCTCAAAGCACGAACTCCGTAGTTCCGCAAACAATCATAAGGGTCTCTGGAAAAAATGCACTCGTGAACAGAACGGCGCGGTCTAGATTCGAACCCACGACCTTAGGGGCGTAAGAGAAAGGTTTAACCATTGAGATACATAGACCCGCAAATAAATCTCCGAGGCAGATTGGCGACCGTAGAACCCGTAATCCCATTCCTCATTGTGAGGGTCGTTGCACCATGTTATGCGCCTTACGGCCTGGTGCATCCATTTTCTGCAAGCATTTGTTTCGGGTTAGAATTCCTTAGCGGACACGTGCATCCGATTTCAGCCAAACCTATTTAGCCTCCTCTTACGACATGGGTGGCGGGATAGATCAGTGGTTCTATTCTTTACACCCCAAATTTGGGCCCTGGTAACCACTCGGAGTGAAATCAAATGGAGTGATTTCGTTTCTAACAACACAGTGAGAGATAGAACACACCAACAACCCATATCAAATATTATAAAGAAACGAAAGTGGAAATATTTAGGTCATGTTCTTAGATCAGACGAAAAGAGACTAAATCGACAAGTCCTTATGTGGTCACCAGTTGGGAAAAGAAAACGTGGAAGACCTAAGACCACTCTTCGAAGAACCATCCAACAAGAAAGTAAACTATTGGGATGTAAAACCATACAAGATCTCCAACTGCTAGCAACGAACCGCATAAAATGGAGATCTAAAACCTCTGCCCTATGTGCCGCCTTTGGCACGAAATGAATAAACTAACTAACCACTCGGGCGAGAACATGATTCAGACTGCAAGCGATGATGTGAACATGACGGCTGCAGAATCCCATTAGAGAGATACGTTTTGAAGGACTGCTAGCTTGACAAAATTCTGTTCAAGGCAAGCTTTTTGATTATGATAATGTCTTACTTGCTAATTAAGTTAAAGTTAATTGCATATCCTTTACAGGACTTTGCGAATCAACCCCAGCTTTTTAACGCTGTTTGTGATTTTTCTAGGCATTATTACGTTCAGTAGTTTGCCATTGCTTTCTGAACGGGTGCTGCCATCGTCCTTTTGTAAAATCCACGCGAAACAATTTGCAACCAAAATGTACGCAGCGTGATTCGAACTCGAAACGTAGGGGTTAATAGACCGAGTCACTATCCCCTAGGCCACAGACGCCACCACTTGCTAATTACAGCGATCAAATCTCGCGTTCATCTTGTCACTAACTTTAATCTCTTTTCTTGAAGTTTAGTAATGAGCTCTATCCCGTCTTTTCTTCCTTCTTAAACTACTTCCGCTTTCTTCCAGGCACTTTGTGAAATATGTCATTGACAGTCGGTGGTATTTGAGAAGTGCGGTTTGAAAGACTCTGCTAGGATTTTCTTTTGGAGCCAGACTTTGTTTGATTTTGTCGGACTAATTATGTCTTCTATCTTCATCTTTATAATTGTTTCTCTCTCTCTCTCTCTCTCTCTCTCTCGATTCCTTAATACTTCTTTTCCAACTATTTACGAGATTTTGATATTTTAACTAGAACGCTCTCAATCAATTTTTTGGGGGGATGTCGTTCCTTTCGAGGATTTAGATTAAGGTAAAGTATTTTTCTTTTTCACTTTCATTTTTTTCCTTTAAATCTATTCATTTTTAAAAAATAATTTTTTTGCTCATTTATTCGTACATTCTTTCTCTCTCTCTCTCTCTTACTTTCATTCATTTGTTAATACTTTCTGTTACTTTTTTCTTTCATTATGTTTTTCCTATTTACTTTCATTCATTTCTTTCCTTTTTATTACTTTCATTTTTTCTTTTTTACTTTCTTCTTTTCTGTCTTATTTTCTTTCTTTCTTTCTGTTATTTTTTCTTTATTATATTGATTCTTATTTTCTTCCTGATACCAAACATGCTGTATTTATCATAAATCGCAGCCCGCCTGCCCAGTGTGTTCGTTGCGCGTTGGACGACGGGTGACAAGCCCCTGTGAGTGCGATTCAATTCCGCGGGCTGGCAGAAAGCCACAGGTTCTCAAGATTTACGATGTCCATGGCACCGAGCCGAAGAGCTGAAAGCTCAAGTGCTTCTGGATAAAAAGTCATAAATCGCAAATTTATTAAGTATCACTGTAGCCTCCCATCCGTTTTCTCCAGATTTGATCTGATCAGCTCTGACCACCTCAGATTCAATCTGAGCACCTCAGATCTGCTCTGACCACCTCACACCCGCTCTGACCACCTCAGATCTGCTCTGACCACCTCAGATCCGCTCTGACCACCTCATATCTGCTCTGACCACCTCAGATCTGCTCTGACCACCTCAGATCTGCTCTAACCACCTCAGATCTGCTCTGACCACCTCAGATCCACTCTGATCACCTCAGATTCGCCCCGACCACCTCAGATTTTTAGGTTTCCGTAAATCACCATCGTTCAGAAGCAATAACACATCATCGTCCGAGAGTATTGCACAAAACACAGACTCCGTAACTCCAGCAACATTCTTAAGAATTTCCGAAACAAATTACACATGCGAACCGAATGACGTGATCAGAAGCAATGACACATCATCGTCCGAGAGTATTGCACAAAACACAGACTCCGTAACTCCAGCAACATTCTTAAGAATTTCCGAAACAAATTACACATGCGAACCGAATGACGTGATCAGAAGCAATGACACATCATCGTCCGAGAGTATTGCACAAAACACAGACTCCGTAACTCCAGCAACATTCTTAAGAATTTCCGAAACAAATTACACATGCGAACCGAATGACGTGACCAGAATACGAACCCTTCACTCTCAGAACGCAAGGCAAACGGCTTGTCTAATTTCATTGTTTGATTGATAGGACCATCATCGTTACACTACGGTGATTAACCATGTGTGCTCCAATCTCTTTCTTACACTGGACGATCTCAGTGTCAGTGCTCGAACTCGTAGCACCGGCGACGGTCCCTGATATAATTTAGAAGCTGGTGAAAAATAGGTAGTAGGAATTTTAATTGTAAAAGTCTTTCTATTGAATGTGGCATAGACAGCGGCTTTACAGCCTGCTCTTCTAAATTTTGAACTGTCAAATTACGCCCGAGTGGTTACCGGGGCCCAAATTTGGGGTGTAAAGAATAGAACCACTGTTACCTGCCATGCATGTCGTAAGAGACGACTAAAGAAGTTTAGCTAAAAGCGGTTGCACGTGTCCTGTACGTTTAGGGACCTACCAAACCAATGTGCAACGTATACACGTTCTTGGTAAAGATCAAACATATCACAAAGAGTGATTAAAATTGGTCGTAAAGAACGAACGCAAAGAAGAAGAAGAAGATACTTTATGTCATAGATTCACAAACTTTTTTGGCCGACCGCACACGTTGAACAACATAATGATTGTGACACCCCCCACCCCCACCCCTCTCAATATTATACCAGTTTGCCAACGCCTCCCCCTCCTCTACCCTACCATATATACATGCTCTATTTTCTCTTTGACATAGAAAATTGATAAATATTTCTGTCATTCATGGTTAGTTTTCAAAATGATTATATACATGAAATAGAATATTGACGAAAAAATGAATCGTGTAAGACGGGCATAAGATGAATTAAAATGCAGAATTCAAATTTTAAATGATTATTCAATCGCAAAATCACGAAAATTATTTATTTTAATATATTTATGATAAATTCCTTCTTGAAGGAATCACCGACCCCTAATCGCCTGAACACCCCAAATTCTTCTGAACCCACTATCGCCTCCTAGAACGTTTCAGCGCCCACTGTGGGGTGAGGGAAATACGCTAACTTTGGGAAACTCTGCTCTATGTATTCATCAGTGGCGGCTCGTCATTAAGGGCCAGAGGGCCGGGCCCCACCAAAAATAATGTGTAACGTGTATTTATTATTTATAAATTAAAATATAACCTAACCCAAAGCCATGATTTTCCCGAAAATATGTGTCTGGCCCCACCAACAAAAACGATCATGAGACGCCACTGGTAGTCATCATCCCATTCTACTCTGTTTCTCCATAGGAAGTTGCTAGTGAACTGCACAAATCTCCTGTGAATGTGGAGATCATCAAGACCAAGGAAGATGATTGTGACCACGTCCAGTTTGCCATCACAGAACAGAATCAACAAACCAATCAAGGCATCACAAATCTAGACGAATTTGAGCACAGCCTATCATCGGAGCCCAAAATAAGCCCCGCATCTTTCTGTAGAGCTTTTCCCTTTCACATGCTATTCGACAGAGATCTTGTGATCCAACAGGCCGGAACGTCTATCAGCCGAGTAGTACCTAAGGTGAGTCTTTTACATATTTTATACCAGCGCCGGTTGGCATCTGTGGTTTAGGGATAGTGACTCGGTCTATTAGCCCTACGTTCTGAGTTCGAATCACGCTGCGGACAGTTTGGTTACAAATTGTTTCGCGTGGAATTTTACAAAGGACGATGGCACCACCCGTTCAGAAAGCAATAGCAAACTACTGAACTTAATAATGCCTAGACAAATCACAAACAGCGTTAAAAGCTGGGGTTGATTCGCAAAGTCCTGTAAATATGCAATTAACTTTTATACCAGCGCCGCGAGATTTCCAATACCTCGGAAGTATCTTTACATCTGATAGTAATAATAATTATAATAGCCGTCCATCGCAAGCGATGATGACAACAACCTCAGACGTGTGCTGCTTGACCTCTCTGGTGTGTGCGGAGGTGACTGTAGAGTCCAATCCTAAAACACAATCCCTACCACAGGTGGGGCATACATGATCAAGTTAGACATGTGGGTGTTGTGCTTCTGTCTTTTGCGCAGCTCGTTATCTCTGTGCCTCAACGACGATGATTCTCAGCTATAGCAGTTCCTCACGTGTTGTTACAGCGACACATTTGGCGATCTTGCACCAGGGATTCCCAGCATCTTGTGTCTATATCGAAGCATTTTAGAGACACTTTAAGAGTGTCTTTAAAGCGTTTTTCTGTCCACCAGCTAAACGTCTGCCCCCTTCAAGCTCGCCATACATCAACTTTTTGGGATGCGTTTATCAGGCGTCTAGCAGACGTGACCGATCCATCTCACGTGGGTCTTCTTCAACATGGTTTTGACGCTTGGGAACTAGGCTCTACATCTGATAGTAGACTGGACATAGAGATCGAAACTAGAATCCAGCAAGCCAACACCATTACATACCAGCTTACCCCAATCTTGAAACACCCAGCAATTTCAGTAGAGACTAAACGACAGATTATAAATGCAATCTTCATACCAACACTGTGCTACCAGTGTCAAACATGGACACTGACAAAAGAACAAAGAAAATTACCACATGTAGAAAGAGATGCTTGGGGAAAGAGTAAATAAAACAAGAGACTAATAAGAAATTAGGAAATTGGAAGAACATCGGAACAACACCTGCCATTAGATTCATTGAAAAACAGAGATTCAAATGGTTGCCATTGTCTAGAATGAACCCGAATACACCAGTTGCAAAAGCGTACAATCTAAAAATGGAATCATCAAAAGAAAGGGCAGGTCTAGAAAAACTTGGATTAATGGAGTTACAGTCATCTTAAACTCCACAATACCACAGTTAATCAAGCGACCGAGCGTGTACTATCTCGGAAACCGATCATCAGTTAAACCTGCTACGCCTAGCGACAAAAAAGCAGAGAAGAACACAAGAAAGAAAGAAAAATAAGTGAAAAAATTAACGCTAATGAGACATTATGAAATTTCAGCAGCGTAAACGTAAGCGTTATGTCAGAAGCTGCAATCGTGTCTTCAAATTTGTAAATCAAACATGTTGCCAGTACCATGCATGGAACAATCTGTTGTCCATTTCCTTTGCCGTAGTGTAACATCGTTTAACTAATGATCGGTTTCGAGATTCACGCTCGGATCATAATTGGATATGGAAGAATGATATGAACTCATCAACCATTTTTCTTTGCTCTTGATGATTCCATTAGGAAATTACCATTACAACTGGCAGTTAATAGGAAATCATAACGACAGAGATAGTGCCTAGAAGGTGCAGGTGGGACAATAAGAGACAAAATTAGAAATGAGAAATCGGAAGAAGAAGATGCATCATAAAACAACAGTATTAAATGGTTTGGACACCTGACAAAAATTCTGGTATTGCCTACCAGAAGCAACGCAGAAAATTATATGAATACAGGAAGGAAGATCACGCAAGATGAGCGACGGCATAAGAACAGCCTTAATAAAGTAAATAAAAGCTTAGAAAGTGCATTAGAACAAGCACACACAAGATTACTACACCCCCAACACTTCTATATAGAAGTAAATGGTGGAAGAGAAAGGAGATGATCCAACTTCCATCTGTTGTTAGCAGTGAACAAAGATATTCAAAACCAGTAGCGGCTCGTCATTAAGGGCCTGTGGGGCCGGCCCCACCAAAAGTAATGTGAACGTGTATTTATTATTTATAAATTAAAATATAACATAACCCAGAACCATGATTTTTCCAAAAATGTTTGTCTGGCCCCACCAACAAAAATGATCACGAGACGCCACTGTTCAAAACTGTTCACATTTTTCTACTTTCTCTCCGTTGATACAAATATCTTTTGTCATGTGTGTTTTATCGGTTGTCATTAATTTTGTTTTTGCCACATTGTGATCTAGATTTCGTCGTCTGCCTTACAATGAGCAATATCTAAATATCCTCCTACCTCCCAACCAGGTAAACAAGAACTTCAGAGTGACAGAGTTGTTTGACATGATTCGACCTCACATGGAGTTTGGGTTCGAACCTGTTCTTTCTCACATCAACACCGTCTTTGTGTTGATTACCAAACAGGGGGTGCACAGTACGGATGAAGATGCAGATCAACAGACGGACCTCGCTTCAGGGAAGCAACAGATGAGGCTCAAAGGTAATATAATATGTATAATTAGGGTTACATTTTGACATTCATGCAGGTGTTTACGGTAATGAGAGAGCGGCAGGCTTGCATCAACAGCATCGATTGTTGGGGAGTTGAAGATGGATAAGGGGATATTCTTCGGTCTCTTCGCGACTCTCTGTTGGATGAGGACACTGAAATCGATGTTGAATCGATCAAGCGATTTAAGCAGTTTGGAGTTACCCGTTGTTCAAGTCGAACTGGATGCCTGAGAGGCAGAGTGAGAGGTGTGTTTAATCAGCAAGCCACAGGCACCATCAGTATGCATACTCTTCGATATCTGTTGGGGAGACTGAGCACCTATGGGTCTGCCCGGAGTGCAATGACGTCAGTTTAGTAACCAATAACCAATAACCAATAACATTTTGACATTCATCACTGACCAGATTGAGAGAGATGGGTGTCAATATTAGTGCAGCCTGAAAAGAACGACATACTAAATATGCAAAGAGATTGATTAATCTACATCGAACTAGCGTGTTGAGCCGCTGGACGCTGCTGGATTTGTTGAGGCGGAGATCGGAGCACCTATGGGTTTTGTCCTACTCGCTGACCAGATTGTGAGAGATGGGTGCCAATATTGGTGCAGCCTGAAAAGAACGACAAACTAAATATGCAAAGAGATTGATTAATCAACATCGAACTGGTGTGTTGAGCCACTGGGCGCTGCTGAATTTGCTGAGACGAAGATTGGAGCAACTATGAACTTTGTCCCACTCGCTGACCAGATTGAGAGAGATGGGTGTCAATATTGGTGCAGCCTGAAAAGAACGACATACTAAATATGCAAAGAGATTGATTAATCAACATCGAACTGGTGTGTTGAGCCGCTGGACGCTGCTGGATTTGTTGAGGCGGAGATCGTAGCATCTATGGACATGTCCGGAGTACTATGATGATAGTCCTCATATAACTGATAACTGACATTTTAACAAGCTTTAGCTTTGAAGCTGGCTATAGACGAGTATAGAGTAAGAAGAAAACATCAAAGGAATACGAATCTTCGGGAATATAATGCGAAGAGAAGGTTTAGAACATTTGGTAACAACGGGAAAGTTAAGAGAATGTGAGATCATGGAAGACAGATGGAGAAGATGTAGGATGGTCTGACATCTTGGTTCGACAAAATATCGACGTCAGAACTGATTAACTGCACCAAGGAGGAATAGAGAGTTGTGGAGAGACATGATCGCCTACGTTGTCAGGCAGGGTACTTGATTGATTGATTGTTTAAAGATGAATATCTTTCCTAGCTTTGAAGTTTGATAACTCTTCTTCTTCTGCCGTGAACTTTTGTTATGTGACTACTCTGGTATGTGTCATAAATAGGGCGATGCGCTTAAGGTCTTCTCGGTCCCGCATAGTTTGTTGTGAAGTGTTGTTTTTGGCCAGATGTTCAATCTCCCGTTGCTCAGGCTGGGACAGTCTTGCTGGATCCTGTATATCTTCGATCAATGCTGTTAATGCTAGCATGTATGCTCTTTTATTGCCACACATGCACAAGGCGGTAGACTTCAGTAAGTTTCGGAAGGTTGAAAACCTTAATATGATCAATAAATAGAAAATGAACAAGTATTTGGAACTTCAGATAAAACAAATTACCAAACACAGGATCTAACCCTGCAGATGGCCCGTCTGCCCAGCGTATTCGTGCGCGTTGGACTACGGTGACTATCCTCTGTGTGCTGGTTCAATTCCGGGATGGCGAAAAGCACATATTCCAGATTTACGGTGTTCGTGGCACCGAACCGAAGTTACGATGTCCATAGGACCAGGCGAGACCGAAAAGCTCAAGAGCTTCTGGATCGGAAACCAACCCTGCAGATGAGCGTTTTTATGACAGCAGCTAGTCTCAGAAATGGCTTACTAAACCGTGTATTTCTAAAGAACATGGCTTTTAGCACCGAATAATCAGTCAGACACCGCTGTGAAATCTATTTTTTAGGCCTATCTGGATTGTTCTTAGAAGACACAATCTGTGGACTAGGCAATGGTCCGACAAATAGGTTTGAGTTCGAATCTTGTTTGAATTGTTGTTTTCAGAAGACACAATCCGTGGTTACCGGCTAAATTTGGTGTAAAGAATAGAACCACTGTTACTGCACGCATGTCGTAGAGCGACATAGAGTTTGGATAAAATCGGATGCACATGTCCTAAACATGTAGAAGTCTATGCGTTTAGAGGCCTACCAAACCAATGTGCAACGTATACACGTTCTTGGCAAAGATCAAACATATCACAAAGAGTGATTAAAATTGGTCGTAAAGAATGAACGCAAAGAAGAAGAAGAAGACGAAAATATTTGTTTATTGTCTTTTTATTGATCGTATTCATTGGCTCCAGATCTTCCCTTGGGGTTCGTTAAAAAAATTCCCATTCTCTCGAAACATGAATAGGCAAGATTCGTTTATACAGCAACTTGCCATTTAGAACCTTCCGATGCATCGACTGAGAGTCGGACTCAACTGTTGCGTTAGAAAACGTAGTCCCTTGAGAGCCACTAGGAGGCCGCAGCAGCAACGGCCTCAACCTTCACTCTCTATCTCATAGATTCCCGAACTTTTTTCGGTCCACCGCCCACTTTGCATGACTTAACATTGTAACGTCCCCCATCCTCCCCATTATAACAGTTTCCAACGCCCCCCTCCATACATATATACATGCTCTATTTTCACATTGACATAGAAAATTGATATATGTTTCTGTCACACATGGTCAACTTTCAAATGATTATATACATGATAGAAAATTGACGAAAAAATGGATTATGTAAGATGGCAATAAGATGAATTAAAATGCAGAATTCAAATTTTAATGACTAATCAATCGCAAAATCATGAGAAAAAACTACCCCAAATGCTTCTGAACCCACTATCCCCCCTTGAAGTTTCAGCGCCCACTGGGGGCGGTACCGTCCACTTTGGAAAACGCTGTTCTATCTGATCTACAACTCCCAATTGAGAAGTTTAAAAAAATGAATGAAATTATTGAGCGTGAAATAACATGGTTTTTATGCACGCGTGTTAGGAATTAATTAACATGTCAAGGCTGTTCTTGTATAAAGGAGCAGAGATATGGAGAATAACTAAGGGGAACGCCAAAATGTTGTAGATATTCATCAATAGATGCCTGCGCAGGATACTCCATCTGCGATGGTATGACAAGACGACACACAGAGAACTGTGGGATAGAGCGGGACAACGGCAGGTGGAACAAAAGATAAGGGGCAGAAGGTGGTGACTGATAGGACACACTGAGGAAAGCATCACGAGACAGGCCCTCCGATGGAACCGACAGGGTAATAGAGGTATGAGAAGACCCATGAACACCTGGAGGTTGGAGTTGGAGACGAAATACAGGGTGTTCAACTTAAAAGCAGCCTGTGAATGGAGCTAATCTGGCATATATGTATGGACATGAGAAGGTTCAGTTATGACGTAGTATAAGGTTGTGTCAAGGTGACGTGGTCAAGGTTGTGTGATGGTGTGTAATTGTAGTGCAGGAAGGGGCGATGACCAAATGTGACGTAGGACAAGCTAGTCATAACCGCTTTAAATAGTAAATAGACGAGATGCAATGCGTACCTGGCAAATTTCTATTTATGACTGGGGCTGCTTTTAAGTTGAACACCCTGTACAAGGAAATGAGGAGAGAGTGGCGAGATCTAGAAAAGATGGCATTGTATAGGAGGGTTTGGAAAGCCTTGGTTGTGGACCTATGTCTCCTTAGGGGTGAAGTGTGTAGAAGTGAACAAGAAGGAAGTTAGGAATGAATGCATTAAGACTCATCATCATCAGGTGCCGTGCCGGCTGGCGTAGGCGATCATGGATCTCCACAAATCTCTGTCGTTGGTGTTTGCTATCAACTCAGATGTTGACGCTCTACCGTGCCATGAAGTCAGGCTATCCAAAATTTTCTCTCTCTGTCTTCCTCTGTCTCGTCTGCCCTCGATTTTTACCGGTTGTCACAATGTGTTCTAAACCTCCCTCCTCATCACATGCCCGAAAAATGATGACTGCCTCTTTCTTATAATGATCATAAGCTTTCTCTGTGTCTTGATCTCATTCAGTATCTCAACATTAATCATTTTAGCAGTCCATGGGATTCTCATCATTCTTCTATAAAACCATATTTATGTGGCCCTCAGAGATTTTTCGATCTGTGTGTTCATTGTCCATGACTCGCATCCGTATGTCAGTATTGGTTTATGTAGCACTGAATAACTCTCATTCTGATCGGGATTGACAAGGACTTTTTGCAGATAATGCTTCTCCTTTTCAGGAATGATGTTTTCGCTTGTCCTATTCTGCTCTTGATTTCTGATCGGCATCTGCCATCTGATGTTACCAGGCATTAAGACTACCATAAATAAATGTTATTGAATGTCTAACACAGCGTTTCCCAAAGTAGGCGGTACCGCCCCCAATGGGCGCTGAAGTGTTCTGGGGGTGCGATAGTGGGTTCAGAAGAATTTGGAGGGTGTTCAGGCTATTAGGGGTCGGTGGCTCCTTAAAGAAGAAATTAATAATAAATATTTTAAAAGAAATTGTTTTCATGATTTTGCAATTGAATAATCATTTTAAATTTGAATTCTGCATTTTAATTCATCTTATGCCCGTCTTACATCATCCATTTTTTCAATTTTCTATTTCATGCATAAAATCATTTGAAAATTGACCATGTGTGACAGAAATATGTATCCATTTTCTATGTCAAAGAGAAAATAGAGCATGTGGGATGGGGGCGTTGGCAAACTGTTATAATGTGAAAAGGGCGTTACAAAGTTTACTTTGTGCAAAGTGGGCAGTGGGCCAAAAAGTTTGGAATATATGTTCTAATAACATGCCATTTTCTTCCAGGTCAAATGATCTACGTCAGCGAGTGCGACTCCATCTTGTTCATGTGCTCTCCTAGCGTGATGAACCTGGACGACATCAGTAGCCGCGGCTTATATTTGAGTGACATTCCACTTCACGATGCAACCCGTGAGTTGGTGCTTCTGTCTGAGCATTGGGAAGCAGAATACAAGTTGGCACAAAACCTGGAAGTTCTTACTGACCAGCTGCAACTGACATACAGAGATCTGGAAGATGAAAAGAAAAAAACGGACAGGTCAGTGAATTGTATCCTTCCTTCCCTTCGGTTGCATGACGCCCGTGTGGTGCCGGGGCCCGAAAGGGAAGTAAAGAATAGTACCACTGCGACCTACAAGGCATGTCGTAAGAGGCGACTGATGTAGGATCTTGGGAAGCTACCCTAGTAAATAAAAGCATTGCATAAATCGGATGTGCTGACTTACTTGTAGGTGCATAACTGGCACAACGTACAATCGTTCTTAGGCTCATATCATATACAAATCACACATAGTGGTTAACAAGTGGTCGATATGGAGCGTTTGAAGAAAAAGGTCACACGAAATATTGTCTATATATTCAACATTGTCTCTTGGTATAAACTTCACTGTCTTTTGTAGTTTATACATAAGTCCAGAGAGCCGCTGTAGTGTAGTTGTTAGTGAACTCGTTTCGCAAGGCTGGTGGTCTGGGTTCAGTACCCGCAATGCGCGTGGAATTTTTCCCAACCACGACGGCTTTCAGGTCGACCCAGCCTCAACTGGGTACCAGACATGCTCTGGGAAAGTAAAGGCGGCTGGTGTGATGCTGACCACATCACCCATGTGTGCCGACGGTCAATGAAAAATACAGGCCTAACACTGTGTTGACCTATATACCACGAGGTATGAAAGGGTTCCTTTACTTACTTACATAAGTCCATGTCCTTTCGAGGTAGAGGGCCTGACACTGCATCTGCCTGAGTGTCCGTCACAGGGCGAGCACCATACAGCTTAGAATATATTCATTATGCGTTAGTGCGTGGCAACCTGATCACTATAGTGCGCCTCTTGACTGGTTGCCGCCGACTTCAGCACTCTTATTGCTAGAGAAGCCTGTGGTCTAACTCGAAGGATAGGAAAGTTGCAATAGAAATAGGAGATAAGCCAAGAAAAATATATCATCCTCAGAAATAACAGAGGCGGTAAAAACAAAATGTATGAAACGCACACAAAAACCCGTTCTAGAAATCTCTTCTTATCCTGACGCTGTGAGGAAAAACAGGATTAGAGAAGAAAAGAGAACGGAAGAATGCAGTTACTAGGACAGATTATTGTGAGAACTATGCCATTTTGTACACTGCGACATTATGTGAAATTGGCTTGTTTTTTTCAAATCTGAAACTAGATTGATGTACTCTATCCTGCCTCCGTCTGTGGCTAACGAGCTTCGGCACCGTCGACCGGTCAACGCTATGAAGTATCCAAATGTCACACTTCTCTTCAGGTAAACCTTCTTCTTCTTCTTCTTCCTCCTCTTCTTCTTCTTTATGTTTATTTTCGACTTATCAAACAAGTTAACCAGTATTTTGTTCCACATTGAATTTAGGCGTAGTCATGGAGCATAATATGATTCCTTTGACTGATGTTTGCGTGAGGGTTTGCTTTCCTTATTACCAATGTCTTTCAACATTCAGACGAGTCTTACTCCGACTTCAGAGGCACTTGTATTTAGATTTCCAAGAAAAGGATAAAAGTTTTCTGTAGTCAAACCGTGTACTGTGTCCGCACCGAGAATCTTTAAGTCAAGCTGGCCTTGAACCAAGGAAATTTCACGGCACCAGGTTTATTTTCTTCATAAAACTTCTTAATCTCTAATTTCAACTTTCGACAACATACTGCAACGAAGAGTAAACACACACACACACACAAAAACCCAACCAAATGGTGGAAAAAAAAGAAAGAAAATAAGGTACATGGGCAAACAGGGTTAGATCTTCTGGCCAGTAGAAGCAAGAGGATACGGAGTTTTAAGAACCCCAGGACCAACTAAGCCAATGAATCATTATCATCTAATAGCTTGTCATGAGCAGAACTTTGCCACCCCAACAGTCCTCCGGAATTTCTTTCTCACATAGGCAAGATGTCCTGCCTCTGCAGCCATCATGTTCAAACCATCAGTTATATCTTGAATCTATCTTCTCCGTGGTCTTCCTCTTCTTCTCTTTGCCGGTATGCCTCCTTCCATGATGGTTTTCTCCAATCTTCGTCTTTTTATACGTCCAAAATATCTCAATTTTTCTTTCTTATTTGTAGCATCAGCCAGTTTTCTTTGATTTTGAGTTCTTTCTGGATAGATCTATTTATTCTCTTCTCTGTCCATGATATATGGAGGACTCTTCTACAGGGTGTTCAAGATAATAGCAGCCTGTGAATGGAGTCAATCTGGCATATATGTATGAAAATGAGAAGGTTCAGTTATGACGTAGTATAGGTCAAGGTTATGTGACGGTATGTAATTGTAGTGCGGGAAGGGGCGATGAACAAATGTGACGTAAAACGAGCTAGTCAGAACCGGTTTAAATAGTACATAAACATAACGCGATAGATTATCTGGCAACTTTCGATTTGTCAATGGGGCTGCTTTAATCTTGAACACCCTGTATAACACTTATATTCAAAAGCATATATATGTTTTTTTTTTCATCATCATCATCATTAATCCTCTCCGCTCCTCGTGGAGCATAGGGCCTCAACAGTTGTTCGCCACTCTTCTCGGTCTCTGGCTGTTCTTTTTATGTTCTCCCAGGTCAATTGAGCACTCTTCACTTCTTCTGTGTAATCAACCTGGGTACTTCTATCTTTGTTGTCTGCGGCCGAAAAGGGTCGTCAGCACATCAGCTTCCTTGCGGGTTTGGCTGCTGCGCGTCATCTGTCTCCTGCATGGAGCCCTAGTCCTTCCGAGACTCGAGTTAGTTTTGAACAATGTGTTTTTGGTTTCTGTAACTACTGTTTTTTTAAATGGATGGGTAGTTAGCCCATCGCACAACCCCCAACCTCGAGGACCAGGAGACCACATTTAGTCTGCCTCTCTCCTTCGACCTTCCAGGCATTGGTAACCCTGCCGGCATAGCTCTCCGGGTTCCTGGGGCTACAAGCCCCCACCACTACAAGGTAATGGCCTCATGGAGGGGTTTTTAAATGTCCATGCTTCATACCCATACGTTGCCACTGGGAATATGAATAGCCAATGAATATGACCTATAAATAGACTGTATTACTGTTACTTACTGTCGTTACTGCATGTAGTACATCTTTTTAGGGCTGTGTAGGACAGGTGGGACGTGAGCCTGAGGAATTTAATGGCTGCATGGCTAGTGCAGTCGCCGCGTTCAGGTTATGATTTTTTTCATTTATGCACACAACAGAAAAAATCATTGACCTTACCGTGAATTGAACACGCGTTCAATTGGGAGCCGCGCTCTAATCTATTCGACCATGCCCGCGTTCCCAGCGTGTTCGTAGCGCGTTGGACTACGGTGACTAGTCCTCTGTAAGTGCGGGTTCAACTCCGCGGACTGGCAGAAAAGCCACAGGTTCCCCAGATTTACGATGTCCATGACACCGAGCCGAAGAGCTTTCAGCTCAAGTGCTTCTGGATCGGAAAAAAAAAAATCTTTTCGACCAGACGCTCCCCAGACAGTGTACAAGTATTAGGAGCTTACGAAAAAAAACCAAATGACCAAACACAGAATTCGAACTGCAAGCTTTTATTTCTTACAGCACCCATTGCAGATGAGCTCTACAGACGAGCTCTACAAATGAGCTCTACAGATGAGCTCTACAGATGAGCTCTAGAGACGAGCTCTATAGATGAGCTCTATAGATGAGCTCTAGAGACGAGCTCTACAGATGAGGCTCTACAGACGGCTCTACAGACGAGCTCTACAGACGAGCTCTACAGACGAGCTCCATGGACGAGCTCTACAGACATGCTCTACAGACATGCTCTACAGATGAGCTCTACAGACGAGCTCTACAGATGAGCTCTACAGACGAGCTCTATAGATGAGCTCTACAGACGAGCTCTACAGACGAGCTCTACAGACGAGCTCTACAGACGAGCTCTACAGACATGCTCTACAGACATGCTCTACAGACGAGCTCTACAGATGAGCTCTACAGACGAGCTCTACAGATGAGCTCTACAGACGAGCTCTACAGACGAGCTCTACAGACGAGCTCTACAGACATGCTCTACAGACATGCTCTACAGATGAGCTCTACAGACGAGCTCTACAGATGAGCTCTACAGACGAGCTCTATAGATGAGCTCTACAGATGTGCTCTACAGATGAGCTCTACAGATGAGCTCTAGAGACGAGCTCTACAGATGAGCTCTACAGATGTGCTCTACAGATGTGCTCTACAGATGTGCTCTACAGATGAGCTCTAGAGACGAGCTCTACAGATGAGCTCTACAGATGTGCTCTACAGATGAGCTCTACAGACGAGCTCTACAGATGAGCTCTACAGACGAGCTCTACATATGAGCTCTACAGATGAGCTCTACAAATGAGCTCTGCAGATGAGCTCTACAGATGAGCTCTAGAGACAGAGCTCTACAGATGAGCTCTAGAGACAGAGCTCTACAAATGAGCTCTACAGATGAGCTCTACAGATGAGCTCTACAGACGAGCTCTACAGATGAGCTCTACAGACGAGCTCTATAGATGAGCTCTACAGATGTGCTCTACAGATGAGCTCTACAGATGAGCTCTAGAGACGAGCTCTACAGATGAGCTCTACAGATGTGCTCTACAGATGTGCTCTACAGACGAGCTCCACAGACAGGCTCTACAGACGAGCTCTACAGATGAGCTCTACAGACGAGCTCTACAGACGAGCTCTACAGACGAGCTCTACAGACATGCTCTACAGACATGCTCTGCAGATGAGCTCTACAGACTAGCTCTACAGATGAACTCTACAGATGAGCTCTACAGATGAGCTCTACAGATGAACTCTATAGACAGGCTCTACAGATGAGCTCTACAGACAGAGCTCTACAGACAGAGCTCTACAGATGAGCTCTACAGACATGCTCTACAGATGAGCTCTTCAGATGAACTCTATAGACAGGCTCTACAGATGAACTCTACAGATGAGCTCTACAGATGAGCTCTACAGACGACTCTACAGATGTGCTCTACAAACGGCTCTACAGATGAGATCTACAGATGAGCTCTACAGATGAGCTCTACAGATGAACTCTATAGACGAGCTCTACAGATGAGCTCTACAGATGTGCTCTACAAACGAGCTCTACAGACATGCTCTACAGATGAGCTCTACAGACGAGCTCTACAGATGAGCTCTACAGACAGGCTCTACAGATGAGCCCTACAGACGAGCTCTACAGACGAGCGGTTTCAAGAAAACATGTGTGCCGTAAAAAATAAGAGGTTTGTGGTTCGAATCTTGTGATTTGCCCACTTGAAGTAAATTTATGAGTTTAAAAAATGAAATAGATTTCATTGTGATCTATTAGCCATTTCTCAGCGTGGAAGGGGAGAGAAGGCAGGGCTGTGCCGTACTATGATACAGAGAGGCGGCCGCATCAGGCGGCACCGTAAAGAAAGCGGCATAAGTAACGAAATCAAAATCACAATTGAAGGTTATTTTAAAGAGAAAATATTTAAGTGGCGGAATTTCGAAGACTTGCATCATACTGAGAAAATATACCGCACGGTCCTGGGAAGAAGGGACTGAAAACCATACACAACAATATTAAGAAATGATATAGCAGAAAATTATTGAAATAAAGAACAAGAGACATAGAAAATAAATTATTGAAATAAAGAACAAGAGATAAAGAAAATAAATTATTGAAATAAAGAACAAGAGATGAAGAAAATAAATTATTGAAATAAAGAACAAGAGATAAAGAAAATAAATTATTAAAATAAAGAACAAGAGACAAAGAAAATAAATTATTGAAATAAAGAACAAGAGATAAAGAAAATAAATTATTAAAATAAAGAACAAGAGATAAAGAAAATAAATTATTGAAATAAAGAACAAGAGACAAAGAAAATAAATTATTGAAATAAAGAACAAGAGATAAAGAAAATAAATTATTGAAATAAAGAACAAGAGATAAAGAAAATAAATTATTGAAATAAAGAACAAGAGATAAAAAAAATAAATTAATGAAATAAAGAACAAGAGACAAAGAAAATAAATTATTGAAATAAAGAACAAGAGATAAAGAAAATAAATTATTGAAATAAAGAACAAGAGATAAAGAAAATAAATTAATGAAATAAAGAACAAGAGATAAAGAAAATAAATTATTGAAATAAAGAACAAGAGATAAAGAAAATAAATTATTGAAATAAAGAACAAGAGATGAAGAAAATAAATTATTGAAATAAAGAACAAGAGATAAAGAAAATAAATTATTGAAATAAAGAACAAGAGATAAAGAAAATAAATTATTGAAATAAAGAACAAGAGATGAAGAAAATAAATTATTAAAATAAAGAACAAGAGATAAAGAAAATAAATTATTGAAATAAAGAACAAGAGATGAAGAAAATAAATTATTGAAATAAAGAACAAGAGATAAAGAAAATAAATTATTGAAATAAAGAACACGAGATAAAGAAAATA